>CM066040.1:100102709-102602709 GCA_033557465.1 Ichthyophis bannanicus | reverse complement strand
GGGACAGGGCCGCCCATCCCTTCATCATTTTGCTAATGACAAAATTACCAACCGGATTTCTCCTTTCTAGAGCCTTAGCAAAAAACCCAATGCCTGCCAATTGTTTCAGCACTGCTAATCTGTACGTGCCTTTGGACTTGTTCATAATGAACTGCATGGTATCTATGTTAAACCATGTGTTATTATTGATGAGTTTCTCTGTACAAAATTCCTGAAACCTTTCCCAGGCTCTCCAATATTTTCTTGTAGTCAGAGAACTCATCATCAGACTCCAAACCTCTGGAGGAACTAGTGTCTTGTCTGCATCTACCCCTGGAGCGAGGGATCTGAAGGTGGACATCTTAAGACGATAGTGAATCAGCTATTGCATTGCAGGAACCTGGCACCTGGGTGGCCCTAAAGGTTATATTATGAATAAGACAGTGTAATACAATCTCCCTCAGGGGCACAATAACTCCTGGCGTTCTGGCATGCATCCTGTTTATGGCTTGCACCATTGCCATGTTGTCAGATTTGAAAATTATCGCCTTATTGGCCAATTGTGACCCCCAAATAAATATTGCCATCATGATAGGGAAGAGTTCCATAGGTGATGTGTTTTGTAGCCCCTAAGGTATGCCACTCAATGGGCCAGGATTGTGCACACCATGCGCCTCTGAAGTAAATGCCAAAACGTTTTCATCCCAAGGCATTTGTGAAAAGCTCCATCTCCTCGCTAGACACCAGGGGATCCTGCCAGAACACCAGGCCATTAAAGGACCGCAGAAATATATCCAATATTCTAAGATCCTCCCTGATTCCCATAGAAGCCATTACCAAATGTTTGCAGAACATCCTCCCCACGGGGATAACCCTGGAAGCAAAACACAGCAAATCTAACAGGGACTGAAATTGCTCCAGCATTGCTTTTTTCGCTCTTCTTATCCCCTCTATGGCCTCCCTGAGTTTTTCCAGCTTATCTGTGCCTCGTTGGAGTCGGGAGTGGTGCCAAAGGACTGGAGAGAGGCTCATGTGGTGCCTTTACACAAAAGCGGAAGTAAGGATGTGGTTGAAAACTACAGGCCAGTTAGTTTAACTTCGGTGGTGAGTAAATTATTGGAAACGCTGCTGAAAGAGAAAATACTGAGGTTTCTGGAGTCCAACGGATTACAGGATCCGAGGCAGCATGGATTCACCAGAGGCAGGTCTTTTCAGACAAATCTGATTGATTTCTTTGACTGGGTGACCAGGGAGTTTGACCGAGGGAGAGCTCTAGATGTGGTGTATTTAGATTTCAGTAAAGCCTTTGACACTGTTCCTCACAGGCGACTTATAAACAAACTGAGCACCCTAGGGATGGACCCTAAAGTTACTGCTTGGGTTAGAAATTGGTTGGGTGGGAGGCGACAAAGAGTACAAGTAAATGGAGCTCACTCTGAGGAGAAGGATGTTACCAGTGGTGTGCCCCAGGGATCTGTCCTTGGTCTGATTCTTTTTAACATCTTTGTTAGTGATATAGCGGAAGGGCTTTCGGGTAAGGTTTGCCTCTTTGCAGATGATACCAAAATCTGCAATAGAGTAGACACCCAGGAAGGTGTAGATAACATGAGGAGGGATCTAGCTAAGTTTGAAGAATGGTCTAGAATTTGGCAGCTGGGATTTAATGTTAAAAAATGTAAGGTCATGCATTTGGGCTGCAGCAATCCAAGGGAGCAATACAGTATAGGAGGTGAAGTACTTTTGTCCACTAAAGAAGAGCGGGACCTAGGCGTGGTTGTGTCTGATGATCTTAAAGTAGCTAAACAGGTAGAAAAGGCGATGGCAAAAGCTAGAAGGATGCTTGGGTGCATACGGAGAGGAATGGCTAGCAGAAAAAAGGAGGTGATAATGCCTCTGTATAAGTCTTTGGTGCGACCTCATTTGGAGTATAGTGTGCAATTCTGGACAGCGCACCTTCAAAAGGATGTGAACAGGATGGAGTCGGTGCCGAGGGTGGCTACTAAAATGATTAGTGGGCTTCATTATAAAGCATATGAGGACAGACTTAAGGATCTTAATATGTACACCTTAGAGGAAAGGCGGCATAGATGTGATATGATTGAGATGTTTAAATACCTCCGTGGCATAAATGTTCAGGGAGAGAGCCTCTTTCAATTGAAAGCAAGTTCTGCTACGAGGGGACATGGGATGAGGGTGAAGGGAGATAGATTCAGGAGTGATATGCGGAAATATTTCTTTACCGAAAGAGTAGTGGATCCATGGAATAGTCTCCCAGTGGAGGTGGTAGAGATGAGGACAGTAACTGAATTCAAAAAAGCATGGGACCAACAAAGAGGATCTCTAAAGGTAAAAAGTGGACTGTTGTAGTTGTTGATATGGAAGGACAGACTAGATAGGCCATGTGGTCTTTTTCTGTCATCATGTTTCTATGTTTCTTTGTTTCTATCTATAGGCAGCCTCAACAACCAGGCTTGCACATGCAGTTCAATACCTAGGAATGCTAGAATTACCGAGGGACCCACTATTTTTTCTGCCATCAACAGGATACCAAAGTTATGAGCAATTTTCATAAAGGACTAGGACTAACTTGCACCCTTCAAACCCAGGACCCATGAAAAGAAAATTATAGAGACTGAACGGATGAGCCTTCTCCCACAATTTCCTCCACTACACAGTAAACAAAAGAGCTAAACAAATTAGACACATGAAATCAAACACCCTCTCAGGATGCATTTCTTATAATAGAAGACCCCATCAAAGGAGAAATCAAGAAGGTAAAATGATTCTGGGTGAACTGATGGTAATCTGAAAGTTGATTCGATGTTGGCCTTCGCCAGTAGTGCATGTCGACCATGCTTCAGGACCAAATATATATCTTGGTCAGTGGATATATATTGCACTGTACAGGGGCAGCCCAATGATGATACAGGAGATTCATTGTGGGTCCTCATTTGCATAAATATTTACATATCATTGGGCTTCGTTTGCATAAATTTAATTTACCTTATTTTAAAATTTATATGCAACCCATCTAAAATCCTAGGTGAATTCATAACATACATGCACAATTTATTAAAACAAATATTACAATAAAATAAACATAATAATCATGAATCAACATTAACTTAAAACCACTTTCACACACCCATAAAAAAAGCAAACCATTATAAATATCTGCACACCAGATTTAATTGGTCAGTGTTAGGACCAAATTATTGATGAAGGGGGAGCTATAAAATTAGAAAAACTAATCCCGGTAGCCAGGAATTCAAGATAATAGTGCCTGGGCAGGATTGGACCGTGTTAGTGAAAAAGCCCAGAAATAAACAGCAGTGAAACTATCGGGCTACTAAACAAAAGTAAACTAACATGTTCCCTTAATGTTTTACATTTCCTTGAATCTGAACCAACAAAATATTTTAAATTTCAGCTTAGCAGCATCAAAAACACAAAATTGCTAATCTCAAAGACAATCCGTATTGCATTACCAACCCCACAGTGGATTATACACCAAGAACTCACAGTGCAGGACCTATATGTTCAATGTTAGAGAGGTCATTGAGTCAGAAAGGATTAAAGTTCTGCAGGAAAAATTTGCTGTAGAATCTCTATGGATTGAAATTCCATTTAAAAAGGGGAAGGGGAAGGCAATGGCAGTGGGGGTGTACTATTGACTGCCTGGCCAGAATGAACAAATGGATGATGAAATGCTCAAAGAAATCACAGAAGCTAACAAAAGTTACAGCACAGTAATAACAATGGGTGATTTCAATTACCCCGGTATCAACTGGGTCAGTGTCACGGCAGGACATGCTAGGGAGATAAAGTTCCTAGATGAAATAAATGACTGCTTCTTGGAGCAGCTGGTTCATGAACTGACCAGAGGGGAAGCCATATTGGACCTAGTCCTTAGTGGAACAGCAGATCTGGTGCAAGAGATAAGGTGTTGTGGCCACTTGGCAATAGTGATCATAGCATGATCGCGTTTGATTTAATTAGTGGAGGAGGGATGGTAAGAAAATCCACAGTACTACCTTTTAACTTTCGAAAGGGAGACTATGATAAAATGAGGAAAATAGTTAAGAAAAAACTAAAAGGAGCAGTTGCAAAGGTTAAAGACTTACATCAAGCTTGGGTGTTGTTGAAAAATACTTTCTTGGAAACCCAGAACAGCTGCATTCCACGCTTTAAGAAAAGTGGAAGGAAGAGCAAAATACTGCCAGCATGGTTTAAAGGTGAGGTCAGAGAGGCTGTTGCCAAAAAAAATCTTTCAGGAAATGGAAAAAAGAGCCAAATGACGAAAACTGGAAACAGCACAAGCACTGGCAAGTTAAATGCAAGGCATTGATAAGGCAGGCAAAGGGAGAATTTGAGAAGAAGCTTGCTGCGGAAGCAAAAATGTGTAATAAAGACTTTTTCAAGTACATTCATAGCAAAAAACCTGTGAGAGAGTCAGTTGGTCCATTAGATGATAGAGGGGTTAAAGGGGCACTAAGAGGCGACAAGGCGAGAGCGGAGAGACTGAATGAATTCTTTGCTTCGGTCTTTACTGAGGAAGATGTAGGGATGTTACCCATGACTGAAGTGGTATTTAAAGGTGCAGAAGAATTGAAGGAAATATCAATACATCGGGAAGATGTATTACAACTATTTGATAAACTGAAGAGTAGCAAATCACCTGGACCGGATGGTATACATCCAAGGGTATTGAAAGAACTGAAATATGAGATTGCAGACCTGCTATTAGTAATCTATGAACTATCATTAAAATCATCTGTAATACCTGAAGATTGGAGGATGGCCAACATAATGCCAATTTTTAAAAAGAGTTCCAGGGGTGATCCGGGAAACTACAGTGGTTAGCCTGATGTCAGTACCGGGAAAAATGGTAGAAACTATCATAAAGAGCAAAATTGCTGAACATGCAGATAGTCATGGCTTAATGGGAGACTGCTAACATGGCTTTAGAAAAGGAACATCTTGTCTTACTAATCTGTTATGTTTTTTTGAAGGTGTGAATAAACAGGTGGACAAAGGTGAGTCAGTTGATATAGTGTATCTGGACTTTCTGAAAGCCTTTGACAAGGTCCCTCATCAGAGACTTTTGGCAAAACTAAAGAGTCATGGGATAGGAGGCAGTGTACTATTGTGGATCAGGAACTGGTTAAAAGATAGAAAGCAGAGAATAGGGCTAAATGGCCAATTTTCCCAATGGAGAAAGGTGAATAGTGGTGTACCCCAGGATCTGTGCTGGGTCCGCTGCTTTTGGACATATGTTTCTATGTAAACCTCACTGATGGAAAATAGCTTGTTATATAAGTGCATGTAATAAATAAATAAATAATAAATAAATAATATTCATAAATGACCTGGAAAAGGGAATAACGAGTGAGGTTATCAAATTTGCAGATGACACAAAACTATTTAAAGTTGTTAAAACCCATGAGGATTGTGGAAAATTGCAAGAGGATCTTGATAAATTGGAAGACTGGGCATCAAAATGGCAGATGAAATTTAATGTGGACAAGTGCAAAATTATGCACCTAGGAAAGAGCAGCCCAAACTATGGTTATACGATGCAAGGTTCCACATTAGGAATCACCACCCAAGAAAAAGATTTAGGCGTCATTGTGGATAACATAAAACCATCCGCCCAGTGTGCAGCGGCAGCAAAGAGAGCATGCTAGGTATCATAAGGAAAGGAATGGAAAATAAAACAAAGGATATTATAATGCCTCTGTATCGTTCCATGGTGCGAAAGCACCTTGAATATTGTGTGTTATTCTGGTCACTGTATCTTAAAAAGGATATAGCGTTATTACAAAAGGTTCAGAGAAGAGCCACCAAAATGGTAAAGCAGATGGAAGGATACTCCTATGAAGAAAGGCTAAAAAGGTTAGGGCTCTTTAACCTGGAAAAGAGACGGCTGAGAGGAGATATGATAGAAGTCTATAAATTATTGAACGGAGTGGAACGGGTTAACTTAGATCGATTGTTTACGTTATCAGAATATAGAAAGACTAGGGGACATCCAATGAAGCTACAGGGTAAACTATTTAAGACAAATAAGAGAAAATATTTTTTCACTCAACGTGTAATCAAACTCTAGAATTTGATGTCGGAGGATGTAGTGAAGGCTGTTGGTGTAGCTGGGTTTAAAAATGTTTGGACAAGTTCCTGGAGGAAAGGTCCATAAACCATTATTAAAAAGGGACCCAGGATATCAATGCTTGACCCAATACAAGTATTGTGGAACTTGTGTCTTTTGGGGAAACTGCTAGGTACGTATGACCTAGATTGGCCACTGTTGGAAGCAGGATACTGGGCTTGATGGACCTTGGTCTGACCCAGTATGGCATATCTTATGTTCTTATAGAGCAAATCTACCATTCCATAACAGCACTAACTTCCTAAACATACACGGAGCAAACCCAGAAAAGAGTTGCACCATAAATACTGCATTGGCGCTCAGAACATCCATATACCTACTGGAAAACTGAACACGGCAGATTCCTACTTAGAAACTCCTTTCTAACTTAATACCTGACCTCAGTCACACATAGATAAACTCTCATCAAGTTCAGAATAAGTAACTACAAACTAAAAATATTTATTTATTTATTTTATTTATTTAACATTTTTTATATACCGCACTATTCATCATCAGTGCGGTTTACATTGAACAACAACATACCTGTCAATACATGACTGATCTAGGTTTACAGATAACAGGGAGGATAAACTGGGTGTAAACTGGGGCTAACTATCTACATAATTATACATAATTATATATACATTAAACTGAAATCCCAAGAAGCCACACTCTGCATTTTAATATCAAAGAAATTGAAAGACACATATAATGAAAGCACATGTAAATTACAAAATTTAATATATTCCACTCATTAAACTGAAACTAAGCTATTCTTTTCTTCCTTTGTCATCTGGCCATCTTATTTTTCTATCCTGCCTTCCTGTATTTTCTCTTAACATTTTCCAGGGTCTTGAGTCCATCTGCTATATCTGCATCATCTCTTACATTGATTTTTTTTCAGCTTTCTTCCATGTATTTTCTAATCATTTTATGGACTCAAATTTCTCTCCTTCTTATCATCTTGTCCACCAAACTACTACTTTTCAACCTTAGCCTCCAAACCTCCCATTCCCCATCTTCATATTCCCCAGTCTATCACTAATTCTTGACTTTCTTCCCTGCTGTGTCCAGCATCTCTCCCCTCCCTCTTTCCCCACTGTCCATTTCTACCCCATCCAATATCTGTCCCTCTCTCTCCCCCCCTCCATCCAGTATTGCTACCTCTCTTTCACACCATATCCCCCACCATATTCAAAATCTCTCCTCTATCTCTCCATGTCCAGCATTCCTGTCCTCCCTATTTCCTCCCATGTTTAGCATCTCCACTCTGTTTCCATTATTTCCTGTCAAATCCGTTTTCCCCTCTGTAGCTCTTCACCCCTTCCCCTGTGGCTAGCATCTCCACTCCATCTTTGTATGCCCAGTATCCAGTGTCTGCCCTCCCTCTCACCACTTCCAGTGCCCAGCAAATCACTCTCTCTCTCTCTCTCTCTTTCATTGTCCCCCCGCAGCCATCACCCACGTGTCTCTCTGTCTCTTCTATTCCCCCCATGCAGTCATCAACCATATGCCTCCCTCTCTCTTTCAACCCTCTCCCCCCCCCCACCAGGCAGCCACCACACATGTGTGTGTGTGTCTCTCTCTCTCATTACTCCCCCTGAATCCATCACCCAATGTGTGTGTGTGTGTCTCTCTCTCATTGCCCCTTCTCCCTGTAACCATCACCCAATGCATCTTTGTCTCATCCCCCATTCCTCCCCTGTATCTCTCATTCCCACCATCCTCCCCGGTGCAGCTATCACTCAACGTCTCACTATTCGTCTGCAGTACTGCCTTCACTGCCCTCCACTGCGATTGGCTCTGTGCATGCAGCTTGAGCTGTGTAGTGATAGAATTTTTGCCGATCTCGCTATTCCAAGGCTTATGAGATCTGGCTCAATCTATATGCACAGAGTCGATCATGGTGGAAGGCTGAAGAGTCCTTGAAAATCAGAGCAGGACTTTGGAGTCCATGCACATGCAGAGGTGCAGCACGCACATAGGCTTCAAAGCCTCATGCTGATTTTTAATGCTGGCCTATCCTGGCCCTGCTTCCATCTCCCCAGCCGTGGCTGCTTGCTGGTAAGAGGAACCGCTGCAGCTGAATCAATCATGCAGCAGCAGTGGCATTGGCCTAGGGCCTAGAGCTGCATGGGGCCATGTGTGGGCAACATGCCTGAACGTGCCCAGAGCCGGCCCTGGCACGGTACATAGGTGTGGGTTGATGTAATAATTGACATACCTACCCTCAGGGTGCGACAAATTATGTATCAGACAAAATGTTCCTGGCTCTTCCTTAGAGATAATGCCTAACGGTGATAGGATCATCTCGAGAAAGGGGAGGACCTCAAAAGAGCCAGTCACCCTGCCCAAATCAGTTTCCTCATGGATCTTCTCTTTTGCAATTTGGAAATGCTGCTACTGGAGGACCATGACCTTCAACCCAGACCTAGCTTTCTGGCACTAGCAGGGGCAGCTCAAGGAAATCTGCTGCCTGAGGTGAAGGATGAGATGGCACCCCCCCCCCCCCCCGTAGTGTTGGGGGAGGGCGCCTTCTCAAAACTCCAGTCAGGGACTGAACCAAGCCAAAAAGCTGATTAGATAATATAGAAACATAGAAACATGATGACAGAAAAAGACCACATGGTCTATCTAGTCTGTCCTTCCATATCAACTACAGTATGGAGGAAATGCAAAATGTTTGCACACCAAGGAACTAAAAGAATGAGCGAGAACCACAGCACACTTTATAAAGCTAAATTATAACTCATTTTTATTTTGTTATAAACTGTGTTATGGTTCTTGCTTTTTTCTTTTTTAACATATATTTTGCATCCACAGAACCTCTTCCCTCAGCAGTGGGTGCAGAGCAGAACTAGGACATTCACTCACAGAACCTTATTATTTATGTGAGATCTGTGCTCCAAATGTCTATGTCCTAGCAATGTACCAGTTGTTATACTATTTCCTACTATTTCTTTTTTTAATTGGTCTTGTTTTATTTGATTCTGTTATGTGTCAAATATGTGTGCATTGTCACGCCCCAGCCCTCTGCCTAAGGCTTAGAGGGGTAGGGTTGCCATTAACTTCTCTTATAAAAGGTTGAATAAACTATTTTTCCCAGTGAAGCATGCTGGGAGTTGTAGTTTTGGCCTTCTAAGATGAAGTGTAGTCATGAAACCGAAAGTAAAGGCAAATGACAAAATGTATTCCCCAAACACAAACATAAGAACATAAGAACATAAGATATGCCATACTGGGTCAGACCAAGGTCCATCAAGCCCAGTATTCTGTTTCCAACAGTGACCAATCTAGGTCATACGTACCTAGCAGTTTCCCCAAGGGACACAGGTTCCACAATGCTTGTATTGGTTCAAGCATTGATATCCTGGGTCCCTACTTAATAATGGTTTATGGACCTTTCCTCCAAGAACTTGTCCAAACCTTTTTTAAACAAAGTCCATGTAGACTGTAGCAGGATACTTCTCCATTCATTCGCTCAAGGTTATTTACAACTTAGGCTGGATGAGCTTCACAGTCAATAATTATATGCAACTGCTTATCAATATAACGGATAAAGAAAACACAGCTTCTTCATTCAACAAAGTAAAAATATCTTCTTTTTACCTTTGTCTTCTTTAAGCATTCAAATGTACATGCAACAGGTATCTTCCCATTAAAAGAGCAAGTTCTTACCTTCAGTTCAGGCTAGGTTTCATTACTCTACTTTTCAGGAGACCTTATCTTTTCAGCTAAGCTTTAGCAAAGGGACTCAATGCTAACAGCTTGACATAGAGTACAGTCCATGAGTACTTCTGGAGGCAATAAATCCTGCTCAATAGGCTCAACCTGCATTTCCTCTGTCTCCGGTAATGCAGTGCCCTGCTCTGAGCTTTTAGTATTTAATCTTTTTATTTATTGTAAATAGCTTACATATTAGACAGCATACATTTTGATTCCATTGTAAGAAGTTAACATATTGAAACATTATAGACAATATACACTTTAAGATAACTTAAAAAGCATACATATTGAAACAATGTAAACAGCATACATATTAACAATGTTAAACATATTTTATTTTTCTCCCCTTCCCCCCCCTTTATCCACCACCCCATCCCATACTCCCTCCCATTCCTTACCTTTATCCCCTTCCCCCCCCATTTACCACCACCCCATCCCATACTCCCATACTCCCTCCCATTCCTTACCTTTATCCCCCCCTCCCACTCAGTAATAATTCATTAAAAAAAAGTCAATTAATACATTATAATTTCCCCTTCTCCTTCCTGCACCTTCACCCTTTTACACTTTCCCCTTCCAATCCCCATCCTCCCTACTAAACCAATTCTAACCTAACCCTTATGTAATTCTAATTTAGCCAATTTAAATTGTTAAAATATCATTCCTTGCCCTTGCTGAAACCCCATCAAGATAAGGAGACCAAACATTTAAAAAATAAGCTCTTTTACGCACATGTTTCCTAGTAGATACTCCTTCCCATAAAATCAATTGATGTAATACGTTTCTCCACTCCCAAAATTCTGGACCTTTAGGATCTCTCCAATTCCGAAGTATACATTGTTTAGCAAGCAGACAACATTTCCTCACTAAATGTCTATTCCCTGATAATGAAAGCCCTAAAGAATCTGGAACATCAAGAATTGCAAACCCTGGAGTCAAAATTAAAGATTGCCTCAATATACCACTTAGAAATTTTTGAATATTAATCCAAAATTTCTTCACACATATACAAGTCCAGAACATATGCCCCAAATGTGCCTTCTCCATTCTACACCTTGGGCATTCACTACATTGAGCAAAGCCCCCTCTCCATGCTCTAGTCTATATGGTGATATGTAAGCACGTTCTATTATCTTAAATTGCATTTCACGTAATTTTGCCCCCACCATTTGTCTAGGAATACACCCAATGGCCTTTTCCCAGGCAAACCTTTCAAGATTGATTCCTAATTCTTTTCCCCAATGCAAACTCAAATGGTCAAAATTCTTGACATGAACTAAATTAAATAAAGCCTTATTATATTCTGCTACAGTTATCCTTTCCTTGTCCTTCAACGTAAACCAATCTTCCAATTTTCTAAAATTTTCTGATCTCAAACCAATTCTCCTATCAGCTATGGAAATCAAATTATATTTTTAATGTAGATATGCATAAAAATGCCCCTGAGACAAACCATAACTTCTTTTTAATTCACTAAATGGTTTAAGTACACCCTCTTCATTAATTACTTGATACAGCAGAAAAAGACCCTTTTTCTCCCAACCTTTAAATAAAATTGACTTTGTACTTAGATGAAATTTAATATTACCCTGCAGTGGCAAATAACCTGAAATTTCACTTGAAACACCCAATTTTTCACAAAGCTTCTTCCAACTCCATCGAACCCCCTGCCATAATATATTACTTTTAAATACTTTAGGAAACTTCATGCTCGATACATGTAACATTGACCGAAGAGAATAAGGAGCAACTAATGCTGATTCAAAATCATAAGGAGTATAAACCGAAGTACCACCTATCCAATCACGTACGTGACGAAGTAAACAACCCATATTATATAATTCTCTACAAGGTAACCCCATACCACCTTGTTGCCATGAACCATACAAACGATCAATTCTTAATCTTGGATGTTTCCCTCTCCAAAAAAATCTCTGTAACAATCTCTCTAATTTCTGCACATCCTGTCTTAAAAGTCGCAACGGAATTAATTGTAAAATATACAAAATTTTTGGAAAAATCATCATCTTATATGCAGCTATCCTACCACCTAATGAAAGTGGCAAAGGTGTCCAAACCTGTAATTTATTTTGTATATCTCGCATCAAAGGCCTAACATTCTGCCTATACAAATGGCTCGGATTTTTGGGCAACCAAATTCCTAAATACTTAAATTTGTTAATAGCCCATTTTAATGGAAACTCATCACCCCATTTTCTCTGTAACCCCCCATTAATATCCAAAGCTTCTGATTTAGTCATATTCAATCTTAAACCAGCAATTTCCCCAAATCGTCTAATCATATCTAGAAGTCTTTTTAAAGATTCACAAGGATTTAACAACATGACTAATAAATCATCTGCAAAAGCAGAAATCTTAAATATACATGTCCCAACTTTCACTCCTTGTATTTCATCACAAGCATAAATCAATCTCAGTAAAGGATCCCTGCTTTCTCTCTAGCCAAGGTTTATATCCCTGCTTCCCGGGCAGTGTCTCTCCCTCTCTGGACAGGTGCTTGCAATTATCTTTCAAGCCTGCAACTACGTCAGCAGAGCTTGGGTGTGGCAACCTAGGTTCAGCTTCTCTCTGTTTGCTTTCTTTATGCCAAAGCTGAAACCTGTGCACTGCAGGGATGTCACTTTTCTTAAAAGCAAAATCATTAATTTCTCCTATTTCCATAGGCTCACTACAAGCTTCCTTATCACAGCATATATAGTCTAAAGCCATTTCATTGGCCACTATTTTTTAGGCGATATTGAACATTGAGAGGTTGAACTGCAAGGTTGCCAACTGTAATTTGGGTGAGGAAAACATGGAATTAGAAAAATTGCTGCAAGTGCAGAGGCCTAGCCAGCAGACCATACCACCTGTTATTGGGGTATTCAGCAGTTTATCAATGTAGCTCCCAATATTCTAAAGGCATTTACACGGTTTACAGCCCAGTATTTATTTATTTATTTGGTTTTATATACCGCGCTATTTTAAATCAGTGCGGTTTACATTGCAACAACTTGGTACATAAAACAGTATACATAAAACATTTCAATTTGGTACATAAAACATGGCATATTTGAACTTGATACATAAAACAAGATAATAAACATAGGAGAGTTTAAAGATCTTAAGAGTTATAAACTAATTCTTTATAACATGTGATTGGGATTACAGAATAACAACTATTTACAGTCTATCAGTATTGGGTAAATTTGAGTGAGATCATCATAGTGTGCTATGTTATATGTTTGAAAATATAGCTGGAAGAGGTGTGTCTTTATTGCTTTTCTAAAGGTGGAGAGGTCGGTGATTAGTCTGATTGGAGCAGGTAGTGAGTTCCAGAGTGGAGGGGCAAATAGTGAGAAGGATCTGTGTCTGCTAAATTGGGAGCATTTACTAGCCATAGTGGGAATAGCTAGAGTGTTAGGTAAGTTTATTCTTGTCTTGACTTGTTAGTCACAGTTTATTCTAAACTGTGTAAATGCGTTAGATGAGGATATTCAAAGGCACTTACACAGTTAGTGCCATTAAATAGCCCCATTTAAGTCCCCTCGTGCCCCGATGCTTTCCCGATGTTGGGGGCATTCCAGGGCAGAGCGGAGGCAGAGAATGGAGCCAACTGGGCAGCAGGAAAACCTGGCAGAGAGGGCTATGCACCGATGAGGTGCATGGCCCTTCGAAGTTCGGGACTGCTGAAAATCTTGCCGTAGTGTTTATATTTTACTTGTGCAATTTATTATGTTCTTTTTGAAAAATACCTCAAAGATTTGATTAGATGTTTCTAATCAAAGTCCTCTAAAAGTGTAGTAAGATTTTATCTCTTAAGTGATAACCAAAAAAATGACTTTTTTATTTTCCTGATTTTCTCTTCCAATTAATACCAAACACTTCTGTCTAATTCAACCAGCTAATTGGTGAATGTGTCTATATAGCAAGATTTGAAGATCAAGTGTGTGGGAGTTGGGGAGGGGGAGGAAGCACCTCAGCAGTGAATATGGCTACCTTCTCTTTAAACTATGTTTAAAACAAAGTTCAGAGCAAGAAATAAGCTCTTTAACAAAAAAACTGTTCTATTAAAATAAGTAAAAATAACCCCTCAGATAACCAAGCAATATAAAATAGTAATTTAAAAAATCCCCCTTAAAAAAAAAAAGAAAAACAGAACAATTACCTCATTTTGCTATGAGCTTCTCTAAGGGGTTTGTATACTAAACTGCAGTAACGTTACATAACGCGCGTTATCTAACGTTAACGATCATTAACGTTACATAACGCGCGTTACGTAACATTAACGATCGTAGATGTTCCGCGGCGCAGTAAACACCACAGAAGATGGAGAGAGGGCGGAGAGAAGGGGTCAATGGGCGGAGTGTGGGCGGGGAGAGGCTCCATTCACACTAACGCGCTGATCTGAAGAGCTGAATCCTAACGCGATTGAAAACCTGCCATTAGATGCACATATGCAGGAGAGAGAAACCATTTACGTGTCAGCAGTGTACAGCCCAGGTAGGGAGCCCAAAAACTGTGATAGTGTTCCATGTATAGCAATACCATGGTGCCAAAGTATGAATGGCCACTATGGCGATGGTGCAAATGGGGCATAGGGGGCCACAGGTGGGACATGTAGCATGGGCAGCTGGGGCACAGGGTGGACCAGGCGGGCACCTAGGTGGCACATAGGAACATAGACACCGGAGATCAGCAAGACAGCAGTTAACCAAAGCCAAACACAATCCACCAATATCTACCTGGTCCACCCTAGTCAATAGTCGCTAAGGCACAGACCTGACATCCCCCCAGCCATCCTGCCCCCATGTGGCGGGGACATAATAGTGGTAGGCAGTGATGGGGGGATGTGAGGATGTCCATGTATGCCCCCCCACCCCGGAACCCGCTCCCTAGGTGGGCGCCTACCTACACAGTGGATGGCTTGGGACTGCGCACTACCAGCACCGACAGCAAATGGCCACGTCAGCTTGGCAGGGGGGCGTGTGACCGTACTGGAGGGGGCAGTGCCACCTCCCTGCAGTGGACCTAGGCCATGCTCTGCATCAGTACGTGGTGTGCAGTGCAACATAAAAGGTCTGGCTGAGGAAAAGTGCAGGTAGCCCCAGGGACTACCATGCATCTGTGGCAACAGTGTGGTGCAGTACACCCAGCCAGTGTGTCCAGGAGCAGAGGGTCACAGGTGCAGGTCCCAGCTGTGGTTCCTGCAGAGCATGTCCCTATATTTTACCCTACAATGCAGATATAACAGCAACATGTGCAGAGCCCAAAGCAGCGGCAAACAGGGGTGCAAACACCCACTCACACAGGCTCCACAATCCAATGATGCATGGAGCGGCAGGCTGTTGGCCCCAGAATTGGGATGATGTTATCACCAGAGCACTACTACTACCCCCTGCACAGTTTAGCAATGTCAGCACTGTGATCAGGACTAGTGTGGCGGGCAGGGCTGCCAACCACCCCTATCTTTGTATAATGCTGCAAAAGGAGTGAGCGTGTTTGTATGTCTATCCATTGTTCTGTGGCTGCCCACACTTTACTGGGCGCAAAATGTCCCACTGTTACCAGCGTTAGCCTGATTAGATGCATAATGAGAAGCAAGGTATTCTGGGTATGGCCCGGACAGGGCAGATTGGCCAGGATGCATCTTCACAGGGTGTGAGGCAATGCATGGACAGAGTGGCCACAGCATGGCATGCTGGGAGGGCACTCACTCTGAACGAGCAGTGACCATGGCAGGTCTAGGTTCCCACATAGCGCTCTACACTATTTGTCTCTAGTGATATATTTGTGTTCCCCAGTGCTGTGGTCCCAATCACTGAGATGCCTGTTTGCTGCACATAGTTCCTGGTGGACTGTCTGCAGTTAGACTGTGCATGGTCGGAACGCCTTTAAGGTACAGTCTGACTGTGCTGTCTGCTGGTGACTGGCAGACAGTGGTGGGAGGCACTTGGGGTTTCCAGACCTAACCTCAGCATTGCTGCTGGTCTGCCACTATCCCAGTCATAGGTATGGCTCTGGCCCACCAACCCTGGAGGGCTGTCTCGTACAGACAGGATGGAGGTTGCTTCCCTGGGGCGGGGGCACTGTTCTTTACCTACAAAAGGGTGATGTGGGCCCTTTGGGGTATGTAGTGTATACCACTGTGACCTATACAGCCACTGCTACACACACCTCATGCAATTCTAGGAAACCCTCTGCCCTGATAACAGCTGCCCATGTCAGCCAGACCCTCACACGGGGTACACACTAATCTGGCTGGTGTCTGGTCCCACAGGGCCACATGTGACTGCAGGATACAGATGGACACCAAATTACCTTCAGCTGCACTGCACGGAACACCTGTCACACACTGGTAGTGATGGGGATGTACAGCAGGACCTATCTCTAGCACCACATGTACTGCGGATCTAGTGCTGGGCACCAATCCTATCCCTCAGGGTGACCACAGAACCTGCACAATGGCATGGTCTGTAGTTACTCTGTGCCAGTATCACACACTGTCAGTTCATATTTCCCAGCTGAGGTACCGGAGAGGTGCAGACCCCATTTGGTGATCAGCTGTAGACAGCTATTCAGCATGTGCATTGCATCATGGGTACTGCTGTGACATACACCATGGAGGTATAGCCTACTGGTTAATACATTGCCATTCTTGGCAGTGTTCATTGGTTCAGTTCCTCATTGTTCCCTCCTCTCATGCCTGTCCTACTCAAATAGTGTGCATGCCTGTAGAGGTGATATTTTTGCAGATCTGCGCTTCCAGCCCATAATACCCTTGCCACAATTGCCAACATTCCCTCGGTCCGTCTATCTGCGTCTGTCAGCTGTGTAGAGTCCTGTCTGCCTGTGCAGGCTGCCAGCCCATGTCCTGCACTGCTACCCTTTCCTGCATTGCGCCTCATCGTGCTTGCCTCGCCTGTGCCTGATCTGCATGGCACCACCACTCCTCTGTCCACCCATCATTGTAACTATCCTGCCACCTCCGCCTCCACTGGTGGACACGTATTCCCATCGTCTGCCACCAACTGTTTTTCCGGTACTTTACATTGCCAACACCCTGTGCTGTGGTACAGCTGCCCCACCATGTTTGTCATCAGTACTGGCAGGCACATAGGATGCCCGCAGATATGGCAGGTTTCGCGGATCCCACTTCTCCCTCCTTCACTCACCTGTTCATTGCCTTTCCTGAGTGCTCTATCTAGTGTTAAGGCTACATCTGTCTCTGTTCCGCACAGGTCATGCATGTCATCCTGAGGCACCTTGCAGTCCCTAGGGCACGCTAACGTAGGACACCATAACCTTGTTAGGCCACCTTAACCTATGGTTCCATAGACCAGGGTGCCTTCTGCGGTGACTTGTCCAAGGGTGCCTAATATGGCGCTTAGCCTAGGAGGCCCTATAGGGCGCCTTCTGAGGCACCTTACTAGGCACCTTACATGGCACCTTATAAGGCACCTTACAAGGCACCTTACATGGCACCTTACAAGGCACCTTATAAGGCACCTTACAAGGCACCTTACTAGGCACCTTACTAGACACCTTACATGGCACCTTATTAGGCATCTTACTAGGCACCTTACATGGCACCATATAAGGCACCTTACAGGGCACCTTACTAGGCACCTTACAGGGCACCTTACTAGGCACCTTACAGGGCACCTTACTAGGCACCTTACATGGCACCTTATAAGGCACCTTACATGGCACCTTATAAGGCACCTTACAAGGCACCTTACATGGCACCTTACAAGCCACCTTACATGGCACCTTACAAGGCACCTTACAAGGCACCTTACAAGGCACCTTACATGGCGCCTTATAAGGCAACTTACAAGGCACCTTACAAGGCGCCTTATAAGACGCCTTACAAGGTGCCTTGCAAGGTGCTTTACAAGGCGCCTTCTAACACTCGTTATTCTAAGGCGCCTTGTAACGCGGATTCTCTGTCAGCTTGCTGTAACGATGCACCGCCCATGCCTTTATATAGGCATCTCTACCTTTACCACGGAACCTACCGCGAATGACATTACCGCAGTTTAGTAAACATACCCCTTAGTAATGGTAGCTTTTGTGAGTAAGTTGATACTAAAATGAGATCAGGAATTCCAATGATAAGCATCCAGAAGTGTGGTGAATGTGAGTTCAAATCAAAGAAAAGAGTAGTTACTCACCTGTGACAGGTGTTCTCCAGGAGCAGCAGGAATCAGTCCTCACATATGGGTGTCATCGGCGCCGATGAAGCCCCAGCGGAGCATTTCCCCAGCTTTCTATGAAAGCCTTTGGGAATGCAGGCACGCATGTGTGGTTCCCTTCCCGCCTAAAGGTGCCATCTTACCTCAGTCAAATAACATAGCTAAGAACAGCACACAAAAATGAAAAATAAACTATATACAACTGCAACTCCAAGGGGAGGAGGGAGGGTTGTGAGGACTGATTCCTGCTGCTCCTGGAGAACACCTGTTACAAGTGAGTAACTACTCTTTCTCCAGGACCAAGCAGGAAGTCAGTCCTCACATATGGGTGACTCCCAAGCTCTGGGCTACCGAGGAACCCAGGCTGAACAAGAGAACTCCCTCTAGTCTCAGCAGCAAAGAAAGGCTTTTCAAGGACACAACCTCCACCGGTAGCCCAACAGAGGGCAGGAGTTGCCTAAACCTCAAAGAGATTCTGGAGTACTGCTTGGCCAAAAGCACTGTTCCTACGGGACTTCCTCTCCAGGCAGTAATAGGCCGCAAACGTCTGGCTTGAAGACCAAGTTGCAGCCCTGCAGATGTCTACCTAGGGCACAGAGTGGAGATGAGCCACTGAGGCAGCCATTGCCCTGACACGATGGGCCGTGACCCGACCCTGCAAAGGAAGGTCAGCCGCCTTGTAAGCCCAGGTGATACAGTCAGCCACCCAGATGGACAAGGTACGCTTGGACACAGCCAACTCCAACTTATTGGGGTCAAAGGATACAAAGAAATGAGTAGCCCTTCTACGCTTCTGCGTACGGTCAAGGTAGAAGGATAAGGCCTTCCTACAGTCCAGGGCAGGGGTCGGCAACCCGCGGCTCCGGAGCCGCATGCGGCTCTTTCTCACCTTTGCCGCGGCTCCGGAGCACACTGCCCGCCCGGTATTTATGGCGTTATGGACTCCCTCCCTTCTTCTGCAGCCGCGGCTCTCTGCCTCATAGGGAACCGCGGCTGTGCTTTTAAAATCATCTCGGAGCCCTTCCTGTCTTGACGGGCTCCGTGCAGCATTGTCCCGCCTCCAAAGGAAGTTGTTTACCACTTCCTTTGGAGGCGGGACAATGCTGCACGGAGCCCGTCAAGACAGGAAGGGCTCTGAGATGATTTTAAAAGCACAGCCGCGGTTCCCTAAGAGGCAGAGAGCCGCGGCTGCAGAAGAAGGGAGGGAGCTGACATGGAGGGAGGGGGGCTGACATGGAGGGAGGGAGCAGATATGGATGGATGGAGGGAGGGGGGCTGACATGGAGGGATGGAGGGAGCTGATATGGAGGATGGAGGGAGGGTGGCTGCCATTGAGGGATGGAGGGAGCTGATATGGATGGATGGAGGGAGGGGGGCTGACATGGAGGGAGGGAGCTGATATGGATGGAGGGAGGGGGGCTGACATGGAGGGAGGGAGCAGATATGGATGGAGGGAGGGGGGCTGAAATGGAGGGAGGGAGCTGACATGGAGGGAGGGTGCTGATATGGATGGATGGAGGGAGGTGGGGCTGATATGGAGGGAGGGAGCTGATATGGATGGATGGAGGGAGGGGGGCTGACATGGAGGGAGGGAGCAGATATGGATGGATGGATGGAGGGAGGGGGGCTGACATGGAGGGAGGGAGCAGATATGGATGGATGGAGGGAGGGGGGCTCACATGGAGGGATGGAGGGTGCTGACATGGATGGATGGTGGGTGGGAGCTGATATGGATGGAGGGAGGGGGGCTGACATGGAGGGAGGGAGCAGATATGGATGGATGGAGGGAGGGGGGCTGACATGGAGGGAGGGGGGCTGACATGGAGGGAGGGAGCAGATATGGATGGATGGAGGTAGGGGGGCTGACATGGAGGGATGGAGGGGGCTGACATGGAGGGAGTGAGCTGATATGGATGGATGGAGGGAGGGGGGCTGACATGGAGCGAGGGAGCTGATATGGATGGAGGGAGGGGGGCTGACATGGAGGGAGGGAGCAGATATGGATGGATGGATGGAGGGAGGGGGGCTGACATGGAGGGAGGGAGCAGATATGGATGGATGGAGGGAGGGGGGCTGACATGGAGGGAGGGAGCAGATATGGATGGATGGAGGGAGGGGGGCTGACATGGAGGGAGGGAGCAGATATGGATGGATGGAGGGAGGGGGGCTGACATGGAGGGAGGGGGGCTGACATGGAGGGAGGGAGCAGATATGGATGGATGGAGGGAGGGGGGCTGACATGGAGGGAGGGAGCTGATATGGATGGAGGGAGGGGCTGACATGGAGGGAGGGAGCAGATATGGATGGAGGGAGGGAGGGGGGCTGACATGGAGGGAGGGGGGCTGACATGGAGGGAGGGAGCAGATATGGAGGGAGGGAGCTGATATGGATGGATGGAGGGAGGGGGGCTAACATGGAGGGATGGAGGGGGCTGACATGGAGGGAGGGGGGCTGACATGGAGGGAGGGGGGCTGATATGGATGGATGGAGAGAAGGGGGCTGACATGGAGGGTGGGAGCTGATCTGGAGGGAGGGAGGGGGGCTGACATGGAGGGATGGAGGGGGCTGACATGGAGGGAGGGAGCTGATATGGATGGAGGGAGGGGGGCTGACATGGAGGGATGGAGGGGGCTGACATGGAGGGAGGGAGCTGATATGGATGGAGGGAGGGAGGGGGCTGACATGGAGGGATGGAGCACTGGTAATGGGGTTGAGGGGACGAGCACTGGAAATGAGCTGATTAGGGGAGGCTAGGACTGGTAATGAGCTGATGGGGGGTAGGACTGGTATTGGGCTGATTAGGGGAGGCTAGCACTGGTAATGGGGTTGAGGGGGGATTAGCACTGGAAGGTACTGGGAGTGAGGACTGGAAAGGGGCTGATATTGGGGAGGGTTACTGGGACTGGAAATAGGCTGATGGAAAGAAGTGAAGAAAACGAAAGAAGAGATAAGAAATGGCAGATGGACCATAGACCACAGAAAGAGAGCTAAGAGAAGACAGGAAAGCAGAAGCCTCAGATCGGGACCAGCATGATCAAAGAATAAATTGGTCAGACAACAAAGGTAGAAAAAATAATTTTATTTCATATTAGTGATTTGACTACAAAATCATCATAATTTTGAAATCAAATATTGTTACTTGTTGTTGTGATATTTTCTGGCGTTTTTTTTTTTGGTGTGTGAAGGAAGAGGGGGTAGTCTTATACGGCGAGTATAGGCCAAACACCTATATTTTAACAGGAAAAGTAGGGGGTCGTATATAGCATTAAGGTAAGAAACAATATATGCAGTGTTAGATTTGTTTTAAATGTCGCAATGGTTTTGCGGCTCCCAGGTTTTTTTTTCCCTTCGGAAATGGGTCCAAGTGGCTCTTTACGTCTTAAAGGTTGCAGACCCCTGGTCCAGGGTATGCAGGACTGCTTCAGCCTGGCTTGCATGAGGCCTAGGGAAAAATGTTGGAAGAACCACCTCCTGATTGAGGTGGAAAGACGAGACAACCTTAGGGAGGAACTTTGGTGAGTCCTGAGGACTACCCTGTTCCTATAAATCCTGGTGTAAGGCCTGTCACAGACCAGGGCCTGAAGCTCACTTACTCGCCTAGCCGAGGTAAGGGCTATTAGGAAGAGTGTCTTCCAGGAGAGGAAGCGTAGTGGACAAGTAGCCATCGGCTCAAAAGGTGGGTGAGTCAGTTGCTGCAAGATGTTGGACATTCAGCTCCCACTCAGGAGCAGGAGGACGGATGGGAGGCTTGAGCAAAAGCAAGCCCCTGAGAAAGCGGGACACCAAGGGGTGACCAGATAGAGACTGCCCCTCTACCAATGAGTGGTGAGCTGCTAGAGCTGAGAGGTGGACCCGAACAGAATTGGACTTAAGTCCCTGATTGGATAAGTGCAGTAAGTACTGAAGCACTACTGGCACAGTACAGGAGAAAGGATCCTCTGTACATAGGTGACACCGCACAGAAAACCTCTTCCACTTGAGAGCATAGGTTTTCCTAGTGGACTGTTTCCTAGAGACTAGGACAACCTCCTCAACTTCCTGAGGTAGGCCCCAGGGAGCCAAAACTACCCTTGCAGCCTCCAGGCCATGAAATTGAGAGACTTGAGATTGGGGTGCAGAAGGGAACCCTGGTCCTGTGTGAGAAGGTCGGGTTGCAAACCCAGAGGTAGTGGAGAATCCACCGCCAGTTGAAGCAGAAGAGGAAACCAAGGCTGTCTCGGCCACCTGGGAGCTACCAGCAGGACCGAGGATTTGACCTGAAGAATCTTGAACAGGGTTCGGGCCACCAAGTGCATGGGAGGAAACGCATAGAGGAGGCCCTGAGACCAAGATATCAGAAAAGCATCCGCTGCTATCTGCAGAGGATGTGGTTGCCTGGAGCAGAACTTTGGCAGTTGCTTGTTCATTGGGCTGGCAAAAAGATCCATCAAAGGGAGACCCCATTTGAGAAAGATCTACTGAACTACCGAAGGATGCAGCTGCCACTCGTGGGGCTGCAGAATCCTGCTTAACCTGTCTGCCAGGTAGTTGTCCTGGCTGGAAGGTACACAGCCTTGAGGAGCATGTTGTGCTTGAGGGCAAAAGAACACAGGTCCTGGGCCTCCCGACAAAGGATCCTGGACCCGGTTCCGCCCTGTTTGTTCACATAAAACATGGCAACTTGGTTGTCTGTCTGGATCAGGACAGACTGGTGAGTCAGGGTAGGAGAGAAAGCTTTGAGTGCTAAGCGAATAGCTCTCAGTTCGAGGAGATTGATCTGCTGTGCAGCTTCCCAGGGAGACCAGAGGCCCTGGGTGCACTTGCCCAGACAATGCGCTCCCCAGCCTTGTAGGGAGGCATCTGTTGTTAGCACCACTGTGTAACCTGGAATCTGAAAGGGCACCCCTTTCAGCAGATTGGGTGGGTGTAGCCACCAGTTGAGGGAGTGCAGAAATGGTCTGGACACTCTTACTCTGTCGCTGAGGCTGCCTGTGGCCTGTGACCACTGAGTTCGAAGACACCACTCTGCAGGCCTCATATGGAGCCTGGCATTGGGGGTCACATGCACTGTCGAAGCCATGTGGCCTAGAAGTCTCAGGCAGAGTCTGGCGGAGACCAGGGACCTGCTGAGAAACTGACTTGCCAAGGCCATCAACCTTTGGGCTCTGTTTTCTGGCAAGAATGCCTTTGCCAGGAGAGAGTCCAACCTTGCCCCTATGAACTCCAAGTTCTGGGAAGGGAGCAAGTGGACTTTGCGAAGCTTATGACAAACCCCAGGCGTTGTAGAAGAGCAATGGTCCTGAGGGTGGCTTGATTGGCCTCCTGACCTGTCTGACCCCTGATGAGCCAGTCGTCCAGATAGGGGAAGACAAAGATGCCCTGATTTCTCAGGTAGGCCGCCACCACTGCTAAGCACTTTGTAAAGACTCTGGGGGCGGAGGTGAGGCCGAAAGGCAGCACTCTATACTGATAATGGTTTCCTCCCACGATGAACCTTAGGTACTTTTCTGTGGTCTGGATGAATGAGGATGTGAGTGTACGCATCCTTTAGATCTAAGGAGCATAGCCAATCTCCCTGCTGGAGGTAGGGCAGAAGGGTTCCAAGAGTAAGCATCTTGAACTTTTCTTTCACTAGGAACTTGGGAGTGGGGAGGCACAGGCTCCACCGCCCTGTCCACCAACAGACCCTGAAGCTCCTGACGGAGAAGGTCTGTGTGCAGAGGAGGCCTTGGAGGCTCCCCTAGAAAGTATGGGGGTGGCAGTTGGTGGAAATGGAGGGCATAGCCCTTGTGGACTATCTCCAGCACCCAACTGTCCCCGGTGATAAGGGGCCACTGGTGGGCAAAGAGGGCGAGACGACCTCCTGTGCAGGGGGGAGTCAAAAGCCCCCACCCTGCTGAGTGGTAGCAGGGGCCTGAGGCTTGGGGGTCCTCTGCCTACGGGGCCCATTACCCTGGCCCTTGGCTTGCTGACCCTGGGGGGCAGCTTGGGCAGCCTGATATTGTGGGTACTGTTTGTAGGCAGTGCCCTTCCTCGGGTAAAAGGGCTTTTTACCCGAGCCCTTCTTTTTATGAGAAGGGGCAGAGGTCTTCCTCGACAGCCTTGTCCGGGTGAGGTGCTCGGTCTCGAGCTGAGCGGCCTTCTCGGTCATGGGCTTGCCAAAAAGGTTTTCACCTCGGCAAGGGACATCGACCAACTTGTCCTGAACCCATGGCTCGAGGTCCGATGACTGCAGCCATGCCTGGCGTCAAGCCGCGGTGCCGGCTGCCGCAACTCGGGCCGAAGCCTCGAAGCCATCGTAGGCGGCGCGGGACATGAACTTCGAGCAGTCCCGAATCCCCGAGGACAAGGACTGAAATCTCTGCAAGGGTTCCCCGGAGAGACCAGCAGAGAACCCGGCGAACTCCTTGGCCAGATCCCGCAAGTACATGCCCATGTACAGCTGGTAAGACTGCACATGGCAAGCAAGCATCGAGCCCTGAAAGCACTTTCTACCGACGCCATCGAAGTTTCGGGCCTCGCTGCCAGGAGGCACCGCGGAGTGCATCTTCTGGCTCTTCAGACGATGCATGGCCGATTCCACAACCATGGAATGGTGTGGTAGCTGTGCCTTCTGAAAGCCAGGGCTCTTCCGGAGCCGATAGATCGAATCGACTCGCTTGCTAAGAACCGGCGCCGAGGCCGGTGCCTCCCACATACGGAAGAGGAGCCGTTCCAGCATCGGAGGAACCAGGACAGTAAAGGCCTCCTTCGGAGGAGAGTCATACTGCAGCGCCTCGAGCTCTTCAGCTTGAGGCTCTTCCTCGGGGTCCGCCGGAATAGCCAAGGCAGTGGCCATATCCCGGACGAACTCCGAGAACCGGGTGTCCTCCGGGGGGGACCTACTCCAGGGTTCAGACTGCGGTGAGTCCGAGCCAGGGACCTCCTCCGACGATGCCCTTGCGAGCCGTTTCTTCCTCTTGCGTTCCCGGTCGGGGGACCCCCTGTCCGAGGAGCTTCGACGGCGCTCGGGATCAGAATCCTGAGATGTCGAGGCCTCAGACGAGGTCCGGGCCCGGCCGGAGGCTGAGTCTGAGAAAAGCCTTTCCTTTTGCTGCTGGTGACTTCGTAGTGCCTTGGAAGACATTTTTCCACAGGCCCCGCACGACTTAGGATCGTGGTCGGGGCCGAGGCACCGAAGGCAGCAGTCGTGTGTGTCAGTGAGAGACATTAGTTTCTTACACCAATCATACTTCTTAAAACCGCTGGAAGCCATCGGGGAAAAAAGAGTCCCCGCGAGGTCAAAGGACTGGCCTTCCATGGAAAAAGAAAAAAAAGGACGTGAACGCCAGCCACGAAGGGCAAAAACCGAAAAAGAAGAATCGAGCTCAATACCGGTGTACCGGAACCGGCGTCGAACCGGTAGAAAAAAGAGCAAAAATCGCTGAAAAAGCTAATTTTAACCGGGAAAACTGACACACTTCCGGTGGGCTTCACGGAAAAAAAGAGACTGAGGTAAGATGGCACCTTTAGGCGGGAAGGGAACCGCGCATGCGTGCCTGCATTCCCAAAGGCTTTCATAGAAAGCTGGGGAAATGCTCCACTGGGGCTTCATCGGCGCCGATGACACCCATATGTGAGGACTGACTTCCTGCTTGGTCCTGGAGAACGCATATTATTTTTGCTGGGGAATTTCAGTGAACCGGTAAAGGGAATCCCAGACAGAGCTGAAGAAATATTTAATTCTCCAGAAAGTTTAAATACAACAGGACTTCAGTGAGGGATCAGACCCCTCAGCAACATATTCAGGGGAACTGTCAGACCCAGTGCTTTGAAAGGAATAGTTTTGCTGTTTGAGGACCTGACACAGTAACTAAGAATTCTATTTCCTTCTGAGTGAATTTACAAAGTATTTAAGTTTTGAAGTTGTGAAAATTGCTATCAGACATCTGAGAGGACATGAGGGAAGGCAGGTTTCTGTTTCCAGCTGGAGAGTGAATGTGCTCTGAGATATCTGCCTGTAACCATTATAATAGCAAAGGAACACTTGAGGCCCAGTGTTCAAAAAAGGTTAAGCATCTAAATTTGAGCACCTACATTAGATGCTAAATCTAGGGGCTTGCCTTTTCAGCTGAAAGCTCAATTAAATTTGGGAGTGAAAAAGTTATGCTCTTAAATGTGGACCTACCAAGAATTGGCCTAGCTCTAGGAGTCTAATTTAGGTGCTTAATATTGAAAATCACTGCTAAGATCCTAATATTATCTCCACCTCTATCAACTCCTGTTGCCACCCATTTTTTAAGCTCCTAAATTTAGGAGCCTACTGAAACTAGGACCACGAATTTAGGAATTTGGCTCAAGTAAATTTTCAAAGAGATTACTTTAAGAACTTATCTCTCAAAAGTGGGAGCCTGAAGCCACTGAATATCATGGCCTTTTGTGATGCTGTTCCAGTAACTCATTACCAAAGTTTCAATTAGGGATCCAGAGGATTGAAGGGACATTATCATATCTAGCCACACAGATTGTTTGATGACAGAATAGAGAGTTTCTATTTTTAATTTATATAAAATTAAGGCAACGAGGCACTGAAGCAAAAGAAGGCCATACATAAACATAGGGGATTTTATTATGTCTTCTTTAATAAGATCTTCAAAACAAGACAGGAAATAACAACCCTACTGCATATGACCATGTTTTGAAAAAAAGATTTTTATCAGAAATATAAATATAAAATCTCAGTACAGCATAACAGTAGTTAAAAGCTCGCTAGCAACTAAGAAAAAATGGCAACTGCAAGAATAGCAGTTCCTCTCCAAAGTCACACAAAGGTTTGCATTTAAAATTAATCCACAGCATTAAAAAGTGACAGAAATTTTAAAAAAAAATACTGCTATCACTTTTTCATGCTGTGGGTGAATGTTCTGGTCATAATAGTGACAAAGCAGACGACCATCTAGGACAGCCCCAAGGTGCTGAGACTCGAGTCTGGTGCTTCGTATATAGCTAATGGTCTGCACAACCTGATCAGAATTTCCTTCAAATCCATGGTAGCGGTAGTAGTAGTCAGGCAGTGGTTGTGGCTCCACAGCTGGGTCGCAGATACCCCTTCCAAGTTACACTTGAGCTAGCTTCCTTTCAAGGGTAGGTTGATCTTTGGGAAGGACCTGAAGAAGTTGGTGAAAGACTTTGGTGAGGCTTGTCCACAGAGGCTTCTGGAAGTTGGCCCAGGGATTCAGAGTGCCTCCTGGAGGACTCCACTTTGTTTTTTTGCGATGGCCTTTAATAAATAAGAGCCTGGTAGGGTCTACTCCTTTTATGGATCTAAACCCAAAAAGGGTTTAGATCCCCATGGCTCCAAACTCTCTCAAGACTCAACCATAGCTCCCTCGGTAGCCAATATGTCCCTACAATGAGATCCAGTGAGTCCTTCCAAGGTACAGCTGGTTGGTGGGGTGGCTGTGACAATTTTACTCAGAATGGAACCATACGACCTCAGACCAATGTGTCGTAGAGGTCCTCAGACAGGGTAATGCACTGAAGTTCATGAAACCTCTTTGGAATATACCTTTCATGATTCTCCCTGTGGCTCCCCATTCAAATAGATGGCAATGAAGAAAACTGCAGTGCCTCTTGCAGTTGCAGGCTATCATACCAGTACCCTCTACAGAGCAGGGTCAAGACCACCACTCCATCTACTCCATCTATATCTACTCCATCCATGCCCCTCTGGCTCATTCTGGACATGTTTACTAAAGAGCATGCTGTAAGCATATGTTTGAGCCACAAAACTAGTGTGAAAGTCTGTGCTAACTTTGGAGACATATGTGCACTTCCCCTTTTATTTGCACTTTGGTAACATGCCACATCACGCTAACCAGCATGCAGGTTCGTATCTCCACCCTTTGAGATGGTGTTGTGCGCCCATACTAACAGTAATATTCATGGTTAGCACGCATCCATAATGTGTGTGATAACTGTGATGCACTATTAATACCCATATTGCACCCCTAACTTGCTCTGTCCCTGCCCAATTGCACACTAACCAGTTAGCATGGGATTTTTACTGTGGGGCCCCGCACTAACAGCATAGCGTGCTCAGCGCAAGGCAAACGCAGCACTAATAGCAAGTGCGGTTTAGTTTAATATGCCCCAAAGTGTGGTCTCACCATTTATCTGTACAGAAGCACTGTCAAATTCCCAGTTTTTCTTTTCTATTCCTTTCTGAATAATTCCTATCATTCTGTTTGCTTTTTTTGGCTACAGCTGCTGCACTCAAAGCTGAAAATCTCAATGTGTTATCTGACAAGGACATTTTCCTTAGTGTTAACTTCTAAAATGGAACCCAGCATTGTGTACATATAATTAATATTTTTTTAATAACTGTATCTTGTCTTTCCACACCATGGTAAGCATAATTGAGGGTAGGACGCTATACCTCAGTTTACTCAAAGATATTAATCTTCTCATTCAAGTGCATAAAATGTTTGAAGGTTGATTTCAGCTCAACTACAATGAACATTTTTGAAGAGGTCCAACTAAGGACAAGTTTGAAACTGGATGAATAGAAGCACAGACATTTGGCTCAGTAAGATGTCTTCCCTTAGTCCTACGCCTCCCTCCCTGAACATCTTTCTCTTCTTGTAATCATAAGCCCAGTCAAGGCATCCAGGTGGGAAGGAAAGCAATATCTGGGGTACTGTCACAGATGTGGTACATGCTCCCCCCCCCCCATGTGATCACTTTAATACAAATCAGTATCTCAGATCCTTCTGTAAATCCAGGCATGAATGTTAGGTTGTCAGAGCAATTTTTACTTTTTGTACGTATCAGCACCCTTGTCCTCTCTTCCTCCTTCTCAGAGAGCAGCTGAATAGCAATAGAAATACTCGGGCCCATCTGTGCAATAAGGGATCTCTCTGGTAATGTTAGAGTGGCTCCATTATTACCCCAACACAGTGGCAGCCAGTTTTCTATTTGAAGATTTTTGGGACCATTTAAAATACAATGTAAAGTCATGATAACACTCCTCGGGGTCCTTAACATAAAATCAGCCTTTCTATATCCTGAGGTAGTACAGCAAAAGATAGCAAAGAAATTAGTTTGGGACAAGTGACAAGTTAATTTCTAGTGTCCTCATTCCCTAATTTTATATTTTCACAACTGGATATGATATCTAAAAAAGAGCTAGTAAAATTTACCGTCTCTCTCACTCTCTGGAATGAGTATTAACCCAGCATCTAGATCCATAGACCTGCAGTGCAGAGTCTAGTTTTCCACCTCTAACCAAGCTACTGCACTGTTCTGCAATAGCAAGATGGAAACTTGCTAAGACAGACATCAAATCAGCCTTTCACCACCTCATCTGCCCTGAATCCTTCCATTTGCTTTGGTTCTCATGGGGAGAGGTCTATTATATTCATGAATATAAGCTGATGGGGTGTGCAATCACTTGAGCCTGTTGTTAAGCCTTCAGTACATTTATTCTTCTCATAATGGAATAGATAGGATACAGTAGCCTCATGCAACAATTTTCCTTTGCGGACTTGTGAAACTTATGGAAAAGTAAAGGGCTTCTCATGGTTTTTGCATGGTTATCAGTGATCTTGGCATCCCTCTAGCAACAGAGAAAACAGAAGGTCCCTCAACAATCCTCATATTTCTAGGAATTTAATTGAATTCTACAATTCTAATTTTTCACATTCCCCAAGACAAAGCGCTTAGGCATCTTCTGGCCAAAAAGTCGACCTTAAAACAAATTCAATCCGTGATGCAATGCAATGCAATGTGTGCCTTTGATAGGCCTGTTAAATTTTGCTTGTAGAAAAATACCCCTGAGTAAGGTTTTCATCAGAAGGCTAGCTTGACTAGGGGTATTCAAAAGAGTAGACTTTTTATATGGATTACAAAAGAAGCAAAAAGGATTTGGAAATTTGATCCCAATTTTTACTGTATTTTAATGGACTCTGTGTCTAGCAGTTTCTGCCATGTTTAAATTAGACCTTCAATTGTTCAGAATGCCTCGGGGCCTATGAGTTTCATAGCATATTTCCCAAGTGTCACTCAAACTGTTGGACATAGATCTAATGGTCCAACTTTATATTGTTTATCTTACCCATGGTAGACTGTCCATTGGTTTCAACCACTAACATATGGTTTTACTGTTGCTGCTAATCCTGCTGTTCCTGTAGCGTTACTTAGGGGCTCTTTTACTCAAATGAATTATGCACTTACTGCGGGTTACGGTACGTGCTAACCATGCCCTGTGGCCTGTGTTAACTGTTAGTGCACAGCTGTGACAGTGCACGCCAATTCCCATGCCAACTGTGCCCCATACATTAAAATGGGAAATGGGCAGGTTAGGGCAGATAATGGGCATGGTGCGAACCATATCATCAGCGCATGCCTATACATTGTGCATTATGGCACGTCTTGCTAACAGCGTAGGTGCAATTACCACCACCTCAATAGATTAAGTTCACTGCACTCACGGTATTGCCAACCTACCTTATTGAATGGCGACATGTAACTTTTCAGGAACATGCAGTCCATGCCACTGACAGGTAGCCTGGTGACTTTGTACTTAATGCACACCTAAGTCTTGTTTGTGAGATGGATCACTTTTATCTCCAGGAACAAGCAGGAATAAGTCCTCACATATGGGTACGTCGGAACCGACGGAGCCTGCGCGGGAAAGCTCCCCAGCTTCCTAGAATGGAAGCTTTTGGGACCTCCCACTGCACATGCGCGCTGCCTTCCCGCCTTCCTGAACAGCTCTCCTCAGTTTCTCTTTTTCCGCGGAGCCAGCAGGTCGTGTATCCTGTCACCGCTGAAGAAATTGTAGTTTTTTGTTTTGTTTCTTTAGACCGCGTACCTGCCTTCCCATACCGATACCGGTATCGCCGGTCTTCCTTTTTCTTTCTTGAAAAATTATTTTATTTTCTTTTATTATTTTTCAGCACTTGGTCACTTCAGTTAGGCCTTCAGGCCTACTTGAATTCTCCACATGGAGAAGCCAGCCCCTGGATTTAAGAAGTGTACCAAGTGTACTGCTGTAATATCAGTCACAGACACCCATGAATGGTGTCTTAAATGTTTGGGGCCTGACCACTCCATTCCGGACTGCCCTTCCTGCTCCCAAATGTCTAAGCGTGGGCTGCAGAACCGGGCCAACAAATTCCATGTGCTGTTTGCTTCAGAGAATCCAACATCACAGTCATCCAGGTCATCATCTCCGGATGGATCTCAGGTAACCAAACCTTCTGTGGGCAAGTCCTCAAAGGGCAAATCTCCTTCAAAGCATCGAGAGGCTCTTAGTTTTGAGGACCCTGCCCCAGCCAAACAGCCCCGGCGGGAAGCTCTGCCTTCCAAAACGCCAATTCAGGGGCTACAGGTTGACATCGATGGCACGGCCTCGACAGATCACCTGTTGGACTGCTCTGGGGTACCGGCCCATACCGGTACCGACATCCAGGCAGCCGTGGCGTCTATGGGCAATACTGTCCAATCCATGCAGCAGGCCGTCATGGCTTTCATTAAAGCTGCAACGCCATCGGTACCGCTTCCAGCGGTTCCGGGCCCGGTTCCGGTATCGTCCGCCATGCCGGAACCCAGGCCTTCCTCTTCTAAACGCAAATCGGTACCGTATGGGCTTTCGCTCCATACCGCTTCCATACCCGGTACGCCCGATGTCGATACCGATCGGTATGCGTATCGTGCGTTGGAGGAAACTAGAGAATACACCGATTCCTCTGAGGATTTTGGCTCCTCTGATGAGTCTGCAGAGCTCTCCCTTGACCTTCCTGAGGAACCTTCTTCTCCAAAAAGGAGAATGTCTCCTCCAGAGGATTTGTCCTTTCAGGACTTTATTTTAGAAATGGCTAAAGGCCTTTCTATCACTACCTCCTCTGAAAGGGAACCAAGGTCAAAAAGGTTGGATATTTTAGGATACTCTAAGTCTCCTAAAGAAGCAGTTACCCTGCCTATCCATGAAATCCTTCAGGAACAATTGATGGATTTCTGGGAGAACCCTTTAACTCTGTCTCCTTATTCCCGTAGGTTGGACACCATGTATCGGGTCCCTCCTTCTCCTGGTTTTCAGAAGACTCAATTGCCTCACCACTCCATTGTGGTAAAGTCTGCAATGAAAAAGATCAAGAGTACTAAAAGGCACTCTTCTACACCTCCAGGAAGGGAATGTAAGACACTGGACTCTTTTGGTAGGAAAATCTTCCAGGCTAGTATGCTTATAGCCAGGATTAATTCCTACAGCCTCTATATGGGCATGTTCCTAGGGGAACTTGCCAAGAAAGTGCGGCATTTTGCCCCTTTATCCCTGAGGATAAACAGGAGGACTTCCTTTCTGTAGTGAAACAACTTTCAGATGTTTCTAAGTTCTCCAACAGAGCTGCCTTTGATTCCTTCGAGGGAGCCAGCAGAGCTTCTGGCATTGCTATTGCAGCCAGACGTCTGGCTTGGCTCCAGGCTTCTGATCTGGAACCCTGGGTTCTAGATGGCTTACGGAATCTGCCCTGTACAGGTGAGAACTTATTCGGTGCAGAGTGGCAAGTTAAAGCCACTCAAATGGACGCTGAAAATGCCACCTTAGAGAGACTTTCTAAGTCCACTTCTACTCCCACTAAGAAGAAGTCTTTCAAGAGGCCTTATTATAAGAAGGCCAGATATGCTTCCAATACTGGCCAGCAATCTTCTCAACCTCGTTTTGCGGCTAAACGTCAGCAAACGAAACAAGCAAGAGCAAAGCCTGCAGCAGCTACTGCAGCTCAACAGGCTCCACCCCCTCAGGGGTTTTGACTTGCCCCTAGAGAACTTGCCATTCCTGGTTCTGGACCAACCAGAACCTCTCACCATACCTGGAAGGTTAGCTCACTTTGCTCCCAGATGGGAACAAATCACAACAGAGCAATGGACCCTCTCTATCATCCGAGAGGGTTACAAACTTCATTTCTCCAACCTTCCTCCCCATCGCATGGTGAGACCCTTCAATTCTCCATCTCCTCTCCTAGCCCTGTTGGATCGGGAGATCTCTTCTCTGCTTGCCCAAGGGGCCATAGAAGAGGTTCCTCTTCATCAACAAGGGTCAGGTTTCTACTCCCCCTATTTTCTCATTCCAAAGAAGACAGGGGGATTCAGACCAATCCTAGATCTGAGAGAATTGAACAAATTTCTGTACAAGGAGAAATTCAAAATGCTCTCTTTGGGCATTCTCCTTCCATACCTTCAGAGTCAGGACTGGCTTTGTTCTCTAGACCTGCAGGATGCGTATACACATCTACTCATCCATCCATCCCACAGAAAATATCTTCGCTTTCTGTTCAGGGGAAGTCATTACCAATACAGAGTACTTCCCTTCGGTCTCGCCTCTGCCCCAAGAGTCTTTACCAAATGCATGGCAGTCGTAGCCGCATTTCTCAGAAGCATGGGGATTTTCGTATTCCCATATCTGGACGACTGGCTCATTCGAGCTCCAACTCAGTCGCAGGCCCAGATTTCCCTAGACCGCACAAGGAGCCTTCTGCAGTATCTGGGACTGGTGGTAAACCTTCCCAAGTCTCAACTCAGCCCTACTCAGTCTCTAGAATTCATAGGGGCCCAGTTGGACACCACCACTGCAAGAGCCTACCTTCCACTGGTTCGGGGTCAGCGTCTGCTGAGCTTGGCCTCCCAAGCCCAGTCCAGTACTCACTTGACAGCCAGGGAAATGCTACGCCTCCTGGGCCATATGGCCTCCACAGTACATGTAGTGCCCTATGCTCGTCTTCATATGAGAGCAGCTCAATGGACCCTGGCCACCCAGTGGACTCAGGCGTCGGGAGCACTCTCAGACCAAATACAAACCTCAAACCGTCTGTCTTGGTCCCTCCATTGGTGGATATCCACCAAGAATCTGTTGTTGGGGGCTCCCTTTCAGCCCTTGCTACCCCAAGCAACCCTCACAACAGGTGCCTCCCAATTGGGGTGGGGAGCCCATCTGCAAACTCTCTCCACTCAGGGCACTTGGTCTCCACAGGAGGCCACCCTTCATATCAACCTCCTGGAACTGCGAGCAATTTACCTTGCCCTCAAGGTCTTCTATACCCTCCTTGCCAACCTGACTGTCCTGGTTCAGACAGACAATCAGGTGGCCATGTTTTACATAAACAAACAAGGAGGGACGGGCTCTCTGTCGCTTTGCAACGAAGCTCTCAGATTATGGGCCTTCGCCAGAGAGCACCAAATTCATCTGCTAGCAGTGTATCTTCCAGGAGTTCAAAACTCTCGAGCAGACAGGCTCAGTCGAGTTCTGCTGCCACACGAGTGGTCCCTACACGTGGACCAGATAAGCAGAATCTTTCAGGAATGGGGGACCCCGGACATAGACCTCTTTGCAAGTCCGTGGAATGCCAAACTTCCCCGGTTCTGTTCCAGGACTCCGTGTCAGGAAGCTCAGGCCACGGACGCCTTTCTCCTCCATTGGGGTCAGGCGTTCCTATATGCCTTTCCACCCATTCCGCTGATTCCCAAGACTCTATTCAAACTCCAGAGAGATCACGGCTCTATGATCCTCATAGCTCCACGCTGGCCACGCCAAGTGTGGTTCCCTCTGCTTCTACAGCTCTCCCAGGGATCCTCCCTGGACTTAGGAGCTGCACCAGACCTTCTGTCTCAGGAGGAGGGGACTTTGTGGCACCCAAACCCCAAATCCCTACATCTCCGAGCTTGGTTACTGAAGGCTTAAGTCTTCAAGACTTTAATCTTTCTCAACCTGTGAAAGATATCCTTCATGCCTCTAGGAAACCTTCCACGAGGCGGTCTTATGCTTTCAAATGGAAACGTTTTTCCATTTGGTGTGCTCAGCAGGGCCTTGACCCTCTGGCACTTCCTTTGAATTCCCTCTTAGACTATCTCCTGCATCTTTCCAATGCAGGCCTTAAGACGAATTCTGTAAGAGTCCATTTAAGTGCTATTTCAGCATCCCTGAAACCTATAAATGGACAACCTATCTCCTCTCATCCTCTTGTTGCAAGATTCATGAGAGGCCTGACTCTCACTAAACCTCCCATCAGACCCCCCCCGGTCGCATGGGATTTGAATCTAGTGCTTGGTCAGCTTATGAAGCCACCTTTTGAGCCGTTATTTTCTACCTCCTTGAAATTTCTTTCCTGGAAGGTACTATTCCTAATTGCAGTCACTTCCGCTCGCCGCATCAGCGAACTGCAGGCTCTAGTGGCTAATCCACCTTATACAAGATTTCATCATGACAAGGTGGTCCTTAGGACGAATCCCCACTTTATGCCCAAAGTGGTCTCGCCTTTTCATCTTAATCAAGAGGTATATCTACCTGTCTTTTTTCCGGCTCCTCATGCATCCAGTGCAGAGAGGAACCTTCATACTCTGGATTGTAAAAGAGCTCTAGCCTTTTACCTTAATAGGACTCAGCCACATCGAAAGTCTTCTCAACTTTTCGTGGCTTTTGATCCTTCACATTTGGGACTTCCAGTCTCCAAGCGTACACTTTCCAATTGGATTGCTCAGTGTATTTCCTTTGCTTACCAGAGTAAAAACATTTCTCTGGAAGGCCATGTCACAGCTCACAATGTGAGAGCCATGGCAACTTCTATGGCTCATCTGCACTCTGTTTCTATTGATCAGATCTGTCGAGCCGCTACCTGGGCCTCGGTTCATACCTTTACAGCCCATTACTGTTTGGACAAGGACTCCCGCCGGGATGCCTTGTTTGGCCAGGCTGTCCTCAAACACCTGTTCCATTCTTAGACAACTCCTGCCCACCTTCCCAGGATGGATGCCTGAGATCCATACGAAGATGGCGAACCCTTGGAGGGGGATCTCCCAGGCATCTCAGCTAGGGAGTCCCCATATGTGAGGACTTATTCCTGCTTGTTCCTGGAGATAGCACAGTTACTTACCTGTAACAGGTGATCTCTGGGAACAGCAGGAATTAGTCCTCACAACCCACCCACCTCCCCTAGGAGTTGTATCTTCTATCTATCTGTCTTCCTGTCCTCTCTCTATTGTCTCAGCTATAAACTCGAAACTGAGGAGAGCTGTTCAGGAAGGCGGGAAGGCAGCGCGCATGTGCAGTGGGAGGTCCCAAAAGCTTCCATTCTAGGAAGCTGGGGAGCTTTCCCGCGCAGGCTCCGTCGGTTCCGACGTACCCATATGTGAGGACTAATTCCTGCTGTTCCCAGAGATCACCTGTTACAGGTAAGTAACTGTGCTTTCCTTATCTGCTATCATTTACTTTGCTACCATGTTACTATATTTCCATATATATACTTTGAAAATAAACCTTCAAAAATATAAAACTGATAGTCATCCTGCTAAGGAACTGCTAAAAGCTAATTATTTTCTTCATTAAAAAAGTTTTAAAAATAATCTTGTAAAAATTATACTGGGCATGCACATAAAGGTGCCATGAATATGATCCTTTTCCAAGTTCCTAATAATGTTTACTTATAACAAACATCTTTCAAATCCAGACTGTCCCGTTTGCCTTTCTGTGCACCAAAGGTATATCTGTGAACAGCAGAAATAAAATTGCAATAATATCCATAGCAACAGAGGACAGTGACATAGATAGGTTCTAACTTTATCACAAGAATTTTCAAGCAGAGGAGATAGACTGCAAGGGATGGAACCCTTACATAAATATTAAAATAAAATAAAAAGCAACAAAATATTCAAGGATGTTTTTATGTTCATAAATAGGTAAAGATGGGGCTTTGTTTGAGGGGCTACACATTGGTACAGAGTATCATCACATTTTTCATTACCTGCTAAAATTGACCTATGGTCCTCATGTATTAATGAAAGAGCCCAACATACGAGTACCAGCACCACTTTTTCTAGGAAAAATGCAGCCGTTCTAATGCAAAATGATAATCAACAGTAAGTTGATGTCCTTGTTATATTGTATTCCTGTTTGACACATGATGGGAGCTGGTACTATGCCTTTCCTCATTCCCACTGCTTTGTAGAAAGTTGATGAAGCAGAAGGGGCTAAGGACAAGGCAGAAAGTGTGACTGATATAGTGCATCCCCGGCATGCAGTAGAGACAACTCTCTCTGCATCATTCCCCTAAGGGTACTTCAAATTTTCTTTCCATCTCTCAGCTCATAAACATGTTTCTCTTCACAACACACACCATATGCCAATGGAAGGGGATGACTGTAAAATTTTATTAATATGTTTGAGAGTGTTTTAAAAGTGTAATAAAGAGGAAATGAGATAAAAATCGTAGATATTATTGAATGCCTGAATTAAAATAATAGGCCTGAGCACTTCGATTGCATATATCTCTGTTTGGATGGTACTGTCATAAAAAGCTACAGTAAAACCTGTTTTATGCGTAAAGATAAAATTTCTACCTAGTTTTTAAAGAGATCCGAGAAATAGATGCTCAATAAGTGTATCTGTCTATTTTTGTGATAATAAGGACTGTGAATGGAAAAGTGTGATTATATCCACTTTCTTTGAAAGATTAGATTTTGCCTGTGCAGAAAATAGTTGAGAAGAATAAAATGTAAAGCATTTCATAAAAATGATTGGTAGAGCTACATGTGATGCCCTCAAGAATTTACATCTAAAACTGATTAAAAGTTGTAAGAACTAGTCAGTATCATTCTGTGTCATGTTCGTTCCAGCATTATGCAATGGTAATGTCCTTAAATAGCATAGACAATTTTTGAATAAATAAAAGAAGCAACATTTCTCAGTTTATCTTACTGTAAAAGCATCTATAGAAAATGACTAGGCTGTTTGTTCTGTCATGGCCTATTTCCTGATTTGCATCTGACCAAATGATGGGTAGCTCCCACACAGAGGAGAGTTGTGCACCAGACAAGACTGAAATGATATGCGATTGGTCAGTTTAGCCAATGCATGTCTTGTCTACCTGGGACATGCATGTCTCGTCTACCTGGGAGATACATGCCTGCTAAGATGGCGTAAGCCATGGCCTGCAGTTTAATTGGCTTTCTTGTGGGTGTTAGCTATGCAAGAACAAAAGTCACATAAGAGTTTTGTGATACTGAAGTAAAATATTGATGATTATCAAGAGGAAAGAGAACAAGTATGAACGTAGTGTAAATTTAATGATAGATGAAAGCTCCATTTAACAATACCATACTAAAATAGTTTCTAGCGCAGAAATGAATGTAGAAACAAAGACAGTGTTGAAATCAAACAGGAAAGTATTAATTGCTATCAAGATCTTGAGCAGGGAGTATAAGGTAACGCAAGGTTTTCGTTGGTGCTTTACGTCAAGCAAAAGAAGAATTGAATAGCATGGATGAGTACATAAAAATGAGTTAAGAATATACATTTCAAAGATTTAGTTAACTGCTGTGTTCACTGAACTTGAGGATGAAACCTAGTGCCATGGTCGTTCCAAATAGATGCAATAATGGGAGACGTATGCCGATAGAAGATGTAATGTATGGTGACAGTAGTAAACAAAATAAGAAACAGTAATGTGACTTAACACAGCTTCTGGATCACCTTCCTAAATAGCAATGGATATGATGCTCTTGTGTGTATTTGAAAGGCTCTACAATGGTGAGCAAAAGAATAGGATGCATTTGCAATGCTTACAAAATGAGCCTTATAAAAATAAAGATGATTGTCGCCTTTATAGTAATGTGAGAGTAACTCCATTCTTGATAAAAGATGTCACTTGTGGTTGCAGATCTATTTGCACTGAATCTCAGGAAAAGTTAAATTGAGATAGATCCAAACCTCATCCTGTGCATTTCAGCATAGGATATGCTAAGAAGCACCAGATGCAGAATAATCAGAGACCTATAAATTCTTTAGGTGGCTTTAAAGTTACCTCAAGGTCTGTATCAAAAGGGATGTAGACAGAGCTATGTAAGAATTGAACCAACTAGATCAAAGCCTTGCAAAAATGCCTTGCCTAAATTGAATGCCCCATGTTACATAGGTTAACATTCACGGTTTCCAGAGTATTTTATAAAAGGCTTATGGAATGGAGAAATTTTGTAAAATAGCTGTAAGGCAGTAAGAAATACCTGCGTATTTTGCAGCACATACAGTACAGCCGAGGCAGCTATTTCACAAAGAAACGTGTTCAAAAAAGAGGAGCATCACCTGGGACTTGGAACATGCAGGTGGTGGTACTTGCATGTGTAAGCAGTGCTTCTGAAATCTAAGCATGTAGCATGTTGTTTACAATGTTGGATGTCCAAAGGGGCCAATTAAGGAGCTGTTTTGCAAAATCAAATGTTATGATTTTTAATGTGGTTTTTTAATGCCAGACAAGTTACAATTGCTTCCTACCATCATTCTCCAACCCAAGTGCCCCGGAGCAGTTATAAATGCTGTTTTTATGTGAAGTAAACTTTTTTTTTTTTTTTTTGCAAAAGTGGAAATGCCTGTATACCTCTGAGGTCCATTCAAAACATACCCAGAACATGGCCCTTTGAGAACTATGGGGCATGTTTACTAAAGGTTATCACACATGAAGTGCCACTGGGCCCATAGAAGTACAAAGGCTGTGAGTTCTTCACATGCATTAATTTCATTAATATGCGTTAAAACCTTTAGTAAATATGCTTCTGTTCTCTGCGAACATAAATACAATTAGCAGCTTTTCTCAAACCAATGTTTAGACACACACAGCCATTTACACATGTAACCCCACTATTTACAATGTGCAGATACCACGCAAGCTTTCTAAAATGACCTACATTTCTCTAAGAGGATAAATTTACCTGGTCAGTTTTTAGGATGTATTTGAGTGGAAATAAGTCAACTGGATAATTCTAGGTGCTGCAGTAGGCCTAAATCTGGCACACCAACTTCCCATATTATATTTAAAAATGTCACTAGTACCTTAATATTTTCTCTTTCAATTCCAGCTGACATATACCAAACACAGTTGCCTGAAGCTCAAAGTCCCACTCCAGATCCTCTTTCTCTTAAAAGACAACGCATTGCTGTAGGGAAGTTTTCTTCCCCCCCCCCCTCCACCCCCCTTTTCTTTTTTTTTGCAAGAAAGTATAAGCCCCATTTTGATTTCCCTTCTCTAAAAGAAAAATATTTCCACTAAGAAAGCCCCTCAGTCAATCAGTGCTGACTCCTGGCGACCCAGCCCCTGGGTTTTCTTAGCAAGATGCAACAGGAAGTAGATTGCCGGGCCTTTCCTCTGTGCAGTGAGTTTACAGCCCCTGCAATTTCAAGATGGCCACCCGTCTAAGTACCAGGCAGGCCCGATCCTGCTTAGCATCAGCTATCAGACAAGAGTGAGTTCATTCGGGACAGCTGACGACTGAAAAAAGTCCCTACTTCTTAAAAAAGGCAGTTCACCATGTTCTTATAACTCTCCCTCCCTCCCTCCCAACCCATGGAACCCCCCCCCCCCTCCAGGGGGAGGAAGAGAAAAGCTTATCTCCTCCAATAAGACTGAACACAAATAGCCAGTATAGTTGACAGCTGCTAGTACTTAATATTCATGTATTCACTACACATAATGAAAGAACCAATCTATGTTCAGAACTCTACTTTGAATGGTGGCTGGTCAGTGCAAGGAGACGGTGCAGTCACATTGCACTTTTTGGAACATGTGATGTTCATCAGGATGCAGTTAATTGAGAAAACTGTTAAGATCCTGCCAATATAAACAATGAAAAGATCTAAGCTTTCATGTCAAGAAATAGGCAGTACAATAAGGGAGTTATTTTAGAAGCCTTATTCACAAATTCCCACTGGAAAATCCAGCATGTGCAAATGGTATCTACCTGAAAATGGTGATTTTTAGAAAGGGCAAAATTTACATGTAAATGTCCATAATATGAAGAAATTGCAAGGAAGGGTGTCTTGGGTATGTTAGGGCATGTCCTGAGTGAATCAAAAATGTACATGTATTCCCCATTTCATAAAGGGAATGCGCGTGCAGGACCAAAATTGTCCAGGTTGAATTTACAGCTGCTCCCTGACGCATATAGTTTTTTAAAAAATGTTCTTTTCAGCCATCCTTGACAGGAGGGATTAAGGAAGTTATCTCCTTAATCCCCCGTTTGTTTTCTCCCCTAAATTCTAATTAAATCTACATATCTGCCTCTGCAGCTAATTGATGGCATTTATGCATATAGGTTTGCAAAATGACCCACAGACATGCTTAAGTTCTGAAATGCCCATTTCCATGTGTCAAAAGCCAGCACTCACATGTACAAGGTGCCGAGTTTCTTCCCTTAGTATCTCTCACATGTAGATTTCTAAAGTGGCTTCTCCTCCAGCTCTACATATCAGTAAACACATGCACACTCCAGCGTATTTTTAGAAAAGGCTTCACGTTTGGCAGACCTTTTCTAAAATGCCACCAGAATTGGGTATGTCCTGATAGCTGTCTCAGTTTGATCTCCACGTACTTCAGATGGGGTTGTTAGTTATCCTTAAATACTCTGTTACTAAGATGCTAACAGAGCACATCCGTTCCCTTTGCTTTTTCCTCCAGAAAATCTGAGTTAGGAGGAGACTGCTTAGACCTAGCTACACACAGACAGACAGGTGGTAAGCTATGTGCATTCAGACCACTATTTTTAACTTCATTTTTATTAGTTTTGAAATATGCAAATACACAGAGTCTTCCTAAACTCTAAAAGTAGATCATAAGCTCAGTATTATCACATAAAGTGGAATTTTAAAAATGACGTCCAAGTACAATCTGGGACACAATTTTACAAATCTGAATGTGCCTAATATAGATGTCTGTGGGGGCATCTACACAGGTTATCCCCGGAATAGTATTTTATACTTTATTGTCTAATGATTAGAGTAATGGGCTAGGACTAGCAAGGCTAGCGGTTGACTCCCACTGCTGCTCTCATTGTGATTGTGCAGAATACTGGAGATGGTGGCGTGCCATGTTCTCTATACCATCTGGATGTATTTCATCCAAAACAAGCACTTTCCCAATGCCTGTTCATGCCTAGAACAGGTAGAACCTTAAGACGTGACTCCAGATATCCAGGATGTTTCTGAGATCAGGCAGTGACATCCAGGTTCTTGAGAATGCCCCGACCATTCCTCCACCATACCGCTGTTCAGACTTGCACGTTCTCACACTGGGAATGTCCACAGACCCAACTTCTTAAATGCCTCTGGAGACTTTCTGTGCTTTGTATATCTCCATGCTCATTTTCAGACATCCAAAGCACGAATAAGGCTTCTAAAAGAACCCCGATATCAAATAGTTATCCCGAACCTTCGCTATTTTTAATATTATCCTGTTATCCAAATTGATGTTCCTGTTAATTGTAAAACCAGAAAAATGTATCTTGTCTGAAGTTCCTTGTAAACCGCGCTGATAATGAATAGTGCGGTATATAAAAATGTTAAATAAATAAAAAAATAAATAATATACTACTAATACATTTTCTAGATTAAAATCTGTTAGTTTTTATGAGTTTTTTGAGTTCTTTAAAAAAATAGGAATTAATGATACTTCGGCACGTAACAGGCTATATTGTGGAAGAATGATTTTGACTAGAATAAGCTTTCATAATTCTACCTTCAAATCTCCTAATCAGTTTCATATAGGAACATTTATATTTTTATCTCACCTAGAAAAGGGATGACAATATATGTGGACTTGGTTTCAGAATTAGCTGTTACAACAGGAACAGACATAGGAAAAGATGTATTGGTGCCATATCTTTGAAGGCCATTAAAATGTTAATGAAGCAGCGTAACTAAACTTTGATACTAAAATTACTGGTAATCAAATCACATGATACACTTTAGAGTCATTTATGTCAAGTAAGGCAAGAAAGAAAGAAACCAGGAGGAGGCTGCCGTGAATAGTGCTATTGTTGTTGCTGTTTCTACTGTGTTTCTGCATAATCGGTTCAGATCTGACTCTGAAACCTCGCAAACCAAAACAAAGCAAAAAAGGAACTCTATTATAGCCTCCAAGAAGCAGAAATGTTTTCTAACAGAACTGAGGACCACTTGAATTGCTGCATGATTCTAAAATATTGCAATATTGTCAAGTCATACACTTAAGAAGGGAAGTCCACCTACATGGTGATTGGACTGTCTGGCATATCTTATGCACTCAACCTCTATCACATAACTTAGATATCATAGAAAGTCAGAAAGAAAAACTAAATTAATTTTGGACAAGAATGGTCACAGCCTTATTACGTTATAAGACTGTGCCATTCTAAGAATATAGGAAAATAATCACACATTAGATATCTGAGAGGTCCATCGTCCACCTCCCAGCAAGTCAGAACACCTTGAGCTCGCTCAGAGCTTCAGGCGTCATTCATCAGAACATTTTCATAACCATGTCCTTCCCACATCCCAATTGGGGCCACCTTCTGAAATGATTATTCCCAATCATACCCATGTCGCTGTCATTTGAGCAACAGCTCCCACATTGTACTAAGGTCTTTTCAGGGTACCTTAGAATGATTTATTGCTAGGCATGTGAAACAGATCTACACTGCTCTAAAGTAAATAGGCTCTTAGAGCATATGATCAAAATGAATTATAACAATTTCAAAGTAAAAGAGTTGATAAGAAAGCTATCAAAATCCTGAGAAATGACATCACCCCCTCGCAAGTCTCCATGTGCACCAACAATATATAAACTCTGTCTATGTGCTTTAAACTACTTGTGGACAAGGCACTATGTGGTATCTTTGTTAATCCTACACACTCACACACACACACAAAGGGCTCATGGATTTTAAGTCAGTATAAATCTGCGCCTAGTACCATGTAATTATCAGTAATTACATACCAGCTCAGGTCCCCCAATGCTTATGTTTATGTTTATTTAGGACTTTATATACTACTTTTCTATAAAAAGGCAAAGCGGTTTGCTTAGTTGATGCATTCTCCATATCCCAGCAAGTCAGGCCACCTTTCACCAAGTTGGCAGCATAGCCATCATCTGGTGACGCGAAATCACAAATGAGTCCTGACCATGGCCCAACCAGGGCCCCAACTGTGTGAGTAACACTGATCACATCCAGACCACTATCATCTGGGGTAACAGCTCCCAAATCGCACCATGCCTTTATTAGTGTGAATCACTGCAGGTCGAGCAGTATAATTTCACACTGCCCTAAAATTTTAAATGGTGCAAGTAACACCCTATAGACACAAAATAGTCACAGATTTGTCTGTGAGCCCTAAGAAAGTATGGCTGTTGATCATTATGATGTGAATTTTCAATCTTACCATGGCCTTGGACCAGTGCAAAATCTGCAAAGAAAAGCAGGTGTAAATATTTCAAAATCAAATCTCTGCATGCACTTTACCATCCCCTCCCCAAACCTGCCCCCAGCAATGTCCCTTTTCCCATGGGGAATAGTCTGCATTCTATGGACATCATATGTGTGTTCTCAGCATAGTGAGGGAACTATTTTGAAAGAGGTTTTTCCATTGGTAAATATCCTTTTATCAAGAAAAATCTCTTTAAATGAAGGTCTGTATCTGATTAATATATACTCCAAAGCCATCTATCATTAAATAAATAAATAAATGCCAGTGTCCAGCATATACATTGTTGGATTTATATCGTTTACTAAATTTATTTAACTGTGCTTGATAGACCACATCAAGAACTAATGTCCATCTACGTGGTTTACAAAATACTAAAAACTGAAATTTGGGGAGAGACCAAATAGATCAAAGAACAGAGGCACAGATAAAGAGCCAGTGGAGGATGTGGAGAGGGTGAGGATAGCAAGGAAATAGCAGGACAACCCAAGAAAAAATGATTAGGGAGATATCAGTTGAGGAAAGGCTTGCTGGAGTGGTCAGGTTTTCAGGAATTTTGGAAGGGAGGATTCAAGGTGGAGAGAGAAAGGTAGAGAATTCCATAGCGAAGATCCAAAATAAGAAAATGAGGAGTTTCTAGAGATTACTAAGTGGAAGGCTGAGGGAGGGGAGAGATAGAAGAAAGCTGCATTTGATGAATGGAGGGATTGGAGAAGGAGATAAGGAGAGATTAAGATGGCTATGTAAGGAGGGCATGCAGAGTAAAAGCATGGTGGATAAGGAAGAGTATCGTGAAGTGTATGCGGTATTGGGACCCAGTGGAGAGAAATGAGAAAGAGGAACACATGGTCAAAACAATGGGCATTAAAGATAAGTTTGGCAGCTGAAGATGGAATTAGTTGAAGGTGACAGGGCGTATTGATGGAGGCCAGACAGAAGGGAATTGCAGTAATCTAAATGAGTAATAATAAGATCGAGAACAAGTTGAGTAAGCTGAGAAATGGAGAGGGATCAATGGATTGAGAAAATGCAACATAGAGCAAAGAAGGACGACTGGGAGACAGAATTTAGGTGAGGCTTAAAGGTGAGAGCAGAATCTATGGTAATGCCCAGATATTTGACGGATTCTTGAAAGATTAAAGGTGTAGGTGGGACAAGGGAGAAGAGATAGAGATGGAAATGGAGAAGGAAATACAGGAGATTTGCATTTGGACACATTTAAGAGAAGAAGGTGATTATTAAGCCAGCGGTGTACTTTCTCAGACAGGTTGACAGAAGGGCAATATCATTAGATGAACCTTGTACTTTGAAAAAGATTTGAATATCATCGGCATATACAAATGAAGTACAGCCAAAGGATTGAAGAAGGAGGGGGAGTGGTGAAAGAAAGATGTTGAACAGAGTTGGGGCCAAAAGTGAACCTGAGGAACCCCTGATAGTAAAGCAAGAAAGGAGGAAGAATGAGAATCTGAGAAAACCTGAAAGAAGCGTCCAGAGAGTGAGGAAGCAAACCAATTAAGAACAGAGTCATATAGGCCAAAGGGATGAAGCCGACAGAGCAAGAGAGTGTGATATACCAAAATCAAAAGCAGAAGATAGATTGAATGTGACAAGACTGATAGAATTACCGCTGCTATCCTCCTCACGGTAGATTGACGGCATCTCCCGATGCCAAGATTCCTCCCCCCCCCCCCAATGCCGTCAACTGGGCGGAACCAGCTGAATCCCACCACTGGTTCTGACGCTTCATGAAGAAGCAATGACTAATTTCCCAAACCATAATGCTCCAGAAAAGGCAAGCACAAATGTTATTCAGAGACATTGTAGTCCAAATTGCAGGTAATGGGTATTCTCCCTCATATCTCTGGAAGAAGAAATTCCAATTGATCACAAAGCCAGTCTCCCTGGCCCACCCACAAAACAGCAGGTTAACAATAATCTTGCAGCTGGATAACCTTGATCATGTCCCTTAGCAAAAAAGGAAAATCCAGAAACTTTCTGGAATATCCAAATCCATTTACATTCATAACATTGGCACTCATACCACCTGTCTCACATTCAATTCCAAATAAATCACCCAAACACTGACATGATGGCAATACGCTGGCCACATCTTCATTTAACTTTAACAAATTCAACACAAACAGATTATCCAGGTCAGCCCCCCCCCCCATACACATACAACATCCTCCTCGCTCAAGCCCAACTCTACCACCCAGCTAGTCAGAGATGACCTAACCAGAGCCCCCCTTTTCCACATAACTCATGGTGATGCTGAGCTATGTCCATTGACTCACTATGGTGTCACATGCCAGCCATTATACTTCAAGTTCTCCATCTTCACCTTCCCCCACAACTTAGACTGAACCTGGGGTCTTACCAGATCCACCTACACCCCAGCTGTCACTTCAACCACCTATGCCCCTTATGCCCACCACCAATTGCTGGGTGGGTGGGCTACTCCCTTCTGCTCCCTTACCAGTCCCATCCACTCTGCTCACCAAAACCAACCTCCCTGCCTTCCTGTGCACTGAACCCCTTCTTCCACTCCCATCCCACCCATTCTCCTTTCCCTCATGCTAACCCTGTCCCTACTATTGGCCCTACACCCCACCCTGCAGGGCTTGGCCATGTTATTGTGCCCCCATATAAGTCTGAGGGAACTTCCTATTAGATCATCTACTGAATTATACATCCACCCATTATCTTGAAAAAAAAGCCCTACTTTTTTACAGCTTTATAAATAATATGCCCCTCTTGAAGGGGCTATGGAGAAGTGCAGCAAATTCAGGCTGGTATGATAGCCTTGGTTTAGATGGGATACTCAATTGTCCATGAGTCAAATCTTCTGCACGAGTTTGTTTTGGACTGAACAAGACTGCTTCAATGTAACATAGTCTGGATATCAACAATACATTTGTTGATAATGGTCTACTTTCTGAAGTCTAGACCTAATACAGATCAACTGAGAATGGATTTGCCCAATTACCTCAGGCAGTTTAGTAGAGATGTGCAGTTGTTAGTATGCATTCAGTTTGTTGGTGTGCCTCAAAAAGTTTAGTACATGCAAAATTGTTTAATGTGCATTAACTATAAAATTAATGAACATACAATTGATTTGCATGCATTAAAATGTTATAATGCACTTTTAAAAAATGTTATGAAAACAAAAGTATGAAACTGACAAAAATCTAAACTTAAAACAGCCTACTAACGATTGTGTATAAATTGATTGAGTGTTGGCCAATCATTATCAACTAAAACTCAGTTATTTGATCTTTTCTGAAGACAAACACAAAATCATGGCCTCTGAACCTACCTCAATTGTGCTATTATACTATGTGGAACTTATTTATTGAGAGAGTGTGTTTTGATGTAGGCTGTTTGACTCAAACTGGATGGCATGGGTGTGATTCTAGACAGCACACAGATACCAGAAAAAAAACAGTCCTCTGCAAAATAATTCAATAGCTGCAAGAAGCAGGGAAAACATGTGGCAAAAAATTAAAACAATAAAATTATATAAACACCAAATTTTATTCTCAAAGTATAATAAACAAACACTAAACAACATGAGCACATGATATTAGATATTAGAACATATAAAATCATTGTTTTTAAGACATGTTAAAACACATATAGCCTTCCATAATTATGTTTCTATGTAATATCTGCATCGGGCATGCATAAAATATATTTATAAAAGTATAGCAGCAATTTCCATGGGTGGTTTCCCTAAGGTACTGTATGGAAAGAAGAAAAAAGAAAAAGAAGGGAAAAATTAAGAAAGGCCAGAGAAGCAGCAAAAGTAATAAAATCAAATAAGATAATAGCAACTAAAACCAACCTAATTTAAAAAAAACTGCTAAAGGCATCTTAATACCACCTATAAAAACCACAAACAAATTGAAAAGGAAAGAAAAAAGAAGTTAGCTGCATTAGATCCCTACCTGACAAAAACTGGTGCCTGTCCCTTTAAATTTAAAAGTTGAACTGTCAGTGACACTGTGCCATAGTCAAACAAGCCTAGGGATACCTAAAAATATATATACAACTCATAAAAAGGGTGCTTTACCCTGAATACACATTGGTAAAAGCACTTCAAACTCAAAGGGGGGCAAGTGATTATATTTTGAGAATAAAATTTAGTGCTTATGTACAGTAATTGTATTTTAGATTTTTTTTCCACATGTTTTCCCTGCTTCTTGCTGGTATTGATGTGATTTTAAACAATATCGCTGGGACAATTAGAAAAGAAGTAATCTGGTACAAGTTCAGACTTTACAAACTTGTCAAGAGTTTGACTATTATTTATCGTGATTTAATATACCACCCTTGGCAGGACATACAGAGCGATTTACAAAGTTAAATACCAGAACGGGTAGAAAGGAACTCCAATATATGATAGGAAAGGGTGGAGGAGAGACTAGCACACAGAGGAAAGAGCTTACATTCTAGGGTAGAACCTTCATACATTTCCATATTGACAAATACTGTTGCAGCACTCCTAGACTGAGTCCGCTCTGAAAGACTGCATGAATAGCTGTTAGTGGAGCTATGGCATGTCTATGTGCTTATGTGAGTCAACAGATGTTCTGCTTTCTTCTTTGTGGCCCCTACCCTCTGGAACTGCCTTCCTTCTTATATCCACCTTGAACTATGTTTTCAGTAAGGTTTTAAACTTAGGGAAGGAGAGTTCAAGGTGGATATAAGAAGTAAGGCAGTTCCAGAGGGTAGGGGCCACAAAGAAGAAAGCAGAACATCTGTTGACTCACATAAGCACATAAGACATGCCATACTGAGTCAGACCAAGGTCCATCAAGCCCAGTATTCTGTTTCTAACAGTGGCCAATCTAGGTAATAAGTACCTAGCAGTTTCCCAAAAGACACAGGTTCACAATGCTTGTATTGGGTCAAGCAGTGATATCCCGGGTCCCTTTTACTAATGGTTCCTTAGCGTCCCTCGAGTCTAGTCCCGGAAACTCTGGAGTTGTGAACCTCTTCCAGCAGCTTGGAGACTGATCCACATCATCTTTTTGATGTCACTGGTATAAGGACTCAGGCACCGCCTCCTTCCTCTTCAGTTTAGATCAGTCTCCAAGCAGCTAGGAGCTGGTGAGCCGGAGTCCCGGCTCACTTGAGGAACAATTAAGTCTTTACTATTTCTAAATCGGGGCTTTTATTTCTTTATTTGGTTTGATTGGGGGAGTACATTGTAGGGGTGCCAGGATCAGGGTCTGTGCCTTTAAATTTGGCTGTGAAGGGCCCCCCTCTTTCCCTCTTTGATTTTTTCATCGGGGGGGAGGAGTAGCTTAGCGCTACGGTGAGGGGGGCATTGCCCGAATTTCAATCTGCACCTGTTGAGGTGTCCTGGTGCTTCTTCGCCCTCTCCCGACTCCACACAGAAGTTTTGTCTGTCAGCGTCTGAGGAGTTGGGCTGTGAGAGAGGAAATCTCTGCAGGCACGCTGCACTGCCCTTTGTCCCTGCCGATTCTGCTGATCGGGAAATCGGGACCGGGGGCGCGACTTTCAGTGGACTCAGAGTGGTGAGCTTTGTCAGCGGTCTGCAGGTAAGGCCTGAGCTTGGCAGTGCAGCGGGTGTCTTCCTACCGCCGGGCCGGACAGCGGGCCGTGGCGCGTGGGTTTTTCGGCGGGAAAAACGCCGTCAGCTCTAGCGGGGAAACAACCATGTGTAACGGGCATCTGGAGCCTCGTTTTTGATTTCCTCTGCTGGGATTAGACTCCCCCGGGGTCCTGCTTGCTGTTTTACTTGGAAAGTAAAAAAAAAAAAAAAACCGCCCCGGGTTTTTTAGGGGCACTTGGCAGCAGGGCTGCGGAGGTTCTTTGCAGGGGATAGTAGGTGGCTTGCAGGGACTCCGTCCAGGGTGAGCGCAGTTAGGATGCCAGGGAAGGCATTGTGCCTGCTCTGTGGGCTGAAGAGGTCCACGGTGTCAGAGGCTGGCGTGTGTAAGACCTGTAGCCAGGCCACTCTGGAGGATCATAAGCTGGATGAGGAAGGGGTGGCTGCGACCGGGGCTCTTGAGGGTCCTAGGTCGCCGGGTGTACCGCTTGAGGAGCCAGTGCCAGGCCCTTCCTCAAGGCCGGATAGGCCGGGGGCTCCGTCTCCTTTTTCAGGGGAGTTGGCAGCTATATTTTCCCCGGATTTTATGGCTCTAATGCAGAGTGCCTTTGGGGCTGCTTCCTGGGATCTGACCTCCTCGGTAGCTGGACCCATGGCGGGGGACCTAGGTCAGAAGAGGCCGAGTACTCCGCTGTCCGTGACGGCTTCGGTGCCTTTGCCGAAGAGAGCGCGTGGTGAGTTGGAGAAGCAGAGTCTGTCAGGGTTTTCCGAGGACTTGCGTGCTGCAGAAGAGCAGGACCCAGACCTCAAGGAGGAATTGGAGGACGGTGAGATTGCGGAGCAAGAGGATCAGGCAAGAGTAGTGCGGATTTTTCGTAGGGAGGAGTTGCCGGCTCTCCTCGCAGAGACTTTGAAGACGCTCAATGTTCCGGTGTCGGGGCCAGCGGACGAGGCTGTGTTGGAGGATCCGCTGTTGCAAGCTTTTCGGAAGACACAACGAGCTTTCCCTATTCATAGAGTAGTTAGGGAAATGATTCAAGGGGAGTGGGACGTACCGGAAGCTGCCCTTAGGGGTTCCAGGGTAATGTCTCGCTTGTACCCTATTGTGGAGCAGGATAAGGAGATCTTCAAATCACCACGTGTAGATGCGGCGGTTTCGGCGGTGACTAAGAAGACCACGATTCCCGTTGAAGGCAGTGCTGCGCTCAAGGATGCTCAGGACAGGAAACTGGATGCCTTGTTGCGGCAGGTGTTTGAGGTGAATGCTCTTTCCATTCAGGCGTCCATTTGTGGTGCTTGGGTGGCCAGAGCGTGTTTGCGCTGGGCCCAGCAGGTCCAGGAAGAGAGAGAACAGGACTTGCGGGATGGTGCAACTTGGCTGGAGTCTGGCGCAGCTTATTTAGCAGATATTCATTATGACCTTATTAGGGGTCTGTCCAACAGTATGGCCTCGGTGGTTGCAGCGAGGCGGTATCTCTGGTTGCGCAATTGGGCGGCCGATGCCTCTTCTAAGGCTCGACTGAGTAAGCTGCCATTTAAGGGGCAGCTTCTCTTTGGCGAGGAATAGGATAAGATAGTTAAAGACTTGGGAGAGTCTAAAGGGGGAAGGCTTCCCGAGGACAAGCAGAAGACAGGAAGGTTTCCATCTCCGCAGAGGGGGCGGTTTCCGTATCGGAACCAGGGGTTTCGTGGTTTCCGAGGGGCCAGCAGAGGCTTTGCGTCCTCTGCTGCGGTTGCAAAAAAGCCGTAATGAAGTCAGGGAGGCCCAGGTGGAGGTGGCAGTCAGAGGTCGTCTACAAAATTTTTATGCTGCTTGGGCCACAATCACGACGGATCAATGGGTGTTAGAAGTGATTCGAGAGGGCTATGCGTTGGAGTTTCAGAAGCCGGTGATCGACTCCTTTGTCCTGTCCCCGTGCGGGGCGTGGCAGAAGCACGCTGTGGTTCAACAGACTTTAAACAGGTTGTTGGAGCTCAGAGCGGTGGTGCCGGTGCCACCAGACCTTTGCGGCTTAGGTCGATACTCGATTTATTTTGTAGTCCCGAAAAAGGAAGGAACTTATCGGCCCATTTTGGATCTGAAGCGGGTAAACAGATGTCTTCGGGTTTCCCACTTTCGCATGGAAACGCTGCGGTCAGTCATTCTGGCAGTCAGAAAGGGGGAATTTCTGACGTCGCTCGATTTGGCAGAGGCATATCTCCATATTCCGATCCGTCCGGAGCATCAACGGTTCCTCTGCTTTGCGGTGCCGATGGGGCATTTTCAATTTCGGGCGTTGCCGTTCGGGCTCGCCACGGCGCCGCGCACTTTCACCAAAGTTATGGTGGTAGTGGCAGCGGCGTTGCGCAAGGAGGGTGTTCTAGTGCATCCGTATCTCGATGACTGGCTGATTCGAGCGAAGTCCCGCAGGGAGAGCGAGCAGGCGACGGCCAGGGTCGTCGGTTTTCTGCAGAGTTTAGGTAGGGTCGTCAATATGGCCAAGAGCAGTCTGATTCCATCTCAGCAGCTCGAATATCTAGGCACACGGTTCGATACGGCAGAGGGGAAGGTGTTTTTGCCTCCACATCGGGCTGTGGCGCTTCGCAAATTGGTCCAGAGCTTTCTCGACAGGTCTCGTCCCACGGCATGGCATTATTTACAGCTCCTGGGAACGATGGCGGCGACGATCGACTTGGTGCCCTGGACGAGGGCTCATATGAGACCGCTACAGAGGGTGTTGCTCAGAAGGTGGTCGCATCAGAATGATCCGCTGTCGCGACAGTTGATCTGCCCGGAGGAGACTCGGGAGGCGTTACAGTGGTGGCTGCGCCCGGAGTCCTTGGCGGCAGGAATGCCGTTAGAGGCACCGAATTGGATTCCACTGACAACGGATGCCAGCCTGTTCGGTTGGGGGGCGCATTTCCAGGGTCAGTGTGCGCAGGGTCAGTGGTCCGTTCAGGAGAGGACATGGTCAATCAACAGATTGGAGCTCAGAGCCGTGTTCCAGGCGCTCTTATGTTTTCAGCGAGATCTGACAGGGGTGGCGATCCGTGTGCTGTCGGACAATGCGGCGGCGGTGGCCTACATCAACCGGCAGGGAGGCACAGGCAGTGTGCAGTTAGAGGACGAAGCGGATCGCTTGTTCCGGTGGGTCGAAGGAAATCTGCAAGCGCTATCGGCGGTGCATGTGGCAGGCGTGGACAATGTGACGGCCGACTTCCTAAGTCGGGTGAAGGTAGACCCCGGAGAGTGGAGTCTTCATCCAGAGGTGTACAGCATGGTGGTGCAGCGTTGGGGAGCTCCTATAATGGATCTCATGGCCACGTTTTGCTCGGCGAAGGTCGGTCGGTTCTTCAGCCGGCGTCAGGAGCCAGTGTCGGAAGGGCTGGATGCCCTCATCCAAGACTGGCCGGAGGGTCAGCTTCTTTACGTATTTCCCCCCTGGGTGCTAATCGCGCGTGTGGTACGTCGCATCGAGAGTCACCACGGAGTCGTGGTTTTAATCGCGCCGGATTGGCCGAGGAGGCCCTGGTATGCGGATCTTCGGAGATTGTTGGTGAGCGAACCTTGGCGGCTGCCGGTCCGGGAGGATCTTCTGGTGCAGGGGCCGTTGTTCATGCCTCAGGTAGCTCGGTTCTCGCTTACGGCATGGCTCTTGAGAGGGCACGGTTGAGGGCTAAGGGCTACTCGGAGGCGGTGGTGTCCACTCTGCTCGGTGCGTGTAGAAGGTCGACGTCTTTAGCGTATGTTCGGGTGTGGCGTATTTTTGAGGCCTGGTGTGGTGAGCGGCATTGTGAGCCGTTGCGAACGTCTGTGCCTCAGATCTTAGCGTTTTTGCAGGACGGTTTTCAGAAAGGCTTGGCAGCCGCTACCTTACGGGTACAGGTCGCGGCGATTTCTTGTTACAGGGGGAAAGTTAAGGGTCAGAACTTAGGTGTTTTGCCTGATGTCAAGCGATTTTTGACGGCGGTGAAGCTGTTGCGTCCCCCGAGCAGGTATCTGGTGCCTACCTGGGATCTGCAATTGGTCTTGGACGGTCTTGGGAAGCGGCCGTTTGAGCCTTTGACAAAGGCAACGTTGAAGGATTTGACGTTGAAGGTGGTGTTCTTGGTAGCTGTGGCGTCGGCAAGAAGGATTTCGGAGTTGCAAGCGCTGTCGTGTAAGGAACCTTTTTTGACCTTTTTTGAGTCAAAGGTGGTGTTGCGGCCGGTGCAGTCCTTTTTACCCAAGGTACTGTCGCCCTTCCACCTCAATCAGGTGATCTCTTTGCCAGTTTTCCGCGCGGATTCGCATGGCGACTTGGGTCGGCAGTTGCATCGCTTGGACGTTCGGAGGGCATTGCAGAAGTATCTCAGTAGGACGGCGGAGTTCAGGCGCTCAGATAGGCTGTTTGTGTTGTTCAGCGGGCCTCGCAGGGGAGAGGCTGCGTCTAAGACGTCCATAGCCAGATGGCTGAAGGAAGCCATTGCGTCGGTGTATCTGTTGAACGGCAGGGTAGTTCCTGACGGGTTGAGAGCGCATTCAACTAGGGCGCAGGCTGCGTCGTGGGCGGAAAATAAGTTGGTGCCGCCCATAGAAATTTGTCGGGCAGCTACGTGGTCTTCCCTCAATTCGTTTGTCCGGCATTATCGTCTGGATTTGCAGGCCCGGAGGGATACCTGTTTTGGATCGGCGGTGCTTCAGGCGGGTCTGGCAGGTCCCTCCCGGTGAATTCTTTACTGCTCTGTTACTTCTCCAGAGTTTCCGGGACTAAACTGGAGGGACGCTAAGGAAGTGTAAATTAGACTTACCTGCTAATTGTAGTTCCTGACGGAACTCCAGTCTAGTCCCGGATCCCATCCCATTTCTTTGCCTGACGTGGAGCCTGAAGCGCAAGAGTTTATAGGTAAGAGACAGGTTGCTACATAAGGTGTTATCGGTACGGGTTTCCGGGGGATGGGAAGCGGGATCCTTCACCACTGTATTTCAAGGTGGGGCGCTCTTAGTTACAGTTTACAAGCTGTTCTTCTTTTATAATTCACTATTAGTGTGTTTTCTACTTAATTGTTGCTCCGGTGAGTTTGCTTTGTCAATAGGTTACTGAAGAGGAAGGAGGCGGTGCCTGAGTCCTTATACCAGTGACATCAAAAAGATGATGTGGATCAGTCTCCAAGCTGCTGGAAGAGGTTCACAACTCCAGAGTTTCCGGGACTAGACTGGAGTTCCGTCAGGAACTACAATTAGCAGGTAAGTCTAATTTACACTTTATGGACCTTTCCTCCAGGAACTTGTCCAAACCTTTTTTAAATCCAGCTACACTAACAGCTTTACTACATCCTCCGGTAACAAATTCCAGAGTTTGACTATACATTGAGTGAAAAAATATTTTCTCTTATTAGTCTTAAATAGTTTACCCTGTAGCTCGCGTGCAGCTTGACTGCCTTTATGGCACAGCACAAGCCTTGAGAACCAGGAACCTCTGGTTCCTCGGGCCGATGATGGCATAGTCTACCATGGGTGACTTGCTGGTAGAGGTCCAGCCGAATTGCAAAAAACATGCTATTTCCTCCAGTCCAGGACCATTTTCAGTCCCAATCAGTGCATCAGGCTTGGAGCGCAGAGAACCAAGGTCACCCTCGACTCCACGGGGCATTGATGTGGTTCCCATTCCCATTGATACTTTGAATTCTTGTCTGATTTGGATTCTGAGTGGGAAACCAATGAGGAATCCTTGAAAATGGTGCCAGGATGTCCCTTTGGATCCCTCACCCCCGTATGAGTGCAGGAGGTCCCCTCCCAAGACCATCTCCTTCTTGGAGTTCATCAGGGACATGCGGAAGGCTTTACCCTTCACAACTGAAGTCAAAGAGGAGCCTCGGGTGGAGGAACTGTAGATCCTCCAGTATCCAAATCACTCAAAGGAGGCCATCACTGTCCCAGTGCACCCTATCCTGGAAAGGTTACTGCTGAGGATGTGGGAGACCGTGGTTATGGTGTCAATTGTAAGCAGGCATCTCATTTCCTTGTATCAAGTCTGAAGAGTCCAGGCTTTGAGAAAACACAACTGTCATGCAACTCCATGGTTGTGGAATCAGTCATGTGCGTATTAAGAGTAACAAGATGCACTTCTCGGTGCCTCCTGGTAGGGAGGCACCAACCATCAATGAGCTTGGAAGGAAATGTTACTATGGCTCAGTGCTCGTGGCTGTTATTCAAACATACCAGCTGCACATGGGCATGTACTTGAAAGACCAGGCGGGGGAGCTTGCTGGATTCTCACAGGCTTATCTGGAGGCCCTCTTCAGTGCTTCTGGAGCCTAGTAGCTATGATCAAGGAATGCTCCAAATGCATGACTCATGCAGCCTACAGCAACTTTGAGTCCATTACTAGAGTGGCTGCAGTGGGCATTGGTGCCCGCTGCCTGGCATGACTACAGTTGTCAGACTTGGAGCAAAGGAATCAGGACAAATTGGTTGATGTCTCATGTCAGGGAGAAAACGTTTTTTGGAAAACCCATGACGGAGAAGGCAGCAGAGTTGGAGACTGAATAGGTCACCATGAATAGGCTCTCGAGAAAGACCGCTGATCCATCCCAATGGAAGGCCATGGGAAAAAAGTCCTTCTACCCGAAAAAAAAGAAGACCTACAGTACTTTTATCCTGTACCATTCATACCAGTCATCCCAGCAGGCGCAGCAATGCAAGGGCCAAGGCCAGAAGCAATGTCTGCCTAATGTCCTGGCACCACAACCACCACCTGGGTGGAGGGGGGGGGCTTTTAACTCCCAGACTCTGGTCCTTCTTCCCCTTTCAGGCCCAGTTCCACAGCATATTGTGGAACATCTCACATCATTTGCCCATCGTTAGCTCACTGTAAATACCGATGCCTGGGCTCTGCGAGTGGTAAAGGAGGGCTACCTTCTACACTTCGATCAAACCCACCACCCCTACCCCCCTCCCCTGTTCTTTCCAGGGGAGTATCCTTTGAAACCTTACCATTGAGAACTTTTTCAGCAAGAGCTCAAGGCTCTTTTACAAGAAAGAGCGGTGGAGGTTGTTCCACTGTGTCAAATGGGAAAGGGATTCTATTCCTGCTACTTCCTTGTTCCAAAGAAAATAGGCGGATTATGTCCCATTATGGATCTCTGCAATCTCAATCACTTTCTAGTGCACAAGAAGTTCAATATGCTATCCCTTGGAATGTTGCTGCCCTACCTCCAGTGGGAAGACTGGCTATGCTCCTTAGATCTCAAAAATGCCTATACCCACATCCTCATTCACCCCTTGCACCTACAGTACCTTAACTTCATCATCAGTGAACATCACTATCAATGCAGGTTTCTCCCTTTCATACTGGCGTCTACCCCAAAGGATCTCATAGAATTTCTGGTGGTCATAGCCACTTTTCTGCGAGTGCTGGGCATCTTTGTCTTCCCCTATCTGGATGACTGGTTGATCAGAGATGGGATGCCAGATGTGGTCTATCTGTCCTCACAAAGCACCAACTAGGTGCTGGAGTAGCTGGGTTTTGTCATCAACTACCCAAAGTCCCACCTGCAACCCACTCAGCACCTCAAGTTCATTGGGGCGCTCCTTGATACCACTGCAGCAGAGCCTTCCTATCGTTGGACTGGGCCTAGTGCCTCATCACTCTTGCCCAGGTCATCCAATGTTGCTCAACAGTCTTGGCTCACCAAATGCTCCGCTTCCTGGGCCACATGGCCCCTAAGTCCTTGTAACTCCATCTGCCTAACTTCATATGTGGCAGATGCAATGGACACTCTGTACACAGTGATGTCAAGTGATGGACCATCCCACAGACCAGATAAGGGTGACTTTGCCACTAAAGGACTCCCTTTCCTGATGGCAACAACCAATTCATCTTCAAGTGGGACTTCCTTTCCAGGTCCCGATGCACCAGCATGTGCTGACCGTGGATGCTTCCAAACTAGTCTGGGAAGCCCATCTCAATGACCTGCGTACCCAGGGACTCTGGATGACAGAGGAGAGTCTTCATCAGATAAACCTCCTTGAGCTCAGGGTGGTAGCAAATGCCCTTTGAGTCTTTCAGCAACAGCTGTCTAACCAGATAGTCCTCATACAGAAGGACAACCAGATGGCGATGTTCTACATCAACAGGCAGAGCAGCATGGACTCATACCTTCTCTGCTGGGAGACCACTTAACTCTGGAGATTTTCCAGCAAGTGGACAGTCTCAGCAGAGTGCTGCAGCTGAACGAGTGGACTCTCAATCAAGTAGCCTGCAACATCTTCCAGAGGTGGGGCACTCTGTCCATGGACCTCTTTACTGCTCCTCACAATGCTCAGCTGCTGCTGTTCTGCTCCAGAGTTCCCTGTCACAACTGGGTGGCCTCCGATGCATTCCTCTTCAACTGGAACAAGGGCTTGATTTATGCATACCCACCAACTCCATTGGTAGCCAAGACTCTTTTCAAGATCAAGACAGACAGGATCACCATGATACTTACTGCCCCATGCTGGCCCAGGCAACTGTGGTACCTCCTGTTGCTTTGTCTCTCCCAAGCACCTTCTCTTCACCTCGGCCATGCCCGAATCTGCTTTCTTAGGAGGAGGGGACCATCCTCCATCCCAGTGCCAAGTCCCTAGCCCTCATGGCTTGGATGCTGAGAGGATATCTCTTGCTTAGTTTCACTTGCCTAGGGACGTGGAGGATATTCTCCTTGCATCCCACAAGGATTCCACCAGACGTGCATATGCCTTCAAATAGCACACATTTTCTGTCTGGTGTGCAGAAAGAGCCCTTAACCCTTTTTCCTGCCTGGTGGAGCAGGTCCTAACATACCTTCTACACCTTTCTCGTGCTTGCTTGAAGTCTAACTCAGTCGGAGTACATCTTAGTGCCCTGGCTTCTTACCATCATATGATATATGGTCAGTCCCTTTCCACTCACCCCCTTATTGGCCACTTCATGAGGGGTCTGTTGCTATCGCTTCCACTGATCTGATTACCACCAGCAGGGTGGGACCTTAACATGGTCCTCGGACAGCTGCTCACTTCACCTTTTAAGAAACAGGCCACTTGTCCTCTCAAGTTTCTGTCCTAGAAGATTATTTTCTTGGTGGCACTTACTTCAGGGTGCAGTCAGTGAACTACAGGAGTGGATAGTGCATGCACCCTATACCAGGTTCTACAAAAATAGGGTGGTCCTATGCACTCATCCTAAATTTATCACTATAGTGATTTTGCCTTTCCATCTCAACCAGTCAGTGGTACTTCCTACATTCTTTCCCAGGCCTCATATGAACAGGACAGAGGCCGCTCTCCATACCCTGGATTGTAAGAGGGCATTGACTTTCTATCTAGAATGGACAAAAGCCTAGCACCGATCCTCGCAGCTCTTCGTCTCCTATGACCCAAACAAGCTGGGTGTGGCAGTTTCTAAACACACCCTTTCCATCTGGATGGCTGACTGTATCTCCTTTGCCTATGTCCAGGCTGGACTTTCCTTTGAACGCCATGTCACGGCACACAATGTTCATGCAATGGCAGCCTCTGTGGCTAACCTGCACTCGATCTCCTTGCTGGGGATCTGTAGGACTGCAACGTGGTTTTCTATCCACACCTTCACAGCCCATTACAGCCTGGATGTGGATTCCTGGGATGACAGCACCTTCGGCCAACCCATACTCCGGCACCTCTTTGGGAATTAATGCAGCTCCTTCCCTCCAGCCCTTCTGTTTGTCCAGGCTACTGGAGAGTCATTTTCTTGCTTGATGCTGAAGCCGTATGTAGACTCTCAGAACCTTTCAGCATTTTCCCTCTGTTCTTCATGATTTGTTTTTTCTAGGTGGCCTGTTGGACCTTTTAACAGGTTTTTTTTGTAGGCTGTAGCTATGGGAGTCCCATAAGTAGGGACTGACTTCCTGCTTGGTCCCGGAGAAAGCATGGTTACTCACCTGTAACAGGTGTTCTCCAGGATCAGCAGGAGTCAGGCCTCACTTCCCTCCCTCCTTCCCATGGAGTTGTTTTTCCTTTTTGGATCATAAGAACATAAGACATGCCATACTGGGTCAGGCCAAGGTCCATCAAGCCCAGTATCCTGTTTCCAACAGTGGCCAATCTAGGTCATACGTACCTAGCAATATCCCCAAAAGACACAGGTTCCACAATGCTTGTACTGGGTCAAGCATTGATATCCTGGGTCCCTTTTTAATAGTGGTTTATGGACCTTTCCTCCAGGAACTTGTCCAAACCTTTTTTAAACCCAGCTATACTAACAGCCCTTACTACATCCTCCGGTAACAGATTCCAGAGTTTGATTACACGTTGAGTGAAAAAATATTTTCTCTTATTTGTCTTAAATAGTTTACCCTGTAGCTTCATTACATGCCCCCTAGTCTTTCTATACTCTGATAGCGTAAACAATTGATCCACGTTTATCCGTTCCACTCCATTCATTAATTTATAGACCTCTATCATATCTCCCCTCAGCCGTCTCTTCTCCAGTCTAAAGAGCCCTAACCTTCTTAGCCTCTCTTCATAGGAGTAGCCTTCCATCCCCTTCACCAATTTGGTGGCTCTTCTCTGTACTTTTTCTAATAACGCTATGTCCTTTTTAAGATACGGTGACCAGAATTGCACACAATATTCAAGGTGCGGTCATACCATGGAGCGATACAGAGGCATTATAATATCCTCTGTTTTGTTCTCCATCCCTTTCCTTATCATACCTAGCATTCTATTTGCTTTCTTGGCCGCCGCTGCACACTGGGCGGAGGGTTTTAACATGTTATCCACGATGACTCCTAAATCTTTTTCCTGGGTGGTGGTTTCTAATGTGGAGCCTTGCATCGTGTAACTATAGTGTGGGTTGTTCTTTCCTAGGTGCATAACTTTGCACTTGTCCACATTAAATTTCATCTGCCATTTGGATGCCCAGTCTTCCAATTTATCCAGATCCTCCTGCAGTTTTCCACAATCCTCTTGGATTTTAACAACTTTAAACAGTTTTGTGTCATCTGCAAATTTGATAACCTCACTAGTTATTCCCTTTTCCAGGTCATTTATGAATATGTCAAAAAGCAGCGGACCCAGTACAGATCCCTGGGGTACTCCACTATTCACCTTTTTCCATTGGGAATATTGGCCATTTAGCCCTACCCTCTGCTTTCTATCTTTCAACCAGTTCCCAATCCACAATAGTACACTGCCTCCTATCCCATGACTTTTTAGCTTCGCCAAAAGTCTCTGATGGGGGACTTTGTCAAAAGCTTTCTGAAAGTCCAGATACACTATATCAACCGACTCACCTTTGTCTACCTGTTTATGCACACCTTCAAAAAAACATATCAGATTAGTAAGACAAGATCTTCCTTGTCTAAAGCCATGTTGGCTGTCTCCCATTAGGCCATGACTATCTACATGCTGTGTAATTTTGTTCTTTATGATGGTTTCTACCATTTTCCCTGGTACTGACGTCAGGCTCACCGGTCTGTAATTTCCGGGTCACCCCTGGAACCCTTTTTAAAAATTGGTGTTACGTTGGCGACCCTCCAATCTTCAGGTATTACAGATGATTTTAATGAAAGTTCACAGATTACCAATAGCAGGTCTGCAATCTCATATTTCAGTTCTTTCAACACTCTGGGATGTATACCATCCGGTCCAGGTGATTTGCTACTATTCAGTTTATCAAATAGTTGTAATATATCTTCCCGGTGTGTAGCGATATTTCTCTCAATTCCTCTGCAGTATCACCTTTAAATACCACTTCAGTCTTGGTTAACATCCCTACATCTTCCTCAGTAAAGACCGAAGCAAAGAATTCATTCAGTCTCTCTGCTATAGCCTTGTCTCCTCTTACTGCCCCTTTTACCCCTCTATCATCTAATGGTCCAATTGACTCTCTCACAGGCCTTTTGCTACAAATGTACTTGAAAAAGTCTTTATTTCGTGTTTTTGCTTCCATAGCAAGTTTCTTCTCAAATTCCCGCTTTGCCTGCCTTATCAATTAATCTATGTCATCATACTGAGGTAAGATGTCTCTGTTCGGGCAGGAAGACAATCGTGCATGTGTGCTGGATCTCCCAAAGGCTTTCTGTGAAAGCTGGGGAGGGTTCCTGCTTGAGGCCTCCGTTGGTGACATCACCCATAAGTGAGGACTGATTCCTGCTGCTCCCATAGAACACTAAAGGAACTTTTAGGGGGCACTGCATGATTGCTGGAGAAAGTTTTGTGGTCTGAGACAAAAGTGAAACCTTTTGGACTCAATGGTAAGCAATATGCGTAATACAAAACACACACAGCATATCCCCTTGCTAACACCAATCTTAAGTTGTGGGGATACATTGTAGCACTGGTGGCATGGATGCTTGTGAAGATCAAGGGCAAAATAGATAGTACAAATCTCAGACAGATCTTTGAGGAAACTTGTTCCATTCTACCATAGACCTGGGACTGAAGAGGAGATTCACCTTTCTGCAGGACAGTGATCCAAATACAGAGCAAAAGTATCAATAGAGTGGTTCAGCAAGAAGAAGGTGAATGTCCCTGAGTGCCCCAATCAAAGCCCAAACTAGATTCTAATAATAAATCTATGGCAAGTCTTAGATATTTCATTCCATAGATGATCCCCAGCCAACTTGGAAGAAATCAAGTTATTCAGCCAAGAGGAATGAGCAAGAACTGTACCTTCCCATTGGGAAAAATTGGTAGATAGTTATCATAAAAGACTCGTAGCCATCATTGCTGCAGAAGGGACTTCCACCAAATATTGAGTCAAGGGATATGAACATTTATTCGCAACTTTTATTTTTTTAATAAATACTTTCTGAATATTTCTGTAATTGCTTTTTTATGTTGAAAGTATAGAGAATGCTGTATAGATCAGTGAAAAAGACTGTTACTTTAATCTATTATGAATTGTATTTTTTAAAAGAGTAGGGTAATGTACAAGAGTGTGAAGGCGTCCACAAGCCATTTATGTTCAATTTCCTTTATTGGGACAAGCAATATCGATACATTGTATTGCACATTAAATTATCATCCTTCTGTACTGCATTCTTAAAGCGCTTTTAAAATTCATGTAAACAGAGTTTTATCAAGCGTGAGACAGATGTTTATAGATAATATAGAGAATTTGGACTCTATGCAGATGATTGAAGCTTCCACACAAGGGCAGGGGAATACCTTAAATGTAATTTTTGGCCTAAGAATTTGGGGTGATTATTGATTGCTGAGAAAAATCATTCTGGTCTCATGGTCAGATCATTCTTTTATCGCAAACAGTGAATAAGGTTCCTGAGCAGCTACCATATACAAAGGTTAAGAAATTATGTTCAAAGGTTTGCAACAAAAAAAAGATGTCTGAGAAAAAAAATAAAATATGATCTGGACAGGATTAATGGCACCCTTCACTAATATTTGGTTGCACAACCCTTGGCAGTGATGACAACCTCCAAACATTTCTTGTAGCCATCTATAAGTTTCATACGTCTGTCTGCTGGTAGCTTCTCCCACTCTTCAACTCTGATTTGTTCCAGCTCATGAATGTTTCCAGGATTCCTTTTACAATGGCAGATTTCAACTCTTTCCAAAAGTTCTCAATTGGATAGAGATCAGGACTCATTGCTGGCTAGTTTAAAACATTCCATTTGTTCCTCTTTATCCATTCTTTTGTAGTTTTGGATGTATGTTTTGGGTCATTGTCCTACTGAAAGACCCATGACCTTCGAACCAGACCTAACTTTCTGGCACTAAGTAACACATTTTGCTCCAGAATACCTTGGTAGTCCTCTGACTTCATGATTTCATCAATACATTCCAGACCTCCAGTTCCTGAGGCAGCAAAACAGCTCCACAACATTATGGAACCCATACCATATTTAACTGTAGGAAGGGTGTTTTTTTCCATATAAGCTTCATTTCTTCGCAGGTAAATGTATTGCTGGTCTGCATTGCCAAAGAGCTCAAGTTTGGTTTCATCTGTCCATAGAACATTTTCCCAGAAGGATTGTGGTTTCTGAAGGTGGGTTTGGGCAAGATCAGGCATGCCTTTATATGTCTGTCTTTGAGCAGTGGAGTCCTCCTTGACTTTCGCCCATGAAGTCCTTCATTGTTTAGTATGCAGCGTATTGGGCAGGTTGAAACCACCAGTCTAGATTGCTCCAGGTTAGCCTTAAGCTCTTTGAATGTTGTATGTGGTGTTTTTCCAACAGTTCGCACTAACCTTTGAAGACTTCTTGGATTAATTTTCCTCTTCCCACCACATCGTGTGAGGTTCTTGACAGTTCCATGTGCAGAAAATAACATTGTGAACTGTAGATACAGCAATCCCAAGTACATTGAAGATGGCCTTGTACGCCTTTGAATTTTGATGTTTGGTTATACTGGCTTTTCTGATGCGGTCTCAGGCAGCTCTCTTGTCTTCACCAGTGTGAAAATGGAACAGGAAGTGAATGTGGCCATTTTAAACATTAGAACCATTATTCATTGGTTGATTGAAGTCATGTGTGTACTGACAATCACAGGTGTGTCTAATTTTACTGCGTTGGGAATGTGGTTCTTCTGTTCAAACTGATATGAATTGTTTATAAGGGTGTCAATAATCATGTCCTCACAATATATAAAAAGACTGCTTGTTTATCCCCACTTATATATCACAAAACCAAAAGGATAAACCTGTGCCCACTAAATGTCACTAGAACAAAGAAATTTTTGTTGGATCTTTTGCCATGAAAAAGGTACTCTTTCTCGTAGCAAATCCTATATTTTTTTGTTCTATTTTAAAGGGAATTAATCCTTCACACCACATATCTAAGGGATAATACCACAATTTCCCCCAGAATTACTTAGCTGAACCTGAGTATTTCAAAAAATCATGAGACTTCGGTAGCAGCACCTTTCTTTCCGATAGGCCGTCAAGCCATAATTAGTAGAGGGTATTTTGCATATCCACCAACAATGTCGAACCCCAGAAAGTAGCAGTGTAGCAGTTTGTGTCATCGCATTGAAGCAGACATTGATGCACAAGTTGAAAAGCTGAAAGGGTTTTCCGGGGTTCGACAATGTCAGTGGATATGTGGAATACCCTCTACTAATTATGGCTTGAAGGCCTATCGGAAAGAAGGGTGCTGCTACTGAAGTCTCATGAACTTTCAAAATACTCAAGTTCAGCTAAGTAACTCTGAGGGAAATTGTGGCATTATCCCTTAGGTATGTGGTATGAAGGGTTAATTCCCTTTTAAATAGAATAAAACAGAGGATTTGCTATGAGAAAGAGTAACTCTTACATGGCAAATGATCCAACAAAATTTTCTTTGTTCTAGCAACCTTTAGTGAGCACAGGTTTATCCTTTTGGTTTTGTGAATAATCATGTCCTGGCAATGTCCCAGTTTTTATACGATTTCCTATGATTTCTTGTTTTAATTGGTCTTGTTTTATATGATTCGTTTGTATGTCAAATATGTGTACATACATAGTCCAAAGCCATTTAACTGGCTACTCTTATTTTAGGAGATTTTGGACACTAAGTGGTTGAACTGCAAGGGTGCCAATAATGTTGACCACAACCATAAGTTTACTCTAGCTCCTGAGCTGGTGCAAATGTAGTGGCTTCATTATAGCCACAATTTCTGCAGCTTTTCAGGAACAATTTTATGAAGACACATAGGCACAAATGTGCCTTTATAAAATAGGCTAAAATGTGTGCCTCTTGACCTTCCAGTCTAGGTGACCTCCTATAAAATTACCCTTTATATGACTGGACAGAAAAGATGTACTCATGCTATCTCAATGTGCACTTTACATTAGCCCCCCATTAAGCTGAAATCCTATTATAGCTCACATATAAAGCAATTGTATTAAACAGCAGGACTGAATAAGAGCTTGGAGATCAATGCAGAAAGAACTGTTCCAGTTACCCTGTTTGCCAGAGATTCACCTATCTATGAAAAGAAGGTTGGCCTTTATTTGGGGCCTCTGCTTTGGAATAAATTACTGCAAAAACTGAGGGATGATGCTAGTTATCCCCTTCTCTGCAGCAAAATGGAGGCATACTTTCTGTGCAATATTATAACTAGAATGTTTAAATGACTTCACATACTATGGAGGTCATTCTTGAACACGTTTTGCAGGGCCAGTTCCCCCTCCAGCTCTCTCTGTACATCCTGTGCATCAGGATGGGGAGAGCCATCGGGGGGCAGGAATGAGGCAGGGTGGAGTGGGGAACAGGCCAACCCAGCAGCACGTTTAAGGCTGATTCAGGTCACGGTCCTATACATGCTGCCATGCTCATGGGGACGCGCTGCATATACCACCTCGAAGGTGGTATAAGCAGCATTTTTTAAGTGATTGGGGTCGGGGGTCCCACGCTGAGGCCGGTTGTGGGGAGGTCTCCACTGCTTGATCCAGGCCCCGGCTGGCCAGCTGTGGATCGGGTGGCAGGGATATTGGGGGCCAGAGCCGTGGATGTCGGGGCATCTTTGGGGAGGACGTCCCCACAGATGGAAGAGGCACACTGGACCATCCATGGGCCTGATTCTGGCTCCTGTGGAAATGTTTTGTTCCCACAGACCAGAATCAGGTCCATACAGCCCCATCTTCATTGGGGACATCCGGATGGCCCGGACATCCCTCTCCCAGAATCGAGCTCCACTTCTGTTTTTAAATAATAGACTGGGTAATTTAATTAAGATGTTGTAAACCATCATAATGTCTTTGATGTGAGGTAGTCTATTCATTGAAATAAATTAAATCATATTTCCCAGCTGACTGTTAGTTTGAGGCCAGTCAAAACACTCCTTACCTTAAGGGTGATACCTTAATCAATTGCACTTTTCAATCAACATCCTGTATGTAGCCCCAACTCCCACCCCTTCTGGATATCTGAATATACCAACTCAGAGGTCTTACTTGGTTCCAGGTCCACAATCCAATAAGCTATTAGTGAAACCTGGTGTAGATCCTCTGATGGGGGCAGGATTGCTCGACTCCCAGAACCTAAGCATATTTCTCTTAGCAAAAGGAGACACTCCAGATACCACTTCAATCCCTGGATAAAGCTATGTTGCAAAACCTTGGGCAAGGTTGGGATTGGAGATTTGTTTTGGGCTGTTCAGCTGTTTTTTGGGAGAGGAAGTTTTGTATATTTTTTCAAAATTCAGTTATAATTACATAAAAAATCATATAGGAAGGTTGGTGGGGTGGCGATGATGACGTGAATATCTAGGTTGGTACCTGTTTATTTGTTGAGCCATCCTTCTTCCTTCATAAAAATGTTTTCATCTCCATTGTGGGATCTGTTAGTATATTTAAGTGGTGGGACAGCTGATGTGCAATTTGATTATAACTGAGTAGGCTTTTTTTAATTTTTTGAGTATTTAAAGTATTTTGGAATTTTTGATTTTCAGATTATTATTTTAAATAATTTTTGTTTACGGATATTTGTTTTTAATTTTGTACAAACAATTACAGTAACTAACCTCATTCTTAAACCATGATATATGGAATATGATCTCAGGTTTTCAAAGTTACTGTTAATTGTTGCCATAGTACTTGCATTGTGCCAAAGACAGCTTCCTCCTGTAGTTTACAAGGGGTGCTTGGAGATCGTTTTCAATTAGATCTGTGGCACAATGAGTAGTACTTCTGTATTTCTGCTACATTTTCTTGTTCTCTGACTGCATTTCTTGACACTTGAATGATCTTCTCCCTGTTCACACGATACACAAAATAATCACTTGCACTAACAATTCTATTATCAATGCTACTCTCTTGTTTTTTGTCTTTACTACTATGCTTGGTTTTCTTGCACTGAGCTTTTTATGAGTTTAGAATGGGGATATCCCAGGTGTTCATAACTTCTTCGTTCTCCACAGTTCTCTCAGGGTTGTGATACCGGGCATGTTGCCATCACCTTGGCTTTGCACCAAAGACGTCTACCTCAGATGAAGGGGAATATACAGCATGTCTTTGGGAGCAACTGAATCAATTTCTTCACCAGAAGTTGTTATTTACTTGGGTAAAACTCCTTTTCTTATGGTTAGAGTATTTGTCATCTGAGGATGAAAGCTTGCATTCATTTTCACTGACCTTACATAAACCATGTAACTTTAGACCCCTCACTTAATTGAACTAAAATTTTAAACTACGGAGAAGAATGTACATTTTCTTCTCAGCCTTGCAGATGCTTTCCTGTTTTCCGGTTGGTAACAGTGTTGTCATTTTGCCTGTCCTAGAGATTAGTGTGTATATGCTTCTGAGGTATAACAACATAAAATGCAATGGGATTTTCAAGGAAGGCGAGCAAACTTCCATATTATTGTTAGATGCAAAGGGTTGAAACATTGCCTATGACTGATATTTGCTAAAACTGTGGGGAATACGGCCTGGAGGGAACCATTTGAAGAAATGCTGAACTGTATAGATATGGCCAAGCTACTCAAGTCAAGCTTTGAAAAACAAACCTTGTGCTTTCAATTTGGGGGGGGGGGGGGGGGTGTTAAATGTAATACAGGTTTGCATCTGACAATCTGAATGAAGCTATGAAGCTGGAACCCATTCTCGCATCTAGAATCTTAGGAAGGGTATTCAATGATATTAATCTGGTTAGCAAACATGCTAATTGCCTTAATTGTGGTCACCGGGAAATTCAGCGGCACTATCTATATATCTATCTATTTAACATTTATATAGCGCTTCAAACGTACGAAGCACTGTACATACATCAAGAAGAGACAGTCCCTGCTCATCAGAGCTCACAATCTAGTCAAGAAGTTCACAAAATACAAATACAATCAAGTAAGACAAAGTATACAATAACAAGAAAAGCAAAAACAAGAATAAAGAACAGAAAGCAATAGAGAAGAGATGGGTTTTCAATCTGGACTTGAAGAGGTCCAGAGAGGGTGCTTTGCGCACAGACAGAGGTAGATTGTTCCAGGCAAAGGGTGCAGCCAGGTGAAAGGAGCAAAGTCTAGAATTAGCAGTATAAGTGGAGGGCATAGATATATGAAGGCTGTTTGAAGAGCGAAGAACGCGAAAGGGGATGTAAGGAGAGATAAGAGATGATAGGTAGTGGGGGGCTGAAGAATGAATGCATTTATAGGTCAAGAGGAGGAGTTTGAATTGGATCTGGAAGCGGTTGGGAAGCCAATGAAGGGACTTGAGAAGAGGAGTGATATGGGAAAAGTGATGCTGATGGAAAATTAGTCGAGCAGCAGAATGTTGAATAGATTGAAGGGGAAAGAGATGGTTTGCGGGGAGGCCAGCAAGGAGAATAATGCAGTAATCAAGACGGGAGGTGATTAAGGAGTGAACAATCATTTTAGCAGTGTCATCAGAAAGGAAGGGGCGAATTTTGTTGATGTTATAAAGGAAGAAATGGCAAGTCTTAGCTACGAGTTGGATATGATTGGAGAAAGAGAGAGAGGTGTCAAAGATAACACCCAGGTTACGGGCCGAAGAGACAGGAAGGATTAAAGAGTTATCCACAGAGATTGAGAAAGGGGGTAGAGGAGGGGAGGCATTGGGGGAAAGATGAGGAGTTCAGTCTTAGCCATATTTAATTTTAAGCGGTGGTGAGACATCCAAGTAGCAATGTCTGAAAAGACAAACTGATATTGTCATGGATTGCTGGAGAGATATCAGGCGAAGAGAGGTAGATTTGAGAGTCTTCAGCATAGAGATGGTAATGAAAGCCATGGGAAGAGATAAGAGCACCAAGAGATTGGGTATAGAGAGAGAAGAGGAGCGCTCCCAGGACAGAACCCTGGGGAACACCAACTGGGAGCGGGGTGGCAGAGAAGGAGGAGCCACCAGAAAACACACTAAAAGAGCGATGGGAGAGATAAAAGGAGAACCAAGACAGTACAGAGCCTCTAAAGCCGAGTGATGACAGAGTGATAAGAAGAAGGTTGGATTTTGCTAGGAACAAGTCCCACTGAATGTCCCCAGCTGCTGCTGCTGTTTGCCCTGATGCTAACCAACTAGCATTGGGGTGTTCCATGGGTGGAGCGGAGGTGATATTGAGCCGCTGCCCAGTTATCATGAAGTGCAAATATTAGGCACCTGAAAGGGTGGCCTAAAATTCATTGCAGAAGCTAACCGGCTAGTAGCTGAATATCGCTGCAGCACAGTCAGCTTCCCGCTTCTCCGGCTAACCTGGATATTCCATGCCGGTGCCCGAATATGGCCCTGGCATGGAATATCCGGGTGACAGTTTCAGCAGCAGTAGCTGTCATCGCACTGGCCATCACTGAATATCCCTTCCTAAAAAATAGGAAAGCGTGGAGCAATTGGAGAAATGAATGGCATTCTTGTTTCATTTATGTTGTTTTCTTTGCATTCTGACTGCTAGAAGAAAATGTGTCTTTAATCTGTTACTATGTGAAAAAGAGGGAGGAGGGTCTCTCCTGGATTATGTTTTTCTAGTATATGAAATTCCCTTTTGGATATAATTTATGGCACTTATTTGCCCAGCCTAGGGGAATGCGAGCTACCTTTTGGAAAGAATTTTGTAAATAGAAGTTATATATGTTTTCCACTAATTTATTGTACTTTAGCCTGCAAAAATGGCAATGGGATCTACTTGCAAAAACTACAACTTATACTACCTAATATGCTTTTTCGGCTAAACAGGCAGCTTGACCTTCCAGCAGTAGTACTCTTGAGATTACAACTAGGGGTCTGAGCTGCCAAGTTGAACTTGGGCCAGTGACAGGGCAGGACCCCCCCCCCCCCCACCCCATACAGAAGGCATCAGAGATAGACCAATAAATCCGGAGCATTGAATTAGGATGGGGGGGCCTCTTAGTGGGAGAGAAGAAATGGTAAAGTGTCCATTGGACAGATCTGAGATCTGATCTAGAGGGATCTTTGATGAAACTGGGGGTAGGTACAACTATTAGAAATCTTCTAGTGCATTTAAAATGAACCCAGCAGCTTTGGGCTATGAGTTAGCAGTTTGATGCTCCTGGGGAGTAAATATAACACAGCTTGTGAGGTTGAACGCAAGTTGCCTTATTTATTTACTGTGGGATTTACTGAGTTGCCACAGTTTAATGACTCCCACAGTAAATTAAGCTGCTGTAAAATGCATTATTTTAATCAGCTTACTAACTACCCTCCTAATGAAATATGAACCTGTTAGGATTTCTAATTGGAAGAAAGTGAGGAGGATATGTGATCAAAACCAGAAGTAGGAAATGTAATCTAATATCTTGTTTATCTGGTTTGGTGATAGGGAGACATACAATGTGTAGAAGAGAAAAATAGCTCTTATGTCTGTACAAGGACAGATCTTATTCTCATCTTCCAAACAATTCAAAATATATTGAAAAGGTACAGAGAAGAGCTACCAAAATGTTAAAGGGAAAGGAAGGATAGCCCTATGAGGAAAGGCTTAAAAGCTTAGGATCTTCAACTTGGAAAAGAGACGGCTGAGCGGAGATATGATAGAAGTCTGTAAATTAATGAATGAAGTAGAACAGATAAACGTAGATCAGTTGTTTACTCCACCCATCAATAACCGGGTAGACAGACCCGGCGCTTACCCTGCAGCATATAACATTACTTTCCCCCCCCCCCCCACCCTTTCCACCACCTTCCACAACTTCCCCTTCCCAGAGATTACACCAATAGCCAAGTGTGGTTATAAACTGGTCGCAGCTTTATTTCAATAACATCCAAAACAATAACTAAAACAATTGTTTCAACAATCATCTCCCCCCCCCCGCAACGGAGCGATGCGTCACCAGCCATGCTACTAGCAAAGCGACCTCGCCTCCGCTGCAGCCATGGTCACACCCCCGGCAACGTTCCGACCACCCCTATCCGACTTCGCCATATTACTAGCAAAAGTCTTCCAGGGGTAGTCCGGGTCGAGGGCACCCCGCCCCCGTCCCGAGTCGCCTAAGGCTCCGGACCCCGGAAACCTCCGGGATCCCGCCTGAACCCCCCCCAGCTGCGACACCCCAACACCCGCCTTGTAACAGAAAGGCTGGGTGGGCGGGTGGGCCGCCGAGCCTCCCGCCAAACTGCCTGTGCTCTGGCAAGCAACGCGCACGCCAGAGCACATGGCAGGCCGAACCCTGATTGGCTCCACTCACTCAGAGCCTGAGCGGAGCCAATCAATTCAAACCCCGCGCCGCGGGCACGGGCTCAACGCGGCGCCCGATCCCTCACTCTCCCCCCCCCTCCCTTCGTTCACAGGCAGGGTCCCGCGCCGGGCAGAGCACCCGGTTACTAGCAGGCGCCGGGACCCTGCCCGCGCCTTTAATCTAACCGGGTAGACAGACCCGGCGCTTACCCTGCAGCATATAACATTACTTTCCCCCCCCCCCCACCCTTTCCACCACCTTCCACAACTTCCCCTTCCCAGAGATTACACCAATAGCCAAGTGTGGTTATAAACTGGTCGCAGCTTTATTTCAATAACATCCAAAACAATAACTAAAACAATTGTTTCAACAATCATCTCCCCCCCCCCGCAACGGAGCGATGCGTCACCAGCCATGCTACTAGCAAAGCGACCTCGCCTCCGCTGCAGCCATGGTCACACCCCCGGCAACGTTCCGACCACCCCTATCCGACTTCGCCATATTACTAGCAAAAGTCTTCCAGGGGTAGTCCGGGTCGAGGGCACCCCGCCCCCGTCCCGAGTCGCCTAAGGCTCCGGACCCCGGAAACCTCCGGGATCCCGCCACCGGCACAGGGCCTGTAACTGTGCCGCCCCCCCCCCCCGTCAGGAAAAGCTGCGACCAGCGAAAACACCCCGAACAACCCTCTCCAGCACCTCCTGCCAGTCGTTCAAGAGCAAGTCCATTCCCACTGGCGAGAGGTGCACTCCATCAGCCCTGTACAACCCTGCACAGGACACATCAACCCAAGTATGCTGCACTTGATAACCCCCTCTCTCGCAGACCCATCTCCCGATCTGCCGATTTATCTTGGTCAGTCCCCGAGACCACCGCCTCTGACTCCAAGACGATGGCCTAGGGATAATGTCCGACCAAATCAAGATGACTCCGTCCAGTAAACGGAGGAAAGTCAGAAAGTCCTTCTTCGCCGCCCGTATCAGCCGCTTACAGGACCACTCCATCAGATCATTGCCGCCCAGATGAATCAAGACGACCGCAGGACGCCCTCGCACACGAAGATGGTGACGAAGCAAGGGAAGCAGCCGAGACCACCTCAACCCCCGCTCACCCAGCCATGAAAGCGCCACCTCAGCTGCGTCCAGCCCAAGATTCAGCCCGATCGGCCGAACAGCTGCCCGCTGACCAGCCCAGAAGACAAAGGAGTGTCCCAGCATCCAGCAGACCCTCTTACTACGCACCCCACCTGCAAGAAAAAAGAACAGCATTAGTAACCCCCCCCCCCCAACCCACCAACATCTCAAAGTCGCACATAACCCTGAAAAGCCCGAGAGCGCCATCGGCCAATACTCTGGATCTGCTCCCCCGACAGACCCGCAGCCGCCGCACTGGAGGCGGCCCCAATACGAAAAGAGTGGGCCGAAAACAGCCCCGGCTCTTCACCAATTTCGCGCAGCGCCATGCGCAACACCGCTGTCACCTGATACCGGGTCACGCAAGAAGAGTTCGCATGCACGAAAAGCCCGTCGCCACCGCCCGGGCGCACCCCCAAGTAGGTCTCAAGAGCCGAGACAGGGCAAGTCAGACCCCCTATCCTGCCCAGCACCACCCACAAACCCTTCCCTGTCTGGTCAGTTTTGGACCTGGCCAACAGCACCCTAACGCGCCCCGCCTCCCTCCATACATGCCGCAACCGCAAGCAATTACCCAAACCGGACTTAACCGAATCAGCCACCAACTCACCGACCCTAAAGGCCCCAAAAAACGCCAAGCAAAACACCGCCCGAAATAAAATCTCTTCATAGGGCGATGCCGCCACCCCAGCCAACCCCAAACATAGGCGCCTCAACAAGTCGTGTGAGATTGGGAGACGCCGATCGCACCGCCTAGGGAGCTCCCGCTCCCACCCTTGCATCAACCGCCGCGCCAAGCGCCCCTGCAGGGCGCACGGCCAACCCGCCGCCCTGGCAAAAAAGGCAAACCCCGCCAGATGCCCCCGCACCGCGGATCTTGTCCACCCTGCCACCTTCGCCCACCCCACGTACCCTCCCAGCATAAACTCGGACACTCCACTCCCCACACACCCCCTCCCGCGCAGATACTCCCATACGTGCATACACCCCCGCCGATAAGCAGCCCACGTACGCTCTGCTACTGAATGTCGTAAGAGGTGCTTCATCTCGGCAGGCCACAGCTCCACAATTTCCAAGGGACCCTGGACCCGATCTCGTCTGCCTCCGGCGCCAATTGCCGAAATCGTTTCCACTGCAAACGAGAAAGAGCATCAGCGATGGCATTAGTACAACCCGAAATATGGCGAGCCCGCAAGTCCACATTCAAACGCAAACAGGCTAAAATGACTTGACGCATTAAGGCCGCAACCATGCTACAGCGAGGCGAATAACGAATCACGACAGACACCACCGCCTCGTTATCACACCACCACAACACCCTACGGTCAGCCAATCTGTCCGGCCATAATGCCAGCGCCACTAATATCGGGAACAATTCAAGAAAGGTAATATTCTTCAAAAGCCCTTCCGCCTCCCACTCCGGCGGCCACCGCTCAGCACACCAAGCTCCGCCGAAATAGATACCCAGCCCGACACCACCCGCAGCATCCGAATACAGCTGCAAATCATTACTGGAAAGCTCCGCTTGACGCAACACCGAAGTGCCATTAAAGTCCCGCAAGAATAGATCCCAAACCCTCGAATCCTCCCGCAGCACCGCGGACACTCTGATACGATGATGAGGCTTCCGAACCCCCGCCGTCGCGGCCGCCAAGCGCCGAAGGAACACCCTCCCCATAGGGATAACTTTACACGCAAAGCTCAGAGAACCGAGTAAGGCCTGCATCTCTCGGAGAGTCAACTTAGATGACGCTAGAGCATTCGCCACCAGAACCCTCAATTTTTCAACCTTATCCAAAGGCAAACGCGCCTCCAAAGTTTGCGAGTCCAATTCCACACCCAAAAAGGTCAGCCGAGTCGTCGGACCCACCGTCTTAACCTGAGCCAAGGGCACCCCCAGCTCGCGAGCTAAATCACCAAAACCCTCTAACAGCTCGCTACACACCCTAAGGACCCGGCCTCTCCTACAAATAAAAAATCGTCTAAATAGTGGACCACCTCCCCCCGGCCTACTCTCTGCACTAACAACCAGTGCAAGAAGGAGCTAAACTTCTCAAAGTAAGAACAGGAAACCGAACACCCCATGGGCATACATTTATCAAAATAAAACTCCCCTTCGAACTGAAAACCTAACAACCGGAAAGAAGACGGGTGAACCGGCAGGAGACGAAAAGCCGACTCAATATCGACCTTCGCCATCAAAGCCCCGCGCCCTGCTCCCCTGACTAAACTCGCAGCCATGTCAAAAGACTCATAACGAACCGAGCACAGCTCCCGAGGAATCGAATCATTCACTGAGGTTCCAGCCGGGGAAGACAAGTTGTGGATAAGCCGAAACTTCCCGCGCTCCTTCTTAGGTACAATGCCTAACGGCGATACCACAAAATCCTGGAACGGCGGGTGCTGAAAAGGCCCTGCTATCCTGCCCAGCCGTAATTCCTCCGCCAATTTGCCCCGTACTATGGCCCCCAAACGTCTCACACTGGGTGAATTCCGAGTCGCTGCAACCGCAACCACACCCTGGACAGGGATTACAAAACCCAAACTAAAACCCGACTGCAGCATTAACCCGTCCCGCCTCCGCGGATAAGAACGTAACCAAGAAATCAAGAGCTTAACCTGAATCGGTGAAGGAGCCAGCTGGAACGGACCCCCCTTACTTGAGCCCTGCCATCGCTGTAGCCACGGGCCCTTTTTTAACACATTTGGCTGCCGCATGGGGGCCGCCGCAGCTCGAGCACGCATGCCGGAATTTACAGTCAGGGAAGGGACACATCGACCTGTTAAACCGCCAGCAGACATCTCCTCCCCCTCCGGAGACCGCCCTAGCCTGCCCTGAGACGATTCCCCCGCGAAAGGAACGCGCCGCCCCCCCACCAACCCCCGACCCAACCTTACCGCTGCTTCCCCCACCCCCCCCACCCTTAACTGACATCTGGGTTAACCAAAGGTTAATATCCTGCGTGCCCCACGTGAGCAACTTATTCTCCTCCATCTTATCCCGGAATTTCTCGTCGTAATTAAGCCACGACCAGCCTTCATGCATCTGAGACGCTTCCAGAATCGAATCGGCATAAGATAACAACATACCGGACTGATGAGGAAAATGATGCCCCCAGACACTTGCCAACCGCAGGAATGACCGTACCCAATTAACAACGTTCCGTGACACTTTCCGAAGCCGCCCTGCCTTCTCGTCCTCCTTCCGTTTTTTCTTACTGTCCCCCGAACGCTTCCTGCCTTCTAACAAACGAAAAATATCAATATATGTGCGCTTTTTAATCTTCCGCCGTAGTTTCTTTGGTACCCCTTCCCACAACTCCGACATGGCCACTAAAGACGCCGAACCCCCGCCCGAAGGACACCCCTCCTCCCCTCCGGCCACGGCCGTCCCACGCACGCCACCAACCGCCCCCGAAGCATCCGACGAATCGGACGACGATGAGGAAGAAGAGGAAGAGTTATGGCGATACCGACATCCACGCTTCCGTTTGCTGCGTGCCTTGCCGGACCGCGCGGTCCGCTCCGAAGCGACCCCCCCAGCAGCCACCCTGATCTCACCTGTCGAGTCCTCGATGCCACGAGCCTCCGCCGAGAGGATCCCCTCGCCACCAGGATCCACAGACGTCCGGAGCACTTCCGCTCCCGAAGCTGGCATGCCGACTACGGCTGCTCCCGCCTCTGCCAGGGATCTCGACGCCATACTCCCTTCACTGCGTGACGGCACCGCCGACGGGCCGGTACCTAGCGCCGTCATGTAGGGAACCTGTGAAGACAAAATGGGAAAACCCGACGAAGACAAGCCAAGAGCACCCCTCGGGGGCCATGCCCCGGTCCACTCGGACCCGGACGAACCCTGCCCCCCTCCTAACCAGTGCTCCCAACCAGCCCGATGCCCCAACTGCCCATACCACCCAGCAGGGGACATACCCACCACCGAAGGAACCAAACCCCCAACTGGAGACATCCACCCCCAACTGTCACCCCCAGGGGCCCCCACACCTTGCCTAGGTCCCATCCCTATCTGCCCAAAGGGGCCAACGCCCCCTTCCTGATGTTGCCCTAGTTCGGGCCTCTGAGGCCGGTCTTGCAAGCCTTCAGCCAGCCCCTCCCCACAACCCACCGCTCCAGACGGAGGAACTGTCGCTGATGCCCCTGCCAGCCTTTGAGGCTCTACTCCATCAGCCTGTCTGATGGGCTGTGTAGCCGCCCCCTCTCCCCCGCTAGGCCCACTACGCCCCCTCCGCACATTCCCCACACCTCGAACCCCCCGCTTAGAAACCCCAGTCTTACCCACCCTTCCCGACCCAGAGCGACCTGTTCCAGGCAACTCCCGCCCCCTCCGCCCCTTTCCCTGCTTCCCTCTGACAGCCCGGCCCCCCCCGGCCCCCTGGATGTCCGCTTACCCGCCATCACACCGGCTCCGGGCCTGCCTGTAGGCAGAACTGGGCACACGCGGCCTGCCTATAGAGCCCCAAGGAGTCTAAATAAAAAATGCTGCCTGAGCCGGGATCCCCGGCAATCGCCCTGCGGCCCTATCCCCAGCACCCCCCCGTCACTTGCCTGCCGAAAGTCCTGGGCACTCAACTGCCCGCACAAAAAACCGATCCCCAAAGGACTCCGCCGCCGCCGGAGAGCTCCCTCGCGCACCGATCACCGCCGACAAGCACGGAACGGGGAATCGCGCTGAAGACCCGACAGGTAAGGAACCCCCCACCGCGCACACGATACCGCCGCCGCCGAGCCTCCCGCCAAACTGCCTGTGCTCTGGCAAGCAACGCGCACGCCAGAGCACATGGCAGGCCGAACCCTGATTGGCTCCACTCACTCAGAGCCTGAGCGGAGCCAATCAATTCAAACCCCGCGCCGCGGGCACGGGCTCAACGCGGCGCCCGATCCCTCACTCTCCCCCCCCCTCCCTTCGTTCACAGGCAGGGTCCCGCGCCGGGCAGAGCACCCGGTTACTAGCAGGCGCCGGGACCCTGCCCGCGCCTTTAATCAAAGTAGAAATGCTAGAGGACACACAATGAAGCTACAATGTAACCCATTTAAGAGTAATAGGAGAAAATATTTTTTCATTCAATGAGTAATCAAACTCTGGAATTCGTTACTGGAGGCTGTAGTATAAGCTGTTAGTGTAGCTAGCTTTAAAAAAGGTTTGGACAAGTTCCTGGAGGAAAGGTACATAAAGCATTATTAAAGAACTGGGAAATCCACTGCCTACCCCGGGACAAGCATTGTGGAACCTGTGTACCTATCTGGGAACCTGCCAGGTACTTGTGACCTGGATTTGTCACTGTTGGAAATAGGGTACTGGGATTGATGGACCTGGGTCTGACCTAGTATGGCTTTTTTTATGTACCACAGGAGGCAAATCTTAATACTTTGTCCATGAAATCAATGCTTGTATCCAGTGCATTTTAGATAGCAAAATAAGGTGTTGGGTTCTCACAGACAAGGCTCTTTCATTAATACATGAGGGCCATGAGGGAGTTTTAGCAGGCAATCAAAAGGGTGCCAGTACACAGTAGCACCGAATACCCCCTCAGAAAAGCCCTGATGTCCTCACAGCACAAGTAAAATATGAGATATTGCTAAAGCTTAAAATAAATCTCCCTTTATTCATGATCTTTGCCGTTTCCGAGTCATGCCACGTCTTAGTAAGTAGAAACGATGTTTCAGCCATTGTGCTGTGACTTTCTTCAGGGTGTACACCGTTTTGCAGCAAGGGTATGCTTAGCTATGGGAAAAGAGATGTTCTCAGAGGCAGAGGGAGAGAAAATACCACAGGGATTTGATTTTCCCACACATCTTTTTCCCTGCAGAATTTCTCCACTCACATAGCATGTGCAGAGTTTATGGGTTATTTTTTACTAATAGACCTTACTGTTCATATTTTCAGAGGTAAATTATGCGTTCAGTTTTCATTATAAAGTTTGCTTGCTGATCGGCTAGTATGAGACTACCTGTGGCCCTACAGTGAAACCAATGCAATGAAAAATCTCTTTGAATATAAGTAGGAAGGGGTGTTGATGTTTATGTATGTGTGTTAGTCTCCTGAATACATAGATAGAGACGGGGCAACGACTAAAATCATCAGGGGGGGGCAACGAACCTTGGGAATTAGAACTTGAAGCATATTATGAGCTTAAGGGAAAATAATCTTTGAGAAAGGCAGCAGGTGAGAGAGGAACTGATGTTCAATGAAATTAATGCAAGAAGGAAGTTGTATAATCATTTATGCAGTATATTATATCCCGGGTGGTATCTCCAGTTATTTATTTCTCTAGTAGTGGAATAGCGCTGCTGTGTATGAGCGTAGCTATAGTAATTAGGGCAGTGGACTAGTAGGTAGACTGTTCCTTTGTTATGAATGCAGCATGATGGTTACTTATTTCAGGAAACTAGTCTGCCTCGACTCATCTAGTCATTCTCCAGAATCATCTGGGGGGATTTACTAATCATCAATCTGACAGTCATAGCACTGAGATACAATTATTATCCGAGCCTGCTGTGATTGAGTAGAAAATTCTTGTTGTGGTAGGTATTGCTCAAAAAGGCCATAATAGTTAGTGGAAGAAATAGGGGAAAGGTAATGTGACAAATCATATTTTCCTGGTACTACTGTACTTTCTTGTTAGTAAGAATGATGCTGATTATGAAGATACTGACAAAGTAATCCAACAAGTAGGGAATAAGATATTACATCCACTAAGGCACTAGAGAAAAGAGAGGAATCCAGGCAGGAATGACAGCTGAAAACATAATGAAAATGTTTCTTTTATTGCAGAATGGATAAAAATGAGTGATTTATTTTTTTAGAACAGATTTTAAATTTTTCTTTAAAATGTTGTTAAAAATGAACCTAGTATAAAGACATCAACATTATTAATAATAATAATAATAATAATAAATTTTAGTTGTATTATATTAGCCTGCTTGTAAACAGCAGCATATGGAAATTAGAGCTAAATGACTTGAATTGTGAGTGATGTACATGTACGAATGCTTTCAAATCCTTACCCTCTATCTCACCAAAAGCAAAAAAGGTAAATTAATAAAGGGTTTTTGTTGATGACGTTTATCTAGGCACAAAGGAGGAGTAGCTATAAATGCAAAGGATAGAGGAGAAGAATAGAAATTAAAACAGAAAATGAGAAGATCATAATCCTGCAGTCGTGAGGAATACGTTTCGGATTCTGAATGTACTATCTATTGAGCATTGAATATTTAAGATCTACTGAGAATATTATAGAAGGAAAAACCTAATATGGCAGCAAGCTGTAAAAGAGACCCTATTTAGGGATATTTGGATGATGATCTTGTAGCTATGAATAAGACAGGCATGCACAATATAAAAGCATAACAAAGAAATGTAAGGCTTCGTTGTTTGAATGAAACAGCATCATGAAAATTGTCTCTGCTTTGAAGAACATGAAGGAAATATACACGAGTAAGCAGGAGTTTTGAGTCTGCAAATATTCTAGTCTCATGTTTGTTTACTTTTCATACAGAATTTTAACCATCCATCCAGAAATCAACTAAGTATGTTGTAAAACACAAGCATGTATCATAAGGACTGCTTCTCTTGTCTGGTCATAAAATATGGATGCTCTTCTGAAGTTACTGCTTGAATTGTTATGTTTCAACAAAAGTATAATTGCGACTTTATGGTTGACATGCCCGATATGGACATCTGTGAGGGGCCCTACATGGACATCCCCAGAATAGTATTTCAGAACATGCATATCTAGGACCAGGGAATCCAGGGCTCAAATCCTACTGCTCCTATCATTGTGATTGTGCTGCATACTGGAGATAATGGAGTGCTATCTTCTCTACATCCTTTGGATGTTTTTCAACCAAAACAAGCACTTTCCTGATGCTTATGACTGTGCATGACTCCAGACGTCCAGGATGTTTCTGAGATCAGGCAGTGACATCCGGTTTCCTAGGAACACCCCAGCCATGCCTCCATCACACCGCTGTTTAGACTTGGGTGTCCACAGATCCGGCTTCTAAATGGCTCTGACGACATCACTGTGCTTTGGACATCTCTATGGGGTATGTTTACTAAGCAGCGGAAGTGGCCTCTGCGCAATATCGGAGCCATGGCCCCATTGACTTCAATGGGGCCGCAGCTCCGATATCACGCAGAGGCCGCTACCGCTGCTTTGTAAACATACCCCTATGCCCCATAATCAAACACCCAGAGCATGAATAAGGCTGCCAAAATACAGTAAGCCCCAATATGTATTAGATTTCACTGATCAAAGATTAGTGCTAAATATTTAGCTGTTATGAGCTGATATATAAATAAATTTGAATTCTTTCATTGTATCAAATCAGTTTGAGAACCCTGAAATTTCATTATATTTCTTTTCATATTTATATAGACATAGAGACCTTTATGGTATTCTGTGCATCAATGCATAACATAAAGACCAACATATAAGTCTGCGATACAATGGTGAAATTGTATTATTAGACCCTTATCACAGCTATGTTCTAAGAATCTCATATTATTGCTGAAAAAAGATGGCCTAATAACTTTCTGAAAGATTTTATGATTTCAGAATGCTAAGGGCTTGTTTCAGTAAAATTATATTATTATCTGCATTACTCATCAAAACTGAGCAAGATGTGACCCATTTCCTCAACAGAATGGATTTTTAGTTTGGTCATTTTTCATATAACTATTATTATTCTTTTATGCCAATAATTGCTTGGTGGAAAGAGAATACAATCATTTTTTTACAAGATTTGGAGAAAGAAGGCTTTTCTAGCTAATGAGAATCTAAGGGGTACATTTACTAAACTGCATTAGGCTTTTCCAGCTCACGTCAGGGTGATAGCTGCAAAAAAGCCGGCATCAACTGCAAACATCTCATGGTAGGTGCAGGGAGTGTTCTTAGCATGTCCGCTGCAGATACCACAGAGAAATGCTGGGATCATGGGGCCAAGTTTCATGGATGCAGCTGTTGCCTCCCTTTGAGGTAGCGATAGCTGCGTCCACAAAGCCTGCAAACATTAGCGATTACCATGCGATGGTAGCATCTGTGATAATCACCTATTGCAGGCAAGCCCACTCTCTACCCACTCTCTGCCCTAATCCTGTCCAAGTCTATAGCTACAGTTGTGATGTCCCAAAATGAAGAATACAAACTGTGAGCACCCTCAATAAATAAAAGGAATAAAGTCCAATTCTCTAATGCTGTACTTTCCTTAACGTTTTTAATATGCCTTTTTTTTATATAGTTTTTTGTTAAGTTAAGCAGTGTTCAGCATTTATAAGAACCTATGGTCTCAGACTATAACAGTTGTGATGTCTGCATTTTTCCCAAGTTAGCTGCTACCACCGTGTGATATTTCCGTGTTTGCTCTTTAATAAATATACCCCTAAGGTTCCAATATTCAAAGGATGGATGTTCCCAAGTTGGAGAGTTCTGCTCCTAAATTGGTTTCTTCAAACATTTACTAAGACCGAGTACCTAAATTTATACTCAAAGTGTCACTAAACGCCTATTTATAGGAGCATAAAAAGCGGATGGCAATGGGTGGGTTTAGGGTGGGGGAAAAAGGTAGGATCTTAGAACTGATTTTCAACACTAGGCTCATTAATTAGGCTCATAAATCTAGGCAAATGAATGGCAGCCCTAAATTTATAAGCATGGATTTTAAGCTACTAAAGAAGAATTTCAGCTGAAAATGGGGCACAAATCTAGGAGCCTAATTTAGGATTCTTTTTGTGAACATCAGGCATTAAGATGATTTCAGATCCTTCCAGAAAATATTTAGGGCCCCTTTTTTGATCCAAGTGGAGTCCAGTCGCATAAGGGGCACATCCGATCCATCTAGACGACCAAACACTGAACGTGTTGGGCTGTACCCGATTCTGCACCATAGGAGCAAGATGCTCCCACGGTAGCAGGATTGGTCACGAGTCGGCCCAGTGTGCCCCTGCAGCAGCCACTGGAGATGTCCAGGCAATAAGATGGCCAGGCCTCCCTCTGCTCCCGCTGGTGTGCTAGTGCCGTGGCATCCCATCACCACAGCACCAGGATGCCCAGCAGGAGCGCTGATGGCCAAACACCCCACCAGACCAGTTTTCCCACCCCCGACCCTTGGCAGAGTCTGCCAGGGCCAGGATCGGGCAGCCCGGACTCACCTCCTGCAGCTCCATTGCTTATGGGGGGTTGCCAAGCCAAAGCACATGGGCGCCCTGCGCTTATTCCATCTCCAAGGTGCAATAAGCTCAGCGTCCTTCTGGTTATCCCCAGATGTACACAGCCATGACCTGAATCTGCCCTGTACATCTGGGTGCGTGTCCCGCCCATGCTCTGCCCACTCTCCGCCTCCATTTCTCTGCATTCGGGCCAGACGTCTAGCGGGGCTGCACGTCCCACTGGGATATACAACCCTGCCATTTGCCTTATAGAATCAGGCCCATAGGGCTTGATATTGAGTTGGGCAGTCTATGCGCTGCGGCGGTGCATAGCCTGCCCACCGACCCCCCCCCCCCCACCCAGATATTCACTTCTACGCCAGTTTTTTCTCGCCTAAAGACACAGAGGGCTATGCAGGTAGCAATGAAAATCGCTGCTACCCATGTAGCCCCTTCCTCTGCCCCTGTTCTGCCCCAGAACATCCCTAACATACCCCAATGCTATGCGGTAGCATATAGGCACATTAGGGACTTTGCTGGGATATTTGAAAAGCACTACCCATTATAGGTGCCCTTCAAATATCCCAGATAAGGCCCTTACACGGGTAACTAAGGAAATTACCCATTTAAGGGCCTTTGAATATCAGGCCCTTAGTCCCTAGAAGAGTGTGTTGCCATCATCTTTGAAGTATGCCATGTCTGCCCAATATTTAAAAATCCACAATCTGATGTAAATCCAGGGCGTTATCTAACCATTTCACACTTGCCGTTCTTGGCTATGCCAATTGTGCAAACAGTGCAGGCAGAACTTCACAGTTTCTTAGTTGACCATAAACAGACCTTTTATTTGACTATTTTTTTCTATTCCGCTTTTCTCCAGGTCAAAGTGGTTTACAAGAAATGGTAACATTTTTACATATAACAAGGAACTGAAAATATTCTAACTTAAGAGGCACAAGTTATGGGCATATTCTATCTTATACTAAAGTACTCTACATATTTAGCATGGGGTTTGGCATGCAGTAATCACACACTGTAGCCCACAATAATTGTTAGCGTGGGGTTATCACAGCATGGGCCAATTTCTGTGCTAAATGTGCATCATGTGGTGAAATGGTAAATGGGCGGATTACACAGGTCTGCGACTAAACAGCTGTTTGATTATTTTTATCTAATTTCCATGTATTTTGGAGTGCTGAAAACAAATAAAATATTGAAAAAACTCCTAGACATCATGATTTGCCACAACATGCAAAATTGTCTTCAAATTTATCAAATTTTTTCAAATTACTATTAATTAATTCAAATTACTATTAATTAATTCACATAAGTGCATTTAAGATATAAAATGCCAAAAAAAACTTAAAGGGGTTGTCCGAGTTATGTAAAAAAAAATATAGCACTGTAAATCTGATGGTCAGCAGTATATACATAAGCTAAGCAAGTTTTAAGTCCGTGCTTCTAATGGTAGAAGGGGTTAATCTTTCCTGAAGAATCCAGTGGGAGGGAGACACAGGGCAGATAGCAGCAGCTCCGGTCAGTGCAGGGGGGCGTGGCCAGCACTGTGACATCTCGTGTACAGACACAGAGCTGCTCTCTCCTGTATGCCACACTTGTGCACGAATCATCATCAGGTTCTTGGTTCTAGGCTGTTCACACTTTTTCATCGCAATTCGCGTTAGCTCATCATTCTTCAACCGTTATGTTATGGCTCCACGAAAGTGTATTAATTAGCCATACAGTTTCTGTTTCATCTGTGGTGAATATACAGTGTTGAATCAACAGCAGAATATTACAGGCTTTGTGAAAAAAGTATACTTTGCATACTTTGGACTAAAAATTGGAGATCAAGATAAAATCTGGGCACCTCATAAAGTGTGCAAACGGTGTGTTGAGGACCTCCGAAACTGGTTCAAGGATAAGAAAAAATCTTTCCGTTATGGGATTCCTATGGTATGGCGAGAGCAAAAGAACCATAGTGACGACTGTTACTTTTGTTCATGCGATGTGAAAGGGTTTAATTCCAAATGGAAGCATTCCATTTCATACCCCAATCTTCACTCGGCAATTCGTCCCATCTCCCATGGCACAGATATACCAGTACCCAAGCCCCCTGCTACCTTGGAAGAGATACCTAGCTCTGATGAAGGTGAAGTCATACCTGAACCAGATGACGAATCAAGTTCTGACTTTGAAGATGATACAAGACCAAAATTGTTTTCTCCGGAGGAGATGAATGATTTGGTAAGAGACTTGAATCTTCCCAAAGATGCCGCTGAGTTACTTGGATCAAGGCTGAAAAGCAGGAATTTATTGTTGCCAGGAGTGTCATCTTCATGGTTCAGATATTGTGAAAAGGAGTTTGTTCCTTACTTCGCCCACGAAGACAAGTTGGTTTATTGCATCGATGTTGAAGGTCTGATGGGTCAATTTAAAATGCAATATGAGTCAGAGCAATGGCATCTTTTTATAGATTCTTCAAAAAGAAGTCTCAAAGCAGTTTTACTCCACAGCGGTTTTTACGCTTTCATACCTGTAGGTCATTCCGTACACTTGAAGGAAACCTACGAGAACTTAGAATTGGTTCTTCATAAACTTAAATATGAAGACCATGGTTGGCAAGTGTGTGGGGACTGAAGGTCTTGTGCATGCTGCTCGGGCAACAAGCTGGGTATACCAAATATCCTTGTTTTCTGTGTCTATGGGACAGTCGAGACCGACAAAATCACTAGACCAAGAAGATTTGGCAGCCGAGGGTGCTAACAGTCAGTGAAAAAAATGTCCTCCGAGAAACTTTGGTACCTTCCCATAAAGTTCTTCTACCACCTCTCCACATAAAATTGGGATTGATGAAGCAATTCGTAAAATCACTTCTAAGAGATGGAGAATGCTTCAAATACTTAGTCACCAAGTTCCCAGGCCTGTCGGAGGCAAAATTGAAGGAAGGTGTGTTTGTCAGACCAGACATTAGAAGGCTTATAGTTGATCAAGAGTTTGTCAATACCATGACGGATCCTCAAAAAGAAGGGTGGATTGCATTTAAAGAAGTCGTACAGAAAGTTTTAGGCAATAACAAAGATCCTCTCTACAAAAAGATCGTCGGACGAATGCTGAAAGCATTTCAAGCTTTAGGTTGCCTGATGAGTTTGAAAGTGCATTTCCTCCAGTTAGAGAAGTTAAGAGAAGTGGCAATAATTTCACCCCCCATCACTGCACCACGCCATATGATAACTGCTGGGAAAATACTATACGCACTCTGACCCTCAATATGCTAAGAGTGCACTTAATGTGCTTTGATTTTACATGCTATTGGCATGTTAGGTGCAAACCCTTAGCATACCTTGTTAAAGGGTCACAAACTCTTAGATGTAAATCAGGCTGACTTCCGCCCTTCTCATGGGACAGAAACCTTGATGGTTTCTTTATTTGACTGTTTTGCAGATGATTCATGATAATCAAGCAGGGATAATTTATGTTTTTTAGATCTATCATCGGCTTTTGATACTGTTTCCCATCAGATCTTATTGGCTAGGTTGGCAGAAATTGGGATTGATCCCATTGATCCTGCTTTTTTTTTAGTTTCAATCTTTTCTTCATAATTGTAGGCAACAAGTTAGAGGTTTGAATGGAGATCCACTCGGTCCCCATTACTTATTTGTTCAATTTTATACTGCCCCTTCCATAGATCAGGGGCAGTTTACATTTCACAACAATTACAGGGAACATGTTTAATTTAATTTTAATTTAATTAGCGAGTTTTTATATACCGCACCTTCCATTGATCAGTTGCGGTTTACATGGAACAGCAGTAAACAAGGCAATGCTGTTTTTACAGATAACAATGTGAAACTACAAGAAATTCAATCTTACAATTAACAGTTGTAAACTATGTACAAAGAACCGGATTATAACTATGTACAAGGTATGTATGTTTTCAAAAACATCGGTTTGGGGTTTTAGCACTTATTTCAGTTCAGAGATGGGTTAAGTCGGCTGGTGAAGCTATCCTTTTTCTTGTTGAAAAGGTGAGTTCGAGTAGGATCCGTAGTATGTTGAGAATAAGTGTGTTTTAAGTTTTTTCCTGAACTCTATGATTTGAGATAAGGATCTTAATTCCGAAGGAATGGTGTTCCAAATTATAGGGGCAGCATGAGAGAATGCTTTCTTGTTTGTTGATTTTTTGGCCTTTATAAATTCCTTTGGTGTTATTAGTTTATTTAGTTGGTCTCGCCTTTGAGGAATATGATTGGGTTCTTTATTGATAAGGTTGTTTAGAGTAAGAGGTGCTGTGTTATTTAGGACTTTGTATGTAGTTAAAAGAGTTTTATAATGAATCCGGCATTGAATCGGGAGCCAGTGTAAATACTCTAAAATAGGTGTTATATGATGGAATGGTGGGGCATTCATGATAGTCCTGGCTGCTGCATTTTGTGCTAGTTGAAGTTTTTTTAAATTATGTTTTGTTACGCCTAGTAGGGTTAAGTTCGCAAAGTCAAAATGGGGAGTTATTATAGCTTGTATTATATGTTGAAAATCCTGTAGGTGCATTAGGGGGCGGAGTTGTTTTAATACTTTGAGTTTAAAATAAACTTTTTTTGTTATATTTCTTATATGTGTGTCCATACTGAGATGTTTGTCTAGTATTACGCCTAGGTAACGTATTTCAGTTTTTATTATGATATCATTATTTTGCAATGTAATGTGTGATGGGGGAATGAAAGTTGTGTTTTTAGTTACTATTAGGGCTTCTGTTTTTGCGTGATTAATGAATAAGTTGTTTTCATTTAGCCAATTGTTTATTTCATTGAGGCAGGTATTAATAAGTAGTGTAGGAATATTAGGTATTGTGAATGGGACATACATCATTATGTCGTCCGCATAAAGGTGATAGTGAACATTGAATTTTTTAAATATTTGACAGATGTGTTTTAAGTAAATATTAAATAGTAGCGCTGACAGTGCAAAGCCCTGGGGGAGGCCTAATTCCTGATTGTAGGTTTTTGAAGTGAGGTTACCAATTCGTACCGTTTGAGTTCGATCACTTAGGTAAGAGGAAAACCAGTTAAGAACCGTGGATTTTATTCCTATTTGTCTTAGTTTCCTAATCATTGTTGAGTGGTGGACACTGTCAAAGGCTGCAGAGATGTCAATGAATATGAGTAGGAATGCCTGTTTTGAATTATCAATACCTCTTACAAGGATATCAATTAGAACTGTTAGTAGTGACTCCACCCCGTGATGAGGGCGAAACCCATACTGTTGATCATCAAGGGGGGCTGAACTATCAATGTATTCTTGGGTCTGAATTTGTACTGCTTTTTCTATTAGCTTAGCCATAAACGGGATGCTCGATATGGGTCTGTAGGATTTAGGTGATGATTTGTCAAGGGTGGGGTTTTTTAAGATTGGGCGAATCTGTGCATGTTTTAGTGAAGGGGGTAAGTACCCATTTTTTAGTGAAAGATTTATTATGGGGAGGATGATGTTTGAAAACAGCAATACATTTAACTATGAACATTATCTACAAATATAGTGGCTTTCAATTTAAAGCATAGTAGGTGAGGGTTCCTCCAGGCACCCTTCTTCCTCAATCCTGCGTCCCATGTCACTCAGGTCAGACTTTAACTCTGTTATCCAACCATGAGCCTCTGTCTTAAAGGTAGTCAGATCTTGTTTTAGGCTCCCAAATCATTCTTTCGATTCATCTCTGAGTGCTTGCTCCTCACTTTGGGATTTCTCTTCTCCAGCAGAGCTTTCCTTCTGGTCGTCAGGCATGCTTCCTCCAGGCGCCATTTTGCTGCAGCTCACACCTGATGTTGCTGTGTAGATAGTGGCACAGGAAGGTTGCCAGCAGAACAATGTTGGCAGTATGTGCGAGATGTGGCATAGGCCAGCTTACCACCAGGTAGAGAGGCAGCAGCAATGTTGGCAATTAGTTTGTGTGGTTTTCAGCATTTATAGGCTCCCTTTGTGTGATATACTACAAAACTGTTGGGGGGGGGGGCATGTATAGGCTTTATGCTGTTAACATAAATTTGTTGTACTGTTTAAGATTTCTGAGGGCCTACCTTGTTCTAGTATTTTTGTGTAAAAATGCCAGTGATGGTGCTCTAGATAGCATTCCATGAAGGACCATTTTTATACCGATTGTATTTGAAGTCTGCTACTTAGGGGTTGCTTTCAATTTAAATCTGACCATGAAATCCAAAACTTTAAAAAAAATCCATCTGATGGCATTTTTAATTTTCGGATTTCATGGTCAGACTTAAACTGCAAGCAACAAATAAGTAACAGACTTCAGATACAGTCGGTATATGCTGCACATGTTATATTGATTAAAGAGGTTAATTTCTGATCTCAGTTTTCATGCTGTAGAGTTAGTGTTTTAGATTATTGTAACATTTTGTGTGTTATGTTCCTAGTACTTATATCAACGCTGTACAATATGCATAAAATGCAGCAGCTCATCTACTACTTGAGAAGTCTTGTATGGATCATATTATTCCTTCTCTAGTTTCATTACAGTGGCTTCCAGTTGAAGAGTGTGAAAATGTTAAATTAGCGGCTCTGTTATTTAGAGTACTTAAGGGCTTGGCTCCACAGTATCGGATAGGTTAATTCATGAAAATAAACCACACGATTGATACGCTCTTCATCAAGCAATCAGCTGAGCTTACCTTCTGTTAAACTTATTCCTAGGGCAAAAACTCTTAACAGTATCTTTTTAGTTGCAGGCCCCTTTTTGGAAAGCTCTTCCTGCTGAAATCCATGAGAAACTGATTTCTTTGATTTTCAATTTCTTTCAAAAAACTATATTTTTGCAATTTTATGTTATTTTCAGAATGATGACACTTAGGGGTATGTTTACTAAACTGCGGTAATCGTACATAACGCGCGTTATGTAACGTTAACGTTTGTAAGCGCATCATAACATGCGTTATGACGCGCTTACGATCGTTAACGTTACATAACGCGCGTTAATCGTAGTTAACGATTGTAAACTCCCGCGGCACAGTAAAACACCGCAGAAGGTGGAGAGAGGGCGGAGAGAAGGGGTCAATGGGCGGAGAGTGGGCGGGGAGAGGCTCCCTTCACACTAACATGTTGATCTGAAGAGCTCAATTCCAACACGAATGAAAACCTGCCGTTAAATGCACATTACAGGGGAGAGAAACCATTTCAGTGTCAGCAATGTACAGCCCAGGCAGGGAAACCTAAAAGAAGTGATAAGTGTGATACATGTGCACAGAACAAAAGGGCACATAAACACTGAAAATGACCCCAACAAACTGGAAAAAAAACATAACCAAGCTGGCCAATAGTGGTATCAATGAGAAACATCAACCCCTCCCTCCCCGAGTAAGCTCCATAGAACAGATATAAATCGTGGAAGGGTCTATAATCCGTCCCCATACAAGGTGAATGAGCCCACAGTGAAATAGCGCTGCTCAGGGTTTTCCCCACCATCGGACAGGGTTCCTATGGCGTGCACATGTCGCGCAACATCAGGGCGGGCATGTCGGAACGGCAACTGGACAGATGCCGAAGAAGGGGATACAGAGGGCCGCAGGCGGCACATGCTGTGGTGCAGCTGGGCCACAGTGTGGACTAGGGCGATGCCTAGGTGGCCCATATGAATGCTGAAGCAGCAGAGCAGCCAGACAGCAACTGCTGAAGGCCCAACATGGGCACGACTGTGTTTCCCACAGTGTCACAGGGGATAGTACCCAGCAGCTACCCCCAAGGGCACGGAACATTGGCAGGCGGTGCTGGGGGGAAGCGTGGACACCTATGCAGGCACCCCTACCCCAGAACCCGCACCATAGGCAGCCGCCTACCTGCACACTGGATGGCCTGAGACTGCGCACTACCAGCACCACCAGCAGAAGGGCATGTCAGCATGGTGGCTGAGGGATACTGGTGGTGGAGGGGGCAGTGGCAGCTGCCCAGAGCAGACCGTGGCCTAGCCCTGTGTAGGTGGGTGCCGTGTACTGCAACAGATGGGCCCTGTCTGATGAACAGTCATGGTATCACTAAGGAATGTACTGACTCTGTGACAACAAGGTGGTGCAGTGCACAAAACCAGTGTATTCAGAAGCAGAGGGTCACAGGTTCAAGTCCCAGCTGTGGTTCCCGCCAACCCAGTCCCCATATTATACCCACTACTACAATGTGCTAATACAGACAGCACCTTTATTGCAGATGACGTAAACATGCCCAAGACACCTACATTTTACCCTACAGAGCACAGACACCATAAATATGCACATTACCTAGAGCAGAGCCTCCCAAATGCAGTCCTGGAGGGCCAAACACCATTCCGGTTCCATGCTGCCTCTGATAAAGATGCCTGTGCTGCATTTCTATGCGCTACCCCCATGGAATGCAGATGTATCTCATGCATATTCATGAGGGACAGCATGAAAACCCGAGCAGTGTTTTGCACCGCAGGTCTGGAGTTGGGAACCTCTGCCGTAAAGCAGCAGCCAACAGGGGCAGACACACCCGCACCCACAGGCCCCATTATCCAAAGCCTCTTGGGGAGGCAGGACATTGGGCTCTGCGTGCATCTCCCAATACTAGCACTTGCATACCTTAGTAATGCCACCCTAAACCGGGGAATATGGTACACATCTATCAAAAGGTTGCTATGAGTACTGGCAGATAGCAATTCCTAGGTTAAGTACACTTTTCTGAGTGAGCTGCATCATAGCAACCTTTCTGATGTCTGTGGAGTGTGCTACAGGTCTTGTATCTGACAGTGTTTACCAACCTGGGGAGTGACTCCTACAGTATTGCGTACCATAGCCATGCCTGCACTGTGCCCAGGACTTGTGTGGTGGCCTGGGCTGCCCAACACCTCTATAGTTGCACAATGCTGGCATAGGTGTGGGGAGTGTGTGGTGGCTGCCAACACCCTCCACAGCCCACACTGCTAGCACTGTTGCCAGTATTGGCCTGCCAATGTGCATAATGAGGAGCAAGGTACCGTGGGAATAGCCTGGATAGGGTGGCCTGGCCTGGATGCATCTGCACACGGCATAGGGCAATGGCTCGGACATTGTAGTGCCTGGCCACCACCTGCACGGACAGGGTGGCCATAGCATGTCCTGCTGGGAGGTCACTCTCACCCTGACTGAGCAGTGACCATGGCATGGCTAGGTTCCCCCATAGTGCTATATAGTATTTCTCTTATGTGATATGTATGGGTTTCCTTTTGGGGCCAAATCACTGACTTATCTACTTGGTGTGTATGCTGACATCCCCGTTCTGGGTACATGCATCTCCTCCAGGACCATTATGGACTAGCTGGCGGACTGTCTGCAGCTCGTATGTGTCTTGCTGGAACACCTTGCAGGGTGCAGCGGCTGGAGGCTTGCTGCTGGAGAATGTCAGATAATGGTGGGGGGCAGCTGAGCATTTCCAGGCCTGCCATCTGTCTGCTATTGTGTTATGGATGTGTACCGCTCTGTCTGTTCCCCAGCAGTACTGGGGTTGCTGGTCCCCTCTATTGCTGCCATTGCAGGGAGGTAGACTGTGGATCTATTGGTGGGTGATCCTGTTTCCCACCCTGAGCCCCAGAGGGTGGGTTGTGTGTTGGTACATAATCTGCCTATCGGTCCATACACCCCCACCCCCCTTTCACCTACAGCAGGTAACGATGGCACCAACACAGGATATGCACTATTCTGGGTGCAGCATAGCCCATAGGGACTAGACATGACCGAGACATACAGCAGGACACAGATGTACCCTAGGTGTGTCTAACTGAACTACCTATCACACATATGGGGACCTGCAGCATGGCGTATTTCAGCCATGAAAGGTGCTGTGGACCTGGTGCTGGGCGCCCCACCTCAACCTCAGGGTGGGCACTGTACCCACACAATGTGACTGTCTGTGGCTACTCTGTGGCAGTGCCACACACGCTCTGTTCCCCCTACAAGGCCGAGGTGCTGTGGGGGTGCATACCCGATCTTGTGCCCATCTCTCGACTGCTGATTTGCATGTGCAGTGCATCATGGGTATGGGTGGGTTACCCCTATCCTGGTAACCACAGCAGAAGATTGTGTGGTAACGTGCAGTCCTGCAGCCAGCCAGGGCTTTGTTCACATCCTTATAAGGTGTCCTATAGGGGACATTATAGGGTGCCTTGGCGGACAGTACACTTTATAATGTGCCCTATGGAGTGCCTTATGCGGCACCTTAGGTTATGCCACCGTGAGGGTGTGTTTGCTGGCAGCACTAATTAAAATACACGTCACATGCCTCAACAATCGCTATTTAAATGTAAAGGGTGCTGCCTCAGCCAGCCTTATACATTAGGCCCACTGGGGAATCGAACCCATGACCCCTATACCATCAGTCAGTGTTGTAACCATTGTGCTACAGCTCTGTTGCTGTGCTTGTATGCCTGCGCGCCTTCTTAAGATTAACGCGCGGTAACGTGCCCTGTAGCGCTCGTTCATTTATGGCGCCTTGTAACGCGTGTTCTCGGCGCATTCTCGGAAACGATGTACCGCCCATGTCCTTATTTGGGGTTTCTGTCTCTACCACGGCTCCTAACGCGAATCGCACTAACGCAGTTTAGTAAACATACCCCTTAATGGATTTCTATTCATTTTGTTAATTTTCTTATCTGTTGTTTTGTTTGTCATAATGGAGTGGCAGAGCGGAGTGGAGGAGCAGCCTAATGGTTAGAGCACTGGCTTGGGAACCAAGAGACCGGGGTTTAATTCCCACCAGCACTCCTTGAGATCTTGGACAATTCACTTAACCTCCATTTCCTCAGAAAAATCCAAGCTATCGATGCTCCTGTTTAATGTACATTACCAAGTTTAAGTTACAATGTAAACCGCTTTGACTGAAATGATAAAGTGGTTTAAAAAAAAACAGTAAAATAAATATTTTAATGTTATGATGGTGTCTTTTATCATGCCGTTTTCTTTCTGTATTCAAACATTTCTAATGTTGCAAAGACACATTTTAGAAAGGCCGTTAATGTGGTTGCTGAGACATCCAAGTGAAATCATCTGCAGTTCTATGTCAGTCTTAATGGAAAGAGTGGGTGCATGTAAGTCCAATCTAAAATCAACATATCCCTGCCACTCATGCTAGAGGTGTATGTCAGATCAAACCAGAAAACACAGGTGCACACGGAGATGGATATCGACATGCCAAGGGAGACACTGGTTTAGAACCATGTGTGAAGAATCTACAGAGGATCCCTGGAGACTTTGCGCGCATGCTGCTTTTTCAGAATACGCCTTGTGTAAATGCCGGCATGCACATGTGTAATCTGGCCACTTTGCAGATCTGGATGTCCCGCTGCTCTTCATTAATTATAGATTATGCAATGTTTTTTTTATCGTGGGAACATATGGAGATGGAACTAAACATTGGAGGAAACCTAAACATGCTGGAGAGGAGGTACAAATACAGACATGGATAATTTCCATAGTCCATATGCAAACCTTTTATGAAATCAGAGACATGTGTATCTTGATGCTCTATCCAAACCAAGCCCTCTACATGCCCCCATGTGACAGATATGATCAGGGCTGGCTCGTTTAAAATCAGACCTTTCTAAAATTGCTGTTTGGATGTGAAAGGGATTTCCACATGCAAGTGGACGTATTCACATGTGTAAATCACAAATAGGCCTTCTAAACTAGACCCCCATAGTGTAATCTGCTCAGAATGTATGATGATGAAAAATGTAAATATCTGAAATAAATAGGTTTTTGCACCTTCCATGAATTAGGAACAAAAACTAACACGCAGTAAGTGGTTAGGGCAAAAACTAAGGCACAGTAATTGCAAAGGCTTAAGATATTGGAGGTTATGGACAGCAAATATCCTGTAGCTAACACACAGGAGTAGAGGAGTAGCCTAGTGGTTAGAACAATTGCCTACTACCTAGTTCCCACTGGCACCCCTTGTAACCTTGGACAAGTCACTTTTACCCTTAATTGCCTTGGAAGAAAAGGCTTGGCAATATACTTCTGGTGATACACTGCCCAGATAACGCAGAGGCAGCTGGGTTGCCAGGGGTCAGCAACTTGACTGCACTAAAAAAAACCAAAAAAACGCACACAGGACATACCACACAAGCCTGTATAAATTGCATTGGCACAGGGCCGGCCCACCCTTTGTGCAGGAATGTTGTTCGCACAGGGCCTTTCCCTTCATGGGGCCCCATGCCAACATGCTACTCATAGTGCTCAGCTCCAGAGTCCCGATCATTTGTAGGGCCAGCTTCAGAGGGAGCTGGGGAGGGCCAAGGCCCCAGCTCACTTCTGTACAACCGCCAGACTGAAGCAGGGTTTTCCTTCTCTTAGTCAGGCGGCTGTGTTCTCGTGGAGCCTGCTGGCGCGCCGGAGGTTAAAGGGCATTTCCTGTTTCCCAGCACTCAGCAGGCTCCACGAGAATATAGCCGCTGGATTCCGTGAAGGAAAATCCCACTCTTCACTCCAGCGGCTGTACAGAAGTGAGCCGGGGCCTCAGGCCTCCCTCTGAAGCCAGTCAGACAGGCATGGGGCTCTTCAGGGGAAGGGCTAGGACTGGAAATGGGCTGTTAGGGTGCTACAATTTGAAATGGGCTGATGGGGGGCTAGGATAGGACTGGAAATGGCTGCTGGGGAGGCTAGGATCGAAAATGGGCTGATTTGGGGGGGCTTGAACTGGAAATCAGCTGATGGGAGAGCTAGGATAGGACTGGAAATGGGCTGATTGGGGGTGCTTGGACTGGAAATGGGCTGATGGAGGGGCTAGGATAGAACTGGACATGGCTGATGGGGGACGGACTTGAAATGGGCTGATGCGGGGATCAGGAGAATGGGACTAAAAGGAAGCGGATGCTGGGTGGGGCTGGAACTAGAAGAGTGCTGATGTTGGGGGAGGACTAGAAGGGGATGGGGCTGGGGGAGTGAGGATGGAGAGGTGGTAAAGATATTATCTCCAGCAACAAGCAGGAATGTAGTCTTCACATATGGGTATCGTCAGTACCGACGGAGCTTGCGCGGGAACGCTCCCCAGCGTCCAATAGGAAATCTTTTGGGAGCATCCCACAGTACCTGCGTGCTGCCTTCCCGCCTTTCTACCTCTCTCACTTCAGTTCTTCGTTTTCCGCAGAGCCGACAGGACGTGTACCCTGTCACCGCAGAAAATTTATTCTTATTCTTTTGTTTTTTTGTGGTCGCGTCTGCTTTCACGTGACGCCTACTGGTACTGCCGGTTCTCTTTTCTTCTTTTTCAAAAAAAAAAAAAAAAACTAGCTTTCTAAGAGATTTTTCTTTCAGGGGCCTCTCCCCTTTCAGTGCTAGGCGCCATTTTGAGCACTAGGCCCACTTTTCTTCAAACATGTAGAAGCCAGCTAGTGGTTTCAAGAAATGTTCTAACCGTGGCGGTACTATATCCGTCACCGACACCCATGATTGGTGTCTTAAATGTTTAGGTCCTGAACATTGTCCATTAGAGTGTCTCTCCTGCAGAAAGATGACCAAGAGGGGCCTGCAGAATAGAGCTGCAAAACCTGGTACCCTTTTTGCCGCAAATACGATGTCAGTTGCATCAATGTCGTCCAGAGCTTCATCTTCCTCTCATGGATCTCAGGTAACTAAACTTAAGTCTTCCAAGACTGGCCAGTCCTCAAAGGGTAGATCTCCTTCTAAGCATCGAGATGCCACTAGCGTTGCCCTCGAGGAAAGTTCACCGGCAAAACAGCCCAGTGGGAGTCTTCGGTCTCCAAAGCATTAACGGGGCTTCAGGATGTTCCAGAGGCTTTCACCTCTGAAGAACTACTGGTGCCATGTTCTGGGGTCATAGCTACTTCCACCGGTACCGACACCCAGGCATTGGCAGGAGCGATGGATAAGAGAATCCTTGCTATCGAACGCAGTCTAGCGACCTTCTTAGCAGCTTCAGTACCGCTAAGACCGCTACAGACAGTTCCACAAGTATCTGTACAGACATCGGTACCGGTACCGAGTGCACCTGCTTCAGCAGGCATGCTTCCCCCCATGCCGAGCCTTGAGTCTATCTCAGGTATCGGGGGACAGGATCCGAGACACTCTGGTATCGACTTCGAGCAGTACCGGTATCGTGCGTTACAGGAACACCCGGTACAGAGTGACTTCGAGTCTTCCGATTCCAATGACTCTGATGACTCTACCGGTATTAGAGCGATCCTACCAGAGGATCCAGCTCCTTCTCCTCGACGCAGAATGTCTCCTCCAGAAGACATGTCCTTCCCGGATTTCATACGTGATTTAGCCAAAAGTCTTTCAATCACGATGATTTCACAGAAGGAACCTAGGGCAGAAGAATTAAGAATTCTACAATATCCCATGGCTCCTTACATGATCTTATGTTATCCCTTGGCTCCTTACATGATCTTATGTTAAGGATGTGGGAAACTCCTTTAATGGTGTCTCCACCTTCCCGATGCCTCGATACCATGTATCGAGTACCAAGCTGTCCTGGCTTTCAAAAGACTCAGTTACCACACCATTCAATGGTAGTGGAATCGGCCATGCATAGAATTAAGAGTGCTAAAATGCATTCTTCTAATCCTCCAGGCCAGGAATCGAGGACACTTGATGCCTTTGGGCGTCGATGCTTCCAATCCTCCATGTTATCTCCCAAGATCAGTTCCTACATTCTTTATATGGGTATGTTCCTGGAAGAAGTCACACATGACTTAGAGCTCATGAGCCCTAATATGTCTGAGGACAAAAAGGAAGATTTCGTTACCCTGGTCAAGCACGCCCAGAATGTCTCTAAATTCATGAACCGTGCAACCTTTGATTGCTTTGAATGCATGAGCAGAACCTCTGCTATCTCCATAGGTGCACGTCATATTGCCTGGCTTCAGGCATCAGACTTAGAGCAGTGGGTGCAAGACAAGCTGGGAAACATTCCTTGTACAGGAGAAAATCTCTTTGGCAAGGACTGGCAGGACAAGGCTAATCAGCTTGAATCTGAAAATACTACCTTGAACAGACTATAAAAGTCTATTGCCAATCCAGCAAAGAAAAAGTCATTCAAGAAACCCTTTGTCAACAAGGAAATTGAGGTTTTACCATTCATACCCCCATTTGGGTTACTGTCCAGTTCATGTTCCCCAAAAGGGACAACAACAGAACAGACAGCAAAGAAAGCCTCAAACTCAAAGAGCTCAACTGGCCCAGCAGACTCAGCCTCCTCAGGGGCTTTGACTCTTACCTAGAGAACTTAGTCATTCTGCCCCTGAAAGGACCAGAACCCTTAACCATTCCAGGCAGGTTATGCCATTTTGCTAAGAGATGGCAACAAATAACATCAGAAAACTGTACTCTGTCCATTGTACGACTGGGGTACAAGCTTCACTTTCTCAACATGCCCCCGCCTACAATAATCAACAGTTGAATTCTCAGGTCCCTGCCACCGACCTCTTGTGGCAGGAGGTCACATCACTTCTCGCTCAAGGAGCAATAGAAGAAGTACCCATATCCCAACAGGGTATGGGGTTCTACTCCCCCTATTTTCTTATTCCAAAGAAAACAGGGGGACACAGACCTATACTGGACCTCAGAGAATTAAACAAATATCTGTTCCGAGAAAAGTTCAAAATTATCTCCCTTGGAACACTCCTACCATACCTTCAGAGTTAGGACTGGCTATGTTCTCTACATCTAAGAGATGCGTACATGCATATTCTCATCCACGCAAATCACAGGAAGTTCCTTCGATTCCTGGTCCACGGAAGACACTTCCAGTACAGAGTTCTTCCCTTCTGTCTGGCTTCTGCCCCAAGAGTCTTCACAAAATGCATGGCAGTGGTAGCAGCATTTCTGAGAACTCTAGGAATATTCGTCTTCCCTTACTTAGACGATTGGCTCATTCGAGCATCAGCAGCTCCAGAAGCCAGCTTCACTCTTTCTCAAGCAATGAGAATCCTTCAGTATTTGGGATTGGTCATAAACCTCCCAAAATCTCATCTCACCCCCTCTCAATCTCTCGAGTTCATAGGGGCTCATCTAGACACACGGCAGTCAAAAGCTTTCCTGCCACAGCCGCGCTATCTGCATATAATACAGCTGGCATCCCAAGCAGCTATGAAGGTCTTCCTGACTGCTTGGGAGATGCTTCAGCTTCTAGGGCAAATGGCATCCACTGTCCATGTGGTTCCCTATGCTCGCCTCCACATGCGAGCAGCCTGGTGGACCATATCCTCTCAGTGGACACAGTCCTCAGGTTGGCTAACGGACAAAATCAGAAACTCCACACATCTAATTTCATCCCTGCAATGGTTTCAATCACTGGAAAACATCCTCGTAGGCTCACCTTTCCAGCAGCCTCTGTGCCAATCCACCCTAACAACAGATGTGTCCAAGTTGGGTTGGGCGGGGGCACTTGCATGATATCTCAACTCAGGGTCTCTGGACCCCACAGGAGGCTTCTCTTCACATAAACCTCCTAGGGCTGAGAGCCATTTTCAATTCTACTCGAGTATTTCAGACCCATCTCAACCACAAGACAGTTCTGGTCCAAACCGACAATCAGGTAGCCATGTTCTATCTGAACAAGCAAGGCGGAATGGGCTCTCTGTCGCTATGCAACGAAGCTTTGCGACTACGGGCCCTCGCCAGAGAGTTTCAAATCCACCTTCTTGCGATATACCTTCCAGGCATTCAAAATTTATGGGCAGACAAACTCAGTCGAATACTGCTGCCACACGAGTGGTCTCTCCACTCAGACCACCTTGCTCGGGTGTTTCAAATCTGGGGAACACCAGATATAGACCTCTTTGCAAGTCCACAGAATGCCAAACTTCCCCAATTCTGTTCCAGAATCCCGGCTCACAAGTGTCAGGCAAGGGATGCCTTCCTACTGCACTGGGGTCAGGACTTCCTCTATGTCTTCCCACCCATTCCCCTCATTCCCAAAATGTTATTCAAGCTTCAGAGAGACAGAGGTCAAATGATACTCATAGCTCCACGTTGACCACGGCAAACGTGGTATCCTCTGCTTCTGCGTCTCTCTCAAACCACTCCTCTGGAGTTGGGAAATGCTCCAGATCTCCTTTCCCAGGAGAACGGACCCTTACTGCACCCAAATCCCCAGTCCCTGCATCTCAGGGCCTGGTTACTGAAAGCCTAGATTTCCTGGATATCAACCTCTCTCAGCAGGTAAAAGATATTCTCCTGGCTTCCAGAAAACCTTTCACGAGGTGTTCCTATGCTTTTAAGTGGAAGAGATTATCTGTCTGGTGTTCACATAAGGGACTTAACCCCCTTTTGGTACCTGTGGATTTGCCACTGGAGTATCTCCTCCTTCTGGTCTTAAGACCAATTCAGTGAGAGTCCATCTTAGTGCTATTGCTGCTTTTCACAAACCTTTTGATGGACAACCTATTTCCTCTCATCCACTTGTATCAAGGTTCATGAGAGGCTTACTCTTAACAAAACCTCCCATTAAACCACCACCGGGGTCATGGAATCTAAATCTTGTTCTTGGGCAGCTCATGAAACCGCCTTTAGAACCCTTAGCCACTACAACCCAAAAAACAACCCAAAAGTTTCTTTCATGGAAAGTCATTTTCCTAATTGCTATCACTTCTGCAAGAAGCATTAGTGAACTGCAGGCTTTAGTGGCTGACCCTCCTTATACAATGTTCCACCATGATAAAGTAGTCCTCAGGACTCATCCTCGCTTTATGCCAAAGGTGGTTTCGCCTTTTCATTTAAACCAGTCGGTTTATCTTCCTATATTCTTCCCTAGGCCTCATGCCTCCAGTGCAGAAAGGAATCTTCACACTTTGGATTGTAAAAGGGCCTTAGCCTTTTATCTTTAAAGAACTAAGCAACATAGGAAATTTTCTCAGCTTTTTGTTGCTTTTGACTCTAGTCATTTGGGACTTCCAGTTGCCAAAAGAACTTTATTTAAATGGATTGCAGATTGCATATCCTTTACATATGAGAGTAAAGGGCTTTCTCTAGAGGGCCATGTCACAGCTCACAATGTGAGAGCCATGGCAGCCTCAATGGCTAATCTTCGTTCTGTGTCTATTGACGACATCTGTAGAGCAGCTACTTGGGCTTCGGCGCATACCTTCACAGCCCACTACTGCTTAGACAAGGACTCCCGTCAGGATGCCTCATTTGGCCAAGCTGTTCTCCAGCATCTCTTTCATACTTAATACAACTCCTACCCACTGGTCCAGGTTTTTGACGCCAGAGGTCCATGGGAGGAAGCATGACCCATCTCACCTCAGGCCGGAGGGCCGGGGGTTCAATTCCCGCATGGGGACAAGTAACCTCAGGCCGGAAGGACTGAGGTCTCTGGTCCCATGGCTGCTCCTTGTGGCCTTGGGCAAGCCACTTAACCCTCCTTTGCCTCAGGTACACTTAGGGGCTTGTTTACAAAGCCGCGGTAGCGGTTTGCGATCGTAAGCCCCATTGATTTCAATGGGGCCGCGGTTGCGATCGCGATCGCGAACCACTACCGCGGCTTTGTAAACAAGCCCCTTAGATTGTGAGCCCTTTGGGGACAAGGGAATAAAAAGTACCTGTTAGTATATATGTGTAAACCGCTCTGATGCGTAAGTAAAGGGCGGTATATCAAATGCCTAAACCAAAACCTGGGTTCACAGCTTACTGGGGTCATTCCCCTGGCATCTATAAGTTGGGGAGTCCCCATATGTGAAGACTACATTCCTGCTTGTTCCTGGAGATAGCGTAGTTACTCACCTGTTACAGGTGATCTCCAGGAAAAGCAGGAATTTAGTCTTCACAACCCACCCACCTCCCCTAGGAGTTGTCTCTACCTATTTATCTCTCTTTCTCTACTCCTCTTCTTTGGCCTCAGCTATAAACTCAACTGAAGTGAGAGAGGTAGAAAAGCGGGAAGGCAGCACGCAGGCGCTGTGGGATGCTCCCAAAAGCTTTCCTATTGGATGCTGGGGAGCATTCCCGTGCAGGCTCCATCGGTACCGACGATACCCATATGTGAAGACTAAATTCCTGCTGTTCCCGGAGATCACCTGTTACAGGTGAGTAACTACGCTTTGTGTGGGAAGAAAGAAAAATCTATGATTGGCTGGATATTGGGAGAGTAAGTGGGGATTGAGGACAGAGGAGTGAAATTTGAGTGCATGAAAAAGGAATAAAGAAAGAAATGGAGGAAAGAGCAAAAGGGAAAAGATCAGTATATTGGAGCAGATGTAGAGAGAGAATGGGAAAAAAACTAAAAGAGAGAAGAAAGGACAAATGGACAGCTGACAATGGGGAGTTAGCTGAAGACACGAAGAAAACAGAAGAAAGCGACTGGGGCAGTTGCAACAGAAAAATAAAATGCCCAAACAACAAAAAGGTAGAAAAATACTATTTTATTTTGAATTTATTAGCTGGAATATGTCAGCTCTGGGAAATATGCATCGCTAACATCTTTGCATTTTGTTTAGTTCAAGAGGAAATTAATTTTTGTTTTATTTCTCTAGTGTTGTTGTTCATTCCAAGTTTGGCTTTTAGGATTCCCAGTTTAATTATTCTCTTCATATTTCTAAATTGTGATCCCTTGTTCTATATTTGCTGACAGTCTATGTTTTGCATGTATAACTGAGTTGCAGTATTCTGTTCATGTAGTTTCTGTGACAGTGCCACTTGTTCTCTTTCCCTAGTAGGAGATGTATTGGTATTCTGTATTGGTTTAATATTTGCAGTGTTGCCTTTTGATAGGTAGGATTTGGTGCTTTGCAAGTCCTGGTGGTGCTATTATGATATGGTGGGTTTGCTATGGGTTCTAAATGAGCAGGTTTATAGTACTTCCTGGCAATTGGCACTGGAGTATAGTAATATAGAAATCTGGTAGTCTTTCTTTATCCTCGCTGCCCATGCAAATGGTGTTCAGACACTCATTAAGAGGCATGTTTAAAAGTTAATGCGCATTCACAAATGTTAATGTATGCTAAGTGCAGCAACATCCATTTATTTTTATTGGTGCAGTGGCACTTAACACACATTAATATTTAGCAAACATGCCCCTAAGTCATTGCCAGGACAAAAGAAAGGCTTGTGAAGGGCTACTTTGAAAGCTGCCTAAAATTTTAGTTGGCAATTTATATATTTTAAAATAAAATAAATTTAATTTATGCAAATAAGGTCCAGTGTATATGCAAATGATGTCTCGCAATGAGTCTCCGTACATTTTATTTTATTTATTTATTTATTTATATTTCTTATATACCATGCTATTATAATCAGTGTGGTTTACATTTAAAACAGAACATACTACAATGTAACGGGCCACATTGAGTTTACATTGAACAAGGGTAATAAAACATGGAAGAAACCGGGGGAACTATATACAAATTATGAATAATCTTACGAGGACATATAGGATCTCTAAACAGAGGCATACACTCATGGGTCAGGGAGAGAAGGTAGGGGAAAGAAGATTAACCATTCTCTATGGGAGGCTGATCTATGGGGCAGGCTGGGTAGGAGGGCAAGGTGATGTCTGTGTGCTTTCCAGAATTGGCATCAGGGTAATGTTGTAGGAACAAGTGGTGCTTGAGAGCTTTTCTGAATAGCGCTAGGTTCGAGATGGCTCGGATTTCAGATGGGAGGGCATTCCAAGCCATAGGTGCGAAAATTGAGAAGGCTCTATTGGCTGTTGTCTTTGTACATTTTGTCAACAACTTAGGGACTTCAAGTGTATTCATCAATGTAGATCTCCTGACTGGTGTGTTATGGAGAAGTTTACTGATGGGCATGGGGGGCTGGTTCTTGAGGGCTTTGAATGTCAGGACTAGAGTCTTGTAATGAATTCTAGCCTGCAGTGGTAGCCAGTGTAGGTTCTTCAGGACTGGCGTTATGTGGTCTGACCTTGAAAGTCCTACCAGTACCCTCGCAGCTGAGTTCATGGCAAGTCAGAGTGGGCTTAGAGTCGACTGTGGTAGTCCAAATAGGATGATGTTAGCAAAGTCTAGATGTGGGATAACTAAGGCTCAGAAGATTGATCGGTAGTCAGAGAAGTCAAGTAGTGGGCGGAGATGACGTAGTGTTCGGATCTTATGATAAATTGCTTTTGTGGTGTTTTTGACATGTGCTGACATGTCTAGCCGCTGGTCGAGGGTAATGCCTAGATAGCAGATTGTGGGTTTGGCCTTCAGTTCAGTATTGTTGACTAGTAGTGAGGGAGGTGGTGTGAACTTCTGGTTCCTCGTGACAAAAAGAACGTCTGTTTTACTGTGGTTAATTCGTAAATTTTGAGAAAGGAGCCAAAGCTTCAAAGCATCTTAATATTGGAGAGAAGTCAGGTTGATCAATCTTGAAAGGAGCGTAAATGAGGATTTCATCTGCATTGGCAAGGCATTGGACATTGAAGGAGCGGATTAAAGCACAGATGGGCTGCATGTAGATGTTAAACATCAATGCAGATAGGGATGAGCCCTGAGGTACACCTTGCTTCAGTGGAAATGGCTCTGATGTCGTAGAACCTGCTCTGACTTGTTGCCATCTGTTGGACAAATAAGATTTATACCAGGCTAGTGCTGAGCCTTGTATCACTTTTTCTTTGAGGTGAAGTAAAAGTGTATCATGGTGCACCGAGTCACCGAGTACATGGCCCCGCGCCACCCTTGGGCCGCCCCTGCATTGGCAGATATATATTTAGCAGATTGATCCCTAGTGGTAGTACCAGGAGATTACCTCTAAGGGTTATAGCTGCTATTTTGAATCTGGGCAGCAACAGGGCAGGAGCAGATGAAGATTGCTTCCACCCCTCCATTAGACTACTGGGGGGGGGGGGCTTGGGATTATGGTTGGGCTATGATCATGGGAGTGGATGATTTCTATGGGGGGGTGAGTTATGCTATCGGGTGGTTGTGTCTTTGTGGGGGTGATGGCATCAGGGGTGTTTAGATTTATTTTTTGGAGGGGGCACTGCCATTCTAACTGCTGCACTTACTGTCACCTTTGGAAGTTGCATGAAGTGCACCCTTGTATTAGCAGCCTTAACAGCATGTGGTCACGCACCACACACTGCCCACGCCCATTCTCTGCTCTATACCCCAGCCAGATCACACTAAGCAGTTTGCATAGAGTTTTTACCTTGCTGCCTGTTTTAGTACACAAAAGTCATTAATGCAGGCACATGTCTACAGCTGGCTAAAACCGAAGCTATTGCTGAGTGCACGTTAGTAAACATCCCCTTTAGTACATGCAGGATTGTTTTAACATGCAATAAGCTACAAATTAACATATGTGTGTGTGCTAAATTTTAAAACATGTTCATTAGCATGAATATGTGAAATGACCCCAAAAAGTGTGAAAATTATGTTCAGATTTATAACCCCTTTTCCCAAACAGAAAATTGTTCTCTGTGCACATCCCTAAAAAAATAAATAGTAACCCCAATGGCAAGTCCAATCTCTATACAGAGATTGAGGTTCTGCCAGATAGATTTGTACCCGAAAATTCTAGGGTAATTAGCATATTGACACTGTAGAAAGAACTGTTGGTAAACATAAAATATAGAAACAGAGAAAATGAAAGCAGATAAAGGTCATATGGCCTATCCAGTCTGCTCATCCATAATAACTATTAAGTTCTACAATCCCTTCCTCGACCTCAGAGATCCTATCTATTTGTCCCATGATTTCTTGAATTCAGATGCAGTTCTCGTCACTACCAGGATGTTCCATCTTTCCATAAAGAAATATTCCCTCAGATTGCTTCTGAGTTTATCTCCTTTCACCTTCATCCTATGCTCTCCTATCATATGTTTACCACCTTTATGCATATATTGAGATCTTTAAGTTGTGACTCCTCTCCCAGTCCCTATTAGGCATCCGCCTAGGGCCTTGAGGATCAAGTTGCCTTCTAGCACAATAACAGTCTGCAGTCGAGTAATTAAGGCAAAATAAGAATAGGGCTTTATTTCCCCTCCCCTAAGGATCTCCTTTTATACAACAAAAAGCCAGGAACAAAAACATCTTCTTCAAAGAAAAATATATTCTTTTCCTTTGGTATATTTACAGAGCTTCTGCCCACTTGTTTAGCACAATGATTCAATATCATCAGAGAAACATAACGTACAGTCCATTGGTGTGGGTTCAAGGTTACAGCTATTATTTTCCCACTGCATTAGTTCACAATCCTATAGGGCTGCAGGTGGGTTAAAATCCTCATAGCTGTTTTCATTGTAAAACCCTCCCTATGAGGCACTGGTCAGCTTATCAGGAAACTGCTCTAGGCAAGCAGGGTTTTGAATACCTGATATTGTGGCAGTTGCCCTCTGGCTTTCCTTTTCTCCCCAGTAATGTGGAATTACGTCATAACTCCCAACATTTACTTTACTTCTTATGCCATGCCCGGGACCTCCAGACAAAACAGAGTTCTTAGCTTTTTCTCTCTTAAAGCTAGGTTCCCACCTTCTCTCTGTTGTTCTGGTTCCTCTCTCTGGGCTACGGATAGCTCCTTCCCGGGACCTCCAGCTACCAGCAGTCTGAGCAGTGCTATGGCCACGTTCCTGAGAAGTTTTTCCCCGGCTGCTTCCTGCTACCGGACCACACCTACTGCTTCCTTGATTGAGCAGGCTTCCTTCTGTGTGACATTTGCTCTCAGCCTGGTTGCTCACTCCTCCCAGGTCACTGCCCCCACTGGCCTCTCCTGGATTTACCCAGAAGCTTTTATCCTCATGACCTTTGCATGCTGCCTGTGCTTTCATGGACAGGTGATCCTGATTAGCTTTTAACCTTCCTGCTATGTCATGACTAGTGTGTGGTAAACTTATTCTATTGCTCTTTTGCCTCCTGTGAGCTGACTGTGTTTGCTGCCTATCAGACTCCAAGGTAAATTCCTCTTTTTCACCTATTATCATGGGCTCTACACCGGCTACTGTATCACAAAGTCTATCCCCATATGCCTAATGATGATGATCACTGACCGTTCTGTTTGTCCTTTCGAAGGCGAGACCTCCAGAACTGTGCACAGTACTCCAAATGAGATCTCACTAGAGGCATATACAAAGGCACCATCACCTGCTTCCTGCTGGCTTATCCTCTCCCTATTCACCCAAGCATCCTCCTGGCATTCACCATTCTCACTGATTTACCTTTAGGTCATGCTCTCTTTGTCATCAGTGGGAGTATATGCTTTTCTTATAAACAACAGGGGTTGTACAGCCTATCAGCTGGGCAGAGATGAGATGTTCTCTGAAGGGATCTTTCCTGATCATGAAGACTCAAAAACCAGGCCTCATGAAATGGGAGAGCAAACGATTGCTGAACAAGGGAACTACTCTTAGACGGGGAGTACCCGAAGGTAGGCCATAGGTCTAGCAGGGCCAGTACGGCCATCAGGTGAACTAAGCAGCTGCCTAAAACACCAGTGGTCCAGGGTGGTCCATTGCTGCTGTTGCTGCCCCTCTCCGGGACGTGCAGTGGTGGCAGTGGCCTCAAACAGCCGCATGGCACTTACTTAAAACTTAAGTGTGTGAGGCTGTTTGACTTTCACCCCCTCCAGTGCCTGATGCTGACCTCCTGTTTGCATGGGGACAGAAGCACCTTCTTCCCCCATACAAAAGGAAGTCAGTATTGGGCACTGGTGGGGCAGAAGCAAACAGCCTCGCGGTGCCGAAGTTTTAAGGTAAGCACCCCGGGCCTATTTGAGGCCAATGCCACTGTTGCAGGTCCCTGGAGAGGGGCTGCAAGGGATGATGTTCACCTAGGGCACCTCTTCTCCTTGCACTGATCCTGAGGACTAGCAGTGCTTTCAGCACTGACAAACAAAGAGAACTGTAAGCAATTTATTTATTAAATTTCATTCATGAAACAAATTAGCAATATGAATTGTGCTTGTAATGCTCCAGAACTAACAACTTATTATATTTGTAGGGTGATTTTAGAAAGGATGTTCAAGTTAAATAGGGGACATTCAAAATGGAACATGCAGATAAACGCCAGGGATGTCTATGTCTCCAGCTGATTTCAGGAACATAGATGCCACTAACATGGGCGTGGACATGCATGCAGGCGGCTACAAAGACATCCCCATTAGGGACCCTTGAGTGAGGATGCCCATCTTGGTTAAGCTAGTATAAGGGGACATCAGGCATGGCAAAGTGAAAACATAAGCCCCCATTTCCCATCAGTGTTTGTTGACATATTGTAAAATACAGGGGGTATTAGTGTAGCTCCTTCTCCATACCTTCCAGACGTTTGCCTGACAAAATGAGCACTTTCCAGATGCCTGTTCATGACCGGAGCAGGTTTAACTTTAGATGTGATTTGAAACATCCAGGATGTGTCTGCGATCAGACAGGGACATCCAAGTTCTTAGGAACACCCCACTCATGCCCCTGTCATTCCCCATTCAGACCTGGACGTCCACAGACCTGGTTTCTAAAATGTCTCTGGAGACAAATCTGTGATTTGGATATCTGCATAACTGTTTGCAGGCATCCAAATCACAAGTAGCACTTTTAAAATAACACCCTTGATGCATACAGATCAAAAGGTCTCAGGCACTGGCCATTCTTGAACTAAGAATTCAGAAACAAATATCAGCTATCCTTGCAGTAAAATTATCATGCAAACATTGAATCTTGGTTTAGTTCCAATATCTACTCTTCACAATTATGAATTGTCTCTGTGTATATAATGAGCCTGTTACAAATGGATTATCTCTGTATATATAGAAAATCTGTTCAGTGTACATTAATTCAGACAAAACCTTAACATGATTCATAGGCTTAAATATGGTAATAGCATAAGAATAGGATAGCAGTAGCATTTGAAAGCAGTTGGGCTTCAGAGGCACATAACCTCGAGAGATCTAATATCAACACCCACCATCACCCCAGTTCCATGGTCAGACCACTACATAATTGGGATAAAGATACAACTACAAAAGGACAAGCTAAAGGAATGCTCAGACAACACACCCTCACAAAGACGATTCAAGAGTTTCGACAGGGACACGTTCCTACAGGACACGATACAACATCTGACCATAGAAACAGACGACCTGGAGACTCAAATCACCAACTGGAACAGCACTCTATCTAACGCCGCCAAAGCAATGGATGATAGACCCAAGAAACACTGTCACAACAAGATACAACACAAACCGTGGTACTCAAAAACCATACGACCTAAAAAGAGGGCACTCAGAAAGATAGAACGGAGATGGAGAAAGACCAAGACATCGGAGAACCAGCAAATATACCTAACAAAGCAAAAACAATACAATGAACACATCAACCAATCAAAGAGAGAACACCATACAAACATGATAAATACCTCCATCAACAAACCCAGAGAGCTGTTCGAAATCGTGAAAATCCTCACAAAAGAGCAAAAGACAGAAGACGAAGTACAAATAGACCCGCAAAAATTTGCTGACCACATCAAGGAAAAATTTCACTCAGCAGATCAAACAAGACCCAATGCACCCACCAGGGCTAACTCACACCCCAAAACCTGGGACACATTCTCCTCACCTTCAACGGAGCGACTATCCCTCATCATCTCCACAATCAATACAAGCACCGCCCCCACAGACCCTTGCCCAGTGTCATGGATCAAAACCACCAAATCAAGCTTCATCCACATCATACACAACATGGTGCATAACTCCCTCACTCAAGGACTCATGCCAAATCAACTAAAGCTCGCCACAGTAAGACCGATTCCAAAGAAAACAACTCTCGACAAGCACAACCCAGCAGCATACCGACCAATATCCAGCATACCCTTTCTGGCAAAAATCATTGAAAAAACAGTACAACAACAACTACAAAAACAAATCGGTAACCATGCACCACTGGATGACAACCAACATGGCTTTCGCCCCAACCATGGAGTAGAAACATTACTAATTTACCTCTTTGACAGCATTCTCCGAATCATAGACAACATCAAGAATGGAGTCATAATGATCTTCATTGACATCTCTTCAGCATTCGACACAGTAGACCACAAAACTCTCATGGAAAGACTAAAAAACATTGGGCTACATGGAATCACCTTAAAATGGTTCCACTCATACCTAACCGACAGGCGGATACAGGTAAAGGTAGGCCACAACACCTCTCGATCCATAACAGTCCTCCAAGGTGTACCACAAGGATCCGCACTCTCAGCACTACTGTTTAACATCTACATCCAGCCAATATGCGACATCCTGAAAGAGAACAGCATTCAATATACAATCTATGCAGATGATATCATGATATACACACCTATCTCAGTTCACAACCCGGACTACTCTAAAATAACAAACTGCCTCACACAGATGACAAGATGGTGTCAAGACAACAACCTCGCAATCAACTACTGCAAGACTGAGGCACTAATAATCACCCGTAACCCAGACTTCATCCACCCACCAGACATCAAGATACAAAATACAATCATACCAATAAAATTGGAAGTAAAATACCTCGGAGTGACTCTGGACAATGAACTGAACCTCAAGACACACGTAAGCAAAACAATCCAAAATGCATACTACAAGATGAGAATCATCAGAAGACTGAAACCCCTCCTCGCCACTGAGCACTTCCGTACCGTATGCCAAGCACTAATAACCCCCTTACTGGACTTATGCAACCCAATCTACCTTGGTCTGGCAAAACAAACACTCAAATCACTACAACTAGCACAAAACATGGCGGCCCGCATAATATCTGGATCAACAAGACATGAACACATCACACCTATTCTGAAAGACTTACACTGGCTCCCAATCAATTCACGCATCAAATACAAAACAATCATAAACATATTTAAGATCAAACAACACACCTCAGCTAACAGCCTGCACACCCTCATACAACCAGACACCAGCAAACGCCCAAGAAGAAAAGGAACATCCAACCGAGTCAGCATCCCAAGAGACATCAGAAACACACGCAAGGACACCACAGAAAGAGCACTCTCCCTGGCTGCACCAACAATCTGGAACTCACTCCCAGACGAGCTGAGATCAACGACGGACCTCAAAGACTTTCGCAAACAGCTGAAGACAACGCTGTTCATAGAACACTATGGACACGTCACATAATCTAACTACAAGGAACAACCAACATACCTCCCTCCGACCCACTGATAAGAGAATGGATAAAGGCACAACACTAAATTTTTGTAGACATTATCAATGATGATAAACCTGATATCCTTTGTATAACAGAGACCTGGCTCAAAGATACTGACTCAGTATTCTTAAACCAATTAAAGACACCTGAATATGAGATCTTCCATACTCACAGAACACTAAAAAAAGGAGGAGGAGTACTTATAATAAAGAAAAACCTCAATGCAAAATTAATATCATCTAATAATATAGATAATGTTGACATACTCACCATAAAAATTAAAAACACAACTATATCATTAATATATCGACCGCCAGAATACAACATAGATAAAATTTACAATTTAATTGAATTACTAGCATCATCCACAGATACAAATCCTGTAATACTTATGGGAGACTTTAATCTTCCTTCAATACCCAACAATCACTCTAATCAATTCTTAGAAATGATAAATAATTTGGACTTTCACCAAATAATAACTGAACAAACACACAATAAAGGAAAAACTCTTGACATGGTCTTCCTACCAAACTCTCTACACAACCTATATAACTCTGAATCCCTCTCAAACATTCCAGTCCCTGGTCTGACCACTATCTTCTAAAATTCAATATAACCATCACCTACAACAATCAAACTAAAAGACCACAACGTCCTCAAACTAATAGATTCAGAAAATTCAATGAAGAAGAATTTCTAGATCAAATAATACCACAACTAACACAAACACCCACAAATCTTGAAGAATCTATCAAAAACTGGAACAATATAATCTCTAAAGCAGCTGAAAGTAATCCAAAACAATCACACCAAAATATAAACAACAATAAAATTGAAAAAAGACATGCTCCATGGTTTAATATATCTATCAAAACATTAAAAAGACAACTAAGAAAAGAGGAAAGGAAATGGAGACAATCAAAATCATTAATAAATCATGAGAACTACACTAATACACTACAAATTTATAAACAAACAATAAACAACTCCAAACAAAATTATTATTCTAATATAATCTCAAGAGCCACTAATCGCCCAAGAGAACTATTCTGTATAGTACAAAAACTAACAAACAAAACACTAAATTCTGATGAAATATCAATTGATATCTCCCCACAAGAATTAGCTCAATACTATATCAATAAAACAAAGCTACAAATAACACCTCTACATATTACTCAACCACAAATTCAAACACAAACAAAGCAAGCTACATTTGATAACTGGACCAACTTCAACTTAATATCAAAATCTACTCTCAAAACTACAATAACTAACATTAATACAACAACCTCATACCTTGATCCATGCCCAGTTGATTGGATAAAGAAGACTTTCTCAATACTCTCTTCTTTCATTCTACCCTTAGTGAACCTATCCTTACAAAAAGGCTACTTACCACCATCTCTCAAACACGTTCAAATACGACCTATACTTAAAAATAACACATTAGATAAATTATCCCCAAAATCATACAGACCCATATCAAGTATTCCTTTTATGGCCAAACTTATTGAAAAAATTGTACAAATTCAACTACAAGACTTTATTGACACATTAAACCTCCTTGATGAACATCAATATGGCTTTAGACCCTTCCATGGAGTAGAAACCTTGCTAACGATCCTTTATGACACAATATTAAGAGGTATTGATAATCCTAAACAAGCCTTTATTCTTGTTTTCCTTGACATATCAGCTGCATTTGACAGTGTTAATCACTTAACAATGTTAAACAGACTTCAACAAATTGGAATTACATCTACTGTTTATAATTGGTTCAAATCATATCTATCAAACAGAACTCAAACAGTAAGAATCCACACCCAAATTTCTAACACCTTCAAACAAACTCAGGGTCTCCCGCAGGGTTCTGCATTATCTGCGCTATTATTTAATATTTACTTACAACCAGTTTGTAACATCTTTAAACGTCACAATGTTTATTATCATATCTACGCTGATGATATAATGTTCTACCTCCCATTTGAAATCCCACACCCACCTCTTCAAAAAATAACAGAATGTTTCAATGAACTAACTGAATGGCTCAAAGAACAGCAAGGCCGCGGGCCCCGTCCGCGTGGCCGCTCCTAACCAGGGGGGTGGCGGGCCGTTCGCCCCCCCCCCTCGGTTGCGGCGGCGGCGCGCGGCTCGATGGTGCCCGCGCGGCCGGGCGCCTCATTGGCTCCCCGCGGCGTTTAAAACGCCCGGGAGCCAATGAGGAGGCTAGGACCCGGCGGCGGGGGGGGGTGAGTGGCGCGGAGACCCAGCTCTGCATCGGCAGTTGCTGGGTCGGGGCTGGAGGCTCCAGACGCGTGCGGGCTTGCTGCGCATGATCGTCGTCGGTTGTCCCAGGCCTTGGCGCAGCGGGAGGCAGCAAGTGAAGCGGCGCCGTCCTTGGAGCTCCGGGGGCAGCGATCCAGCGGCGGGGGAGTCAGGAGGCTCGTGGCTCTACAGGCAGGTTTGTTTGGGGAAGGTCAGGGTTTCAAATCCCACTAGGGGACAGCAACGGGTGTTCCTTGTAGTCTTGGGCAAGCCACTTAGTTCTTTAGGGAATCCCCTCTATCCTTAATAAAAAAAAAAAAAAAAACGCAAAACATATAATAATAATAATATTAATAAAATAAAATAAAATTCATAGCTACAGGAATAATTAATTAAGCCCATGGCCGGGGGAGGAATGAAGGGGGGTTCCGGAAAGCGCCACGGGTCTGGGGGGGCTAAGACGGTCGGTCCTCGGAGGGGAGAGCCTGCTCCGTTGGGGCGCTCGGCTCCTCTTGGAAGGGGGACCAGGGGCAGGGCTCCGAGCCGTGGCCCGGCGTCCGACGGTGGTACTAGCCCTGTCACCAGGCCGGGGGGGCGGCTGGGTAGGGGGCTCTCGGCTGGCCGGTTAGCTGTGGGCCGGCGTGGTAGGTCAGCAGCCCCGGCTAGCGGTACTTTGGGGCGGGGAGAGGCCCCTGGTGGCTTGGGGGTGGCTATAGGTCCCACGGGGGTGGGTTTCGGGGCGGCACCTCAGTTGAGCACTGTGGTTATGGACGCTGCGAGTCCGGGGGGTGGATCTGCTACTGCAGGGGCAGCCTATTCCCCCATGTGGGCGCATTGGCAGGGCGGGGGTCAAGGCTCTTCCTGCGCGGAATGGCTAGGGGCGTGGCAGCCGCCTCGGCCGGGGGCGGGTTTTCCTTCGCCTTTCCCTGTTTTTTCTCCGCAGGTTTCGACTGGCTGGCCCTACTGGGGGCAACCGTGGGGGGCTCCTGCTGGAGAGCTGGACGGCGGGAGGGCGTGCACAAGTGGAGGCCCCGTGTCTGTCGGAAGCGGAGGGCGAGCGGAAGCATCAGCTTTGACGCCACCGGAGCCGGGTGTGTCTTCCGAGGTAGCAGCACCAGTGGCAGGTGAGTTGGCTACTGGGGTGAGGGCAGGGGAGGGGGGTAAGAAGCGAGCGTCCAAGCGCAAGCGGTGTTCCGGTCACCGGCGGCGGCGTTCGGGGTCCTCCTCTTCTTCAACGTCTGAGTCGTCGTCCGGCTCGGTGTCCGACGACTTGGCCGGGAGCCCGCGGGCCACTGGCGGGGAGGTCGGCGTGGGACAGGTGGGTTCTGTGCCTTCGGTGGCGTGTTTCTCGGAGTTATGGGAGGGAGTGCCAAAGACTCTGCGGAAAAAGATTGTGAAACGTCGCTACGTAGATATTTTCCGCTTACTCGAAGGTCGGAAGCGGTCGGGGGATAGCCGACGGAAGCGTAAGGAGGACGAGAAGGCGGGTAGGGTCAAGAGAGTGGCTCGGAATGTGGTTAATTGGACTCGGTCTTTCTTGCGTTTGGCGAGTGTATGGGGTCATTCGCATCCGGAGCAGTACGGTATGCTGTTGGCTTACGCGGATTCCATACTGGAGGCCTCACAGACTCATGACGGTTGGGCTTGGCTCAACTATGATGAGAAATTCCGTGATAAGATGGAAGAGAATCGCCTGTTGTCATGGGGAACGCAGGACATTAATCTTTGGTTAACGCAGATGGCGATCAGACCTGGCGGGGGAGGTATGGGTGGGCAGAGAGGTGGAGTAGCCACCCCTGCGCAGGCGGATCGGCCCTTTCGATCGGGCGTGCCCCCTGTGTTGCAGAGAACTCCAGGGGGGGGGGGAACGGGGGACTTGTGCTGGCGCTTCAACAAGTCTTCCTGCCCCTTTCCGGATTGCAAATTCCGGCACGCCTGCTCCGTCTGTAATGGGGGTCACCCAGCCCTCAAATGTGTCAAGACGAGTGGCGGGGGCGTGCCAGCCCCCAGCCACAAGTAATGGGGACGTCTGGAGTTTGGCCCCCACCCCTGTTGCGATTGATGGGTTAGGCCCGTGGCTTAGGAGGTATCCGAAGCGACAGGTCAGCGGTCTTTTGGAATGCGGGTGTAAGGAGGCGTTTCCCATACCGGTGGTGGGCAGTGTAGGGGTACACAAGGCGCGGAATTCGCCTTCGGTGCGGCGTTTCGCGCAGCTGGTACGAGATAAGTTGGCAACTGAGCTGGCCTTAGGTAGGGTGGTCTTTTCCTATTGGTTCCTCGGTTAATGATCACGTTCCTAAGGTTTTTGGGTGCCGTACGTTACGCGTGTTCCGTAGCATCCGAAAAGACGGCGGGTCCGGCGATGACTATTACCTTTTGGGGAGTGGAGTTGGATTCCGTGGCGTTGGAGGCCCGCTTGCCGGGGGAGAAAGTTACGAGTCTGCGGGTGTTGGTCGCAGATGCGCTGGGTTCTAGTAAGCTAACGCTGCGGGAGATGCAGTCTTTGGCGGGGTCCCTGCATTTTGCGTATCGGGTGATCCCGATGGGGAGAGTGTTCTTGCGCCGGTTGTCCGCAGGTACTGCAGGCGACTCTAGGCCGCATCATCGGATTCCGATGTCACGCAGCTTGCGGGCAGATCTGTGGATTTGGGACGATTTTCTTCGTGACTTTAATGGTACCACGGTGCTGAGAGACCCGGAGGTGACTTCTGCGGATCTGCAGTTGTATACTGATGCAGCAGGGGGTTCCGGTTTGGGGGATTTATTTTTGGGGCGCATGGTGCGCAGAAGGCTGGCCTCAATCCTGGCGAGCGGTGGGGCTTACGAGGAATATTACCTTCCTCGAGTTGTTTCCCATTGTGGTGGTCCTGTCCTTGTGGCCGGATGGACTCCGCAATCGCAGAGTGCGCTGGTGGTGCGACAACGAGGCGGCAGTGTCGGTGATCAATAACTATTCCCCAAGATGTCAGCCGGTAGCTGACCTGATGCGGCAGGTGGTCTTTTCATGCTTGCAGTTGAATTTAGTGATTAAGGCTCATTGTTGCGGGGTTGGGAGCGGTCTAGTCCCTCGCCCGGGGATTGGCGGCGTCCTATTACTCATGACTTACTGCGTCGGTTATGCGGGGCCTTGCCGCGGGTGGTGGCCACCTACTATGAAGGGGTGCTCTTTCGGGCCGTTTTCGTTAGCCTTTTTTCGGTGCATTTCGGGTGGGCGAGCTGGTTTCGGAGTCGGGGCGGCTTCACAATGGGAGGGAGGTGCAGGTGCGTCACGTGCACTTGCTCGGGAGTAGGGTTCATATCCGCCTTGCCCGTTCTACGACGGATCAGGCGGGAATGGGTAGGTGGGTGGACTTGGCCGCGGTCCAGGGTTCCCCCTCGTGCCCGGTCGCGTTGCTGCAGGCGTACTGACGCGTTCGTCCGGAGGCTAGCGGTAGCCTTTTTATCCATTAGGTCGAGCGGGTCCTTCCGCGTTGCCAATTTACCGCAGTGCTACGGCTGGCATTACGACAGATAGGTGAGGGCCCTGGTGCCTTCGCCCCTCATTCCTTCCGGATCTGGGCGGCAGCCAGTGCGGCGGTGGCCGGGCTGCCCGATCAGGAGATACAGCGCATTGGGCGTTGGCGGTCGGGAGCTTTCCACTGCTATGTGCGTTTCTGGGGGAGTGGGGGGGGGGCACTAACGGGGCTATTTCTTTGTCTTTCAGATGTGGGGCATAGAAGCTGCTGGATTCCTGGCCACTCCTTTGTCTTCTGGGCGGGTCGGCGAGCAGCGACGCGCCCATTGGGGCTGAATTTGGGACTTTCCGAGCAGGCGGTGACGATCACATGGCTGGGCGAGCGCGGACTCCGGTGGATACAACTCCTGCCTTTGCTTCGGCACCTCCAGCGAACCAGAGGCGCCCCGGAGGTGTTACTGCTCCACTTAGGTGGCAACGATCTCGCTTCATGGACTTGCCGGCAGTTGATTCGAGCAGCTATCAAGGACTTTGGGGTGGTTTTGGGGATGTTTCTGGATGTATTATTGCTATGGTCGGATATCATTCCAAGGCCGTCCTGTAGGGCTCAGTGACGGTGGTCACGGGGTGTGACCAAAATTAGCCGTCTAATTGGCCGGTGGGTGGGCCAGCAAGGGGGCTGTCAAATCTTTCACCCTTGGGTGGACGTGGACTGCCCTGGCCTCTATAGGCCGGACGGGGTGCACTTGTCCCCGATAGGGCTAGATTTACTGCTTAACGATTGGCAGGAGGCCTTGGAAGGTATTCCGTTGGGGGCGAGGGCTGGTCGCAGCTTACCTTTGGGGGGCGGCTCTGGTCGTGGCTGACCTGAGCCGGTGGCGGGATCCCGGAGGTTTCCGGGGTCCGGAGCCGGTGGCAAGCATGAGGGCGGGGGTGGGGTACCCCCGACCCGGTTAACCCCTCAGGCTTTTGCTAATAGCATGGCGAAGCCGGAAGAGGGAGGGCGTGGAAAATGTCGGGCCTGTGCCCGGGGGAAGCGGATGCGGCGTCACCTTGCTACTAACACGGCGGGTGAGAGCTCGCTCTGCTTGGGGGGGTGGGAGTTAAAATGTGTTGATGTTGTATTATGTGTGTTTAAAAGGTTATTAAAGCTGCGACCAGTTTAAGTCCCAAATGGTTGTCATGTGTTTGTTTTGAATTAATCTGTCGGGGAAAGGAAAGTGGGGGTGGGGCCTGGGGGGGGAGGGGGGGGCGAGAGGCGACATGCCGCCTTACCCGGTTACAGCAAGGCCGCGGGCCCCGTCCGCGTGGCCGCTCCTAACCGGGGGGGTGGCGGGCCGTTCGCCCCCCCCCCTCGGTTGCGGCGGCGGCGCGCGGCTCGATGGTGCCCGCGCGGCCGGGCGCCTCATTGGCTCCCCGCGGCGTTTAAAACGCCCGGGAGCCAATGAGGAGGCTAGGACCCGGCGGCGGGGGGGGGTGAGTGGCGCGGAGACCCAGCTCTGCATCGGCAGTTGCTGGGTCGGGGCTGGAGGCTCCAGACGCCCGCCCGCCCACCCTGCCTGGGAGAGGCTTTGGGTGGGGGGGGTTTTGGGTTGTTGCAGCTGGAAGGGGGGGCTTTGGCGGGATCCCGGAGGTTTCCGGGGTCCGGAGCCGGTGGCAAGCATGAGGGCGGGGGTGGGGTACCCCCGACCCGGTTAACCCCTCAGGCTTTTGCTAATAGCATGGCGAAGCCGGAAGAGGGAGGGCGTGGAAAATGTCGGGCCTGTGCCCGGGGGACGCGGATGCGGCGTCACCTTGCTACTAACCCGGCGGGTGTGTGCTCGCTCTGCTGGGGGGGGGGTGGGAGTTAAAATGTGTTGATGTTGTATTATGTGTTTTTAAAAGGTTATTAAAGCTGCGACCAGTTTAAGTCCCAAATGGTTGTCATGTGTTTGTTTTGAATTAATCTGTCGGGGAAAGGAAAGTGGGGGTGGGGCCTGGGGGGGGGAGGGGGGGCGAGAGGCGACATGCCGCCTTACCCGGTTACAAAATCTACTTATCAACTTTACTAAAACTGATATATTATTCATCACTAAAAATCAAACATACATACCCCCAAACACGATCACACTAGATACTCATGAAATAAATACAAAAAAAGAAATAAAATATTTAGGTGTAATACTTGACAATAATCTAAATATGGATTCACATAAAATAAATCTAACTAAAAAAATACATTACAAACTCAAAACACTAAAACAATTAAGACCATTGATTCATCTACAAGACTTTATTAATATAATTCATGCTATCATCACCCCACATTTTGATTATGCAAACACAATACTTAATGGCATTTCAAAACAAAATATTAAAAAGATACAAATAATTCAGAACATAGCTGCCAGGATGATTATGAATATAAGCCCACTTGAACATGTTACACCAATTTTGGCTGAACTTCATTGGCTACCTATTTACTCCCGAATCAAATATAAAATTCTTGTCACTACATTTAAACTTATAAATAATCTTGCACCATCGGCACTCAATACACTGATTAATATAGACATCGATAAACGATCCCAAAGAAGCAGAAACTTAAATACCTTAACAATACCAAAAGATTTCACAAAAGCCAGAAAACAAACAAATAAGAGAGCTTTCTCACACTCTGCTCCAATTCTTTGGAACAATCTACCTGACAACATTCGCCTGCTATCTGATATAAAGGAATTTAGAAAAAAATTAAAAACTCACTTATTCATATTACACTACAATACACCCTCAGAACAGAATACTCAAATAGATACAGGCTAACATTTATACATTATTATTACATACTCTATTTTCAAAATAAATATCACTAATACACTATTAACCATACCACACTCTCATTCACATGATGATTATAGATTTAAACTAACAATGTATATGTTCTAATATGTTATACCTTTAATGTTACAACATTCCTTGTAAATTATAATTATCTGTTCTATGTAAACTGACTTGGTATATTACATACCAATTAACCTACTGTTCCATGTAAACCGCACTTGATACTAGGGAAAGAGCGGTATATAAATAACTGTTAAATAAATAAATAAATAAAATAAATGTACAAAAGAATGTATTATAGAACATGATGTATTATAGTGCACTATGTACATAGCTCAACATAATCAAACACACAACACAGCACACACACAAGTCACAATATATCCTTCACTGCATGAAAAACACTATCACTCCTTTTGATTGATTGCTGTGAGACCGCCTTGATTATAAGATAAAGCAGTATAGAAATACTATTAAATAAAATAAATAAAATAAACATAAAGAGGAGATTCAATCCTCTGTTGAAGCTCCTCCCACCTGCTCAGCTAACATCACAGCCCATTGCAGCATTTGCAAGCAGTTGGGCTTCAGAGTCACTTAAAGAGGAAGATCAGTCCAGCTATAATCCTCTGAAACTCCTCCCACCTGCTCAGCTGTTAGCTGACATCACAGCCCATTGTAGCATTTGAAAGTAGTTGGGATAAATATAATTAACTGGCTGCCCGATCAGCTGAAGCTGCAGCAATTTGAACACCTCCCTCCACCTACATCTGACAGGCTCTTAACACAGTGAGACAGTTTTAAATTTCTCCTGCTCTAGGCGCACCTGCGCCTGGTGGGCCCGCGCCTGAGGACCTCACCAGAGGGCCCTTTGGTTTGGACTTAGGTGGGAACCGACAAGCTCACCACATGGAGAAGAATTTATCTGCCAATACACTTAGAACATCAATGTTATATAAAACAACCTACAAAAACATGCAACCAGTAAGATATATTCAGCGATCAAACCACAATACTCTATTGCATTACATTACAACAACATGATTTTGACAGCTATGTTATTACCCTTTTATCTCACACCCATATTTAACTTTGCTCCCCTAGTATCCTAGTTTTACTATTACCACTTATGCTAATGCCTAATAATTTAAACAATTACAAATCTAGACACAGACATAATCTTATGCACAATAAAACCTATTTTAATCACCTCACCTAAATCCAAGCAAACATGCACCACCTTTCACTTAAAGTGTACCTTAGCGAATGTTAGATCTGCACAGCACAAAACCCAGTTGCTCTAAGATCTTTTGCCAGAGAAGGATATAGACATATGTTACAGAATCATGGTTCATGGAGATTTATTTATTTATTTATTTACATTCTCTTATATACCACGCTATTCTGCATCAGTGCGGTTTACATTGAACAAACTGAAATTACATTGAACAGGGCATTATAACTTGGAGATAACTATTTTACAGGGAACATAGCTAATGTTTTACTGAACCATCTAACTCCAAAAACATATGGTCTCTTTCACTCTCCGCAGACTCAATGTCGAGGAGGAGGAGTATTTATTATAGCTAAAAAAGATATCAACTTTTACACAACAGTAAAAACATCAGATAAAGGACTTGATACAATAGCAATAACAAATGGAAAAATAACCATTAATCTCCAGGAACAAGCAGGAATGTAGTCTTCACATATGGGTATCGTTGGTACCAATGGAGTCCACGCGGGAACGCTCCCCAGCATCCAATAGGAAAGCTTTTGGGAGCATCCCACAGCGCATGCATGCTGCCTTCTTGCCTCTGTACCTCTCTCACTTCAGTTCTTCATTTTCCACGGAGCTGACAGGACACGGTACCCTGTCACCGCAGAAAATCTACCTTTATTTCTTGTTTTTGTGGTTGCGGCTGCCTTCATTCAACGCCTACCAGTACCGCCGGTTCTCTTCTTCTTCTTTCTTTAAAAAAAAAAAGCATATATTTTTCTTAAGGGATTTTCCCTATTTCTGGTGCTAGGCGCCATTTTGGGTACTAGGCCCATTTTTCTTCAAGCATGGAGAAACCAGCTAGTGGTTTCAAACAATGCTTAAAATGTGGCGGTACCATCTCCATCACCGACACCCATGATTGGTGTCCAAAATGTTTGGGTCCTGAACATTGTCCAACGGAGTGTCTCTCTTGCATGGGGATGACCAAGAGAGGCCGGCAGAATAGAGCTGCAAAACTCGGTACCCTTTTTGCCTCCAATACGATGTCAATTGCATCGACATCTTCCAGGGCTTCATCTTCCTCCCATGGATCTCAGGTAACCAAAAGTAAAACTAGCCGGTCCTTGAAGGGAAAATCTCCTTCAAAGTATCGAGATGCCTCGGGCGTTTCCCTCAAGGAAAGTTCACCGGCAAAACAGCCCCTTCGAGCTCCAAAGCATTAACGGGGCTCCAGGATGTTCCAGAGGCCTCGCCTCTGTGGAACTACTGGTGCCATGCTCTGGGGTCATGGCTGCATCCACCAGTACCGGCACCCAGGCATCGGCAGGAGCGATGGATCACAGAATCCTCGCTATCGAACGCAGTCTAGCGGCCCTCTTAGCACCCTCGGTACCGCTAAGACTGCAACAGACGGTTCCACAGGTATCGGTACCGACATCGGTATCGGTACCGACACTACCTGCTTCAACGGGACTGCTTCCCCCCATGCCTATGTCCGGTATTGGGGATCAGGAACGAGACACTTCGGTACCGACTTTGAGCGGTACCGATACCATGCATCACAGAAGCACCCGGTGCTTGAGTCTTCCGATTTCGATGACTCTGACGATTCTACCGGTGGCAGAGTGAATCTATTAGAAGATTCAACTCCCTCTCCTCAACGCAGGATGTCTGCTCCAGAGGATATGTCCTTCCAGGACTTCATACGTGATTTAGCAAAGGGTCTTGCAATCACTGTGATTCCAGAAAAAGAACCTAGGGCAGAGGAATTAAGAATTCTACAATACCCTATGGCTCCCAAGGAAGCAGCTATGCTTCCCATTCACAAGATCTTACATGATCTGATATTAAGAATGTGGGAAACTCCTTTAATGATATCTTCACATTCCCGATGCCCTGGCACTATGTACCGAGTGCCAAGTTGTCCTGTTTTTCAAAAAACTCAGTTACCACACCATTCAATGGTAGTGGAATTGGCCATGCGAAGAATCAAAAGTGCAAAAACACACTCTTCTAATCCTCCAGGCCGTGAATCCAGGACACTCGATGCCTTTGGCCGTCGATGTTTTCAATCCTCCATGCTGGGAGCCAGGATCAGTTCCTAGATTCTTTATATGGGAATGTTCCTGGAAGAAGTCACAAAAGACTTAGAGTTCATTAGTCCTTCTGTCTCAGAGGAAAAAAGAGCAGACTACCTTATTCTGGTCAAACATGCCCAGAATGTCTCTAAATTCATGAACCGTGCTATTTTTGATTGTTTTGAATGTCTTAGCAAAACCTCTGCTATATCCATAGGAGCACATCGTATTGCTTGGCTTCAAGCATCAGACCTAGAACAGTGGGTGCAAGAAAAGCTGGGAAACATTCCTTGCACAGGAGAAAGTCTCTTTGGCAAGGACTGGCAGGACAAGGCTAATCAGCTTGAATCTGACAATACTACTTTGAACAGATTGTCAAAGGCTACAGCCAACCCAGCAAAAAGGAAAACATTCAAGAAACCTTTTTCCAGTAAGAAAAAGAAGTCTTATCAATCTTACACCCCTCAAACTCACTGTCTACTTCATGTTTCCCAAAAGAGACAACAACAGAACATACAACGGAGAAAGCCACAAGCTCACAAAGCTCAACCGGCTCAACAGATCCAGCCACCTCAGGGTCTTTGACTTCCACCTACAGAACTTAGTCATTCTGCCCTTAAAAGGTCCAGAACCCTTGACCATTCCAGGCAGAATATGCCATTTTGCCAAAAGATGGCAACAAATAACATCAGAAAATTGGACTCTGTCCATTGTACAACTGGGGTACAAGCTTCATTTTCTCAACTTGCCCCCACCTACAATAGTAAAGCAGTTCAATTCTCAGGCCCCTGCCACTGACCTCTTGTGGCAGGAGGTCACGTCACTTCTAGCTCAAGGAGCAATCGAAGAAGTGCCCATACCCCAACAGGGGACAGGGTTCTAATCCCCCTATTTTCTTATTCCAAAGAAGACGGGGACACAGACCTATAGTAGACCTCAGAGAATTAAACAAGTATTTGTTCTGAAAAAAGTTCAAGATGATCTCCCTCGTAACACTTTTACCATACCTTCAAAGTCAGGACTGACTATGTTCTCTAGATCTAAGAGATGCGTACACGCATGTTCTCATCCACTCAGATCACAGGAAGTTCCTTCGATTCCTGGTCCAAGGAAGACACTTCCAGTACAAAGTTCTTCCCTTCGGACTAGCCTCTGCTCCAAGAGTCTTCACAAAATGCATGGCAGTGGAAGCAGCATTTAAGAGGGCTCTAGGAATATTCGTCTTCCTTTACTTAGACGATTGGCGCATTCGAGCATCGACAGCTCCAGAGGCCAGCTTCGCTCTCTCTCGAGCAATGAGAATTCTTCAATACTTGGTGCTAGTCATAAACCTCCCAAAATCTCATCTCACCCCCTCTCAATCTCTAGAATTCATAGGAGCTCGTCTAGACACACGGCAGTCAAGGGCTTTCCTGCCCCAGCCATGCTGTCTACGTATAATACAACTGGCATCTGAAGCAAGTATGAAGGTATTCCTTACTGCTCGGGAGATGCTTCAACTGCTGGGAAACATGGCATCCACTGTCCATCTGGTTCCCTATGCTCGCCTCCACATGCGAGCAGCCCAGTGGACCCTTTCCTCTCAGTGGTCACAAGCCTCAGGTCAACTAACAGACAAAATCAGAATGATCACACATTTGATTTCGTCCCTGCAATGGTGGCAATCCCTGGAAAACCTCCTTGTAGGCTCTCCTTTCTAGCAGCCTCTATGCCAAACCACTCTGACGACAGATGCGTCCAAGATGGGTTGGGGGGTCCACTTGCACGATCTCTCCACTCAGGGTCTTTGGACCTCACAGGAGGTTTCCCTTCACATAAACCTCCTAGAGCTGAGAGCCATTTTCAATGCTATTCAAGTCTTTCAGGGCCATCTCAGCAACAAAACAGTACTGGTCCAAACCGATAATCAGGTAGCTATGTTCTATGTCAGTGATGGCTAACCTTTTTGAGCCCGAGTGCCCAAACTGCCGCACAAAACCAAAGAATTTCCTCAAAGTGCCAGCACGTCAATTTGCATAAATATTTGCATAATGCTAACATACACTAACTTTTAGTAAACATGTCTCTTAATGAGTGTATGGATAAAGACAGACTAAAAGATTTCTACATTACTATAATCCAGTGCCAACCGCCAGGCACATTAGGAACTACTACAAACACTGCCCATTTAGAACCAATAGCAAACCCGCCGTATCCTAACAGCACTACCAGGACTCACAAAGCACCACACCATACCTATCAAAAGGCAACACTGCAAATATTAAACCAATACATTTCAGACAATAACAATACATGACCTACTGGGGAAAGAGAACAAGTGGCAATGTCAAAAAGGAATTACATAAACAGAATACCTCAGCTCAGTTACACAGTTGCAATTGCTCCAGCCACTTTCTTCTGGTTTCTTCATGTTTTCTGCTAACTCTCCATCATCTGCTGTCCATTTGTCCTTTCTTCTCTCTTCTAGTTTTTTTTCCATTCTCTCTCTCTACATCCGCTTTAACATACTAATCTTTCTCCTTTTGCTCTTTCCTCATTCCTATTTCATCCACTCAAATTTTACCCCTCCATCCTCAATCCCCACTTACTCTCCCAATACCCGGCCAATTGTAGATTTTTTATCCCTCCCACACAAAATATTTTTCCCCTCTCCATTTTACTCTCCCAGCCCCATCCCATTCTAATCCTCCCCCAACCTCAGCTCCCTTCTAGTTCCAGCCTCACCCAGCATCCATTCCCTTCTAGTCCCTGCATCAGCCCATTTCCAGTCCTAGCAACCCCCCAACCCAATACCAGTCCTAGCCCCCCCCCCATCAACTCACTTCCAGCCCTAAACCCCCATCACCCCATTTCCAGACAGCCCCATCAGCCCACAGCCCATTAGCAGTCCTACCCCCCAGCCCATTAGCAGTCCTACCCCACCTCCCGCCCGCCCATTATCAGTCCTAACACCCCCCCCTCCTGCCCATTAGCTGTCCTAACCCCCCCTCCTGCCCATTAGCAGTCCTAACCCCCCCGCCTCCTGCCAATTAGATGTCGTAACACCCCCCCTCCTGCCCATTAGCATTCCTACCACCCCCCCCCTCCTGCCCATTAGCAGTCCTAACCCCCCCCCTCCTGCCCATTAGCAGTCCTAACCCCCCCTCCTCCTGCCCATTAGGAGTACTAACCCCCCCCTCCTGCCCATTAGCAGTCCTAACCTCCCCCCCCTGCCCATTAGCAGTCCTAACCCCCCCTCCTGCCCATTAGCAGTCCTAACCTCCCCCCCCTGCCCATTAGCAGTCCTAACCCCCCCTCCTGCCCATTATCAGTCCTAACCACCCCCTCCTGCCCCTTATCAGTACTTCCCCCCCCTCCTGCCCCTTAGCAGTCCTCTCCCCCCCCCCCTCCGGCCCATTAGCAGTCCTAACCCCCCCTCCCCTGCCCATTAGCAGTCCTAACCCCCCCGGCAAATTTAAAAAAAAAAAAAGCAGGCTCTGGCTGCTGCCGCGGCAGATTGCAATGTCCCGCGGGGCCCCCTCCGCCCGCTAAGCCCCTCTGCAAGGGCTTTCAGATTCGCGAGGGAGAGCGTCTCCCTCGCGTCTCTGTTAAGCCCGCAGGGGCTAATGGGAAATTTCCCATCAATCCCTCGCGTCTAAAGGGGCTGATGGGAAATTTCCCATTAGCCCCTGCGGGCTTAACAGAGACGCGAGGGAGACGCTCTCCCTCGCGAATCTGAAAGCTCTTGCAGAGGGGCTTAGCGGGCGGAGGGGGCCCCGCGGGACGCTGCATTCTGCCCTTGCCGCGTCCGCAGTCAGAGACAGCTTTTTCTTTTTTTTGCGGACCTATGGCCCGCGTGCCAGCTGCAAGGCCTTCGCGTGCCACAGCTGGCACGCGTGCCATAGGTTCGCCATCGCTGTTCTATGTGAACAAGCAAGGCGGAACAGGCTCTCTGTCGTTATGCAACGAAGCTTTGCGAATATGGGCCCTTGCCAGAGAGTTACAAATTCACCTGTTTGCGATATACCTTCCGGGCATTCAAAACTTATGGGCGGACAGACTCAGTTCCTGCAAGCGATCAGGCTGATTTGTCCAGTAATGGTACTCTGACTCTGTTTTAATTTTAGATTTTGCAGCCTCTGGCCTGCCTCTGTCGCCCTTCGTGGGAAATCAGAGGCTGTAAAATCTAAAATTAAAACAGAGCTTGAGTGCTACCGGCACCGGAGTGTTGCCTGAGGCCTTCGCCTCAGGTGGCCTAATGGAAAAACCGCCCACGGTAACATAGTAACATAGTAAATGACGGCAGATAAAGACAGTATGTCCATCTAGTCTGCCCAGCAAGGGAACAAGAACAGGTGCACCTGCTGCTCTGTGAAGGTCACCCCTCCAATGCCTTTCTTTAGGGGTGTACCCAGTACTCCATGTAGGTCACCCCTATTTGTTGAGATATGAGATAGTTATGTTGATTTTTATTTCATCCTATTGCTATAAAGGGATCTACTGTGTCTGTCCCATGCCATTTTGAATTCTGTCACTGAATTTGCCCTCACCACTTTCTTTGGAAGGGCATTCCAAGCATCCACCACCCTTTCAATGAAAAGTATTTCCTGACATTGCCTTTCAGTTTACCCCCTTGCAGCTTCATGTTATGCCCTCTAGTTTTACAACTTCCCCGTCTTTGGAAGAGGTTTGTTCATTAATACTCTTTAAGTATTTAAAGATCTGAATCATATCTCCCCTATCCCTCTTCTCCTCCAGATTGTACATATTTAGGTCTTCAACTCTTCTCATACATCTTCTGATACAGGCTCCAAATCATTTTGGTCGCCTTCCTCTGAGCCATTTTCAGTCTTTTTATATCCTTTGCTAGATATGGTCTCCAAAACTGAACACAATATTCCAAATGAGGCCTCACCAGTGGCTTGTACAGTGGCATTAGTACCTCTTCCTTTCTGATGTTAATTCCTTTTTGTATGCACCCTATCGTCCTTCTAGCTTTTGCCACTGCCTTGTCACACTGTTTCGCCACCTTGAGATCCTCAGAAACAATCACTCCGAGGTCCTTCTCCTGGTCTGTGCACACCAACCTCTCACCCCCTATTGTATACAATTCCCTTGGATTTCTGCTTTCCAAGTGCATGACATTGCACTTCTTCACATTAAATCTTAACTGCCAAGCATTAGACCATTCTTCCAGCTTTTGTAGATCTTTCTTCATGTTATCCACTCCCTCAGGGGAGTCCAGTCAGTTGCAAATGTTCATGTCATCTGCAAAAAGACAGACTTGTCCATTCAGTCCTTCAGCAATATCGCTCACAAATACATTCAACAGTACCAGTCCCAGGACCGAATTCTGGGGCACACCGCTAATCACCTTTCTTTCATCCGAGTGAGTTCCGTTTACCATTACCTTCTGTCGTCTGTCAGTCAACCAATTTCTGATCCAGTTCACCACCTTGGGACCCATTCAAGCTGTTGAGTTTATTGATAAGCGTCTTATGAGAAACAGTATCAAAGGCTTTTCTGAAATCTAGGTAGATCACATCCATCGCATGTCCTTGATCTAGTTCTCTGGTCACCCAGTCAAAGAACTCAATCAGATTTGTTTGACAAGTTTGTTCTTTGGTAAAACCATGTTGCTTCAGATCATGCAACTTGTTGGTTTCAAGAAAGTCCACTATTCGCTCTTTCAGGAGCACCTCCATTACTTTTCCCGCCACCGAGGTAAGGCTTACTAGCCTGTAGTTTGTCGCTTCTTCCCTATTACCACTTTTGTGAAGAGGTTCCCTTATCAACCCTTCTCCTGTCCTATGGAACTTCTGTGGTCTCCAAGGATCTGTTAAAAACATCCTTTAACAGCCCTGCAAGAACCTCTCTGAGCTCTTTCAGAATCCTGGGATGTATCCCAACCGGTCCCATGGCCTTGTCCACTTTCAGTTTTGCAAGCTTTACTAACACATCATCTTCTGTGAATGGTGTGGTAACATATATGTATATCACCACTCTGCCCCAGTGCCAACCAAACTACTCCCCACAGGAATGTCTACACATAGCTCATGGAAAAGTAGGCACAGTCTAGCAATACAGTTATACCCACTTGCAATTTTCTAAGATCCATTTTCCATATAAAAAACATGCATTTTACATGAAAAAAAGTTTAATAAAATTGCCCATCATTTATTTATTTATTTAACTCCATGTATATACCACTTTATCCTAAGTCAAAGCGGTTTACAATTAACATGGAATTTACATTTAAACTTACATGGAACAGGGGCAGGGTACAATTGGCTGCTTCAACAAATTAGTGTTAAGAGCCCAGGCATAACTGCTACAAATACTGTAACATTTGTAGTAATTACTTTGCATCTGTCCCAAAGTATTCTATGAACAGATATGTTTTAAGTCTCTTTCATAGTTCAGACAAAGTTTCACAAGAACTGAGGAGAGAGTTTCAGGATAGTAGGTGAATGTTCTACTCATATTGCAGGTTTGTTGATTGCTTTTTGTCTTTAAGAGTGGGATGGAGAGAAAGTTTTGGTTCATGCATCTTCTTGCTCTAGTGTAAGGGGTTTATATATTAGGGTTTGAAGGCTAGTTGCTGTTTGGTGATGTAGGATCTTGAATATTCATACTATTATTTTATGTTTTATTCTAAGTGTGATTGGGAGCCAGTGAAGGTACTTTAGTACAGGAGTAACATGTTCATTTCTTGAGACATCAGTTATAATACAGGCTGCAGTATTTTGGGCCATTTGTAGGGGGTATAAAGCTTGTTTTGGAAGGCCTTGGTATATTATATTACAGTAATCTAGATGTCATTTGAAAAACCGATCTGAAATCCTTGTGGTTGAGTAGTGGGCGGAGGTTTGGAAGTATCTTCATCTTGTGGTATGCCATTGTTGTGATTCTTTCAATCTGCAACCAAAGGTTTAGCATCTGGTCTAGCTATATATGAAAATAAGCGACTTCTGATTTTACTTCCAGCTCAATATGATTAATTCTTAGGGTTGTTGGTCGGGTGAAATTTGGATCTCTCATTACATGGAGAACTTCAGTTTTATTATAATTTACGGAGAGATTATGGCTTGTTAGCATGTTTCAACGCAATTACCCAATGACTATTATAGTTGTGTGAATGGGGTTGCCTATAAGGAACGGAGTGTAGATCATTATATCATCTGTGTAGATGTCGTATTGGTCTTTTAGGTATGATGTATCCATGACAAGGTAGTGCTATGAATTCCCACTTCCTATAGTCTGAATATGATTGTGTTGTGGTTTATGGAGCTAAATGCAGCTGAAATGTCAAGATAGATAAGTGCAAAATCTTGTCCTGGCTTTTCAATACCTCTTATTAATGTGTCTAGTAGAGTTGTGAGAAGTGTTTCGACCCTGTGGTGTGGACGGAAGCAATGTTGCTGAGGATCTAAAGAAGCATATGTATGGATGTGTTCTTGTAGTTGGACCTATCCTAACTTTTCTATTATCTTTACAAGGAATGGTATACTTGAGATAAGTTGGTAGGAGCTAGGTGGTGGTGTGTCCATTCAATAGTTCAATATTCATCTGAGGCTTTCTTGAGGGAGGCAGACATGTAACCTTGAGATAGAGAAGAATGGATAATCTTTAGAATTATTAGGGATAATTTAGTGCTTGCTAGCTTTATCCATGAAAATGGGCATGGGTCTAGTGAAGACATTGAGCCCGATTCCCAGAGGGGTACGTCTGATCCATCCAGACATCCCCAATGAAGACGGTCCCGTTAGGACCCAATTCTGGACCACGGGAACAAAACATTCCCATGGTACACAGAATCGGGCCCGAGGATGGCCCGGCATGCCCCTGCCTGCCTGCAGGGATGTCTTCCCCGCAGACTCCCCTGGCTGCTGCGGCTCGACCTTCCTCTTCCCCACCGCCTGACCCATGACTGGCCAGCCAGGGCCTGGATCAGGTGGCGGGGACCCCTCCGCACCCAGCCCCGGCCCCGGTGCGGATCCCCAGGCTCAATCACCAGATCAGTGCTGCTTATTCCATCTTCGAGGTGGAATAAGAAGCACATCCCCTTTGATCCAGCAGGATGTATAGGGCCGTGACCGGAATCGGCACTGTACGTCCTGCCAGGTTGGCCCACCCTGGCCCTGCCCCTGTCCGCTCTTGCCCTTTGTCAGCTCTCCCCGTCCTGCTGCTCAGGAATTTGGGGAGAACCAGAGGGGGAATCAGGCCAGGACGGCTTGTGGGGCAGCCCTCTGCATCGGGCTCATTGTCTTGTTAAGATTGGAGATTATCTCTTCAAGTTGTTCTGTCGTTATCATTTCAAATGAATTCCAGCTGTGGATGCATTTTATTTTGTCAGTTGTTCCATGGGTAATATTTGTGCTGGTGTGAGTGGTATTGCACTTACTATGTAAACGGTAGGCCATTACTTATGGGCTTAGGTTTGAACCTAGACTGCTACTGATGTTTTATTGCTTGGGGTTTTTTCTGAGTGAGTTTGCTATGGCAAATAGCTCTCTAGGCCAGTTGAGGGAGCCCATGATTATGTTTGCGTGGTACTCTCTTTTCCATTTATTTGTGAGTTGTATTCCTTTTGTTTAGTTGAGAATACATTTCAGAGATTGGTATCCTTCATGCGTCTCCATTTCTGTTTGATTTGTCTTAGTTTGCGTTTTAATTCCTTAATTTCCTTGGCGTACCATGGTGCATGGTGTTTATTGCTTGTCTCGCATTAACTTTGATTTATTGGAGTAATTGCAGCAGAGGCAATTGTATTATTCTAATTGTGGATTATTGAATCTAAGTCAGTTATGTTGAGAACCAGATGTAGTATAACCTCTTTGAGGAGGAACCGCTTGTTGAAGCGTTTAAATCGGCGCTTGATGTGAGTTAGAAATCCAGGCAGGACTGAGAGCTGGAAGGGTTAAGTGAAAAGGATACACCCCTCTTGGTGAAGTCATACCCTGGTACATGTTTGTCCCTCCCCTATTCCTTTGTCCTGTTGCTCTCTCTGCTTGCTAGAGATAACTACTCTCCCTCTGCTTCACTAGAGATAAGAGTACGGAAGACTTTCTCCAATCGGGACTATACTGTAATAAAGTGACCAATGTAATGTAGTGGATCCTTCAGAAGCCATGAAACTGGGTAAAGCTGAAGAAAGTCTGTCTGAAACTGACAGCATAGAAAAGCACATGGCCCAGGGTTGCCATGAGCAACGTAAACAAGGAGTGTCACGAGGGGAGAGAACACGCCCAAACTGCAAACAAGCCCCGAGCTCAGGGTGTAATGAGAGGCAGCTGGATGAGGGCGGGGTGCAGTTAAGCCCTAGGACACATGCACATAAAAATTACTCACCTGAAGATAGTGGGAGAAGCACAGGAAAGGGAACAGGAGGAGCAGGAAGAAGGAGAGGACTCAGAATCAGGAGTCTCAGCAGGAGAGTTGATGAGAGACCCAGCTGCAGGACTGAAGGAAGCCTTGGTCGTAGGACTGGTTGGGAAACCAGTTGGAGAAAGGGACCAGAGGAAAGTGTCCAAGTTGAAAGCTGCAGGTCCAGAGAAGCAGAGACGTCCTGACCCAAGGACATTTATATGTCAGAGAGAAAGCAAAGGGTAAAAGGCAGGAGAATGCAGCCGTGCTGTGAAAGCCTTATTGACCCAACTGTGCTGAGAGGTTCCTGTGTGAGAAAGCCGGAAGGTAGGCTGTATAAACCTGATAGAAGAGAAACTGAATGTAAAAGTTTTCCCTGTGACTGCCAGAGTTTGTGGGGCTCTTCTATAGCAAATTCCAGTATATATGGTAATCTTCCACCCTGCTTTGTAGCAAAGGGGGAAGGGAAGTCTCGAGGCAGTGAAGAGAGACTGCACTTTGGAGGGACGTATAATAATCCACAAGAATACTTAGCTGGGGGTGAGTGTGAAGAAATGCAAACAGAATTTCTTATGGAACAAACCCCAGAAGAACAAATGGATTGTACGCTGTCTGTAGCAGACCATGTCACGTCTCTATGCTAGAATAGCTGTTAAGAGTTCTGGTAAAACAGCATTGAAAGCAAGAGAGTTTGCCTTTGTTAAAAGGGACTGCTGCTGCTATGTTTTTGTTCTACTAAGTGTTTATAAGAGCTGAAGATATAGAAGCTGTTTCTGTTCCTGTTTCGTTTCATTTTTGTACCAGAAGTATGGTCATTTTTGTTCTTGTTTTTCTTGCAAATGAATCCACCCGGAAGGGGAAATAAAATCCTGTCTTTTGCCTAACTCCACTCGACTACAACTCATTCCTTGCTTAGTAAGAGGGACTACAACCCCCAGAAGGCAGTGCAGGGCCAACTGCACTCCCTACTTGCTAGGTTTGGACACGTCCAGGCTGACCTACCCCCATGCTTTTGCCTCTGGGGAGGGTTACTGGTGACACCAATCATGAAGAAATGCTGTAATAATCTGATAAGAACTCTATATAATCTCTCTGAGCCCTCTGGTGGGGGCCCAGAATTTGGAAAAACTATTTTCTCTGGGTCTGTGCACATTAAACCGTTGTTTCCTTCTAAGACTCCTTGGGTGTTTCTTTCTTCACTCGTTTATCTGCTACAGATGTGCTGAGTGTGTACTTCTTGCATATGGATGTGTTTTGTGGTAATTTGAATGTAATCAAGAAGTGATCTGACCATGTAACTGGGGTGATTTTCAGTGCAGGATGGTAGTCACCATCTAGTAGCTCATGAGGGGCTAAGATGAGGTCTAGTGTTCATAGGTAGGATTATTTATGATTTGTTTAAAATGTAGTGTCTCCATTGTATTGGGAAAGAGTAAGCTTGTTTGGGGGTAGTAGATGTGAAATTTAGATTCCCTAGGAGAAAAATGTGTTTTGCCTGAAGCTGAGTGTGTTCATATTTCTTCAAGCAGGGCTGATAATTTGTCTGCTTTTATATTTGGTGCTCTGTGTAGGTAAGACATAATGTGAAATTTTTGTTTGCAATTCTGAAGATATCAAGGTTATCTGCGGAGCTAATTGTGATTGTGGTAAACTTTAAATTTTCTTTAGCCAGGATAAACACTCCTCCACCCCTCCTGCTTGCTCTTGGCAGTTATGTAATGTTTATTTAGGGGTGATAAGTAGGTTTAGTAGGACATTATCAGTATCCGTAAACCAGGATTCTACTACAAACATTATGGGCCCGATTCAGAGTCACGGATTGCAGAGCTGCACGTCCCAGTAGGTTGTGCAACCCCGCAAGCCATCTGGACCCTATTCCCCTTCCTGCTCTCCCCACATGCCTACAACAGTAGGACGGGGAGAGTGTGTGAGAGGGGGTGGGGTTTGGGCAGAGTGAGGGTGGGCAAGCTGGGCAGGACGTACTGCAGGGTCAGTGGGGACATGCTGCTTATTCCACCTCAAAGGTGGAATAACTAGCACTGACCCAGCAATCAGGGCTGCAGATCCCCTCCCCCCCCCCCGACTGAGACCAGGTACAGGGGGGTCCCTGCCGCCTGATCCAGTCCCCGGCTGGTCAGCCGTGGGTTGGGAAGAGGGGGGGCCGAGCCAGAGGAGCCTAGGGAAAGGGTGTCCTTGCTGCGGGAACGTTTTGCCCCCCAGTACAGAATCGGGTCCTAATGGTTGGGAGAGAGTCTTGTACTGGCAAGTTTCACGTTTTAGCAATCATATTGGTCCTGGAGAAAACTGAGTTCCTTGAGGGCTGTGTTGACTTTCATTGAACCAATATAACAACTATCCATGGCTGAGGATAATAACAGCATTGGGGGGGGGTGGGCATGTTTACTAAGAAATGCACCGGTAGTGCATGTTTGGGGCCCAAAGGTTAGCATGGACACACGCACTAACTTTTGGGGGCATGTGCGTCCATCACCCTGCTATTACTGAAGTGTTAACATGCCACACCGCATTAACGGACATTTAGGTGTACTTACTGCCACCCCTTGAAGTGGTGTTAAGTGCACCCACACTAACAGCTATCTATGCAGTTAGTGCTCACCCAAAATGCCAGTGCTAATCATCAAGCGCCCACCACCTGCCCTGTCCTTACCTGATTGAGCACTACCTGTGTAGCGTGGGAGTTTTAGCACAGGGCTCAAAGCTAACTACTGTATTTTCTTTTTTCGTTTTCTTATGTTGACTCGATCAATTATATCACAACCCACAAAAAATCCATTACAAAAATCAGCTTACAACTGATAGGAACTAATCAATGGGGTAATAACTGAGTCTGCAGTGGTCAATGTTTTCTTTTTAAATGTCAGCGATTGTAGGTAAAAAAGATTCCAGATATTCTTTAGCAGTAACTGGATGGTGGCTGCCACTGAATTTCCCGATAAAGCAGTGAGATGCCAGCACTATAGAAATCGGTAATCTGGATAACAATGGTGCTGAAAATCATTACTATTGGATAACATAAGTCTCCATCCCAGTTTCACCCCTGGACTGCCCTAAATAGCACTAAGGTGGTCTGTGGAGATATTCAGTAGCACTATGCAGATAGTGCCGTTGAATATCACTCTCATTGGGACTTACCTGGTTAGCAGATAAGCCCCTTTGAAATACTGCTCCCATCTTTTTCTGGATACAAGTTGGTAAGAGCGTCTAACTTCAAACACATCACTCTTAAGCACTGTAAAAAATCACAAAGGAGATGATAACCTTAAAAACTCATGGCCATTTCTGTGCAAAAATGGGCAAGGTAAAATGAGTTTGGACCATCAGAGACCCGCCATGGAAATGTGTCTCCAGGGCTGTACATCTCTGTTTATTACAGGAGTGAACCAACTACATCGCCTTCCCCATCATTAGCTATGAGCATAGATTCTTTTCTGTACTAATAATATCAGTGATAACTTGTGGGATTACTTTCCACTGTGAGTCCTTGTATATCCCAGTAAGTGCGCATTTTGTCTGGAACATACAGTATTTGGTTTGTTTCCTTGGCTGTCATTGCTTGTTACATCATTTTCACACTGCCCACCCACTGCATCTGCTTTTGTTGTCCTTGCTTAATTAAATGAATCAGGTCCTGCTTTGCATCCAGTCTCTGAACGACTTCTACTCTCACAAAGAGACAAGGAAAATGGTATGGAGTATTAAGAATATGAACATCAAATGGGGCTAGTCTTGAGGGAATAAATGAAACGGGGTAATGGTGGAGCCCGATATTACTGAAACAATACAGCAGTGGAATCCATCAAGTGCATGGTGCATGGAGGCATAGAAATATTAATAACCCGGTATCTTATTGAAAATATGAGCCTCACATATGAATAGTAGGGATGTGCATTCTTGAGCATGCATTCGCTTTGTTGGATATCTAAAATGTGCTGACATGGGGTTTTGCATGCACACTAAGAGCCTGATATTCAGCGCCGGCAGCTGGGTGCGAGTACAGCACTTAGCCATCAGTACTGAAATTTAAACACAGATATCCAATGCCAGGTCATATGTGGCCTCGGCATTGAATATCTGGAGTCACCGCACAGCCTCTGCAGTCGCAGAAGCTAACCAGGTGGTGGTGATATTGCACCACTACCCGGTTAGCTCCTACGGATAAAGCTAGGCCAGCTTTTGCTGTTCCTAGCTTTACCCGCAAGTCACTAACCGGGTAGCGGTGCAATATCACTGTCACCGCCCCTGGAATGCCCACAACATGACCAATGTTAAGTGGTTAGCACTGGGGCATATAGTGATGTTAGTTGGAGATATTCAATCCCATTCAGCAGCATTTACCTGGTTTATAGGTCTGTAGACCATGTAAATGTCTTTCAATATCTGCCACAGTGTTAGCATGGGGCTCCATGGTAAAAACACCTCACTGACCAGTAAGCATGCAACTGGACGGATTAAGGACATAATGGCACATTGCAGTTAGCACGGGTGATATGGGCATGTGCTAACTACGAATGTTACCATTAGCACTCCTCAAGGGGTGGTGCTCAGTGCACCCATGTGCCAGTTAGCATGGTGCAGTATGTTACCAGTGCAATAATGGCAAGGGAAAGACTGCAAACCCCCCCCCCCCCCCAGAAGTTAGTGTGAGCCTCCAAGCTAGTTTAGCAGCTCAAATGTGCATTAATGATTCACCCTCAAGTAAGTCTTCCTCTGTGTAGAAGTCACTTGTATGTGCATATACCTATGAATAAACATGAGCACAATTGATACCTGCATGTAAAAAAGTTCTTATGCACATACAACAAATGTGTAAAAAGCGCATGTGAAACAAACTAAAATAAATTACACAGAACTGGGAAAAACGTTTTGCAAGTGCACATCATGTATCTGTGTGTGTGTATATACGGTATATATAAAGAGAGAGCGCGGGAGTGTATGTGTGTGCAGGGCCATACCTAGGCTAGATGAGCAGTGTGGCAGCACAGGGCAGAAATACAAGAGGGGTGCTGATATCATCACTGGCCTTCCAGAATGCTCAAAAAGAGTGAGTTGCTGCATGTGACTCAGTGGTGGAGGGGCACCAGATTCGTTAGTCGCACAGCTTGGTAAAGTCCTCTCGGTGTGTTTGGGTATGACCCTTTTCCCAGATCAATCCCAAAGTTGAATCCTCAGCTTCTTGGGCCAAACAGGGTTAGGAATCCTGCAGAGACAGAATTCATGGCTGTGGGTGTTACTGAGTCTTGGCCATCACTCATAGATGATGGTGACAGAACTCAACAACCTATGATTACAGGGGTCTGATAGAAACCCTGATGCATGGCTCCCAGTTTGCTATTACTGAAGTAACTTGTAAAGGGAACATCCATGATAGGGATATGCTTTCATCTGAAGCAAAAGCAGGAATCCTGGTGAAATGGCAACCGCATGAACAGTGCTAAAAAGTGTATGCTCTCATAAGTGTGTGCTCTCACGAAAGAGTGCGCACTATTACATAATAGGGTGCACTATAAAAAAAATAAGAAAATGAAAAAAAACAAATAAAGATATCATAGAAAACAAAATTTTCCCTGATATTTGTGGAATTGAGTCCCATTATTACAAGTTCCCAGCCTTAGTTCTAATTGAACTAAACGCCTAAAAGAACAGGAAGAAACTGCCAGGTTAAAAAAAAACCCGATATACTGTAAGAATATTTTGCTGGTCTCACAAAATGGTATCTGCAGAAATTCTCATTTTTTCCAGAACCAATATATAAGTAGCAGTACTCTGCACTGCATTTGGAAGACTAATTCTCTTTCTCAAGTATTGTTGAACATCTCATCATGATTCAGCATGATGCAGTCTAAGTCAGGCAGTTTTCCAGCGAAATAAGGAGCTTAACGCCATGCTCAAATAGCAAATGTGTAGTGTTATGGTTGAACAAGAATCAACACTCTCTTCACTGCGGTATTAATATTCCAAAATGTGCAGGAACATGGAAACATGTTCCTCGGTGTTTCACCACAGCAGCGTGTCAGAATAAATTATTGATTCCTACAGCTGCATATTACGAGCAGCACTGAAAAAAGATGATTTTTAACAAAGATTTATCTAGAAATTACAAAGGATGTATAAAGGAATTAAGATTGAAAACTATTTCCTATGATTATTTCTGTTGAAATTCTTATCTGTTTTTATTTTCAACAATATATATTATACACATATATACATACACGCACACACTATGCTGGTTATTTTAGAGGCTCTATTCACCTTTTTCACATGTATAATCAGGCAATAAACATGTAAATTGCATTCACAGGTAAATGACTATTTTAGGAAAGGCTCGTTTTTTTTCATGTGGAAGTCCACACCACGTCAAAAATAAGGATGTGTTGAGGGCATGGACTGGATGGGGCAAAAGCTACATGTATATTCCCCATTTCATATAATAGGGAATGCACAAGCAAGCCCAAAATTGCTGTTGTCCAGGTTTTCACCTGTTCCCTATCATGAGTAGGTCTGAAAAAAGTGCTCTGTTTGCCCCTCCCTTTACAGGAGGGATTAAGGGGAATTAAGGGGGATAGTCCCCTTAATCCTCCAATGATTATGACCTCCTCCAAACTGAAATGACAGTAAAGATAGGCTCTTCTGTAGTTGAGTAACAGCATCTGTACTGTATGTCTTGGTTTGCAAAATGGTGTAGATACGTGTCAGTTGTGAAGTGCTGGCACTTAATAGTTGCCATGTTCTCCACTGATTTTTCCCGTATATATATTTCTAAATGGCTTCTCCCACTGAACGTGATGTATATTTTAGAAGTGGCTCCGTGTTTAGCAGAGCTGTTCCTAAAATATCATCAGAACCGACTTTGCCTCAGTTCAGATCTCCTATCTAAAATGGGCCTCCACATATACTACAGATGCGATGAAGCTAATTTTAGAATAGTGAGGCACCATTTGCACGTATAAAAAGCCAGCTTACATATGTAAACGGTCATACATACCTATTCTTAAATTGTGAATGTCCCAACTTGGATGTCCCTTTTCCTACGTAGACAACCTATGCAAAATCAGAGACTTTTATTAGGTTCGCTAGCTGTCAGCATGGATCTGACCCGTTGGACGCACGTTGACCACTAGCATGGGGCCACCAGATTTTATCGCTAGCTGTCCATGGCATATTAGGGTTGCAAGTGGGAGGGTGGTGAGTGGGTGGGGCGAGTTTGCTACCTGCATGGTGGGCTAGTACTGCGGGTGCACTCATTGCCGCCTCCATAGGTGGCATTGAGTTCTTTCGCACTCTTGTCATGCCACGGCAGGCCCACATGCACCTTGGTAACTTCTGAGAATATGATTTCTATGTTCCAGAAGTTTACACTGTGGTGTTGCCCTAACGCGCCATGGATTCACACATTATTGGTGCATTAGATGCAACATCACAGCGTCCTTTAGTAAAAGAGACCCTGTGTGCATTTGTGTGTGTCTGTTTTTATATATGTGTGTGTGTGTGTATTTATATATATATATATGTGCCAGACCAGTGCCACCTGGTGCATCCCAGGATGCACCGCACATAGCCAGGTGTCGTCATTTTTCAAGATTACAGTGTGAGGGCAGAAACCTGAAGGCATTGCTCCAACCTTCTGACTTTTAAGATACTAGGGGTCCAGAATTTACCAGGAAGGTTTGAAGGTGGGCGGCTAGGGGCCACTAAGCCACCAGGCCATTTCTTTAGCTCACTGGGGTGCAGGGTAGGGACCACTGGGCCACTAGGCAATCTTTTTGGTGTGGAGGGTTTGGGAGGCCATGATGGAAGGGGTCCATCAGGGAATCTGGTCATCTGAGGTGGTCCAACTTCATCTCCAATGATCTTTTGGCTCCTGCTGCATGTTTACGCCAGCTTGAAGCCGCCATAAAGATCCTGTGTTAAAAAAAAGTTACAAAACTGCTCAGTTTCAGCGTAATTTTTTAACATCAGGCACAATTAAAAACTCTTTGTTTTGTATGTGATTAGCATGCCCATGCACTATGCATTAAAGCAGTGGTTTTGCTGGTGATTTTCCCACACTAGTTCGCTTTGTGCATCGAAGCATAGGCCTACAGCGGGAAAATCTACAGCAAAATGCTGCATTAGAGCATAGCACTACATTTCTGCATCAGCCCGTTAGTATTTACTGTGCTATTAGTTGTTGAATGTTGTGCATGAGATTGTAACCAATCCTTAGTAATATCAGTAATTTCATAAATATAAAATAGTTAGGTGAAATGAGGGATAGCGAGGTAGATTGTTGATTAAATCAGAAACTGCAATGGGGAGCTTGCGGATGAAAGGGGTGTGCGAGGAATGGGCAAGGACAAGAGTGGATGATTACAGATTTCAGTATTAAGATAACAGCAAATATCTGGTATAGTTTATTAGCTGGTGCACATTGTTCATGCTACTATTTTTTATTCCCATTGAATATTTTACATTTAAATGAAAATTTGGCCAAGGAGCAGAAGGATTACTGTGTGTGAGAGAGGAAAGAGGAGGAGGATTATAGTCTGTCTGGTAAGGAGGACAAGTATTCCTATAGCTGACAAGAGAGGAATTACAGAGAGCCTGAAGTGGAAGGAGGTTTACATAGGAGTTATGAATAGTGAATTCCATTTAAGTAATCTGTTAGGATAATAGTAAAACAGCTGCAACACCACATTACTTTTCTATGTAGCACTCAGCACATCACAAAAGGCATCGTGAAACCCTTTACAGATACTAGGACCCTGATTTACTAAACGTAGTAAATCTCACTTGCAGCCTATGCAAAATGATTAGTGCAATGCATTACTTTGCTGGTTGCCTTTGAAACAATCGAGGGCCTAATCTTTATAAAAAAGAAAACAAAGCTGGGCTCTTAAGCTATGTGCCTGAGATTATTTTTCAAGCATCTCCATGTGTACAAAGTGGCACTTACACATGTAGGTGGTTATTTCAAAAGCCCTATATGTGCATCGGACATCTGAAATTAGGCACGGCGATGTACTCAGAGTCATTTTAGAAGCCGGCTCTGTGGGTTCCCAAGGGTGAGGACATCTATGTCTGAACAGGGGCATGGATTAGGTGTGTCCAGGGTATTCCTGGAACGTGGACGTCCTCGCCTAATTTCAGAAATGTCCTGTATGTCCTGAACCGTTTCTAAGCTTATACCTGCTCAATGCATGAATAAGCATCGGAAAAGTGCTTATTGTATTAGACAGAGATCTGGAGGGTGCAGAGAAGGAGGTACCCTCATATCCCCTATATTTTCCATGCCGATAATGAACACTGATAGAGAATGAGGACTCATGTTTTCATTTTGCTATGCCACTTAAAATGGATGTGTCCACCCTACGCTTTCCTAACGGGGACAACTGTGTGGCTGCCAGCATGGACATCCATGTCGGAGACCCCGATGCTATTAAAATTAAGAGGAGACATTGAAGTCCCTGGGTTTTCTTGGCATGTTCTGCCTTGGATGTCCCTGATTTGATTTGGATGTCCTTTCTAAACTGCCGCTTCACCATCATTTACAAGTGTAAATGGCCTTTCAGGAAGTTGCTATTCACACATGGAGATCCACAATACACAGAGGTTTTAAAGGGATGTGATTTTGGCATGGTATGGATGAGCCAAAATCTGCACTTGTATACCGCATCATATAATGGGAATACACTGCATCCCCCTGCATCTAATACAGTACCCCACGCTAGTAATGTGTCTCCAACCTGTGTTACTAGCATGGGGCTTAGTAAACATGCCCCAAAGTCAGGAGTCTAAAATATGAGACCACCCCCCCCCCCCCATGTATTATTGTCACTGTTTCTGTAGTGACATTTTAGAAGGGACATCTAGGAAGAATCTGGGATGTCCAAAAATCCAGGGGAGTGACAGCACTGAAGGGAGGCACGTACAAGTGTCTTCTGACATCATGCCATCTCCACCCTGAAAGATGAACATCCCAGTAACCAGTTCTGGCAATGGGCCCAGATATGTGCATGAGTGTGGCCATTTCACATCTCTAAACTGCATGCCCACAGGACCAGGTACTTTGATGTCCTGGTTGAGGTATTTCAGAAGGGGGCGACTATGTTATGAGACTAGCACATCCTGGCTGGTCATTTCGGAAAAGCAGATGTGCGGCGGTGTGTCAGTAATATATTTTGAGTATGTATTTTACATGAAGGTTTCTTCAGCCAGGAAATATTAACCGTGATTATAAAAGCATATTGCGCTCTTCTCCCTGGAAGTGTTGCAACCATGAAATAATCCCTTTTTTGCACCTTACTGGCGGTCAAGAGCAGGTATAGGGAACACCTCAACAAGCAGGGCCAGAAATTCTGAAATTGCACCATGGTGTGCATCTCCCTTGCTTCGCCCCGGGTACACCTCCACCACACCCCTATGCTGGATGTGTTCACGCCGAGGACATCTACATGACCTGGCTTTCTAAAATAGCTTTGGGGATAACTCTGTGATTTGCATGTCTAAATGCCCATTTTCAGAAATCTAGCTCACTAATAGGGCTTCTAAAAGGTCCCATAGTAGTTAAAGAATAGAGATGCTTTTTAATTCTTTTTCATAAGCAAGCTTTTCATCACAAATGCACTGTACTTGTTCACTAAAAGAAAATGAAGCCAATCAGAACTTGCAGAATCTAAGATTATGGAGCCATATGCCTCCGTTTACAGTCACCAGGGTTCCCGTCCCCTGTTTATTATGTCGCCCTTACTTCTTTATAGCCCATCTGTTTCTGAGAAAGCCTTCGATAAAGACCCATGGACTGCAGCATCCTTCGCAACCCAGAAGATGGACTATGGTGATTTTTAGCCAGGTTGATGTCCTGAAAACTTTTAATAAGTTTGTCTGCTTTTACCACATCGCAGCTGGTATGGAAGATTTAAGTCAGCATTGGCCCCAGTTTAGTTCCTGGTTTGGGTTGGGGGGTTTTGTTATTTTTTTTAAAGAGAATTACTGCATGCAGGTATTCTGAATCCACTCATAGGTGTTGATTTTTTGCAATGGTTCAGACTCTTTCTCCATGGGGAAAAGTAGAAAAGAAGGTCTATAAACATTATATCCAAATATTTGCTAAAGAAAAAATGGAAAACTTGTTGCAATTCGAATTTTTCAAAACCTAGCCATACACATTTTCTAAATTCTGCGCATTTTATCCTTTTATCAAACAGCGAGCTGGATTTAAGCAGAGAACAAAGGTAGAATCAAAAAATGCAAATGCCTCCCACTCCTGCAAGTTATTTTTTTTATCACACTATTAAAATAGCCTCTCTTTTGGGACAAAGATGTGACATGGCATTTTAGAAAGAATATCCAAGTCAAATCGGGAATGTCCAGGGTAGAATGTGCAGATAAACGCCAGGGATGTCTATATCTCTCGCTGATTTTAGTAACATAGACGTCCCCTAAGTGGACATCCATGCTGGTGGCCACATAGACATACCCCTTAGGAAAGCGAAGGGCAGGGATATCCATCTTATGCAAGCTACTATAAAGTGATGTCCAAGAGCATAGCAAAATGAAAACATAAGCACCCCATTCCCTGTCAATGCTACTCCATCAATATAATTAGCTACCTGACTGAAGGCCAAACAGTTTATGACAATTATCCACAGGTTCACCATGAGTCTGTATTAACTCAGTGGCACTTAATAACAGCAACAAAGCAACCTGTTATGAAATTACCATCTAACTGCTAATGCAGTGTAGCTATCTGTATACCGTATTATCTGTTATGTTGTTAACATGCAATACAAAACATGCTCTATATTAATGACATAGCAGCCCTCCCAAAAATCCTGAGAACACCCCAAACAGTTACCACAGAGATTTTGCCCCTAATACACCTCAACCTTTGCATTTAGAATGTGTGAAATGCGTAGTCTTAGCACCCCTTAATTGACCTCTTAGAGAAACATTTTATAAGCGGCTTAGGCGCATAGAAAGCAATATTTCACATGCTGAAGAAGTGCCACGAAGTAGATTCACATAAAAGTAGTTCCTCAAAAAATAGGAGGGAATATTCAATGGCAGGAATTAGTGCGAGTAAAACGACTGGCCGTCGCCGCTTTAAATTAGATCCAGATATTCAGTGCCAGGGTCATATCTGGCCATTAGCATTAAATATCCGCTGCTCCCCATTATTGTTTAGCTAACCGGGCAGTGATGTTTTTCAGCCGCTACCTGGTTGGCTAAAGTTTTTAGCCAGTCTAGGTTAGTTAGTGAATATCGCCACTGACCTAGAGTCACCGTATCTGCTCCACCCCCAGAATACTTCAGTGCTAGCCTGCTTGCATCTGGAAATTTAAACCCAGTAGAAGAGGATATAAAGCATCACTAAGGGGGTTATTCTGAGCCACGAATAGTAGGGATGGACGTCACAACGGGATGACCATCCCCCACATCCATCCCCGCTATACGTGCCAGCTCCTGCCCCCGACTAACTTCCCTGCCGGTTGTGCAAAGGAAGTTAGATGGGGCGGGGAAGGCGCAGCCCAGGGGTGGAGTCTGGGTGGTTGCCGGCCCTGGACGTCTATGGCCGTTTCTAATATCGGCCCTGTACATCCGGGGCCAGCGACATGTGCGGGGAAGTTATAGCACCTCGGAGGTGGAATAACTTCCCTGGACATTTTTTTTTTGCTGCTGGGGCACATATAGGGTAGGGGGGTGCCAGTGGACATTCCCCACAGCCCAACCCTGGCCTTAGGAGGCCAGACCGGGGGTCGGGCTGCTGGGAATTAACTTTATTCTCCGGCGACCAGCATTGCAGCTCTTCAATGGAGCAGCGGTGCCATGTCAACATGATGCCATGGCACCGCGGCTCCATTGAAGAGCCTTGACTGAGTTAGCCGGGTGCAGTCCTGCATGTGCAGGCCAGACAGAATTGCAGTCCCGGTTCAGACCGGACGCACAGAGGGGATCTACCTCTGGAACAGAATCAGGCCTTAAATGTTTATTGCCGCTGAATATCCCACCAACCTCAGTTTAACCCCTTACCAAGTCTGCTAATGGGTTAAGTTGCTTTGAATATGCCCCCTATAGTGCCTACCTTTGTGCAATATATGTATGAGCACTGCCAGGGCAGAGCATAAGTATTCCAGGCTAAGACAGACACTTATGCATTCATTTTATACACATGAGCCACGTCTCCCAGAACATATGTGCATAAAGTTGCTGCTGCAGGTCTGTCTTTGTGTGGGAGCTTACGGATAGGCACATATGCTGCCTTTATAAAATAGATGCAACATGTGAGTCTATCTGCCTTGTCTCTTTGGAGTAAATTTATAAACCATTTCTGCCTCTACAATAACATTTTACATGCAGAGAGGCATTTTTAAAAATGCAAGCAGTATATGCTTGTAAAAGTATGCGCAGACTGCCTAACTGTATATACTTTTACTTGCATTATGTTGGCATTCATGAGGGCAGAGTTAGCAATCAACCATTTATGTTATAAAATGCACACAAATGGACTTAAAATAAACTAGGGAATTTGGTAAGCCTGACAGCAGGCGGCTATGAAACAGACCTTAACTTACATGCATTTCCTCTGGAGTAATCTGAGGAAATATTTCTTTATTGAAAGAGTGCTAGGGGAATCCAGGCTCAGCTCCAAAGAGGAGGTTTTATTGGCCTCACCATCAGCCTGCTGGACTGCTGAGGGGAAATGCTGCTGCTTGGATCAGATCCCAGTGTTTGTAGCTTGTGCAGGCACTGAGGGGGCAGTCTGCACCTGTGAAGGACCCTTATCCTCGTCTATAAGGTTGGACTTGCTGTGTCTCCACAACCACGGGGCTTGGTCTGAAGGGGTATGGACAAAGGAGCTGATAGGCCCCTTTGGCACCCGTTCTGCAACAGAGCGGCACAGTGGTGTAAGTGTTTAAGCTGAGTTTGCTTGGTACTGTGTGTTTAGTTTTGTTTTGTGATGGGTAAAAGGAAAAACAAAATGGAATGTAAGATGCAGGGGTCTACGGCCTCGGAGGATAGACATGTTGGCCCGCTTCCTAGCATTCAGTCATTTGAAGGGGCCTCCCTCAGTTCTGGAGGGAGGACCCCCACCGCCTTGTTTGGCTCCTCTTCTTTCCTCTACTTTTATGGGGGTTTCCCCTAATCAGGCCAGGATTATGTTGCCTGATGTAATGTTACCTAAGTCTGTACAGTTCGCAGAGTCTAGTGTTTCTGCTGGCGTCGCTGTTACAGAACCTGAGGGGGAGATAACTTTGACAGATGTTTGGGGTGCTATTAAAATTATGGATGATAAAATGAGTTGAACGATTGCTTCTTTACGTATATACTTTCTCTCAGGAAACTGACTTTTTTGCAACAATTTGATTGTTAAGGACTCGTTATTGGATGACTCCGTGGCGCAGTTGGACTCTCAAATGCAATCACTGTACTAATGCGGTTAGTAATAAAGATATCCTGGTGTTATGTAATAAAGTAGAAGTACTTGAGAATTCACTTTGGGCGCGAAATTTGAGTTTCCTAATTTTTCCGCACTCGTCTTTTGTCTCCAGAGATACTTTTGAAAAAGTACATTAAAGAGATTTTAGTGATATCTAATGTTGTAGAAATTGTAGGTGCATTTTACGTGATATGAAAGTGCATATGAAGGTGAATTAGATGTGATAATACCTTCTGCTCACGATATTATGGCTTTTTTGGAGGACTCCCTTGACATTATTAATTTGCGTGCCACACTCTTAGTCAAATTTGTCTCTGAGTCGGTTAAAATTTGAATTCTCAGAGCTTTTTTCAAGAACAAGGAGGCTAAGTTTTCTGGACAACGATTAAATTTGTTTCCCGATATCATGCAGGGTACACACAGGGCCGGCCCGTCCATTGAGCAAAAATGTTTTTTGCACAGGGCCCCGCGTTTCAGGGGGCCCCGCGCAAAGAACATTCTGCTTTTTTTTAAAATTCAATTTAAAAATAAAAAAGCTGGCTGCTGCTGCTGCCACCGCGGCAGCGGCAGAATGGAGTGTCCCACGGGGGCCCCTCTGCCCGCTGAGCCTCTCTGCAAGGGCTTTCAGATTCGCGAAGGGAGAGTGTCTCCCTCGCATCTCTGTTAAGCCCGCAGGGGCTAATGAGAAATTTCCCATCTGCCCCTTTAGACGCGAGGGAGACACTCTCCCTTCGCGAATCTGAAAGCCCTTGCAGAGAGGCTCAGCGGGCAGAGGGGCCCCTGTGGGACACTCCATTCTGCCGCTGTTTGCAGGAGGGCTTGCCCCAGAGCAGAGGGGAGAAGAGTGTGAGGTTGCTCTTCTTGGTCATTGCACCAGCAGTCAGTCTTTGCAGCATTTCTCAGGAGACTCAGCTGTTTCTTTGGCCCAGTCAGTTGTGGCTCCAATGTTGCTACAGGCTACAGAAAATCTTAGTTATCGGAGGATGAGACTCACTCAGAACACCGAATACCTCAGTTAAATATAATTTAAACAGTTTGCTGGCACCAGTAGTGGAAGAACTAGAAAAGTTGGTAAGTCTTAGATTTTGATATTGGGAAACATTTTCTAGTGATTCGATTCTTGCCTTCATAACGAGGGCGTCTTTATGAAAAGAATCCGCTGCTTGTTTGCAAGTCCAAAGTAGAACTCTGTAAAGAGGAAATAATTTCCACATGTTGTTCAATGAGCTGTGCCTGAGTTTGAACAGCCAATGCTTGTACTTGACGAAATAAAGTTTCCCTCAATTTAACTATAACAGTCCAAATAGTTTCTAACATAAGAACCTCAAGCCACACAACAATGAAGGCTCCAGGAGTTCCAGCCGCTCACCATCCGTTTATTATCCACCTCCTGGGTGGAGATCTTCTAGCACGGGAGAAATTCCTTTAGTACAACTGGCTGATTCCCTTAATGTTTCTGCCTCGTTAAAAAACTCTGGCTCTGAAATTTTTAGTCCATCTACTCTGTTAGTTACCTTTGCCCTATTTTTTGGATAGTGATTGGTCTCTCAAGGGGTTTTTTTTGCAAAAGGAATATTCTATTTAAGGGGCTGACTGTACGTGTATTTCCATATTTATCACGGGCAACACAGAGAAGAAGGAGGGAATTTCTCCAACTGAGACACATTGTGCAACAGTTGGGGGGACAATTTTTTCTTAAATATCCATGCAAATGTACAGTTCAACTGCAGTCAATATTCTATATTTTTATTGATCCGTCCCAACTATTGCCATTTCTGAATGCATGTAGGGCTGTTGTCTTTGAGAATTCCCCCACTGCTTGAATGCAGACTGAAATCCTGGTCTTATGCTTGTCTTTTATCTTGCTTATTTGGATTTTGTTTAATTTCTTTGGTTTCTTCCCCCCCTATTATGGGCTGGGATAAGGGGCAATAAAGCTATTTTGGTTTAATTATAGATATATTGTATTTTCCTTATATTTACTGATTGTAGATTTGTGTTTCTGCCTTCTTGATTGCCTGTCAAGTATGAGAAATAGAAAGTAAAAAAAAAAAACCCTAAAAAAAATGTAAAATCCAGCTTCTTACAATAGTATTGTAGTCCTCCTCCCATTCGTCATCAAGCAGAGGGGCAGAACCAGCAGGGGCTTACCAGCGCACAGGAATCTTGAAAGGTGTGCTGATAATGAGGTGGACGGGCCAGGATGGCAGATGTTGGATAACGGGGGAAGGGGTTGGACAAATGCTGGGCAATGGGTGGAGGAAGCAGGAAAACACATTCTGGACAATGGGGGGGGGGATAGGAAGCAGGAAGACAAATTCTGGACAATGGTGGGGTAGCAGGAAGTCAAATTTTGGACAGGGGGAAGCAGGAAGACAAATGCTGGACAACAGGTGGGGAGCAGGAAGACAAATGCTGGACAACGGAGGAGGGGGAAGAAGCAGGAAGACAAATTCTGGACTATGGGAGGGGGGAGGAGCTGAAAAACACAAAGCTGGACAACAGGGGGAGGAAGCATAAAGCAGGGCCGGCCCGTCCATTGAGCAAGAATGTTTTTTGCACAGGGCCCCGTGTTTGAGGGCTGTGGTGGGGGAGGGGGGCTAAGACTACAAGTGGGCTGATGGGGGGCTTAGGACTGGTAATGGGCTATGGGGGGGGGCTAGGACTGGAAATGGGCTGATGGGGGTTAGGACTGGAAGTGGGCTGATGGGGGGTTAGGACTGGTAATGGACTATGGGGGGGTAAGACTGAAAATGGGGTGATGGGGGGTTAGGACTGGTAAAACTGAAAATGTGGTGATGGGGGTTAAGACTGGTAATGGGCTGTGGGGGTTAAGACTGGTAATGGGCTGTGGGGGGTTAGGACTGGTAATGGGCTATGGGGGGGCTAGGACTGGTAATGGGATGGGGGGGTTGCTAGGACTGGAAATGGGCTGAGTGGAAGGGGGACTTCAACTGCAAATAGCTGATGGAGACAGGGGCTTGGAATGGAAATGGGCTGAGTGGAAGGGGGGGGGCTTGAACTGCAAATAGCTGATGGGGAGGGGGCTTTGAATGGAAATGGGCTGTGAGGGGAGGGAGCTAGGACTGGAAATGGGCTGTTGGGGGGTGCTAAGGTTGGAAATGGGCTGTGGTGGGGGCTTGAATTGAAATGGACTCATGGAGGGGCTAGAAGTGGAAGTAGGCTCATGGGGGGTTTGGATTGGAAATGGGCTGAGTGGAGGGGAGCTAGGATTTGACATGGGCTGATGGTGGGGTTAGGAAAGGACTAGAAATAAGCTGATGGAGGGATTCGGATAGGACTGGAAATGGATGGGGGAGCTAGGACTGGAAATGGGCTGATGGTGGGGCTAGGATAGGATTGGAAATGGGCTGATGGGGGCTAGGACTGGAAATGGGCTGATGCAGGGACTAGAAGGGAGCAGATGCTGGGTGGGGCTGGAATTAGAAGGGAGCTGATGTTGGGGGAGGATTAGAATGGGATGGAGCTGGGAGAGGGAAATGGAGAGGGAAAAATATTTTGTGTGGGAGGGAAGACAAATCTACAATTGGCCTGATATTGGGAGAGTAAGTGGGGATTGAGGATGGAGGGGTAAAATTTGAGTGGATGAAATAGGAATGAGGAAAGAGCAATAGAAGAAAGATTAGTATGTTAAAGCATATGTAGAGAGAGAATGGAAAAAAAAACCTAGAAGAGAGAAGAAAGGACAGCAGATGGAGAGTTAGCAGAAGACACGAAGAAACTAGAAGAAAGTGGCTTGAACAATTGTAACTGAAAAAAAATGCACAAAAGGTAGAAAAATATCTCTTTATTTTGAATTTATTAACTGGAATATGTCAGCTCTGGAAAATGTGCATCATTAACGTCTGTGTTTTGTTTAGTACAAGAGAAAATTAATTTATAGTTTTATTTCTACAGTGTTGTTTTACATTCCAAGTTTGGCTTTTCGGGTTCCCAGTTGAATTATTGTCTTCCTGTTTCTAAATTGTGATTCCTTGTTTGGTGATGGTCTATGTTCTGCATGTGTAATTAAGCTGAGGTATTCTGTTTATATAATTCCTATTTGACATTGCCACTTGTTCTCTTTCCCCAGTAGGTCATGTATTGTTATTCTCTGAAATGTATTGGTTTAATATTTGCAGTGTTGCCTTTTGATAGTTAGGGTATGGTGCTTTGTGAGTCCTGGTAGTGCTGTTAGGATACGGCGGGTTTGCTATGGGTTCTAAATGGGCAGTGTTTGTAGTAGTTCCTAATGTGCCTGGCGGTTGGCACTGGATTATAGTAATGTAGAAATCTTTTAGTCTTTCTTTATCCATATACTCATTAAGAGGCTTGTTTACTAAAAGTTAGTGTATGGTAACATTATGCAATTTTTTTATGCAAATGAGGTGCCTTATGCAAATGAGGCCCCGCACCGAGTCTCCGCACATGGCCCCGCACCCCCCCTTGGGCCGCCCCTGGGTACACAACTCTGGTTTTGAAGCTCCAGGGTTTTGCCTTAGGGACTTCTTTCTATTTGCATTTTCCTTGCAAATGTATTGTCAGTTTTAAGAGTGATACATTTGTGTTTGTAGATGTTTCTCATCTGGAAAAATTTTTGTTGGAACGGAAGGGAGATGTTGGGGAGGTTTGTAAGTAGTTAGTGATATTATGCCTCCTCCTAATTGGCTCAGTGTAGCCTAACTATGTTTTTCACTTTGATGTGGATTATGTTAGTGAAGTCTGGTTTCCCTTGATGTGGGCTAATACAGGGTGCTTAATTTGTGTGTTTTGTTACTATGTTTATATTTGCCTGTTTAATTTGCTTCTGTAATTCCGAATTGAAATCTTAAATAAAGATATAAGAAAAGAAAAAGTGTTAGATGCATCGAATAGCCTCCCAGTGGAGGTGGTAGAGACCACTGTATCTGAATTCAAGAAAGCATGGGACAAACAAAGAGGATCTCTAAGGGAAACATGGACTGTAAAGCTTAGTAGTTAATATGGAAGGGTAGACTGAATAGGCCTGTACAGTCTTTATCTGTCATCATTTTTCTATGTTTCTATAAATTAGGCACCCTGTAATATAATTCCCCTCTCAGAGGACAATTTCTAAAGCCATTAATACTTGCAAAACACTGCTTTATGGGCTCTACGAATGCGGGTTATGGGGCTGCACATCCCAGCAGGATGTGCAGCCCTGCAAGCCGCCTGGACCCTATTTCCCTTCCTACCATCCCTGCACATCTTGTGCTGTAAGATGGGGAAAGCCGGCAGGGGCGTTGTGGGGGTGGACCAGCCCGGCAGCAAGTACAGGGCCGATTCAGGTCTTGGCCCTGTACGTACTGCCAGGCCCATAGAGATGCGCTGCTTATACCACCTCAGAGGTGGTATAAGCAGTGAAAACCCAGCGGCCGGGGCCGGGTACGGGGGGTCCCCACCGCCCGACCCAGACCATGGCAGGTCAGACCTGGGTCAGACGGCGGGGATAAGGTGGGCCGGAGCCGCAGATGTCAGCGGCGCCTGTGGAGAGGATGTCTCTGCAGGTGGCAGGGGCACGCCGGGCCACCCATGGGCATGCTGGACCGTCCTCAGCCCCAATTCTGGCTGCCGTGGGAACGTTTTGTTCCCACAGACCAGAATTGGGTCCAAATAGGCCCACCTTTGCTGGGGCTGTCTGGACGGCCTTGACATACCCCTACAAGAATAAGGCTCCATGTGTAGAAATAGCTTATAAAATTGTGTATCTGTTATGTGCGTATTTATCCTACATATGTGTAACTTTACCAGATTTGGCCAAAGTATTCCTGAGGGGAAAGTTGGGAAGAGTTAGTATGACACACATGACATGAATTTTATGGCATGGTCAAAGACAACTATAAATGTAAGCACATAAATTCCACAGGGTAATTTTCAAAATGGAAGTACGCACATACTTTTGTTTTGAAACTTTGCCGATACTTGCACAGGGAAAAGTATGTGTGTGCTATGTACACATGTACTCAAGTATAAAATCACCCCCTTAGTAACTACAGTTGATCATAGCAAGCGTTAAGCATTTCAGAGTTGTTTCAGACCATTACCACCACTGTAGGTCAAGGAGAAGGATAGCAGACGTGGCGGTGAGGACTGGGAAAGGGTGCAAGGGACGAGGTTCGCCTAGCGTGCCTCGTCTCCTTGCCCCAACCCTGCATATAGCTAACTGAAAAAATTGCTTCATAAACTATCGTCTATGCTATGATGTGAGTGTGCTCTAAGGCCATTAACACACATTTTTAGTAAATATTAACACCTGTCGATTTGCATTAATACAGTATTGCATTTAAGTTCATCTAACCTTTTATTACATGTGTAATTTAGAAGAACTATTTTATTATCTTGATTTGCATAGATTATCATATTTTACTAAGCATAGCCCTTAATAGCTGTTGTTTCATATGTGATATTTCTCTGTAAAAGTTTCCTGATATCAAAGCTCTTCCTTTCTCTCATCTTGAGAACCCTAAATAAGTCTGGCTCCTCTATGCAGGATTCCCTGCCTCTCACGCTCTGCAAAGAACGCTTTCAGACTACAAGGATGTGGCGTGCAGGTTGCTGCTAAACCGACTGGCTGATTCAGCTCAAACATAAGAATCCAAGTTGAGCCATGTTTATATTAGAACATTTCATACAAGGTCAAGTGTGTATCTCTGGATCAGATCTGAAAATGGTTTGGATGATCTGAGCTTAGCTAACACTCCCATCCTTTCCCCCAATTTGAAGGGACTTTGAATTCATTCTGAATAGTACATATCATCTCTTCAAACCCATACAGTTTTAGGTAAAAGCACATTGTAAACATATATGCTCTCTATTTACTTTGCTGTTATACAAGACTCAATAGGCTATTTATTACAAAAGAGAATATTTCCGCTGATTGATCAAATGGCAGGTTCGAATAGGAATTTGACAAACAGAAGAGGGATAAATCTTACCATTGTCCTGGTGCTTTTAAATAAAAATATTTACAAAGGACATTAAAACTAATATTTGAAAATGTATGTTGAAATTCCATTTTTCTGTTAACTATGGTCCCATCTCAACCTCCTTGCCAGATAATTGGCCTTGCTTTCAGTTCAGGATATCTAACTTTCAGCATGAGCAGTTACCAAGCAAGGAGCTCATACTTAATTGGAAGAAACTAACAAAAATACAGTAGTTTCTTATTAGTGTGATGCTGTCTGTAATTAATAGACACTAGGCTACCATCTTTGCTAAAACGTATTAGTAGAAGCTGACAGAATTTAATTTATATAAACAGGTGGAAGGTCCTTTTTCTTACATGTCCAACAACCGGAGACAAAGTACCTGCCAGATTTTTAATTTCTTTTCCATGTTCTAGTTAAGAGTGAGTAGAACGCTTTCACTCTATAGTGTCATGAATATGATAATCTATGGAAATCACTGAAAGAAGGTACTTAAGTTAAGCACATACTACAGGAATCCCTGATGAATTGAAGTCTCTTCTGTTTAGAGAATATGTTGTTGTCTATTAACTGACAGACTGGCAGATGTTCATGAAGGAGCACGGTACAGTAATGTGCTAAGATCGTTCTTGTCGTCCCATCTCCCACACCCTGTAGTGTCGAAGCAGACAATTTAAGCTTTGGCGCTCCATGGTAGATAAAGGAAAAGAGCAAAGAATACGGTACTGACTGTTTTTGGAAATTAATGGGAATTTTAACCAGTTCATCATTTTGTACTCGCCATCTTTATCGTTCGTCTCTATTTATGTTTTCATGCTCTGCGTTTGCTAATTAGCTATTGAGATTGTGATGGAGAAATCTGAGCTGCTCTCTGATTTATAAACTGTGGTGCATAGCAGGCTGACACCCTTTCACACAGTTTTATGTTTTTTCATTGCTATAAATGCTAGCTCGCCAGGGACAGGAAAATAGCTACTGTACCTGAATGTAGCTCACCTTCAACTTCGGCGAAAAGGTGTGAGCTAAATCCAGTTGCCTCCTCCTTTTGTTTAATTTCTAGGAGTCTTTTTTTTTTTCGTGGAACTGCATGGTATGCAGAGCCTTTTCCCAAGCACTTGTGTCTAATGCAGCAGTGCCTCCTGCTCACAGCAAAATTCAGTTTTCATGTGAACAGGCGCCCTTTCCACATTCAGTAGCAGAGTAACTGGTGGCAGAAACAAACTAAAGGGTGCTAGCTGTCACTGGACATACGCTGAGAGCTAGCACGGAGCTGTGACAGCGCTGCCAGATTTTGGCACTATTTGTCCATGGTGCCTTAGGGTTGCAAGTGGTAGGGTTAGGGGAGGAGAGTGGGCAGGGTGAGGGCTGTACAGGATGCATAGTGGGCTGGTAGCTCAATTGCACTCACCACTACCTCCATAGGCCACACGTGCACCGTGGTAACTGTTTCCATGCTCCCAACAGTTAAAGCTGTGGTGCTACCCTAGCATGCCATGGTACATTTATGTATTGTTTTTTATTTTTTGTTTAATTGCAACTGTATTTATCATGGACTGTAAGCTGCTCTGACGGCTCATAGCCAAAGGGTGATATAACAAATACCAATAAATCAAATCAACACTCTAGGGATGTTGATTTGATTTATTGGTATTTGTTATATTTGTTTACTGAAAGGGCTCCTAAGTGTTCCATCTGTGCCCAGCTATCCCTATCCAACCTGTAAGACTAACTCTTATCATCTATAGAACATGACTGCTTATTTTTCCTTATCCAGGGCTGTTGCATTTGTCTTCTTCATTTATGCTCTACCTTACTGGTTGGATGAAGATACAAATTCCTCACTAAATTCACATCCAGAACGCCTCCTGTCCCCTGTCTATCCAGAAAGTTCTGTAATAAAATAAATAGGTTTCAATACTGCTGTATGCATTGCATTGACATCCAGCTTTCTAGATCCCCTAAGTAGCTCACCAGACAGACCTGGCCCTTTGAACAGCTGTGCTTCCATTAGGATTTCAAGGGGCTTTTTGCCGTACTTGGAGACTGTAAGAAATATACTGTTGCTAGATTTGTTCTATCATTGCAGCCTAATGTAGCTGCTGCCAAAGCATTTGGCCTTCTTTGTCCTTGGGATAGCCTGAAAAGTAGACCGAGCTACAAGAGCAGCTACGTATCCACTTGGACTTTGATTTACATAGAGAGCAATAATCAATGTGATTTAGGAAGATAAACATGTTTATCTATGTAAAATAAGAACATAAGATTTGCCATACCGGCATATATGAAAGATTCATCAAGCCCTGTATCCTATTTCCAACAGTGGATTATCAAGGTCACAAATACCTGGCAGGATCCCAAAAGGTGAACAGATCCCATGCTGCTTATCCCAGGGTTAAGCAGTGGGTTTCCCCCAGTCCCCTTTAATAATGGTTTATGGACTTTTTTGCCAAGAACTTGTCCAACCCTTTTCTAAACCCAGCTACACTAACAGCTTTTACTACATCCTCCGACAAAGAATTCAAGAACTTAAAAATGCATTGACTGAAAAATATTTTCTCTGATTAGTCTTAAATGTACTAATTTTAATAGTACACTTAAGAAATAGACTGGTTATTGCTCAACCCATGCTATTAAAAATATGAAACATTTAATTGTACCATACAAATTTTCAAGGGGAAATTCCCTAAGGGGTTTCCTTTGAATAGAGCTTGCAGTCCCACAGATACAACGTTCTTGTGGGGAGGGAGAAGGGGAATTAATTAATTATTACTCTAATAATTATAAATAAGATCTCCTCCTTAATCCAATACCCGGTCCCCCCATGTCTTGCTATCAAGTTTTGTAATAAAAACAGCAACCATAAAAGTGAGGCTGTTGCCCAAACATCTAATGTCCTAGATCATTGTGGCCTTACTAGACAGCAGGGCTGTACCGAGGTTGAATTGCTCCCTGTGCAACTTGCACAACAAGCGCATGCTCCCCCTCCCGCGCGGCGGGAGAGAAGAGGTGCACCCGCTGTGTAAGTTGCTGGCGCGCTAAGCAGATCTGTCCCTCCCTTCTCTGACGTCGCATCAGAGCAGGGAGGGACAGGTGTGCTTAGCGTGCCACGAGAAGGCTTAAAGGGCGCATTTCAGATGTCTGCTGTTGCCTGCCGCCACTGAATGAAGAAAAAGTGGTGGCGGCAGGCAACAGCAGACAGCCGAAATGCGCCCTGTGCGGCCGCACGGCTCACACAGGGCTAGGTACGGTCCTGCTAGACAGTTCCTAGGCATCTCCAGACTTCCAGCACTGACCTACTTATATAGCACTACAAGGATACAAGCACTTTATAAACACACAAAAGAGACATTCCACCCCAGAGGAACTCACCATCTAGTCAGATTGACCCTGAGGCCAGATAGAGATTCTGGACAGATGAGCATTAAGGAAAAAACACGTATCATGAAGTATAGTAAGGATATTATACTGGCAGTTAACATCCTTGTTATCTTTGCTGACATATAGAGGGTAATTTTGCTGTACGCTGCCTTGGATGAATCTCTTCATAAAGGTGATTAATAAATCCAAATTAATAAATGATTTTATAAGGAACCACCTAGATTGACACACAAAGAACATGCGTAAATTCTGGGGTGTTAGTCATTTACGCGGTCATTCCGAGTCGCAAATAGCCGCTATTCGGCCCCCTCTGCATCCCCAGCTAACCTCCCCATACAAACAAGATGTATGGGGAGGCTAGATGGGGGCAGGAAGGGGCAGAGTTAGGGTGAACAGTGGGGAGTCCATGGCCCCGGATGTACAGGGCCGATTCCAATGTCGGCCCTATATGTACGGGGCCGGCAGACCAAACGGGGAACTTATTCCACCTCTGAGGTAGAATACGTTTCCCTAGTCGGAGGGGGATGGTAGGCCCAGGCAGCGGAAGGGGTCGGAGGGGGCTCAGGAGATTCCTTGGGGTAGGGCTGTGGGGAATGCATGAAGTCAATGGCAGCAAGGGATCGCGGCTCCTGAATGGAGCCATGGTGCCATGACAACTGGAAGCCATGGTGCCACGGCTTCATTCAGGAGCCTTGACTGGGTTAGCTAGGTAGAGGCCTGTACGTGCAGGCCGACCGAGATCGGATCCCAGGCCTGCACGTACAGGCCTAGTCACGATTCTGATCCTGCGGGGCTAGACATGCCCCACGGGATCAGAATCACATCTGCCCCTATGCGTATGATTCCAATCGGGCACACAGGGGCATGGACGTCCTGTATGGAATGGGGCCCTAATGCACATAAGTGGCAACTTACATTCATAAATGATCGCTTATAAAATACCAACTATCATGAATTTACGGGCATAATTTGCATCATGCATACCTTCACTGTGGGCAATCACATGGGTGGTGCAAACAATTATGTGCATAGATTATAAAATTATTTATTTACATACATAATTGCAAAGGTAGGCATGGTCATTTAGTCCAGTTCTGGTATAAGTGATTGCACCTTAACGTACATGAATAATTTCACACTTAGGGGGTTATTTAAGAAGCCCTATTCGTGCTTTGAATGTCGGAAAATGGGCATAGAGATGTCCCCGCAGCCATTTTAGAAGCTGGGTCAGGCACTCCGGACATCCAGCCACTTATCCATCTAACTCAGTCAATCCTCTGATTGGAGCTGCTGTGCCATGGCATCCGGTCGCCATAGCCGTGATCTCTGGCCGCCACTGAGATTGTCCTTTCCCTGCAGCCAGACCGCCGATCCGGCCTCCCATGGTCAAGGCCCAGCTGTGGGGAACTTACTTCCATCCACCGCCAAAAGCCCACGTCCACCTGTCTCTTCCATCCACCGCCAAAAACCCACGTCCAGGGGAACGTCCGGTGGAACAAGTACCCTGTCTACCCGGACAAACGTGGACGTACAGAGCTGACCTCAGAATAGGCCCTGTATGTCCAGGGAGATGACCCGCCCTCGCTCCACCCTCGTTCTGCCCTCCCCCCACCCCTGTCTAAGGCTCCCCGTACAACTCATATGTATGTAGGGGGAGTCTTTTTCTGGCAGCCACATTTGGACGAATATCGGGGATGTACATCTAGGCTGGATGTACATCCACGTTATTTGTTGTCCAGAATAACCCCCATAATGTTTTCTGGTTTTAGTAACAGTGTATTGAAGGGATTGGTGGGATAGTTTTAATACTCCTTCCTCTTCTCCTACCCTTTAACATTGGCCTGTCTCCGGATGACCTTACCAACACTTTCACGGCTAAAAATCTCCTCCACTTACTCTAGACTTCCTTCTTTTGATCCTTTCCTTCCCCTATCTCCTCCCATCTCACCAGCCACCATTACTACACATACCTGGGGTAGCTTTCTCCAGTCGATCCCCCCACCTTGTCTCACCTCCTCTCCTCCATCAAAATGCCCTCATGTCATTTGAATTCCATCTCTTCTGAATGACTTGCTTACTCATCCCTTGACTTTATTTCATATATCTGCTCCATGCTTAATTCTTCTTTCTCCACTGATACCATTCCTTCCTCTTGGAATAAAGCATTGATTCATCCCCTTCTTAATAGGTCCTAAGCTTGATCCTGATAACCCCTCCCACTATTGGCCAATATCCAACCTTACCTTTCTGGTGAAACTTTCAGAATGCATCATTCCCCCGCAGTTAACTGATCACTTGGAGAGCACCCTAGCCCTGCATCCTCGTTAATCGGGATTCCACACTAATCAGGGCACCAAAATGATCCTCACCTCTATTTTCAATGATTTACATACCATGTTGGACCAGGGTTTTATTGCACTTGCTGTTTCTCTCGATCTCACTGCTGCATTTGACGACCACAACCACCACCTCTCATGTCTCCACAAAGTTTGTCTCCAGGATAATATTCTTTCTTAGTTGTCTGCCTTTCTCCTCAATTGCAGCTATCAAGTTTACTACTCCCTCCATTGTGAGGTCCCTCAGGGGTCAGCACTCTCCCCCATCCTATTCAACATCTTTCTCGGCCCCTTGGTTACCTTCATTCAGTCACTGGGTATCACTTTTTATATTTGCGCAGATTACATTTTGCTTTTGGCATGTCTTGACAGCATTTCACCTGATCTTTCTGCTTAAACTCATTTCTCCGCCTGGTTGTTCAACAATGCATTAAAGCTTAACCCCACCAAAACCACTATCACCTGGATTACAGGCACTGAGTTTTCCCCAACTTTAGCCCCTTCCATTGGTTCTACTTCCATCTCACTGCTCCCCTCTTTTAAATATCTTGATGTCTACATAGATTCAGATCTTTCCTTCTCCACTCATATCTCACACCTTACTTGGTCTGCATTATCAGCTCTTCATAAGTTCCAAGCCTTTCACTTATTTTTCGACTAAGTGGCTCTGACCACACTTATCCTCAGCACTGTTATCACTCACCTCAATTACTGTATTGAAATTTTCTCCAGTCTTCTGCAACATCACCTCAAATGCCTCCAAACCATCCAGAACACTGCATCCATGCCCTTACTCACACTAGGAAATACGATCATGTCGCACCCCTCCTCATTCAGCACCATCGACTTCCCTTCCCCCAGAGAGTTCACTTCAAAATCCTTACCCTCACTCATAAAGCCATCCATCTCAATATCTAGCTTGGTTGATTATCCACTGTATGCCCCAATGATGCCTTCGATCACTCCAAAACAATCATCTGGTCCTTCTCTCTGGAATTGCCTTCCTTCCCATCTCCAATTGGTTAATCAAGTGCTAATAAACCATAATCCATTTACAACATTTTCACTGTGTATTATATATGGAGCAGTTATATTTTGCTGTGAGCATCAGACTGAATAACTATGTATCTAAGCTTCTAACAGGTCTAATAAAGAGAACACACATCTTCAAGAACACAGGAACACAAAGGAGCAAGGTGAAAAGCAGAAAAATCTTTATATGTAGTACCCAACAGGGGTATAAAAAAATACAGATAAAACTGGATATAAAATAAAAAAAAACATTAAAAATATAACATACATAACACACAAAGAAATTGTTATAATCATAAATAGAATAATATAGGTTAATATAAAGGAATAGATAAAGTGTTAGAAAATAAAAACAATTCATAATGTAAAACTAGCATAAAAGGTTAAATGACATTCAAGTAAATTATAAAACTAAACATCCACATTCTAAAAGAGAAGACAGTGACCAACACAAGAGGGAGAAAAAGTGCAGGGGCACATAAGAGGCAACCAAGTGGTTCAAGGGGACTACAAGTAAATTGAGGTATCATATAGATCAGGCATATCCAACAGGTAGATCGCAATCTACCAGTAGATCGCAGAGGGGTCAGAGGTAGATTGCCAGCCCCACTTGGCTCCATCTCTCCAGCAGCTCACCCCATCGCTAGGAGAGAGCTTGTGCCATCAGGTCATCTGCCGAGGGCTTGCCACCACTGCTGATCCTTTGCCTGTCTTTTTTCCCTGCCTGCGGGAATCTTGCCTACGGGTGTATTGGGAGCGCTTGTTGTTTTCATGCCAGTAGTTTGTGGGTACCCCAGAGGGCCGCCGCCCGCACCCCATGATGAGACACCACAGGCCTGGTGTCATACCTGGTCTCCTGCTTCTCAGAATCACCCATTCCTGCCCCCACCCCAACACCCCTTAGAAGTGTGTTATATACCGGGCGATATCCATTCACCCAGGCTTTACCTGAATACAATTACCGTATCGTAGTTGTGTCATGTGCTGGTCATTGGTCACTTTATAGTTCGCTTTCATTAAACGTTTTCAGGCAAACACAACAAAGTGTCAAGAATTTGGTGATTTTGGCGGGCTTTTCCAATTTTGTTCTAACTTGCCTATGCCTTGCCTTCGAATTGGTTTAAACAACTGTGACTTTTGCTTGCCTCTGCAATTTTATTTTGCCTAGCCTTTGCGTTGATTCTACACTGCAATTTTATTTCGCCTTGCATTTGCATTGATTCTACACTGTGTGCAGAATTTATTAAATCGCATGTGGTGGTATTTGAAATTGTTTGGCGGTATTTGATTTTATCTGGTTTGCTGGACAGGTGTTTGAGGCTTTTTGATGATAGTTTGGTGGTATTTGATTATTGGTGCCAGTATGATGAATTCATATTTTTACTTTTAGAACTGCATGTGTGGTTTTGGCATCTCCAGTCCTTGTATTGCACATCATCCAGAGGTCTTCAGTTCCTGTTGATCTTTAATAGTTTGGGACAGTGACATTGGACCAGATTCAGCCAGTGTTTATACTAACTTAGCAGATTTGACCTTCTTACATCCAGCCACCCCAGTATAACGAAGATGAGTGTTCCAAAGAAGAGCAAAACCGACCACTTTCATGATGAATGGGAAATGGACTACTTCTTCATCATGATGAAAGACAAGTTTTGATGTCTAATTTGTAACGCCCCAGTATCCTTGCCCAAAAAGGGTAATCTGGAACGTCATTATAAGGCTCTGCATAGCAATAAGTTTGATGCTGATTTTCCACCCAAAAGTGAAATTCGTAAACTGAAGCTCAAAGAACTAAAATCAAAATTGGCTACTCAGCAACAGTTGATGGCGAAGCAAAGGTCACATTCAGTCAATGCAACCATAGCATCCTTCAAGGTCAGCAACCTGATCGCAAAGAAATGCAAACCTTTCACTGAAGGGGAATTTGTAAAAGATCGTTTTCTTGAAGCAGCTGATAATCTTTTTGAAGGATTTAAAAATAAGAAAGAGATCATAGCTGCTATTCAAGATGTACAATTGTCAAGAAACACTGTCATGCAGCAAATAGAAAAGATGTGTGGAGACACAACTGAACAATTGTTGGAGGATGCTTCAAATTGTGTTGCTTTCTCACTCCAACTGGATGAATCTACAGACATAAGAGACATAGCCCAGTTACTAGTCTTTATCCGGATGGTTTTTGAAGACTTCAGTGTTAAAGAAGAACTACTTGGAATGATTTCTTTAAAAGGGAGAACTACCGGTCAGGAAATATTCAGTTCTTTCCATTCTTTTGTGACAAAGTGTAATCTTCCATTGCATACTGTGGATGGCGCAGCCGAGAAAGAGCATAAGAAAAGAGGGAAAAATCAGTCATTTTCCCCAGAGAAAGGAACCAAATCCAGGAGTTTAGGGGTTAAAACTCCTGGTTCAGAAAAAAACTCCCTGCAGAAAGTTTGTAGTGAAGAGACACGCCCTAGCTCCATAGTTACCAGCCCTGCTCACGAGGGACAGCTGGGGGAGTGGCTAGGAGGCAGAAAGGGAAATCACAGATATAAACGGCAGGAACTTGAAGAAAGGCATGAGGGAGGCTTTGAAAGGCTAAAGAGGCTAGAGGGCCTAGAGAGCCTTGGAGAGAACCGAGGAGGGTTAGAGAACCCAGGAAGGCTAAAGAGGCTAGAGGGCCTACAGAGCCTGGAGAGGAAGTGCATTGGAAGACGGACTTCCAGAGAAGGTGAAACTTTCATTGAGAGAGGAAGGACAAGGAGGAGTCCTAGCTCTGATTCTGGAACCGGTTGGAATAGGGCAGAAGGTCCCAGAAGGGGAGGAGGCCCTAGGAGCTCCAGAGCACTAACCAAGGAAGGAACATGGAGAGTCAGGAAAACTTCACCAGAGACCTCTTGGAGGAAAGCAAGGCCAGCCAGAGGTATTGAAGTTAGCCCAGTGACCTGTAAGAAAGACAGGAGAACTCAGTTTAGAGGGAAAGCTTACCCAGGGGAAATTGCAAGCCATGTGAGTAGCAGAAAGCATTCTCCTGAAATTTATATGGAAACAGAGCTTACAGCAGAAAAGCCTGCCAGAAGCTTACTTCCACAAACTAAGGTGAGCCGTTTAAAATCCTCTACTAATTGGCTGAAAGTTAAGAAACCTCCTAATTGTAAAAGCACTCCTCAGAAGAGAGAAGGGTCTGCAGTAAGCAGAGTGTTGAAAATCCTAGAGAGGTTAAAGCACTTTATGTTTGATTACTCTGGGAAAAACACCCGCACTTATGTTCTGATATTTTGAACTATAAATAAGAAGTTCATTTGGCTGAAGAAAAAAAAAAAATCCTGCGAGCCTATAAACCTTCTCGGCTGAGTCATTTCAACCGCACAACTACAATTATAGGCAATCATCGAGAGAAACATATAAAAGTTCACGTCTCCAGCCCCTAGGCGACAGCCTAGCCGTAAGAGGCGCGACAATACACTTGTTTCCATCACTACTGATGGAGCAAGAGCAATGACAGGTGAGGTTAACGGTTTCATAGCCCTCTGTAGACAGCATGACAACTTCCCAGATTTCCTTTCTTACCACTGCATCATTCACCAGCAAGTTTTGGCAAGCAAGAGACTCAATACAAAGACTGTCATGGACATCACTTTCAAAATTGTAAATTCAGTTTGTGGAAGATCACTTCAAAGATGGCTTTTCAATCTTACTCTTGATGAAGGGGCAGCGGAAATCATTTTGCACACAGATGTAAGGTGGCTAAGTAGGCACAAATTTCTGCAAAGATTTTGTGATTTGCTGAATGAAATAAGAAGTTTTTTGAAGGAAAGGGGAGATGACCAAGCAGAGTTGGAAGATGAGGAGTAGTTATGTGATCTGGCATTTCTCGCTGACTTTACAGGCGCACTAAGTGATATGAACCTTGAACTACAAGGTAAAAACAAATGCATTAGCGAGATGATGAGTACAGTTTCATCCTACAAGAGCAAATTTGAGCTAATGATGACTGACCTTGCAAACAACACTTTTGATTATTTTCCTAATACGCAGGACTATCTAGGACAATATCCAAATTTTATTTTTCAGAACGAGAAGTATGTGACAGTAATCTGTTCTGTTATCCAGGAATTCAAAAATAGATTCTGTGACTTCCAAAAAATTGGAAGTTGTGGAGTACTTGTCATACCCATTCAAAGTAGATGTGGACATTAAAGAAACTGCAGCTGCTATCAGTAAAAATTACTCATTGAACAAGCCATCTCTTGAAAACGAAATATTAACCCTTAGAAATGACATTTTTCTCAAGACCCATGCTGAGCAAGAATCGTTTTGGAAGCTAGTGCGTAGAGACAAATTTTCCAACTTGAGAAGATGCAGTGAAGCTGTACACTCCTGTTTCGGTTCAACTTATTTGTGTGAATCTGCATTTTCCCATCTGAAAATGACAAAGAGTACACAACGTTCCAACATGACAGATGAACATCTCCAGGATTCCCTGAGACTGGCCCTCACGCAATATACACCCAACTTCAAAAAGCTGGTGGATGAAATGCAGTCTCAGACGTCTCACTAATGAGCAAGAGCGAAATATTAAAGATTGTGCAAGATCAACCTGGATCAATACTCGACCTAAATTTAACAGAAATTACTCAATAAAAGTTAAAGAAAGTTATTAAGACAGTTAAAGAAAGTTATTACTCAATAAAACTTTAAGAAAAAATCTACTTTCCATTTCCCCTTGCAGTTCTTACTGGATCTTCGTCTCTCTGTTTTGTTTTTGCTTAATTTGCTTAACAGCTGATCACATCCAAGTAAATGCCAGAAGGTTCATTAAAAATGGGGGGGGGAATCCTCCAATTTTATTGGGTTAAAATTTAATTGAAACTAATTTGAAAATTAATTTTCATGGTGGTAGATCACCGGCACTTTTGGCCGGAAAAAGTAGATCATGACCTGTTTGAAGTTGGACATGCACGATATAGATCAATGATTAAATACTGTGGCTCCTAAAACAAAATGGCTCCTAAAATTAAAAAAAAAATGGGGGGGAGGCAGAAGGGGTGTGGGGATGGAGGGAAGGGGAAGAGAGAACAAGAAGAGGGGGAAGGGAGGGGGAAAGCGAAGAAGGGAGGAGAAGGGGGGAAGGGGATGGAAAGACAGAGTAAGGAAAGGGATAGAAACTGCATATGATTAAAAAAATGTATCCAAACAATTAAATAACATCTATAAATCTGACCAAACTGTAAAAAACATAAAAGAAAAGTATATTAAAACCAATGTAACATTAAGAAACCATATATAATTAAGCAGGCTAAATAAATAAATAAATAAATGTAAGGTAAAAAACAATAAAATGTGATCATAAATATGGGGTAAAAAGACAGACTGCCTACTACTACTACTATTAATCATTTATATAGTGCTACAAGACTTACATTGTACATATACATGTAGAAAAATGATCCCTGCTCATTAGAGCTTACAATCTAAAACAAGACAGATAATACAGTAGCCGAGAAAAAAGGGTACAAATAGAGAACGGTAATGAGACACAAGGAAAACAAGGGATCAGGATCCAAAAACAGCCTCAAAGAGGTAGGCTTTTAGCATGGATTTTAAAATGGGCAAAGTTGAAGCCTGACATACAGACTCAGGTAGGTTGTTCCAGGCATAAGGAGCAGCAGCAAGGTGACAGGATCAAAGTCTGGAGCTGGCAGTGGAAGAAAAGGGCATAGAAAGAAGCAGGGCAGAAGAAGAGCGGAGTTCACGAGGAGGGATGTAGGGAGAGAGGAGAGAGGAAAGGTAGTGGTTAGCAGTAGAATGGATGCATTTGTAGGTCAAAAGGAGAAGTTTGAATTGGATACAGAAATGGAAGCGGAGCCAATAAAGTGACTTGAGAAGAAGAGTTTTATAATCTAGATAATTTTGCAGCACAGCCCTCACTCAACTCTCCCTCTGCCCATTGATATTGAACAAACACATCTACATCTGTATGCTGAAAATCAGGCCCCGTGTACATACACGCCATGAAGACACGGATCCCAGAATATGCACATTTGGGGGGGGGAACAGGGGCATGGTGGCCGGTGGAGATGTATAGCGTTCATGCAGGTCATACCCGTGTATGCCCTGCGTCTGCCCCGCAGACATCTAAAGTAGATCAGCAGAAATGTGGTATAAGGGCAGGACAGAAAAAAATGAGCTCTTCAGACAGAGGCATTGTGACTGAATAGGAGAAACAGGCATGGCTGCAGCCAGGAAAACATATCTAGATGGGAGTAACTGCCCAGCCTATGGCTCCCTGTGGCTGTACAAAGAATGCAAACGTGAGCAGCACCGCAGGATGAGGAGACCCAGAGACAAGTTGGTGTGATGCAATCGCATTTACTCATGGCAGAAGCAGAGGCATAGCGCCACTACCCAAGGCATAATAGAACAAATGCTTGTCCCTGCAAACCCACCACACCCACACACCCATGTGAAAACAGAGATTACAAGTGCGCCCACATCCTAATGCCCCCCACACATCGCACCGCACAGCACCTGCAGCCACCCCCAGCACACCAACAAAAGAGCAACCCCACCCCACCCTACCCTGAGCACAAACATCAGCTCCCCCTATGTGCCAGTTTCTTTGGCCCCACCAACCCCTTGCCCTCCCCCTTGGACCTCCCCTTCCCAGAGGGCACAAGCCCGAGTGTGGGTGCAATGGCTTGCACAGGTGCAGAAGGTGTTGTGCCATCAGACCCTGAACTGCTGATGTCCCCACTCCCTATCACCAGATCCTCATTGAAGGGTTGGAAGATCAAAGAAGGCCCCAAACCTTGGGGTACTGGGCCGAAAATATTTGAAGGTACCATGGTGGCAGAGTCCACAGCTGAGGCAGCCCTCACACTGGTGCATGGAGACCCTGCTGGAGGATGGCACAGACCCAGGTGCAGGAGCACATGTGGCAGAAGGAGTGCCAGCAGCAGCAGACCCACTACTGGTGGCAGCTGGACCTGGGGCCACTGGCTGGGAAGTGTCACTACCCAGCACAGGGGTAGGGATGGGGACAGAGGTATTCGGTGTCTGGGTCAGTTGAACCAGCAGGTGATCAATGCTGGCATTGAGGTGGCACACATATGCATCTAGGTTCTCAGTAGCAGCCAGATGGTGCTCCTGTAGGGCCACACTATGGTGCAAAAGTTCCAGCTTTGCCCGACCCCATTCGGTATGAAACTCATTCTGGGCCAGCAGTCACTCACATAGTAGCAGCTGCTCCGATATGTGCTGGTGGTGGCAATGCCTGCATTGAGCCGCACCCTGCTGCGCAGGGGAATCAGTTGAGGGTGCAAGCTGGTCTTCATCACTGCCAAAACCCCCATCCCCCTGCTGCACATTGATGCCGGCTACTGTTTTGCCGTCAGCCAGTGACACGGGTTGCAGATCCCTACCCTCAGGTGGCTCAACAGAGGTGGCAGGATGTCTATCAAGCTGCACCATTGGTGGATTGGCAGGAGTGGTGGTAGCATCCGGGGCATTGCTTGGTCCCACAGCTGCATCTGCACTTGTGGCCATAAGGAATAATGATATGTCTGACACTGAATGAGGCACCCATCATACGCACATATGAATGTCAGTATAGGCCTGAACACCAAACACCTGACACCACTGAAATAGGAGGACAGTGTTAGGTGTGGGCAGGTGTTCCAGTGTGCCCTGCAGCAGTGTGAAACAGTGAACCACTACAACATAGCATGCCAAGCCTGCAACCAAGGAGCCCTCCAAATAGGCAGCAGAGCCATATATGGCCGAGCAACATGCACTGAGCATGCCCCAACCCCATACCCACATAAAGCATTGCATGCCCCCTATGACATGCGCCACTGTAGATGGCCAGCCCAAAGCCCCCAAACCCCTGTGACTGAGGACCACTATTGAGCTTGCATAGGTGTGGCAGCTGTGGATCTCACAGAGCAAGCCAAACTGCAGCAGTTGGTCAACAGAAGGGATATAGCACATTACACTGCAGCAACGAACACCTTACACAACAAAAAACTGTTCCCCATAATGATGACAGAACAATGAAATATGAGGAAAGAGGTGTCCAATGGCAATGATATGTTGTGGAAACCTCTGTACCCAGTTGTGCATGACTGCTGCATATAATGCATGGCATTGGTGAGCAGTAATCCCAGCAAGTGGGTGTGAAGACCACAGGAACAGGGATGGAAGCACAGTGCAGAGGACGATGATGGTCAGAAATGTGGCCTGAAACAGAGACACAGATGCAGAAAAGAACCAGTGTATGAAGGTGGAGAACATATAGCAGCAACTCATTGTGGTCCAGTGAGGACTGTGATGTGTCCAGTTGGCCAACACCATCCATAGCAGCAGGGTCTAAAGTGGCCAGGACCCACTGTTTGAGGTCAGTCAAGTGCTTGGGCTGCCCATCTGGACCAACACATCTGGCAGGTATCCCTCTGCACCTGCTGCCACTTCTGTTTCACATCCTCGATATCCCTGTTATTGTGGAAAATGGCATTGAGTTTGCGGCATATGGCTAGCCACCTCCTCTGGTGCTCATAGGCGCCAACCTTGGTCTCCTCTGTACCCATGATGATCTCAAAGTCCCCAAGAATCTCCTCTATCAGTAGTGTCAGCTCTGCATCTGTGAAATTTGGTTTGCATGAGACCACCTTGGGAGCCATTTCCCACACAAAGCAAAGGGGAAATAGATGCATGCATAAACTCCAGGGGTGGGTCCGTCAATGACATCCACATTTAACAGCATTTAGATGGGCACACCGGGCACCGTGGAACTGACCAGAATACGTTAAGCGCATGTACGTCCAGACACGAGTGCGTATATAGTGCATAGATGCCTGCGCCCACGTTTCTGCCTCAGAAGCTCTATCCGTGCCTATACTCAAGCTGACACACCTGTGGAGGAGTCCCCAACAGTAGTGGTATCAACAAGGAAGGTGGCAGTTGAGTCATGTAGAAAATGTGTAGTTCTGAGAAACTGGGCATGGGGAGCATGACACAACTTACAAGGTATGCAGCACTGGTGCCTCTGTGGGTGACTGGTGTAGCCAACAGTGCCAGGGCTGGAGCAATGTGCCTTGCACCAACCCACACCAAATGACATGCAAATGACTGAACCAGACCGCTTGTCAGTAAGCTGCATGAGGCAGGGGGCAGCTGATGAATGCCCCACCCTGACCCCATGCCACCCCCAAACATGTGCTGATCTGAGGACCCTGTGGAGTAGTGCCCCCCTGTGCAATGTGTTAAACCAATCTCAGTAGTCATGACACCATAGGCCACACCAACTATCAATGGTGTGGTACTGTAGCACAGTGGTTCAAACCAAAGCTCACCACCCCACCATCCTGTATTCAAATCCCACTGTTGCACCATGTAATCATGTAGCAGATGCAGCCCCGAGCATAGCATGAGGTCACATGTCCCCCCTGCAGCACCTCAGTGAGCTGCCATCCTGTCAATGAGCACCAGAGGCAAGGCTGGTGATGCACGTGCCCATACATGGGTATAAGCATGACAGTCACTGATGCGTGTGGCCATACACGGGTGTGGCCAGAGATGCACGTGTCACCACAGGAGCATGGGGATGGCAGCTGATGTGCACATCTGTACACCCACCCTCACACAATGTTTTGCATGATCCCATGCAGGTAGGAGTGGCTGTGGTGACCTGTAGAGTACATGAGCATGGAGAAGATGAACTTATGGTTTGCTATGGCCCTGCTGCAGAGCGCTGACTGGGAATGGTGGAGAGCAGCATGTAGGCAATCATATCCAAGGATGCCAAGGCTGAGGGGGCAGCACCTGGACTTCACTGATGAACTGTGTGTGACCAGGTACTGATTTGACCATGCAGACATACATAACCTGTGCCAGGAGCTTTAGCCACACCTTGCTGCCACCATCCATAGATAGGAAGCTGTGCCCATCCATGTGAAGGTTCTCATAGCCCTAGGCTTCCTGAATACAGGTTCATTTCAATCAGTGCTGGCAACAGTAGTAGGTCTCAGTCAGGCAGCAGTGTCACGATGCATCACTCAGTTCCTGGGTGCTTTTGTGGGATGTGTTGCAAACTACACTGCCCTACTACAGACACCACAACAGAGGTGCAATTCCATGAGGTGGCTGGATTTCCATTAGTTCTTGGGGCCATAGACTGTATGCATGCCCTCAGGCCCCCACGACAGCATGAGGCCACATACCGCAACAGGAAGGCATACCATTCCATGAATATGCAGGTCATCTGTAATGCGCAGGCTGAGATCACAGAAGTGGTGGCATACTACCCAGGATCAGGCCATGACTCCTACATACCCAGCCAATCTGGGATACATCCCGCCTTTGAGGATGGAGCCATCTCAGATGACTGGCTACTAGGTAATGTCCCCCGCAGCCCCCCCTAGTGGCGGCGTAGTTTTCCACAGAAGGGCTGGGGGACACAAAATTGTGGTGATTGGGGTTGGACAGGTGCGAGGGTCAAGGGTGGCAGTCCCTTGTGCCGGCCTCGTAACCAACTTCCCAAAAAGAAACAAGTCCGCACGAGAATGGAGGGAAAATGAAAAGGCTTTATTTCCCCTTTTTGCACAAATGGTTCAAAACAGGATAAACGGATTGGATGGTATCACAACTGAACAAGTCCTTGCATCAGGTTTAAATCATAAATGAAAAAGATCAAAGTAATGACTGTTAACTTCACAGTAGCTTAAGGCAACACAATATACTGCATTCATTTATTCATTCATAGAGCTAAGGATAGACTCCAGGTTCTCTACTGTACAGTATGTGCATTCCATCAGCTGGTCAGACTCTTCGCCTGCAGATTCCACTTGCATGAATTCTACCTCTGACAGTTCTGAATCCGATGTCTCCACACAACTATACTCTGGTTTTTTAAAAGCTTGCTGTACTGTTTTCCAGTGTCTGGCAGATAGCTTAGGGCGTCGGTTTCTGGCCTCTGGATAAAACAAAGGCTCCTCTTCAGTTAGAGTTTTAAAAGCCTGTTCAGCGCAATGCTTAGCATTTACAGGCCTCTTTTTAGCCCAATTGTTTTCAAGCTTTTGCTTATAAGTATCTCGGTTACAAGGAGAAGCTTCCTTCCACTGTCCTTCTCTTATGTTAGGATTATGCAGACAATCACAAGTAATAAAAGTTTTACCTTTAAGTTTTCTCCTTTCCTTCTCTGAGAAGGCTTGAGGCCTACCCCAGTCGGCTTCTAGCTTAGCATGGTCCAGGTTTTCCAAGGGTATCTCTCCTTCCTTAGTATAGGGAAGAATCTCTCTGTTCCAAGGCTGCAGCTGTTGCCACCTGCCAGATATTTGCTTACAGTTTGTTTCTCTGCCTCTGCCCTTGCCTGGTAGCCCAGCTCCTTCAGTTTTTCTGTGCATACCCGTTCTTTGTGTTCTCCACTTGTCTTCAAGGCCAGCACTCTCTTTGCCTCTCAGGCCCGCTTTCTCTCGGCCTTTCAAGTCTGCTCTTTCTTTGGCTTTTGGGTCTCCTCCCTCCACTGATTCAGACCTGTCTCTGTTTAAATCCCAACTGACTGGGCCTAAGTCCTGCCCATAGAGGCGTGGTTCTTCAGACTCTGTACTGACTCTCGTGCTCCCTCTAGGTGGATCCTCGGGACATTGCAGGCTATACCTGTCTTTTCCTGGATTTAAAACTTTTTTTCTCTCTGCAAGAGGGTCTGCCGCATCACAGTAATGGGACACGGAGATTGCACCATGCAGTCCCACATAGGCCAGCCCTGGGGAACACATGAACATGGGGGGACTGCAGGGTTGCAGGTTGGCAGTGTCCTCTGCTGGCAGGCGAGGACAGATATGCCAGGGCGGGAGGAGGTTTCTGCCAGGGCATATACAGCAAGCAAGTGCGGGGCCACATGAGCAGGAAGAGCACCATAGGCAGTGGGACACATTCCTGCAAGTCCAATAAGGGAGCAGAGGTGTAGCTAAATATGGAACGCATCTGCCAGGAACTGATAATTCAGTGGTTTGAATCCTGCTTGAACCTGACCCCTGTACACACAGTGCCAAGGACACCCTGAGGCTGCAGGGTCACCAGGGCCCAGCACAGACTTGAGGACTCAATGCATGAATAGTGCTGACACCTAAAGAGTACCACCACTGCACATGGATATGTTAGTAGCAGTCACTGGAATGACCCAACATATGACACATGACTCGATCAGGACTAACCCCACCATCAGACAGGTCTGCTCCAATAAATGCCCTGAAGAGATGCAGACCAAGGTCTTCCAACTAATGGATCCAACATAAATACCGGGCAGTGATAAGGGGTAGAGAGATCTCAGACCATGTGAGCTCTCACAAAATGGCTAGACATTCTACTGGCACAATGGGGAAGGTGCAATCCCTGCCCATGGGGGGACACCATACCCCCTCAAATCAGATACCATGTATCACATGTCATTATGAACCATGGAGGTAACCACCTGTTGACCTCATCTCTGCATTTGGCATCCTTGCCCCCCACATAATGATTCCATGTTGTGTAACCCACATATTGCTCTTTTCAGTCAACACTCATGGCAAAGTATATCTAATCAGCACGCTACCAAACAAACGTGCTGAAAACTAACATCCATGGGGTCACAGGCTCTACTCTTTGCTTGGTTCTGAAGCAAGTTCAAAGAGGCCCAGTGATACCAGATGCCAAAGCTAGCAGGCCATCAAACCTGAGATGCTGAATAGCAGCCCCTGAGGAAGCCATGGGCAAATCTGTGAGCCCTGTAGGCTGTGAGCCCTGTAGGCAGTGAGCCCTGTAGGCTGTGAGGCCATCGAGAGATGCCAAATGCCTTTTGCTGCAACATAGATTAGCGAATTGGTATAGAGAGTGAGGCCAGTTGTGGAGAGCAAGGTTTGAAACATGACAACTGCAGAGCCACAATTAGGTACCCAAATGGATGCTGGGAACGTGTGATACATTGTATGTGATTCGAGGAATATTCCAGCCCCTGATGAGCATGGGTGGCACAATATCCTGTGGGAATGAATCATCCCAAGCCAAACCGAGGGACATCATTCAGACTGTGGCCTCCCCCCGTCTTTGGAATGTCTCAATCATTATCCATGGACCTTATCCTGATACAGTCCTGTCTGCACCCCCACAGGGTTTGCATTGGTACAGGTATGCCCTGTGGAGGACTTACTCCCAATCGAGGCATGGAATATCCACATAAGTAAAATGTGAGTACAGTTTAGTGATGGTGATTCCTGTGAATGAATGTGAGTTACAAGGCAGTTGCTTGAACCACCAGGCTACACCAGCCATAACTGGGCAGTAGTGATATTGAACCACTGCTTATTATGGCAAAGCAGTTAAAGTAAAGTGCAGCTAAGGCTGGCCTAACGTTTGCTGCCCAGTTACCTTCCTGGCAATCTGGGCAACCCGGATATTCAATGCCAGGGCTCAGATATGATCTGTGTTTGTTTCAGCAGAGATGGCTAGCCGCTGAGACTGCATTAGCCACTGTCACTGAATATCCCTCCCATGATGTATATTTGAAATATGTATAGAATCAGCATCTGCTAACTCCAAAATTTCTCTGAGTTTTTATAAATTGAAATAACATATCTCTGTGCTAAGGAGTCCTTTTTGTAATTGTGACCTTTTTTAATAAAAATTCTAACAAATCTTACATATAGTAAGTAGAAGAAACTGCAAAGAAAAAAAACAAAGGTACATCAGAATAAGAATGCACATATACACGTCAAGGTACGTGTTAGAAAGAAAGTCTAGGTGCAATCGGGGACTTCTAGGTGAAAACATCCAAATTACTATGGAAGTGGCAACAGTGAAGGTAGGCACGTATACGTGTCTTTTAAAATCACCTAGTCAGCACCCCGAAAGATACATTTCTCCATGACCACTGAAACCATCAGACTTGTACAGATTAATAGACTTGATGTGTACGTTTCAGACCAATTATATAAAAATATATATGCCCAAGATGGACGACTTTACTGTAGATACAGGTACACAGACGATCAAAACGTTATTGCAGAATGGGGACGTCTATCCCATGCACTACACATGTCCCAGCCTGCCATTTTGCAAGTGGAGACATGCATCAGCAGCATGGCAACTAGAAAACAAATGTCTGCATAGAAACATAGAACCATGATGGCCGAAAAAGACCACAAGGCGTAATCTAGTCTGCCCTTCCATATTAACTACTACAATAGTCCCCTTTTTTCCTTTAGAGATCCTCTGTGTTTGTCCCATGCTTTTTTGAATTCAGGTAAGAACATAAGAATATAAGACGTTGCAAGAGGACCTTGATAAATTGGAAACCTGGGCAGCCAAACGGCAGATGAAATTTAATAATGTGGACAAATGCAAAGTTATGCACCTAGGAAAGAACAACCCAAACTATGGTTACACGATACAAGGTTCCACATTAGGAACCACCATCCAGGAAAAAGATTTAGGCGTCATCGTGGATGACATGTTGAAACACTCCACCTAGTGTGCAGCGGTGGCCAAGAGAGCAAATAGAATGCTAGAAATCATAAGGAAAGGAATGGAGAATAAAGCAAAGGATATTATAATGCCTCTGTATCGTTCCATGGTGTGGCCGCACCTTGAATATTGTGTGCATTTCTGGTCGCCGTATCTTAAAAAGGATATAGCGTTATTAGAAAAGGTACAGAGAAGAGCCACCAAAATGGTAAAGGGGATGGAAGGATACCCCTATGAAGAGAAGCTAAAAAGGTTAGGGCTCTTCAACCTGGAAAAGAGACTGCTGAGGGGAGATATGATAGAGGTCTATAAATTAATGAATCAAGTGGAATGTGTAAACATAGATCGATTGTTTATGCCATCAAAATATAGGGGACATGTAATGAAGCTACAATGTAACCTATTTAACACTAATAAGAGAAAATATTTTTTTCACTCAACATGTAATCAAACTCTGGAATTCGTTACCGGAGGATGTAGTAAAAGCTGTTAGTATAGCCGGGTTTAAAAAAGGTTTGGACAAGATCCCGGAGGAAAGGACTATAAGCCATTATTAAAGGGGACCAGGGATATCCATTGCTTGCCCCAAAACAAGCATTGTGGATCATGTGTGTTTTAGGGAAACTGCTAGGTACTTGTGACCTAGATTGGCCACTGTTGGAAACAGGATACTGGGCTTGATGGACCTTGGTCTGACCCAGTATGGCATTTCTTATGTTCTTAAGAAAGAGGATCTTCTCCTGTGCATTTATGCCACATAGGTATTTAAATGTCTCTATCATAGCTCCTCTATCCTGCCTTTCCTCTAAAGTATACATATTAAGATCCTTAAGTCTGTCCTCATATGCTTTATAAGAAGACCACTAACCATTTTAGTAGCCACTCTCTGCACAGACTCCAACCTGTCTATATCCTTTTGAAGGTGCGGTCTCCAGAATTGCACACAATGCTCCAAATGAGGTCGCACCAAAGACTTATACAGAAGCAGAATCACCTCCTTTTTTCTGCTGGCCATTCCTCTCACTATGCACCCAAGCATCCTTCTAGCTTTCGCTGTCGTCTTTTCTACCTGTCTAGCTACTTTAAGATCGTCATAACACAATCATGCCCAGGTCCTGCTCTTCTTTTGTGGACAGAAGTACTTCACCCTCTACACTGTACCAGTCAAAGAAATTAATTAGATTTGTCTGGCAAGACCTGCCTCTGGTGAATCCATACTGCCTCAGATCCGGTAATCCATTGAACTCCAGAAACCTCACTATTTTCTCTATTCAATAGCATTTCCAATCATTTACTCACCACAGAGGTTAAACTAACCTGCCTGTAGTTGGCAAGAGGCTGGCTGAGGTCTTTTTTCCTCGATTACAGTTGGTACTGTTTTCTCTTTTTCCCTTTTATACATCCCTGCTGTATCAGTGCAGTATTCCGTAATTAATTTTTTCCTTTGTTTCTGTTGTATTGTTTGGGGGGGGGTTCTTGTTATTAAGTATTTTTGACTCCTAGGAGTATATTTTATAATGTAGTTTTCAACGACAATCCTTACTTCCACTTTTGTGTAAAGGAATCTCATGTGCCTCTCTGCAGTCCTCTGGCACCACTCTCGACTCCAAAGAGGCATTTAAAAGGTCGGTCAGTGGAGCTGCTAGAACATCCTCACGTTCCTTCAGTATTCTCGGCTGTATCCCATCTGGTTTGCAGCTTGTCGTGCTGTGAGGGCTTGCGTGCATCAGTGATGCCGAGAGCTAAACTATCGGTAGTTTAACTACTGGCAGGGTCTCCCAAGATGGACAGGTCTCAGCTGAGGTGCCAGACCAAGACAAACCACTCATCTGGGCAGCAGCAGAATGGGATAGTGTTGACGGGGGAGGATCACATTTTTGTGACAACGGCAACAACACCAAACATAAACTGCACGGAAGAAAGGCCCGGCAATCTACTTCTGTATCTTGCCATGAAAACCCAATGGATAGTTACAACAACACTATGGTGCTATGGTGCTGGAAGATGAGACGCCCAGGTCGGACGGCACTCAACTAGCTACTGGGGAAGAGCTGAAGACTTTTCAGAGTAAAGCCAGCATTTATGATGTGGTTGGATCAAAGTCCTTGGGAAGTCTGACTGCTGATGTAGCTGCACATGAAATGAGAGTCAGAAGCTGTAAAGATGTCTTATGCATTGGAACATGGAACGTACGAAACATGAACCAAGGGAAGTTGGAGGTGGTCAAGAATGAAATGAAACGTGTACAACTTGATCTGTTGGGTGTCAGCGAACTGAAATGGACTGGCATCGGGCACTTTGCATCAGATGATCACATGGTCTACTATGCTGGAAAGGAAAGACAAAGAAGAAATGGTGTTGCATTTATAATAAAGAAGAAACTTGCAAGAACTGTAATGAAATGCAATGCAGTCAGCGAACGCTTAATCTCTATTCGTCTACGAGGATTGCCTATCAACACAACTATAATTCAAGTATATGCCCCAACAACAGCTGCAGAAGAGAATGAAATTGAAGAGTTCTATGAACAAGTACAAGCTGAAATTGGCAGAACATGCAAACAGGATATCCTGATAGTCATGGGTGAATGGAATGCAAAAGTTGGCAACAAAGAAGAAGGCAAAGTAGTTGGAAAATATGGACTGGGCAACAAAAATGAAGCTGGAGAAAGACTGATAGAATTCTGCAAGACCAATGATCTATTCATCTCAAACACCTTCTTCCAGCAACACAAGCGGCGACTGTACACATGGACTTCACCCAATGGATTGTATAAAAATCAAATTGACTACATCAGTGGAAGTCAACGATGGAAAAGTTCTATAACATCAACAAAGACAAAACCTGGAGTGACTGTTGTACAGATCATCAACTACTAGTATGCAAACTCAAGCTAAAGTTGAAAAAGAGCAAACCACTCATGAATGCAGCAAAATATGACCTTGAGAATATACCACTGGAATTTAAAGACTGCCTGCAAAATCGATTTGCTGCTTTAGATACAAATGACAGAGCTCAGGAAGAGTTATGGAATGACATCAAGAAGGTTGTGTTGGAAGAAAGCGAGAAGTCTCTACAAAAGGTGAAAAAGCAAAAGCGGCCAAAATGGATGACGGAAGAAACTCTGAAAATTGCCCAGAAACGCAGAGAAGTTAAAGCCAGAGGAGAAAGAAAGACAATCGCAGAACTCAGAGATTTCCAACGTGCAGCAAGACAGGACAAGGAAAAGTACTACAATGACACTTGCAAGGAAATAGAAGCAGAAACTATTAGAGGAAGAACAAGATCGGCTTTCCTAACGCACGAGAGTTAAAGAAAAAGTTCCAGCCTCGAATTGGAATGTTACAAGATGCTCAAGATTCTGTGTTGAATGATGCTGAGAAGATCAAGAAAAGGTGGAAGGAATATACAGAGTTTTTTTATCATAAAGATCAAGTGGACCAACAGCCGTTTCAACCTGTACCTTATGATCGGGAACCATTGATGATGAAAGAAGAAGTTGAAGCAGCATTGAAAGCCTTATCAAAGAACAAAACACCAGGCATTGATTGCATTCCTATAGAAGTATTGCAGTAAACTGATGCAGCTGTTACCATACTTACAAGGCTCTGCCAAGAAATATGGAAGACAACATTATGGCCAACTGACTGGAAAAGATCTGTGTTTATACCAATACTAAAGAAAGGTGATCCAACTGACTGTGGAAATTATCAAACAATCACTCTGATCCCACATGCCAGCAAGATTCTACTGAAGATTATTTAAAAGAGACTACAACCATACCTGGAACAAGAACTACCTGAAGTGCAAGCAGGGTTCAGGAAAGGGCGAGGAACGAGAGACATCATTGAGGATGTGCGATGTATCCTTGAAAAGACTAAAGAATACCAAAAGGATATCTATTTGTGCTTTATCGACTATAGCAAGGCTTTTGACTGTGTAAACCATGAGAAACTCTGGGCCACATTAAGAAGCATGGGTATACCAGAACACCTGATCATTCTCTTGCGCAATCTGTACATTGATCAAGAAGCAACAGTTCGAACGGAACAAGGAGAAACAGAATGGTTTAAGATAAGCAAAGGTGTAAGACAAGGCTGCATACTTTCCCTTACCTGTTTAATTTATATGCAGAACAAATCATCAGTGAAGCAGGATTGTATGAAGACAACAGAGGTGTGAAGATTGGTGGAAGACTCATCAACAACCTTCGCTATGCTGATGATACCACATTACTGGCTGAAAGTGAAGATGATCTGAAACATTTGCTTCTCACAATCAAAGAACATAGTCTCAAAATGGGCCTGCACCTTAATGTAAAGAAGACAAAGATCATGACAACTGGCATAATCAACAGGTTCATCATTGAAGGAGTAGAAATTGAAATTGTGAACAACTTTAACCTACTTGGATCAACTATCAATAAAGAAGCAACAAGCAGTCAAGAAATCAAACGACGCATTGCTCTTGGCAGAATGGCTATGAAAGACCTAGATAAGATTCTCAAGAGCAGAGATGTCTCTCTCCGTACAAAGATTCGACTTGTACAAGCCATGGTATTTTCAATAACATCATATGGATGTGAAAGCTGGACAGTGAAAAAGACAGACAGGAAGAAAATTGATGCCTTTGAATTATGGTGCTGGCGGCGAATACTGTGTATACCATGGACTGCCCGAAGAACAAACCAGTCGGTACTAGAGGAGATCAAACCTAAGCTTTCTTTAGAAGCTCAGATGACAAGAACAGAAATATTTGTTAACCAGTTCCGCTTTATCCTCATCAGCTTCTACATATTCCTCTCCTTCACCCTTGAGTCTGACAATACCACTTTTGCCCTTCCTCCTCTCACTAACATATCTGAAAAAGGTCTTATCCCCCCATTTTATTGCTTTGGCTATTTCTTCTTCTTTTTGTATCTCTGCTTTCCTGACTACTTTGCCAGGTTCTGTAAGTTTTTCCAAATATAGAGACTGTCTTCCTCTCTCTGTGATCTCTTGTATTTCATGAAGGCCTCCATCTTTTTCTTCACCTTTTCAGCTACTTCTTTTGAGAACCATAGTGGCCTCTTTTTCCTTTTACCTTTATTTACCTTTCTAACAAAAATATCCCCTTTCAGTTTTGCCCACTTTCTTCAGCATCCCCCAGCTGTTCCCATCCTGCTGACTCCTTGAGGTATTGGCCCATCTTGGCAAAGTTAAACTGCATGTTTCCTTGCCATTGCAAAAGGTGTTGGGGATATAAGAGTGCCTTCACCTTTTCTCGCTACATGTTTTTGAGGTGATGAAACAATCACTTTTCAGAGGCTTGTTCATGCTGTGCAGCATGTATAGACATGGCCGCCACTGCCAGTTAGTAAAGATGTACAGGCCATTTGCAAAATCAGACATGCACTTGTATCTTTTCACCACCTCCCTGGACACACTTCTGCCATGCCCCCATATGACATGGCTGTGATCACACCTACATGTGTAAAATCAGAATATTCCAAAATGGCTCTGGGGACGTCTTCGTAATTTGGGCCCATTTTCAGATATCAAAATCACAAATACAGCTTCTAAAATTACCACCATTGCCTTTATAAAAAAAGGCATAAATTAAGAACATTTTTGAGAAATTGTATAGATATCTTGATTGGAGTAATTTTATAATGAACTTGAGCATGTAGAACAGCATTTGTGGATATAGGTGCATACAAAGTAGTCTCAGACACATGGGGAAATTTTGAGAAAAGGGCACCTAGGTTCAGGCAGGAAGGTGCCTATGTTTAGCTTATTTTACAAAGACACATATGGGGGATATTTTAGAGACTTTATTCTTAATTTCTGTGTGTGAAATCAGGCATTTAAGTGTGGAAATGGCATCCATATGTAAATAGTGATTTTTAAAAAGTGTTAAATTTACACGCAGATATCTTTACTGTGTAGAAATTCCAAGGGAGTGTGCCAAGGGTGTGTTTAGGGGGTGGCCTGAGAGGGGCCAAAATTATTTCCATATTATATAGAGAATACATGTGTATGACTGCAGTTGTCCATGTTGGGATTTACAGCTGCTCTCTGTCATGTGTAGGTTTTTTAAAGTGCTTATTTTGGCCATCCCTTTACAGGAGAGATTAAGGGGGTTATTTTCCTTAATCCCTCTTTGTTTATTCCCCCCTGCAAATTGAAATTACATATAGATGGCAGCATTGGTAGTTAATTGGTGGCATTTATAAGTCTAGGTTCACAAAATGGCCAACATATATATGCAAGTGCTAATACTCACGGGAACGTTAAATTTCAATAACTCCAGCAGTGCATGCTTAATGCCTTTACTGACCTGCTCTCTCCATTTAATTTTTAGTTGTGCTGGTGCCTGTATCATTGTTCAGCATTTGCTCTGTTGATGATCATAGTTCAGTTGCTCCATTTTGTCACAGAAATGATGTCAGTCAAGAGAACGTTACATTTCAATAACTCCAGCAGTGCAGGCTGCTCAGTGCATACCTCTGGCACATGATAAAGGTGACTGCTTAAGGAGCAGGTCCTGTTCCGTAGTATGCTCCCACATGCGCCCTCTTCATTCGCCAAACTAGGATGTTCAAACTCCTTGTCAAATCTACTTCATAAATGTAAATATGATGCCCTGCAGCCCCTTTCCCCTAAATAGCCTATTATTAATGACTGCCCATTTTCTCTATTCCCATTGTTTATGGTTGACATGAACATGTTCATCCCAAGGTAAAGCCACCCTTGAGTTTTACACACAACTGATCTTACCACCCCTCCTAGTTCACTGCCCCATAATATCTTTCCTCAGCCCGCCACTAGACTATTAAATATCTGCTCCTTCTGAAATAAACCTGCTTTGGTACATGACTTAATACTTATTCTTTCACTCAATGTCGTTTGAATTACAGAAACCTGGCTTTCTGATGAGGAACACTATTATCCTTATCAAGCATGTCTTTCTGGTTACACCTCCCTGTACATCAATATTTATTTATTTATTTTATTTATTTACATTCTCTTATATACCGCGCTATTCTGCATCAGTGCGGTTTTACATTGAACAAACTGAAATTACATTGAACAGGGCATTATAACTTGGAGATAACTATTTTACAGGGAACATGTCAGTAAATAGAGAGCATGTGACAGATGGAGGCCTAGCTATGATTCACTCCTCCCAACTCTCACTAAAACAGCTGCCAGCACATGATCTCCACCCTGCAGATGTTCTTGCTTTCCAAGTGAAGGCAACTCCACTCCTTGCCTATAATCTTTCCCCGACCTACTCAAATTCATTTCAACCTTATCCCGTATCTCTTTCGCACTGATTCTTTTAGGTGTCTTTAATGTTCTCTTTGACAACCTTGCCTCCAAAACAGAAATGATTTCCTGCTAACTGACATGCTGGATTTAATCTTTATGTCATCAAATTGGGCTCATTTACTTAATCTTCCCCAGGTTTATTCTGTTCTATAGTCTGATCATAACTTGATCATATGTGGAGGAGTAGCCTAATGGTTAAGAACACTGGCTTGGGAACCCAGAGACCAGGATTCAATTCTCACTAGCACTCCTTGTGGCCTTGGGCAAGTAACTTAACCCTCCATTGCCTCAGAAAAATCCAAGTTATCAATGTCCCTGTTTAATGTACATTACTAAGTTTCAGTGTAAACCACTTTGATTAAAATGATAAAGCGATATATAAAACCTGTTAAATAAAAATAAATCCTATATTTGTCTGCCTCAAGAACAATCTTTTTTCATCTGCACGAACTACAACTGAACTCCTTACTCCCATAAGAAGACCCATTTCTAGCTGACTTTTCTTCCCTTCCATTGGAACAGCAAGTTAAATTATGGAATCATACTTTGACCGAAACCATTAATAAAGTAGCCCCGTAAAAGGATTCCACAAAGTGTGATCACCCATGGTACCACATAGCTGGCTGTGAAGTTCTGACGTCAGAAAATTTCTATACAGAAAGACAAAATAAAGTAGCGCGCCTCATCCATTGGAAACTCTGTAAACACTACAGCATCACTTTGCCTGAAAATCACTGGGATCATGACCCTAAGAGAATTACAGAGAATGAGGAGGTTATGATCACCTGGGATGCTCCTATTCTGACCAATAAAAAGCTGGATGTGAGGAAGCCAGATATAGTGGTTAAGGAGAAAAACAGAGCGGCATTGATAAGAGAGGTGTCAGTTCCAAGTGACTACTCTGAGAATCGCATGGAGAGACAGAAGATCCTGAAATACCAGGAAATGCAGTCAGAGACCCAGAAAATGTGGCAGAAAGATATAGAAATATTTCCCATCATGCTGAGTGCTACCAGCTTGATAAAGAAGAATTTCCAAGCACATCTTGACAAAATGGTAATTAGGCCTTACCTGCTAATTGCTGTTCCTGAAGGAACGACAGTCCAGTCCCTTACTTCTGGGTTGCGCAACCCTTCCAGCAGCTTGGAGGCTGAGCCCAACCTTTTTGGGGATGGAGCGGTATAAGTACCACTGGGACCACCCCCTAACTCCAGTATTCGAATGAAAAAGCAGACATAACCAATTTTTGGAACAACCTATCCAACCTAAACAATTCAAGAAACATTGTATATCACTAAATTCAACCTTTTTTTTTTTTAATGGAATGGTATAGGAGGGGATGAGAGGGACGCCCCGGGCGGAGCGGGTTTGCCGGGGCTAGCCGCATCTGTACTGTGTTCGTTCCGGTGATTCTGCCCCTCTGCCTAAACCACAAACTTCAATTCGGCCGGACCCGGGAGGGATCAGGGACTGGACTGTCGTTCCTTCAGGAACAGCAATTAGCAGGTAAGGCCTAATTACCATTTCCTTATCGTCACTCCAGTCCAGTCCCTTACTTCTGGGATGTACCAGAGCAGTTCAACCCTGGGTGGGGTCCGGCATACCGGAACGGAGAACAGCCCGGCCAAACCGAGCGTCCGCTGCACTCTGGACATCCAATCTGTAGTGCTTGGAGAAGGTGTGGAGGGAGGTCCAAGTCGCCGCCCTACATATATCCAGCGGGGGAACTAGGCTGAACTCCGCCCAGGAGGTAGCCTGAGCCCTCGTAGAGTGTGCCCGCAGGCCCACGGGGACTTGTTTCCCCTTCAGGATATAGGCGGAGGCGATTGCTTCCCTGATCCACCTAGAGATGGAGGCCTTGGCTGCCGTCTCCCCTTTGTGCGGACCCCCGAACTGAATGAACAGGCGTTCGGATTTTCTGAAGGGCGCTGTTCGGGAGAGGTATCTCTTGAGGATTCGTCGAATATCTAGGAGGCGAAATTTGTCGTCTCTAACTTCCCGCCCCTCCGAGGCGAAGGCCGGGAGGGTAACTGTCTGGTTCACGTGGAAGGGAGAGGAGACTTTGGGCAAGAAGGATGGAACCGTGCGCAGCACCACTTTGTCCTTGAGGAAGGACAGGAAGGGGGGTTGCGAGGACAGAGCCTGTAGTTCTGAGATTCTTCTGGCCGAACAGATGGCGATCAGGAAGACCGTCTTCAAGGTTAGATCCTTTAGGGAGGCATTCTTTAGTGGCTCAAAGGGATTCCCGATCAAGGCATTCAGTACCAGGTTAAGGTCCCAAGGGGGGATGACAGACCTTCGTTGCGGTCGTAGCCGCCTAACTGCCCTTAGGAACCTTGCGACGTCCGCGTGGGTCCCTAGAGGTTTGCCTCGGATCTTGCCCCTGTAGCAAGCGATGGCCGCCAGCTGGACCCTTAAGGAACTGTGGGCCAGACCCTTGTCAAACCCTGCCTGTAGGAATTCCAGGACCTCCGGAACAGAGACCGAGAGTGGTTTCTTTCGGTGCTCCGCGCACCAGGATTCGAAGATGCGCCAGACTCTCACGTAGGAAAGACAGGTCAAACGCTTCTTGGCCTGTAACATAGTCGAGACTACCGCCCCTGAGTAACCTCGTTTCAGGAGCCGTGCCCTTTCAATAGCCAGGCCGTAAGCGAGAACCGATCCACGTGTGGCATCAGAACCGGGCCTTGACTTAGAAGGTCCCTTTTGCAAGGAAGGCGCCACGGGTGGTCGGCGATCATCCTTACTAGATCCGCATACCAGGGTCGGCGGGGCCAGTCCGGAGCAATGAGGATTACCAAACCCTGGTGAGACTCTACCCGCTGGAGCACTTTTCCGATCAGAGCCCAAGGCGGGAATACATAGAGAATCCCCTCCGAAGGCCACTTTTGTGACAGGGCATCCAAGCCCTCGGACATTCTTTCCCTCCGCCGACTGAAGAATCTGTCCACCTTGGCTGAAGAGAACCGGGCCATGAGGTCCATGACTGGCGCTCCCCACCGAGCTACTACTTGGTTGAAGGTCTCCTGTTCCAGTTCCCACTCTCCGTGGTCTATCTTGTACCTGCTGAGGAAATCGGCCGTGACGTTGTCCGTTCCTGCCACGTGCTGTGCTGATAGTGCCTGCAGATGGATTTCCGCCCACTGTAAGAGGGCGTCCGCTTCCTTCTCGAGAGCGGGACTGCTGGTGCCTCCCTGGTGATTGATGTAAGCTACCGCGGTGACATTGTCGGAGAGGACGCGAATTGCTCTTCCTTGTACTAAAGACTCGAGCGCTTTGAGCGCCAGGGTGACGGCCCTCAATTCCAGTCTGTTGATGGGCCATTGCGATTCCAAGGGTGTCCATTGACCCTGGACGAACTGATCTTGGCAGTGTGCTCCCCAACCGGACAGGCTGGCATCCGTCGTCAACAGCAGCCACTGAGGGGGTTCGAGAGGCATCCCGCGATCCAGGTTCCTTGGGTTTCTCCACCAGTAGAGAGCCTGTTTGGTGCGCGGAGCGCACGGTAACTGTCGAGAGAGAGGATGATTCTGGGGAGACCACCGACGCAACAGTGACCGCTGCAATGGACGCATGTGGGCCCTGGCCCATGGAACTACCTCTATTGCCGCCGCCATTGTGCCCAGGAGTTGAAGATAATGCCACGCCGAGGGGCTTCTTCTGGCTAGAAACTGTGAGACCAGGATCCTTAGATCCCTGGATCTTGTCCGAGACAAGAAGACTCTGCCGCTTTTGGTGTTGAATCTTGCCCCGAGGTACTCGAGGTCCTGGGAGGGAGTCAGCCTGCTCTTTGTACGATTGATGACCCAACCCAAGTCCTCTAAAACCTGGACTACTCTGGCCGTTGTCGAGAGACTTTCTTCTCCGGACTTTGCCCGTATTAGCCAATCGTCCAAGTAAGGGTGAACCAATATTCCCTCCTTCCGAAGGAAGGCTGCCACCACCACCATTACCTTGGTGAATGTTCTGGGGGCCGTAGCTAGGCCGAATGGGAGGGCCTGGAATTGAAAGTGACCTCCTGGTACCGCGAATCTCAGAAACTGTTGATGGGACTTCCTGATTGGGATATGCAGGTAGGCTTCCGTCAGGTCGAGGGATGTTAGGAACTCCCCTTCCCTTACGGCTGCTATGACAGAACGTAGGGTCTCCATTCGAAAGTGGGGTACCCTGAGGCAGCGATTGACCTGTTTTAGGTCCAGGATCGGTCGTAGGGAGTCTTCCTTCTTTGGTACCACAAAATAAATAGAGTATCGACCCGATCCGCGCTGGCTTGGTGGAACGGGGACCACCGCCCCGAGGGCTATTAGGTGTGCGAGAGTTGACTCCACTGCCGCCCTCTTTGTAGAAGAGCCGCAGGGAGAGCGGACAAAGGCCGGGGGAATTTGTTCTGCAAATTCGAGAGCATAGCCCTCTCTGATCACTTCTAGGACCCACTGATCGGACGTGACTCGGGACCAGGCGGGAAGGAAGAGCCTCAGGCGGCCCCCTATCGTGTGCCTTCCCTCCTGGGCCCCCAACATCTCATGGTTTTCTGGGACCTGAGAAGGAGGAGGAGGAGTTTGATCCAAAACCTCGGCCGGCTCCCCGAAACCCTCTGAAACCTTGTCCCCTAGAGGGGAAATGGGTCCTGGAAAAGGGGGCTGATCTGGCTGGACGAAACCTCCGTGGATCCCTAGGCTGGGTACGTAGCGGGGGTAGAGAGCGCCCCTGTTTTTGTCTGTCTTCCAGGAGCCTGCCTCCCTTTGACTCCCCCAGGTCCTTGACTAGCTTTTCTAAATCTTCGCCAAACAACAGTTTCCCCTTGAAGGGAAGTCGGCTCAGACGCCCCTTGGAGGACGCATCTGCTGCCCAATTCCGTAGCCACAGATAGCGCCTGGCCGCCACCACCGAGGCCATGTTCTTGGCTAGGCTTCTGATGAGATCGTACTGACTATCAGCCAAATAGGCTGCTCCGGATTCCACCTTAGCCGAGTTGGCCTGTGATTCGTCCGTTGAACCCTCTGTTGACTGGATTTGTTGTGCCCACCTTAAACAGGCCCGAGCCACCCAGGCTCCTGATACGGAAGCCTGCAAGGCCAGAGCGCTGATGTCAAAGGCCTGTTTCAGGAGCGTATCCAACTTCCTGTCTTGAGCATCTCTTAGGGCCGTGGCTCCCTCCACCGGGATAGTGGTCTTCTTGGTGACTGCTGAAACCGCAGCATCCACCCTGGGGGACTTCAGCAGTTCTTTATCCGACTCCGGGAGAGGGTAGAGGCGAGACATGGTTCGTATCCCTCTCAGACCTGATTCCGGTTGATCCCATTCCTCTTGAATCATTTGACGTACCACTCTGTGGACAGGGAAAACCTTCTGGGACCTTCTGATGGCCTGAATCAGGGGATCCTCTAAGGTCTCGTCCTCTGTTGGGGAATCAGAGGTCACGTTGAGGGCTTTTAGGGACTCATTGATTAAGGCCGGGAGCTCCTCTCGGCGAAACACTCTAACAATGCGAGCATGGTCTTCCTCCGGGATCTCCCCTTCTTCCAGCTCCTCGTCTTCCTCCTCTAGGTCCCTCTCGGAACCCTCCTCCTCTGGGGTGTCCTGAGAAGGGGTAGGGAGAATTTCCTCACTCATTAGCCTGGAGCGTTTGTAGGGTATACCTGAATCCTGACCACTTGCTCTCCTAGGTTTGGCTAACCTGGCTTCTGCCGGCAGGCCTGCATTGCCTGGGCCAAGCCCTTGCCTGCGCATGCAGTAGGCTTGGTGGAGTAACAGGACGAAGTCTGGGGAGAAAAGCTCTCCGACCCCTCCCTCCAGCGTGTCCCGGGCTACGGGGGGAGCGAGGACCTCAGTGCTAGTAGTCAGAGGCAACTGAACCCCCTCTTCTGCTTCTAGGGATTCCCCAGGCACCGGAGGTACTTGGGCCATGGCTAGACTGATTTCCTGCTCTACCGAGGTAGATGCTGCCGCGCACGCCCTGCAGATTCCCGTCTCTGTGGGGGTGCCCCTTCGTGTGCCACAGGACGGGCACTTTGCCTTGGAAGCCATGCTTACCAGTTGCCTCGTAAGCGGTGCTTGGGTGGCAGGGTATGGCAGAAAGACCCAAAAACAGTACTAAAATTCTAAGAATTAAAATTAAAAAATTAAAATTAAAAATTAGAGTACCCACTCCAGGGTGGGAATTGCTGCAGGGAGTGGAGCAGATAACCCCTGTGTCTTCTCCTCCCCCCCAGAAAGGCAAGGAAATTCGGGAGCCAAGAGAAGGCCTAGCCGTTGGAAACCACGGAGGCTTCACCCTGAGGGGTTCAAATCACTTTAAGTAACTTAAAAAATGCAATAAAATAAAAGTAAAACAAAGGTAAGCAAGGGCATTAAGCCACCGATGAATACTTGCTGTTTGATGACTTTCGGGAACACCACGCTCCTCCGCTCCGTTGGCTCGACACGTGTTAGGCCGCGGCTACGTGGAGTCCGGAACGGAGGGTGCTTTGCTGTTCGCTGCCTCGTTAACCCGGCTTCTCCCGCTGCGAGGAGGGATCATGACGCCGACCGCTACAGCCGTTAGTGCTCCCTCCGGAGCAGAGAAGCTTCAATGCCGGCTCCGGGGATCGCCACCGCACCCCGCTGCTCCCGGGGGGGGGCGGGCGTCAGAGACTCGCTCGCGTCTCTGCCTCTAGCGCTCAGCCGCCTTCGGGGCTTCGGCGCGAGGCAGGGCTGCTCCTCGGGGATGCTGCTAAACACAGAGGATCTTTGCTCCCCCTGCGGCAGGCAGCTCCGGCGCCCCCTCCGGTCTCCGGCCCGGTCAGGAAGGGAGGGGGGGGGAGGGAGGGAGAAGGAGGCAGACTGCAGGAAAATTAAAGGTACAGCTCAAGGTAAGAATAAAGAAATCAACTTAAATTTAAATTTAAATCAAATTAAATAAATAAAATTAAATAAAATAGCTTAATTAGGATAAGGCAGGACTCCAGTAAGCCCTAGGCTTACGGAACCCTCCAGCTGCTTGGAGGCTGAGCAATACTGGAGTTAGGGGGTGGTCCCAGTGGTACTTATACCGCTCCATCCCCAAAAAGGTTGGGCTCAGCCTCCAAGCTGCTGGAAGGGTTGCGCAACCCAGAAGTAAGGGACTGGACTGGAGTGATGATAAGGAACTATCCATACATGGTACATCTTACTAACTCCAGCAAGAGGCTTTCTTTGGCACGATGCAAGTATTACACCAAGCCTTAGCAGTAAATTTGAGAGACTGAGATCATACTTCCTATGCCCTGGTTTAGAAGTCATGATATGCACAAAACTAACCCATTTGGAGAAACTGCTCCCTTAAAACACTTGAGGCACTTATGTCACCTAGAATGTATTTGGAGAAAAAAAAGGTCTCCAATATCCTTAACAAAATATAAGGATCTCTCCAAAACCTATCTGGCAGTGGTTAAATCTACTAAGAAGGAATATTATTCAAACCTTTTCTTTTCTGATCAGACCCCAAAAAGTCTATTTTAGATCTTTAAAAAAACTTACCTAGAATCTTTGCCTCATACCACCACTTCATCAGATCTCACTGTTGGTGATTTGATTCATTACTTCCTACAGAAAACATCTGATATTCAGCATTCTATCCAACTTCAACCATCTGCCCCTGGACAGGGATCTGATACTGAAACTCTCAACAGCACCCTAACTTCATTTAACATACCATCCACATTAGCTATCGGCAAATGTTTATCATCCATGAAACCAACTACAACTTTTACAGATCCTATTCCATCCTCCTGGGTTAAAAAACACATTGATCTCCTATTGCCTCTCCTAACCTTAATGGTTTCTTCTGACCTCAGACAGTCCTTGAGGGAGGCCACCATTCATCATGTGCTGAAAAATCAAAAGGGTGACCGTGCAGCCCCTGCGAACTACCGACCTATTGCTAATCTTCCATTTTTAGCTAAACTCTTAGAAAAAGTTGCAGCCAACCAACTGAATTCGTTTTTAATCCAACTTTCTCCATTCTAGTCAAATATATTTTCATTCTGCTTATGGCACAAAAATATCTCTCCTTGATCTGAAGTCAAATATCTGTCCTTGGTCTAATAGACTTCATCTGTATTGATTTGAATGCCTACGACTTTGTTTTTTTCATATCTCTTAATCTTTCTATAGCTTTTGAATAGACTGTGCAACATTGGCTTGGATTGTATTTATTTATTTATTTATTTACATTTCTTCTATACCGCACTATTTGCGATCAGCGCGGTTTACATAGAACAAACAGTATCCGACAATAAACAAGAGTCAGGTCATTACAAAGAACAGGAGCAATTAACTTGGATAACAGGGGAAACTATCTACATGTGCAGAAATTTGAATAGATAACTATTGTCTGGTTCACTTCCTACCTTACATGCACCTCTAGGATGGCTCTTCATTTCTGGCATACCTCTTCACATCAGGATGTGAAGAGTATCTACTCTGTCCCCCATATTATTCAATACCTTTATGATCCCCCCTCCCCTCCACCCCCGTGGAGATTATACAGTCACTTGAACTCACTTCATTCATCTAGGCCAGAGATTCCCAACTCAAGTCCTGGAGGGCCAAACACCATTCAGGTTTTCAAGCTGTCCCTAATAAATATGCATGAGATGCATTTGCATGCACTGCCCCCATTGTATTCAAATGAATCTCATGCATATTCATTAGGGACAGCCTGAAAACCTGAATGGTGTTTGGCCCTCCAGGACTGGAGTTGGGAACCTCTGATCTAGGCCGACAACATACCACCTCTCATCACTTTTAACTCAAGTGATCCCAGGGCAAGTCCATCACTCTCAACCAAACTGGATCTGATAGCCACCTGGATAAGCAAAAATAAATTCAAGCTAAATCCTTCAAAAACAGAAGGTATCTTCTTTAATAATAGAAACTGGGTGGTACTTCCCTCACCACCTAACAAATCTCCTATTGCTATCAAAATTTCTATTGAGCTCTTAACCATCTAACTATCTGCTGTTTGCCTCCCATACCTCAAACATCATTTTAAAAGCATTTTATGCCCTCCATGTGATCTAATGTATCCCTGATTACCTCAATTCCGCATCTTTACACTCCTGAACATATGCCCTCACTTTTTCCTACTTCAATTATTGTAATGCTCTTTTTTCTGGCATAAAATCCTCAGAATTAAAGCACATTCAGTTACTTCAAAATACTGTAGCTAAGCTCACCTAGGACACCAGGAGATTCCACCATATCACATCCATTTAAAGGAGCTTCACTGATTCCCAATTACTTATAGAATGCCATTTAACATCTCAGTTCTTACCCATTATATACAGTACTCTATACAGGACCTCCTTTACTCTTAAACAATCTCATTATTCTCTACCTACCTTCTTGTACCTTCTGCTCCTCCCAACAATATAGAGAATCATTCATCATGAAATAATGAGACAAATTGTTTTTAGGGTAGTAGCCTCTACCCCAGAAGTGGCCAACTCCGATCCTAGTGCACCACGATCCAGCTGGTTTTCAGGATGTCCCTAATTCATATTCATGAAGTATATTTGCACCCACTGCATCCCATTGTATGCAAATATATCTCATGAATATTCATTAGGGACATCCTGAAAACCATGCTGGATCATGGTGCACCAGGGCCAGAGTTGGCCAACCATGCCCTATCCTATGGAATTTCCTTCCCAAAGATATCCAATTGGAATCAATCTTTGAAAAAAATATAAAGTGGCCCTAAAGATATATTTCTTTTCCCAAGCTTTCATTTTATAACACTTAACTGCCTTTTACAAGGATAGTGAGTCCATTATTTCGTAACTTGGACCAGTGGGTCCAATGGTCTAGATACTTGAGCACTACCTTTCTATTCTTCTCTCCTTTTATACTTTAATTGATGTTGTAATTTCCATTCTACAATCTTTATGCTCTTTTCTTTTTCATATGATTTTAATGTATCAAATGTAAACCTCTGGGGTAAATTTTTGTGTGATCAGCAGTATATCAAATTCAATAAATATAAACATGAAATTACTCATGGAAGTTGTGACATACCAATTTTCATGTGTAAATGTTGGCACCTAAACATGAAAGTTGCAGGGTTCTTTCTATTGATTTTTCTCATATGTAGATTTGCAAAATGTGTCTTCCAGCTCCACATACTGGGAAATAATTATATACTACAGCTCTATTTTAGAACAGGCTCCATGTTTAGCAGAACCTTTTCTAAAATACTGTCAGAATTGTCTATACTGAAACCTTGGCGTCAATTCCAATCTCCACATACAGTACTATCTAAAATGTGCTCTCACGTGTCTTTATAAAATATTAGCTAAAGTCCTGCAGCAATTGCACCTAGTTTGAAGGTGTGGACATTGCACCTGATCTTGAACAGTTTTAAATGTTATTGTGTACTTTATGTGCATATGCATGGATTCTATAACATATGCACCTAGATAATGATTTTGCCCATGCTTCACCCAAGCTTCACCCCTGAGCTCACCTACTTACTAGTATGAGCCAGATTTCATTATGCGTACTTTTAGACATGACCTAATTTTATACGCGCCCATTTATGTGTGTATATCAGTGTTTTACGATGGCATATGGTTTATAAAATCACCTCATAAAGGTATAGGTCAGCTAAGTAGGGAAATGGGTGTTCAAGACTGTGTGTGTAAAACCTTGAAAGTATTTTATAAAAGGTTCAGCCATTGCTATCTTTTGTAAAGTACATATAGAGGCATGTTTATTAAATCATGCTAACCATTAGCATGAGTTTTATTGTGTGATAAGCATGCCACGTTAAAAGCACAGGACCCTATTCTACAAATCCTATGATAATTATTATCCCAAGCTAACTGGGTAGCATGTGATAGGTGGGGACTATAGGTTAGGGGAAGAATGTGGACATTGAAGGTGCATCATGGTTAGCATGGACATTTTGGGGAACGCTAATCTCAAATGTTGCCATTATTCTGGGTGCACATTATGCCTCCTCAATGGGTGCCCTTAAGTGTGCCCACATGCCAGTTAACATGGTGCACATGGCTGCAGAATGCTAATGCCAGGGTAACAGACACATATGCCTCCCAAAGTTGGTGTAAATTTATGACCCAATTGTGCGCTACCAGCTCATTCTTTAGTAAACATGCCCCATCAGCACCATACCTAGCCCTGTGTGAGTGGTGCAGATGCAGAGGGCGTAAAAAAATAGGGGCATATTTGGGGTTGCTGGCCTCGGTTCCCCCCAGCCTCAGTTCCCCCCACTGCCTGCCCTTGCCCCACTGCCGCCGCTTTTCATGTCTCCTTGGCGGCGGCAGCAGAGCAGATCTCTAATTGAGAAAAAAGCATGCAGGTCTTCCCGATTCCATGATTGCATGTTGACCCGACCCTTCCCTCCTCTGACATAGACTTGCATCAATTTCAATTCCACGCTTGTATGATTGGTCTGGTCCCTCCTGCCTCTAACGTGAGCCTACAGGAGGAAAAGAATGGGCCAACATGCTGGGCATTGGGAAAATGACAAATGGTGGGGGGGAGGGGGGATAGCGTGCCAGAGGTGCAAGTCACAAAGGGCGCATTTATAGCTTGGTATGGCCCTGTGCCCCATAGTGCCACCAGAGAAGCACACATTTTTAGCACCACATACAATAGAAAAGACCATTTTTGAAATGAACATATTCAACAACAGAGCAGCATTAAAAGGGAGATATATATATATATATATCTAAGTGACAGCATATAAATGTATATGTGGCAATTTCACTACATATGCAACCACTCATATAGTGGATTTTGTACATCTGTATGTCCTAGAGCAGCTAATTAGGAAACCATGTTTATGTTTGTTAGGTTTCTTGACATACCGCTCCTTATTAAACCTGGGCAGTTTACATGACAACAAAAAACAGGCAAAATGGCCTTAGGCCAGGGAAAAAGAAAAGAACTCAATTATATGAAGGACAGAGGAGGGAGAGTCCTAGAGAGAGTGAAAAAACAGCAGAGAGACATAGCGGTGAAGGAGGATTAAGGGAGGCTCGTAGTGAGAATGGGGAATATGGGTGGTCAGAGAACAGTAGAGAGTAGGTCGAAAGCAGCCTGAAACAGGTGAGTTTTCAGGAGGGTCTTAAATTTGGGGAATGATGGTTCCTGATGATGTGTGGAGGGGAGGGAGTTCCAGAGGGAAGGGCCCAGGAAAAAGAAGGCAGAGTGGCGGGTGGACTGAAGGTGATCTCGGGAGGGGGATGGGAGAGCTAGGCAATTGACATGAATTGAGTAGAGGCTGCGGGAAGGAGTGTGGAAGTGGAGTAAGTCAGACAGGTACTGAGGGATACTGGAGTATATGATATGATGAGTCAGAGTAAGGACTTTATATTGGATGTGATGACCAAGGGGGAGCCGGTGGAGCTTGATGAGAATAGGGGTGATATGTTCTCGGCAGGAGTTATGAGTGATAATATGGGCTGCTGTATTCTATAAAAATTGTAACCGATGAAGTTGGGTCTTGGTAATACCAGAAAAGGCCAGGTTGCAGAAGTCCAGTAGAGACATCACCAGGGAGAGATGCTTGTTGAGACAGAAAGGGACGGATAGCTCATATCTGGCGGAGATAATAGAAGGATCTGCATGAGAGGAGTGAAACTGGTTCTTGAAAAGAGAGTGCAGTATCCAAAGTCACGCTGAGATAACGATTTGTAGGGACTAGGGGGATTGTGACGTTGGCAAGAACTGGGGCAGTTGATGGACAGGGGTTACCAAACGTAAACCATATTGCAAGTGTCTTGGCTAAATTAAGGTGCAGGCAGTTTGTGGTGAGCCATATGGAGATATGATCTAGGCAGTCATTAAGTATGAAAAGGTCAGGCTGTTGAGAGTGGGTATGCTGGAGTAGAATGATATCATCCGTGTAATAGTATGCCAACAGGCCAAACTGTTGAATGACAAGAGCAAGAGGCATTAGAAATACATTAAACAGGAGGTGGGGCCAGGACAGAGACCTGAGGCATGCCACGGCAGAGAGGGACTGGATCTTGAGAGGCAACACCTGAGTGCACAGAGAAGGACCGTGAAAACAGCAAGGAGTGAAACCAATGATAGACTGTCCCTTGAACCCAGAGTCACGTAGGCAAGAGAGAAGGAGAGAGTGATCGACTAAGTCAAAGGCCATAGACAGATCAAAGGAAACTGCCAAAGTGATATCACCACAATCGTGTGTTGTGTGAATATTATTGAGGAAGTCTCAACACTGTGACCAGGTTGAAACTCTGATTGTTGAGGGTGAAGGAGATGTGTGGAGTCAAGGTGTTGGGAAAGATGGAAGAAGATGGTTTTCTCCAACATCTTTGAAAGGAATGGTAAGTTAGAGACTAGACGATAGTTAATGGGGTCTAGAGGGTCTAGGGATGATTTCTTTAGAAGAGGATGAAATAGTGCATGTTTCCAGGGACTAGGGAAGGTGCTGGATGATAGGCTGGTGTTTAAAATGGCAAGGATGAATGGAAGAAGTGCTAAGGAGGGTTCTAGTAACCATGTGGAGGGAATGGGATCCAGTGAGCAGACGGTCTTGTGGGAAGTGAAAAGCAACATGGAGAGCTCAGTGGAGGCAAACAGGTGGAAGGTGGACCAAACATGGGAGAGGGAAGGAGATGAGGCTGGGGAAGGCAGAGGAGGAGAAGGCTGTATGGGGGGGCAGGAGGGGAAGGATAAGCGCAAGGATTGAATCTTCGAGTCAAAAGAAGTGGCTAGCAGGGATGGTGAAGGAATATTTGTGGGACTAGAGGTGGAGAAATGGGACAGTATGGACTATAGGGACGTCAAGGCTGAATATAATCGTTTCAGGGAATTAGGCGCCGAGGAGATGATGGTGGAAAAGTGTGTTCACTTGGCTTGGTGGACATGCGAGCGTTAGACCTGATGGCAAGATTTGAAATGTTGAAGTGCGGTGGACGTGTGGCATTTTCGCCAGGCTTGTTCGGAGTGTCACAATTGGGAGCGAAGGAAGCGAAGTCTGGGGTGAAACCAAGGTTTATGGGAGGAGCCCAGAGAAGACTGGGGATGCATGGGTGTGACTTGATCAAAGGCAGTGGAGAGAGAGGATGTCCACAAGGAAACCTGCTGCTCCTTCGGGAGAGAAGAAAAATCTGAGGGAAACAGCTGATCAGCAGCAGGAAAACATTCCATCGCCTGTGGTGTGACGCGCTGCGGCCAATGCTGCAAATGCTTGGGATGAGACAAGCAGGTCTGAGCAGCAGAGACACGTGGTGAGATCGATGATGGTGGATGCAGGCAGAAGGTGACGTGGAAGTGATCAGTCCAGGGGTGTGGTGTTGCTGCAAGTTAGAGAGTTGGAAGGAAGATGTGGAGGAGGTTAGCACCATGTCAAGGGTTTGGCTTGCAGCATGGTTGGATGAGGTAACATGCTGCGAAAGGGCCAGATCATGCAGTAGAGTTATGAAGGAGAGGTCGTGCGAAGAGGATGGAGAGTGATAATGCACACTGAAATCTCCCAGGACAAGCAGTTGGGGAAATTGGAGGGAAACATCAGCTATGAAGGCAAGCAGGTCGTCCCAATGCTGAGGTTGCAGAGTAGGAAGAGAGTAGACTAGAAGGAAATGTATAGAGAGACAAATGAAGGCAAATTAGAAGAGCCACGGGATAGCACACGGCTTTGGGTGACCAGTAGGGAGGAGTGGTGGACGATGGCTACTGCCCCTTCAGTGCATCCAATCCAAGGAAGGGATATAGCTGAGAAACCTAGCAGAAGACAGCGGTTCAGGAGGGGGTTCGTCCTCCTCCTTCAAACGAGAGGAAAAGAAGGTCTAAGCTGTATTGTGCAATCAGTTCCTGAATCAGAAAGGTTTTACTCCGGAGGGAGCGGCAGTTCAGGAGTCCAAGCTGAAATGAAGTAAAGTGGCCAGGAAGGCTGGTTATTGGTATATCTAGAAAAGCAGGGGATCAAATTAGATGGGACCCGAGTAGAGTTCAGCTTGACAGCCGGAGGGGGAAGAGATGGAATACGATGGAATTGAGTTACTAGTTGTGCAGACCTTGATTTGCGTGGCCACGGGATCGTGGCCGCGTCACTCCTGGGGGTCGGGGAATTGAGTCACCAGTTGTGCAGACCTGGAGAAACAGAGGAGGTAGGCAATCAATACAACACTGATATGAACAGACAAGTTCAGTGTCAGAGAGATGAGCACATTTCTCCCCTTGTATACTCTTCAATACCCCAGGTGAAAGGGAGAAGTTAGCTGGGTTCTATGTGTGACTCTAAGAAGGCATAAATGTCTATGAATAACCCTTATCGTTAAAGGTTAGAACAATAAATGTGCACTTCAAAGGACCACCCAGAACATACCCAGAGCACACCTTCAAAACCCTGCATGCTGCCAAATACATGTACAAGAAGCAACTTTTCTAGAATTGCTAATTATACTTATATTCCACTTTACAGGTATAAATCCACTTTATAAAACAAACCAAAGAAGGTCAGCAAACAAATTCAGCTAACATGCAATTAAATGATACCGGTATGAAAACTTTCTGCAAGGGGAAAACAATTTACTAAAGAGAGTGGACTTAATACTGCTAGGTGAGCACTGAATCCAGATATTCAACACTAGTCACTATCCCAATACTGGCATGAAGCATCCGGATTTTGTTGAGCTGCAGCAGTTGTCACTTAAAAAATCAACATTGATAGTTCCAGCTGAATATTGATCCCAGAGATACTGCAAGTACAGGGAAAGGAACTTGTTGAAGAAAGGTTGTTCTGAGTTACTGATGGTATAAGATGGGCCCCAGAGACAAAGATTAAAAAAACACAGGGTAGAATTTACTGATTATTTTGAGTTAGAGATGACTGTATGGGAAGGCCTATTTTGAACTGAGATTGGAAGATGCCGACAGTGAAAGAGATGCAGTGGAAATTTTGGATGTTCTTAGTGGGAAGCCAAGCTGGAATTAAATCATAAGACATTCCTATCAACCAACCAGGGTAATTTATCATGATTAAAAAAAGGAGTGGGCAGAGTGAGGAACATCATGAAGAAGATTGATTTTATAGTTACCTGGGTGATAAGGTTGCAAGTTAAGAAAGACCCAAATCATACTTTATCTCATGAAGTTTAGTCTGGCCTTGTTTGATATATTTATTGATTATTTTGTAACATATTATTTCTGTTTATGGTATTTTTAAATTGTTTTTGGCATGTTTTATGTATTGCTATTGTGTATGTTAGATTGGAAACTGCAATGATGAAGCCACCTTCTGCATATGTGAATACATATTTTGAATCAAAAAATTCACTCTCTCTGGCTGTCCCCTCAGTTCTTTACAGCTAGGAATTCTTGGTGCTTATTCCATGCTTCCTTTAACTCGGTTAACATTTCAGTCTCTACAATCTCCCTTGGGAGGCCATTTCATACACCTATCATCCTTTCTGTGAAGAAATATTTTCCGTTGTTTCTCCCGAGCCTACCTCCTTGGAGTCCCATAGCATGACCTCCTGTTCAAGAGCATTTTTTCTAGAACTATAAATAATACAGTATCCACAGCTTTTAGCTTCTATTTGACTTTCTTTTAAGATTTGTAAGCACTCTCTTGTTTCATGTATTTATTCATATAATATCAAGGTCAGGCTCACTCTCTGAAATAACTCCCAAAGGAAGGGACAAAAAAGATAAAATGTATTTTATTTAAAAGAACGTTTGCCTTTATCGTATGCCTTATCTTAGTACCAGCGATACCTTCCTACCATTCTGTTGATTTGTTTTAAGTGCTGTGAAAGAGTTGCCTCATGAACAAACCAATCTTCCGCCACAGTGTGCAAATGGCAGCTCTTTAATATGTAGATTGCTTACATGTGCACATGTGTAGAGAGGAAGTGGTTTGGGCAGGCCAAAAATAGCGATATGTTTTCCCCATTTTACCGGGAGGAGTACACGTTGATCTCCATATTCTACAGGCTAGCACGTTACACCTGCCCTGAGGCACGCATGAGTGCCTACATGGTCAGGTGCAAAGGCTATCGCTGGAATGCTCTTATGATTCACTCATTGCCATCTTTTGCCAATCTAGTCAAAAATGCATTGAGTTAGTTCAATAAAATGGTATGACTGTATCTTCTTTTTGAGTTTTATTTATTAACCATTAAAGTGGACTAACACAGCAACCACTCTGCTTTATTCAAGACTGATAGTAAACAATGAGAAATCAGAGGGTTTGAGCTTCAACTGGAGACAAAAGTGCAAAGAAACATTGTATCGCTGGTTTCACTTTTATTGTACTTGGGTATTTTCCAATAGCATAATAATAAATGCCATGTTGCTTAAAGAAAATTAGCAATGGTCAGAGGTGGTAGCACAAGGGAATAAAATGACTTTTTTTACAGAACCATTCACACTGAAGTCCTAAGCACGTCTGCAGTAAGCAAAAGTTGTTACCAGTTGACTGGTCAATGTGAAATAAGTATTTATTATGTAAGCATTGCAATTCATAGTGGAAGACTATCTTAAGCTGACTATGGTATATCTTAATATCCTAGTACCAGCAGTACCTTCCTACCATTCTGTTGACTTGTGTTAAGTATTGTGAAAGAGTTGTCTCTTGAACAAACTGATCTTCCAAAATAGTGTGCAAACGGCAGGGAGGAGTGGCCTAGTGTTTGGGGTAAGTTGCCTCACGCTGGAGAACTGGGACAAGGGAAATATATACTGTACCTGAATGTACTCTGCTTTGACCTGGTGAAAAGCGGTATATAAGCATTACTAAATAAATAATGTGTAGATTGGTTTTGGGCCACTGTCATTTAGATGCTAATTGAATGGTGAAAGAGCTGTTTGCCTTGATTTATATTTGAAGAAATGAATGATTCATTGCAAGGCCCCTGAAGCAACAGCGGGAACACTGCGAAACAAAGGTGTTTTTCGGGCCTGGATGGCATCTGAAAGCACTTGGATTTTGGGATCCGAAAGCCTTTTGAATTTTGGTTTACAAGAGCGTTCCAGAAAAGTTATAACTACTGGGATTGTGCAAGATGTGTTTTAGAGCTTTGCAACTGAATTTTTGTATTTTTTGGGGCAAATTGTTTTTCTAATACATATTTATTTCTTAACAATCAAAGACTGTAAACTGAAAATTTGAAAATGAAAAATTAGAAAATATATATAGATATATATATATATATGATAAAGATGAAGTAAATAGTTTGGAAAATATTCAATAGATTTAAGCCATAAGGAATTTTTTCAGATATATGATGTTGAGCAGATGCTGAATTAATGCTATATAAAATGATTTGGCTGGGAGACTGAGATCCTTTTTCTCCTTATAGTGTTTGATTATTTATCCAACTCTGAAATTCATTACCAGAGAATGTAGTAAAAGCTGTTAGTGTAGCTGGAATTAAAAAAGTTTTGAACAAGTTCCTGGAGGAAAGGTCCATAAACCATTATTAAAGGGGACCCGGGAAATCCACTGCTTGTCCCAATACAAACTTTGTGGAACTTGTGTCTTCTGGGTAAACCACTAGGTACTTGTGACCTAGATTGGCCACTGTTGGAAACAAGATACTGGGCTTGATGGACCTTGGTCTGACCCCGTATGGCATATCTTATGTTCTTATAATCTTATAATATTATAATACAACACTTAAGAGATTAGTGAAGTTCTTTGCCTCATAACTATGATTTGACGTTCTCTTTATATTAGTTAGGAGATCTAAGTCACACAAAATGTTACCAGTGATAAGCATCCCTGCATGTAAATGGTGGCTTTCTAAAATCGCATTTACGTATGTAGCCCATTCTAGACATATAAATGCTGCTGTTTATTTACTGCTGTTTACTTTAAAATAACCCCTATTTTTAAACTATTTAATAACTATCATTGGATTTGGATTTCTAGAAATTTTTGACTTCCAAAAATTATAATTAACCTGAACTTCCAGATTAGCAGCTTTCTAATATTAGCATCATGGTCTAACAATTGACAAATATTCTCCTTAGTATTGGATCAAAAACAAGCCTGCCTTCAAGTAATACGATAGCAACATATCATCATTATTTTTTGACATAAGGTTAAATGCAGGGTCAGAGCCCTTTCTATACCTTATTTATCTGATAATGACACATTGGATTAGATTTTATCAGTCAACTAGTCAGGCATTACTGATCAATACAGTGAACGTTGCATTGAATACTATGTTAATGAATGTCAAAAGTCACACTTAAATGCACTGTGTCTAGCATTTCGTTCATTAACCTGTTCCTTAAATAGTAAGTAAAAATAAATACAAATAACAACTATTATATAGCAATCAGTTGCTTTACTGATTTTAAGATGGTTTTTAAGATGTAGTTTTCTGGTATGGAATCTTTAAACCATTCACGATTATAAGGAAGTAATTCTTTCCTGTCTGAAATTGCCCTCAGTTCCAGAGATTAGCTTATTAGCCCAAGTTATGACCATAACTAAGAACCCGATACGCTAAGGGGCATGTTTACTAAAGCGTGGTAATGGTTACTGTGAGACTGTGGTAACTATTACCCAGGGCCGGCCCAAGGATTTCTGATGCCCTAGGCAGAAGCTCCGGCCATGCTGCCCCCTCGTGCCCCCCCTTGCACCATGCCACATTCTCCCCCATGCTGAGCTGTGTCCCCCATTGCTGCTGATTCTGGCAGCAGGTGACTCACTGGCAGCGGCAGGCCATGGCCTGCCACGGGCTGCTGCTGCCAAGCCTAGTCACCTGCTGCCGGAATCAATGGCAGTGGGGGGTCTGGTATTGAGGTTCAGCATGAGGGGGAGCAACATGGATGGGTGTGGGGGGGGCAGCAGGCCATGTGTGCTGAAGCACATGGCCTGCCACCCACAGAAGTCTGCCACCCTAGGTGGCCACCTAACCTGCCTAGTGGACGGGCCAGCCCTGCTGTTACCACATGCTAAAACAACTGCCGCGCTAATAACCCTGTAGTAGTGACAGCACAGTTAGGAACAGGGATGGGGGTTGAGGCAAAGAGGGGGCACTGACTGCCCATAGTAGTTAGCCATGAAACAAGCACATTTTTGAACCTTTTTCATTATCAGGAGCAGGTTTGGCATGGATGCCTCAACAACCAGGACCCAGATATGCTTGTTCCATTCTGAAATTGCACCATGATGTGCATCTTCCTTGCTCCGCCCAGGCCATGCTTCCACTATGTCCCCATACTTCATGGACGTGCTTGCACCGGGGACATCTATATACCTGGCTTTCAAAAATGGGTCTAGAGACATCTCTGTGATTTGCATTTCTGAATGCCAATTTTCAGATGTCCAACTCATGAACAGGGCTTCTAAAATGACCCCTATTAGTGAATCAGGCTCTAAATGCAAGTAATGGTCTTAAATTTTAAAAATGAAAACTTGTTTTAAATGGAAGATAACAATGTTTTTACATGCATTAAGCTGGAAACGTTTCCAGTGTCAAAAAATAGCTCTCAGAGTTTGATTTTCAAAGCAAAATGTGCTTAAAAAGAATAATTCCATTATCAGCAGTTTTGATCAGTAATCAAGAAAGGTAAAAGGTTTTTTTTTCAATTCGAGACCTCAGGGCTTCCCAAAACTATCCCAGGGACAACACACCCTATTGAGGTTTCAAGAGATCCAAAATAAATATCCATGATATAAATGTGCATGTATCAGGTTCCCAATGTGTGTGTGTGTGTGTGTGTGTGTGTATTGTCGCGTACTGCCCCTGGTGGCTAGTGGTCATAGGGGTAGGTTGGACACAAAGATATTTTTATATGAGAGGAGGTTCCTTTAAGAGCCAGGTGCAGCCTGGTCTTTAGTAGTTCAGCTCCTATTAAGAAGTAAATTGTGAATGCAGAGTAGAGGGATAACATAGGTTTTTATTTCCCTTTACGCAAAAGATTCAGGTGGGTCACAACATAGACGAAAATATCCTTTACTTCAGGAATGAAACAAACTCATGGTAAAGAAAAACTGTTATGCTTCACAGTTGTAACAAGGATTAATTAAGGCTTCCTAGAGTAACTCAACCGTTTCAATACTCTTCTTCCTTTTAGCATACAAGTAACACTCTGGAGACAGCATATATTATTTACAAGTCTAGCAGTGATTCTATACTGCTTGTAATGCATAGAGAACAGTCCATCTCCTCTTGAGACAAAAGACTAGGCTCCACAAATTCCACTTGCATCGGCTCTGAGTCAGAGTTATCCCTTTCTGTATCTGGGGTTTCTCTGGTTATTGGAACTGGCCAGTCACTATTCTTATTCTCTGGGTGTTTGTAGAGTTCTTCTAAGGTTCGCCAGTGAGCGTGGCCTACCTTTGTGCTTTTACCATCTGGGTTATACAAAGTAGGTTTACTTTCCTTTCTTGTAAAACGAGCATTGCTTTTAAAAGGGCACTTATGAGATGAGCTTTTTCTCTTAAAAACAGAGTCAGCATACCTTGGCTTCCAACAGCATGTAGAACAGGAACTTTCTCTTTCCAGTAGTTCTCCAGAGATACAATTCTCGTGTCAGTCTTTTCCCTGAAAGCTCTTGTTACCTTTCAGTCTGGTCACTGGTTCCTCCAGTAAGCGCAGGCCTCTTTCCAAGCCTAACCTCTGGCTTCTTCCTTCAGCACTGCTCTGCTTCCCAAAGTGACTGTTCCTTTGCTCAGCATTGCTTTCCCATTCACTCCTAGGGCTTAGCTCAATGCTCCTGGTGCTTCCTTCTTCTTGGCCCTTGCTCGTGGTGCATTTCTCTCGCACGGCTTTGCTCCTGGTGCGTGACTCCGGTCCACCTCTACCTCCACCCCCTTTCCAGTCTCCAGCCTCTTGCTTATAAAGCTCTCCTGTGTTTGAGCTTTCTGGGCTGCTTGTCAGGTGGTGTCGATTAGCTAGGTGTGTCCAGTCAGCCTCTGTGAGTGCACGCCTGCTCCCTCTAGCTGCTCTGTGTGGGAATTGCATCCCATGCACATCTTTTATATTATGAAAAACAGCTTCTTTTCTTGCATCTTTGCTTCCATCAGCTCCTGCTGCATGACAATATATATATATCGCATGTATTTTTATTGTGTTTATCCTGAAACCCAGCTGGCAGTGAGGTCCTCAGGTCAGATTTGGGCAGCCTTTTAGACATAATAAATGGTGCTGCAGATAGCCGGCAGTGCGAGGAATTGATCTCCCAAATGCATGTGACACAGGATGTCACTTTTTCAAGGTGTGATAATCCAGTCACTAACTACTGGGCTCAGTGGAAGTTGGCACCTTAACTCACATATTCTTTGAATGTATATTGCTTAAACCATTTTGGGAGGTTGTGTGGAGCTTCATTAGTGTCTTTAAGTTAAGCTCCGACATAACATAATAAATAATTCTGTTTAGGTCTCTGGGATTTTGTAGCACTCTAAGTAGAAATGATAAAGTATTGTTTGATATTATGATTTCTGTTGCAGTACAGCATATACTTTACAATTGGAAAGATCTGGCATGCTTGAATATCACCTGTTGGTGGCCTGCTGTTTGCATGGTCAGAAAATAGGAAGGTATTGCCTCTGTGTCGGCCAATAGTATTGGCAAGGTGGAAAGAATTTGGAAATCATTAGATTTATATTTGGAAGACCTATAGTTCTAATTTAAGTAGGAGGTCATTCTAAAACATGAATAAGCCCTATGTACATGTGAGATTGACATTTTGCAGTCGAAAACATCTAGATCTGTATTCTGAAAGCAGGTGGCCCTGCATGTACACTAAAACAGCACTAAAACAGGCATCTCAAAACATGGGTGGAATGGGGGCGTGGTCAGGTGTGGAGACATATACTGTATATTCAGGAAAGGCCCGTGTACGTCCCCTGCATTTCACCCATACGTACACGTTATACCTGCTGAAACGTGGAATAAGGGCTGGACTTAGAAAAAATCCTACCCTGAACTCCAGCGCATCCCATAGAGATAAACGGCTATGACATGTCTGTATTGATCCAGTGCATCTGCTGTCTGGGGGAGCAGAAGATGCAGTGGTAATGAATACAATGCACAGGTGAGGGATGTTTGTAAGGTAAAGTAGCAGTAAGAAACGCCCTGACAGAAATGTGCAGCACCGCAATAGTAATCATTCTGGCATGTGCTGGATGTGCCGAAGGGCCTATGCAAGGCCTCCCCAACAAAGTCCTTGGACAAACGGGAACATAGCTGTAGGGATGGTATGTGTTTGGCTGGGAAATGCAGATCAGATGTGTAGTCCTGAGACGCCATACAAATATGCAGTAGCAACAGTTGTGTATAGGTGCAGGGCATGGTCATGGCAGAGATGTGTTATCTGTGACTGCAAACAAGAGTCTATGTGTGTGTGTGGGTGTATTGGATGTATGAGGGCTGCAGGAGAGGCCCTGGTGTGCTGTTCCGCAAATCTGGGGGAACAAGTATGCCTGGACAGTACCTGAACCGTAGGACTGACCGCAGCATCGCTAGGTGCCAGTGTGAATAGACAGTACTGTATATCCTGACAAGCTGCTCTGCAGCAACATAGCAGGGCATGTCCCTGGCTACGGTGAGGGACCCTCAGAGGTGGTGCATGCTGCAGTGCACACAGCATGTATACATATCCAAATGTACCATCAGAGGTCTCTAAACTTGTGCACATCTGGAAGGAAAGTTGATGGTGCATATGGGCCTGTATTGCTCATGTTTTCATAGTTGCATGTTGCCATCCTGATGGGTCCCTGTTATTAACAGGGATATGTATTAACATGTAGCTGTAGGGACCCATTTTGGTCTTTTCTGGTTTGGCATTGCAAATACTGTTTGCAGCAATCTCCACCGCAGGACTACCTAAGGTGTTCTGCAAATGCCATGTATGTTTTGCAAATGGGACAAACATCGCACATTCCACTTGCTGTTACTGTAGTCTTGGTGCAGTTGGATAACCTTGTATTGTTCTGAGCATCCAACAGACAAGTGTACATAGTCTCCTTTAGTATGCACATACCTATTTCAGAAACCCTTCTGACTCCATAGAGGGGTCGACTACAATGGATATAGACCTGGCCATGGTCTTGCAAGAAATCAGAGATTGTAAGGCAAAGATTGTGGCCCATGTATTAGAGCAACTTGAACAAAGATTTGAAGGAGCTTTAACATGCCTAGCAAAGGTGGAGCATCAGGTTGGTGAGGTAGAGAATGTACAGGGGCTTAGAAAGAGGAGCTGGGTAAGCTCGAGAGGACGATGAAGTGGCTGCAAGAGGCCAAGAAGATAAGGACTGATGCTCTAACCCACAAACCTTTGGACCGAACTGCCAGAGTTGGCCCAGCTGGTCTTATAGGTGGATCAGCACCATTGAAAAGGAGGTGATGAAGAATTATTGCTCAGGTAGCATAATTGGGTTATTAGTTGGGTTATTTAATAATAGCTGTCATCTTATTAGTCCATAAAAATAATTGTGACTGCATATTCTTTAATATACCATGAGTTGGAAATTGGGGACAGGGCTGCTAGGATGGTCATAGCTGCATGTTTTGATTCTTCGTGCACATGTATCAGATTTCATAGTGCTGTACTGATATTGTACTATAGTATGTAGAATACAATGATCCCAATTGCCTATCATTTATGTTTAATTAAATGTCTTAGGTTTAAATTCATAGATCACTTGTAGAAATAAAAATAAACAAGATACTTAATGTTTTCTTAATTAAAGAAAGTTTATGAATAGAACATAGCTTGGGAAATGGCATAGAAAATTGAACACATACTGTATATAATAGCTTCCTTCAGGCATTTGTAGAGCTGATGATATTCCTGAACTTAGTTCTAGAAAGAAAAGAAAATGAAACTAGCAGAACTGTTAAGGAATAATAAATGTAAGAAGAGCCTTCCTGTGAAAGTAATCACTTAACCTGACCCCATCTTCAGCCAGAAACTTCTTTATTCAGAGCTTTACTAGTTCAGAGAAGGAATCATTAAAGATTGTGCTACAGAAAGCCACATTGTCTCAGAAACCCAGGTGGAGTACATTAAGGAAGTTCTAAATAAATTCCCATCCCTTAAAAAAAACCAGTAGGTATTCCAAGAGTCTGATATATCAATAAAATTAGAGTCCACAAGAGATGGGCCTAATGAAAAACTGAGAAGATGAGCAATACCTCGCTCCTTGGAACCTGATACCGCTCAGCCACTGAGGCTGTCCTTCACCTGTTAAGACTCAACAGTATTTCCTGGAAGTTTTTGGACGGAGGTGGCTTAGAATATAACAGCAAGCCAATGGCGTGTCAAGTAAAGCGATACAACAAATCACTCACGCCAACTCTTCTTGGCTTTATGGGACTGCCACCTGCAGGCAGCTTTATGGGGCTGCAACCTGCAGGCAGTTTGAAGAACTGTTTCAACAAGATTGAAATAAATTTTAGGATGAAGGATATGTCCAACCTAAAGGACCTGTGTAATCTCAAAATGTAATGTTCTTTGAACTATTCTTATGTTGGTCAAATAAAGTAAACCTGAGAAATCCTTCGTAAAATGATTTAGGAAAAATAAGTTCATTTAGAAGTAAAAGGAACATCCCGGTAAGAAAAAAAGCAAACTCTATTATATAACATAGTAACATAGTAAATGACAGCAGATAAAGACCAGTATGGTCCATCTAGTCTGCCCAGTAAGATGGCAAGAGTAGGTGCACCTGCCGCTCCATGCAGGCCATCCCTCCCCATGTCTTTGTTTTAGGGGTGAACCCACCGCTCCGTGTAGGACACCCCTGTATGTTGAGAAATAAGTTTGTTAAGTTTATTTTGATTTTATCCTGTTGCTGTAAAGGGATCCACTGTGTCTGTCCCATGCCATTTTGAATTCTGTTACTGTATTTGCCCCCACCACTTCCATCAGGAGGGCACTCCAAGCATCCACCACCCTTTCAGTGAAAAAGTACGTATTTCCTGGCATTGCCTTTCAATTTACCCCTTGCAGCTTCATGTTATGTCCTCTAGTTTTACAGTTTCCCCGTCTTTGGAAGAGGTTTGTTTTTTTTCATTATTTCTCTTTAAGTATTTAAAGATCTGAATAATATCTCCTCTGTCCCTCCTCTCCTCCAGAGTGTACATATATAGGTCTTCAAATCTCTTCTCATAAGGCTTCTGACACAGGCTCCAAATCATTTTGGTTGCCTTCCTCTAAACAGTTTCCAGTCTTTTTATATCCTTTGTAAGATATAGTCTCCAAAACTGAACACAGTATTCCAAGTGAGGCCTCACCAGTGACTTATACAGTGGCATTAGTACCTCTTCCTTTCTGCTGGTAATTCCTCTTTGTATGCAACCCAACATTTTCCTGGCTTTTGCCACTGCCTTGTCGCACTGTTTTGCCACCTTGAGATCCACAGAAATAAACACACCAAGGTCCTTCTCCTGGTCCGTGCACACCAATCTCTCTCCCCCTATCGTGTACATTTCACTTGGATTTCTGCTTCCCAAGTGCATGACACTGCACTTCTTCACATTAAATCTTAACTGCCAAGCATTAGACCATTCTTCCAGCTTTTGTAGATCTTACCTCATGTTATCCACTCCCTCAGGGGAGTCCACTCTGTTGCAAATTTTCGTGTCATCTGCAAAAAGACAGACTTTTCCATGCAGTCCTTCAGGAATATCACTCACAAATACATTGAACAGTGCCGGGCCCAGGACCGAACCCTGGGGCACCCCGCTAATCACCCTCCTTTCATCCGAGTGAGCTCCATTTACCATCACCATCTGTCGTCTGTCACTCAACCAATTTCTGATCCAGTTCACCACCTTGGGACCCATCCCCAAACTACTGAGTTTATTCATAATCCTCCTATGAGGAACAGTATCAAAGGCTTTGCTGAAATCCAGGTAGATGACATCCATCGCATGACTTATCTAGTTCTCTGGTCACCCAGTCGAAGAACTCAATCAGATTTCTTTGGCAAGATCGACCTTTGGTTGCCTCGGATCATGCAGCCTGTTGATTTTGAGAAAGTCCACTATTCGCTCTTTCAGAAGCGCCTCCATTACTTTTCCCGCCACCGAAATAAGGCTCACGGACCTGTAGTTTGTCACTTCTTCCCTGTCACCACTTTTGTGTAGCGGTACCACATCTGCCCTTCTCCAGTCCTGAGGAACTACTCCTGTTTCCAAGGATCTGTTGAAAACATCCTTTAACGGCCCTGCAAGAACCTCTCTGAGCTCTTTCAGTATCCTGGGATGTATCCCATCCAGTCCCATGGCCTTGTTCACTTTCAGTTTTGCAAGTTGTTCTATCATCATCTTCAGTGAATGGTGTGGAATTTACTTCATTCCCATTTTTATATTTGGGAGTCACAGATGGTCCTTCTCCAGGATTTTCCTTAGTAAAAACAGAGCAGAAGTATTTGTTTAGCAATTTTGCTTTTTCAATGTCACTTTCCACAAATCCATTCCCAGCACTTCTGAGTCCTGCAATTCCATCTCTGATTTTCCTCCTCTCCCGAATATACCTGAAGAAAGTTTTGTCGCCACACTTCACATCTTTAGCCATCTTTTCCTCTGCCTTTGATTTTGTTTTCCTTATTTTTCTTTTTGTCTCTTTTAGTTTGCTCCTGTATTCCTTACTGTGTTCCTCTGTTTGCAAGCTTTTGAATTTTGTGAAAGCTGTGGGGGTTTTTTCCTTTATTTGAGCAGCCACTTCTTTGGAAAACCAAATAGGTTTCCTTCTCCTCTTGTTTTTATTTACTTTCCTTAGATATTTATCTGTTTCCCCTTTTATTGCCACCTTTAATTTAGCCCGTTGCAATTCGACTTCCCTTATCCCCTCCTACCCTGCCAACTCCTCCTTCAGGTACTTGGCCATTTTACTGAAGTCAGTGTTTTTGAAGTTTAGGACTTTGAGCTTGCTATGACTGGACTGCACCTTGGCTTTTATCTCAAACCACACCGTGTGATGATCGCAGCTGCTTACAGGGGCACCCACCCAGACATTCAACACGCTTTCACCGTTGGTGAGCACTAAATCCAGCATTGAGCTTTCCCTGGTTGGTTCCATCACCATTTGTTTAAGTGACGCATCTTGAAAAGCATCCACAATTGTTTTGCTTCTTGCCAGATTCACAGAAGGAGTACTCCAATCCACATCGGGTAGATTAAAGTCACCCAATATGATCACTTCCCCCTTTGTGGCTATCTTGGCAATATCTATAATCAATTCATTATCTATTTCTTTTATTTGAGTTGGAGGTCTGTAGACTACAGCAATATGGATGACAGTGCCATCTCCTCTTTCCAACACAATCCAGAGCGCTTCTTCTTTTCCCCATGCCCCCTGCATTGCAGTAGCTTTAATATTGCTTTTGACATACAAGGCTACTCCTCCTCCTTTTCCACTTTCTCTGTCTCTTCTGAATAGATTATAGCCAGCTATGGCTATATCCCATTCATGTGATTTATTAAACCATGTTTCTGTAATTGCCACAATGTCCAAGTCCATTTCCACCATTAGGGCTTCCAGATCCGGAACTTTGTTGGCTAAGCTTCGAGCATTTGTGCTCATTGCTTTCCAGCATTTAAATGGCTTGCATGTATTTTATAATGATCCTCTTAAGAAGATTTAAGTTCCATTTATTGTATGAACTAATATTTAAATAGCATAAAAGTCTATTGAATTATGAGTCAATTAACCAACATCTGTATCCAAGGATTACCTTTAACATCAATAAAGCTTGTCTCATGCCCTTCCTGAATGCTATCCTCGGTATTCCTTACCAGGCTCTGAAACATTGTTCTAGTAATATATTTCAGGAAAGCAGGAAAGGGGTTTAACATTGTGAAATTAAAATGTCTCAGATGTGTTTGATGTTATATCTAGCTTAATCATATGCAATGAAGCAGGTAAAGTATCTAATTCATGAATATATTTTATCAGTTATAGGGGTCATTTATGTGCATAAAGCAGACTAAGTTTATCCAGAGTAAGTGGAGATGCTCTCACGAGTAGATTTGAGGAGGGATTGGTTGATGTGCATACTTTTTAACATAGGTGCCAATACATCTAAAATAAGCCAGGAAAAGTGTTTGCACTGAAGAGCTAATGTGTGGATGTACTTTCCCTTTGAAAACTGGTGTAACCCATGCACATATTTGCCACAAAAGTTAAGTGGCCCATTATTAAAGTACTTTCCCTCTTTCTAAGAGTCATTGAGTAGAGTAACTGATCAGTAATTTTAAATGTAGTGCATTGGACTGCACAAGTAGAGCACTGGTACATTTACAATAAAAGTCTCTATATCACAGAAAATTCTCATTTGTATCCCATCCCCAGCAGAGTATGTAAGCCTGCAGGATTGAGACAGTGCCTCCGTGAGATCACTGAACTTATAGTGCTTGTGTCAGTGCTCTAGTACGTTTGTGTCTTATCAAAATAACATGCATTATTTAAACTTTCCGAGCAAAGTGTTCCAACTTTGTTTTTTGTCATGTGGTAAAGTAAATAGAAGCTGTATTACATAGAGGAGCACCCCAACGTTCAATGGTGAAAGTGGACTCTTCATATTCACTGAACAAGAACTTTATGGTAATTTGGACAGGAAGATACCATTTTCTGTTGCTGTTAAAGAACAACACCCCTTTCCAGTTCATACTATGCTCAATTACTTTCGCATTGATCCAGGAATAAATTATAATCAAAATAGACTTCTCTAGCTCAAAGCTTTACTGGCTTAAGGTTTCATAGCTGATTCATTATGCTGTCAGTCTTCTATTGGCAAAGTAATACCTTCTGTATCTGGAGAGACAGAGAGAGTGTGTGTGTTTTAGTAGGAGATACTCTTATCTTTAAAAGGATAGGATTTAGCTTCTCTGAAAGAACAAACTTATCCATGATGAATCCCTGGAGAAACTATTAAAATAAAAATCACAGCCTTGCTAGAGATTTGTACAGTTCATGCATTACAAGGCAGGTTTTGATGGTCCCAAACAGGATTTTTCCCGTCCTTTGTTTGAGAAATACAGTAGGATGCTTCATATCCTCTGCTAGAGGTTAATAGTGACTACTAGTCCATCATTTCATTCACCATCAAAAAATAATGAACAAAGACTTCACTACTATGCATCTGCCACTATAATAGGAAATCAATTAACCTTATATTCAAAAAGGGATTTATGCTGAATGCTTTTTTAATGACCACTGATCCTACAGATATGCAATGCTCTAACTGCTAATCCTTCTTTTTTTTTCCTTGAATAGGAGTATGAAAAGTCATGCCGTGTGTGAGCAGCTTGTTAAATAATTTAAAAACAAAGCTTAAATTTAAATAAGAAGAGTGTTTTGATCTTTAAAACTTGCTGATTTCAGAAATAAATCTGAAAACAAAATGTAGCTATAATTTATATTTCAACTACTGGTACCATTTACAGCTTTGTATGGTTTATTGTTAAAAATAACAATTGATGATCATTGCCTTTCAAATGTGCCATACAACTGATCCTTTAAATCTATGCAACCTCTGCAGTAATAGATTTTTGGTTCTCTCCACAGAAACTTCCTAGTTTTGGCCCTTATCTTGAGCAACGTAAGAGGATCATAGCTGAAAACAAGATAAAAATGATAGAACAAAATGAACCTTCTTCAGCAGCTAAGAAACAGTATTTTTCTCCAAAAAAGCCGATTCCAACTGTCAAGGTAAAAAAACCCCTCTGCACTTTTAAAATACATCTTTAGACTTGGAATTAGATTTTTGAGAAAACAAATACACACACACAGGATGTGGGAAGACCTCAACAGGAACGCGGGGGTAGTGTTCAATCCATGCTAAGAAAAATGGAGGTGTGCCTGACATGTCCTACTGTTGCTAGTATGAGTTGTGCTCCACCTCCACGCTCCTACATTTTTGGTATGATCTGTGTGGGTGCATTTATCGCCACCCACTGAGGTGACAATAAGTGTATCAGTGCTAGGTTAGGTGTATCATCCCCCGAGGTGCACCAGAAATGTCCGCACTATTTGTTATGTGCGTGCTTCACTCCAGAACCGCCCAGTCTCCCATACTTGCTTAGCAAGAGACTTTTAACGCGGCTGCATTTTTAGCATTGTAAATACCAGGTTTTGGAAAACTCAACATCCAAAGGGAGACAACTAAGGAACCAAGCTAAACATCCATTTTTTGGGGCCGTGTGAGGCAAACACATTTTGCTTTGTTTGCATTTCTCATGTCATTTGTGGAGGGGAGGGTTATTGTTTTCATTTTCATTTTGGGGCAGTTTTGTTACTAGTGTGCACTGTTGCTCACTAGTGCACACTATTTATCAATATGCACCTTTTGAGCATTCCAATAGGTACCTGTAGAGGACTATTGAAGGAACGAGTACCTACTGAGTACCTAAATAGGCACTTATTGAGCAAAAGTGTGCACTATTAACAACACTGGAAAAAATGAAGCGTTTCTTTTTTCTCTTGTCATTTCAGGTTAAAAACAATACAAAATGACATCGGAAATGTTGTTTGCATTTCCCATTTCATTTCTAATGAATAGGCAGCCCTAGTTTTCAACATCAGAGAGGTAAACACAATTCCGCCTTCAATCACTCCTCCAAACTCCAGGTCCAAACAAGTAGTTAGCTGAATGTTATGCATGCCTGGAAGCAGATGTAATTGTCATGGAGATAGTTTTTGAAATATGTATGTATTTCTTTTGTGAAATAGGAAATACTTATAAATTTAAGGCCTGCTTAAACCATGTCCATATCATGTCCCCTTCAGATCTGTGCACGCTAGATGCATGTGCCTCTAATTTACTTATGGCTATATGGGATACTTTAAACATGTAAATTGCATTTTTTACATATTGAAAACTTCTAACATTGCCTCCTTTGTGTGTTTTGTTAGATGTAAATTAAGAAAATTATAGAAATGTATGCTTTTAGTATGCATTTTAGTATTAGCATTACATACTGCCAGCTTAATGAGAAGCCATTGCCTGAGAACCAGACCTTATTAAGACTGAAAAATGTCCTCCATCAACACTTGCTAGCCTTGCAGAGGAGTACTTTTCAAATAGCCCAGATAGCTCATAACTATGAGAACATCTTTAAAGGGTTAAACAGTATTGTATGCACAGAAATGGATTTTTATAAAATTGTTCTCCTAATATGCAGGTTGAAATATGTGCACAGCCTATGTATATAATAGAAATACAATACAATAAGGTTCCTGAAAAATGTCCCGAAAACCCCAAATCAATTGGACTAAAGTACAAACGTATTTAAGAGACTCACAGAATGAGCTAATGCATGTAAAACACTCTCAAACAGCCCAAAGCCTACTCAAAAAAGATATTCATGGCAGTATTGCCCTCTGGCTCTATGATGCACTACATGGAACAGTGGTGGTAAGCACCACCCTGCTATTTGAGATATCACCACCCGGTGCCGATCCCTGGCCCTTTATAAGTTGAATGCTGCACGTTAAGGACCTTTTCAGCCGCATCATGCCCCGATGGACATCGGATCTTCCAGCACCAGCCTATGTAAAAAAGATCTTCCCAGCCACATCGGCCTCCAGTTCTATGGCACACTACACAACACAGTGGTGGTAAGCTCTGCCCTGCTACTCAAGACGCCATCACCCGGTGCCAATCCTCAGCCCTTTATAAAATGAATGCTGCAGACATGAATACTCCTGGCGGGCCCGCACCTAAGGGCCATATCAAAGGGCCCTTAAGAGTGGCCCCTAGGATCACCATTATAATCTCTCTGCACTGACCTTGATCCACCAGTGCCTCTTTGATGGTTGCTCGGTTGTGCTCTGGACAATTCATTTAACGGTAAGTCACACCATTCTGGTCTATTCAGCCTATATACATCAAAGTCACTCAGAAGAAACTCCAAGCCATTGTATCCCACCAAATAAAACAAATTCGCTCTGATTACTGATACCTGTAGGCAACATCAAAAAGTGGAACAATGGAGGCACCAAACTATTTGGACCTGCTCCACCACTCAGCGGGCAACAAAACCTGGACTCTTGTGATTCTATCCCTTCACTAAAGCAATGGAAGATAGAGAAATAAAAATAAGTAATAAAACAATTCACACACACAGAATTATGTTAAAAACACAGTACTCTTAAGGCCTTAAAGGGAGGAGACCCATAGCCCTGCAAACTTGCACAGTTCCTGTAAATCCCCTTCTTCTCGCTAGGCCAGAGCACCTTATTTATTGAGATAAAACTGTGTTATTAGCACCACCTTTGTTCATCTACATGTTACAAGTCATGTTATAGGTCAAAGTAAGCACAGCCATTTCTCAGCTCCAGTATTCTAAAACAAAAGCATTCTGTGTCGTCCTCATAAATAATGTCATCCCAAAGTTCAACCTTGACATATATATCACATCTCTCTCCAGACTGCTAGGCTTCAGACTGTCTGCAACATTCCAAGCCATTCTCCATATTAACCCTTTCAGAGGGCTCTGGTACCTCATTTCAAGTCCCTCTCAACATTCATCCGCCTCCATCACATTCTCCAGAGTATGGCACTACTCCCTATTATCTTTGACATTATGCCTCAGCCAAATCCCTATTATTCATGGATATGGCACTCTGGATTCTAGGATAAAAAAAAAAATTTATTCACATTTTGTACACATCCCATTCCTTTACTCAACAACCCTTGAGCAACTTACTAGGTATGCAAATTATCCTGTTCCCCTTAAGTGCATCCTCATTAATACATACTCAGCCAGAAACAAGATTCAGATCCTCACCGGCTACCTAACAGATTATGACCTGGACATTACAGCCCCAATTCATAGAGACAATTCACAGGGCTGCATGAGGCCCCGATTCAGAGAGGCAATTCGCAGGACTGCAAGCCGTCCTGCCCCTATTCCCCCTCAGGCCCTCCCCGCATGGCTACAGCAGCAGTATGGGGAGAGCCGGTGGAGTCTGGATGGAGTGGCCTAGGCAGTAGGACATTCAGGGCTGATTCAGGTCACAGTCATGTACGTCCTGCGGGGTCAGGGGGTACGTGCTGCTTATTCCAGCTCAGAGGTGGAATAAGCAGCATCTGCCTGGTGATCGGGGCCGGAATTCCCCCCTCCCTCCCAGGGCCAGGCTGTGGACAGGTAGGTCCCCTCCACTAGATCCAGGCCATGGCTGCCCAGCCTTGGGTTGGGTGGCAGGATAGAAGAGGGTCTGCGCCATGGATGACAAGAGCCTGCAGGGAGGATGTCCATGCAGGGGCATGCTGGGCCGTCTCAGGACCCTATTCTGTATGCCGCAGGAACATTTTGCTCCCGCGTTACAGAATTGGGTCCTAACAGGCTCGTCCTGCTCAGGGGCCATTTGGACGGCCTGGACATGCCCCTTTCTGAATCTGGCTCCACGTGCATCACCGAAACATAGCTTACCGAAACAGACACTATCCTGGTTAATCAACTCAAGCACCCAGAATATGACTTGTTCAACTGCCCTAGAATTGGTGGCAAGAGAGGTGGTGTATTGCTTACTATTTAACCTTGTGTCCAAAACTAGCATGGACAGAATGGAAGATTGGAGGATCGCCAATGTAACACCAATTTTTAAAAAGGGTTCCAGGGGTGATCCGGGAAACTACAGACCGGTGAGCCTGACGTCAGTACCAGGAAAAATGGTAGAAACCATCATAAAGAATAAAATTACTCAGCATGTAGATAGTCACAACCTAATGAGAGACAGCCAACATGGCTTTAGACAAGGAAGATCTTGTCTTACTAATCTGTTATGTTTTTTGAAGGAGTGAATAAACAGGTGGACAAAGGTGAGTCGGTTGATATTGTGTATCTGGACTTTCAGAAAGCCTTTGACAAGGTCCCTCATCAGAGACTTTTGGCAAAACTAAAGAGTCATGGGATAGGAGGCAGTGTACTATTGTGGATCAGGAACTGGTTAAAAGATAGAAAGCAGAGGGTAGGGCTAAATGGCCAATTTTCCCAATGGAGAAAGGTGAATAGTGGTGTACCCCAGGGATCTGTGCTGGGTCCGCTGCTTTTTGACATATTCATAAATGACCTGGAAAGTGGAATAACGAGTGAGGTTATCAAATTTGCAGATGACAAAAAACTATTTAAAGTTGTTAAAACCCAAGAGGATTGTGAAAAATTGCAAGAGGATCTTGATAAATTGGAAGACTGGGCATCAAAATGGCAGATGAAATTTAATGTGGACAAATGCAAGGTTATGCACCTAGGGAAGAACAACCCAAACTATGGTTACACGATGCAAGGTTCCACATTAGGAACCACCACCCAGGAAAAAGATTTAGGCGTCATTGTGGATACCATGTTAAAACCCTCGGCCCAGTGTGCAACGGTGGCCAAGAGAGCAAATAGAATGCTAGGTATGATAAGGAAAGGAATGGAAAATAAAACAAAAGATATTATAATGCCTCTATATCGTTCCATGGTGAGACCGCACCTTGAATATTTTGTGCAATTCTGGTCGCCGTATCTTAAAAAGGATATAGCGATTTTAGAAAAGGTACAGAGAAGAGCCACCAAAATGGTAAAGGGGATGGAAGGATACTCCTATGAAGAAAGGCTAAAAAGGTTAGGGCTCTTTAACCTGGAAAAGAGACGGCTGAGGGGAGATATGATAGAAGTCTATAAATTAATGAACGGAGTGGAACGGGTAAACGTAGATCGATTGTTTACCTTATCAGAATATAGAAAGACTAGGGGACATGCAATGAAGCTACAGGGTAAACTATTTAAGACTAATAAAAGAAAATATTTTTTCACTCAACGTGTAATCAAACTCTGGAATTTGTTACCGGAGGATGTAGTAAAGGCTGTTAATGTAGCTGGGTTTAAAAAAAGGTTTGGACAAGTTCCTGGAGGAAAGGTCCATAAACCATTATTAAGAAGTGACCGAAGATATCAATGCTTGACCCAGTACAAGCATTGTGGAACTTGTGTCTCTTGGGGAAACTGCTAGGTACATATGACCTAGATTGGCCACTGTTGGAAACAGAATACTGGGCTTGATGGACCTTGGTCTGACCCAGTATGGCATATCTTATGTTCTTATGTTATGTTCATTACAGCGCTTGCAGTGCTGCTTGAAATTGTATGTAAATCCAAATTGTCCATTAACACTTCTGGATGATGTAAACTTATCCTCTCTCCCACAAAAGCAAGCTAAGGCCTTCATTGATGCTATGAGGTATCTAGAATGCACGCAAATTATACTAACACCAACATACGATAAAGGTAATATCCTTGATCTCATATTCATGCCATCTAAACTTCTAGAAAACTCTGTTTTTTCAAGCCCTCTACTTTCACAGACCACTACACCATCTACTTCCAATATCCTCACCGCTTGCAAACAACCACCAAACCTCAAAGTGATTCAAACCATCATCATTTTAAACAGTTTGACAAGACTCACTTCCTGGATAATGTCATCTCACTGTTGGAATCTGAATCACAAACTGAACCATCTAATTTCTCAACAAATAGGGGTGTCCTACATGGAGCGGTGGGTTCACCCCAAACAAAGACATGTGGAGGGGTGGCCTGCACAGAGTGGCAGGTGCACCTACTCCTGCCTTCTTACTGGGCAGACTAGATGGACCATACTGGTCTTTATCTGCCGTCATTTACTATGTTAGTATGTTACAAGACTTGGAACACATTGTCACCGACCATTACAACTTATGCAACCATTGTTCCTAAACCGGTGGGAGTCTGACATCACCATCATCTATACAGACCTTGAAAAACTCAAATGTGAGCTCAGAAAAGTAAAACGTAAATGGAGACTTATTCATTATGAAGTAAGAAATAAATACCTACAAATCTTACATTTGTATCGAACTCAGACTATCATAGCAAAATAATAATAAAATCACTAAGGCCCGATTCTGTCCTGCACATAGTTCCCCTCTGTGCATCCGGTCTGAACTGGACGCACAGATGAGATCACGATTCTGATCCCGCGGGGCACGTCTAGCCCCACGGGATCAGAATCGCGAACAGTCCTGCACATGCAGGCTGGGACTGTGATCCAGTCCAGCCTGCTGATGCAGGACTGCCCCCCGGCTAACTCAGTCAAGGCTTCTCAATGGAGCGCGGCTCCATGTTGTTATGTTGCCATGACACCGTGGCTCCATTGAAGAGCCGTGATGCCAGCCGCCTGAAAAATGGGTTTATTCCCCGCAGACCCCAGACCCCAGATCTGGTTTCCTAAGGCTAGGATCGGGCTGTGGGGAATGTCCCCTGGCCCCCCCTGCCCCATCCGTGCCCCATAATTTTAATTAAGACAAATCCAGGGAAGTTATTCCGTCTTGGAGGTGGAATAACTATCCCAGACATTTTGCCGGCCCTGGACATACAGGGCCGACAGAGTCATCCATTCCCCACCCCCGTCTAACTTCCCCGCACAACCGACAGGGAAGTTAGTTGGAGACAGGAGCCGGCATGAATAGCAAGGATGCACGTTCCATCGGGCAGTCCATCCCCGCTATTTGTAGCACAGAATTACCAACTAAACAATCCCAGGGAACTGTATGACATCGTTGTCAAAATCTTACTACCTTCCGGAAGACAGATCCAAGGGGCCTGTGAAGTGGGCTGCAGCCTCCGCCCGCCCATCGAGGATGTGCTGGCCAGATTCCCGGGGGTCTCGAGCCTTTTGTCATTTTCAACCTGGAAAACCTTTCCTCCCCTCTGCTTTCCTTACATATAGATTTGTTGCCATTGTGTGATGAGGAAGATTCATTCTCTGCCCTAAAAACACAAGATTCAGTGAATTCTAGCCTAGAAGCTGACAGGCAGGCAAGCCATGTGAGCAGTAGTTGTCAGTGGCAACATAAACAAACCCAGCCACGGGGTTTGCAAACACGCCCAACTGAAAAACATTGCCCAGTTCCTAATAGCTTGCACCTGGATAGAGGGAGGGCTATTAGCAACTATAAGAGTCACGCAGGAAATAGAGGTTCAGCTTCAGGTTCAGTTCCAGTTCCAGGTTCTTACCCTGGAGGAGATTCAGCATTATTTTCTTACTCAGGTTCAGTTTCAGCTTCAGAGTCTGACCCAGGAGGTGATTCAGATTCAGAACCAGGAAGAGTTCAGGAACCAGGAAGAGTTCAACCCAGAAGCTACCCAGAATACCTCAGGAAGAAGCAGCTAGGAGCAGTGAGGTCAGAGAGCAGCTGTGAGTGTTCTGCTGAAGTAAAGCCGTTTGAAACTCAGAGGCAACGTTCTAGCTGGTGTGAATGGAAGCCTAAGAAACCCAAAGAGTATGTATCTGAAAGCTGTAACCTTGAGAGTGATTCTGGCAGAGAGCTAAGAGAGTATACTGACCGTAGAAATACCTACAGGGTTAATACTGAGAAGCCTCATGTGAGAAATCCTAGGTGGGGGCAGGGCTGTAACACCCAGCCGTCGGATTTATCTGGAGAGCTGAAGAGAGAGCAGTTAAAAGTCCCTGAAAGAGAAAGGTATGCCATTGAAGATATTTGCATGACAGAGGAAGAGGTGTTAGAAGTTCCTAAACCTCAAAGAAAGCCACGCAGAGCTAACCTTGTGCTGATAAGAGAGAGGAATACTTTTACTCGGTGCCAAAGCCTGAAGCTAGAGCCAACAAATATCTCAAAGGTAGAAACACCTATAAGAAGTTGGATTCTAGAAACCCTGAATGTTGGCTTCCTTCTCTCCCAGACACAGAGAAGTACAGCAGCAGTTATTCCAGCCCTAGAGGGAGCTGGCCAGATAGGCTCTGTGAAGAGACGCTGCAAGGTAACTTGCAGACATTTTGTAGCCAGGAAAACTCAGGTCTTTCTGAGAACCTGCATGAACCCATGATCACTGATAGCCTCAGTGAATGCTCATTCGGAGACCCGATGGACTGTACATTAACATTCTCTGATAGAATAACCTCTCTTTGTTAGATAAGAGGCTGTATAGTGCTGGAAGCTAACACTATATGTGAAGAGTGCCTGTTTGTACAGAGGAGCTGTGGGCTGAGTTTTCATATGCTTTACAATTACTGTTTACTTTAAGAAGCAAGAAGAAGCTTTTCTGTTTCCTTTATATTATACCAGAAAATATGGTTTATGTGTCCTAAGTTTGCTGTGTTATATATATGGAGAATCCGACCCCGGGAGGGGAAATAAATCCTAATTTACCTTATCATTCGTGTCTACAACTACTTTATTTTCATTAACCACCATCAGACCCAGACCTGCTAGCCCTAGGCGGCAGCCTGCCCACCTGGTGGTGACAATTGTTATGGCCTCTTTCAGTTTGGCCCACTGCCTTTCCACTTTCTTTATCTTCTCCTACTCTGCCAGCTCCTCCTTCAGGTACTTTCCCAATTTACTAAAATCAGCATTTTCAAAATCTTTCTCACCAAATCACTACATTCTTGATAAGCTACAATAAACATACACAACATATTATACATACTTATAAAAATAACATAAAATCTGCTAGAAAATGCCTGAGTAAAAAAATAAGTTTTCATCTTACACCAAAAAAACATTGTCATCATGTAAGCTAATCTCCGCTAGCAGCTCATTCCATAAAAAAAGACACATATTGAAAAAAACTCACTTACTAATGAGCTATCATGCATATCCAATCACTGGAAGCAAAACCAGGGAAACTGGCAATGAATGTCTCAAAGGTCTATTAGATACATTTTTTTCAAGTGCCTTCAAGACAAAGCTGACTCTTGATGACCCAGTAGCTCCTAGGTTTTCTTGGCAAGGTATGACTGGAAGTAGATTGCCAGGCCTTTTCTTCTAAGGCAGTGGAGGGTAAAGTGACTTGCCAAGGTCACAGGGAGTGCCATTAGGAATTGAACCCAGATCTCCTGGGTAGTAGGCTATTGATCTAACCACTAGGCTACTCTTCCCTGATACATATTAGATACATATGTTTGTAATAGCAATCTATCAGAAGATAAACCATGTTTAATTTTAAAAGCTATTAGCAACACTTTAAAACATTACTGAAACTATATTGCAAGCCATTGTAATTTCTTTAAACATGTAAAAATATGATCAAAATGTCGAATGATCCTAGCCGCAACACTTTGATCATATTTCTCCATGTTTACAGGAATTACAACAGCTTGCAAAGAAGCCTTGGGCAACCCATTATAAATAATAATGCAATAATCATAAGTTGGAAAAACCAAGGACTGAAAAGCAGCCTGAAAATCTCACAAATCTAAAAAAGGTAAAATTCTACGTAGAACACACATTTTATAAAATGCAGCAAGTACAACACTGTTAGTATGAGAATGCAGGTTGAGCTGTGTATCTAACATTACCCCTAAATACTGTATTTCAGAACATACGGGGATTACAACATCCTTCAGATGAACAGCTGCGGAAGGAATATAACCAACATCTTGATATATGATCAGTCTGTTTCACATTTAAAGACAAACCATGTCTAGCAAGCCAATCCATAATAGCTCCAAATGACAGCCAATGAACTAGGGAGTTCTTCACCAACCAGAAAAGGCAGATAAATCATAATATCAGCATACAGTAAACATAGAAACATGATGGCAGAAAAAGACCACATGGTCTATCTAGTCTTCCCTTCCATATCAATCATTACAATAGTCCCCTTTTTCCCTTTAGAGATCCTTTGTGTTGTCCCATGCTTTTTTGAATTCAGATGCTGTCCTCATCTCTACCACCTCCATTGGGAGACTGTTCCTTGCATCTACCACTCTTTCCGTAAAGAAATATTTCCGCATATTACTCCTGAGTCTATGCCCTTTCACCCTCTTCCTATCTCCCCTCGTAACAGAGCTTGCTTTCAATCGAAAGAGGCTCTCCTCCTGTGCATTTACGCCACAGAGGTATTTAAACGTCTCAATCATATAACCTCTATCCTGCCTTTCCTCTAATGTATACACATTAAGATCATTAAGTCTGTCCTCATATGCTTTATAACAAAGACCACTAACAATTTTAGTAGTCACCCTCTGAACTGACTCCAACCTGTTTATATCCTTTTGAAGGTGCTGTCTCCAGAATTGCACACAATACTCCAAATGAGATCTCAGCAAAGACCTATACAGAGGCACGATCTCCTCCTTTCTTCTGCTGGCCATTCCTCTCCCTATGCACTCAAGCATCCTTCTAGCTTTCACCATCACCTTTTCCACCTGTTTAGCTACTTTAAGATCATCAGACACATTCACGTCTAGGTCCCACTCTTCTCTTGTGGACTGAAGTATTTCACCCCTATACTATATCGCTCCCTTGGATTGCTGCAGCCCAAATGCATGAATTTGCATTTTTTAACATTAAATCTCAACTGCCAAATTCTAGACCATTCATTAAGCTTAGCTAGAACCCTCTTCATGTTATCTACACCTTCCTAGGGTGTCTACTCTATTGCAGATTTTGGTATCATCCATAAAGAGGCAAACCTTACCGACAGCCCTTCCGCTATATCACTAACGAAGATGTTAAAAATAATAGGACCAAGGACAGATCCCTGGGGCACACCACTGGTAACATCCTTCTCCTCAGAGTGAGCTCCATTTACCTGTACCCTTTGTTGCCTCGTACTCAACCAGTTTCTAATCCAAGCAGTAACTTTAGGGTCCATCCCTAGGGTGCTTACTTTGTTTATAAGTCGCCTGTACAGAACGGTGTCAAAGGCTTTACTAAAATCTAAAAACACCACATTTAGGGCTCTCCCTCGGTCCAGCTCCCTGGTCACCCAGTCAAAGAAATCAATCAGATTTGTCTGACAAGACCTGCCTCTGGTGAATCCATACTGCCTCGGATCCAGTAATCTGGTAGACTCCAGAAACCTCAGTATTTTCTCTTTCAGCAGCACTTCCAATAATTTAATCCCCACCGAGGTTAAACTAACCGGCCTTACTTCCGCTTTTGTGTAAAGGAACCACATGTGCCTCTCTCTAGTCCTTTCGCACCATTCCCAATTCCAATGAGGCAGTGAAAATGTCAGTCAGTAGAGCTTCTAGAACATCCCCAAGTTTCTCTTTGTCTACTTTAAGTTTAGCTAGTTTCTCATGAACACAGTCTTCTGAAAATTGTTCAAGATGCCTCTTGCTTCTGTTCCTGTTTGTGGGTATTTTCTGAAGTCCTGCTCCTGGTTCTTCATCTGTGAACACAGAACAGAAATATTTGTTAAGCAATTCCGCTTTATCCTCATAAGCTTCTACATATTCCTCTCCTTCACCCTTGAGTCTGACAATACCTCTTTTGCCCTTCCTCTTCTCACTAACATATCTGAAAAATGTCTTATTGCCCCATTTTATTGCATTGGCTATTTCCTGTTCTTTTTGAATCTTTGCTTTCCTGACTACTTTGCTAGCTTCTCTAAATTTTTCCAAATATAAATGCCTGTCTTCCTCTCTCTGTGATCTCTTGTATTTCATGAATACCTCCCTCTTTTTCTTCATCTTTTCAGCTACTTCTTTAAAAAAAACCATAGAAGTCTCTTTTTCCTTTCACCTTTATTTACCATTTTAACAAAAAGGTTGGTTGCCCTTAAAATATCCCCTTTCAGTTTTGCCCACTGTTTTTTCTATATTCCCTAGCTTTTCCCATCCCACTAACAACTCCCTGAGGTATTAGCCCATTTTGGCAAAGTTTGTTTTCCGAAAGTCTAAGACCCACGCTTTTGAATGGATTTTATCAACCCTAGTCCTAATATTGAACCATACCATCTGGTGATCACTGGATGCAAAATTATCTCCCACTATAACATCAGAAACACTTTCACCATTGGTAAGCACCAAGTCCTGTATGGCCCCTTCATGTGTGGATTCTGTTACCAGTTGCCTAAATAGTCTTTCCTGTAGAAAATCCAGGATCTCCTTAACTCTAGATGATACTGCAGCAGGGATGTGCCAATCGATATCTGACATTTTGAAATCCCCTATTAGAAGCACTTCCCCTTTCCTGGCAATGCTGCATATGTCTTCAATTAACTCTCCGTCCATCTCTTCTCCCTGTGAGGGAGGTCTGTATATCACGCCAATGCAAATAGATTTCTCTTTCTCTTTCTAATTTAACCCACAGTGTCGCCTCACTTCCTTTTAAGCCCTGTATTTCCATAGCTTTAATATTATTTTTTACATATAGTGCCACTCCTCCTTTTTCCTACCCTGTCCTTTCTGAATAAAGTATAGCCTGGTATAGTTACATCCCAGTCATGGTTATCCATGAACCATGTCTCTGTTACTCCCACTAAATCCAAGTCAGCCTCTTCTATTAAAGCCTCAACATCTGTGATCTTATTTCCCATGCTACAGGCATTTATAGGCACTACTTTCCATATGTTGCCCCTTTTACCTATTTCTACAAAGGTATTTAATGTTTCAATTACCTGGGGGCTTTCTTCACCCATCCCCAATCAATTTAGTTTAAAGCCCTCTTTAGTACGTTAGCCAGGCTGCTACTGAAGACACGCCAACCCATCTTGGACAGATGGACACCATCTCTGCTCTGCAACCCTTGGAACAACATCCCATGGTCCAGGAAAACAAAACACTCTCAATGACACCATACACGCAGCCATGCATTCATCTCTAGGATGTGAGCTTCTCTGCTTTGGCCTTTACCCTCAATGAGTAGATTGAAGAGAACACCACCTGCACCCCTATCTGCTTCGTCCTCTGTCCCAGAGCCATGAAGTCACTTTTGATACATTCAGAGGGATACCTGGCAGTATCATTTGTGCCAACATGGATGAGCAATATCAGGTAATAGTCCGTGGGCTTGATGAGCTCACAAACTCTCCATAACATCTCGGATTTTCACACCTGGCAGACAGCATACATCTCTGGACATCAATTTTAGTCAGCAGATGGACACCTCAGTACCTTTCAGAAGAGAGTCACCAACTACCACTACCCTTTGCTTCCTTGTGGTCACTAATTCTGCAACTTTGGGGTGCTCAAGCTCTGGTTCTTCCCTTTCCGGGGATGCTTTCACCTCCTCCACTTCCAGGGCAGCATAATGGTTATTTAATTCAAGGGCTGAAGGAGCTGGATTGGTAATTCTGCAGGCTCTGGTGACTTGTGTCCAACCTTCATCATTCTGTAGGTTCCCATCTTCTCCTCTGCTGGAGAGCTTGGATGTTTCAAGAAGCATCTCATCAATGTACTTCTCACTGTCTTGAATGCTCCTCAGCCTCACCACTTCTTCTCTGAGCTCCTCCACTTGTTTCCAAAGAGCTGCACATGGAACCAATCCTTCAACTGCCATTGGGATCTCTGTCTGGACAGAGGCAGAAGCTGGAATGTGGGGCAATGGCTTTGGCGATATGATTTTTCCCAGCCATTGTTCAGTTGGTGGAGCTTTAGGTACCTGTTGAGGGAAAAGAGAGAGAGACCTACCAAAGTACTAGCCTGTTTCCCAGCTGTCCTTGCAGAGAAAAAGCAGTTAACCTCTTTTAAGTGTGTTCTAAATGTGCTGTTCCAAGTCCCTGTTTGTAGTTAATTTGGGGAGACTGCTCACATGGGGTAGGTGGGGGGTAGGGAGGGAACTAACACCTGATGAGGTGTCAGTAGCTTCAAAGAGCTGAGAAAGATACTAAAAGCAGAGTTTTAAACCTACACCACTAAAGAAAATATTTCCCCTTTTGAACTAAAGCACCTAAAAGAATGTAACTTTGCTTTAAAAATGTACCAAAACCCTTTTAAGAGCTCTCAGGCAGAGATTTAGTAATTTAAAAGCCACACACTTTTACCTTGGCTTGGAATGCAGAGCCCCATGATAACAAACATTGTAATTTTTGATAACCATGCATAATGGTTGAATAAAGATATTAAACAACAAAGTAGACAAGGCTGACTCCTGCAGCACTCCTATCTTTAATGGGAACCATTGCAACAGCCAGTCAGTCGTTTGAACAAAAAATAATAAAAAAGTCGACCTTGGCTTTTCTAAATCATGCAACAAACAATTTTAAAAAATCAAGGTCTCTACCCCACCGTGTTCACAGAAACCATGTTGTTGTGCATCCAAAACAGCATGTGTAGTAATAAAATCTTGCAGTTGAACCAAAACTGCTTGCTCAACCAATTTCACCCAAAACGGTAAACTTGATACTGGCCAATATGAGTTAGGCAATGATAAATCCAAGTCATCCTTCTTGGGGATTGAACAAATACTGGCTTATTTCACCACACTAGACATACAACCAGCAGTCAAGGACAAATTCACAATCCACTGTAAAATATTAATCACATCTGCTGTAGCCAACTTAACCCATCATGTCGGACACACAGATCCACTGAGGTCATGTTTATATCGCCATTACTAACTGATCCATCTTTGCATGACTTGCTGAACTAAATTCAGTCTAGCACGGAGCTCTCATCTGCTAAATCACCAACATCATCACATATACACTGTCGCACCCCCAGGTGCCCTACCGGTGAGGCCTTGGTACTGCCTGAGGGTGGTAGTTGTACCTTCTCTATAAATCACAAAAGACACTTGTGTTCCAAACTCAGGGTTTTATTCCCCGTCCGTGAGGTATTTTCTCCTTGGCAAAACAAAGCAAACAACCCACTTCGGGCATATAACAGAAATCAAAAGGTTAAACAAAAATAGCTTACTTCAGCTTAAATGCAAAAAGAAAAGAATTAAACATTCTCAATGTTTTTCACAGGCTTTCCTTTTTGCTGCTACAGCACAGCTCATTCACATGGTTTTCTATGAGACACGTTTTCCAGCCCACAACTTGTGACTCTTACTCAGGTAATCTTCAACCCTTTTCACCTTAAGGAAAACTCTGGGTCAATTACCGAGACTGAGCATTCCATGGGCTCAGGAACTGTTGCTAACTCTGTATTCTCATATTCCATAGATTCTGATTCATTAACACTCACGTTTTCAAGGTCAGCTGTTTCAAAAGGATAATGTAGGTTTTCCTCATCAAGCAGGAAGTTATGCTGTCCTTCTCTCTCAAAGCCTCCCTGGGAACTACCATATACTTTTGCATTAGGCTTATGAGAACTCAGCCCCTGCAGGTAATCATAAGGACATTCAGGAACTTCCCTGGCTCTGCTGTTAGATTGATTACAGTAGACTTTGAGCGTGCTCGGGTCTAGCCTTTTTCTCACAGCTGCCCTGGATTGCACTGCTCTATATGGAGGTTGCTCAAACTCTGGGAGTTTAAAGTGGATACTAGAATCTCTAGCTTTTCCAAGTAAGTGAGCTTCTTTTCTCCTGGGTTTTCTAGCACAAGGGAAGGGATTATTTCCAAAGCTTATTTCTGGGTGGTTTCTTCTATTGCTGCAGGGTTTTACCCACTCGGGTAGAAAACAGCCACTATCAACACTTCTGGCTTTGTTACCTTGTACTGCAACTCTCCCACGTCTCCCGGGCTCTTCATACATGCCTTCAATATCTGGCTTCTGCCTTCCAAATGTTTCACTCTGGGTTTGAGACTCACTCAGACCTTCGTGTGGGCTTGCATGCTGTCCCAGTAATTCAGACTCTCTTTCATTCCACTTCCATACTTTTCCCAGCTTCTGCTGCGCTGACCGTTGTCTCCCCTGCTGTGAGACTTGCTGGTTCACCTCCTCTCCCTCTCTAACTATTTGGGAGCGTATTATATCTCTGTGTTTCTGGGCTCCACCTCTACCCAGCTGATTCCTATCAGGCCAAGCAAACTCCCTTTGCTTGTTATCTGGGTGTGTCTTCTCAGCCCTTACCCACGTGTGCCTAGGTTGTCTGTAGCAACCATCTGACAGTTTTTTGTTTATCCTGTCATCTCTTCTCTGATCACTGCTGCTGATTTCCGTTTTGTCAGGCTCCGATAGGTCCACCTTGTGACAACACCCACTCCTACTCTGCCTATTTTCTTTCAAATAGTTAACAAACACTTTAGGAGCAATCATTTCAGTTCACTCCGATTGATCAGGTCTAGGCATTAATTCTTTAATAGTGCTAAACAACTCATGAGGGCAATTAAGTGAAAAATGAATCCTTTCCATATACTACTATTACTACTACTTATCATTTGTGCAGCGCTACAAGGCATACACAGACATCCAAAACTGCTATTTTCTTTCATCCACTGCGACACAGTATTTATCCAACAACTTATAATTCGTGCATTTCGGCCTACCGGTATGCACCCTTCTCTATTTCCTTTCAGCCCATCTCATTTCCCTTTTTGGGATCATAAGCTGAAGTCCTCACCTTTCTCTTTGCTATATCACTAACTGCCAAATCCCAATCTTGTACCAAACCCCCAATATCATGCTTTCCAATAAATGTCCTCTATCAAACTTAACATACCAATGCATCACAGCTTGATCCTGACACAGCTTACCAGCCTTCACTTTAATTTAGATCTTAACACATACTAGTGCATGGTCATCCCACAGAACTTCAACTGTGCAAACCCTGTAAACCCTTCCCCCATACTCATCTGATAAGGAACAAACACCAAATCCAAAGTTCCTCCATGTTTGTGTGTAGGATCATGCACCAGTTGACAAAAATTGAATGATTGCATTGCTAACAAAAAAAGATTTTTATCAATATTAATACCCAAACTAGTGAGATTAAAATCACCCATAATAATCACCTTTGATATATTTGTATCCCAATTCAGTAATCTACCAAACAAATCCATAAGTTCAGTAACATCATGTGAAGGGATCTATACACCAAAAAATACTTTTCAACAAAAGCAGTTCATATTATTACTCCAATCTACAGATAGTCTATAGAACCCTAAATCTTGTTTAACCTCCACCAGTGCCCTCTCCCCCTCTTTAATCAAGGCTGATGAAAGATCACATATCCAGATATATACACTTGATTCAAAACTACAAAGTCAGTATCTGATAGCCAGGACTCAGTAGTACAACAACAGGGGTATTTTAGAAGCTCAATTCATGAGTTGGACATCTGAAAATGGGCACTTAGACATGTAAAGTATGGTGAGGTCCCCAGGTCAATTTTAGAACTTGGAAATATAGGCATCCCCAATGCAAGACTGTCCATGTAATAAGGGGCATGGTGGAGGCGTGGCCTGGGTGGAACAAGAGAACTGAAAATCATTGAGCGATTTGAGAACAGCAGAAGCACCTCTGGCCCTGGTTGGTGAGATGCCCATGCCCAAGTCTGCTCCAGATCATGGATAACGTCATGGAAGTAGTGCTTACAGGGGATGCGCATAATGCACTTACATCACCACAATTATTTCCTACCTGAAGCAAGCTGAGAGTAAATACCTATTCCAAACGTTTTAATGGCCAGCTGCTGCATGTCTGAGTATCTAAAATGATAGGCTGGGATTTGCAAGTTTCATATACCATAGATACCCCCCTTCCGAGCAATGCAGCCACACAAGAGCATATACAGAAAGGGCACTGATATCATCGCTGGGCTTCCAGGAAACTCAAAAATCTTGAGTCACTGCACATGGCTGAGAGGTGGGGACACCAGATTCATTAATCGCACAGAACGCATTTCTAGCTTTGTATGGTCCTGCATCCAGGTACCTGGTTTTGAGGCCGTGCAAGTTAGTGACATCCATATTACTGAAATTGCCTACACTTCTGCGCATACCTGGCCTTGCAACCGGCTTGGGGCCCATCTTCATAACCGGTTACAGTGACATTCATTTTTCGGGGTTGCAAAATAGCCATTTCAGAAGGCACTTGTACGCGCTTCTCTTCACTGCTGCTACTCCCCCAGATTTTGAACATTCTATTCTGGACATCCTCGATTCAAACTAGATGTCCTTTCTAAAATGCCACATGTCAGAAACAAATCATTCAATATGGTCATAAATAATAGAAGCCTTATTAGGAACAGAACATGCGTTCATCAATAAACTATCTAAGTCATGTTCTATAGGCTGGACATCAGCCTGTGAGGTACAATTTATTACCATACATACTGCAGGTCCCCTGTCCACAAATTTATAAGTGGGATTAGAAAAACCATAGAGACCATAACCAGCACAAAGCAGTATGGCTGGCATCTCACACTCCCAAAAGAGCATACTAAATCCCCATGACCAAGCCCCAATCCCACATACCCCCTTATTTTATCTCCTCATAAAACCAAAAATAGTAAACCAGCTAAATTTCAAGCAGCATCAATTATCATGACCATGCATAAATTATAGTATTTTATAATCTATGAATGTACTTAAATTCTCCGTCCAAACTCTGCCCATGTGTACACTTACCAGCACAATAAGTATCTTGATGCCAAAGTGCATTCCATTATGCAGGTTGGTATTTTTGTTATAAAAGATTGTTTATGTGCATATGTGGACACATACCCATGGGAATTACCTCCACCACACTCAAAGTCCTGGTGTCAAACATGCTGACTTTAGTAAAATGAGGCAATACTTGAAGGAGGAGCTCACAGGTTAGAAGGAGATAAGGGAAATGGAAGGACTGCACCAAACTGAAAGAAGATATAAAAAGGACAATAGATCTTTATGTAAGGAAAGTGAATAGAAGCAAAAGGAAAAGAACTCCAAAGGGATTTCCAAAGAGGTAGCTGACAAAATAAGGACAAAAAGTCTAGAGTTCGCAAAGAACAAAAAAAAAATCACAGAAATAAGAATGCAGAAATTAATATCAGGTAATGTTGGGAGAAATGAAGGGAAAAGGGCAGGATTTTCATTTACATGCATAAGTTTGAATTTTAAAAAATATGCTTGTAAATTCTGCTGAAAAATATACCAACACATTTTATCAGTTCTAAGTGTGCTTGGAGAGTTAGCTGAGATCGTTTCATATAGAAGTTCACTTTGAAAATTGACATAAATCGGAAGAATGACAGCTTGCAAATTTATTTGGACCTCTTCTTAAATTACACCTTTCATGGTTGCTTTTAAAGTATGTACTTTGTGCACATTTTAAAAGATAAACTGCCCATATTGTTTCTCTTTCAAAAATGAGCATAAGAATGTTTGCTGAAGGTAGCCGCGTGCTTTGCATCGTCTTATGTGCAGGCGTCCGAGAAGCAGAATATTACATGCTTCCTTGTGCAAATGTCCTGCGGCGTGCTATTTTCCTTCCAAACCTCAGCATGCCTTTTTTGAAGCCCAGGTAAAATTATCCATGCTAAGGGAGACCATGCATACTTAGTTTGTCAAAAGATTATAAGATAAGGGGGTCATTTTAAAAGCCTTAGTGATGGTTTGGACATCCGAAGACATACATGGACGTTGAAATCATGGAGCCATTTCACAAATGACTTTTATTGATGTCTCTAGTGCAGGGACATCCAAGTAGACGGGAACAAGGTGGAGGCATGTCTGGGGAGGTGCAATGAGCTTAGACATCCCTGTTCAATTTCAATAACTCTGCAGGTATGTCCACATTTAGGCCTGCTCCAAGCACAAACAGGCATCAGGAAAGTTCTTGTTGTGGCCTTAAAACATCAAAAAGGTGTAGAGAAGATGGGGAATTAAGTGACTAGCCTAAGGTCACAAGTTGCAACACTGGGATTTCAACCCTGGCCACCTAGCTGTTTAATTCACTACTCTAACTGTTAAGCCAGGAATCTCCAATTCTGGTCCTGGAGGGCTGCAAACCAGTCAGGTTTCAGGATGTCCCTAATAAATATGCATGAGATAAATATGAATACAATGGGGACAGTGCATGCAAATATATCACATGGATATTCATTAAGGACATCCTGAAAGCCTGGCTGGTTTGCAGCTCTCCAGCACTGACATTGGAGACCCTTGCATTAAGCTATTAGACATCTCTTTTCTGAAATACTATTACAGGTTATGCAGAAAACACTTCTTCGCTTGGAAGAGTGGAGAGCTAAAGCATTTAGTGTGGTTGGCCCACTACAATGTAATGCTTTGCCTATTCATTTAAGAGAAGAAGAGAATTTAGTAACCTTTAGAAGAAGTTTGAAGACCTTTTTTTTTCTGGATGCGGTCTAAAATATGGAAATTCTCTTGTATAGACTATGTTGAGCTACTACGGGAGTTCTGATTTCAGAGATTTTTCTGGGATTAAGTGCCATTAGTTTGAGGATGATTATATCTTTTTTATTGTCTGTTTTTCACTCTTTATTGCACTTCTCTCTTTCAAGCTTGATAATTGTGTTGTTTTGTTTATAAACCATTTTGAATAATCTTGTTTGATTAAAAAGATGGTCTATAAATATTCTAGTACATCTATCTGTACTTGCAAATATGACTCTTGAGGTTATCTTTATGAAACAATTTTGACATTTCCAAGTGGAATCGGTGACACTGAGTTGTTGATTCAGTCTATGGCATGATGTCTCAGTTGCTCACCACTAGCAACCTACAGTATTCATTTTCTTTCAAATAATTTTATTTTTGGTGGACCAGCCTGATATCTCTATAGATTGTAGGTGTTTTCTTAACCTCACTGAACATAGAAAAAAGTCTATCTAAAATGAATGGAAAACAAAAGAACGTCAAATTCCTCCTGCAATGCAAAATACCAGAAACAAAGCTAGAAGGAAACTAGTGTTTAATGAATATTCATAAAAACCTCAAGGAGACATCAAAACCCAAATGGCTTGGTTGAGCAGAACATGTTGCCATTAGATTCTGCCATTCCTGATGATATCATTTTTCTCTCGGGTCAAACAAAAAATGTTGTTATATATTTTTTGTTTATATTCTTTTATAAATATTTTTGTTTCTTATTTCTTGTTTCTGACTACATGCTCATAAATTTTCGGCTAAAAGATAGTACCAATAGTCTAAAGTCAAAAGTGAGCAACACTGTAGGAAGCCCACGCCATTAAAAACAGAAACAGTGAAGCTTTTCTCACAGTAGTAGGCAAACCCCTCAGCCTCTTCAAGTGGAGTTTCTCATCACCGACAAATCTTTCCACTAGAACAGAAGATCTGACATCGATGTTTCAGCAAGATCAGCTTTCATCCGGGATCTTCATTCTTCTGATCTATCCAGACGGGGATGAATCTTTGCACCTCACTTCTACAGAAGATTCATTGCTATCTGAATACATCAGAAAGATGTGGATCCCTGACAAAAATCAATCTTGCTGAGACATTGATGTCTGATCTGTTGCAGAAAAGCAGAACCTAGTGGTAACTTGTTTTGCTGTACCAAGCCATTCGTGTTTTGATGTCTCCTTGAGGTTTTTATGAATATTCATTAAACACTAGTTTCCTTCTACCTTTTTTTGGTATCTTATCTAAACTGAAGACATGCCACTCCAGGTGCCCAACAGCAGAAAGACATTGGCAGCTTCTCATGTAAAAATAATGGAACACTATCTTAATAAAAACAGTTCAGATACATTCTACATCTGAGGAGAAACTAATAAGCTCCTTTTTCTGGGTTATTAGACTGGCCCTTGAACTGTATCACATAAAACAACATTAACTTCATTATAATAGACTTATTAACCATTTCTTGATATGCACAATTGCTCTTCTGATGTTGCCAATTGTCTGAGCATGCTCTTCCTATGGGCTTTAAATATCTTTGTCAGGCTACTGCCATTTTTTCCATAATAATATTGTAATAAATCCTTTCACAATTGCTATTTTAAAAAACTGAATGGGGCACTGAATAGAGCACAAAGGAAGCACTGCAGACTATCTTGGAAAGAGAAAATGTTACTTAAAGCCATATCGTTGCTGTCTTCAGACCTCCATCTCAAATAGAGAAACTAGAGAGGAGTAGAGGAACAGTCTAGTGGTTAGGGCAGCACCCTGGGATCAGAAAGAGCAGCGTTTAAATCCCACTGACTTTCCATGTGGCCTTGGGCAAGTCACTTAACCCTTCATAGCCTCAGGCTTAGATTGTAAGCTCTCCGGAGACGGGGAAATACCTGTTTGTACCTCTCCTTGATCTATTACTGATCTATTACTGGAAAGTGACACAAAATTGACATGATCCAACACCTTCCATCCCTAAGATTTTACACTAGTTTAGAAATTTATAATATATTTTTACGTCTTATGTAATGCACTCATACCCCAATTGTATATAGTTACCAAAATGTTATTTGTTTTTGCACAATTTTCCTTTGTTTTAAGATGTTCCTTGTAAATGATTACTGACTGTTTTGTTGTATAATAGTTACACTGTTTCAGATGTTCATTGTAAAACAGACATCAGCCTGTTATATTGTTGTTAAATGTAAACCGCACCTGATCTCTGGAAGGTGCGGTGTATAAGCGACTGTTAATTAAATTAAATTAAATTAAAGGCATGAGCTAAATGCTACCAAATAAATAAATATCCAAAAATTGGGAATGAAGGGGGGAGGGGCTGTTAGTAGGAAATGTTAACCTTCTGGATATGGACTGACGGAAAGAAATAGAGAGATTGTGGATGCCTTTCAAGAGGTTTTACTCAGGAATATGATGATGAGACCCATAAGGAATGGAATGACACTTGATCTAGTACTCACAAATGGAAACAGTGAGCCTGACATTTTAAAATAATGAGCTTCCAGGACCAGCACTACCATTAAGTGAACTAGGTGGTCATCTAGAGTACTATACACTTTGCAGGGTGGCAGAAAGTGCTTCCGATCTCCTGCCATTTCAAAATCACCTTGAGACCGACAGCAGTAAATGGCAATAAAACAGAAAAGGCATCAGAGTGGGACTGGCCAAACTTTCAGAGCGCAGGGATTCAGAGGCGTCTTTTCTGTTTTATTGCTTTTGCCTCTGCTGCCAGTCTCGGAGAAATGTGGTGGAGGCAGCAAGAATGAGAGCTGCATAGGCACCAGCCTTGCTTATGCTCCCTTTTCAGCCACACTTAGGAGCCTGTGTTTTCAGCTGAAAATGCATTTTAATGTAGGGGCTTAAAGTTGTGCTTCCATATTTACACCTGCCATTCATTTGCCTAGATTTATGAGCCTAATACTGAAAATCAGTGCTAAGTTCCTGTCCATTTTCCCTGTCCTAAATCTGCACCTACTGCAACCTACATTTTATGTTTCTCTGTGAGGGCTTGTGTACATCAGTGATGCTGAGAGCTAAACTATCGGTAGTTTAACTACTGGCAGGGTCTCCCAACATGGACAGGTCTCAGCTGAGGTGCCAGAACAAGACAAACCACCCATCTGGGCAGCAGCACAATGGGATAGTGTTGACAGCGGAGGATCACATTTCTGTGACAATGGCAACAACACCAAACTTAAACTGCATGGAAGAAAGGCCCGGCAATCTACTTCTGTATCATGCCATGAAAACCCAATGGATAGTTACAACAAAACAAATTGTGCTATAGTGCTGGAAGATGAGACCCCCAGGTCAGAAGGCACTCAACTAGCTACTGGGGAAGAGCTGAAGACTTTTCAGAGTAAAGCCAGCATTTATGATGTGGTTGGATCAAAACCCTCAGGACGTCTGACTGCTGATGTAGCTGCGCATGAAATGAGAGTCAGGAGCTGTAAAGATGTCTTACACATTGGAACATGGAATGTACGAAGCATGAACCAAGGGAAGTTGGAGATGGTCAAGAATGAAATGGAACGTGTACAACTTGATCTGTTGTGTGTCAGCGAACTGAAATGGACAGGCATCGGGCATTTTGCATCAGATGATCACATGGTCTACTATGCTGGAAATGAAAGACAAAGAAGAAATGGTGTTGCATTTATAATAAAGAAGAAACTTGCAAGAACTGTAATGAAATACAATGCAGTCAGCGAATGCTTAATCTCTATTCGTCTATGAGGAATGCCTATCAACACAACTATAATTCAAGTATATGCCCCAAAAACAGCTGCAGAAGAGAATGAAATTGAAGAGTTCTATGAACAAGTACAAGCTGAAATTGACAGAACATGCAAACAGGATATCCTGATAGTCATGGGTGACTGGAACGCAAAAGTTGGCAACAAAGAAGAAGGCAAAGTAGTTGGAAAATATGGACTTGGCAACAGAAATGAAGCTGGAGAAAGACTGATAGAATTCTGCAAGACCAACGACCTATTCATCTCAAACACCTTCTTCCATCAACACAAGTGGCGACTGTACACATGGACTTCACCCAATGGATTGTATAAAAACCAAATTGACTACATCTGAGGAAGTCAACGATGGAAAAGTTCTGTAACATCAACAAAGACAAACCTGGAGCTGACTGTGGTATAGATCATCAACTACTAGTATGAAAACTCAAGCTAAAGTTGAAAAAGAGCAAACCACTCATGAATGCAGCAAAATATGACCTTGAGAATATACCACTGGAATTTAAAGACTGCCTGCAAAATCGATTTGCTGCTTTAGATACAAATGACAGAGCTCCAGAAGAGTTATGGAATGACATCAAGAAGGTTGTGTTGGAAGAAAGCGAGAAGTCTCTACAAAAGGTGAAAAAGCAAAAACGGCCAAAATGGATGATGGAAGAAACTCTGAAAATTGCCCAGAAACGCAGAGAAGCTAAAGCCAGAGGAGAATGAAAGACAATAACAGAACTCAACAGAGATTTCCAACGTGCAGCAAGACAGGACAAGGAAAAGTACTACAACAACGCATGCAAGGAAATAGAAGCAGAAACTATTAGAGGAAGAACAAGATCGGCTTTCCTAAAGCTACGAGAGTTAAAGAAAAAGTTCCAGTCTCGAATTGGAATGTTACAAGTGTCATGGTGCAGGGCAGATTGTGCCTATAGAAACAGAAGAGAAAGTGCAGGGCAGTTTTAAAATACGCAGCTCCAAGCACATGGCTGAGGGTTGCTATGAGCAACCATCAATAACATTAGCACAGGGTGTAGGGAAACGCCCCAGCAAAAGATTACCTCATGCCTCATTAGCTAAGCAGGGTCAGCTGCACACTCTTGAGCCACGGGGAAAAGCTAAGAATGACGCATTTAAGAAAGAGTCAGTCTTGAGTAGGGGGAGAGCTAACCAGGACCACCTCAGTTGGAGGAGAGAGCTAACAAGGACCACCTCAGTCGGAGGGGAGCCAAGCAGGAAGCCAGAGGGAGGAATGCTAACTGGGACAGAGATATCCAGGAGAGTGATATCCAGGAAACCTACCTAGAAACCTCTGACGAAGATTCCAGCAGTTTCACAAAGGAGTTTGCTCAGGAGAGGATTCCTGCAAACAGACGCAGAGAAGCTGTGAGAGGGAATTATCCTGAATGCAGGTACCAGGAGGGTGAAGGTAGTTTCCCCAAGGAGTTTTCTAAACCCCGAGAGAGACGTCCTATAAAGGGAAGGGAAAAGCTTTTAAGAGAGAAAAGCTGTTTCCAACTTCCTGGCTTAACACATCTTGGTAGAGCTCAGGCTGGAGAAAGTCCAATTCACTCTAATAGAAGGGCAGTTGAAAAGCAGGACTTCACCTACACTTATCCTGAAGTGTATGGCCCTCTAAGGGAGAAGTCTAAACTACACGGTAGCCTGCCTTTTCACCTCAATAGTGACGAGGAGAGAAGCCCTGTTCAGAAAGAAGAGGCACTCTTCAATACTGGCACTAATTACAGTTCCCCAGAAGAAAATTATACAGAAGCCCCTGAACAGATGGACTGTGAGGATTGTGGGGAAAGCGTGGGGGATTATCAAATGGACTGTACGCTTGCTTTCTCAGGTATGGTAACATCTCTATGCTAAAGTGTATAGAAGAGAAATCTGTTTCGGAAAACAGATTTCAAGTGCACAGCTGTTGAGAATTACAAGGACTGTTTTTCACCCGTTTGTTTTTGTGAGCAAAAAAGAAGCATGATTTCTAGTTTGTAGTTCTATTTTTGTGTTATGCCAAAAGTATGGTTTGTTTTTCCTTTTGATACCTGTTTTGCAAAAGTTCCCAGGACGGGAAATAAAATACCTCTTTGAAAAAAAGCCTAGCTGCTCGCTTCCACAACTACACTTCTTTAAAAGCTAGTGGGACTCTAACTCCCAGGGGGAATTACTTGTCCCAGCTTATTAGAAGAGGCCGCACTGAAACCCTCAGGTCTCCTACCTACCGGGGTAAGTAGGTGCGTGACACAAGATGCTCAAGGTTCTATGTTGAATGATGCTGAGAAGATCAAGAAAAGATGGAAGGAATATACAGAGTTTTTATATGATAAAGATCAAGTGGACCAACAGCCGTTTCAACCTGTACCTTATGATCGGGAACCATTGGTGATGAAAGAAGAAGTTGAAGCAGCATTGAAAGCCTTATCAAAGAACAAAGCACCAGGCATTGATAGCATTCCCATAGAAGTATTACAGCAATCTGATGCAGCTGTTACTGTACTTAAAAGGCTCTGCCAAGAAATATGGAAGACAACATCATGGCCAACTGACTGGAAAAGATCTGTGTTTATACCAACACTAAAGAAAGGTGATCCAACTGACTGTGGAAATTATCGCACAATCGCTCTGATCCCACATGCCAGCAAGATTCTACTGAAGGTTATTCAAAAGAGACTACAACCATACCTGGAACAAGAACTACCTGAAGTGCAAGCAGGGTTCAGGAAAGGGCAAGGAATGAGAGACATCATTGCGGATGTGAGATGGATCCTTGAAAAGACTAAAGAATACCAAAAGGATTTCTAGTTGTGCTTTATCGACTATAGCAAGGCTTTTGACTGTGTAAACCATGAGAAACTCTGGGCCACATTAAGAAGCATGGGAATACCAGAACACCTGATCGTACTCTTGCACAATCTGTACATTGATCAAGAAGCAACAGATCGAACGGAACAAGGAGAAACAGAATGGTTTAAAATAAGCAAAGGTGTGTAAGACAAGGCTGTATACTTTCCCGCTACCTGTTTAATTTATATGCAGAACAAATCATCAGAGAAGCAGGATTGTATGAAGACAACAGAGGTGTGAAGATTGGTGGAAGACTCATCAACAACCTTCGCTATGCTGATGATACCACATTACTGGCTGAAAGTGAAGATGATCTTAAACATTTGCTTCTCATAATCAAAGAACATAGTCTCAAAATGGGCCTGCACCTTAATGTAAAGAAGACAAAGATCATGACAACTGGCATAATCAACAAGTTCATCGTTGAAGGAGAAGAAATTGAAATCGTGAACAACTTTAACCTCCTTGGATCAACTATCAATAAAGAATCAACAAGCAGTCAAGAAATCAGACGATGCATTGCTCTTGGCAGAATGGCTATGAAAGACCTAGATAAGATTCTCAAGAGCAGAGATGTCTCTCTCCATATAAAGATTCGACTTGTTCAAGCCATGGTATTTTCAATAACATCATATGGATGTGAAAGCTGGACAGTGAAAAAGATAGACAGGAAGAAAATTGATGCCTTTGAATTATGGTGCTGGTGGCAAATACTGTGTATACCATGGACTGCCCGAAGAACAAACCAGTCGGTACTAGAGGAGATCAAATCTAAGCTTTCTTTAGAAGCTCAGATGACAAGACTTTTCCTTTCATACTTTGGACACATCATGCGAAGAGAGAGAGCATTAGAGAAAGACATCATGCTTGGCAAGATAGAAGGGCAACGCAAAAGAGGAAGGCCAGCAATGAGATGGATCGAGACAATAACAGCAGCTACGGGTACAAGTCTGTCAACAATGAGCCGCCTGACTCAAGACCGAACACAGTTTAGGATAGCTATCCAGAGGGTCACCATGAGTCGACTCCAACTCGACGGCACTTAACAACAACAACTAGTAATTTATCAAAGAGGCCAATTTTAAAGCATAACTCTCAAAATTAGGAGCATAAATCTTTGAATATCTAGCTTAGCATGTCCCTTGTCAGATAAAGGTCCATTTGGGCAGCAGTGACCATCACGTAGTTTGGTTTGATTTAAAGACTTAAGCCAGAATCTAGACACATTCAGCTCAAAGACCCAGACTTCAAACATGCTTACATTAGTGAAATAGGGCAATACCCGAAGGAAGAATCGGCAAGGTGAAAAGAGATAAGGGAAGTGGAAGGATAGTGGGCCCGATACCAAGAAGCTATAAAAAGTTCAATGAATCTTTACCATGGGTATAATTTGGAGGGAGTGAGGAGAGGCAGTGCCCCACCACCCCACCCAATAAATGTTGTAGCACAGAAGTATCAGAACAGAGTGCCTCACTCCTCATTGCAGCACCCTGCCTCTTCCTTCCCCCCTCCCCCCTTCTGTGAGGTCCAACACCTCCCCTCACACCTTTCTCCTTGTTAGGCTTCCTCATAGATACAGCAACAGCAGTGGAAAGAGGACTGGTAATATGCACCACTGAGCCATCGAGTCCTCACTGCAAGAGGAAGTATGTCAGAAGGGGTAGGATGCATAGAGCCTCCAGCAGCACATGGACTACATGTTACTGGTGCTCTTACCACTGCTGTTGCTATGTCTGCACTACCCAGCAATGAGAAGACACCTACCAAGGAAGATTAGAGGGGAGATGTTGAACTATGTGAGCGGGGAGGATATAGAGAGAGGAAGGAGGGGAATACTGGATAGGGAGAAGGGGAGATAGAAGGGGACATGCTGGTTGATGGTAGGGAAAGAGAGAGTGCTAGGAAAAGAGTGAAAAGGAAGAGAGTGCTGGGAAGGGGGGGGACAAAGAGAGGCAGCATCTGGAGAGAGGTATGGAGGAGAGAGAGAGAGAGTATGACAAGAAGGGGGAGGAAGGAAAGAGTATGCCAGGAGAGGAGAGGAAAAAAGAAAGCGGGAAAGAGAGAGAGTGCCTGGATGGGGAAGAAGTGGGGAGAAGGTAATATGTGCTAGAAAGGGTGAGAGGATAAGAGAGAGGATGCTGGGAAGGATGAAGGCTGAGGTGATTTTCTGAAAGAAAGGAGGGGGAAGGGAAAATGAGAGATGGGAAAGAGGAAGAAAGAGATAAGAAGGAAGAGTGTGGGGGGAGGAAGGAGATGGGGAAGGGGATAAGGAGGCAAGATGAGAGAGTGAGGAAAATGGAAAAGGTGAGGAAAGTAGAAAGAGAAATGAGAGGAGAGAAATACAGTCAAACCTCGGTTTTCATTTGCCCCGGTTTTCATATGCTTCGGTTTTCAACGTCTTTTCTGACTGAGATTTTGTCCCGGTTTTCATGCATTGCTTCGGTTTTCAACGTCTTTTGACTGAGATTTTGTCCCGGGAGCAGGGAAGAAAAGCTGTCAACGTAAGCAGGAGATGTTGCATGAATGTGGGAGGCAGTTCTTTCTCTTGCAGGGTACGTCTGAAGCTATATCATTAAGATTTTCTGCCATTCTCAAGCATTGAGCAGATAATGTAAAGGTATTTTAATGGACTGAATTCAATGTGATTCCGAAGAGAGCTGGGCACAGCAGCTTGTCAGGGGTGGCTAAGGCCAGATGTTAACATACTGTACTGTACAGTACTGTACTTAGCTTGCTTTCAGTGATGTTAAATATTCATTTATCCATTTCATTAGTCATTTATATTTATTTCTCATTGTTTTCTGTATGTAAAAATATAGTTATTCTCTATAAAATGTATTTTTTGTGAATATTTTTGGGTGTCTGGAACGGATTAATTGGATTTACATTATTTCTTATGGGAAATATTGCTTCAGTTTTCATACGTTTCGGTTTTAGTCAGACTTTTTCGAACGGATTAATCATGAAAACCGAGGTTTGACTGTAACAGCTAAGAACAGTGGGGAGGAGATATTAGTTGTAAGGGGCAGAAGTGGAGAAAAGTAAGGAGGGAAGGGATGGAGGAAGAAAAGGGAAAGAGGTGAAGGATAAGAGAATTAACGAGAAGTGGGAAATAAGAATGTATGTGTGGGAAGGAGAGGGGCAATGGATATGTGAGAGTGCAAGAGGGGGGAGGTAAAGGAGAATGTTTAAGATAAGATTTTAAAGTTCACCCAATTTTCCCTATCCTAAAGTTCACTGTAATTACAAAACCAATGTTGTAAACTGCTTTGACACCTTGAGAAGTGGTATAAAAGAGATGTTAAATAAATAAATATAGAGGTGTTAAAGAGTAACACGTGATAAACAGAAAACAAAAGAAAGGGAACCTATAACATAAGCAAAAGAAAGATGACAGAAGGATGGAAAACATCTAGAGAAAATATTGAGAGAATAAAATGGGCACTAGAAAACTTGAAATTTATAGGGGAAAGAAATGTGAAATAAGAAAAAAATGAATTAATAATGAAAGGCTATAAAAATAAAAATAAATCTAAGTAAAATAATAAAAAAGAAATAAAAGGGAAGACAAGAATACATTAAAAGATACAAAGGTTTGGTGGCAACAGGTTTAGGAGGAGGGGGTAGAGGTGAGAAGAATGATAGTATGTGTCTATGCACGTGAATGTGTATGTGTGAAAGAGAGTGTGAGTGTTGGGGGGGGGGGGGGGAGAAAGCTAAATGATGCCACTAATCTAATCTCTCTACTCCAACAGAGCAGGTAAACTATGCCTATGATTTTTATGTAAGGAAAGCGACTAAAAAAAGGACACCATTATGGTTTTCCAAAGAGATGTCTGATAAAAATAAAGGCTTACAGAAGGAAGAACAAAGAAATGAATATAAAGTAAAGTTGAGAAAATGAAGAGAGAAATCAGGAAGGCAAAAACAAGGGCAGAAGAACAGATGGCCAAAGATGTAAAATAAGGTGACAAATCTTTCCTCAGGTATGCCCAGAAAAGGGGCAGGCCTGAAGTGGAATAGTTCACCAAATGGAATACATTCTAGGAGACTGGGCAAGCTCACAGAGGTTCTGGTAGGTCCACTGGAGACTGCTGGTAACAGGAGCTGTTCTGTGCAACTTAAGAAAGGTAGATATGTCTCTTGTCACAAACTGGGTTACAAACAAGAGGCAAGAAACCCTAGGCCTGTAAGCCTCACCTAGGTGGTGGGAAAAGTAATGGAAATGCTACTAAAGGAAATGATAAGAAACTTTCTACAATCCAGTGGATTGCATGATCCAAAGCAACATGGTTTTACCAGAGGAAGCTTGTACCAAACTACCAGACTGACTTTCCAACTTAATGACTGGAAAACCAGATGACCAGAGTTTGTAAATGCCCCCTTACTCCCCCAACACTTACTGTATTGCCTGGAATTTGCTGCGCTATTTCTATGCACAAGTATCAGAAGTATGTAAATCCTATAGAGGATTTTAAATTGTAATTCCCTCAGTGAAATACCTTCCACCAATTTCTGGATGTGGGCATACCCAATCTACAAGGTATTTTTTAGAAGGTCTACTCCCATATAATTTTGCCATTTTAATCTGCATCCACATAAATCCTAAACTACACAGGTTTGGTTTTGTGCTTATGGAAAATGTTTATTGACTAAACTACAAATACTTAGGAATAATTCTAAAGGTAAAAGCAAAATTCTATAATAATTGTTGCATTGTTCTGAATCATTATTTTCAATGATAGTGTTTCTTTGCAAGCTAATCAGAGGAAAACTATAAACCTGAGGACGTGGCAAGGAACTTTTCCTATACTGTGTTGTCTTTTGATTAATTCTGGAATGGGTAGACTATAGGAGAGTCACCAAAACAAATTATGACTCACTGAATGAGTCACAGGAGCAACTGAAGGTATAAAGATTGATGAAGACATCAATATGTCATTCATGAACACATGTAAGTGTTTAATTAAAATGCTCCTACTGACAGGGTCATTCAAGGCAGATTTTGCCTGTCTGTTCCTAGCAAAGTAAATTTAATGACAAAGGAACACTCTTATCCCCATCAAATAAAGTATGCGTCATTGTCACCAAAACTGAAGAAAGACACACATTTTTGTGTTTTTCACTAGAGAAGGCTGAACTGGACAATAAAAACACATCCACGCAGGTAAAGAAAAAGGTTTGCATTGCCCCCCAGAATGTTTGGGAATGCTATTAGTCCTTGGAGGGCTGCTGTTTTTCCCTACATAAAGTCATTTCAACTTCAGTCCTGGGATTTCAGCATGTGGAATGTGTACTGGATGTTAAATAAATCCAGCTTGGACTATTCAATTGATATATGATTTAGGTGATAAGGAGGGCTACATTTAAAGCCATTTTGGGGAGAAAAACAGTGCTATACCCAAGGAAATAGATTTTTAGAAAACATTTCAGCTTATTTACAAATAATGCATGTAAGTACACTAGGGTGTTATTTTAGAAGTCCTATTCATGATTTGCATGGGTGAAAACAACCATTCACTTATGCAAATCATATCCATGCCCAAACACCCAATTTAGAAAGGGCTGGATTTACATCTCTCTCCCCTGATCATGACGATGTCACATAGGGTCATGTTCGAGATGTGTCTGGGCCATGTTTTGGATGAAGCTGCGTGTATCTCTGATTTCATATAAGGGTTGCAGATGGGTGGTGGAAATTATGCACATCTGTATTTACACCAGCTTCCTGACACATTAAGTGTTCAGATAGTGCTCATTTTGAACATAAGACGTGCACAAGGTCCATCAAGCCCAGTATCCTGTTCCAACAGTAGCCAATCCAGGTCACAAGTACCTGACAGGTTACCACAAAGATACACAGGGTCCACAATGCTTATCCTGGTGTTAGCAGTGGATTTCCCAAGTCCTCTTTAATAATGGTTTATGGACCTTTTCTCCAGGTACTTGTCCAAACCTTTTTTAAACCCAGCTACACTAACAGCTTTTTCTACATCTTCCAATAACAAATTCCAGAGTTTGATTACGTGTTGAGTGAAAAATAAATTCTTATTAGTCTTAAATGGGTTACATTGTAGCTTCATCGCATGTCTCCTAGTCTTTCTACTTTTTGATGGCATAAACCACCAATCAATATTTGCCTGTTCCACTCCATTCATTAATTCATAGACCTCTATCATATCTCCCCTCAGCCATCTTTTTTCCGCTGCTGATCGCTGGAAGTAGCGGTAAATAAATAAATAAATAAGCCCTAACCTTTTAAGCCTTTCCTCATAGGGTATCCTTCCATCCCCTTTACCATTTGGTGGCTCTTATCTGTACCTTTTCTAATTAAGATATGGTGAACAGAATTGACCAACCTTTATAGGAGGAAATAGGTAGGACAATCCCCCTAAGCCCCCCAATGCTCCTTTCCCCATCCATGTGTTACTTCAGTTGACATTGCAGCATCTAAAATTTCTGAAGAGTGGTGAGATATCTAGGTTTGCAAAATGGGTAGGATAAAAATGTGTGCAACATCAAGTCGTGTTCGTTCCAAAATGCCAGCATGTGCAAGTTTCCAGGATCTCCTCGTTAATATGTCCCCCATGTATCTTTATGAAATTGCATCCCCCTCCACATGTGCTTGTACTTTCTGATCTATTTTGACAGACAGATTTACAGCAAGGGCCAGAAATCTGTCAATTTTTGAACAGACTTGCACATTTCCCCCTTTCCTTTTGAAACGGGCCTAGAATTTAAGACGTTTTCACTTGGATGTTGCAACAACCATATGAAAAGCTTTTTCTAAAATGCCCCTTCATGCATCTATTTTCACCTACAGCTGGGGGAGACATACTTGCAACTGGAGTTTGTACATAAGATGTGCTTTTGCATTTCCAAAAGTAAGTCATTTTTTTCTGGAAAATAGTACCCACACAACTTGAGCGAGTACAAATGTGCACAGATACCTTCGTCTTAGGTAATTTTCAAAACTGAACAATGTGTGTGCTTTTGATTTATGAATTATTGTACAGTCCTCAGATAAAATGTGTCCACAGACTTTGAACCTATCCAAAGGTACATTTTACAATGGGACGTCCAAATGCAGTCTAGGACATCAAAGCCAGAACATCTGAAGAAAAAGGCAGGCAAGTGCAAGTTGAGGCATGATTTCAGAAACACGGACCTGTCTGATATGGACATCTGTAGCGCTACATAGACATCCCCAGAATAGCATCTCAGACAATGGGCATCTAAAAGCATAATGGCTAAAGTGGTAGGTTGGGAGCAGGGTAGCCAGGGTAAAATGGGCTGTGGCGGCCCTGCTGAGCATATATATATATAGGGGGTCATTCCATCCTGGACGTAAAGGCCCTCTGGGTGCCCAGTTGGAACCGGACGCACAGAGGAAGTCGCGATTCTGATCCTGCGGGGCATGTCTAGCCCCGCGGGATCAGAATTGCAAACAGGCTTGTACGTGCAGGCTGGGAACGCAATTCAGCCTGGCCTGCACATACAGGCCTTGCCCAGCTAACTCAGTCAGGGCTTTTAAATGGAGCCATGGCACGTTGGTGTCTGGTTGCCATGGCACCGCAGCTCCATTTAAAAGCTGTGATCCCCAGCCACCTGCAGCAAAAGTGCTTTCCCCGCAGCCTGACCCCCGATCTGGCCTCCGAGGACCAGGGTCGGGCTACGGGGAATGCCCTCTGCCCCCTGTCGCTCCTTCCCAGCCCCAGTCCTGCCGTTTCCTCCGCATCTAACTTCCCCATACAATGCGTGGGGAAGGAGGACGGGGCTGGGAAAGGGCACGAATAGTGGGGCTGGACCCCTATAGTATATACATAAGCTGAAACACACATAAAATCCTTCCCCGCCCTTTCACAGCTAGCATTTAATTTCCAACATTGCAAAACACATAGCTATCTCACCAAACACCTCTCCTTCCTCTCCCTACACACAGCCACACATTGTGAAGGGGGCTGCCTCCTGTGGATGCATGCAGGTGAAGCACATTAAGGTAACAAATTGGCTCATAGCAAAGTGCACCTCTCATACTTGTGAGCCCTAGCCAGAGCCAGTCTTCCTCCCCTACATCACATAGTTAAATTGGAAGCAACTTAGGCAGTAGAGGAATCATTCCAATTGATTTCCATGAGCTAGCTAGTTTACAGACAGGAATGAGTGGATTAGCTAGACAAAATTCCTCCATTTCGAAAATGACTACATCACACGTTTGTATCCCATACACCTGTCCACCTGCGGCTCATTTCAGAAAGAACCATACTTAAATGGGAACATGCAAGTCATGTCCCTTTACATACTTACAAGTGCATGCTCATTTTAGAAATGTTCTGAATCGAACTACCTCTGACCAAGTCAAGGTACCCAAGCACAAGAAGCTGACTCAAAAGGACAACTTCCTCCAGGGTGAGATGGAACTCATGTTGTGGAAGGTCCTCAAGCACCAAGAGTGCTCCTAGGCCTGCTGTTGTCCGTGTGAATGCCTATCGGAAATAAAGACACTGGCTGGTCATTTGTCAGCGCATAAATACCATTTACCACTGTAACAGAGATGAAAAGGACCTGAAATACAAGTAGAGGGAGATCAAAAGGAAAGCCAAGTAGAAGACCATAGGGAGAGGACCAGATAGGCAGTCTCAGCCCTTCAGTGACCTGGAGCAATGGGGGCTCTAAATGACAGATGAGGATACAGGGGAGTTGGTGACTTAGATTCCTCAAGAGCCTCCCAGGAGCACAATAGGGATCTGTAGCACATATTCCTACACCCTTCCCACCTTTCCCTGTGTGCACTGCCACCTCTTGTTGATACCTCTCCCCAATCTAGGTCCAAGGTGAAGGCATGCAACCACCTATCACCCTCAGCTCACAGACCTCACCCATTTCAGAAATATGTGCTTCATGCCTTGCTAGGATTGCATGCAGCAGGGAAACCCTTGGTGCGTGCCCCCCCCCCCCCCCCCATAATGTGCAATCACTGGCAGGCTATGATGATGTCCTTACTCTCTGGAGCTAAAATGCTGCAAGACACAGGCTGTTGCTCTGGAAACCTCGCCTCCATTCCAAACTGTGTGTGGAGAGATTGTGACCCACACAGCACAGTAGTCAAACCATTCTCAGAACCGCACCCTCCTACCATTGAAGATACAATCACTGATTTGGAAGGGATTCCATGGGGGACACATGCCTGTTATCAGGGTGAGTAAGCAGGAGGAAGAGGAGGGGCTTAGTGTTTAAGGCAGCAACTGGGGATCAGAAAGACCAGGGTTCAAATTCCACTGACACTCCTTGCGACCTTGGGCAAGTCACTTAAACCTCCATTGCCTCAGGTACAATCTTACATTGTTTGCCCTCCAGGGACATGGAAATACCTACAATATCTGGTTGTAACTCACTTTGATCTACTACTAACCACAAATAATGGACACAAAGACTGCTTTTAGAAGTACCATCTGATAGCAAAACAGGAATGCTCACCATCAAGACTCTCCAAAAGTATTTACAAAGAAGTCGAAACTCTTATCAAGAAAAACATTATCTGGATTGTGCAGTATACCAAAACAAGGATTTGTATTCAGACTCAGAAGGTATCAGAACTCCCCAGCACCAGACAGACAGCACAGTGCTGTTGCAGTTTGACTCCCAGGTAGCGCAGTATTCAGTGAAGTGGATTGATAGGAAAAGTAAGGGCTCCAGAGGGTTCAACGTAAGTATTTTCCAGCTTGCAGTTGCCACTACCTGCCTTAGTAGTGTGTTGTGGTCTAGTCCAAATCAAGCACAGAAGATGGATTCACTAACTTGTGATGCCAAGACCGATATTCCAAGGAATTCATCCCATTACAACATGGAGGAGTTGAGGCGCATGACACGAGGAGAGCTTGAACAGCTGAATGAAGAGCTCCTCTGCAGGTCCAAAAAGTGTATGAGGAACTACATGTGTGGTGCAGGAGAAGAATTTGCTGTTCTCGGAGTTCCACGTACAAAATGTGGCTATTGACCAGCTGCTGAAGAACTCTTCTAAGCTGCAATGCCTGCAGGTGGGGCAAGCTGAGAGTCTTAAAGGACAACTAAAAGGGACTGCTTCAGCTGGAAAGAAATCCGCCCTTGTAAGTATTTACTTGCTGGGAAATTCTCTAAATCTTGGGGAAAAAGGAATTCTTTGGGTTAAAGCTGATAAATCTGTGCATTTTAGAATTCAGTGCTTTTGTTAAGTCTGTCAGGGCTTAGTACCACCAGAGAGCTTTTCATTCAATCAAAGTCAGAGTATAGCTTAGCATAGAATGTAGATATTTTTTCATTAGAAACAAATACATTGTTTCTAGGGACCTTTACAAAGAGGCCTCCAGTTAGGAGACAAGAGAACTGTGAAATTGTTTTAAATAGGTGTTAAAGCCAAGTGACAGTTCAAAGAGGTAATTTGAAAGGTCTCCTCTGTCAAACTAAGGGCTATGTGAATCATCCAGGAAAATATTAAGAGATTACCTTAAAAGCAAAGTCAGGGCACTGCATAGCAAGCCAGTTTCTACTACAGTGTTTCTTTTCCTCCCACTCACACCGACTCCCACCCACTTCAGGCATAATCCTAGATTTATGGGCCTCTTAAACCTATTAAAGGGAAAGAGGTGGTCAAATTCACTTTCAGGATCAGCTGGTTATCCTCATCAGGAATTGATTAATTAAGGCCGTGAAATTAATTAATCTTGAGGTGAAAAAGTCCCTTAAACTTATTAGACACAGTTGTATTGGTAACAAGTATCCCTAGCAACTTTAAGTAAGTATCCAACTTAAATATTTAAACAAATCCTTTAAACTAGATGCAGTAGTGAGATAGCAAGCCAGTCTTTTGCACTGAGTGTCACATGTACGATTTTCTCCCAGTTGGTGAGGGGTCTTACGTGTACTCTATGTACAAGGAGTACTTTGCTCTCAGGGAACAAGTCTGATCTCTGGAGGCAAGATTAGCAGACTTGGAGGAACTAAGGAATACAGAAAGGTATATAGATGAGATCTACAGAGACATAGTACTAAAGTCCCACCTCCAGTCTAGCAGTCTCTCTGTTGCCATGGAGCATAGATGTCACGTGAAAGGAGAGCATCACCTTGGTGTAATAGGAAGTGATCCTGTAGCTAAGACCTGTCCTTCAGGTGATGTCAAACCCTCTTGCACTGAGGTGGTTTCTCCAGGACCATGTGCCTATGAGGGAAGGGTTAGGATGGCTATTATAATTGGCAATTCGATCATTAGGCATGTAGATAGCTGGGTGGCTGGTGGACATGAGGATCACCTGGTAACATGTCTGCCTAATATGAAGGTAGTGGATATCACACACCACCTAGACAAGGTTTTAGATAGTGCTGGGGTTGAGCCCACGGTCTTGGTACATGTTGGTACCAATTACATAGGAAAATGTGGAAATGGAGGTTCTAAAGGCTAAATTTAGGCTTAAATGCTTCCCATTCCACACACAGGAACCAAAAGGCAGGCCGAGGTCCAGAGTCTCAATGTGTGGATGAGACGATGGTGCAAGAAAGATGCTTTTAGATTTGTTAGAAACTGGGCAACATTCTGGAAAAAGGGGTGGGGGGCTTTTCCAAAAGTATGGGCTCCGCCTTAACTAGGGTGGAACCAGGCTGCTGGCATTAACCCTTAAAAAGAAGATAGGGCAGCTTGTAAACTAGAAAATATGGGAAAGCCAACAGTTGCCCAAGAGCACACAGTTTGGAAGGATGTATCCTTGAAGGATACTAGCAAAAGATTGAAGATAGGGCATATCGACAGAGAGGTCCCAATAAAGATAAAAATAACCCAGATGCCCTTAAGTAAAGAGCAGACAGAGCTGAAAGATTTCAAATTACCACTATCAACTGATAACCAGATTAATATGAATAAAATACAACCTCTAAAATACCTGCATGCAAATGTTGGAAGTCTAAAAAACAAAATGGGAGAGTTAGAATATATAGCACGAAATGGAAACTTAGATATATTTGGCATCTCAGAGACCTGGTGGAAGAAAGACAACCAATGGGACACTGTGATACCTGGGTACAAATTGTATCATAATGATAAGGTAGATCAAATGGGTAGAGGGGTTGCACTCTATGTTAGAGAGAGTGTTGAATCACATTGGATTAAAGTTTTGCAGGAAACAAAATACACTGTAGAATCTCTATGGATAGAAATGCCATGCAAAAAGGGGAAGGCGATAGCAGTGGGGGTGTACTACCAACTGCCTGGCCAGAATGAGCACATGGATAATGAAATGCTAAGAGAAATCAAGAAAGCTAACAAAAGTTACAACACAATAATTTTTATTTATTTATTTAACATTTCTTATATACTGCCTTTCATGATATCAAGACGGTTTACATTGAACAAACTGAAATTACATTGAACAGGGCATTATAACTTGGAGATAACTATTTTACAGGGAACAATAATAATGGATGATTTCAATTACCCCGATATCGACTGGGCCAATGTCACAACAGGACATTCTAGGGAAATATTTTGCACCTAGTCCTTAGTTTAACACAGGATCTAGTGCAAGAGGTAATAGTGTTAGGGCTAATAGTAATCATAGCATGCATGTGATTTAATAAATGAAAGGAGGACAGTAAGGAAATCCACAGTACTAGTTTTTAACTTTCAAAAGGGAGACTATTATAAAATGAGGAAAACAGTTGATTTCCCGGGTCCCGTTTAATAATGTTTATAGACCATTCCTCCAAGAACTTGTGCAAACCTTTTTTAAACCCAGCTACACCAATAGCTTTTACTACATCCTCCAGTAATATATTCTAGAGTTTGATTACACGTTGATTACACATTATATTCTAGAGAATAGCCATTATAATGTCAATTTTTAAAAAGGGTTCCAGCGGTGATCCGTGAAACTACAGAGCAGTGAGCCTGAAGTCAGTAACTGTGGTAGGTCGGACAAGGTGCTCTACCCTTCCAAGACATCAACCACCCCCTTTTCCCTCCCCCCCCCCCTCCCCTCACCTTCTTCCTCCCACTATTCCACAAATTACACAAACAAACCATTCATGGAAAACCAACTGGTCGCAGCTTTATTAAGTTTATAAACAATTGATCATTACAAACCAGAATAATCCTCTTAACAATCTCCAAACAGTGGAGCAATGCCTCACAAGCCATAAAATTAGCAAAGTGAACTCGCCTCCACATCGGCCATGGTCATGCCACCGGCCAACTTCCTACCGCCCCTTCCTCGACCTCGCCATGTAATTAGCAAAGGCCAGCCAGGGCTTATCCGGGTCGGGGACACCCCGCCCCCGCCCACGTATGTCCTAAAGACTCTGGACCCCGGAAACCTTTGGGATCCCACCTTTCCCCCCCACTGCGACACCCCTCAACGTCTCCCCTCTCAAACCATCCCCCTTTCACAGGGTGGGAGGGAGGGAGGGAAGCCAGCCAGCCGGCCAAACACCCGCCACCGCATGGAGAGCAGGCAAACCGTTGGCGTCCCACTCCTCCCACCTCCTCCGTTGGCACGCCCCCCCCTCATTGGCTCCGTGCTTCACACACTGCGGAGCCAATGATTTCAAAGGATGCCAGTAGCATCAGCGGCACCACGGCCCTCCACCCCCATGGACACGCGCAGGGTCCTAGCACCGGGCCGAGCACCCGGTTACCGGCGTCTGCCGGGACCCTGGCTGCATCCTTTCAATAACCGTGGCAGGTCGGACCCAGTGCTCTACCCTTCCAACACATCAACCACTCCCTTTTCCTTAACCCCCCCTCCCCTCACCTTCTTCCTCCCACTATTCCACAAATTACACAAACAAAACCGTTCATGGAAAACCAACTGGTCACAGCTTTATTAAGTTTATAAACAATTGAACATTACAAACCAGAATAATCCTCTTAACAATCTCCAAACAGCGGAGCAATGCCTCACCAGCCATACAATTAGCAAAGTAACCTCGCCTCCGCTTCGGCCGTGGTCATGCCACCGGCCAACTTCCTACCGTCCCTGACCTCGCCATGTAATTAGCAAAGGCCAGCCAGGGCTTATCCGGGTCGGGGGCACCCTGCCCCTGCCGAAGTATGTCCTAAAGGCTCCGGACCCCTGAAACCTCCGGGATCCCGCCACCGGCTCAGGCGACATTAATGTCCCTGCGCCGCCCCCCCCCCCTCCCTTTCCAGCTGCGACCACACTCCAGGGCCTCCTGCCAGTCGTTCAAAAGCAAATCGATACCAGTGGGGATAAGTGGACACCATCTTGCTGGTACAATCCTGCACAAGCAGTCTCCACCCAGGAATGTAGCACCTGATATCCTCCCTGCTCGCATATCCAGCGACCTATCTGTCGATTTATTTTTGTGAGTCCCCGCGACCATCGCCGCTGGACCCAGCATGCAGGCCTTGGAATAATATCGGACCATATTAGCACTACCCCTGGGAACATGCGCAGCACTATGGCCAGATCCTTCTTTACCACTCTGATGAGTTGCTTGCATGTCCAAGCCACCAGGTCATTCCCTCCCAAATGTAACAGTATAAACGCCGGCTTGTTCTGTACTCGCTCATGGTGCCGGAGCAAAGGCATCAGCTATGTCCATCAAAGACCGTGCTTGCCTAGCCATAAAACCGACACCAGAGCCGGATCGAGTCCCAAATTAGGCCTGATCGACTGCACTGCTGCTCGCCGACCAGCCCAAAAAACAAATGAATGCCCAATCAGCCAACAGCCCCGAGCATTCTGTCCCTCATCTGCAAAAGAAAATAACAGTCAATATCAAAAGATAGGTGGTCTTTTGAGCATGTCACAGACGAACATAGCCCCGGAAAGCCCGAGATCGTCATCTACCAATGTTCTGTATTTCCTGCTCAGACAATCCCGCCGCAGCAGCACTGGTTGCGGCGCCAATGCGAAAGGAATGCGCCGCAAACTGCGCCGGGGTTTCACCTATCTACCACAGCACCATCCTCAGCACTGCAGACACCTGAAAACGCGTTAGCAGCTGCTCATTCTCATGCAGGAATAATCCTCCTTCTGGCGCCGGACGCAACCGTAAGTAGTCCCACATTGTGGCCACCAGGCATGTTGACTCCTAAAGCAATCTTCCCCATAATATGTAATGCCTCAGCCAGCCTTGTTCATTGGGCACTGTGGGGGATTGAACCCCTGATCCCTGCACCATTGGTCAATGTCTTAACCATTGTGCTGTGGCTCTGCTCTTCTGCTTGCACATCAGCGCGCTGCTTATGCCTCCCACGCAGCTTTCTCATGCGCTAATGTGCAGGGCGCACATGGGCGCCGCGCACCTTAGCGCATATTTAAATCCCGGTTTTTCTTTTTCAGAAAGAAACGCCCACTCCTTATATGGCACCCGCACACTAGCGCGGCCCGCACATTACCGGGGTTTTAGTAAACATACCCCTAAATGGCCAATTTTCTCAGTGGAGAAAGGTGAATAGTAAAGTACCCCAGGATCTCTGCTGGTCCCACTGCTTTTTAACATAATCATAAATGACCTGGAAATGTGAATGAGCGAGGTGATAAAATTTGCAGATGACACAAAATTATTCAAAGCTATTAAAACACAAGAGGATTCTGAAAAATTGCAAGAGGACCTTGATAAATTGGAAGACTGGCATCCAAATGGCAGATGAAATTTAATGTAGAGAAGTACAAAGTTATGCACCTAGGAAAGAACATCCCAAACTATAGTTACATGATGTAAGATTCCACATTAGGAACCACAACAAAGTGTCATGCTGCCGCCCCAGAGGCCAAGGTTGGTATGGGCAGGTCAGATGGACATGAGAGTTTTTTATATATTTTGAATTTGGTCCTTCTGTAAGAGGTCTTGGCAATGTTCCCAGGACCTACCGGGGGCCAAAGTTCAAGAGAACACAATAGCCAGAATGTAGGGAAAGTAAGGCTTTATTCCCCTTTAAGCACAATGGTTCAAGTTATGGGAGACTACTTCAACAAACTGAAAGAAACCTTGCTTCAGGCAACAAAAAGAAAATATATTCACACTTGCTTTGTTTAACTGTTGCTTCACAGTACTTGGCATAAACAAACTTTACAGGCATTCGCTACTATTCACTGTTTTATGTTTCATGCACAGACCTTAGGCTACCTGCCTGACAGTAGCTACAGTCCATCGGGGTTTCAGGTGGGTCTTCGTTGAATTCCACCTGCATGGGCTGAGTATCAGACAGCTGTGAATCAGTGTCAGTAAACTCTTGAGGAGTGTACTGAGGTTTCTCATATAACACATTTACTAGCTTCCAATGTTCAGCATTCAAGTCAGGGCCGCGCCCATGTGAGTGTTTGTTATGGCAGTTACTTCCCCTTGCAGGCTGCCTTATATTATACAGTCTTTTTACCAAGGGCTTGTGCCTTGTTTCACAAACAGTTTGATAGGGAGGATATACTCCAGTATCTTGTGTTTCCTGTCTTCTTAACTTATATTGCTTATCAGAATAAAAAGGTATTTTACCTTGTTTAGTTGAGCCCCACGTCCTGGTCCCGCTGTAGTTCAGCCTGTCTTGAGCAGTAGGCTTTTCACACTCTAGCTGGCCTTCATGCAGAGTCACCACTCTCTCACATTCACACCTTTTACCATTTGAATAAGGAATATTACCATTTGCAGCAAAGACTTCATCCTTGCTCAGATAATGCTTACTGTGTCTTGCATTTACTGCTGCCGGTTCTTCACACCAAACTCTGGGGTTTATTTCTCCCCTTGTGCCTTTCTTTCCAGTACCTCTCAACCAAGGACTCCTGGAACTCTGTGGCCTCGGATTCACTATGCCCTCCTGCCAGGAACTCCTTCCTCTCTGGTGCTCTGGACACTCCTTATGGTGCTCTCCTTCTTGGTTCCTTTCCAGAAGCTCTCTGTGGTGTGACTCTCCGTGGTCTGCTTTTCCTTGATAAGCCTCTTCTTGATATGCCTCCTTTTGGTAGGCCTTCCTTGGTATGCCTCTCCTTGGTCTCTCTCTCCCTGGTCTCTCTCTAACTTGTCCTAGCTCCTCCTTTTCAAGTTCCCAGCCTTTCTTCAGGGGAACTCCCCCTTTTCTCCATTGGCTGTTAGGTTGCATTACCTCATCAGCTCTGAGGTGCAGTTCTCTGGGCCTTGGAAGGTCACTCCTGCTCCCTCTATTGGGCTCCTCATAACATTGCAGCTGATGATAAAATCTTTTTTCAGGATTTAAAACCCTTTTTTCTCCATGAATAGGCTCTGCGGTACCACAAAAGGAAAAGGATTTTGGCATCATAATGGATAATAACATTGAAATCCTCCACCCAGTGTGCAGCGGCGGCCAATAAAACAAATATAATGCTAGGAATCATAAGGAACAGAATGGAAAATAAAACCAAGGATATTATAATGCCTCTGCATCATTCCTTAAATATTGTGTGCAGTTCTGGTCACCATATCTTAAAAAGGATATAGCAGAATTAGGTATGGAGAACAGCGACAAAAATGGTAAAGGGAATAGGATACCCCTATGAGGAAAGGTTTGAAAGGTTAGAACTCTTCAACTTGGAAAAGATACGGCTGAGGGGAGATATGACAGAGATCTATAAATTAATGAATGGAGTAGAACGGGTAAATGTAGATTTGTTGTTTAATCCATCAAAAAGTAAAAAAAAACCTAGGGGATATGCAATGAAGCTACAGTGTAACCCATTTAAGACCTATAAAAGAAAATATGTTTTCACTCAACGTGTAAACTCTGGAATTCGTTACCAAAGGAAGTAGTAAAAACTGTTAGTATAACTGAGTTTAAAAAAGGTTTGGACAAGTTCCTACTACAACTACTATTGATCATTTATAAAGCGCTACAAGGTATACACAGTGCTGTACAGGTACATGTAAAAAGACAGTCCCTGCTCATCAGAGCTTACAATCTCATCAAGACAGACAATACAAGGATCCAACTAGGAAAGGGCAAGGAGACACATAAGAGATTAAGTGGATAAGGATCCAAAAGCAGCCTCAAAGAAATGAGCTTTTAGCATGGATTTGAAAAGCTTGAAGGGGAGAGAGATGATTCAGAGGGAGACTAACAAGGAGAAGGATACAATAGTCTAGACAGGAGGAGACTAGAGTGGATAAGTGTCTTAGTAGTATGTTCAGAAAGGAAAGAGCAAATTTTGCTGATGTTATAGAGAAAGAAACAACAGGTTTTAGCTATCAGTTGGATATGTGTGGAGAAGGAGAGGGAGGAGTCAAAAACGATCCCAAGGTTGCAAGCTGAGGAAACAGGGAGTAGAAGAGTGTTCTCCACAGAGATTATGAAAGGAGGAAGGGGGGAAGTGAGAGAGGTCCATAAACCATTGTTAAAGAGGACCCTGGAAATCCACTGCTTACCCCATGACAAGCATTGTGGAATCTATGTACCGTTTTGGGAACCTGACAGGTACTTCTGACCTGCATTGGCTAGTGTTATAAACATGATACTGAGCTTGATGGACCTTGGTCTGACCCAGTATGGCATTTCATATGTTCTTATATCCTTAGAAGATGAACTCTGTCACCTGCAGGGAGTGGAAGGACACATGATAGAGTATTGCATCAGGGAGTTTCATGTGCTGGATGGGCACTGCCATCTCTTTTTGCCAAATTCTGCAGCTACCATGGATCACTGTGACCTCCTAGCATGTGCATATCCTAGGTAATGGAGTGGGCTGAAGCAGTCATTACCTATCAGCCATCTACCAGTGATGTCAGAGTGGCTTAGAAAGCAAGAGTCATGGCAAGAATCTGGAAACTTTGGAAAGACATAGTTTCCCCTGTGTGTTGCAGAGCACCTGCATGTTGAGTGAGTGGAATGCCTTCCTTTTGCAGTAGGTGGCCTCCCTCCCTCCTGGGGACCTGATGATCACATGTGTGCAATCAATAATCCCCAGTACCAATGGAAATCTGGCCACCTGATGGAATTGGATCATGGTTTGAGGGAAGGCTACATATTCTGCAGTGTGGGTTAGAAAGGCCCTCAGGAACTGAGATGCACTGTGAAATGGCTGGCTAGCTGAGACCTGCAGAGGTAGCCAACACTGATTGGAAACTGCCAGTGGCTAGGATGGCAAGGGCCTTCGTGACCTTGAATGGATGGGAATGGGCTAGTCCCTCTGATTAATGGAGCTGAGGATCAGGTCTAGATCCTGGCAGAGATGGTAGATGGCTGCCTTATCAAAACAGAACCTGGTGAGTCATGTCTCATCTGTGAGGTCCAGAACTTGGGTTCTCGGCCTGTAGACCCTCTGATATGGGTGCTTCCTGGTGGTTCTCCTGTGCTCCCTGTGGATCTTATGCAGCATGGCCACTGCAAACCATGTGGTTATAGCATCCAGAGTACCTTCCTCCCTACACCTGCACCCAGAGACATCCACCACCAGCATGCACAGATCAACCCAAGCATCTCCATACACATACACATACATACACAGTCAACAGGAAACCACACAGAGGCTGCAGGGAACACTGGAGCACATGCAAGCAAGCAGCACGGAGCTGCACAGAGACTGCAGGGAACACAGAGGCATACACAGACAGTAGGCACCAAGCAACTGGGCATCAAGACAACTGACATACCAAGGGCCAGGGAGTGAGACATGGGGAGTTTGGTATTGGCACAGCTGGGGCATGGGGGGTATCAGGGGAGTGGGAATCTATAGAGCCTTGTCTTACACCTTTGCTTATTTTAAACCATTCTATTTCTCCTTGATCTGTTTGAACTGTTGCTTCTTGATCAATGTACAGATTGTGCAAGAGTACGATCAGGTGTTCTGGTATACCCATGCTTCTTAATGTGGCCCAGAGTTTCTCATGGTTTACACAGTCAAAAGCCTTGCTATAGTCGATAAAGCACAAATAGATATCCTTTTGGCATTCTTTAGTCTTTTCAAGGATACATCTCACATCCACAATGATGTCTCTCGTTCCTCGCCCTTTCCTGAACCCTTCTTGCACTTCAGATAGTTCTTGTTCCAGGTATGGTTGTAGTCTCTTTTGAATAATCTTCAGTAGAATCTTGCTGGCATGTGAGATCAATCCTACATATCCCTAATATATCTGAAATGGTGGTTGTGGAAATTTAAAAGATTGTTCTTGTCTACTGATTTCCTGTGTAAAATGGTTCCTGACCTGTTTATAATCAATGAAGATTCCATATGAAGCAATATTCCCTGTAAATAAAATTTACTCTCTTCCGGAAGGAAATCGAGAGAGATCTCAAGGAGGGAGAGTTGATTCAGTCAATAGTGGAGAACTTATATGTTCCCACTATACCGGAAACATCAAAATCCAGGCAAGGGCCACTTTATTGATGTCTGTTTTTGAGCAAGATTTGAACGGCCTGCTAAGTTTATATTTTAGGAATTCTCATGCTCCTTTTATAGGACAAAGAATATAGATGTTTTTTGATGTGGTAAAGGTTCAGAGAGGCGAAAGCTATTTTTAGCTATTCATCAAGCGACTCTTACCCTAGCTGCAAGTGAATAGTTAAGTATGTGGGTTCTAAATTTTCTTTGCACTAGAGCAATTGCAACTTTTCATTGATGCTGCAACATTCATTAACTGTTCTTCTGTGGGAGGGGTTGAGGGAGTGGGTCATACTTGTCCACATGCTCATACCCCTTAATGCCATTTGATTGTAATATTGATGCTGATTAGTTTTTTTGTCTTATTGTGTTTCTCCTCAAATATCTTTCCTTCCCCCCTTTATTTTGGTGGCATAATAGGATCTCAGAAACATAGAAACATAGAAACATGATGACAGAAAAAGACCACAAGGCCCATCTAGTCTGTCCTTCCATAACAACTACAACACTCCTGAATCTATCTCCCTTCACCCTCATCCCATGTCCCCTCATAGCAGAACTTGCTTTCAATTGAAAGAGGCTCTCTCCCTGAACATTTATGCCATGGAGGTATTTAAACATCTCAATCATATCACCTCTATCCCGCCTTTCCTCTAAGGTGTACATATTAAGATCCTTAAGTCTGTCCTCATATGCTTTATAATGAAGCCCATTAATCATTTTAGTAGCAACCCTCTGCACCGACTCCATCCTGTTCACATCCTTGTGAAGGTGCGGTCTCCAGAATTGCACACCATACTCCAAATGAGGTCGCACCAAAGACTTATACAGAGGCATTATCACCTCCTTTTTTCTGCTAGCCATTCCTCTCCGTATGCACCCAAGCATCTTTCTAGCTTTTGCCATCGCCTTTTCTACCTGTTTAGCTACTTTAAGATCATCAGACACAACCACGCCTAGGTCCCGCTCTTCTTTAGTGGACAAAAGTACTTCACCTCCTATACTGTATTGCTCCCTTGGATTGCTGCAGCCCAAATGCATGACCTTACATTTTTAACATTAAATCCCAGCTGCCAAATTCTAGACCATTCTTCAAGCTTAGCTAGATCCCTCCTCATGTTATCTACACCTTCCTGGGTGTCTACTCTATTGCAGATTTTGGTATCATCGGCAAAGAGGCAAACCTTACCCGACAGCCCTTCCGCTATATCACTAACAAAGATGTTAAAAAGAATCGGACCAAGGACAGATCCCTGGGGCACACCACTGGTAACATCCTTCTCCTCAGAGTGAGCTCCATTTACTTGTACTCTTTGTCGCCTCCCACCCAACCAATTTCTAACCCAAGCAGTAACTTTAGGGTCCATCCCTAGGGTGCTCAGTTTGTTTATAAGTCGCCTGTGAGGAACAGTGTCAAAGGCTTTACTGAAATCTAAATACACCACATCTAGAGCTCTCCCTCGGTCCAACTCCCTGGTCACCCAGTCAAAGAAATCAATCAGATTTGTCTGACAAGACCTGCCTCTGGTGAATCCATGCTGCCTCGGATCCTGTAATCCGCAGGACTCCAGAAACCTCACTATTTTCTCTTTCAGCAGCGTTTCCAATAATTTACTCACCACCGAAGTTAAACTAACCGGCCTGTAGTTTTCAACCACATCCTTACTTCCGCTTTTGTGTAAAGGCACCACATGAGCCTCTCTCCAGTCCTTTGGCACCACTCCCGACTCCAACGAGGCATTGAAAAGGTCAGTCAGTGGAGTTGCTAGAACGTCCCCAAGTTCCCTCAGTATTCTAGGGTGTATCCCATCCGGTCCCATCGCTTTGTCTACTTTAAGTTGAGCTAGTTTCTCACGAACACAGTCTTCTGAAAATTGTTCAAGATGTCCCTCGCTTCTGTTCTTATTTGTGGGTGTTTTCTGAGGTCCTGCTCCTGGTTCTTCATCTGTGAACACAGAACAAAAATATTTGTTAAGCAATTCCGCTTTATCCTTATCAGCTTCTACATATTCCCCCCCTGCACCCTTGAGTCTGACAATACCACTTTTGCCCTTCCTCTTCTCACTAATATATCTGAAAAATGTCTTATCCCCCCATTTTATTGCATTGGCTATTTCCACCTCCTTTTGAATCTTTGCCTTCTTGACTACTTTGCTAGCTTCTCTAAGTTTTTCCAAATAGAGATGCCTGTCTTCCTCTCTCTTTGATCTCTTGTATTTCATGAAGGCCTCCCTCTTTTTCTTCACTTTTTCAGTCAGATTAACTGTTTGTTTTTTATTTAAATAAGACAAGATATTCTTTGACTTGTTTCTTGAATTTTGTTACTTTGTGGCCCCTTGATTGTGTTTCATAAGAATGTAAGAAATGTCATACTGGGTCAGACCAATGTCCATCAAACCCAGTATCCTATTGCCAATCCAGGTCACAAGTACCTGGCAGGTTCCTAAAAAGGCACACATGTTCCACAATGCTTGTCCCAAGGTAAGCAGTGGATTTCCCGGGTTCTCTTTATTGGATTATGAACCTTTCCTCCAGGAACTTGTCCAACCTTTTTTTAAACCCAGCTATACTAACAGCTCATACTAGATACTCCGGTAACGAATTGCTTGTCCTCTAGTCTTTCTACTTTTTGATGGCGTAAACAACCAATCTACGTTTACCTGTTCCACTCCATTCATTCATTTATAGACCTCTGTCATATTCCCCCTTGCCGTCTCTTTTCCAAGTTGAAGAGCCTTAATCTTTTATGTCTCTCCTCATAAGGGTATCCTTCTATCCCTTTTACCAATTTTGTTCCTCTTCTATGTACCTTTTCTAATTCTGCTATATCCTTTTTAAGATATGGCGACCAAAATTGCACACAATATTCAACGTGCTGTTGCACCATGGAACAATACAGAGGCATTATAATATCCTTGGTTTTATTCTCCATTCCTTTCCTTATGATTCCTAGCATTCTATTTGTTTTCTTGGCCACCACTGCACACTGGGTGGAGGGTTTCAACATATTCTTGAATAATTTTGTAGCATCTGCAAATGTGATCACTTCACTTGTTATTCCCCTTTCTAGGTCATTTATGAATATGTTAAAAAGATTGTTAAAAATTTTGTTGTTAAGCCTTAAAAAAATTGAAGAAAGCTAAATCTGGATTTTGGATGACTCATTCATAATTTTTACACAACAGTTCTTTTTACATATATATGAGGTTGCTTATGCTTTTAATGAATTATTCAATCCTTGTGTACTACCCATCTTTTTATTCTTCATAACTCCATTAATGAGAAATTCATGTTGTAATACTATATAGTTCAGATGTATTATGTTTCTCCAAGGAATGTATATTAACTGCAATGCACATTAAATATAAGAATTTGAGAAAACAATCTTTTTAATCATTTTTTAATTGATCACTTTAATTAAACAATATTGCCTGCTGGACAGAATAGTAGAAGCAGATGACAACTCTGGAGGAGGATTTAAGAGACTCAGGAGAGAACCATTATCATGATTTTTCAGTAGGGCAAGGACGTGTTTCAGCCAGTCAGAAATCATAAAAATTGTGGTATATATTGCCCCCACAGCAGCCAATGAAAACTCAGCATGCTGTTCCCAAAATTCCATTAGGTTCATAAGTCAGAGCAATAACTCATTTTGTATTGAAAGACCTTTTTTGCTCATTGGCTACAATATGAGAGAAAATATTGAATTCTCATAGGTCTGTAGACCAAATTGTGCCAAAATGTTCCCAGCAAATGTGTGCGATCATGTAGAGTACAACAAAGTAATAAATGGTAAAATGTCAGATACTAGAGAGCTTTAATGTAATGATTATATTCAATAGTCTTTGTGGTTTTGTTTTCAATATATAATTTTGCAGGATGTGATTGGAAAAACATTGCAGTATATTGGATCATTTAGTCAACTCAGCATTCATGAGCAGGTTGTAGCAATGATTGATGAAGAAATGTGCATCAATTGTGGCAAATGTTACATGACCTGTAACGATTCCGGCTACCAGGTAAGGGCACAGAAGAAATTATCAAGTTATTTTCCTGCTTCTACATAAAGATGAATCTGTATTCAATCTAAATATTTAATACACTTTCATAAATAATTGCATATAAACTAGGCATGCACTACATATATTCATTTAACATTTATAGTCTATATTTCAATTACTGTAGATCTTACTGTACTTTTTCATAAGATGTACTCTATCTGTAGATAAGGATAAGCTGGTTGATGTGAAGGCACAATTTTAGAGAGGACATGGAGATCAGAATAGGCATCAAGGCCAGGACATATTCAGTTTTTAACGATATTTTAGAAATCGTTCTACTAAACGTGGAGTTGTTTCTAAAATACATATACACATGTACCCGTGGGAGAAATCAATGGAAGAAGTCTGTCATCTTACACATGCAAGTACAGCATTTCACAACAATTGTACGTGTAAATGTCAGCACACACAAGTGCAGTTGAGCATGTTTGCAAATAAACATGTAACGGCTGCTACTTAAGTGCAGAGGCCTCTTATATCTAAATAAAATTTGGAGTGAACCCTTCCGTAAAGGGCTGTAAAGGCCCTTCTCTAAATGGATGGTCAAAACAAGCACTTTTTGAAAAAATCCTGCATGTGACAGGGAGCAGGTGCAAATCGCAGGATCAGCAGTTGTAGTCATACGTGTGTATTCCCTTTCTGAAATGGGAAATACAAGTGTAGATTGTTGGCCCACCCTGGTCGCTCTGTAACCATGGATCTGACATGCCCCCTGTGTAACTTACAAGTGATAGAACATCAACATGTATGTTGAGCCCTTCCTAAAATACTAAAATAAGTATTTGCAAGTGACTGCCAGGACATTGATATGTAAAACCCGAATAAGGCTTCTAAAATAACCTCCATGGTGTATCTGAATTTTCAGAATGTCTTGGACAAGATCCCTCATGATAGACTCTTGTTAAAAGGTCATGTAATAACAAGTGTCTTAGTTATCACATAATTTGCCATTTTAAAGGACTTACACATGCAAATGAGCATTTACTCGTGCATGTTAAATGGTCACCATTCAATAAATACATATGTAAGTCCTATCGGACATTCTTTCAGTTTGGATGCGCACAGGGGTGGACCTTTGATGTAGTGTAGGCAGAATCTAGAGCAGGCTTAGCTGTGGTGACTAGATTGAAGCACATCTTTATAAAATGGGCCCCAAATACTAGCATGGTAATGAGCGCTAATGGCACAGGAGTTTATAAAATTACCCTCTAGGAGCCACCACTCAGGAAAATGATCCAAGTCTCATCGTAGAGAATACATTGAAATCCTCTGCTCAGTGTGCAGCAGTAGCCAACAAAGCTAATAGAATGCTAGGAATTATATGAAATTAATGGAGAATAAAACCTGATATCATAATGCCTTTGTATTGCTCCATGGTGCAAACGCACACTGAGTATTGTGTGGGTTCTGGTTGCCGCATCTAAAAAAAAAAAAAAAGATAGCAGAATTAGAAAAGGTGCAAAGAAGGACAACCAAAATGATAAAGCAGATGGAAGGATACCCTTATAAGGAAAGGCTTAAAAGGTTAGGGTTCTTCAGTTTGGAGAAGAGATGACTGGGGGGAGATTTCATAGAGGTCTATAAAATAATGAGTGCAATGGAACTGGTAAAAAAAGTACAAAACTAGGTGACAAGCAATGAAGCAACAAACTAGTGCATTTAAGATTCATCTTAAAGTAGCTAAACAGGTAGAAAAGGTGACTGCAAAAGCTAGAAGGATACTTAGGTGCATAGGGAGAGGAGTGGCTAGCAGAAAAAAGGAGGTTATAATGCCTCTGTATAAGTCTCTGGTGCGACCTCATTTGGAATATTGGTTATAATTCTGGAGACTGCTCCTTCAGAAGGATATAGGCAGGTTGGAGTTGATGCAGAGGGTGGCTACTCAACTGGGCAAGTGGCATCCAGCCCTAGTCCATGCTTCCTGCCCTCCCTCCTTCCCCTACTGCCCCACCCCTTTTCCCCCCCTTTTACCCCACCCCGTGTCCCCTTGCTTAAGTCGTTTCTCACCGCTGACAGAATGCACAGACCATACACAGGAAATACTTGCAGCATTACTGATTCTCCAGGACCAAGCAGGAAGTCAGTCCTCACTTATGGGTGACATCGGCGCCGACGGAGCCCTCGCGGAGCAATTTTCCCCAGCTTTCAAAGAAAGCCTTTGGGAATTGCAACGCGCATGCGCGGTCGTCTTCCCGCCCGAGGGTGCCATCTTAGCCAGTCTTCTTTTTTCCGCGGAGCCCTGCAGACGTCCCCGTCTTGTCCCCGCGAAAAAGTTGATTTTCCTCTTTATTTTATACTTTTTTCTTTCGGTTCGACGCCGATCGTTTTCCCGCCCGGACTCGCGACGCCGGTCTCGAGTCCTCTAGCGTTTTTTCGGTTTTTCTGACTTAGTCAGCTTTCATTTTTGTTTTCCCTGGCAGCCCGGTCCTTTGACCTCGCAGGGGCCCTTTTTCCCCCGATGGCTGCCAGTGGCTTTAAGCGGTGTGGTCGGTGTGACCGAAATATGTCACTAACCGACACACACGACTTTTGCCTCCGCTGCTTGGGCCCGGATCATGAGGAACTGATCTGTGGGCCCTGCAGCAAACTGTCCTCGAAGGCGTTGAGAAGTCGGCGGCATCAGCGCGAGAGAATCTTCGCTGACCCCAGCCGTACCCGGACCTCGTCGGAGGCCTCCGTGTCAAAGGGCTCCAGCTCGGACCGTCGCCGGAGCTCCTCCGACCGGGGTTCTCCCTCCGGGGACCATCGTCGGAAGGAAAAACCCGCGAGGGCGGCGTCGGTGGACGCTCCTGGCTCCGCGAGGGCCAGGTCGCATAGCCCCGACAGCCGCCCCGGGTCCTTGGAGAAGGAACATCTCCCGAAGCGACCTCGCCTGGAGTCGGAGATGCCTGCCCGGGTAAGTCCTGTAGTCCTTCTGGACTCGCCTCCGCGACAGCCGACGTCGGGCCCGACGCCGTCGGGGCCCGAGTCGGGGGCTGCTGGGTCACCTGAGCTCGGACTCAGGTTGACGGCCTTGGAGAGCAGACTGTCTGCCTTCATGGACCAGCAGCGGGCACTGCTCGCTGGCCTCGCTGGCGCCGCTGCCCCGACCGCCGGGACGTCGACGTCCAAGTCGACCCCGGAGACCGAGCCGATCCTCGAGTCAATGAGAACTCGAGTCGATCCTCGGTCGAGGTCACCCTCGGCCTCCCGTTCGGGACCGAGGTCGCCGACGCCGACTCCCTCGACGTCGGGGCGGCTGGCGCCGCACCCTGCCCGGGCCGACCCCACCGAGTCCTCGTCGGAGTCGGTCTGGGAGTCTGAGGAGGAAGAGTCACCTGATTCTTTCCGGACTCGGTGTGTCCCATCGGACTCACCGGGGTCCGAGCCTCGGAAGCAGTCCCCCCCGGAGGATGCCCGGTTCTCGGACTTCGTTAGGGATATGGCCAAGGCTTTGGCCTTCCCTGCGGATCCCGAGGAGGAGCCTCGAGCCGAAGAGCTCGACGCCCTCCAGTATGACTCTCCCGCGAGGGAGCACTTTACTGTGCCGGTTCCTCCTATGCTGGAACGACTACTCTTCCGCATGTGGGAGAGTCCGGCCTCCTCGCCGGTCCTGAGCAAGCGGGTCGATTCTATCTATCGGGTCCGCAAGAGCCCTGGCTTTCAGAAGGCACAGCTGCCACACCATTCCATGGTAGTGGAATCGGCCATGCATCGTCTTAAGAGCCAGAAGATGCACTCCTCGGTGCCTCCTGGAAGGGAGGCCCGTAACCTGGATGGCCTTGGCAAGAAGTGCTTCCAGGGCTCTATGCTCGCATGTCGTGTCCAGACTTACCAGCTCTACATGGGCATGTATCTCCGGGATCTGGCTAAAGAGCTAGCCGGATTCTCCGCTGGTCTCTCCGAGGAGCCCTTGCGGAGGTTCCTAGCCTTGTCCACGGGCATTCGGGAATGCTCAAAGTTCATGTCCCGAGCAGCCTATGATGGCTTTGAGGCCTCGGCTAGAGTGGCCGCAGCCGGCATCGGTGCCCGCCGACAGGCTTGGCTTCAGTCGTCGGACCTTGAGCCCTGGGTACAGGACAAGTTGGTCGATGTCCCCTGCCGAGGCGAAAACCTCTTTGGCAAGCCCATGGCGGAAAAGGCTGCACAAATTGAGACTGAGACTCTCACCAGGACCAGGCTTTCTAGGAAGACCTCCGCCCCTTCCCAGAAAAAGAAGGGCTCGGGAAAAAAGTCCTTTTACCCGAGGAAGGCGGCTGCCTACAAACAGTACCCCCATTATCAGGCCCCTGCAGCTCCCCAACAGGGCCAGCAGGCCAAGGGACGGGGTAACGGGTCCCGTAGGCAGCAAGCCCCCAAGCCTGCACCACCAGCCCCTGCTCAGCAGGGAGGGGGTTTTTGACTCGCTCAGCATAGCCTCTCCCCCCCCGCTGGTCCCTCCCAGCACCGGAGGCCGGCTGGTTCACTTCGCCCACAGGTGGTCCAGCATCACCGCAGATGCCTGGGTGCTTCAGGTCGTGCGAGAGGGCTACCTTCTCCACTTCCATCAGGTCCCTCCCTCCTATTTTCCGGGAGAACCTTCGCGCCCCCCTCTGCACAGGGAGTTGCTCCTTCAGGAGTTAGCAGGTCTTCTGCAGGAACAGGCGGTGGAACCGGTGCCCCACCACCTGAGAGGTCAAGGCTTTTATTCAAGGTATTTTCTGATACCAAAGAGAACAGGGGGCCTCAGACCCATCCTGGACTTGCGCAACCTCAACAAGTTCCTTGTGCGGGAGAAGTTCAAAATGCTTACCCTTGGAATCCTTCTGCCCTACCTCCAGCAGGGAGATTGGCTATGCTCCTTGGATCTAAAGGATGCCTACATGCACATCCTCATCCACCCAAGCCACCGCCAATACCTAAGGTTTGTGGTGGCAGGAAATCATTACCAGTACAGAGTACTGCCCTTTGGCCTATCCTCCGCACCGCGAGTCTTCACAAAATGTCTCGCGGTCGTGGCGGCCCATCTCCGGCTTCACGGCCTCTATGTCTTTCCGTACCTCGACGACTGGCTCATCAGAGCAGCGTCCGCTCAGGAGGTCACCAACGCCACGTGCCGCACGGTGACTCTGCTGCAGCACTTGGGCTTTGTCATAAACTTCGCAAAGTCCACTTTGCTCCCCTCACAGGATCTCGAGTTCATCGGCGCAAGGCTGCACACTCCTCGGGCACGAGCGTACCTACCGCTCGACAGGGCTCAACGGCTCATGGACCTAGCCGGCCGCTTTCGCAGCCAGCCCCTGGTCTCCGCCAGGCGCTTCCTGAGACTGCTCGGCCATATGGCTTCCACCGTCCATGTGACCCCCAATGCCCGCCTGAACATGCGGTCTGCTCAATGGTGTCTCCGCCAGCAGTGGCGACAAGCCACAGGCGGCCTGGCAGACCTAGTGCGCGTCTCCGAGCCGCTGCTCTCGTCTCTCCGGTGGTGGCTCCGGCAGCCGAACCTGATATTCGGAATGCCTTTCCAGTCACCTCAGCCGACCCGGGTGCTGACCACCGATGCATCCCTCCTGGGCTGGGGAGCACATTGCCAAGAGGCACGTACTCAGGGCCTCTGGACCACGTGGGAGTCTGCTCAGCAGATCAACTTCCTGGAGCTCAGGGCGATCCGCCTCGCTCTCAAGGCCTTCTCCCACCTGACTTCCCAACAGTCCGTCCTTGTCCAGACGGACAATCAAGTTGCCATGTTCTACGTGAACAAGCAGGGGGGCACGGGCTCCTTCCTCCTCTGCCGGGAGGCACAGAAGCTCTGCTCTTGGGCCGTCAGTCACGGCATTCTCCTCAAGGCAGTTTATCTCCCGGGCCAAGAAAATTGCCTTGCAGACAAACTCAGCAGGGTCCTCCAGCCGCACGAGTGGCGTCTGGATCCCTTGGTAGTTCAGAAGCTCTTCCTCAAGTGGGGTCTCCCCACGGTGGATCTCTTTGCCAGTCCTCACAACCGGCAGCTTCCTCGCTTCTGCTCTCGTCAGCCACACCCCCTTCGGGTTGCGGCGGACGCCTTTCTGATCTCGTGGTCGGGGAGCCTTCTGTACGCTTTCCCTCCCATCCCGCTGGTCTCTCGGACTCTTTTCAAGGTTCTCCGAGACAAAGCCTTCATGATCCTGGTGGCCCCTCGCTGGCCCAGGCAGCCGTGGTTTCCACTCCTGCTGCAACTGGCGGTGGAGGGCCCAATCCCTCTGGGGATACAACCGGATCTCCTCACTCAGGATCAGGGGTCCCTTCTGCACCCCAACCTCAGGTCTCTCAACCTTATGGCCTGGCTGCTGAGAGGGTAGTCCTTGCTCCCCTTCTCCTGCCGGCGGAGGTGGAGGAGGTCGTCTTAGCTTCGCGACGGCCTTCTACCCGCAAATGCTACGCCCTTAAATGGCGTCGCTTTGCAGTCTGGTGTACCCAACAGTCTCAGGATCCCTTCTCCTGCCCGGTGTCGGTGATCTTGCAGTACTTGCTGCACCTCTCTAATCTGGGACTTAAGTCCAACTCCGTCAAAGTTCACCTCAGTGCTCTTTCAGCACATCATGTGCCAGTGGACGGCAGACCTTTCTCCAATGACCCTCTCGTAGCGAGGTTTCTCCGAGGTCTCCTTCTACTTAAACCACCTCTGCGCCCGCCAGCGCCTGACTGGGACCTGAATGTGGTTTTGCAGCGGATCACCTGTCCGCCTTTTGAACCTATGGCTACCTGTTCTCTACGTTTTCTGTCTTGGAAAACACTGTTCTTGATAGCCCTCACTTCCGCTAGGCGCGTAAGTGAATTGCAGGCCCTCGTGTCTGATCCCCCTTACACTAGGTTCTACAAGAATAGGGTAGTCCTACGGACTCACCCAAAATTTCTGCCTAAAGTGGTCTCCCCTTTTCACATCAATCAGGAGGTGGTACTTCCAACCTTCTTTCCCAGACCACACTCCAGCCGAGCTGAAACGGTCCTCCATACCCTGGACTGTAGAAGGGCATTGAACTTCTACCTTGACCGTACGCGGGAGCACCGTAAAGCTGCTCAGCTTTTTGTGTCTTTTGACCCCAATAAATTGGGGCTCCCGGTCTCCAAGCGTACTCTGTCCATCTGGGTTGCGGACTGTATCTCTTGGGCTTATGGGGCAGCCGGACTCTCCTTAGAAAGTCGAGTCACGGCTCATTGCGTTCGGGCAAAGGCCACGTCAGTGGCTTACCTCCGCTCTGTTCCGCTGGCAGACATCTGCCGGGCCGCTACTTGGTCTTCGAGCCAGACTTTTGCGGTCCATTACTGTCTCGAGAGGGAGTCCCGTAGGGACAGTGCTTTCGGACAGGCAGTCCTCCGTAATCTCTTTGAGGTCTGAGCAACTCCTACCCTCCATCCCGGATGTGGGCTACCGGTGGGTGATAATTCAGCGAAGATTCTATCCTTCTGTGCTGCTGAGCTAGAGGGAGCTCATTTTTGTGCTTAGGGTCTCCGGTAGCCTTGAGCTTGGGAGTCCCATAAGTGAGGACTGACTTCCTGCTTGGTCCTGGAGAAAGCGTAGTTACTCACCTGTAACAGGTGTTCTCCAGGAGCAGCAGGAATCAGTCCTCACTACCCTCCCTCCTCCCCTTGGAGTTGCAATCGTCTGCTTATGTTCTTTTTGCAAATTTTTATGCTGTCTTTTTTAGCTATGTCATCTGACTGGCTAAGATGGCACCCTCGGGCGGGAAGACGACCGCGCATGCGCGCTGCAATTCCCAAAGGCTTTCTTTGAAAGCTGGGGAAAATTGCTCCGCGAGGGCTCCGTCGGCGCCGACGTCACCCATAAGTGAGGACTGATTCCTGCTGCTCCTGGAGAACACCTGTTACAGGTGAGTAACTACGCTTTCTTGAGTGTGACAGAAATAATAGACATAGTTCACAATTCACACTATCAAAGAAGTCTAATCATATTGTTCTCTCATTCTTCTTATTAAAAATGAGCATTCATTTAGTTTGTTAAAGCGCTTTAAAAATTTTAATATCTGCAAAATTGATTTAATGCATCTTAACCTACGAATTAATCTGTGTCTAATCAATTTCCTCATATTAAAAACCTCTAAAGCAGATGAAAACATTTTAATTAACATGAATGTGTGGAACAAACTAAAATAATGACAATCAAGATAATTTTTCTGAAAAGGAGCCAAAAGGTTTTTTGAATGTGCACATCCCTGCTTATTAAAGATGTAAAATATCTTAACCTAACAAATTCTTAAATTTAAAAAAAACCTGATATTGCTCTAAATAAAAATAGCAGTAATTGGTGAAGAATAAATATATGCACACATGAAAGTCGTCTTGTTCTAGGGACATTTATATGTGTTTCATGCAGTGACGCGGCCTCTTATCTTGATGTGCCGATAGCAGTTTCAAAGCGCTGGCTTGCTGAGGTGGGATTTTTTGAAGTCTCTTTAGAAATTTCTGGTTCCTTTTTTTCTGTGAAAGTAAATAGAGATGGATCATCTCTCCCCTCAAGACCCCTCTTGAATTTTGCTATCTTTTAAAGTTTGTGTCAAATTGTGCATCTGCTGTTGAAGAACAACAGTGCTGTTCTCTGCAAGGAGGGGAAAATCCCTTAAAATCAGAATGGAATGTAACAGGAAAAGGAAAAGTTGGTGAATGATACCTATGCTCTGTATAGATTGCAAATACACACCTAGATGTTCCATTAAACATAATAATAGGTGCAGTCTGGGACATTGTGAGGGCATTAGCAGACAGATAAGCTAAGCTAGGGTGGAGGAGTAGCCTAGTGGTTAGCTTGGTAACCAAGACACCAAGGTTCAATTCCCACTATCATTCCTTGTGACCTTGGGAAAGTCGCTTAGCTCTCCATTGCCGTGGAAGAAAGGCCTGGCAATCTACTTTTGGTCATATTGCCAAGAAAATCCAGAAGCTGCTGGGACACCAGGACTCAGCATTGACTCAAAGGCACACATTGCATTATAAGATATACACAGTAAGTCTGCCATGGGGAGTCTGCTATCCATCCCCATCAGTTCTTTTGCACGACTCTCTGGCAGTGGTACTTAGCATCATTAAAAGGCTTCAGTGAGGCATGCATTGGTCAGCTCTTCATACACCCGTAAAAATGCACAGGATGGACCCTCAACATATGCACAAAAACCAACATTGACATAACAATTCCTCAGGGGATACATATGATTGCTGAACCACAGATGTATGCCCTGGGTATGGCATGCTGCATGGCACAATCCGGGGACTGTTGGCACTACATCAGTCATGTCTCCCGGTGCCTGGCCCTCCTTCCTGATATGCAGATCAGCACACCAGATCCTCCTGTGCAACCCTCAAACCACATACACACACTCTCACTCTCACTTGCTGGCACAAAAGATGTAATTCTAGGAAACAGATGCTCAGCACCTATAGATAAAAACTGGTACTGAATACCATGTTATTACTGTTAATCATTATTTTGTTATCTACGTTCTATGTAAAGTTACGTTTGTTAAACCTGTTCCATTTAAAGCGCTGTGATTTGTAGATGCAGCAGTATAAAAGAGCTGTTAAATAAATTAATTAAAGCATGGAGTGCCAGGACTACATATCTGATCCCCCCTCTCTCATTCAAATAAACTTCTTCTCACACTTCTAACATCAACAGTCCCATTTTACAGAACACAGGACTTGTCAGGGTCCCCCAGATTAGCTCATGTAACACAAACAGCAACTGTTAGCATAGCCACCATATGCACTATTGTTGTTTTTCAAATATCTTTAGGGGTAGTTATGCATGGCCCTTAATTTGCATGATTCTCTCACCCTTGATTTCTGTCCATTATACATGCATCTAACTGTGTTTTACAGACTGCAGTCAAATCAGTTTGAAGCATACTTGTTACAACCTCTATACAAGCAGAGCCTTATTCCACATTTGCACAGGAATAATGAGCACATCTGCAGGGGACACAGAAAGCGTACATGGGCCTTTCCTGAATACGCTTTATATGTCTCTGCGGCAAACTACGCCCCTGTTCCAGACCTCCTGGGCACATTCTGAGATCCCCATGCTAGCGCCATGAATGTACATGGGCGCAGAGTTTCAGTCGTAGACATTTTGGCGAGACATCTCCCGCGCACATCCAAAACAGCCTATTCATGTTATGGAATGACCTCCATTATGAATTATAAGCCCAGCATTATACATATATAATGTCTGTGGATTTTCTTTTTAAAAGGCGCTTATATGTGTGACAGAGCACCAAATGTATAACTGTCTTTTGAAAACTGACCTTATCAAGTCTATCTGGTGATCAGTAACTGAGCATGAGCAGTAGCATTTAATTGTTTAAACTGAGCATCTCTTTTCTTTGAAAGATAATTTTGCTTTTAATGTTTTTTTTATGTATTAAGGCTTGCTATGTTAGAACCCTTATTTTTTCAACATAAAATGTGACCCAAAACTGTTTGTATTTCCCCTTCTGAATGCTAGCACTAGCCATTAGGAGACCACATCTGTAGTCAAATTCTTTGCATCGGAACAGAAAATCCATGTCCATTTTGCAAGTTGGGAGCTATGCCGATGAGTTTAGAAATCAAGCCTGCTTGTGTACCTCCTAAGCACAAATTGATAACTCAAGGTACTCTACATTTGAAACTCTGTGAAAACAACATCAATGTGCCTGAAAAGCACTGGGATCATGACCCTAAGAGAATTACAGAGAACGAAGAGGTTATGATCACCTGGGATTCTCCCATTCTGACCAATAAAAGGTTGGATGCAAGGAAGCTGGACATAGCGGTAAAGGAAAAGACCAGAGCAGCATTGATTATAGAGGTGACTATTCGTGAATCGCGTTGAGAGAGAGATCTTCAAGTACCAAGAAATGGAGAGACCAAGAAACTGTGACAGAAGTATACAGAATTATTTCCCATCGTGTTGGGTACCACATGCTTGATTAAAAAGAATTTCCAAGTGAACCTTGATAAATTACCTATACATGTTACATCTTATGAACTCCAGATGGAAGCTCTCTTTGGCACGATACAAGTACTACACTGAGCATTAGCAGTAAATCTGAAAGACTGAGATGATACTCCACATACCCTGGGCATAGAAGTGAGGTTCATGACTGTCATGATATGCTGAAAACTAACCCATTTGGAGAAATTGCCTCGAAAAAATCCAGTAGTCAACAGGGAACACAACATAAAATTCAGCACCAAGTTGGTGAACTGCTGTGTATTTCTGCAAGGGAGAACATAAATCTTTCTTGCCAAGTGTTGCAGACCCCCTTGTATAAAATCTATACCAAATGTCAGCCAGGGGACTCCTCAGTAGAAGTATGATAGGAAAGAAAAAAAAGGAAATATACCGGCCACAGATTGCCCAGGATAAAAAGATGCCCACCCGCAGTTTCTGCACTAAGGCTAAAGATGGTAGTGGTGACGGTATAAAATCTTCAGGAAAACATAAAATCCATTCTGCAGCCATAGGCCATGGTGAACCTGTTCAAGGACCCAGCTCAGCAGGAGATAACTTTTTCATTAGTTTCTGTGATTTAAGAGGACTAGACACCGTTAGAGATCTCCTGAAGAAAAAAAAGCAATAATATGCTGCTGCTATTATGCCATAAACTGTATTTGATGGAAAAAATGGAAAAAAGAGGAAAAATATCAAAGGTAAAGCTGTAAAAGGCAACCAAGGCAAATATAAAATCTCTCATTGGATAAATTAAAGAAAAGTACCTGAGTAAGGATATTTTAAAACAGCTGAACAATGCTGCAGAAAGAGAAATAGAGAGAAACAGAAGTGATTCAGCAAGGAGTGCAAAAAAGAGAGGCGCCACAACAGCCAGAGCAGGTAGATGGGACGACAAGGTAGGTATCTGTGATAGCTATGGGTATGGAGGAGGAGAGAAAGAATTATGTAGACAGAGCAGGACATCAGAGAAGGGCCAGTGAGTAGAGGGGCAACTGCACAGGAGGATGGGAATAATGTGAAACATGTCGGAGAACAGAAAGGAGAGTCCAGAGAGAGATTCATAGATTGAGGAGCTGGTATTGAATCTTCTGGTTTGTACGGAGATTGTGAGGTATGATAAGGCTCAAGAAAAGGAAAGTCTTATTAAAAGGCGCTTTAGTGTTGCACCTAACATAGCAAAACATTTGAAACGATGGTGCTGTGTTCTCATGAAGCCCACGGAGTGCCGGGAAACGGGAAATGCCCTTTAATCTTTACCGCCACTCAGCGCACTTCACAAGAACACAGCCAGAGTGAAGGAACACACTGCTCTTCACTCCAACACTGTGCAGAGGTGAGCCGGCCTCCCCGGCTCCCTCCGAAGTCGCTCAGACAGGCGCAGGGCCTTTTGGGGGGGGCTAGGATAGGACTAGAAATAGGCTGATGGGGGGGCTATGACTGGAAATGACTGATGGGGGGCTAGGATTGGAAATGGGCTAATGGGAGGAGCTTGGTCATTGAAATAGGCTGATGGGGGCTAGGATTGGAAATGAGGTGATGGGGGCTTGAACTGGAAATGTGCTGATGGGGGGGCTGGGGTATGAATGGAAATGGCTGATCGGGGGCTAGGACTGGAAATGGGCTGATGGAGGGACTTGGACTGGAAATGGGCTGATAGGGGGCTTGAATAGGACTGTATATGGCTGATGGGTCACTAGGATTGGAAATGGGCTGATGGGGGGGCTTGAACTGGAAATGGACTGATGGAGGATGGGATAGTACTGGAAATGGGCTAATGGGGGGCTAGGATTGAAAATGAGATGATGGGAGCTTGAACTGGAAATGGGCTGATGTGGGGGCTTGGACTGGAATGGGTTTTTAGGGGGCTGGGATAGGACTGGAAATGGCTGATGGGGAACTAGGATTGGAAATGGGCTGATGGGGGCACTTGAACTGGAAATGGGTTAATGGGGGGATGAAATAGGACTGGAAATGGGCTGATGCTGGGGGGCATGGGAGAATGGGACTAGAAGGGAGCAGATGCTGGGTGGGGCTGAAACTAGAATAGAGCTGTTGTTGGGGGAGGACTAAAAGGGGGATGGGACTGGGGAAGTGAGGATGGAGAGGGGAAAAGATATTTTGTGTGGGGGGGAAGAAAACTCTATGCATGGCCGGGTATTGGGAGAGTAAATGAGGATTGATGATGGAAGGGTGAAATTTGAGTGGATGAAGAAGGAATAAAGAAAGAAATGGAAGAAAGAGCAAAAGAGGAAAGATCAGTATGTTAAAGCAGATGTAGAAAGAGAATGGAAAAAATCTAGAAGAGAGCAGAAAGGACAAATGGACAGCAGACAATGGTTAACAGAAAACACAAAGAAACCAGGAGAAAGTGACTGCAAATGAAAAATAAAATGCCCAAACAACAAAAGGTAGAAAAATACTTTTTTATTTTCAATGTATTAACTGGAATATGTCAGCTCTGGGAAATGTGCATCGCTAATGTCTTTGCGTTTGTTTAGTACAAGAGGAAATTAATTTATAGTTTTATTTCTCCAGTGTTGTTGTACATTCCAAGTTTGGCTTTTGGGGTTCCCAGTTTAATTATTGTCTTCCTATTTCTAAATTGTGATCCCTTGTTCTTTGTTGATGGTCTGTGTTCTTCATGTGTAACCGAGCTGAGGTATTCTGTTCATGTAGCTTCTATTGACAGTTCTACTTGTTCTCTTTCCCCAGTAGGAGATGTATTGGTATTCTCTGGGATGTATTGGTTTAATATTTGCAGTGTTGCCTTTTGATAGGTAGGGTTTGGTGCTTTCTGAGTCCTGGTAGTACTGTTATGATACAGTGGGTTTGCTATGGGTTCTAAATGGGCAGTGTTTATAGTACTTCCTAATGTGCCTGATGGTTGGCACTGGAGTATAATAATGTAGACATCTGGTAGTGTTTCTTTATCCAGACATTCATTAAGAGGCATGTTTACTAAAAGTTAGCACATGTTAACATTATGCACATTTTTGCAAATGAGGCCCCGCAATGAGTCTCCATATATGACCCCACACTCCCCTTGGGCTGCCCGTGCTCAAGGACATACAGTGCACAATTTTGACAGTATTTTAGAAAAGGATTTGTCAAACATGAAGTATGTGTATTTGCCAACAGATGGAGCCAGAGGAGCTATTTAACAAATTTACACATGGAAAAAATCAATCAAAGAAACTTAGCAACTTCCACATGCTAGTTGGTATTTTGCAACTTATACATGTAACTTACACATACTAAAAGTTGATGTAACCGAGGTACCTGGATGCCCTCACCTGCCTGCACTCCAGCCTATGCCCCCGACCACCTCACTGTCTTTGGTACTCCGTTTGCGCCGTACGCCAACCCCCCCCCCCTTCCCTTCTCCTAGCACCCGGAGTGAAAGAACCAGACACACACTGGATTTGGTAACAATTATTTGTCGCAGCTTTATTTTAACCAATATAGCAAACGGTCCAACATGGGCCAACTCAACAATCTGAAATCGAACCGTCCCCCCCCCAATTTCCGGATGATGCCCCCCACCAGCCATTTATAGCAAAGCGGTGCATCATCCTCCCCCCCCATTCCCCCTACCGCCTGCCTCGCCATGTTATTAGCAACGGCCGGCAAGGTGCCTTCCACCGGGCAGAGACCCAACCGTGATGTCTCTCCCAACCTAAGGAGCAGTGCCGCTCCCATGCAAAGAGGCATCAGCCTGAAATGTCCCACCGGGTCGGCAAGCGCCCGCTCGCTACCCCGCCACCGGCGCAAGGTAGGCCCCCTAACCTTGCACCGCCCCCCAAAAGAAAGCTGCGACCAACTCCAACATTCTAGGGTTTCCTGCCAATCATTTAGCAAAAGATCTTGTCCCACCGGTGCGAGGTGTACCCCGTCTAAACGGTACAAGCCTGCACAACTGACCTCCGCCCAGGGGTGCAGCACCTGCTGCCCACCGGTTAGCTGAACCCATCGCCCTATCTGCCTCTTGATTTTGACCAAGCCGCGCGACCACCGCCGCTCTGACCAGCATGCCGGGCATGGAATAATGTCCGACCAAATGATGGCCACACCCGGGAGCCACTCCTGCACCGCACTAATATCCCTCTGTACAGTTCTGATAAGTTGCCGGCAAGACCAGCTCGCCAAGTCATTGCCATCCAAGTGGATCAGCAGCCCGACTGGCCGCTGCAGCCGTGCGATCTGTGCCTACATAAGTTTCAAGAGTTGCCACCATCGCATGCCACGCTGTCCCATCCAACACAGCCGAACTCCGGAAATGGCCATCCCAAGGTGCACGCCTAACGGCCGCGCAATAGCTCTTCGTTCAGCCCAATAGACGAAGGAATGGCCGATGATCCACCAGTCTCCAGAGCACACACCATCTGAAAGGACAAATCGGACTGCCACCAGGAGGCATCTCTGGAATAGGGAACAAAACTGTTAGTACCCCCCTTTCCCCCCCCAACCCGAGCAACTGTAAGCACCGGCCCCACGCCGCGCCCACGGCCCTACACCGGACCGTCAGGGCGAACATACCCCTCATATGCACCCGAGTGTCACCTACTGATCCGCTGGATAACCCGGCCTTCAAGTCCCGCCACTGCCGCGCTCGTAGCCGCCCCTATCCTGAACGAGTGCGACGCGTAACGCCGCTCGTCGTAACCCTAGGACCGTAAGGCCAAACGCAATACTGCCGTAAACTGGAACTGCGTCACGGGCCGTCCGTCCTCGTGAATGAAAAATTGGCCCTGAGCCCCAGGCCACCTCCGCAGGTAAACCCGCAGGGCATGGACCGGACAGCATGGCAAGGGAAATATCGCGCTCAGTACCACCCAACCTCCCCTACCCGACTGGTCAGTCTTGGACCGCGGGATGAACAACTGGACCTGAGACACCGCCACTGTGACGTGCTCGAACTGCATTCCGCCAAACATGTCCCGCCTTGCTGACCTGGGCATGAGTTCACACACCCGGAATGCCCCGAAAAAGGCCACCGCGAACAGGGCATGAAACAGAGCCGAATCAAAGCCCGATGCCGCGATCCGAGGTAATGCCTCAAAGATCCGGAGCAAGAGGTCATGGGAAACTGGAAGCCACCAGTCCCAGGACCTGGGGTGCACCCTGACCCAACCTGAGAGCAGGCGCTGACCAAAAAGGAAACTCTGTGGTTCCCTCACCCTGCCGCCTTACAAAAGAAGGAAACCTGGCCACTGCACTTACAACCGCCGACCGCGCCCAACCCGCCTTCTTTGCCCACACCACGAATTGGCCCACCAGCCCATCTGGAACCCTCCCCCCACTCCACCCCTTTGCGCTAACAAATGCAGTCACCTGGGAATAACCTTGGCGGTACTGAGCCCAAGTGTCCCGTGCCAACGACGCGGACAGCAACGCTATCAACTCTGGATCCCAACTCTCCAAAGATGCTCCGGAATTGGCGAGGCCATCTATTCTGCCTCCGGCGCCAACAGCCAAAAGTGGGCCCACTGGAAAAGGGACAGAGCATCAGCAATAGCATTCTGGGAGCCCGGCACATGACACGCCCTGGCGGTAACATTCAAGCGCAAGCAAGCCAAGACAAACACCCGCATCAAGGCAGCAACTCTCGGGCACCGAGGCGCGTGCCTATTGATAACCTGGACTACCGCCGCATAATCGCACCAAAACACTACCCGCTGATTTCGCAGGTGCTCCAGACACACCCAGAAGGCAACAACTATAGGAAACAGTTCCAAAAAAGAGATGTTGCGGGTCAAACTGGACTGCACCCAGTCATGGGGCCACGTCTCAGCACTCCATGCTCCCTGACAGTATGCACCGAACCCAGAACTGCCCGTCGCGTCTGTGAACAAATGCAGGTCAGTGTTTGAGAGATCCAGCAGCTGCAGCACCGAGCACCCGTTAAAATCAGACTAGAAAGTGTTCCACACCCGAAGATCTTCGCGCATACCCGCCGAAACACGAATCCGACGGTGCGGGAGCTGCACCCCCGCCATAGCAAGTGTTAACCGCCGCGCGAAGGGGCGCCCCATGGGCAGAACCCTGCAAGCGAAATTTAAATGCCCTACCAGCGACTGCATGACGCGAAGGGTGGTCTTGCCCGACGACCCCACGGACGCCACAAGCTCCCTGAGTCGCTCGGCCTTCTGCTCCGGCAACCGCACCACCATGCACTCAGTATCAATCTCAATCCCTAGAAAAGTAAGGCGAGTCGCGGGGGCCACGGTTTTGTTAGCCGCTATCGGAATACCAAAGTCACCCACCAAATGCAGAAAAGTCTCCAGCAGCGTGGCACAGGTTCGCGCCCGACCAGGCCCGACGAACAGAAAGTCATCCAAGTAATGCACGATGTTAGCGACACCAGATTGCGCCTCTAACACCCAGTGGAGGAAGGTGCTAAAGGCTTCGAAGTAGGCACAGGATATTGCACAGCCCATCGGCATGCACTTGTCGAAATAATACCCCGATTCAAAACAGAAGCCTAACAATGGGAAAGTCAAAGGGTGAACCGGCAACAAATGAAAGGCCGATTCAATGTCTACCTTCGCCAGCAAAGCGCCGGCCCCGCACTGCCGAACTAAAGCCACCGCTGCGTCGAAGGAAGCATAGCGCACGGTGCACTACTCGCGAGGAATGTGATTATTCACAGAATCTCCAGAAGGGCAAGACAGGTTGTGGATCAGCCTGAATTTGCCCGGCTACTTCTTGGGGACCACCCCCAGTGGGGAAACCGTGAACACCGGGAACGGTGGCTCTCGAAACGGCCCTGCAACTCGGCCCGCGCACATTCCTCTGCAATTTTCTGCCACACCACCTCGGCCAGTGATCGCACCGAACTAGCGTTTCTCGACCCACCCCTTGCTGGCGCCCCCAAAACGGAATCCGGAAACCCTCTGAAAAGCCTCTTAGCAACAAACTCCACACCCCACCTACTCGAGACTGCCCATACCTCCCTAACCATGGGAGCATCACATCGGCTCTCATGGGTGTAGGAGCCAACGCCAGGTGAGCTCCCTCACTTGCCCCCTGACAGGGCTCCAGCCACTCCTTTGCGACTACACTTGATAGCCGCGTGCCCACTCCCACACAGGGAACAGGCATGCTTAAACTTGCAGTCGGGGAACAGGCAAGACGACTTGTTGAAATGCCAGCAGACGTCTCCCCCCGCGACACCCCCTTTTGGTGACACCCCAGCGGGCGCCGACCCTCGAAAGGGCCGCGGACTCGCCGTCACCGTAACTGACCCCGCCTTAGTGCCTCCCGCACCGCCTCCTCCACCCCGACTCCAGATGGACATTTGGGTTAACCAAAGATTAATGTCCTTCGTTCCCCACGATAACTGCCCATTCTCCTCCATCATGTCCCGGAAATCCTCGTCATAATTTAACCAGGCCCACCCTTCGTGCGCCTGCGACGCTGCTAAGATTGTATCCCCATAGGCAAGCAGCACCCCATACTGCTCCGGGAAGTAATGCCCCCAGACACTCGCTAAACGCAAGAAGGCCCTGGTCCAATTGAGGGTATTGTGGGAGGACTTCCGCACCCTTCCCACCTTCTCGTCCTCTTTGCGCTTTTTTTGGCTTTCTCCCGCGCGTTTTCGTCCCTCCAGCAGGTGGAAAATATCAATGTACCTGCGATGCTTGATCCTATTGCGCAACTTTCGCGGCACCCCCTCCCACAACTCGGCTCAGCACACTACTGTGGTCCCCCCACCTGCACCCTTTTCCCCCTCCACCCTAGCCAAATCGCTCGAGGAACCAGCTGACGACGTAGAGGATGAGGATGATGAAGAAGCACACCTACAGCGTGGGACATAGTGGGTCCTTCCAGCCTGGTAGAAGAGGCTAAAAAGCCAGGAACAGGAGTAGGGCTGAGTTGTAAACAAAAGCACATGGCTCCTGGTTACCTTAGAAACCAAGCACAGAGGCAAGAGAAACGCCCGTGCTACCATTCAGGGAATGAGTCACGAGCTAATGCAGGACACCTGCTAGGGGGTGGAGTTGAGCACTGCCCTAGAATTCACCCTGATAAAGAGAGTTCAGTTGAGCTTATGGAGTTAGAAAGAGAAGAAGGGGAGGAAGGAGAAGAAGGAGAAGTGGATGAGGCATGTGTGCTGGATAAGAACATAAGATATGCCATACTGGGTCAGACCAAGGTCCATCAAGCCCAGTATTCTGTTTCCAACAGTGGCCAATCTAGGTCATATGTACCTAGCAGTTTCCCCAAGAGACACAAGTTCCACAATGCTTGTACTGGGTCAAGCATTGATATCTTCGGTCACTTCTTAATAATGGTTTATGGACCTTTCCTCCAGGAACTTGTCCAAACCTTTTTTAAACCCAGCTACACTAACAGCCTTTACTACATCCTCCGGTAACAAATTCCAGAGTTTGATTACACGTTGAGTGAAAAAATATTTTCTTTTATTAGTCTTAGATAATTTACCGTGTAGCTTCATTGCATGTCCCCTAGTCTTTCTATATTCTGATAACGTAAACAATCGATCTACGTTTACCCGTTCCACTCCGTTCATTAATTTATAGACTTCTATCATATCTCCCCTCAGCCGTATCTTTTCCAGGTTAAAGAGCCCTAACCTTTTTAGCCTTTCTTCATAGGAGTATCCTTCCATCCCTTTTACCATTTTGGTGGCTCTTCTCTGAACCTTTTCTAAAATCGCTATATCCTTTTTAAGATACGGCGACCAGAATTGCACACAATATTCAAGGTACAGTCTCACCATGGAACGATATAGAGGCATTATAATATCTTTTGTTTTATTTTCCATTCCTTTCCTTATCATACCTAGCATTCTATTTGCTCTCTTGGCTGCCGCTGCACACTGGGCCGAGGGTTTTAACATGGTATCCACAATGACGCCTTAATCTTTTTCCTGGGTGGTGGTTCCTAATGTGGAACCTTGCATCGTGTAACCATAGTTTGGGTTGTTCTTCCCTAGGTGCATAACCTTGCACTTGTCCACATTAAATTTCATCTGCCATTTTGATGCCCAGTCTTCCAATTTATCAAGATCCTCTTGCAATTTTTCACAATCCTCTTGGGTTTTAACAACTTTAAATAGTTTTGTGTCATCTGCAAATTTGATAACCTCACTCGTTATTCCACTTTCCAGGTCATTTATGAATATGTCAAAAAGCAGCGGACCCAGCACAGATCCCTGTGGTACACCACTATTCACCTTTCTCCATTGGGAAAATTGGCCATTTAGCCCTACCCTCTGCTTTCTATCTTTTAACCAGTTCCTGATCCACAATAGTACACTGCCTCCTATCCCATGACTCTTTAGTTTTGCCAAATGTCTCTGATGAGGGACCTTGTCAAAGGCTTTCTGAAAGTCCAGATACACAATATCAACCGACTCACCTTTGTCCATCTGTTTATTCACTCCTTCCAAAAAAACATAACAGATTAGTAAGACAAGATCTTCCTTGTCTAAAGCCATGTTGGCTGTCTCCCATTAGGTCGTGACTATCTACATGCTGAGTAATTTTATTCTTTATGATGGTTTCTACCATTTTTCCCGGTACTGACGTCAGGCTCACTGATCTCTAGTTTCCCGGATCACCCCTGGAACCCTTTTTAAAAATTGGTGTTACATTGGCGATCCTCCAATCTTCAGGTAGTAGAGATGATTTTAATGATAGTTCACAGATTACTAATAGCAGGTCTGCAATCTCATATTTCAGTTCTTTCAACACCCTTGGATGTATACCATCCGGCCCAGGTGATTTTCTACTCTTCAGTTTATCTAATAGTTGTAAGACATCTTCCCGATGTATCGATATTTCTTCAATTCTTCCGCACCTTTAAATACCACTTCAGTCATGGGTAACATCCCTACATCTTCCTCAGTAAGGACTGAAGCAAAGAATTCATTCAGTCTCTTCGCTATCGCCTTGTCGCCTCTTAGTGCTCCTTTAACCCCTTTATCATCTAATGGACCAACTGACTCTCTCACAGGTTTTTTGCTACGAATGTACTTGAAAAGGTCTTTATTTCGTGTTTTTGCTTCCACAGCCAGCTTCTTCTCAAATTCTCTCTTTGCCTGCCTTATCAATGCCTTGCATTTGACTTGCCAGTGCTTGTGCTGTTTCCAGGTTTCGTCATTTGGCTCTTTTTTCCATTTCCTGAAAGATGCTTTTTTGGCAACAACAGCCTCTCTGACCTCACCTTTAAACCATGCTGGCAGTTTTTTGGACTTCCTTCCACTTTTCTTAAAGCGTGGAATACAGCTGGTCTCGGCTTCCAAGATAGTATTTTTCAACAACATCCAAGCTTGATGTACGTCTTTAACCTTTGCAACTGCTCCTTTTAGTTTTTTCTTAACTGTTTTCCTCATTTTATCATAGTCTCCCTTTCGAAAGTTAAAGGGTAGTACTGTGGATTTCCTTACTATCCCTCCTCCACTAATTAAATCAAAGGCGATCATGCTATGATCACTATTGCCAAGTGGCCCCAACACCCTTATCTCTTGCACTAGATCTGGTGTTCCACTAAGGACTAGGTCTAATATGGCTTCCCCTCTGGTCGGTTCATGAACCAGCTGCTCCAAGAAGCAGTCATTTATTTCATCTAGGAACTTTATCTCCCTAGCATGTCCTGCTGTGACACTGACCCAGTCGATGCCGGGGTAATTGAAATCACCCATTATTATTACTGCACTGTAACGTTTGCTAGCTTCCTTGATTTCTTTGAGCATTTCATCATCCATTTGTTCATTCTGGCCAGGCGGACGATAGTACACCCCCACTGCCATCGCCTTCCCCTTTTTACATGGAATTTCAATCCATAGAGATTCTACAGCAAATTTTGTTTCTTGCAAAACTTTAATCCTTTCTGACTCAATGCCCTCTCTAACATAGAGCGCAACCCCTCCACCAATTTGATCAGCTCTATCATTACGATATAGTTTGTACCCAGGTATCACAGTGTCCCACTGGTTGTCCTCCTTCCACCATGTCTCTGATATTCCAATCATATCTAACCTCTTGTTTAGTGCTATATATTCTAACTCTCCCATCTTGTTTTTTAGACTTCTAGCATTTGCATACAAGCATTTTAGAGACTGTATTTTATTCATATTAATTTGGCTATTGGTAGACATGGGTAATTTGGGATCTTTAAGCTCTGTCTGCTCCATACTCGAGGGCATTTGGGCTACTTTACTTTTTTTGGAACCTCTCTGCTTTTTGTAGTATCCTTCAAGGATACATTCTTCCGAACCATGCGCTCTTGGGCGACTGTCTGCTTTCCCCTATTATCTAGTTTAAAAGCTGCTCTATCTCCTTTTTAAAGGTTAATGCCAGCAGCCTGGTTCCATCCCGGTTAAGGTGAAGCCCATCCCTTCGGAAGAGCCCCTCCTTTCCCCAGAATGTTCCCCAGTTCCTAACAAATCCAAACCCCTCATCTCTGCACCATTGTCTCATCCACGCATTGAGACTCCGGAGCTCTGCCTGCCTTTTGGGTCCTGCGCGTGGAACGGGAAGCATTTCGGAGAATGCTACCCTGGAAGTTCTGGATTTCAACTTCCTACCTAAAAGCCTAAATTTAGCTTCCAGAACCTCCCTACCACATTTTCCTATGTCACCGACATGTACCAAGACAGCAGACTCCTCCCCAGCACTATCTAAGACCTTATCTAGGTGGTGCGTGAGGTCCGCTACCTTCGCACCAGGCAGGCATGTTACCAGGCGATCCTCACGTCCACCAGCCACCCAGCTATCTACATGCCTAATGATCGAATCACCAACTATAACTGCTGTCCTAACCCTTCCCTCATGGGCACTTGGCCCAGGATAAGGAAGCTAATGAGAGCTACGGTGAAGACAGCAGTGCCAGGAAAAAGCCAGAGTCTCTGTGGAAGGGTGAGACAGAGTCTTTCTTCAGGAAAAGAAAAGAAACCCCAAAGGAAGGATATAATAAGGGCAGAGTGGATTACCTGTAGTATCCAGGGGAACACAGAAGTGAAAGGAAGCCAGGAAGGCAAGTGAAATCTTCTGTGCAAGGCTTAGGTTGGGAACCTACAGCCAGTCCAAAGCCACAAAGAAAACCTCCACCAGCTAGGCTAAAAGGTAAGCCAAAAGGCTGGTATAAAAATAGTTACAGTGACTGTATTTACCCAGAGGGTTGGAGCTGGGAAGTGAATACCTGTGCTGATAACGTTTGTGGAAGCCAGTATTTAACTCAGGAATATCAGGTGAAACCTGAAGCAGTTAGAAAGGGCGTGGCATCAGGATTGCCGTTACAAACATTTCCTTCTAGCCAGGAAGAGTTAATGGACTTTGAACCTGAGTGTGTGAATATTGATGAAGATATCATGGACTGTACGATATCGCTTGCTAATGAAATAATCTCATTATGCTGAAGGCATGTTTTGAAAGAGAAAGTACAGCACTACTAGCATTGAGAAGCAGAGAGCTGTGAAGAAACAGCATTGTTACGTGGGAATGCTAGATATCAACCTGTTTATTGCTGAAGCAAGCCTTTTCTGTTAAAGAACCTTTGATTTGTCCTTATGCCAATAAATACCTGGTTTGTGTTACTTTGTTCATGGTGAAATCCACCCCGGGAGGGGAAATAAAATCCTTTGGTTGCTTAAACCACTTTTCCACAACTGCTCCTCATTGATTCGGTGAAGGGACTACATTTCCCAAAAAGCCCAGCTTCAGGATTCGTAAAGTAGCTGCTTCGGTGGGGAAAAACCACTCACTTAACCTCTACTCACTTATATACGGGGGTTTAAGGAGAGCTGGTGACAAGCGATGGCCGCGCTTGCGCTTCGCTTTTGCTTTTCCTCCTACCGCCGTCTCCGCCATCCCCACCGTCCCTGCCACCAGGGTCTGCACGCTCCCTGCTGCACTGCCAACTCCCCCCTCATACTCACCAGCCTCGCTGGAGGTACCCGCCGTGGCTCCCACGATGTGGCCCCCAGTCGCCGCACCAGACATCTCTTCCACTGCACGAGTGGGCCCAGCACTCGAAGTCTGCCCATGGCCAGCTGCGTCCATCCTGGGCATCACACTCTGCGCAACCTGCATAGGAAGAGAAGAGGAACCAGCAGCACCAGCCCCAGGAGCACCTGCTGCCACCCCCGCTCCCCCACCCCGTCCCCACGCCAAGGAACCGAGACCACCGGCATCCCACGCTGCCGGATTCTTGGACGAGGAACCACTGCCCCCTGTGTACCCTGCCCCCGGCCAGTCACTCCACCCGCCCCCCCAATACCCCATATGCCCAGGCCCCGGGGCACCATAAAGGCCTGGGTGCGGGAAACGCCCAGTGCCCAAACTAGGAGCATAAAATCCAAATGCAGGGGGGGGGGAGGCCCACACAAAGGCCCTCCCACTGCCCCCTGCATCCCTGAGCCGTCAACCCGCCCGACAGCCCCTCCCCCAAAGCCAACCATTGGCACTGCACCCCCCAGCCCTGCGAGACCATCAGTGTCAGGCACTGCTATCACCGCAGCCATCCCATCACCGCCGTCCCCTTGCAATGGGGGCACTAGCTCCTCCAGACCCAGGGCCTCCTGGGAAGCCCCGCCGGCTCCAACCCGTGGGGTTTGACTGGTTCTGCCCCTGCCCCCTGCCCCCCGGACTCTTCCCCTTCCACGGGCATGCAAAACTGCCCCATCTGCAAACCCCAACCCTCCAGCCGCCTCCGTGTGTGTGAGCCTCCCTGCTTCCAGCCCCCCTGCACACGCCTTATCAACCCCCTTTCCTTTCCCAGCACTTTTCTTTTTAATGCACTGGCGCCCTGGTCGAGGCACACCAGCAGGGTTCTTGTGAACCCCCCAAGATGCCCCCAAGAAATGGAGCTCTTCGATGTTAGGCCCCCCCCCCCACACGAGGAGCAGGCACAATGCACACGCCCTGCTCCAACTCAAGCTGACCTTGCCTTTGACCGCGACGACGACGCCGGCCCGCTATCACCACCACTGTGCCCCCCACCAACGAGAGACAGCCCCCCCAAAAGTCTCTCCGCACTGACAGTCACGACCCGCAGGGTAGGCCTAAAAATAAGGCACCCCCGGAACACACACCTTCACTTCTCGGCAGTCCGGCGGCAAGAGGGAGATCCCACGCTGCCGATCTCCCTCAATGCCATCGCCCCACCCACCAACTGGCGCCAGCGCCAATCCCCGGCTCCCACGTCACCACGTGGAGCTGCCAGCGCCGGCGACCGCACGCCCCCACCCTCACCACCCAAGCTGTCGAATGGCAAGGGCAATGAGCCCCAGGGACCCCATTACAATACTGGCCTCGGGACCCGGCCCCTCCAGCACGGCGGAATTTTTGCAACCCTATATATACTGTATATATATATATATATATATATATATATAAATGTTGCCAATTAATTACCAACACTAACAACAACTCCCAACCCCTTATCTAGATTATATCTACTCTTAACAAGGGAGGCAGCAATACAACTTAAACTCTAGCAGGCTCAAACATTCATAATCTTGGTATGAGTAGAGCCAATTAATTACAGCAGCTACTATCGTTAAATCATTTCAATTTGGAGGGGAAAATAAATAACAAGGATTAAGGAAGATAACTTTAATCCCTTCTGTGGCTGAAATGAGGACGTTTTACAAATGTGCATGTGCTAGGAAACAGCTGTAAATCTGAACATGGATAATTTTGGTCATACACATGCATTCCATATATGAAATAGGGATTAAATGTGTAGATTTTTGACCCACACTGACCACACCCTAACCACACCCCTAACATGCTTCCTTACAATTTCTGTGTATTCTGATCATCCATGTGTAAATATAGCCCTTTCTACAATTACCATTTGCATGTGGATACCATTTCCACATGTACTGTAATAGCAAAGCCATGCGGCGCAGTCCAGGACGGCCACCATTAATGGAGGAGCGATCAGGTGGCGTCCCCGCATGCATGTGTTGGGGCAGTGCTAGGCCGGATTGGCCTCGGGTGGACGGCATCTTTCAAAGTGATTGGCTCCCGCCGGGTGAGGAAGGCGGAGGGAGCCAATCACAGAGGGAAGAGCACTTCGGGAGAGAGGCAGGCACAGAGCGCCGACGGCAGGATCGGGTCGGCGAGGCTGAGGGAAGGAGCAAGCGGCGTCCTGCCCTCCCTCCCTTTGCGGAGTCTGGTGGGAGTTGGGAGTTACAGGGTGTTGCAGCTGGGGAGGGATAGGTGGGATCCCAGAGGTTTCCGGGGTCCGGAGCCTTAGGTATGATTGGGACGGGGGCGGGATTCCCCCAACCCGGACAACCCTGGATGGCCTTTGCTAATCATATGGCGAGGCCGGAGAAGGGTGGGTACTTAATAAGCCGTGGGCTTGTCCGTGGCGGAGGCGGAGAGGAGTTCGCCTTGCTAATAATATGGCTGGTGAGGCATGGCTCCGCCGGGGGGAGATGGTTATGAGGTTATGTTGGAATATGAGTTTGAATAATGTTGGAATGTTAATAAAGCTGTGACTGGTTAATACCCAATATGTGTTTGATTTGGTTTGTTAAAGGGAAGAGGAGGGGGGGAACATGGGTGGGGGGGGTTGTGGGGAAAGGGGAGCCACCCAGTTAAGCGTACGTCCATTAATGCTGGACTTTCCATGGGAAACCTACGAATAAAGCTTCTAAAATAACTCCCAATAGCTAATAAAAGGGAGAACACAACTTCTTCCAAAAGGAGATCCAAGTAATGTTCCCAACAATTACAGACCAATAACTTATCTGATGTTCCCAACAATTACACACCATTAACTATAAGCTGTTCACTATAAGAGATGCTGACAGAATGTATGATCATATCACTTCCAATAATATCATAGCAGTAGAACAAAAAGGCAAAAAGAAGGAAATATGTGGAACCAAAAACTACTTATTGCTAAATTTAATTTCATTTATTTTGCTCCTGTCTATCATAAAACTTACAGGCGTGTTTCATAGTAAGCATTTATAAAAAATAAAAATATTAAGATACAAACAATAACAAGATATTGCATATAAAAGTACCTTTGTCTCATATATGCTTCATTAAAACAAAGTCCATATTTTATTAAGCAAATAAATAAACCTTCACTGATTTATGAAACATTAAGTAATCAGTATATGAATCAGCACTTGGAGGTAGCATATTCCAATTACATGGACCAGTGATAGAGAAAGCTCTGGTTCTAGTAGCTACTTTACAAGTTGAAGACAGTGATGGAGCTAATAATCAATTTTGTTGACTTGATCATAAAGTTCTTACAGGCTCATACCTTATTATCAAGTCAGATAACTCAATTAATAAATCAGCATGAAGAAGATTAAACATAAACACAAACACAGTAAATTGAAACCATTGATTAATACATAACCAATGTAGTACTTCGTAGAGTAGGGATCAATGCACATACCTCTTTAAGCTGAAAATCACACATACCATAAAATTCTGAATAATCTGCAAAGACCTAAGTAGATAATTTGGCAAACCTAAGTACAAGATGTTACAGTAATCTAAATAAGGCAAAAGCAGCAGCTGTACAACCATACGGAGGTTTTCGTGTTACAGATACATCTTTAAGTCACCTAATCATTCTCAGTGTAAAGGAGGGAACTTGCATGACCCTTAATACTTGGGGGCCACATTAATAGCTACATCAATCACAGTTTTCAAATATTGAATTTCCTTTTTCACAAACACTTCAGAACCATCTAAGAAAATAGATAGGTCTACATCAACAATTGGTACTGTCACAACAAAAGCTTCAGTCTTTCTATAGTCTTTGACCATGCTAAAATTATACAAAAGGTGGGGGAGAAGGAAGGAAGAGTGGTTAGGGCACTGTTGGAGGTCACGTGTAGCAGGATAGACTGGGTGATAGTATGAGTATGAAGAGTGAGGGTCCTAGACTGGGCAATCTTTATGTGATGTGGTATCAAGACAAGGAATCCGTCTGATTGAGAATGGGTAATTCTAGGGTGCACTGTGTAACATGGAATGTTTGTGAATTGGGATCACAAATAAAATTATATAAAATCTTAAAAGCTTTGTGTAATATGAACACTGACATGGCTATGTTACAAGAGACTCATATGGATGCTAATGGTCATAATAAGTTCAAGTGTTAGTGGGTGGGCAGACCCTTGGAGTTTCCTTGGATTCTAAAAAAAAAAGCAGGTTAGCCATTCTGATTTGTAAAAGGGGAAAATATCTGATGTGACTAGAGTGGTGACTGACCTGAATGGCTGGTGCCTCGTTGTAGAAGGTAAATAGTATGGCAACACTATAACCCTGTGTAATGTGTATGGTCCCAATACTCCAGACCAGGGTTTTTTCATGGCACTGGGCCATAGCCTAGCATCCTCTTAATCCTGGTAAACTGCTATTAGGTAGGGATGCTAACTAGTTCTAGATATATCTCCTCCAGGTCAAGAGGACCCTAACAGATTGACTAGGGGACTTTAGTGTTTATGTGTGCTTATGGACTTGGTCGATGTATGAAGAATCCTGCATCCCTACTGCAAAGATTTTGCACATATTTCTCAGGCCTATGGGCCTCTTTCAAGGTTGGATTATTTTTGGCCTTAGCATCAATGTTGTCATGGACTAGGGATGTATGTATTGGACCTATTCTGATCTCAGAACATGCCCTGGTGTTTCGGGATCTGTCATGCAAAGGTGGGGATAGAGTATCAGGGATTTTTGAAATTTCTTAACCGGAGATCTGCACCCGTCGCTCTCTCCCAGCCTAACCATTTTTCCATTTTGAATATAGCCTTTCAAATAAATACACAACACTGTATTCTTGGAAAACATACCAGGTCACAGCTTTATTGTCCAATAACAGAACCGTTTAACAAATACAACAAAACAACCAATTATACCCCCCCCCCCCGAAGCGGAGCGATACGTCACCCACCATACTACTAGCAAGGTGACCTCGCTTCCGCCCCCTGGCCTGGTCACCACCAGTCCAGTTACCCCCACCCCTGCCCGACTTCGCCATATGACTAGCAAAAGTCAGCTCGGGGTTCTCTGGGTCATGGGCACCCTGCCCATGCCCAAGCAGCCTCCGGCTCCGGACCCCAGAAACCTCCGGGATCCCGCCAACTTCCCCCACCCAGCTGTGACACCCCTCTGTCCCCCTCTCACTGACCTTCCCAATAATGGGCGGGAGGGCGGGACTCCGTTCCTCGCTCTTCTCTTCGGCCATGTGCTGAAGGCGCGTTCCAGCTGCCACAGCACATGGCCCGATTCCCGCATCTGATTGGCTCTCGCCGCGCTCGTCCCCGCGGCAGAGCCAATCATTTTGAATAATGCCCCACAATCCAGCCTGGTTGCTTGCTCCTTTCGCGCCCACCCCCCCCCCCCCCCACACCTCCCGCCGCCGGTTCCCCTCTAACGACTTGTAGCCGCGCCGGGGCCGCCACCGGTTAACGGCGGCCTCCGAGACCCTGCTCTGCAGCCTTTTAGTAACCGGAGATCTGCACCCGTCGCTCTCTCCCAGCCTAACCATTTTTCCATTTTGAATATAGCCTTTCAAATAAATACACAACACTGTATTCTTGGAAAACATACCAGGTCACAGCTTTATTGTCCAATAACAGAACCGTTTAACAAATACAACAAAACAACCAATTATACCACCCCCCCCCCCCCGAAGCGGAGCGATACGTCACCCACCATACTACTAGCAAGGTGACCTCGCTTCCGCCCCCTGGCCTGGTCACCACCAGTCCAGTTACCCCCACCCCTGCCCGACTTCGCCATATGACTAGCAAAAGTCAGCTCGGGGTTCTCCGGGTCATGGGCACCCTGCCCATGCCCAAGCAGCCTCCAGCTCCGGACCCCGGAAACCTCCGGGATCCCGCCACCGGCATAGTCACACCCTGTGACTTTGCCGCCCCACAGTCCCTTGGGCTCAAGCTGTGACCTGGCCTCCTAGGCCCCTTACCACCTTCTCCAGCGCTTCCTGCCAATCATTGAGGAGGAGGTCAACACCCACCGGTGCCAAATGCACCCCATCGCTCCTGTATAAACCGGCGCATGCCACATCCACCCAATCGTGGTGGACCTGACATCCCCCATGCTCCACCACCCACCTCCCAATTTGCCTATTGACCTTCGTCAAACCCCGAGACCAGCGCCGCTGCCCCCGGCACACCGGTCGCGGGATGACATCCGACCAAATAAGCACCACCCCAGCAAACATTCGCAATATTTGGGCAAAGTCCCGTTTGGCTGCATTGATTAACTGCTTGCAGGTCCAAGACATCAAATCATTTCCTCCCAGATGTAACAGCAGAAAAACAGGTGCAGGCCGTACTCGTGCATGGTGGCGCAGCAAGGGCAACAGCTGAGGCCAGAGGAGCCCCCTCTCACCCAGCCATAAAATGTTCGCCACTCCAGGGTCCAACCCCAGGTTCCGCCCGATAGGCCTAGTCTCTGCACGCCTGCCGGCCCAGAACACAAACGAATGCCCCAGCATCCAACAGCCCCGTACACCTCTGCCCCGATCTGTAACAGAAAAAACAATGGTTAAATATCCATCCCCCCCCCTCCCCCATTTCCTATAACCGCACATATGTCTGAAACGCTCTGGATCGCCACCTGCCAATTGCCTGTATCTGTGAGGCCGACATTCCCGCACTGGCCGCGCTAGTTGCAGCCCCGATGCGAAAAGAATGCGCGGCAAATTGGCTAGCGTCGATCCCCAGCCGCTGCAGCCCCAAACGCATCACCGCTGTCACCTGATATCTGGTGACTAGCCGAGCGTCCGCATGCACAAACAACCCCTCTGTCTGGGCACGTGTCTCCAGAAATCGCCCTCAGGACTATCCAGTTCCCTCTGCCACGCTGGTCCGTTTTTGATCTCTGCAACAGGACCAACACGCGATCCCCCTGCAACTGCACATGCTGCCTCAACAAGCTACGCCCCACACCCCCCTCGTGGACTCAGCCACTAATTCCCCCACCCGGAAGGCTCCGAAGAAGGCCAGACAGAATATTGCCTTAAAGAGCCGGGCTTCGTAGCCTGACGCTGCTACCTCAGGCAACGCCGCACACAGACCCCTTAACAATTCATGCGTTACCGGGAGCCTCCTATCCGGCAACACCGGCCTCGCCCTCCCCCATCCACGCATAAGCTTCCTTACCAGAAAACCCTGTCCCATTGGGGCCCAACCAGCTGCTTTCGCAAAAAAGAGAAACCCATCTAGATGTCCCCGCACTGCAGTCTGCGAGGCACCCCGCCTCCGCGCATGAACTATATATCCCCCTAATAAGAGATCCGAAACCTGCCCACCACACCACCCGTGCTGTCGCAGAAATTCCACCACCCTCACGTATCCTCTGCAATATGCCTCCCAGGTCCGCTCAGCCACCGCGCCGCGCAGCATCTCTCTCATCTCTGCAGGCCAATGTGCCATAAACTCCAAGGGACCTCGCATCCCACCGCTGCGGCCTCTGGCGCCAACTTCCGGAAACGATCCCACTGCAATCGTGAAAGAGCATCAGCAATACTGTTACGAAGCCCTGGGATATGCCTCGCTCTCAATGTCACATTCCTGCACAAACAGTATAAAACAACTTTTCGCATTAACGCTGCCACTTGTCTGCACCGTGGCGTATAATTATTCACCACATTCACCACAGCTTCATTGTCGCACCACCACACGATTTTTTTGTCACGCAATTTATCTGGCCACAACTCCAAAGCCACCAATATTGGGAAGAGCTCCAGGAACGTAATATTTCTCAATAGTCCCTCCTCATCCCATGCCGCCGGCCATCTCCCGGCGCACCACTCCCCCCCAAAATAGACACCTAATCCCGTTCCCCCCGCCGCATCCGTGAACAACTGCAATTGCTCACTTGAACGCTCCTCATCGATCAGGACTGCCGATCCATTGAATTCAGTCAAGAAAACATCCCACACGAACAGGTCCTCGCGCAAGCTACGGCTGATTCGTATTCGGTGATGAGGCTTAGACACCCCCGCCGTGGCTGCCGCCAAGCGCCGTAGGAATACACGACCCATGGGTATGACACGACAGGCGAAATTCAATGACCCAATCAACGCCTGCATTTCTCTCAACGTGTACTTCGCGGATGCCAGGGCATTCGCTACCAATACCCTAAGTTTCACCACCTTTTCCGGGGGCAGTCGAGCCACCATTTCCACGGAATCCAACTCGATGCCCAAAAAGGTGATCGTAGTTGCCGGCCCTTCGGTCTTTTCTTCTGCTAACGGCACCCCAAGTTCCCCCGCCATCACCACAAAACCCTCTAACAAGTCCATGAAATGCGACGTCCCCGCTGCTCCCACAAACAAAAAATCATCTAAATAGTGAACCACACTGGCGCATCCAACACGCTTCTCGACAACCCACTGCAAAAAAGTGCTAAATTTCTCAAAAAACGCGCAGGACACCGCACAGCCCATGGGCATGCATTTGTCGAAGTAATACTCCCCTGCGACGTGGAAACCCAGCAGATGAAAAGACGACGGGTGCACCGGCATCAAACGAAAAGCTGCCTCAATGTCCACTTTAGCCATCAGCGATCCGTGCCCGGCCTTTCTCACTAAGCCCACCGCCTTGTCAAATGATGCATAGCGAACCGAGCAGCAGCATTCCCGCGGAATGTGGTCATTGACCGATTCCCCCTCCGGATACGAAAGATTATGAATTAACCGGAATTTCCCCGGCTGTTTTTTCGGAATAACTCCCAACGGGGAAACCACAAAATTCCGAAACGGGGGCTCCAGAAAAGGGCCCGCTATCCTACCCAAGGTCAACTCGCCGTGTAACTTAGCCTGGACCACATCCGCAAAGTGACGCACCGACGGCCCAGTTCTCCCCACTCTGCTCCCCACCCCCCCCCCCCCCCCACTACAGGAATTACAAAACCTTCAGTAAAACCTTTCAGCAAGACCTCCCCGTCCCGTTTTTTTTTGGATAATTACAGAGCCACTCCCTCAACACCCTTACACGTATAGGAGAGGGGGCCACGCTGAAAGCTGGGCCCTCACTTGGCCCCTGGAAGCGCGCTACTACTGAGGCCCTTTTTGATACATTTTGTCGCGGAATGCCCTCCCCCGCAGTTCGCACATGCGCGCCGGAACTTGCAATCCGGGAACGGGCAGGAGGACTTGTTAAATCTCCAACAGACATCCCCAACTCCGCCCCCTGGCTTGATCGCCCCCCCAACCCCCGCCGCCCAAAAGGATCGGTTTCCGACTGCCTGGGCACTACCCGCTGGTTTCACCGCCCCGCCTCCTCCAACCCCCACGCCCGACCTGGTGGACATTTGCGTAAGCCACAAGTTGATATCCTGGCTGCCCCAAGACAACAACCTGTTCTCTTCCATTTTATCCCGAAACTTTTCATCGTAATTGAGCCAGGACCATCCTTCGTGCATCTGCGACGCCTCGAGAATAGAGTCCGCGTAAGACAAAAGCATCCCGTACTGGTCCGGGTAACGTTGTCCCCAGACACTCGTCAAACGCAAAAAGGCCCTCACCCAATTCACTACCGTCCGCGCCACCTTCCGCACCCTCCCCGCTTTCTCATCCTCCTTTCTCTTCTTTTTGCTTTCCCCCGTATGCTTACGTCCCTCCAACAATCGGAAAATGTCAATGTACCGCCTTTTTCGGATCCGTCGCCTCAACTTCTTTGGGACCCCTTCCCACAATTCCGACAAGGCCGTAACCCCTGTGGCTCCCGCTCCAGCAGCCCCCCGCTCCGCGCACCTTGCCCTGTCTGACGAGGATCCCGAGGATGAACTCGAGGACGACGACGTGGAGGAATCAGATCCACGCCTGCGACGGCAAGTATACTGCCGCTTACGATTCGCCTTCCCCGCCTTAGCCCGCCGCACCCCCCCCTCCCCCCAACTTCCTGCGCCCCATGCAACTCACCACTGGCTGCCGCCTCAGGGGACTCCCGGACTTGCTGGGGATGCTCATCTCCGGACCCGACTGCCACCGTTCGCAGCACACTATCTCCGAGCGCTGCTGATCCACCGGCGAGACCACCGCGTGCTGGCGTCGCCTGCACCTCGCCGCTCTCCATCCCGTCCTGATGCAAGCCAGAGAACCTTGGTCCGAGGGAAGCCATGGCCGGAACCTGTGGAGACAGAAAGGGGAGAACCGCAGGGGGAACAACAGAAGGCCATGCAGCCGGCCAGGCCCCTGCCCAGTCCGGCCTGGAAGGCCCTTGCCCCCCCCCGTGTCCAGTGCTCCCAACCATACTGCCCAGCTGCCCCACCACCTCCTGGCCCCCCCCCCAATATATCTCACTCCCACCCACACTCGCAGGAACACCATATCCCATGCCCACCCCCGCATTCCACCCAGGTATAGTACCTAGCCCAGCTGCAGACCCCTCTGCCGCCCTATCGTCCCCTTCACCCCCTTCTCGCTCCACGCCCAAATCCCCCTCTGCACGCTGCCCCCCACTCGCAGCCCGGAGCCCCCTGCCTCCCCCTAATCCTGCAGTAGCCCTAGCTCGTCTTCCCCGTCCCAAGCCACCACGCTGCCCTGCCCTTGCCGGCCCGGCCCGCCCTCCTCCTGCGGGCCCCGTTGATCCCACAGCTCCATGTGGCCTTCCAAACCCACTTTCTCCAGTCCCAGCCCTTCCGGACCCCCTTCCCCCCTTTGCACCTCCCTGCTGCCCGTTGCCTCTACCTCTGCCCACCGCACTTGGAGTCTTGAGCCCTTTTCCACCCCTCCCTCTCTCAACACCCCCTCCCCTGCTCCTTTTGCCACCGGGCATGCCAACTCCCCTACCGCACCAAAGCCGATGATCTGCCCCCTTTAAGCCCCCCCGTAAAGCTGCTTGCTCCCACAAGCGAAGTAACAGGACTCCGGCCCGCCGCGGTCAAACACGTGCACACCAACTGCACCGGCAATCGACCTCCCATCCTCAGCGCCTCCCCCCAAGCCACTATAATTATTACCGACCAGATCCGCTGCAAGCTCGCCGTCCGTATCCCGCACTTCACCGCTGCCCGCAAAAACACTCCGTTCCTCGCTCTTCTCTTCGGCCATGTGCTGAAGGCGCGTTCCAGCTGCCACAGCACATGGCCCGATTCCCGCATCTGATTGGCTCTCGCCGCGCTCGTCCCCGCGGCGGAGCCAATCATTTTGAATAATGCCCCACAATCCAGCCTGCTTGCTTGCTCCTTTCGCGCCCACCCCCCCCCACCTCCCGCCGCCGGTTCCCCTCTAACGGCTTGTAGCCGCGCCGGGGCCGCCACCGGTTAACGGCGGCCTCCGAGACCCTGCTCTGCAGCCTTTTAGTTAGAAAACATGGACAAGTATGCCACCAACAGTCAGGAACACCAGGAGAATCCCATTCTTTTTGGGAAGTCTGCAAAGAAGGTCCTTTGGGGAGGAATCTCAGTCTATGTTATTAATGAAATGAAGAAATCATATTTTTCCTCAGAAAATTCAGTTTGCATAGTCACAACCTGCTGAGTTATTTGGGATGGTTTGTAAATTATTGAGTGTCCCGGAGAAGTTGAATAATTCGTCATTTCCTTCTGCTGAGCAGTTTTTTACATTACTGAGAGTAATTCAATAATCTCGGGTGCAGGAAAAGCACATCAATGTGCATGTATTTGCAGTCTAGTCTATAAAGTAAAGCATGCACAGGCTTTACATTATAGAATATGTGCAGATAAATCTACCTGAAACTAGTTATGGTAGTTACGCCTACTCTAGAGCAGGTGTAAAAACCTGTGCCTATGCTCCAACCAAGCTCCACCCCTGTGCACATCCCAACTAAAAGTATGTGCAATGGGATTTATATGTGTGCTTAAAAAACAGTGACTGCTTAAAGCACAGCTGCCCATTCATGCACGTAAGTCCTTTAGAATAGGGACCTGCGCAAGTTTTACATGTGTACTGTCCTGCCCCATTGTGTACAGAAGTGTAATGCTTTACCCTCTTTAAATTGGGACATGATCAATATTGAACAAGAGTATAGTGATAGGTGCATCAAGCAGAAGACCTTTATGGAGGTCAAGGCTGACAATGTAGTGCAGATGCTTCAGCAAATGTGGCCCTCTGGTTCTTTCCTTGACTCAATACCTACTAGTTCTATCAAGCTAGTGGAGGAGTAGCCTAGTGGTTGGGGCAAGGTACTTCAGGCCAGAAGGTCGGGGGTTCAAATCCCACTAGAGGACAGCAACCTTGGGCCGGAAGGACTGGGGTTTCTAGTCCCACAGATGCTCCTTGTGGTCTTGGGCAAGCCACTTAACCCTCCATTGCCCATGTTCCCTGTAAGTATTAGTGTATGTGACTCATATCCCTGCATGTTAAATGTATCCCCCAATTGTGTGTTGTGACCGCTTTGATTGAAGGATAAGGCAGTATACAAAAACTGTCTAAATAAATAAATAAAATAAATAAGCTAGTGAAGGAAAAGATCTTGTTTTATATTGTATGTAATGGTCACATTTCTTTGAGAGATGGGATTTTGTTAGGTAGATTCTAACAAGTGATAATTCAAACTATTTTTAAAAAACTTAAAAATTACCAGACAATGAATGTTAAAGTTATTGCAATATCAAACCTTCCAGTATTTGGAAAAGTGATAGGACAGGTTGTTAGTTTGCAGTTTGATTATTTTTTGGAAAAGGGTAAAGTATTTGATTCCCAGCAATGTGGCATGATTCTTACGCAAGGCCATTAGCATGCCTTAGTACATGCCCCTTTATCTCGTCATCATTGGTGATATTCTTGAATTGCTGTGTACAGTTCAGTCTTTATTTAACTTTCCCAACAAACCAGTGTGAAACAAATTTTAAACGCATTCCATCGTATTTGAGCATAAATTCATTTTGCCGTTTCAATCTAGGTTCTACCATCATAATAGTGGAAACTTAAATTAGGATTGTATTATGGAGAATACTATACTTTCCCTACATAGAATGGTACCCGAGAAAACAATTCTGTGCATGGGTGGAGGAGTGCATTATTTTACTTTAAAATATTCCTTTTAGGCTTCCCAACTGTTGTTGGAGCTGTACTACAAATCTACATGGAGAGACTGCAAAGTATTATGGCTAGAAAATGTAGATATTAAAATGGGGACATTTTTAACCTTTCTAGGAGTGACATTGAAACCATTTATTTTTCTTTGCAGGCAATCCAGTTCGATGCAGAGACCCACCTTCCCACAATTACTGACAGTTGCACGGGCTGCACTCTGTGTCTCAGTGTCTGCCCCATTATTGACTGCATCAGAATGGTTTCCAGGACAACACCTTATGAGCCTAAGAGAGGCCTGCCCTTAGCTGTGAATCCAGTACATTGAGGTGACCAGTTCCACGGTTAATGGGACCTCTACATTTGCCTGCCACTGTTGAGCTATTATATGATTATAGTATTTGAAAATCACTTACTAGTTTAGAAAAGAATAATTAGTGCTGGTTGTAATAGTTATAATAGTATCTATGTGCTCCAAAGTTGACTTTTATACAAAGCACGCAATACATTTGTCACAGTTATTTAATAACAGAGTGACTGATTCTGCTACACAGACAAAAAGATTTCTTTTCTTTCTTCCTTTTTTTTTAAATTTGCTCTTTCACATTTCTGCAGTTATGTATTCTAATTTTTCCAGTATGAGGCTTTTAAAGCACCATGCAATTTTTAATTGTTAGTAAATTAAATTCATTATTTTAAAACTAAATACCTTACAACACACAAGCACTTTGTCAGGATGGAAATGTCTTATAATTAAAAATGCATCACATTTTAAATTGTTTCTTAGAAGACATAATTAGCAATATGAAACACAAACAATGCAATAAAGACTGTGATGCTTCTATGGAAAGAAAAGACATGTTTAAAACATTTAAAAATGGATTAAATGCTTTCCACTACAGATATCTAACACATTGCATTTGCTAATCCTTATTAAACTAGCCTCTTAACAAACCATGCTAAAAGCTATTGGTTAACAACTAGCAGAAAGTATTTTCTAAAAATGTAGGTTTTCCACAAAACTTTATTTTTCTGGAATTGAACAATTATTTTGGCTGTGTGATTTCTGCACAGATCTCCCCCCCCCCCCCTCCCCAATTCAAGAACCATATGGATGGTTATCTTCAGACCTACAGAGCACTAGCTTTCTATCCCTGGTTTTGGCCACTGGATTCCTATGTTAAGCCTGTAGAGCTCCTATATAATGGTGGAACGGTGGGGCAAGACACAGAGGTTTACTAGAAGGCTTTGGGATGGACAAAAAGAAACTGGATTTGGTAACAATTACATTTTAAGAGCATAGAAAAGTTGCCCTAAAGAACGGACAAAAAAAAATATAGAAATGATTTGAGCCATTTAGTTTTTCTTTCAAGAAAGAAAACATATACATGTAATTAAATAGATATATTTGCATCCTACAAAATTTTCAGGGATTTCCTGAAGGCACGCCTCTTCAAGCTAACCTCTGAATGACTGTGGGAACATGACCAGGGAGGGGGTCCACGCCGTTGCAGCTCTCACACTCTCTATTCTTCCCACTCCCCCTCTTTCCTTCCCTCCATCTTTTGTACTAACATAATTGGAGTTCTCGTCCTTATTTCTAATTTTTAAATTGTAAACCGCTTTCCATGTCTCAGAAAGGTGCTACATCAAGTTTTCATAAATCATATACATGATGTCAAGGTATTACAGGATTTTATTTCAGAACGCTTATATCTAAATGATATGCTATGCATTTTTATAGCTGAAGGAAATAGAAAGTGTGGTGATTGGTTGAATTTAATAAATTGTGTGTGTGTGGACACACACACACTCACACATACATACACACATACACACATACACATACACACACACACACATATATATATATGCCATGTACTATAAATGGTTCTGTATGAATTATATTAGTATAGCTTTTGCTGCATAGTAAATGGACTGTTTCCCTTAATTTCTTCATCCTTCTCATTGGTCATTTCTAAGTGCACTAGTATTACAGTCAAAAAAGATATATAGATTTGCCACTGTTTCTAAATAGTATTTTAGCATTGGCCTATTACTCATTCGCAGTAGGAGAACTGTTATCAGTTTTACAGTGTATTAGGCCATTATTTCTGTCACAATACTAATAAATGTAGAAGGAACTCCTCCATCAAGGTTTCCAGTCAGTTTCCTCTTTTTAAAATAATCCTTTCTCTTCAATTTATGCTTGTATACTTAAGAAAATAAAGCTTAAAATAAATAGCGTTCAAGAACTTTCTCGAGTCTGTAATTCTTGTAATATTTTGCACAAGATATTTAGTTTTTTTGAGTCTAGTATTTATAATTGTGTCCAAATCTGTTATTTAGCTGAACTGGAAGCAGCTTTCAAAAAGCCAGCTTAGTTAAAAGATATACAAATATTTGCAAAATTACTTTAACAGGGGTTCCCATGTTAAAAGGGCCTATATATTTTGCATCAGCTTTTTGATGGGGGCAGCCAATCATGGTAAAAGGAAAAATCCACGCACATGTGGCGTTGTCCCCCTGCCCCTGCCCCGCCCCGCCCCACCCAAGCTACACATACCACAGCGAATGCTTCTTTTGATCCTGATAAAAATACATATGCAGGTCATCAGAAGGGGCAGGCAAGATGGGAAACCACTCAAGCCACCAACTAACTATGCGTACAGCTGCTGTAGGAGCAGTTCCGTCATGCCAACGAGTAGGAGTTCTGTAAAGCTTGTTAGTGGCCCCTACTTTCTGTTTATGCCATCTAAGAGGGACTTCAGCCAGAAGCATCATCCAAGGGGACTCCACTCTGCTGCTAGCCCGCTGTTAGATCTGACCTCTGCTGACCCTGCACTGGGCAATATAAACCTAGCAATGGGTCTGTGAACACATTCTGGAAGTCCACTCGTACTTGTAGTTGGCTGGAAAATAGTTTGCACACATGCCAATTGGCTTTAAAAATTGCCCACAGATGCATGGAGTATTGTGTAGAGATTCCAAAGGAGTTTGAGAGTGAATCTCTCTCTGCATGCTCATAAATGGTAATGTCCTAATGGTGAAATACAAAATTACTTAGCTGTGAATGCTTAAATGTTTCAGAACTGCTTTACTAAAGGAATTGATAGCAGTATAGGTACAATCATAAATTAGTCATTTGCTGAGTTTGTCTGTCAGAGTTTATGGCAGCCGAGAGCATAATCACCAGATATCTTGTAGCATCTCACAATATAGTTGATATTTCATACCAGTATAACACACTCCTCTTGAGACGTAGCTTTTAACCACAGGCCATTATAATCATATTTGGCTGTTTTGCTGGCTGGAAAGGAAAATGCATAAGGATGATATAGCCCTGTTGGAAGTCCCAAATTATGGCCACACTGAGGGTAATCTTATAGGAGAGTGCACATTTTTAGCCACCACGTTCGAACGGAACAAGGAGAAACAGAATGGTTTAAAATAAGCAAAGATGTAAGACAAGGCTGCATACTTTCCCCCTACCTGTTTAATTTATATGCAGAACAAATCATCAGAGAAGCAGGATTGTATGAAGACAACAGAGGAGAAGATTGCTGAAAGACTCATCAACAACATTCGCTATGCTGATGATACCACATTACTGGCTGAAAGTGAAGATGATCTGAAACATTTGCTTCTCACAATCAAAGAACATAGTCTCAAAATGGGCCTGCACCTTAATGTAAAGAAGACAAAGATCATGACAACTGGCATAATCAACAGGTTCATCATTGAAGGAGAAGAAATTGAAATCGTGAACAACTTTAACCTACTTGGATCAACTATCAATAAAGAAGCAACAGGCAGTCAAGAAATCAGACGACGCATTGCTTTTGACAGAATGGCTATGAAAGGCCTAGATAAGATTCTCAAGAGCAGAGATGTCTCTCTCCATACAAAGATTCGACTTGTTCAAACCATGGTATTTTCAATAACATCATATGGATGTGAAAGCTGGACAGTGAAAAAAGATAGACAGGAAGAAAATTGATGCCTTTGAATTATGGTGCTGGCGGCGAATACTGTGTATACCATGGACTGCCCGAAGAACAAACCAGTCGGTACTAGAGGAGATCAAACCTAAGCTTTCTTTAGAAGCTCAGATGACAAGACTTTGACTTTCATACTTTGGATACATCATGCAAAGAGAGAGATCATTAGAGAAAGACATCATGTGTGGCAAGATAGAAGGTCAACGCCAAAGAGGAAGTCCATCAATGAGATGGATTGATACAATAACAGCAGCTACGGGTACCAGGCTGTCAGCAATGAGCCGCCTGACTCAAGACCGAACACAATTTAGGATAGATATCCAGAGGGTCGCCATGGGTCGACTCCGACTCGACGGCACTTAACAACAACATCATATGCCTACTTTGGTAGTATTTTAATGTGCATATGTGGCCACATACGTGTATCAATGACCTCATAAAGTCCCAACCAGCATAAAAGCACATGTATTGCTTGATGGCTTGATGGCAATTGTCAGTTGAGATTTCATACCAGTATAACACACTCCTCTTGAGACGTAGCTTTTAACCACAGGCCATTATAATCATATTTGGCTGTTTTGCTGGCTGGAAAGGAAAATGCATAAGGATGATATAGCCCTGTTGGAAGTCCCAAATCATGGCCACACTGAGGGTAATCTTATAGGAGAGTGCATATTTTTAGCCACCAAGTATATGCCTACTTTGGTAGTATTTTAACGTGCATATGTGGCCACATACGTGTATCAATGACCTCATACAGTACCAACCAGCATAAAAGCACATGTATTGCTTGATGGCGCATAATTTGTCAGTGGGCGTGCACATGAGTAGTGTTTGGACAGATCAAGGATGGCGAGCACAAATTTACGCGTAGATAATAAAAACATTACAATTTACACACATTCTTGAAAAATCTAGACAGAGCTCTAGAGCTGGTGTAAATATTCGCACCTTAACTTACGGTACAATTTCTGCCACTTGCTTTATTTTAATTGTAGTTCTTTTTCTTTCTTTTATGATTGTTTGTATTTGTAATGCACTCTGATGCTTGAAGGTTGGTATAGAAAGTCCTTAATAAGCCATAAACCACTTAGGCTAGGATTTTATAAAGAAGACAAGTAGGCATCGTCTTGTTTCTATAAAATAGGCTTTAAAAACACTTTAATTGATTTCTCCCTTATAAAATTACCCTTGTGTTTTCTCATAATTTGTTGGGTCTATTTGACAAAAATAGACCCATATTGGATGTGTAAGGGACTCATTTTAGAGAAGGAAAATTCATAGTGCGATGTATTCTACAATTACGTCTGCTGGGACAGCCCACTTACCTTTTCATGTCCTTGATAAAATTTATGTTTCTTTAATTGGTTGTAGACTATCTTGGGGTTTAGAATGAGGCAAAAAGATATTGTAGTTCCTTTCTAATCTATTTAATTACTTTATTTTGTAAACCGCTTTGTATGCATGCCAAAGATGATATATCAAATATAAATAATAATCCAGATTGAAATAAATAATTTTTGCTTTTGCTTCCTTTGCCTTGCTCTCTCTGTCAGAATTAGTGTATGGCGGCCTCGGTGGGGAACCCAGTCCACATTGGACTCACTTCTGCACACCAGCTACAAGCACACAATAACAGACTGTATCATGATTCTGACTTTCAGCTTATTTGCTTCATATGAAAGCCATCAACAACTCCATGCTTGCGATTTTATTGATTTATACAATTCCTTTTTCTTTGGGGTATAAAGAGATCAAAGGGAACCTGTGTCCCTTGGGGAAACTGCTAGGTACGTATGACCTAGATTGGCCACTGTTGGAAACAGGATACTGGGCTTGATGGACCTTGGTCTGAACCAGTATGGCATATCTTATGTTCTTATAATGTTTCAACCTCCATTTTTCCCATAGTTAGATTTATTAAAATGTTGCAATGTTGTTATAATATATGCATTTGGCAGCCTGCATGAATATTTTTGGGCAGGCAAGTCATAGCTAAGGTGGCAGTTTGGAAAGAGATTTGATTGGTAACATGAAAGAAAGACTCCAAGAGGCCTCTGATATTGATCTTTGAAACCCAAAGTAGATTTTGTATGTAAAAAAGAAACATTTTTATGACATTCATATTGCTAAAAGCAATTCATCTGTAAATCAAAACTACACATGAACATGGCAAAATAGAGGTATCTTGTCATGAGCAATTCATGAAACATCATCCTTTGTATTCGTTCGCTCATTTTGCTTTGACCTGTAAAGAGGTTGCAGCACTCAGAAGCTAACTAGAATGTACTAAGTTAGTCCAATTAAAAGGTATCACCTACTAGACTGTTGACCATTAATTCAATATATCAAAGTGGACTAACACAGCAATTGCACCATTTTATTCATGAAACAATATGAACGGCATTAGTTGCTCACTGCCAATAAAAAGGATGATTTTATTGTAGCCTTGCTCTATCTACAGAAATTGCCTTAATGATACCAAACCCTGCTTTCAGGCGACTAGTTCTTGCTTTACACAGAGAAATAAAAAGCAATCAAAAGCCTATGAAACTCTTTGCAACACTCATATCCATGATCACAAAAATAACCAGCAATTCGTATTTTTACCCCCAGATAATTTTCCTCCCTCACTTCCCTAGAAAATCACCCCATACTTGAGGTAATTCTATGAAGTAATTCCAGCAGGTATATGGCCACATCTGAACATAAATGATCTCATACAAAATACCAACGGGTGTGAAGGTATCTGCTTTGGCATAAAGGCATGTACTTTGCCGATAGGCCTAGCTGGGGTCTCGGGTGGGGTTTTCATGTATGCACATAGATTATAAAATATATTGATAACATTCCATTAAACCACTTTGACTTTTAGATAAAGTGCTCTACAAAAAAAATCATTAAATAAGTAAAAATATCTTAATATCTCCAGGAACAAGCAGGAATAAGTCCTCACATATGGGTATGTCGGTACCGACGGAGCCTGCGCGGGAAAGCTCCCCAGCCTTTCAGATGAAAGGCTTTTGGGGCCTCCCACTGCACATGCGCGCTGCCTTCCCGCCTTCCTGACCAGCTCTCTTCAGTTTCTCTTTTTCCGCAGAGCCAGCAGGTCGTGTTCCTGTCACCGCTGAAGAAATTGTTAAATTTGCTATTTTTCTTTAGACCGCGTACCTGCCTTCCCCATACCGAAACCGGTACCGCCGGTCTCTCTTTCTTTCTTTATAAAAAAAAAAAAAAAGACTTTTTTATTTTCTTCAGCACAGCTTGGTACCTGTTGTTAGGCCTTAAGGCCTACACAAATTCTCCTCATGGAGAAGCCAGTCCCTGGTTTTAAAAAATGTACCAAATGCAGTGCTGTCATTTCTGTCACAGACATCCATGAATGGTGTCTCAAATGTTTGGGACCTGAACACTCCATACCGGACTGCCCATCCTGCACCCAGATGTCTAAACGTGGTTTGCAGAACCGGGCCAACAAGCTCCATGTGCTGTTTCCTTCAGAAGCATCACAGTCATCCAGGTCTTCCTCTCCGGATGGATCTCAGGTAACCAAAACTTCTGTGGGCAAATCCTCTAAAAGCAAATCTCTTTCTAAAGATCGAGAGGCTCTCAATTTTGAGTTCGAGGATTCTGCCCAGGCCAAAAAACCCCGGCGGGAGGTTCCGGCCTCCAAAGCAATCATGGGGTCACAGGTTGACATCGATGGCACGGCCTCGACCGATCACCTGTTGGACTGCTCTGGGGTACCGGCCCATACCGGTACCGACATCCAGGCAGTAGTGGCGTCTATGGGCAGTACTGTCCAGACCATGCAGCAGGCCGTTCTGGCATTCATTAAGGCTGCGACGCCCTCGGTACCGATTTCATCGGTACCGACCCCGGTTCCGGTATCCACACCGGAACCGAGACCATCGACTTCCAAACGTCGATCGGTTCCGCATGCCGGATTCCGGCTTTCGCCTGGTACCGATCCCATGCCCGATACGCCCGATGTCGATACCGATCGGTATGCGTATCGTACATTGGCAGTACAGAGGGAAGACTCAGATTCTTCTGATGAATTCAATTCCTCTGATGACTCTGCTGAGCTTACTCTTCCTGAGGAGCCCTCTTCTCCAAAGAGGAGGATGTCTCCTCCAGAGGATTTATCCTTTCAGGATTTCATTGTTGATGTAGCTAAAGCACTTTCTATTGCTACATCTTCTGAAAAAGAACCCAGATCAAAAAAATTGGACATTTTAGGATACTCAAAAGCTCCTAAAGAGGCAGTCACTCTGCCTGTCCATGAAATCCTTCAAGAACACTTGATGGATTTGTGGGAGACTCCTTTAACACTGTCTCCCCATTCCCGTAGGTTGGACACCATGTATCGGGTCCCTCCTTCGCCTGGGTTCCAGAAAACTCAGCTGCCTCACCACTCTATTGTGGTGAAGTCTGCCATGAAGAAAATAAAGAGTCCTAAAAGGCATTCTTCTACCCCTCCAGGGCAAGAATGTAAGACCCTAGACTCTTTTGGAAGAAAGATGTTCCAGGCTAGTATGCTTATAGCCAGGATCAATTCTTATAGCCTTTATATGGGCATGTTTCTTGGACAACTTGCCCTAAAAATACAGAATTTTGCCCCCTTTATCCCTGATGATCAAAGGGCGGACTTCTTTTCTATGGTGACACAACTTTCAGAGGTCTCCAAGTTCTCCAACAGGGCAGCCTTTGATTCCTTTGAAGTTGCAGGCAGAGCTTCGGGAATTGCTATTGCAGCCCGACGTCTCGCTTGGCTCCAGGCTTCTGACCTAGAACCCTGGGTTGTAGATGGCCTCAGGAATCTGCCCTGTACCGGTGAGAACTTATTTGGGGAAGACTGGCAGATTAAAGCTGCTCAAATGGATGCAGAAAATGCCACTCTAGATAGACTTTCCAAGTCTACTTCTACCCATGCCAAAAAGAAGTCTTTTAAAAGGCCTTACTATAAAAAGGCCAGATTTCCCACAAATACTGGCCAGCAATCTGCTCAGCCTCGCTTTGCGGCTAAGCGTCAACAATCTAAGCAGGTAAAGTCAAAGCCTGCAGTGTCTGCTACACCCCAGCAGGCTCAACCCCCACAGGGGTTTTGACTTGCCTCTAGAGAACTTGCCGTTTCTGGCTCTAGAACAACCAGAGCCCCTCACCATTCCTGGAAGGCTAGCTCATTTTGCTCCCAGATGGGAACAAATCACATCAGAGCAATGGACCCTCTCTATTATCCGGGAGGGCTACAAACTTCATTTCTCCAGCCTTCCTCCCCATACCATGGTGAGGCAATTCAGTTCTCCCCCATCTCTTCTGACCCTGTTGGGTCAGGAAGTCTCTTCTCTTCTTGCCCAAGGGGCAATAGAGGAGGTTCCTCCTCCACAACAGGGGTTAGGTTTCTACTCCCCTTACTTTCTCATAACAAAGAAGACAGGGGGCTTCAGACCTATCCTAGATCTGAGAGAATTGAACAGGTTTCTATTCAAGGAGAAATTCAAAATGCTCTCTCTGGGCCTTCTCCTTCCATACCTTCAGAGTCAGGATTGGCTTTGTTCTCTAGATCTCAAGGATGCGTACACTCATATACTCATCCATCCATCCCACAGAAAATATCTAAGATTTCTGTTCCAGGGAAAACATTTCCAGTACAGAGTACTACCCTTCGGTCTGGCCTCTGCTCCAAGAGTCTTCACAAAATGCATGGCAGTCGTAGCTGCATTTCTCAGAGGCATGGGAATCTTTGTCTTCCCATATCTGGACGACTGGCTCATCCGAGCTCCATCTCAGTCAGAAGCCCAGATGTCTCTGGACCGCACAAGGCGTATTCTTCAATATCTGGGACTTGTGGTAAACATTCCCAAATCCCAACTCATCCCTACTCAGTCTCTGGAATTCATAGGGGCCCAATTGGACTCCACCACTGCAAGGGCCTACCTCCCTCTGGTCCGAGGCCAAAGACTAATAAGCTTGGCCTCCCAGGCTCAGTCCAGAAGTCACTTGTCAGCCAGAGAAATGCTGCAGCTTCTGGGCCACATGGCCTCCACGGTACACGTGGTGCCCTACGCTCGTCTTCATATGAGAGCAGCTCAATGGACCTTGGCCACCCAGTGGTCTCAAGCATCAGGACTGCTCTCAGACCAAATACTCACCTCAAAACGACTGTTTTGGTCTCTCCAGTGGTGGACATCCTCCAAAAATCTGTTGTTGGGGATCCCCTTCCAACCTTCGTTGCCCCAAGCAACCCTCACAACAGATGCCTCCCAAGCAGGGTGGGGAGCTCATCTCCAGCACGTCTCCACTCAGGGCACCTGGTCTCCTCAGGAGACCACCCTTCACATCAACCTTCTGGAACTGCGAGCAATCTTCCTTGCCCTCACAGTCTTCCACACCCTCCTTGTCAACCTGACTGTCCTAGTCCAAACAGACAATCAGGTAGCCATGTTCTATGTCAACAAACAAGGAGGGACGGGCTCTCTGTCACTTTGCAACGAAGCTCTCAGATTATGGGCCTTCGCCAGAGAGCACCAAATTCATCTTCTGGCAGTATATCTTCCAGGAGTTCAAAACTCTCAGGCAGACAGACTCAGTCGAGTTCTGCTCCCACACGAATGGTCCCTACATATGGACCAGATACGCAGAATCTTTCAGGAATGGGGGACCCCGGACATAGACCTCTTTGCAAGTCCGTGGAATGCCAAACTTCCCCGGTTCTGTTCCAGGACTCCGTGTCAGGGAGCTCAGGCCAACGATGCCTTTCTCCTACATTGGGGTCAGGAATTCCTGTACGCTTTTCCACCCATTCCTTTGATTCCCAAGACTCTGTTCAAACTTCAGAGGGATCACGGATCCATGATCCTCATTGCTCCACGCTGGCCACGCCAAGTGTGGTTCCCTCTCCTTCTACAGCTCTCCCAGGGCTCCTCCCTGGACCTGGGAGCTGCACCAGACCTTCTGTCTCAGGAGCAGGGGACTTTGTGGCATCCAAACCCCAAGTCCCTACATCTCCGAGCTTGGTTACTGAAGGCTTAAGCCTTCATGAGTTTAATCTTTCCCAACCAGTGAAAGATATCCTTCATGCCTCTAGGAAACCCTCTACTAGGCGTTCCTATGCTTTCAAATGGAAACGTTTTTCCATTTGGTGTGCGCAACAGGGTCTTGACCCTCTAGCACTTCCTTTGAATTCTCTACTGGACTATCTCCTGCATCTTTCCAATGCAGGCCTCAAGACGAATTCAGTACGAGTCCATTTAAGTGCTATTGCAGCATCCTTAAAACCTATAAATGGACAACCTGTCTCCTCTCATCCTCTTATTGCAAGGTTCATGAGAGGCCTGACCCTCACTAAGCCTCCCATCCGACCTCCTCCGGTAGCATGGGACTTGAATCTAGTTCTGGGTCAACTTATGAAGCCACCTTTTGAACCGTTGGTATCTACCTCCCTGAAATTTCTTTCCTGGAAGGTTCTTTTCCTTATTGCAGTCACTTCGGCTCGCCGTATCAGTGAACTGCAGGCTTTGGTGGCTAATCCACCTTATACCAGATTTCATCATGATAAGATGGTCCTTAGGACGAATCCCCACTTTATGCCTAAAGTGGTCTCGCCTTTTCCTCTTAATCAAGAGGTATATCCACCTGTTTTTTTCCCGGCTCCTCATGCATCCAGTGCAGAGAGGAACCTTCATACTCTTGACTGTAAAAGAGCTCTCGCCTTTTACCTCAACAGGACTCAGCCACATCGAAAGTCTTCCCAACTTTTCGTGGCTTTTGATCCTTCTCATTTGGGACTTCCAGTCACCAAACGTACACTTTCCAATTGGATTGCTCAGTGTATTTCTTTTGCTTACCAGAGTAAGAACATTTCTCTGGAAGGCTATGTCACAGCTCACAATGTGAGAGCCATGGCTACTTCTATGGCTCATCTTCACTCTGTGTCCATAGATCAGATCTGTCGAGCAGCCACTTGGGCCTCGGTTCATACCTTCACAGCCCATTACTGCTTGGACAAGGACTCCCGCCGGGATGCCTTGTTTGGTCAGGCTGTCCTCAAACACCTGTTCCATACTTAAACAACTCCTGCCCACCTTCCCTGGATGGATGCCTGAGATCCATACGAAGATGGTTTACCCTTGGAGGGGGATCTCCCAGGCATCTTAGCTAGGGAGTCCCCATATGTGAGGACTTATTCCTGCTTGTTCCTGGAGATAGCACAGTTACTTACCTGTAACAGGTGATCTCTGGGAACAGCAGGAATTAGTCCTCACAACCCACCCACCTCCCCTAGGAGTTGTATCTCTATCTATCTATCTTCCTTTCCTCTCTCTATTGTCTCAGCTTTAAACTCGAACTGAAGAGAGCTGGTCAGGAAGGCGGGAAGGCAGCGCGCATGTGCAGTGGGAGGCCCCAAAAGCCTTTCATCTGAAAGGCTGGGGAGCTTTCCCGCGCAGGCTCCGTCGGTACCGATGTACCCATATGTGAGGACTAATTCCTGCTGTTCCCAGAGATCACCTGTTACAGGTAAGTAACTGTGCTTTATGTGCAAACGTGTATAAATACACGCGTTCATTTACACCTGCTTGTGAGCCACTGTGAGTGATGGTGCCCATATTCAAGGCACTTTCTCTGCCAAGTACACTAGTAGTATTTTATAAAGACAAGGAGGCCCCTATTTGTCTTTATACAATAACACCTACCCATGATGCCCTGACATAACATTACTCTCGTGGAGAGTCATTTTATACTCCCACATAGTCAATGCCCATTATTCTGTGAGGTTTTCATGCCTATCTTATAAAGTAAACGTATACTTTACTTTAGAAAATTAGGTTATAATTGTGCTTAGATTTAACGCGCCTTTTCAATCAATCATCATGGCTGGTGTAATTGCCCGCACTTAGATTTATCCAGAAAATGTATAAATTATAGTATTTTATAATTTATATATGTATTTGTGTGCTCTGCCCATGCCGACGCCCACAGTAAAAGTACGTGTCATCAGGCTTCTGCACATACTGATAGAATAGCAACTGGCTATAATACATATATGTAAATACCCATTACTGTGTGTAAATCTCTAAAATACCATGATTTATGTGAGTAGATAGCATGCAACTTCATAAAATTATCTCCTCAATGCATAGGCATTATGCAAAGTGTAACGGATGAATCACTGCTAATGACATATTTTTATGGCTGTCACCTGTACTTGTGTCCTGATTGAGGAAGACGCCTGGGTCAAGCTGAACAACACCTATATTAAAAATCTGACTATCACATTTTGGCAGGATAGAATCTTTGCTAAATATATTATGACTTTGATAGGGGACCATATATTTCTCCAAACCTTGTGAAGGAGAAATTTAGAAAGAACATGGAGAGGGGAAGTCCCACATCCATCTCAGGATGTGGAGAATTAGACCGGTATTTTACAAGAGGTTCTGCTAAATACAAAACCTTTGTAAAATACCTGCAGGAACGCATGGGAATGCTGCTGCATGTCCGGCAGGAATAGTGACTTTAGAAAGTTGCACATGGGGAAAAAAGTCATGGAAATCCTCCCCCCCCCCCCCCCCCAAGATGTGGGAGCAGCCTCCTAAAATCTCTGCACCAGCACAGAGGCTTACTGGTGAAGCAGTGCAGGTCCGCCCTCCAACTCCAGGACCCACCCCCATGTCTTCCCCTGACCAGATATGCCTCCCCCTGCAACATCAACTCAGTCCCCCTTCTTACCCCTCTGAAGCATCACAGTGAGCCTCCTTCCCCAAACATCCCCCAAATCAAAAGGTAAAAAGTCGATGCCCTCTGTAAAAGCTTCTCCCTCAACTGTCCAGGCCCCCCACCACCTACAATATTACCATTAGAGCTCATCAGCACCATTTTGAAGAGGGACCTCATGCAGAGCAGGAGTGATTGGGTCTAGCTTCTTCTTCTATTGACCATGAACGACTGGTAAGTCTGGGGATGTTCTTCAGGGGGCTGGGGCCTGTACAGTCGGGGGGGGGCTTTCACAGGAGGGTTGGCTTTCTGACTTTTGGTTGAGGGGGACTTTGGGGGGAGGATGATCAGGTTAATGTCTCTGGGAGATAAAAAGGAGATCAGGTTGATGTTGTGGGGGAGAAGGGGAGATTGGGTTGATACTGAAGGGAGGGTATATCTCGGCAGCAGCCAGTGATGGGCCCCTGATGTCAATATTCACAGCTATCCCCTTGCAGCATGCACTTTCGGGCCTGGGAGCAGGTGTAAATGCTGGCATCCTCATTTTGTTTTCCAGATGTGGATTCCCATTTCTAAAATTGGGAATCTGTGTTTGCATGATGGGTCCTGCCCCCATCACTCCCACTCTCCATCCCTACAACTCCCCCTGGTGAACATTCCCACATCTACAGAAAGCAAGTTCTTCAATGGCATCGAGATCTGCTTTTTGTATGTGGGAATGCTTCTAATATAACCCCCACAACTTTTCACGAAAACAAACAAGAAGCTATATTCCATAAATGATAATGTTCAATTCCTGGCAACTATATTTTCATCCCCTTCCGTTCCCTATCCCCCCCCCCCCCCCCCGCAGGGTAGATTCCTATGACTGCAGCATTTGATGATATGGATTACTTAGGGTTTTACTGTACAATTAAACTGTGGATGAATCATCTTTCTTGTTCTGTTTCATGCAAACTATTTACTTGTAGTCATCTGTGAACTGAAGAATCAATGCTTGCATGTTTATCTGAAAAAAATTCCACCATATGTTTCCCTAAAAGTTATTTTACCATATAATATTTGATTTCAATATGCACATTTCCTGAATATCATCGCTCTCAGTCAATATGAAATGATATTTCCATTTTTTCAGAATAATTTATAATTACAATGTAGTATGATGTGAAGAAACAGGCAAACAAACCTTTATATGTAAGAATGTATTCATTTTTCCACTATTTATACTTTTTACTTATATTGTTGCATCACATTGAGCACAATGAAAAATATACCATTCGAGTGCATGAGGCAGAATTTCTAACATTAAATAAAAGCCATCACAATATACTGCATCATCATGTGAATGTCATTGCTGATCTTTAATATTTCAAAATATTTCATGTTCTGTATCAGGCCTAAAGCTTGCTTTCTCAAAAAGAATAAACATTTAATTCAGAAAAATAAGTCACCTTTTTTAAATGTGTGTTACCCAAACCTATAACTATCCATTTAGTTTACATGCAAACCATTGCATAAAAGAAACCTCCTCACTCGCCTGCTGTTCCCCTCACCCTTCCATTCTTGAGGCTGCTTGTAATCACAACTTTTAACTGTACTTCTTGGAACTTGAGTTCAAGCCGGGTAGCCGATGCTCCAGTCTCTACACTGCTGAAAGTCTGGGAATTGCAGCAGATAGATATAGCTGCAGTCTAAAATCAACTACATAAGGATCAACAATAGGCCACTTATATTTTTAACGAACCATGCTATTTGTACATTGCTGAAATTGAAGGGGCACATCATCTGACGCCACTTGTGGAGGAAAATGTTCAATTAGAATGAATTTTAGTTCACAACTGAATTTTGTAGAGGAGAGTACAAAAAATGGCAAAATAATCTTGACAAGCAATCATTTGTAGCTTAGATGTTTCTCTTGAAGAGTCCATTGTCACAAGCACATTGCAAAGATGGTTTTGTCTATTTATCAGTACCTCTGCAACAGAAGCAAGATGAAAAACATCTTCATTGTTCAGACACTGTAGAGTTCATCTTAAGCAGCAAAATGTATCCTGATGAAGTTGTAGAGATGCAAATCTTCCTGCAGCTTTATCAGTTTTAAATCTTCTGCACTACTGGATATGTGTTAATTTGGGGGGGGGGGGGGGGAAGCCGCTAGGGAACAAGAAGGGTGAGTATTTATGGTTTTCTTACATTTTAGAAATGATGTCTAGGTGCAAATTGGAATGTCCAGGGGAAAATGTTTCAAAAAAATCCAGGCACATCCAAGTTCAGGCTTAATTTCAGAAACATAGAGATACCCGATAGGAACGTGGTTGGGGACGGCTACACAGACGTCCTGTAATGGTATTTCAGACAGGAGACTCATCCCAGCCTGCCCTTTTGCTAGCAGAGAGGATTGGCAGCGTGGCAGCCACAAAACAGGTTCCCTAATATCTGTCGATTGCCTTGACACTTGTGAATAATACTGGGGATATTAGTGTGCCATTTTCTCTAGACCTTCCAGATGTTTTACTGGGAAAATGATTATTTTACAAATGCCTGTTCATGCCGTGGAGCAGGTATAGACTTGGAAGACAGAGGAGATGTGCCGCCATTTCTGAAATTGGGTGTGCATGTGTAAAGTCTTCAGAAAGCCCCAGACATGCCTCCACCATACCCCATCCTTGGTGGATGGCCCTGTATTGGGGAAGTCACTACAGTATAACCGTTTTGTAAAATGACTCCAGGGATGCCTCTATGATTTGGACATTTGCATACCCATTTTCAGACATCCAAAGCACAAACAGAGCTTCTAAAATGCCCCCTTTGTGTGTATAAGGGAAATTCTTTGTGTATAGGACTATTAGACCTGTATTTACTAAACTCTGCTAGCTGTTAATGCAGCAATAAATATGCATGTGGAGGGTAATTTTATAAGGTGGGGCTAATGAAAGCACTTTCTGGGGCACCTATATTAAGACTTTTAAGAAAGTCTTTATAAAATATTGGTGTAAGTAGCAGAGATCACATCAGCCCTAGAGCTGGTATAAATGGCCGCACCTGAGTTTTTTCAGAACATGCATAAATTATAGTATTTTTAATCTACGTGTGTACTTGTGCACTCCACCCATGTTTCATTCAAACTCCGCCCATGTGCATGCTCAGACAAGTATGTGGCATGTCTATATACGTACTTCTGCGCTTGTCAGTCTTTTATAAGAAGTCATTAATGTGCATATGCGGCCACATACGTGCACTAATGTCTAAAATAACCAAAAAAGAGGGTGCAGACATCATGATTTAAAGTACACATCCCCTTATAAAATGACTCTGTAAAAGTTAACACAGATGCCATGCTAACAGTTAACACTGACGGTGTGCTAACAGAGCAAGGCCCATTCATAGGACATGGTAATTTCCAAGTTAACTCCCTAACTCGGAAGGGGACATAGAACGGGCAGGGAATGGGATGGGACTGCCCTTACCATTAATGTGGGCATTGCTACCTTGTGATAAGTGTTCTCTCAGTTAGAAAACCGGCACAGTTGACACCTTTACACGATTACAATATCTGTCTTTCATTTAATTCACATGTAAGAAATTTCTCTGCGTCAACTCAATGGAAAATTGAATGTGAACAGCCATAGCAGCTATTGTAGAGGTTTTTCAGTTACCACATGCTAATTGTGGCAATTATTAAGCAATAATTTAGCACAGTGAGGTAGTAGCAAAGTTGAGCCTCTTTAGATGTCCCCCCCCCCCCTCACCACTCTCAATCCATCCATTAGTCCATAGAATAAATTTGGCACAAGCAACAATAATGGCAATATTAGTCCACAAAAATGTTCTACAGCACTGCTCTGAAGAAACTGTTTCTAAAGGTGAGAGGATCCCCATGCCTGTTCAGTCTCTGGCCTCACTGCCAAAGCTGGCAGTAATTCATTAATTAGTATTTAATTGCCATAGCAGTCCATTTTTCCTAGACAAAAAAGTGTTGGGCTCTTTCATTAATACATGAAGACCATGAGTCAGTTTTAGCAGGTAATATAAAAGATGCCTTCCTCAGTACCACTGAGTCCCCCTCAAAAAAGCCCCACATTGCACTATTTTTGTCATTTTTCACATAGTAAAAAGAATGCCTTGTTGCTAGGTGCTGTTCACCCATCTGTCTGTTTGTCTGGGATCTGCTGCCTCAGAAGAAGTAGTACCTCGCCAGTTTGGGGCAAATTGACAAGTACAGATTAGCAGCAATCACAAAGCAGGGTTTGGAGCTCTGTGTGTCTCAAGGTTGGCAGTTCAGCAGGACATTGTTTTCTGGGCAGCACAGAACTAGTGCTATGATATGCTCGCTCAAGTATCCTGGAGCTGCAGCAAAGAGATTAGAGCTATGTAATGCTTGCTGATCTGGTTGGCTTTTGTCTTTCAGTACTAGTGCATATATTATATCTGCATAACTTCTCACCAGTAAGGAATGCTGCTGTTTCTCCATGCATCTTGAGAAGGACCATGTTCACTAGTGGCCCAGCTAAGACCATCGACCTATAATTTTGAAAACACATATCATTCCTATTGTAGAAAAGGAAATCAGCTTTATAATAAGCCACCAAACAGCTAGAAATGATAATCACTTTTGGTTGCTATCAATCTGTGCTAGAACTGAACCATTGACATAGAGGTGAAAGAATATAAGCCTGTGAGCTAACCAGTTCCCTTAGACTTTTGTTATTTTTAATGACTGATTTATCAGCTTGGATTTTTGAAGGCTTTCCTGATGATATCCTTTTCCTTTTTAGGAGTACTTTGCTTTCGGTATTGGAGATTAGGGGGGGGGGGTCAGCTCTTTCCACTTGGAAATCATACTGTGGAGGTGTCTACCATGTGTTGGAACTCAGTCACTGCCAATGTGTGATTCTGAAGTCCATATTATTGTGCTTAGAAAGTATACGAGGAAAGTCACTGTACTATCAAAATGTTAATACGCCATTAAGAAGGATCATGCCATCAAAACGATGCCGAAAATATATATGCATCCGAAGGTTCTCTTCACAATAAATTAGAATAGCCCAACTATACAGCCTATTACAAAAAGGAATGAAATAAAAGAAGAGGTCTTACCCTTTATGTTAATCATTTCTACAACAAATTGAAGTGTAATTCTCTTTTAGTATTTCAAGTGCATGTCCAGTGATTTGATGCATAATCATGAAAGCATAATTGTCCTTTTCCTCTAGTGCAATGTGTTCTATATCTTTACCTTCCGAGTTATTGTACACTAAAGATTCTCTTCCTACATGGGCCCATGTTTACTTTACGAGTTCTTTCTAGTCCTTGTGCCTAAGTAAACTGCTTGTTGTCATGTGCAAGCATATATGTCTTTTTATACCACTTGTCTATTGGATTAGCTGCTGGGGTTTGGTGTGAAAGCTTGATAATATTGAAAATGCATATCGTTCCTATTGTAGCAAAGAAAATCAGCTTTAGAATTACAGAGACCTTGTATCAGCATTATATATAGACCTTTAGCTTTTTATCCTGGCTGTTTGTTGCCATGGCAACAGAATTAACCATTTCCTTAAGATCACAGAATGAAGAGCACATCTATTCATTTTTGTACTCTCATTTTTTTCTAAATGCAGGGCTGAGCAGCTTTGACAAGTTGTCTTGCCTTTTCATACACACATTTTTTTCAACACTCTCTTTAAAGGTTCCTACAAAGCAAGGCTATGGGCCTTATTCCAAAAGGAATTGTTTTCCCCATTCTGTGCCTTTGGAAAAACAAATCTTTATTGAATAAGACCCAATGTTGTACAAATTGAATTAACATTCACTTCTCTAGTTGGTTACTGGTAAGCATCCCTTGAGTAGGGAAAGAGATTTCAGAAAACCAGACGTCGTCGGACAGCAGCAAAATCATTTTCCCTTGTAAAAGGAAAAATTGGATAGAAATTGATAATCTGTCTTTTGTTGACTTTGTCAGCTTCTATGCTATTACCGATGCCTCTATAATGTTTCAGTTCCCACTCTGCAATGCTGGGCAGGTTTACACAGAGGCTTTTGCTGATTAAATTACTTGCCTATTTAGTCGTATGCATTATACCTCATGATATTCTAAGTCATTAGTCCTTATTTCTAGAAAACGCAAGGTTAGAATCGCATAGACTTCTCATGCTTACAGTTGTTTCTATAAAAATTAAAGGAACAAAAGAATAGTAGTAAAAAATATGGGGGGAAATGATGCCATGGTACCAGAGGTGAACTAAGTGTAAGAGCATTGATGATCATAATAACAGAAAAATAGCAATACAGTAGTCCAAGTGAACTGAAGCTTGTGCACTGAAATAGAAACTAGAATTCTCTTTCAAGCCTAGCTCATTTGTTTAATTGAGGAACAGAATTTTAGAACAACAGTATCATGAAATAATGTTATCCAAGCTTCTATTAATGGGGTGGGTGCTTAGAAGTGTAGAGGTACTGATTCACCAGTCCTTTGGATTTCCTATACAAATATTGCTACATTCCCATATAAAGTAGCTCAGATGCAGTGCCTCTTTTGTCTCAGTTTACCACAAGAAGTAGACTGAATGATGCAAGTATCACAGAAGACCTGTGCCTATCTATCTCTACTGTTACCTCTTGCATGCAAAGAAATATTTTAACACCAATATTAATGTGTTAATTAATGTTTTGATTTCTTTATAGGTAAATATTGGAATTGTTTTACACCCTGCAAAAATATGGCTTTAGATTGGTTATTGTCAAACAAATACTCCCATCATATAAGTAAATTTCAGCTAGTAAATTTTAATGGCAGGTTAGCCAACCTTAATAAGTGCGAGATTTTGCCTATATATATGCACACATCGGTCCCGATTCTATGTGGCGAATAGCAGGGCTGCACGTCCCGCTATCTGCCATTGCCCTATGCTGCCTCCCGTTCCCCCTGCACGCACAAGTCACTGTTCATGCAGGGAGGACGGGGGCAGCACGGGGGCAGCACAGGGGCAGAGAGTGGGCGGAGCATGGGCGGGACCGACCCCCGGATATACAGGGGAGATTCCAGTAAAGGCCCTGTATGTCTGGGGATTGCTGAGGGGACACCCTGCTTATTCCACAACTGAGGTAGAATAAGCATGGGGCGCCCCTCTGATTCTGCTCGGCAGCCCCGTCCCCCCTGCCTGGAGCAGAGGGCAGCACAAGGTGGGTCCCCGCCGCCCGATCTGGGCCTTGGCTGGCCCTGTAGGGGCTTGGGTGGCGGGATAGAGGGAGAGAGGGATGTGGCGGGCTGGTTGGGAAGCAGTGTGGACATCCTCAGGCCTGATTCTGAATGCCACAGGGACCTTTTGCTCTCACATTTCAGAATCAGATCCAAACAGGCCCGTCCTGCTCAGTGCCATCCACAAGGCCCAGAAGTGCCCCTTAGGGAATCAGGCTCTTACTATACATGCATATATATATATATATATATATATATGCAATGCAAAATGCAATGTGTGCCTTCGAGTCAGTCTTGACTCCTGGCGACCCAGAAGCTCCTGGGTTTTCTTGGCAGTGTCACTGGAAGTAGATTGCCAGGCCTTTCTTCAAAGTATGTACAATAGGAAAAGAGTCCATCATTGAGGGGATACACTGTAAACTTTGTCAACCACATTAAACCCCTTATTTTCGATCATCAATCTTTCATGTCTTCAATTCAGTTCATCTTTTTATAATTTTTAGGTGCATTTAACTTCCAGATTTCATACATTTCTATTAGCATCACGTATCTAAAACCTTTGATTATCCCGTCAAGTAATCCTAGCATGAATTCATGTTTCAGGCTGTAGCTTTGCATCAGTGGAATCTTCTTAACAATTCATTGCATCTAGCCACATTCGACAATTGCCCCAAATTATAAGTGGCTTTTTAAAAATGATCTTCAAGTGCAGTCTGGGACATGCAAGCCACACATCTGAAAAAAAAAGCAGGAACATTCAAGTTCAGGCATGATTTCACAAGTGTTGACATGCCCAATATGGACATCTGTGGGGGCTTCAACATAGATGTTCCCAGAATAGTATTCCAGACCACAGATGTCTAGAAATAGCCTAATGATTAGCATAGTAGACCAGGACCAGGGAAGCTAAGGTTCAAATCCCACTGCTGCTATCATTATAATTGTAATGAGTACGGAGGATGGTGCAGTGCTGCCTTCGCTACTCTCTGGGGGCCATTTAAAAAGATTTAGTCATGAATTGGATGTCTGAAGATATGCACGTGGACATCAAAATCATGGGCACATCTCTGTAGCCATTCCACAAATGATGTCTGCAGACATCTCAGGTGCAAAGACATCCAAGTAGGCAGAGGGGAGTGGCAGAGGCATATCTGGCGAGTGGCAATGCACTTACATGTCCCCGTTTGATCTCAGAGACATCTGCAGGCACGTCAATGTTTTTATCTGCCCCAGGCACGAATAGGCATCAGGAAAATGCTCGCTTTTACCTTAAAATATCCAGAGACATGGAGAATTAAGTGACTAGCCTTAGATCACAAAGGCCCACACTGGGATTTGAACCCTGACCACTCTGCTCTTAAGCTACTACTCTAACCATTTTGCTATTAGATGCACACCCCTAAACAAGGGCATGGGGAGGGGGTGACCTACATGGAGCGGCAGGTGCACCTACTCTTGCCACCTTGCTGGGCAGACTAGATGGACTGTGCTGGTCTTTATCTGCCATCATATTATGTTACTATGATTCTGAAATGCTATCCAAGGGTGTCTATATAGACATTTGATACATGTGCATTTAGGCACATCCACATTCCCAAAATCATGCCTGAACTTGCAGGTGACTGCTCTTTTTTTAGATGTTCTGGGTTTGACATCCCAGATTGCACTTAGACGTCCTACTGTGAAATGCGCCTCTCTCTGGATATTCTATGACCAAAACAACCACTTTCCCGATGCCTATTTATGCTTTGAGCAGGTGCAACTTTAGTCGCAATGCCAGACGTCAAGGATGTTTCTGAGATCAGGCAGTGACCTCCAGGTTCTGGGAAACACCATGGCCATATCTCCACCATGCCCCTATTCAGAACTGGACATCCTCACACTAGGGACATCCACAGACCTGGCTTTTAAAAAGCCTCTGGAGATGTCTTCATGCTTTGGACATTTCTATATCGATTTTCAAATGTACAAAGCATGCATAGGGCTTCTAAAATAGTCCCCATTATGTTAACAGACTAAATGTGTGGTGAAATTGTGACTGACAGACGATTACAGCCATTTGAATAATCAGATGATCAAGGCTCTGATGGTATTTCATGAAGAGTACCTGATCATGTAACAGAATGTGGTGAAGATCATCAAACATCGATTGAATTATAGAGAACAGGATATTTAAGTTTTATTCCTTTTCTCCAGATGGTTTAAATAATGAAATAGAATGGCCATCGCTGATGTGATTGGTTGTAACCATGTTAAAATGATGTTTCTGTACTGACATCATTTCCTCTTTTGCTGGGCAACAAGCAGGTGCTGACTGTAGTTAGATGCATTGAATTGTTCAGAAGATTCCCCTGATACAAAGCTACAGCTTGAAACTTGAATTCATGTTGAGATTTCTAAAAGGGATCATCAAAAGGTTCAGATAGGTGATGCTAACAGGAATTTGTTGTTGTTAAGTGCCGTCCAGTCGGAGTCGACTCATGGCGACCCTTTGGATAGCTGTCCTAAATTGTGTTCGGTCTTCAGTCAGGCGGCTCATTGTTGACAGACTGGTACCCATAGCTGCTGTTATTGTATCGATCCATCTCATTGCTGGCCTTCCTCTTTTGCGTTGACCTTCTATCTTGCCAAGCATGATGTCTTTCTCTAATGATCTCTCTCTTCGCATGATGTGTCCAAAGTATGAAAGTCGAAGTCTTGTCATCTGAGCTTCTAAAGAAAGCTTAGGTTTGATCTCCTCTAGTACTGACTGGTTTGTTCTTTGGGCAGTCCATGGTATACACAGTATTCGCCGCCAGCACCATAATTCTGCAATCCGATATACCTTCTGCAATCCGATATACCTCGGACTACCAAAACAAGCTCTCAAACCACTACAGCTGGCACAAAACACTGCAGCTCGAATCATATCCGGAGCCGCAAGGCAGGAGCACATCACACCTACACTAAAGGACTTACACTGGCTCCCAATCATTGCTCGCATCAGATACAAGACTATCATAAACCTATTTAAGATAAAAGAACACACATCAGCCAACAGCCTCCACCTGCTCATACAACCGGAGACCAGCGCACGTCCCAGAAGAAGTCAAACACGCAACCGAGTCAGCACCCCAAATGAGTACAAGCACACACGCAAGGACACAACAGACAGAGCTCTCTCCATGGCTGCTCCAACAATATGGAACAATCTACCGGACGATCTAAGGGCAACTCCAGACCTCAAAGACTTCAGAAAACAACTGAAAACCATCCTGTTCATAGAGCACTATGGTCACATCACATAACCTAAGAGAATGGATAACAGCACTCCAATCCTCCCAAACAACTGAATATATATAAAATACGATTCTAGCACCACTGTAAATAGCCCACCCTGTATTTAGCTCAAACAAATCAAGCACCCAACACATCCCTCACACAACTAAGTTTTATCCTCACTGCATGTACAACACACACACTTTACCTGATTGCTTGCTGTGATACCACCTTGATTATTAAGATAAGGCGGTTTAGAAATACTGTTAAATAAATAAATAAATAAATAAAATTCAAAAGCATCAATTTTCTTCCTGTCTGTCTTTTTCACTGTCCAGCTTTCACATCCATATGATGTCATTGAAAATACCATGGCTTGAACAAGTCGAATCTTTGTATGGAGAGAGACATCTCTGCTCTTGAGAATCTTATCTAGGTCTTTCATAGCCATTCTGCCAAGAGCAATGCGTCGTCTGATTTCTTGACTGCTTGTTGCTTCTTTATTGATAGTTGATCCAAGTAGGTTAAAGTTGTTCACGATTTCAATTTCTTCTCCTTCAATGATGAACCTGTTGATGATGCCAGTTGTCATGATCTTTGTCTTCTTTACATTAAGGTGCAGGCCCATTTTGAGACTATGTTCTTTGATTGTGAGAAGCAAATGTTTCAGATCATCTTCACTTTCAGCCAGTAATGTGGTATCATCAGCATAGCGAAGGTTGTTGATGAGTCTTCCACCAATCTTCACACCTCTGTTATCTTCATACAATCCTGCTTCTCTGATGATTTGTTCTGCATATAAATTAAACAGGTAGGGGGAAAGTATGCAGCCTTGTCTTACACCTTTGCTTATTTTAAACCATTCTGTTACTCCTTGTTCCGTTCGAACTGTTGCTTCTTGATCAATGTACAGATTTTGCAAGAGAACGATCAGGTGTTCAGGTATACCCATGCTTCTTAATGTGGCCTAGAGTTTCTCATGGTTTACACAGTCAAAAGCCTTGCTATAGTCGATAAAGCACAAATAGATATCCTTTTGGTATTCTTTAGTCTTTTCAAGGATCCATCTCACATCCGCAATGATGTCTCTCGTTCCTCGCCCTTTCCTGAACCCTGCTTGCACGTCAGGTAGTTCTTGTTCCAGGTATGGTTATAGTCTCTTTTGAATAATCTTCTGTAGAATCTTGCTGGCATGTGGGATCAGAGCGATTGTGCGATAATTTCCACAGTCAGTTGGATCACCTTTCTTTAGTATTGGTATAAACACAGATCTTTTCCAGTCAGCTGGCCATGATGTTGTCTTCCATATTTCTTGGCAGAGCCTTGTAAGTACGGTAACAGCTGCATCAGATTGCTGCAATACTTCTATGGGAATGCTATCAATGCCTGGTGCTTTGTTCTTTGATAAGGCTTTCAATGCTGCTTCAACTTCTTCTTTCATCACCAATGGTTCCCGATCATAAGGTACAGGTTGAAACGGCTGTTGGTCCACATGATCTTTATCATATAAAAACTCTGTATATTCCTTCCACCTTTTCTTGATCTTCTCAGCATCATTCAACATAGAACCTTGAGCATCTTGTAACATTCCAATTCGAGGCTGGAACTTTTTCTTTAACTCTCGTAGCTTCAGGAAAGCCGATCTTGTTCTTCCTCTAATAGTTTCTGCTTCTATTTCCTTGCAAGTGTTATTGTAATACTTTTCCTTGTCCTGTCTCGCTGCACGTTGGAAATCTCTGTTGAGTTCTGCGATTGTCTTTCTTTCTCCTCTGGCTTTAGCTTCTCTGCGTTTCTGGGCAATTTTCAGAGTTTCTTCCGTCATCCATTTTTGCCGTTTTTGCTTTTTCACCTTTTGTAGAGACTTCTCGCTTTCTTCCAACACAACCTTCTTGATGTCATTCCATAACTCTTCCGGAGCTCTGTCATTTGTATCTAAAGCAGCAAATCGATTTTGCAGACAGTCTTTAAATTCCAGTGGTATATTCTCAAGGTCATATTTTGCTGCATTCATGAGTGGTTTGCTCTTTTTCAACTTTAGCTTGAGTTTGCATACTAGTAGTTGATGATCTGTACCACAGTCAGCTCCAGGTTTTGTCTTTGTTGATGTTACAGAGCTTTTACACCAATTAAATACACCTAAAAATTATAAAAAGATGAATTGAATTGAAGGCATGAGAGACCAATGACTGAAAATAAGAGGTTTTAAAGGGGTTGATAAAGTTTATATGGGTAGTCCCTCACTGATGGACTCTGCCTATTGTATATATTTTTTCATATATCTAGGCAAAATCTTGCCCTTATTAAAGCTGGCTAAGTTGCATTGTAACTTACTAGTTGGCATTTGTTATTTGATGAGTGTATTTGTTTGACAATATTCGTATTGATGTACTTTCCCATGTGAGATCATTTCTGCAATATTTAGATTGGTTATGACAAAGTCCATATAAGATGAGAAATATATTACTATTCCTGTAACACCATCATCGAAGATATAGCAGAAACTGCTCAAGCATAGCAGTGTAGACATTTATTCTTAACTTGAAGAAGTAATGCAGATTTCTTCAAGAGTTTTGCAGCCAAAATACATTTCTGACCTTCAAGAGGGTAATTTTCCAAGCCTTTTCCATAGGTAAATTACCCAACTTCTCTGCTGGTAAAGGTAAGACTACTTGGCCATTTCATGCAATTTTTATCCACTGTAGGAAGAGGTATGTTTGGGGGTGAGGCTGGGGTAGAATTTGGAACTTTATACATACTTTTGAATTTTCAAAGGCGCACACCTATTTTCTGTCAGAAAAAGTATCCACACAAATGATCAGGTGTAAACGTGTGTAGGTTTGTTTTTTTGGGATAACTTCAAAGTAAAAGGATGTGCCTACTCTTATTTTGAAAATCTGCAAAATTCATAATGTGAATAGTACGTATTTTTCACCAATGCAGGCATTTATTAAAAGTACGCCCATGAAGGCTCATTTTAGATAGCATATAGAGGGCCAAATTTAGGCATTGAGGAACAGTTCTGCTAAATATACATCGACATGCAGCAGTAGAAGCCTTTCAGAAATATACGCATAGGGCCCATTCCATCCCAGAGGTACAAGCCCTCTGTGCGCCTGGCTGGATCTGGATACACAGAGGGAGTTGCGATTCTGATCCCGTGGGGCATAGCTAGCCCCACGGGATCAGAATCACATGCAGGCCGGGACCGCGATTTAGCCCAACCTGCACGTACAGGCCTTGCCCAACTAACTCAGTCTGGGCTTTACACTGGAGCCGCAGCACCATGGTGTCCGACTGTCATGGCACTGCGGCTGGATTGTAAAGCCGCGATCCCCAGCCACTGGCTCCTGCGATGCTTTCCCCGCAGCCCGACCCCCGATCTGACCTCCTAAGACCAGGGTCAGGCTACGAGGAATGTCCTCAGGCCCCCCTTGTCCCTTCTGTGCCCCGGGCCCACCATCCCTTGGTGACTAGGGAACTTATTCCACCTCCAAGATGGAATACGTTCCCTGTTCAAGTCGCTGGCCCCGGACATACAGTACAGTGTCGACATTAGAATCAGCCCTGTACGTACGGGGCCGACGATCGCCCACTGCCTGCCCTAACGCCACCACTGATTCGCCCCTGTCCCACCCCCATCTACCTTTCCCATACAAAGTGCGGGGAAGGGAGACGGGACCAGAAAAGGGCACAAATAGCAGGGATGGATGTCCCAACAGGACATCCATCCCCACTATTCATTGCTCAGAATGAACCCCATAAGGAAAATCAATGGAGGAAAACTGACAGTTTATATGTCCTTGTCTCTATTTGGCAATAGACACATGTAAATGTCAGTACTTATATGTGTATTTAAGCCATTTGGCAACTGAGACATACAGATGCAGCTGTTCATTTGCAAAGACCCCTCTTTATGTCATTTCAGTTTGGAGAGGGAAATAAAGATTGGGGTTTAAGGGGGATATCCCCCTTAATCCCTGTTGTAAAGTTATGAACAAACGGAGCACTTTATTTATTTACATTCTCTTATATACTGTGCTATTCTGCATCAGTGCGGTTTACATTGAACAAACTGAAATTACATTGAACAGGGCATTATAACTTGGAGATAACTATTTTACAGGGAACATGGGCTATGGAGGGTTAAGTGGCTTGCCCAAGACCACAAGGAGCACCTGTGGGACTGGAAACCCCAGTCCTTTGGCCCAAGGTTGCTGTCCTCTAGTGGGATTTGAACCCCCGACCTTCCGGCCTGAAGTACCTTGCCCCAACCACTAGGCCACTCCTCCACTCCTTTATATGTATCTATTCATGTCAGGGAGTAGGTGTAAATCCAGATGTCATCAATTTTGCTCTTGCGTATGTATTCCCAATATGAAATGAAGAATACACATGTAGAATTCTGTCCTACCTTGGCCACCACCCAACACACCCCTGAGATGCCCCTGCCTATTCTTGCACTATATAGTAAAAATTCCACAAGGAGCCAGAAACATCAAAAGAAAATTTCAAAATGCCAAATTAGGCTCAAAAAGAAAAATTATTACTATCAATACCTGCCTATTCTTGACATGGGTCTGGGTATCTATGTGTAAAATGGCCATTTGCAAGTGGATGAAATTTGCCAGTGTATATTGCCTGATTATATAGTGTTAATGGTGAATGGGGCTTCTAAAATAATGCCCATTCTCTATAGCAGTTCCAGAAGATGCCCCCATGCATCCTAGATGCCTCTTTACTTAAATAAATACATACACACACACACACACACACACACACACTGCCTGTCTCCTGTCCCACTCGGTTCCCACCTCTCGTATTATCCATAGCCATTAAAGTTTCCCTCATGTTGTTACAGTGCTATCATGTCTTCAATGGCCATTAGCTGTTTAGTTACCATTCTCATTTATTCTCACCTTCTCTTTTCTTTCTCCCTTCTTTCAACCTTGATGGTCACCACAGAAGCCTCTGGCACACCAGAAGAGGGGCTGCCAAACAGTGGATACAGTCATGCTCCTTGGGAGCATTGAACTAGTACATTGAAGCAGAAAATAATCTTTTTATAAGGTTAATTTAGTCTTTTAAACTTCAGCTTTTGCTAGACAGGCTGTGTGTCTATTGATCTGAGTGTCAGGTTGGAAACAGGTTGATGTGGGAAAGACAGAAGGGAACTGGGGGGAAGATGACTTTTGACCTCACCAGCAAAGTGAAAATAAAAAGGCATAAAAATGTTTGTATTTGTCTGGTTTAAAGGAAAAATGACTACAAATAGGCCTGGCAGGAAAGCCGTCTATTGATCATATACATTCCAATCTTCTGCAATATCCTGGATGTCATGCAGAAATGATAAAGTTGCTCGCGATGTCCCACAGGTTATTGCTAGCTGATATAAATCTTTTACATGCTTTCAGAAAGGCTGCCATGTGATCTGCCACATCAGATGCGTAGGGATGTCATGAAGATATTTGCAAACTATTGTTTTTTTTTTCTTTTCTTGCTTTGATGCTTCTGTTGTCAGAATGAACAGCATTCTCCTCCTATAGTGCCGTTGCTGGAGTTTGATCACAAATATTCTGTCTTTTTCTCAAGACTATGAAGATTTTATTTATATGCCTGGTTAACATTTGCTAGTGACAGCAGCACACGGCATTTACAATGGCTGATGACATCACTCAGCAGCTGTGCTGCAATTATTCTCTATCGGTAAAACACAAATCAAGCAGTGTAGCTAAAAGAAATATTTCATTTCATTGTCAGGGAAGCTCCATTTGTGCATAGAGGTAAAGGCCCAGAGAATAAGAAAACCAACAATAGTCCTGTATCAGTGGAAGGGTTAAAAGCCCTCAGTTCTCCTAGGTAAAGGAAGCAAGGCATAAAAACTCTTTTGCTTTAATCAATAGATGCTATATTTTTATAAAGTAGCATCATATTTATTAAACAGTGATTCGTTTTCCTCTTTGGGGAGGGTAACGAATGAATGCATCATCACTTCTTAACCCTTCTTAACCCATCTCTTTGGTTCATAAACCAAAAATGTATAATCATATTTTGTACGCATAGCTTTTCTGATAACATATGATTTATGGTTTATGGCTTATGATATACTGCCCTTAACCAGAGGCGCCAGAGTGGTTTACAAAGTATTTAAAAATAAACTAAAGCATAAAAATAACACAGGTACACTACCAAAAAACTGCCTCCAGTTTTGCAACTGATTCCTATAGATTTTGGGGTGCTGAATCCAGGAAAAATAGCCAAAATGTTCCATCACGTCACGTTTTCTTGCAAAATTAGATTTCTTACCCATATAAGGAATGTTCACATAATTTCTTTTTAGCCGACTGCAGTTTATTTTCTTGGCCCAAAATAGAGGTTGTAATGGTTAACTAACTAGAAACACTCCCTCATGATATTTTAGAGTGTTTTGTATTCATTTTATACATTAACAGGACAATTGGGAGGCGGGGGGCTAAATCCAGTACTCGCGCTGGCGCATGTTCTTTCCTGTTCGCCTCGCCTCGTTCGCTCGCTCAAACACGGTGGTTGCGACATGAACGTTCCTGTCAAATTTCAGTTTCTTGCAAGTTCATTATTACCTTTTGTTTGCTCAGTCGTAATCCAGCTTTATTCCGAAGTGGTTCACTACAGTTGTAGTTTGCAGTGCTGTGTATTTGTGATGGCTCACAGAGCCAGAGGTTGCGTCAACTCTCTGGACAGTTTTTGTTTTATTTGTGGGGAATATACCGTGAAAAAGCGGCAGAGGAACATTTCTGCATTTATTAAAAAAGTACATTTCGCCTATTTCGGTTTGAAGTTAGGCGATCAAGACAAACCGTGGGCTCCTCACAAAGTGTGCAAGACATGTGAGGAAGATCTACGCTTATGGATGAAAGGTAAAAAACAAGCATTTCGTTTCGGAATACCTATGATGTGGCGTGAACAAAGAGACCACAGCAGTGACTGCTATTTTTGCTCTTGCATTGTGAAGGGATACAACTTAAAAAATAAGAACGTAATAAGTTACCCCAACCTTCCCTCAGCAATTAGGCCTATGCCTCATAGCAACGAAGTACCTGTGCCTGAACCACCAAAATCTTTGGATCATATTTGTGTGGACGGTTCTGATCATGATGAGACTCATCAGATGGCTTTTCCCGATGAGTCCAGTACTTCCGAGTTTGAAACTGAACCAGATCTGAAACCTGAACTTTTCTCTCAAGCTGAATTGAATGATTTAGTCCGGGATTTAGGACTCCCAAAAGATGCTGCCCAACTGCTAGGTTCTCGGCTTAAACAGAAAAATCTATTGTCACCAGGAACAACTTTTTATTGGTACCGCAACTGCGAGACACAATTTTTGAAGTATTTCAGCAAAGAGGAAGATTTGGTATTTTGCAACGATATATACGGAGTGATGGAAAAGTTTAAACTCAAGTATGATCCTGCTGAATGGCGGCTGTTCATTGATTCGTCAAAAGACAGCATAAAAGGTGTTCTTCTTCATAATGGCAACACATTCGCTTCAGTTCCTATTGCTCACTCTGTTATTCTCCAAGAAAAATATGAGAATTTGGCCCTGATTCTTCAGAAGATTCGTTATGATGAGCATAAGTGGATGATTTGTGGAGACTTTAAAATTCTATCCATGCTATTAGGGCAGCAATCCGGTTTCACCAAATATCCCTGCTTCCTTTGCTTGTGGGATAGCCGGGCCCGTGACCTACACTGGGGGAAAAAAGACTGGCCAATTCGGGAGTATTTGAGACCCGGTGAGAAAAATGTTCTTCATGAGAGCTTGGTACCTCGTGATAAAATTCTATTACCACCTCTCCACATTAAGTTGGGTCTCATTAAGCAATTCATCAAGTCCCTTCCAAAAGATGGTGAGTGCTTTCGGTACCTTTGCTCAAAGTTCCCCCGACTTTCTGAAGCAAAGCTAAAGGAAGGAGTGTTTGTTGGAGCATTCGCTGAAACGATGTCTGAGAAGGAAAAAGAAGCCTGGGATTCCTTCAAGGATGTTGTTCTCAAATTCTTGGGGAACAGGCGGGATGAGAACTACAAGGATATTCTTGCCAGGATGCTCAATGCCTTCAAAGAACAAGGCTGTAACATGAGCCTGAAAGTCCATTTCTTGCACTCCCATGTGAACTACTTTCCCGAAAACTTGGGGGCGTACAGTGAAGAACAAGGTGAAAGGTTTCACCAGGACATCAAGGACGCAGAGAGAAGGTACTAAGGAAGATGGAACACCACTATGATGGCTGATTTCTGCTGGTTGCTGCTGCGGGAAACCCCAGATGAAAAATACGCCAAGCAGCGCACCAAGAGAAGCATTCGGGGGAAGAAGAAACGGGCCCACCAGGAGATTGATTGACCCAAGAATGACTTTAAAATCTAAACTGTGTTGACAAATATCGTGTTTTTACTAAACATTGAAATAAAAATTTGCTAGTTATTACCACAGTGTCGGATCTCATTTATTAGAATTTTATTTTCACACCATCGGGTGTTTGTCTTCATGTGTTGCAATGGTGCGGTTTGCGTTTTCTATTCTTACATACATACCTGTACAACATTTTTTGCACATTTCTTTGCTTTGCTTTGTGTCTAACCTCGCTCTTATATGCTCAATGTTTGTGCACATGTATGTGGCTGTTTTAAGTGCTGACAATTTTGCTACCATCACAGTGTGTTTTGTTGACATTACTCTATTCTTATGTGCTGCCTTGTTACAATTTTCTTTATTCTTATTTGAATAACTACTAAACAATTAGTATAAAGAATTCATCCAAGAAACTTTTATCTCGATCGCACTCAATCTGAAACGTTCACCTCAAACTGCTAACCCAATGTAGCAAAAAATCTGTACGTGATGGAGCAAATTGGTTACCAGATTTGGATTCAGCGCACCAAAAAACGTAAAAATCAATCGAAACATTAGAGGCAGTTTAAAAAATATTTTTTTTAGTGTACCTGTGTAATTTAGGGGCATGTTTACTAAAGTGTGTTAAGCAATTAAACGTGGGTGTCGGTGCATGATAATTGCTTCCTTGGGCCCCTGGTAAATGTTACTGTGCAGGCAGGGCAATTGGCATGTGCTAAAATGTGCATTAACTGTGCATTGGTTCCTAAAAGGATCTCCTTTGCAAGTAAGATAATACTGCTTGGCTCTTGAATATATGCCTGAGAGCTCTTAAAGGGATTTTTTTTTCATTTTTATTAGCTAATTCTTTTTCTTCTGCATTGTAGTTCTATTGCAAAAGGGGAATTTTTAGTGGTTTTGGGTAAAGCTATTTTTCTGCTGCTAGAGTTCTGGTTTTGCTCCTCTAGCCTTCAAGTTCAAAGAGGTGAGCAAGCTCTTTGAAGTCACTGACCTCATCAGATGTTTGGTCCCCCTTCCCACCCCATGAACCCAATCCAGGAAGCCAATAGTACTATATTTGAATACCTACTAAAAGTAAACAATTTTCCATTCTGCAAGGAGTTTTGAGTAGATCATTTTACAATATATATTAATCTATATACTTCAGACACACAATATCACAATTTACTAGTGTAAAGTAACACTGTTTAGCAATGAAGCAGGGCTACACATAGGGACATAGAACAGCACTGTTAGAAGACACATAAAAGAAGTTAGCTGCTTTTTCTCTTAAAGGACAGCAGAGTAAAAAGTTAGGGACTTTGGTAGGTCTCTCTTGTTTATTTCAGGTAGCAAAGCTCCACCAACTGAACAATGACCGGGAAAAATTGTATTGCCAAAGCTGTTGCCCCCATTACAGCTTCTACCTCTGTTCAGGCAGACAGCTTGATGCCAGTTGAGGGATCAAGTCCATGTGCAGGATGGCTGCAAGCTGAAGCCCTCATGAAACAAGTAAAGGAGCTCAGAGAAGAGGTGGTGAGGCTAAGAAGCATGCAAGACAGCGAGAAGTACATTAATGAGATATTTCTTGAAGCATCCAAGCTCTCCAACAGAAGTAAAGATGGGTTGCTACAGAATGAAGAGTTGGACACACATCACCAGAGCCTGCAGAACTGACAATTCAACTCCTCCAGTCCTCGAATTGAAAAAACAGTATGCAGCCCTGGAAGTGGAGGAGATGAAAGCATCCCAGGAATGGAAAGAACCAGAACTCAAGCATCCCAAAGTTGCAGGATCGGTGACCACAAGGAAGTGAAGGGTAGTGGCGGTTGGTGACTGTCTTCTGAGGTGTTACTGAGGCATCCATCTGCCAACCAGACTTGTTTCCAGAGAGATGTGCTGTCTGCCAGGTGCCACAATCTGAGATGTTACAGAGAGTTTGCTGAGACTCATCAAGCCTACTTATTATTGTCTGATGATGCTTATCCACGTCCAGTATCCAATGATACTGCTAGGTATCCCTCCAAGTGTATCAAAAGTGACCTCATGGCTCTGGGACAGAGGGTGAAGCAATAGCTGTGCAGGTGGTGTTCTCTTCAATCCTCCCTGTTAAGGGTAAAGGCTGAGGCAGAGAAGTCCGCATCCTGTAGGTGAATAAGTGGCTCTGTGGATGGTGTCAAGAGCATTTGAGTTTCCTGGACCATGGGATGATTTTCCAATAGCTGCAGAGTAGAAATTAATTTAATTTAATAACAGCGGCGTTTATATTCCACTTTTATAATCTACAGATGTAGAAAACATCCATTTAACCAAGAAGGATCAAAGTGTCTTCCACAGCACACTGGCTAACCTACTGAAGAGGACTTTAAACTGGATTCGTTGGGGATGGATTAAGAAAGCCCCCCCAGGTAAGTGAAAGCCCTCAGGTAAGCTCTCTAGAAAAAGACAATATGACCTATCTAGTCTGCCTTTCCATATCAACTACTATAATCCCTTTCTTTGCTTTAGATATGATCTGTGTTTGTCCAGTTATAAAAAAAAAAAGAATCACCAACAGGATCTAAAATGTAGCATTTCATTTAATTTATGTTTGCTTCCCAGTATCTATTTTCTCTACCATCACTCCTTATCTAGCCTAATTAGGATCTGCCCCAGCTCTATGTCTGCTGTCTTAACAGATGACTGTATGAAGATATGCCAATGATATACAACATCATAGACACTATTCAAGAAATAAATATACCCATTTTCTCCAGGACCAAGCAGGAAGTCAGTCCTCACTTATGGGTGACGTCGGCGCCGACGGAGCCCTCGCGGAGCAATTTTCCCCAGCTTTCAAAGAAAGCCTTTGGGAATTGCAGCGCGCATGCGCGGTCCTCTTCCCGCCCAAGGGTGCCATCTTAGCCAGTCTTCTTTTTTCCGCGGAGCCCTACAGACGTCCCCATCTTGTCCCCGCGAAAAAGTCGATATTTCTTCATAATTTTATTCTTTTTCCTTCGGTTCGACGCCGGTCTTTTTCCCGCCCGGACTCGCGACGCCGGTCACGAGTCCTCTTCTTTTTTTCGGTTTTTCTGACTTAGTCAGTTTTCGTTTTCGGTTTTTCCCTGGCAGCCCGGTCCTTTGACCTCGCCGGGGCCCTTTTTCCCCCGATGGCTGCCAGTGGTTTCAAGCGGTGTGGTCAGTGTGACCGAAATATGTCACTAACTGACACACACGACTTTTGCCTCCGCTGCCTGGGCCCGGATCATGAAGAAATGATCTGTGGGCCCTGCGGCAAAATGTCCTCCAAAGCGTTGAGAAGTCGGCGGCATCAGCGGGATAGGATCTTCGCTGACCCCAGCCGTACCCAGACCTCGTCGGAGGCCTCCGCGTCCAAAGGTTCCAGCTCGGACCGTCGCCGGAGTTCCTCCGACAGGGGTTCTCCCTCCGGGGACCATCGACGGAAGGTGAAACCCGCGAGGGCGGCGTCGGTGGACGCTCCTGGCTCCGCGAGGGCCAGGTCGCATAGCCCCGATAGCCGCCCCGGGTCCTTGGAGAAGGAGCACCTCCCGAAGCGACCTCGCCTGGAGTCGGAGCTGCCTGCTCGGGTAAGTCCTGTGGTCCTCCTGGACTCGCCTCCGTGACAGCCGACGTCGGGCCCGACGCCATCGGGGCCCGAGTCGGGGGCTGCTGGGTCACCTGAGCTCGGACTCAGGTTGACGGCCTTGGAGAGCAGACTGTCTGCCTTCATGGACCAGCAGCGGGCACTGCTCGCTGGCTTCGCTGGCGTCGCTGCCCCGACCGCTGGGACGTCGACGTCCAAGTCGACCCCGGAGACCGAGCCGATCCTCGAGTCGATGCGAACTCGAGTTGATCCTCGGTCGAGGTCACCCTCGGCCTCCCGTTCGGGACCAAGGTCGCCGACGCCGACTCCCTCGGCGTCGGGGCGGCAGGCGCCGCGCCCTGCCCGGGCTGACCCCACCGAGTCCCCGTCGGAGTCGGTCTGGGAGTCTGAAGAGGAAGAGTCGCCTGATTCTTTCCGGACTCGGTGTGTCCCCTCGGACTCACCGGAGTCCGAGCCTCGGAAGCAGTCCCCCCCGGAGGATGCCCGGTTCTCGGACTTCGTCAGGGATATGGCCAAGGCTTTGGCCTTCCCTGCGGACCCCGAGGAGGAGCCTCGAGCCGAAGAGCTCGACGCCCTCCAGTATGACTCTCCCGCAAGGGAACACTTTACTGTACCGGTTCCTCCTATGCTGGAACGACTACTCTTCCGCATGTGGGAGAGTCCGGCCACCTCGCCGGTCCTGAGCAAGCGGGTCGATTCTATCTATCGAGTCCGCAAGAGCCCTGGCTTCCAAAAAGCACAGCTACCACACCATTCCATGGTAGTGGAATCGGCCATGCATCGTCTTAAGAGCCAGAAGATGCACTCCTCGGTGCCTCCTGGCAGGGAGGCCCGTAACCTGGATGGCCTTGGTAAGAAGTGTTTCCAGGGCTCTATGCTTGCGTGTCGTGTCCAGACCTACCAGCTATACATGGGCATGTATCTCCGAGACCTGGCTAAAGAGCTAGCCGGATTCTCCGCTGGTTTGTCCGAGGAACCCTTGCGGAGGTTCCTGGCCTTGTCCACTGGCATTCGGGAATGCTCAAAATTCATGTCCCGAGCAGCCTATGATGGCTTTGAAGCGTCGGCTCGAGTGGCCGCAGCCGGCATCGGTGCCCGCCGACAGGCTTGGCTTCAGTCGTCTGACCTTGAGCCCTGGGTGCAGGACAAGTTGGTCGATGTCCCCTGCCGAGGTGAAAACCTCTTTGGCAAGCCCATGGCGGAAAAAGGCTGCACAAATTGAGACGGAGACTCTCACCAGGACCAGGCTTTCTAGGAAGACCTCCGCCCCTTCCCAGAAAAAGAAGGGCTCGGGTAAGAAGTCCTTTTACCCGAGGAAGGCGGCTGCCTACAAACAATACCCCCATTATCAGGCCCCTGCAGCTCCCCAACAGGGCCAGCAGGCCAAGGGACGGGGTAACGGGTCCCGTAGGCAGCAAGCCCCCAAGCCTGCACCACCAGCCCCTGCTCAGCAGGGTGGGGGCTTTTGACTCTTTAAGCATAGCCTCTCCCCCCCCGCTGGTTCCTCCCAGCACCGGAGGCCGGCTGGTTCACTTCGGCCACAGGTGGTCCAGCATCACCTCAGATGCCTGGGTGCTTCAAGTAGTGCGAGAGGGCTATCTTCTCCACTTCCACCAGGTCCCTCCCTCCTATTTTCCGGGAGAACCTCCACGACCCCCTCTGCACAGGGAATTGCTCCTTCAGGAGTTAGCAGGTCTTCTACAGGAACAGGCGGTGGAACCGGTGCCCCACCACCTAAAAGGTCAAGGCTTTTATTCCAGGTATTTTCTAATACCAAAGAGAACAGGAGGCCTCAGACCCATCCTGGACTTGCGCAACCTCAACAAGTTCCTTGTGCGGGAAAAGTTCAAAATGCTTACCCTTGGAATCCTTCTGCCCTACCTCCAGCAGGGAGATTGGCTATGCTCCTTGGATCTAAAGGATGCCTACACGCACATCCTCATCCACCCAAGCCACCGCCAATACCTAAGGTTTGTGGTGGCAGGAAATCATTACCAGTACCGGGTACTGCCCTTTGGCCTGTCCTCCGCACCGCGAGTCTTCACAAAATGTCTCGCGGTGGTGGCGGCCCATCTCAGGCTTCACGGCCTATATGTCTTTCCGTACCTCGACGACTGGCTCATCAGAGCAGCGTCCGCTCCGGAGGTCACCAACGCCACACGCCGCACGGTGACTCTTCTGCAGTACTTGGGCTTTGTTATAAACTTCGCAAAGTCCACTTTGCTCCCCTCACAGGATCTCGAGTTCATCGGCGCAAGGCTGCACACTCCTCAGGCACGAGCGTACCTACCGCTCGACAGGGCTCAGCGGCTCATGGACCTAGCCAGCCGTTTTCGCAGCCAGCCCCTGGTCTCCGCCAGGCGCTTCCTGAGACTACTCGGCCATATGGCTTCCACCGTCCATGTGACCCCCAATGCCCGCCTGCATATGCGGCCTGCTCAATGGTGTCTCCGCCAGCAGTGGCGACAAGCCACAGGCGGCCTAGCAGACCTAGTGCGCGTCTCCGAGCCGCTGATCTCGTCTCTCCAGTGGTGGCTTCAGCAGCCGAACCTGATATTCGGAATGCCTTTCCAGTCACCTCAGCCGGCCCGGGTGCTGACAACGGATGCTTCCCTCCTGGGCTGGGGAGCGCATTGCCAAGGGGCACGTACTCAGGGCCTCTGGTCCACGTGGGAGTCTGCTCAGCAGATCAACTTCCTGGAGCTCAGGGCGATCCGCCTGGCTCTCAAGGCTTTCTCCCACCTGACTTCTCACCAGTCCGTCCTTGTCCAGACGGACAATCAAGTTGCCATGTTCTACGTGAACAAGCAGGGGGGCACGGGCTCCTTCCTCCTCTGCCGGGAGGCACAGAGGCTCTGCTCTTGGGCCGTCAGTCACGGCATTCTCTTCAAGGCAGTTTATCTCCCAGGCCAAGAGAATTACCTGGCCGACAAACTCAGCAGGATCCTCCAGCCGCACGAGTGGCGTCTGGATCCCTTGGTAGTTCAGAAGCTCTTTCTAAAGTGGGGCCTCCCCACGGTGGATCTCTTTGCCAGTCCTCACAACCGGCAACTTCCTCACTTCTGCTCTCGTCAGCCACACCCCTTCGGGTTGCGGCGGACGCTTTTCTACTATCATGGTCGGGGAGCCTTCTGTACGCTTTCCCTCCCATCCCGCTAGTCTCTCGGACTCTTTTCAAGGTTCTCCGAGACAAAGCCTTCATGATCCTGGTGGCCCCTCGCTGGCCCAGACAGCCGTGGTTTCCGCTCCTGCTGCAATTAGCGGTGGAGGATCCATTCCCTCTGGGGTTACAACCGGATCTCCTCACTCAGGATCAGGGGTCTCTGCTACACCCCAACCTCAGGTCTCTCAACCTCATGGCCTGGCTGCTGAGAGGGTAGTCCTCGCTCCCCTTCTCCTGCCGGCGGAGGTGGAGGAGGTCGTCCTAGCTTCGCGACGACCTTCTACCCGCAAATGCTACGCCCTTAAATGGCGTCGCTTTTCCGTTTGGTGTACCCAACAGTCTCAGGATCCCTTCTCCTGCCCGGTGTCGGTGATCCTGCAGTACTTGCTATACCTCTCTAATCTGGGACTTAAGTCCAACTCCGTCAAAGTTCACCTCAGTGCTCTTTCAGCACATCATGTGCCGGTGGACGGCAGACCTCTTTCCAGCGACCCTCTTGTAGCGAGGTTTCTCCGAGGTCTTCTTCTACTTAAAACCACCTCTGCGCCCGCCAGCACCTGACTGGGACCTGAATGTGGTTTTGCAGCGGATCACCTGTCCGCCTTTTGAACCTATGGCTACCTGTTCTCTCCGTTTTCTTTCTTGGAAAACACTGTTCTTGATAGCCCTCACTTCCGCTAGACGCGTAAGTGAATTGCAGGCCCTCGTGTCTGATCCCGCTTACACTCGGTTCTACAAAAATAGGGTAGTCCTACGGACTCACCCAAAATTTCTTCCAAAAGTGGTCTCCCCTTTTCATATCAATCAGGAGGTGGTGCTTCCAACCTTCTTTCCCAGACCACACTCCAGCCGAGCTGAAACGGTCCTCCATACCCTGGACTGTAGAAGGGCTTTGAACTTCTACCTTGACCGTACGCGGGAGCACCGTAAAGCTGCTTAGCTTTTTGTATCTTTCGACCCCAATAAATTGGGGCTCCCGGTCTCCAAGCATACTCTGTCCATCTGGGTTGCGGACTGTATCACTTGGGCTTATGGGGCAGCCGGACTCTCCTTGGAAGGTCGAGTCACGGCTCACTGCGTTCGGGCTAAGGCCACGTCAGTGGCTTACCTCCGCTCTGTTCCGCTGGCAGACATCTGCCGGGCCGCTACTTGGTCTTCGAGCCAGACTTTTGCGGTCCATTACTGTCTCGAGAGGGAGTCCCGCAGGGACAGTGCTTTCGGACAGGCAGTCCTCCGTAATCTCTTTGAGGTCTGAGCAACTCCTACCCTCCATCCCGGATGTGGGCTACCGGTGGGTAATAATTCAGCGAAGATTCTTTCCTTCTGTGCTGCTGAGCTAGAGGGAGCTCATTTTTGTGCTTAGGGTCTCCGGTAGCCTTAAGCTTGGGAGTCCCATAAGTGAGGACTGACTTCCTGCTTGGTCCTGGAGAAAGCGTAGTTACTCACCTGTAACAGGTGTTCTCCAGGAGCAGCAGGAATCAGTCTTCACAACCCTCCCTCCTCCCCTTGGAGTTGCAATCGTCTGCTTACTTTTTTGCAAATTTTTATGCTGTCTTTTTTAGCTATGTCATCTGACTGGCTAAGATGGCACCCTTGGGCGGGAAGAGGACCGCGCATGCGCGCTGCAATTCCCAAAGGCTTTCTTTGAAAGCTGGGGAAAATTGCTCCGCGAGGGCTCCGTCGGCGCCGACGTCACCCATAAGTGAGGACTGATTCCTGCTGCTCCTGGAGAACACCTGTTACAGGTGAGTAACTACGCTTTCTGTTTACTACTGTAGCCACTACTTATATATAGGGTTCCTACTCTTGTATTTATAAATAGCACATTTTGGTGTTTTTTTCCAGTTAATTAGGGGTTCTCCAAGGGTAGAAAAGAAAAGTGGGGGGCAATTAGCAGGATCTGCTCACCGGCTAAACCATGGTGATCCCGATATTCAGCGGCACTATCTGGATGTCACTATAGACAGCAGAAAAGACACCCAGTTAAAACGGAGGCAGTGTGTGGACAGAGCAGGGACACTCGTGGCAGCTCTTCGGTTACTGGTAACCTGCAGCCACTAATCAGATAGCTAAATCTCATAGAGTTAGGACAGATCCATGGATGGCCTAACTTTCTGTGCTTTTTGCTGTCTAGTTAGTGGGTGAATGTCATCGCTAACCAGATAGCAATCTTTCTGTCCCGTGAAACCAGCTATTCAATGCCAGACGCCGAATATGCTGCGGTGTTGAATATCCAGTTTTAACTGAAGTGACAGCAACCAGACAGTTTACAAGTGCTGACTGCTGCCACTGAAGGTCAGCCCCAAGGTTTTTCACCCCACAGGCACTGTTTCTGGGTGACGTTTCTGGTGGAATCATATATGTATATTTCTGACACTTGGAAGAAGTCACTGCAGAAAAGGCACAAAAGCTGATACAAGACCATCCAGGGGAAGTAGTGTGATTTGGTATTTATCCAATATTTGGTATTTATTTTAAAAAAATTTATATCAGGGGTGTTTTATTGGTATATATTGGTTAAAATCTAAAATCAGAAGCCCTGTTTATCTTTCATCACATGTTTTCATTTATTGTTAGGTGTACAGAAAGGCCTATGGAGAGGAGATGAATGGAGACAGCAGCTATTTTAGCCAATAAGGACCAGTGGCCTTATTTACTAATAAAAGCTAATATTTTCTCAGCTTTATTCTACAAGCACTAGGGGGCATCCAATAAAAATATCAGGCAGTAGGTTTACAAAAAACTCAAAAGGGTGCCTTCTTCCCCAGAACAGCATTAACTTGTGAAAGCAGTGCCAGAGGACATTCAGGAGACAAGAATGTGTGCAAATGAAAGATGGCCAAGAATTACAAAAAGCGTGTTACCTTTTGAATGGACTACCTTGATATATTTCTGGACTACTTTTTGGCATTCTCTATTTTGCTCTATTTACATTTCTATTCTGCTTTTCCTTAGCAAAAGTTGAAAGTTTAGCTTTTCAGTCTGTAGCCATGTTCAAGCAATGTTTGGCATCTGCAGTTTGGTTTATGGGAAGAGCCATTAGCCAGTTCTAGACTGAACTTATAGAAATCTAAGACATGATGGCAGATAACGACCATATGGCCTCTCTAATCTGCCCATCAATACCACCTGCTCAACTAGTTGACTGTTAACTCATGTTACTTGGTTTGATTTGCATTATGAATATTTTATATTGTTCAGTTTTAAAGTTTATACAAAAAGTAGGTTACTAAATGAGAGAAATTAGCTCAAAGTCCTCACAGCACAATAAAAAGAAATAAGGTTGGACAAGTCATGTTGATGTACAGAAAGGAATACAGCTCCAGCAAGCTAGTTAAGAAATATAGAAATATATTACATTAGTCTGATAAACTCTATCACCTATTTATTTGTGTTGCCATTTATCTTCATATATTCAAGTAGACTAAAACGATGATCACACCATTATATCTTCAAAGGGTTAGATGATGGATCAGTATCAGGTCACCTTAAGGTAGGTACGTTTGACTCGGCGGCTCCCCCCTTCCCCCCCAACCCCCCCCCCCCTTGCTCCTCACCTCCGCCCCCCTTTCCTACCCTTCAAAAACCACACAACACTCGGGTTAGGCATTAACCGGTCGCAGCTTTATTAACATTCCAATGTTATCAAACTCATATTCCAACAAAGCTCATAACAATCAACCCATCCGGCGGAGCGATGCCTTACTAGCCATATTATTAGCAAGGTGACATCGACTCTGCCCCTGCCGCGGACAGGCCAGCGGCTAGTTTAAGTACCCTCCCCCCCCCCCTTCGCTGGCCTTGCCATATGATTAGCAAAGGTCAACCAGGGTTGTCCGGGTCGGAAGTACTCCACCCCGCCCTAAGCATTACGTAAGCTCCGGACCCCAGAAACCTCCGGGATCCTGCAAACCCCCCCCCCCCACCACCATCTGCAACACCCCACAAGCCCCCCAGCTCACTCCGCACCAAAGCAAGGGGAGGGAGGGTGGGACGCCACCTGCTCTCTCCATGCTGCCTGCAGAAGGGGTTCCTGCACGCGCTATGCGTTCCCTTCACCCCTCGCCCTGGCTCGCCGCAATTGGCTCCCCCGCTTTCCCTCCAACGGTGGGAGCCAATCAATGTAAATAACGCCGCTCCTCGGCCCCCGGCATGCTCTTCACCTGGCATACTCGCGGGGACGCCGCCTTGCCGCCCCCTCCTTAAAGGCAGCTGTCGGGGACTGCGCCCCACGGCCTTATCGTAAGGTAGGTACGCTTGACTCGGTGGCTCCCCCCTTCCCCCCCACAACCCCCCTTCCTTGCTCCTCACCTCTGCCCCCCTTTCCTACCCTTCAAAAACCACACAACACTCGGGTTGGGCATTAACCGGTCGCAGCTTTATTAACATTCCAATGTTATCAAACTCATATTCCAACAAAACTCATAACCATCAACCCACCCCGCGGAGCGATGCCTTACCAGACATACAAGGTGACATCGACTCCGCCCCTGCCGCGGACAGGCCAGCGGCTAGTTTAAGTACCCCCCCCCCTTCGCTGGCCTCGCCATATGATTAGCAAAGGCCAACCAGGGTTGTCCGGGTTGGGAGAACCCCACCCCCGCCCTAAGCATTACCTAAGCTCCGGACCCCGGAAACCTCCGGGATCCCGCCACCGGCACCACGCCATCCTTGTTGTGTGCCGCCCCCACCAACCCAGTTGCGACCAGTTAAACTGCCCTGCTGACTATGTATTCCAAGGCCTCCTGCCAATTGTTGAGCAGCAAATCCAGTCCCCCCGGGATAAATGCACCCCATCTTGTCTATACAACCCTACGCACCCCACATCCACCCATGGGTGCAGGATTTGATATCCCCGTGCTCACACACCCATCGACCGATCTGTCGATTCACTTTTGCCACTCCCCACGACCACCGTCGCTGAGCCCCACAGGCTGGCCTTGGAATAATGTCAGACCACAATAGCTGCACATTCTGAAACATCTCGAGCACCTCGGCCAGATCCTTCTGTGCCGCCCGTATCAACTGCCTACAAGTCCAGGCTCCCAGGTCATTCCCGCCCAAGTGCAACAGCAGCAGGGACGGCTGCCTCTTCACACGCCCATGGTGCCGAAGCAAAGGCAACAGCTGAGTACACCGTAGACCCCACTTGCCCAGCCATACAGTAGAACGGCCACCCGCGTGGTGTTTAGTCCAAAATTCAGCCCCATCGGCCGCACTGCAGCCTGTCGCCTGATCCAATAAACAAACAAGTGACCAAGGAGCCAGCAGCCGAGTAGACTTCACCCAGCATCTGAAACAAAAACAAGACATATTACACCCAGCCCCGGTCAGCCGACCATCCTTCTAAGGCTGTACATAGCCTTGAAAAGTCTGCGACTGCCAACGGCCAATGTGCTTTATCCCCTCCTCTGGGACGCCCGCCATAGCCGCACTGGTTGCCGCCCCAATGCGGAAAAAATGCGGGGCAAACTGATTGGGATCCTCCCCCACTTGCCACAGCACCAAACGCAGCACCACCGCTACTTGAAAGCAGGTTCCGGGGACCGATCCTCGTGCAAGAACAACAATCCCCCCTGCCCTGGCCGCAACTTTAAACAGGCCTTCACCGCAGCCACCGGGCAAGATGGGTCCCCCGGAATCTCCCTCAAAACTACCCCCACCCCTCACCCCCTCTGATCAGTCTTGGATCTCGCCAGCCATATCTGCATTTGACCCTCCCCAAATGTACATGCTGTACCATCAGCCCATTCCCCCCCCCGCAGCCCGACCCAAATTTGCAACTAACTCCCCCACCCGAAAAGCCCCGAAAAAGGCCAATGAAAAAAACGCCCTGAACAATACCGCCTTGTAAGGTGACCATGCCACCATCGGCACTACCGCCCAAAGTCTACCAAGTAACTCATGGGTTATGTGCCGCCTGCCATCGTGAGGAGTCGGCTGAGCACGCTCCCACCCTTGCAGCAACCTGCAGGTCAGAAACCTGCCGGCTGGGGAGCACCAGCCCACCGCCCTCGAGAAAAAGGCAAAGCCCGCCAAGTGCGTCTGCACCGATGCCTTTGAAGCCCCTCGGGTCTTCACCTCCAGCACGTATTCCCCCATCAGGTGGTCCGACACCCTTCCTGACTGCCATCCTCGAGACCAGAGAAACTCCACAATCCTGTCGCAGCCCCGCCAATACACCAGCCACGTCGCCTCTGACACCGAATTCCGCAACAGGTTCAACATCGCCGTAGGCCAAGCTGCCATAATCTCTCTGGGACCTTCTTGCCCTCTGCATCTGCTGCTGGCACCAACTTCCGAAACAGATCCCACTTAAAACAAGAAAGGGCATCCGCAATCCTGTTAGTGCAGCCTGGAATGCGCCGTGCCCCCGCACTGAAACATACAAACACAGACAAGCCAACACCACCTCCCTCATCAAAGCCGCTACTTGGTGGCACCGTGGCGCATAATTATTAATCATACTGACCACCGCTGTGTTATCGCACCACCAGATTACCTTGCGATTGCGAAGCCTGTCCGGCCATAACTCCAGAACCACCAAGATGGGAAAAAGCTCCAGGAAAGTCACATTGCTAGTTAACCCCACCTCCCACCATTCCTGTGGCCAGGCACCCGCACACCACGTCCCTCCAAAGTATATTCCTAAACCCGCCCCCCTCCCCCGCTGCATCCGTAAACAATTGTAAATCCCCTGTGCAGATTGCCGCCTCCATCAAAACCGACGTACCGTTGAACTCACGCAGAAAGCTATCCCAGACCCCCACCCCCGCCCTAAGCATTACCTAAGCTCCGGACCCTGGAAACCTCTGGGATCCCGCAGACCCTCCCCCACCAGCTGCAACACCCCGCAAGCCCCCCAGCTCACTCCGCACCAAACTAAGGGGAGGGAGGGTGGGACGCCGCCGGCTCTCTCCACGCTGCCTGCAGAAGGGGTTCCTGCACGCGCTACATGCTCCCTTCACTCCTTGCCCTGGCTCGCCACAATTGGCTCCTCCACCTTCCCTCCCGTGGCGGGAGCCAATCAATTTAAATAACGCCGCTCCTCGGCACCCCCCCCCCCCCGGCATGCTCTTCGCCTTGTGTGCTCGTGGGGACGCCGCCTCACTGCCCCCTCCTTAAGGGCGGCCGTCGGGGACTGCGCCCCGTGGCCTTATCGATATAAGAACCAAGTTTGTCACCCATAAAATGCAGCCTCCTCAAACTATGACTTTAAACTGGAAGGAAATGACTAAGGAGAGAAAATTCAATGCATGCCTTATTTTGTATATAATTATAATGAGCATTCACTGGGTTAAAGGAACTATACTGGCTTCCTGTTAAATTTATGTACATCCAAAATTATGGAATAAGGCACTATTGGTTATTCACTCAGAGTTTTAGCAAAAACAAACATAAAACTTGACTTTTTATTTGATAGCATTAGTTATATATGTTTATTGATGACTACAATTTCGGGTTTATATATACAAGTACATTTTTTATATTTATTAAAAAAGTGGACAGTGACATGGCTCTGGACTATATATGCACACATAATTGATACATAAAAGAATCAAATAAAACAAGACCAATTAAAAAAGGAAATAATATAAAATCTGGGACATTACCAGAACATGATTATTGGTACCCTTTAAACAATTCAAATCAGTTTGAACAGGAGAACCTCATTCCCACTGTGATCAATTGTCAGTACTCACATGACTTGGATCAACCAATGAAAGATGGCTCTAATGTTTAAAATGGCCACATTCACTCCCTGTTCCATTTTCACACTAGTGAAGACAAGAGACCATCAGAAAAACCATTATCACCAAACATCAAACTTCAAAGGGGTATAATGCCATCTCCAAAGACATTGGGATTCCTGTGTCTACAGTTCGAAATGTTATTAAGAAGTTTTCTGCTCATGCAACTGTCATGAACCTTTCAGGACATGGTGGGAAGAGGAAAATTAATCTAAGAAGTCTTTGAAGGTTAGTGTGAACTGTTGGAAAAACACCACATACAACATCCTAAGAGCTTAAGGCTGACCTGGAGCAATCTGGAGTGGTAGTTTCAACCTGCACCATATGCCACGCACTAAACAAAGAAGGACTTCATGGCTGAAGGCCAAGGAAGACACCTCTGCTCAAAGACAGATATAAAAAGGGACGACTGATCTTTGCCTGAATCTATCTTGAGAAACCACAATCCTTCTGGGAAAATGTTCTGTGGACAGATGAAACCAAACTTGAGTTCTTTGGGAATGCAGATCAGCAATACATTTACAGGTGAAGAAATGAAGCTTATAAGGAAAAAAAACACTCTTCCTACAGTTAAATATGGTGGAGGTTCCATAATGTTGTGGGGCTGTTTTGCTGCCCCGGGATGGAGGTCTGGAAGATATTAAAGGAATCGTGAAATCAGAGGATTACCAAGGCTTTTTGGAGCAAAATGTTCTACCTAGTGTCAGAAAGCTAGGTCTGGTACGAAGGTCATGGATCCTCCAGCAGGACAATGACCCAAAACATACATCCAAAAGTACAAAAGAATAGTTAAAAAGGAACAAATGGACTGTTTTAAATGGCTATCAATTGAGTCCTGATCTCAATCCAAATGAATTCTAATCTCAATCCAATTGAGATCCTTTGGAAAGAGCTGAAATCTGCCATTGGTAAAAGGCAGGGCCGGATTTACCTTGAGTGAGGCCCTACACCAACAAAAATTGTGGGCCCCCAGCAGGGGCGGCCCAAGGGGGGTGCGGACCTCATTTGCATAAGGGGCCTCATTTGCATAAATATTTGCATAATGTTACCATATACTAACTTTTAGTAAACGTGCCTCTTAATGAGTGTATGGATAAAGAAAGACTAAAAGATTTCTACATTACTATAATCCAGTGCCAACTGCCAGACACATTAGGAACTACTACAAACACTGCCCATAGTAAACCCGCCGTATCCTAACAGCACTACCAGGACTCACAAAGCACCATACTCTACCAATCAAAAGGCAACACTGCAAATATTAAACCAATACATTTCAGAGAACAACAATACATGACCTACTGGGGAAAGAGAACAAGTGGCAATGTCAAATAGGAATTATATAAACAGAACACCTCAGCTCAGTTACACATGCAGAACATAGACCATCACCAAACAAGTAATCACAATTTAGAAATAGGAAGACAATAATTAAACTGGGAATCCCAAAAGCCAAACTTGGAATGTACAACACTGTAGAAATAAAACAATACATTAATTTGCTCTTGTACTAAACAAAGCACAGATGTTAATGATGCACATTTACCAGAGCTGACATATTCCAATTAATAAATTCAAAATAAAGAGATATTTTTCTACCTTTTGTGCATTTTTTTCAGCTGCAATTGCTCCAGCCACTTTCTTCTGGTTTCTTCGTGTCTTCTGCTAACTCTCCATCGTCTGCTGTCCATTTGTCCTTTCTTCTCTCTTCTAGATTTTTTTCCATTCTCTCTACATCTGCTTTAACATACTAATCTTTCTCCTTTTGCTCTTTCCTCATTCCTATTTCATCCACTCAAATATTACCCCTCCATCCTCAATCCCCACTTACTCTCCCAATACCCGGCCAATTGTAGATTTTTTATCCCTCCCACACAAAATATTTTTCCCTTCTCCATTTTACTCTTCCAGCCCCATCCCATTCTAATCCTCCCCCAACATCAGCTCCCTTCTAGTTCCAGCCTCACCCAGCATCCATTCCCTTCTAGTCCCTGCATCAGCCCATTTCCAGCCCTAGCCATCCATCAGCCCATTTCCAGTCCTAGCCCCCCCATCACCCCACTTACAGTCCTTAACCCATCACCCCATTTTCAGTCCTTAACCCCCCATCACCCCATTTTCAGTTTAAGCCCCCCCTATAACCCATTACCAGTCCTAACCCCCCATCAGCCCACTTCCAGTCCTAACCCCATCAACCCATTTCCAGTCAGCCCCCCATAGCCCATTGCCAGTCCTACCCCCCCCATCAGCCCACAGCCCATTACCAGTCCTAACCCCATCATCCCACCTCCAGTTTTAACCCCCCAGCCCATTTCCAGTCCTAGCCCCCTATAGCCCATTACCAGACAACCCCCATCAGCCCACAGCCCATTACCAGTCTTAACCCCCCCAAAGCCCATTACCAGTTCTAATCCCCCCCCAACAGCCCATTACCAGTCCTAACCCCATCAGCCCACCTCCAGTCTTAACCCCCCAGCCCATTTTTAGTCCTATCCCCCCCCATAGGCCATTACCATACATCCCCCATCAGCCCACAGCCCATTACCAGTCTTAACCCCCCCCCCAAAGCCCATTGCCAGTTATAAGCCCCCCCCCAACAGCCCACAGTCCATTACCAGTCCTAACCCCATCAGCCCACCTCTAGCCTTAACCCCCCCCAGCCCAGCCCATTTCCAGCCCCAGCCCCCCAATAGCCCATTACCAGCCCTACCCCCCTGTCCTTTTCCAGCCCCAGCGCCCCCAATAGCCCATTACCAGTCCTACCCCCCCATAGTCCATTACCAGTCCTACCCCCCCCATAGCCCATTACCAGTCCTACCCCCCCCCATAGCCCATTACCAGTCCTACCCCCCCGGCCTAAAGTAAAATTTAATTAAAAAAAAAACCTGGTGGCTGCCGCCGCGGGGCCCCCTCTGCTGCCGCGGGGGCCCGTCTACAAGCTGGTCGGGTCCGGTCGGGTCTCTCTCCCTCCCTCGCTGCAGGCTGCAGGCTGCGAGAGACGCATCTTCGCGTCTCTCGCAGCCTGCAGCGAGGGTGGGTGGGAGCGAGACCCGACCCGACCCGACCCGACCCGACCAGCTTGTAGACGGGGCCCCCGCGGCAGCAGAGGGGGCCCCGCGGCGGCAGCCACCAGGTTTTTTTTTTAAATTAAATTTTACTTTCGGCCGGGGGGGATAGGACTCCTACCCCCCCCCCCCCCGGCCTAAAGTAAAATTTAATTAAAAAAAAAACCTGGTGGCTGCCGCCGCGGGGCCCCCTCTGCTGCCGCGGGGGCCCCGTCTACAAGCTGGTCGGGTCGGGTCCGGTCCGGTCGGGTCGGGTCGGGTCTCTCTCCCTCCCTCGCTGCAGGCTGCGAGAGACGCGAAGGGAGAGCGTCTCCTCGTGTCTGTGTTAAGCCCGCAGGGGCTGATGGGAAATCCCATCAGCCCCTGCGGGCTTAACACAGACGCGAGGAGACGCTCGATCTTCGCGTCTCTCGCCGCCGGGAGGGAGGGAGGGAGACGAGACCCGACCCGACCCGACCCGACCACCAGACCATACCATCTTGTAGACGGGGCCCCCGCGGCAGCAGAGGGGGCCCCGTGGCGGCAGCCACCAGGTTTTTTTTTTAATCGAATTGAAAAAAAAAAAACCTGGTTCTATTTTTTGTGGGCCCCTGCCGGTTGTGGGCCCTACGCCATGGCGTACATGGCGTATACGTAAATCCGGCCCTGGTAAAAGGAATCCTGAAAACATTCATGAGCTGGAACTAATCACATTGAAGAGTAGGAGAAACTACCAGCAGACAGATATACGAAACTTATAGATGGCTAACAAGAAACATTTGGAGGCTGTCATCACTGCCAAGGGTTGTGCAACCAAGGGTACCATTAATCCTGTCCATGTGATATTTTGGGGTTTTTCTCAGAAATTACTATGTCTAAGTTGCACAGTCTTCTTTTTTTTATACCTTTGAACATACTATTAAAATATTATGATGGCATACAATTGGAATATTTCCAATTATTTTTCAAGATAGTGTACACAACATACCTAAAATGTAAAGGTGCCAATAATGTTGACCACAACTGTACATTGTAGATGATTGCAATGATGGTTGCTATATATTGTACGTGTTTTGCTTTGAAATCATTTAGGATCAAAAGCAAATAATCAAATTGCACAATAAACTGAACTATTTCCACACATAATCCTTTCTTTTATGCATGAAAGGACTTTTGAAAATTGCTCTATAACAATACATTTTTCTGAAATAATTATGAAACTTTTCTTTCCTCAGAGTAGCAAGGAGGAGCAATATGAAAGTGCTTTGCAACAGGGATGTGCATTCATAAATGCACATTCAATTCATTTGAGCACCTAAGAATTTTAAGCACAAGCAAATTGCTTGTATACGTATATACTTATGAATTAACACAAATGCAATCAATTTACATGAAAAAAAAGTATTTGCACGTATAAAAAAATTGGTGAAACAAACTGAAAAAATACCCCAAAATTGGGAAAGATTCATTTTAAAAGAACACAAACCAAATGGTTTTTTTTTAGATGCACATCTCTATTTTGCCAGGGAACTATTTGGAAAAGGAAGATGATGTGAAGGAGGGGGAATGTTAGCAGAGAAATAACATTGTGTATAGGCAAAATATTTTCAGTCATTTTCAGAATTTCTTCCCATTTTTGAGTATTTTTTTCAATTCATTTCACACATTAGGTTTAATAAAAATATCTTAATGTGCATTAGAAATTTTAACATTTTAATTGATCATGGGCCCGATTCTGTAAGATGAATAGTGGGGCTGTACACTAGCTTCCTGGCCCATATTATGCAATGTAATCTCCCGCATGCACACGGCCTCAATGCGGAGGGCAGACCAGGCACCCAGATGTGCAGGGCCAATTCAGGTCACGGCCCTGAACGTCCACCAGCTGCCATTAGGAAATTAGAGTGGTCCACGCATCCCCAGCACACAGCCAGAGGAGGGGCAGGTGAGTCCCTGCTGCCCTATCTGGGCCCTGACTACCCCCTCCAAGGGTTGGGCAGCTGGGAAACCAGGGTCAGCACTGCGGCGGGCTGGCCATGAGTGGGGAGGACATCTCCTGTGGGGATGCAAGGGCATGCCGGGCCATCTCAGTGCCCGATCTTGCACCCACGGGAATGTCTAGCTTCTGCTTTGCAGAATCGGGTCATAATCGGGCCATCCTGTTCGGGGGCATCCAGATGGCCCGGCCGTGCCCCTTATGGGACTGGGCTCTATGTGCATTAATTCATAGCTTCAGATGATTTAATTGATTTAGTACAAACTACATTTTTTAAGATGTACTAACAAACAATGGGCCCCTTTTCCTAATGCTTAGACTGTGCTAAAGGGGCGTTAGGTAGCATATGCTATCTGTTGCCACACCCATAGGAATATAATGGGCCATGGCAATAGATAAAATGCTAACACCATTAAAATGTGCTAAGCATTAGCAAACGGACCTCCAACTGCATGCTAATAACTGCACATCCCTAGAGAAAAAGAAAAGGAGACTTCCAGGTTTAGATCTGTAGAAAAGTTTTGAATGCAGTTAGATACTAGTAGCTGGGTTTATCCTCGGTCTCAAAGTGCATTTGAAAATTCCATTGTATAGTACTGTCTTATTAATCATTCTTTTCTATGTAATCTGCAAACTCATTACTTCCATTTGAAAATTACATAGCTAAATTAACAGGATTGTAAATGCTGTTAAAACTATCTAATTAGTCTTTAATAAGAATAGATAAAACCTATTCATTAGAATAAAAACCTCAATGCTTACAAGTCTAGCATTTTTAATTTGTATAAAATTCATTTCTTTTTGGTGCAATAATCAGAATAGAAAACTATAAAATCTCAGATCTTGTTATCAGTTAGATATAGATTATTATGGAACATGACTTGAAAACATTTGTAAGTAAATATATTAAGATATTCTAGACTGTAAGAACTAAATGGATTTGAACCATACACGGGCTTGCTATATAAAATACCTGCTTAAATGAGCTATAGGAGAACTTCAAGTTGCATCCTTGGCTAGTGTTCGGCTTTACCACATCAAGACAGTAAATGTGATACAGTACGTCGCAGGCAAGCAAATTTACAAATAACAGTTTGAGGCTTAGGAAGGCAACTTTCCAACTCTGCACAGAAGGAGGACATTTTAAAAGGATTGCATGGTATTTACACATGTAAATAGCGGCTTTTATACACATACAATTCCCTTCACATCAGGTTTTCAGGATAAGCACAATGAACATGCATAAGAGAAATGTACACACAATATATTCAGTGCATGCAAATCTCTCTCATGCATATTCATTGTGATTATCCCGATAACCTAACTGGAGGTGTGTCCCAAGGACTGGGTTGAGAATCCCTGCTCTAGCTGGATACCCAGTTTTATGAAATCTGTCACTTAAAGGCGTAAGGACTGGCATTTCCATATGCAGAACTTTTAAGTAATGCTGGGGGGAGGGTTTTGGAAAATAGTTGCTCCTGCTATGTTTGCCACCAAATACATAAGTATTTCCCCTGGCCTTACTGGTGTTTTACCAGACTCCATGTTTCATAGGCATTTTCTAAACTACGTTGCTAATTGTAAACATTCTGACTTGAAGGTCTCATTTTATATCAAGATGCTCTATGTAAAATTGGACTTGAAAACTCTGCAGGTGCTTTTTACCCACAGATTCAGGGCTGGCTCAAGGAGCAATAGGGTTGCCAACTTTTTGAAAGAGAAAAACCTGCCACCTGTGGATAGCCATGTCTGCCCCTGCCCCTGCCCCACCTCCTACATTGCCCCCTGTTCTGGCCCCTGATCTGCCCATTAAAAATAAGTGCAGAGAGGGCAATGGTGCAAGCTTTAGCATCTGCAGGCTATATCAAGGTGGGGAGGGGCTACAAGAGATTGAACTCTTCAGTACCTATTCAGCCACAATCCCCTTCTCAGGTCCCTCCAACACACATATACTCTCCCATATGGCATTAAATCCAAACATATATTCTGCATCCACTGAACCCCACCCCCCCAACTGACCCCTTCCCCAGCAATTTAGAGCTAGAACTTTCCCCGTAAAACTTACCATACGAGAAAAAATCTCTCTCAATACCAAACATATTGGAAGGCATTCCAAGCCGCGAATAGCAGGGTTGGACGTGCGGGCTGGACGTCCAACCCGCGTTCAGCTCTGTGCTCCTATTCTGCTGGCAGCGCTCCCTACATATACACAGCGTTTGTGCAGAGAATGCTGTACATGAATGGGAGGGGTGAAGCAAGGGAGTGGCCAAGTGCCGGGGTATACAGAGGCTATTCAGGTCAGGCCTCTGTATGTACCCTGACACCAACATGGATGGCCAACCTATTCCGCTTCACTGTTAGGCTGCAGCTCCCCGCACCCAATGGCAGTGGCACAGGATGGAGCCTGCCCTTCTGGGCCCCCACTGATGGCCTGAGAGCATTTTGAGGGGGGCGCTGTAGGGCAGGTGATTCCACACAGCCAACTGGATGTGCAAGTGCCATGGCGACAGGACGCCACTGCACTGGCACATTAGACAGAGAGTTGTGCGGTGGAGACGGGCAGCCTCCGAGACATCTGCCTCCAGGGAATCAGGTGCACGCTGGGCCGTCTATTTTCCCAATTCCATAATTGTGGTTACGTATAGCTCCCATGGTTGCGGAAATGGGTCCAACTTGGTCCCATCCAAGTTTTGGGCATCCCCATGGCCCAGGTGTGCACCTTTTGGCTTCAGCCTAATTGTGAATTAATCAGGGTCAGTCCCAGAGTTGATTCAAATTGTTGGCACCCTAAGCAAATCTTAACCCATATATCCCCCCTGGCTGTCAGAATTTCTTGTTTAGCTTTCAATGCCCTACTCTATGCTGACCCACCAGAAGCGATCGCCTAGGTTGGCTGATCATTGGGCCTGGCCTGGATTTAATACAAAAAAGATAATTCAGGACCAACTGCAAATCTACCATGCCAATACCAAAACTCATACAAGGACCCTACCTAGAAAAAGGCAGAACCATAAATATTGCAGTGGGCCCTAATACATCAATAAACCTATTAGGAAAGTTGAACAAGCCAGATTACTACACATTCTTAAACAGAAACTCCAGGGGTGGCTCTATAACGAGGCCGAGTGAGGCAGTAGCCTCAGGTGGCATCTTCTGCAGGCAGCAAAAGATGCCCCCAAAAAGACCACCTCACTCGGCCTTCAAAATAATTTTAAAAAAAACGGCTGCAAGCACTGCTACTGCTGCAGTGGCAGCATGAAGTGCCCCGCGGCGGCCACCTCCCCGGGAGAGCCCTCACAAACTGCCCCGTCCCCTGCCAGCTCAGCTTTACAGAGCTGCACGAAGGGAGAATGTTTCCCTTTTGCGTGGCTCTGTTAAAGCTTTGCCCGCAGCACTGATGGGAAACAGGAAATGCTGTTTCCCTTCGTGCAACTCTGCAATGCTGAGCCGGCACGGGGGGGGGGGGGGGTTGGTGAGGGCTCTCCCGGGGAGGTGGCCGCCACAGCAGCAGCAGCGTTTTCAGCCAGTTTTTTTTCCCCAGTTCCCTAAAGGTCTGGAGATGGGCTGGGGGGGGGGGGGGTAGCACATTGGCTGATGGTGGGGTTAGAACTGGAAATGTGCTGATCTGGAGGGGGGCTATGGGGGGGCTAGGATTGGAAATGGGTTGATAGAGTGGTAAGAACTGGAAATGGGCTGATCAGAAGGGGGGCTAGGACTGTTAATAGGCTATGGGGGGGGCTAGGACTGGAAATGGGCTGATGGATGGTGCCAAAATCTAAGATGTTACGGAGAGTTTGCCGAGACTCATCAAGCCCACTGACTATTACCCTATGTTGCTAATCCATGCTTGAACAAATGATACTGCCAGGTTTCCCTCGGAACGTATCAAAAGTGACTTCATGGCTCTGGGACAGAAGGTGAAGCAGTTAGGTGCACAGGTGGTGTTCTCTTCAATCCTCCCTGTTGAGGGTAAAGGCCAAGGCAGAGAGGCTCGCATCCTGGAGATGAATGCATGGCTGCGAGGATGATGTCATCGAGAGCGTTTTGGTTTCCTAGACCATGGGATGCTGTTCCAAGGGTTGCAGAGCAGAGATGGCATCCATTTGTCCAAGAAAGGTCAATGCATCTTCGGTAGTAGACTGGCTAATCTACTGAAGAGGGCTTTAAACTAGATTTGTTGGGGAAGGGTGAAGAAAGCCCCCAGATAGGTGAAAGCCCCCAGGTAGATGATACATTAAATACCTTTATGGAAATGGGTAACAGGGGTAACATATGGAAAGCAGTGTTTATAAATGCCCGTAGTATGGGAAATAAGATCCCTGATGTTGAAGCTTTGGTGGGAGTGGCTGACTTGGATTTAGTGACAGTTACAGAAACATGGTTCACAGAAAACCATGATTTGGATATAACTATACCTGGCTATACTTTATTCAGAAAGGACAGGGTAGGAAGAAGGGGAGGAGGAGTGGCACTATATGTAAAAACTAATATTAAAGCTTTGAAATTACAGAGCTTAAAAGGGAGAGAGGAGGCATTGTGGGTTAAACTAGAAAGAGGGAAAGAGAAATCTATTTGCATTGGTGTGATATACAGACCTCCCTCACAAGAGGAAGAGGTGGACAGAGTTAATTGAAGACATACGCAGCATTGCTAGGAAAGGGGAAGTGCTACTGATAGGAGATTTCAATATGCCAGATGTGGATTGGCACATTCCAGCTGCAGTATCATCTAGAAGTAAGGAGATCCTGGATTCTCTACAGGGAGAACTATTCAGGCAATTGGTAACAGACCACACACGTGAAGGGGCCATACTGGACTTGGTGCTTACCAATGGTGAAAGTGTTTCTGATGTTATAGTGGGGGATCATTTTGCATCCAGTGATCACCAGATGGTGTGGTTCAGTATTAGGACTAGGGTTGTTAAAATCCATTCAAAAGTGAAGGTCTTCGACTTTAGGAAAACTAACTTTGCCAAGATGGGTCAATACCTCAGGGAGTCGTTAGCGGGATGGGAACAGCTGGAAGATGTAGACAAACAGTGGGTAAAACTGTAAGGGAATATTTTAAGAGCAACCAAAGTGTTTCTGATGTTGTAGTGGGAGATCATTTTGCATCCAGTGATCACCAGATGGTGTGGTTCAGTATTAGGACAAGGGCTGTTAGAATCCATTCAAAGGTGAGGATCTTAGACTTTAGGAAGATTAACTTTGCCAAGATGGGCCAATACCTCAGGGAGTCGTTAGTGGGATGGGAACAGATGGGGGATGTAGAAAATCAGTGGGCAAAACTGTAAGGGGATATTTTAAGGGCAACCAACCTTTTTGTTAAAATGGTAAATAAAGGTAAAAGGAAAAGGAGACCGCTATGGCTTTCGAAAGAAGTAGCTGCAAAAGCGAAGAAAAAGAGGGAGGCCTTCATGAAATACAAGAGATCACAGAGAGAGGAAGACAGGAATCTATATTTGGAAAAACTTAGAGAAGCTAGCACAGTAGTCAGGAAGGCAAAGATTCAAAAGGAGGAGGAAATAGCCAATGCAATAAAATGGGGGGATAAGACATTTTTCAGATATGTTAGTGAGAAGAGGAAGGGCAAAAGTGGTATTGTCAGACTCAAGGGTGCAGGGGGAGGAATATGTAGAAGCTGATAAGGATAAAGCGGAATTGCTTAACAAATATTTCTGTTCTGTGTTCACAGATAAAGAACCAGGAGCAGGACCTCTGAAAACACCCACAAACAGGAACAGAAGCGAGGGACATCTTGAACAATTTTCGGAAGACTGTGTTCGTGAGAAACTAGCTCAACTTAAAGTAGACAAAGCGATGGGACCGGATAGGATACACCCTAGAATACTGAGGAACTTGGGGACGTTCTAGCAGCTCCACTGACTGACCTTTTCAATGCCTCGTTGGAGTCGGGAGTGGTGCCAAAGGACTGGAGAGAGGCTCATGTGGTGCCTTTACACAAAAGCAGAAATAACAATGCAGTTGAAAACTACAGGCTGGTTAGTTTAACTTTGGTGGTGAGTAAATTATTGGAAACGCTGCTGAAAGAGAAAATAGTGAGGTTTCTGGAGTCCAGCGGATTACAGGATCTGAGGCAGCATGGATTCACCAGAGGCAGGTCTTGTCAGATAAATCTGATTGATTTCTTTGACTGGGTGACCAGGGAGCTGGACTGAGGGAGTGCCCTAGATGTGGTGTATTTAGATTTCAGTAAAGCCTTTGACACCGTTCCTCACAGGCGACTTATAAACAAACTGAGCACCCTAGGGATGGACCCTAAAATTACTGCTTGGGTTAGAAATTGGTTGGGTGGGAGGCGACAAAGAGTACAGGTAAATGGAGCTCTCTCTGAGGAGAAGGATGTTACCAGTGGTGTGCCCCAGGGATCTGTCCTTGATCTGATTCTTTTTAACATCTTTCTTAGTGATATAGCGGAAGGGCTGTCGGGTAAGGTTTGCCTCTTTGCGGATGATACCAAAATCTGCAATAGAGTAGACACCCAGGAAGGTGTAGATAACAGGAGGAGGGATCTAGCTAAGCTTGAAGAATGGTCTGGAATTTGGCAGCTGGGATTTAATGTTAAAAAAATGTAAAGTCATGCATTTGGGCTGCAGCAATCCAAGGGAGCAATATAGTATAGGGGGTGAAGTACTTTTGTCCACTAAAGAAGAGCGGGACCTAGGCATGGTTGTGTCTGATGATCTTAAAGTAACTAAACAGGTAGAAAAGGTGAAGGCAAAAGCTAGAAGGATGCTTGGGTGCATATGGAGAGGAATGGCTAGCAGAAAAAAGGAGGTGATAATGCGTCTGTATAAGTCTTTGGTGCGACCTCATTTGGAGTATAGTGTGCAATTTTGGAGACCGCACCTTCAAAAGGATGTGAACAGGATGGAGTCGGTGCAGAGGGTGGCTACTAAAATGATTAGTGGTCTTCATTATAAAGCATATGAGGACAGACTTAAGGATCTTAATATGTACACCTTAGAGGAAAGGCGGGATAGAGGTGATATGACTATGATGTTTAAATATCTTCATGGCATAAATGTTCAGGGAGAGAGCCTCTTTCAATCGAAAGCAAGTTCTGCTATGAGGGGACATGGGATGAGGGTGAAGGGAGATAGATTCAGAAGTGATATGCAGAAATATTTCTTTACGGAAAGAGTAATGGATCCGTGGAATAGTCTCCCAGTGGAGACTCACCGCTATGATCATGTTACCCCTCACTCACCGCTATGATCATGTTACCCCTCTTCTTTTTCGATTACATTGGTTACCCCTTCGGTTTCGTTATCACTATAAATTTCTTATCTTACTTCACCGGGTCATTCACACGGGTGAACCCACTTACCTGGCTGATCTCATTTCCCTCCACACCCCATACCGCCAGCTTCGCTCCCTTCACGCCAACCGTCTAGCTCTGCCTGCTCCTTCGTGAGCGCACCTAGAACAGACCCGACACTCGCCCTTTTTCTTTTTGGGTCCTTTTCTATGGAACACTTTACCATCTGCCCTCCGATTAGAATCTTCTTATCCGCACTTCAAATCATTACTCAAAATTCACCTGTTTAAACAAGCCTTTGACCTTCCCTCTGATTCCCATCCCTAAGATATGTTGTCCATGTCATTTTGTCTGTCTTTTTTTTGTCTCTGTTTGAAGTATGTGTTTGGTCTTCATAGTAATTTTAATAGTTTTAGCCTGTACTATCTTCTGTTTTGGTCCTCTTTCATGTTCACCTTTTATGTCCTTATTTGACTTTCTGCTTTCCTATTATTTTATGGCGTTCTTTTCCTTACTTTGCAGTGTTGACTTTTATTTTATTTTATTGTACACCGCTTAATGCTTTGGCCATAGCGGTTTATCAAGTGTTTTAATAAAGAATAAGGAATAAAGAATAAAGGTGGTCAAGATGAGGACAGTAACTGAATTCAAAAAAGCATGGGACAAACACAGAGGATCTCTAAAGGTAAAAAGGGGACTGTTGTAGTTGTTGATATGAAAGGACAGACTAGATAGGCCATGTGGTCTTTTTCTGTCATCATATTTCTATGTTTCTAGAACTGGAAATGGGCTGATGGGGAGGGGGGCTAGGACTGCTAATGGGCTACGGGGGGGCTAGGACTGGAAATGGGTTGATGGGGGGGGTTGAACTGGAAATGGGCTGATCGGGAGGGGGCTAGGACTGCTAATGGGCTGATTGGTGGGGTTAGGCCTGGAAATGGGCTGATTAGGGGGGCTAGGACAGGAAATGGGCTGACTGGGGGGTTAGGACTAGTAGGGGGCTAGCACTGGAAATGAGCTAGGACTGGTAATGGGCTGATTGGAGGGCTAGGACTGGAGTGGGCTGATAAGGGGGATAGGACTGGAAATCGGCTGGGACTGGAAATGGGCTAATGGGGGAAGGGAGGAGGGTGCTGCTGGCCCTGGAAGAAAACTAGGGGCTAGGGTTACAAATGGGCTGAATTGGGGGGGATGGTAGAATAGGACTGGAAGGAAGCAGATACTGAGAGGATCTGCCAGGGGAAGGAGGGGGCAGGAAGGGAGCTGACATGGGGGAAAGAGGGGGCTGGAAAGGAGCTGATACCTGGGATGTACTGAAGAGGGAATGGAAAGGAGCTGACACTTGGGGATGGGAGTAGTAGGTGAATGGGTAAAGGGGAGGAGGCTGGAAGGGAGCTGACATGCGAATGACACTGGACGGGGGATGGACAGAGGGTAGGATGAGTGGAAGGGAGCTGACGGGGGGGGGGGGGTGTGGCACTGGTAGTGGAAGTGAGCTGATACCTGGGATGCTATTTGGACTAGAAGGGGCTAGACAATGGGGAAGGATGGGGACTGGAAGGGAGTGGACACCAGTGGCAGTCGTGGGAATGCAAGGTGGTTGACATTGGAAGGTACTGGGAGGGGAGGACTGGAAAGGGGGCTGATACTGGGGAGGGTAACTGGAAATGGGCTGATGGAAGGAAGTGAAGAAAACAAAAGAAGAGATAAGAAATGGCAGATGGAAGGAAGTGAAGAAAACAAAAGAAGAGATAAGAAATGGCAGATGGACCATTGACCATAGAAAGAGAGCTAAGAGAAGGCAGGAAAGCAGAAACCTCAGATCGGGACCAGCATGATCAGAGAATAAAATGGTCAGACAACAAAAGTAGAAAAAATAATTTCATTTAATATTAGTGAATGGATTTTGTGCTGTTTTTATATTTTACACAGTATTGGGAAACTGCATCTCTTATTTATCTGATGTTGCACTGCATGTGGACTCTGGCTTCTTGGGGTTTCAGTTTAAATTTTGTCTACAGATTTTTATTTTTACTTTAGATTACGGTTACTTATTCTGTACTTGGTGAGGGTCGATGTTGTTAGTGTGTGACTGAGGTCAGGTGTTCTGTTAACATGGAGTTTGTACATAAAGATCTATACTGTACTGTAGTAATTTGACTTGTTCGGCTTTTCAAATAGGTGTACCAGGCCCACTGTAGTATTTACAATGATGCTTTTTTTGGATGAGCTCCTTATGTGACTTTTGGAAGTTTGTGCTGATATGGTATGGTATGGTAGGTTTGCTCTTTGTTGTAGGGTTTTGTATTAGTTCACAATGTGCCTGATACTGGAGAATAGTGGTTGTTGTTGTTAGTGAGATGATCAGAATCAGATTTTTTTTTTTTAAATATTGAGTTCTTTGGGTGAATGTCCTGGTTCTGCTCTGCACTTACTGTGGATGCAAAATATATGTTGAAAAAGAAAAAGCAAGAACCATAACACAGTTTATAACAACAAAATAAAAATGAGTTATAATTTAGTTTTATAAAAACTGTGCTGTTGGTTTTTGCTGTCTTTTAGTTCCTTGCTGTGCAAACAGGACTGTACCTAGCCCTGGGCAAGTGGTGCAGCCGCACAGGGTGCAAAGGCTTGGAGGGCGCATTTCGGCTGTGTTCTGTTGCCCTGCCACCGCTGGCAGGACAATAGCAAGTAGCCGAAATGCGCCCCCCCCCCAAGCCTTTTTGCAGCACTTTAAGCAGGTCTGGTCCCTTCCTCCTCCGTCGCGATGTCAGAGCAGGGAGGGACAGATCTGCTTAAAGTGCCGGCGCCTTTCAGATCGGGCGCATGCCCCCTCCTCTTCCCCATACTTCCGTTCAGCGCTGCCTGCTCTTTCCTTGCTGCTGGTGCCACCTTGAAAAAAACAGAGGGCGGCAGCAGAAGGGAAAGATCAGGCAGCGCTGGACGGAGGTATGGGAGGATGGAGGGCGTGCGCCCGAGCTGCAAGTTGCACAGGGCGCGATTGCAACTCGTTATGGCTCTGTGTGCAAATATCTTGCATTTCCTCCATATAATCTAATCGGCTTTTTGGTTAGGTTCAGTCTCTGATTGGATTTCTGAAAAAGCCCCGCCCCTTTAAGGTGGGGGGGGGGGTGCCATCTCATTCTTCGCCTCAGGCAGCAGATTGTCTTGATCCGCCCCTGAGAAATTCCATGCTAACAGAATACCCACTCCTGGCCACTCTCTCACACACACACACACTGGTTCCATGTGCAGGATGCCTGCATGCTGATGCTCTCAGGAAACAAGTGGAGGAACTCAGAGAGGAGGTGGCAAGGCTGAGGAGCAATCAAGACAGTGAGAAGTACATTGATGAGATGCTTTTCGCAACATCTAAGCTCTCCAGCAGAGGAGAAAATGGGAGCCTACAGAATGAAGAATGTTGGACACAGTCACCAGGGCCTGCAGAATCACTAACTTCCCCAGCTCATGAATTGAAGAACCATTATGCAGCCCTGGAAGTGGAGGAGGTGAAAGCATCTCTGGAAAGTGAAGAACCAGATCTCGAGCACCCCAAAAATACAGAATCAGTGACCACAAGGAAGCAAAGGGTAATGGTGGTTGGTGACTCTCTTCTGAGGAGTACTGAGATGTCCATCTGCCAACCAAATGATGCCCATAGAGGTATGCTGTCTGCCAGGAGCCAAAATCTGAGATGTTACAGAGAGTTTGCCGAGACTCATCAAGCCCACTGACTATTACCCATTTTTGCTAATCCATGTCGGCACAAATGATACTGCCAGGTATATCCCTCTGAGCATATCAAAAGTGACTTCATGGTTCTGGGACAGAGGATGAAGCAGATAGGGGTGCAGGTGGTGTTCTCTTCAATCCTCCCCATTGGGTAAAGGTCAAGGCAGAGAATCTCGCATCCTGGAGATAAATGCATGGCCACTTGGATGGTGTCATCGAGAGCATTTTGGTTTCCTGGACTATGGGATGCTGTTCCAAGGGTTGCACAGCAGAGATGGCGTCCATCTGTCCAAGAAAGGTCGACATATCTTCAGTAGTAGACTGGCTAATCTACTGAAGAGGGCTTTAAACTAGATTCGTTGGGGATGGGTGAAAAAAGCCCCCAGGTAAATGAAAGCCCCCAGGTAAGTTAAGCATTAAATACCTTTATGGAAATGGGTAAAAGGGGCAACATATGGAAAGCAGTGTGCATAAATGCCCATAGCATAGGAAATAAGATCCCAGATGTTGAAGTTTTAATGAGAGAGGCTGACTTGGATTTAGTGGCAGTTACAGGAACATGGTTCACAGAAAACCATGCCTAGGATGTAACTATACCAGGCTATAATTTATTCAGAAAGGACAGAGTAGGAAGAAGGGGAGGAGGAGTGGCACTATATGCAAAATATAATATTAAAGCTTTGGAACTACAGAGCTTAAAAGGGAGAGAGGAGGCACTGTGGGTTAAACTAAAAAGAGGGAAAGAGAAATCTATTTGCATTGGCGTGATATACAGACCACCCTCACAGGAGTCTTAAAGGGACAACAACCCTTTAAATTAATGTGTACCAATCAATTTGCTGATTCAAACCATTGGAAAGTTAATTGAAAACATACACAGCATTGCCACGAAAGGGGAAGTGCTACTGATAGGGGATTTCAATATGCCAGATGTTGATTGGCACATTCCTGCTGCAGTATCATCTAGAAGTAAGGAGATCCTGGATTATCTACAGGGAGAACTATTCAGGCAACTGGTAACAGAACCCACACGTGAAGGGGTCATACTAGACTTGGTGCTTACCAATGGTGAAAGTGTTTCTGATGTTATAGTGGGGGATCATTTTGCATCCAGTGATCACCAGATGGTGTGGTTCAGTATTAGGACTAGGGTTGTTAAAATCCATTCAAAAGTGAAGGTCTTCGACTTTAGGAAAACTAACTTTGCCAAGATGGGTCAATACCTCAGGGAGTCGTTAGCGGGATGGGAACAGCTGGAAGATGTAGACAAACAGTGGGTAAAACTGTAAGGGAATATTTTAAGAGCAATCAACCTTTTTGTTAAAACGGTAAATAAATGTAAAAGGAAAAGGAGACTGCTATGGTTTTCAAAAGAAGTAGCTGAAAAGGTGAAGAAAAAGACGAAGGTGTTCATGAAATACAAGAGATCACAGAGGGAGGAAGATAGGCATCTATATTTGGAAAAACTTAGAGAAGATAGCAAAGTAGTCAGGAAAGCGAAGATTCAAAAAGAGGAGGGAATATCCAATGCAATAAAATGGGGGGAATAAGGCATTTTTCAGAAATGTTGGATGTGTTGGAGGGAAGCAGAATTGGCAGGTAAAAGAAAGCAGGAATCATGATGCAATGCTGGCGAGTTGATAAGCACTGCATCGTGGTTGCAATGTTATTGTTGCCACTGCAGGCCCTGGAGTGAGTCAGCAGCAGCTGCAATGGGTGGGGGAGGGTAGCATAGAAGATCCACCTAGAGCACCTCCAGTCCTTGCACTGGCCCTGCATGAAGGAATGTATGATGAGCTTGCATATTGAGATAGAGTTTAGCAGAATGGATTTGTCTAAGATCAGAGAAGGTTTGCAGCTGATATATGTTCTATGAATGTTAATTTGGGATCCAGAGTAACTCCCAAATAAGAAATGATTCAGTGATAGTGACAGGAAATCCTGGAATGCATGGAGATGCTGAGGACTGATTTGATCTACCTGTTACCCAAGTAGCTTGACAATTAGAAGGATTAATTTTAAGGTGATGGTTCAAAAACCACGAAGAAACAGCGTTCAATCATTGGCTGATCAGGTTAAGATTAGGAGGAAAAGACTTGTACAGACCACAGGAAGAATACCATCAGCATATCAAAAGCCACCGAGGCCTTTATTATTAGCAGTATTTATCTCAGACCTTTCTAGTAGTAGATCAAGGTGAATTACAATAAGGTACTGAAGGTATTTCCCTATCCTCAGAGGGTTTATAATCTAGGGTTGTACCTGAGGCATTCAAGTGTTAAGTGATTTGCCCAAGGCCACAAGAAATGTCAGTAGGATTTGAACCCTGATCTTGGATAGTAGTAGCCAGTGGTGCAGGAAAAATGTTGAGGAGCAAAGGTGACAATATGGAGCCTTCAGGGACCCCACAAGAGAGCTGTGAACAGGATGAGGATTGTCCTAGAAGGATCCTTCAGGGACCCCACAAGAGAGCTGTGAACAGGATGAGGCTTGTCCTAGAAGGACACGGAAAGTGAGACTGTGATGATGAAAACCATGTCAAAATCCCAGTACCCAGGACATTGAGGAGAGACAATGGAACAGATTGTGGTTCACAGTATCAAATGCTGATGTAAAATCTTAAGAGACTACTAGGGCAGCAAGAGCAGAGTCAGGGCAAGAATGTATGTAGCGAAGTAACGTTGGTCTCGGGGCTATGACTCTTTCTGAAACTGGATTATCATAGATGAAGAACATTTGTTTTTTCAGTGTAATCTGTTAATTGGAAAAACAGAGATTTTTTTCAGTGAGTTTGGAAACAAATGATAAATTGGACACTGATTGATACCGTATTTATTTTTATTTTATTTATTTAAATTTATTTCTATACTGCCTTTCTTTAATTCAAAGCGGTTTATGTGTAACTAATAACCTGTACAGAGCAAGATTATACAGTCTGTTGTGTATTGTAACGTTATAACAGAACAGAACATCAAGCAGTAAGGGGGAGCAGGTCCTTCAAGGAGGGATTGTAGGATATAACCTATGTGCACTTTGGTAAGTGGGCAGGTAATTGATCTCATGTTAGAAATTATTTTTTTCTTGGGAGAGGATTGAGAGCAGCTTAAATGTAACTCATGCTCTGCTCCCTAGGACAGGAGCAACTTGGAGGATAACCAGCTAAATCCGTCATCATGGTCAATGTAACTATGATAAATAGGTAAATAATATGGTACAAAACAATGCAATTTACTAAGTGTCGTTCATAAAAAAAGCATTCCAAAATATTGCACCCAATCTCATAACAGTGATATAATAAACCACTGCATCAGGGGTTCTTAGCCCATTCCTCAGGACACATCTAGCCCGTCAGGTTTTCAGTACGCATGAGAAAGATTTGCATACAATGGAGGCAGTGTATTGAAATCTCTCTCATGCATATTCATTGGGATTATCCTGAAAACCTGACAAGCTAAGTGTGACCAAAGGACTGGGTTGAGAACCAGCAGGGCTTTTTTGAAGGGGTACTCGGTAGTACTGAATCCCGGCCCCTTTTTCATTACCTGATAAAATTGATCCATGGGCCTCATGTATTAATGAAAGATCCCTGCGTATGAGTACCGGCACCTTTATTGCTAAGAAAAATGCACCGAGGACCACTGAACTATATCACAGATTAAGAAAAAGAAGTATAATTAATTACTAATCTGAGTTCTTTTCAGCTAGGAACTGACTTAAAGGAACAGGTTCATTTAGGGTCGGTGCAAGGGTATTAGACACCAGCACCCCCTCACAATTAACGTATAGACTCCTAGCTCTCCCCCCAAGATTTTAATCATTACATTCAATCATAGCCATTTCAACACATCTCTCCCGGAACAATCCTATAAAAACACAGATTTGGACATTATGCATGTAAATATTAAACTTTGGTCTGTAACTATATACATAATCCAGGAGATTTCCAAAAGCCGCTAACAATGGTAAGGTGCCAATTCTTCCTGCAGTATGCCATGAGGAGTCGGAGTTTGTGGGGCTCTTAGGACCCATTGTCTGACTGTAGCTACTCTGCTTCCCCCCAAGAAGCTAAAGCCCTAGTCTGCCTAGTGGTTGGGCCAGCCCTGGGCTTATTATGCTTACGTTGCTACTGCTCGTGAAGGTAATGGACTCATAGCATTGCCTAAGCTAGGTGCACTCTGAGTAATTGCAGTCCAGGCAGTTATTGAAGCTCTGTTGACATACCTCAGTCCTTTGATTGCATTATTTATTAGGGATTTACTTTCATTTGAATTGAAACATGAAATTTCAATGATAGCTCCTATTTAATTTGTTCTGAAAACAAAATGGAAGTAAACTGAATGAAATGTCATCCATTTTTATGTTTTCATTCACTTTCAGTAATAGACACTTCCAGTCCCACCCAGGGCCGGGGCAAGATTATTAGATGCTCTAGGCAAACTTTCAGCCTTGCACCCCTCACAATTAACTTTTAGACCCCTAGCACCCCTTCCCCAAGATTTTTCATAATTAAGCCCAATCATAATCATCTCAACATCGTCCCTCCCAGAAAATTCTATAAAAACACATATTTGGACAGCATGCATTTAAATATTAAACTCTGTGTTATAAATATATACAAAATGACGGACATGTCCAAAACCCACTTACAAGGATAAATACACGATTTGCAAATTGACCAGTCTTCCTGCAAGTAAAAGTACTCACTGATGAGTCTTGTTTGTGTGGTTATCAGGACCCATTACTTTGCTTTGACTGTAGCTGCTGTTTGCTGAATTTCCAGATGCTGATGCCCTAGGCAGTTGCCTTGTTTGCTTATGGTTGGGCTGGCTCTGGCCTCGTCCCTCAAAAAAAGAAACAATGCAGGAAAATAATCAAGCCCTTCCCTTCAGCAAGTCCTGCACCTGCTTTCTCACTCCTCCCCCTCCTGCATCTTACCTCATCCTTGGGGCCTCAGCCGTCCTTATAAGTCAGGAACGATTCTCATTTGTTTCGGCCCCACTGAGTCCCTCTTTCAAAATGGTTCCAGCTAGCTCTTAAGGCCATTGCCATATTCCATACACCAAAATGGCTCCTTACAATCCCGAGTTATTAAAGTTGTCCAGTTAAAGAACTGTCTACAGCTTGCTTCTTCGCTTTTATTTTTATGACTTTGGCTAAGAAGATATAAAGAGAAAAAGAGAGAGAGAGAATGCTTAAGGAATAGTGAAATCCAAATAAGGAACAACAAAGGAGAAAATGTAGAGGCAGGGCTAGTGTTAAGAAAACAAAGGATTTTGAGGAGTGAGGCCTGCAGATAGATGCAGGAGTTGGAAAAAGATATAAACAAAAATGGCAGCGGTATTATGAAAATTAAGTTAACAAGGTCCCAATGAAAATGAAGAGTTTGAACAAAATAATAACATAGAACAAACAGTAAAAATACGCCAGGGCGCCAAAATAACGATGAGTTGCCACGTTACCAGGTTAGCAGTGACTACAACAAAATCCCAATTTACAGCAAAACAAGACCTAAGGTTATTTTGGCAGGCAAGAATTTCTGACAGAATTCTCTTTTGTCCACAAGGGGACAGTGTTTCACTGAGTCCTGGGGAAAAGAAACCCTCTAAGGAAGCATTTTTGTCATTTTGCAACAAGATTGCTGCAATCTCTAACCAATTACTTGGATTTTCTAATTGTTTCAGTCACAAGTAATTTAATGCATGATGTAAACCACTGCCTATCTCACAGCCCTTAACTAACTATTGAAAGAAAGTGTGTTTATCCTAACGTGTCAGAAGCTCCAGAGCTAGTTAGGGAGTTTTTCAGTCAGCTCTAGAATGTTAGACTGCAAACTAAAATATAAATGTTGGCAATAGGTGCTGATATTGTATCTTTAATGCTGCACAAATGCTTGCATGCCTTAGTCTAAAGTGAACTGTGCTTGTCCTGTACTCAGCAAAAGACCATTGCTGCTGACTTGCGTAACCGTCATCTATAAAACTCTGTTTATGTATATTTCATTTGAAACAGTTTTCCTTCTCTCGCTGGCAAGGAATCTGGACACGGGTTGTGGAAGTTAACGACTCAATTGTGTAAGAAATGAGGAATTCAGCATTCCGGAGTTCTTTAAATTGCAGCATTACAAATAGAGGGAAAGACAGTAATAGCATTTTTTTTCCTACAGATGCTGCAGATTAACAGCAAAGGCTGAAAATCATATACAAGTGAAATTTCACCAATGTACGAGCACTCTCCCCAAGAAGTTGTGGATGATATTGGTTTCTTATAGTCACAAGCACACTCAATTGAAAATGAGTAATCATGGTTAATTTAAATGCCTTATAATAATGTGTCTCTATGCTAATAAATACCTCCCCCCACCCCCCTTTCAACATCTTCCTCCCTTGTTTTGAAAAGAAAAGAACAGATAGGGACCCTAGATATGCACCAAATGAGTTATAATTAGGGCTTCTGTTTTTAGGTTTTAACAAAAAAACACAGATAAACCACTCTCTATGCAAATAAATGAAAGAAAAATGGAGTTTATTGGATAAACACCAGAAAAAAACATCACTGCCCCTCAGCCTCTCTTGCCCCTCCTCTGGCTTTCTTGTTTTCTCATCAGATTTTGTGCCTTTTCTGCACTGAAGGCTCTTAAGTGAAGCAAGGATTTAAATTTGATTCCAGTACAAATATTACCTGGTGAGCTTTGGGGGGGGGGGGAGGGGGGTGGATGGCAAGATTTTGCTTATTTATTTTTTATTTATTTAACAGGTTTTCAATACCGCCCTATCACTAATTCAGGGCGTTTTTACAATGAACATCATAGCAAAACATCTTTTACATAGAAAAGGATTTTGAACTTGGAGGATTATAGAGTTACTAGTGGAGCACTAACCAGGTAGCGGTCTAATATTGCCGCTAGCCAGTTACCCCATTCTCTGCCCCAATTCTACCCCAGAATGCCCTAACACACACCAATTTTAATCAGAAAACATCGGGGCCATAGGGGACAGAGATGGGGATATTCAATAGCAGTAATGCAGGTGCCTTCCCGTTTACTGGGCTGTAAACCGTGTAAATGCCTTTCGAATATCGGGCCCACAGTTTATCAACACCTAAGAATAGAAGCCCTAGCAATAATTTTATAGATATTAAGGGGATTATTTTAGAATTCTTATCCATGATTTATACATGTAAATGGGGAATACACATGTTGAACAAAAATCCACATTTGTATTCCCCATTTCATTCAGGGAATGCATGTCCGCCCAAAATTGCCCATTTCTGGATTTTGCACCTGCTCCCTAAAACAAATAGGTATTTAAGAAGTTGAAAAGTGCACATTTTAGAGCATGACATTATGGCACGTTTCCCCTTTCCTCCATTCAGTATTCAAGCATGTTCCTGTTGAGGACACAGTGGAAACAGCCAAGGTAAAGAGTATCTCTGCAAGATAGCAGGGGATTCGAGAGTGGACATATGAGCATAGTAATTGATGGTGTGTGTGCTGTGTCGGTGTGTCTATATATCAGTGGTATAATGTGGCTATCTCCGTGGGCAAAATTTAGTTGTTTATCTGTAGGGATATGAACAATGGATCTCAGAACGTGTGCGTGTAATGGAGGGTGTGTATATGTGCATGTCTCATGGGGGTGTTGGGTGGTATATGTGTGTGTGTGTCATGGGAGGTATCGGGCTGTGTACTAGTGTGTGTCAAGGGGGGTATCAAGCGGTGTGTGTGTGCATGTGTGTCAGAAGGGTTGTCAGAAAGTGGGTTTGTGGAAATGCCGTCTTCTCTGTCCCTTGTACTTTTCTCTGTCCTCCTACCCCCTCCCTCTATCGCTTGCACTATTTCTCCTCTCTACCTTATGCCGCTCTCCCTCCTTCACTGCCACCCATCCATGCACACTCCTTTCCCCGAACCCTTCTTCAGTCCCTCCCTTGCACTCCCCCAACTTCCATCCTTCCCCTCTACTCTTTGCACCTGCAGACTTTCTTTCTCTCGAATCCTACCCATTCCTTATGTTCTGTCCCTCTTTTTTCCTCCTAACCCCATTGTTGCCACTTCTCTGGACTTGCAACAGTAGTGACAAACAGCAGAGAAGCGCGGGACTACTGAATGTGCTGTATATCTGCAGCACTGAAGGCTTTGCCAGTCCCACCTCCTCTGACATAAACTTCCCGTTTCTGAGGGGCGGGACCAGCAGAGCCTTTAGCATTCTCTGCAGTCCTGTGCTCGTTTGCTGAATTTCGATGCTAATGCAAGTCCAGAGAAACGTCAGTGCTGAGGATGTCACCAGGGAAGGAGAGGGTGTGAAGGTAGATGCTGGCTATAGGTTAGAGCACTATTTTTGCCCCAACTCCAAGTCAAACTGGCAGGCAGATTAAATCACAGTGCTGCCTGCCAATTTAACCTACATATAATGTAATAACAGACTGCTTCAAGGATATTGCTCACTGGCTAACAGATCATTTATTTTCCCTCTTGCTCTCTTCATTCAAGATCTCAATATCAGCACTTACTTTTAAGCCAAAGACATCCAGCTCATTGTATCTCACGACACATGGAATCCCCAATTTCAACAAGAACTCAACTCTAAACTCCAGTCTATAGAGGACTGGCTCCATTGACATAAAGTGATCTTAAGCTCCAAAAAAACTGAGGCACTGTGGCCGCTCCACAGCAATGATCCACCTCCCTATCACCCATACATCTTCTCCACTCAAATCTCAATAAAACAATTCTATTCATTCTCTTGGAGTTATGGTAGATGCTCACCTCACATTTAGACCCTTGATTTCTAAAACCATTCTGGCAGGCATCACTCAGACTGAGCAAAAACGACTCCAAAACATACGAAACATTGCAGTAAAGCTTATTTACAAGACTAAATGGTATGATCACATCACTCCATTGCTTCGTGAACAACACCAGCTCCCATTTTCTTTTCATGTAAAGTTCAATATCCTAATCTTGATACACCGCGCTTAGTATTCTGGTCTCCCCGCATACTTACATTCTTTTCTCATTTCTTACTGCCCTTCTCGCACCCTTCACTCGTCAAACATGAATATGTTAGTTATCAAGCACACATTACTTCTTGAAACCTACCGCTCAATGGCCTTCAGTTTTCTAGCTCTTTAGTTATGGAACACTATGCCAATTCCGCAAACAGGCATCATATGGATTCTTCCTTTAAAAGGTTCAAGATCGGCCTAAAGACCTGTTTTTTTATCCAGGCCTTGAACAGCAACTAGTCCCATTTTCCTTTTTCAATCAAGTCTCTATCTATATTAGGTTTTATTTGGATACAAAAATAAGAGATATACAGACTATACATTAGAGATATGAGGAAGCAAGTCGTAGCAGCACTATTTATTTATTTAGCATACATTTGTATACCGCTACTTCCAGCGATCAGTAGCGGTTTGATTAACAAAATGGATTTGTACAATCATGTCAAAATTTTTGAAGTATACACACATTGATTTGGAGGAGAAAGCACAGCACACAGGGAAAGGTCATATGGAAATGATTCAGACATTACATATTTACTTATTTACATAAACTATGATTACGATTATGCAAAAGTAATAAATCACGTAGGAAAAGTACAGAAAACAGCTATCTGACTAATAACCACCCTCCAGGGAAGACATAAGACCAGTACCTTAGCTCTGCCAGGTGGATGGTTGCAGCTGCGGTGCGAGGCAGTCTCTGGAACAACATGAAGTCCAAAAGAGGCAGCAAGGCTAGATAACGTTGCTCCAGCTGTTCAGAGGTGAAGCCGCATAAGAACACAGAACTTTAGGTATCTGTGGGAGTCTTATTCTGTCCCGTGGCTAGTGGAACATCCTTGCACACACACCTAGTGCGTATCTGTCTCTGTTGTTGCAGTCTCAGTAAGTGAGACTGCAACAACAGAGAGGTCCACTATATGAGGAGGATGAATGGCGCTATTTCTTCGAGAAGACAACAGAAATAACGAAGCTACTAAGGCCGGACGTTGAAGCTCCCGCGGCTGGACTCTCTAATAAGATGAGTACAAGAGGTTGGCAGATTTTCAAGCGTTGAAACAGGGCCTGAAATAGGAGTGTGGCTCTAAACGCAGTACTGTGTTCGTTATGAGCTGCAGATTGGAGTTATTGTGATATAGCATTAAGGTTGAATGCCATTATTTCACAATATTTTATACAGTGGTTAGGTTACCACATAATTGATTAAAAGGGAAGTTACGCTTCAGGAGGGAGTTATCTCTCATGGCAAAAACTTCCGACAAAAAAAAAAAAAAAATAGTGGTGTGTTAACAGTGTCAGTTACTTAAGATTCACTCAAGAGGTAGGGTGTTGGTATAGATTAGAGTGAAGGGTTTTGTTGTTAATATAGAAACAGCAAGGAAGACAGAAGGCACGAAAAGGCATGCAAGTTCTTCTGTGCATATTGTATTATTCTTTGTGATGAATCCTTATCACATTTGGTGATTGGTTGGCATGAGACACTATGAAGCATCTCGGTCAATCAGGAGGTGTTCATCCTGCAAACAAAGGGTCCATAGTGAGACATGATGGTATGCAGTTGCAGACATCATTGCAAGTGCCCAAGGCCGATAGAATCATCTATGGATGATAAAGGCTGGAGAAGCAGGTGTTCTTGCATGTGGGCAGTTAATTGGCCAGGAACAATAGTCTTCAGTATGCACACATATAATCACTTGGCAGGCAGTTGCTTGAAGGTCGGCAGGTCTGAGGCTTGGAACACAACAGGAGTTTCTTGTAGCAGGAATCCATCTTGTTTGGTTCAGACTTTGGTTCAGAGCAGGCTATAGGATAACAGCCCTAAAAGCCCTTATCATCCAAGGAACATCAAGATTTGAACACACTATGCCAATACTGAAACAACTGCTCTGTGTCCCAATAACAAGTCGAATTAAATACAAAATCCTGCTACTGATATTCAAAATCACACATAACTTATCATCCACATACCTAAACATGCTCTTATACATGACACAGAACAACAGGGCCAGAAGACATAGCACACAAACTATGCTAATGATACCAACGGAAAAAACCAAAACCAATCAATATGCTGGAAACCGCTCCATGATTAAATCTGCTCTAGGCACAAACAGGCATCAGAAAAGTGCTTGTTGTGGCATTAAAACATTCAAAGGGTCTAGAAAAGATGGAGAATGAAGCAGCTAGCCTAAGATAGCAAAGGCCCACATGCGAATTTGAACCTGGCTACCCTGCTCCTAAACCACTATTTTAACCATTAGGCTCTTAGATGTCCCTGTTCTGAAATGCTGTTCTGGGGGCGTCTATGTAGACGTCTCCAAAAATGTCCACATCGGGCACGTCCATGTTTCTGGAATCGTGCCTGAACTTGCAAGTGCCAGCTCTTTTTCAGACGTTCTGGCTTTGATGTTCCAGATTGCTCTTGGACGTCCTTTGCAAAATGTGCCCTATGGAGTCCTCTGTAGTTAATTAAGGGCATCTGCATGTCTAGGTTCGAACAATGGCTCAGATGCAGTCTAAATGCAACAGTTATATGGTACATCTAAATTGCTGAGTTTTTTCCATTGATTTTTCCCATGTATATTTGTGAAATGGCTCCTCCCGCTGCACATGGATATTAATCCCCATGTGTTCCTACACTTCCTTATTTAGAAATGGCTCCATCTTTCACAGAGCTGTTTCTAAAATATCATTGGAACAGAGTGCATCCCAACTTCAGTGTCTCAGGTCAGATCTCCATGTACTATCTAAAATGTGCCTTTAAATAAATCAAAACAATGGAAGAGATGGTGGGATAAGGCGATTTGGACCATGAATCAAGTTGTTTGCCATGACCTTATTGATTCTTTTGTGGAACTGCTGCATGATACCAACTTACCCAGTCAGCTGTTTTTTAATGGACCCAGCTCTGATACTGTATTAAAGCTTTGGAGATTAATATTACTGATGTGGAGAAGGATTCTACTGTTTTATTACTCTGTGCGTCTTTATAGGATACACAGAATATGGCATTGACTGTTTATAAAATACTTCAAGGACAACAATCCTCTCCGACCCTGGGGCTAGAGGGAGTATGGGAACAAGAACTTGGTCCCTCTGATTTTGGAAACAAGGTTGTCGATGTTCCCTTTCTGCATCACTCACAGACTGTTTTTTGGCTCACAGGGTGCTGTAGACACCACATAGGCTTCATAAACTTAACTCATCCCTTTCAAGCAGGTGCTGGCATTTTGAAGCTGAAATAGGGACTTTGCTGTATTATGGATTAGTTGGGCTTTTCGTTTTTGAAAGTGGGGAGGGGCCACAACTAGTTAGGTGGAATTTGGTCTGTAGGTGGGAGTGGGAGTGGGAGGGAGGGAGGGAGAGATCCAACTGATTTGCTGGGATTTTTGATGTGGCTTGGGGGAGTAGGAGGGTGAGATGAGTGCCGACTGGTTATTATGCACTTAGTGATTTGTCTGGGGTGCCTCAATCCTTCCCAGACAGTTCCCAATAGGGACTGGGAGCTGTCCAGGAGAGATATTGAAAAAGGGGGAGGCCAGATTGGTAAATTTGTCAGTGTTGCGGATGGGTACATCCATGGCACTGGCAAGTCGGGGGGGGGGGGCCTGGTCGTGGCCTGGGGGGATTGGTGCCAGAGGAGGATGCCACTGCCAATTGGCAGCAGCCACAAAATGGCTCAGGCAGTATCGGCTACAGCTAATGACACCTCTTGAGCTGATTTTGACAGCCATCGCCTACTCCCCGCCCTGATCCCACCTCCCCCTGAGTCCATTGTGCAGATATTGCAGAAAAGTGCCTGTGATAGCTGCATATTGACTGTGTTACCTGCTACTGCTTGGTGATATTTCCATTTTAGCAGATGACACAGTTTAATAGATAAACCCCTATGTGTCAACTGATGCGCCCAATGACTTATGAAGGAGGACATGCTTTGTATTATCTTTTCATTCCTAGGGTACCTGATGACCTGGGGTGACATATTTTTCAGGCTGTGTGTATATTCTATAATCACAAAAGTAATGGTTTTCAAAAAATTAACAAGGGCATCTCCCTTTTGTTTGATTGCATGACTTTTCACCAGACTGCAAAGTCATTTTCTTTATTCTACTTCTTTAAACTGTTTTAATGTCTTCAAAGGAGCTTGAGCTTCTAGTTCATCAATACAACACAGCACCACAACAGTCCTGTTTTACAGTAATATATCTATTGAATCCCATTTCATGAGAGTTTCCATACATTCAATCTTCATGTGAATAAGGATGGGAAAACTTTCAGGTCAGAAAATCCCAAATCATCTTTCTTAGAGACAGAGAAGTAGATATATGTTTAGAGAGTAATTTTAGAAAGTGTAAAACTTAGTTTAACATATAGAATGACATATACATATATAAACGTATATGCAGGAGTGACTCTATATATGCATGTCTTTTTGTAGATGTATAAAAAAGGCATTCCTAGGGGGCGGAATTGAATGGAGTTTAGAGCTTATGCTTATAGGGGGTCATTTTGGAGGCCCTAATTGTGCTTTAGATGTGCGAAAATGGGCATAGAGACTTCCAAAGCACAGAGAGGTCCCCAGAGCAATTTTAGAAGCCGGCATTGAAGACGTCAAGTCTGAACGGGGTCATGGTGGAGGCCTGGCTGCAGTGTTTCCAGGAACCTGGACTTTCCCGCCGGATTTCAGAAACTTTATGGCCTTCTGGCATCACATCTGTGTTTAGACCTGCTCTGGGCATGAACAGGCATCTGAAAAGTGCTCGTTTTGGCTGAAAAACATTGAGAGGTTGTAGAAAAAAGAGCCCTCCATCACCCCCAGTACTCAGCACAATGCCAACAATAGCAGCAGTGGGATTTGACTGCCATGTTTCAAGCCCACTACTCAGCTATTCCGAGACATCCAGGTTCTGAAATACGACTCTAGGGAGGTCTATGAAGGTGCCCCTACAGATGTTCATCTCAGCCACGTCCATGTTTGCCAAACCATGACTGCACCTGGACGTGCTTGCTTTTTTTTCAGACATTTTGGCTTAGACGTCCCAGATTGCACTTGGATGTCCTTTCTAAAATTCCCCTTCTAAAATGCAAGGTAGATGTGTATAGCTCATCAGACATGCGCATGTAAACAGTTTTCATGCCTATACACGTCTGCTGATCCTGGTTGCATGATTTTAAAAGAGAACCTTTACGTGTGTGTCTCCCTTTCTAAAATCAATGCTTTTTACACACACACTGGCTGCATCCACTCAGACACTTCCGCAGCATATCTGAGAGTAAATGCATGAATCTGCAAAAGCTCTCGAGCAGGAAGTGTAGAGAAGCATTGATTATGAGAACAGGACAGAGAATGATGAGATAAACAATAGATTATTCTTTTTTTTCTTGGCTCAAGGAGAACGGGTTTTGATGGATTATTTGATCTTTGCTGGAAACACTCCTTACACACGGGACACCTGCTGGGTAAAATTGCCAATCTCTTCTCACGCCATTCTCTTACTTTATTCATATTTCATGACCACATATAAAATGTTTTAAATGTGTTAAGACAGCTCTGTGGACAGAAAACCAACATTTGGATGATTGTCTTTTATGAAGCTGCTTTCTTGAAATACATAGTGTGACCAAATAAATGTTTCCTGCTGATGCATCAAAGCACCTTATGGAGCTCCTGATAGTACTGAGTTAGGAACATTCGTTTCACAGTGGTTTTTCCTAATTATAACAGTTTACTTTTGGCAGCGCTTGGTTCCCACCAGATTTCTAATTCTCCAGCATTCAACAGTGCCAACTTTGGCCATCTGTAAGAGCTGAAAACTTACAAAACTTGAAGCTTTTACTAAATCTGAAGGATGCGTCAGTATGGATTAAAGCTTGACCAACACAACCGGCGGAAGGAAGAAATCATCGTACTGCATGAATCAGGAATTTCGCAGAGGGTTAAAACAGGAATGGCAGAAGATAGCAAGCTTGCTGCAGTTGATGAGCCGTCCTGTTCAATCTGCATATGTTGCTATTAAATTAGAATTCTGCTTTTAATTAAAAGAGAAATGTCAAGAAAGAAAAAACTGGCAAAGGCCTTGGTCACTGCTGTGAAGTCTCATAAAAAACATTAAAATGGTGGTGATGGGGAGGGGAGGAAAGGGGGCTGTTTACACAAAAATACAAGCTACTAAATCATTCTCGTTGTAACCCTCGGAATTCACATACTGCCACCTTTGCATAGATGCGTGGCTCGGCATTTGATGTTTTTCCCATTTCTGCATCTCCTTGTTCTCTATTTTCCTCTGTATTATTCGCATGCCTTCATTTTATCTTTTTCAAAAATTCCCAGGTGTTTCTTTAACTGTCAGAGGGGTTTCCCTATAAAAGGTGATTCGATGTGCAGCTGGTCTGTTTCTTCACTTAAATTATTCATCTTAGTCCTAAGAGACTTCACTGAAATAGCAATGCTAGCACAGAACATAGTAGATGAAACTGGCATTTCAACAACAAAGCACAATGAAATCTTTAGAAACTTTGCATTATCATGTTTAACTCATATAGGGGCCTATTTACAAAACTGTGTTAGATGTTTAGACGTGTGAATTACTGTGGATATGCCACTTTAATAGTTACACACAACTTGTTATCCGTGAGCATCTGCTAATTACAGCATTGAACAGCTAATATGAAAGAGGGCCTGGGACGGGTGGGAACTGTACCTAAGAATTAATGCTCAGGCCATTACCAACATGGCAGATAAAGCAGTATAGTTAATGCCACCTCAAGAGGTACAACTAACTGCATTGTAGTAGCAACTTTTTCTCTAGATTAATTGCATGGTTGTCTTCCCCCAAAGTGCTGGAAATGCTCCCAAAGAAACGTGAATTCATTTATTTAATATATCATCTTTGTGACATATTATTATAAATGGTTTACGTGTCAGAACAGGTCAATCAAAGACTGAAATATGGAAGATTAAAAGAGCGAGGCAGAGAAAATATCAAAACAACAGCTCCATTTAAGACTCAATAAACTGGGTTCTTCTTTTAAATATGTTGGTAAGGTGTTCCATCGCTCTGAACCAATCACACTAATGGCTTTAGGTCTCCATGTTGCCTTATGAAAGAACATCATACCAGGGGTTTCCAAGAAATTACCTTGGGAGGAACATAATTGTGTTTTCAGAGTATAGCTTTGTAGTCTATTTTTAAAATACAGGGGTTTTCCTTTTCTTAAGTCCTTGTTAACAGGAGTAGCCTAGTGGCTGGAGCACTGGCTTGGTAACCAAGTGACCAGGGTTTGATTCCCACTAGCACCCTTTGTGCCTTGCATTTGTAATTGTTAAGACTAGAAGTTTAAAACTACATCTCTCCCTTACATGAAGTTAGTATAATTTTCTCAGCAATGGTTGAGCACTTTGATATTTCTTGCCTCCTAATAAAAATCTAGCTATAGATTTTTGAGTAGTTTGTAACTTTTCAATCATTTTCCTTTAAGTCCCACATATAACACATTACAATAAACAAAAGTATTTAATAATATTAACTGCATTATCAACCATACAGCTCCTTTTCTACTAAATATCTATAGAAAATGATGGCAGATGAAGACTATATTGCCTATCCAGTCTTCCCATCTACCCAGACCAAGTACTAAACTCTACAACCCCTTCCTCTCTCTCTTCTGTGGCTGTTTCCATACTTTCTTGAATTCCAATATACTTCTGTTGCATGAATTCCACCACCTTTTCCGTAAAGAAATATTTCCTTAGATTACTCCTGAGTTATCCTCTTTCAACTTCAACTTAAGCTCTCTTGTTCCAGTGTAAAGAGGTCTACCTCATGCACTCTCCTTTTCCATTAAAGCATGCAGTTCTCTTACATTAATTTTGTCTATTACCATGTGTTAACTAGAAAACCTTAGTGCAGCAAACAGGGATTTTAATAAATAATAATTGCTAAAGAGCATTAAAAATAGGCATTACATACCTTTTGAACCTGCTTTAGTCCTGTAGGTATGTAAAAGCAGGGGCAGAGGAAGGCCCTGACCACCGCCCCAAGTTCTGCCCTGCATGTATAGAACCGTCTTGTTCTGTTTGCGAGAGATCAGATCTCCATGGGCAGAACAGGAAGGGTCTTTACCACAATTCTGGCTTTGCTTCTGTCCATGGGGGCTGGGATCCCCACGGGCAGCCTGCCGGCTGCGATAAGGCAAAGACCCTTCTTGTCTACCAGCGAGAGATCGGATCCCAATAGGCAGAACAGGAAAGGTCCAAGCCATGATCGTAGCAGGCAGTGGGCTGCCCATTGGGATCACATCCCCCAATGGCAGAAAGAGCAGAGAAGTTGTGATCGCAGCAAAGGCCCTTCCTGTTTTGCCCACGGGGATCCAATCTCCTGTGGGCAGACAGGAAGGATCTTCCTGATCGTAGCTGGCAGGTAGCAGACTGCCCACAGGGATCTCATCCCCTGCGAGCAGAAGAAGAAAACCTTCTCCTTCTGCCTGCTGTCTGTCACTACAATTTTTGGTAGGGCCAAGGCTCATGTGTTCTACCCCTTTCCGACACCAATGTTTAAAAGTGCTGCTTGCCACAGATAAAGATCTTATTTCTCTTGCATTAGAAAAGGACCCCAGCAGTGAACCACCTTGGAGTTTGGTAGTTGCAGGAGGTGTGGCCAAGTGCGCCAGTTAGGATTGCTTCTAAGAGAGCAGACGAGGCAAGATATCACCACCACAGATGGAGATAGCTTAGTCCTTCGTCTAGGGTCCCTCTCCTTTATGAGTGGTTGTTGCCTGCCAATGATGCTAGTTTTAAGGGGCCTGGCCAGAAACACAGGTTAGAAATGCTTCCCAGCATGCCTCCTACAAGATGTTACTGCCTCAGATGATGAGTTCCCATCACGGGTTTCACAATACTAATCAACAGAGGAAATATGATATAGTGTGTGCCTAGATGGAGCCTGGAGGTAGCGGGAATGAAAGCTCGGGTTGGCTGGGGTGGACCTAGCAGTCATCCTAGAGGCTGCTGGGAGGAATTTGCAGATGGGCTGCAAACCTCCCCAGGCTGCTCCTTAGGCCATGCTCCTTTGTTTGCATGCCTGTGGCTATGCGCCACAGCCAAAAGCATTTTTAAATATTAGTAGGAATATTTCAGTCCAGTGTCCCAGCAAGGTGTGGAGTTTGGCTCCCACAGCTCCTGCACTTCCATGATTGGGACACAACCATTCTCACTGCCAACAACAAACATTCCACCAGTTTTTTATTTTCATGCATTAATAACCTGCCATGATCCATATCACCCAACAAGCAGAGAATAAGGTCTTTATCACTCTCCATCCCTGTAATCTCCTGTACCTGACAGTCGCCCAATCATGGAAGAGTCAGTGGTATCTGAAAGCTGGAGAGCTCATTCTTTGAGAAGCTTTCAAGTTTGCTGAAGGGGAGGGAAGAGAGCTTTTTCACCTCTTGGGCCCCTTTTTGTCATTCTATTTTTCAGCAGGGATGAATGGGGGGAGGGGAGGTGGAGGATGGTAGGATGGGGGCACTGTTCCCTCTAAGCTGTGCGCGCGCACACACCTCACCGAGCGAGCGCACATACTTTACAACAGAGCGCACAAAAATTACGGTTCTGATTCTGATAGAAAACAACACAGATGTCTTAAAATTTAAAAGTTGTTGTGTATTTACAGTTTTCACAAGTTCTACAATGTTTTCCAGTGCAATCAATGTGGTGTACATACTGTATTCTGATGTGTTGTCAAATTTTAAAGTATATAACTCCGAGTGTCGTTATGTGGCACACAAAAATTTAACCTTCCTTCAAAAGTTGCACAGCTGATATTTTATGCGCACACAGCCTACAGAAAATTAGAGGGAACATTGGATGGGGGTAACACATACACGTTTCTTTATCGCTTTCTGCTCTCACTTGTTATGCTATGCGAGGGAATGCTCTCTTAATGACCCTGTATGGACATTATTACCACATTTTGATGGTTCTGCTATATAGTTATGCACCTGTAGGTGAAAGAGGTGGGAAATATGCAGATTGTGGATCAGTGGAATGAGATATTTTGGACTACTGGAAAGAATCACAGAGGCAATGGATTTGAACACTGATGTTTTTGCAAGAGTTTGTGTTTGTATTTCCATATAGAAAATTAAGCTGATAAAAACATATTCCAGTTAGGAGTATATAATTCCTTCCTGATTAGATTTTCAGGGTGTACTGTAAGAAAACGTCTACTAAATTAAACTGCCAATCCCCTCTTTTTGCCCACTTAAGATGATGCTACATACTTATTTCCCACCTGTTGGGTAGCTCATTTAGCACCCTCACCCTTCCAATGAGTTTCCTGTAGAAAAGCAACCTCCACCTGCTCAATTCTAATAACCTGCAATATCGTCCATTAACTTAGCAGGATAATTCACTCCACGAACATTCCTTTCAGTGTACCAGCAGTTATTCCAACATACACCACACACACAATCACCTGCTCCCCCACTTTCACATCCAAACCCCAAACCTTCCACCCTCTATCTCTCCTCCCACCCTACTTACCCCTACATCCCAACAATCCCATTCTCACCATTACTGAGCTGGCACTTACCGCATGCCCCAACTAATCCAACACAGTCAAATCTGTAACCCCATCCAGACCCTGTTTCCAGAAGCATTCTTTATCTTTATCTTTATTAGAGGCTTAATATACCGCTCAATGCAAAAGCGTCAGAGCGGGTCACAATGTACAAAAAAAAAGACTGCTTAAAGGAAGGAAAAGAACGCCAATTGAGTGACAGGACAGGCAAAGAGAAGGACTAGAAGCTAAAGGGAAGGTCAAGGTACAGACAGATTGCGAGAAATCAGCGGGGGGGGGGGAGGGGAAAGAGGGGAGGAAGGTGGAGAAAGATCAAAAGCTAAGCAAAAGAGATAAGTTTTCAGGCGGGCCTTAAAGGTTTTCACAGAGGGTTCCAGGCGGAGATCCGGGGGAAGCGAATTCCAGAGGCGGAGTCCAAGGAAGTGGAAAGCAGAGGAGCGGGTGGATTCAAGGTGAGCCTGAGAGGGGGAAGGTAAGGTAAGGTCAGACGATTGGCATGGATTGACCGAAGAGAGCGGTGGGGAGTGTGAAGGTGGATCAGGTTGGCGAGGTAAAGAGGGGTGCCTGTGTGAATGGATTTGTGGGTGAAGGTGAGAACCTTGTATTGTATACGGAAGGGAATAGGAAGCCAATGTAATCGTATGAGAAGTGGGGTGATGTGGTCAAAGCGAGAGGAACAAGTGAGAATGTGGGCTGCAGTGTTATGAACTCTCTGTAGGCGTTGTATTTGAGATTGGGGAAGACCGGCCAAGGAAACATTACAATAATCAAGACAAGTGACGACGAGTGAGAGGAGAAGAGTGGAGAGGAGAATTCTGCTTTAAATAAACCATTCACTTCCGTCATAGTCCATATAGCTCCATGATCTTCATTGCAGCCTTCGATTCCAGTCTGCATGCAATCACCTGGGTCCTAAAATAATGCACAAAAGAGAGAACAAACCAAGAAAGTACCAGGGCAGGAAAACCTCAGGACCTCCTTCAGTGTCTGTGTCCCTAATTGTCCCTAACAAATACTCTTCTTAATACCCTACATATGTTGAATTGTAATACTTAGTAGATTTTTCTATAGGTGGATTCTAAATTAAATATATAATAATAACAGTACTAGTAATAACGCCCTCCATATCCTGTGCTCCACGCCCAGGCATTGGTAATGCTATGTAGCCCTCTGCACTCAGTTCCCCTCCCCCTCTTTAAACACCTCCTCCAGGCCTCCACCACCCAATGCTCTTTTGGTGACACCACGCTTCTCCTTCCTACTTGTTCCATTGCAGTCTGGCTCCCAACTCCTTCCACAGATTCCAGGAAGACCTCTGGGGAATAGAAAGACTACCATCTCCCTCTAGCCCAAATCTACGGTCGAGCTGTGTAAATCAGGCAAAACCTCAACATTTTTCATGGAGGAGCCTCCAAATCAGTACAAATGTCACTCTCTTCTGGGAAGTCTCCATGAACTTTATATTCCAATGACCACTGCTCTCTAGCCTTCCACAGCACCCAGTCTTTTGCTTGACAGTAATGTATCTTAACCAGAAAAAAATGCAGATCTCTATTAGTGCTGGGATGCCCCAGAATTTGATGTGCCTAGTCACTATACAGTCCTGGAATGCTGCTCTCTGCTTCCACAAATCAACCAGTAAGTCCTACACAAAGCAAATCATTGGACTCCTTTCTTCCTTTTGGTGGATCTTCACCTGCCTTATGCTACAGTGTCAGGATCCATCTTCTAGATCAGGGATCTCCAATTCCAGTCCTAGAGGGCTGCAAAACAGTCAGAATTTCAGAATATCCCTAATGAATATGCATGAGATAAATTTGAATACGATGGGGGCAGTGAATGCAAATATATCTCACGCATATTCATTATACCATTCAACTCAATAAATCAACTAATTCAAGTATTCTCAAGGTGCATAAAATAAAAACAAGCTAAGGCTTAAACCCACCAAACAATCAGAAACCATTTTTGCAGTCCTGTGTCTGCCACCTTCAGCTAAGTGAATGTGTGCACTTTTGTTTAGGTGGGCTGGAAGTCTCCATTGATTAGTTCTGGTTTATTTTTTGTAGGTTCTGGAGACTATCAACTCAGCGATTGAAAATGAGTTTTGAAGAAAGGTCATAATACCTACAACATTTGAGTCTTTAGTAAAGTTTTGGGATTTAATATGATTTAATGCAGTAAACTAGGGGGCATTGTTTAAGCATTTCAACAATAGCCTCTGTTATAGACTATGTACATGGAGGGAGTTTTATGGAGCCTGTGATGTGAAGCTCACTGGATCCCCTGGGGGCCTACGTGCTGCTGCATTGTGGGACAAGTTATTCCCTGAGGCTTTTTCTCCCTAATACATTTTTGTATTCCAATACAATAGTTACAAAAATATCTATAAATATTGCTGGTTTCTGATTGTTTGGTGGGTTTAGGCCTTAGTTGTTTTTTATTTTATCCATCTTGGGACTACTTTAATTAGTTGATTTATTGAGTTAAGTAGTGTTCTGGGAGTTGTTTTTGGTGATAGTGATTTACTTCCAGTGGTTGTGGTAAGTTGTGAGTTATGTTTTAGCATATTCATTAGGGACATCCTGAAAACCTGACTTGTTTGTGGCCCTCCAGGACTGGAGTTGGAGACTCCTGCTCTAGATTATTCACCTTCTCCTTGAGATCCTGTATGTATTTATTTCTCTCTTTGTTAATGAAGTTGCTACACCCAATTTCTAGTCCTCCAGGGTAAACACTCGGCCCTCCAACTCCTTGACTCCCAACCCCAGACCATCAAGCATGCTGTGTATTTCTGCTACTGAAGTTTCTAATTGGTGTAGATCATTTGAAAAATCTGATCTTAGTCCTCGTATTTCTCACTTACATCCTCCAGTTCACTGAGAAAGCAGGCCTTCTCCACTACCACATTAAAATAGGTGCTATCCTACTAACCCTGCTCGATGGCTTCCTTGTGGTAATCACTTTTCTGATCAGCTTTTCCACCTATGTTTTTTCTGTCTACCCTGTAGACATAATGTTTGGAGGCTGGTGTTTACTCTCTACAGACCAGATGGTCTACATCAGGGGTCACCAACCTGCGGCCCACGAGGTCCCTTCGTGCGGCCCGCGAGGCTCTACCCCGGTTAACATTACGTGCGGCCCGCCAAGGATTCCCGCCATTGTATCCACGCGCTTGCAGCTCACCGACGACCACCTGCAAGCGTCCCTTCTCCTGTCAGTGTCATCTGTGAAGCCGGACTTTAAGCGTTTGTCTGCTAGCATGAATCATCAGCCATCTCATTAAATTCCATAAAGGTGATCAGCCATTGTTTTCATAATTTTGCGTTTGTTGTTTTTTTTCGCGGAGGCGGGGAGAAGGGGGGTGCGGCCCGCGAGGCTCCCGGTAGTCGGCTGTGCGGCCCGCGGCCCTCTGGAGGTTGGTGACCCCAGGTCTACATAAACAAGGATGATCCTAGATTTAAGTAAGGGGCACACATGGAACATCAGAAAGAAGACTCATCACCATCTTCTAGGCTATAGAGCACCCTCGTCGCTATTTTAATTTAGGGGCATATTGATTAAAGTGTGGTAAGTATTTACACTTACCACGCCTTAACTTCAAAAATGAAGATGCAGTGTGTGCAAAGACTGTGCAGTAACTGTTGGGTGCTTGGTCAGCAAATGCCCTTCAGTTAGTGCACAGGGCACATACTTTCCAAAGAGGTCTGTGTTATATGCATCAGAAGATCGGCGGATAATATGGGTGCATTCACTCTATCTGCTGATGTGCATAACACCAGCTTCTATGCTGTCCCAACACTCTCTCAGAAAAAACAATGGCACCAATTCCCAATCACATCAGTACCTTCCACCCATTCACCTCGGTCACAAGCCCTACCTGGATGAGATTCCCCTGCAACACAAGCCCTCTCAGTTTAATGTTCGACACTCCCCTTCCCACCAACCTTCCTGACACCCAAAGTTATCCCTGGAATCTAGTGTATAGTGCAAGAGAAATCTCCTCCTGTTTCTGTTCATTTGCCACCCGGTTTCAAAATGGTCTATCCAACCCCTAGTGGTAAATTGTGGTACTAGTTAAAAAGGATTAATCTGTGGTCAGTATGCAAATAATTGTCATATCCTTATACTGTATTGGGGTCATTCTGAGGCACGAATAGCAGGGATGGACGTCCCATTGGGACGTCCATCCCCATTATTCAGGCCCTTTCCCAATCCAATCTACCTTCCCCATGTGTTGTATGAGGAAGGTAGACGGGGGCAATGTTAGGGTGGGCAGTTGGTGGTTGGCGGCTCTGGACGTACAGGGCTGATTCCAATATTGGCCCTGTACATCCGGGGCCAGTGGCCTGAACGGGGAACTCATTCCACCTCCGAGGTGGAATAAGGTCCCCTAGTCGGCAAGGGGTGGCAAACCCGGGCTGAGGAAAGGGCAGGGAGAGGGCAGAGGACATTCCTCGCAGCCCAACCCTGTCCTTAGGAGGCCAGATCGGGGGTCGAGCTGTGGGGAAGGCACTTTGCAGCCGGCGACTGGGAATCGCGGCTTTTCAATGTAGCTGCAGTGCCATGGCAACCAACATCATGGCACCACAGCTCCATTGAACAGCCCTGACTAAGCTATCCGAGCAAGGCCTGTATGCACAGGCTGGACTGAATCGGGGTCCCGGCCTGCACGTACAGGCCTGGTTGCGATTGTTATCCCGCAGGGCTAGACGTGCCCTGCGGGATGAGAATCGCAGCTCCTTCTGTGCCTCCAATTCCAACCAGGTGCACAGAGGGCCAACACATCAATGTTGGAATCGCACCCTATCTGTTTAAATCATTAAATGGTCCAATATTATCCATATAAGAATGGGGTAGATTAGGGGAAAAATAAGGACAACTGAAACAATTATCCACATGGGGCAATATTTCGTTTTGGCCTCCTGAATGGGAGGTCTGTACTGAAAATATAATGCCAACAATGTGATCACACCATCCATTTATTCAGTGCCACTATCAGTACAGTTTTGAATATATTGCTTAAGATAAACATTGGTGCCATCATTAAGCTTATGCCAGTTGTCATGCTGACTGACTATTGTTACCATCTTATTTTATAATATACACTGGTCACATTTATGATTTGGTAATCCAGTTACACCCTCCTGCTTTACTTTTGAATCTACTTACAGAGGTTTGCCTCTTTACGTTTTTGTTAACTTTGATGTCACTGCATGAACACTTGCAATGTACATCGTAGCATCTCTGTGAATGTGACTTATGCCTGAAGCAGATTAACGTACAAGCCCTCTTTTTGCTGGTTTCATCCATTTCATTATGATAAGCATACAAAATGATACATTGTGATTCAAACTTAGTCCTAGTTATTGATAGTTTTGTAGTAGAATCAGTTTCTCAGTGTATAGAGTGGTATTAATTGTTTCAGAAAATGTTACAGCTAAGAATAAGACTGTTTTGTTTTCATTTCCATTATATGATTTACCATAGAATATGTTCCAGGGATGCTGGAACTACAGCTTCTCCTATAGCTTATTGAACAGATATTTTACTTCAGAAGTTCTTATGTGTCTGGCTCAAATCCATTCATTTAATATGAATTTCCTATTAGTGACTCTCTGGATATTTCCTACAGAAAAAAATGTCATAAAAAAATACTTTCAGCTTCTTTCCTTTGGCTTAAGCTTGACGTGTGCCCTTCTGAAGTTGGGTTTTTGGTTCAGTTCTACACTAGGGATTGGCAACAGCTGACCTGTAAGAAAAAATCCTCTAATAAAGGGGGAATATTGCATTCCTAGCCCATTTTAAGGACTATCACACATTGGGAGGCACTGGATAATGTGCAGATGGTCTTTCATTGCCTTTTACTTATAGCTGGGTTGAAAAGAGGTGTTCTCCCAAGTGTGTTTAGGTTGGGGAGTAAAACAGCATATGCATATTTGGCAATTTCAAAAACTATGGAGGTGATCTTAGGTTTTCATATGTAAAAACTGCTATCCCCAGCATTTTTAGGAGGTCGCATTACAGTTAACATAGAGAAAATTTTGATATTGCATGTTAACTGCACAGCAAATACATTTGATGTAGTTAGCTATATCTGTTGAGGTGGTATTAACTGCTCTGTTTATTTGCATTGTTAGCAGTGCATGGTAAAGACTCACATTAAACAGTAAACAGGCTCCTTGGGGGCATGTTTACTAAGCTGGGCTAATGGTTAGCAAGCGCTATTTAAATAAGTGAGATTACTTACCAATAACAGGGGTTCTCCATGGACCGAATGATAAGTCAGCCACACATGGGTGATGTGATCTAACAGTGCCATAGAGGGAATTGCTCTCCAACAGCTCAGAAGAATCTAGAAGACTCTTCTGAGCATGTGCCAGTCACCCCACCTACATGCCCGCCCCATTACCTCCTCAGTCCATACTCTAGCTGCAGGTAGGTTCATCCTAGGGGAGGCAGGTGAGTTAGTGTGGCTGACGTATCCTGCTGTCCATGGAGAACCCCTGTTACAGGTAAGTCACCTCATTTTCTTCATGGACAAGCAAGATTTGTCAGCCACACATGGGTGACTCCTTAGCCAAGTGTTGTGAAGGGATGCTTCTCATAGCCATTTGTGTTCAGCCTTCACAGCCTGGGGTGAGCTGTGATAGGCTGAAGCTGTGAGGTTAGATTGGTTATCCGTATCCATATAGCAGGGCAGGACCATCCTATGGTTTGCACAGAGGACGGCACACCATACTGAACTTAGCGAACATATTCCCCCAACTCCTCCAAAGTCTTCCAAGAACTACCCAATGTTCATAGTGAAAGGGAGGGTGTGTATTTCTATGGCGTTTGATTTCCCTGGGCTAGTCAGCCCTTTTGGTGATCTGTGTCTGGGACCTTCTAAGGGGAGGGGGTCAAACGTTTGCCTATTTGAGCCCTTCTTGTACACTGAGGTCAGTTGATTGTATCCCTGGAGATGGAAAGAACTGCCTCACGGCGCTTCTGACTCATGATGAGTGTATAGCAGACCTCTGGGTGGTTCCATGGAAGAGGCTTTTGGTGATGTCTCTCCATTACATGTGGAGGCTTTGAACACTTAACTCCCTCAAGCCAAGGGGTGTGTGGCTGCAATGTTCATGCATCCCCAAAAGCCATGGCCCCATGACACCATAGAGCCACAGCTCCATGCAGGAGACAGACTGGGCTAGCGGGGGGGGGGGGGGGGATTAATTGGACACCTAGGTGCCAGAATCAGGGCATGGTGTGCACGTCCAGGCTGGTAGACCTGATTCTGATCCCACAGACTTGTCTAGCCCCCGTGGGATCAGAATCAGGTGCAACCGGAGCACATCCCGGTTCTGATCAGCCAGAGAGGTAGTGGATGCACAGAACAAAATTGGCCTCCACATTACTATGTTGAGGTATGGACAGACTGACCTCTTAGGGGGAGACAGCCACCAGAAGCAGCCAAGCTGGAGTGGGTGACAAATGCCACTAGGACACCTTTTGGTGGTGGAGTCTGAGGCTGGTCTCAGTTCAGTGGCCTCCCAGGCAAACATCTTGCAAATGAGTCACCTCCCTTACATAGACGGAATTGATGTGAGGTGCCTCATTCCGTGGTAGGTACACCTGGTGCTTCAGTGCGGTGGCACCAAGTCTGTCCTCATTGCTGGCTCCAAGTATTACTGCCCTAGGCGAACCTTAGCCTTCACTCCTCCACTGGCTTTCAACATCCATTCTGTAGCTCTAACAACCCGCTGCTTGCTGCCTCCTAAGAGTTGTTGTTTTAGGCGGCTACCTAGGTTGCCTAGTGGGTGGGCTGGCTCGACCCTGAACAGCACTCATCTTGTTATGGGACAAGACCAGATGGCAGTCCGTATGCTGCTGCGCTGTTGCGCCATGCATATTTGTCAGCCGGCCAGGGTAAGAGAAACATGGGGTAGAGAGGCATAGGCAGCCAGGAGACTTAGCCCCACTCGCATTTCTTTGCCTGTGGTGGGGAGGGTTAAGTGATTTGTCAAGGATCAGAGGCATCAGAGGTCTCCCCATTCGCTGTCCATAGCTGTAGCCGCTATGCTATTTCTCTGCCTCAATCTAAAGGCAGCACATAGAAGAGAAGGGGCAGCCAAGCCCCTCATTCAGCAAGAACTGGAGTTTGCCCCAGGGCAGGAGCAACTGAGGAAGGCAGCAGTGTATCCAAAATGGATTCTGACAGCTGCGCATGCTCCAAAAACTATTGGCACCTTCTTTAAATTGGGTTGACCTCTGGGACATAGGAAGAACTCCCATTCTGCCAGCTCCCCCGGAGTACCATCAACATGGGGAAGAGTGATCTCAGAGTCAGCTCCCATCCATGCCAATGGAGACCCTCAGCACCCTGCCACTTCTGCTCCAAGGTCAGGTAGGAACAGAGGAGATGCTCCTGTTTGGCTGTACCCCCCCCCCCTTCCTGTGCACTGGCTTTATTTGCCTGAGATCAGGCGGAAGAGTGGTGGAGGGGTTTTCTTGGCAAATATAACCAGAAATAGGTTGCTTGGCCTTTTCTTCCAAGGCAATGGAGGGTAAGCGACTTGCCCAAGATCCCAAGGGGTGTCAGTGGGAATCAAATCCTGATCTCTTGGGTACTAGGCTGTTGCTATAACCACTAGGCTACACCCCCGCCTCACCTGTGAAGGGATCAAGTGACCTGCCCAAGGTCTGCAACCGCAGCACTGAACATTGGACCCTGGAACCTTTGATTCTCAGCCCACTGCTCTGCCCACTAGGCTGTTTCTCTGCCATAGCCTGGAGGTGTCCCCACAAGGATCCATTACATCAGTGCATGGAGGAAGATACTGAGCTCCTTGGTCATGCTGGCATAAGCTACCTGCTGTAGAATGACACCTCTGGATGCTGAGAAGAGGACAAGCAGCATGGACTGTGTTACCTTTTAAGACTCTGACAGAACGTTTGTCATGTGGTCTAGCTCATGGCATATCTTGTCTTAACTGAAATGATTCAGTCTGGGCACTCTGTGTCAGAGCTGGTGCTGGCACATCCTGTTGATAGAGATATTGGCTTCCTGTCCATATGATCGAGTCCACAGTCGAGTTGTGATGCTGGGTCTGGCGCACTTACTCCCACAGTCTGGTGTGCCAATGATGAGCCTGCCTCAGTGCTTTCGAGCCCTGCTCTGATCTTGTGCAGCCTGCAGGAAGCCCTGCTGGGCTGTGCTCTGCCAGGACAAGTAATGGGTGGATAAGCGTAGGACTGGCCGCTCCCCATTATGGCAAATGGCTCAGTGCCAGAAGGCCCCTGTCATTGGGGCAATTGGCTCAGTGCCAAAAGGAACACTGTTATTGGGATGGTTGGCTTGGTGCCAGAAGAACCCCTGTGATTGGGGCAGTCAACGGTGCTACACCATGGAGCTGTCCTCACCGGGCCCTGTAAGTGAGATCAAACGTGCTGGGCACTTGAGAGTCTTTGTTCTCTCTCCATTGACGTAGTGATGTGCCAGCGAGCATTCCTCACTACTATGGCACAGTCCAGTGCAAGTGATGGGAAGCAGCTGAGGCTGGTGAAGGATTCGGCAGGCTGGGCTGCTGGTGATGAGGACGTCTTCCTGCTAGAGTGGAACGGGCTGGGAAAAGGACCAGTTGGGGTGACTCTTGGATGATGCACTTCCAAAATGGGGGGTCCTCCTGAAAAGCTGGGCTGGGGATGAAGGCCTTTTCCCAGCACATTCTATGGCCAGCTTGCTCTTTGCTGTGGTGTTGGCCTGTTCTGAGGAGTGAACATTGTAGAGATGCTTGACTGTGACTCCGCCTGAGCAGTCAAGGTCGGTCACAAAGATGTTAAGAGGCCGAGGCAGCCATAGTTTGTTGGCTGCGCCCCGTTCGTCTTCACACAAGCTGTCCATAGAGCCTGGCTGTCTTGGTGAGATTTCTCCAACTATCAGCAAGCCACCATCGGGTGGGGAGTCCATTGTGAATCCCTTCACTGTCTGAATGCTGAGCACATTGCAACAGGCCGATGTGACTGGCACATGCTCAGAAGACTCTTCTAGATTCTTCTGAGCTGTTGGAGAGCAATTCTGTCTATGGCTCTGTCGGATGACATCACCCAGTGTGACCGATGCATCCTGCTTGTCCACGGAGAAACATGTTTATCTTGATACCCATTTTACCTTTCATGCTAAGATCTCTTCTCTGCCTTTTCAAATTCCTCTTTCAGACTTTGTAGAAAGTCTGCTCAATTTGCTCTTTATTAGAAGAGAAAGACCTTCAGCATCTTGTCCATGCATTCATTAGAAACTGTTTAGGCTATGGCAATGAGCTGTAAACTGGTATAAAAACCTTTTCTCTTAAATGTCTTCGATCTATCCAAAACAAGGCCACCAAACTTCTCTTTAGCACATGGAAAAATGACCATATTGCTCCACTTTTGGTGCCCAATACTAGCTTTCAATCCCTTTTAGATAAAAAATCAAGATCTTAATTCTTACTATTCATACAATGTATTCTAGTCCATGCTGCATAGTTTAACTGTCCCCTCACCTCTCGAAAAGACCCACAACTCTTCTTTCAGCTACTCGCGCCCCTCCCTCTGGAATTCTATTTTAAAAAAAAAAAGCTAAGAGCTGAAAACTCTATAGGAAATTCAGAGCTAAAATTAAATCCTGGCTTTCTTTTACAGGCCTTTGGGGACAGAAGAGCGTCACGGGAATTATTCTCAGGACCCGGTGTTTGCTACTTTTTAGAGCTATATTAAATGCATATGCAACATGTAAAACACTGCTTTCTACTCTGAAATGCCTTATAAAATCACCCCCATAATCTACTGAAAGGGTCAATAATGACAAAACCTGTGGGCTAAATCCAAATTTTAAAATACTGAAAAGGATACTCTGATCTGGTTTTGTTATTTTTATTGTTTTGTTGTATGGGCAATACCTACACAGCATTTGTGAATTCTTCTGATTATAATCTTTCCTCCAGGCTTCTCACTCCAGATGAATTGAAACTGTACAGCAAAGGTCTTTCTATTCACGCTGACCCTTTTTCTATGTACTTACATTGTGCTCAATTCTTCTGTCAATTGTGGATTTCATTATTTTGTGCTAAATCTCTTCTACATGAAATCTATCTTTAGTTTCTAGAAAATCATAGCTGCTGCTTGGTCTTGATAATCCTAATATTGTTTACTTATGTATTTATTTATTTGTATAAGTGTATGCTTTCTGTCTAATTAAAATCAAAATGGCTCACAATATTGCATAGGAACAGTAGCTTGCATCTAGAAAAAACAATGAAATAAATGGATGTTTCAGAGGGATCTCTGACTGAACCGGAACAAAAACATGGGTTTGTCAATTTAATGCAAGATCTGCTTTAAACTCCTTAGTAACCAATACTACAATTGTCATTAAGTCTTCAGATAAAGGTGACAGCATCATTTTAATTACTAAACATGCCCATATTGTTGACAGACCCAGTTCTATACTCCCTTAGAGGCAAACCCGGCAGCTCTGCGATCTACTCAGATTCAACAAGTGTCTTCTGTATTGTCTAATGATTTCAACACTGTCAAAGAATTAGAATTTCTTTTTGAAAAAACATCCATGATTCCATCCGCCAGGCAGCAGCTCCATTATGGAGCTGCTTTCAATATATTTGGATAAATGTTGACAGCCTCTGGTCCCTCAACTTGCCTTTTACATCCTAGATACTTCTCATTTAATTTTAATATTGAATGATCTATGTTTATGTTTTCATTTTTTGAGATTTCATATATTGTTTTTTTGTAACTCCAACAAGACAGTTTACAATGGTCAATAAAAATAAAAAATAATGAGAAAGAAACTCTAATTCAATACAAGACAGAGAAAACAAACAGAAGGAGAAAAGACAAAAGTTAAACAAAACATAATCAACTAGAACCCAAAAAGGTATCTTAGCATTAGCAAAAGATAATAGACAAGACTTTGGGGATTTATTATTTGCAAGGAAGCTTGTTATGGTATATAATGATTTAATAGTCCATTTTAGTGTGCATTGATGCCATGAATTTATGAACACACATTTCTTGTCCTTGAAAAAAAAGATCCTTTCATTTGGTTATTTTTTGCCTTTGAAGGATTATAATTATCAGATCTGTGTCTTGGGACTTCTTTGAATGCATATTGTGGCAGTGTCAAATACACAAAGCAAATAGAGCACACTACAAATCCCAGAATCCCTTAGGATAGGGACAGGAAGGCCCTTGCCACCAATAAAGCCCCTGGTGATTCAGAAGAAGGGGAAGGGTGGAGTTTTCCAGAACAAAGAACACCCAAGTTCATTTCCCCTGGGCTAGTAGGAAAAGAAACCCAGGAGTGGGTGGAGAGCAGCTGCACATGGAATAAACTCTATTGGAATATTCCTCAAGGTAATGAGTTTATGGGCTGCTCCTTTACGTACCTTTAAAGACTGTTTGGGAATAAAGCCCAGTGACCCTTGCTGAACTTACCTTGTTGACTGCTGCCCTGCTGTGTGCAGAATAAATCCTGAGGGGGAGTAACAGCTGGAGTTTGCTGAAGCTGCCTGGAAGCAGTGGACTGGATAAAAGGCAGACAAGTTGATACCAGCTTGGAAGCGGGAGGTATGTGAATTGAACAGTTTCTCCTTGTGTGATTTGGGACCGAGACTGTTGTTGGCTAATGGCAGGAACTGAACTTCTGTGAGGCTTTTAGCACTGGGATAGCAAGTTGAAACGGTGGCCAGATTACTGGTATTATTTGGAGTGGAGTTTACAGTGCACCTGGACCAGAGAGTGCCCCCTGGTGGTGACAATATTTATAGTTCTGTTCCTTGAGACCTTTATAAGGTTTTCAACATCCCTTTTTATATACCTTTTAGAGCAATTTTTGTAAATGATTTGTTGAAAGGATGGGTGGCAGGGGAGAGAGAGGGGACATATAAAGACCAGTATGGTCCATCTACTCTTTGCCATCTTACTGGGCAGACTAGATGGACCATACTGGTCTTTATCTGCTGTCATTTATTATGTTATTATGTTACTTTATAATAATGTTTTTTGCTCCAGAGGGTAGTTTATAATCAATAAAAACATTTGAATTGTCTAGGGCAGTGATGGCTAACCTTTTTGAGCCCGAGTGCCCAAACTGCCGCACAAAACCAAAGAATTTCCTCAAAGTGCCAGCACGTCATTTGCATAAGTGGTCTTATTTGCATAAATATTTGCATAATGTTACCATACACTAACTTTTAGTAAACATGTCTCTTAATGAGTGTATGGATAAAGAAAGACTAAAAGATTTCTACATTACTATAATCCAGTGCCAACCGCCAGGCACATTAGGAACTACTACAAACGCTGCCCATTTAGAACCCATAGCAAACCCGCCGTATCCTGACAGCATTACCAGGACTCACAAAGCACCATACCCTACCTATCAAAAGGCAACACTGCAAATATTAAACCAATACATTTCAGAGAATACTGGGGAAAGAGAACAAGTGGCAACGTCAAATAGGAATTTCCTCTTGTACCAAACAAAGCGCAGATGTTAATGATGCACATTTCCCAGAGCTGACATATTCCAGTTAATAAATTCAAAATAAAGAGATATCTTTCTACCTTTTGTGCATTTTTTTTTCAGTTGCAATTGGTCCAGCCACCTTCTTCTGGTTTCTTCATGTTTTCTGCTAACTCTCCATCGTCTGCTGTCCATTTGTCCTTTCTTCTCTCTTCTAGTTTTTTTTCCATTCTCTCTCTCTCTACATCTGCTTTAACATACTAATCTTTCTCCTTTGGCTCTTTCCTCATTCCTATTTCATCCACACAAATTTTACCCCTCCATCCTCAATCCCCAATTACTCTCCCAATACCTGGCCAATTGTAGATTTTTCATCCCTCCTACACAAAATATTTTTCCCCTCTCCATTTTACTCTCCCAGCCCCATCCCATTCTAATCCTCCCCCAACATCAGCTCCCTTCTAGTTCCAGTCTCACCCAGCATCCATTCCCTTCTAGTCCCTGCATCAGCCCATTTCCAGTCCAAGTCCCTTCATCAGCTCATTTTCAATCCTAGCCCCCCCATCAGCCCATTTCTCCGCATCTCCTAGCCGAACCATCAGCCAATGTCCAATCTTAGCTCACTCCCACTCAGCCCTCTTCCTGTCCAAGCCCCCCCATGAGCCTTCTTCCAGTTCTAGCCCCTCCATGAGTCCATTTCAATTCAAGCCCCCACCACAGCCCATTTCCAATCTTAGCTCCCCCCAACAGCCCATTTCCAGTCCTATCCTAGCTTTTCCATCAGCCCATTTTCAGTCCTAGCTCCCTTCCCTCACAGCCCATTTCCATTCCAAGCCCCCTCCCCATCAGCTATTTGCAGTTCAAGCCTCCCCTTCCACTCAGCCCATTTCCAGTCCTAGCAACACCCCAACCCATTACCAGTCCTAGCCCCCCGTCAATCAACTTCCAGTCCTAACCCCCATCACCCCATTTTCAGTTTAAGCCCCCCCCCTATAACCCTTTACCAGTCCTAACCCCCCATCAGCCCATTTCCAGTCAGCCCCCCATAGCCCATTGCCAGTCCTAAACCCCCCCATCAGCCCACAGCCCATTACCAGTCCTAACCACATCAGCCCACCTCAAGTCCTAACCCCTCCCCATCAGCCCATTTCCTGTCCTAGCCCCCCCCATAACCCATTATCAGTCCTACACCCCCATCAGCCCACTACCAGTCTTAACCCCCCCATAGCCCATTACCAGTCCTAACCCCCCATCACCCCATTTCCAGACAGCCCTCATCAGCTCATAGCCCATTGCCAGCCCTCATCAGCCCACAGCCCATTGCTAGTCTTAACTCCCCCCCATAGCCCACTGCGTCTTAACCCCCCTCCCCAGCCCACTGCCAGTCTTAACCCCCCCTCCCTAGCCCATTGCCAGTCTCAACCCCCCTCCCTCCCTCCCTAGCCCATTGCCAGTCTCAACCCCCCTCCCCCCCTTCCTAGCCCATTGCCAGTCTTAACCTCCCTCCCTCCCTAGCCCATTGCCAGTCTTAACCTCCCTCCCTCCCTAGCCCATTGCCAGTCTCAACCCCTCCCTCCCTCCCTAGCCCATTGCCAGTCTCAACCCCCTCCCTCCCTCCCTCCCTAGCCCATTGCCAGTCTCAACCCCCCTCCCTCCCTAGCCCATTGCCAGTCTTAACCTCCCTCCCTCCCTAGCCCATTGCCAGTCTTAACCCCCCTCCCTCCCTCCCTCCCTAGCCCATTGCCAGTCTTAACCCCCTCCCTCGGCTCATGGCAATAAAAAAAAATAAAAGCGGCCCGCTGCCGCCGCGGCGGCATGGAGTGTCCCGCGGGGCTCCCTCTGCCCGGTGGGACTCTCCCGGCGCTGCTCAGCCCCTCTCTGCCGGCTTGCAGAGACGCGAAGGGAGAGAGAGTCTCCCTCGCGTCTCTCTTAAGCCCGCAGGGGCAGATGGGAAATTTCCCATCAGCTCCTGCGGGCTTAACAGAGACACGAGGGAGACTCTCCCTTCGCGTCTCTGCAAGCCGGCAGAGAGGGGCTGAGCAGCGCCGGGAGAGTCCCGCCGGGCAGAGGGAGCCCCGCGGGACACTCCATGCCGCCGCGGCGGCAGCGGGCAGCTTTTTTTTTTTTTTAATGTGCGACCTTCCCGCGTGCCAGCTGCAAGGCCTTCGCGTGCCACAGCTGGCACGCGTGCCATAGGTTCGCCATCGCTGGTCTAGGGGTATCAGGAGTATGTGGGTGGTTGTGGGGTCAGGTGTGTTTTGTATTAGGGTTTCCTGAGCGTCCCTCCAGTCTAGTCCCGGAATCCTAGGGGTTGTCAACCTCATCCAGCAGCTTTGGAGACTGAGAAACTTCATGGCTGTGATGTCACTGGTGTATATAAGCTCCGGTAGCTCCTCTTCTCACCAGTTATCAGTCTCCAAAGCAGCTGGTGAGGTAGTGAGCCCAGGGATTCCAAGGCTCAACTGAGGAACAATTAAGAGGATTTTGTTTTAAATTAGTTAGGGTTTGTTAAAGAAAATACCTTTTAAAAAGGCTTCTTTGACATTATTTAGCTTTCTTTTAAATTATCTGAAAGTCTTTGTGATTATTTAATTTCTGGAAGGCTTTTATTGCTAGCCGACGGTTGCTTTGAGGTCCTCGGTTCCCTTCCTTTGTTATTTTCAGCCCTCTGCCTGCGGGGGCGAGCTAGGAGCCGCAGTTTACTTGGCGGAGTACTGGGGGAGAGGACCCGCTACTGCTTACCCTGTCTAGACAGGAGACGGGAAGCAGTAAGCTGTTGGGCTCAGCGCGCAGAGGGCCTGCCTGCATGCGCTTGGAGCCGGGCTGCCCGTTTAGTACTGTGTCGGGAGTTGCTTCCCCTGCTGCGATTTCTGCAGTCCGGGGGCAGGAAAGCTTCCATTGCAGAGAACAGCGTTTTCTCCTTCATCGGGAGGTAAGAAGCTGATTTTATCAGCGTTTTTCATTTTATAACGGGGCAGGCCACACCGCATGTAATTTGAGCGGGAAAACCGCTTCTTTCGATTGGGTAGATTTCAGAGGCCCATAAACGCCTTCAGTAGCGGCGTTTTTCTCAGTTTCCTTCAGATCTGGGTCGGGGGGAACTGTTTGGCCTGTGGTGTCTCTGATTAAAAAAAAAAAAAAAAAACGGAACCTTAAAGACACACTTAATTCTTTGTCTTTGGGACTCAGTATGCCTGCCAAGCAACTCTGTTTGTTATGTGGAGCCAGGAAGAGTTCTGTATCTACAGAGGGAGTATGTAGGGGCTGTGCTCAGGAGGCAGGCACTGCGGATCTGCCGCCAGAGGGGGTAGCGGCCGAGAAGGGGGGTTCCCTAGAGTTGCTGGAGCCCCTTATAGCCCCCCTACCACCTCCTGAGTTGCTGCCCAGTACTTCGGGGGCGCAGGAGCCTCCGTTGTCACAACTGCCTTCTTCTGGGGCTTTGGCGGCTATATTTTCAGCTGATTTTTTTATCGTTGCTTCAGAAGACTTTGAGTAGTCCTCCAGGGGGTCCAGTGGCGGGGCCTTCCGGAGAGGGAATTGGTGGTAAGCGATCCGGTTCCCCCGTCGCTCCCGAGGTTGCGGGGGGGGGCTGCTGAAGAGGTCCAGGATGGATAGGGATCGCTCGGAACAGTCTGTTCTGTCAGAGGACATTCATGCAGAGGACGCCCTTCTAGATGACGGTCTGGAAGAGGACCTGGAGGAAGGTGAAATTAAGGATCAGGCTAGAGTAGTCCGAGTTTTCCGGCGGGAAGAGTTGCCGGCTCTTATAGCGGAATCTCTTAAGACTCTGAACATGCCAGCGGGGGGTCCGACTGAGGAGACAGCCTTGGAGGATCCCTTGTTGCAGGCTGTGCATAAGACGCAGAGGGCGTTTCCGGTGCACAGGGCATTTAAGGAGATGATTCAGGAAGAATGTGATATGCCGAGGCCGCCCTAAAGGGCTCTAGGGTGATGTCCCGTCTCTACCCCTTGATGGATCAGGATAAGGAACTCTTTAAGGCGCCGAAGGTGGATGCTGCCGTGTCGCCAGTGACCAAGAAAACCACCATCCCGGTGGAAGGAGCTGCGGCGCTCAGGGATGCGCAGGATCGTAAGTTAGAGGCTTTGCTGAAGCAGGTTTTTGAAGCAAATGTGTTGTCCTTACAAGCTTCGATATGTGGAGCTTGGGTGGCTCGAGCCTGTTTGCGGTGGGCACAGCGCATTCAGGCGGACGGCTCGATGGAGGAGACCAAAGAGGCGTCCAGGTTGGAGTCCGGCGCAGCGTATCTGGCTGATATTCATTATGATCTCATCCGCGGTTTAGCAAAAAGTATGGCTTCGGTAGTAGCGGGTAGACGGTGCCTGTGGCTGTGGAATTGGGCGGCGGATAGTTCGTCAAAGGCAAGGTTGAGTAAACTGCCTTTCCGCGGTAAGTTGCTATTTGGTGAGGATTTGGAAAAATTGGTGAAGGACTTAGGGGATTCCAAAGGAGGTAGGTTGCCGGAGGATAGGCAAAAGCAGGGGCGGTCTGGACCCGGTCTGCACGGGCAGCAGCGAGATTTTCGCCGGTTTCGAAACCCGAGGTTTAGTCAGGGACAGCGAGGTTGTTTTCCTTCATGCGGGCAAGGTTTTCAGGGGTTTTGAGGGGCAAGCAGAGGTTTCACACCCGCTGCCTCTTCCTCCACTTTCAGAAAGCCACAATGAAGTCAGGGGGGGTCCAGGTGGGGCTGGTTCCTGTAGGAGGGCGGTTGCAGGAATTTTACCCTGCCTGGGCCCAACTCACTTCCGACCGGTAGGTGTTAGAGGTGATTCGAGAGGGTTACGCATTGGAGTTGCAGTTACCGGTGCGCGATTCTTTCGTTCAGTCCCCGTGCAAGGCGAGTGCGAAGCTCCAGGCAGTGCAGGAAACGGTGCAGCGGCTTTTGGATCTCCGGGCGGTGGTACCGGTTCCTGCCGACCAGTTAGGCAGCGGTCGATACTCAATTTATTTTGTCGTGCCAAAGAAAGAAGGCTCTTGGCGCCCCATTCTAGACCTCAAGAAGGTGAATCGTTGTCTTCAGGTGTCGCATTTTCGAATGGAAACCCTCAGGTTGGTTATAGTTGCGGTCCAAAAGGGGGAGTTTTTGACATCCTTAGACCTCTCGGAGGCCTACCTGCACATTCCCATAAGGAGGGAACATCAGAGTTTCCTCAGGTTTGCTGTACCTATGGGGCATTACCAGTTTCAAGCTCTTTCCTTTGGTCTGGCTACGGCGCCTTGCGCATTTACCAAGGTCATGGTGGTCGTGGCAGCGGCTCTGCGAAAGGACGGGGTCCTAGTGCATCCGTATCTGGACGACTGGTTGATATGAGCCGAGTCCCGAGAGGAGAGTGTGGCGGCTACGAACAAGGTGGTGTCGTTGCTTCAGAGCCTAGGTTGGGTGGTCAACGTGGCGAAGAGCAAGTTGGAGCCGTCTCAGAACCTGGAATATCTCGGGGCCCGTTTCGACACGAGGATTGGCCGAGTCTTTCTCCCGCAGCAGCGCGGGTTCGCACTTCGGCAGTTGATCACTCGCTTTCTCAGCATGCACTGTCCCACTGCCTGGGAGTATCTTCAGGTGTTACGGACCATGGCGGTGACCCTGGAATTGGTACCATGGGCGCGAGCCCACATGAGACCGTTGCAGTGGGCATTGTTGAGAAGGTGGTCGCATCAGAGGGATCCGCTGTCTCGCAGGTTGGTTTGTCCGCTGCAGACTCGTCAAGCCCTGCGTTTGGTGGTTGCTTCCGGGGAACTTGGAGCAAGGTATGTCATTGGAAGCTCCGGCCTGGATACCGCTGACCACAGATGTCAGTCTTCAGGGCTGGGGCGCCCATTGCCAAGGTCGAATTGCCCAAGGGGAGTGGTCAGTCCTCGAAAAGGCTTGGTCAATCAACAGGTTAGAGTTGAGGGTGGTAACATTAGCGCTAAGGGAGTTTCGCCCATATCTTCAAGGTCAGGCAGTGCGCGTTTTTTCGGACAATGCGACAGCGGTGGCTTACATAAATCGGCAAGGGGGCACCAGCAGTGTAGAGCTGGAGTCCGAGGCAGACCAGTTGTTCGAATGGGCAGAGAAAAATCTGGTAACAGTGTCGGCTGCGCACGTCGCGGGGGTGGACAATGTGCAAGCGGATTTCCTGAGTCGCGTTCGGGTGGACCCAGGGGAATGGGTTCTCCATCCGGACGTTTTCGCGATGCTGGTGCAGCGCTGGGGGACGCTGGTCATGGATCTCATGGCGACCTTTCAGTCGGCAAAGGTCGGTCGGTTCTACAGCAGGAGAAGGGAAAGAATGTCAGAGGGGCTGGATGCCCTGGTTCAGGAGTGGCCGCAAGAGCATCTTCTTTACGTGTTTCCTCCGTGGGTATTAATTGGGAGAGTACTTCAGCGCATCGAACGTCACAAAGGCCAAGTGACCTTCATTGCTCCAGATTGGCCTCGTCGACCGTGGTACGCGGACTTGGTTTGGCTCTTGATAGCGGCTCCCTGGAGGCTGCCAGTGCGGACGGACCTGTTGTCTCAGGGGCCTCTGTTCATGCCTCAGGTAGATCGATTCTCGCTTAGGGCCTGGCTCTTGAGCGGGCAAGGTTAAAGTCCAGGGGCTATTCGGGGGCCGTGATAACCACCCTTCTGAAGGCGAGACGGAGGTCGACGTCTCTAGCGTATATTAGAGTGTGGCATATTTTTGAAGCATGGTGTACGGAAAGGAAGGTGGTTCCTTTAAAAGCTTCCATTCCACAGGTGTTGGATTTTTTGCAGGATGGATTTCAAAAGGGCTTAGCTGCGGCTTCGTTACAGGTTCAGTTGGCGGCTCTAGCCTGTTACAGAGGTAAGGTGCATGGTCATTCCCTGGCAACTCATGCAGATGTGAAGCAGTTTTTGCGGGCGGCAGTGTTGTTTAGGCCACCGTGTAGGTGTGTCGTACCATCCTGGGATTTGCCGTTGCTTTTGGGGGCGCTAGGGAAAGCGCCGTTTGAGCCCTTGGCGATGTCAACGCTGAAAGATCTGACTCTGAAAGTGGTGTTTCTGGTGTCTGTTGCGTCGGCGAGGCGAGTGTCGGAGTTGCAGGCGTTATCTTGTAGAGCGCCCTTCCTCTCCTTCTCGGATTCTAAGGTGGTGTTGAGGACAGTGCCGTCCTTTTTACCCAAGGTGGTTTCGGCGTTTCATGTAAACCAGATGGTGTCACTGCCAGTTTTCACGACTAAGCGGAAAGGTCGCGTTGCGGATCAACTGCATTGTTTGGATGTTAAACGGGCTTTGAAGAAGTATATCACTAGGACAGCTAGTTTTCGGAAGTCAGACAGATTGTTCGTCCTGTTTGCGGGAGCTCGGCACAGAGAAGCGGCTTCGAAGGGCTCGATTGCTCGGTGGTTAAAAGAAGCGATAGCGTCAGCATATTTGTTGCCTGGTCGTCAGGTGCCAGGCGACTTGAGAGCTCATTCCACGCGGGCACAAGCTACCTCTTGGGCGGAGTGTAGCCTCGTTCCAGTGGAAGACATCTGTAGAGCAGCGACGTGGTCTTCCTCTCACTCTTTTGTCAAGCATTACCGTCTGGATGTGCAGGCAGAAAGAGATACCCGGTTTGGTGCGGCAGTGCTTCAGGCGGGGCTAGCAGGGCCCTCCCGTTGATTGTTTCACTGCTCTGTCACATCCCCTAAGATTCCGAGACTAGACTGGAGGGACGCTCAGGAAGGTTAAATTTAGACTTACCTGCTAATTGTAGTTCCTGTAAGAACTCCAGTCTAGTCCCTGGTCCCCCCCGGAGTGCAGGCTGCTAGAGGGCCTGAAGCGGAGCGGTGGTTACAGGTAAGCAAGTTTGTGATTTCCGTTGAGGGGCTTAGTGGGGCCTGGGGCGGTTGCAGTAGGGGATCAGGAGGGGTCCCGACAGGCTCGAGGTGGGAGCAGGGGACCTCATGGCACGGTTGGTTGGTATCATTTATGTAAATAGTTGGATCCTTGATCCGTCATAGTTAGCATGGCGACTTTGCCTTATTATTATTGATCTATATCTACTTACTTGTTGCTCTGGTGAGTCTGCTTTGTTAATAGGTAACTGGTGAGAAGAGGAGCTACCGGTGCTTATATACCAGTGACATCACAGCCATGAAGTTTCTCAGTCTCCAAAGCTGCTGGATGAGGTTGACAACCCCTAGGATTCTGGGACTAGACTGGAGTTCCTAGAGGAACTACAATTAGCAGGTAAGTCTAATTTAACCATTTGTTTTGTGAGACACATTTTTAGGGAGCCCTGTGCTGGGGTAGATAGTGTAATGTGGAAAGATTACTACTATTACTAATCATTTCCTTAGTGCTACAAGGCATATGCAGCGCTGTGCATATAGATGTAAGACATAGTCCCTTCTCATCAGAGCTTACAATCTAATCAAGGCCAAACATAGTGAAAGAGGGGACTACAGTATGGTAAGATACACATAAACAGTGGACAAGAGAGTGAGGAGCATCATGATCCAAAAGCGGTTTCCAAGAGGTGGGTCTTAGCCTGGATTTGAGTAGGGCTAGAGAAAGGGGTCCGATGTACAAACTCAAATAGTTTGTTCCAGGCATATGGAGCAGCAAGATGGAATGAATGATGTCTGGAGTTGGCAGTGGCAGATAAAAGGGATCTGCCAGAGGAGCTGAGCTCCCAAGGAGGAGTGTAGAGTGAGATAAGAGTGGAACTATAGCGAGGAGCTGCAGAATGAATGCACTTGTAGGTCAGTAGAAGTTTGAACTGGACGTGGAAACTGATAGGGAATCTGTGAAATGACTTAAGAAGAGTTTGAAGGGTGTTTGTGCAGGAACATGGTACTGATTATGTTTGGGTATTTTGGGGCTGTGTAGGTGTTTCTGTATATAAGGGTGGTCTGAAAAGACTGATTTTGGTATGTGGATGGTTGGATAAGGAAGAGATCGGGGACTTATATGTAGCTACCTTGTGGAGGTTGCCTACGTAGGGAGTGTTTGTAAGTGTTCTGAGAGGAGTGTACCATCTTTCATCAGATGCTTCTTACTTTTATTTTTCTTCTGTCTTTCTCATGCTGGACAAATCTGCTGGATGTAGCGTGTGTGTTAGCTTTTGGATTGGAGTGGCCACCAATATTCCACGATCTTTAACTGCTTCCCATAAGAAATGCAGGATTTTTGGAGGGCTCCTTTTGCAACAATACTGATCTGATGTTTCAGGTTTTCAAACTCATCAAAATATTCCCATTTTCCTCCTGCATGCCAAATCTAGTGGCTTGTTTATTTATTTATTTTTCTGCTTTATTGATTTATTTTTTTAAATATACTGTCTTATCAGGAAATCAAAGCAGTTTACAGGGAACAAAACATTAACTGTTATACATAGAACCTTCATAACAATAGGTCCATTTTATTACATTAATTCTTTGTTTGTTTGTTAATGTCTTATCTACCCTGTGTTATTTGTAACCTTCCATTTGTATTGTGACCACTTTGATTGAAGGATAAGGTGGGATACAAATCTGTCTAAATAAATAACATACCTCTTCTTTGACGAGGTACTTTGCCAATCTGTAGGCAGACATGGATCCCTTTTATATAATTCTTTCCAACTTTCCATATGTGGATAAACATACGACATGTTACTATGATCTACATGCATAAACAAGGTGTACAGGATGTAACTTTAAGCACGTGTGGCATGACTGGGGGAGAAAAAGGAGTAAGGTTGCGAATACAAGAAAAAGTAGGTTTAGATAAGACAAGAGACGGCGTGGGTGCGATTTGCTAGAGTAGGTGAAAACAGTTTTTCAAAGGTGAGCACTGTGATCTGCAGGAGAAAGAGTCACTGATCTTTCAAGAGTAACTTTTTTATGGGAAGGTTTGCATAAATTGCCCGTAATGGAATACAGACAAAAATTCAACATATACTGTATGTAAGAACATGGATAAGGTAAAAAGTAATTTCTTTTTTTATATTTGTAATTGAAAATATAGAGACCCTTTTACTAACATGACATTTGCCATGCGTTAACTGCATACTGGGGCCCACAGTAACAGTGACTGTGGTAGATAACCTTTGTATACCCAATCATGCATTAGGGTGCTGAATGGATGGCTTAGGGATGGAGAGTGGGTGTGGATATCATGCGCTATCAATGTTGCCATTAGCAGGGGTGTATCTAACACCACTTCAAAAGGTAGAGCCGGTAAGGGTATCTGTAATAATAGCACCATGCATTAGAATATGCATCTGCACATCAACCATGGGAACACGTTGGTCACATAGTCCACCGTTAACAGTGAAGGCTTTGCACTTAACGCATGTTCGATTTCATGCTAAATGCACATTAAGTGCAAAAGCCTAACTCACTTTAGTAAAATGGCGCATAATATGTTAGTATTCCTCTACAACAGGTCATCATAAGAAAATCCACATCAAGGAGCTAATTTCATAATTAACCACAGAACGTTATGTGCCATCAACATGCATAAGTCGCTTATTCTTAATGGTTTATGGGCGGGCATGGGCACTAGTCTCTAACTACACATGTCAGGGTGACAGCGCGTACTTTTGGAGTCGGTGAGCACAAGGGCAGAGTTAGGGCAGAGCATAGCTAGAGCCTAAATTTACCTGAGTAAGTTATAAAATATTATAACCTGTGCATTTTCTACAGATCTAGGCATGGGCATTGGCGTCCACTGACTGGGTAGCAGATCATAGGAATAAAATGGGCCATATAGCAGACAACGTGCGCTAAGCGTCAGTAAAAGGTGCCCCGCGTCTCGAGCAGGCATCTGTGCTCACCTCTAGGTTTGCCACACTTACTGTATGACACCTGCCCTTGTTTTTATAAAGAAAAGTAGTTGTGAGCTTTGCCTCATAAAATAGGCTCACTGTGCATATGTTGGAATGCACGTTAGCCTAGACGACCTTTTATAAAATTATATCCACATTCATAGGACAAATTTTTAATCCTCCTTTTCCCTAGGATGCTCGGGGAGGACAAGGCATAGCTGAGAGACATGAATTCTTTTGCTTTGGAAGATACCAGAAAGTGACCATTTGGAAAAAATGAAAATAACTCGGTGAACCTGGAAATGTAATAGGGAAAATTGACCAGTTAAAGAGTAACAAATCACCTGGACTGAGTGATATATACTTCAGCGTGTCGAAAGAACTGAAAAATGAAATTACAGATCTAGTAATTTATAGCCTATTAAAATCTCCTAGGGTACCTGAAGATTAGAGGATAGTTAATGCAATGCCAACTTTTAGAAATGTTTCCAGGGATGATCCAGGCAGGGTCAGCTTAAGGGGCAAGCCAGTGAGGCACTTCTTGGGGAACCTCCAGGGATAGGCAGTGACTTTCCCCATGTCTAAATAACGGATTTATATATTTTACCTCCAGAATATATTGTCTGAGCCTTTCAAAAAAAACCAAACAAAAACAGCTATGCTAACTACTTTAACCTTATTTTCCAGCAATGAATTCCAGAGCCGACTGTGTATTGAGATAAAAATATTTGTTTTAAAATTGCTACTTAGTCACTTCACAGTGTGTCCCATAGTTTTTGTAGTTTTTGAAAGACTGAACAATTGATGTGGGTTTACTCAGGATTTTATCAGCTGCTGTCCAGGGCCTATGCAAGGATATGAGCATCCTAGGCTCACTTTATCGCAGCATGACCTGCGCCCACTGGCATCCCTTTCCGGGACCTGCAGCTGTGACAATGCATTTAGAAAGGCACTGCAGTGCTGGGATTACTCGCTCTTATGCGGCCAAGAAGAGAAGGTAATTCTGTCGCTAATGTGCCTTTTTAAATGTATTGCTGCCACTACACATCCCGGAGAGGGGCCGCAGTTGCCGCAATGAGTGCCTCCGACCACTGGCATTTTTATTTATTTATTTTATTTACGTTCTCTTCTATACTGCGCTATTCAAATCAGTGCGGTTTACATACAGCAGAACCATATACAAAGCAGTCGGGCTGCATTGTATTTACAATGAACAGGAACTACAACTTGGACATAACTGGGGTAACTATCTACAAAGTATATACACTTTTAACAGTCTGAACCTCCTAATATTTACATGGAGCGGTGTTGGAGGGTTAGCTGCAGGAGAGTGTGTTGGGTGTGGTGTTCAGCTTGTAAAAGAGATTGCTGAGGGAAGATATCAAGAGGCAGAGCTGATGTGACCATGAGGCAAACAAGTCAGTTGGCATTCCGGGCAACTGACTCATTTGCCTCTTGGTCACATTAGCTCTGCCTCTTGATATTTTCCCTCAGCAATCTCTTTTACAAGCTGAAAAACCTTAGCCTCCTTAGCCTTTCCTCATTGTAGAATCATTCCATCCCTCTTACCATGTCGGTCACCCTTCTTTGTACTTTTACTAAATTCTAGTATATCTTTCTTTGAGTTGTGGAAACCAGAAATACACTCAATCTCATAAGAACATAAGATATGCCATACTGGGTCAGACCAAGGTCCATCAAGCCCAGTATTCTGTTTCCAACAGTGGCCAATCTAGGTCATATGTACCTAGCAGTTTCCCCAAGAGACACAAGTTCCACAATGCTTGTACTGGGTCAAGCATTGATATCTTCGGTCACTTCTTAATAATGGTTTATGGACCTTTCCTCCAGGAACTTGTCCAAACCTTTTTTAAACCCAGCTACACTAACAGCCTTTACTACATCCTCCGGTAACAAATTCCAGAGTTTGATTACACGTTGAGTGAAAAAATATTTTCTTTTATTAGTCTTAAATAGTTTACCCTGTAGCTTCATTGCATGTCCCCCAGTCTTTCTATATTCTGATAACGTAAACAATCGATCTACGTTTACCCGTTCCACTCCGTTCATTAATTTATAGACTTCTATCATATCTCCCCTCAGCCGTCTCTTTTCCAGGTTAAAGAGCCCTAACCTTTTTAGCCTTTCTTCATAGGAGTATCCTTCCATCCCCTTTACCATTTTGGTGGCTGTTCTCTGAATCTTTTCTAAAATCGCTATATCCTTTTTAAGATACGGCAACCAGAATTGCACACAATATTCAAAGTGCGGTCTCACCATGGAACGATACAGAGGCATTATAATATCTTTTGTTTTATTTTCCATTCCTTTCCTTATCATACCTAGCATTCTATTTGCTCTCTTGGCCGCCGCTGCACACTGGGCCGAGGGTTTTAACATGTTATCCACAATGACGCCTAAATCTTTTTCCTGGGTGGTGGTTCCTAATGTGGAACCTTGCATCGTGTAACCATAGTTTGGGTTGTTCTTCCCTAGGTGCATAACCTTGCACTTGTCCACATTAAATTCCATCTGCCATTTTGATGCCCAGTCTTCCAATTTATCAAGATCCTCTTGCAATTTTTCACAATCCTCTTGGGTTTTAACAACTTTAAATAGTTTTGTGTCCTCTGCAAATTTGATCACCTCACTCGTTATTCCACTTTCCAGGTCATTTATGAATATGTCAAAAAGCAGCGGACCCAGCACAGATCCCTACTATTCACCTTTCTCCATTGGGAAAATTGGCCATTTAGCCCTACCCTCTGCTTTCTATCTTTTAACCAGTTCCTGATCCACAATAGTACACTGCCTCCTATCCCATGACTCTTTAGTTTTGCCAAAAGTCTCTGATGAGGGACCTTGTCAAAGGCTTTCTGAAAGTCCAGATACACAATATCAACCGACTCACCTTTGTCCACCTGTTTATTCATTATCTCAAGGTATGCTTGCATCATGGAGTGATACAGAGGCATTATGATAGGAATGGAATAGAAACTATAACAAAACCTAAGAATTCCTAACATTCTGTTCACTTTCTTGGCTACTGCCACGCACCGAGGATAAGATTTCATCGTATTGTTGATGATGCCACCTAGACACTTTTCTAGTGTGTGGATTTCTATGGCTTTCCCTCTCTCCCCGCATACACTTCACTTCTCCAGAAATCATGAAGACAACAGCAGTGCTTAGCTCTGAATATACATCTAGTAGCATGTTGTGAGTGACTCCTAATGCGTAACCTAGCATTGTGTAGATAGTAATGGCTTAAAGGGAGAAAGGTCTTGTTTTAGTAATCTGTTATATTCTATTGAAGGTGTGAAAAAAAATCAGTTACACAAAGGTGAGCCGGCTGATATAATGTATCTGGATTTTCAGAAAGCCTTTGACAAAGTCCCTCATGAGAGACTCTTGGCCAAATTAAAAAGTCATGGGATTGGAGGCAGTGTAGCATTGTGGATCAGGAAATAGTTAAAAGATGGAAAGCAGAGAGTGGGGTTAAACGGCCAATTTTCTCAATGGAGAAAAGTAAATAGTGGAGTACCGCAGGGATCTGTGTTGGGCCTGCTGCTTTTTAACACATTCATAAATGACATGGAAATAGGAATAACGAGTAATCAAACTCTGGAAGTTGTTACCGGAGAATGTAGTAAAAGCTGTTAGTGGAGCTGGGTTTAAAAAAAAAAAACGTTTGGAAAAAAGTTTAGGAAAGGTCCTTACCATTATTTAAAAAAAAACAAACAAAAAAAACCCCCACCCCAGGAAATCCACTGCTTACCCTGGGATGAGCATTATGGAACCTGTGTGCCTTTTTAGGAACCTGCCAGGTACTTGTGACCTAGATTGGTCAGTGTTGGAAACAGGATACTGGGCTTGGACTTTGGTCTGACCCAGTATGGCATTTCTTATGCTATATTCTTATGTGTTTATAATTAGGATTATTCTTCCCTGTGCACATTATTTTGCACTTGTCCACATTAAGGGCCCCTTTAACTAATTGCCACTAAACGGTTAATGTGATTTTTAGCATATAATAACTGACCCTGGTGAATGCTAATGCGTGGGCATGCCAGTTACCAGCTGCTAAAATGCATGTTAATTGCTAATCGCATGCTAATGCAGAGAGTGGGCAGGTTAGGAGAAGAGTGTGGGTGGCGAGCACATAGTGTAAGATCACCATCAATGTGCCCATTAGCACAGGTGCACCTAATGATACCTCTATAGATATCAGCCTATTGCCAGTCTCAAACATGCCCCAGCCCCAGAATCAGCCCATTTCTAGTATCAGGCCCCTTGCCAGACCCAACCTCAACCCATTTCCAGTCCTAGCTGCACTCTGGCCATATCATCAGGCCTCTTCTGGTCCCAGTCTCCCCAGCATTAGCTGTCTTCCAGTCCAAATCCCTCCCCAGCATCAATTCTAGCCAGTTACCTCCTCTCTTTACCTAGCCGCGGCTGGCTTTTTTTTTTTTTTTTTTTTGCATAGTCGCAGGAGCATTTCCATTCATTCCCATGGCTGTGCTATGCTGCAGCTGCAGGCATCATAGCATTTTTAGAAGGCAAACAGAGGAACTTCAAGAAACAGAAGTACCTCTGCTCTTAATCGATGTGGTGCTAGCGGCTGCAACACGGCCCAGCTGTGGGAGTGAAAGGAAGGCTCCCATGGCTATGAAAGGAGGCAGTGAGGTACTGTAGGCTTTTGGCATACTTGGGGTGCCAAGGATTTCAGGGGAATCCAAGATGGCTGCCGCACGTTAGCCCGCTCTGACTGTTTGCTCGTGCTGGGCCTTGTTGCTCCTTTCTTGCTTTTTCTTCCGTGCAGTTTTTACCCGGACTTTATGGGGAAGCGAAAAGGGAAAGTCTGGACTTAACCCATGTCGCTTCTTCATCCGTGCAAGTGCCCATAATGAAGCTTGTTACAATCGGAGCTTCAATAGACTGCCAGGGCATGTTCTGGAGCTGATGAGAGGGTGCCCGTTCAGCCTCAGACGTTAGTCTGAGCCCAGAGCAGTGCATCCCACCAATGGAGCCTCTTTCGCCAGCTCTGGCACTCTCTTACTCTGTCTGGAATGGTGAAAGTGGGATTCCTGTTGAGGGAGCAAACATGTCCAGGAGTGCAGGCAACCTTTTCCAGAGGGGTTGGGGAGTCTCCCACTGCTGGGACCAGTGCGAGCTTAGGTGTCATAGCGTCAGGAGTGGCTTCAGGGTCTGACAGGATTGCTGTGTCACGGTTGGAGGGGAGCCCCCACCCTCCGGTGAGTGCTTGCATCCTGGTGAAGCCGCCAGTGGTGACTTTGGATGCAATTTGGGCAATAATTATTTTACTGGAGAAATCAGTGTCCAATCGTTTGTCTGGTGTAGAAGGACCAACCCAAGAACTTTGAATTTTGATTTAAGTTCTTTGAGCTTCAGTTAACAAATTTCACTTTTGGGTGGAAAATCAGCATCAAACTTATTGCTATGCAGAGCCTTATAATGACGTTCCAGATTACCCTTTTTGGGCAAGGATACTGGGGCATTACAAATTAGACAACAACGCTTGTCTTTCACCATGACAGGAGTGGAGGAGTGGCCTAGTGGTTGGGGCAAGGTACTTCATGCTGGAAGGTCGGGGGTTTAAATCCCACTAGAGGACAGCAACCTTGGGCCGGAAGGACTGGGGTTTCTAGTCCCACAGGTGCTCCTTGTGGTCTTGGGCAAGCCACTTAACCCTCCATAGCCCATGTTCCCTGTAAATATGTGTAAATAGTTAATATGGTTATCCAAGTTGAGATCCCTGTTATTTGTAATTACAGTGTAATCCCCCACCGTAAAATACCTTGATGTTCCATGTAAACCGCACTGATATCAAATAGCGTAGTATATAAGAGAAATAAATAAATAAATAAAAATGATGAAGTAGTCCATTTCCCATTCATCATGAAAGTGGTCGGCTTTGCACTTCTTTGGAACACTCATCTTCGTTATACTAAGTTTCTGCTAGATGAACAAGCATGTGTGAACACAAGCACTATGGTTGAATCTTTGACTACTCAGGTGCAGTCTTTGAAAATGCAGAGTTTGTCTTTTATTCAAGACAGCTCTGTTTTACATGCTAAGGTTGAGAATTTGGAAAGTTTCTCTAAGAGACTTTATCTATGTTTTGTGAACTTCCCTAAATCAGCTACTGTCCCTCCGGTTGACCTTTTTAAAAAGTATATGCTGGAAGTATTGGGGATGCCTGAGAACGCTTTGCCCCCTACTTCTAAAATCTATTATCTTCCATCTAAGAAGAGATCTAGTAGTACTGTTACAAGAGCTTCAGTGGACACCCTGAACCTGACTCAGGTCTTGGAGAAATCATTAAGTGAGACAGTGCAGAGAGCTACTCTTTTGGTCACCAATGTGCTTGAGCCTGACCGTGTTTGGACTTTGTGGCTTTAACTTTAGAAATGCTCTAAAGCTTTTTTTGGGGCAAAAAGTTTAGATTTTTCCAGACATTTCCTACACAACACAATTTTAAAAAAGAGTCAGTTTTTGGCTATGCGTTCTGAGGTTGTTTCAATACGTTTTTCTTTTTTACTTTGTTTTCCTTGTAAATGTTTAATTAAATCCTCTTCTTTGAGGTTTATTTTCTATGATTCAAAGCAATTACACACTTTTTTGGATGCCCCTAAGGTGCCAGATTCAGTTGCTGTAATAGTTGCATCATCTTAAGATTGACTCTCGAGATGCTTTTTTGTGTTAGGGCCATGCGATATGCTTATGCCTTTTGCATTTTATTTCCTGTTTTTTTAATATATTTTTTGTGATGTCATTTAGCCTCCTTTCCGGATTTCCCATTCTATTGAGTACTATTAGTTTCTAGTGCATTTGTTTGCCTGATAATTTTTCTTTTGGATTATTACTTTTTGAATTGTTCTCTAGACATTTGTGCTAGTCCGTTTCTTTAATTTTAATGTTTGCAAAAAAAATGCAATGTGTGCCTTTGAGTCAATCCTGACTCCTGGCGACCCAGAAGCTCCCGGGTTTTCTTGGCAGCGTCACCGGAAGTAGATTGCCAGGCCTTTCTTCCGAGGCAATGGAGGGTTAAGTGACTTGCCCAAGGCCACAAGGAGTGCTAGTGGGAATCGAACCCTGGTTGCTTGGTTACCAAGCCAGTGTTCTAACCACTAGGCTACTCCTCCACTCCATCCTGCCCCTGTAAGAAGGGATGCCAGTGGGCGCAGGTCATGCTGCGATAAAGTGAGCCTAGGATGCCCATATCCTTGCATAGGCCCTGGACAGCAGCTGATAAAATCCTGAGTAAACCCAAATCAATTATTCAGTCTTTCTAAAACTACAAAGACTATGGGACACACTGTGAAGTGACTAAGTAGCAATTTTAAAACAAATATTTTTATCTCAATACACAGTCGGCTCTGGAATTCATTGTTGGAAAATAAGGTTAAAGTAGTTAGCATAGCTGTTTTTGTTTTTGTTTGTTTGGGGTTTTTTTGAAAGGCTCAGACAATATATTCTGGAGGTAAAATATATAAATCCGTTATTTAGACATGGGGAAAGTCACTGCCTATCCCTGGAGGTAAGGGTCATGGAATCTTACTTATTTAAGAGCCTTCTAGATACTGGCAACCTGCATAGGCCACTTTTGAGGGGAAAAAGGATCCTGGACTTGATGGACCTTTTGGTCTGACCTAGTATTGTAATCCTTATATTCTCATCATCAACTCATTGCTGGTCTATAAACAACAGTGGAATAGTTTCTTTCATTACTTTTTATAGCTATTAGACATTCCAAAATTCATACTTTTTAAATTTCCTCATATCGCCCCAGTATAAACCTACTAGCTGCCAGCTGTTGGAATTCTATACCCCACTACCACCCAATCCTTTCTCTTTTCCTCTACCTCCTTATTCTCATAATAGCATTCTTTACATCCTCGCCCCATTATTCCTCAACCCAGACACACTTTCTTCCCCTCTTCCACCTTCCATTTCCCAGCCCAGACAGTCTCCTCCCCCCTTTCACCTCTCTCCTCTTGTGTATCTGGGGCCCTGCCCTCATCTGTTCTATTTTCTACTACATATTCTTCCTGCCTCTTCTCTTCCTGCTCACATGGTCACATAGTTGCTGCCTCCATACCTAAAGGTAATTTTTTTTCCCATAGTGTATGTATCTTGCTATCATAGGACCAGAAACCCTTACTGGCAGTCTTCACACATTTATTTTGCCAGTGGAACCTTGTAGGGGAGCACAGCATGGGGGAAGCACTGTCTTGATAGAAGAATCTGTGACGTGTAGGTTTTGTAGGCATCCTAACACATGCCTGTACACTTCTTCTACATCTTCTGCCTGGGGCTTCTTTGAACTTACCACAGTTGCATGGAAGGGTTGGAATATACATGTTTGCCGACTCGTATAAGTACATTCTGCTCTCGGGTGATAGACAAGCCTGACCTGACCTGCCCTGCGGGTATTATATATAGATTGGTAAGAGCACATAATTATGACCATCATCAGCCAACAACTATTTTTAAAGTCAAACTTCTGTTGGTATTTTGGTTAGCTTTAACATTTTTCCATATATGTCCTTAGATAAAGCACAGTTTGTTTGTATTTTTAATTCCTTTTTTTGGGGTAAATTGAATCCATAATGTTGATTCCTTCAATGTCCAAAACACTGTCATTGTTTATACCCTTTTATATTTTATTTATCCCTTTTTTCTCTCTCTCTCTCTCTCTAACTGCAGCAGGTCGAATAAAGAAATGTTGCACTCTTTGTTATAAAAAAAAATACATAAGGCTATGGACTCTTTCCGATGTGTCAGTGTGCTTCATGTAACCAGAGGCTTATATGCGTATGAAATAGTGTGTTTATATATTTGAAGAATGATGCTAAATTACTTTGACCCCACCATCTCCCCCAAAGCACAAGCCATTACTCTCTATTTTAAAGTTAAGACGATAAACAACAAAAGCTAATCTGGTTTCTGATAATTGTTCTTTATGATCACATATTTCAACAACTTTGTAATAAAACCATAGCATATATACTCTGACATGCTACTCAGTTTTCTGCAATTAATACTGAGAAATGAGCAGTACCTGTTCCTGTCTACATCCTGACATGATCGCCATATAATTATTTATGTTAATAGAATAATAGCATAACAATAATGGATAATGTGTACCAATAATTGTTAATCTTTTGAGATGCACTACAGTTATAATGTAGAACTTAAGGAATATAAACTCTTTCTGTCTTTTATTACTAAAGGACTATGTTTATCCAAGACCATTAGATTCATCTTAAATGATTGATTTCCAGGGTTATGCATCATTTGTCAATGGTTACTGACAAAGGTCGGATTTCAAAGTCATTTTACAAGCTAAATAACTTGTAAACTGACCATCTGAAAATTGCCCTCCCTCAATGAGGTCCAGGATGATGTATTTTGTTTGCTTTCAGAAGAGGTATTCCCAACAAGGGAAGAAAATAATACACATAGATTCCATTTTCAACTCTATATATTATAATTTCTGTGGGAAATATAACTACAAAAAGGAGGTGCAAAAGTCCATAGAAACTTTGTAGCTGCAATGTTTCAAATTAAAAGTATGTGAGTACTTTACTTTGAAACTTGCTGCAAAGTCCATGAGAAAAAAGTACCCACAGACTTTGTCCCAACACAATCTGTTTGGCAACTGCCTCCATTATGACTAACAGTAGACTAATAAGAAGAGGTGGTATAGACAGAGCCCCAGTCATTTGTTAGTATCATGGCTGTGAGACTACTGCACACACCTTTGCAGAGTCAATATCCACGTCTGCTTATCAAGTGGAAGGCCACCGAGAAGGCAAGAGTTTTGACTTGGGAGTCATAGTGAATCCCCCAAGTACTTCTTCCAGTGCCTCTCTTGACCTTCAACTCATGGCTTGAACAGTTACACGTTAATAAGCAGCCATGATTTGGGATAAAGGGAGGCAATGCAGTAAAGGGGAGCATAAATTTCTGAGCCTTGCAGGGCCTTTCCCAAAGGATACCGCCATTGGCATCAGCAAAGAGTCTTACCATAGGTACTCTGGTGGAAGCATTAATGCAACAGTTTAGGAAATGAACTAGGTCAGCAGAGATGATGGATGGTAAAGTGGTAAATGTTACCAGCAATACAGAGAGAAGTTGCGGAGATAGAGAGCTTTGGGTGGTGAGATGCTAGGAGGCAAAAGAAGGCTCAAGTTTAATGGAAAGATACTTTAGGGAAAAGGAAGCAATTGCTGGTCCAGCAGGAGTTATGGTATAAAGTAGTGGAGGAAGCAGCAGGCTTGGTTCATAAAGAAGGGAGTGGAGCAGGCAAGCCATCAGGGCTTCCTCATTGATGCAGTCTTGGTTTCCACTGCATGGGGCTATGGTGACTAAAACGTAGGGCATGGATGACTGCCAGCATAGGCAGAAGAATTGGGTAGGCCTCTGAGGCCATGACCCCACTAACCTTTTGTCTCACACAGCCTCAGAAACTAGGAGGTTGGGGATCATGGATGGAGGTTGGTTTGTTTGACCTTTCCAATCAAAAGGATGTTCTGCTGCCCTTGAATGCTAGGGTATTAGGGCAGAAGAGAGGGATTGTTTGAGAATGAAGTGTGCTGGTAGAGGGGCAAAGGGATTGTGATAGTAGGGCAGGCCAGGATGAGGGGCAATTGTGGAAAAAACAGAAGACTGACAAACAAAGTAGGAAAGTAAGGAGCCATAGGTCATATGAACATATGAATTTCCATACTGAATCAGACCAAAGGTCCATCAAGCCTAGTATCCTGTTTCCATCAGTGGCCAATCCAAGCTACAGGTATTTGGCAGGATCCCCCAAAATAGCAAGATCCCATTCTGCTTATCCTCAAGGATAAGCAGTGACTTTCCCACAAGTCTACCTTAATAATGGTTCATGTAGTTTTCCTGCTCTTTTACCTTATTCTCTAGGAAAAAAATTCAGAGATTTAATTATGCGTCTAGCAAAAAAAATATTTTCTCCTTTTTATTTGAAATGTACTACTTAGTAATTTCATGGCATGTCCCTAGTTTTTGTACCTTTTTTTAAAAAGGTCAAACAATTGGTTTGTGTTTACCTGCTCCAATCCACTCAGGCTTTTATGTAGCTCTATGATATTCCTCCTCCATCTGTCTCTCTCCTCCAAGTTGAAGAGCCCAAACCCTTTATCATTATGGTCTCCCTTCTCTGCACCTTTTCTAGTTCTGTTTATCATCTTGTTTGAGATGCAGTAACCAGAATTGCATGTAAGACCCAAAGGGGCCTGTTTACTAAAGAGCGTAACCAGTAGAATGAATTTGAGCTGCATAATTAGCTCAGAGGCCTGCAGAAACTTTAGAGCAGGGGTTCTCAACCCAGTCTTCAAGACACACATAGCCAGTCAAGTTTTTAGGATAACCATAATTAATATGCATGAGAGAGATTTTCATGCACTGCCTCCATTGTATACAGATCTCTCTCATGCATATTCATTGTGGCTATCTGAAAACCTAACTGGCTAGGTGTGTCTCGAGGACTGGATTGAGAACCCTTACTTTAGAGAGTGTGTATTCCCATCCCCCTACTGTTCACATATTGCTATCTTTCACACCAGACCAACTGACACGCAGAGGTGGTGTTAGGTGTACCCATGCCAACAGTGGCATTCACAATTGGTGTGCACCCAAAATGCCATCAATGCCCATGTACACCCCTAACCTATTCAGTCCCCACACAATTGCATGCTCAATGATTAGCATAGTACGCTTAGAACATGGTAAAGACCATGCTAACGGTTAGCATCATTTAGTAAACATGACCCAAGGTGCTATTGCACCATGGAGCAATACAGAAGCATTATGATATTCTTTGTTTTGTTCTCCGTTACTTTTCTAATAAATCCTAACAATCTGTTTTGTTGGCCATTGCCACACACTAGGCATGTGCAAAGCCAAAAAAACCTTTGACTTGAAGCTTTCTTGCACATGCAAATCAATTGTGTGCATGTTAATTCATAGGTATACATGCACTCAAACAATTTGCATGCATGCTCAATTTTTAGACACCCAAACAAGCCCTAAATGCACATGCTTACCACACATTGAGCAGAAGATTTCAAAGTATTGTCATTGATGACACCTTGATCCTTCCCCAGGGTGGTGGCTTCCAACGGTCTCCCTTCCTTCTAGTTCATCCCTCCAGAATTCATAGGGAAGCCCGTGGTGCTTAGCTCTTGGTGTACTGATAGTAGCGGGTTGTGAGTGAGCATAGGGAGTGTGCAAGTGCAGTGGTCTGAAAGCATAGTGGGAGGAGAACTAGGGAAGCTGCACTAGTCATTTTCATTTTCTGTTGCCTCTGGCACAAAGCAGAGATGCAAAAAGTGCATCACCCAAATATTGAAGGCCAAAGATTAAGATTTACAGGCAGTGGGCCCGATATTCATTTGCAACGGCTATACGCCTCTATGACCCTAGCCATAGCCACTGAACTTCAACCCCGGATACTCAATGCTAGGGGTCATATGTGGGCCCAGCATTGAATATCTGGAGTCACTTACCGCTGCCCAGTTAGCGACTGGCTCCACCTCTGCTCCACCCTGGAATGCCCCACAGCTACACGGTTAGCAGCGGGGCATGTAGTGGCATTACTCTGTGATATTCTGCGGCACTAACCATAGCGGCTCAAGTCAGGGACTGGACCAAGCCAAAAAACCGGTTGGATAATATGGAGGAAATAAAAGGTGTTTGCACACCAAAGAACTAAAAGAATGAGCAAGAACCACAGCACACTTCATAAAATGAAATAACAACTCATTTTTATTTTGTTATAAACCACGTTATGGTTCTTGCTTTTTCTTTTTGAATATATATTTTGCATCCACAGACCCCCCCCCCCTCCCTCAACAGTGGGTGCAGAGCAGAACCAGGACAGTCACCCACAGAACTCGGTATCTTAAAAGAAAAAAAAAATCTGATTCTGGTCATCTCACTAACAAACATTCTCCAGTACCAGGCATATTGGGAACTAATCTAAAACCCTACAAAAGTCACCAAAGATCTACAGGGCCAAATCTACCATACATACCAGCATAAACTTCCAAAACTCATACAAGGGGCTTACCCAGAAAAAAAACAGCACTATAAATACTGCCGCAGGCCCTAGAACATCTCACACCTTTTTGGAAATCTGAACAAGACAAATTTGCTACAGTACAGATCCCTGCGTACAAATTTCATGTTAACAGAACACAAGGCCTTGGTCACACATCCAGAACACAGACTCACCAAGTACAGAATAAGTGATCACAACCTAAAGTAAAAATAAACTAGTTAGACAAAAATTAAACCAAAATCCCAAAAAACCAGACTCTGCATGCAATGCAACACCAGATAAGAGATGCATTCCCCATACTGTGTAAACTGTAAAGGTTGCGCAAAAGCCAATCACTAAATTGAAAATAAAATTTATTTTTTCTACCTTTTGTTGTCTGACCATTTTAATCTCTGTTCATGCCAGTCCTGATCTGAGGCTTCTGTTTTCCTGTCTTTTCTTTTGTTTTCTTCACTTCCTTCCATCAGCCGATTTCCAGTCCCAGTGACCCTTCCCACATGTTGGCTCACTTCCAGTCCCAGTGCCCCCTCCCTGTCAGCCTTCTCCCCATTACCCAGCCACCTACCACTCCCATCCCCAAATGTCAGTTGCCTCCAGTCCCACCCCTTCCATCCAGCTCTCTCTTTCCCTCTCTGTCAGGTCCGTTCAGCTCCCTCTCCTTCACCACCATGTAGCTCGTTCTGCTTCCTCTCCTGCCATCCGTGTCTCCGTTTTGCTTCTTTCCCTTCGGCTGCGAAGGTTTTTAAAATAAAAGGAAGCAGGTGTGGAGCCTCCCGGTGCTATGGAACCCTTGCTGCTGCGTCCTGCCCCCAAAAGGAAGTGACACTAGAGCAGAACACAGCAGCAGGGCTTACATAGGGCTGAGAGACTCTGCACCAGTTTCCTTTTCATTTTAAAGTACCGCTATCGTGGCCGCAGCAGCTTGTTCATTTTTGTTTTGTGGTTTTTTCTTTTTTAAATTGAAGGCTGAGTATTCGGCTGTTTTGAGGGCATTTTTGCTGCCCCCAAAAGTTTGCCGCCTGAGACCACCGCCTCACTCCGCCTCATTATAGAACCACCCCTGCTGCTGAATATCTTTCAGGTCTGTTAACCATGTAAATGCCTTTGAATATCAGGCCCAGTGTGTCCAAGGTTTAAAGTTGCCTTTATAAATTACTAGTATTAAGTTCCGAAGAAAATGCCTTTAATTAAAGCATGGTCAGCCCTAGAACTTATGTGAATGCTTACTTTTTGCAAGCCTGCACATAAATTATTGTATTTTTTTAACTGTGTAAACTTTTTCACACAGCCCATATTCTGCATACTATGAAATGAATGTGTGTGCTCTTATGCTGGTCAATATTTGTAAGAGATCATTTACATACATATGGGGCCACATAAGTATATAAACGACTAAACCGCCAGCATTTTTATACATGTCTTGAAGCTTGCTTATAAAATTCCCCCTACCCCCATTGTATCTTAATATATCTAAAATACTCAGGTTTCATAGTTGCAAAAATGTGTGCTTTTTTGATAATTGGATGTGCCAAGGGGTTTGCATAAATTTAAAATACATATAGCGTGCAAGTGTGTGAATGAGGAAAAGAGAAGCATTGTGAGCCCAAATGAAAAGTCTCAGAACATGACAGAAACGATACTATGGAAGTTAACAAGGCTAATGTAGGTACCAGCCTCGACAAGTGTTTTTCACAACTGAATAACATGATCTCAGCAGGAGAAAGGTAAACATTAGCTCTTTCATAGTGACTTTTGCAAGGCAAATTTAAGCCAGTGTTTAAAATTAGATGAAAATTGTTCAAAAATGTTGGCATACTATCTTATAGAATAAAAGAAGAGAGAACTTAAGCTATATATCCTATTTTGTACAAATGTCATCAAATTTTATGTATGTCAAAATTGTTCTTGTTAGAAGAACAGAAAGAGCAGTACTTGGAACTGCATTAGCGTTGAGCAGGATTAAATATTGCAGTCTGAGAGCTGCAGAGGTAAATGAAATGTTTTGCATGTAATAGAATATTTTTTCTTTTTGGGGACAAAGTACCCCATTAAAAACAAGACAGTGGAAGGATAGATGATCATGCCAGGCTGCTGCAGCTAGAGGCATAAACAGAACAAGGCTCTGAAGGTGGGGCAGAACACAATAAACGGTGGCCCAAGTCACTAATATTAGTGTCTGTCTTGTTATGCTGCTTTTTTAGTATTTTTTTTTTCTTCTTTTGTCTTTTTGGGAACAAAACACTTCGGTGAAATAAAGGCCATGACAGGCCAGCTGACCATGTTGGACGGCAGCAGCAGCTAGAGTGGTGCTAGCAACAATACAGCAGGATAGTAGCACTAAACCAAGGCAGCAGAAGGGCCTGGCAATGGCACAGGTTGCAACAGATGTAGGAGATGAGGAGGTTTTCTCTGGTTTTATGTTTTATATAGTGCTGAAAGAACCCACTGGGCAGCACCGACTAGAGAGACAACTGGCAAACCTATAGCAAGAGACTGAGGGCCAAGAGTGTGAACATACATTGCTTCTGTAAATTTGTGCGATCGCTCCTTCCCCAAATTGCATGAAAATTTAAGGAAAGAAAGCGGGGGAGTTTGGTTTCTCAGAACACCAGCTTTTTCTAACATGAATGATATGGACTCATAATATCCCCTGCCATTGAAAATACCCCTTTGCTGGGCATGCTGGTTGGCGAGTAGAAAGGGAAATTCAAGGCAACCTTGGATAGGTTTGGCTAGACCATGGACTTGTATGTCAAATATGCCAATGAGTCTATGATCATGGAATCGGTCAGCTCTGAAAGGTGTTGTCGCAGAAATTTATGCAGGGGTCGTAGTAACAGAGGACCCTTGCTTGTCTCTGCCACTCGCCATTGTGTCTATGCCCATCTCAAAATATGGTGTCGTAGTACCCACAGGAAACTGGCAGATAAAGATAGGGGAGCAAGTGGTAGATGGCAGTATGCTGCTCATGTTGACGGTAGTTTAGTTTATTACAGCATTTGATACACCACCCTTCTTAAAGTTGCATCACAGCAGTTTACAATCAAAATTTACACAGCAGAAACAAAATTGTGAGGATAATCCAACAGGAGAGAAACCTGATGCCAATGACAAAGACAAACATGGGACAACTTTTAGTTCTCTGCTATAGGGGGTAGCTAAAGGAAAGAACATTTAAGAGATAACATGAGGTAAAGTTAACCTTCTGGGTTCCACACCTCCCCATAGGGCAGGGCAAAAAAATAAAATTTGAAAGAGTTGGTTGTATTTCATTTATTCTAAGAATTCTCAGTCCATAGATATGTTAGAAGAGAGCTCCATAAGGGTGGTGCCAGATAGAAGAAAATCAATGTTCTACTGTAGATGCAGCTGGAAAATGACAGAGGATCTAGGTAGCTGAATGGGATGGTCCGTACGATTTGAATATGGAGTAAATGTCGTCATAAAAACATAAAATGCCATACTGGGTCAGACCAAGGTCCATCAAGCCCACTATCCTGTTTCAAACAGTGGCCAATCCAGTCACAAGTACCTCGCAGGTTCCCAAAAAAGCGCACAGGTTCTAAAATGCTCGTCCCAGGGTAAGCAGTAGATTTCCTGGGTTCTTTTTAATAATGGTTTTATGGACCTTACCTGCAGGAACTTGTTCAAACCTTTTAAACCCAACCACATTAACAGCTTTTACTACATCCTCCAGTAATGAATTCCGGAGTTTGAATATGCGTTGAGTAAAAAAAAAATCATCTTATTAGTCTTAAATGTAGCTTCATTGCTTGTCTTTCTACTTTTTGATGGCGTAAACAACCACTCTTAATCTGTTCCATTCCATTTATTAATTTATAGACCTCTATCAAATCTCCCCTCGGCCATCTCTTTTCCAAGTTGAAAAGCCCTAACCTTTTACCTTTCTTCATAAGAGTATCCTTCCATCCCCTTTACCATTTTGGTGGCTCTTCTCTGTACCTTTTCTAATTTTGCAATATCTTTTTTTTTTAAGATACAATGGCCAGAATTGCACACAATATTCAAGGTGTGGTCGCACCATGGAACGATACAGAGGCATTTATAATATCCTTGATTTTTAGTTTCCATTCCTTTCCGTATGATTCCTAGAATTCTATTTGCTTTCTTGGCCACCGCTGCACACTGGGCAGAGGGTTTCCATAACTGCACACAATAGTCCAAATGAGGTCGCACCAGAGACATACAGAGGCATTATCACCTCCTTTTTTCTGCTGGCCATTCCTCTCCCTATATACTCAAGCATCCTTCTGGCTTTTGCAGTTGCTTTTTCTACCTGTTTAGCTACTTTAAGATCGTCAGACACAATTACACCAAGGTCCTGTTCCTCTTTTGTGGACAGAAGTACCTCACCTCCTAATGGAGTTTTGTAGCCCAAATGCATGACCCTGCATTTTTAGCATTACATTTCAGCTGCCAAATTCTAGATCATTCTTCATTAGCTAGATCCCTCCTCATGTTATCTACTCCTTCCTGGGTGTCTACTATATTGCAGATTTTGATATCATCCGCAAACAGGCAAACCTTACCTGACAGCCCTTCCGCAATATCACTAAAAGATGTTAAAAAGAATCGTACCAAGGCCAGATCCCTGTGCATGCCACTGGTAACCTCCTCCTCCTCGGAGTGAGCTCCATTTACCTGTACACTTTGTCACCTCCCACTCAACCAGTTTCTAACACGATCATTAACTTTAGGGTCCATCCCTAGGATGCTCAATTTGTTTATAAGTCGCCTGTGTGGAACAGTGTCAAAGGATTTACTGAAATCTAAATACACCACATCTAGGGCTCTCTCTCTCTCTGTCTAACTCCCTGGTCACCCAGTCAAAGAAAGCAATCAGATTTGTCTGACAAGACTTGCCTCTGGTGAAGCCATGCTGCTTCGGATCCTGCAATCCACTGAACTCCAGAAACCTCACTATTATCTCTTTTTAGTAGCCTCTCCAATAATTTACTAACCATGGAGGCTAGACTAACCAGCCTGTAGTTCTCGATACCATCCTTATGTCCGCTTTTGTGTAAAGGGACCACATGTATAGTTTGCATCCAGATGGATTTATCATCAGTTTCTATGTCTTGTATATATCAGCAAACTACTGTCTACTTTTAGTTTAGCTAGTTCCTCACGAACAGTCTTCTGATAATCATTCAAACTCCACGTCATTTCTGTTCCTGTTTGTGTGTGTTTTCTGAGGTCCTACTCCTGGCCCTTCACCTGTGAACACAGAACAGAAATATTTGTTAAGCGATTCAGCTTTATCCTCAGCTTCTACATATTCCTCCCCTTCACTCTTGAATCTGACAATACCACTTTTGACCTTCCTCCTGTCATTAACATATCTGAAAAATGTCTTATTCCCCCATTTTATTGCATTGGCTATTTCTTCTTCTTTTTTTATCTTTGCTTTCTTGACTACTTTGCTAGCTTCTCTAAGTTTTCCCAAATATAGATGCCTGTCTTCTCTCTCTGAGATCTCTTGTATTTTCTAAAGGCCTCCATCTTTTTCTTCACCTTTTCAGCTGCTTCTTTTGAGAACCATAGTAGCCTTCTTTTCATTTTACCTTTTATTTACCTTTCTAATAAAAAGGTCTATTGCCCCTAAAATATCCCCTTTCCGTTTTGCCCACTGTTTTTCTACATCCCCCAGCTGTTCCTATCCCACTAATGACACTTTTGAGGTATTATTCCATCTTGGCAAAGTTAGCCTTCAGTAATGAATGGATTTTATCAGCCCTATTCCTAATACTGAATTATACCATCTGGCGATCACTGGATGAGAGATGATGTCCCACTGTAACATCAGAAACACTTTCCCCATTGCTAAATACTAGGTCCAGTATGACCCCCATCACGTGTGGTTCAGTTACCAATTGCCTGAATAGATCTCCCTGTAGAGAATCCAAGGTCTCCTTACTTCTAGATGACACCGCAGCAGCAATGTGCCAATCCACATCTGGCATATCGAAATCATCTATCAGCAGCGCTTCTCCTTTCATGGCAATACTGTGTATGACTTCTATTAAATCTTCGTCCACTTCTACTCCCTATGAGAGGGATCTGTAGATAACTCCAGTGCAAATGGATTTCCCTTTTCCTCGTTCAAGTTTAACTCACAGTGCCTCCTCTCTTCTTTTTAAGCCCTGCAATTCTATAGCTTTAATATTGTTTTTTACATATAGTGCCACTCCACCTCCCCTTCTTCCTACCCTGTCCTTCCTGAATAAAGTATAGACCAGTATAATTACATCCCAGTCATGACTGTCCTTGAACCATGTCTCCTTGACTGCCACTAAATCCAAGTCAGCCTCTTCTATTAGCCTCAACATCTGAGATCTTATTTCCCATGCTACGGACATTTATACAAACCCCTTTCCAGACATTGCTCCTATTACCCATTTCTACAGAGGTATTTAATGTTTCTCTTACCTAGGAGCTTTCGTCACTTAACTGGGGGCTATCTTCAATCATTCCCAATGAATCTAGTTTAAAGCCCTCTTCAGTAGGTTAGCCAGTCTGCTGCTGAAGACACTGCGACTCTTCTTGGACAGATGGACACCGTTACTGCTCTGCAGCCCTTGGAACATCATCCCATAGTCCAGGAAACCAAAATGCTCTTGATGACACCATCCACGCAGCCATGCATTCATCCCCAGAGAAGCTTGTATCCTGCCTCAGCCGTTACCCTCAACAGGGAGGATTGAAGAGAACACCACCTGCACATCTGTCTGCTTCACCCTCTGCCCCAGAGCCATGAAGTCACATTTGATATGTTTGGAGGAATTCCTAGCAGTATCAGTTTTGCTGACATGGATGAGCAGCATTGGATAATAGTCTGTAGACTTGATGAGTATCGGCAAACTCTCCGTAACATCTACGATTTTGGCACCTGGCAGATAGTACACCTCTCTGGAAGTCAAATCTGGTCAGCAGATGGACGCCTCAGTACCCCCTCAGAAGAGTCACCAACCACCACTACCCTTTGCTTCCTAGTGTTGACTGATTCTGAAACTTTTGGGTTCTTGAGCTGTGGTTTCTCCCTTTTCTCGGATGCTTCCATCTCCTCCACTTCCAGGGTTGTATACTGGTTTGTCAGCTCAAGGGCTAGAGGAGTTGGAGTGTTGATACTGCAGGATCTGGTGACTCGTGTCCAACCTTTTCCTTCTGTAGCCTCCCATCTTCACCTCTGTCGGAAAGCTTGGATGCTTCAAGAAGCATCTCATCAATGTAGTTCTCACTGTCTCGAATGCTTCTCAGCCTCGCCACCTCTTCCCTGAGCTCCTCCTTTTCTTTCCTGAGAGGCTCAGCCTGCAGGCATCCTGCACATGGAACCTGTTCTTCAACTGGCATTGGGATCTCTGTCTGGACAGAGGCAGAAGCTGTAATGGAGGCAACAGCTTTAGCAATATGATTTTTCACAGCCATTGTTTAGTTGATGGCGCTTTGGTACCTTGCATTGCAATGGAGTCGTCAGATTTTAATGATATTTTATGGATTACTAGTAGTAGGTCTGCAAGCTCATATTTTCAGTTCTTTCAATACCCTCTGATGTTTACCATCAAGTCCAAGTGATTTGCTACTCTTCAATTTTTCAAATAGTTGTAATACATCGTCCCAGTTTATTGATAGTTCTTTCAATTCTTCCAATACATCACCTTTATATACCATTTCAGGCACTGCTAAATTCCATACATAATCTTCAGTAAAGACCAAAGCAAAGAATTCATTCAGTCTCTCCGCTATGGCCTTGTCCTCATTTAGTGCCCCTTTTACCCCTCTGTCATCCAGTGGTCCAACTGACTCTCATAGGGTTTTTGCTACAAATGTACTTGAAAAAAAATTTTTATTATGCACTTTTGCTTCCATGACTAGCTTTTTTTCGAATTCTCTTTTTGACTGCCTTATCAATGCCTCACATCTAACTTTTCAATGGTTGTTTTCCATTTTCGTCATTTGGCTCCTTTTTCCATTTCCTGAAAGATGCTTTTTTGGCAACAGCCTCTCTGACCTTGCCTTTAAACCATGCTGGCAGTTTTTTGGCCTTCCTTCCACTTTTCTTAAAGCATGGAATACATCTGTTCTGGGCTTCCAAGATAATACTTTTAAACAGTGCCCATGCTTTATGTAAATCTTTAACCTTTGCAGCAGCTCCTTTTAGTCTTTTCTTAACTATTTTCCTCATTTTATAATAGTCTCCCTTTTTGAAAGTTAAATGGTAGTACTGTGGATTTCCTTGACATCCTTCTTTCATTTATTAAATCAAATGCGATCATGCTATGATCACTGTTGTCATGTGGCCCCAACATCCTTATCTCTTGTACCAGATCCTGCATGCCACTAGGTCCAAAATAGCTTCCCCTCTTGTCGGTTCACAAACCAGCTGCTTCAAAAAGCAGTCATTTATTCTGTCTAGAAACTTTATCTCCCTAGCATGTCCTGCTGTGACATTGACTCAGTCGATACCTGGGTAATTGAAATCGCCCACTATACTGCGCCCTGCCAAGTTAGTTGGGTTGGGTAGTATAGACGGCCTAATGGCTGAGAAGCAGTAGTTTAAAGGAAACCTGAGGCCAACAGGAAGCCAATGCTTGACGACTACAAGCAAAGGGGTGACATGGATGAATTCATCATTTTTAGTGTAAACCTTTAACTGCTATGTTATGGATATTTTAACTTATGTAAGTCAGCTTTCCTGATGCCATTGTGTACACTACATTACCATAGTCTAGGTGAAAGAAGACCATAGTATGCGTTAAAGATCTTGGCGCGCTTTCCTCTAAACATGAGTGGATAATCTGCAACTGAGTCAGAACAAAAAAACATACCATCACGTTGGTTGATATTTGATAAGAGCCCATTCATGTACATATGTGACTACATGTGCATGTAAATGGTTAAGATACCACCAAAGTGCGTACGCACTCTACCGCATCAAGTATGCGACTACTTATGTAATCACAACCTGAAGTGCATCATTTGGTGGTTCTTCTTTCCAATAATGGATATATTTTATCTACAAAATATTGCCTGAATATTTTTGACAGTGCTATTCAGGTTTTTTTCTAAACAGTCCTCCAGAGGTCAAAATGTTTTTCTGTGAATCAACCCCTATTACTCAAGTGTACTAGATCATTTGCAGAATGCATGCCATTCTGATGAAATAACACATCTGAACGTGGAAGCTAGAGAGGGGGTGTCATGCACAACTATATTTTCTTCAGATATAGTGATCGTCACACTAAACACATATTAAAGTAACTGAAATGTTGCAATCTCTTGCGCTGGTGACAGCGCTTTGATTTGTCTCTTCGACTGTCATTAAGAACCACATCTGTCACAGTTTGATCCGATTACTGTAGTGTGTTACTCCTCATGCTGCTTGGATTTTTTTTTTTTTAATTTCCTTCCCTGTCTTCAGATCCAAGTCTCATTAAGCTGAGATCTGACAAGTCCAGTCACTGCTAAATTAGAACTCTGAGATTATCTCAGTGCTTGATACAGAAATTTAGCTCTTTGGAATTTCACACACAAAGATTGTTTGTGTAAATATGTCTCTTGTTGTTTAACATAGCCAAATAAATGTTATTTTTATCAAGGTACTGTATAACACATTGCTATTTAAATAAAGACAATGGATTAAAGAAAATGAATTAACGTTATTTAATTAAAGCCAAGGTCCATATTTCAGCCTGCTTATCCGCTGTTGAGCACTGAATGCCCCACTGCTGTCTGAAACAGAATATGGCCAAGAAGGAGCTCTTTATCTGTCCCCTTAAACCATCCTCCCCCTTCCTCCTCCTCTCTCTCTTTCTCTTTCTGTGGATTACACTATCATTTTCACGGTTTGCTCAGCTCGCAATGTTGAGGCCATCTCTTTGACACTTCTCTCTCTTTCTCTGAACATATCCAATAGATAGAAATGACAGGTTTTAGCTTTCTGTATGTTGTTGTTAAGTGCCATTGAGTCAGTGTTGACTCATGGCGACCCTCTGGATAGTTGACCTAAACTTTGTTCATTCTTCAGTCAAGTGGCTCGTTGTTGTTTTCAATCCATCTCATTGCCAGCCTTCTTCTTTTACAGTGACCTTCTACTTTGCCAAGCATTATGTCTTTCTCCCATGGTCTTTCTCTTCGCATGATGTGTCCAACGTATGAAAGTTGAAGTCTTGTCGTCATCTGAGCTTCTAAGGAAAGCTTAGGTTTGATCTCCTCTAGTACTGACTGGTTTGTTCTTTGGGCAGTCCATCATATACACAGTATTTGATGCCAGCATCATAATTCAAAGACATCAATTTTCTTCCTATCTTTTTCACTGTCCAACTTTCACATCCATATGACGTTATTGAAAATACCATAGCCTGGACAAGTCAAATCTTTGTATGGAGAGAGACATCTCTGCTCTTGAGAATCTTGTCTAGGTCTTTCATAGCCATTCTACCAAGAGCAATATGTGATCAACAATCAATAAAGAAAGGCTAGCAGTCAAGTAAGTTAACATTGTCAACTATTTCAATTTTTTTTTCTCCATCAATGATGAACTTATTGATTTTGCCAGTTGCCAGGATCTTTGTCTTCTTAACTTCTTAACTTATTCTGTATAACAACATCAAAATTCATACCTTCTATTCTAAATACACTACAAAGACCTTGATCCATTCTCTAGTCCCCTCCCATTTAGACTATTGCAACCTGCTTCTCCTTTTCAATCCATGTAAAATTCAGCTGCATGACTAATCTTCCGCCAGTGTTGCTTCACTCACATAACACCACTTCTCAAGTCACTTCATTGACTCTCTATCTATTTCCTTATCGAGTGCAAATGTCTCCTACTGACCTGCAGGTGCATTCATTCTGTAGCTACTCATCACTTCCTGTCCTATTTCTCCCTCCCCCCCTCCCCAGGAGCTCCACTCATCAGGCAAATTCCTTCTGTTTGTGCCCTTCTCTTTCAGTGCCAGCTCTAGACTTTTTTCATGCCAATTTGCTATACCATTGCCTGGAACAGACTGAGTCAGTATGTCAGGATCCATCTCTGGTCCTGTTCATATCCAGGCTAAAAACCCCACCTCTTCAAGGCTGCTTTTTGTATCCTGACCCCTTTATTCTCCTGTTTACCACCCATGTGTGTTTATAACCATTTCCCCTTGGTTCTATCCTCTCACCTGTTTGTTGTATTTGAATGTCTTATATAGATTGAGAGCTCTATTGAGCAGGGACTGTCTCTCGCTTGTGTGTGTACAGTGCTGTATATGCCTTGAGGCACTTTATAAATGATAAGCAAGAACAGCAGTAATAGAATTATCTACAAAAAGATTATTTATTTCATAGCCCTCATTGACTTTTTAACACAGAAATATAGAAAATGATGACAGAAGAAAAGACCATATGGTCTAGCCAGTCTGTCCATCCAAATCAAACAGTCCAGTCTCTACAGCCTTTTTCTCCCTCTGAGATACTCTGTGCTTGTCTCATGCTTTCTTGAATTCTGATACTGTCCTCATCTTCGCTACTTCTTCTGGAAGTCTGTTCCATATATTCTGTAAAGAAAATTTTCTTATATTACTCTTAAGTCTTTCCCCCTTTCACTCTAATACTATGACCCCTTATTCCAATATTTTCAGGCACAAGTTAAATGTCCTACATTTTTTTTTTCTGTTTGTTCTCTTCTGAGACATAAGTAGCAGTGGCTGAAAATTGAGCCATTTAAAGAGGAAATGGAGCTGTCTCACCTCTTTCATGCTTGGCTCATATTTCAACTGATGAAAAGTCGGTATATATGAGTACTCATTTTCTGCTTAGACTTTAGGAACTTCGGCACAATATAGCACATATAGGAATAAGATATGACAAGGCATCAGACTGAAGACTTACGTTACTAAAATAAATGTCACTGGTGTTAAAGTAATTAAAGCTAGGGAGAAGAGTTTCTGATAACACTGTTTTAACAGTGTGTAGTGGTCTAGTGACTTTCTGGTGTACTGCATATTCAGTAAGATGAGGTTAGGTATTACAGGCATGATAGTTAATCGCATAAAGGATTTTTCACATGTAAGGGCCTTTTTATGCATGCAAAAGGGGTGTTATAAAATTGCTCTGGGGTTTATGCGCATAAAAATAGACATGGTGGCAATGATCAATGTGTAGGTGAGGTCTGGGATAGTTTGGATGGAACATGTATAGAGTCACAATTTCTACATGTAATTTGCATGCTAGCTTTTACGCCTTCTCTCTAGCAAGCATAAATAATTTGTGGCTTCAATTTACCTGCTATTTCTGTTGGTTTACCCCTGGTAATTTATAAAATAGGTGCATACTTTAACCTATGTGCCTTCACATAAGGCAACCTGTTATAAAACTGCATATTATAAGGCACATTTTACAAATGACATCCAAGTGCAATCTGGGACATCTAAGCCAGAACATCAGAAAAAAAAGCAAACATTTCCAAGTTCAGACATGATTTCACAAATGTGGATGTGCTCGTTATGGATATCTGTAGGGCCTTCTACATAGACATCCCTGGAATAGTATTCAAGAATAGGGGCATCTAAGAATAGCCTAATGGTTAGAGTAGTGGGCTAGGACCAGGAAATCCAGGATTTGAATCCTACTTGTGATCTTAAGCAAGTCAGTTAACCATCCATAGCCTCTGGTACAAGCTGATCTCCAGGAACAAGCAGGAATAAGTCCTCACATATGGGTACGTCGGTACCGACGGAGCCTGAGCGGGAAAGCTCCCCAGCCCTCCTGCCTTCCTGACCAACTCTCCTCAGTTCTTCTTTTTCCGCGGAGCCAGCAGGTCGTGTTCCTGTCACCGCTGAAGAAGTTGTTATTTTAATTTATTTCTTTGGCCGCGTGTCTGCCTTCCCTGATTCCAGACCGGTACCACCGGTCTTTTTTCCTTTATTTCTAAAAAAAAAAAAAAAAAAATCTTCTTTTTTCCTCACTTGGTGTGTTTGTTCTGTGAGGCCTTTAGGCCTTCACAAATTCTCCCTCATGGAGAAACAAGCCTCTGGGTTTAAAAAATGCACCAAGTGCAGCGGTACTATTTCAGTCACAGACACCCATGAATGGTGTCTTAAATGTTTGGGGCCTGACCATTCCATTCCGGATTGCCCATCCTGTTCTTTGATGTCTAAACGTGGCTTACAGAACCGGGCAGCCAAGTTTCACATGCTGTTTTCTACAGATACTCCAGCATCGACATCTTCCAGGTCTTCCTCTCCTGATGGATCTCAGGTAACCAAACATTCCTCTGGCAGGTCCTCAAAGGGCAAATCTCCCTCTAAGTATCAAGATACCCCTGGGCTTGACCCTGAGGACCCTGCCCGAGCCAAACAACCCCGGCGGGAAGCTCCGGCTTCCAAAGCTCCTCCTATGGGGTTACAGGTTGACATCAATGGCATGGCCTCGACCGATCACCTGTTAGACTGTTCTGGGGTACCGGCTCATTCATCCGGTACCGACATCCAGACAGTCGTGGCATCCATGGATCAAACAGTTCAATCCATGCAGCAGGCCATTTTCACTTTCATTAAGGCTGCGACGCCCTCGGTACTGCACCCTGCGGTACCGACTCCGGTTCCGGTACCACAACCGATACCGGTACCCAGGCCATCCACATCGACCAGGATACCGATTCCGGTTCCCGGTTCAGGGGTTTTTCCCGATACCGATCCAGTTCCGGGTACCCCCGATGTCGATACCGGTCGATACGCTTATCGATCCCTGGAAGCAAACAGACGGTACTTTGAGTCTTCTGATGATTCTGCTCCATCAGATAACTCTGCTGAAGTATCCCTTACTCTACCTGAGGAGCCCTCTTCTCCAAAGAGGAGAATGTCTCCTCCAGAGGATTTATCCTTTCAAGACTTCATCATTGAAGTAGCTAAAGGTCTTTCTATTTCTGTATCCTCTGAAAAAGAACCTAGAGCAAAAAAGTTAGACATTTTAGGATACTCTAAGGTTCCCAAAGAGGCAGTCACCTTGCCCATCCATGAAATTCTTCAAGAACACATGATGGACTTATGGGAGACTCCTCTCACCCTATCTCCACATTCTCGTCGTCTGGACACCATGTATCGTGTCCCCCCTTCTCCTGGGTTTCAAAAAACTCAGCTCCCTCACCACTCCATTGTGGTGCAGTCAGCTATGAAAAGGATAAAGAGTACTAAAAGACACTCTTCTGCTCCCCCAGGAAGAGAATGTAGGACTCTGGATGCTATTGGAAGAAAAATCTTCCAAGCAAGTATGCTTATTGGCAGAATCAACTCATACAGCCTCTATATGGGCATGTTTCTGAAGGAGATTGCATTAAAGATACGCCATTTTCTCCCCTTTATCCCAGAGGATAGAAAGGAGGAGTTCCTCCTTTTGCTAAAGCATACCCAAGATATTTCAAAGTTCTCCAACAGAGCAGCCTTTGACTCCTTTGAGGGTGCTAGCAGAGCCTCAGGTATTGCCATTGCGGCTCGCAGAATTGCTTGGCTCCAGGCCTCTGACCTAGAACCCTGGGTCCAAGATGGGTTGGGAAATTTGTCCTGTACAGGTGAGAATCTGTTTGGTAAGGAGTGGCAAATCAAAGCCACTCAAATGGATGCAGAAAATGCTGCATTAGATAGACTTTCTAAGTCTACCTCCTACCCCTGTCAAGAAAAAATCTTTCAAAAAGCCTTTCTACAAGAAGGCCAGATTTGCCACAAATACTGGCCAACAATCTTCTGCAGCTCGCTTTGCTCCTAAGCGTCAGCAGCCTAAACAGGCCAGGGCAAAACCTGCAGGGGCTGCTACAGCCCAACAGTCCAAACCCCCTCAGGGGTTTTGACTTAAATCTAGAGAACTTAACCTTTCTGGCTCTAAAACCAGAACCTCTCACCATTCCAGGAAGGTTAACTCATTTTGCTCCCAGATGGGAGCAAATCACATCAGAACAATGGACCCTCTCTATCATCAGAGAGGGCTACAAACTACATTTCTCCAACCTTCCTCCCCATACCATGGTGAGAAGTTTCAATTCTCCCCCCTCTCTCCTAGACCTGTTGAGTCAGGAGGTGACCACTCTTCTCGCCCAAAAGGCAATAGAAGAGGTTCCTCTTCCTCAACAGGGCTCAGGTTTTTACTCCCCTTATTTTCTCATTCCCAAGAAAACAGAGGGGTACAGACCCATTCTGGATCTCAGAGAATTAAACAAATTTATATACAAGGAGAAATTCAAGATGCTTTCTCTAGGTACTCTCCTTCCATACCTACAGAGTCAGGATTGGCTTTGTTCTCTAGATCTCAAGGATGCGTACACACATATACTCATCCATCCATCCCACAGAAAATTCCTACGGTTTCTGTTCCAGGGAAAACATTTCCAGTACAGAGTACTTCCCTTCGGTCTAGCCTCTGCTCCAAGGGTATTTACCAAATGCATGGCAATAGTAGCTGCATTTCTACGCACCCTGGGAATTTTTGTCTTCCCATACCTGGACGACTGGCTCATCCGAGCTCCATCTCAGTCCGAGGCTCAGACTTCCCTGGATCGCACCAGACGCATCCTGCAGTATCTGGGACTTGTGATCAATCTGCCAAAGTCTCAACTCGCCCCTACGCAATCCCTGGAGTTCATAGGGGCCTGGTTGGATACCACCACTGCAAAGGCCTATCTACCTCAGGCCCGTTGCCAACGTCTAGTGCACTTAGCCTCTCAGACTCAGTCCAGAAGCCACTTGACTGCCAGAGAGATGCTACCACTATTAGGCCACATGGCCTCCACAGTGCATGTGGTGCCTTTTGCTCGCCTACATATGAGAGCAGCTCAATGGACTTTATCCACCCAGTGGACTCAAGCATCAGGAGCTCTCTCAGACCAAATAGCTAACTCCAATCGTCTCTTTTGGTCTCTCCAATGGTGGATATCCACTCAATCTGTTGTTGGGGGCCCCCTTTCAACCATTGTTGCCCCAAGCAACCCTCACAACAGATGCCTCCCAAACAGGTTGGGGGGCTCATCTCCAAGATCTCTCCACTCAGGGCACTTGGTCTCCACAGGAGACCACCCTTCATATCAACCACTTGGAGCTTCGAGCAATATTTCTGGCTCTCAAAGTTTTTCATACCCTCCTCAGCAACATGACAGTCCTTATTCACACGGACAATCAAGTAGCCATGTTTTACATAAACAAACAAGGAGGGACTGGCTCTCTGTCACTTTGCAACGAAGCTCTAAGATTATGGGCCTTCGCCAGAGAGCATCAAATCCATCTCCTGGCAGTATATCTTCCAGGAATCCAAAACTCTTGGGCAGACAGACTCAGTCGAGTTCTGCTTCCACACGAATGGTCCCTGCACATGGATCAGGTACTCAGAATCTTCCAGAAATGGGGAACCCCGGACATAGACCTCTTTGCAAGTCCGTGGAATGCCAAACTTCCCCGGTTCTGTTCCAGAATTCCGTGTCAGGGAGTTCAGGCCAAGGATGCCTTCCTCCTGCATTGGGGTCAGGGCTTCCTGTATGCCTTTCCTCCCATTCCTTTGATTCCCAAGACTCTGTTCAAACTTCAAAGGGATCAAGGGTCCATGATCCTCATAGCTCCACGCTGGCCACGCCAAGTGTGGTACTCTCTACTTCTGCATCTCTCCCAAGCCCCCTCCCTGAACTTGGGAGTGGCTCCAGACCTTCTGTCTCAGGAGGAGGGGACTTTGTGGCACCCAAACCCCAAGTCCCTTCACCTCAGAGCTTGGTTACTGAAGGCCTAGACCTTCACCACTTCAATCTTTCGCAGCAAGTAAAGGATATCCTACATGCCTCTAGGAAGCCTTCCACTAGGCGTTCTTACGCTTTTAAATGGAAAAGATTTTCCATTTGGTGTGCTCAAAAGGGTCTTAACCCTCTAGCACTCCCATTGAATTCTCTTTTGGAATATCTCCTGCATCTCTCCAATGCAGGACTCAAAACGAATTCAGTAAGAGTCCATTTGAGTGCTATTGCGGCATCACTTAAGCCCATCAATGGACAACCTGTTTCCTCTCATCCTCTTATTGCAAGATTCATGAGAGGCCTAACCTTAACTAAACCTCCCATTCGACCTCCTCCGGTGGCATGGGACTTAAACTTGGTTCTTGGTCAGCTTATGAAGCCACCTTTTGAACCCTTAGCCACTACCTCCTTGAAATTTCTTTCCTGGAAGGTTATTTTTCTTATTGCAGTCACCTCAGCTCGCCGTATCAGTGAACTGCAAGCTCTAGTGGCTAATCCACCTTATACAAGGTTCCATCATGATAAGGTGGTCCTTAGGACCAATCCCCACTTTATGCCTAAAGTGGTCTCCCCTTTTCATCTTAATCAAGAGGTATATTTACCTGTCTTTTTTCCAGCTCCTCATGCATCCAGTGCAGAGAGGAACCTTCATACTCTAGACTGTAAAAGAGCTCTTGCCTTTTACCTCCACAGGACACAGCAACATCGAAAGTCTTCTCAGCTTTTTGTTGCTTTTGATCCTTCTCATTTCGGACTTCCAGTCTCCAAAAGAACACTCTCCAACTGGATTGCTCAGTGTATCTCTTTTGCTTACCAGAGTAAGAACCTTTCTCTGGAGGGCCATGTCACCGCTCACAACGTGAGGGCCATGGCCACCTCTATGGCTCATTTAAACTCTGTGTCCATTGACCAGATCTGTCGAGCAGCCACCTGGGCCTCGGTTCATACCTTTACAGCCCATTACTGTTCGGACAAGGACTCCCGCCGGGATGCCTTGTTTGGTCAGGCTGTCCTCAGACACCTGTTCCATTCTTGAACAACTCCAGCCCACCTTCCCTGAATGGATGCCTGAGATCCATAGGAAGATGAGGAACCTTTCAGGGTCTCATACCCTTCAGGGGATCTCCCAGGCATCTTAGCTAGGGAGTCCCCATATGTGAGGACTTATTCCTGCTTGTTCCTGGAGATAGCACAGTTACTTACCTGTAACAGGTGATCTCTGGGAACAGCAGGAATTAGTCCTCACAACCCACCCGCCTCCCCTAGGAGTTGTATCTATCTCTCTCTTTCCTTTCCTCTCTCTATTGTCTCAGCTTTAAACTCGAACTGAGGAGAGTTGGTCAGGAAGGCGGGAGGGCAGCGCGCATGCGCAGTGGGAGGCCCCAGAAGCTTTCCTTCTGGGAGGCTGGGGAGCTTTCCCACTCAGGCTCCGTCGGTACTGACGTACCCATATGTGAGGACTAATTCCTGCTGTTCCCAGAGATCACCTGTTACAGGTAAGTAACTGTGCTTTCTCCATGGACCAGCAGGATTGCGTCAGCCACACCTGCCCCCTAGACCGGTCAGTATTCATTCTTCCGCCTTGCCAGCAAGACGGACCCTGCTCTCCTACACCATATTCTTCTAATGAATCAGCTCATCAGACATCTTCTACCGAATCAACTCATCGACTCACCATGCCAAAGCCTGGCTTTAAGAAATGCCTCCACTGCAAGAGGAAAATGAGCAGCGCAGACACCCACGACATCTGCCTGCGCTGCCTGGGCCCTCATCACGACGTCGATGGCTGCTCTCACTGTGGCAGGATGTCCCCAAGAGCACTGAAAATCAGAAACCACAGTCTTCAAGAGTACCTTTCAGTAAATGCAAGTACCTCTGAAACTGTTGCAATTGTGCCGGCTCCGGATGCGCCCGTTGCGGCCTCCATCCCCTGCCGTGCCATGGGGTCCCCCTTGATGCCTCAGACTCACGTCTTAAATACCCTGTCAGCTTGGAACTCCTTGGGGCATAATCCTGTGAGGGCTACATCCCAGCCCCAGCACTCCGGAAACAGCAACCATGCTTCAAAAAATGGCGACGAACCTCAGTCCTCCAGGATCCTGCTTCAGTCCTCCAACTCCGCCCACTCAGAGGGCGTGGCTAATATCTCTCGGGGCTCCGACCAGCGCAGAGGGGAGGAAACCAGCTCCCGGCGCCACTCCCCGACTCTTCCACTAACTCCGCTCCTTCAGCTGGCCAACCCAGCGAATAACATCAGCGCTGGCGATTCCAACAGCACCGGAGGACACCGCTACAGCGCGGACAGGCTCAGTGAACAGGAATCGCATGCCACAGCACACTCGCAGCCCCAGCGGTCCAACCCGGGTCCGAGTAGCGCGATCAATGCCTCAGGCTCCGCAACACAGCGCCATGGCACTGATATACACAGGACAAGTGCCTCGGGCTGCAGGTAATACCACGGCGGGAAATGGAGCAAGAAAACCAGACGCAGCAGTTCCAGTGACAGCAACAGCAGTTCCAGTCACACAGGCCGCCCCTCCAAATGCAGCCATCGCTCTCAGCAACACTGTCACCGCTCGAAACACCGTAGGAGCCACGAGAGACAGCGTAATAACTGCAAAGGCAGGCACCGGAGTCCTTCAAGTTCTTACAGCCCTGCCAAAAGCCACCACAGTGGCTCCAACAGCTCCATGCGCAGCAGTTCTTCTGCAATCATCAGTCTGCTAACCCAGCTGGTCAGACAGTCTGCCCCTATAACACCTGTGGCGCGCCCATCTCCTTCTTCAGAACCGGCTCCCACGCAAAGAGCTCACAGGGACAGTTATATATCCAACCCTGAAGAGAGGGACAAAGATCCCTCACTTGGTCCAGACCTGGAACTTCCATCTCCGGATAGCACCGCCGAGGAGCACGACATAGAAGCGGCAGTGGTGGGGTCGGCTTCCCTGGAGCAAACAAACCCAGACCAGAGCCAATCTGCGGGAAGGGAGGATCCACCCCCCCCCCCCCGGAGGATCTCACGTACCCCAAGTTCCTGGACAAACTTGCCTCTACCTTAGCGCTGAATGCCCTGGAAGACAAAGGGGAATCGGTCCCTGAGGTTCTAAAATACCTCGCAAAACCGAAATGGGTATTTGCGCTGCCCATCCACCAGACACTCCTGGACAATCAGCACAGGCTTTGGCAGACACCAGCTTCTGGCCGACCGTTCCCTAGGCGGCTCGACAGCAAGTATCAAGTAAAGCCAGTACCAGGGTTCTCGCATTCCCAACTGCCTCACAAATCCATCGTTGTATCTTCAGCTCTCAAGCGTGTTAAATCCTCACGCACTCATGCCAATAGTCCACCAGGACGGGACCACAAGCTGCTTGACGACATTGGAAAGAAAGTGTTCCAAGGGACTATGCTCAGCGCCAGGATCACAGCGCATCAATTCCAGCAGGTTCTTTTCCTTGACAACTGCATGGCGGCCTTCAAGACGGCCCTCTCATCCCTTCCCAAGGAATCCCAGATGCCGATAGCCAGCACCCTCTCGAACATGTCAGAGTGCAGCAAACACCTGGCCAGCGCAACCTTTGACTCTTTTGACATAGCCCTGCGAACGGCCAGCACGGCCATCTCTGCAAGACAATGGGCGTGGCTGAGGGCCTCAGGCCTGAGAGAAGATATTCACGACGGTATCACGGATGCACCCTGCACGGGTGAATCACTCTTTGGGGACAAGGTTAAGGACACGGTCAATGACATGAAAGAACATTGCACCACCCTACAAACCCTGGCAGAGGAAGGGTTCGAGCGTCATTACGGAACCCATAAAAGCAATTTTCAGAAAAAGCCTTACTACGCCGCCAACAAGAAGTACTCCTCAAATAGGAGATGGCAATACAACAAGTATAAGACCAACTCCTACCACGGTCCCTCCTACCAACGCAGCTCCCAGCGGGACCGCAAGCAAAAGAAGAACAGCAACAATCCACCCTCTGCCAAAGGTGGACCTTCCTTTTGACAGTTATTCACGGGCGAGCACTCGGATCGGGGGTCGCCTGACGCACTTTCTGCCAGAGTGGCGGTGCATCTCCTTGGACTCCTGGGTTCTAAAGATCATCCAAGAAGGCTACCGCATGCGTTTTCTCACGACTCCTCGTCAACGCACGCACCCCGCCAGCGATACCCCTCCACATCTGCGCCTCGCCATGGCCGCAGAACTGCTACACCTTCTCTCATCCAATGCCATAGAGCAGGTGCCTTCGACCGAAGTAAACTCTGGCTTCTACTCAAGATACTTCCTCATTCCCAAGAGAACTGGCGGTGTCTGCCCCATCCTCGATCTCCGCAAGCTAAACAAATTCATCATCACAGAGAAGTTCAGGATGTACTCTCTCAACTCCATCCTGCCTCTGATCCAACCCGGCGATTGGATGGCGTCCCTGGACCTGCAGGATGCCTACACCCACATCCGCATCCATCGGTCACACAGGAAGTACCTCTGCTTCAACGTGCTGGGCCAACACTATCAGTACAAAGTCCTTCCATTCGGCCTATCGCCAGCACCGCGGGTCTTCACCAAGTGTGTGGCCATAGCGGCAGCACACTTCCGCAAACAGAACATATCCATCTTCCCGTACCTGGAAGACTGGCTCCTCACAGCACCCTCAGAAGTGCAACTTCAGGAGTCACTGAGGATAGCAGAGTCCCTGATTTGCTCCCTCGGGTTTGTCATCAACTTCACCAAGTCGCACCGCACACCTTCCCAGAGGCTGGAATTCATTGGAGCAGTGATCAACACTAACCTATCGAAGGCGTTCCTTCCCAGCCGCAGGCTTGTTGCCCTCACCACACTGGCGTCCAGCATGGCTTCTTCGAAGGCCTCCTCTGCGAGGTCCATCCTGCGTCTTCTGGGTCACATGTCCGCCACAACATCAGTCATCACGATTTCGAGACTTCAGATGCGCGCGCTCCCACTGGAACCAGCATTCACAGCCCCTCTCCACCCGCGTCCCAATGTCCCCCAAGACCAGGACCCAGCTGCGCTGGTGGACAGTCCCGAAAAACCTCTCGGGAGGAAAAGACATGCATCCACCCGAGCACCAAGTGACCTTGACCATAGACGCATCCAACTTAGGCTGGAGTGCCCACCTTCTCCAATTCAGCACGCAAGGCGCCTGCTCTCCACAGGAGAGACTCCTGCACATCAACCTCCTAGAGTTAAGAGCCATCAAATACGCTCTCAAAGCATTCCTATCACACGTGCAAGGGAAATCCGTCCTCATCCAGATGGACAACCAGGTAGCCATGTTCTACATCAACAAGCAAGGAGGAACCGCCTCGCGCTCCCTCTGCAAGGAAGCGCTACAAATATGGTCCCTGGCCCTGAGAAACAAGTGCAACCTCCGGGCCTCCTATCTACCGGGAGTCCAGAACACCTTAGCAGACAAGCTCAGCAGGCAGCTGCAGCCGCACGAGTGGACTCTTCTCCCGGAAATCGCCGAGAGTCTCTTCAGGCGATGGGGTCACCCGAGCATCAACCTTTTTGCCACGGAGCAGAATTCAAAATGCCCCCTGTTCTGCTCCAGACACCCGTCCAGCAGGAGGTTAGCAGCGGATGCATTCGACATGTGCTGGGGGGAGTGGTCTCTAGTGTATGCGTTCCCACCAACCCCCCTCATCTCTGCAACGCTCCAACGGATCATTCGCGACAAGGCTCACGCCATCCTGGTGATTCCCTACTGGCCCCACCAGATGTGGTTTGCGCTTCTCCAGCGCCTAGCACGGGAGAGTCCACAACACCTGCCGCTCAGGCCAGACCTCCTCACGCAGGACGGGGGCAAAACCAGACACCCCAACCTCAAAGCCCTAGCTCTCACTGCTTGGAGGTTGAGCGGCTAACTCTCGCTGCACTCAGGCTGCCGTCAGAAGTACAAGACGTGGTACTGGCGGCCAGAAGACCCTCCACCAGAAAGTCCTGTGGTCTCAAGTGGAAGAGGTTCAGCATCTGGTGCGCGACACAAGGGTTCGAGCCCACCACTTGCCCGCTTCCTAATATCCTACAGTACCTTAGCTCTTTATCTAACCTTGGCCTTAAAACACAATCCATCAAGGTACACCTCTCCGCGATTGCAGCCTTCCATGCTCAGCCTCAGGGAGCAAGCTCCATTGCGGCGCTGCCCTTAACGACTTGCTTTATGAAGGGACTGGCGAATCTGAAGCCCCCAATCAGGAAACCCGTTCCATTCTGGGACCTCAACATTGTTCTCCTGCGCCTGACCCAGGAACCCTTCGAGCCAATGCAAGAAGCAGAAATGAAGTATGTCTCCTGGAAAACTCTGTTTCTCGTCGCGATCACTTCGGCCAGGAGGATCAGTGAATTGCAAGCACTTGTGGCACACCCCCCTTACACAAAGTTGCTGCAAGACCACGTGTCCTTGAGAACCAACCCCAGGTTCGTGCCCAAGGTGGCCTCGGTTTTCCATGTCTGTCAATCCATTGAGCTTCCCTCCTTCTTCCCGGAGCCTCACGTGTCAGAAGAAGAAAGGCGCCTGCACACTCTAGACCAGGGATGGGCAAACTACGGCCCGGCGGACCTTTTAATCCGGCCCCCTCTGCCCGGCTGAACTCTCCCGGCGCGGCTGAAGCCCTTTGCTCCGGCTTGCAGATACGCGAAGGGAGAGTGTCTCCCTCGCGTCTCTGTTAAGCCCGCAGGGGCAGATGGGAAATTTCCCATCAGCCCCTGCTTCCCATCAGCCCCTGCGGGCTTAACAGAGACGCGAGGGAGACACTCGCCCTTCGCGTATCTGCAAGCCGGAGCAGAGGGCTTCAGCCGCGCCGGGAGAGTTCAGCCGGGCAGAGGGGGCCCCGCGGGACACTCCATGCTGCCGCAGCGGCTAGCTTTTTTTTTAAATTTTAATTTCCATGAGCCGATGGGGGGGGGGGGGGGGGTTAGGAAGGGCAGGGGGCTGTGGGCCGGTGGGGGGGGGGTTAGAAATGGCAATGGGCTGTGGGCTGATGATGGGGGGGGTTAGGACTGGTAATGGGCTATGGGGGGGTTAAGACTGGCAATGGGCTGTGGGCTGATGGGGGCTGTCTGGAAATGGAGTGCTGGGCTATGGGGGGGGTTAAGACTGGCAATGGGCTGTGGGCTGATGGGGGGGGTTAGGACTGGTAATGGGCTATGGGGGGGTTAGGACTGGTAATGGGCTGTGGGCTGATGAGGCGGTTAGGACTGGTAATGGGCTATGGGGGGGTTAAGACTGGTAATGGGCTATGGGGGGGTTAGGACTGGTAATGGGCTGTGGGCTGATGAGGCGGTTAGGACTGGTAATGGGCTATGGGGGGGTTAAGACTGGCAATGGGCTGTGGGCTGATGGGGGGGTTAGGACTGATAATGGGCTATGGGGGGCTAGGACAGGAAATGGGCTGGTCACTTGGGAGGATCTGGATATCCCACTTCCTGACGCTTCGGCACGCAATAACTGCAGATTCATGTGAGGTGATTCAGAATCTTAAATTTCGCTCATATCTTGCCCACCCCATCTTTTCGGATGAAGCGGGTGGGACAGCCCCCACTTTGGCTACCACGCTTCAGAAACCAAAAGACCCACCCACAGAAGGAAGTATGGAGGCATGGTCTAGTGCAGGGATGGGCAAACTACGGCCACTAAAATTGAAGGTACTATTTTATGAAAGAAATACATTGCATAAAAGTTTTGTAAAATAACTCTTTTTATGCTTTTCTACCTTAAATTAATCTAAACATTTAATGTTACAAATTTAAATTTAATTTATATTAATTCACACATACACACCGTCCATCTACTCTTGGTCCGGCCCCCGGGTCCAATATATGAACCCATTGCGGCCCTCGAGTCAAAAAGTTTGCCCACCCCTGCTCTAGACTGTCTCCGAGCCCTCCGGATCTACCTGCTCAGAACGCAGCCCATCCGCAAAGGTGACCAACTTTGCGTTTCCTTCGACCAAGCCAGGCCGGGTAGGCCTGCTAACAAGAGGACCCTTTCCCACTGGGTCGCCTCCTGCGTCTTCTACTGCCTCGACCCTGCGGGCCTGCAAAACCTGCCTAAAGTGGGCCCTCACAAGCTACGGGCGATGGCCACCTCAAATGCCAACCTTCGATCGGTCCCTCTGTTGGATGTCTGCAGAGCGGCCACTTGGTCCTCCCCGCACACATTTCAGAGACACTACTGCCTCGACCTCCGGGCGCAAGAAGACTACGCCCTCGGAACTGCCGTCCTCTCCACGGCAACAGAGAAGCAGGAGGACACCCAATCCCGATAGATCTGGACTTCGCATCCTAGTGTAACCTGCCCATGTTGTTGATTCTGTTTTGATTGCACTACTGCACTACTACTGTTTCTTTGCACTGCTCGCACTATTGATTGCACTACTTGCACAACCACGGTTATGCTCAATGCTTACTGTATTTGTTTTTTGCACCTTGTTCGTTTTGCACCTTACTGCATTAAAGCGTTGTTGCGTTGAACGATTATGCCTGTCTTATCCTTGATGGTCTGGTCAAGCTTCCCCCTCCACCTCAGCAAACACTTCCAGCTGGGGAGGCACCAGGTGTGGCTGACGCAATCCTGCTGGTCCATGGAGAAAGCGAGGTTACTTACCTGTAACGGGAGTTCTCCGTGGACAGCAGGATAAGTCAGCCACACAATCCCGCCCGCCTCCCGTGGAGGGGGTCAGCCCGCTGGATCCGCTCCCTACCCAGGAACTGTCCTACCTAGAACTCACTGACCGGGCTAGGGGGCGGACCGGTAGGATGGGCTACCTGGGCATGCTTACCTTTCTGAGCTCTGGAGAGCACTTCCGTATGCACGGCGCCGCCCGTAGGACGTCACCAGGTGTGGCTGACTTATCCTGCTGTCCACGGAGAACTCCCATTACAGGTAAGTAACCTCGCTTTCTCTGTGGACAAGCTGGAAATAAGTCCTCACATATGGGTGATGTCATCCAACAAAGCTTGCAGGAACGCTTCCCAGCAACTAATTGAGGCATTTTTCCACCTGCTCATCGCATTTTCTACTTTTCTTTGTTGAATGTATTTCAGTCCATTAAAGTTTTCTTTGTTTTCCACAGCCCCTCTGCCCCCTTAGGCAAGGGTGCTCTGGCCATGGATTCTTTCTAATTTTCATGTATTTTGAGGTCCAACGCCCCCTCAAAATCTAGACGAGCATTGGTGCATCACTGTTCCTGAAGGAGCTCCCGATCCCCAAGGGTCAGGAGAGAGATCCAGGCCTACCTGAGTCTCTCATAAGGATGAGTTACTGATGTCAAATCAGAGAGCTTGTCAGAGGATGGACCTTCCATCTGACCCTCGTGAGTGGTTCAAGTCTCCTTCTGAGGATATTACCCTCCAAGATTTTTTTCAGGGAATTTTCCAAGGCAATACCATTTTCTTTAGAGACTAAAGATGAGCCCAGGGCAGAAGAATTGGAGATCCTTCAGTACTCTTTAGCCCCTAAGGATGCGGTGACAGTGCCCGTGCACCACATCCTTCATAGAGTGAGATGAGAATGTGAGAGAACCCCTCATGGTACCTTCAATTAGTAGAAGGCTTGACTCCATGTATAGAGTTCAGAAGGCTCCCAGATTCAAGAAGCCCCAGGTTCCTCACCATTCCTTGGTGGTCAAAGCGACCCTTTAAGAGATCCAAAAGTTCCAAGATTCATTCCTCAGCGCCCCCAAGGAGGGAAGTTTGAACATTGGACTCATTTGGGAGAAGGTTGTTCGGGTTTCTTCCCCCCCCCTCCCCAAGAGTTCCATGCTTATGGTCCACATGGCTTCTTATCAGCTGTGCATGGTCATGCTCCTGAAGAACATCATTTGTGAACTAGCTGATCTGTCCCAGTATCTCCCTCCAGAAAAACCGGAGCAGTATCGTTCCTTAGTGGGTCACAGCAAGAAATGCTAAAGTTCATTGATATTGTTCCTATGATATCTTCAAAATGACATTGAGAGCTTCTACCATGAGTATTGGTGCCCAGAGACTTGCCTGGTTCTGGTCCTCGGACCTACAACAATCAGTGCCATGCCGTGCTGTGTCATGCCATGGAGAGAATATCCTCAGAGAAGGCTGGCCTCCATTGAAAAGCAGCACATCACCCTCTGAAATCTTTCAAAGTGCACGTCTGAGCCAGCCTCCTACTGCAGGAGGTACCAAGGTGGCTTCCAGAAAAAGACCGATTACACTTGTAGGCATAGGTACTTTCCTTGGCCCCAAACTTTCCAACCAAAAGGCTCCTCAACCACAAGCACAGTGTGAGAAGCCTCAGAAGCCCCAGCCTGCTTGTCAGCCAAAGCCTTTGGCAGGGTTTTGACTAGTTCCTTCAGAGGATAAGCACTCTACCAGTAACCACAATGGAAAACTCTCCTATCAGGAAGGCTCATTCTTTTTGCCCAAAGGTGGCTCCTCATAACCTCAGATACTTGGGTTTTGCAAATTGTCCAGAGCAGTTACAAAATACTTCTATTTGGCCTGCCTCTAAATTGCCTCCCAAGGGCTCGTTCCATTGACCCTCTGCATCAGGAAGGGCTTCAGAGAGAAATCACTGCCCTCTTGCGATCAAGCTCATGTTACTAGCGCGAACAGGGTGAGTTTTTTATTTCAGGTATTTTCTGATCTCCAAAAAATGGGGGGATACCTTCCTATCCTAGACCTCAGAAATCTGAACAGATACCTTGTTAAAGAAAGGTTCAAAATTATTTCTCTAGGCACCCTACTCCCTTTCTATAAAAAGGTATGCTCCCTTGATCTAAAAGATACAGATACTTCCTGTGAGTGGGATGTATGTGGGTATATGCATCTGTCTTGTCCTGGGAGGCATCACATCCAGTACCCCAGTATACAGCAGAATAGCCTCTGATGCTTTCCTCTTACTTTGGGGGGAAGGGTCTTCTTTATGTGTATCCTCCAATCCCTCTCATTGCAAAAACTCTCCTGAAGCTCAAAACAGACAGAGGCATGATGATTCTCATCACTCTCTACTAGCCCAGACAACCTTGGTTTCTTCTCCTGCTGCAACTCTCCTGTCAGCAACCACTCTGGTTAGGCCATGCACCAGACTTGATTTCACAGGAAAATGGTATGATGTTGCACCCCAACATATTAAGTCCTTGGCCCTGTTATCCAAGCTCAGTCTGCCAACTGGTGTAACTGATGTCCTTTTGGCCTCCAGGAGGGCCTCAATGAGAAAATCCTAATAATGCAAGTGGAAGAGGTTTGCTGTCTGGTGTGAGGACTATGCCCTAGATCCCTTTGCCTGTCCCACACAAAAACTACTTGAGTATCTTCTAAACCTCCAAGTCTGGACTTAAGCCTAAATCCATTAGGTGCTTACCATAAAGGTGTAGAGGGAAAGTCCATCTCAGTTCCCAAATCTTTCCTCTGGTATTATTTCATATCCTTTTTTTCTTTTGTTCTTTAGCATTTAAGACACGGTTCCTTGAACAGAACGGTCCATAGAATGTTGTTTCAGTATCGTTCAGCCACGTGACATTTCCTTTTCACCAGCTTATCTGCATAATTTTATTATTGCAACCAGTGAACACAATTGAAGATCTGACATGGGTTTGTTTAAAAAGAAAAAAACAATTGTTGATGTGGTTATCTATCACAGTATCAAAAAATATATAGAATAACAATTTCTGTGATTCTTATATAGAAGCTATTTTCGCAACAAATTGAACTCTAGGCTAATGAGGTCTCAGATACCATAGGTTGCAACTGTTTCATGAAACTGCAGTGGACTAATACCTAAAAATACATCAATGACCTCTTTCTTCAACTTTTAGCCATGTAAGTCCTCTTCTAAGACAGCATTCGTGACGTGAATTTTTTTCTTTTTTTCTTATTTTTCTCGAAGACCAATTTGAATAAACATATTGTTCAGTAATAAATAATCAATAGTAAACCAGTGCTTAGCTTTACGATGGACTTCCCGACGCTGATTCAAGCGCTCTGAGATGCGTTTCTCCTATTGGTTTCTTCAGGGGAATACATTCACATCGTCACTATAAAGAAAAATAAGTTCTTCAGTTACATGCTTCTAAAATTCACATGTTTAGAAGTCATTTTATTACCATGTTCACCAATCCTCCTACCTATTATTGCACCAGCTTGGTTCAACGGAGCTTTGCTTATGATGTGCTCCATTAACAAAAACGCCGCGCATGCGGACTAGTAAAATAGTCTTTCTTAATTGATAGCTCATGAATGGATATAATCCCTTAAGGGGAAACGTGGGCTGCAAATTGTTATGTATCAAATGCATAATTCCCATTCAATTCGGGAATTAAGCCCCTGAGGTGTTAGCGTACCCAAAGTGTGAATCCATCGTTGTTCTCGATATAACATGTATTTGTACATAGTACAACATGTATTTGTACATAGTTCTTAACATTGTTCTTGTTCTATTATGTATTTAACCATTACACTGTTCGGTTACGTATTTAACCATTACATTGTTTTCTGCCAAATATTGTTCCATGTAAAACAAGCACTCCTTGTTGACTGTTGTTCAATTGTAAACCGCACCTGAACTTCTGGAAGATGCGGGATATAAATGATTGTTAAATAAATAAAATAAAATAAATAAATAACAACGTATGATCTATAGATTTTCCCTGAGTTGGAAAAAGAACTTGTTCTATGACGAAACATCTTAAATCAGAAAAAACATGTTGAAAATTCAAACAGTGATCAACGATCGTGGCTTCTCTTCTTTGGCATCGTAACTTACTTCGATGTTCATTAATTCTTACTTGCAGGGAACGAATGGTTTTCCCAACGTAAAGAAGATCGCACGGACAGCGGAGGGCATAGATGACCTGTATAGATTTGCAATTTGTACTGCCTCGTAGTCGATACCGGGTGTTCTGATGACAAAAGAGAAAAAGAAAAAAAAACAAACAAACACAACATGCAAGAATTCAAATGTATTTTTCTCAGAATTACAATTCTGGGCCAAATATAGTAAAGCATCTACCATTTGGTACCTATGAAAATAAATCTTATGCTCCTAAATTAAATGGCTGATATGCTAATTTATGATAAATTAGCATATCAGCCATTACAGGGTAGCAAATGGTTTTATGCAAAATGTATATATGGATGTAGACAGAGCCCTAGCTTGACTGCTTTTGCAGCAAGCTTTGGCAAAGTTTTGCTCAACTATTCTTCAACTACTTGCTGCCATTATATGGTGAGGACTTTTAAAAACATCTCACTTGTGTACCCATGACCAGAAAGGTGTAAAGGTCCCAACCAAGGCTTGTTCCAAAAGCACACTAGCAAAGGCATGATGTGCTGCTGTGGCCATAGGAATAAAGCGTTGGTGTTGGCATGTACCGAGTGGTAATGTTTAGTAAACATGTCCTCTGGTGAAGGTCTGACCTCTGCTGAAGCAGCACCCACCAACCATGGAAAGAATCCAAAACCTTGCCCCTCCCCCGCAAGTTTACCTCCTTGTCAAAGGGCTTCCATCAGGGCCGGAAAGATTCCCAAATCACTTCTGCCCCTCCAGAATCATCTGTAAACACATCACTAGGGATTAATCGGCACATTTTTCAAAGGCGGTACTGGCTGATCAAGAGCAGCCAGGGATCACTCTGCTGCATTTTCCAGTATGGTACTGGCAGCGTAGAAAGCATAGATCGCCACCTCTCTCTATAGCGTTGGTTCCCAACCCATTCCTCGTGTCACATCTAGCCAGTTAGGTTTTCAGGATAACCACAAGAAAAAATGCAACTGAGAGATTTGCATACAAAGATTTGCTTGCACTGCTTCCAGTCTCATGCATATTCATTAGGGTTATCCTGAAAACCTGACTAGTTGGGTCCAGAGGACTGGGTTGAGAATCCCTGTTCTATAGGGAGCCCTTCAATAAGGGGGTAAGATTTAGGAGTTATGGGGAGGACAAGCCTGGGGTTTTGGGCCCCCCTTCATGGTTGCTGAATCGGGATTCAAAAGAAGCAAGGTTTTATATGGAATCTGGTTTCTCTTGTACTTATCACCAGTCATTAAAGCTATTAGGGAGAAATCTCTTTTGTTTTGCCCTAGGACAGACAATTTCCAATGGAACTTCCTTTTTTCTAAAATTTTACTTAATATATTCAGTTATATATTAATATGCCAGGAATACATTTATTTTTTACTGGCCTACATCATCTGAATATATTTCTACAATATGGGCCCGAATCTGGGATGCGGCAGGACATGCAGCCCTGCTAGCCATCTGAGCCTGATTTTTTTTTTTTCCCCTCCGTCTCTCCTTGTACGTCCTAAGTATTAGGAGGGGGAGAGCCGGGGTGGGGGGGAGAGCCGGGGTGGGGGGGAGAGCCGGGGTGGGTGGGAGGGGGCAGGATCTGGGCAGGATGGGGGAATTTCATGTACCTGCACATCCTGCCGGGCCTGTGGGGACATACTGCTTATTCCACTTCAAAGATGGAAAAAGCAGCACAAATTCCATGATAAGGCCCAGGAATCCCACCAGGGCTGTGTGCGGGGGTGTCCCTGCCACCCAATGCAGACCCCGGCAGGCCAACCATTGGTTGGGTGGCGAGGAAAAGGGGGGTCCAAAGCCGCAGAAGTCGGGGGCGCCTGTAGGGGCATGCCAGGCCGTCCTTGGGTCTGATTCTGTTACTGCACGAACTTTTTGGTCCCGTGGTCCAGAATCAGGTCCAAACAGGCTTGTCTTCCTCGAGGACATCTAGATATCCCCCAACCTGAATCAGGCTCCACACCTCTCTAGAGTGGTAGGGATTGAGAATCCAGATGAGATTGCCTTCTCTGGATTAGTAAAGGAAATTAGATTTAATGATTGATAGCGTCTGAAGAATTATTCACGGAGGCATTATTTATTTTATTATTTCTTCAGATTATTTGATATCTTCTAACAGTCCCTACATTGAAGACATATATACATTTTTGTATAACCACAGTAATTACATAGTAACATATATTAACATAGTATATGACAGCAGATAAAGACCAGTATGATCCATCTAGTCTGCCCAGCATGGCAGCAAGAGAAGGTGCACCTGCCGCACCATGCAGGTCACCCCTCCGCATGCCTTTTAGAGGTCTACCAACCGCTCCGTGTAGGTCACCCCTTATTTGTTGAAATAGTTAGTTAATTATGTTTGTGTTTGATTTTATCCTGTTGCTTTAAAGGAATTCACAGTGTCTGTCCTGTGCCAATTTGAATTCAGTCACTGCCTTTGCCCCCACCACTTCCATCGGGAGGGCATTCCAAGCATCCACCAAAAGTATTTACTGACATTTCTCAATTTACCCACTTCAAGCTTTATGTCATGCCTTCTAGTTTTACAGCTTCCCCTCTTTGGAAGAGGTTTGTTTGTTCATTAATACTCTAAGTATTTAAAGATGTGAATTGTATCTCCCCTGTCCCTCCTCTCCTCCAGAGTGTACATATTTAGGTTTCAAGTCTCTTCTCGTATGTCTCCTGATGCAGGCTCCAAATCATTTTGGTCGCCTTCCTCTGAACCCTTTCCAGTCTTTCTATATCCTTTGCGAGACACGGTCTCAAAAAAAACAACAAAAAAACAGGACGACAGAAAGACCACATGGCCTATCTAGTCTGTCCTTCCATATCAACCACTACAACAGTCCCCTTTTTACCTTTAGAGATCCTGTGTTTGTCCCATACTACTTTTGAATTCAGATACTGTCCTTATCTCTACCACCTCCACTGGGAGACTATTCCAGGGATTCACCACTCTTTCCGTAAAGAAATACTTCCGCATGTCATTCCTGAATCAATCCCCTTTCACCCTCATCCCACGTCGCCTCATAGCAGAGCTTGCTTTCAATTGAAAGAGGCTCTCCTCCTGTGCATTTATGCCACGGAGGTATTTAAACGTCTCAATCATATCACCTCTATCCCGCCTTTCCTCTAAGGCAGGGGTCACCAACCTGTGGCCCGCGGGCCGCATGCGGCCCGCGAGGGCCTTCCGTGCGGCCCGCGAGACTCTCCCCCGGTGCGGCCCGCCAAGGCAAACTCACAGACTCCTTCATGTCAGCTCTCTCCCTTCTTCTGCAGCCGCGGTTCCCTGCCTCTTAGGGAACCGCGGCTGTGCTTGTAACATCATTGCGGCTCCGTGCAGCATTGTCCCGCCTCTAAAGGAAGTGGTAAACAACTTCCTTTAGAGGCGGGACAATGCTGCACGGAGCCGCGATGATGTTACAAGCACAGCCGCGGTTCCCTAAGAGGCAGGGAACCGCGGCTGCAGAAGAAGGGAGGGAGCTGGCATGAAGTATAGGTACGAGCAGTTTTCTTTTGGGGTTTTTTTTTTCGCGCGGGGGGGGGGGGTGCGGCCCGCGAGTCTGCCGGTAGTCGGCTGTGCGGCCCGCGGCCCTTTGGAGGTTGGTGACCCCTGCTCTAAGGTGTACATATTAAGATCCTAAGTCTGTCCTCATATGCTTTATTATGAAGACCACTAACCATTTTAGTAGCCACCTTCTGTACTGACTCCAGCTTGTTTTATATCCTTTTGAAGGCGCAGTCTCCAGAATTGCACATGGTACTCCAAATGAGGTCCACCGAAGACTTATACAGAGGCACTATCACCTCTCTCTTCTGATGTCCATTCCTCTCCCTATGCATCCAAGCATCCTTCTAGCTTTTGCTGTCGCCTTTTCTATCTGTTTAGTTACTTTAAGGTCATCAGACACAATCACACCTAGGTCCTGCTCTTCTTTAGTGGACAAAAGTACTTCACCCCCTATACTATATCGCTCCCTTGGATTCCTGCAGCCCAAAGGCATGACCTTGCATTTTTTAACACTAAATCTCAGCTGCCAAATTCTAGACCATTCTTCAAGCTTAGCTAGATCCCTCTTCATGTTATTTATACCTTCCTGGGTGTCTACTCTATTGCAGATTTTGGTATCATCCGCAAAGAGGCTAACCTTACCCGACAGCCCTTCCGCTGTATCACTAACAAAGATGTTAAAAAGAATTGGACCAAGGACAGATCAAAGGGGCACACCACTGGTAACTTCCTTCTCCTCAGAGTGAGCTCCATTTACCTGTACTCTTTGTCGCCTCCCACTCAACCAATTTCCAACCCAAGCTGTAACTTTAGGGTCCATTCCTAGAGTGCTCGGTCTGTTTATAAGTCGCCTGTGAGGAATGTTGGGATATTTTGGCTTAGGGATAGTTCTGCACAGCTCTGCTTCATATGCCTTCTATGTTTACACTCCTGATGTCCTGCAACATACACAAGCATCCTGTTTATGGCACCGAAGACAGCATATGAGCTACAAGAGAGTGTGAGTATATGCAGCCTACAGAGATAAGGGCCCGAGTCTGGGAAACCATGTTTTGTGCAGAAGTGTTCAGGATATGGGCCTAGCAGGACGAATTACAAGCCAAGCTGCAAACAAAGAACTTCTCAGCCCTGAAGATGACGCATAGTGTCAAGGACAGAATAACATGTACAGGAGAGGCAGAGGAAGGGATGCGGCTGACTGCACACAGATAAGCAGAGACCTTGAAGAACACCAAGCTGCAGGCCCCAATAATTATGGGAAGGTCCCAGAAAAAGAACTTCACAGAAAGCTGCAAATGACTTAAGAGTTTTATGCAGAACTTTCTGGTACTTGCTAGAACTTTGGGCCAGAGAATCCATATAAGGAGGCAGCTACATAGCTCGGGGGTGACTTTCTCTCTCACCACTGAAGGGTAGGGAGAACATCACCTGCTCTCGGGTCCCTCAGACAGACACTTGTATATTTGTGCTTACAGCTTTGCTGCTTGTACCAAATAAAGAGTTTTTGCTGACAGGTGACTGTGATCTGAGTTCCTTTTGTTTTGTTTTTCTCTTGGGGTACGGCTAGGGTTGCCAACTGGCCGGTTTTCAGCCGGCCTGGCCGGTTTTTCCATGGCCAGGCCGGCTGCCGGCGCAGAGGCAAAACCGGCCCTTGAAAAGCTGTTTTTTTTGCTCTGGCCGCAAGATCGGGAGCGGCCAGAGCAAAAAAACGGCTTTTCTCCCAACCCGGAGGGCTTCAGAGGGAGCTGGGGAAGCCCGTGCGAGGCCCCGGCTCCCTCTGAACAGCCGCCAGCGTGAAGAGCCTTTACCTTCACGCTGGCGGCTGTTCCTGTGAAGCCACGATTGGTGGAAAAGGTTAAAGGCATTGCCCTTTAACCTTTCCCAGCATTCGCGGCTTCACAGGAACAGCTGCCAGCGTGAAGGAAAAGGCTCTTCACGCTGGCGGCTGTTCAGAGGGAGCCGGGGCCTCGCGCGGGCTTCCCCGGCTCCCTCTAAAGCCTCAGACACCGCGGTTTTGGGGGGGGAGGCCAAGGACTGCCTGGGCTGTGATGGGGGGAGGGGGCCTGGACTGTAAAAGGGCTAGGAGGGGGGAATTTGACTGGAAATGGGTTGTGATGGGGGGGGGGACCTGGACCGGAAAAGGGCTATGGGGGGGGGGGGGACTTGGACTGGAAAGAAATGGGCTGTGATGGGAGGGGACCTGGACTGTAAAAGGGCTATGTGGGGGGGGGGGACATGGACTGGAAATGGGTTTTGATGGGGAGGGGGACCTGGACTAGAAAAGGGCTGGGGGGGGGGGGGAACATGGACTTGAAATTGGTTTTTGTTGGGAGGGGGACCAGGAATGGAAAAGGGCTATGGGGGGGGGGGAACTTGGACTGGAAAAGGGCTATGGGGGGGGGAACATGGACTGGAAATGGGCTATGGTGGAGGGAGGGGGAACCTGGACTGGAAATAGGCTGTGATTAGGGGGACTTGGACTGGAAATGGGTTGTGAAGGGGGGGGGGGGACCTGGACTGGAAAAGGGCTATGGGGGGGCATTGGACTGGAAAGAAATGGGCTGTGATGGGGGACATGGACTGGAAAAGGGCTATGGGGGGGGGGAACTTGGACTGGAAATGGGCTGTGGTGGAGGGAGGGGGAACTTGGACTGGAAATAGGCTGTGATTAGGGAGGCTAGGACTGCAAATGGACTGTGATGGTGGGGGGGGTAGGACTGCAAATGGGCTGTGATGGTGCGGGGGGACTCGGACTGCAAATGGGATGTGATGGGGGGGGCCTAGGACTAGAAATAGGCTGTGATGGGGGACTTGGACTGGAAATGGGCTGTGATGGGGGGGGGGCTAGGACTGGAAATGGCCTGTGATGTGAAGGCTAGCACTGGAAATGGGCTTATGAAGAGCTGGAATAGGACTGGAAATGGGCTGATGTGGGGCATGGGAGAATGGGACTAGAAGGGAGTGGATGCTGGGTGGGTCTAGAACTATAAGGGAACTGATTTTGGGGGAGGACTAGAATAGATGGGGAATGAGTGGAGAGGGGAAAAAATATTTTTTGTGGAAGAAAAGTCTATGATGGGCTGGGTATTGGGTGAGTGAGGGGCTTGAGAATGGAAGGGTGAAATTTAAATGGATGATAAAGGAATAAGGAAAGAATTGGGGGAAAGAGCAAAAGGGAAACAATCAGTATGTTAAAGCAGAAATAGAGAGAGAATGGAAAACATCTAAAAGAGAAGAAAGGACAAATGGATAGCTTGCAGAAGACACGAAGAAACCAGAAGAAAGTGACTGGAGCAATTGCAACTGAAAAATAAAACGCTCAAACAGAAGGTAGAAAAATACTTTTTATTTTGAATTTATTAGCTGGAATATGTTTGGTCTGGGAAGTGTGTATTGATAACATCTTTGCGTTTTTATTTAGTGCAAGAGGAAATTACTTTATAGTTTTATTTCTCCAGTGTTGTACATTTCATGTTTGGATTTTGGGGTTCCCAGTTTAATTATTATCTGAGCAAGGAAGTTAGCCTACACGTATCCTCGGTAATTTTTGTGGGTGGGGCTGGGGGCGGGGCAGGGGTGGGACTAGGGGAGGAGAATGGGTGGAGCATGGCGAGCCACAGGTGTCGGGTTTTTCTCGGTGAAAAAGTTGGTAACCCTAGGTACGGCTCCCATGTACCCAGGCAATCTTGGTGATTATTAGGGATGCTTTGTAGGTAAGAACCCGCCTACAGGAACGGTAACAAAGGCTTTACTGAAGTCTAAATACACCACATCTAGGACTCTCCCTTGGTCCAACTCCCTGGTAACCCAATCAAAGAAATCAATCAGATTTGTCAGACAAGACCTGCCTCTGGTGAATCCCTGCTGCCTCAGATCCTGTAATCCGCTGGGCGCCATAAACCTCACTATTTTTTAACTTTCAGCAGCGTTTCCAATAATTTACTCAACCCCAAAGTTAAACTAACCGGCCTGTAGTTTTCTACCACATACTTACTTCCGTTTTTGTGTAAAGGGACCACTTGAGCCTCTCTCCAGTCCTTTGGCATCACTCCCGATTCCAATGAGGCATTGAAAAGGTCAGTCAGTGGAGCTGCTAGAACGTCCCCGAGTTCCCTCAGTATTCTAGGATGTATGCCATCCAGTCCCATTGCTTTGTCTACTTTAAGTTTAGCTAGTTTCTCACTAACAGTCTTCTGAAAATTGTTTAAGATGCCCTTCGCTTCTGTTCCTGTTTGTGGGTGTTTTCTGAGTTCCTGCTCCTGGTTCTTCATCTGTGAACACAGAACAGAAATATTTGTTAAGCAATTCCGCTTTATCCTCATCAGCTTCTACATATTCCTCCCCTTCACCCTTGAGTCTGACAATACCACTTTTGCCCTTCCTTTTCTCACTATCATATCTGAAAAATGTCTTATCCCCCCATTTTATTGCATTGGCTATTTCCTCCTCTTTTTGAATCTTTGCTTTCATGACTACTTTGCTAGCTTCTCTAAGCTTTTCCAAATATAGATGCTTGTCTTCCTCTCTCTGTGATCTCTTATATTTCATGAAGACCTCCCTCTTTTTTTTCTTCACCTTTTCAGGTACTTCTTTCGAAAACCATAGCGGTCTCCTCTTCCTTTTAAATTTATTTACCATTTTAACAAAAAGGTTGGTTGCCCTTAAAATATCCCCTTTGAGTTTTGCCTACTGTTTTGCTACATTCCCCCAGTGTTCCCATCCCACTAATGACTCCCTGAGGTTTTAGCCCATCTTGGCAAAGTTAGTTTTCCTAAAGTCTAAGACCCTTGCTTTTGAATGGATTCTAACAGCCCTAGTCCTATTACTGAACCACACCATCTGGTGATCACTGGATGCAAAATGATCTCCCACTATAACATCAGAAACGCTTTCACCATGGGCAAGAACAAAGTCCAGTATGGCCCCTTCACATATGGGTTCTATTACCTATTTCTTGAATAGTTCTCCCTGTTGAGAATCCAGGATCTCCTTACTTCTAATTGATATTGCAGCCGCAATGTGCTAATCAATGTGTGGCATATTGAAATCCCTTATCAGTATCACTTCCCCTTTCCTAGCAATGCTGCGTATGTCTTCAATTAACTTTCCGTCCACCTCTTCCTCCTGTGAGGGAGGTCTGCATATGACGCTGATGCACATAGTTTTCTCTTTCCCACTTTCTAGTTTAACCTACAGTGCCTTCTCTCTTCCTTTTAAGCTCTGTAGTTCCAAAGCTTTAATATTATTTTTTACATATAGTGCCACTCCTCCCCTTCTTCCTACCCTTTCCTTTCTGAATAAAGTATAGTCTGGTATAGTTACATCCCAGTCATAGTTTTTTGTGAACCATGTTTCTGTAACTGCCACTAAATCCAAGACAGCCATTAAAGCTTCAACATCTGGGATCTTATTCCCTGTGCTATGGGCGTTCATACACACCACTTTCTATATGTTGCCCCTTTTACCCATTTTCGTAAAGATAGTTAACCCCAGGTAAGTGAAACATTTTATTCACCCATCCCAAATGAACCTAGTTTAAAGCTCTCTTTAGTTGATTAGCCAGTCTGCTACTGAAGACACGTCGACCTTTCTTGGACAGATGAACATCATCTCTGCTCTGCAACCCTTGGAACAGCATCCCATGGTCCAGGAAACCAAAACACTCTCGAATGACACCATCCACACAGCCATGCATTCATCTCTAGGATGCGAGCTTCTCTGCCTTGGCCTTTACCCTCAACAGGGAGGATTGAAGAGAACACCACCTATGCCCCTATCTGCTTCATCCTCTGTCCCAGAGCCATGAAGTCACTTTTGATACATTAAGAGGGATATCTGGCAATATAATTTGTGCTGACATGGTTTTAGCAACATTGGGTAATTAGTCAGTGGGCTTGATGAGTCTTGGCAAACTCTCCAGAACATCTCGGATTTTGTCACTTGGCAGACAGTATAGTATACCTCTCTGGACATCAAGTCTGGTCGGCAGATGGATGCCTCAGTTCCCCTTAGAGAGTCACCAACCACCACTACCCTTCGCTTCCTTGTGGTCAACTGATTCTGCAACTTTGGGACACTTGAGCTCTGTTTTTTCCCTTTCCAGGGATGCTTTCACCTCCTCCACTTCCAGGGCTGCCTAATGGTTCTTCAATTCAAGGGCTGGAGAAGATGGATTAGTGATTCTGCAGGCCCTGGTGACTTGTGTCCAACCGTCATCATTCTGTAGGCACCCATCTTCTCCTATGCTGGCCAATCTAGGTCATAAGTACCTAGCACTTTCACCAAAAGACATAGGTTCCTCAATGCTTGTATGGGGTCAAGCAGTGATATCTCATGTCCCTTTTAAATAATGGTTTATGGACCTTTCCTCCAGGAACTTGTCCAAACCTTTTTTAAACCCAGCTACACTAACAGCTTTTACTACATCCTCCGTTAACAAATTTCAGAGTTTGATTACACGTTGAGTGAAAAAATATTTTCTCTTATTAGTCTTAAATAGGTTACCCTGTAGCTTCAATGCATGTCCCCCTAGTCTTTTCATATTCTGATGATATAAACAATTGATCTGTTTACCCATTCCACGCCATTCATTAATTTATAGACCTCTATCATATCTCCCCTTAGCCATCTCTTTTCCAGGTTGAAGAGCCCTAACCTTTTTAGCCTCTCTTCATAGGAGTATCCTTCCATCGCCTTTACCATTTTGGTGGCTCTCTTCTGTACCTTTTCTAATAATGCTATATCTTTTTTAAGATATGGCGACCAGAATTGCACACAATATTCAAGGTGCGGTCACACCATGGAATGATACAGAGGCATTATAATATCCCTTGTTTTATTTTCCATTCCTTTCCTTATGGTACCTGGCATTCTATTTGCTCTCTTGGCCGCCGCTGCACTCTGGATGGAGGGATTTGACATGTTATCCACGATGACGCCTAAATCTCTTTCCTGGGTGCTGGTGGTTCCTAATGTGGAACCTTGCATTGTGTAACCATAGTTTGGGTTGTTCTTTCCTAGGTGCATAACTTTGCATTTGTCCACATTAAACTTCATCTGCCATTTGGATGCCCAGTCTTCCAATTTATCAAGATCCTCTTGAAATTTTCCACAATCCTCTTGCGTTTTAACAGCTTTAAATAGTTTTATGTCATCTGCAAATTTGATAACCTCACTCGTTATTCCCTTTTCCAGGTCATTTATGAATATGTTATAAAGCAGCGGACCCAGCACAGATCCCTGGGGTACTCAACTATTCACCTTTTTCCATTGGGAAAATTGGCCATTTAGCCCTACCCTCTGCTTTCTGTCTTTTAACCAGTTCCTGATCCACAATAGTATATCACCTCCTATCCCATGACCTTTTAGTTTTGCCAAAAGTCTCTGATGAGAAAGTCCATTATACGCTCTTTCAGGAGCGCCTCCATTACTTTTCCTACCACAGTGTTAAGCCTTACTGGCCTATAGTTTGTCACCTCTTCCCTATTACCACTTTTGTAAAGAGGTACCACATCAGCCCTTCTCCAGTCCTGTGGATCTTCTCTGGTCTCCAAATATCTATTAAAACATCCCTTAAAGGTCCTGCAAGAACCAAATGAGCTCTTTCTGTATCCTGGGATGTGTCCCATGGCCTTGTCCACCTTCAGTTTTGCAAATTGTTCTAACACATCTTCTGTGAATGGTGTGGTATCTGCTCCATTTCATTTGCATATTTGTCAGTCACAGGTGTTCCTTCTCCAGGATTTTCTTTAGTAAAAACAGAGCATTAGTATTTGTTTAGCATATTTGCTTTTTCAATATCACTTTCCACAAAGCCGTTCTCATCACTTTTGAGTTGTGCAATTCTACCTCTGATTTTCCTCTTCTCCCAAATATGCCTGAAAATGTTTTTTGTTGCCACGCTTCACATCTTTTGCCATCTTTTCTTCTGCCTTTGATTTTGCTATCCTTATTTCTCTTTTTGTCTCTCTTAGTTTTATCCTGTATTCTTTTCTGTGTTCCTCTGTTTGTGAATTTCTGAATTTTGTGAAAACTGTTTTTTGCCTTTATTTGTGCAGCCACTTCTTTGGAGAACCAGATAGGTTTCATTTTCCTCTTGTTTTTATTTACTTTCTTTACATATGTATCTGTTGCTCCTTTTATTGCCTCCTTTAGTTTAGTTTAGCCCACTGCAATTCCACTTCCCTTATCTCCTACCCTGCCAACTCCTCCTTCAGGTACTTAGCCATTTTACTGAAGTCAGTGTTTCTGAAGTCTAGGACTTTGAGCTTGCTGCGACTGGACTCCACCTTGGCTTTAATCTCACCATGTGATGGTCGCTGCTGCTCACATGGGCTCCCACTCAGATATTCGACATGCTGGTGGGTGCTGTTGGTGAGTATTAAATCCAACATCGAGCCTTCCCTGGTCGGTTCCATCACCATTTGTTTAAGCAATGCATCTTGGAAGGCATCCACAATTTTTTTTTTCTTCTTTCCAGATTTGTAGAAGGAACCCTCCAGTCCACATCAGGTAAATTAAAGTTGCCCAATAAACCCCCTTCCCCCCTTGCAATATCAATAATCCGTTCTTTATCTATTTCTTCCGTTTGAGTTGGAGGCCTGTAGACTATACCAGTGTGGATAACAGTGCCATCTCCTCTTTCCAACACAATCCACAGAGCTTCTTCTTTTCCCCATGTCCCCTGCATTTCAGCAGCTTTAATATTGCTTTTGACATAGAGAGGGTAGAAAAGGAGGAGTAGTCATCCTATATCTCTTCTATATAGATTGTAGCCAACTACGGCTATATCCCATTCATGTGACTCATTAAACTATGTTTCTGTAATGGCCACAATGTCCAAGTCCATTGCCACCATTAGAGCTTCCAGGTCAGGAACTTTGTTGGCTAGGCTTCTAGCATTTGTGCTCATTGCTTTCCAGCATTTGTTGACTGGCTTGCCTGCATTTTGCATGGATTTTGTTCTGCACACCTCTTCCCTCTTACCACTGATGTGTGGTTTAGACGTTTGGCTGTTTTCAATGTTATGTTTTAGCTGGGAGTGACGTCCTGAATTTATAGTTATCTATCCATCACCCCCTTTTCCTAGTTTAAATGCCTGTCCACATACTGACTGAATTTTTCACTTAGGATCCTTTTCCCTGCGACAGAGAGATGTAGTCCATCAGCATAGTATAGTCTCTTGTTGGTCCATCTGTTTCCCCAGTTGCCTATATATCCAAATCCTTCTTGTTTGCACCAGGTTTGTAGCCATGTATTAAAGTTTTTTTATGCGATGCAGCCTTTCTGCCCCCTTACCAAGAACAGATAGAACTTCTGAGAAAGCTGTAGTGTTGAGTTTCTCTCCCAGAGTTTGGAAGTCCCTTTGAACTGTTTTTAGCCAGGTCATTTGTACCCAAGTGGATAACCATGTCAGTTTTGGAGTGCTCACTTTCTGCACTAACTATACCAACAATTTGGTTCGTATTCCTGCTAGCTGAAGAGCCAGGGAGGCATTTGACCGTCTTCTCTCCTTTGAGCTGTGTTCTCAAGTTGATGCCTCTGATGATGGAATCTCCAAGAAGTAGTAGTTTCCTGTTTTGAGAGTTTTTTTCTTCATATTTGGTACATTGTCAGTAGATTTGGCATTAAACCTTTCATTTAAGGACACTTTAGTTTCCACAGATTGGGCACCCTCATTATCCAAGGCAGAGAAGGCATTCTGCAAGGATATCTCTTGATGTAGAGGGTGTCTCCATGTTACAGGTCACAATCTACCAGAGCCCACTGTGATCCATTTGTTCCTGGGCTATTTGATTCTTTGTGGAAGCAGTGGTGGATTTTGTACAGTTTGTGCCCTTGAAGGTATGTTTAAGTGCAGCTAATTCTTCCCTTAGTAGAGTCGGTTCTTTATGCATAGCAGCTAACTTGAGGCATATAGGGCAAGCTCTTAGGTTCCAAATGATTCTTCTGAGAATGAAAGCACCACATTTATTGCACTGAATACACGACATGCCGAATAAGACTGTTTGTTTGTTTATAAAGTGGTCCTAGGAGAAAGAGAAAAGGAAATAAAGGTGGATGTAACACCTAATTGAAGGACAGATGTCAGTGTATATGATGACTATATAGGCAATGCAACCCTGGGGTGGGTGGGGTGAGGGTAGGGTGGGCGGGAGCTTAAGTGTCCCTGGCCAGTAGACCTTATATGAACTGAGGGCACACTCGGATATCTGATTTAAAGGCTATGCAAGGATATATGGTATTTTTCTTGTAAGGTTTCTACATTGAAATTTATATTTAATATTTTTAAAAAACAATAAAAACTATTAGGCCAATGTCCAAACAAATTGTGTTCCCTGACTGCCAGCAAATCCATAATTTGCTTACCTGTATATTTGTCAAAGTTTTATTTGGACAGTATTTGGCCAAAATAAGCACAAGAAGGCAAACAAGCCAGTGCTAAATGTCATGGGTGCCCAACATGTCCCATGCAGTTACTGTACTGAGAAGCACCTTACCATGCTAAACCTGCAATCACAGTTAACATGGATGTACTTAATGTCACCCACACCAGATGTAATGGTGACAGCTCATGCTTATCATCCCCACGCTAACTGCAATGTGCAGTCAACACTCACTTTCCACCGCAATCTGTCCAGACCTCATCTTATCGCATGCTAAGCAGTTTGCTTTTCAGGTATTGGTGCGCTTTAGTAAACATGCTCCTATAATATTATAAAATAGATTCTTGTTAACACACGTTTTCACATGCATTTGTTATGTGTTTTATAAACAACAAACACTCACACAGGAATACTCCAGACTCATCCAAACACACAATAAAGACTTTGGATCTAACACTGCTATTCAAGAAGAAAAAAGGATCTGTGTCCGCCAAATGATATAAAATTGTACTATTCAGCAATTCTAGACCAATATCATAGATCCTGGAAAAGAATCTCCTTGTTTATTTCCCATATATCATTACTCAAACATATTAATTCTTTTTGCTTTTTATAAAAATATCAGTTCATTGCTTTTTATAAAGTTGTCAGTTCATTTATCAAATCATTTATCCGACGATAACAATAGCATCGAGTTACTTATCTTGAAAAAGTGGTGACAACAAACACTGCACCCAACAGAAGCCTTTGTTCTGCTGAAACCACCAGTACAAAAAATGTAAGAATAAGAAACTTAATCACAAGCACACCATATCAAAAATAATATATTATTCAATTAGATTTCCAATAAGGAGCTCAAATTTCTTCACGGGGTTACCAAGACATCACAACTTGCCATTCATCATCGCTCCTCTGGAAAAATGTATTTTGTATGTTTGGGGTTCTTTTTTCTTTTTCTTTTATCCTTCCAAAAAGTACTTTATATAAAAGACAAATTGCTTCATTATTTTTTTCTGCAAAATAGAACATGTCCAAAGCTTGTCTTATGTTCTCCATAATCATGGTGGTAGGCCGTACCAGGGTGATTCTTGAAAGCTAATAACCCCAGTAATAAGAACTCATAATGATCTAATCCAAAATGGAGCGTGCTTTATAAAATACTAGCCATAGGTAACAGACACGCCTTACATTAAGGTGTAATGACTTACACCAGCCCTAAAGCTGACGTCAATTACCACAATCACTTTCTGCAAGTATACACACAACATGTAGTATTCTGATAATCTATACGCAACAATGCAGACTACACGGGTACTTTTATACTAGTCTGTGAGGTCATTTACACATACAAATGACTAAAGTACCAATATTTGGGTGTGTTGTGGGTGCCTATAAATAGCTGGTTACATATAAAATTATCCCCTGTAATTTGGTTTTACCCACCATGCTCCACCCTGACTGCCCAAGCACTATGCCCATAGTACCAAACCAGTTAGAGTGATTTACGCTGGCACTCTCCATATCGTTTCTTTGAAATTGGCTACCAGAGGAGTCATATTTACTGACCACGGGTAAACATATAGGTCCCGATATTCAAAGGTATTTACACGGTTCACAGAGTTGTAAACCATGTAAATGCCCCTAAGCGAGATATTCAGCAGCACTAACACGGTAAGTGCTGCTGAATATCCCAGAGTAATGCCGCTATTTGCTCTGATGCTTAGTATCTGGGCGTGTTGGGAGCATTCTGGGGGCAGAACCATGCAGCGGCGATATTTAGCTGCTGTACACTTATCCCTCAGTGGCAAAAGTTAGGTGCAGCAAAGGCTGTAGCTTTTACTTTTTGAAAAAACAAAACAAAACTGTGAGGCATGTTTACATCCAAGAGATAGAAGCAGCAGGTTTTAGCTATGTCTATAACATCAGCAAAATTCATCCCTTCCTTTCTACTCACACTATGATCAAAAAGTATCGAGCTTTTTACAATAACACAAGAAATATAATGCTGACAGTTATTGCACTTAGTCTCCTTGAAAGTAGTCCCCTTCCGATAAAATACACGTCCTCCAGTGTTCCCGCCACAATGTTGAAATACCTCTTTCGTTATGCTGTGAAGCTGCGGTGTCAAATTTTTCTTAATGGTGTCCAAGCCGTTGAATCTCCTTCCTTTCAGTGGTAATTTCAGTTTTGGAAATGAGAAAAAGTCACAGGGTGCGAGGTCAGGTGAGTACAGAGGCTGACGGACTTGCTGAATTTGGTGTTTGGCCAAGAACTGCTGGACAAGATGTGATGCGTGAGCTGGGGCATTACCATGATGAAGCAACCATTTGCCGTTCCTGTGCAACTCTGGTCTCTTACAATGAACTGCATCTCTAAAATGAGTCAAAACTTGGACGTAAGTATTCCTTATTGATTGGTTGGCTTTTTGAAACATACTCATGATGAACAATACCCTGGTAATCAAAGGAAACTGTGAGCATGACCTTGACATTGCTCCTCACCTGATGGGCTTTGTTAGATCTGGGATAGTTTGGATTCTTCCATTGTGAGGACTGAGTCATAGTTTTCAGGTCATAACCATAAACCCATGATTCATCACAAGTAGTAATCTTTTTGTTTTGAATCTGAGTCATTTTCAACGCATTCCAACAACTTCCTGGCTGCCATCTTTCTTCTTTTTGGCCAGGAGTTTCAGCATGAATTTTGCAGACACATGTCTCGTCCCCAAATTGACAGTAAGAATGGACTGTACTGACCCAATACCGATGACCATGTCCTCTGCAAGCTCCCTGATAGTCAGTTGATGGTTTGAGCATATTGCGGCATGAACTGCTACAACTTTGTCTTCATTCCTGCTTGAGAAAGGCCTTCCAGAATGATCATCGCTGTCAGCACTTTGGTGGACCTCTTAGAAACATTTGTACCAGTCATAAATTCGAGCACGACACATGTATTTGTTGCCATACACTTGCTGTAACTTGTCATGAGTCTCTTTGCATGAATCTCCAAGTTTCTGGCAGAATTTAATGCAAATTCACCGTTCAATTTTTTCACTCATCATAAATCTGACAAACAGCTTTTACACGATACCAAACATCACGTGATTTTAAAAAAAGGACAGGTGTGCTGCAGCCATGCTATCCTCTGCACATGCAGAGCACATAACTAGGTCATTGCATGCTTAACAGCATTGTGGTGTGTGGTGAAGAATGCCCTCCAGAAGAGATGGAGATTGAGGAAAACCCTGAGAAGGGAAAGGATTCACACAGGATTTTCAATTCTGACTTGAAAAAAACACACTGCTCTGCTGAGCTGAGCACAGACACCAGCCCAGGGGAGGAGTTAGGCTTCAATGCTGATTGGGCACACCCAGGGGTTGGACAAGGTGTGCCGGGAAAAGAAGCCCTTTTTAAAGCCTTGAACAGGGCTGCTAGGAAGTGGAGGTCGGAGTCTGAGACTAAGTGTGAGTCTGGAAGTAAGAGTGAGTCAGAGTCTGTGAGGAGGAGCGAGAGAGGTTCTGCAAGGAGTTCTAAAGGCATTACTAAGAGGAGTCCTATGAGGAATGGACGGAGCAATGCTTTAGAATCTTGGGAGAAGACAGAACCCTGCTTTTCATCACCAGAGACCCCAACTTTACTCCCCCATCCCATGTCAGTGTCAAGGAAGCTGACTTACAAACTAAAGAAACAATAAAATACCTTGGAGTTACTTTGGATCAACGTCTGGATATGAAACACCACATAAGCAACATAGTCAAAGCCGTTTATTTCAAAATCCGCTCACTCAAGCACCTACGCTCCCTGTTGGACCCAGACGATTTCCGGACCATATACCAAGCACTAATCCTGCCACACTTTGACTTTGCAAACGCCATCTTTCAAGGTCTCCCCCAATCCACACTAACCCCCTTACAGTTGGCCATGAATTCCGCAGCAAGGGTCCTCTACGGAGCCTCCAGAAGCGACCACGTGACTCCCATTCTCAAACAGCTTCACTGGCTACCTATCCATGGGAGGATCATCTTTAAAACCCTACTCCTATCATTCAAGGCAATCAAAGGTATTTCATCCTCCTCACTCACAGATCTTATTCACATGGTCCCCCCAACAGATCCAGAAGAGCAGCAGCCGTAAACCTTCTAACAACCCCAAAGGCATTGACAAAGTGCAACATGACAACCACAAGCAGGGCGTTCAGTTTCTATGTCCCCAAATGCTGGAATGCTCTACCCCCTGACATTAGGGCCATTGCCAACCTATATCAGTTCAGGAAGGCACTCAAATCCCACCTTTTCCTCCAATACTACCCAACCAGCAATTGAACCTAGATATCCCCTCTGAAGAAACGACCCACTCTAGAAAGACCCTTACATTTGTTATGTGATTTTTACCTAACCTTGTTCCGTGTAAATATCTCATGTATATAGTTAACCCCTGTTATCCAAGTTTGCACTCCTGTTCGATGTAAAACCAGACAGCTTGTTGTTATGGTCGTTGTGTTATGATGTAAACCGCGCTGATACCGAATAGCGCGGTATATAAGAAATTGTAATGAATAAATAATAAATAAATAAATAAATAGAAAGCCTCCAAGGCAGGCACACTCTGAAGGAAACTCTATCTACCGAATAGAGCCTAGAGCTGGGAAGCCCAGAAAAACCAACACGTGGAAAGAAGGTACTTCCTATACTGGCAGGCAGTGCTATAGAAAGTTATAGCAAGGAGAAAACCTTCCTAAGGGAAATTCTCCTAACAGAAGAATTAACCATAAAACTCCTGAGCTTCCAAACAGGAGAGGAGTCTTGCAGAAAGAAGTCAGTTCTTATACAAACAACGCTGGAGAAGGTAAAGCACAATTTCCTATCTTTAGTGCTTTGTTGAAGAAACCTTTTCATTTCCCTGAACTGTGTAAGCAAAGCTCTGCAATAGAAACAGTTAGTGACTGGGAGAAGGGCATAACCCTTACTGATAACTGCCAACCTGATAACAAGCAGGCTGAATTGCTCCTAAAAGGAGTGGAGGAGTGGCCTAGTGGTTGGGGCAAGGTACTTCAGGCCGGAAGGTCAGGGGTTCAAATCCCACTAGAGGACAGCAACCTTGGGCCGGAAGGACTGGGGTTTCTAGTCCTACTGGTGCTCCTTGTGGTCTTGGGCAAGCCACTTAACCCTCCATAGCCCATGTTCCCTGTAAAATAGTTATTTCCAAGTTATAATGCCCTGTTCAATGTAATTTCAGTTTGTTCAATGTAAACCGCACTGATGCAGAATAGCGCGGTATATAAAAGAATGTAAAAAAAAAAAAAAAAAAAGAATTTCAGCAGTTTTTAGAGCTGAAAGCAGGGAAACATCAGAAGCTTGAAGAAGACCATAGTTCCATTAACTCAGAGGAGTACATGCAGGTAGAAAATGATTTGCCTACCTTAACCACTGATCCTTGTAGCATGGACTGCTCTTTTTGTTGTAGAGAATAGCAATATAAAGAAGCTTTGAAAGTTTGTATGAAAGGAATACAGAACGTTTGCTATTTCTGCTGCCTTTTGCCGTGCGAGTTCATAATTGTTTGCACCTGTGTTCTAAAGCCACGCTGTGAGCTGAACAGCTGTTAATGTGAGGCTGCAATATTCTTGAGTTACCACTCGAGGCAATGCTGAGTTTAAGCTCCTCTAAATATGAAAAGCTGAGTTAAAGCTAATTCAATTTCAGTTGTTCTTGAGTTCCTGTTTACTTCTGCTTATGTTAAAAGTTGCACCTTTACGTTTGTATCTATGAATTTTGATGCTCTGGAGAACATCCCCAATACAAATAAATATTCTTGCAAAGCCTTACCATCTTTGGTCGCAACTACAATTTATTCCCTAAAGAAAATAGAAGTGGACTTCAGTTCCCAGCATTCATAGGGAACAGTTCTACCTATACTCACAAGGGACAATAAGGCCACTCCTGCCTGTAAGCTCCAGGGCGCAGGCAGGAGCGTCGCAGGTGCGACGTATTGTGTTATAGCTACACAACAAGTCTCGATACATTTTGATCACACCTCATGCTTAGATCCTTGTCCACTCACTAGTCGTCTCCTGGCTTGAGTATTGTAACCTGCTCCTTGCTGGTCTCCCTCTGAATCATCTCTCTCCCCTTCAATCTGTTCAAAACTCAGCTGCATGGCTTATCTTCCGCCAGTATCACTATGCACATGTAACCCATGGTGTCAAGTCACTTCACTGGCTCCCTATTTATGTATGTATTTAGCAGGCTTTTTTATACCGCTCTATCTACAAGTTAAAATGATGTACATTTAACGTAAGTTATAGAACATTTACAAGATGGAAACATATTGATTAAGAGAGAGAATATTCCACATACAGTTCAAACTTCTTATATTGGCCTACAAGTGCATTCATTCTGCAGCTCCTCACTACCTTTCCTCTCATCTCACTCTACACCCCTCCTCGGGAACTCCGCTGCTCTGGCAGATCCGTTTTACCTGTGCCCTTCTCTGCCATTGCCAACTCCAGACTTCGTTCATTCCATCTTGCTGCTCTATGTGCCTGGAACAAATTACCTGTGTGTCAGACTCCTTCTCTAGTCCTATTCAAATCTAAGCTAAAAACCCACCTCTTTGAAGCTGCTTTTGGATCCCGATACTTCTCACACTTGTTCACTACTTATGGGTATCTTACCGTATTCTAGTCTGCAGTTTCACTATGGGGGTCATTCTGAACCAAGAATAGCAGGGAAGTTAGTCGGGGCGGAGAAGAGGCAGCCCAGGGGGTGGAGAGTGGGCAGTCGCCGGCACTGGATGTACAGGGCCGATTCTAATGTCGGCCCTGTATCTCCAGGGCCAGCAAAATGGCCAGGGAAGGTATTCCACTCCTGGGGTGGAATACCTGCCCTAGACATTTCGTTTCGGCGGCTCCGGGGAGCGGAAGGTGCTGGGGGGGGGCAAAAGTTAAATCCCCGCAGCTCGACCCTGGACTTAGGAGGCCGGTTCGGGGGTTGGGCTGCGGGGAATTAAATTTTTCATTGGCGGTCGGCATTGTGGCATTTAAATGGAGCCACGGCACCATGGCAACATGACACCATGGTGCTGCGGCTCCATTTAAATGTCCTGACTGAGTTAGTCGGGCTTCGCTGTACATGCAGGCTGGGACTGAATCGCCGTCCCAGCCTGCACGTACAGTACTGTTTGTGATTCTGATGAGCAAGGACAGTCTTGCATCTATGTGTATAATGCTATGTATGTCTTGTAGCTCTATACAAATGAATAGTAATAGTAGTTTGTGTGGTTGGAGCGCAGGGTTAACATGTAAAAATTGCACATTCCTACTGCGCATGAGCCCAGCGGCCACGGTAGACACAAGGGTTGCGGTGGCTCTACGCTACTACTAGTGCGCTAGTCACATAACTAGTGTGGTAGTAGCAAAGGCATGGCCCTAGCATATGCGGTCACAGCGTGCATCGGGGAAAGGAAAGCTACAGGGCAGCAGGGGGTAGGGAACACTGGACAGTGGGGACTGCCCCAAGCACACATAAAGGAGGGTATGAACTGGCTAGTTTAGAATACGGAGGGCTGGCTGGGAATGGGCCCAACTGCCCGCACAGCTCGGAGCATAGGGGCTAAGTACAAGAGGGCAGGGCATGCAAATCAGCAAAGAAAACACATGCAGAGAGTGTGTGCTGCGTCCCTAACTGTAGGAAACGAGGAGCAAATATAGCATCTGAAGATGCAGGGGGCCTTTTATGGAATCGGGCAGGGTGTCCACCGTGTGTCCATTATGGGGGACCCAAAGGCTTCAAAGGCCCCACTGCGTGCCCTGACTCGGCTTCTTTCTGCCCCATTTCCTCCTTAACCCTATGGAGTTGCTGCTGCTTGGCTAGCATAGGTTGTTTAGCGCATTTCAGCTTTGGGTCGCATGTTCCTTGCTACCACAGGGTCCAAACACACGCCAACCACATGCTAATCCCCATGCTGCTATCTTAGTAAACATGCCCCTGTATCTCAATTATTAATTTTTGCTTAGTATAAGAACCTTTTCAGATAGTGATTAGACTGCTTTGCATTGTATAAATAAACAAAATATCTCTCAGAAAAAAAATGTAAAAGTGTGCACAAATGTATAACTAGTGATATTTTTATTTATTTTATTTCAGTGCACTTTTATACCGCTCCTTCCTGAGATCAGGAGCGGTTTACATTAAACTTTGCATTGTACATTAAACATTGGTGAACATTAAACTAGGGAGGGGATAAATGTGGAGAAAGCTGTACAAAATATGCAGTAAACAGTGAAGTCATTCACTTACATAGATGGGTGGGGGGGGGGGGAATGGGAGGAGTAAGATGGTCATATGGGGTGGGGGGTTGTGTGGTGTAATTGTTGTTGCTTATACCAAAATACTCAATGAAAAGGTGGGTTTTGATGAGAGTTCTGAAATTCTGGAGATCTTTAATGGATCTTAGCATGTCGGGAAGAGCATTCCACAGTGTGGGGGCTACATGGGAGAAGTCTCTATTGCTAGTGGTTTGATTGGATTTGCGGTAGTCATGTGGGTATTTGATGGTGTTAAGGTGACAACCTCTTTTGCTTCTAAGTTCTGTGTCTGTTAGGATTAGTGTAGAGAGGTGTGAGGGGTAGATATTGTTAATGAGTTTAAAGGTTGTCATTGGTATTTTGCATTTAGTTCTACTAATGACTGGGAGCCAGTGAAGCATGTATAATATGGGGTTAATATGGTCGGAAAGGGAAGCTTTATATATAATCCTGGCTGTGACATTTTGAGCTATTTGAAGTTCATTAGTGACTTTTTTAGGTATATGTGTTTACTATTCATTTTTCAACTTGAACCAGAGACTAAAGAGGCTGAAAATGAAAGCTGAATGGAAGTGAAATTATATCATTTTAATAGAGTAAGTATTCTAACCTCTAAGAAACATATTTCAGATATTTCAATACATGCTACCTTACCAGGATCCACATTGAGTTTTTTTAATGAAATGGAAAAGGAAACAAAAAACTCACTTGTATTTACTTAGAAAATGCAATAAAAAAGGACCTCTAGATTTCGGGGGGAGGTTATCATTTTTGAAATTTAAAAAACTCTGAACATTAAAATTTAATTTTTCCCTAGCCTTCCCCTAGGATCTTTATCCCTCTGTCTCGGGAAGCCCACTTACTCCATACCTGCAGTTGCTATTATCCAAATAGGGCAGGAGTGACACCCCCCTTCCCCGCCCCAATCTGCCCTGTGTTATGTCCTGTTAAAATGGATCCCCCAGCCTTCTCCCTTTTGGATCCCTACCCCCAATCTCACTTCACTGTAATTCAAAAGGGACAGAAACAATCTGCTGGACCTCCTGTCCAGCCGAGTCCCAATGGTCCCATTTTGAAACTGGGACCTTGCAGGATCAGAGTGGCTGGAGATTGTTCTTGCCCCATTTGTATTACAACGACCACCACAGATCGGATGAATGGGTCTCTGAGGGCTGGGGGACCATAGTGGAAGTCCTGGAGGAGGAATAGTTCAACCATGGGAGTGTGGGGCTTATGCTTCATATTTTGTGAAGGAGGGTGTCATTTTTTATTCAATATTTGCATCATGTCTTAAAGTGCAAGAAACCAAATAGACATCTAATGAAATGACAGAAAAGGGCAAACAAAATGGAATGTATTACCGTATACATCCCGACTGCCTTATACAGCCTCATCCTTGTAAAGCAAACGACCCACCTCGCACACTTTTTGAGCCGATCCCATTTTGAAAGTGAACAGTCTATGACCCAGCTCATCCAGATTTGTAGTTATATATTCCTAAACACATACAGCCCACATTTTTCCCATTTTAGAATATTCAGAATCTGCATGTTTTCAAAGGGCATATCCCCATGGTACAGTGCATTACAAAAGTTCAGACAAATACAACTTATAGATTGAAAGAATGCTAACGAGGAGGTCACATTGAGGTGATTTAGAGATAATGGGAAACTAATCCCCCGAGGCCTCCAAAATCATTACATTCAATATTTAAACTAGGTTTCTTAGGAAATAGAAGCTTCTTAAATCTAGTTATATAAATAGGTATTATGTCCATGAATACAAAATATAGTGTTTACCCTTCTAAGGTAGGAATAGCTTTAGAGAAAGCGAAAGATGGGAAAATAAAGTTTCTGGATATTAAGCTGTTCCGCAGATTGGTCTTTTTCTGTAATATATAGCTTAGAATAGCATTTCAACCCTATTTAGTCCCTGCTTAAAATGTACCTTCCTGAAGAAGGCGGATTAGAACCAAAATCCCACGGTTGGCTTATAGAAGCTTAAATCTGCTTTTCATCCCTCAAACTTTCTAGCCCTTACTCTCCCAAAGAGACAAACGGTGATCACTGCAGCTCTGTTTTTAAATGGATCTCATTTATCCTGGCATATCTTTTCACAGAATTTCTTGCATTAGACAAAATCACAATTGTACTGGCGTTTATTCCCTGCATTGAAAAGGCCAGATCCTGCAGTGCTGGGGAGAATTAATGTTTGTGCACCCACGGCGGGTGCCCCAGACTCTTCTGATCAGGTACTACCATTGTTTACTAATGTGCTGCCTGAGGGTCTCCATGAATCGACAGATCTGTTTGATTTTAAGAAGTATTAAAAGCAATGCTGTTCATGGAGGTGTGTTAGGCCTAATTTTCAGGATGTGATATTTCATCTTATCGAGCAGCTTTTATGTATGTTTGTGTTTTTATATATTGTTTTATTTTATTTATGTGTGTTTTTGATTTGATTGTAATCTGCAGAGAATATTAGATCAACAGGCTGTAAATATTCCTAAATAACTGAATAAATTGCTGTTTTAATTGGTTGCACATTTATTGTAAAAGTTTCGAATTTTAGATATTCAATTTATGTCTAAGCACCTATTAGTCTAATGTATGCAGCATTGTATATTGATTGGAAACTGAACATAAACAAATAGTTTCATTGTATTTTAGCATATTTTGCATATATAAAATGAGTTATTCCAGAAGCCTTATTTGTGATTTCTGTGTGTTACATCGGACATTTACACATGCAAATGGCAATTTTAGAAATGACTCGGTTTACACATGGATGTCCTTACTACATAGAAATTGAAAGGGAGCATGTTGAGGGTGTGGTTAAGGAATGGTCAAGGAGGATGAACCATCAACACGTGTATTCCTCACTTCATATAGGGAATACACATGTATGAGCAAAATTGTCCAGGTCAGGATTACACCTGCTTCATGCCACGTTTTAGTTTTGCTAAAGTGATCAGCTTTGCCAGAAGGGATTAAGGGGGTTAGCTTGCTTAATTCCCAGTGTTTGTGGGTGGCATTTATGCATGTAGGCTTGCAAAATAGCCACCATACATGTGTGCCAGCGATTTATACATGCAAGTGCTGTGGATTTCACAGTTTACATGTGAATGCGGGACAGGTTTACCACACTGATTTTGCCACATCCTCTGCCAATGAGTCCCAAAGCTTGGTTATCTGTTGAATGAAAAAATATTTTCTCCTATTTTGTTTTCAATATACTACTTTGTACCTTCATGGCGTGACGCCCTAGTCTTTGTATTTTTTGAAACAGTAAACCGTCAGTTTGCAATTACTGGTCCACTCTGCTCCAGGATTTTATAAGCCTTTATTATATCTCCCCTCAGCCTTTTCTTCTCCAAGCTGAAGAGCCCTACTTCTTTAGCCTTTCTTCATAGGAGAGTTGTCCCATCCCCTTTATCATGTCGGCTGCCCTACTCTGTACCTTTTCTAATCCCACTATATCTTTTTTTTTTTTTTTTTTTTTGTAAGATGTGGCGACCTGAATTGCGTATAATATTCAAGGCATCGTAGAGAAAAACAGAGACATTACACTATTCTTTGTTTTAACTTTCTATTCCTATTCTAATAATTCCTAACATTCTGTTTGGGTTTTTTTGGCTGCTGCCACACATTGGAGAAAAAGAGTTCAACGTATTGTCCATGATGATATTTACAGTAGGAATATGTCTACTAGATTGCATTAGTTTGGCTGCTAACACAGCATGTTAGAAGCCAAAACTGCACGGTAAGCAGCAAACCTTCATGGTATCTGCAGGGGACGCTCCCAGGGCAGGTCCTGCAGATATCAGAGGTTTGGATTTCCCATGGAGACCCTGCGTTACCTGTTTTGGCAGATTCCTTTCTCATAAATCCTAACAAAGATGGCAGTGATCTCACAATGCTACCATATAAAGAGAGGCTAGAGGGCACTTCATGATGGTAGCCATTTTGTTCAGGCCACTAGATGGGAAAGAAGAATATAGGATCACTCCTGCCCTGGTCTTCTACTAGTCCTCCAGGGATTTGGAAGTATGTGCTGGGGGGGGGGGGGGAGAAGCTTCAGGGGGACCACAAGCTGCCATGATTGGGCCTGATTTTGGCAGCCACCACGCAAGTCTTTTTCATGTGGTGACTGCCAACCATGGCCACCCCCTAGTCCCTGCCCTGATCTTGCCACTAGCGACATCTACCATGAGAAAATCAACTGGGTGATGTCTCCTAATGTGGAACCCAACATGGTTTATCTATAATTTTGGTTAATCTTCCTTATGTGCATCACTTTGCACTGGTCTACATTAAATTTTACCTGCCATTTAGATGTCCCGTTTCCAAGTCTCATTCATTGTTTCCATTTCCAGATCCTTTATAAATATGTTCAAAAGCATTACTCCTCATACATATCCCTGGGGCACTTCACTATTCACCTTTCTCCACTGAGAAATTTGGCCATCTAATCCTACTCTGTTTTCTGTCTATCAATCAGTTCCTTATCCACAAAAGGACATTGCCTGCTATTCCATGGCTTTTAATTTCCTTGAGCCTTTCCATAAGGTACTTTGTCAAAGGATTCCAGAAATTCTGATACATTTGTTGTTGTTGTATCTATCGTAATGATAGAGCTGAACAAATTGGTGGAGGGGTTGCGCTCTATGTTAGAGAGGGCATTGAGTCAGAAAGGATTAAAGTTTTGCAGGGAACAAAATATGCTGTAGAATCTCTATGGATTGAAATTCCATTTACGAAGGGGAAGGTGATGGCAGTGGGAGTATACTATCGACCACCTGGCCAGAATGAACAAATGGATGATGAAATGCTCAAAGAAATCAAGGAAGCTAACAAAAGCCACAACAGAGTAGTAATAATGGGTGATTTCAATTACCCCGGTATCGACTGGGACAGTGTCACAGCAGGACAAGCTAAAGAGATAAAGTTTCTAGATGAAATGAATGACTGCTTCTTGGAGCAGCTGGTTCATGAACCGACCAGAGGGGAAGCCATACTGGACCTAGTCCTTAGTGGAACGCCAGATCTGGTGCAAGAAATAAGGGTGTTGGGACCACTTGGCAATAGTGATCATAGTATGATCATGTTTGATTTAATCAGTGGAGGACAGATAGTAAAGGAATCCACAGTACTACCTTTTAACTTTCAAAAGGGTGACTATGATAGAATGAGGAATATAGTTCGGAAAAAACTAAAAGGAGCGGTTCCAAAGGTTAAAGACTTACAGCAAGCTTGGGTGTTATTTAAAAATACTATCCTCGAAGCCCAGACCAGCTGTATTCCACGCATTAAGAAAAGTGGAAGAAAGTCCAAAAAACTGCCAGCATGGTTTAAAGGTGAGGTCAGAGAGGCTGTTGCTGCCAAAAGAGCAACCTTCAGAAAATGGAAAAAAGAGCCAAATGATGAAAACTGGAAACAGCACAAGCACTGGCAAGTTAAATGCAAAGCATTGATAAGGCAGGCAAAGCGGGAATTTGAGAAGAAACTTGCTACGGAAGCAAAAACACGAAATAAGGACTTTTTCAAGTACATTCGTAGCAAAAGGCCTGTGAGAGAGTCAATTGGACCATTAGATGATAGAGGGGTAAAAGGTGCAATAAGAGGAGACAAGGCTATAGCAGAGAGACTGAATGAATTCTTTGCTTCGGTCTTTACTGAGGAAGATGTAGGGGTGTTACCCAAGACTGAAGTGGTATTTAAAGGTGATACTGCAGAGGAATTGAGAGAAATATCGCTACACCGGGAAGATATATTACAACTATTTGATAAACTGAATAGTAGCAAATCACCTGGACCGGATGGTATACATCCCAGAGTGTTGAAAGAACTGAAATATGAGATTGCAGACCTGTTATTGGTAATCTGTGAACTTTCATTAAAATCATCTGTAATACCTGAAGATTGGAGGGTCGCCAACGTAACACCAATTTTTAAAAAGGGTTCCAGGGGTGACCCGGGAAATTACAGACCAGTGAGCCTGACGTCAGTACCAGGGAAAATGGTAGAAGCCATCATAAAGAACAAAATTACACAGCATGTAGATAGTCATGGCCTAATGGGAGACAGCCAACATGGCTTTAGACAAGGAAGATCTTGTCTTACTAATCTGATCTGTTTTTTTGAAGGTGTGCATAAACAGGTAGACAAAGGTGAGTCGGTTGATATAGTGTATCTGGACTTTCAGAAAGCTTTTGACAAGGTCCCCCATCAGAGACTTTTGGCGAAGCTAAAAAGTCATGGGATAGGAGGCAGTGTACTATTGTGGATCGGGAACTGGTTAAAAGATAGAAAGCAGAGGGTAGGGCTAAATGGCCAATATTCCCAATGGAAAAAGGTGAATAGTGGAGTACCCCAGGGATCTGTACTGGGTCCGCTACTTTTTGACATATTCATAAATGACCTGGAAAAGGGAATAACTAGTGAGGTAATCAAATTTGCAGATGACACAAAACTGTTTAAAGTTGTTAAAACCCAAGAGGATTGTGGAAAACTGCAGGAGGATCTGGATAAATTGGAAGACTGGGCATCCAAATGGCAGATGAAATTTAATGTGGACAAGTGCAAAGTTATGCACCTAGGAAAGAACAACCCACACTATAGTTACAAGATGCAAGGCTCCACATTAGAAACCACCACCCAGGAAAAAGATTTAGGAGTCATCGTGGATAACATGTTAAAACCCTCCGCCCAGTGTGCAGCGGCGGCCAAGAAAGCAAATAGAATGCTAGGTATCATAAGGAAAGGGATGGAGAATAAAACAAAGGATATTATAATGCCTCTGTATCGCTCCATGGTACGACCGCACCTTGAATATTGTGTGCAATTCTGGTCACCGTATCTTAAAAAGGACATAGAGTTATTAGAAAAAGTACAGAGAAGAGCCACCAAATTGGTGAAGGGGATGGAAGGCTACTCCTATGAAGAGAGGCTAAAAAGGTTAGGGCTCTTTAACCTAGAAAAGAGGCGGCTGAGGGGAGATATGATAGAGGTGTATAAATTAATGAATGGAGTGGAACGGATAAACGTGGATAAATTGTTTACGCTATCAGAATATAGAAGGACTAGGGGGCATGTAATGAAGCTACAGGGTAAACTATTTAAGACAAATAGGAGAAAATATTTCTTCTCTCAACGTGTAATCAAACTCTGGAATCTGTTACCGGAGGATGTAGTAAGGGCTGTTAGTATAGCTGGGTTTAAAAAAGGTTTGGACAAGTTCCTGGAGGAAAGGTCCATAAACCACTATTAAAAAGGGACCCAGGATATCAATGCTTGGCCTAGTACAAGCACTGCAGAACCTGTGTCTTTTGGGGAAACTGCTAGGTACGTATGACCTAGATTGGCCACTGTTGGAAACAGGATACTGGGCTTGATGGACCTCGGTCTGACCCAGTATGGCATTTCTTATGTTCTTATGTTCTTATGTTGTTGTTGTTAAGTGCTGTGGAGTCGGCATCAACTCATGGCGACCATCTGGATAGTTGTCCTAAATTGTGTTCGTTCTTCAGTCAGGTGGCTCATTGTTGACAGACTGGTATCCATAGCTGCTGTTATTGTATCGATCCATCTCATTGCTGGCCTTCCTCTTTTGCGTTGACCTTCTATCTTGCCAAGCATGATGTCTTTCTCTAATGATCTCTCTCTTTGCAAGATGTGTCCAAAGTATGAAAGTTGAAGTCATCTGAGCTTCTAAAGTAAGCTTAGGTTTGATATTCTCTAGTACTGACTGATTTGTTCTTTGGGCAGTCCATGGTATACGCAGTGTTCACCGCCAGCACCATAATTCAAAGGCATCAATTTTCTTCCTGTCTATCTTGGCTTGAACGAGTCAAATCTTTGTATGGAGAGAGACATCTCTGCTCTTGAGAATCTTGTCTAGGTCTTTCATAGCCATTCTGCCAAGACCAATGCGTCATCGAATTTCTTGACTGCTTGTTGCTTCTTTATTGATAGTTGATCCAAGTAGGTTAAAGTTGTCCACGATTTCAATTTCTTCTCCTTCAACGATGAACTTGTTGCTTTTGCCAGTTGTCATGAACTTTGTCTTCTTTATATTGAGGTGCAGGCCCATTTTAAGACTATGTTCTTTGATCGTGAGAAGCAAATGTTTCAGATCCATCTTCACTTTCAGCCAATAATGTGGTATCATCAGCATAGTGAAGGTTGCTGAGTTTTCCACCAAATCTTCACACCTCTGTTGTCTTCATATAATCCTGCTTCTCTGATTTGTTCTGCATATAAATTAACCAGGTAGGGGAAAAGTATGCAGCTTTTCTTACACCTTTTTTTAAATTTTAAACCATTCTGTTTCTCCTTGTTCCATTTGAACTGTTGCTTCTTGATCAATGTACAGATTGTGTAAGAGAACGATCCGGTGGTCTGATATACCCATGCTTCTTAATGTGGCCCAGAGTTTCTCATGGTTTACACAGTCAAAAGTCTTGCTATAGTCGATAAAGCACAAATAGATATCCTTTTGGTATTCTTTAGTCTTTTCAAGAATCCATCTCACATCTGTGATGTCTCTCGTTCCTTGCCCTTTCCTGAACCCTGCTTGCACTTCAGGTAGTTCTTGTTCCTGGTATGGTTGTAGTCTCTGTTGAATAATCTTCAGTGGAATCTTGCTGGCATGTGGGATCAGAGCGATTGTGCAATAATTTACACAATCAGTTGCATTATGGGTGACTGGAATGCAAAAGTTGGCAACAAAGAAGGCAAAGTGGTTGGAAAATATGGACTTGGCAACAGAAATGAAGCTGGAGAAAGACTGATTGTTGGTCTTGCAGAATTCTATCTATTCATCTCAAACACCTTCTTCCAGCAACAGAAGCGACGACTGTACACATGGACTTCACCCAATGGATTGTACAAAAATGAAATTGACTACATCTGTGGAAGTCAACAATGGGAAAAGCTCTATCACATCAACAAAGACAAAACCTGGAGCTGACTGTGGTACAGATCATCAACTAGTACTATGCAAACTCAAGCTAAAGTTGAAAAAGAGCAAACCACTCATGAATGCAGCAAAATATGACCTTGAGACTATACCACTGGAATTTAAAGACTGCCTACAAAATTGATTTGCTGCTTTAGATACAAATGACAGAGCTCCAGAAGAGTTATGGAATGACATCAAGAAGGTTGTGTTGGAAGAAAGCGAGAAGTCTCTACAAAAGGTGAAAAAGCAGATATATTTAAAGGGGATATTTTAGAAGTCTTATTTACCTTTTTTAATTGTGGATGTGGTGGCAGAAAAACATGTAAGCCGCATCCACATGTAAAATGCAAACAGGTTTGTGTTTCCTGTTCTACTCCACTTATTTTATAGATCTGTATCGTATCATATCTCCCCTCAGCCATCTCTCTTCCAAGTTGAAGAGCCCTAACCTTTAAAGTCTTTCCTTATATGGGTATCCTTCCATCCCCTTTATCATTTTGATTGCTCTTCTCTGTACCTTTTCTAATTGCACTATATCTTTCTTTAAAATATGGTGACTGGAACTGCACACTATATTCAAGATGTAATTGCACCATGGAATGCTACAGAGGCATTATAATATCCTTTTTCTTAATGCTCCATTCCATTCCTTATGACTCCTAACGTTCTGTTTGCTTTCTTGGCCACAACTGGGCAGAAGGTTTCAATGTATTATCCACAGTGATGACTATATAATTTTTCCCGGCTGGTGATTCCTAACGTGGAACCTTGCATCATGTAACTATAGTTTGAGTTGTTCTTCCCCAAGTGCATAACTTTGCACTTGTCCACATTAAATTTCATCTGCAATTTGGCTGACCAATCTCCTAATTTCTCAATGTTCTCTTGCAAATTTTTCACAATCCTCTTGTGTTTTAACAGCTTTGAATAATTTTGTGCCATCTGCAAATTTAACCACCTTTCTCATTTATTCCATTTTCCAGCTCATTTATGGATATGTTAAGAAGCAGCGGGCCTAGAACAGATCCCTGGGGTATTCCACTGTATATTTTTTCCTCCATTTTAAGGTGCTCTGCTCAAATGGTGATGAAAACCACAAGAAAAGGGGCAATGCTGCATCTAGTACATGTGAATGGAGAAAGTGTCTAATGTCCAGTTGAGTAGTCACCTAAGCAGAGGTGATCATCACATGGTATGATTTAGATATAAAAGCTAAAACAAGAGTTTAGATGCATCAAGCTCAATCTCCTGGATGTCAAACATACGGGAGGGGGGGGGGTGCTTTTTCAGTGGCAGTTGTCAATATTAAAGAGGTTGGCCATCTTCGCTTTAATTTAAACCTGGATATTCAGTGTCGAACCATATGTGGCAATAAGCACTGCATATGCAGTATGCCAGATTGCCCTTTTGCTATCAGATAGTGGCAATATTAGCTGAGAGTCAGCTTGTAAAAGCACCTAAAGTTAGGAAAAGCTTTCAACTGTCCTAGCTTTAGAAGATTTAGTTAACCAGTTAGCAGCTGAATATTGCTGCTGACCAACTAGCTTGTGGTGGTTAACCAGATTAGGAAGAAAGTTTCAGAAGTTAGTGTTAGTGCCGCTCAATATCCTAGTGAGTGGGATTTATGTGGTTTGTAGGTCTGAAAACCACATAAATCTCTTTGAATATGTCCCCCAATGACTTCAGTAAAATGGGGAAGTACGTGAAGGAGTAGCTGGTAGAACAAGAGGAGATAAGGGAAACGTTTGTAAGGGCAGTAAGCCAAACTGAAAGGAGAGTAAAAATGGCAATAGATCTTTAAGTAAGCAAAATAAATAAAAGCAATACAGCACACCAATAAGGTTTTCCAAGGAAGTGGCTAAAAAAATAAAGGCTAAAAAGATACAGTAGCATTCACTAAATTAAAAAAGATCACAAAAAGGAACACAGAAAAGAATACAGGATAAAGTTGAAAGAGGTGAAGAAAAAAATCAGAGTGGCAAAATGCACAAGGATAAGTAAAAATTGTATGGGTATTTTTTAAAAGTGCTGTTCATGATTTGAATGTCTACAAATGGGATTGCAGATGTCCAAATCACATAAATGTCCAAAGAGCCATTGTAGAAGCCGGGTCAGCGAACGTCCCAAGCATGACTTACATGTGGCAAACGTTTGGCTGGTGCATTCCTAAAACCTTGGATGTCCCTGCCTGATCTCAGAAATACAGTGGATGTTCTGAATCACGCCAGGCTGAAACAGGCATCTGAAAAGTGCTTATTTTTTCAGACAAACATGTAAAAGGTGTGGAGAAGGAGCTGTGTTTTACACTGTCAATGAACACTGACAAGAAATGGGGGCTTATTTTTTCACTTTGCTATGCTAGCTTGCTTGAGATGGACGTTCCGACCCAAGCATCCCTAATGGGGATATCTGTGTGGCCACCTGCCTGCACGTCCATGATGGGGACATCTGTTTTTCTGAATTCAGCCAGAGACATAGACATCCCTGGTGTTTTTCTGCCTGTTCCACCCTGAAAGTCCCTGATTTAACTCAGGTGTCCTTTCTTTAATCACCATCTATATGTAAGTGTATCTCGGGCATTTTTGTCATAATGCTGAAAACTTGACTAGCTAGGGGTGCCTCCGGGAGAGGGTTAAGAAGGGTGTGTTCAATAGATCCTTGGAGATGGGAAAGTTCCATGGAATTGGAAAAAGGTTAGTATGTTCCCTCTTTATGAAAAAAGAGGTTGGAAACTACATGTTGGTAAGCTTTTTCTCAGTGGTAGGAAAAGTAATGGAAACTCTATGGAAGCAAAGGTTAGTGAATTTTTTTTTACAGACCAACGAGTTGCAAGATGCAAGGCAACATAGTTTTACCAAAGGCATATTGTGACCCGAGAACTAGATTAACAGCATGCATTGGATGCAATCTACTTGGATTTTAGCAAAACCACTGGAATTGTTCCTTATAGGAGGCTCATGATTAAACTGAACAGCCTGAGGTTGGGAACCAAGATGATTAGAAATTGGTTGACTGCCAGACAACAAAGAATGGTGGTAAATTAAATTTACTCAGAGGGTTGCCTCAGGAATCGGTCCTGAAGCGGATTATGTTCTATATCAGTATGAGTGATATTGCCAAAGGGTTAGAAAGAAATGTTTTGCCTTTTTGCAGATGACAAACATTTGTAACACAGCTGTCACCCAAGGAGTAGACAACATGAGACGTGATCTACAAAATTTAGAAGAATAACATTTCTTATATTGTTTCATGCCATTTTCAAATGAAAACGGAAGAACAAACCTTGAAATTGCATCCCTTTCTGTCTGTTATTAATAGCGAACACTATCACTCAACAGTATGCCCTAATAAGCAGTAATGCACATGTGGGTGAATAGTGTGTCCTACTGAACAAAAGTGCATGCTACTGAGCAATAGTGCACATTATTCGTGTAAATGCTTGCATACGCAAATAGCTGCACTATCGATCAGAAACGTGCACTATTCACCTGTTGCTCAGTAGCATGTACTACTGAATGTTAATGTGCACTATTAAAAATCCCACAAATGAAACAGGGAAACTAAACAAAATAATTTTTTGTCTTGCACGCCCCTAATGCTTAGCAGTTAAACTTCGATATAAATTAGCTTGCAGAAGCATGCACTTGGAGTGCATAAATCCAGAGGAGCTATATGGAGTGGGATGAGAAGCTGATGTCTATGTCCAGGAAAGACACTAAAGGAAGGGTGTGACTCAGACAGAGGGATTAAGAAGCCAGCTGTGTGCACAAGGGAGGAGAGAGGCCAGTGGAGACAGGAGGCTCATTCCAAGTAGGGCTGGGAGAGGAGTCCGACTGTAAAGTAAGAGATTCAGGAAGTGGGAGTCATATTTACAGACACTGAAGCTCAAGTGACTGACTGGACTTTGTGCTGAACTGAATTCTGTGCTTTAAATTGTGGGACGCAGGAAGGGCAATGAGAACCAGCCTTGTGAAGGTAACAAACTGGGAGTGATTGCTGGACCACTTAAAGGAAATAAGTGTTTTGTTTTGGCTCTGAACTGTTGTGTGCCTTATGCTGTGGCAAGGGGGCTTTTAAAATATACCACGCTATACTACATATGTTGCAATGCTTTTATTGCTTTTTTTTTTTTCATTTCTGCCTGCCATTTACCTCCAGAACAATTCTAGTAATTTAAAACTTTTTTGTCACTTTTTAAGATTTAAGAATGCTGTAACCAAGGAAGAATCAATCACTGAAATCTCTCCCTCTGTTTCTACTAATCATCATTCTAATGTCTTCACATTTGTTCTCGTTCTCTGCCACTGATCATTTTCTTCCTTTGGCATACTACTGATTTAAAAAGAAAGGACTCAACTTTTACTTAGAACTTGAAAGTAAAACAGTATCATGAGAAGCTGGTGTGTACATAGAACCCACAAACAGATGATTCTTAGGTTTTCAATTATGTCGAAGCTAAATCATGACACCCACACACAGAAGCAACAGTAGATCTCAGACTTCCCGGGCAAAACAGAAACCAGTCAGATTATTCTGACACGGCATAGCCCTGCTAGCATCAACGACCTATGATGAATAGTTGCTCTGGGGTGGGTATCAACCAACTCTTTCACTTCAAAAATGATTAGTAATTTTAGCTAGAAAACTCAGCCACAGTGTATCAAAAGAGTGGTCTAACAGAACTTAGCTTTGCAACAGTGCTTGAATATCAGTGCTGAGCCAGTGCCATGATCCCCAACGCTCTCACTCGCGCTTGTCTTGCGTTCACCTAAAGAGGTTTCTTCAGGGGGTGACTAAAAGCACTTGGTATTCACTGAATGGAGACACTAGCAAAGTTCATTCACATCGGTTGGCGAACTTTGCTAGTGTCTCCATTCAGTGAATACCAAGTGCTTTTAGCCACCCCCTGAAGAAACCTCTTTAGGTGAAACGCAAGACAAGCACGAGTGAGAGCGTTGGGGATCATGGCACTGGCTCAGCACTGATATTCAAGCACTGTTGCAAAGCTAAGTTCTGTTAGACCACTCTTGATACACTGTGGCTGAGTTTTCTAGCTAAAATTACTAATCAATTTTGAAGTGAAAGAGTTGGTTGATACCCACCCCAGAGCAACTATTCATCATAGGTCGTTGATGCTAGCAGGGCTATGCCGTGTCAGAATAATCTGACTGGTTTCTGTTTTGCCCGGGAAGTCTGAGACCTACTGTTGCTTCTGTGTGTGAGTGTCGTGATTTAGCTTCGACATAATTGAAAACCTAAGAATCATCTGTTTGTGGGTTCTATGTACACACCAGCTTCTGATGATACTGTTTTACTTTCAAGTTCTAAGTACAGAGTTGAGTCCTTTCTTTTTGACAAATTTGTAGCTCTGTGATAGATTGACCACCATTTTATTTATGCTACTGATTTAGCCACACTCTTTCTAGAATTGTGTATTAAAATAAATTCCATATCATCCTGCTGGACCAGCCCAGATAAGTGGGTTGTGTTCTTCTACCTGCAGATTGGTAGAGAAAAAGAACCAATGAAAAGCCCAGGTTTCAATGACATTACTCCCATGCCTCTATCCACCTCAGCCACCAGAGATCCCTTCAGTATTTCTTTGTTTCCAGCAGAGAATGGAAGGATTTTCTTCTCTCTGTAGAAAATCTGAGAATTGAGAGGAAAAGAGATTGATTAAATGCTCATGAATGACCACCTTGAGCCCTAAAAGGATGACTCTCTCACTTGAGCGTGACGGAGGTTTCACTAGACTGCGGTCTTTTTGGTAACCATAGGAGGAGGGAAAATCTGTTCAGCTCCACACTTTTGTCATAAGGACCTGTTGAGCAGCCACAAATTGGAAGGATCTGGAAGAATACAGCAGCCTCACACAACCTCCATGTCCTCTCCCTTCTCCTCCTTTCCCCTGCTCTCTCCCGAAGATTGCAGAAGGCCCTCTGAGGGATCTGCCTGCCAGCCACCTTTCACACAGTGCTGTTAAAAATATATCCAGCCAGGGAAGCAGTTCCAGGGGAGTAGAACTGAGCCTGGCATGGATCCTATGCCTGGGGCTCCTTTCTCATCAGCCTCCACCCGACCACCAAGGACACGCTGGCCAGCATCTCAGGGATCTCTGGGCTATCATCATTACTGACCTGGAAAACCTTTCTTCCCCTCTGCTTCAGGGCCTCAGCTCTATTCTCAGTTCTTTCATGGAGTATGTGGGCCCTCCCGGGCTGCACCATGAAGGTTTTTGGAGCCCATTCCCTGGTACCTCCAGTGGGTGGCAAGTTCACTTCTTCTCTCAGGAATGAGCCTGGGTTACCAAGGATCGCTGGGTGCTAGACACCATTCAGTTCAACTATGTCTTGGAATGCAAAGAGCTGATTCCTGATGCCTTCATCATTTCCCCTTGTAGATCAGCGATCAAAGGTGCCACATTGCAGATCACCTTGGACAAGTTGCTTCGCCTAAAGGTGGTGTGTCCATACCATCAGACAAGTGGGGCAAGGGCAGATACTTCAACTATTTCATGGTGCTAAAGAAGGACGGTTCCTTCCGGCCCATTCTGGACCTCAAGGGAGTCAATGAGCACTTGCACATCCTTCGCTTTCAGATGGAAACCTTGTGCTCTGTGATTCAAGCAGTGTGCTGAGGGGAATTCTTGGCTTCTCTGCACCTGGCCGAGATGTACTTTCATATCCTGATCTGTGTGGATCAGCAGAAGTATCTGCGTTGTGCCAAGCTTGGTTCTCATTATCAGTTTGTTGCCCTCCCTTTCAGGCTCTCCACTGCCCCAAGGTTTCTCCAAGGTCATGGTGGTGGCAGCTGTGGCACCAAGGGATCTGTGTCCATCCCTATCTGGACGACTGACTCATCTGAGCCTGTTCCCTGTCAGAAGTGTCTCGGGTGACATCCCGACTGGTGTCATTTTTGGAGAGCCTCAGCCGGGTGATCAATCGGGGAAAGAGCCAGCTTTTGCCTTTCCAGTCCTTAGAATTCCTGGCAGGATGTTTCAACACTTGCGTGGGCAGAGTCTTCCTGCCAGAGGAGAAAGTCAGGAGACTATTGGATTGCCTAGCAATGTTCTGTGTGCAACAGGCCCACAGAGTCTGGGATTATCTTCAGCTCTTCTGATTGATGGCGGTGACCATACAGATGGTGTCGTGGGTGCATGCTCACATGCAGCTTCTCCAGAGGGCCTTGTTGACTCGAAGGTCCCTGAGCTTTCAGTCTCGGGCATAGGCTCCTGTTGATTGGTGAAAGCCAGCATGCAGTAGTGGCAGCAGCCCTGTCATCTGAAGAAGGGTGTACTATTTCTCTTGGATCTTGCTGATGACTGATGCCCTTCTCTTGGGCTGGAGAACTCATTGCCAAGACTGTATGGTTCAGCACCATTGGAACTGCAGGGAAGCAATGTGGTCCATCAACTGCCTCGAGGCGAGGGCCATCTCTTCTGTGTTTCCAGCCTCTGGTTCAGGACCAGGCGGTTCATGTGTTTTCAGACAATGCTACAGTGGTCGCTTATGTCCATCGGCAAGGCGACACAAGGAGCACCAGTGTGACTCTGGAGATGGATCTCCTGTTTGCCTGAGAGGAGAAGAACCTCCTAGCCTTATTGTCAACCCCAGCAATGTGCTGGGCCAATGTGGAAGTGGACTTCCTCAGGTGGCACTCCCTAAATCCTGGTAAGTGGAAGTTGAGTCGGGAGGCATTTCAGTTGATTCTGCGCCACTGGGATTGCTCCAAAATGGATCTTATGGTGACCCGCTCCAATGCCAAAGTTTGCTGCATCTTCAGTCACCACATGAAGATGGGGTCCGAGACATCAATGTCCTGAACCAGCCTTAGCCAAGTCATCATCTGCTGTATGTTTTTCCCTCCTTGGCCCCTGGTGGGGCATGTGCTTCAGCATGTAGAGCGCCACCCAGGCAGAATTGTTCTAGTAGCACTGGATTGGCTGCAGAAAGCATGGTTTGGAGACCTGCTTCAGCCCCTGCAGGCACCTCATCTTTTGGCTGTCACCATCTTGGGGGCTGTTGCGGCAGGGACCGATCAACCTGGAGGACCCAGCTCCCTTTTTGCTTATGACATGGCTCATGAAAAGAGACTGCTAAGGCATAAGGGCTACTCTCCAACAGTAATCTGTACTATACTTTGTGACTAGAGGTGGTCTACCAAGCTAGCATATGTACAGATATGGTGCCTTTTTAAGCACTGGTGTGGCACACAGCACTTGGTTCCTGAGGCGGCCAAGGTGTCCTCCCTGTTGGCATGCCGGATGGCCTGTAGAAGGGCATCTCGCTTGTCTCCCTGAAGGTTCAGGTGGCAGCTTTGACCTGTTTCTGTAGTCCAGTGGTGGACAATGTACCCAGATGTCTCACATTTTTCTCCAGGGGGTTCAATGTCTGTGTCTTTCCCTTCGGTCGTTGATCCCTTCCTGGGATCGGTGTCTGGCTGGTGCTCAGAGCCAAAATGGTGACCCCCTTTGAGCCATGGGTTTTGTTTTTTTTTAAGCACATTACTTTGAAGGATTTGAGGCTCAGGACTGTTATCTTGGTCGCGATTTATTCTACAAGGGGGATCTCAAAGCTGCAGACTCTGTCTTGCCGAGATCATCATCTGTCTTTTTCAAAGGAGGCCATTTCCATTTGACCTGAGCCTTCCTTCTTGCCTAAAATGCTGTCTCCCTTTCATGTGAACTAGATGGTTTGCCTGCCCTTCTCTAAGGAGCAGTATCAGGGGAAGGATAAGGATCTTTGCCTTGTGGACATCCAGAGGGTGCTTCTCTGGTACTTGGAGGATACAAATTCCTCCATCTTTTTGTGCTGTTTGCTGGCCTGCTCAAAGATGAAGCGGCAGCCAAGTTGACTCTGGGATACTGGATTAAGGAGACCATTCTCTCAGCATATCTGTTATGGATCCAGCTGGTTCTGGGGCGTTTGCGCGCACTTTCTACCAGAGCTCAAGCGTCCTCGTGGGCGAAGCGAGGCTCAGTAACCCCTGCAGGCATTTATCAGGCAGCAATGTGGGCATCGCTTTCCACTTTTGTCAAGCACTACTGCTTGGATGTCCATGAGTTGCAAGCTGCTGTGTCGTCTTCCTGCCCAGTGGTGTTGTAGTTTTGGTACATCCCACTTGTCTGGACTGGTCTAGCAGGATGATATGGAAGGTGACATTTTACTTACCAGTTAATGTCCTTTCCTTGAGTCCTGCTAGACCAGTCCAGGGCCTGCTCCTGAAACTGTATTTGCTCTGTTCTTTTGCTGTGGTACCTTGGGTCTGCCATAACTTTATACTTGGCTCTGCAGGCTCATTTTCTACGGACAGCCTTCTGTTTTTCTACCTTCCAGCTTATAGTTCTCTATTGTTGATTACTTATTGTTTTGAGATTCTATAAGGCTTGCTCTGTATCTCCCATATGCTTTGTGACTAATACTGAAGGGAACTCTGTGGCTGAAGCGGATAGAGGCATGGGAGTGATATTGCTGAAACATGGGCTTTTCTCTGGTTCTTTATCTCCACCAATCTGCTGGTAGGGGAACACAACCCACTTGTCTGCACTGGTCTAGCAGGACTCGAGGGAAGGACATTAACCAGTAAAATGTCACATTTGACTGCATTAGTGTTCAGTTTTAACTCCTCTCCATTTTGTGCTGCTTGTCTTCATGATTTTCTAAAATGAATATTCGGTAGGAATATGTCTAGCAGCTTAAACTGTATTGAATCATTTAACTCCATCAGATGTACTGAGTTCATTCAGAAATTTCACCTCTGCTCCATTTAAAGAAATCTCCTATCTTTTATACCACTACTATTACTATTAATCATTTATTATACTCTCACTTATCTTTGGGCATCATATCAATAATAAGAAAACGTAATTGTTCAAATGACTGTCCCACATAGATGCAGTGTTATACCATCATGGACATTTCTTTGTATCTTAAAAAAACTATGATATTCAATTAAATGGCTTTTCACCATATGTTTTGTTTTTCCTACATATAACGAAAAAGAAAACGAATTATCACATACATGACAAACATGGTCATAGAATTTGCAACATATCTTAATGAAAATTCTCTTCGCTATCAATGAGAGAGGATACAGTACAGTGAACATTTTCCACATGGTGAATGACCTACCATTGAGGATACAACTGTACATAAAACACTCAGGGCCCCCAATGTTTAGCGCTGGCGGCTAGCACAATTACGGCAGCTAGCCACTGGCGCTGAACATTAAATGTGGATATTCAATGCCGGGGTCATATGTGGCCCCAGCATTGAATATTTATTTATTTATTTAACAAGCTTTTTTATACCGCAACCTTCCGATGATCAGGTGCGGTTTACATAAAACAGTTAAGGAGACAGAAGTGTATTTCTGTTTTTACATTAAACAATATCATGAACTATGTACATTAACAGTTGAACTTTTAACTATTAAACTTTGTAGAACTATGTACAATTAACTCCTCTCTTTCTTTTGAATATCCAAGGTCACAGCAGAGCCCATTTGCTACCTGGGCAGCGGCTCAATATTGCTGCTGCCCAGTTAGCAATACACGGTGAAAGTTAGGCCAGGGTTTCCTACACCTGACTTTCACCACAGATTGCAAACCAGGCAGCAGTTCAATATCATCGCTGACCAGTTTGCGATCAGCTCCACCTCCGCTCTGCCAGAACGCCCCAACACGCCCCATTACTAAGCATTTAGCTGTGTATTATCCAGTTCATATTCTTACAGATGCTGTTTCCTTGAGCCGCAGACTGACAGCCTGTTCACACCAGCAGCCCAGTAGGAGTGGTTGTAACAGAGAACTAAGACTATTTGCTGTTGGTGCCGCGCTCAATACATGCTGAGAAGAGAGTGCGCTGTTTTACTGTCTGCATTCGAGAGGGATCCTACTGACTGTTTCATTTGCTTTATTGTGCCTGCATTTGGTTCTGAAGCCTATCCGCAACTTTGTGTAGCAGCCAGGCGTGTGGAGGCCTACCAAGTGGTCTGGTTCGTGCGATTACTGGAATTATCTTGACTGTTTTTATGCTGAGAGTAGAACTCTAGCAGCACATGGAAATGGACTAAAGGCTGCTAACTGGTGCATAAACTTGCTTACTGAGGCCCGGTTGTATTTTATACAATCTTACCCACCATATGTACCAGGCAACTATTTGACTTATGAGCAGAACATAATTAATAGTACAGAATTTTATTTACTTATTCTCCTTATCTTAAAAACTAAGCATTTTCAACTGTTTTGATTAGATACTCATTACTTTTACATATCTAACTTTTTTCTTTTGCCCCTCTCCTCTCTTTCCATCCCCATCATCACCCCTCCATTTCTTATGGTGCCATACCACTTTTTCTTCTTTCTTCTGACACTCCTTAACCTTCTCCCCTCTCACCTTCAACACAAATCCCCCCCTTATCACTCTCTCTCTTTATCTTTCCCATTTCTCCTCCTATCTTTTCTTCCTCCCTTTCCTCAGCCCTTGAACTTCACCTATTTCTTCCTCACATTCATCCCTCTCCCATCTCCCTTAAGCAACCTCATCCTCGTTTCCCCCATTCCATCTCCTCTCTGCCTCAAGCTCTTCTTCTTTCATCTGGTGGTTGAGGCTATAGTTTCCCACAAAAAGGGACTGCTACCTCTGGAGAGAAACCTGCAATTGTAAGTATTTATTTACTTCTGGGAATTTTTCTAAATCTTGGTGAAAAAGGAATTCTTTAGATTAAAGCTGAATATTTCTGTGAATCCAGTGTATTTGTTAAATCAGTCAGGGCCTGGTGTAATAAAACATAACTTTTTACACAATAACAGACTCCCCTGTGAAGCAAGGGTTACCTTTTATTATATTCTTGCAAGAATGAATGCCTGACTGAGCAGACACACCTATCCTTTTTTTCACAGTTCTTTTATAGTACAATAGGTCTTCACCCTCTTCCAGCATGTCTATAACTCATTGGTTAATACTGTCTCGCTCCTCTCCTTGCACTTCTGCACCTGTGGCAGGCTACGTGTTACTAGCCACATAGCCTCTCCTTCCAGGATGCAGATATACAACAAAGGGAGTCAGAAAGTTATTACATACAAAATTATATTAGAGTGGTAGATGAGTGGAATACAACAATTATATTACATTGTAAAAATAACATATCACATTTGTTTATATCAAACCCCTCCCTCTTTCTTTTTAGAGGTTTTTTTTTTTTGTTAATTTTTACACTTACTCTACAGTTCCATAGGAAGCTTCTAATCTAGATAACATCCTTCCTGACTCTCTCTTCCCCTTTATTGTTCCTTAATAACATTGTATCACCGCCATTGCACAAGGATGCAATCATTTGTTTAGTGCTTGCTGTTTCTATCAGTCTTTGAGCTAGCCCTCTTATACATGGTATTATGCAACAACCCCACCGTAATTAATACTTCAGTTACAACAAGTACAGAGGTAAATATAGATACTACCACCCCTGTCCACTTCCCAAACCATGACTTCAACCATCCAGTGAGAGAATTATCTGTACCTGAATTTTCTGTCAATTCCTCTGCCAAGGTAGTTAATCCTCGCAGGGCTTTAGTGATAGTGCCATCAGGGGCCGTGTTATTGGGGATGAACGTACATTTCCCCCCGACATCCCCCACATTTCCCCTTTTTCAGCCGCCATCATATCTAAAATCATTTGGTTCTCCCAGGCCATTCTGCTAGTGGTGTCCAATTGTTCCGCGATCCCCTTTATTGCATCCCAGGTATAATTGATAAACCGCTGTTGGTTATAATATATATAATTTATCCAACCTACATTTTTGTTTATCATGACTACCCAGAACAGGTATTCGGATCCAGCTGCAATCTGGTTTCGGGCTTTATATTCATCCGGAACTCCCCGAGGGACTCCTATTGCATCTATATATATCCTGTCATCAAATGAGGTTCCCAAGGTACTCCTCCTTTTCCTTTGTATTTGCCTCTTGTCCTGTTCTGAGAATGCCAAAGTGAAAGGGACTGCAAATTGAGCTATTGCACATGTTCCTGACCATAGGGTGGGCAATGTTGTTCTCAACATCTGCCCTCCACAGTACCACCACAGGTCTGCCCTAGGGATTACCAGGTTAGAATAGTTCTTCTCTTCTCCTTCCATCTCCATCAGATTTAAGCTTAGAATGCAGGTATTCAGTTCCCCCACTTCCCTCATGTAGTTCTTCCCCCACCTGGTGAGACAGGCGGAGTGATTTCCAAACACTTCTGAAAATGTGGCGGTAACTTTCATCTCCTTCATGCCTGTAAGGAGAGAGCAAAATCAATGACTTGCAACTTTCATTTCCCCAAGTCGTTTTTAACTGATACAGATATCAGGCATCATATTCCATAGGGATCTGTATTACACCTCAAGGGTAAGAGCACAACCTGTGCAATGGGCCTTCCAGAGGCATATTGCTTCCTATGGTTGAGACTGCCTATGGTATATTTAACTCATTCCACCCAGGCGTTCACATCCCCATAACCCATTTCCACCTCTAGAATGTCCCTCAAATCTTTAATTTCCACTATCTTCATTGCCTTAGGGTCCTTATTAGGTTCAAAGGATACACTGGGGAATGGTGTGGAGACCCGAGTCTGATTCTTGAGGAGTATTTTTATTCTCAATCTTCTCAGGGGATCTTGCTCACTAATGTCTGTTTCTAGTCCATAGGTCCCATACAGTGAGTCATCCCTTGCAGAGAGGGTGACCACGATGGGATTGCAACTTCCTGGGTTACATTGCTGAATGCTGTGTTTCTTTATCATTATTTTCTTTGAACTGGGTGCCCCTTCCCCTCTGGGGAGACCCAACCTCCATCCTCTGTGGTCCACCAAACTTGTGACCACCCATAACAGGGCATCCCATACACAAGTGTCTGGGCAGTCTCTGGACACACATACTTATGACTGTTTCCCCACAACTTTTCATAGTATCCCCCATCACAACTTATCATTTGGCAGGCATCAAATTCTAGGCTCACTGGTCCCTCTCCCTCTGGTATGGTTACAGTAAATATGTTAGGGTACGCCCTTCCCCATCATGTCTGTGTTTATAGTTGTTCGTCCATCCATCCATCCCTTTCCCCATCCTAGATCCCATGTCCTTCCCCTTAACAGAGAACGTGATCCCCCACCCACCATAGTAACACCATCCACTTTTCTTTGTCCATGTTATAATTTTCATTAGTCCTTTTTAACCAACTCCTCTCCTGTTCTTCTTTTCCTTGTTATTTTCAGGCGCAGAGGATCATTAGTTCTCTGGACCTTCCATTGCTCATCTGAAGGAGCTTCAACCTGACCTTTAATTCTTTTATAATGAGTCCAACCTTTTTCCGCAGTTCTTGCAGCAGTCTCAGTACTCCAGTAAGACCTGGAACGGGCCTTCCCACTCTGGTTGCAATTTGGACTCCTTCCAGGATTTTATCAAGACCCACTGTCCTGGTTTGAGACAATGAACTGCAAACTCCAACGGGGGTGTTTGTCTCAATAGTCCTTTATTCCTGAGAACAGATAAAGAAGAGGACAGCCCAAATATATATTCTTTAAGAAACTTATCTTTGGTTGCAAACTGAGGAGGTTCCTTTAATTGTCCATATAGGGTAATCCAAATAACATTTTGTAGGGGGACAATCCTAAATCTTTCCGAAGGGCTATCTGGATTCTTAACAATGCTAAGGGCAAACACTTAGTCCAAGGTCATTTTGTTTCTAACATCAATTTGGCTAGCTGCTTCTTTAAAGTCTGATTTATGCGTAGTACTCTTCCTGAGGAGGGTGAATAGCATGGAGTATGGAAATCCCAGGATACTCCCAGAGTTTCCATTATGTTTTGCAATACCTTGGCTGTGAATTGACTTCCCTAGTCAGAGTCAATGTGACCTATCATTCCGTATCTTGGAATGATTTGTTCCAAGACTATTTTTGCTTCTCCTTTTGCTGTGGCAGCTACCATGGGATATGCCTCCACCCATCCCGTCAAATGGTCCGCTATTACCAAAAGGTACTTCGCCCACCCAACCAGGGGCAACTTAGTAAATCAATCTGTATACTTTGGAATGGATGAAGACCAGGGTCTCTACCTCCCTGCGGTTGTTTCCAAAGGGCCTTTTTGTTTATTTTCTTATAGGTTATACACCTCTCACACACTTGCTTGGCTACTGTGTATATTACCATACACCCATAGTGCCTTAGAACCAGATCACATATTGCCTGTAAACCGCAATGACTCCCTTGATGTAGAATGGTAATAATTTCTCTCATTTGTTTGTTTACCATCTGCCTGCCATCAGGTAAAACCCATTTACCCTCTTCAGTTTCTACTGCCCCTATATCTTCGAGTAGTCATTTTTCCCTTTCAGTAAATATGGGATTTGCTGCCTGACTCACTATTTCTGGAGTTAAATTGTATATAGGGGTTAAGTCTTCCCCTGAGGCAGCTTCCTTAGCAGTTTCATCTGCTAATTTATTTCCTCTGGCTTCAAAAGAATTCTCTGCTTAATGACCGTTTACATGCACCACTGCTATTTCTTGTGGCAGCAGCAAATTCTTTAACACTTGCTGAATTAATCTTTTCTCTGTTTGCATATAAGTTACGGATTTGACATGACCACCCTTTGTCCATGCCAAATTTCAGCCAGAAGACTGCAGGTGGCATTATGCTTTCGTTTGTCCATGTAAAACAGCAATACTTAAAACACTTCTTTGCTTTATTCTTATTCTTAGTGTATTCATTACTCTGCCAATACTTCAACATCCTCCCTAATGGACTGTCTGGAGGAATGTCCCCGTGACCTGTACTGCCAGCCCCGTCCTTACTGAAATTTCCCTTAGAACTTTTAACATCCATCAAGACCTCTTTCACCAATGTGCTTTTCACTTCATCTCTCTCCACCTCACTCCTCGTGGATGTGTTGGAATCGTGGATTGAGACTCCGCACTCACTTCATGTCTGTGACACATCTCATATACACAACAATCTGTCTTGATACCCAACCACCAAGGCAATACTTTACAGTCTTGTTTCTTACCTTGGTCCATGCACGGAGTTGCTTGGTTGACGTGTTTGTGCCCACTTAATACTTGGTCTGCTTCACTGAGTCTGTATTGATTTTTCCTTCATGGTCTTGGGATTTTGCTGTCAGTACGATGTCTGAGCCCCCCGTCATCGATACATGATGCCGTTGAACTCAACGGGACGCGTCTCCCTGTTCTCGGTGGCAGTGATCTCATCCAGTGATGACACAATCCCGAACGAGCGCCCAGTCTGTAATATGACATAACCTTTTTACACAATGCCAGACGACTCAGTGAAGCAAGAGTTACCTTTATTACATTCTTGCAAGAATGGATGCCTGACTGAGTAGGCACACCTATCCTCTGTTTCACAGTTCTTTTATAGTACAGTAGGTCCTCTCCCTCTTCCAGTATGTCTATAACTCATTGGTTAATACTGTCTCGCTCCACTCTTTGCACTTCTGCACCTGTGGCAGGCTACGTGTTACTAGCCACATAGCCTCTCCTTCCAGGATGCAGATATTACAACAGAGGGAGCCAGAAAGTTATTACATGCAAAATTATATTACAGAGTGGTAGATGAGTGGAATATAAAAATTATATTACATTGTAAAAATAACATATCCCATTTGTTTATATCACTAGTATCAGCAAAGAGCTTTTAGTTAAATTAAAAACTCAAAAGGTAGCTTTCAGTTTAAGTTTACAACCCAGCAGAGATCTTCTAGCTTAAATTTAATACTCAGTCAGGGCCTAGCAGCAGCAAAGAGCTTTAAGTTTATATTTAAAACCGAGCAGAGAGCTTTCTGGTTAAATTTAGAACTCAAGATTCCCTCTATCCAAACAAGGGCTGTGTGAATCACCCAGAAAATTGGTCACAGATTATCTTAGAAGCACAGGACGAGGGATGGTATAGTAACCAGCTTTTAATAAGTCATCTTTCCCTTCTTCCCTCCCCGACACCCACCTCTCGGATAATCATAGTTTTATAGGTGTTTAAACCTCTTAATCGAAAGGCGGCGCCATATTCACTCTCAGGTGCAGCTGTTTATCCTCAACAGGCATACATTAAGGACCTGAGATTAATTTAAATTTCAGGTGAACAAAGTACATTAAACATATTAGGTATAGTTTTATTAGTATAAGTATCCCCAGCAACCCTTAGTAAATAAAGTACTTAAAAACCTAAACACAACCTTAAAACTAAGATGCAGACAGCATTCCAGCAGCGAGATGGGGGTTTTCCAGTCTTTTGAATTGAGTGTCACGTGTATGATTTTCTCCCATTTGGTGAGGGTCTTACTTGTGCACTAGGTGCAAGGAGCTCTTTGCTTGCAGAGAACGAGTCTGATCTCTAACTGAAAACATGCAATGCAACAGCAGAGAAACAGAAAGAGATGCATTCCCCCTGTACTGTACTTAACCAGGATGGAACCAGGCTGCTGGCATTAATCTTTCAAAAGGAGACAGAGCAGCTTTTAAACCATATAATAGGGAAGAGCCGACAGTTGTCCAAGAGCGCATGGTTTGAAAGGATGTATCCTTGAAGGATACTAGCAAAAGAGGGAAGTTAAGGCATCTCAACTGAGAGGTTCCAATAAAGTAAAAGTAACCCAGATGTTCTTAAGTGCAGAGCAGATAGAGCTGAAAAATTCCAACTTACCTCTATCACATTGATAATCAGATTAATATGAATAAAATACAACCTCTAAAATGTGTGTATGCAAATTCTAGAAGTCTAAAAAATAAAATGGGAGAGCTAGAATATATAGCACTAAATGAAAAGTAACATATGACTGGCATCTCAGAGACCTGATGGAAGGATGACAACCAATGGGATACCTGGATACAATGAAACTAAAATGTAATCCATTTAAGACTAATAAGAGAAAATATTTTTTTCACTCAACACATAATCAAGCTCTGGAAATTCTTACCAGAGGATGTAGTGAAAATTGTTAGTTTAGCTGTGTTTAAAAAAGATTTGGATAAGTTCCTGGAGGAAAGGTCCATAAACCGTTATTAAAGAGGATCCTGGTAATCTACCACTTGCTCTGGAACAAGCATTGTGGACCTGTGTGCCTTTTTGGGAACCTGCCAGGTACTTGTGACCTGGATTGGCCACTGTTGGAAACAGGATACTGTGCTCGATGGACCTTGGTCTGACCCAGTATGGCATTTCTTATGTTCTTAAGAAAGAGAGGTACATAGACGAGACCTACAGGGATATAGTACTGAAGTCCCACCTCCAGTCTGACAGCATCCTTGTTGCCATGGAGGAGAGAAGTCACGTGACAGGACAGCATCACCCTGGTGTGGCAGGAAGTGATCCTGTAGCTAGGACTTATCCTCCAGCTGATGTAAAACCCTCTCACACCGAGGAGGTTTCTCCAGGGCCATATGCCCTCGAGGTAAAGGTTAGGGCAGCCGTTATAGTTGGTGAATCAATCATTAGGCATATAGATAGCTGGGTGGACGTGAGGATCACCTGGTAACATGCCTGCCTGGTGCGAAGGTAGTGGACCTCACGCGTCACATAGACAAGGTCTTAGATAGTGCTGGGGAGGAGTCTGCTGTCTTGGTACATGTCGGTACCAATGACATAAGAAAGTGTGGTAGGGAGGTTCTGAAGGCTAAATTTAGGCTTTTAGGTAGGAAATTGAAATCCAGAACTTCCAGGGTAACATTCTCCGAAATGCTTCCCGTTCCATGAACAGGACCCAGAAGGCAGGCAGAGCTTCAGAGCTCAATGCATGGATGAGACGATGGTGCAAGGAAGAGGGTTTTGGATTTGTTAGGAACTGGGGAACATTCTGGGGAAAGGAGGGATTTTCTGAAGGGATGGGCTCCACCTTAACCAGGACAGAACCAAGCTGCTGGCATTAACCTTTAAAAAGAAGAGAGAGCAACTCTTAAACTAGATAATGGGGGAAAGCCAACAGTCACCCAAGAGTGCATGGTTCGGAACAATGTATCCTTGAAGGATACTAGCAAAAGATTCAAGTTAGGGCATATCAGCAGAGAGGTTTCAATAAAGACAAAGGTAGCCCAAATGCCCTCGAGTACCGAGCAGATAGAGCTCAAAGATTCCAAATTACCCCTGCCTACCGATAGCCAGATTAATATAATAAAATAAAGCCTCTAAAATGCTTGTATAAAAATGCCAGAAGTCTAAAAAATAAGATGGGAGAATTAGAAGATATAGCACTAAATGAGAGGTTAGATAAGATTGGTATCTCAGAGACATGGTGGAAGGAGGACAACCAGTGGGACACTGTGATACCTGGGCAAAAATTATATCATAATGATAGAACAGATCAAATTGGTGGAAGGTTTGCGTTCTATGTTAGAGAGGGCATTGAGTCACAAAGGATTAAAGTTTTGAAGGAAACAAAATTCACTGCAGAATCTCTATGGATTGAAATCCCATGTAAAAAAGAGAAGGGGAAGGCGATGGCAGTGGGGATGAACTATCGACCGCCTGGCCAGAGTGAACAAATGGATGAAGAAATGCTCAAAGAAATCAAGGAAGCTAACAAAAGTTACAGCACAGTAATAATAATCGGTGATTTCAATTATCCTGGTATTGACTGGGTCAGTGTCATGGCAGGACATGCTAGGGAGATGTAGTTTCTAGATGAAATAAAGGACTGCTTTTTGGAGCAGCTGGTTCATGAACCGACCAGAAAGGAAGCCATTTTGGACCTAGTCCTTAGTGGAACACAAGATCTAGTGCAAGAGATAAGGGTGTTGGGGCCTCTTGGCAATAGTGATCATAGCATGATCGCATTTGATAATAACAAATAGATGAGGGAGGGTAAGGAAATCCACAGTACTACCTTTTAACTTTCAAAAGGGAAACTATGATAAAATGAGGAAAATAGTTAAGAAAAAACTAAAAGGTGCAGTTGCAAAGGTTAAAGATTTACATCAAGCTTGGGTGTTGTTTAAAAATACTATCTTGGAAGCCCAGACCAGCTGTATTCCATGCTTTAAGAAAAGTGGAAGGAAGTCCAAAAAACCGCCAGCATGGTTTAAAGGTGAGTTCAGAGAAGCTGTTGCCAAAAAGCATCTTTCAGGAAATGGAAAAAGGAGCCAAATGACAAACTGGAAACAACACAAGCGCTGGAAAGTTAGATGCAAGGCATTGATAAGGCAGGCAAAGAGAGAATTTCAGAAAAAGCTTTGTGTGGAAGCAATAATGCATAATAAAGACTTTTTAAAGTACATTATAGCAAAAAACCTGTGAGTCAGTTGGACCATTAGATGATAGAGGGATAAAAGAGGCACTAAGAGTCTTTTACTGAGAAAGGTGTAGAGATGTTACCCATGACTGAAATGGTATTTAACACTAGAAGCCCCAAAGTACGTCAATTGACTCACTCAATTGTCTTGGATGCGTCAATTGATGTACTTTTGGGGCTTCTAGGTATAAATTCATGTTCCCACTAGGTGGCGCATATCAATCACTGTTTATAGTTTTACTCCGACATTACAAACAATAAACACATGATGACATCATGTAATGACGTCACATACTGCACGTATTTAACAAATAAGTAACTTCACATTAATTCACATCTGCATTTCATGCTAAACGCAGTCGTCGTGATAATGCGTCAATTGATGCACTTTGGGGTTTCTAGGTAAAATTCCTTTTGGGGCTTCTAGTGTTAAAGGTGATGCTGTGGAAGAACTGAAAGAAATATCAATACACTGGGAAGATATATTACAACTATTTGATAAAGTGAAGAGTAGCAAACCACCTGGACCGGATGTTATACATCCGAGGGTGTTGAAAGATCTGAAATATGAGATTGCAGACCTGCTATTAGTAATCTGTCAACTATCATTACAATCATCTGTAATACCTGAAGATTGGAGGATGACCAATGTAACGCCAATTTTTAAAAAGGGTTCCAGGGGTGATCCAGGAAACTACAGACCGGAGAGCCTGACGTCAGTTCCGGGAAAAATGGTAGAAACCATCATAAAGAACAAAATTACTTAACATGTAGATAGTCATGGCTTAATGGGAGACAGTCAACATGGCTTTAGCTAAGGAAGGTCTTGTCTTACTAATGTTTTTTTTGAAGGTGTGAATAAATGGGTAGACATTGGTGAGTCGATTGATATAGTGTATCTGGACTTTCAGAAAGCCTTTAATAAGGTCCTTCATGAGAGACTTATGGCAAAATTAAAAAGTCATGGGATAGGAGGCAGCTTACTATTATGGATCAGGAACTGGTTAAAAGATAGAAAGCAGAGGGTAGGGCTACAGTAAATTGCCAATTTTCCCAGTGGAGAAAGGTGAATAGTGGACTACCCCAGCGATCTGTGCTCAGTCTGCTGCTTTTTAACATGTTCATAAATGATCTGGAAATGGGAATAACGAGTGAGGTTATCAAATTTGCAGATGACACAAAACTATTCAAAGTTGTTAAAATCCATGAGGATTGTGGAAAATTACAAGAGGATCTTGATAAATTGGAAGACTGGGCATCCAAATGGCAGATGAAATTTAATGTGGACAAGTGCAAAGTTATGCACCTAGGAAAGAAAAACCCTTACTATGGTTACACGATGTAAGGTTCCACATTAGGAACCACCATCCAGGAAAAAGATTTAGGCGTCATCGTGGATAACATGTTAAAACCCTCTGCCCAGTATGCAGCAGCGGACAAGAGAGCAAATAGAATGCTAGGTATCATAAGGAAAGGAATGGAAAATAAAACAAAGGATATTATAATGCCTCTGTATCGTTCCATGGTACGACCGCACTTTGAATATTGTGTGCAATTCTGGTCGCCATATCTTAAAAAGGATATAGTGTTTTTAGAAAAGGTATAGAGGTACAGAGAAGAGCCACCAAAATGATGGAAGGATACCCCTATGAAGAGAGGCTATAAAGGTTAGGGCTCTTCAACCTGGAAAAGAGATGGCTAAGGGGAGATATGATAGAAGTCTATAAATTAATGAATGTAGTGGAACAGGTAAACATAGATTGATTTGTTCCTTATCGTCACTTCAGTCCAGTCCCTTAACTTCTGGGTTGCGCAACCCTTCCAGCAGCTTGGAGGCTGAACCCATCATCTTTTCGATGATGGTGTGGTATAAATACCACTGGCACCACCCACTGGCCCCAGTAATCTCAGCCTCCAAGCAGCTAGAGGGTTCCTGTAAGCCAGAGTGCTTAAGGGGTCTTAGCTTTTAGCAAAAAGATTATTAACTTTCATTTATTTAGATCATTTATTTCCTTTAGTTTCTTTCCTTAGAGAGCATTGTACCTTTAAGTATTGTGTTTCCTCCCCCCTTCTCTCATGGCCTCCTGGCAACCCTGCTCCCTTGCGGCTCCGGAGGAGGAGGTTTACCTGAGCAGCGGAGAGGACCGGAGAGCTCTCCTCCCGCTCACTCAGCTGCCCAGTACCCGAGGCCTTTCTGGCACGGCTGCTTCTGCCTCGCGCCAAAGCCCCTTAGGTGGCTGAACGCTGGAGGCAGCACCGAGAATTCTCTCAGCGGCGTTTCCTGCCTCGCGCTGCAGCCCCAAGGCGGCTGGACGCTTGAGGCAGCAGCGGGGTGCAAAACGTGGGGGAGTGACAATCACCGCAGGAACCCCGGCGGAGAGACCATAGATCAATGGCGGGCGCCCAGCCGCCACCCGTAGGTCCGGCCTCCACGTAGGAGCCAGCAGAGGACGGCTGGTTCCCTCGTTTCCAGTGCAGCGCGCTCCAGATCGCCAAACTGCAAGTATCAGAAATAAAAGCTCTGTATTCCCTTATCTCTAGTTTAATTGAAGCTTAAATTTTGTCTTTTTGGTGCCGTTTTTAACGCCTGGAAGTGAGGGGGGACGCTGGGAGCCATTTGTTTGTTCCAGGGCACAAGTTTGGCACCATTTATTCATTTAAACTTCTTTGATTTCAATTGGATTACATTTAATTTCTTTATATTTTCTTTGGGTTACTTTATAGAAGTTTAAGCGTAATTTTCTAATTTGCCTGAGTACAAGGGGGCATGACGGGTAAGCTGCGGTGTCCTTCTTGCAGCACTCGTAGGAGGACGGCCTCGGAAGCAGGGGTCTGCAAGGGTTGTGCTGCAGAAGCTGCTTCTGTGGAACAAGACATCCACTCGAGCATGACTCAAGCCTCTCAGGGATCAGGAGACTCTCTGGAAGGGGGAAGGGAAGCCCTTCCCAGTCCCTTCCCCCCACTTCCACGGGGCGGAGGGAGACTGGAGTCACTTTTCACCGGAATTTGTTCTTCTATTGCACAAAGCCTATTGCTTGCGCAAGCAGGGAACAGCAGAGCCAGTGGCAGCGAGGGAAAGCATGGACGCTGGAGCAGGGAAGTCTAGATCCCTTGACTCTGGGATTTCTCCTAAGCGCGCAAAGCTATTGGGCAAGGAACCTTTCGAGTCCCCGTCTCGGGACACCCCTGAAGAGGAGCTCTCGGACAAAGAAGGAGTGGAGGATGGGGAGGAGCTTGAAGAAGGAGAGATCCCGGAGGAGGAGCAATCCTGCCTAGTCCGAGTTTTTTGGCGAGAGGAGCTCCTGGCGTTAATAAGTGAGTCTCTAAAGGTGCTCAATATGGCCTCGGAGACTCCAACAGATAAAGAGGTCCTGGAGGATCCGTTGATCCAAGCCGTCAGGAGGTCTCAGAAGGTGTTCCCAGTCCATAGAGTGGTACGTCAGATGATTCAGGAAGAATGGAACCAGCCAGAGTCTAACCTGAGGGGAGTCCGTGCGATGTCCCGTCTCTACCCATTACCTGAACCGGACAAAGACCTGCTGAAGTCGCCTAGGGTGGACGCGGCGGTCTCAGCGGTAACAAAGAAAACGACTATCCCGGTCGAGGGTGGTGCGGCTCTGAGAGACAGTCAAGATAGAAGATTGGATACTCTGCTAAAGCAAGCCTTTGATGTTAGTGTCCTCGCCTTACAGGCCTCAGTTTCGGGGGCTTGGGTAGCTAGAGCCTGTCTGAGATGGTCCCAACAAAAATATAGAAAGAATAGGGGGCATGCAATGAAGCTACAGGGTAACCTATTTAAGACTAATAAGAGAAAATATTTTTTCATTCAACATGGAGTGGAGGAGTGGCCTAGTGGTTGGGGCAAGGTACTTCAGGCCGGAAGGTCGGGGGTTCAAATCCCACTAGAGGACAGCAACCTTGGGCCGGAAGGACTGGGGTTTCTAGTCCCACAGGTGCTCCTTGTGATCTTGGGCAAGCCACTTAACCCTCCATAGCCCATGTTCCCTGTAAAATAGTTATCTCCAAGTTATAATGCCCTGTTCAATGTAATTTCAGTTTGTTCAATGTAAACCACACTGATGCAGAATAGCGTGGTGTATAAGAGAATGTAAATAAATAAAATAAAATAAATAAACATGTTTGTTTATTTAAAACTTTATATACTGCCCATTACAAAAGTATCTGGGTGGTTTACAATCAGGGTAAAATATAAGAATTTAAAAAATGCTGCAGAAAGAGAAAATGAACGCCAAAAAACCCCTCTAAAGGAATAGGGAGATGTAATCAAACTCTGGAATTTGCTACCGGAGGATGTTACTGTAGCCGGGTTTAAAACATGTTTGGACAAGTTCTTGGAGGAAAAGTCCATAAACCATTATTAAAGGGGCCCCAGAATATCCACTGCTTGACCCAATACAAGCATTGTGGAACCTGTGTCTTTTGGGGAAACTGCTAGGTACTTGTGACCTGGATTGGCCACTGTTGGAATTAGATTACTGGGCTTGATAGACCTTGATCTGACTCAGTATGGCATATCTTATGTTCTTACAATACTGCTCTTTCTTCTTCTCTGGATTCTCTTGCTCCCCCTATCCTACATCCTGTGAGGCGCACTATACCTCAGCCCTGGCTATCTTCAATTACCTGCTACCTTCGCTCCTGTGCCCATTCATCTGAGTGCATTTGGCTCAAATCCCGCTCCGTTTCTGACTTTCTTCACTTCAAATTCATGCGTACTTCCTTCCAATCTGCCATAGTACTTGCCAAGCAAAACTACTATGTCCATCTAACTAACTCTCTTGCTTCTGACCCTGTCATATCATCTCAACTCTCTCCTCAAAACACCTCTGCCTCCAACCCCCCCCCCCTTTGTCTATCTGCCCAAACCCTTGCTGACTATTTTCTTGACAAAGTCCACAAGTTACACTCCAGTTTCCCTCAAGATCAGCTTCATTCCCTCTTCCCCCTCTTAATTACCAACTTTTTCCCTCAATCTCTGTTACCCTTTCTTCCTTTTCTAAGATCTCTGAAGAGGAAAACGCCTCTTCTTCTTTCCTCCTCTGAAATTACTACCTGTTCCTCTGATCCTATCTCCATCTATCTTCTTAACTCCATCTCCTCCTCTGTCATCCCTTACATCACACACATTTTCAACCTATCATTCTCTACTGCAACTTTCCCTGCAGCCTTCAAGCATGCCCTGGTCACACCTCTCCTCAAGAAACCTTCACTTGACCCTACATGTTCTTCTAATTATCAACCCATCTCCCTGCTTCCCATCATTTCCAAAATTCTTGAAGTGCAGTTCTCTGCTATTGCCTTGAATTTCTCTTTTCTCAAGCCCTCCTAGATCCATTTCAATCCGGCTTTCGTCCCTTACATGCCACTGAATCAACCCTTGCAAAAGTCTCCCACAACTTGTTCCTGGCTAAATCCAAAGGCCTTTACTCAGTCCTCATTCTCATTCTTCTTCTTCTTCTTCTTGACTTTTCTTTTGCTTTTGACACTGTTGATCACCACCTTCTCCTTGATACATTGTCCTCACTTGGTTTTAGGGGCTCTGTACTGTCCTGATTCTCTTATCTCTCCCATCACTCCTTCAGGTCTGTTCTGGTGGTTCCTCCTTTACTGCTATCCCTCTTTGTTGATGTACCTGAAGGGTTTGTTTTAGGCCTTTTTCTCTCTATACCTAGTCCCTTAGTTGTCTCATCTCCTTCCATGACTTTCAATATCACTTTTATGCTGATGACTCTCAGATCTATCTATCTGCACCTGATATTTCATTTACACTACAAGCCCATATATCTGGTTGCCTGGATATCTCACCGCTGTTTGAAAATGAACATGGTCAAAGCAGAACTTCTTATTCTCCAGGACCAAGCAGGAAGTCAGTCCTCACATATGGGTGACGTCGGCACCGACGGAGCCCTCGCGGAGCAATTTTTCCCCAGCTTTCAAAGAAAGCCTTTGGGAATTGCAGCGCGCATGCGCGGTCCCCTTCCCGCCCAAAGGTGCCATCTTGGCCAGTCTTCTTTTTTCCGCGGAGCCCTACAGACGCTGTCTACAAGTCACCGCTGAAAAGTTGATTTTCTTTATTATTTTATTATTTTCTTCGGTTCGATGCCGGTCCCTTTTCCGTCCGGCCTCGTGACGCCGGTAGCGAGGCCTCCCCTTCTTTTCGATTTTTTCTGTCCTTAGTGACAAATTCGCGCTTTTTTCACTTTTCCCTGGCGGCACGAACGTTCGACCTCGCAGGGGCCCTTTTTCCCCCGATGGCCGCCAGTGGCTTTAAAAAGTGTGTTGTGTAAGAAGCTTATGTCTCTTACTGACACACATGATTGCTGCCTCTGTTGCCTGGGCCCAGATCATGAAGAAATGATCTGTGGAGCCTGTGGCAAGATGTCCGCCAAATCCTTGCGGAGTCGGCAGCATCAGAGGGAGAGAATCTTCTCTGACCCCAGCCGTACCCGGACCTCGTCAGAGGCGTCGGTGTCCAGGGAATCTGGCTCTGAACACCGTCGGAGCTCCTCTGAGAGGGGGTCTCCTACCCGGGAGCATCATCGGAGGAAGAAACCCGCGAGGACGGCGTCGGTGGACGCTCCTGGCTCCGCGAGGGCCAGGTCGCATAGCCCCGATAGCCGTCCCGGGTCTTTGGAGCTGGAGCGGCCGTCCAAACAGCCTCGTCTGGAGATGGACTCGTCTGCTCACGTAAGTCCTGTTGTCCTCGTGGACTCGCCTCCGAGGGGTCCGACGTCAGGCCCGACGCCGTCGGGGCCTGAGTCAGGGGCTGCTGGGTCTCCTGAGTTTGGACTCAGGTTGACGGCCTTGGAGAGCAGCCAGGCTGCCTTCATGGACCAGCAGCGGGCATTGATCGCTGGCCTCGCTGGCGCTTCTGCCCTGACCGCCGGGACGTCGACGTCTAAGTCGACCCCGGAGACCGAGCCGATCCTCGAGTCCATGCGGGCTCGAGTCGATCCTCGGTCGAGGTCCCCTTTGGCCTCCCGTTCGGGGCCAAGGTCGTCGACGCCGACTCCCTCGGCGTCGGGGCGGATGGCGTCTGTGCCCGCCCGGCCTGAGCCGCTCGACTCCTCCTCCGAGGAGTCCGCCTGGGAATCCGAGGTGGAAGAGTCACCTGATTCTTTTCGGACTCGGTGTATCCCTTCGGACTCCCCCGAGTCCGAACCTCGGAGACAGTCCCCCCCGGAGGATGCACGGTTCTCGGACTTCGTGAGGGATATGGCCAAGGCCTTGGCCTTCCCTGCGGATCCCGAGGAGGAGCCTCGAGCCGAAGAGCTCGATGCCCTCCAGTATGACTCTCCTGCAAAGGAGCATTTTACTGTACCGGTTCCTCCGATGCTGGAACGACTTCTCTTCCACATGTGCGAGAGCCCGGCGTCGTCGCCAGTGTTAAGCAAGCGGGTCTGCCATATATCGAGTCCGCAAGAGCCCTGGCTTCCAAAAAGCACAGCTGCCGCACCATTCCATGGTGGTGGAATCGGCCATGCATAGGCTCAAGAGCCAGAAGATGCACTCCTCGGTGCCTCCCGGCAGGGAAGCCCGCAGCCTGGATGGCATCGGTAAGAAGTGTTTCCAGGGCTCTATGCTTGCTTGTTGGGTCCAGACTTACCAGCTCTACATGGGCATGTATCTCAGGGACCTGGCTAAGGAAATAGCCGGATTCTCTGCTGGTCTCTCCGAGGAACCTTTGCGGAGGTTCCTGGCCCTGTCCACCGGTATTCGGGAGTGCTCCAAGTTTATCTCTCGGGCAGCCTATGATGGCTTCGAGGCATCGGCTCGGGTAGCTGCAGCCGGCATCGGGGCCCGCCGACAGGCTTGGCTTCAGTCCTCCGACCTCGAGCCCTGGGTGCAGGACAAGTTGGTTGATGTCCCCTGCAGAGGTGAAAACCTCTTTGGCAAACCTATGGACGAGAAGGCTGCGCAACTCGAGACGGAGACTCTCACCAGGACTCGGCTCTCCAGGAAAACCTCTGCCCCTTCCCAGAAGAAGAAGGGCTCGGGGAAAAAGCCCTTTTACCCGAGGAAGGCGGCTGCCTATAAACACTACCCTCATTATCAGGCCTCAGCAGCTCCCCAACAGGGTCAGCAGGCCAAGGGACGGGGTAACGGGTCCCGTAGGCAGCAAGCCCCCAAGCCTGCACCACCGGCCCCTGCTCAGCAGGGTGGGGGTTTTTGACTCTTTCAGCATAGCCTCTCCCCCTCCGCTGGTGTCTCTCAGCACGGGAGGCCAGCTGGTCCACTTTGCCCACAGGTGGTCCAACATCACGTCAGATACCTGGGTGCTCCACATAGTCCGAGAGGGCTATCTTCTACACTTCCACCAGGTACCTCCCCAATACTTTCCAGGGGAGCCTCTGCGACCCCCTCTTCACCGGGACTTACTCCTTCAAGAGTTGGCAAGTCTTCTTCGGGAACAGGCGGTGGAGCCGGTGCCCCACCACCTGAGAGGTCAAGGCTTCTATTCCAGGTACTTCCTGATACCAAAGCGTACTGGAGGCCTCAGACCCATCCTGGACTTGCGGAACCTCAACAAGTTCCTGGAAAGGGAAAAGTTCAAGATGCTTACCCTTGGAATCCTGCTGCCCTACCTCCAGCAGGGAGATTGGCTATGCTCCTTGGATCTAAAGGATGCCTATACTCACATCCTCATCCACCCAAGCCACCGACAATACCTAAGGTTTGTGGTGGCAGGCAATCATTACCAGTACAGAGTACTGCCCTTTGACCTATCCTCCGCACCACGAGTCTTCACAAAATGTCTCACAGTGGTGGCGGCTTATCTCCGGCTTCAAGGCCTCTTTGTCTTCCCTTACCTAGACGACTGGCTCATCAGAGCTCCGTCCTCCACGGAGGCCACTCACGCCACGCAACGTACTGTGACTCTGCTCCAGTACCTGGGCTTTGTCATAAACTTCGAAAAGTCCACTTTGCTCCCCTCTCAGGATCTCGAGTTCATCGGCGCCAGGCTAAACACGCTTCAAGCGCGCGCCTTTCTGCCACTCAACAGAGCACACCGGCTCATGGCCCTGGCCAGCCGCTTCCGCAGCCATTCCCGGGTCTTGGCCAGGCACTTTCTGAAACTGCTCGGCCATATGGCTTCCACAGTCCATGTGACCCCCAATGCCCGCCTGAATATGCGGCCTGCTCAATGGTGCCTTCGCTCACAATGGCGTCAGGCCTCGGGGAGACTAGCGGACTCAGTACGAATCTCCAGCCCGCTGGTCTCTTCTCTAAGGTGGTGGCTTCATCTGCCCAACCTAGTGCTCGGAATGCCCTTTCAGTCCCTTCCGCCGGTTCAGGTACTGACGACCGACGCTTCTCTCCTGGGTTGGGGAGCACATTGCCAAGGGACATGTACTCAGGGTCTCTGGACCCTGTGGGAATCTGCCCAGCAGATCAACTTCCTGGAGCTCAGAGCGATCCGCCTGGCTCTCCGGGCCTTCTCCCACCTTACCACTCGCCAGTCCGTCCTCGTCCAGACGGACAATCAAGTGGCCATGTTCTACGTGAACAAACAGGGGGGCACGGGCTCCTTCCTTCTCTGTCGGGAAGCACAAAAGCTCTGCGCTTGGGCCGTCAGCCGGGGAATCCTCCTCAAGGCTGTATATCTCCCAGGTCAAGAAAACTACCTGGCAGACAAACTGAGCAGAATCCTCCAACCACACGAGTGGAGATTGGACCCGTTGGTGGTTCGAAGGATCTTTCTCCAGTGGGGCCTCCCCACGCTGGATCTCTTTGCCAGCCCTCTGAACAGGCAACTTCCTCGGTTCTGCTCTCGGCAGCCGCATCCCCTCCGAGTAGCGGCGGATGCTTTTCTGCTCTCATGGTCCACGGGCCTTCTGTATGCCTTTCCTCCCATGCCGCTGGTGTCTCGAACACTTTTCCAGGTTCTCCAGGACAAGGCTTCGATGATCCTGATCGCTCCCCGGTGGCCCAGGCAACCGTGGTTCCCGCTTCTGATGCAACTAGCGGTAGATACTCCGTTGCCTCTGGGGTTTCAACCCGATCTCCTGACCCAGGATCAGGGGTCTCTCCTACACCCCAACCTCAGATCTCTTCATCTGATGGCCTGGCTGCTGAAAGGGTAGTCCTTGCTCCCCTCCTGCTGCCTCCAGAGGTGGAAGAGGTCATGCTAGCCTCCAGCCGACCCTCTACCCAGAAATCCTACGCCCTTAAATGGCGTCGCTACTCCGCCTGGTGTACTCAACAGTCTCAAGACCCCTTCTCCTGCTCGGTGTCGGTGGTCTTGCAGTACTTGCTTTCCCTCTCCAATCTTGGACTAAAGTCCAACTCGGTCAAGGTTCACCTCAGTGCTATCTCTGCACATCATGTGCCGGTGGAAGGCAGGCCTCTTTCCGGCCACCCCCTCGTGGCTCGGTTCTCCCGAGGTCTCCTTCTCCTTAAACCACCTTTGCGCCCCCCAGCCCCCGACTGGGACCTTAACGTGGTTTTACAGCGGATCACCTGTCCGCCTTTTGAACCCATGGCTACCTGTCCTCTCCGTTTTCTTTCTTGGAAAACCTTATTCCTGGTAGCCCTCACTTCCGCTAGACGCGTTAGTGAGCTGCAGGCCCTAGTGTCTGATCCCCCTTACACTAGGTTCTGCAAGAACAGGGTAGTCCTGCGGACTCACCCTAAGTTTCTTCCAAAAGTGGTCTCCCCTTTTCACATCAATCAGGAGGTGGTGCTTCCGACCTTCTTTCCCAGGCCACACTCCTGCCGAGCTGAGAGGGTCTTGCATACCCTGGACTGTAGAAGGGCGCTGAACTTCTACCTTGATCGTACGCGGGAGCACCGTAAGACGGTTCAGCTCTTCCTGTCTTACGACCCTAATAAATTGGGGCTCCCTGTCTCCAAGCGTACTCTGTCCATCTGGGTAGCTGACTGTATCGCTTGAACTTATGGGGCGGCAGGCCTCTCGTTGGAAAGTCGAGTCACCGCTCATCGGGTTAGGGCGAAGGCTGCGTCAGTGGCTTACCTCCGCTCTGTTCCATTGGCAGACATCTGCCGGGCCGCTACTTGGTCTTCGAGCCAGACTTTTGCAACCCATTACTGCCTCGAGAGGGAGTCCCGCAGGGACAGTGCTTTCAGACAGGCAGTCCTCCGTAATCTCTTCGAGGTTTAGGCAACTCCTACCCTCCATCCCGGATGTTGGGCTACCGGTTGGAGATTAGTCATAGAAGATTCCTTCCTTCTGTGCTGCTGAGCTAGAGGGAGCTCATTTTTGTGCTTAGGGTCTCCGGTAGCCTTAAGCTTGGGAGTCCCATATGTGAGGACTGACTTCCTGCTTGGTCCTGGAGAAAGCGTAGTTACTCACCTGTAACAGGTGTTCTCCAGGAGCAGCAGGAATCAGTCCTCACAACCCTTCCTCCTCCCCGTGGAGTTGCAGTCATATGATTTAGTTTTTGCAAATTTTTTGCTGTCTTTTTCGCTATGTTATCAGACTGGCCAAGATGGCACCTTTGGGCGGGAAGGGGACCGCGCATGCGCGCTGCAATTCCCAAAGGCTTTCTTTGAAAGCTGGGGAAAAATTGCTCCGCAAGGGCTCCGTCGGCGCCGACGTCACCCATATGTGAGGACTGATTCCTGCTGCTCCTGGAGAACACCTGTTACAGGTGAGTAACTATGGTTCCCCCCCCCCCCCCCCCGCCAAGCCCTCTTCCTCTCTTCTTCCCTTCTCTATCTCTGTTGATAACACTCTTCTACTTCCTGTTTCCTCAGTCCTCAACCTTGGAGTTATTTTCAACTTCCACCTTTCCTTTTCCACACATATCCAACAGATAGCAAAAACCTGTTTATTTCTCTACAGCATTAACAAAATGTGCCTCTTCCTTTCTGAACCCACTAGTAAAACACTTATCCACACTTTAGTCACTTCTCACCTCGGCTACTGCAACGTCCTCCTTGTTGTTCTCCCCTCTGAGTCATCTTCACTGCTGTGTGGTTAATCTTCCTCCAGCCCCAATATACTCAATCCCTCTTCTCAAATCATTTCATTGGCTTCCCTTCCATTTCCGTATCCAATACAAACTACTTCTTCTAACCTATAAGTGCATTCAATCTATTGCTCCTCACAACCTTTCCCCTTTCCTCTCTCCCTACACCACTCCTCGTGAACTCCGCTCTTTCTCTGGCTTGCTTCTCTCTATTCCCTTAGCTATTGAAGAGAATTCCAGACTTCGTTCCTTTCACCTTGCTGCTCCTTATGCCTGTAACAGACTACCTGTATCTCTACATTGGGTTTTATCTCTCCTCCTTTTCAAATCCATGCTAAAGGCTCATCTCTTTCAGGCCACTTTTGGATCTTAATCCTTTGTTCTCCTTCTGTCTCATTACCCTTCCCTACTGTACCCTTGTTCTCATCTGTTGTACTGTCTGTCTTGATTAGATTGTAAGCTCTGATGAGCAGGGATAGTCCTTTATATATGTCTGTAAAGCGCTGCATATGCCTTGTGGTACTATATAAATGATGATTGGTGGTGGTGGTGGTGGTAGTAGTAGTAGTAGTAGTAGTAGTACTATTAGTAGGGTCTGGAAATTTGTTTGTTTGGCTCCACCAACCTAAAGGAAATTCTATTGCCCATGGAAGCCGTTACTTAGGCACTTCTGCCAAATATTCAATTTCATTTTTCCCACAGTGGCCAGCATATACAAAAAACACCGACTGCTTCAAGCTGAATATTGGGTGGCTAGATTTTAACTAGTCAGATTTAGGAAATTTTCAGTCACAATCTAGCTAGCTAGGCTAAAATATAGATGGCTAGGTTGGGCAGCTTTTTGAAAAGTCACCTCTAAAATTCTCTTAATTGCATTTCTTAGTATTTTACCCATTCCATGTTATTACAGAACAAATACAATATACTATAATTGGCGATACAGATATTTCTAGTGGAATTCTGGGATCTTACCAGAATAGGGTTGCCAACTCTTTCACCGAGAAAAACCCAACACCTGTGGCTCGCCATGCTCCACCCATTCTCCGCCCTAGTCCCACCCCTGCCCCGCCCCCAGCCCCACCCATGCTGCACCCCAGCCCCACCCACAAAAATTTCCGAGGATAAGTGTAGGCTAACTCCCTTGGTCACATAATAATTAAACTGGGAACCCCAAAAGCCAAACATGAAATGTACAACACTGGAGAAATAAAACTATAAAGTAATTTCCTCTTGCACTAAACAAAAACGCAAAGATGTTAGCAATACACACTTCCCAGACCAGACATATTCCAGTTAATAAATTCAAAATAAAAGCCCAAACAGAAGGTAGAAAAATACTTTTTATTTTTCAGTTGCAATTGCTTCAGTCACTTTCTTCTGGTTTCTTTGTGTCTTCTGCGAGCTGTCCATTTGTCCTTTCTTCTCTTTTAGATGTTTTCCATTCTCTTTCTATATCTGCTTTAACATACTGATCATTTTCCTTTTGCTCTTTTTCCCATTTCTTTCCTTATTCCTTTATCATCCACTCAAAATTTACCCTTCCATTCTCAATCCCCTCTTACTCTCCCAATACCCGGCCCATCGTAGACTTTTCTTTCACACAAAATATCTTTTCCCCTCTCCATTCTCATTCCCCATCCCTTCTAGTCCTCCCCCAAAATCAGCTCCCTTATATTTCTAGACCCACCCAGCATCTGCTCCCTTCTAGTCCCATTCTCCCATGCCCCCACATCAGCCCATTTCCAGTCCTGTTCTAGCCCATCACCCATTTGCAGCCCTAACTACCCCAATCAGCCCATTTCTAGTCCTATTCCAGCTCATCAGCCCATTTCCAGTCCTAGCCCCACATATGCTCTTTTCCAGTTCCATTCTAGCCCCCCACTTTCCACTCCAAGATCCCCCATCAGCCATTTTCCAATTCCAACCCCCATCAACCCCGGCTCCCTCTGTACAACCACCAGCGTGAAGATCCTTTTCCCTCACGCTGGCGGCTGTTTGTGTGAAACCGCGATTGTTGGGACTCCTGGGAGAGGTTAAAGGCAATGCCTTTTAACCTTTCCCAGCATTCACGGCTTCACACAAAGAGCCGCCAGCGTGAGGGAAAAGGATCTTCACGCTGGTGGTTGTACAGAGGGAGCCGGGGCCTCGCGCGGGCTTCCCTGGCTCCCTCCCCCGCGGACTTCAGGAGTCGGGAGAAAAGCCGTTTTTTTGCTCTGCCCGCTCCCTATCTTGCGGCCAGAGCAAAAAAACGGCTTTTCAAGGGCCGGTTTTACATCTGTGCCGGCAGCCGGCCTGGCCATGGAAAAACCGGCCAGGCCGGCTGAAAACTGGCCGGTTGGCAACCCTATACCAGAATGTGGTGTGTTAGTGACATGAAGTGGAATTTTACAAATGACATCCAAGTGCAATCTGGGACGTCCAAGCCAGAACGTCCGAAATCAAAGCAGGCACATCCAAGCTCAGAGAAATGTGTACATGCCTGATATGAGCATTGCACGGGCATAGACATCCCAGAATATATTCGAGACTGTGGGTGTCTTGGAATAGCCTAATGACTAAAATAGTGGGCTAGGACCAGAGAAGCCAAGGTTCAAATCTCACTGCTGCTGTCATTATTATTGTGCAGAATATTGGGGGTGGCAGAGTGCCATCATCTCTACACCCTCTGGATGTTTTATGGCCAAAACGAGCTCTTTCCCAATGCCTATTTGTGCCTGGAGCAGGTATTACCTTAGACACAACTCCAGATATCCAGGAAGCTTCTGAGATCAGGCCGTGATGTTCAGGTTCTTGGGAATGTCCTGGCTGCGCCTTCACCATGCCCCCATTCAAGATTTACATGGCCTCATGCTGGGGACGTCCACAGACCTAGCTTCTAAAATACCTCTGCAAATGTCTCCTTGCTTTGGACTTCTCTCTGCCCATTTTCAGATGTCCACAGCATGAATAGGGCTTCGAAAATAACACCCATGGCATAATATTTTTGATCGCAGCCAACAGTGTGACAGTAATTTGTTTGTAGTGTATCCCTAAACCAACTTTGAATTTACTGTTGAACTGCAGTAGTGGTATCAAGAGCTGATAAATTGAAACTGGCATAGGAGCAGATAATTGTCATGTCTGTCTTTTTTTTTTAATGTTTCAGAATACAAGATCATTCCCTTCTGTGTAGCTCCTTCCTTTTAAATCTTTGTTCTTTCCTTTTTTATAAGGTCATTGTATGAATTTAAACACATCATTCCAGAAACTAAATTAGCCCTCATTTACTGAGAAGTTGAATACAGTCAGACTAATGGTGGTGAAAGTCTAATTGGTTGCCAACATGTGCCAACGTGCACTCCTCGGGCCAAAGAAAACATGCATTATGGGACCAGTTTTTTAAATGTTAATGGATATTGGACATTTGCCAGATACCCAGCTGTGTGCAAAACATTGAGATGGTAAATAGCTCTTGATCTGTTTAGAAACAAATGATAATGATTGTTAGGATTCCACATGACTGAAGGCATGGCAACCGGTACAGACTTAGACTGACCCCATTAACTGTACTAAGGGGAAATGTTCAGATTTTTACAATTAAAAGTACAAAAGACCTAGGCCATTATGTTATCATTAAAATTATTTTTCATGAGAATAGCACATTTTCTTAAGTGTATTAGCTCAGTTTCTCAAATATCATCTACTCGTTTCTTTTTGTTTTTCTGGAGTTTTGTTTTTGGGTCAAAACAAAAGTGTTGTCTTTCAATTAAGCCCTCGAAAGCTGTCTCCCAGGCCACCTTTCACCCATGCTAGCATAGAAAAGCAGTACATGAGAGATTAGCTTCACCAGACTTCCATTCTAGTTCTATTCACACTGTGGCTCCGTTAATTTGATGTGTTTTTCCTATTTTAATTGAATGCCTGCAAACATCAGCAGGAAAGTTAATCTTTGATTTGAATTCTCGTTTTCAATTGTGCTCTTATTGATTGCAGAATAGACAAACCTGACAAAGATCTTGGTACATTTTTATGTCAGCTGACTCATTTTACATCAAAAATATGGCAGCTATTGAAATACCAACCGCCCTATTAGCACTATGTTGTTTTCAAGGGTATAAAAGCTGTTGCAATCGGTTAAGGCATTTTTTCACGGGTATTGTACTTATACTGGACCAAACTTGCATCTCCTACATTTCAAAATTCAGCAACCTTTTTTCCCTTAAATTAATTTTGGGGTCCCACTGCAAAACCTTTCCCTTAACACACATGGGTAACTACCACTCTGAGCTGACTAAATCAAAACTTTTCTAAACTGGTAAGCGATGAGTGGAAAAATGAAAACTGCCAAGATGCACTAGTGGATAGATTTGTCTGACCAACAAGGAGCTGGCACATATGCATAGGTGAGGGGGAGAGGATTTATTTATTTTATGTATTTAAGAAATGTATAATCTGCTGTCATAAATTTCCTAAGTGGAGCACAGAAATGTATTCACAATATCTATCAGAAAAACACAATTGCTATCAAGATCCGAGCTCTGAAAAGTCATCTCAATTTACAACCTAATACGCTTTATAAAGCAAATGCTTTCCTAAATTAATATGCCGTAGCTTGTTCCTTGAACTGGAGAAAATGTTTCTCTGACCAAATATCTAAAGGTAAATCATACCACAGGTTAGGACTTATGACAGAGAATATACCAACTCTTATGGAAACCTTATTAACAGCCAAAAATAGAGGTGCCATCAATTGCTGCTGGGTGCAATTTTCGTCCTGACAAAGGGCAAATTTGGAAGAATAGCTGGCTAAGTTTAATCGGCTAACTCTGAACATGATAGTAAAAGCACTAAATATGGCTGGCTAGGTTTATCTTTGGAGGGAGGAGTGGCCTAGTGGTTGGGGCAAGTTGCCTTGGACCAGGGGTTCGAATCCCACTGGAGGATGGCAACCTTGGACCGGAGGGACTGGGGTTTCTAGTCCCACGGGCACTCTTTGGGGCCTTGGGCAAGGCACTTAACATTCTGTTGCCTCAAGTACAAAACGCAGATTGTGAGCCCTTCGGGGTCAAGGGAAATATATACCGTACCTGAATGTACACCACTTTGACCTGGTGAAAAGCGGTATATAAGCATTGCTAAATAAATAAAATGTTTAAGTGGCTATCATTGGTCGACATTGAGCCCACATTCTAAAAGGCTATGTGTAAGCCCGAGTAGAACGCAAGTTATGCAAAATTCACAGCCATTTACAAATATAAATATCAATGCCGACTAGCAGACTAGGCATCTGCCTAGGACAGCAGAGTTCTGGGGATGGCAGTGCAGCAGGAAATAACTTGCTCCCTCGTGTCCTCCACTGTTGCCACCATCACCCTATCTCTGCCCAGGCTTTCCTGAAGCATTGTAAAGTGCATGGCATGGGGCCTCTGGGCGCAGGTGGGCACTTGACGTCTGCTGGTTCTTGCTCCCTCTGAACAGAGCTTGAGCAGATAAATGTACTCGGAGGTGCTGTACTATGCATGCAGCTTTACAATGCTTCACGGCGGCCGAGGCAGAGGTAGGCTGGTATCAGGCAGCGGAGGAGGGGAGGAAGCAAGCCCTGAAAGGGACAGGAACGCTGTGGGAGACATACTGGACGTGAGAAGAGGGGAAGAGAAAGAGAGAAGGTAAACTAAGGGGGGACAGGGAAGGGAAGGGAGATGCTTGCCACCTGGGGTGGGGGGGTGGATAAGTAGGGGAAGGGAGATGCTGACTCCTTGGGAGGGGGGTTAGGGAAAGGGAGGTGAAATGTAGAGAAGGTAGGGAAGGGGAGAGGGAAAGTTGGCCACCGTGAAGAGTAGGGAAGCGGTAGTGAAATGCTGACCACCAATGGAAGGGGAAAGGAGGGGAAGGAGAGATGCTGGACTCTGGGAGGGCTCGTGGCTCATGGTTGACCTTGGCCATTAGATACCCTTGAGCCAGCCCTGCAGGGAGCAATCCTATGTATGCTTTTATATGTGTATAAAATAGGCAGAGATGAGCAGAGTTCAAGGTTACCACATGTGACATCCAATTTTACATAGGGCATCCTGATCAGAAATGGAAGGGGGCATATTCAAAAGCATTTGTGCAGTTTGCAGAAATGCTGCTGACCGGGATATTCAGTAGCACTAACCCACTTAGAGCCACTGACTATCCCTCCAAATCCAGTTAAATCCCCCATCGCTAACCGCTTAGCATCGGTGCGTTCTGGGGGTGGAGCGGGAGCTGGACCTTTAGGGGCTTTTCTACAAGCCCCTTACTTAGCACGTCAGCAGTGATACCGAGTCGCTAACCAGCTAAAAGGCTGTCCTAACTTTAGAAGTTTAGCTATCCAGCCAACAACTGAATATCACCACTGTCCGGCTAGCTGCTATTACTACTCCTACTACTAATCATTTGTATAGCTCTACGAGGCATACACAGCACTGTACATATAGATGTAAGATACAGTCCCTGCTCATCAGAGCTTACAATCTAATCAAGACAGAATGCATAACGAAACTGGGGACAGAGGATGCTAAGATTCCCATAAGTAGTGGGCAAGACAGTGAGGAGCATCAGGATCCAAAAGTGGCTTCAAAGAGGTGGGTTTTTAGCCTAGATTTGAATAGGACTAGAGAAGGAGTCTGACACACAGATTCGGGTAATTTGTTCCAGGCATATGGAGCAGCAAGATGGAAAGAATGAAGTCTGGAGTTGGCCGTGGCAGAGAAGGGCACAGATAAAAGGGATCTGCCAGAGGAGCCGCGTTCCCAAGGAGGGGTGTAGAGTGAGACGAGGAACTGCAGAATGATTGCACTTATCGGTCAGTAGGAGAAGTTTGAACTGGATTGGAAACAGATAGGGAGCCAGCAAAGTGACTTGAGGAGAGGGGTTACATGAGCATAGCGACACTGGCCGAAGTTAAGCCGTGCAGCTGAGCTTTGAACAGACTGAAGGAGAGAGAGATGATTGAGAGGGAGACCAGCGAGGAGCAGGTTACAATAGTCAAGATGGGAGGTGACTAGTGAGTGGACAAGGGCCTTAGTAGTGTGAGTAGAAAGGAAGAGATGAATTTTGCTGTTAGATGTGTGCAGAGAGAGAGTAGAGTCAAAGATGACTCGGAGGTTGCAAGCTACGAAAATGGGAAGGAGTGTAGTGTCAGCCACAGAAATAAAGAAGGGAAGAAGGGGGGAGGTGGGCTTAGATAAAGATAAGGAGCTCAGTTGTTGGATATGGCTTGGCATTGAATATCTGGTCATAAATTAAAGCAGCAGCTTTAACAGCACTGGCTACTGCTGTTGAATATGCCCCCTCCAGAGGGTCCAAGTTAAGCCCCATAGTCATCAATATTCAGCCACTATCCATATAGCTATCTATAGAGTTAGGTGGGATGCCCACATACCATCCTCTCTCAGCCCCAGCACTATCTACTGCATGTAGTGCCGGGACGGTTTGTAAGAAGTTTCACCTGCACTATCCGTATGGTGCTACTGAAATCTGTACTGCAGTGGCTTCTATACGGACAAAGCCTTTGCAATACAGACCCATTAATTTCTACCCCAATGCAGGTTTTTTGCAGAACACGGCTATGCCAAGTATTTGTTAGTATTTCATTTTGCTTCTTTGATCTTTTGTCTGCTATTTATTGTTTTTATAGTTTGCTATTTTTACATTAACATCACAATACAATTCAGTCGGATAGCATTCTGTGGTATTTGTGATTACTTTGTTTTATCACCATTTCTAGTTTTTATGTATATATTGTATTTGTTTAAAATGTTTGCATACAGTACATTCTCAATTCTGAATGGTTTACAATAAAACATACACATAAAAGGAGCAAACAGAACTAAAATCACCCTCAACTTAAATTTAGAATATCCTCATCATAAATAGCTTCATATATCCTAAAAGGTACACTATTATTATCTATTGGCACAAATATAACATCCAGAATTTAGTTAGGGACATTACTCTGAGAGAAACAAGCACTTCTTCTAAACCCGACTGTGCCAGGGAACAGGTACAATATAAATCCTGATGTGGACAATTTTAATCATAAATGTGTATTCCCTACAAGGCACATTTCTGAAAGGGAGAAGGGAATTCACACATCCATGTCTGGATGCTGAGAATCATGACAGTGCTCTACAAGAGGCACTGCCAAACATAGAGCGCCTTGCAAAATGGGTACAGGACTGTATGGGCATGCCTGGAAGGAGCAGTAATATATTTTAAGAAGTTGCAGGGCCTAAAAAGCCGTTTTCCCCCATATGCATGTGAGCAGCCTCTTAAAATTATTGCTCCCCACGATGAAGGCACACCTGATTCAGCACCACAGGTTGGGAATCCCCCAATCACTGCCCCAACCTCTGTTACCACCCATGCTAACCCTTGACTCTAACTCCTCCCTCATCCTCCAAAAGCACCCTCCCTTGTCAAAGTCCCCACCCCCACCTTCCACAGCAGCTACAATCCTGCCACCACCCCTAGAAGCACATTGCTCAAGCCCCCTCTCCAGACAGCTCCAATGCCCCACCTCACAACAAAATGCTCTCTACTCAACCCCATAACCATAATCCCACTCCAGCAGACTACCTCACCACCTCCCTGATTCTCTACCCTGGCTTTACCAGGAGGAGTCGGAGTGGGAGCGGAAGTGATGTCTACTCTCTCCTGCTCAGCACGTGGTCTGTTCCAAAAAGGCACCAATGACCTTACGGTTAACCTCACAGTACTGCAAGCTCTTTCTAAAACTGCCATTTGCACATGAATGCCGTTCCACAAGTAAATGCTGGATTTTACTTATGGAAATTGAAAGTAAGCCTTCTAAAATAAGCCCCTTAATCTCTCTATTTAGTTGAATAAAATTATTTCCACTCTGTCTTATCAAGGATTGACCCCTCGGGTGTTCTATGGAGCCCCATAATTTACGATTTACTAAAATTCAAACATGGACCATTAGACCATTAGAAGTTATGAATCCTAATCAGGTCTTTATGACTGGAGCCAGATCTTTCAAAGTGCTTTCAATATCATCAGTCCAAGGAAGATAAACCATAATGCCATCTACACAAAGCTTAATGCACAAACCTAAGTCACTGGCAACATTGCACAAGGGCTCAAGATAAATACTAAACAATATAGCAGATAGTGCAGAACATCATCTGAAAATGACTTGATTTTTCTGTGGCATATATTAAAGTTTGCGTTCTATCCAATAGGTAAGATTGAAACCACTTATGTATATTATCTCCAGTGCCCAGTATTGCCAATCTTTTTAGCAATACATCATGTAAGATGCTATCAAAGGATGCTGACAAATCTAAAAAACCTATAGCCCTATTTGATTCAAGAGCAATTAGCCAATGACTTAATGTTGAAATCAATAATGTTTCTCTGCTATACTGTGCTCTACCTCCATATTGCTGTTCATGTAAAGCATCCTTGTCTTCCACATACTCCTCCAGCTGTAAATATACCACTTGTTCTATCACCTTGGCTATAAGTGATGAGATGGGTTGATAATATTTAGGATCTTTCTGCATCTCCTTCTAGTTTTAAGATTGGTCGAGTCATAGATTGCTTTAAACTGCTAGACATTTCTTATTCAACCAGAGAGGCATTTTCCAGGGAGACTAGTAAGTTGATGATGCCATTTTTCCATACTTTTCAATGTCCAGACTGTGCATGGTTCATTTGCACTCCTTGGGCATTATTTTAGAAGTCCTATTCATGTTTTGGACATCTAAAAATGGACATAGAGACGTCCAATACACAGATATTTCCAGAGGGATTTTAGAAGACAGGTCTGTGGATGTCCCCAGTGTGAGGATGCCCAAGTCTGAAAGGGGCATTCCTATGAACCTGGACGTTACTGCCTGATCTCAGGAACATCTTGGCTGTCCAGGAGTTGCTGCTAAAGTTTTATACTAGCTCCAGGTATGAAAAGGCATCAGGAAAGTGCTTGTTTATCATAAAATATCCAGAAGATGATACTTCACCATCCCTAATATTCTGCCCAATCACAATGGTAGCAGCAGTGGGATTTGAAACCTGGCTTCCCTCGTCCTAGTCCACTACTCTAACCATTAGTCTATTCCTAGATGTCCATTGTCTGGAATACTATTCTGGGGATGTCTATGTAGATGCTCCCACAGACATCCATATCAGGCATGTCCACGATTGTGCCTGAGCTTCAATGTGCCTCCGTTTTTTCAAGACTTTCAGGCTTGGATGTCTCAGATTGCACTTGGATGTCATTTATAAAATTCCACTTCATACGTCTTAATTTTAGACTATAGCAGTTACCTGCTAGGCATCTACATATATTTTGGGCCCAATTTTTCAGAAGGGCTCATATTCAAATGCCATGGTGATCTCTAAAGTACTAGCAGGATATTCAGCAGCAGTACCGAGAGTCGGCAGCAGCTCTTATCTGGATTAAGTGGTCCTATCCTGACAAGTGTTAGAACTTAATCAAATGGCAGCTTAGGTCTGCTTTTCATGCAGCCTAAGTTGTCTGGACAGGTGTCACCTCTGGCTAGTGCCAGAAATTATCCAGATAGTGCTGGCACTGCCTTCTCTCTGCTCACAGGACGGCCTTTCATGAACGGGATAGTGCTGGGGTGGTCTGTGGATATATACAGATAGTGCAGCACTTCTATCTGGATAGCCTCCCGGGGATCGTCCGGATAAGGGTGTGTTTTTTTTTAATATAGGCCCTACTATATATCATTTTCTTTCTATAAATGGTTTTGTTTCAAGATACGTCTTATGCCTATACTACTGTAGTTAAATATAGTAATGGGAATGCTCATGAAATCTATGGGGGCATATTCAGCAGCAGTGGCTAGGCTACGTAAAGCTCCTAGCCGATGCTGACGCTTTAACAAAAGCCACATATTCAGTGGCAGAACATACCTGGTTTCTGCCACTGAATATCCTGGCTTGCCGGACATCAGCAATGCTAGCTGGTTAGCAGTGGTATTCAGCCACTAACTAGATAGCACTAAATTTAACTGGACAGCAGCCGTCACCACCCCAGATCCATCACAGACCATCCTGACTTTAACCAGGCATTTTTTCCACAGTCTGTGGAAATCCAAGGGCCTCCTTGCCAAATCCAATGGCCTTTACTCAAGCCTCATTCTTCTTGACCTTTTCTGCTGCTTTCGACTCTGTTGATCACTAGCTTCTCCACGATACCCTGTCCTCACTTGGATTTAGGCGTTCTGTCCTGTCCTGTCCTAGTTTTCTTCCCATATCTCTCATACATTTTTAGTGTTTGTTCTGGTGGATCTTCCACTACTACTATCCCTCTTTCAGTCACTGTACCTTGAGACCTCACCTTTTCTCTCTTTACACTCAATCCCATGGTACACATCTCATCCCATGGTTCTCGGTACCATCTCTACGCTGATGACTTCCAGATATACCTCTCTGCACCTGAAATCTCTCTGGGAATCCAGGTCTAGATCTCTGCCTGCTTATATGACCTTAGTGCCTTGATGTCTCACCACCATCTGAAATTGAACATGTTCAAAACTGAGCTCCTTATCTTTCCACCTAAGTCCACCTACCCCCCCCCCCCTCCCTTTCTCCTTTCTTGATTTCTGTGGAAAACACTTCTAATCCACCCTGTTTCTTCAGCGTGTAACCTTGGGGTCATCTTTGACTCCTCCACATACATACAACCTGTTGCTTCTTTCTCTATAACATTTGGCAAAATTTGTCCCTTCCTTTCTGAACACACTTCTAAGACCCTTATCCATTCTCTTGTTGCCTCCCATCTAGACTATTGCAACCTCCTCTTCGTTGGTCTTCCTCCGAATCATCTCTCCCCACTTCAATCTGTTCAAAACTCAGCTGTGTGGCTAATCTTCTGCCAGTGTCACTGTGCTCATGTCGCCCTTCTCGAGTCACTTCATTGGCTCCATATCTGTTTCTGCATCCAGTTCAGACTTCTACTACTGACCTATAGGTGCCTTCATTCAGCTGCTCCTCACTACCTTTCCTCTCTTATCGCTCCTTACACACCTCCTCGGGAACTCCGCACTTCTGGCAGATCCCTTCTAGCTGTGCCCTTCTCTTCTACTGCCAACTCCAGACTTCGATCTGTCTGCCTAGCCCCTTTTTATGCCTGGAACAAACTACCTGAGTCGATACCTCAGGCTCCATCTGTGGCCTGTTCAAATCTAGGCCGAAAACTCACCTCTTTTGACTGCTCTTGGATCCTAATCCCCCTAGCCTCCTGTTCACCTCCCTATAGGTTTCCATACCATTCCCCTAGATATATCGTAGTTCTAGTTTACTAGACACTAAAAGCTGTTATGAGCAGAGACTCTTTGTAAGTGCTGAGTATGCCTTGTAGTGCTATACAAATGATTCATTAGTAGTAGTAGTAGTAGATAATCCATGGCACTAACCAATTAGTGCTGCTGAATATTGAGCTGACCGCAATTTAGCTAGTTTAGCATGTCTGCTAACTGGTTAAAACGCTTTGAATATTCCCCCAGATGTCTTTTTGCATGCCACCTCTTGCATTGTTTTTCTCGCTCCTGACTTGCCTCTCCTTTCTTATTACAGTTAAATATTAGTGTATAAAAAACATTTAAAATAAATATTGCAACAATAAAAATAGTGATCAGTAATATGTAAATACAAAACAACTTAATAATATATGTTTGAACTTTCTGTATCAAAGATTCCATAGTAATTAGTCACAGTAGAATAAACTATTACATTTTTTGAAGGTGAAATAAGATTGTAGGAAAAGGAGAGATTAATCAAAAATGTAGCAGGCAAAAACAATAAAAGTATTTAAGACCCTCAGGTAAAAAATTGATGAACGCAATAGAAAAATGGCATGAAAGGCACGACAAAAGATAAATAGATAAACCACAGAAGTAAGGCCAAATATCTGTAAAAGTAAAGCTCAGCAAATTGCCGCACAGTGATGTAGAGGGGAAAGATAAAGGGCCGTTCTGTGTGCTTTGGAGTATGGAACGATGAAAATACAAGTTTGATGTAATTCTAAAGATGACTTACTTGGCATATTAAATAATGCGATGAGCAGCTTCGTGTTCCTGAGCTCAGCAAAAAACGATACAAGCAACTCTGAGTTAATTTCTACATTTGAAAAAAGAAAAAGATTCAGATTCTCAGACCGGAGAAAGTTCCGATCAGTAATGAAGGGAAAGCATATGCTGCCAAAAGAGCGTCAGAGATCACATAATGTAGCTGAAAGTCAAAGGAAATTGTTAGTGGTGGGAGAAGACAGGAATATATTAGAAGTAGATGAAGAAATGCTTCTGTAAAAGAGGCACTTTTCCTATTGTTCTGGACACGTTTGTCTATTGTACATTTGTGCAATTATTAACTGATTATTTTTTTTTCATATATTTTTTAAGCTGTTTAGATGCAGAAAGACAGACATTGCAATTTTGCATCTATTCAAGACCAATGGAAAACCAACTTCTGATCAAGGGTTCAAACATCCCAAAAATATGAACCATGCGTATCCAAAATAACCCCAGAAGTACCTGCAGTTCGCAGTGCTCCAGAAGATATCCTCTATGCATGTCTGCCCTCCCCCCGCCCCCCCAAATCCACCTCATACTGTGACATATTTATTCTTCTGGTCCCATAGAGATGTGAATGATTAAATGCACATTAAAGGTGCAAGCACTTAACACCAGCCCACACCTAGATTTCTCAAGAACACACATAAGTTATAGTATTTTATAATTGATGCATGTAAGCTCACTGTGCAGAAGAAAGGCCCGACGAGCAACTTCATCACACCTTGCCAAGAAAACTCCGGGGCCGGGTCACCAGGAGTCAGCATTGACTCAATGGCACGATACTGCATTTACCTGTGTGCTCCACCACTATACACGCCCACAGCGAAAGTACACGTGATTGGCCCAATGAACATACTTTCAGAATAATGATCATGGCAAACACATGGGTAAATGGCCCATTTATGTGCATATATGTCGAAAATATGCATTTTCTTCCTGCATAGGTTTTGGCAGTTTTTTATAAACTTTTACCCCCTTAATGCCCCAGGTGATCCAGTCCATACAAGCTGTCTCCACTAAATGAGCATACCAAAAATGCATTTGAAGGGTTTTTTTTCCCAAAACTAGGCTATAGCAGATAATGCCTTTTACCCGAGGAAGGCAGCTGCCTACAAACAATACCCCCATTATCAGGCCCCTGCAGCTCCCCAACAGGGCCAGCAGGCCAAGGGACGGGGTAACGGGTCCCGTAGGCAGCAAGCCCCCAAGCCTGCACCACCAGCCCCTGCTCAGCAGGGTGGGGGTTTTTGACTCGCTCAGCATAGCCTCTCCCCCCCCGCTGGTTCCCCCCAGCACCGGAGGCCGGCTGGTCCACTTCGCCCACAGGTGGTCCAGCATCACCGCAGATGCCTGGGTGCTTCAGGTCGTGCGAGAGGGCTACCTTCTCCACTTCCATCAGGTCCCTCCCTCCTATTTTCCGGGAGAGCCTCCGCGCCCCCCTCTGCACAGGGAGTTGCTCCTTCAGGAGTTAGCAGGTCTTCTGCAGGAACAGGCGGTGGAACCGGTGCCACACCACCTGAGAGGTCAAGGCTTCTATTCAAGGTATTTTCTGATACCAAAGAGAACAGGAGGCCTCAGACCCATCCTGGACTTGCGCAACCTCAACAAGTTCCTTGTGCGGGAGAAGTTCAAAATGCTTACCCTTGGAATCCTTCTGCCCTACCTCCAGCAGGGAGATTGGCTATGCTCCTTGGATCTAAAGGATGCCTACACGCACATCCTCATCCACCCAAGCCACCGCCAATACCTAAGGTTTGTGGTGGCAGGAAATCATTACCAGTACAGAGTACTGCCCTTTGGCCTGTCCTCTGCACCGCGAGTCTTCACAAAATGTCTCGCGGTCGTGGCGGCCCATCTCCGGCTTCACGGCCTCTATGTCTTTCCGTACCTCGACGACTGGCTCATCAGAGCAGCGTCCGCTCAGGAGGTCACCAACGCCACGTGCCGCACGGTGACTCTGCTGCAGCACTTGGGCTTTGTCATAAACTTCGCAAAGTCCACTTTGCTCCCCTCACAGGATCTCGAGTTCATCGGCGCAAGGCTGCACACTCCTCAGGCGCGAGCGTACCTACCGCTCGACAGGGCTCAGCGGCTCATGGACCTAGCCGACCGCTTTCGCAGTCAGCCCCTGGTCTCCGCCAGGCGCTTCCTGAGACTGCTCGGCCATATGGCTTCCACCGTCCATGTGACCCCCAATGCCCGCCTGAATATGCGGTCTGCTCAATGGTGTCTCCGCCGGCAGTGGCAACAAGCCACAGGCGGCCTAGCAGACCTTGTGCGCGTCTCCGAGCCGCTGGTCTCGTCTATCCGGTGGTGGCTCCGGCAGCCGAACCTGATATTGGGAATGCCTTTCCAGTCACCTCAGCCGACCCGGGTGCTGACCACCGATGCATCCCTCCTGGGCTGGGGAGCACATTGCCAAGAGGCACGTACTCAGGGCCTCTGGACCAAGTGGGAGTCTGCTCAGCAGATCAACTTCCTGGAGCTCAGGGCGATCCGCCTAGCTCTCAGGGCCTTCTCCCACCTGACCTCCCAACAGTCCGTCCTTGTCCAGACGGACAATCAAGTTGCCATGTTCTACGTGAACAAGCAGGGGGGCACGGGCTCCTTCCTCCTCTGCCGGGAGGCACAGAAGCTCTGCTCTTGGGCCGTCAGTCACGGCATTCTCCTCAAGGCAGTTTATCTCCCGGGCCAAGAAAATTGCCTGGCGGACAAACTCAGCAGGGTCCTCCAGCCGCACGAGTGGCGTCTGGATCCCTTGATCGTTCAGAAGCTCTTCCTCAGGTGGGGCCTCCCCACGGTGGATCTCTTTGCCAGTCCTCACAACCGGCAGCTTCCTCGCTTCTGCTCTCGTCAGCCACACCCCCTTCGGGTTGCGGCGGACGCTTTTCTGATCTCATGGTCGGGGAGCCTTCTGTATGCTTTCCCTCCCATCCCGTTAGTCTCTCGGACTCTTTTCAAGGTTCTCCGAGACAAAGCCTTCATGATCCTGGTGGCCCCTCGCTGGCCCAGGCAGCCGTGGTTTCCGCTCCTGCTGCAACTGGCGGTGGAGGATCCAATCCCTCTGGGGGTACAACCGGATCTCCTCACTCAGGATCAGGGGTCCCTACTGCACCCCAACCTCAGGTCTCTCAACCTCATGGCCTGGCTGCTGAAAGGGTAGTCCTTGCTCCTCTTCTCTTGCCGGCGGAGGTGGAGGAGGTCGTCTTGGCTTCGCGACGGCCTTCTACCCGCAAATGCTACGCCCTTAAATGGCGTCGCTTTGCAATCTGGTGTTCCCAACAGTCTCAGGATCCCTTCTCCTGCCCGGTGTCGGTGATCTTACAGTACTTGCTACACCTCTCTAATCTGGGACTTAAGTCCAACTCCGTCAAAGTTCACCTCAGTGCTCTTTCAGCACATCATGTGCCGGTGGACGGCAGACCTCTCTCCAACGACCCTCTCGTAGCGAGGTTTCTCCGAGGTCTCCTTCTACTTAAACCACCTCTGCGCCCGCCAGCGCCGGACTGGGACCTGAATGTGGTTTTGCAGCGGATCACCTGTCCGCCTTTTGAACCTATGGCTACATGTTCTCTCCGTTTTCTGTCTTGGAAAACACTGTTCTTGATAGCCCTCACTTCCGCTAGACGCGTAAGTGAATTGCAGGCCCTCATGTCTGATCCCCCCTACACTCGATTCTACAAGAATAGGGTGGTCCTACGGACTCACCCAAAGTTTCTGCCTAAAGTGGTCTCCCCTTTTCACATGAATCAGGAGGTGGTACTTCCAACCTTCTTTCCCAGACCACACTCCAGCCGAGCTGAGACGGTCCTCCATACCCTGGACTGTAGAAGGGCATTGAACTTCTACCTTGACCGTACGCGGGAGCACCGTAAAGCTGCTCAGCTTTTTGTGTCTTTTGACCCCAATAAATTGGGCCTCCCGGTCTCCAAGCGTACTCTGTCCATCTGGGTTGCGGACTGCATCTCTTGGGCTTATGGGGCAGCCGGACTCGCCTTAGAAAGTCGAGTCACGGCTCATTGCGTTCGGGCAAAGGCCACGTCAGTGGCTTACCTCCGCTCTGTTCCGCTGGCAGACATCTGCCGGGCCGCTACTTGGTCTTCGAGCCAGACTTTTGCGGTCCATTACTGTCTCGAGAGGGAGTCCCGTAGGGACAGTGCTTTCGGACAGGCAGTCCTCCGTAATCTCTTTGAGGTCTGAGCAACTCCTACCCTCCATCCCGGATGTGGGCTACCGGTGGGTGATAATTCAGCGAAGATTCTATCCTTCTGTGCTGCTGAGCTAGAGGGAGCTCATTTTTGTGCTTAGGGTCTCCGGTAGCCTTGAGCTTGGGAGTCCCATAAGTGAGGACTGACTTCCTGCTTGGTCCTGGAGAAAGCGTAGTTACTCACCTGTACCTGGTGTTCTCCAGGAGCAGCAGGAATCAGTCCTCACTACCCTCCCTCCTCCCCTTGGAGTTGCAATCGTCTGCTTATGTTCTTTTTGCAAATTTTTATGCTGTCTTTTTTAGCTATGTCATCTGACTGGCTAAGATGGCACCTTCAGGCGGGAAGACGACCGCGCATGCGCGCTGCAATTCCCAAAGGCTTTCTTTGAAAGCTGGGGAAAATTGCTCCGCGAGGGCTCCGTCGGCGCCGACGTCACCCATAAGTGAGGACTGATTCCTGCTGCTCCTGGAGAACACCTGTTACAGGTGAGTAACTACGCTTTTTCGATGCTACCCGCTTAGCCCCTGCTCCTTAAAGATAGGCTAGGGAAAACCTCACCTATCTTTAAGGTGTAGAGGGCTAAGTGGGTAACATCAAAATTTGCTGCTACCCGGTTAGCCCTTTCCACTGCCCCTGCTCCGTCCCTAACACTTCTCAATGCTATCGCATAGCATTTGGGTGCGTTATGGACACATCTGGGATTTTCGAAGGGAACTACCTATGTAGGTGCCTTTCAAAAAGCCCCGATAAGGCATTTACATGGGTAATTAGGATAGTTACCCGTGTACATAAGTAACAGAAACCAGTATCCGAAGGGCAAAGCAGTACAAAGAGCACAATGAACACTTCAAGATAAAGGAAAAGGGCAAAGTAGAACCACAATTGGTGGGCGCACACCAAGGCAGTTTGAGAAGTAACATGGGCAAGAGACCAGCACAGCACCTAGATCGGCTACAAGGCCCTAAATATATCAGGAGGAGCACCCCTGCACAGCACCCAGATTGGCAGGAACGGTAATGTGGACGTTTAGGAACCTTAAGTAGAGAGGAAGATTCACCGGGAAAGGGGGGAGGGGGAAGGAGCATTCATGGACTCCCCTAGATGACATGCTCAGGGAAATAAATAAGAATCAGAGGATACACCGTGGTGAAGGTCCCAAAATCAGTGGGAGTGGAGTTGTAGCACCCAGAAGAGCTAAAGAAGATCTACATAGCAGCAAGCCCCTCTTCCGTCATGCTCATCTCTCTGATATCCTTCTTAGTTCAAAAATATAACAGTAGCTGTGCTCTCCTGCTAGAAACATCGAACAAATACAGTAATGGAAATTTGAAAAGAGCTATGAAGAGAGGAGAGCTGAGGGCTTGTCAATTTGGTGGCAGGCTGGTACTGTCCCCCAACTGTGCAAGGTTCAGTTTCTCACGGAATCGGGTTGTTAGGAACTGCATGCCAAACTGGGTACCAGAACAAAGAGGAGTGTAATGAGCAGACGGCACCTACAGAGGTGCCCAGAAGAAGCCGAAGCAGACTGGTCACAGAACCACGCAGATAGAACAGTAATATGAAGCATCCAGATTAGCAGGGAAGAGGTGAAGGGCAACAGTGAAGCAAGCCAGGAGGACCGTGAGACAGCAGCAGCAGAGAAATGCAAGAGAAAAGGAGGCCTTTGGGGTTGGTTTTTGTTTTTTTGGGGGGAGGAGGCGTATTTTATTTCTTTCCTTTTAGTTTTGCCATGTGGGCCTAAATGGATACACTGAAAACATGACAGCAGGCTGCAGAGCAGTTGCGTGGTTTGAGGCTGCTGCAATTCTGCTGTGGTTCAGATATCAAGAGCAGGACTGGCTGGCAAGCAAGAGGCGTGCCATGACAGAAATGGCGGACAGTGGAACTGGCGGCAAGAGCAATGGGAGACATTTTGGATTGGATTTTGTTTCATTTTTTTTCTTGCTTTTTTTCTTAAGTTTTGGGATGGGGCCTCTGGAAGAGAGTCCCATCCCAGAGAGACTGCAGTGCTAACTTTCAAAAACACAACTATCAGACACATTGAAGAGAGAGAGTGTGCGAACCTCCCCTCAGCATAGCTCTACCCTCCTTCCTCTTCACAGGGCTTACTCTGACCCTCCAGTGAACTAATGTCTAGAATTACAAAGAACAAATGCAGACTCCAAAAAAGATGGAAGACATCTCCAACTTGAAGGACTGCCCTGGCCCTTCATCTCATCCCAATTAAGCCAAAGAAGAGCAGTCCACAAGTCCTGTCTCACAGCTACATATCCATTTCCTCACTCTTTATGACTTTTCATTTTGGCCTGCATTCAGTTAACCAACCCCACTAAAACTTTAACCTTTATCTTAAGCCGCACAGATTGGAGCATCACACTAGTATTTCCCATCTTTGCTCTGCAGAAGGCAGTTAACCTCATTAAAGCTCTGGTGTTGCTTCCACATTGCCTGCGAGAAATCTTGTAAAGTATAGACTCTGTTTGCTTTAAAGTTAGTACTAGTGCTGCAAGGCATACGCAGCGCTATACAGATACATGTAAAGACAGTCCCTGCTCATGAGAGCTTACAATCGAGTCAAGACAGACAACTAGGGAAAGGTAAGCAGAATCACAGGAGATTAAGCGGATCAGGATCCAAAAGCAGCCTCAAAAAGGTGAACCTTTAGCATGGATATGAAAAGGGGCAGAGATGAAGCCTGACATACAGACTGAGGTCATTTGTTCCAGGTATAAGAAGCAGCAAGATGAAAGAATCAAAGTCTGAAGTTGGCAGTGGAGGAAAAGGGCATAGACAGAAGCAATCCACTAGAAGAGCAGCGTTCACAAGGAGGAGGGGTGTAGGGAGAAATGAGAGAGGAGCAACAGATTGAGTGAATGCATTTCTAGGTCAGTAGGAGAAGTCTGATTTGGATACAGAAATGAATAGGGAGTCAGTGAAGTGATCTGAGAAGAGGGGTTATATGAGCATATCGGGGCTGGCGGAAGATTAGCCACGTAGCTGAGTTTTGAACAGATTGAAGGGGTGAGAGAGGATTCAGAGCGCAACCAGCAAGGAGGAGGTTTCAATAGTCTAGACAGGAGCTGACTAAAGAGTGGATAAGTGTCTTAGTAGTGTGTTCAGAAAGGAAGGGTGAATTTTGCTAATGTGTTAGAGAAAGAAATAAGTTTTTGCTATCGGCTGGATGTGTGTGGAGAAGGAAAGGGAGAGTCTGACGACCTTAAGGTTGCGAGCAGAGGAAAAGGGGAGGAATAGATCACTATTCACAGAGATTGAGAAAGGGGGAAGGGGGTTTAAGGGGAAAAATAAGACGCTCTGTGTTGACCATATCAAATTTCAGACGGTGGTGAGACATCCAGACAGTGATGTCAGATAGGCAGATTGGATTGCCGGAGAGTTTCAAGTGTGGAGAGAGAGATCTGAGAATCACCAGCGTAAAAGTGGTACTGAAAACCGTGGGAGGAGATGAGTGCACCAAGGGAGTGGGTATAGAGCGAGAATAGGAGAAGGCCCAAAACAGATCCCTGAGGTACACCAACTGAGAGTGGGATAACCGTAGAGGAGGAACAACCAGAATAAACACTGAAAGAGCAATGGGAGAGAAGTGAACTAGGACAGCACAGAGCTTTAGTGCACAATGAACATAATTTTCTATTTATTTACATAATTATACAGGCAGCGTAAAACTGCTCTAGGTAAGGTTACTAGATGTCCCTGATCTTCGGGGTTTGTCCCTGACTCCCATTGGTTTTGCAGCCTCCTGTCCCTGTTCTCAGCAATGGGGAAGGGGGGTAGAAAACAATGTATTTTGAATTTAGTGATTTGAATATGTCCCTTTTTTAAAATTTACATACATTATCTTAATATTTTTCACAGTACAGGGGACATGCATCACTGTTTCTCTTTCTCTCTTTGTGTCTGCTTGGAAGTGGTACTGTTGCTGTCAGAGGATAGATGGGGTGAAGGTAATGACTCCTCTTCCCTCCTGCCATGCATTGTTGCTGTAATCTGAAATAAGTTTCCCATCTTTCCCTCTCTCCCTCCCCCCCCCTCCCCCCGGTAACCTTAGCTCTGGGCCACCTACCAGAAACTAGGCCCAATGCTAAAACTCTGTGAACATGGTCTATTTTTAAGCAATGCCAATTTGCCTCTACGCTCAGCACTCCTAGCAGCCATTTTGCCAAGAAATCCGTTGCATTACTATCCTTGGCTTTTTTTGGGTAGACCGACCAGCCACATGTTATGGTGACTCCAATTTTCTAGATCCTCTTGGCGCTCTTCCATATTCTTACAGCATTGATCCTGGAGGTCGGTCTCGCTCCCATATTTTGTAAGAGCATCCTCCAGGCCTCTTGCTCTCTTCTGCATGTTCTCTATACGTTCTTCCTACTCCTGCACCAAAGACACAAGCTCAACAACCTTGTCAATAAGTCTCAAGTTCAGTGACTGCTTTTCGTCAGCTTGTCCAAAAATTGCTGCAGCCTTTGTTTAAATGAACAAGAAAGGCGTGCATCAATTAATTCCTCTGGTGGTCACGCTGGCGCCAATCGTGTGAAGGCTGGTCCTGTAATGATTTAACTTCCCCGGCCTTATCCATCCACGTTTTAGGAGTGGATTTCTTCACCACAGCTTTACACATGCTATGGGTGGGTTCAAATAATGATTGCAAGGAAAATGAAAATATTCAAGGGGAGAAAGAGAGTCCTAATGTCGCATTCCTTCCTCCTTCTGGGTCCACATCATCAAATGATCCGGCTTATTTTATGTTTAAAGTAAAAGTAATTTTCATCCAGCAAGCTTCCCCCTCACCATTTTTCTGTGATTTGAACTGTTATAGAGGGTGCTTTATTTTAGTTATTTGATAAAGACTTATTCATATCATGAGTCTTTATCGGGAATTTTAAGAGCAACTTCAACATGTAGAACAGCATTTTACATAGTCAGCAGAGTGGAGGAGTAGCCTAATGGTTAGAGCACTGGGTTGGGAACAATGAGATCAGGGTTCAATTCCCATTAGCACTCCTTGTGGCCTTGGGCAAGTCACTTAACCCTCCATTGCCTCAGAAGAATCCAAGTTATCAACATCCCTGTTTAATGTACATTGCCAAGTTTAAGTTACAATGTAAACCACTGACTAAAATGATAAAGTTGTATAAAAAATCTTAAATGAAATTATATAAACACTAGGTATTCAGAAAATATATAGCATCTATTTCTTTGCAATATGGGCTTGGCTTTATAACAGGATGCCTTTGTGAGAATCCAAGAAAGAGGACTAGTTTTCAATTATTTTATAACAGGAACATAGGCACCCTCATGTTAGGGATGTGCATTTGTTTGAAACAACAACATTTCTTATTTATTTTATTTAACATTGCTTATATACTGCCTTTCTACTATTCAAGGTGGTTTACATAGAACAGTTAACAGTGCATGAGCAGCTGTTTTACATAGGACTGAAACACTGAGGATACATAACTAATAAAACAATAAGAGTTTATGAATAAAACAGAAACAATAACTATATACAGGGTGGGGGGAAGGTCGGCTGAGGATAATGTAGGTGTCATAGTTCATGCGTGGTGCATGTATGGGAGCTAAGTCTGAGGAGATCATAGACAGTAAAATATGGTACTAAGTCATACCTGATGAGGGGTCCATGGTTGTGGCGGTGCCAATATGTTCCTTAAATAGAAAAGTTTTGAGTTTTTTCCTAAAATCAGTATGGTTGGAGCAACCTTTCAGTTGTGGGGGGAGAGTGTTCCATATGGTAGAGGTAAAGAAAGCACGATTGCATGTGGATTGCTTGCTTTTGGGTTTATGATCTGGTATGACTAGAAGGTTGAGGGAACTGTGTCGTCGGAGTCTGTCTGGGTGGGGGGGGGGAGGTATAGGCAAGTTGTAGATTCATTGTGTATAACTTTGTGTATCATAATGAGTGTCTTGCACTTTATTCTTGATTGGATAGGGAGCCAGTGGAGGTGTTGAAGGACTGGGGAGATATGATCTTGTTTGAAGATTCCGTGGATTAACCTCACAGCAGTGTTTTGTGCCATCTGGAGAGATTGTATGGATTGTTTGGAGAGGCCATGGTATATTATGTGGTAATAGTCAAGTGTAGGGGTGATTATGGCTTGACAAACTGTGTGAAATAAGTCAGGACTTAACAGTTGATGGAGGTTTTTCAAGGTTCTTAGCTTGAAGTAGGTAGATTGGGCTGTTCTTTTTATTTGTGTTTGTAGGTTGAGCGTCTGCTAGAGAATTATACCCAAATATTTGATCTCCCTTTTTACGTTGATGGTGAAATTCTCAAGTCAAAGATTGAGGAGGGGTGCAGGATATATCAGAGAATATGTGCAGTGCTTCTGTCTTTTCTTGATTAATGAAGAGATTGTTCTGTTTCAGCCATTGTCTCACTTTAGAGAAACAATTGTAGATGATGTTGAAGTCTGGGGCGGATGTGTTGAATGGAGTGAAAAACATTATATCATTTGCATCGTGTGTTCTTTGAAAATTTGGCATTTTGCATCATATCATTTTTGACCTGAAATAGAATTAAAAACCCCAAAATTTCATCATGATTTCAAATTCTGTCATGATTGGTGAATAGTGGACACTACGGATCTATTGCACGCTCTTTTAAGCCATAGTGTGCTCATGTCCATACATGCACTATTTAAGTGAAGGCACATTTTACAATGGGACGTCCAAGTGCAATATGGGACATCAAATCCAGAACGTCTGGAAAGAAAAAAGCGGGCATATGCAAGTTCAGGCATGATTAAGTAGATGTCCCCAAAATAGCATTTAAGAACGTCAATGTCTAATAGCGTAATGGTTAAAGTAGTGGGTTTGGGAGCAAGGTGGCTAGCATTCAAAACCCAGTGTAGACCTTTGTGATCTTAAGCTAGTCAATTAAGTCTACATTCTCTGGATGTTTTTTTGAGGCCAAAACAAGCACTTTCGTAATGCCTATTCGTGCCTGCAGCAGGTATAAATGTGGACGTGTCTGCAGATGTCTCAGTCATTATTGAAATCGAACCAAGACATGTAAGACCATAGCACCTCCCCGGACACACCTCCACCATGCCCCCTCATCTACTTGGACATCCCTGCACCAGAGACTTCTGCCAACATCATTTGTGGAATGGCTTCAGAGACATCTCTGTGACTTTGACATCTTCAGATGTCCTAAATCATGACTAAGCCTTTTAAAATGACCTCCATAATCACTAAGGGTATGGCAGATTGGACCCCAAAAGTGCCACTAGGGGTCATTTCTGCCACTTTGAAATCCAACAGCTATTTGTCAGGAGTGCAGGGGGACCATTCCTGCTTTGGTGTCGGTGAGGGGGGGGGGGTTGGATTATGGGGGACTTCAGTTTAGGGGAGCTTTTTGGTGATTACTTCCTTTTTAGGATGTCCCTGTTTAGGAAGGATTCCTGGGTGGCTTATTTATTTAACAATTCTTTATACTACTTTTATATAAGAGTTAAAGTGGTGTACAGATTACCGAGTTCAACTTACCAAGAAAAGTAACAATTCAAACTATAACTTAAACAAATAAAATTAATTTAAACAAATAAGCTTTATATAGAATGAGTGCTTCATTTAAATTAGACTTGTTGCATACTAAGACATGGTTGTAACATTGGGCTCGTGTTTGTGTAACATGCAGGTGTAACGTGTAGGGTACTTGCCTGCCCTAGGCAACTGTCCTTATAGCCTCATGTTAGGTGTCAGATACAAAATGTTCTAGAAACTGGTGGGCTTTAAGTTTCTTATGAAAGTTGGGTAGTATGTCTATAGTTCTTATGTCAGCCAGGAGAGAGGCTACTAAATGAGAATAGTGTGGTTTCTGGAGTCCAAAGGATTGCAGGATCCGAGGCAGCATGGATTCACCAGAGACAGGTCTTATCAAACAAATCTGATTTCTTTGACTGGGTGATCAGGGAGTTGGACCGAGGGAGAGCCCTAGATGTGGTGTATTAGATTTCAGTAAAGCCTGGAAACCATTCCACACAGGTAACTTATAAATAAACTGAGCACCCTACAGATGGATCCTAAAGCTACTGATTGGGTTAGAAAATGGTTGAGTGGGAGGCAACAAAGGGTACAGGTAAATGGAGCTCACTCTGAAGAGAATGTTACCAGTGGAGTGCCGTAGGGATCTGTCCTTGGTCCAATTCTTTTTAACATCTTTGTTAGCAATATAGTGGAAGGGCTGTCGGGTAAGGTTTGCTTGGTTGTGGATGATACCAAAATCTGCAATAGAGTAGACACCCAGGAAGGAGTAGATAACAAGAGGAGGGATCTAGCTAAGCTTGAAGAATGATCTAGAATTTGGCAGCTGAATTTTAATGCTAAAAAATGCAGGTTCATGCATTTAGACTGCAAAGATGCAAAGTAGCAGTACAGTGTAGGGGGTGAGGTACTTCTGCCCACAAAAGAAGAGCGGGACCTAGGCGTAATTGTGTCTGATCTTAAAGTAGCTAAATAAGTAGAAAAGGCAACTGCAAAAGCCAGAAGGATGCTTGGGTGTATAAGGAGAGGAATGGCTAGCAGAAAAAAGGAGATGATAATGCCTCTGTATAAGTCTCTGGTGCGATCTCATTTGGAGTATTGTGTCCAATTCTGGAGAAACCTTCAAAAGGATATAAGCAGGTTGGAATTGGTGCATAGGGTGGCTACTGAAATGGTTAGTGGTCTTAGTTATGTAGCATATGAGGACAAATTTAAAGATCTTAATATGTATACTTTAGAGCAGGGTTGGGCAATTGTTTTGGCTTGGGGGCCACTTTGAGAGGGCTGTGGTTAGCGGAGGGCCGCACCTTCTAAAACTGATCGTATTCATTAGTTAACATTACATTTCATTTAATGCGAAGTGTAAATTGCATATGGTCTATAGTCCATCTGCCATTTCTTGTCTCTCCTTTTGCTTTCTTCATTTTCTTCCATCAGCCTTTTTTCAGTCCCAGTAACTCTCCCTAGTATCAGCCCCCTTTACAGCCTCCCCTCCCAGTACCAACCCCCTTGCCTTTCCAGTACTGCCACTGGTGTCTGTTCTCTTCCAATCCCCCTCCTTCCCCATCATCCAGCCCCTTCTAGTTAAAATACCATCCCAGGTATCAGTGAACTTTCAGTCCCAGTGCCCCCTCCCATGTCAGTTCATAAGAACATATAAGAACATAAGATATGCCATACTGGGTCAAACCAAGGTCCATCAAGCCCAGTATTCTGTTTCCAACAGTGGCCAATCTAGGTCATATGTACCTAGCAGTTTCCCCAAGAGACACAGGTTCCACAATGCTTGTATTGGTTCAAGCATTGATATCCTGGGTCCCTTCTTAATAATGGTTTATGGACCTTTCCTCCAGGAACTTGTCTAAACCTTTTTTAAACCCAGCTACATTAACAGCCTTTACTACATCCTCTGGTAACAAATTCCAGAGTTTGATTACACGTTGAGTGAAAAAATATTTTCTTTTATTAGTCTTAAATAGTTTACCCTATAGCTTCATTGCATGTCCCCTAGTCTTTCTATATTCTGATAAGGTAAACAATCGATCTACGTTTACCCGTTCCACTCTGTTCATTAATTTATAGACTTCTATCATATCTCCCCTCAGCCGTCTCTTTTCCACGTTAAAGAGCCCTAACCTTTTTAGCCTTTCTTCATAGGAGTATCCTTCCATCCCCTTTACCATTTTGGTGGCTCTTCTCTGAACCTTTTCTAAAATCGCTATATCCTTTTTAAGATACAGCGACCAGAATTGCACACAATATTCAAGGTGCGGTCTCACCATGGAACGATATAGAGGCATTATAATATCTTTTGTTTTATTTTCCATTCCTTTCCTTATCATACCTAGCATTCTATTTGCTCTCTTGGCCGCCGCTGCACACTGGGCCGAGGGTTTTAACATGGTATCCACAATGACGCCTAAATCTTTTTCCTGGGTGGTAGATCCTAATGTGGAACCTTGCATCGTGTAACCATAGTTTGGGTTGTTCTTCCCTAGGTGCATAACCTTGCACTTGTCCATATTAAATTTCATCTGCCATTTTGATGCCCAGTCTTCCAATTTATCAAGATCCTCTTGCAACTTTCCACAATCCTCTTGGGTTTTAACAACTTTAAATAGTTTTGTGTCATCTGCAAATTTGATAACCTCACTCATTATTCCACTTTCCAGGTCATTTATGAATATGTCAAAAAGCAGCGGACCCAGCACAGATCCCTGGGGTACACCACTATTCACCTTTCTCCAATGGGAAAATTGGCCATTTAGCCCTACCCTCTGCTTTCTATCTTTTAACCAGTTCCCTTCCAGCTTCCCCTCTCCCCTGTCCATCTACCTTCCAGTGCCATCCCCAGGTGTCAGCTCCCTTCCAGCTCCCTCCCCCCCCCCCCCATTTCTGCTCTGCTCCCTACCAGCTCTCCTCCATCTCTGCTCCCTTCCAGGCCCCCCATGTCTGCTCCCCTCCAGACACCCCCTTTGTGTCTGCTCCCTTTCCTCCTTCCCCCCCCCCTCACCTCACCTCACTGATTCATCCTTTAATCAAATGAAAGCAGCCGCAGGAACATTTCTCCATTCCCGCGGCTCTGCTTTCAACTTCCGGGGACGCTGCCTTCAATCTTCCTGGAGCCGGCGGAGTGGGGGGGGGGGCCCGAGGTCATCTTACGCCGCCCTTCCGCTTCAGCAGCAACGGAAGTGGAAGGGCGGCGGAAGATGACCTCAGGGCCCCCCCCCCCACTCTATTTGATTTTACGGGTCGGTGGTTCTATCATGGGCAGTTTCTAGGGAGGGCAGATGCACCTACTCTTGCCACCTTGCTGGGCAGACTGGATGGACCATACTGGTCTTTATCTGCCGTCATATGCTATGTCATGTTAAAATATTGCAAACATCTAACACAGGATTGGTATGGTGAGGGTATTTTGAATGTTATATCTTCATGTTATATCTTATAAACCACTGTGCATGATCTTTTGATCTACCAATGTAAATAGTTAACTCTATATACCTTGTTCACATGTTCAGTATGTTAAATGTAATATCTTAAAGTAAAATGTTCCATGTATGATGCTGTTAACTTGTAAACCGTGCTGATCTTGAATAGTGCGGTATAAAACCAAATAAATAAATAAAATAAATAAATAAATGTTCGCTTGTTCAAAGCTTTTTGTAATAAGGTTGTGGAGGTTTTGCAGTGTCTTAAAGATAGTGAGTAACGCCTTATATTTTATTCAAAATAGTATGGGTAGCCAGTGTAACTGTTTCAGTATGAGGGGACCTGCCTTGATGGGTGTTGGTGATCTAGAAAGGTGCTGATCTGAGGGGGGTTACCGTCAGAGGGTCTGGATCAGGGGATGCTGAGTAGGGGAAATTGCTGTCTGTGGAATGTCAGGGGTCTGTATCAGTAGGGGTCTTGTCGCTCAAGGTGATTGGAATGGGGGGGGGCAGATCGGGGCAGAAGGTCAGTTGGGATGATCAGATTGGGGGTACCTTGGCCGTGGTTTGTGGGGTTTTTTTGTTGTTTTCTAAATCCTATGGGTACTGGCTGTGCTATCTGACTTCTGGTAGAGTGGCTGCATTTAACACCAACTCTTGCAGTCAAGTTAAATGCAGCCTTGTATTATAAGCTCTGATGAGCAGGGACCATCTTTTACATGTGTCTGTACAGTGCTGTGTACATGTTGTACTGCTATACAAATGTTCAGTAACGGTCGTAATTTAGATAAGATGAATTCTCCTTTACAATGTAGCCATCTTCTACCACACAATTTGTTTTCTGTGTATCATTAATTTTAAAAAAAAGTAATTAGGGTTGTTGTCTTTAGTGTAGTTAATAATTTCAGGACAGTAATCAAATAAAATCAATAAAGGTATTTATAATTTTTAATAGATTTGTTGCGGGGTAGTTTAAGGAGGTGGACATTAACTTTGTCAGGCTAAATTTTTGTAAATCTTGTATTTGGCAAGCATGTAACCATTTGTTTGAAATGTAATGAGATTTCATAACAAAGGCCACATGCAATCTAATATAAGAAGACCACATGTACTATTAAATCTAATGAGAACAAGGAAAATCAATAATGCTTTTAGTCTCTCTGAAATCTGCCTATACAAGCTGCTTACTACCATGCAAGCATGGCATTAGGAGCTTATAGGACAGATTTGCACCTAGTGAAGTTTGTAAAAAAAATCTACAAGTTTTAGTTGAAAGAAAAGAGAATTCCTTTTGCCTCTAAAGTACTGCATAATATAACAACGTTGTTTTGACGACATATTTTTAGTACTTTTTACGTTCCAAGGGCGAGGCCCTGGATTCTTTATTCTCTAATTTGGTTATAGAGCTTGCTTTACTCGGGCATCGAAAACCATGGGAATCTGTGCACAGTGTCAGTCGAAGTGAGGGCTCTAAGATTTCTGGTGACTAGTAATCAACATAGGGAAAGGAAGTTTCTTTGAAATACCTCATTTGGAAAGTCTCTAATGCAACCATACACGTGTATAGAATGGAATTATTTTCAGTTTGGTGTGCCAGTACGTGTAGTGTATGTTGTTCTACATAATTATAACTATGCTGTATAACAGGATTGTGCACAAGGAAAAAAATCAGTTCATTTTTAATTTGTTTTGGCCTCTTGTCCCCCACACATGCTATCTACAATATGGCCTAGTAGTACTGAATTCCTTAATGTAAAGTGGGACTATAAGTTCAAACATTCAAAGTCACATTCTAGAGATCATAACTGAGAAGTCTGCAGTTCCAATAGTATTTTAGAAAAGGCTCTGTCTTTTCAGAAATAGGAAGTGCTGGATCCACTGAACATGCTGATAGCTGGAGCTGCCATTAATGCAATGTGTGCCCGCAAGTCCAAGCTGACCCAGCAGCTCCTGGCTTTTCTTGGCAGTGTGACGAAGTAGATTATCAGGCCTTTCTTCTGAGGTAATAGAGGGTTACCTCTTCCAGGAGTCCTATAATACCAACCCACAAAGCAACATCCAACAAAATCCTGCCTAGACTTCCCATCCCCCCCTACCCACCTCTCAACATCCCCCTCCTCCCCATACCCTCCCCCCCCCCCCACTCCTCCCTTTTAATGTACATAGTTGCTATGTTCGGCATTATAAACGACTGTTACTTATGTTCACAAAGTTCTTGTTCTATGTAAAACAGATGTTCTCACACTGTTTGTTAGTTCTGAATTCCATGCAAACCATCTTGAATTGTAGAAAGACAGTATATAAATAAATAAAATAAGTGACTTACCCAAGACCACAAAGAATGCTGGTGGTAATTGAACTCTTGGCTAACAAGCCAGTGCGCTGACCATTAGGCTACTCCTCCACTTCACTCCAGTGGTGCTAGAGGAGCCATTTAGCAAAAGTAGAGTAAATATAACCTCTAGACATGCGTAAGTGCCCTCTTTTGCAACTTACACATGTAATGGCAGCTATTTTGCAAGCCTACATATATAAATGCCCCCAATTAACCACAAATGTTATATCTATCATATTTAATTTTGCAGGGGGAAATAAACAAGGGGGGGGATGAGGGAAGAGAACCCCTTTAATCCCTCCTGGAGAGAGCTGGCCAAATACAGCATTTTTTTATAACCTAAACATGATGGGGAGCAGGTGTAAATCCCAATGTTCACAATTTTGGTCATACACGTATTTTCTATATGAAATAGGGAATACGCATGAAGATATTTTACCTGTCCGGGCCACACCCCTTGCAACACCTATATAGTAAGCGTGTGTGTGTGTAAATTCAGCCGTAAAATGGCCATTTATACATGGATTTCCTGTCATGATTTGACAATTTCCAATCTGTAATCAAACCGCTGCTGATCGCTGGAAGTAGCGGTATACAAATGTATACTAAATAAATAAATGGATGACATTTCTACATGCAAATGCCTGATTTTACACACACACATCATGACTAGGGCTTCTAAAATAACCCCCTTAGTAGACAAAACCAGGAGTGATTCAACCTTTCCGTGATAGTAGTCACATATTAGCCTCCACCCTCCGCTACCTTGGGGTAGTTCTTAACTCCTCTCTTGCCCTTCAGGCACATCTCTTGTCTCTTATTAGTCAGGCTCTTTGTTCTCCATATCCATGCTGTTCACCATTTTTTGTCCCCCTTCTTCTCTCACTACCCTTCTTCTGACTTTGGTGATGGCAGAACTTAACTATGGCAATATTATCTACCTCTGTCTCCCACAATACTCTCTCCACTGCCTACAGCTCATCCAAAACTCTGCCACCCACCTTGTCTCGCACACCACCCGCTTCAACCATGTCACCCCTCTCTTGATTCACCTTCATTGCCTCCCTCTCAAATACTGCCTGCGATATAAGCTTCTGACAAAGCCCTTCCTACTGGTACCCCCACTTATCTCTCCGATGTCCTCCACCTTCACCCCCCCCCCCTCCTCGAGATCTTCGGTCACTGCATGCCAACAGTCTCCACCTGCCCTCTGCCTCACATGCCTGGTTTAAATCCACACAGTCCTCAGCTTTCTACTTTCTCAGTCCCGCCCTCTGGAACTCCTTACCCTCTGACCTCCGCCTGGAACCTTCCTACCCTCTGTTTAAGGCCCAGCTCGACAGACCTGTTTCGCATTGCTTTTGATCTTCCTCAGCCTGACCCCTAGTCTACATTCCTGCCCTTTCTCCTCCCCCTTTTGTTGGTATGAGTGTATCACTTTCCTATTTTATAATGGCGTTCTGTTTCCTTTGTTTCTCCTTGTAAACTTTTTTTTTTAATTGTTCAGCATCCTGCTGTATTGAAGGCATGATATATCAAGTAACAATAAACATAAGCATAAATATATTTGGTGACTTAAGTGATTAAGAAGTATGCATTGGTATTGCTCTAAATTGATTGGGACATTATCCCATATGCTTTATGAATTTGTTTTATTAAGACTTTTGGGAGAGTGGTCCCTTATCACAGATATTGTTAAGCTAGATGCTGTTCCACCACTACAAATTACCTTGTTTCACTCTCTTTTGATAGACGCTGGACTCACTACATATGAGAAAATGTTATTTGATATATTAATGTCATTAGCGGTACAGCATGTATTGCATAACTGGAAAAATGTATTTCTTGAATATATTACATTTTGGTGGAATTCTGTGTGTATGGTCCGTAAATTAGAAGATTCTAATCAAAGTAACCGTATGTCAAAAGAGGAAAACAGTTGGAAATCATTGGATGAATATGTAAGCTCATTGTGATTTATTTTTTCTTTAAACATAACCTTGTCCCTATAATTTTTCTCTTTCTAAAATAATTTTAATATGTATTTTTGTTTTGTATTTTATTGTTGCAACTAAAAACTGCAAAATAAAGTTTGAAAAGAAATGTGCATCTAGTAGATGAAGTCAAAATTCTTGCTTAAAGAGGTGTGTTTACTAAACGTTAACATGCGTTAAGTACTGTCAGAATCCATAGAGATGAATGTGCCTTGGAAGCACTTAACGCATGTTCATCTTTAGTACACGCCCCTAAATGTCTGTATGGGAAGGGGAGGTATGCAAGGAGGCAGGGCAGGGCCGGCCCGTCCATTGTGCGAGAATGTTGTTCGCACAGGGCCCCGCGCAAACTTTATTCACACACAATGGATGGCTTCAGAGGTGAGCTGGAGAAGCCTGTGGCTCACCTCTGCACAGCTGCCAGCGTGAAGAGCGGCGTGTTCTCTCACGCTAATGGCTGTGTTACTGTGAAGCGCGCGCGTGCCGGGAAAAGCCCTTTAACCTTTCCCGGCATTCAACGCACTTCACAGTAACACAGCTGCCAGTGTGAGGGAAAACACTCTTCACGCTGGCGGCTGTGCAGAGGTGAGACGCAGGCTTCTCTGGCTCACCTCTGAAGCAGCTTTGACAGCTGCGGGGCGCTTCGGGGGGGAGCTACAATTATTAACTGGAATATGTCAGCTCTGGGAAATGTGCCTTGCTAACGTCTTTGCGTTTTTGTTTAGTACAAGAGGAAATTAATTAATAGTTATATTTCTCCAGTGTTGTTGTACTTTCCAACTTTGGCCTTTGGGGTTCCCAGTTTAATTATTGTCTGATCCCTTGTTCATTGTTTGGTGACGGTCTGTGTTCTGCATATGTAACCGAGCTAAGGTATCTAGTTTATATAGTTTCTATTTGACAGTGCCACTTGTTCTCTTTCCCCAGTAGGAGATGTATTGGTATTCTCTGAGATGTACTGGTTTAATATTTGCAGTGTTGTCTTTTGATAGGCAGGGTTTAGTGCTTTGAGTCCTGGTAGTGCTGTTATGATATGGTGGGATTGCTATGAGTCCTAAATGGTCAGTGTTTATAGTACTTCCTAATGTGCCTGGCGGTTGGCTCTGGAGTATAGTAATGTAGAAATATGGTAGTCTTTCTTTATCCAGACACTCATTAAGAGGTATGTTTACTAAAAGTTAGTGCATGTTAACTTATGCAAATGAGGCCCCACAATGAGTCTTCGCACATGGTCCAGTATCCCCCTTGGGCCACCCATGCAATGAGGACAACTGATTACATGGTTACTATTCAAAATGTATCATTTTTGACCTGTGAAACACCCATGAAAGAACAATCTAGAGATACAATGTTGCCATTCTAACATACCAGGTGATGTTGAAAAATATTGGGGGGCCATCCCCGCTATTTGTGCCGGCTGCCTGCCCCAAATAACTTCCCCAGCGGCTGTGCGGGGAAGTTAGTCGGGGGTGGGAAAGAAGTGGCCCTGGGAAGGAGAGTGGGCGGCCAGTGGGCAGTCGCCAGCCCTGGACGTACAGGGCCGATTTCTAATATCGGCTCTGTAAGTCCAAGGCTAGCAAATTGGCCATGGAGGTTATTCCACCCTAAGGGTGGAATAACCTCCCTGGATGGTTTTTTGGTCTTTTTTTTGCTTTGCCCCCCCCCCCCAGCCCCTTTTGCGCCTTAAAGCTAATCCCCTGCAACCTATGGCCTTAGGAGGCCGGATCACAGATCGAGCTGCAGGAAATTAACTTTGTGGGGTAGCAGCCGGCATTGCGGCTTTTAAATGGAGCCATGGTGTCATGGCAATGGGACACCCTGGCAACGGGACGCCATGGCGTTGTGGCTTCATTTAAAAGCCCTGGCTGAGTTAGCCAGGCTAGCTCTGAACGTGCAGGCCGGGACTGAATCGCAGTCCTGGCCTGCATGTACAGTGCTGTTTGCAATTCTGATCCTGCGTGGCCAGACGTGCCCCGTGGGATCAGAATCGCGATCCTCTTTGTACATCCAGATCTACGTCTTGAATGGAATCAGGCCCATTGTGTTTAAATGAACTTAGTATCTCCAATTTGCACGGACAGGAGACCCTTTGCGTGGACTGTTTCCTGCTCTTTGCAAACAACTGTGGCAGGTCTGACCTGACTTCTTGTTCTTATTTTCTACAGTTTGAGCTGTTTAAATAAACCTTTTGTTTTCTTGTGTTGATATTACAATGTCTTAAAGCTAAGTATAATACAAATGAGAAATGACTTTTTAAATAACTCAGCACTTGCATGTAGATAAGATCAGTGGCAGCAAGTAACTAGGTGTGCTGTAAATTGAAGTGCTTGCTATCTGAGGAAAAAATAATCTTTTATTAGAAGCAAAAATGCCAGAGATAGGTCAGTCGGAGTGAGAATGAAGATGTCAGACCTAAATAGGAGCTTTTGGTCCCTTAGCTGTCAATAATTAATAGATTATTTACACTTGCACATTCCTATTTCCTGGCTTTCGAGATTTCATTTACACTATGATCCACTGCTCAGCAGTGAGTTTAACATCATGCTGACCTCTTCTTCTGCCTGCCTCCATATTCCCATCAAAGAGAGACAACATCATTTAATATGTGCACCTATTAAAGCAAAAGCTCTCAGTATTGGGGGGGGGGGAGAACAAATGTGTTTTCTATGATAAACAGGCAAAAAAGAAAATCAATTAGCAAATTATGGCCCTTATTTTCTAAGCCAGAGAACAGCAGCTCATGATTGCGCTGTTCTACTATGCTTAATTTACCATGAGATTCACTATCATGCGGCGCCTTAGGTTGGTGAATCTTGCGGTAAGCTCTCTTTGTGTTGCTGCAGCCGAGCATACTACAGTATGTATCTCTACTATAGCAGTGGTCCAGTATAAGGAAAAAAATACTCCCCTAACCCTTATCCTCTTAAAAATAGTGTTGCTAGCAGCTGGTTATCCCTTATCTCTCCCCACCCTTTCCCTATCCTTTAAAAAAAATTTCTGCACTTTATACTTTAAAGAAAATGTTGCTACACCCAGACCACCTCCTCTCCCTGCCCCCCCCCCCAACAAGAGCAATGCTCAACCTCTCCTGTCCAGCAGCTGCCTCTTCCAAAACGGCACCACCAGAGCCCCCTGCATTAGTACTGTGATATTACCACTAGAGGTCAGGCCGGCAAATAAGGGAATGTAAGAGCCCTACATTTGTTTCTCTTCTGTTGCTCAAATGAAGTTGAGATCCATAAGAACATAAGGTATGCCATACTGGGTCAGACCAAAATGTTCATCAATCCCAGTATCCAGGCAACAATCACCTATCGGGTTGCCATGGGTAAGCAGTGAATTTCCCCAGTCCTCTTCAATAATGGTTTATGGACTTTACCTCCAGGCAGGGCCGGATTTACCTTGAGTGAGGCCCTACGCCAACAAAAATTGTGGGCCCCCAGCAGGGGCGGCCCAAGGGGGGTGCGGACCTCATTTGCATAAGGGGCCTCATTTGCATAAATATTTGCATAATGTTACCATATACTAACTTTTAGTAAACATGCCTCTTAATGAGTGTATGGATAAAGAAAGACTAAAAGATTTCTACATTACTATAATCCAGTGCCAACTGCCAGACACATTAGGAACTACTACAAACACTGCCCATAGTAAACCCGCCGTATCCTAACAGCACTACCAGGACTCACAAAGCACCATACTCTACCAATCAAAAGGCAACACTGCAAATATTAAACCAATACATTTCAGAGAACAACAATACATGACCTACTGGGGAAAGAGAACAAGTGGCAATGTCAAATAGGAATTATATAAACAGAACACCTCAGCTCAGTTACACATGCAGAACATAGACCATCACCAAACAAGTAATCACAATTTAGAAATAGGAAGACAATAATTAAACTGGGAATCCCAAAAGCCTAACTTGGAATGTACAACACTGTAGAAATAAAACAATACATTAATTTGCTCTTGTACTAAACAAAGCACAGATGTTAATGATGCACATTTACCAGAGCTGACATATTCCAATTAATAAATTCAAAATAAAGAGATATTTTTCTACCTTTTGTGCATTTTTTTCAGCTGCAATTGCTCCAGCCACTTTCTTCTGGTTTCTTCGTGTCTTCTGCTAACTCTCCATCGTCTGCTGTCCATTTGTCCTTTCTTCTCTCTTCTAGATTTTTTTCCATCTGCTTTAACATACTAATCTTTCTCCTTTTGCTCTTTCCTCATTCCTATTTCATCCACTCAAATTTTACCCCTCCATCCTCAATCCCCACTTACTCTCCCAATACCCGGCCCATTGTAGATTTTTTTATCCCTCCCACACAAAATATTTTTCCCTTCTCCATTTTACTCTTCCAGCCCCATCCCATTCTAATCCTCCCCCAACATCAGCTCCCTTCTAGTTCCAGCCTCACCCAGCATCCATTCCCTTCTAGTCCCTGCATCAGCCCATTTCCAGTCCTAGCCATCCATCAGCCCATTTCCAGTCCTAGCCCCCCCATCACCCCACTTACAGTCCTTAACCCCCCATCACCCCATTTTCAGTCCTTAACCCCCCATCACCCCATTTTCAGTTTAAGCCCCCCCTATAACCCATTACCAGTCCTAACCCCCCATCAGCCCACTTCCAGTCCTAACCCCATCAACCCATTTCCAGTCAGCCCCCCATAGCCCATTGCCAGTCCTACCCCCCCCCCCATCAGCCCACAGCCCATTACCAGTCCTAACCCCATCATCCCACCTCCAGTTGTAACCCCCCAGCCCATTTCCAGTCCTAGCCCCCCATAGCCCATTACCAGACAACCCCCATCAGCCCACATCCCATTACCAGTCTTAACCCCCCAAACGACATTTACTAGTTCTAACCCCCCCCCCCAACAGCCCATTACCAGTCCTAACCCCATCAGCCCACCTCCAGTCTTAACCCCCCAGCCCATTTCCAGTCCTAGCCCCCCCCCATAGCCCATTACCAGACAGCCCCCATCAGCCCACAGCCCATTACCAGTCTTAACCCCCCCAAAGCCCATTGCCAGTTCTAAGCCCCCCCCCCCCCAACACAGCCCACAGTCCATTAACAGTCCTAACCCCATCAGCCCACCTCTAGCCTTAACCCCCCCCCAGCCCAGCCCATTTCCAGCCCCAGCCCCCCAATAGCCCATTACCAGCCCTACCCCCCCCCAGTCCATTTCCAGCCCCAGCCCCCCCAATAGCCCATTACCAGTCCTACCCCCCCCCCATAGCCCATTACCAGTCCTACCCCCCCCCCCCCCGGCCTAAAGTAAAATTTAATTTAAAAAAAAAACCTGGTGGCTGCCGCCGCGGGGGCCCCGTCTACAAGCTGGTCGGGTCGGGTCCGGTCGGGTCGGGTCCGGTCGGGTCGGGTCCGGTCGGGTCTCTCTCCCTCCCTCGCTGCAGGCTGCAGGCTGCGAGAGACGCATCTTCGCGTCTCTCGCAGCCTGCAGCGAGGGAGGGAGGGAGAGAGACCCGACCGGACCCGACCCGACCAGCTTGTAGACGGGGCCCCCGCGGCGGCAGCCACCTGGTTTTTTTTTTTAATTAAATTTTACTGTAGGCCGGGGGGGGGGGTAGGAGTCCTACCCTCCCCCCCCCCCGGCCTAAAGTAAAATTTAATTTAAAAAAAAACCTGGTAGCTGCCGCCGCGGGGCCCCCTCTGCTGCCGCGGGGGCCCCGTCTACAAGCTGGTCGGGTCCGGTCGGGTCTCTCTCCCTCCCTCGCTGCAGGCTGCGAGAGACGCGAAGGGAGAGCGTCACCACGAGTCAGTGTTAAGCCCGCAGGGGCTGATGGGAAATCCCATCAGCCCCTGCGGGCTTAACACAGACGCGAGGAGACGCTCTATCTTCGCGTCTCTCGCAGCCGGGAGGGAGGGAGGGAGACGAGACCCGACCAGACCAGACCAGCCCAGCCCAGCCCAGCTTGTAGACGGGGCCCCCGCGGCAGCAGAGGGGGCCCCGCGGCGGCAGCCACCAGGTTTTTTTTTTTAATCGAGTTGAAAAAAAAAACCTGGTTCTATTTTTTGGGGGCCCCTGCCGGTTGTGGGCCCTACGCCATGGCGTACATGGCGTATACGTAAATCCGGCCCTGCCTCCAGGAACTTATCCAAACCTCTTTTAAACCCAGCTACACTAATGGCTTTTACTACATCCTCTAGCAATGAACTCCAGAGTTGATTATATGTTGAGTGAACAAATATTTTCTCCAAAAATAAGTCATTCTCAGGATTGCTAATTTTGGGGCATTTTTTCTTATTTGTTTCACCTGTTCATTCATTTGTGCACACGCGTACATTTTTAACTTTCCGCATACAATCAGTTGTATGTATGTATATTCATGCAAACCGGAAGTCTGTGTCGGGGGGGGGGGGGTGGAAGTGGCAACTAGTAATAGGCTGAAACCGCAGTGCAGTGCTGGATCCCTAAGGTAGACAATGTGTCATAGTTTTATAGCCACTGCCGCCACCGAAGGCCCCAGAGAGGGGCTCAAGTGGCAGCCATTGGCACCTCCAGAGGGCCAGCATTCTAGACCTGGTTTGCCTAATAGCAGGGTCATCCCTGGAGATAGAGACAGGGAAAGGGAATGCTAGATATGAGGGAAATAGGGAGATGCTGGACATTGGAGGGAGAGGTATGAAGAGAAGGAAAATGTTGCACATGGAAGGGAGGATAAGATGCAAAGAGGGGAAGCTGACACTGGGAGGGTAGGGTGACGGGAAAATATAGGAGGGGGATAGGGACACAAAAGGATGCTGGACACAGGGGGAGTAAGGAGACAAAAGGGAGATGTTAGATAGAAGAGTAAGAGAGAAAAGATGCTGGATGAAGAGTGGGAGAGAGGAGAAAGTTAGCAAAAGACTGTGGAATGAGAGGATGGAGAATGGGAGGGCTGGAGTGAGGGAAAGAGATAAGAAGCTGTAGGTAGATGTAGTAAAAAGAGGGGAGATGTGAAACCCGAGTGGATAGAGGCAGAAAAATAAATAGAAGAAAAGATCAGTGTCGGAGGTGGATGTAGAGGAGGAAAAGAAGAAGATAGGAGATGAGAAAAGAAGTGGTAGAGGGACTTGAGACCCTGGAAAGAGTTAAGAAAAGATGGAGGAAAGCAGAAACCAGAGACTGGGACCAACACAATTAGAAAAATAAAATGACCAGACAGCAAAGGTTAGAAAGAAACTTGTATTTCCAATTTAGTGATTGGAAAATAGTTCTGGGAATTTACATCTGCTGTTTTTATATTCTGCAGAGTGCAGGGAGAAATACTTCACTACTGTTGTGTTACATGAAGAGTGTGTCTTGGGGTTTCAGTTTAATTTTTGCCTACATATTTCTATTTTAAGTTTGTGGTCACTTATTCTGTTCTTAGTGATGGTCTCTGTGTTTTGTATTTTTGATCAAGGCCAGATGTTCTGTTAGTATGGAGGTTTCTTTTTATAGGAGCAGAGTTGGCAAGTTACCCAGTTCCTTGAGTGAGATTTTAAGCCAATCCTTGATTTCTAGCAATCTCATCCTGAGGAGTGGAGGACTGGCCTGGTGGTTAGGGCAACAGCCTAGTGCCAGAAAGGCCAGCATTCAAATCCAACTGGTACCCCTTATGGCCTTGGCCAAGTTGCTTAACCCTCCATTTCCTGAAGTAAAATCAGGGATTACAAATACAATAATGCAATGCAAATTTAAATGTAGAATTGGCAAAATAATCTCACTCCTGGGAACAGGTAGTTTGGCAACGCCATAGGGGTCTGGAATAATCTGACTTATTCATTTTCTCATTAGGTATATTGATGATCTAGGGCCCAGTGCAATATTTGCAGTCCTGCCTTTTCCTAAAAAGGTCCTCCTTGTGTGAATTCTGTAAGTTAGCGCTGGTATGGTATGGTAGATCTGCTGTACTGGTCATGAGTGACTTTTGTAGGGTTTTGTATTGGTTTACAATATGCCCTGTTTCTGTTGTTGAGATTACACCAAAATCAGAGAGTTGTATGATTAGTTCTCTATTCAGCTCTGCACCCATTGTTGAGGAAGGGGCCATAGGGGCTTCTATGGATGGATGGATGTTTACATTTAATACCATAACAGTCTAGTGTGCAGTGTCAGGGATAATAGTTTTCTATATTAGAGTCCCAGGCAACATGATTACACTGCTGCTGTTTTTGGTGGGGGGGGGGGGGGCGGCTAAGCTATTTAAAGTGTCTAGCTGCCACAGCTTTATTAACAACTGGATATTTAACACCAAAATGAATCCAGTTTCCACTGCTGACTATCCGGGTTCACTAGACACCAGCGGCACTGTCCACTTAGCAGCAATATTCAGCTGCTAGCCAAATAGTGACGTTTAGTTAAAGCAGGTCATCTGAATAGCAGTCCTAACTTTATCCATTTAAGCTAATATTGCCACTAACCAGAGAGCGATTGGCACCTCCCCGGTTTTAACCAAATGGGTTTTTTTATGCAGACCGTGGCCATATTCAGTGGCACCAACAGGTTAATGCAGCTGAATCTGGGGTTCGGTATGTTTTATCCGGTTAAGAGGTCTGTTAACTGACTAAAACACGTTGGGCCTGATATTCAGTGGTGGCAACTGCTGCGGAACTTTAAGCCCAGATATTCAATGCTGGGACCATTTCCGGCATTGACTATCCAGGTTGCCCAGATTGTCAGGAAGTAGCCGGGCAGCAGCAATGCTCAGTTGCTACCCCGTTAGCTTCAGCAGTGAAAATTAGGCCAGCCTTTACTGCACCTGACTTTTGTCACTTCGCGATAACCAGATGGTGGCTCAATATCGCCACTCCATGATTATCTCTGGCTGCCGTCCCCAGAACACCCCAACGTTAACCTGTTAGCATCAGAGCGCGCAGCATCCGCAGCACCCACAGATATTCAGCGGCACTAATTGTGTTGTGCTGCTGAATATCCTGGCTAGGGGGAATAACACTGTTAAGTCTGCTAATCGCGTTAATCCCTGTGAATATTGGGCCTTTTGAATAGTTCCCCCACTAAATATAACCAGCAATTCCAAAAAGATTGTTCTAAATTGTATAACCTAGTGATGTTGCTTTCTTTTTGTCGTCTTTTGTGGTGCAACTGCCTGGCCAGTGTTTTCAATAAGGGGAGCTGCCTGCTTTTGGGGAGTCTTGAGGGGCACCATCTCGTCTCAGGCGACAAATTGCCTTGAGGCTCCTCTGGGTTTAATACCCTCATGATTCAGGGACTCACTCTACTCAAGCACAAATATGAACGGTTTTTGTTTTTTTTTTAGTGCCATCAAGTCAGTGTTGACTCATAGCGACCCAGCTACCTCTGGGTTTTCTTGGCAATGTATCACCGGAAGTGTGGCAGAAAAGAAACCAATAGACAACGTTCTTCTCAGTGTGGTATTTTATACCCAGCCATGACAACCTCAGATCACTGTATCTCCTTCCATATACTCCTAGGTAGAAAACATTTGTATAAACACTTCTTACAGGGGCAGGATGGAGTGGAGGAGTAGCTTAGTGGTTAGAGCACTAGCTTGGTAACCAAGCAACCAGGGTTTGATTCCCACTAGCACTCCTTGTGGCCTTGGGCAAGTCACTTAACCCTCCATTGCCTCGGAAGAAAGGCCTGGCAATCTACTTCCAGTCACACTGCCAAGAAAACCCAGGAGCTTCTGGGTCACCAGGAGTCAGCATTGACTTGAAGGCACACATTGCATTACAGGGGCAGGAATGCCTCTAAAACTAGTCATTGCAACCACAGCCAGTAATACCCAAAAGCACCGATACTGAAAAGAGAGGAGGAAACAGGGGCTGTGTATGTTCTTTGAGCCTTTCCTTCTCTTAACCTGGCCCGTCCAAGGTAGCCAGTTCTCCTAGGTCAGCAACAGCACCTCTGCTCCTTGCATGTGTTACCAGACGTTTCCCAGCAAATCTGGGACACTTTTTTTTTTATGGTACTAGGACTTGGTGCAGTAAGCAGTTTGCAGAAGACCTTAGGAAGTCTCCCAAGGATAAGTTGTTGGGGTTTTTTTTTGTTTGTTTTTTGGGGGTTTTTTACATCTCAAAAAAATATTTTGCTTATGTATCTATGAATCATTCGTTAGACTTTTGTAACAAAACATATTGGTGACCTAATTTAACATATCTAGGATATATCTATCAAGAAGGCAAATGGAAACCAGGAAAAAGCAAATGAGCAAATCAAATTCAGATTTTTACAGAATATTGACAGGATCTTAAACTAGATGGTGGGGGGGAAGAGTGGTAGCTCGAAACTGATTGATTGAATTTGACTGTCACCTGCTGCAAGCAAATGAATTCGCCGAAAGAAAACACAAAGATAAGTACCTCACAGAGCTACCAGTAAATGAAAAGGAGTGCAAGATTATACAGAGGAAAGACTGCAAAAGGAAAAATGTTCAGAAGGCCAAGAACACAAATGATCGTAGTCAAGGCAATAAAATTCCAGACCTGCAAGCCTCGGTGACACAGGCAGATTTTTTAGATGGTTTGTATTACAAAGATGCGATTTAATCAGCCCCATCATTTGAACATACCAGATTATAATCTGTTTAGGAAGGATACAGTCAGCAGAAAAGAGGGAGGAGTAGTATTTATATAAAACATCCTCTTACAGCAACTGCAATGCAGAAGACAGAGAGAGAGGAGGGAGCAGTGTAGGTCATCTTGGAAAGAGGTGGCACTTCCATCTACAGCCCTTTGACACAGGCAGAAGACTGCATAGAGATCTAGTCCAAGACACACATGCCATTACAGTGAAAAGGGAAGTGTTTCTGATGAGAGAGATTAATTTACCCAGACATGAAGTGGAGCATTTCATCTGTAAAATCAGAAGTAAAATGATCCTGAGGTCCCTTCAGGGCAACTAATTTGAAACACTTATACTTCTGCAACCCGATCTATAGCGGAATGCCAAAACACTCACTCGGGCCACTTCAGATGGCTCAAAGCACAGCAGCCAGAATAATCACCGGCTCTTCAATACAAGCCCACATCACACCCATACTAAAAGACCTCCACTGGCTCCCAATCAGCCACCGCATCAAATACAAAATGATACTAAACATTTTCAGAATCAAACACAAAAACTCCGCACTCAGCCTACAACCCCTCATACTCCCCAACGCAAGCACCAGACCTAGAAGAAAGACCACAGCTGATACACTCAACACCCCAAACAACTACATAAAAGCATGCAAATCCACCACACAAAGAGCCCTATCACTGGCGGCTCCAACAATATGGAACACACTGCCAGATGAGCTACGATCAACTGAAGATCCAAAGGACTTCCGAAAACACCTAAAGACATTGCTCTTCACCGAATACTATAGCCCAAGCAAGTAACCAGACCATACAGACTCAGACAAACCACAAATCAGAACCTCAGACTCGATTGAAGATCAACCACAGCAAGCTGCAGAAACAGCAAACCCTTGTATATAACTGTAAAAAGCACATATTGTAAATAGCTCACGCTAATCAACACTCTTGCACCCATGCACCCTCACTGTACATAAACTAACACACACACACTCCATTACCACTGATTGTTTGATCTGCACACCGCCTTGATTACATAGAAACATAGAAACATGATGACAGAAAAAGACCACATGGCCTATCTAGTCTGTCCTTCCATAACAACAACTACAACAGTCCACTTTTTACCTTTAGAGATCCTCTGTGTTGGTCCCATGCTTTTTTGAATTCAGTTACTGTCCTCATCTCTACCACCTCCACTGGGAGACTATTCCATGGATCCACTACTCTTTCTGTAAAGAAATATTTCCGCATATCACTCCTGCATCTATCTCCCTTCACCCTCATCCCATGTCCCCTCGTAGCAGAACTTGCTTTCAATTGAAAGAGGCTCTCTCCCTGAACATTTATGCCACGGAGGTATTTAAACATCTCAATCATATCACCTCTATCCCGCCTTTCCTCTAAGGTGTACATATTAAGATCCTTAAGTCTGTCCTCATATGCTTTATAATGAAGCCCATTAATCATTTTAGTAGCAACCCTCTGCACCGACTCCATCCTGTTCACATCCTTTTGAAGGTGCGGTCTCCAGAATTGCACACCATACTCCAAATGAGGTCGCACCAAAGACTTATACAGAGGTATTATCACCTCCTTTTTTCTGCTAGCCATTCCTCTCCGTATGCACCCAAGCATCGTTCTAGCTTTTGCCGTCGCCTTTTCTACCTATTTAGCTACTTTAAGATCATCAGACACAACCACGCCTAGGTCCCGCTCTTCTTTAGTGGACAAAAGTACTTCACCTCCTATACTGTATTGCTCCCTTGGATTGCTGCAGCTCAAATGCATGACCTTACATTTTTTAACATTAAATCCCAGCTGCCAAATTCTAGACCATTCTTCAAGCTTAGCTAGATCCCTTCTCATGTTATCTACACCTTCCTGGGTGTCTATTGCAGATTTTGGTATCATCCGCAAAGAGGCAAACCTTACCCGACAGCCCTTCCACTATATCACTAACAAAGATGTTAAAAAGAATCGGACCAAGGGCAGATCCCTGGGGCACACCACTGGTAACATCCTTCTCCTCAGAGTGAGCTCCATTTACTTGTACTCTTTGTCGCCTCCCACCCAACCAATTTCTAACCCAAGCAGTAACTTTAGGGTCCATCCCTAGGGTGCTCAGTTTGTTTATAAGTCGCCTGTGAGGAACAGTGTCAAAGCCTTTACTGAAATCTAAATACACCACATCTAGAGCTCTCCCTCGGTCCAACTCCCTGGTCACCCAGTCAAAGAAATCAATCAGATTTGTCTGACAAGACCTGCCTCTGGTGAATCCATGCTGCCTCGGATCCTGTAATCCGCTGGACTCCAGAAACCTCACTATTTTCTCTTTCAGCAGCGTTTCCAATAATTTACTCACCACTGAATTTAAACTAACCGGCCTGTAGTTTTCAACCACATCCTTACTTCTGCTTTTGTGTAAAGGCACCACATGAGCCTCTCTCCAGTCCTTTGGCACCACTCCAGACTCCAACGAGGCATTGAAAAGGTCAGTCAGTGGAGTTGCTAGAACGTCCCCAATTCCCTCAGTATCCTAGGGTGTATTCCATCCGGTCCCATCGCTTTGTCTACTTTGTTGAGCTAGTTTCTCACGAACACAGTCTTCTGAAAATTGTTCAAGATGTCCCTCGCTTCTGTTCTTATTTGTGGGTGTTTTCTGAGGTCCTGCTCCTGGTTCTTCATCTGTGAACACAGAACAAAAATATTTCTTAAGCAATTCCGCTTTATCCTTATCAGCTTCTACATATTCCCCCCCTGCACCCTTGAGTCTGACAATACCACTTTTGCCCTTCCTCTTCTCACTAATATATCTGAAAAATGTCTTATCCCCCCATTTTATTGCATTGGCTATTTCCTCCTCCTTTTGAATCTTTGCCTTCTTGACTACTTTGCTAGCTTCTCTACGTTTTTCCAAATACAGATGCCTGTCTTCCTCTCTCTGTGATCTCTTGTATTTCATGAAGGCCTCCCTCTTTTTCTTCACTTTTTCAGCTACTTCCTTTGAAAACCATAGCGGTCTCCTGTTCCTTTTGCCTTTATTTACCATTTTAACAAAAAGGTTGGTTGCCTTTAAAATACCCCCTTTCAGTTTTGCCCACTGTTTTTCTACATCCCCCAGCTGTTCCCATCCCACTAACGACTCCCTGAGGTATTGGCCCATCTTCGCAAAGTTAGTCTTCCTAAAGTCTAAGATCCTCACCTTGGAATGGATTCTAACAGCCCTAGTCCTAATACTGCAACACACCATCTGGTGATCACTGGATGCAAAATGATCTCCCACTACAACATCAGAAACACTTTCACCATTGGTAAGCACCAAGTCCAGTATGGCCCCTTCACGTGTGGGGTCTGTTACCAATTGCCTGAATAGTTCTCCCTGTAGAGAATCCAGGATCTCCTTACTTCTAGATGATACTGCAGCAGGAATGTGCCAATCAACATCTGGCATATTGAAATCTCCTATCAGTAGCACTTCCCCTTTCCTAGCAATGCTGCGTATGTCTTCAATTAACACTCTGTCCACCTCTTCCTCTTGTGAGGGAGGTCTGTATATCACACCAATGTAAATAGATTTCTCTTTCCCTCTTTCTAGTTTAACCCACAATGCCTCCTCTCTCCCTTTTAAGCTCTGTAATTCCAAAGCTTTAATAGTAGTTTTTACATATAGTGCCACTCCTCCTCCCCTTCTTCCTACCCTGTCCTTTCTGAATAAAGTATAGCCAGGTATAGTTACATCCCAATCATGGTTTTCTGTGAACCATGTTTCTGTAACTGCCACTAAATCCAAGTCAGCCACTCCCACCAAAGCTTCAACTTCAGGGATCTTATTTCCCATGCTACGGGCATTAATACACACTGCTTTCCATATGTTACCCCTGTTACCCATTTCCATAAAGGTATTTAATGTATCACCTACCTGGGGGCTTTCACGTACCTGGGGGCTTTCTTCACTCATCCCCAACGATTGAAGGATAAGGCGGGATAGAAATACCCTTTAAATAAATAAAATAGTTACCCCCAGTTGAAACCCAAGTTCAATTATCCAGTTCATTGTAAGTGCCTTACTGGCACAATACCGTTATATGTAAACCGCGCTGATTTTTAAGAGTGCGGTATATAAGAACAATAAAATAAATAAATAAATAAACTGGTAATGGAATAAATAAGGGAGGGGACATACTTTATCAATTTGTGAGTATCAGGTTTGGTATTTCCAATCTCCACCCAATCACTCTCTCAAGGAACTATGCCCAATGCCCTAAAGCTCTCCTCGATCCGTCCCATAATAAAAAACAATAAACTTGATCCAAAAGACCCCAACTCTTACAGGCCAATAGCTAGCATACCGCTAATCGCCAAAATAATAGAAAAAAAACATACAACTCCAATTACAAGATTACATTGATGAACATAAACTCCTCGATGCACATCAATTTGGCTTCCGCCCCTTCCATGGAGTTGAAACTCTCCTAATCGCACTAACAGACCTACCCATCAGAGGTACCAATGACAATAACAAAGGTTTCCTTCTCCTCTTCATAGATCTTTCTGCCGCATTTGACAGCATCAACCATAATACACTCATTAACAGACTAGAAAATCTAAAAATAGGAGGTACAGTCCTTGAATGGTTCAAATCATACATCACACACAGATTAATACGGATACAATTAGGTACAGAAACATCAGAAACTTTCCCACAAGGTCAGGGTATCCCCCAAGGATCAGCCCTCTCCGCCCTCCTCTTCAATTTGTACCTCCAGCCCATCACAAATATATTCAAGAAGCACAAAATCAACCATTTCATATACGCAGATGATATCATGCTTGCCATCCCCATAAGCACTAACAACCCCAAATATGATAGCCTTCTCCAATGCATGAACGAAACTACCACATGGCTTGAAGACAATCACTTAAGCATTAATCTCAAAAAAACAGAAGCAATGTTCATAACGAGGAAATCAGACACTGACTACAACTACCCTACTACAATCACAATAAGTAACACACCTATACCTGTTAAAAAGGAGGTAAAATACCTTGGAATAATTATAGACCACTCACTCACCATGATCCCACACATAAAACATACAGTAAAAACCATATTTTATAAACTCAAGACAATACAACATCTGAGACCCCTACTTAACACAGATGACTTTAGATCAGTAGTCAACACCCTCATCACCCCCCATTTCAACTATTGTAATAGTCTCCTAAACGGACTTCCATTAAAGAGCATATACATTCTCCAAAGAGCCCAAAACATATGCGCCAAGATGATCACAAAAGCTAAACTAACAGACCATGTGACCCCAATTCTGTTAGACCTACACTGGCTCCCTATAAACAGCCGAATAAAATATAAAATCCTCCTAACTACTTTCAAAATCATTAATAAAATCTCTCCCTCACAACTATCTACTCTAATACACCTCCCACCAGAAACTAGAACGCGCAGACAGAATGCAATACATTCCCTCAACATAAAAACAAATTTCAGAAAAACTAAAGCGACAACAAGCGATAGAGCTTTCTCCTTTGCTGCCCCCACCCTCTGGAATGAAATACCATTAACACTACGCATGATAAAAGACCTTCATCAATTCAAAAAGGAACTAAAAACCTACCTCTTTACAAAACACTTTGAGATCCCATATCAACAAAAAACCTCTCCAAAACAATCACAGAAACACATCCACAGTACTCAAGACAGAACAAACGATTAACTCAAGAAACCTTACATATTCCACACAACATGCAAAACATTTCACACAACATGCAAAAGATCTACTCAAACTGTCAGCTATATCCCTATTGTAAATAACCACTGGTAATAAACTGTTATTATAACCTGTACATAGTTAACGTTCAAAAATATGTTCACTGTAATTTCACTTGTATATAGTTAAAAACATAATGTTCCTTGTAAATGTATATACATGTATACAAATGTTCTGTTCACTGTTTAATGTAAACCGCCCCTGATCTCTGGAAGGGGCAGTATAGAAGAAACCGTTAAATAAATAAATAAAATAAAATAAATAAATAAATAAGGTCAAGTGAAGGGCAAAAAGCATGTGGGATCAGCTAGAGCTATTTTCCAAGATGGCATTAACAGAAGAGGAGCAAGTGAGGTTGATTCCTGCCCCTGCACCCCCACAAAAGATTTGGGGTAAGCTTAGGCGCAGAGAGTGGTAAGGCAACATTCAGGGGCTTTAGGGGATATTTTTTTAAGGGGTCAGGGCTTCAAGATAGAAGGGATTTGTAAATTGGCTATCTTTGTCCTATATTTAGGGGCTCTTTTACTAAATTTTGTTAGGTTTCTGTCTTTAATGTTTATTAAGTGCGAAAACTAAAGTGCGTGAAGTACAAAACCGCTGTGGTAACTGTTGCATGGTGCAATTATTGCGAGTGCACCTACTGAGGTGGCGTTAGTTGCCACTCCGCAAATTGCTGCATTGACAGCGCATGATCTTTCCCCTGAGCTAACTGCAATGTGCTCTCCACGCCCACCTTCTACCCCTGACCTGCCCATTCACCATCTCAATGCATGATTGGCAATTAGTACGCAAATCAGCACAAGGTAACTGTCATGCCTTTGTGGTCATAGTTACCGTGGGCCCGAGCATGCAGTTACTACACACGAAAATGTGCAATAACTGTTTAGCACACTTTAGTAAAAGGGCCTCTGTAAGGCTGCTACCTGTCTAAAACACTTTAAAAATGCCCCCCTTCCCTGGAATTATAGAGAAAACTTACATGCACGTTTCTGAAAATCCAAAGGTATGCGCATAAGTGCAAATCCTACCCTAGCTCTACCTCTGACAATGCCGGGGTAAAAATATGTGAAACGGCATTACGTGCACACTTTTACGCCATTTACTCAGGCCAGTTTTGCTACAAGCCTTTCCCATGTATAAATCTGCTTTTGTACATAACTGGCTTTTACAGTCACCCTCTTTAATAGCTCAGATTCATTGTATAGTTGCACTGCAGGCTATGTTTTGACATTCTGCAATTACACTTCTCGGCTGTTTGGTCATATGCCTTTCAATTCATCTTACAACACACCTTGATTAAGACCAACAATATACATCTCGATGTGCCAGGGCCGAAGCTCTTGCATTGATTCTCACGAGCAGGCTAGCAGCCCTGGCAGATTGCTTCAGTATACACGTCAACATGTAACAAGTTAATTAGAGCAGAGGAATGGCCTCTTTTGTGCTTAATATTTCTTTCACTACTCTAACTTCAGTTTTTGAGAGCTGAAAGTGGAGACGGAATGAGATGAGACGCTATGGAGTAAGAGTTACAGTTCTGGCAATAGCATTAGTGCTAACAGGTTTTAAGCTGGTACTAGTTCAACCATTTTCCACCTTTCCATTGCACATTCCTGTTTGATTCACCACGGTATAATCTACATATCTAATAAGGAGGTGCACTCTACATCTTAAATAAAATGAGGGCCTGTTGGGGCAGCTTGCCTCTTTGCTATGAAATAGTCCAAAAACTTATTGCAAGCTATGCTGCCTATGCCCTTAATAACTTAGGGGTCAGAATCAAATAAGGGAGAAGCCAAGATGGCGCTGGTTACAGCTTAGTGAGACAGTGTTGGCGTTATGGGTGGAAGGGAAAACGGCTTGTGGTGCCGTCTTCAACCCCTGGTACCTCTACGCCAATTTCTTCAGTTCCTTTGAATGCTTTTGTGCTGAGGCCACCTCGATTCCCAGCTGGTGTGGGGGAGGTAATCCCAGCTGCTGCGACAGTGGAGCCGGAGCGCTCGGCGTCTGCCTCAGATAGTTGTTCTCTCTCCCCGACTTACGCCCGGCTTTGAAGGTGGTGTGCCTGCGACAGCAACAGCAGCTAGTGGCTGGCAGCAGGAAGAATCCTCCTGGCATGGTCCCTCGCCAGAGCAGGGAGGAACTGGTGTGGCTCTGGTGTGCTCTTCGGAGACCTTTACCCCGGATCAGCATCAGTGCACTTTCTCTTGGACGGGTCCAGACGGAGGAATGACTGCGGCAATGAGCGCTGAACCGGCGCCAGCAGAAGTGGAAGATATTCCTGGTTTTGATCTCCAAACCACTTCATTTTCTTTGGAAAAACCTGAAAGTTTCACTCTTGAGTTTATTTGGTAGGCAATTGTTTCACTTGGAGCTGCTATTTTGCCATAGGTGTCTTCCTTGGTAGTGAAGGTACAATCTAATGCTGCTGCGGTGGAACTAGTTTCAACTAAAGGAACTGGTTTACAATCTGAATTGTCTGCAGTACAGTCTAGAGTGGGAGTATTGGAAGAACAGTCTTCACTTTTTGCAAAAAACTTTAACTTTTTAGCGGTAGATCAAACAGTTGGAGAACTTATCTCGAGCCAATAATCTAAGGCTTTTAATTTTCCAAGAGTATCAATGATAACGCCGAGGGATATGTTTAAAGCATATTTAATGGAGACTTGCAATTTCATCAGATTTAATTTCTCGTACTATAAGAGTGTTTTACTTGCTGACTGGGAAACAGTCTGTTCCTTATCGTCACTCCAGTCCAGTCCCTTTACTACTGGGTTGCGCAACCCTTCCAGCAGCTTGGAGGCTGAGCCCAACCTTTTTGGGGATGGAGCGGTATAAATACCACTGGGACCACCCCCCAACTCCAGTATTCTCAGCCTCCAAGCAGCTGGAGGGTTCCGTAAGCCTAGGGCTTACTGGAGTCCTGCCTTATCCTAAGTTAGCTAATTTATCTTAGTTAGTTTTTTGTCTCCTTTTATTTTGCTTAAGGAATTGGTTTTATTTAATTTATTTCTGTACCTTTAATTTTCCTGCATCCTCTCTCCCTCCCCCCCTCCCCCCTCCTCCCCCACCGGGCCGGGCTGGAGACCGGAGGACTTGCCTGAGCTGCCTGCTGCAGGGGGAAGAAGGCTCTCCTTACCTGCTGTGCCGGAGTCCTTTCTTTATTTCCAGGAGCTGCCCTGCCTCGCGCCGAAGCCCCCGAGGCGGCTGAGCGCTGGAGGCAGCGACGCGAGGGAAACCTACTCGCCGGTGCAGCGGGGTGCGGCCTAGCTTCCCGGAGCCCCGAATCAAAAACACCGACAGTTTCGGAGGGCTCACAAGCGGCGGCGTCTGCAGCGCTGGCGACGCAGAGCCCGCCCCTCCCTTCGCAGCGGTCAAACGCCGGAGCTCAGGCAGCGGGCAGACGCGCGATCCTCCGTTCGGACTCCACGTGGCTGAGGCCTAACACGTGTTGAGCCGACGGAGAGCAATCGCGGAGAGGACCCTGCTTGCAGAAAAAGACTTCAAACAGCAAGTATTAGCCGGGATCGGCAGCATTTCCTTGTTTAATGTTAATATTAATTTTACTTTATTTTGCCTACATTTTATTTTAATGTATTGACTGTGAGCTGCCTTTCCTGCAGCCCCAAGGCCATCCCGTTGCCCGCGAAAACGCTAACATCGCTTGGGGGAGGGGACATCGCTGGAAGAGCTTCCCTACAACAGCATTTCTTGTTGCTCATATTATTAGGGGGATTTCCTTTGATTGACCTGTGGGGTAATTGTGGGGTCTTCCTCCTACAGCGTCTTGATTAGACCGGGCCACTTACTCTCCGCCCCATTGATCCTCCTGGAAAGCATGACCACTAAGTCTAAGTGCCCATCCTGTGGCACTCGGAGGGGCACATCCTCTGAGACAGGCATCTGTAGAGCTTGTGCGGCAGTCTCCACCTCCGTAGAGCAAGAACTCAGCTTGCCCATGGCCCAAGGACCTCAAATGCCCGGGGACTCCCTGCAAGCGGAGGTGGGGGTCCAATTACCCCCGACGGCTACCTCTGAGGTTCTCGCACCCCCTCCGTCCCAGTCTACGCCGGATGGGGGGGTCGGAGACCTCTTCTCCCCTGACTTTATCCTATTGCTGCACCAAGCATACTGCATGCGCAAGCAGGGACTTGGGCCAGGCGATACAGCTCCCGCAGCAGAAACCAGACCAGCCAGACTTAGGAGAGCGAGCGGTCAGGATTCAGGGGTACCCTCCAAGCGTACCAGACTAATGAGCGAAGAGATCCTCCCACCCCTTTCTCAGGGCACCCCAGAGGAAGAAGGCTCGGAAAGGGAGCTGGAGGACGAAGAGGAGGAGCTGGAAGAAGGAGAGATCCCAGAGGAGGACCATTCTCGCATTGTTAGAGTTTCTCGCAGAGAAGAGCTCCCTTCCTTAATCAATGAGTCTCTAAAAGCCCTCAACGTAGCCTCTGACTCCCCGGCAGAGGACGAGGCACTAGAAGATCCCTTAATTCAGGCCATCAGAAGGTCCCAGAAAGTTTTCCCTGTCCACAGGGTGGTACGTCAGATGATACAGGAGGAGTGGGATCAACCTGAATCAAACTTGAGAGGAGTTCGAACCATGGCTCGCCTCTACCCTCTTCCAGAGTCAGACAAAGAACTGCTGAAGTCCCCCAGGGTGGATGCAGCGGTATCAGCAGTCACCAAAAAGACCACTATCCCAGTGGAAGGCGCCACGGCCTTAAGAGATGCTCAAGACAGGAAGGTGGATACGCTCCTGAAACAAGCATTTGATATAAGCGCTCTCGCCTTGCAGGCCTCCGTGTCAGGAGCTTGGGTGGCTCGGGCCTGTTTAAGGTGGGCTCAACAGATCCAGACAACAGAGGGATCATCGGCCGAAACACAGGCCAACTCGGCTAGGGTGGAATCTGGAGCAGCCTATTTAGCGGATAGTCAGTATGACCTCATCAGAAGTTTGGCCAAGAACATGGCCTCGGTGGTGGCGGCTAGGCGATATCTTTGGCTAAGAAATTGGGCAGCGGATGCCTCCTCTAAGTCGCGCCTGAGCCGACTCCCCTTTAAGGGGAAGCTGTTATTCGGTGAAGATTTAGAGAAGTTAGTCAAGGATCTGGGGGAGTCCAAGGGAGGCAGACTTCCGGAAGACAGGCAAAAACAGGGGCGCCCCCTTCCCCCAGTGCGTACCCAGCCTAGGGACCCCCGGAGGTTTCGCCCAACTAGGCCAGCCCCCTTTTCCAAGGGCTGTTTTCCCTCAAAGGGTCAAGGCTTCAGGGGGTTCCGTGGAGCTGGAAGAGGTTTTGGCGCAGCCTCTTCCTCCTTCTCGGGCTCCAGAAAACAACAATGAGAAAACGGGGGTCCAGGAGGGAAGGCGCCCGATAGGCGGTCGCTTGACGCTCTTTCTTCCCGCCTGGTCCCGTGTCACGTCTGATCAATGGGTCCTAGAGGTAATCAGAGAAGGCTATGCCCTCGAATTCGCAGATCAAATACCCCCGGCTTTTGTCCGATCCCCCTGCGGATCCGCTGCAAAGAGGGCGGCAGTAGAGGAAACTCTCGCACACCTAAGAGCGCTCGGAGCTGTGATCCCCGTGCCGCCAAACCAGCGCGGCTCAGGTCGATACTCGATCTATTTCGTGGTGCCAAAGAAGGGAGGCTCCTTGCGACCGATCCTGGATCTAAAACAGGTCAATCGCTGCCTCAGAGTGCCACACTTCCGGATGGAGACTCTACGTTCCGTCATAGCAGCCGTCAGGGAAGGGGAGTTCCTAACATCCCTCGACTTGACAGAAGCCTACCTGCATATCCCGGTCAGGAAGTCTCACCAACAGTTCCTGAGGTTCGCCGTCCCAGGAGGCCACTTTCAATTCCAGGCCCTACCCTTCGGCCTAGCTACGGCTCCCAGAACATTTACCAAGGTAATGGTGGTTGTAGCGGCCTTCCTTTGGAAGGAGGGAATATTAGTTCACCCTTACTTAGACGATTGGCTGATCCGGGCAAAGTCCGAAGAAGAAAGTCGCTCGACAACGGCCAGAGTGATCCAGGTCCTAGAGGGCTTGGGGTGGATCATCAACCGAACAAAGAGCAGACTGACTCCCTCCCAGGAACTCGAGTACCTCGGGGCAAGATTCGACACAAACAGCGGCAGAGTGTTCTTGTCACAAACAAGGTCAAGGGATCTAAGACTTCTCGTCTCTCAGTTTCTGGCCAGAAGAAGCCCCTCGGCGTGGCATTATCTTCAACTTCTGGGAACAATGGCGGCGGCAATAGAGGTAGTACCATGGGCCAGGGCCCACATGTGACCATTGCAACGGTCACTGCTGCGGCGGTGGTCGCCCCAGCATCATCCCCTCTCTCTGCAATTACCTTGCGCTCCGCGGACCAAACAGGCACTCCACTGGTGGAGATACCCAAGGAACCTGGATCGCGGGATGCCTCTAGAACCCCCTCAGTGGTTACTGGTGACGACGGATGCCAGCCTATCAGGCTGGGGATTACACTGCGAAGACCGTTTTGTCCAGGGGCGCTGGACACCGTTGGAATCGCAATGGCCCATCAACAGACTGGAATTGCGGGCCGTCACCCTAGCTCTCAAGGCTATCGAAGCCTTAGTACAGGGACGAGCAGTTCGCGTCCTCTCCGACAATGTCACCGCGGTGGCCTACATCAACCACCAGGGAGGCACCAGCAGCCACGCCCTCGAGAAGGAGGCGGACACCCTCTTCCAGTGGGTGGAAGCCCATCTGCAGGCACTTTCGGCTCAACACGTGGCGGGCGCGGACAACGTCACGGCCGACTTCCTCAGCAGGTGCAAGATAGACCACGGAGAGTGGGAACTGGATCAGGAGACCTTCAGCCAAATCGTAGCTCGCTGGGGACTCCCAGTCATGGACCTCATGGCACGCTTCTCGTCAGTCAAGGTGGACAGATTCTTCAGTCGGCGGAAGGAAAGAATGTCAGAGGGCCTGGATGCCCTCTCCCAAAAGTGGCCTCCGGAGGGCCTCCTCTATGTATTCCCCCCTTGGGCTCTCATCGGAAAGCTCCTCCAGCGGGTGGAGGCACACCAAGGATTGGTAATCCTCATAGCCCCGGATTGGCCTCGCCGACCCTGGTACGCGGATCTGGTGAGGATGATCGCCGACCATCCTTGGCGGCTCCCTTGCAAGAGGGATCTGCTAAGTCAAGGTCCGGTACTGATGCCACACGTGGATCGGTTCTCGCTTACGGCTTGGCTATTGAAAGGGCACGGCTCCTGAAACGAGGTTACTCAGGTGCAGTGGTCTCAACTCTGCTGCAAGCCAAGAAGCGCTCGACCTGTCTATCTTACGTACGAGTTTGGCGCATCTTCGAATCCTGGTGCGCGGAGCACCAAAAGAAGCCACTCTCGGCCTCCGTCCCGGAGGTCCTGGAATTCTTGCAGGCAGGGTTGGACAAGGGTCTGGCACACAGCTCCTTAAGGGTCCAGCTCGCGGCCATCGCTTGCTACAGAGGCAAGGTCCGTGGCAAACCCCTTGGGGCCCACGCAGATGTCTCAAGGTTCCTAAGGGCGGTTAGACGCCTACGTCCGCAACGGAGGTCGATCATACCCCCTTGGGACCTTAACCTGGTGCTAAATGCCTTGATCGGGAACCCCTTTGAACCATTAAAGGAGGCCTCCCTAAAAGATCTAACCCTGAAGACTGTCTTCCTAATCGCCATCTGTTCGGCCAGGAGGATCTCGGAACTCCAAGCGCTGTCCGCTCAACCGCCCTTTCTGTCATTTCTCAAGGACAAAGTTGTTCTGCGCACGGTTCCCTCCTTCTTGCCTAAAGTTATATCTCCCTTTCATATGAACCAGACGGTGACCCTCCCGGTCTTCGCCAAAGAAGGGTGGGAAGCCAAGGATAGCAAGCTTCGACTCCTAGACATCCGGAGAACCCTGAAGCGATACCTCTCTCGCACAGCGCCCTTCCGAAAATCCGACCGTCTATTCATTCAGTTCGGGGGCCCACACAAAGGGGAGGCGGCGGCCAAGGCCTCCATCTCTAGATGGATCAGGGAGGCAATAGCTTCCGCCTATATCCTGAAGGGAAAGCGAGTCCCCGCGGGCCTGCGGGCACATTCTACTAGGGCGCAGGCTACCTCTTGGGCGGAATTCAGTCTAGTTCCTCCCCTGGACATATGTAGGGCGGCGACTTGGTCCTCTCTCCATACCTTCACCAAGCACTACAGGTTAGATGTTCAGAGTGCAGCGGACGCTCGTTTTGGCCTAGCGGTTCTTCATTCCAGTATGCCGGACCCCACCCAGGGTTGAACTGCTCGGGTACATCCCAGTAGTAAAGGGACTGGACTGGAGTGACGATAAGGAAATAGTAATTAGATCTTACCTGCTAATTAGTGTTCCTGAAGGAACGACAGTCCAGTCCCTGATCCCTCCCGATTCCGGCTAAAGGTAAAATCTATTGATTATAGGAAAGCATCGGAATGAACGCAGACCTCCGGAACGAAAAGCAGACCATCTGAACGAGCGCAGACCCGCGGCGGCAAGCTCGGGCAAACCCACTCCGCCCGTGCCATCCCTCACACCCTTTCCTACGATATCCAAAAAAAAAAAAAAAAAATATTGTTCATTCTGTAAATAAGTGAGTGCTATATATTTCTTAAAATGTTTTGTTAGGTAGGTTGTGTACAATAGTTGGTTATACATGCTTTTTCAGTCGAATACTGGAGTTGGGGGGTGGTCCCAGTGGTATTTATACCGCTCCATCCCCAAAAAGGTTGGGCTCAGCCTCCAAGCTGCTGGAAGGGTTGCGCAACCCAGTAGTAAAGGGACTGGACTGTCGTTCCTTCAGGAACACTAATTAGCAGGTAAGATCTAATTACTATTTTCGTCTGCTCAAATCGCAGATCAACCTGTTGATGCTTTAAATGTTACTGCTCTATTGGAGTCATCTGCTGAGGAGATCCTTGTTCCTTCAACTTTAGTAGTTACCTTTGCCTTGTTATCAGATAAAGAGTGGCTCTTAAAATTATTCTTTAAGAAAAGACAGTGTCATATATTTTCTTTGAGCCCTCCCAACTGGTTGCTTTCATAAATGCTTGGCGTTTGGAAGCGGCTATTGATTCTCCGCCTGTTGAGACGTAGGTGTATGATATGCTGGGTAGTGCTATAACCCTTTTCTTTCACGGTGTAGAATTGGATAATTTTTTCTTGTTTTAGCTTCTCCCCCTATTGTGAGCTAGGGACAAGCTAGCAGTTTCTTTTTCTTACTTGTGTTAATTTTTCTTGGATTGTTTACTTCTGTTTTGCTTTGTTTTCTTATACAGAAGGTTTTGTTACTTCTTGATTGTTGTAAAATTGCAAAAATAATAAATAAAAAAATAACTTAGGAGTCAATTTTCAAAAGGACTTATCTGGTTAGCAGGTACTGCTAACTTGTTACTTCCCACTGAGAGAGAGAGATGCCGCTGAATAGTTCTTTTGTCCCCCTTGGTACTGTCTGGTTGGTCCATGGGCAGATCCAGAACTTATCTGGATGGTGGCGATTTTTCAGCATTGTTGTGTGCATTGCTTATCTTGATAGTGGCTAAGTATCACTGCTGGCATGAACTGCTAAATCTGGATGCTGGCAACGAATATTTATTTAGCAATGCTTATTTATTGCTTTTCACTGGGTTAAAGTGGTGTGCATTCAGGGATGGTGTATATTTTCCTTGTTCCTGTTTTGTATCTGAGGCAACAGAGGGTTAAGTGGCTTCCTAAGGCCACAAGAACTGCCTGTGAGATTAGAAACCCCAGTCCTTTCAACCCGAGTTTGCTGTCCTCCAGTGGGATTCAAACCCCCAACCTTTCAGCCTGAGACAACTTGCCCAACCACTAGGCCACTCCTCCTCTTCCTTGTATCTAGATTATATTTAATTGTGGCAGACAGCATTAAAAAAACAAACACTGACCATCACTGTTAAATATTGACCTGCCAGTGGTATTTACTGTAGCTCTAATTCATATCAACATGATAAAGCATTCGATGGATTATTGCAAATACATCAGTGTAACTTCGATACTTATTGCCTACTATATGTTTATTGATTCTTCATAAACACTTGACTCTTTTTGTGAAATTTTCATTTGCATATAAAACTATGTAGCCGTTCATGAATTGTAGAGCATTCACACACTGCACCTGGCACAGTCCATGCTTCGAGGGATAAACTTTCCTAATCTACGTCAGGGATGACTTCTCTCTGCTTGGTGTCTCCAATGATGTTTGTTTCACAATAAAACTGCCTCTGAGTATATTTTAACCATCATCGGACAGTCTAGTGGGCAAAATGGTTACTGCTTTTTAAAGGAACACGATGAGGATTGTGAAAAACAATCCATGACCATTTAGGAATCTTTCTCTACTTTGCCATTGTAACTTTCATTCCAGAGCAATTTGTATTGATTCCAGATCTTCTCTAAAGCTTACCTCAGTTGTTCCCAAACTATGAATCATGAGCCCAACTGGGGCCGCAAAATCAATAGATGGGGACATGAGAAACAGGACTGCTCCTCTCCAGTCCGCCCTGTCTCTGGATCTCCATGCAGCCATCTGCCACAGATATTCAACGGCCCCATTCACTCTTCCTACATGGGCTTCCAACTGAACTGAAAATTGTTACCAAGGACTGAGGTTTGTGAGCATGTGGGACCTCACAATCCCTGTCCACTGCTGCTGTGACTAGAGCCAATGTAGCATGGCATGCATAGTAAGCATGTGTGTGTGTGTGGGGGGGGGGGGGGGTTAGTGTTTGAGGAGGGGCACCAAAAGCTACTGTGAGTAACAATCTACTACCTATTCAAGTATGTCTCAATTCTTAGCTTATTCTCCTGTTCGCCACCTATCTGTATCTCTACCATTCCCCTAGATTTACGCTAGCTCCAGTTGTTGTATTGTCTATCTTTATCAAATTGCAAACTCTGATGAGCAAGGGACTGTCTCTTACATGTATACGTATAGTGCTGGCAACACCTTGTAACACTATACCAGTCCTAAGTAGTAGGAAGGAACTGCAATGCAAGTCTCACAAGGCTGGAGATGGTGAGTGTTGCACTTCAGTGTCTTCCTGCATCGCGGCGTCTGAAGGGTTATTAGAGTTGTGCTCATGTCAGCAGAGGTAGGGTGGTGGTGCTGGCAAGCTCAGTGGTGGGGGGGGGGAGGAGGAGAGATGAGATGCTGGACATGGGGGCAGGGCAATGCGCATCAGAATCCATAGTCCATCCTTAGCTGCTGTCATCGCCATTTCTATGCTTTGCATCAGTAAGGGGAAGGAGAGGGGAATAGAGCTCTGCTATTTTGGTCGGCCACTGAGGTCATATGAATTTTCAAGTGTTAAAAATGGAGTCCTCTATTATCTCTTATGCTCAGAATGCGACAGGTTTTTTTCTTTAATTTGCAGTTTCTCCCTTCTAAGAATATTATATTGCCCTGCTAATATTCTTTTGAAATGTTAGAACAAGTAGCTTCATCACTAAAACGGTTTCCATCCTCCTGTGAGAAATGTGTGACTAGACAGTAGCAACAGAAAACATGTTATATCTGCTATCACATATTCAATAAATGCCATCTAATATTCCATATAAACATTTAGTAGCAACAATCTTTTAGAAAAACAGTAAATGTCATTTGTTTGCAAGTCAAAAATGATAACTCAGTTCTTCCAAATAGTTGGCAGATCACACTTGGCATTGTAGATAGCCAGTAAGAGGGAAGACAGAGGAAATTAATGTCTGAGAGAAGGATTCTTTTGACTATCAACAAAATTATTCTTGATATTTTATACTGATAAACTACAAAATAAAGATTTGTAGCCTTATAACTTTATTTGCATGTTTTTTGTGATGCAGGTTTAGGTACTATAAAATTACTGATTCGCTTGGATTCTTGGATTGCAAGACACTGGATTCAAATGAATCCCTAATAGGACATGGTACAGATATAAAATAAAGTTCTGATATGCCACTTCCCTACAGAGATTGCATTTTGAATAAAGTTGTGTACACAGTAGGCTTTTGCTTCTAAATTTTGCTCTATCACCTTTTAAACAGCGTTTGCAGTACTGTCTTTCAAAATGGGGTTTGCGAAAACTGAACAAATTATGGCAGCTCGTACAGCTACAATGGAATTTTCTCTCTGCTGTTTTGCAGATGCAGTCTCTGGGAGGGCAATAAGAATGCAATATTAAATAAATCAATGTTACAATAATGTTAACTTATGCAAAGGGTAACAATGAGGCTATTGAACTGGCACCTAAATAAAAAGGACAGAACATTTTTCAAAAAAAGTAGTGCTGACAACATAAAGAATACAACGAGGATTTATGAATAGGAAAATGCCCATACTAAGCCTGTTAACTTATTCAAGGAGGTCTGGTCCCACCGTAGATCACGAGGCATGAGGATGCGCGATTTGTCTGTCTCCAGAATCTTGCAGTGAGCTACCAGTTTAGATTTTATGAGCTGATTAGCCATAGGGGGTTAGTTTAGGATCTTTATTCACAATTTCCACATGGAAAATGTGGCATTTATTTATTTTATTTCTTTAACTGTTTTTCCATACTGCTCTATCCTTCAGTCAGAGCAGTTTGCATTAAACATGTGCAAATTGATATTTCACAACATATAGACTGGCTCTTAACGTCAGTGGGCCATTTTGCAACCTCTATGTATACATGCTGCCAATTAACTACAGAGGCCATTATATTTATTTAATTTGAATTGAAGAGGGATGGGAGAGAATAAAAGACAACAGCCATGCAAGTTTCTTAGTTTTGCCCATTGATTTTTTTTTCCCACTTGCAGATTTGTGAAATGGCTCCTCTAGCTAGCTTCATGTTTCAGCAAATACATACTCACATTGCCACTATATTAGGCAGACTCATGTTTGGCAGACCATTTTCTAAAATACCACCAGAATCTCAAGGTCTTAATTCTGAACTTCATGTGCTATCTAAAATCTGCCTTTAAATTTGTTAGTGTATATTATGGATTAAATAGCATTTTGTCTCTCTTATTCCCCCTCTTATTTTTTGTCTCTGTCCCCACAATGTGGTCCTTAGCTTATAATATTTATTTTAAAACTGATAATTGCAATCTATGCAAATTGTTGCATTTTTGTTGTTCTGGGACTCTTCCATAGAGAAGGGTAATGTTATCAGCAGTCTAAGTTTGACAAGATATATTACATAATGCATTTTTCTTTCACTTGGGACCATCAATTTCCAGGTCCATCATATGATGCCGCCCTATAAGTCGTCTTTTGTCACCACAAGGCCAACTTTCCCAATGGAGAAAGGTGAATAGTGGTGTACCCCAGGGATCTGTGCTGGGTCCGCTGATTTTTGACATATTCATAAATGACCTGGAAAGTGGAATAACGAGTGAGGTTATCAAATTTGCAGATGACACAAAACTATTTAAAGTTGTGGAAAATTGCAAGAGGATCTTGATAAATTGGAAGACTGGGCATCCAAATGGCAGATGAAATTTAATGTGGACAAGTGCAAAGTTATGCACCTAGGGAAGAACAACCCAAACTATGGTTACACGATGCAAGGTTCCACATTAGGGACCACCACCCAGGAAAAAGATTTAGGCGTCATTGTGGATAACATGTTAAAACCCTCGGCCCAGTGTGCAGCGGCAGCCAAGAGAGCAAATAGAATGTTAGGTATCATAAGGAAAGGAATGGAAAATAAAACAAAAGATATTATAATGCCTCTATATTGTTCCATGGTGAGACCACACCTTGAATATTGTGTGCAATTCTGGTCGCCGTATCTTAAGAGGATATAGCGATATTAGAAAAGGTTCAGAGAAGAGCCACCAAAATGGTAAAGGGGATGGAAGGATACTCCTATGAAGAAAGGCTAAAAAGGTTAGGGCTCTTTAACCTGGAAAAGACAGCTGAGGGCAGATATGATAGACGTCTATAAAATTAATGAACGGAGTGGAACAGGTAAACGTAGATCGATTGTTTACGTTATCAGAATATAGAAAGACTAGGGGCCATGCAATGAAGCTACAGGGTAAACTATTTAAGACTAATAAAAAGAAAATATTTTTTCACTCAACGTGTAATCAAACTCTGGAATTTGTTACCGGAGGATGTGGTAAAGGCTGTTAGTGTAGCTGGGTTTAAAAAAGGTTTTGACAAGTTCCTGGAGGTAAGGTCCATAAACCATTATTAAGAAGGGACCCAGGATATCAATGCTTGACCCAGTACAAGCATTGTGGAACCTGTGTCTTTTGGGGAAACTGCTAGGTATGTATGACCTAGATTGGCCACTGTTGGAAATAGGATACTGGGCTTGATGGACCTTGGTCTGACCCAGTATGGCATATCTTATGTTCTCTTAACTTCACATGGGGATTTTCTCTTAACTTCTATCCCCTTCTACTAGTCATCAGAATCACAGTCCTCATCCAGGGGTCATATACCATAGATCTCTCCCTTGCACAGAAATTATGATGTCACAATGAGGGCGTGTGAATGCTGCCTCCACTAACTGCACTGTCCCAGGAGCAGAATCCTGGAGCTGGGAACCAAAGTCAAGTCATCCGAATGGCGGTGCACAGAATTGTCACTGAACCAATGGGTCTGTGCAGGTATTACATTTCTAACAGGATCTCTGAGATTTATGGTTGCTTTCAGTGTCTCGGGTTCAATAAATAACTGGGACACTTCTCTACTGCTTCCCCCTTCTAGCAAGTTCAAAATAGTGCTTACTTTTAATGACTTAGTTAATCTTAAACAATGTAAATCAGGCCTCAACAAATTCTCATTAAATCCCAGAAATTTAGGAGCCAGCAGCTGAGACCCTTCTGAACACCGAGATTCGAGTAGGGAATCCCCCTCTGAAAAAAAACAGTTCTTTTAGACAATTATTTATTAAGGGTCTTTCCCTATTCTCTGTCTATGTGCAAAAAGGGTTTAGTAAATAAGTCCCTTAAGGTGCCTCTGCATATCACTGGCAAAACCCAGCAGTCTCCCTTCCCCAAATATATTCTCAGCTGTGTGACGGCACCCACTTGATAGGTGAAGCAAAGAAGCAATTGCCTCTTGCTTCACATATCACCATGGCCTGGATCCCCACCAGTCTCTGCCTCTCATACCTTCAGTCTTCATCTAGTCCCCAATCACCACCACCACTTCCAGTCTTTACCCTGTCTCTCTCATGGACTTTGGAGGTTGCCACCTACTTCCCTCGCCTTGTCTGCAGATATTGAAGCAAAGCACACTTGCTACTTCTCCACTGTGATCTGGCTCTCCCACAAAAGCAGAAGTAAGGATGAGGTTGAAAGTACAGGCTGGTTAGTCTAACCTCTGTGGTGGGTAATGGATACACTGCTAAAACGGACAACAGTGAGGTTTGTGGTGTCCAAAGGATTACAGGATCAGAGGCAAAATGAGTTTACCCAGAGGCAGGTCTTGTCAGACAAATCTGATTGATTTCTTTGACTTGGTGACCAGGGAGCTGGACCAAGGAAGAGCCCTAGATGTGGTATACTTAAATTTCAGTACAGCCTTTGACATTGTTCTGCACAGGCGACTTTTAAACAAACTGAGCACCATAGGGATGTACCCTAAAGTCAATGATTGGTTAGAAATTGTTTGAGTGAGTTGTGACAAAGGCTAAAGGTAAGAGGAGCTCACTCTAAGGAGAAAAATGTTACTAGTGGTGTGCTGCAAGGATCGGTCCTTGGTCCAATTCTTATTTAACATCTTTGTTGGTGATATTGCAGAAGGGCTCTCAGGTAACGTTTGCCTTTTTGCGGATGATAACAAAATTTGCAATAGAGTAGACACCCAGGAAGGAGTAGATTACATGAGAAGGGGTCTAGCTAAGCTTGAAGAGTAATCAAGAATTTAGCAGCTGAGATTTAATGCTAAAAAATGCAGGGTCATGCATTTGGGCTGCAAAAATCCAAGGGAGCGGTACAGTGTAGGGGGGCGAAGTACCTCTGTCCAAGAAAGAAAAGCGAGAGTTTGGCATGATTGTTTCTGATGATCTTAAAGTGGCTAAACAGGTAGAAAAGACAATGGTGAAAGCCAGAAGGATGCTTGGATGTATAGGGAGAGGAATGGCCAGTAGAAAAAGGAGGCGATCGTTTTTGATAAGTCTCTGCTGTGACCTCATTTTGAGTATTGTTTGCAATTCTGCAGACCACGCCTTCAAAAAGATATAAACAGAATGGAGTCAGTGCAGAGGGTGGCTACTAAAATGGTTAGTGGTCTTCATTATAAAGCATATGAGGACAGACTTAAGTATCTTAATATGTACACCTTAGAGGAAAGGCGGGATAGAGGTGATATGATTGAGACGTTTAAATACCTCTGTGGCATAAATGCACAGGAGGAGAGCCTCTTTTGATTGAAAGCAAGCTCTACTATTAGGCGACATGGGATGAGGGTGAAAGGGGATAAACTTAGGAGTAATAAGCAGAAATATTTCTTTATAGAAAGGGTGGTAGATACGTATAATAGTCTCCCAATTGTGGTAGTAGAGACAAGGACAGTATCTCTGAATTCAAGATAGCATGGAACAAACACAGAAGATCTCTATAGGAAAAAAAGGGCACTATTGTAGGTGATATGGAAGAGCAGACTAGATAGGCTATGTGGTCTTTTTCTGCCATAATATTTCTAACCTTGAACCACTCTATGAAGGACGTTTATGCTGATCTAGTGGTTTCAACTCAGCAAAGAACTTGGGGGTATAAAATCATAGACACCAAACTGCATTTTCTAAGCACCATGGCAACTAGGAGTCTAGGATTTGACGAGCCCTGACATGAAATAGACTATTTTAATTGATTTGAGACTTTAATACATATATGAGTGATATAATCATTGCCATAAGAACATCAGATTTGCCATATGAGACAAATAGTCCATCAGGTCGAGTATCCTATTTACAACAGCTGTCATTCTAGGTCACAAGCACCTAGAAAGATTTCAAAAGGTAGTTAGATTCCCCCCAGTCCACTTTAGTGATGGTTTATACATTTTTCTTCCAAGAACTTGTCTAAACCATTTTTTTTTTCATTTGAACTTTTTAATGAGAATTTCAGAGAATTACAAATATTACAGATATTACGAATTCAACGTAACATTTATATATATTAATATTTATATAGTCTATTTATTTACTCATATAGAATTTCTCTAGACTATTTTATATCATCCCCTTACCCACCTCCCTCTCACCCATCCCTCCCACTCTCATTCATTCTTCACTCTTCCATCACTGAATTAATATCCTTTCCCCTTTCATCTAATCACCATTGAGCGCTTTTTCTATATCGCTCTCCCTCTTTCTTCCTTCCATTTTCCAACCATTTACACACATTTTCCATTGTTCCTCAGCTTTTCCCCCCGGCCCTCGCCTCATCTCCGTCAATCTATGCATCAAACACATCTCTGCCGCTCTTCTCACAAATCCTGTTTGTGGCACGGTCTTCCCCTGCCAGTGCGGTACTAGTTCACTTCTGGCAGCTACTAAACAATGACGTATCACTCCACTAACTCTTAGAGATTTTGGAGTTGATATACAATATGACAGGATATCGGATACATAAAAAAACCAGAGATTTGCTTAATACACAAATTAGAGGTCTAAACCATTTTTTAAACTCAGCTATACTAACAGCTTTTACTATACCTTCTGGCAATGAATTCCAGAGTTGAATTACATGTTGAATGAAAGAATTTGTTTTCTCTCATTAGTGTTAAATGTGCTACTTTGTAGATTCATTGTGTGTCTTCTAGTCTTTGTATTTTTTGAAGGAGTAAACAACCGATTCATATTTACTTGTTCCACTCCATTCATTATTTTATAGACCACCATCATATCACCCCTAAGCCATCTCTTCTCCAAGTTGAAGAGTCCTAATCTTTTAATCCTTTCTTCATGGGGGTATCCTTCCATCCTCTTTATCATTTTGGTTGCTCTTCTTTGTACCTTTTCTAATTCGACTATATCTTTTTTTTGATACGACAATCAGAATCGCACACAATACTCAAGGTGTGGTTGTTCCATGGATCAATACAGAAGCATTATGATATCTTTTGTTTTGTTCTCCTTTCCTTTCCTTTCCTTATAGTTCCTAGCATTCTATCAGCTTTCATGGCGGCTGTTGCTGCTGCTGCTGCTGGATTTCACCATATTATCCATGATGATGTTTAGATCCTTTTCCTGGATGGTGACTCCTAATATGGAACCTTATGTAGCTATGGTTTGGGTTGTTCTTCCCTAACTGCATAACTATATACTTCCAAATTTGTCTGTCATTTGAATGCTTGGTCTCCATTTTCTCAAGATCCTCTTGCAAATTTTCACAAACTTTTGTGAGTTAACAACTTTGAATAATTTTGTGTTGTCTGCAAATTGATCACTTCACTTGTTCCCATTTCTAGGTCATTTATAAATATGCTATAAAGCAATGGTCCCAGTATAAAATATGTGGGGTTCTCCACTATTCACCTTTCTCCATTAAGAAAATTGGCCATTTAGCCCTACTCTTTAACCAGCTCCCAATCCACAATAGGACACTGCCTCTTCTCCCATTACTTTTTAATTTCCCTAAGAGTCTGTCTTGAGGGGCCTTGTCAAAAGCATTCTGAAAATCCAGATATACTTTATCAATGAGCTCACCTTTATCTTTTTATTTACACCTTTAAACAAAATGTAGCAGATTGGTGAGGAAAGACTTTCCTTGGCTAAATCCATTTTGGCTTTATCCAATTAAACAATGACTATCTGTGGCATTGATGGCAGGCTCACTGGTCTGTACTTTCCCGAATCACCTGGAACCCTTTATAAAAACTGGCATTATGTTGGCCACTCTCCAGTCTTCAGGATAGTGCCACTGAATATCCACATGTGCCACTGGTACATGCCCTGATGCTCAAATATCAAGACTTTCTCGTTTTGGACGCATGATGCAAAGAGACATCATTGAAGGCAAAACTGAAGGTCAATGCAAAAAGGAATACCAGCAATTCAGTGGATCATTACAATAACAGCGGTTATGGATGCCACTGTATCAACAATTAGCTGCCCAACTGAAGATTGAAAACAGTTTAGAACAACTATCTACTATGAGTGTAGACCGACTCAATGGCACTGAAGAACAACAAAATCACAGTATCCCGTTAGTTATCCCTTCCACCAGGTCTCTGAGATGCCAAGTATATCTACTGTACCTCTTCATTCAGTGCTATATATTCTAACTCTCTCCCATATTTATCTTTTAGACTTCTGGCATTTATATACAGGCATTTCAAAGTATGACTTTTGTTCATATTGGCAACTTGATTATCTGACGGGGTAATTTAGAATCTTTGAACTCTATCTGCTTTTTACTAAAAGACACCTGGATAATTTTTCTTTTTTTGCAACCTCTTTATTGGGATATCCTAATCTTCCTGTTTTGGTAGTATCCTTCAAAGATGCACTATTCTATAACATATGCTCATGGGTCACTGTTGGCTTTCCCTGATCGAGTTCTTTAAATTTCTTTATCTCCTTTTCCACCTATATATACAGTACAATTGCATATAAAGCAGATGGAGCAGATTTGCAAAATACTAAGGGGGGTGTGAAAAAGGGCAAATCACAGAGACGTTTCTGAACCCATTTTAGAAATAGAGTATATAGACATCCCCAACACAAGGACGTTCATGTAGAACGTGGGCAGGGAGGGATTGTGGCCTGGAGGAGAAGCAATGGAAATGCACATCTCGGTGCGATTGCAGAATGGCTTAAGCACGTCAGGCCCTGGTTGCTGAGACATCCATGTCTATAGCTGCTCCCAACCATAAATAAGGTGCACATAAATACAAACTCCAAACGTATTACAGACCCACTGCCACATGTCTTAGTATCTGAAAGGCCAACAGGGACATACAGGTTTGATAACATAGTCACCCTACTTCTGAAACTCCCTTGCAGGTACATCCGTACACCCAGTTCTGAGGCCATGCGATTTGGGGAATCCACATTTGTGAAATAGTCTATGTCCATGCACATACCCGGCTTAGCAATCTGCACGGGGCCCATTTCCACAGCTTTGACATGCAGTTTTTGGGATGGAGACAGAGATTTCTGAAGGCACTCCCTTCACCGCTGCCACTCCCACCAGATATTTGAACATTTATGCTCTGGGCTTCACTTCTAAAATCATACTTTAAGCCTGTTCTTCCTTAAAATCATTTGGCAAATCCAACAGATTCCAAAAATATCCTTTAGCAGCCCCGGCTTTCTTGAACTCTGAAATTGTTTAAAATATATCAGGCCGATATCGAGCAGTATTTTATTTGTTTTATTTAACGGGTTTTATACCACTTCATTATAAAGTCAAAACAGTTTACATTATAACTCAGCTCAACGGTTACATTATAACAAGGGCAACAAACTTGGAGTACGAATAAGGTCTGGGGGTAACAATGTTAACGGTGCATGATGTTCATTCTGGGCTATGTGATATTTCCATAATGTTCAGAGAATAAATGTTTTAAGTTTCTCGCGGACGTCTCTTATATCTGTGGTCATTTTTTTAAATGCTGGCCACCGTGGTTAAGGAAAATCCAGGTATTCAGTGGCAGTATCTAGAATGACTGTTGCTGAATATCTGGATTTTGCTGTCAGCTGATTTTCATTTGTCATCTTGATAAACAATCCAAATACACTTAGGACAGGAAAAAAAAGCCGTCTTAAGTTATGCAGATACTTATGCTGCACAGTGGCACTGAAGATCACCACTCTGCAGCCCCTCCTCCTCCTCTGCAGCCTCTCCTCCCCCTCCCCCTCCCAGCTTCACCCAGAGACCATTTCGGCACTATGCAGATAGTGTCATGGTTTTCAGAGGACATGTTCAGTAACACTGTCCAGATAGTGCCATGAATATTGGGCTCACTTACCCAGTTAGGTGGTCCTACTAACCAAATGAGCTCTTTTGAATACCAGGCCCTATAATTTTATCAGATATATCTTTTTAAAATTTTCCAGAAGTAAATTCTACCTAGTCTTCCATGTTTTTTTCTTCATTGTGCCAGCACTACCAGTCTCCTCACTTTGGGGCCACCGCTGTAGGTCATGCTACCCTTTAGCTCAGTGGCTTATTCTTTATATTTTCTGCACTAGTGTTACTTTCATTGAATATTAGCAACGGAAAATCGGCGTAAAACCATTGTGCTAAAGGGTAGAGAACAGGCATGCAAAACACATGCCAATAATTGAATAAAAAAGTTCTTCTGATGTAAAAACTTGATCAAATTTTGCATAGTTTTTTTACTCCTATTGTGATGAATCTTTACATAGTTCAGACTGACATGAAGATGATGTGTGTGCGTGTCGCTTTACCTCAGATCACCCAAGATGCCTGGTAGTTCATGCAGGCCCCCAGACTCGCATGCCCTCCCCTGAACTCCCAAAGGCAACCCCTGATGGCCCCAATGAACCCTGAGATCTCCCATCCTGATCCAACCCCAAGTCCACAAACATAAATGCACCCACCCCCAAAAGGACTCCGGGCCTGATACTCAAAAGCATTTATATGGTAAACTCAGTAAAGTCCCCTAAGTGGGATATTCAGCAGCACTAACATGGTTAGTGCCACTGAATATCCCCAAGAAATGCTGCTGTACACCCCAGTGCTAATCATCAGCGCATATCGGGACATTCCAGAGGCAGCACCCAGGGATAACCATGCAGTGGCGATAATCAGTCACTACCCGGTTATTCCCCAGTGGCAAAAGTTAGGCGCAGCAAAAGCTAACCGGCCACTAGCTTCTGTGCCACGTGAGGCTATGCAACAACCCCAGATATTCAATGACAGTAGCTGGATATGGCCCCAGATTGAATATCCGCAGTTAAGCTTGGTGGCAATGGCTATGCACCTTAGAGACACACAGCCATTGCAAATGAATATTAAGCCTTCCCTTTTCTGGAGCCCTTGATCCCCTGGATCACCCCTGATTTCTCAGAGGTCCTGACCCGACCCCCCCCCCCCCCACATTACCAAACGTTCAGAAACAGAACTTAGCAGCACTATATTTAGCAGCAAAATGGTGGTATCGGATCCCTAGGGGTATAACAGGATGCACCACTAGGTATCAATTTACCAAATAAGACAACACAAGAGAAGCATTGGCTAATCTGGTGCATGCCTCCCAACCTTTGGAAGTGTGAGGAGGGTTGCAGACCATGCTATGGGCTTTCTGGTCAAAATTCTCCTTGAATGGGGTGCCCTAACCTAAAGTGTCTTGGCAAAGACTGTCCTGGGCCAGATAGCCCCAGAGAAGTTTGGAAGATTGGAGGGAGGGTATTGGAGGATCAGAAGGATCAAAGGATTGGAGGGAATCAGCAATGTCAGAGAGGGAGGATCAGGAGATTGAGAGGGATCAAGTTGTCAGAAGTGTTGGGGGGGATGGGTTCTCGGGCATGTCCAGGGGGATCAGGGGCCCACTGGGCCACCAGGACAATATTTCAGGGTAGAGGTAAGGGACAGAAGTCTGATATACTTTTTTTTTTTTTTATACCTTCCTTCCTGAAGGAAGGGAGATATTTACTTGTGATGCAGCAAATGGCTGCATATTACCGCAGTGGTAGGTGCTATTTTTTTCTGACAGCATATGCTTTTTAATACTGCAGTAATTTGCGTATGATTAGTTTACTGCATTGGGAGTAAAACCCGTTTTAGCAGCGCATGTGCTAGAATTCTAAAGCTTAGGCATTCTAATGTAATGCTTAGGGCATCAAAGTGCCAGGTTTTACTTTTCTAGGATACTTTCTAATCATTGTTTGTTTATTTTTAATTAAATAGATCAACAGCTGTCATATGATCTTGTCGTCATTCCTGAACAATTTATGAGAAATCAGGAAACTAAAGATCTTCCAACTATAAATAATAGCGATCAATAAACCACGCTTAGTTTTCACCATTAATATCAAGCAATGATTTAATACCTATTTGACCCTTAATTGCTATATAAACAAAGATTAAGGACACCTACTTTTATTAGAGGGTACTGGGGTATTGCACCTAATGTGCTGATAACACGCCTATTAATGTCCGTTAAGGCAATATCACAGCGTTAATGCCAGGAGCATAGAAAACACGTTCAGGGCAGTTACTGTAGTACATGTGGCCCTTCCATGGCTTGACAATAACATGGGTATATTCAATGCCACCTATGGAGGTGGCGGTGAGTGTACCCATGCCACTTGCCTGCCATGCAAGTCACGCTGCAGTGCTATCTGCATGGTGCTCTTCTAACCCCCTTTACGCTAGTAATGCGCCACCTTGCATCCATAACGCGCCATGGACAGTTAGTGCCAAAATACAGCAGTGCTATCATGGCCTCATGCTAGCTGTCAACGCATGCCCAAAGTGTGTCTTTAGCACACACCAGACCTTCGCTGACAGCTACAGCCCTTTAGTAAAAGGGACCCTTAGCACAAGCTAATGGCTTTAGCATACACTTTCTGCCTCCACAGCCCATTATATTCCTCTGGCTTAGCACACTATAAGCATTATTAAAATAGTCCTTTATCATGAAAGATTTTGGTAAAGGTATGCTATCAGTTTCGAAAACTATAATGTCTTTTTCAAGTAATACAATATTTTATGACTGAGCACATCTCTCTTCTTTGTATGACTGGACACATTTCTTCCTACACTATTACCTCCAACATCATCTGAACTTCAGAAATGTAGTGACTCATCTCTTTATATCTCATAATTAGCTAACATCCCCATATTCTCAAGAGGAGCCTGTCCACTCCCCTTGTCTCTACTAACTCATTTCTCCCCAGCCTGACTCCATTACCTCTCTCCTGAACCTCAACCCAAACCTAGCACTCTTTCTCTCTCCATGCCTTCCTCCCTGGCCCCAGCAGTAGCTCTCAATCATTGGAGTGGAGGAGCAGCCTAATGGTTAGAGCACTGGCTTGAAGACCAAATAACCAGGGTTTGATTCCCACTAGCACTCCTTGTGGCCTTGAGCAAGTCACTCAACCCTCCACTATCTCAGAAGAATCCAAGTTATCAATGTCCCTGTTTAATGTACATTACCAAGTTTAAGTTACAATGTAAACCGCTTTGACTAACATGATAAAGTGATATAAAAAAAACTGTTAAATAAATTAATTCTTACTCTCAACCCTGCCTCCCCGCCCAGCAGTCACTCTTATTCTGAGGCTAGTACATTAAAAACACTGCCTACCTCCCCATGAGCCTCGCCCAGATGGAAATAGAGCCTCTTTTCTGCCAACTCTTTCAGCAGTCCTTGCATATGCTTCCCATGCAGGCTAAGCACTCCCTCTGAAGCCAGTGCCCAGAGTAGTGTTCATATGTGCGCAGATACTCCCTCTGGCAAACAGCCAGTCGGCAGATTTCTCTCTATATCATAGATATGGACGACAACATGTGAAAAGAGAGACACTTGTAAGATCATTGGAAAGATCATATTTTCATTAGGAAATTTACGTGGACGTCCTCTCTGCTGAAAATTACATCGCGCTTATTGAAATTGCAACTAAAAGGAAGCGCTATGAAAAATCAATACGCTTGGAAAATGAATAATTTCTATTCAGCGTGCAATGTTCTAGTATCTATAAAATTGGTGAAGGAGCATTTGGGGCTGATCTCCATAACTGCTTTATAGCCCATTGGTATTATTATTAAATTGAGAGACCTCACATGTATTTGCTGATGGAGCCATCCAGTGCATCAAGGTAACATTCCACCCTTCTATTTTATACTTTTTGAATTTTGGATAAATGCTCCCCTATAGTGACATATTATAACACTGCCAAGCAGAAGCACAAATAAGAACCTAATGGTGGAGTGAAAGATTCTGCTGCTGTAGTTCAACTCCCTTCATTTTCCTGATCATAATGGCATTTGCATAATGTATGAATTCAAATGTTATTGCTGTTAAATAATGCAGGCGTTTTCCCCCATGCCAAAATAAAGCCGTTTCCGAAACAGGCATTTTTTTTGAATGGGTGATTCAGTAGATGTTCCATTTAAAAGTGTGGTTACAGCTCTACTACCATCAGTATTCTGCCTGGAATAATAGCTAGCAGTCCTCAAACACCATTGTGTATATATAGCGCACCATTAAATCTGTAGCGTTTGCCCTCTCCAGAGTATATTAACTTCAAAGTCCAACACTTAACACTCAAGAAATGTGAAAAAAGTTAATGCATATTTTATGAATCAATAATCAATCAGAGTTTACATTTTTAGGAAAATTTTCACCAGCGGCTCTTGGAGTGCAGAAGCACATTTTCTTATAAATCTTTAAAGAATGTGAATTTGATCATAGATATTGTTTTCTAGACTCCTTTTTTGCCATGCAAAGTTGCTAATGTATAAATAATTAGGTACAATCATGCATGGTAAAGGCCCCCGCCTTTCCCTGTTCCACTCTCAAGGTTTGAATTCTCCTTAATGCTGTAAGTAAAATTTTCTGTTTACTACTAGCGTAAATCATTTTTTCTTTGGCTGTATCCTCTCATGAATAGAACACAGTGGTTTCTCTTTGCTTTCTATAAATATTTAAGGTGCATCTAAATGTTGTCTTCTAACTATCCAATCTGTCCTTTCCCATAAAATTGGTATCTTGCCATTCTTATGCAAAGTAGATATAATTTAGGGCTGTTTTCTCAGGCTATAAAATAATCAAACCTTTAATACACAGCTTTTTAATATTTATAGGCAGTCATTGAAACTCTAGATAGTTCCTGCTCTACTTTTCCAGAACCCATGCATTTATTTTATCTTGGTATATGCAATAATATGGGGGATATTTTAGAAACCTTACTCACAGTTTCCATGTGGGAAATCTGGCATTTACACATGGATATGGCAATTTTATAAAGGGCTATCTCCAGGAAAAAGCAGGAATGAGTCTTCACATATGGGTACGTCGGTACCGACGGAGTCTGCGCGGGAACGCTTCCCAGCGTCCAATCAAAGAGCTTTTGGAAGCATCCCACCACGCCTGCGTGCTGCCTTCCCGCCTTTCCCAACTGCCTCTCCTCAGTTTTCGTTTTCCGCGGAGCCGGCAGGACGTCCTCCTGTCACCGCAGAAAATTCTTGTTTTATTTCTTTAGTTTTCTTGTGGTCGCGGCTGTCTTCCTGACGCCACCGGTACTGCCGGTGTTTTCTTTTCTTTTCTTGTAAAATCTTCCTTTTTCACGGGATATTTTTTCTTCATAGTGTCCCACGGTTCCTTAGGCCTTTTAGGCCTCTTCTTTTTCCTTCATGGAACCGCTAGCCACTTTCTCCAAGAAATGTTCAGACTGTGGCGGTACAACTTTATTTTTAGACCCTCGAAGTCGGTGTCTAACCTGCTTGAGTCCTGACAACATTTTGGTGAGAAGAGGTCTTCAACATCGAGGTTCCCTCGATACATGGTTTCCCCCCAACTTCGGGGCACCGTCCCCTCCTTCTTCTACACAGGATCAGGTAACCCACAAACAGTCTGTTAAGACTAGCCAGCCCTCGAGTGGTAGGTCTCATGCACAGCATGTAGACGGCTCTGGCCTTGCCCTCGAGGGCCCACTGGTTTCAGAACCCCGGCAGGAGTCTTCGGTCTCCAAAGCCTTTCAGGGGTTTCAGGTTGTTCCTGGGGTTCACCCCTCACAGAACATACCTGAGCCATGTCCGGTGGTGGCAGCCGCTTTGAGCGGTACCGATACCCCGGCATCGGCACTGGTGTTGGATGAAACACTCCTCACCAGGGATGGTCATCTGGTGTCCTCGGTGCCTTCGGGACCGGTGGATTCTCTCCAGACTGACTTTCCTTTATCGGTACCAACACCGATACTACCACCGACATCGGTACCCTCCAGACGTGCATCGATAGCCTTGCTTTTTTCGATGCCTAGTCTCAAATCGATCTCCAGTCTGGAGGACTGGGTACCGACTCACCTTGGTACCGGCTCTCGGCGGTACCGAAGGCTCGGTTCCGATGATTCGGATCCGCAACTCTCGGTTCCCTCGGGGCCGATTGAGCTGCCCTCGATGCCGAGTTTGGAATCGATCTCTAGTCTGGAAGACTGGGTACCAATACGTTTTGGTACCGACACCGATCGATACCGCTGCCTCGGTACCGAGGATAGCGGCCGAAGGTTTTCGGTTACCCCGGTACCGATTGAACGGTCACTGATTACTGCTCCGATGTCTCTGTTGGGCTCGACTCCAACATCGGTACCGGTATTGGCATCGGTACCGGTATCCACAGTAACATCGTGCCCAACTCCTGCCATGCTTTTTTTCAACAGGATCGCTCCCTTCTATACCAAGCTTGGAGTCGATACCTGGCATGGACAATGTGGTAATGATGGTCGCTGCTCCTGACAACCAGTACCGGCGACCATCCCTTAAGCATTCCACACTGCACTCTGCAGGATCTTCTATTCCCATATATTTGGATAGTTCTGTCGGTGCTCAGGCTAGTTCTTCAGATCTAACCTGTCCAAGGGAGATTCCTGTTGGGGATCCCTCTTTTCAGAGTTTCCTCCTGGATATAGCAAGATCTCTTGCCATTCCTATCCCAGGATATGATCCTGCACAAGGCTCTGTTTCTACCAAAGCAAAGGAGAACATAATGCTTCCTTTGCATCATTCCTTGCAGGATCTCCTTCTAGGAATGTGGGAAACACCTTTAAGGGTACCCCCACCTTCCAGAGCAACTGATCTCTTATATCAGGTGCCCCCCTCTACAGGGTTTCAAAAGACTCAACTTCCTCATCATTCCATAGTAGTGGAATCAGCAATGAGGCGGATAAAGAGTAAGAAAAAGCACTCTTCTTATCCGCCAGGTCGTGAGTCTAAGACACTAGATGCCTTTGGACGTCAGACCTTCCAGACATCTATGCTTTCTGCAAGAATTCTCTCATATATTTTTTATATGAGTCTGTCTCTTGAGGAGGTCACAAAGCAATTACATCTTTTGACTCCTTCTCTTCCAGAGTCCAAGAGTGCAGGCTATTCTTCACTGCTTAAGCATCTCCAGAGTATCTCTTGCTTTCTTACTCGTGCTTCCCTAGACTCTTTTGAGTCTGCTAGCAGGATTTCTGCTATATCTATAGGGGCACGACGTAGAACCTGGCTTCAGGCTTCAAACTTAGACAAATGGGCACAGCAAAGACTGGGACATACTCCTTGTACTGGAGACAATCTTTTCAACAAGGAGTCTTTACGTCAGGTTACTCAGTTGTCCACTGACTTACCTGTTCCTAAGGGCTGTTCTGCACCTTCTTCTGTCCAAGTAGGTAGGAAATGTCCTGCCAAACCTTCTTCCCATAGGAGAAGAAGGTTTTATGCATTTTCCCATCATGCAGATGTTCCCAAACAGGGGAAGCATCGTCCTGGTCTGCAGAATTCAACCTCTCACCAGGCTCAGCAAACCCAGCAGCTGCAGGGTTTCTGATCAATCTTCATCAGATGCTTGGGACTCTGGGGGTTAGAATCCGCAGTTGCTTCTTCTCAATAGAGGCAATCCACTGCTCTCATTCTAAACCCTAGACATGGCTCTCTTCCCAAAAGACATCCATTTTTTCTATGTTCTATGAGCTGTCAGGATGTTCATGCCTATAGAGCACAAGGTTCTCCTCTTCTTCCTGCTAGGGAAAGAGGTCTAACCACTATCAAATGATAGTTCTTGTGCCAGCATGTCTTTTTTCCTTTCTATAGACTCACTACTTTGTAAGTCTTCTTCAGCTCCATTCTTTTTACCTTCTTACCAAGCTGTAAGAGCGGTATTGCTTCACTGGAGGGCTTTTCTTCAGCCTCTCTAGTTTTGTTACTTTTCCAGTGCAGAGTTCTCTTCCCTGAGTTGACTCCTCTTTTTCAATCTTGCTTTGAAGCAGTTCATCAGACATGTCCAGAGTTTTCTACTCCTGTTCTGTCTGTTCTTTCTGTTTTTAAACAGTAACATTCTTTCTGCTGTCTGGCAAGCAGCTGCCAGTGCAGGAGCCTTAATGTTTGGACCACTGGTTATTGTCCACCAGCAACCAAATTTGTCCTCCACTAACATTCTCTCTGGTCTTAGTAGTGGCTCCAAGTCAGTGCTGTCATCTGTCTTGGAAACCTTTTCACTACAAGCTTGTTAGTTGTCTTCTCTTTCTGCCATCTCCATTCCCCTGGGTTTGGCAGCATAGTTGACATAGGTACTGGCTCTCCAGTAGCCAGTTCTATCTCCTCATTCTCCTGCATCGTGCTCTCTGCAGTCCTACAGAGAAGCTCTCCACTATGGGCCCTTGCTAGAGAGCATGGGGTTTTTTTCTCCAACAGCTGTCCTAGATGGCTGGAAAAGGCTTTTTCAGTCATGTCTCCCATGACTAGAAAGGATCTCCTTTTTAATATAAAGGACATAGGCCTTCTCTTACGTGAAAGCTTAAGGAGTTGCCAATTTCATGCTTTGGTCCATAGTATTTCCAATCGGGAATATGCTTTTCTCCTTGCAGCTCGTCCTCATGGTAAGAACGCATGATGCCTCTTTGCCCTTAAGCAGGTCAGCATGGTATCTCATTTTTATGCGTCTCCTGTTCACTTACCATGCTAGAGTTCTAAAATACTTGGGACTTGCTGGCTGCAGACTGATATCATCCTCTGCTTTTCACGTAACCGTCCTGGTTATTTCACTACCTAGCATCCCTGTAGCTCATAACCAGTGGGAACAGATTCTCTATATATCTTCTCAAGTAGGTTCCACCTTCTTGTTGTTAGATGAATCTTTCCTCTCCACATTTTCCAATGTGAATACCGTTCTGTAGGCATATCTCTGTCTGCTTCATTGCAGACACCCATATAGAGGCCTATATATTCATATCTGTAGCATACATCTTACATAAGAACATTAGATAGGCCATACTGGTTCAGACCAAGGTCCATCAAGCCCAGTATTCTGTTTCCAACAGTGGCCAATCTAGGTCATATGTACCTAGCAGTTTCCCCAAGAGACACAAATTCCACAATGCTTGTACTGGGTCAAGCATTGATATCTTCAGTCACTTCTTAATAATGGTTTATGGATCTTTCCTCCAGGAACTTGTCCAAACCTTTTTTAAACCCAGCTACACTAACAGCCTTTACTACATCCTCCGGTAACAAATTCCAGAGTTTGATTACACGTTGAGTGAAAAAATATTTTCTTTTATTAGTCTTAAATAGTTTACCCTGTAGCTTCATTGCATGTCCCCTAGTCTTTCTATATTCTGATAACGTAAACAATTGATCTACATTTACCTGTTCCACTCAGTTCATTAATTTATAGACTTCTATCATATCTCACCTCAGCCGTCTCTTTTCCAGGTTAAAGAGCCCTAACCTTTTTAGCCTTTCTTCATAGGAATATCCTTCCATCCCCTTTACCATTTTGGTGGCTCTTCTCTGAACCTTTTCTAAAATCGCTATATCCTTTTTAAGATACGGCGACCAGAATTGCACACAATATTCAAGGTGAGGTCTCACCATGGAACGATATAGAGGCATTATAATATCTTTTGTTTTATTTTCCATTCCTTTCCTTATCATACCTAGCATTCTATTTGCTCTCTTGGCCGCCACTGCACACTGGGCCGAGGGTTTTAACATGGTATCCACAATGACACCTAAATCTTTTTCCTGGGTGGTAGTTCCTAATGTGGAACCTTGCATCGTGTAACCATAGTTTGGGTTGTTCTTCCCTAGGTGCATAACCTTGCACTTGTCCACATTAAATTTCATCTGCCATTTTGATGCCCAGTCTTCCAATTTATCAAGATCCTCTTGCAATTTTTCACAATCCTCTTGGGTTTTAACAACTTTAAATAGTTTTGTGTCATCTGCAAATTTGATAACCTCACTCGTTATTCCACTTTCCAGGTCATTTATGACTATGTCAAAAAGCAGCGGACCCAGCACAGATCCATGGGGTACACCACTATTCACCTTTCTCCATTGGGAAAATTGGCCATTTAGCCCTACCCTCTGCTTTCTATCTTTTAACCAGTTCCTGATCCACAATAGTACACTGCCTCCTATCCCATGACTCTTTAGTTTTGCCAAAAGTCTCTGATGAGGGACCTTGTCAAAGGCTTTCTGAAAGTCCAGATACACAATATCAACCGACTCACCTTTGTCCACCTGTTTATTCACTCCTTCAAAAAAACAGATTAGTAAGACAAGATCTTCCTTGTCTAAAGCCATGTTGGCTGTCTCCCATTAGGTTGTGACTATCTACATGCTGAGTAATTTTATTCTTTATGATGGTTTCTACCATTTTTCCTGGTACTGACGTCAGGCTCACCAGTCTGTAGTTTCCCGGATCACCCCTGGAACCCTTTTTAAAAATTGGTGTTACATTGGCGATCCTCCAGTCTTCAGGTATTAGAGATGATTTTAATGATAGTTCACAGATTACTGATAGCAGGTCTGCAATCTCATATTTCAGTTCTTTCAATACCCTTGGATGTATACCATCCGGCCCAGGTGATTTGCTACTCTTCAGTTTATCTAATAGTTGTAAGACATCTTCCCGATGTATCGATATTTCCTTCAATTCTTCCACACCTTTAAATACCACTTCAGTCATGGGTAACATCCCTACATCTTCCTCAGTAAAGACCGAAGCAAAGAATTCATTCAGTCTCTCCGCTATCGCCTTGTCGCCTCTTAGTGCTCCTTTAACCCCTTTATCATCTAATGGACCAACTGACTCTCTCACAGGTTTTTTGCTACGAATGTACTTGAAAAGGTCTTTATTTCGCTTTTTTGCTTCTGCAGCAAGCTTCTTCTCAAATTCTCTCTTTGCCTGCCTTATCAATGCCTTGCATTTGACTTGCCAGTGCTTGTGCTGTTTCCAGGTTTCGTCGTTTGGCTCTTTTTTCCATTTCCTGAAAGATGCTTTTTTGGCAACAACAGCCTCTCTGACCTCACCTTTAAACCATGCTGGCAGTTTTTTGGACTTCCTTCCACTTTTCTTAAAGCGTGGAATACAGCTGGTCTGGGCTTCCAAGATAGTATTTTTCAACAACACCCAAGCTTGATGTACGTCTTTAACCTTTGCAACTGCTCCTTTTAGTTTTTTCTTAACTGTTTTCCTCATTTTATCATAGTCTCCCTTTCGAAAGTTAAAAGGTAGTACTGTGGATTTCCTTACTATCCTGCCTCCACTAATTAAATCAAAGGCGATCATGCTATGATCACTATTGCCAAGTGGCCCCAACACCCTTATCTCTTGCACTAGATCTGGTGTTCCACTAAGGACTAGGTCTAATATGGCTTCCCCTCTGGTCGGTTCATGAACCAGCTGCTCCAAGAAGCAGTCATTTATTTCATCTAGGAACTTTATCTCCCTAGCATGTCCTGACGTGACACTGATCCAGTCGATACCGGCGTAATTAAAATCACCCATTATTATTACTGCGCTGTAACTTTTGTTAGCTTCCTTGATTTCTTTGAGCATTTCATCATCCATTTGGTCATTCTGGCCAGGTGCTCGATAGTACACCCCCACTGCCATTGCCTTCCCCCTTTTATATGGAATTTCAATCCATATAGATCCTACAGCAGAATTTGTTTCCTGCAAAACTTTAATCCTTTCTGAGTCAATGCCCTCTCTAACATAGAGCGCACCCCCTCCACCAATTTGATCAGCTCTATCATTACAATATAATTTGTACCCAGGTATCACAGTGTCCCACTGGTTGTCCTCCTTCCACCATGTCTCTGATATTCCAATCATATCTAACCTTTCATTTAGTGCTATATATTCTAACTCTCCCATCGTATTCTTTAGACTTCTAGCATTTGCATACAAGCATTTTAGAGAATGTATTTTATTCATGTTAATTTGCTTATTGTTAGACATGGGTAAATTGGGATCTTTAAGCTCTGTTTGCTCCATACTTGAGGGCATTTGGGCTACTTTACTCTTTTGTGGAACCTCTCTGCTTTTGGTAGTATCCTTCAAGGATACATTCTTCCGAACCATCCGCTCTTGGGCGACTGTCGGCTTTCCCCTAATATCTAGTTTAAAAGCTGCTCTATCTCCTTTTTAAAGGTTAATGCCAGCAGCCTGGTTCCATCCCGGTTAAGGTGAAGCCCATCCCTTCGGAAGAGCCCCTCCTTTCCCCAGAATGTTCCCCAGTTCCTAACAAATCCAAAACCCTCATCTCTGCACCATTGTCTCATCCACGCATTGAGACTCCGGAGCTCTGCCTGCCTTTTGGGTCCTGCGTGTGGAACAGGAAGCATTTCGGAGAATGCTCCCATAGATAGACAGATGTCTATGTCTATCTTTGTGTGTATTTTATGCCCTTCATATCTCACTATAGATATATTCTCATATATCTATCTGTCGAGATATTTACTATGGGTAGATATGTATCCTGCATTTATCTACCTGACTGTCCGGGCTCATATAGCTATATGATTCTGACAGATGGGCTTTACCCATACCTATGCTATCCAGCATGTTTGGGGTTCCACACTCACAACCACTTTTGTGGTAGTTAACAACTTCCACCATAACCTTAAGGTTTACGTACCTCTGAAGCTCTCCATGTTCCAGTATCTCTCCTAGCTGACCCCAGTTAGGAGAGACATTGCGGATCTTCAGCTAATCACAGGCTCTAACGCCTCAGGCGTTTGTCCTTTCTTTTGGGATACAAGGGGTTTCCATACCTTTTCCTCCCACAAGGACTGTGCCTGTTTGTACAATCCGGTCGGCCTTCTCTTTTTGCTCCCAAGGGTGAGCCACTCTGTCGCCAAAAGAGTTCGGCTTTTATCTTAAAGCCTTCCGCTGAAGGCCCACCGTTTTTGGTACTACCCCAGTTCTCACCGGGGTTCCCTCTTACCTTTCAGGAATCTGACCTCCACTCTTTTTTCCTACAGGTTTATTACCTTCACTTCACAGTGAGGTCATCCTTGAGGTTCCTCTACTGGGTTTCCCAGTAGATCCCATGAACCTCCTTACTGCTGTGTAATCCTGTTAGGGGAGGTCCATATTGCAATATTCCTTCAATATCATTGATGATAATTATCATCCACACATGGACTCCTTCTCTGCAGTCCTATGCTAGGTTAGCTGTTCCACAGCACCTTTCTTTCTTCAACTCCTACCCTCCATCCTCAGGATGCCTGGTGTTGTGTGGGATAGCATTTTCCAACCTATAACATGCTGGGACTCCAGGCATCTTAGCTTGGGAGTCCCCATATGTGAAGACTCATTCCTGCTTGTTCCTGGAGATAGCACAGTCACTTACCTGTAACAGGTGATCTCTGGGAACAGCAGGAATAAGTCTTCACAACCCACCCACCTCCCCAGGAGTTGTATCTCTATCTATCTTTCCTTTCCTCTCTCTCTCTCTTTGTCTCAGCTTTAAAACTTAACTGAGGAGAGGCAGTTGGGAAAGGCGGGAAGGCAGCACGCAGGCGTGGTGGGATACTTCCAAAAGCTCTTTGATTGGACGCTGGGAAGCGTTCCCGCACAGACTCCGTCGGTACCGACGTACCCATATGTGAAGACTTATTCCTGCTGTTCCCAGAGATCACCTGTTACAGGTAAGTAACTGTGCTAAATTTGCACATGGATATCCATAATATGTAGAAACTTCAAGGGTGCATGTCAAGGGCATGGCCCGAGCAGGTCAAAAAACTACAATATATTTCCTATTTTATATGTATGTCTAAAATTGCCAACATTGCAATTTACAGCTGCTTCCTGGGATATATAGTTTTAAAAAGAGCTTGTTTAAGCCAGCTTATTGCAGGAGAGATTAAGATAATTATGTTCCTTAATTCTCCATTGTTTTCCCCTTCTAATAAACTATGGTAACTTTTTTTTTTTTTTTTAAACTGGCAGCGAATATACTATAGGTTTGCTCAATAGCAACTTACACTTGTAAGCTACGTGTGCAAATGTTGCACCAACACCATGTATGCTGCTGAGCTGCCTCTTTATTTTTTCCTATGTATTGTGGCAAGGTCAGCTATCCTGAGAGTGGGGGAGGTGAGAAGCATAACGAATTCACCCTAGTTAAGGGTCCCCTTCTAGGAGTGTAGGGAGAGAAAGCCACAGCCAGGTTTCAAAGACAGAAAAACCCCAGCTGGAGCAGGTTTCAGCCAATGACTGATAAAGTAAGAAAGAGGGATTGCAAGCACGAGGACCCAAAACCCTTACTTTAACAAGTGCACTGATTATTCTAATATCAGGAGGCAGGGGGATTACCAACACCTGGGAAAGAAAGAGGTGGGGTTAGAACCCTGGAGGTATAAACCTGGGTTAGATTATGCAGAGAGGGAGAGACAAGAAGGAGAGCAGCCGGGAGAGCATCTGAGACAGAAGCAGAGAGGAGGAGTTGATTCTTGGAGAAGAGCTGAGCTACCTAGAGCTGAGAGAGCTGAATTCCCTGCAACAGGTTGGCAACAGAGGTGGGGACCAGGAAGTGGAGAAGCTTTCAGACCACCAGAGAGGTTGTCAGCTGAGCAGTCTGACCAGGTCGGTGAGTCAGAACCCATGCAGTTGGGAGAACCAGTGTCAGAGTTGGGGGAAGAAGATTGCTTTATGGATTGCTCTCTATGCCAAGCTCTAGACAGGAGGTCTTGAGGAAAAGCTAGCCCTGAAAGAAGTAATTCTCCTTTGAAGTTAACCATATGGCAGAAGCAGTGTGGAGGTAAATTCCTGTCTGTTTTAAAAGGGAAATTTACTGCAACGTAAGCCTGATCAGGAAGCTCTGATTCATGCTTGTTTGTCACCTGTGTTTGAACTGTGCAACGGCAAGAAAAGCCAAGTTAGCTGCTATAAGAGTTTTTGCTTGCTCCTCTCCTATATGAAAAGCCTGCTAAGAGTTTTGATAACAGCTTGGAATGTTTGTTTTGTTCTAAGTTTGGTTTCACGTAGAAATGCAGCCTAGAGAGGTTTTTGAGGCCGGCAGAAACCAAACTGCTGTAGAAGAATTAAGCCTGAATTTTTCTTTATGCTCTGATTAACAAGGGCTAAAAAAGAAAGTGTCAGCCTAGTTTCTAAAGGCAATTGCTTCTGCAAGTAAGAACTTTAAAAAGCCATTTCTGAGTTCTTTTGGTTTGTTTGCCATTATTTGCTGTACCTTAAGCAAATCCTACAGTTATAATCCTGTAAATGATACCTTGAACCTGCTGTGTTTTGTGTTATGGAAATAAACTTTCTGTTACAAGCCTTACCCTCGGTTACCTCAACTACAAACCACCTACTTAAGGCACCAACATATTTTAGCAGTACTACACTTCCCAGAAGCCAACACGAAGAAATTGGCTGCTAGAAGCTGATAGAAGAAGGAATCCTCAACCACCACGCCCCTCGACCACTAGAGGCAAGTGGCTTCGGGCGTTGTGCTTGTGACAGTATAGATCCGTAAAATGACTCCTTCACCTCTGTGTTGGCAAGTACACCTGCGGTCCTGTATGTCCTTAAACATGTGGTGGCCAATTCAGATCTGGGCACCTCCGGTCCGTCTCGATGTCCAGAATCTGGACAGACCAGAATTGCACTTCATTCTGATCCCGCGGGGGCTACACGTCTGGAGCCACGATCCCCAACAGACCCCAAAATGATCCTTTCCCCACTGCCTGACCTCCAATTGGGCCTGCTGTGGCCAGGGCCAGGCTGTGGGGAACCCCCTGCACCCCTTTAATGCCTTTTCCCTGTCTGGAGCGAACGTTGGCTGCCGCCTAGGTGGACTTATTCCACCTCCAAGGTGGAAACGGCCCTGTATGTCCAGGGTAGGGGTCATGCCTCTGGCCCACCCTTGCTCCTCCCTGGGCCTGCCCCTTCCTGCCCCCTTACAGAGCTCTCCGCACATCTCTGCTGTACATGTGAGGAGTTCTGTTTGGGGAATCAGCACCCTGGCATTTAGCGGGGCTATACATCCAACCTGGACGTGTATATCCGATAAATGTGGGTTAGAATTTACCCCATAGTTTTTTAAAGGCTTCAGGTTTGGCAAAGCCTTTTCAAAAATACTGTCAGAATTGTGTATATCTGACTCGACCTCTCAAGTCCAATCTCCACTTACTATCTACAATTTATATTTATATATAATGTGTGTATAATAAAAAAAATAAAAAATAGAAGTCAATCAGCAAACAAGAATTCTAAAAAGAAAAAAAAATAGTATTGAAGGGAAAAAAAAACAAGAATGGCCAGAAATATAAAGAAAGGAGCAATCATAGACTGTGCTTAAACCATCAAAAGCTGTACTTGGTCTAGCGCAAAAACCAGATACTTATAATCATAGTTCCTGTTTGGAGTGGGGGTAACATTATAATAGGATGCCTCTGTGAGAAGCCCAATGCCTAATTTTAAACCTGTTTTGCAAAGGGCCACAGATGCCAATGTGCCTTTGTGCCTTCATACACTATGCTCCCAGATCCAGCCCCCAATAGTGCACAAATGCTGATATACAAATTTGTGCATGTCCTCTATGCATATTTTATAAGCTAGACATGTACATCACCAACTCCAGTTCCATCTTTGCTCCAGTCAAACTATGTCCCAGGAAACACACATGCACAGATTGCATAAAATTAGGCACACACTTTTTACATACATACATTTTACATAGGTACGCAGGTGTACAATTTTATAAAAGTACTTTTCTCAATGTAAAACAGCTATCTCCAGGAACAAGCAGGAATGAGTCTTCACATATGGTATCGTCGGTACCGATGGAGCCTGCGTGGGAACGCTCCCCAGCGTCCAGAAAGAAAGCTTTTGGGAGCATCCCACAGCGCCTGCGCGCTGCCTTCCTGCCTTTCCCAACCGCCTCTCTCCAGTTCTTCTTTTCCGCGGAGCCAGCAGGTCGTGTTGCTGTCACCGCTGAAGAAGTTCTTTATATTTCTTTATTTCTTTGGTTGCGCGTCTGCCTTCTTCGACGTCGGACCGGTACCGCCGGTCTTTTCTTCTTTCTTCTTTAAAAAAAAAACAAAAAAACCTACCGTTCCCACTTCTGTGCATTTTTTTTTTTTTCCCCTTTTGGGCCTTAGGCCTAGAAAATTTTTCCTTATGGAAAAGCCCGCTTCCGGGTTTAAAAAGTGCACGAAGTGCAGCGGTACTCTATCACTGACACCCATGACTGGTGTCTAAAATGTTTGGGTCCTGACCACTCCATCACCGATTGTGAGTCCTGTTCCATGATGTCTAAAAGAGGTCGACAGAATCGAGCGGCCAAGCTCAGAACCCTGTTTCCCTCTGATGCAGCTTCGGTGGCATCGACATCTTCCAAGGCTTCTTCTTCCTCCCATGGATCTCAGGTAACCAAACATAAGTCCAGCTGGTCCTCGAAGGGTAGAACTCCCTCTAAGTATCGAGATGCCTCCGGGCTTGCTCTTGAGGATCCCGCACCGGTAAAATTACCCCGGCGGGAAGCTCCGGTTTCCAAAGCTTTATCTATGGGGTCACAGGTTGACATCAATGGCTCGGCCTCGACCGATCACCTGTTGCCATGTTCTGGGGTACCGGTGGTTTCCACTGGTACCGACATCCAGACATTGGTTGCGTCGATGGATCAGAATATTCTGATCATGCAGCGTGCCATTACGGCATTCATACAAGCTGCGACGCCTCCGGTACCGCAACAAACTCCGTTGTCGGTACCGGTTCCGGCACCGGCACCAATATCTGTTCCAGTGCCGGTACCGATTGCATCGACATCGGCTTCGGTGTCGACTGCAGCGGTACCTTGTTCTATGATGCCCATCGGTACCGAATCGGTACCGATCACTCCCGATGTCGATACCACTCGGTACGCGTATCGGGCTCTGCAGGAGCATCCAGGCAGGCGATACTTCGATTCCTCCGAAGACTCTGATGAATCAGAGGCTTCTGTCGAAGCATCGGTTCTCCTTCCTCAGGAACCCTCTTCTCCAAAAAGAAGAATGTCTCCTCCAGAAGACTTGTCTTTTCAAGACTTCATTAGGGAAGTGGCCAGGGGCCTCTCCATTTCAGTGGCCCCTGAATCAGAGCCTAGAGCCAAGAAATTGGATATTTTACAATATCCTAAGGCTCCTAAAGAGGCAGCTACTTTACCAATTCATGAGATCCTTTATGATCACATGTTGGGCATATGGGAGACACCTCTCACTATCTCCCCTCATTCTCGTAGGTTGGACACCATGTACCGTGTTCCTCTTTGTCCTGGCTTTCATAAGACTCAGCTTCCTCACCAATCTTTTGTGGTGGAGTCTGCTATGAAGAAGATAAAGAGTGCAAAAAGACACTCATCTAATCCTCCAGGAAGGGAATGCAGAACCTTGGATGCTTTTTGCCGGAGAATTTTCCAGGCCAATATGCTTGCTGCCAGAATCAACTCCTATAGTCTCTATATGGGGATGGTTCTAAAGGAAGTTACAGATCATCTGCAAACTTTATCTCCTTTTATCTCAGAAGATAAAAGGGAGGAGTTTCTCACCCGGCTTAAACATGCCCAGGATGTTTCCAAATTTTCCAACCGTGCAGCCTTTGACTCTTTTGAGTGTGCCAGCAGAGCCTCGGCTATTGCCATAGGTGCACGCAGAGTTGCTTGGTTACAAGCTTCTGATTTGAAACCCTGGTTCCAGGATGGATTAGGAAATCTTCCTTGTACAGGTGAAAACCTTTTTGGCAAGGATTGGCAAGCAAAGGCCACTCAGATGGATGCTGAGAATTCTGCCTTAGATAGACTTTCAAAGTCTACTTCTGCTCCTGTTAGAAAAAGGTTGTTCAAAAAGGCTTTCTTTCCCAAAAAGGGGAAATATTATCCTGTTTATGGTCAGCAAGCATCTTCTGCAGGTCGTTTTGCTACAAAGTGTTAGCAACAACCTAAACAAGCCAAGCCTAAGGCTGCAAGGACTGCTACGGCCCAACAGACTCAGCCTCCTCAGGGCCTTTGACTTACATCTAGAGAACTTAGCCTTTCTGGCTCTAGAAGAACCAGAGCCTCTCACCATTCCAGGAAGGTTAGCCCACTTTGCTCCCAGATGGGAACAAGTCACGGCAGAGCAATGGACCCTCTCCATCATAAGGGAGGGGTACAAGCTTCATTTCTTAAACCTTCCTCCTCACACCATGGTGAGACAGTTCAATTCTCCAACATCTCTCCTCGACTTTCTGGGTCAGGAGATTGCTACCCTTCTTGCCCAAAGGGCAATAGAAGAAGTATCCCTTCTTCAACAGGGCTCAGGGTTCTACTCCCCCTATTTTCTTATCCCAAAGAAAACAGGGGGCTACAGACCCATATTAGATCTCAGAGAATTGAACAAGTTTCTATGCAAGGAGAAATTCAAGATGATTTCTCTCGGTGCTCTCCTTCCATACCTTCAGAGTCAGGATTGGCTTTGTTCTCTAGATCTCAAGGATGCGTACACCCATATCCTCATCCATCCAACACACAGAAGGTTCCTTCGGTTCCTTTATCAAGGAAAGCGCTCCCAATACAGAGTGCTTCCTTTCGGTCTGGCCTCTGCTCCAAGAGTGTTCACAAAATGCATGGCATTAGTAGCTGCATTTCTACGCACTCTAGGAATATTTGTATTCCCATATCTGAACGACTGGCTCATCCGAGCTCCGTCCCAGTCAGAGGCCCAGACTTCCCTAGCCTGCACAAGGCGTGTTCTTCAGTATCTGGGACTTGTGATAAACATCCCAAAATCCCATCTCACCCCTACTCAGTCATTAGAGTTCATAGGGGCCTTCCTGGATACAACTGCAAGGGCCTATCTTCCCCAGGCCCGTTGCCTACGCTTGGTGCAGTTAGCCTCACAAATTCAGTTAAAGTCCCATTTAACTGCTCGAGAAATGTTACAATGTGGTTCCTTATGCTTGCCTTCACATGAGGGCAGCTCAGTGGACTCTGTCCACACAATGGACCCAGGCATCAGGCTGCCTGTCAGACAAAATAGCAACCTCCAGTCGCCTCTTCTGGTCTCTCCAGTGGTGGAAGTCCACTCAAAATCTGTTGCTGGGGTCCCCCTTTCAACAGTCAGTACCCCAAGCAACCCTTATAACAGATGCCTCTCCAAGGGGTTGGGGAGCTCATCTACAAGATCTCTCCACCCAGGGAATCTGGTCTCCACAAGAGACATTTCTACATATCAACCTCTTGGAGCTCAGAGCAATTCTTCTAGCTCTGAGTCTTCCACACCCTGCTCAGCTTACAAGACAGTCCTCATCCATATGAACAACCAAGTAGCCATGTTCTACGTGAACAAGCAAGGCGGGACTGGCTCTCTGTCGCTTTGCAACGAAGCTTTGAGATTGTGGGCCTTCGCCAGAGAGCATCAAATTCATTTCGTGGCAGTGTATCTTCCAGGGGTTCAAAACTCTTGGGCAGACAGACTCAGTCGAGTTCTGCTTCCACACGAATGGTCCCTCCATGTGGACCAGATAGCCAGGATCTTCCGAATTTGGGGAACCCTGGACATAGACCTGTTTGCAAGTCCGTGGAATGCCAAACTTCCCCGGTTCTGTTCCAGGATTCCGTGTCAGGGAGTTCAGGCCAGGGATGCCTTCCTCCTCCATTGGGGGCAAGACTTCCTCTAGGCCTTTCCACCCATTCCCCTAATTCCCAAGACACTTTTCAAACTTCAGAGAGACAAGGGGTCTATGATCCTCATAGCACCACATTGGCCACGCCAGGTGTGGTACCCCCTACTTCTGCATCTCTCTCAAGCTCCCTCCCTGGGCTTGGGATCTGCTCCAGACCTCCTGTCCCAGGAGGAGGGAACGTTGTGGCACCCAAATCCCCAGTCTCTTCATCTCAGAGCCTGGTTGCTGAAGGCCTAGACCTTCAAGATTTGCATCTTTCTCAGCAGGTGAAGGATATCCTTCATGCTTCCAGAAAGCCTTCCACTAGACGTTCCTATGCTTTTAAATGGAAAAGGTTTACCATTTGTTGTGCACAGAAGGGTCTTAACCCCCTTGCAATACCTCTGAATTCTTTACTAGAGTATTTGCTGCATTTATCCCATGCAGGCCTTAAAACGAATTCAGTAAGAGTCCATTTGAGTGCTATTGCAGCATCCCTTAAGCCTTTCAATGGACAGCCTATTTCCTCTCATCCTCTTATTGCAAGATTCATGAGAGGCCTTCTTTTAACTAAACCTCCCATTAGACATCCTCCAGTGGCATGGGACTTGAATTTGGTTCTTGGCCAGCTTATGAAGCCACCTTTTGAACCCTTAGCCACTACCTCCTTGAAATTTCTTTCGTGGAAGGTTACTTTTCTCATTGCAGTCACCTCAGCTCGCCGCATCAGTGAGCTGCAGGCCTTGGTGGCTAATTCTCCTTATACAAGGTTCCGTCATGACAATGTAGTCCTCAGGACTAATCCACACTTTATGCCTAAAGTGGTCTCACTTTTTCATCTGAACCAGGAGGTGTATTTACCTGTCTTTTTTTCAGGACCTCATGCATCAAGTGCAGAGAGGAATCTCCATACCCTGGATTGTAAGAGAGCGCTCGCTTTTTACTTACAAAGGACACAGCAACATAGAAAGTCCTCTCAACTCTTTGTTGCTTTTGATCCCTCTCATTTGGGACTTCCAGTCTCTAAGAGAACTCTGTCCAATTGGATTGCTCAGTTTATTTCTTTTCGCCTACCAGAGTAAGAACCTTTCTCTGGAGGGCCATGTCACCGCTCACAATGTGAGGGTCATGGCAGCCTCTATGGCTCACCTGAACTCTGTGTCCATCGACCAAATCTGTCGAGCGGCCACCTGGGCCTCGGTTCATACCTTTACAGCCCATTACTGCTTGGACAAGGACTCCCGCCGGGATGCCTTGTTTGGTCAGGCTGTTCTCAAACACCTGTTCCATACCTAATCAACTCCTACCCCCCATCCCTGGTTGGATGCCCGAGATCCATGAGGGCAGGTAGAGCCCTTCTCAGGGACTCACAACCTTGGAGATCTCCCTGACATCTCTAGCTGGGGAGTCCCCATATGTGAAGACTCATTCCTGCTTGTTCCTGGAGATAGCACAGTTACTTACCTGTAACAGGTGATCTCTGGGAACAGCAGGAATAAGTCTTCACAACCCACCCACCTCCCCGAGGAGTTGTATCTCTCTATCTATCTTTCCTTTGCTCTCTCTCTCTTTGTCTCAGCTTAAAACTCAAACTGGAGAGAGGCAGTTGGGAAAGGCGGGAAGGCAGCGCGCAGGTGCTGTGGGATGCTCCCAAAAGCTTGCTTTCTGGACGCTGGGGAGCGTTCCCGCGCAGGCTCTGTTGGTACCGACGATACCATATGTGAAGACTTATTCCTGCTGTTCCCAGAGATCACCTGTTACAGGTAAGTAACTGCTTTATGCATGGAAAAAGCTTTATATAATTACTGCCATAGTGAACCATTTGTATTTTTGTTACTCCATTGTGAAAAGTCTTTCAAACAGAAAGCAAATTCATTGATCATTTATTTGCAGTTCTTTTATGCCACTATAGGTATCCAAACATCATAGCGGCTTACAATCAAGGAGGGGGAGCCAGATTAACATACACTGAGGACAAAAGATAGGACAGAAATATAAGGGCAAGTGGAATAAGACAACCAGGACAGGTGAAACATAAAGCCAGATGAAAACAAGAAAACCTTTTTTTTTTAATTTATAATCAAGTGAACGATGAATTTGCTTATTTTTCACAAGAATAACAGGAATATGCACCATTCAGTAAAAGAGCTGTGGATCCAATATTCAAAAGGGTTTATCCAGTTAACAGGACCAGAAAAACTCCACTGCACCCAATGTTCAGCGGGATTATCTAGATAGTGCCGTTGAAAATTTCCTCTAATTGCCATGATACTATCCGTATAATGCCAGAGTGATCTGTGGGCAGGGCAATGCTGGGCTAGTAAGCTCGACTGATTATCCACCATCCAATTCCACATTGTCAAAGCATCAGGACATAGTCTGAGCAGGCTGCAAATCGGGCAAGAAGAATTCCCTGATGAAGCTGTGGAAGAATAGTGAAATGGTCAGAGATGGTGGAGAATAGTGTCAAGAAGGTCCTGGATCTACAGCTTGTATATGCAAGGGAGGATCAGACAACTCAGATGCTATTATCTTCCTTCAAATACACATATCTTGGGGACTTTAAAAGCAATTTGAAAAAGCTTTTGGCTGACATAAGAGAGCGATGATAGGAAGTGCTTGAAAGTTTCTACAGCCAATGAATGAGCTCCAGTCAGCGAAAGGATAAGGAGGCTGTAATGTCCCCTCATGTTTATAAGAAGCACTTATAAAGTTAAATATTTAGAATATATGAATGAACTGGATTAAGAAGAGAAGAGTAATAAATGTGTGAAGTCAAGACCTAATTCATCTGCAATCATTTATTTTTGCTTGGTCTAATAAGTTAGCAAAGTGAAAAAATTGCTAAATGGATAACCAGATAAGCCAAAAAAAAGCAGAACCAACTTTGTGTGGTGTGGCTATCTGGACTGCAGCTGAAAATCACAGCTATCCATCTGTCGCTGCTGAAACTCGCCATTCAGTGGAAGCCACAGCCCAGAAAGTCAGCTGAATATCTGGTTTCATTTTGCCCATGGCGGCCAGTATTTACAATAATGCTGACTGCCAAGGGGCTGAATATTGCCTAGTATGATTATACTATATGTATAATACTATTTTATTATGCTCGGTGACATTTTTTTAGATTTATTTGCAGCATTGGCTATACTGCTAGGGGGCCAAGGCTAATCATCTAATATCTAATAACGCTAGTAGTATAATTGTTACACTACTCGTCAAACTGATTGACAGGTGAGATAAGGATGACAGGAGCCAATCAACTTTAACTTTAACTTTATTTCGTACATGATAGACCGCTTGCGTTAAAAACATTTAAGCGGTGTACAAACAATATAAAAAAGGCAGCACTGCAAAACTACGGAAAAGAACGCCAAAAATGATAGGAAAGAAAGAAAAGCATGACAATACAAAAGACGATGAGTAAAAATAAATAAAACATAAATTTAAAACCATGTACATCATTAAAACATAAGTTTAAAAAAAAAAATTATACTATAAAACCATAAAAACAGTCAGCAGTTAACAATATGCAAATTTAGAAATAATAATTAACAATAGTAAAATAAACAAAAAACATGGACAACAATGCCCAACAGAGAGTGAACTGCGAGCAATGATTAACAATGGTAAATAAACAAACAAAAAGACATAGACAAAACCACTCAAACAAGGACAGACAAAGGGGAAAGACAAGACTAACAAACTAGGACAAAGCAGTAACCAGGGACGGCAACAAGATGGAAAATCCAGAGGGGGGGAGGAAAAGTCAGGGAGGGAGATTAAACACTGTTTGGAATAAGTGGGTTTTGAGAGCGGACTTGAACTGAGAATATGAGGGCTCTAAACGGAGGGATGAGGGCAGGGCGTTCCATAAACAAGGACCAAGAAAAAAGAAGGCAGCATGGCGGGTCTTCTCCAAACGGGCATGAGATGGGGACGGTAGAACCAAACGGTTAGCATGAAGAGAGCGAAGTTGGCGGTAGGGTGTATGAAGTAAGATTAAGTCAGCCAAGTATAAAGGGTTATGAGTGTGAAGTGCACGATGAATAAGGATCAAAAGTTTGTAGTGGAACCTAACACAGAGGGGTAACCAATGAAGCTGAATGAGAATGGGAGTAATATGATCGGAACGGCGTTCACTTCCGGTGTATGTCGCACCTTAGGCCACGCCCCTCCCATAGAAGTAAATGGTGAGCTAGCCCCGCCCACTCCCACCCCCAAACTGTTGACAGGCACCAATCAGTGTCCACTTCCGGTGTATGTCCCGCCTTAGGCCATGCCCCCTCCCATAGAAGTGAATGGCCCCGCCCCCACTTGACACGCCCCGCCCCAATGACGACATCATCCAATCAGTGTCCACTTCCGGGTTTGTGCCACGCCCACGCTCTACCCCACAATATGGCATTAGCCAATCAGCACCCACTTGCGTGTTTGTGCCCCACCCACAGCCTCCCACCCTCAACCACGCCCCTGCCTACATCATCGGAAATGACAGCACCGGAAACAGGGTGTCATCAGAAAAGGGCCGTGTCCTTTTCTGATGACCTCAGCAGAAGCAGAGTGACTGACTCCGGAAATGTGTTTTGCTTCTGGTTAATGTTTACATCTGCAAAAAGCAGGAACCCTGGAAAACAAAAAATGCTTTTCCCTCTCCCACTGCCCCAGTTCTTTTTTTCTCACAAAAGATTCTTAGCACAGCACAGGGCTTTTCACAGAGGCACAGACAGGGTAGAAGCTTATCTCCAGGAACAAGCAGGAATGAGTCTTCACATATGGGTACGTCGGTACCGACGGAGCCTGCACAGGGATGCTCCCCAGCATCCAATCAGAAAGCTTTTGGGAGCATCCCTCGCACCTGCGCGCTGACTTCCCGCCTTTCCCACTGTCTCTCCTCAGTTTTCGTTTTTCCGCAGAGTCAACAGGACGTCCTCCTGTCACCGCAGAAACTTTTTTCTTTAAAATCCTTATTTTCTTGTTTTCTTGTGGTCGCGGCTGTCTTTCCCGCCGATACCGGTACCGCCGGTGCTTTATTCTTTTCTTTTTCAAACTTAGAGAAATATTTCTCCTCAGTTTTTTTGTTTTAACTTTTTTGGGCCTACCAAGCCTTTCCAACATGGAGCCTTCTTCCCCTAAGAAGTGCCTTCACTGTGGAAAGTTAGTTTTCTTTTTAGACTCCAATGCTTGGTGTCTAACCTGTTTGGGTCCTGACCGTTTTTCCCCTGATACCTCAGGCTGTATTATTGGGAGAAGACCTTCCCTCTTTCGAGTTTCCCTCGATGCCGTTTTTCCTCCTGAGGTGAGGACACCGGTTTGTTCTTCTCTCCAGGATCAGGTAACCCACAAACAGTCTGTAAAGACTAGCCAATTCTTGAAGGGTAAGTCTCATGCACAGCATGATGACGGCTCCGGCCTTGCCCTCAAGATCCCATTGGCAATAAAACCCCGGCGGGAGTCTTCGGGCTCCAAAGCATTCACGGGGTTTCAGGTTGTTCCTGGGGCTCACCCCTCACAGAACATACCTGAGCCGTGCCAGGGGGTGGCATCCGCTTTGAGCGGTACCGATAACCCAGCACCGGCATCGGTGTCGAGTGCTGCACTCTTCACCAGGGATTGTCATCGAGCATCCTCGCTACCTTCGGGTCCGAGCGATACGACTCAATTTTACTTTCCTGTACATGAGCCGTGCTCGGGGGTGGTATCCGCTTCGAGCGGTACCGATAATCCAGCACCGGCACCGGTGTTGAGTGTCCCACTCTTCACCAGGGATCGTCATCTGGAGTCCTCGGTACCTTCGGGGCCGATCGATACGACCCAGATTGGTTTTCCTGTATCCCAGCCATGCTCGGGGTTGGTACCGGCTTCAAGCGGTACTGATGCATCGGCATCGGTATCGAGTGTTCCACTCTTTACCTGGGATCGTCATCTCGAATCCTTGGTACCTTCGGGACCGATCGATACGACCCAGATGGACTTTCCTATATCTTCACCATGCTCGGGGTTGGTACCGACTTCCAGCGGTACTGATACCCCGACATCGGTGCCGGTGTCGAGTGTTCCTCTCTTCACCGGGCATCATCTTCGAACGTCCTCGGTACCTTCGGTGCCGTTCGATGAGATTCCAATTGACTTTCATGTATCGGCATCGCGGATACCACCACCAACGTCGGTACCCTCTAGACATACATCGATAGACTCCCTCGCTTCGATGCCGAGTCTAGAATCGATATCCAGTCTAGATGACTTGGTACCGACGCGCTTTGGAACCGATCCATATCGTTTCCGGCTACGCAGTACCGAGGATATTCACCAATGCTCTCTGGTTACCTCGGTACCGGTTCAGCAGCCCCCAATTACTGCTTCGATGACATTATCGTCTCCGATACCGGTACCGGTGTCAGGGTCGATTCCTGCAGTTCCATCAATGCCATCGATCCTTTCTGTGCCTAGTTTGGAATCGATACCAGGCACTGACGATGCAGTACTAACTGCTTCAAATCAGAACTGTCAGTACCACTGTCCATCGAGCAGGATTCTTTTTCTGCACCAGTCCACTATATCTTCTGGTGCTCAAGCTGCTCCTTCAACCTCAGCTTGTCCAGGATTAATTCCTATTGGAAATCCTTCTTTTCAGAAGTTTCTCCTTGACATGGCAACCTTTCTTGCCATTCCTATTCCTGGTTTTTCTCTTGACCAAGATCCTGCAGAAAAGGAAAACATAATGCTTCCTTTACATCATTCTTTACAGGATCTTCTTCTGAGGATATGGGAATCACACTTAAGGGTTCCTTTGCCTTCTACAGCCATTAACGTTCTGTATCAGGTACCTCCCTCTCCAGGGTTTCAGAAAAACTTCCACATCATTCCATTGTAGTGGAATCAGCATTGAGGAAGGTAAGAAGCAAGAAGAAGCATTCTTCTTATCCGCCAGGCCGTGCATCTAAAGCACTTGATGCCTTTGGACGTCAAACCTTCCAAACTTCTATGCTGGCTTCAAGAATTATTTCATATATTTTCTATATGAGTCTGACACTTCAGGGGGTCACAGAGCAATTATCTCTTTTGTCTCCTTTTTTGTCAGAACCTAAGACCTCTGACTATTCCTTGCTTATTAATCATAGCAGGAATATCTCTTGGTTCCTTTCTCGTGCTTCCCTAGACTCTTTTGAGTCTGTTTGCAGATCCTCTGCTATTGCCATTGGAGCACGTCGTACTGCCTGGCTGCAGGCTTCAGACTTGAGCAGATGGGCACAACATACACTGGGTAATTCTCCTTGTACTGGAGACAATCTCTTTAATAAAGAGGCTTTACGTCAGGTTGCACATTGCTCCACTGACTTCCCTGGTTCTGGAAACCATCCTAAGCCTTCTTTTTCCCCAGGACGTAAGAAATGTCCTACCAAACCTTCTTTCCCTAAGAAAAGAAAGTTTCACCCTTCTGCCCATCCTCAAGATGTACCCAAGCAAGGGACATCTCATCCAAGTCTGAAGTCTCCAGACTCTAACCAGTCTAATCATAAACAGCAACCATAGGTTCCTGTATGTTGTAATCTACCGGTAACTTCTTCTTAGCAGAAGTTTATTCCTCAAACTCTACACTGTTTTTTTCTTTTTCAGTATGCTACGCTGTTAGGATGCTTGTCCATGGGTTACAGAATTCTCCCCTTCTTGCCACTACGAAGGGAGATTACAACTATCCAATATTACTTTCTGTCCCCACATGGACATCTTTTCCTTCAGCTGCCTTACCATATGGTTAATCACCTTCCAACCCCTCTCTTACAGGGTTTTCCCTGCTGAGTTGGAACCATACTGAAACACTCTCTTCTTCCAGTGTAGACCTTTTGTTATCCTTCTATTCAGACAGGGACGGGAATATCTCCACTCCCTTTGTCTGTTTTCTCCCAGTTTTAATACAGGGGAATCCCTTCTGCTGTTTTGTTCAGTTGCTGTGTATGCAGGAGTTCCGGTGATTGCTTTCATGCTCATTGCAAGCTATTTTTAACTATCTTGCATAATTCTACTCACTGCAGGTTATCTTCTTCTAGCCATATCCTTTCCTGGGATATGGCAACACACCTGACTTCAGTCAGTTTTTTCTCATAATTCTCCTGCACAATGCTCTCTGCAATCTTCAGAGAAGCTTTCTACTTTGGGCCCTTGCTATAGAGCATTGAACTTTGTCTCTGAGGGTTTTCCATATAATAGAAAAAGATTATATAGTCATTCCATGGCTATATAGGTTCTTTATACCCTCTTGTCTCCTATTGTGATACAGAAGACAAGCTTTTTCTGCGTGAATGTCCAAGGAGTTCCCAATCTGGCAGGAATCTACCCCTTTTTCCTTACAGCTTGGCATTATCTTTTCTACTCCACTTGGACAATGCATACTCTTTTACTGTACATGATACCCCTGAGTCCCTTAGCTGGGTCATCCAGGAGTCTTAGTCTATGCGTTTTCTTGTCCTTTGGACATGTCAGAGTCCTTAAGTACTCCTGACGTGCTCTTACCAGACTGCTATTATCCTCTGTTTTTCACACAACCATACTGGTTATCCACTGAAATACATTCCTGCACCATGGAAATATATTCTCTATATATCTTCAGGAGGTTTTCACCCCCTTATTATTAGATGAATCTTTCCCATCACATTCCCCATGTGAATGTTTTTGTGGGGCTCAGTTGCAGGCATGTATCCTCAGACTTATCTTCATGTCTGTATATGTCCTATACATACATGTTTTTGTAATCTGTATGGGCATCAGCCATGCCCATCTATATCGATATCTATATCTATATACCTCTCTCTCTATATATATATATCACATATATCTGGACAGGTATGCACAAATCTATCTATATATATATATATATATATATATATATATATATATATATATATATATATGCCCATTGGGAGATGTCCATAGGACACTAAGTATTACCTACTATCTCCCTAACTGTCTGTGCTATAAAGCTTCTACCTTCTTAAAGGGTCCAGACAGTCAACTTGCCTATTCTCATACGGCTCAGTGAGTGGGAGCGGTTCTACACACAATTACTGCTGTGATGTCAACAGCTTCTATTTTTGTTATAATCCTCCCTATCTATGAAGTATCAAACTTCAAAGTCTTCCTATCTCTTACCAGCTAGGAATGACAGTGTACATCTTCAACATTTCTGAGTACATTCTGTTCTCCTTGGGAATAGGGACTTTTTTCCATACCCCCTCTTCCCTCCCGGACTGGGCTAATTCTCCAGATCGGTCAGTCTTCTTCTTTTAGTCCTCAATGTTAATAACTCTGTACCTAAAAGAGTTTTCAGCTTTTTCCCATAAAGCTTTCCATTGAAGACCTGTCGTTCTTCTCCTGCCCCAGTTGACACCTGGGTCACCTGCCCATTCCAAATTTGGAACTTCATCCTCATTGCTGTGAAGTTACCTTGAAGATTCCGCTACCGCATCTACAGTACACTCCATCATTCTTCTACTTCCTACAATCCAGTAGGTAAGCTCTATATTGTGCTAGTTCATTAAAAAATTTAATGATACTTGACATACATTCTAAAGACTCCTCTCTCCTGTAGTCTTTAGATTTCTGTTCCTTACAGCTCTTTTCTATTCAACTCCTACCCCCCATCCCTCAGGGGATGCCGGGGATCCAAGTTTGGGAAATGCCGTCCTATCCCAGGGATACGCATTTTATGGGATCTCCCCTGGCATCCACAGCTAGGGAGTCCCCATATGTGAAGACTCATTCCTGCTTGTTCCTGGAGATAGCACAGTTACTTACCTGTAACAGGTGATCTCTGGGAATAGCAGGAATTAGTCTTCACAACCCACCCACCTCCCCTAGGAGTTGTATCTATCTATTTATCTCCTTTCCTCTTTCTCTCCTTCTGTCTCAGCTATGAAACTCAACTGAGGAGAGACAGTGGGAAAGGTGGGAAGTCACCGCGCAGGCACGAGGGATGCTCACAAAAGATTTCTGATTGGATGCTGGGGAGCATTCCCGTGCAGGCTCCATCGGTACCGACGTACCCATATGTGAAGACTAATTCCTGCTGTTCCCAGAGATCACCTGTTACAGGTAAGTAACTGTGCTTTCTTTACAAGTGTTAAACCTCAATTAACACATCTTTTGTTAGAGAAACCAGTGCTGTCCATGTGATAGAATTTTGCTTTTAAGACCTCTGGCAAACACAGAAATACAGAGAGAGAGAGAGAGACCTGAGTTCAAATCCCCCTAATACAGCTATTTTTTGGAGAGAGAGAGAGAGCTGAGTTCAAATCCTCCTAATGCAGCTATTTTTAGTGGCTTTGAAAAAACCAATACAGAGAGACAAGTCTGAACATACCTCTAGGGTGTGGTAACACGTGATTGGTTGAAACAAGAGGCCTGTTCTGAGCATGCTCCAGGTGTTCTGAGCATGCTCCTGGTGTAAGGCTGTGTGTCCTGTGTAAGGGGAACATTTTAACACAGAGATTCAAAAAGAAAAAATGGCTCTTTTTGGAACACCAAGCAAACTAGGATCAGCAGAGGTAAGAGAATGACTGACCCCGGAAATGTGTTTTGCTTCTGGTTAACGTTTACATCTGCAAAAAGCAGGAACCCTGGAAAACAAAAAATGCTTTTCTATCTCCCACTGCCCCAGTTCTTTTTTCTCACAAAAGATTCTTAGCACAGGCACAGTGTGGCGCTGCACCCTATCTAGGCGGTTGCCTATAAAAGAGCACTGCGTGCCAACTGTTCTTGTTAAACTGACTTATTACCAGAGCAAATGCTGCTGGGAATTTTTAGTTGTGGTTAATAAGCAGTCCGAGTAGTTTTAGATAATTCACAGGAAACTTATTAATTTTCTTTTGTATCATCAGACTTTAGCAAAGTAAATCTTCTTTAGAACATGAACAAGGTATAACAGAAACAATAATGAACTCAAGTAGCTTTCTTCAGCATACAGGACTAATGCTTCAAACAGTGTTAAGCAAAACACATTTGTAATCCTTTCCTTTTGCTTTCAGCATTCAAAAACCTCAGAGCATTTATCACAGTTCTGAATTTTCTCTTTGGCTAGCAATTCAGCTTTTCCCCTTATGAAAACATAAGCTGTTGAGCAATCCATTAGAAACTCTGTATCCTGCTCCAATCCAGTTAACTCTATCTCCATGTCTTCAGTTTCACCCTGAAACAGCTCTGGATCTTTATTTGCACAATCAGGTTTCAATCGTTGCATTAACTTAAACATTTCATCCCAGGGATTCCCTTTTCTCCCTTCAGGCTCCCTTCATAGGAATATGAGCTGCACGGCTTTGTATTTCTGGGCAAGACACTCACAGGTTTCTGCTGTCTTCCCTGGCTTCTAGGAACAGACTTTCTCTCAAGCTTTCCAGAAGGATAAATCTCCCCTTCTGAATTCTCAGCAGCCTCACTGCTATCTGAGCTGTATTCTACAATTCTCCCAGAGTTTGGGTTCCTACCTTCACAAGGGCTTGCAAACTCTGTACAGCTGTCTCTGGTAGAAGAGCTGTTGTTAGAATCCCTTCTGTGCCGAAGCTCAGACTTTCTCTGCCATTCTCCAGAGCCTCTGGTCAGACTCCTCAGTCTTTCTCTCCTAGACTGTCCAATCTGCGGGGACTCTCTTGGCTTTTGCTTCTTGCCTCTCTGCCATGACTCCCTTGTCTGCCTTGTCCAAGACTCCCGTCTTGACTCTGCTCCTTCTGTTCCTTCCTCTGCTTCTCTCCCTGCTTCTCTCTCTCTCTGCCTTTGATCCTGAGAGCTTAAATGTTTTAGTGTGAGACCCGTTTCCTTACCCTATCCCCCCAGGTGTTTCTCATTTGCACTCTGTGTTGCCATGGAGGCAGGTTGTGGTCTGTACTCAGCACTCTCAATCATGTGGCTTTGCTCTCTAGGTGCTGATTTAAATGAATGCCTGCCTGAGCCATGCTTTAGCTCAGAAGAAAAAGTTTTAAAACCAGCCCTTTTTCTATACTTGTCAGAAGCCTCATTACCACAACAGACAGGGTAGAAGCTTTTCTTTACAAATGTTAAACCTCAATTAACACATCTTTTGTTAGAGAAACCAGTGCTGTCCATGTGATAGAATTTTGCTTTTAAGACCTCATGGTTTGAGAGAAATATTCTGGCAAACACAGTGCAGTTCAGACTGAAATACAGAGAGAGAGAGAGAGAGAGCTGAGTTCAAATCCCCCTAATACAGCTATTTTTTGGAGAGAGAGCTGAGTTCAAACACAGCCACAGCTATTTTTTAGTAGCTTTGTAAAAAACAATACAGAGAGACAAGTCTGAACATGCCTCTCTAGGGTGTGGTAACACGTGATTGGTTGAAACAAGAGGTCTGTTCTGAGCATGCTCCTGGTGTTAGGCTGTGTCCCCTGTGTGGGAGAACATTTTAACACACAGATTCAAAAAGAAAAAATGGCTCTTTTTGGAACACCAAGCAGAATTTCCAGCAGGGCACACAGCATTAATTACTTCCTTAAGGACCAGAACACCAAATATTACACCGCTGCAGATGTAGAAACAAACTGTTTATTGAAAGAACTAGGATCAGCAGAGGTAAGAGAAGGGGTTTTTTTTGGTAGAAAGGTGTTGTAATGAATCTCCGCTCATACAAGAGCTAGAGGACATACAGACAACCAATCTACGCTGTTTGTGCTTTCTCTGTACATATCAAAGGGAAGCGCTTGATGTCATAGCCAGCCAAAAGGATTACATAAAACCTGATGAAATAAACACATTTAAATCTGCTATACAAGCAACGTTGGGCTGTATTATCAGGAAATGCTGGCAGGGCATTATGCATAGAGACTGTGCAGCTTGTGTAATACATGCTCCAGGGCAAAAGACATCATGATTGTCTGACACAAGGAAATACAACAGAAAATCCATAAAACTTGTAGCAGGTTGTGTCTAGGACCTATTGTAAATGTTGCCATGATTGTTGGTCATAAAATGAAAGCAACTGCCCTAGTTTATGAAAAGTTGAATTTTTTGTTTTCTCTTCAAAGATTTTAATACCAGTAGAAATCCAGGACAACTGCTCAATATTTTGCTTAGATCGGTGGCAGACGGCGATATGTAGCTAGTAGAAGGTTTAATCTGTGACAGAGATTATGGATTGTTCTTTAAAAAACACCAAGTTCTGTAAAAATTGACTTTTTATGAAAATGTATGTATTTCCAGAATCTATTAGCCGAACATACAGATGAACAAAAATTATATGTATGCCTTTATATTTTTTTTAAAAAACTTGTAATGCTCAAATGAATCATTTCACAAGATGAAAACATTTTATTTGAAATAAAACATTTTGAACCTATGTGTGGTGTGTATTAGGAATGCCTAGTTAATCAATAGGTGTGCCTTACACAATAGGCCATATGATAAGAATGTGGAGAGCAGAGCTCTATTGTAGAACTAAAATCCACTTAAGACGTCTGGGGATGGGGGTATGTGTATTAGCCACATACACAATATATAGCATCTGTTACAATGTACTGTCTGCGAAAAAAAAGGCAGTGTGAATTAGCCAGGTCTTATGATAAGATTATGAGATCCAGAGATATTTCAGTTAAAGAGTCTGGGGGGCTGTAAATCCCATGAAAAGAATTTCATTTTAAAAAGCTGCAGTATATTTCAGCAGCCAGAAGAGATCACATAGTCTCTCTACAGCCTGTATCATCTGCAATTCTTCTTCAGACATGGTGGGTAGATATGAGTCTTACTTTTTTTAAAAATATTGTTGGCTATGTAATGTTTCTGTCTCTTATGATTGTCTTTAAAAAAAAAATAGGAGCAGAAAAAGGGGGTTACAAATAAACTCTCTTACAAAAAGAAGACAGCAAAGAAAGTTAAAAGGTATGTCATGTGTGTTTTAATTTTCCAGCAGCTATGCTCTTTATAATGTGTCTTATGGTTTTTTTTAAATATTAAAGACCAGGAAGCTGCTACAAAACAAGATGACCAGCCTAATCAACAGACGACACCTTACAGAAAGCCAAAAGACAAGCAGAATAGTGAGTATTCCACTTTTATTCGGCACCTAGATTTTAAGGCCGCTGTAAAAGAAAAAAAGTATTAGCCCCTACGTTTTTCTTTTTCAGATCGAGAAAGTGTTAGACTTCTCTCCCATAGCCATTGGTTTTCTAACAGGAAAAGATCACACAGCGAAAGTTTTTCTGCCGGTGAATCTACACACGCCGGTACAGAATACAGAGGGCGTGGTGATGCCGTATCTTTGATCACAGTGTTTCAGAGGACAGCGCAAATAATCATGCATTAGGCCCCGCTGAAGAATCAGAACCAGTTAGCTATTTTCAGTTTGTGAAAAGGTGGGATCGTAATTTGGACATGTTTAATGGTGTAATTTATTCAGAGGACTTTCTGTTTATTAATTTAGACAGGGTAACATCATTATCTGAGGCTCAATTCGCCATTCGGCAAGGTATCCAGCATATTCTGGATGAGGTTAGCAGCAGGGTTTCACCCGGTGATTATGTACAGGTGCATCTACACTCATCTCCTTTTCACAATTCCTTGTATTCTGGAAAGTTAAACCCAGAAGCATTAGACGCTGACGATTTCTTAAATCAGTTCGCTAAACTCCTTCAGAGTCACAGAGAAATCCAGGTTTGTGATATATTCCGTGTTGTTGTACTTGTCATAAGAAGTCGGGGTGGGGGAGCTCGTAGGGTCTTAAAGACTATACCGTTTAGCCATATTATTCATAAGAAAAGGGTGTATTTGATAGACTTGAATAACACTGATAATAACCTGTGTTTTGCAGGTAGCCTCACAGCCCTCATGTCACAGGTAAAAATGACAGATGTCGAATTGTTAGAAGGTGCTAAAAAACTACATAATGAATTGGGGTGGCCGGTACATAGAAAAGTCATGCTCGATGATGTAGCAATATTTGAACAGCATTTAAAGATAAACATATGCGTTGTGCTTTACACAAATTCACGGGGTTTGTTTTAAGATATCAGACAGACCTGTGTTCCCTAAGACTGTGTTCTTGTTGCTACACGATGACCATTTCTATGGTATAATCGATGTCAAAAAATTCTATGGGGAGCGCAACTTCTGTAGTTACTGTCAGAAACCGTACAGTCACGATCATAATTGCACATTGTGGTGCCGTCTTTGTTTGACACTAACGTCTGCAAATAATGTTGGTGTACAACAGAGATGCCCTAATTGCAAACTCTTTTGATGTTCTAAAGAGTGTTTAGATAGACACCCGTATTTGGTTCTGAAAAAAGAAGTGGCGTGTTTATCTAAGATACTGTGCCAGAAATGTGAGTCTTATGTGGACAAGAAACATAAGTGCAAGGGCCGGCATTGTAAACTATGTCATGAACCCCTAACCGGGGACGGCGTCCACTTAGGTTTTATGACCCCTATTGGTAAAACTGAAACATCTGAAAAGTATATTTTTTATGATTGTGAATGTATGCAAGAAACAGGCTGGCATGTCCCTAATTACATATATGCGAAGGACGTAAATGATGAAAGAAACTGGGAATTCAAGGGTCTCGAATGTATTTCTGCCTTTATACAGATTTTTTGTGACAAAAAAAATCTGATAATCTCTTTTCCGAATACATCAACATGCACCTCCGTCAAAAACAAGAGGCTTCTGGCTACCCTCGATGGTGCAATGATACTGAAAAACAAAATGTGTACATAGCTAATTTCTTTAGAAAAGAGATTATCAGACTTTTGCTCGAAATGCCAGATTTCATAGATTTCAACAACCACATACCCTTTTGCAATGGCTAAATTCATCTCCACCGTACACCAAGTCCCCACAAAAGCTCTCTCCTCATCTCTGTAGGCACACATTTCCTGTTGCCGTGTGTCAGCACACGTATGACACAGTGGAAACATAAGCTTGCCGCCCAACCGTATGGGTAACACCGGGAAAAAGAGCTTTCGTTGTGGATATACTTTTGCTTTTATAAAACCAAAGTACTTTGTAGGGGGACCAAATTTGTCATAAATGATTTTTGGATGGCCTATTGGATATTCCTTTGTTTTATTGACAAAAGGGTATAGGCTGGTAAAATCATAGTAGTGTATTTTTTCCCCAGGTCTTGTTTTGTGGTACAGACAAATGGCATTTGTTCTACCCCCAAAAAGGGCATCTCGTGGAATCAGAGGTTGCGGCAATGCGGAGTCAGCCAGGAAATCTGCACAGCCCCCGTCATTTTCTTTTACCATCTGCTTCCACTCGTGCTCCCCATAGACTTATGACCTTGAAGCCCCGGCTTTCCAGGAATGCAGCTTTTAGCTGTGTTTTGTAATAAAGAAAACCATAGGTCGTGGCTGTTACATGATTCTGGTCTTTATCGTTATAACAACTCGGACAGCCGTGATGAAAACAACCATTAAATTCAAAAGCTGTTTCTACCCCATCGATCACGGCATAGCCATCAAGAAAATAAGACCCCACCTTTTTTTCGCCACCTTTCAGAGCATGTGTGATCTGTATATTTTCTTTGGCCTCTACATACAACAACCATTGAATGGAGGGGGGATGAATATCTCTTTGTCTGCCGGTGATAGTTATCTGGTGGAATGAGTGCCACAGTCTTGGGTTCTAAAAACATTAATCTGAACATAGCCATACATATAGATGCAAGGGTTATAGATTGGAAAGGGTCTAAACACCAGGCCAGCCGCAAAATAGATACATCCTGCTGGCAGTAATAAGCCAGCTCTTTTTGCAAATTAAAAGTTTTATGCTGATTGTCCTTGTACCATTGTAAAAATTCCTCTTTTTCTTCAGGCAACATGTTACCCACACCGTAATGTTCAACACCCGGCATGGGGCCCACATAATTTTGATTTTCCAGAGTATTAAAAAAGTGTGGAAAGTACCCCTTGCTGTCTGTAAAACCCATGGCTTGCAGAAGTTTGCTAAGTTTCATAGGCAGGAAATATAGAGTCTATAAAACGGATAGTCAAAGGTTCAACGGTAATTTGTAAAAGTTTAGCACCTAGAGAGGCATGTTCAGACTTGTCTCTCCGTATTGTTTTTTTCAAAGCCACTAAAAAATAGCTGTGGCTGTGTTTGAACTCAGCTCTCTCTCCAAAAATAGCTGCATTAGGGGGATTTGAACTCAGCTCTCTCTCTCTCTGTATTTCAGTCTGAACTTCACTGTGTTTGCCAGAATATTTCTCTCTAACCATGAGGTCTTAAAAGCAAACTTCTATCACATGGACAGCACTGGTTTCTCTAACAAAAGATGTGTTAATTGAGGTTTAACATTTGTAAAGAAAAGCTTCTACCCTGTCTGTGCCTGTGCTAAGAATCTTTTGTGAGAAAAAAGAACTGGGGCAGTGGGAGAGAGAAAAGCATTTTTTGTTTTCCAGGGTTCCTGCTTTTTGCAGATGTAAACATTAACCAGAAGCAAAACACATTTCCGGAGTCAGTCACTCTGCTTCCGCTGAGGTCATCGGAAAAGGACACGGCCCTTTTCTGATGACACCCAGTTTCCGATGATTTCAGCAAAAAGGGACAGTCCATTTCTGATGACACCCTGTTTCCGGTGATGTCATTTCCGATGATGTAGGCAGGGGCGTGGTTGAGGGTGGGAGGCTGTGGGTGGGGCACAAACCCACAAGTGGGTGCTGATTGGCTAATGCCATATTGTGGGGCGGAGCGTGGGCGTGGCACAAACCCGGAAGTGGATGCTGATTGGATGATGTCATCCTTAGGGCGGGGCGTGTCAAGTGGGGGCGGTGGCTATGCCTGGGGGCAGGAGTGGGCGGGCTAACTCACCATTCACTTCTATGGGAGGGGTGTGGCCTAAGGCGGGACATACACCGGAAGTGGACGCTGATTGGTGCCTGTCAACAGTTTGGGGGGGGCGGGAGTGGGGGGGGCTAACTCACCATTTACTTCTATGGGGGCGTGGCCTAAGGCAGGACATACACCGGAAGTGAACGCTGATTGGCTCATGTCATCCTTATCTCACCTGTCAATCAGCTTATCTCACCTCTCAATCAGTTTGACGAGTAGTGTACCCATTATACTACTAACGCTATATTCTTAAAAAGGATATAGCGTTATTAGAAAAGGTTCAGAGAAGAGCCACCAAAATGGTAAAGGAGATGGAAGGATACTCCTATGAAGAAAGGCTAAAAAGGTTAGGGCTCTTTAACCTGGAAAAGAGACGGCTGAGGGGAGATATGATAGAAGTCTATAAATCAATGAACGGGGTGGAACGGGTAAACGTAGATAGATTGTTTACGTTATCAGAATATAGAAAGACTAGGGGACATGCAATGAAGCTACAGGGTAAACTATTTAAGACTAATAAAAGAAAATAGTTTTTCACTCAACGTGTAATCAAACTCTGGAATTTGTTACCGGAGGATGTTAGTGTAGCTAGGTTTAAAGAAGGTTTGGACAAGTTCCTGGTGGAAAGGTACATAAACCATTATTAAGAATGGACCCAGGATATCAGTGCTTGACCCAATACAAGCATTGTGGAACCTGTGTCTTTTGGGGAAACTGCTAGGTACGTATGACCTAGATTGGCCACTGTTGGAAACAGGATACTGGGCTTGATTGACCTTGGTCTGACCCAGTATAGCATATCTTATGTTCTTATGTTATCTCTTCAAACTTTCATAGACATTCAAAATAGCCCAAGAAAAGATTTAGTGGCTGATATTCAATAACACTTATCCGGTTAGCAGCACCTGCAGACCAGGTAAGCGCCAGCCAGCAAGATATTCAGCATAGAGCAGCTGAATATTTCCTCTGGCCTCCTTTCCACTATCCAGATAGTGGCAGGGCTGTCCTTGAGCTGAGCTTGGCTGGAGCCAGCACATCTGGATAAAGGCAATATTCAACTGCACATATCCAGATAAATTAGCTGGACAGATTTAGGACATATAAAAAGCTGCCACACTGACCGCTCTTTCTGGATATTCCGTGCCAACCACTATCCGGATACTAGGGCTGAGTAAACACTATGACTAGCGTATAAAGAAAACGCCGATTGCAGCATTTCAATATTGAGCAGGAAATAGAGCTCATTTATACTGTCCATTTTTGGATCCCATTCCTGTCCATATCTAGCATTTAACACCCCCTCCCCACACACAGACGGGAAACTCGAGTATGGCCTTCCCTTAATTATTATACTATTATTTATTTCATTTTACCCATTAATTTACTTTGCGCTTTACAATTGATTCAAAATTCTGTTAGACTTACATTCAGTTTGTGCAAATGGATCATGTTTCTTTATATTATGCTATATTACACTGGTTACAAGTCAAGCAGCATATACCTTTTAAGAGTCCATGTAGGATTTATCAAATATTGCATGCTGAATTCTTTATAGAACTGTCTACTTTGTTGACTCTCTGTGTTCCATCATATGCTCTCCACTCAAGTCAGCATGCTTTATTGGATGCGTCTTTGGTGCAATTTCTAGAGAAGGCGACTGAAAACAATTGTGAAATTTTTCGTTTGCAAGCCCAATCAGTTAGAATTCAGTCTCGCTATCTATTTATCAATAAAAATATTTATCTGCGCTTTTGAAAGGCCTTGAAACCCAATCTATTTTTATAGCTTTTATAAGCGTGCTGCTGTTTTTTTGTTTATATTGTGTGTGTTTTGTTGTAACCCACTCAGTAATTTTATTGATTAGCATGAGAAGTATGAATTTATGAAAATGAAATGAAATGAAATTCATTTTCCCAAGGCCTCTATATTTGTCTTTTGAAAAGCAATGACAGGAGGAAAGTGCTGCTTGTGTTACTACGTTTATCTGCTGACTCTTGGATCCCTGGTCACCACAGGGAGGAGGAGTTAAAGCACTGATGTCACCCTTGCCGAGTTTAAAACCACTGGCCTCCACAAGACGCGACCGCGGGCATGTGTCTACGGGTGCCTATCCAAAGGGGCATGTCAAAAGGGGCTCGTCTTGCCCCTTTAGAGCCCCTTTGGAACCCCTTCGGAGCCTGGAGGAGTGGAAATGTGACCAGAGGTGCCTATGAGCAAGAGGAAAAAGAGGACTTTCCCTGCCGCTTCGGTGATAGCGGTTAAAGTTGTGGGCCCAGTGGATCGCCATTTTCAAAATATGACACCGGAGGGAGCCACAGCAGATTTAGATAGGTCTTATGGAACTGTAAGTACGCCTTCCGATGTGTCAGCCTCCATAATGGGTTTAACAACGCCTAACCAGAAGGGTTTGACTTTAAAGGCGGATGCTTTCTCTAGGAATATAGAAGGGGTTGGTACTGTGCCTCATATCTTGGTCGGACTCTGAGCTGAATGGACCTGTTATACTTTTTACTATGGTGAAAATGCCATCTCCTCTTTGTTTTTCATCTAATCTGCCAACTGTGTGACATCTGGGAGGTGATGACTCACACTGAAGTATCACTGCAATCTTCTCTCACTGATGTCTCACAGTTTTCTTCTGATATTGTGAGGAAGTTAGCAGATCAGGATGTTAAGATTTCTGAATGTAAATCCTCAATAATTAAATTAGGAGGCAATATGATCTGTCCCAAGCTGCTCTCTCATCTTCTATATGGGATAGATCTATTTGCATTGGTGTGATATACAGACCTCCCTCACAGAAGGAAGAGGTGAATGGAGAGTTAATTGAAGACATGCGCAGCATTGCTAGGAAAGGGAGGGTAAGTGTTAAGGGATTTCAATATGTCAGATGTTGACTGGCACATTCCTGCTGCAGTATCATCTAGAAGTAAGGAGATCCTGGACTCTCTACAGGGAGAACTATTCAGGCAACTGGTAACAGAATCCACATGTGAAGGGGCCATACTGGACTTGGTGCTTACCAATGGTGAAAGTGTTTCTGATATTATAGTGGGAGATCATTTTGCATCCAGTGATCATCAGATGGTGTGGTTCAATATTAGGACTAGGGCTGTTAAAATCCATTCAAAAGCAAGGATCTTAGACTTTAGGAAAACTAACTTTGCCAAGATGGGCCAATACCTCAGGGAGCGGGATGGGAACAGTTGGGGGATGTAGAAAAACAGTGGGCAAAACTGAAAGGCGATATTTTAAGGGCAACCAACCCGTTTGTTAAAATGGTAAATAAAGGTAAAAGAAAAAGGAGACCGCAATGGTTTTCGAAAAAAGTAGCTGAAAAAGCGAAGAAAAAGAGGGAGGCCTTCATAAGGGGATGTTACTCTCATAGTCTCCCTTGATCTCTCTGCAGCGTTTGACCTGATTGACCATCCCACTTTACTATCGCGTCTGTCGGATATTGGGCTTCGTGGCACAGTTTTGCAGTGGTTTTATTCCTTCCTTGTGGCTCGCTCTTTCTCTGTGTTCTCTAATGGTCAGTCATCCGCTGCTCTCCCTCTCGCTTGTGGTTTTCCCCAGGACTCGGTGCTTTCTCCTTTGTTGTTTTAATATTTTTCTGTCACCATTACCTCTACTGATTCAACAGTACCCAGTTTCTACCTACTTGTACGCCGATGATATTATTCTCCTTTTTCATACTTCGCCATTAGCTCTGGATATTTCTCAGTTTAACCATTGTCTTTCCCACATTGCTTCCTGGCTTTCTCAGAACTTTCTACACCTAAACCCATTTAAGTCTTCAGCCATGTGGGTTTCTCTGAGTGGCCCTTGCCCCATGGTTGCTCCCATGATCGGCTCAACCTCCATCCCACTCACCACTTCCTTCCGTTATTTGGGAGTCATCCTGGATTCTTCGCTCTCTTTTCACTGCCATATTTCTTCTATTACACGCCGCTCATTTGCTGCCCTGCGGCAAATCTAGGCTGTTCGTTCCTTGCTTCCTTCTGGTTCTCTAGTCACTCTTGTGCTAGCTTTAGTCATTAGTAGGTTAGATTACTGTAATTTTTTTCTGGCTAATCTTCTTGGTTTTCAATTACAACGTTTACAGCTTATCCAAAATACTGCGGCTCGTCTAATTACATTTTCCTCCCGGTTTGATCATATTACTCCCATTCTTTTCCATTTACATTGGCTGCCTCTCCGTTATCGTTTCAGATATAAATTTCTTATTTTAGCCCACCGCGCTATCTACACTAATAACCCCCTGTATCTTGCGGATCATATTTCTTTTCATACTCCTTATCACCAGTCCCGCTTTTTCTATGTTAATCGTCTATCTTTACCTGCTCCATCACAAGCTCATCTGGAGCAGATTCGCAATTTGGCTTTCTTTTTTCTTGCCCCTGTGTTATGAAATGCATTACCCCCAACTCTTCGGTTAGAACCTTCTTATGCTCAATTTAAGTCACTACTCAAGACACACTTGTTTCAGCAAGCCTTCGATCTTTCCCCCGATACCCCCCCTAAAGTTGCTATATTTGTTCTGCTGCCAGCCTAGGTTTGTCTTGCCTCCCCATTGTTTGTCTTTGCCCCTGTCTTTATGTTAGTTTTATTTGGACCTCCGGTTTGTCGGAGTGTTTTTAATATTTTATTTTATTGTATTTTAGTATTTATTATGTGTGTTCTGTCCTGCTCGCTCTTTCCTATTTTTTATGGCGTTCCTTTTCTTATAATTTGCAGTGCGTTCCTTTTATTTTATTGTACACCGCTTAATGTTTCGACAAAGCGGTCTATCAAGTGTAATTAAAGATTAAAGATAAAATACAAGAGATCATGGAGAGAGGAAGACAGGCATCTATATTTGGAAAAATTTAGAGAAGCTAGCAAAGTAGTCAGGAAAGCAAAGATTCAAAAAGAGGAGGAAATAGCCAATGCAGTTAAATCGGGCAATAAGACATTTTTCAGATATGTTAGTGAGAAGAGGAAGGGCAAAAGTGGTATTGTCAGACTCAAAGGTGAAAGGGAAAAATATGTAGAAGCTGATGAGGATAAAGCGGAATTGCTTAACAAATATTTGTGTTCTGTGTTCACAGATGAAGAACCAGGAGCAGGATCTCAGAAAACACCCACTAACAGGAACAGAAGCAAGGGACATCTTGATCAATTTTCAGAAGACTTCGTGAGAAACTAGCTAAACTTAAAGTAGACAAAGTGATGGGACCGGATGGGATACACCCTAGAATACTGAGGGAACTTGGGGATGTTCTAGCAGCAACACTGACTGAACTTTTCAATGCCTCATTGGAGTTGGGAGTAGTGCCAAAGGACTGATCCCTTTACACAAAAACAAAAATAAGGATGTGGTTGAAAACTACAGGCCGGTTAGTTTAACGTCGGTGGTGAGTAAATTATTGGAAGCGCTGCAGAAAGCGATAATAGTGAAGTTTCTGGAGTCCAGCAAATTAAAGGATCAGAGGCAGCATGGATTCACCAGAGGCAGGTCTTGTCAGACAGATCTGATTGATTACTTTGACTGGGTGACCAGGGAGTTGGACTGAGGGAGAGCCCTAGATGTGGTATATTTAGATTTCAGTAAAGCCTTTGACATCGTTCCTCACAGGAGACTTATAAACAAACTGAGCACCCTAGAGATGGACCTAAGTTACTGCTTGGGTTAGAAATTGGTTGAGTGGGAGGTGACAAAGGGTACAGGTAAATGGAGCTCACTCTGAGGAGAAGGAGGTTACCAGTGGTGTGCCCCAGTGATCTGTCCTTGGTCTGATTCTTTGTTAGTGATATAGCAGAAGGGCTGTCTGGTTAAGGTTTGCCTCTTTGCGGATTTTACCAAAATCTGCAATAGAGTAGACACCCTGGAAGGTATAGATAACATGAGGAGGGAGCTAGCTAAGCTTGAATAATAGTCTAGAATTTGGCAGCTGAGATTTAATGTTAAAAAATGCAAGGTCATGCATTTGGGCTGCAGCAATCAAAAGTGGCAATATAGTATAGGGGGTGAAGTACTTTTATCCACTAAAGAAGAGCGGGACCTAGGCGTGATTGTGTCTGATAATCTTAAAGTAGCTAAATGGGTAGAAAAGGCGACAGCAAAAGCTAGAAGGATGCTTGGGTGCATAAGGAGAGGAATGGCCAGCAAAAGAAAGGAGGTGATAGTGCCTCTGTATAAGTCTTTGGTGCGACCTCATTTGGCGTATTGTGTGCAATTCTGGAGACCGCACCTTCAAAAGGATATAAACGGGCTGGAGTCCATACAGAGGGTGGCTACTAAAATGGTTAGTGGTTTTCAATGAGTGCATAGTTATTATGTTACATGTAAAAAGTTACTTGTAAAAAGTTTCCAAATGTTCCATGTACTAAGACTAGACATGCACATCTGTCATGCCTTGCATCACTTGTTCTTTGTATACCGCATTCAGTCCTTGGGAGGATGCGGTATAAAAGTGTTTGTTAAATAAATAAATAAATAAAATTATAAAGCATATGAGGACAGACTTAAGGATCTTAATATGTACACCTTAGAGGAAAGGCGGGATAGAGGTGATATGACTGAGATGTTTAAATACCTCTGTGGCATAAATGCACAGGAGAGCCTCTTTTGATTGAAAGCAAGTTCTGCTACGAGGGGACATGGGATGAAGATGAAAGGAGAGAGATTCAGGAGTGATATGCAGAAATATTTCTTTATGGAAAGACTGGTGGATCTGTGGAATAGTCTTCCAGTGGAGATGGTAGAAATGAGGACAGTATCTGAATTCAAAGAAGCATGGGACAAACATAGGGGATCTCTAAAGGATAAAAGGGGAATGTTGTAGTGGTTGATATGGAAGGGCAGACTAGATAGGCCATGTGGTCTTTTTCTGTCATCATGTTTCTGTAGTATGGTAATTCATCAACAACTTGAGGTTCTTGAGAACGCAACTAGGGCTAAAAATCTTCAGTTTTTAAATTTTCCTTGTACATGCTATTTGTCCCTTATTCTTCTTCTTCAGTTCTTTTGATCAATGATGGATGCAATTAAATTTTCATATGTTTATTATATTCCTTGTCTGTCTAAGAATGAGGGACAGATGGAAGAAGAATTTGTTCAATTTTCTCCTTCAGATGCATTGGACTTGTCAACTTTTTTGGAATCGTCAGCAGATTCTATTCCCATTCGAGCTACTCGAGCTGATAATGAAATTGTATTTTACAAAAAAGAATTCCCTTTTTTGTGGTAAGGTTATACAGATATTCCGTGATGTTAGAAGAATTTTCCTACATTTTTGAGTAGTTTTACAAAGTTAAAAACCTCAGGTCTTGGCCGTGGGGTCTTCTTTTTTCCTAAAATATCCATGCGCTGTTGTATATCAGGGTGATAGATATGTTTTTTCAGAATCCGCTCAGTTCGAGGCTTTTTTGACTGGGAAATAATGTAGTTGAATTAGTTTCCTGTTAATATGATCTTCTGGTTTTGTTAATGTGGGTTCTGAATGTATTATTAATGGGGTCCGTAGATGGGATATTCTGTATAATTGTGATAGCTTATTGTTTTTCCTTTGGATGTACGAGCAGACTCTCCTCTTGATGTGGACTATTGTTTGTAACTTTTCCTTCTTTATTATTTAATAAAGACATATTGAAAGTGAGGAAAAACAATAGAAAACCAATGACAGATCTTATCTTCTACATAAGCTTTCAACACACTATATATACGTTCCCCTCCTCATAGTCCCCCATTCATATACTACATCTTGCCAAGCCTAAAGAACACTAACAACCAACGCCAAATGACAAGGGCAATATATACTTAGAAAGAAAATAAGTATTTGTCTTTTCTCGGGGGAGGCTTGCAATCTGCAAGGCAAAGAAGAAGGCAGCATATATAATTCATCTCTGAATAAGGGCATCTTAAAAGAACAATTCCTGATGGCATGCCTGGCCTTCAAGGTATGGGTCCATCAGAAAGACTGCTAAATGCTCTGGATAGTCAGGGGAAATAAGAAAAAGTGGGAAGAAACTAGACTCTATGAGCATAAAAGAATGAACATAAAATGCCAAGGCAGGATGCACCAATAAGAAATGATGCGGAGCCCAATATTCAGTGCTTGAAGCTAGTGCTCCTTCAGTAGCTAGCTGCCAGCACTGAATCCTAGAGCTGGATATTCAGTGCCAGGGCCATATCCAGCCACCAGCATTGAATATCAGGTTGGCTGCAGAATCCATCACTAACCGGGCCGCGTCCCAGTTAGCGATGGGTGCCACCCCGAAACACTCCCGATACACCCCAATGCTAACCGGCAGATATTCAACGGCACTAACCATGTTACTAACATAGTAAATGACGGCAGATAAAGACCAGTATGATCTATCTAGTCTGCCCACCCCATGTCTCACAAATACATTGAACAGTGCCGGGCCCAGGATCGAACCCTGGGGCACCCCGCTAATCACCCTCCTTTCATCCGAGTGAGCTCCATTTACCATCACCTTCTGTCGTCTGTCAGTCAACAAATTTCTGATCCAGTTCACCACCTTTGTACCCATCCCCAAACTACTGATTTTATTGATAAGCCTCCTATGAGGAGCAGTATCAAAGGCTTTGCTGAAATCCAGGAAGATGACATCCATTGCATGCCCCTGATCTAGTTTTCTGGTCACCCAGTCAAAGAATTCAATTAGATTTGTTTGGCAAGATCGTCCTTTGGTAAAATTACATTGCCTCGGATCATGCAACCTGTTGGTTTTGAGAAAGTCCACTATTCGCTCTTTCAGGAGCGCCTCCATTACTTATAGTGCTGCTGAATAACAAGCTGAGCAGTATTTACATGGTTTGCAGATCCAATATTGGGCGCATAGATTGTAACAAAGACAAACATGACACACACTACTCGAACGCAGAAAATTTGAGATTTACCCAACATATACTGGCTTATATCTAAGGTTCATCCCTATCATGTATGCACCAAACCAACCCATTTAGAGACGTTAAGGCATATTTTCGATTAGTATGTAGAGATAATAATTGAGATGTTGAGGTCAGCACATAATTCCGATGATATTTTAGAGAAGACTCTGCTAAACAAGGAGCTACTTCTGAAATGCATAGAAGGAAGTGCAGAGTTGCACATGGAGTTATCCAATATGCAGTGGATGATCCACTTTGCAAATGTATAAGTGGGGAAAAATCAACAAAGGAAACTCATCAACTTTCCCATAGAAATGCCAGTATTTCACAACTTGTATGTGGTACGTGTCGACACTTACACATGCATATGAGCCATTTCACAAACACGTAGATTCGCTAATTAACTACAGAGGATTGTATCTTGAACTCATTTTAATTTAGAGGAAATCAATTAGGGGAGGTTAAGGAGGATAAACCCCTTTAATCCCTTCTGTAAAGGGGTGACAGAAAGGCACACTTTTTTTTTTTTTTTTTTAATCCACACGTGCCAGAGTAGGTGTAAGTCCAAACATGGAGAATTTTGGGCTTCCACATGCATTTTCTATATGAAATGGGGAATACCTGTTTATATTGAATCTCACCCAGGCCATGCCCCTGACACACTCCCTCAAAGCCTCCACATACTAAGGGACCCTTTCTAAGATAGCTATTTACAAGTGGATGTGCCTTACATGAGTATATGCCTGATTATGCACATATAAATCATGAGTGACGCTTCTAAAATAATCCTCATTACCACCAGAAAGCATAAAACAGCATGTGTCTGTCCACAGCACACCAAAGACGAGCACAATTAAAGCACAGAAGGAAAACTGCAGAGCATGCACACCCACCCATACACAGGCACAACAGAATGGGACAAAGGAGAGACCGGGATAACCTTGGTAGATCGGACCCGGCATCCTATCCCTCCTGCGCAACCCACCTTTACTGACCCCCCCCCCTTTCTTCCCACCCACCCCCCCCCCTCCTTTCCCAGCCCCTTTACAAATCACTCATAGCCTTCTTAACGTGGAAGAACCAACTGGTCGCAGCTTTATTATATTTATAAACAATTAACATTCCAAAACATAACAATCTTAACAATCCCCCAAAGCGGAGCAATACCTCACCTGCCATATGACTAGCAAAGTGACCTTGCCTCCGCTTCGGCCGTGTCCTGGCACCGGCCAACTTGCTACCGCCCTTTCCCCGACCTCGCCATGTGACTAGCAAAGGCTAGCAGGGCTTATCCGGGTCGGGGGCACCCCACCCCCGCCCAAGTATGTCCTAAAGGCTCCAGACCCCGGAGACCTCCGGGATCCCGCCACCGGCACATGTGACATCCATGTCAGTGTGCCGCCCCCCCAAATCCAAGCTGCGACCAGTTGTCCTCCCGCCTCCCTAATCTCTCCAAGGCCTCCTGCCAATCATTTAAAAGCAAATCGACACCCACAGGGGATAAATGCACGCCATCCTGTCGATACAACCCGGCGCAAGTCACTTCCACCCAGGGATGTAAAATTTGAACCCCGCCACGCTCACATATCCATCGCCCAATTTGTCGATTTATTTTTGCGAGACCCCGCGACCACCGCCGCTGGGCCTTGCAAGCAGGCCTTGTAACAATGTCTGACTATAATAACACCACTCCTGGGAACAAGCGCAGCACAATCGCCAAATCCCGCTTTGCTGCTCGGATGAGCTGCTTACAAGTCCAAGCAGCGAGGTCGTTTCCACCCAGATGTAAGAGGATGAACTTTGGCGGGCGTCGCACTCGCTCATGATGCCGAAGCAAAGGTAAGAGCTGCGTCCACCGCAGTCCTCGTTCACCTAGCCATAGAATCGACATCGCAGCTAGAGCCAGTCCCAGGTTAGGCCCAAACGGCCTCTCTGCTGCTCGCCGGCCCGCCCAGAAAACGAAGGAATGCCCTATCATCCAGCAAATGGGCGCATTCCTTTCATCATCTGTAAAAGAAAACAGTTCAGGAAATAAACCCTTTCCCCACCCATCATAAGCGCACGTAACCCCTAAAAACTAGAGAACGCCATCTCCCAATATTCTGTATGTCCTGCTGTGAAAGACCTGCTGCAGCTGCACTGGTAGCCGCTCCGATACGAAAGGAATGCGCCGAAAATTGCTCTGGGCATTCGCCTACGAACCTCAATGCCAACCGCAGCACCGCCACTACCTGAAAACGCGTCAGCAGCCGCCTATCCTCGTGCAGAAATAACCCTCCGGCTACTGCCGGCCGTACTTGTAAATATTCTCGCATTGCGTCCACAGGACATGTGCATAGGCCGACAATCGCACACAGCCTCACCCACAAACCCTTCCCTCGCTGATCGGTCTTAGACCTTGCCAATAAGACTCTCAACCGGCCACGCTCAAGAACAACATGCTGCCTTTGCACTATCCCGTCCGCCCCAACCTTGCTCGAGTTTGGCACCAACTCCCCCATCCTGAAGGCACCAAAAAATACCAGACTAAAGACAGCTCTAAATAGGACAGCTTCATACGTAGACGAAGCCACTGCTGCCAGTGCATTACATAACTTCGCCAACAAAGCATGCGTGATCGGTCTCCGAGTGTCCGGTGGAGCCGGTGCCGCGCGGCCCCAACCTTGCAAAAGCTTATGGGCCAAGAAGCCATCTACAGGAAAGCCCCAACCAACCGCCTTTATAAAAAATTCGAAGCCCGCCAGGTGGCTGCGCACCGAAGAACGTGTGACCCCCTGTGCTTTTGCCCAAGCGACATATTGGCCCATCAACTGAGCGGAAACTGCCCCATACTGCCAACCGCAGCTTTCAAGAAAGGCCACCACTTTCCGACATCCACGCACATAGGCTGCCCACGTCCCAGCAGCCACGGATCTCCGCAGCAAGTCCTTCATTCCGAATGGCCAAGACTCCATAACCTCCAAGGGACCGCGACTCCCTCCGCCTCCGCTTCTGGTGCCAATCTTCGAAATTGATCCCACTTGAAACGAGAAAGAGAATCGGCAATCTCGTTAGAGAGCCCCGGTATATGTCGAGCTCTCAGTGCCACATTCAAACGCAAGCATGTCAAGACCACTGCTCTCATCAAGTTCGCTACTTGTAAACAATGAGGCGTGTAATTATTCACCACACTGACCACCGCTTCATTGTCACACCACCACAGCACCCTTCTATTACGCAACCTGTCTGGCCACAACTCTAACCCTACTAATATCGGAAACAATTCTAAAAATGTTATATTCCTTGTGAGTCCCTCCTCGCGCCAAGTCTGTGGCCAATGTTCTGCGCACCACGACCCCCCGAAATAAATACCCAGCCCCAAGCCAACCGCTGCATCCGTGTACAATTGTAGATCCGCACTACTGCACTCAGCCTCCATCAACACAGAGGTCCCGTTAAAATCCTTCAGAAAGACCTGCCACACCTTTAAATCAGCCCGAATAGCCTTTGAAACCCTAATATGATGATGCGGTCTGCGAACCCCCGCTGTAGAAGCCGCTAATCGTCTCAGGAAAACCCTGCCCATAGGAATCACACAACAAGCAAAATTTAATGATCCAATCAATGCTTGCATTTCTTTCAATGTCAATTTTGATGCTGATACTATGTTAGCCACTAACACCCGCAATTGCTGCACTTTCTCCGGAGGAAGTCGCGCCACCATGGAATCGGAATCCAGCTCCACCCCGAGAAACGTAATCCTCGTGGAAGGGCCTTCGGTCTTGTCTTTCGCCAGCGGCACGCCCAACTCCTTCGCCAACTCCACAAAACCTTCCAGCATGTCGCGGCACTCTTCTGACTGCGCGGACCCCACAAACAAAAAATCATCCAAATAGTGCACTACCCGCGCTTTACCCCCTCTGCGCTCAATGGCCCACTGCAAGAAGGTACTGAATGTTTCGAAGTATGCACAGGACACGGAACAGACCATTGGCAAGCACTTATCAAAATAAAGCCTATCCTCGAAACGAAAACCCAATAGGTAAAAAGAAGACTGGTGTACTGGCAGCAGCCTGAAGGCCGACTCAATATCCACCTTCGCCATTTGTGCCCGCAAACCCGCCTCCCTTACCAACTCAACCGCTTTATCAAAGGATGCGTATCGTACAGTACACAATTCACGCGGGATGTAGTCATTGACTGACTCGCCGACCGGGCTAGACAAATTATGTATCAACCGGAATTTCCCCGGCTCTTTCTTAGGTATTATCCCCAAAGGTGAAACTACCATCCTCACGAATGGCTGATTCTCGAAAGGACCCGCTATTCTGCCCAAATGCAATTCCTTCTCTAACTTCTTCCGGACAACCAGCGCGAAACGCCGAACTGAAAGGGAATTCCGTGCGACCGCGCTGTCCAATTGCCTACACACGGGAATTAGAAAACCCCAATTAAAGTCCGCATACAAAATTTCTCTATCCTTCCGCCTAGGGTAGTGGGCCAGCCACTCATTTAAAACCTCTCGTCGAATCGGCGTCGGGGCAAGGTCAAATACATCCTCACTGCTTTGCGCCAGGCACGGGTGGCTGCGCAACCCCTTTCTTAAGGCATTTGATTGCGGGATGTGCACCCCCACAAATGGAGCACACATGTCAAAATTTGCAGTCTGGAAACGGGCACGAGGTCTTGTTAAACCTCCAGCAGAGATCACCTGTCCCACTGCCCCCTGCCCGCTGCTGTCCAACGGTCCCAGCCCCCCGAAAGGAACGACCCACTCCAGGGAGAACCCCCGCTGCACCTTTCACTGCGCTCCCACCAAACCCACTTGACCTGGCCGACATCTGGGTCAACCACAAATTAATGTCCTGCATACCCCATGAAACCAATCGATTCCCTTCCATTTTGTCCCTGAATTTCTCGTCATAGTTTAACCATGACCAGCCTTCATGCGTCTGTGAAGCCTCCAAAATTGAATCCGCATACGATAAAAGCATCTCGTAATGCCCCGGGTAATACTGTCCCCACACGCTCGTCAAACGCAAAAAGGCTCGCGTCCAATTAACAACATTCCGCGCCACTTTCTTAATACGTCCAGCCTTCTCGTCCTCCTTACGCTTCCTCCTACTTTCTCCCGAACGCTTCCTGCCTTCTAAGAGACGGAAGATATCAATATACCGGCGCTTCTTAATTTTTTGCCGCAATTTCCTCGGCACCCCCTCCCATAACTCAGATATAGCTGCCGCTGCAAGGACCCCCTGTGTCCGTCCCCCCCCTGAAACTGCTTTCCCGCTCCTCGCCTCCTGCCTACCATCTTCCGATGACGACGACGTAGACGACAAGTCAGAAGACGACGATGACACCGATGATCTAGACCTCCTATGCCTCCGACCCGAATGTCTCCGTCTTTTACCTCCCTTCTGTTTCCTCTTCCCCTGCCCCCTACCCCCTTCGCAACCTGCATCCCGTGCCTCTGGTAACTCACCCGCTACTGCTGCCGCCAACACCACCTCTGCTGAAGGATTAATGTTCGCCCGGCACGGCCCACCATCCTGCCGCTGGCCCTCCTCGTCTCGGAACGCGACCACGCCTGACGGCATTCGTAGCCCTTCATCATGCGCTGCCTCCTGGTGCTCTGCGTACTGCTGTCCTCGCGCTCCATCGTATTCACCCACATTGCGAGCCGCAGCCGGCGAAAACATCACTGGAACCTGTGGAGACATAAAAGAAAAAGAAGGGGGGGGGACAGCAGAGGGCCACACAGGTCGCCACGCCTCCAGCCAGTCCGCTCTTGAGGAACCCTGGCCACCACCCAACCAGTGTGCCCAAGCTGGATGTCCAGACCACGCCCCACCGCTTCCTTGCCCTGTCAGCCCGCTCGTGGGAGACGTCAAAATTCCCCCTGCCAAATTCTGTGTGTCCGCTAACTCCGGCACAGCTCCCCTACCTAGCCCCCCCCCCCACTCCAATCCCCTTGAGCCAGTTCACCCGGACCCTGAGCCCTTCCCCCGGCCCTAGTTACCCCTCTCCCACTCTCCACAGCGCTGTACACACCACTACTCCCAGACACCGCCTCCAACTCAGCCCCCCTGGCCCCAATCTGGCGCTGCCCTCGCCCTCTGGGCCCCCGTACCTGGGAGCCAGCAGATCCTCTGCCCCGGCCTACAGGAGGCCCACCTTTGCTCCTAGTAGCGCCTCTTGCCCCTGCTGGACTTGGAGATCCAGACCCCCTTCGCTCCCCACCCCCCTGACTGCCTACACCCCTTCCATGACCTGGCCCCCCTGCCCCAGTATGCCTCAGCGTGCCCCTCCCGCGCGCCCTTCCCCTCACCCTGCCCAGGCCACGTGCTCCAGCCCTATCCCCACCTCGCGCCATCCCCGCAAATCAGCAGGCCAGTGATGAAACCCTGTCTCGGCAAGGCTTGCAAAAATAATACAGCCCTACCCGGAGATTAATCTTATTTATTTATTTATTTATTACAAGTTCTTATATACCGCACTATTTGGCATCAGCGCGGTTTACATTATAACATAAAGACCATAACAACAAGCTGTTTGGTTTACATCGAACAGGAGTACAAACTTGGAGAACCGGGGTAAACTATATACAAGAGATAATTACATAGAACAGAATAGAGTCTTAATAATATCAAGAACGGCATGGTGTGTTCATGAGTGGGTCGTTTTAAGGGAGATGGGGGGGGGGAACCTCTTCACTCCCCGCTCTGCACTCTCCACCCGACACTGCCGCCGAAGACCTCGACCCGACTCACTTGCACAGAATCGCTGCCAAGGATGGGGGGGGTAAAATGCAAGACTCCACTCCGCACTCACCCGCACCGGGCCGCATCTCACTGCGCACTGCCGACGCCGCCCCGACCTTCACCCCCGATGTCGCGATGGCCAACCGGCCCTGCCCCAACCGGAGGTGCCTCGCCGCCAAGAAGCCTTCCCGCCGAAGCCGTAAGCTGTCCCGCTGCACACCCGATGCTGGAAAGGAGGGAGCCGCCAAACTCCCTCCCCTTTAAAGCCTCGGGCATGTAGGGCCGTTTCATTGGCTCCGCTCCTTGCGCTTGCGGAGCCAATGATTTTAAATGACGCTGAACACGTCTACCACGTCCTCTGCCTGGCCCCCCACGTACCACCCCCCCAAACCCCGCAGCAGGACGCCGGTCCCGGGCCGCTCACCAGGTTACCGGCGTCCACCGGGACCTTGTCCTTGTCCTTCCCATTCTGGAAATCTGGATTAAATGGGAAACAAACAAGACAGACCATCCAAGCAGATGCCACACTTGAATTTCAGACACAGATAGCATGTGAAAAGTTACTTGCAGATATGCATGTGGAGGGGCATTTGATAAAGGTCACCTAGTTTAATGCATGTTTCGATGAATACAAATGTTCTTATACAATAGAGACGCAAGTCAAGACAAACTGCAGACCTAGGCACAAGCATGTCCACCAGCTGTAATCTTTGTGTGAATGTGCACACCTAGATTTATAAAGAACATGCTTAAGTGATAGTATTTTATAATTTACGGCCCGATATTTAGCAGCGGCGGCTAGCCGATCTAAAGCACCATTGAATATCCAGGTTGGACAGATAGCAGCAAAGCTAACCAAGCAGTGGCCATATTCAGCCGCTGCCTGATTAACTTTGACGGCGAAAGATAGGCCAGCCTTTACTGTGCCTAACTTTCATCGCTTATTGCCGCAGCCCGGTTATTGCTGGGGGCCGCCTCTGGAATGCCTCGCAGATATGTTAGCGCTGCTGAATATCCCAGCCAAAGCAATTAAAGTGGCCAACAGGTCTGCTAACTGCATTAATCGTTTTGAATATTCCCCCTACTGGTGTAGATTTGCATTCTGCCCACATTCGCACCAAAAGTACATGCTGACACACATACTTATAGCAATGTCGCCAGCTACAGATTTATGCATGTTGATAGTGTGTAATTTTACACAGCTCATTGTAAAATTACCTACATAAAGTGAAATAATGGACAATAATGGGGAAATGCTCATTAGCTGTTCAATTAACCGCAGGTGGTTTTCTGTGCTCTTACATCTCTGAGGACTCCAGAAACCATCGGTGCATCCTTGACTCCTCTACCACTTCCGCTAAGTACCTTCTAACAATACCCATACCGGGAACAGCCGTTTCACAAAGTGAGACTTAATCTGTTAACTAGGAAACAAGAGGATTTGGATTTGAATTTAGCTCATGCCTTTACAGTGGTAGCTCAAGATGAGTTACATTCAAGTACAGTCTGTGAGCTTGCAATATCAGAGCTAAACCTACCAAAAAGCACTATCACATTAATGGATGTTATTTACTGCAGGTTCCATTTCATGCCATGGGAATTGTTTACTAAGAATGCTCATTAATGCAAATGTATGTGGTAATACACCTTAGTAAATCTAGCCTTCAGTTTTTTATACTTGAGTTAATGGAGAGTCAAGTGACTTTCCCAGGATCACAAAGAGTATCACTGGAAGAAGTGGGATTTGAATATTGGCCGCCTTCGTTAGCAGTCTGCTGCTCTAACAAATAGGCTATTCCTCCACTTATCAGTGAACATACTCTACAAGTATAATGAAAAGCTTCATTACCACAGGACTCATTTACTCTGAATAATAGCAGACGAGATATGAAACACTTACCACATTGTGCAGGAGGATCAACCAGAAATAATCTTCCTCATGTCACTATTGGCCCCAGCGTACCAAGTATAGGAGGTGGACAGGTACCATCTCTGGTGTGGGAGCTGAGGTGTTAGCCATTGGGGGCGATTATGATTTGCTAACCTACCGAAGTGAGGTAAACCTCAAATGATTTTTGGAAGACTATGTTCATGAGGAGCTAGCTAAAATAAAGTAGAAAAAAATGATAGGGCTGGATAGGGTACCTCCAAGAGTATTGAAGGGAGTTAGGGATGTTCGTATGGTCTCTAGTGTCTGATCTTTTCAATTCTTCTTCACAGCTGGAAGTCATTCTGGAGTACTGAAGATGGTCATATATGGTTCCTCTCTATAAAAGCAGACGTAAGGAAGAGACTAAGAACTACAGGCTGTTTTAGCAGCAAATGTTACCTTGGAGGTGATAACGTTTGCAGATGACACAACATTATTCAAAGTTGTTAAAACACAAGAAAATAGTGAAAAAATTGCAAGAGGACCTTGAAAAATAGTGTATTGAATCAGGAGGGGCAGGCAAGTTCTGAAGGAACGCAGGCAGAGAACTCCCAAGCAGCTTAAAGCTACTTAGCAGGAACACTGCTTACAGTATCAGTTACCTGTTAGCTCTGTTTTATCTGAAAAATGCTGAAAAACTCAAAATCACAAAAAAATCTCCAAATATCTGAGAAAAATAAGCATTTTTAAAATGAAACCTACCTAAAAAAAAGTTGCATGTGTAGAAACACAGAAACAGAGAAAAGATAAAGACCTTGAAGGAGCAGACCAGCAGAAGGTAAGGCAATAGAGCCCAGTAGAAGTTGTACTTTGTTATGATCTTTGCAGTTTTCTGGGCCATGCCAGGGCATGACTCGGAAAACTACAAAGATCATGATACTAACTGCAGAACCCTAAGAGAACATTATACCTTGTTCCCTACTGAGAAACAGATGGAGTTTGTTTTGATAGATATAGAATTTGATAAATCATCATGGGGGATCTCCAGAATCATCATCGTATATTTAAAGTTTTGTGGCTGAGGATGGTGTTGGAAAGCTAGTTGTTAAAATGGTAAGCACTGGTCAAGAGGTAGGAAATTACACTGCCAGGCCTGTGAAGAATGCCCCCTGCCTCTTCATCTTCTGTTTTGCCTTCAGCCCTATGTTAAGTGCCATCAAGTTGGTGTCGACTCCTGGCGACCCTCTGGATTGTTGACCTAAGCCTTGTTTGGTCTTCAGCCAAGTGACTCATTGTTGACAGAGTGGCACCCATAGCTGCTGTTATTGTATTGATCCATCTCATGGCTGGCCTTCCTCTTTTATGTTGACCTTCTACCTTGCCAAGCATTATGTCTTTCTCCAATGACCTCTCTCTTCGCATGATATGTCCAAAGTATGAAAGCTGAAGTCTTGTCATCTGAGCTTCTAAGGAAAACTTAGATTTGATCTCCTCTAGTACTGACTGGTTTGATCTTCTGGCAGTATACAATAAACACAGTATTCGTCGCCAGCACCGTAATTCAAAGGCATCAATTTTCTTCCTTTCTATCTTTTTCACTGTCCCATGTTTCTCAAAAATACTTGCTATCTTTTTGGAGAACTGAGAGAATGTCATAACACCACCATCTACTCCTTCATATCAAAAGGAGATCCCTGATCACATTTTAAATCATCTAAAAATAGTTGGATGCATCTCCATTTGATGACAAACTATTATTATGCAAGTGTTTTAGAGATGAAATATACATCCTTTAGAGGGGAAGCACAGAACATTTCAATAATAACTTAATACTTGTGAAGACACTAGCCAATTTTCAATGGAAAGTAACATGTGATATAATCTTTTTATATTTAAAAACTAAAAAAAAAAGAGAGAATGGATTTAACACAATGGTGTTTCAACAATTAACTGATAGGAATGCATTTTTACATTATTCAACTAATCATCCTCGGGCCTTGACAGTATATCAGTTTCTAAAGCTTGGGTACATTTGTTCTGCACAGTTGAATTTAAATTATAAGCACCACAATTATCCAAGAAATTATTTGATCAGGGATATCCTTTTGATGTGATTAGGAAAGTGTACAAAAGATCTCTGTATATGAATCATGCCTTGCTATTGACCAAAATGTAGAATGTGGAGAGAGAACCACTAGTGTCACAAAATGGTCAGGGTTTTTCACAAATATAGTAGCTGCTTTTAGAAAATATTAGCATATTTATCATCACTCTGCTTTTTGAAAGTAAATATATAAGAATGGAATGCATGCAAATGAAAAATATTTAAGTCCCTCTGGTTTTTCACAGTGATGAAATGAATAAAAGATCATTTGAATAGTCATGTGAGGTGTGGGAGATATGAAATTAGTAGAGTCTTTGTAACTATTAAGGGGGCCGGTGAGGAGCAACTACCGCCAGAACAATGGGTGGCCATATTTGCTTCCCATGGTGGTACTACCATGGCGAGCTATAGTGTGGCTGTCCCCGTCCTGCTGCTTCTAGCACAGTATCCTGTGCTAATAGTGCCACCCAAATCCACGATACTAGCATGAGGCTTAGTAAACCTGCCACAAAGAGTTCAAAAATCCTTATGATAGCAACATTTAAAACACGCCTTCAGTTTTGGAGCAATGTCTTGCTCCTGTATCTTTAGAGCATGGGAAAAGACTATTGAAATTGAGCAGAAATGGATATTTTGACTGAGTACTGTGGATACCAATGATTTGAATGCAGGAATAGTGTGGCATGTTTCGCATAAACAAGAGCAGCTATTAGGGATGCCCAGCTGACTGTTTACAGTTGTCTGTCCATATGTATAGATTTGTGACAAACCTATGCATAAGGACAGGCAGAAGCCATGTCTGCTGACAGGGACCCTATCCCCCAATGACACCGGCTCCGGCACCAATGAAAAGACTGCGGAAGTCTCCACCTTCTGCCAATGTGGAGTGACCCTGGTACAGGAGGCTCCTGTACAAAAAAAAGCCCTGAAGGAGTCCCCAGTTTCTGCTGGTACAAGAGCAGCCCAGGCACTGATGGCCAGTGGGAGTCCCCAGCTCTCATCAAAATGGAGCAGCTGCAGCATAGATGAAGGGCACATCAACGCGAGAACGGTGCCAGCATTGCTGAAGGGCCGGTGGGAGACTCGAGTTCCCAACCACATGGCACAGCTGTCCATCGGAGAAAGGGACGGGGCAGTGCATAAGAAAGGGGGAGGGTTTAACATGAGAGAGGGGAGAGATATGAGGCAGAGCAAAAGGGAAGGGGTGGGGTTAGAGAGGAGACAAAAAGCAAAAAAAGGGGGATGATAAGGGGATGGCAGAACATAAGGAGCGAGGAAAGAAGTCAACTGTAGGAAGAGTGGAAGGGGGAACAAGGGAAATGGGAGAGTGAAAAGAGTGTATGGAAAATAGGGACGTAGTGCAAGAAGGGAGGGAGGGAGTAAAAGGGGGGAGCGGCAGTAAAAGAAGGTGAGGGAAAGCATCCAAGCATAGGAAAAGGGAATAATTCAGGGAGATGGGGAAAGTGCAAGGGAGTGAGAGACAAGCTGGCCCTCAACACACACATATACACAGTTCCTGATGCATGTAGCCATTACAGACACACATGTATAGCATCTGGCACATACTACCAACAAGCACACACAAAGACCCATAACATACACACACACACGCACAGTCTTCCCAACATTTGGAATTTCATCTTCAGATCCCCACATATAAACAGCTGAACTCTGCCCATAGAGATACGAGTGACACACATACACACTCCCAACCCCTCACATATACCATCTGTAACTACCAGCACTAAGCACACTCGCCCACTCGCAGATCTGCTATCCTCCCGATACCATGGCTGTTTCAACCAAATCCCTCTAATGGACAGGCCCCAATCTGCAAATGGAGGAAAAGAGAAACATCCTGTTTTGTCACACTATGTGGGGTATCTTAGAAGCCCTATTCATGAGTTGGACATCTGAAAGCGGGCATTTAGATGTGCCAATCATAGAGATGTCCCCAGAGTCATTTTAGAAGTCTGGTATAGAGATGTCCCCAGTGAGAGAACATTCATGCAGCATGGGGGCATGGCAGAGGTGTAACCTGGGTGGAGCAAGGGAGATGCACATTGCAGGGTGAGTTCAGAATGGCACAAGCACATCTGGCCCTGGTTGGTTAGATGTCCATGCCTATACCTGCTCCTGACCATGAAAAGGTAAAGAGAGGTGCTTGTTCCTTCTCAAAGAAACCTGAGCATAAATGTAGACCTAAAAGTATTTCTGGCAGCCTGCCACACACTGAACTATTCAGGCAATTGGTAACAGACCCCACACATGAAGGGGCCATACTGGACTTGGTGCTTACCAATGGTGAAAGTGTTTCTGATGTTGTAGTGGGAGATCATTTTGCATCCAGTGATCACCAGATGGTGTGGTTCAGTATTAGGACTAGGGCTGTTAGAATCCATTCCAAGGTGAGGATCTTAGACTTTAGGAAGACTAACTTTGCGAAGATGGGCCAATACCTCAGGGAGTCGTTAGTGGGATGGGAACAGCTGGGGGATGTAGAAAAACAGTGGGCAAAACTGAAAGGGGGTATTTTAAGGGCAACCAACCTTTTTGTTAAAATGGTAAATAAAGGCAAAAGGAACAGGAGACCGCTATGGTTTTCGAAGGAAGTAGCTGAAAAAGTGAAGAAAAAGAGGGAGGCCTTCATGAAATACAAGAGATCACAGAGAGCAGAAGACAGGCATCTGTATTTGGAAAAACTTAGAGAAGCTAGCAAAGTAGTCAAGAAGGCAAAGATTCAAAAGGAGGAGGAAATAGCCAATGCAATAAAATGGGGGGATAAGACATTTTTCAGATATATTAGTGAGAAGAGGAAGAGCAAAAGTGGTATTGTCAGACTCAAGGGTGCAGGGGGGGAATATGTAGAAGCTGATAAGGATAAAGCGGAATTGCTTAACAAATATTTTTGTTCTGTGTTCACAGATGAAGAACCAGGAGCAGGACCTCAGAAAACACCCACAAATAAGAACAGAAGCGAGGGACATCTTGAACTATTTTCAGAAGACTGTGTTCGTGAGAAACTAGCTCAACTTAAAGTAGACAAAGCGATGGGACCGGATGGGATACACCCTAGAATACTGAGGGAACTTGGGGACGTTCTAGCAGCTCCACTGACTGACCTTTTCAATGCCTCGTTGGAGTCAGGAGTGGTGCCAAAGGACTGGAGAGAGGCTCATGTGGTGCCTTTACACAAAAGCGGAAGTAAGGATGTGGTTGAAAACTACAGGCCGGTTAGTTTAACTTCGGTGGTGAGTAAATTATTGGAAACGCTGCTGAAAGAGAAAATAGTGAGGTTTCTGGAGTCCAGCGGATTACAGGATCCGAGGCAGCATGGATTCACCAGAGGCAGGTCTTGTCAGACAAATCTGATTGATTTTTTTGACTGGGTGACCAGGGAGTTGGACCGAGGGAGAGCTCTAGATGTGGTGTATTTAGATTTCCGTAAAGCCTTTGACACTGTTCCTCACAGGCGACTTATAAACAAACTGAGCACCCTAGGGATGGACCCTAAAGTTACTGCTTGGGTTAGAAATTGGTTGGGTGGGAGGCGACAAAGAGTACAAGTAAATGGAGCTCACTCTGAGGAGAAGGATGTTACCAGTGGTGTGCCCCAGGGATCTGTCCTTGGTCCAATTCTTTTTAACATCTTTGTTAGTGATATAGCGGAAGGGCTGTCGGGTAAGGTTTGCCTCTTTGCGGATGATACCAAAATCTGCAATAGAGTAGACACCCAGGAAGGGGTAGATAACATGAGGAGGGATCTAGCTAAGCTTGAAGAATGGTCTAGAATTTGGCAGCTGGGATTTAATGTTAAAAAATGTAAGGTCATGCATTTGGGCTGCAGCAATCCAAGGGAGCAATACAGTATAGGAGGTGAAGTACTTTTGTCCACTAAAGAAGAGCGGGACCTAGGCATGGTTGTGTCTGATGATCTTAAAGTAGCTAAACAGGTGGAAAAGGCGACAGCAAAAGCTAGAAGGATGCTTGGGTGCATACGGAGAGGAATGGCTAGCAGAAAAAAGGAGGTGATAATGCCTCTGTATAAGTCTTTGGTGCGACCTCATTTGGAGTATGGTGTGCAATTCTGGAGACCGCACCTTCAAAAGGATGTGAACAGGATGGAGTCGGTGCAGAGGGTTGCTACCAAAATGATTAATGGGCTTCATTATAAAGCATATGAGGACAGACTTAAGGATCTTAATATGTACACCTTAGAGGAAAGGCGGGATAGAGGTGATATGATTGAGATGTTTAAATACCTCCGTGGCATAAATGTTCAGGGAGAGAGCCTCTTTCAATTGAAAGCAAGTTCTGCTATGAGGGGACATGGGATGAGGGTGAAGGGAGATAGATTCAGGAGTGATATGCGGAAATATTTCTTTACGGAAAGAGTAGTGGATCCGTGGAATAGTCTCCCAGTGGAGGTGGTAGAGATGAGGACAGTAACTGAATTCAAGAAAGCATGGGACCAACACAGAGGATCTCTAAAGGCAAAAAGTGGACTGTTGTAGTTGTTATGGAAGGACAGACTAGATAGGCCATGTGGTCTTTTTCTGTCGTCATATTTCTATGTTTCTATGAACATCTGAAATGGCAGGTTGGGACATGCAAGCCTCATAACATAGTTGCACTCCTTTTGAAATGTTGCTGCTGGCATGTCCAAGTACCTGCTTCTGAGGCTGTGCAATTCAGGAACATCCACATTTGCGAAATGGTCTATGCCCATGCACATACCCAGCCTTGCAACCTGCATGGGGCACACCAGTTACAGAGATGGAGAATGCAGATATATGTGCCTCCCTTCATTGCTGTTACTCCCCCTGATTTTTCGACATTCTGCTCTAGACTTTCCAGATTCTAACTAGACGTCCTTTCTAAAATGCCACTTCTTTATGGATGTGAACTGTGATTGGAGTCTTGCAACACATGCAAGATAAACAGTACTTGATTCAATGTTCCACCGGTTGGAGCCCTTTAAAGATGAGCGTTACGTTTGTTGTCTGAAAAGTATAGAAGCTAGAGAAACTTGCATAGCTCAGTGAGCTCAGTAGTACTATTTAATTTCTGGATGCAAACTTGTAAATATGTATTGTGAGACAGATGGATATATATATTTTACAGATATGGTCAGAGATAGGATCCTGATGATGGCCATTGCTGTTTAAAGAACCAGAAAAAACATGTGGAGGGAAATTTTATAGCAAAGCCTTTAGGTGAAGGCAGTAAAAAAGCACCAATTTTAAACCTATTTTAGAAAAATCAAGTAGTTTCATACTTGTCTTTATAAAATAAAAGACTAACATGAAAGTCAGAGAGGCATGACTTAAGGTAAGGCATGAACACTTAGACCTCCTCTATAGCAGGTTTAAGTATGTGTGTAAACTAAGGTATTTTGTAATCGATGCATATACTTGCTTTCTCCGGGATCAAGCAGGAAGTCAGTCCTCACATATGGGTGACATCAACACCGACGAGCCCTGCATGAAAGCTTCTCCCTAGCTTTCAAAGAAAGCCTGTGGGAGATGCACCACGCATGCATGGTCCCATTCCCGACCAAGGGTGCCATCTTGCCTCAGTCTCCTTTTTTTCAGCAGAGCCCACCAGATGTGTACATTATTTCCCCGGAAAGAGAGTTGATTTTTTTTCTCTTGAAAGTTCCTTCTGTGGTGAAGCATCTGTTCCCTTTCCCACTTCTGAGCTCGCTTGCCTCAGCATTGCGTCTCGGGTCCATTTCTTTTTTTCCCTTTTTGTACTGTTTTCTACCAGCGCGGTTCACGCCCTATTTTCCCTGGCAGAGTCCTGGGTCTTTCACCTCACTGGGGCCCTTTTTTTCCCCATAGCCTCTGCCAGCAGCTTCAAGAAATCCTCACCGACGCACACGACTGCTGCATTCCTTGTCTCGGGGTGGACAACAACCCCTTGGATTGTGGCCTCTGCAACAAGATGATCTCCAAGGCCATCAAGAATCACCTGCAGCAGCATGACAAAATCTTTCAGAGGTCAAGTTCTGAGCTCCCAGAGTCTTCAGTGACACCCCGCTCCCAGGCCCCTTCCAGGACCCCAGAATTCCGAAGTGAACCCACCTCCTCCAATCAAGGCAGGGGTCCTCCGAGTGGAGCACCCTGGAGAGAGAACACATGAAATCCTCAACGGCAACAACCATGGATGAATCGGGGAAGGTGGATAGGTCCTACGCTAGGACCTGCAGTCCATGCCGCAGCCTACCAAGGTCGCCCAAAAGGAGTCATAAGCCTCCGGTGACCAGTCTCAGACCCCCAAGGTAATCCTGGTCGAGGACTCCCCTTCATCGGAGCCAGTGCTGGGCCCGAGATCCTCTGTCCCTGCACTGAAGGCTGCAGAGCCATCTGGACTGGAGACCAGAATGGCAGCGTTGGAGTGCAGCTTGTCTGCCTTCATGGCCCAGCAGTAAGCCTTGATGCCCAGTGCCTCTGAGTCATCAGCCCAGACCACTGGGCCCTCGACCTCGAGGACTTCACCAGATGTCAGGCCGATCCTCGAGCGCCATCAACCTTGAGTCGATCCTCAACATCGGTCTCAATCCCAGTCCTGATCCACAGGACCATTGTCTTCCCTGATGAGTGGCCACAGCTCTGCCCACAGATCCTCTGAGGGACTCAGGTGGTCGGTCAGGCTCAGGGCCCGACCTCGAGACCTGACCTCGCCTTGATTCCTCTACTGACTAAGAGTCGGATTGGGAGACCCAGGACGAAGAATCCCGGGGCATCCATTACCATCGCAAAATCCCTTTGGACCCGTCTCCCTCCGGGACTCTGTGCCGGTCCCCTCCCCAGGATATGGCTTCCTCAACTTCGTGCAAGAACTGGCCATCGATATCAAGTCAGAGGAGGACCCTCGCACCAAGGAGCTTGAGATCCTCCAGTATGAGGCCCCTCTGAAGAAGGCACTTACAGGGCCCATTCCCTCGATCCTGGAATGGCAGCTCCTATGATGTGGGAAACACCGGCATCAGTGCCCATCATGAGCAGTTAGCTGGAATCGATGTATAAGGTCCACCGAAGCCCAGGCTTTGAGAAAGCACAACTGCCACACAACTCCATGGTGGTGGAGTCAGTCATGTGTCAGATCAAAAGCCAGAAGGCACACTCCTCAGTGCCTCTGGGCAGGGAGGTCCGCACCTTGGCTGTCGTGGGCAGAAAATGCTACCAGGGTTCAATGCTCATTGGCCAGATCTAAGCATACCAGCTGTACATGGGCATGTACTTGAGAGACCTGGTGAAGGAACTCACCAGGTTCTTGGCTGGTCTCTCTGAAGAGCCCCTCCAGTGATTCTGGAACCTGGCCTCAGGCATAAGAGAGTGCTCCAAATTCATGACTTGGGCAGCCCATGATGGCTTTGAGTAAGTGGCTAAAGTAGCAGCGGCGGGCATCAGTGCCCGACGCCAAGCTTGGCTACAGTCTTCCGACCTGGAGCAATGGGTTCAGAGCAAGTTGGTCGATCTCCCATGCCATGGAGAGAACCTCTTTGGCAAACGCATGATGGATAAGGCTGCAGAGTTGGAGATAGCATTCCTGACAAGGACCAGGCTCTCTAAGAAGGCCACTACACTTCTCAGAAGGAAGGCCCCGAGTAAAAAGCCCTCTTACTTTGAGGAAGGGGAGGGCATACAGAAACTACCCTTAGTATTAGGCCTCCCTTAGAGCAGACTCCCCCATTCTTTCCAGGAGAGCCCACCAGAACTTCCCTCCACCAGGCCTTGCTACTATAGGAGATCACAGGCCTTCTCATGGACAAGGCTGTGGAATCCATACCCCCATACCTATGGGGCAAGGGGGACTCTTCAAGTGCCTAGTAGTGGTCACTGGCCACCTCTGGCTCCAGGAAGCCTTCATCTTCCCATACCTGGATGACTGGCTCATCAGAGGGGGCTCGGCCGCCGATGTGCAGCAAGCCACAGCCCGCACCATTAGAGTCTTACAAGACCTAGGTTCGTCATCAGCCACCCCAAGTCTCACCTTCTCCCAATGCAGTATCTGGAGTTCATAGACACCAGGCAAGACACCCTTCAGGCCAGAGCATTCCTGCCCCAGGACAGAGCTGACTGTCTCAGGGCGTTGGCCGCAGACATGCAATGCAAATGCACAGTGTCTGCTCACCTTCTGCTATACCTGCTCAGCCACATGGCATCCATGGTCCATGTCACCCCGGACACCTGCCTCCACATGAGGACAGCCCAATGGCACCTCTGCTCCCAGTTGACCCAGGCCACTGGACAGTTATGGGACAGGGTGACGGTGACCTGCCAGATTGCAGACAGTCTCAGCTGGTGGCAGGCTCTGCAGCACCTCCAGGTAGGAATGCCCTTCCAGGCCCCCAACCCCCAGAAGATCCTCACCAAGGATGCCTCCCTGCTGGGGTGGGGTGCACATTGCAAAGATCTCTGCACCGAGGGCAGCTGGTTGTAGGCAGAGTGCCAACTTCAGATTAACCTGCTGGAGCTTCAGGCCATACTCCTAGGACTCTGAGCCTTTTGCCACCATCTGCAGCACCAGGCAGTGCTGATCCAAAAGGGCAATCAGGTGGCAATGTACTATGTGAACAAGCAGGGGGGCACATGGTCCTATGCCCTATGTTAGGAGGCGGTGGCTCTCTGCTCCTTTGTGTTCTGCAATGGGATCCTCCTAAGGGCCATATATCTGCTGGGCCAGCTTAACGAGCAGGGTCCTCCAACTGCTCGAGTGGCGGCTGGACCTGAGGTTAGCCTCTCAGCTCTTCCAGCTCTGGGGTATTCTCCTCCTGGACTTCTTTTCAAGTCCAACCAGTGCTCAGCTGCCCCGCTTTTTGCGCCCAGTAGCTGCACCTGGCCCGGATGGCAGCAGATGCATTCCTCATTCTGTGGACAGAGGGCCTTCTCTATGCCTTCCCGCCCACGCCAATGATTGCCAAGACCCTTTTCAAGGCTCAGCATGACAGGGCATCACTGATGCTGATTGCCCCCCCAGTGGCCCAGGCAGCCATGATTCCCGCTGCTCCTCTACTTGTCCTTGGCGACCCCAGTCCTTCTGGAGTTACTGTCACAGGAGGAGGGCTCCCTTCTATACCCCAACCTGGGGCCCCTGTCACTAACGGCTTGGCGGCTAAGAGGGTAGCCTTGGCCTCTTTCAGCCTTTCAGGGGAGGTTGAGAAGGTCCTGTTGGCCCTCCCACAAGACCTCCATGATTCATGCTTTTACTTTTAAAAGGCACAGATTTTCAGTGTGATGTGCAGAGTGATGGATTAACCCATTCTTGTGCTCCATGTGGCTCATGCTGCAATATTTGCTCCACCTGTCGCAGGTTAGCCTGAAGTCTAACTGAGTCAGGTTGCACCCGAGTGCCCTATGGCGCACCAACACCTTATCGAGGTTCAGCTTCCTGTGGGGCCTCCTGATATCCAAGCCCTCCGGCAGCGGAGTGGAACCTCAATGTGGTGCTATCCAAGCTCACTGGACTGCTGTTCGAGCCCCTGGCTATCTGCCACTTATGGTACCTCTTGTGGAAGGTCGTCTTCCTAGTGGCATTTACGTCCACTTGCAGGGTCATAGAGCTTCAGGCACTAGTGGCCGAACCGCCATACACAAGTTTTTACAAGAACAGGGTGGTGCTCTTCACACACCCCAAGTTTCTTCCCAAGGTGGTGTCCCTTTTCCACCTCAACCAAGAGGTGGTTCTCCCCATCTTCTTTCCATGGCCTAACATCAGCAGAGCAGAGACTGTCCTTCATTCCCTGGATTGCAAGAGGGTCCTGTCTTTCTACCTCCAACATGCCCAGGGCCACCGCAAAGCTTCCCAGCTTTTTGTCAATTATGACCCCAATCGGCTGGGGGAGGTGGTCACCAAGTGGACTCTGTCCACTTGGGTGACAGACTGCATTGCCCTGTCCTACAAGCAGGCTAGGTTCTCACTGCAGTGCCGGGTCATGGCACACAGCGTTAGGGCCATGGTGGCATCTGTGGCAAATCTGCATTCTGTCCCTCTGTCGGCACTTGGTCTTCAGTCCACACCTTTCCAGCTCACTACTGCCTAGAGAGGGAGTCCTGGCAGGACAGCGCCTTCAACCAGGCCGTACTCCATCATCTGTTCAGAGTGTAGGCAACTCCTGCCCTCTGACCCTTCTGTGTTCAGGCTACCAGAGTGCTGGTTCTCACTGGACACTTGGGTCTCTGGGAGTCTTCCTCAAGACTAAATTGCTGCTGCTCACGGCTCGCTTTTTCTGTTCACATATCACAGCTCTACAGGTTCTCCATAGCCTTTAACTAGGGAGTCCCATATGTGAGGACTGACCTCCTGCTTGTTCCCGGAGAAAGCATAGTTACTCACCTGTAACGGGTGTTCTCCAGGGATAGCAGGAATCCGTCCTCACAACTCTACCTCCTCTCCATGGTGTTGCTTCTTATCAGTTTTTCTGTCTTTAGCTATGTCATCTGATAGAGGCAGGAAGGGGACCATGCATGTGTGGTGCATCTCCCAAAGCTTTCTTTGAAAGCTGAGGAGAAACGTCCGCACAGGGCTCCACCAGCGTCGATGACACCTATATGTGAGGAATAATTCCTGTTGTCCCCGGAGAACACCTGTTACAGAAAAGTAACTACGCTAACTCTGTCTTCGCTCTGCCCAGACCCTTCCCCTGGCTATACCTACTTGCAAAGTGCACACCTTCATGTTAAAAGTGTGTATTTTTACATCGGTCATGATTTTATAAGAGGCTATTCGTGTGCGGAAATGCCAAATCTAAGTTAATGACTTTATAAAGATACCGTCTATCTGTCCGTGGATTGCTCATGGAAAGGGATTTTATAAAGTTAGGTGAAGTTATTTATTTATGAAGGAATGCCAATATTTACATGATTCAAGAGGGATTTTTTTTACCAATAATTATAAAAACACATGTTTCTTTCCCTATAGATAAAGTCCCTGTGTTGATCCATTAATAATATTGAATTTCTTAGTGGGAGATATTTTTGATGAGGTTCTATGTAACTTGACTCCCACAGTCCAGGATTGTCATGTAGGAGACACCGAGTCCATATTGCTCATGGCTAACATCAGAATTGTCAGAAAACTAATATGCCTAAAGACTGATCTCCCCCCTGCTTTTTTTCGCTTGATTACTATGTGACTTGAAGAAGATTGAGTGCAGAGCTCCACACCCATCCTTTTTTTCCCTCACCGTCTTGCTGTGATTTTGCCGGCTGCCTCTCCAGTAACTGTTGTGCAGCCCCTTTTTTTAGTGGGTGCTGTTAGCTCCACTGCTTCTGTTTTACTGCCTGCCCTATCTGCTCTAGGTTCTGTCAATGCCCAACCCGATGTCTTGGTTGAGTTTGACTGCCCCTCTATATAGTTGCTAATGCCAGTATAACTGCTTCTACCACACTCTCATTTCCATTGGAGTGTTTTGTCACCAAAAAGAAAAGAAAAAAAAGAAGAACAAGAAAAATATCTTTCTCCTATAGTGTTAGTGTCTTGGGATGTTTTGCCATTTTGTTGTGATCTGCCCCACTTTTGGTGCTTTGGCATGTTAAAGTCACTCTAGCTACTTCCACTTTGCATGATCAGTTGCCCTGCCACTCTCGTTTCCATTGGAGTATTTTGTTCTTTATGAGAGTGGTCTTCTGCTTAATGTTTAAATTCTCGGAAGGATAGAAGGGAGCTAGAGACCTAGAAGTAAACTGAAGGAGACGCATAGCTGAAAATTAACCTAATCTTACATCAGCAATACTTAAATGGCCAATGCAAAAAAAAAATCTGGATTTCTATTATGTTCCTAGAAGTACAACAATCTGGTTTGTTTTAGCTATGTATTTTCAAAATAGACATTGGTACATAGCTTTTACTCCTGTTGGAATGCTTCACATAATAATTCAAAATTTTGCAATGCTTTATTTAAACTACAATACAGAAATAAAATATCTCTCAAAAACAATATGCTTTGTTATTTTGACAAACAAAGCATGCAGGATTATGCATTATTCAGGTCTTGGACACAGAAGTCTGAATTTTGTACACAGAATTCCAGCAGGAGTAAGCTTTAGAGGACCTGCTTCCGATCAGAGTAATGCAGATAGCATTCTTCATTCATCCATGCAAGCTATTAAATGTGCTTTGACTGATATTCCTGTGAATGCTGAAAATGTTAAAAAGTTCTTTGACGGGAATGCCAAAGACAGACCATTAAAGAGAGTACATGTAGCTATGTTTTGCCTTATACTTGGAGAACGTACACCTGGAAGATTCATGAAATAAAACTTCTGTGCTCTTCTCCTTTCTCTGACACCATTGTCTTTCCTACTGTTGGTTATACATGAACTAAGTGAATCCACCATTCTGGTCCTATCAATCATACCATCGGGTTTATATCATCTGTGATCAATGTCTTTGTGGGTAGATGCTAATCTTCCTACTTTGCCTGCTTAGCATCTTTCTTAGTGTCTTGGGTCTTCATTCCGCTCTTGCTGAAACAGTATTTTTATATTTCCACAGTGCTTTGGGGATCTTATTTGCTACACAGAATGGAGAGAAAATTATTCCTATGCTTCCTGGTCCCAAATTTGAAGATGGGAATACACAGGTAGACAAAGGTGAGCCTGTGGATATAGTGTATCTGGATTTTCAGAAAGCCTTTGATTTCCTCATGGGAAAATTAAAAAGTCATGGGATAGGAGGCAGTGTACTGCTGTAGATAGAAAACAGACTAGAGTTAAATGGTCAATTTTCTCATTGGAGAAAGGTGAATAGTGAAATACCCCAGGATTCTCTGCTGGGTCCGCTGCTTTTTAACACATTTATAGATGACCTGGAAATGGGAACAACAAGTAAGGTGATCAACTTTGCTGATGATAGAATTATTCAAATCTGTTGTGACAGAATTCAAAATGGCATGGGACAAACACAGTAGATCCCTTTATAGCTAGAGGATAAAATCTCAGCAAACTTAAGTATCCTTGATATTCAATAAATAGACGGGGGCTGACCTGCACCAAGCAGCAGGTACAACCCTAAACACATGCCTAGAGGGAGGTGACCTGCATGGAACTGCAGTTACAACTACTCTGATCACCTTACTGGGCAGACTAGATAGACCATACTGGTCTTTATCTGCCGTCATATACTATGTTACAGCAGAAGAGGATTATGAAAAATTACAAGAGGACCTTGAAAAATTGGGAGACTGGGCATCCAAATGGCAGATGAAATTTAATGTGAGCAGGTACAAAATTATGCATTTAGGGAAGAAGAACCCAAGCTACGGTTACACGATGCAAGGTTCCATATTAGAAATCACCAACCAGGAAAAGCATCTGGGCATCATCGTGGATAATATATTGCAACCTTCTGCTCAGTGTACAGGCACGGCCAAGAAATCAAATAGAATGCTAGGAATCATAAGACAGGGAATTGGGAATAAAACCAAAGATATTTATAATGCTCTGTATTGCTCCATGTTGTGACCACACCTCAATATGGTGTGCAATTCTGGTCACCATATCTTAAAAAGTATGTAGCAGAACTGGAAAAGGTACAGAGAAGAGCAACCATAATGGTTCCGGGGATGGAATGATATCCCTATGAGGAAAGCTTAAAAGGTCAGGGCTCTTCAACTTCGAAAAGAGATAGATGAGAGGTCTGTAAAATAATGAATGGAGTGGAACCGGTAAATGCAGATCAGTTGTTTTCTCCTTTAAAAAGTAGGAAGACTAGGGGACATTGCAATCCACATCTGCATGATGGGCTCTACTCACGCCACTTCCACTCTCTACCCCCACCTCTCACCCATGGCTGGATAGACGGTGAGCATCCCCATGTTTACAAAAATCAGATTCTGAAATGGAATGGAGACATGTATTTCAATCTACATCTCTCAGTACTGCCGTCCTTATACTTTTTTGAATGTGGGTCTGCCTTTGAAAGGTTGGGAAATAAAGATCATGTGCAAAATTTGAAAGTTGTCTGGAACTTGACCTTGTTGTACAGTGAGTGGCTATCAGATGGGAAATAAAAAAAAGTCATAGGGCATCAAGAACTACTCATCAACCTGCAAGCGACCCAGGGTGTCCCCTAGATGTGACAATATCTTGAAAAGCTGGATATACAAATAAGAAAACTCCTCCATGCCAATAAAGTAGTTTATAAGAAGAAGTGTATGCCGAGACTATACATTCCTAGAGCCAAAGGAGAAATAGGGCTTTTAGAAATAGGGAAGCCTGCAGGTTCTATATGTTTAATCTAACAGTGTCAACAGACCCAAACACACAAAAAATGTTGAAGTATCAAAATAACCATCCAGAATCCAGTTCCATCATTAAAACCTGGACAGTCATTCTGGTCAACAGAAGGAATAAGTGAGACTCCACTTGTATGAATAAGAAAGGAAGCAACAGAATTTGCAAAACAAGAGAAAACGTTTTTTAATGAATTAGATCAGAAAACAAATTAAAACAAGTAGTAAATGCACAAATACAGAGGGAAATGCAAAGTATTATTCCAACAAAAATATGTGGGTCAAACCCAGACATATGAATAGATAAGGAATGGTGAAATTGAACCAAAGGGTCAGAGACTGATAGTTGCAGCCCAGAACAGTGATTTACAGATGAGTGGTTCACAGCACATACAGAAAAAATGGGTAAAACAGATATGGGTAGATTCTGTAAAAAAAAACCCAAAAAAAAAAAACCTTGAAATAGTTACTCATCTTGTAGCTGACTGCAAAGTTCTGATGGGAGAAAATTTCTATACAGAACATATCTTATGTTCTTATGTTCTTAACATAAGATATGCCATACTGGGTCAGACCAATGTCCATCAAGCCCAGTATCCTGTTTCCAAAAGTGGCCAATCTAGGTCACAAGTACCTAGTAATTTCCTTAAAAGACACAGGTTCAACAATGCTTGTATTGGGATAAGCAGTGGATATCCCGGGTCCCCTTTAATAATGGTTTATGGACCTTTTCTCCAGGAACATGTCCAACCTTTTTTAAACCCGGCTATACTAACAGCATTTACTGCATCCTCTGGTAACAAATTCCAGAGTTTGATTACACGTTGAGTGAAAAAATATTTTCTCTTTGTCTTAAATAGGTTACCATGTAGCTTCATTGCATGTCCCCTAGTCTTTCTATATTTTGATGGTGTAAACAATCAATCTACGTTTACCCATTCTACTCCATTCATTAATTTAATTTATAGACCTCTATCATATCTCCCCTCAGCCAACTCATTTCCAGACTGCAGATCCCTAACATTTTAGCCTCTCTTCATAGGGGTATCCTTCCATCCCCTATACCATTTTGGTGGCTCTTCTCTGTACCTTTTCTAATAACACTCATTCTGGTCAACAGAAGGAATAAGTGAGAATCCACTTGTATGAATAAGAAAGGAAGCAACAGAATTTGCAAAACAAGAGAAAAAGGTTTTTAATGAATTAGATAAGAAAACAAATTAAAACAAGTAGTAAATGCACAGATACAGAGGGAAATGCAAAGTATTATTCCAACAAAAATATGTGGGTCAAACCCGGACATATGAATAGATAAGGAATGGACAATAAGATGGACCCATCAAAAGTTGAATCCTACAGACCGATATCAAGCATACCACTGCTTGCTAAAATAATCGAAAAGGTAGTACAACGTCAAATTCAACACCACATTGATAATGAAGCACCACTCGACCCATCCCAACATGGATTCAGGGAAGCACACGGTGTTGAAACCCTCCTCGCTACCCTCTTCAATACTCTAATCTCAGGAATCGATAATGCGTGACAGGGCTTCGCCCTCATTTTCATGGACATTGCAGCGGCCTTTGACTCTGTGAGCCACGAGATACTCATAGAACGTCTTAAGGAAAAGGGATTACAATGTACCGCCCTAAATTGGTGCATATCCTACCTATCCAACAGATGGCAACATATGAGGACCAGCACCACAACCTCTGAACCGTTCCTACAAAAATAAGGTGTGCCACAAGGATCATCACTATCGGCATTAATGTTTAATATTTACATGCAGCCCATCTGTGCTCTGATACGATCATTCAATGTCCACTGTCTAGCATACGCAGACGATATCCTCTTATACATGCCATTTGTAATTGACCAGCCAGATTTTGCTCTGCTAACAAGATGTTTTGATGCAGTGGCAGACTGGCTCCACACGCAAAACCTTCGGATTAACCACAACAAGACGGATGTACTCTTCATCACGAGGAGCCAAGAATTCATTCCCCCACCCTCACTAAAAGTTAAGAATGCAGAGTTGACAACTAAATCCACAATTCGATACCTTGGTGTCACGCTGGACCAAAGGTTGGACATGAAAATACATATAAAAAAACATAGTAAAAACAATATATTACAAAATACGGACACTTCGGCATCTTAGAGCACTTCTTGACCCCGGCGATTTCCAAACAATCTTCCAGGTCTTGGTTCTCACACACTTTGATTATGCCAATGTTATACTATATGGGCTCCTGCAGGCAACGCTACACCCACTCCAACTTGCGATGAACACAGCAGCAAGAGTCCTTATCGGGGCAGCGAGAACGGAACGCATCACACCAATTTTGATGAATCTTCACTGGCTACCCTTTCAGGCTAGACTTCTCTACAAGATCTTAGTCTTGACCTTTAAAGCCCTAAACAATCACCCACCTACATCCATCAACGAGATGATCCACATTATACATCCAAACAGAACCAGAAGATCCTCAACGGTGAACACTCTGACTATCCCGAAAGAAATGACAAAGTGCACAAAGGCAACATCCAATAGAGCCTTCATGATATATGCACCCAGAGCCTGGAATACCCTCCCTACAGATATGCGAGTCATCACTAGCCTAACTCAATTCAGGAAGGCTCTAAAACATCATCTCTTCATAAGACACTACCCTGAAACTGGCTATAGAAACCAACGAACACTCACATCAAACATTCAGAGCCTCCCAACAACATACCCAGCAAGACAAGGAATAGCCAACCCAAAATGATCAGCTCTGAATAGAATATAGCCTGAAAACATGGACAACATTGTAAATAAGCTGTAGAAATGTTACCCCTTTTTAAATTCAAGTTTTAATCCCTGTTCAATGTAAACACTATGCGGCTCGTCTGCACAGTATATTGTTCTGTTCAATGTACACCGCACTGATATATAATAGCGCAGTATATAAAAGAAGTTAAATAAATAAAAATAAATAAACAAACACTATATCCTTTTTAATATACAGCAACCAGAATTGCACACAATATTCAAGATACGGTCGCACCATAGAACAATACAGAGCCATTATAAAATCCTTTGTTTTATTCTCCATTCCTTTCCTTATGATACCTAGCATTCTCTTGGCCGCCGCTATACACTGGGCAGGGGTTTCAACATGTTATCAACGATGACGCCTACATCTTTTTCCTGGGTGGTAGATCCTAATGTGGAACCTTGCATCGTGTAACCATAGTTTGGGTTGTTCTTTCCTAGGTGCATAACTTTGCACTTGTCCAAATTAAATTTCATCTGCCACTTCGATGCCTAGTCTTCAAATTTATCAAGTTCCTCTTGCAATTTTTCACAATCCTCATGGGTTAACAACTTTGAATAATTTTGTTTCATCTGCAAATTTGATTATATCACTCGTTATTCCCATTTCCAGGTCATTTATGAATATGTCAAAAAGCAGCGGACCCAGCACAAATCCCTGGGGTACTCCACTATTCACCTTTATCCATTGGGAAAATTGACCATTTAGCCCTATCTTCTGCTTTCTATCTTTTAACCAGTTCCTGGTCCACAATAGTACACTGCCTCCTATCCCGTGTCTTTTTAATTTTGCCAAAAGCCTCTCATGAGGGACCTTGTCAAAGGCTTTCTAAAAATCCAGATACAATATATCAACCAACTCACCTTTGTTTACCTGTTTGTTCACACCTTCAAAAAAAATATAACAGATTAGTAAGACAAGACTTTCCTTGACTAAAGCCATGTTGGCCGTCTCCCGGATCACCCTTGGAACCCTTTTTAAATATTAGCGTTACATTGGCCATCCTCCAATCTTCAGGTATTACAGATGACTTTAATGATAGTATACAGATTATTAATAGTAGGTGAATTCAAAAAAGCATGGGACAAACACAAAGGATCTCTAAAGGAAAAAAGGAGACTGTTGTAGTTGTCGATATGGAAGGACAGACTAGATAGGCCATGTGGTCTTTTTCTGTCGTCACTTTTCTATGTTTCTATATACTCTGAGTTGATTTAAATTAAAGCTCTTTGCTGATATTAGGCACTTACTGAGTATTACATTTAAATTAGAAGCTCTCTGCTGCAGAAGAAGAGGGGAGGAGTTAAGATGGCGATGGACTGAGTTGCGGCTTCGGGTGGTTTTCCTGTGAAGGGGAAAAGTGGAAGGCTAAGGCAGGCTACAGCCCCCTCAGCCTGCTCTTGCTTCCACTCCCCTACCTTTGGTGCCTGTTGGGCCTTTGAATACATTTTACTGCCCCCTGCAAGAGCCATCATGAATGGGAGAAGGAAACCCGGTGATGGGTCTGCTAGAGTTGGAGAACCCAGTGGCTCTTTGGGGTGTGTCAACACTTTCTTCCGTGTCACAGTCTGCAGTGAAGCTCATTCGAGCCCATTGGTCTTCTGAGAGTGGTTTGCATCGGAGCTCTTCCTGGTCTGGGGGAGAGTCCACAGTGCTGAGGGGGCCAGACGCCAGAGACCAAGGAGCTGGTGGAGGCTCGCCAGTACCCCTTGTGCACGGAAGCTTGCTGGAGGCCTCAAGAGATTGAGTAGCCATGCAGCTGGTGGAGCAAGCAGTGGCTGCAGCTGTGCCGAGTGGTATGGAGAGAGAGGGTGCTCCCATGTTGGATTGGTCCGCTTTTGAGTTACAACACCTGTAACAATAACACTGGAGACTATTTGTGCTATGATTGTTTCACTGGGTAAGGCAATATTACCCCAGGTGTTTTCCTTGGTTGAGAGAGCTGCTGATAATGCTAAGGCGGTGGAAGAAGTTAAATTTCAGTTTGCTGGTGTTAAATCTGTTAATTCTCCAATCCAATATCTCAACCTTGGCCTGAAGATCCACATTATGTCCAAGCTACTGCAAAGAGCTTGGTTACAGTTTATAATAAACTGGAATATTTGGAGAATGCTTCAAGATCTGCTAACCTGAGATTAATTAACTTTCTGAGGAGTCCTGTGTTGTCTGCAAAAGAGATGTTTAAGAACTATCTTAATGAAGTTTTGAAGGTTCCTGCTGAATCTCATCCCCTGCTTGTGAAGATATTTTATTTACCATCTGGGAAGAAAGGGCCTTCTTCTGAGGATATTGGGACACAGCAAGCTGACATGTTAAATGTTACTGATATGTTGGAGTCCTCACAGGAAGTTGTTGTATTCCCTTCTACTATATTAGTGACATTTGCCCTCCTCTCAGAAATGGAATGTGATGTTTCATGGTTTATTAGTGAGGATTTATCCTGATTTATCTAAGGATACCCAAAAGCATAGGAGGCCAGCTGGGGGGTCTCTTTTTTTCTTAAATATCCATGTAAATGATTAGATCGCTCAAATTCTTATATTTTTTATGAGCCCTCTCAGCTGCTGGCCTTCATGAATGCTCAACACTTAGAAGCCTCGATTGATTCCTCTGATGTGTGAATATTGGGGTCATGTGCTGGCTGTAAACGTACTGTAGTCTCTGTTTCTTGCTGTTTTGGTTGGTATATTTTGGGAATTTCCTCCCCTCTAGGTTATGGGCTAGGGAGAACATTATATTTCTCTTTTGTCCATTGTGGGATTTTCTTATTTATTTATTTTTTTTATTTTATATTTATCAAATTTTACATAATCCAGACAAGAAGCTCTGAATCTGAATCAGATATAACAATAAAGAAAAATCAATTTAGAAAAACCAAAGAGGTCTTCTATCAAGCAACAAACATACCACTGGCATAGATCACAATATGTTACCCCACAATATGATCCAAGAGAAAAGAAATTAAACACATCCGTGTTACTTAAAACAGAAAAAAAGATATCATAGGAGCACTGATTATATTATATGGCAGCCAATGAGGGAGTATCCCCACCCCCACCCTTCTCCCTAGAATCAATAAATTGTAACAGTTGTCTGGGCTCAAAAAACAAATACTGGTTAGACCTTAAATTCACCATACATTTACAAGGATATCTCAACTTAAACACAGCACCCAAGGCTTCGGTTCGCTGGCGTAGAGCCAGGAACCCCTTCCGCCTCTTCTGTGTGTCCCTAGCCAGATCAGGAAAAATTAAAAATTTTGAGCCCATAAACTGAGTAACAGATAATTTACGAAAATATAATCTTAGTACAGTGTTCCTATCGGACTCAAAAGCAAAATGAACCAATAATGTGGCCCTGCTAGTCACCACCTCCAGGGAACTCTCAAGAAATGTTGTTAAATCAAGCTGAGGCGACTCATCTCCCACACCAGGGACCTGCTGTAACCCAGGGCTCAAAAGAGATACCAATACATATTGAGTTCTCACAAGAGGAGGCAGCGACTCTGCCGGCATCTGCAACACCTCAATGAAAAACTTACGGACCAGGTCCATTGAGGCAATCAAAGGCGACCGAGGAAAGTTCAAAAACCTCAAATTGTTCTTCCGAAGAGAGTTATCCAAAAATTCAATCCCTCTTGCCTGGACCAGCCTGTCTTTCTCGTTGACAGCCTTTAAAAACTCTAGGTCCTCCACCTTAGATTCAAGGACAGCAATCCTACTTGACTGAGCAGCCACAACCGAGTCCATCGAGGAACACTGGAATTTAATACCTTCCAACTGCTGAGCAAAAGAACTGACAAAAGGAAGGAGAGTTTGCTGTAGGGCAGAGATAGCTTCCCACAAGCTATCTAAGGTAACCCGCGCCGGCTTCTCAACAAACCCAGGCAACCTTAATTCCCCGGGAACAAGTAAACCGGGTGAAGGCTGTTTCAATTCCGCACTTGCAAGGGAGGAGGAAATTCCCACTCGACCCCCTATGGCGGCCCCACCAACAGCTACCGTCCCCTCATTCTTCACAGGGGAAACCCCCGCAGCAACGGGTAACTCCAACCCTGCGGAGACACCACCAAGCTGCTCCCCCGTGAGTCTGGAACCAGGCTGAACTGGCGGTGCTTGCAGGGGGCTCAAAACCACTCCTTCAAAGCTCAGATCCGATGAAACCTCCAAAGGATCCGCCGAAGCCATGGGCGTCGATGGAATGCAAAAACCGGCTATCGACGACTGCACCAAGCCTCCAGTCGAGGTCGAAACCTCCGGGGGTTTCTGAGTACGTTGTTTCCGTTTCCTCCCCGTCGAAGGAAGGTGCCAGGCTGATGCGGAGCGCTTCACCTCAGCATCCTACTCCTCCGCCATCTTGGATCGATTCCGATTTTCTTATTTTTGTTCATTTTTCTTGTTTGTGGTTCTATTTCTGTGCAAGTGCATTCTTGTTTTTTTTTTTTGTTAAAATTGCATAAGTATAAAATAAAAAAAAAAAAAGAAGCTCTCTGCTGGGTTTTAAATTTAACCAGAAAGCATTCTGCTGTGTTTTAAATTTAAACTGAAAGCTCTTTGCTGGTACTAAGCCCTGACTATTAAATTTAAACTAGAAGCTCTCTGCTGGGTTTTAAATTTAACCAGAAAGCGCTCTGCTGTGTTCTGATTTTAAATTGAAAGCCCTCTGCTAGGTTTTAAGCTTAAACTGAAAGCTACCTGTTGAGTTTTCAATTTAACTGAAAGCTCTTTGCTGATACTAGGCCCCGACTGATTTAACAAATACACTGGATTCTAATTTACACAGATTAATTGGCTTTAATCTAAGGAATTCCCTTTTCCCCAAGATTTAGAAAAAATTCCCAGAAGTAAATACTTACAATTGCAGATCTCTCTCCAGAAGTAGTAGTCCCTTTTTGTAGTCCTTCAAGAAAGGCACAATAAGGTGGCACATCTCATTCATTTGAAACTTTGTAAGAACACAACATTGCTGTACCAGAAAGCACTGGGATCATGACCCTAAGACGCTTATAGAGAATGAAAAGGTCATGATCTGGGACATTCTTGATCCAACCAATAAAAAGCTGGATACAAGGAATCCTGATATAGTGGTGAAAAAGGACACCAGAATAAGCTTGATTATAGAGGTGTCTTTTCCAAATGGCTATTCTGGTAATCATATGGAGAGGGAGAAGATCTTCAACAAATGCAATCAGCAACCGATAGCAGGAAAATACAGAAATATTTCCCATTGTAATTATTGCCAGAGACCCGATGAAAAGGAATTTTCAAGCATAATTTGATAGGTTGCCTATGCAAGTTACATCCTATGAACTCCAGAAGGAAGCTCTCTTTGGCAAATACTACAGCGAGTGTTAGCAGCAATTGTAAGAGATTGAGATCTTACTCCACATACCCTAGCTTAGGAGTGAAGTTCATTATTGTCATAGTATCATGGTATGCACAAAACAACCCAATCTGGAAACATTGCATCAAAGTGGTCAAAGGTATAGCATACTTCTCCTTCCAGTAAATTATCTAAAATCTATAAACTCTTTATTGCAATAGATGCTGACACAAGATACAATCATATCAATTCCATTAACATTATGGCAATAAAACAGAAGGGCCATAAGAGCAGAGTATATGGAACCACAGACCAGTTAATGCTGAAAAAAAATCATATTGGTCAGTACTAAGAAACAGAAATCTCAGCATAGCATAGTGTATTTCTATTTGGCACCAGTTGTATGGTCTTCCTATTTATATGCTGCTTTGTTTGCACTACTTTGTAAGTGCTCGCACATTCTGTAAGTGCAACCCCTGAAGAAGGGGTTATTGCCGAAACTTGGCCAAGTCAGGCTTTTCTAACAAGGGAACTTTGTATTACAAGGCCTGGTCATCCTTTGCTTTTTTTTTTGTGTGCTTCAAGTGATTCTTCTGCAGAGATTGTCCTTCCTCTGTCTGCTTCTTGTTTAAAGATCCAGAGGTAACATTATACTTATTGGTTGCATATGACTTGAAGCTCTATATTCCCACCAATCAACATATAGTGCAATATTTCCATGCGGTAAAAAGGCTTTCAGATGCCATCAGGATTACTTTTAGCCTGGAAAGATATGTGCTAAGGCAACCTTCCTTTGAGCCAAACTGAAAACATCTGTCTAAGGGGTATGTTTACTAAACCGTCTTAACGTCGCAGCGGTGGTATTATCATGCGATAACGCAGCGGCGGCATTAAGGCATACTAACGCTGTGAAATCCAGGTCTGAAGGGTGAAGTAAGGCTTCCCAGACGGCGGAGAGAAGGGGTCAATGGGCGGCGAGCGGGAGGGGAGAGGTTCCAGGTACACTAATGCTGTGAAATCTGGGTCTGAACACTAACACCAGTGAAACCCTCGCGTTAAGGCATATTTGCGGGAAAGAGAAACCATTTCAGTCAGCAATGTGCAGCAAAGGCAGGGAAACCCAGAAAAGTGATAGTTGTGATACATGTACAGGAACCAAAAAGGCAAATAAACATATAAAAGGACCAGAACCACATCTAAAATCCCAATAACCAAGCTGGCCAATAGTGATATTAATGATAAACATAAAGCAACACTACTGACAAAGCGTATAAATTAAGATATCGTGTTTGGAAGGGTCTATGCTCTGTCCCCCTACAAAGTGAATGATCCCACATTGAAATAGCGCTGATCAGGGTTTCTGTCATTTAGATTGGGCAGGTTTGTTATGACATGCACATGTGCAGCAACAGCAGAGTGGGCACGTAGGAAACGGCAACTGTACTGATACTGTAAATGGGATACAGGGGGCTGCAGGCGGCACATGCTGTGGTCCAGCTTGGGCACAGTGTGGGCTAGGCAGATGCCTAGGTGGCACATAGGAATGCCGAAACTGTAAAGCAGCAAGACAGCAACTGACGAGGGTCCAACATGGGCACGAGTGTGTGTCCCACAGTGTCACAGGGGAGATTACCCAGCAGGTACCCCCAAGGGCACATAACATTGGCAGGCGGTGTGGGGGGGGGGGGCAGCGCGCATGTCCATGTAGGCACCCCTACCCGAGAACCCACACCAAAGGCAGCTGCCTACCTGCACACTGGATGGCCTGGGACTGTGCACCCCCAGCACCACTGGCATAATGGCATGGCAGCATGGTGCCGGAGGGGTGCTGGTGGCGGAGGGGGCAGTGGCATCTGCCCGCAGCAGACCTTGGCCTAGCCCCTTTTAGGTGGGTGCCGTGCAATGCAACAGACAGGGTCTGTCTGACGAACAGTCATGGTATCCCCAGAGAATGAACTGTCCCTGTGGCAAGAAGGTCACAAGTTCAAGTCCCAGCTGTGACTCCTACCAACCCTTTCCCCATATTTTACCCAGTACTAAACCGTGGTAATAAAGACGAAACCTTTATTGCAGATAAAATAAGCATGCCTGAAACGCCTATATTTTACCCAACAGAGTACAGACACCATAAACATGTGCAATACCCAGAGCAGAGTTTCCCAACTGCAGTCCTGGAGGGCCAAACACCTTTCAGGTTTCATGCTGTCCCTAATAAATATGCCTGAGCTGCATTAGTATGCACCGCCCCATTGTATGCAAATGTATCTCATGCATATTCTTTAGGGACAGCATGAAAACCTGAACAGTGTTTGGCTCACCAGGACTGGAGTTGGGAACCTCTGCCCTATAGCAGCGTCTAACAGGGGCATAAACACCCACACCCACAGGCTCCACTATCCAAAGCCTCATGGAGAGTCAGGCTGTTGGGCCCTGCGCGCAGCAGCATCTCCCAATACTAGCACTTGCATACGTTAGCAATGCCGCCCTAAACTTGGGAATATATTACACATATATCAAAAGGTTGCTATGATTAATGGCAGATATCAATTCCTAAGTTAAGCACAATTTGCTGATAGAGCTGCATTTTAGCAACCTTTCTGATATCTTTGAAGTGTGTTTCAGTTTTGGTTTCTGGCAGTGTTTACCACCCCGGGGAGTGACCCAACAGTATTGCGTACCATAGCCATGCCTGCACTGTGCCCAGGACTGGTGTGGTGGCCAAGGCTGCCAAAAGCCTCTATATTTGCACAATGTTGGCATAGGTGTGGGAGTGTGTGTCTGTCTATCCAGTGTGTTGTGGCTGCCTACACCTTACTCAGCCCACACTGCTTGCACTGTTTCCAGTGTTAGCCTGCCAATGTGCATAATGAAGAGCAAGGTACTGTGGGTATGGCCCGGACAGGGTGGCCTGGGCAGGATGTATCTGCACAGGGCATAGGGCAATGGCTGGGACATTGTAGTGCCCGACCACCACCTGCACGGACAGGGTGGCCACAGCATGTCCTGCTGGGAGGTCACTCTCACCCTGACTGAGCAGTGACTATGGCATGGCTAGGTTCCCCCATAGTGCTATATAGTATTTCTCTCAAGTGATATTTATGGGTTTTCTTTTCTGGGGCTCAATCAATGACTTATCTTCTTGGTGTGTGTGTTCACATCTCCTCCAGGAACATGCACTATGGACTAGCTAGCAGACTGTCTGCAGTTAGTATGTGTATGGCTGGAACACCTTGCAGGGTGCAGCGGCTGGAGACTCACTGTGCTTGCTGCTGGAGAATGTCAGATAGTGGTGGGGGGTGGCTGAGCATGTCCAGGCCTATTGTCTGTCTGCCATTGCCTTATGGATGCGTACAGATCTGCATTGACTACCCTGTAGGGTGCCTGTTCCCCAGCAGGACTGGAGTTGATGATCCCCTCTACTGCCACCTTTGCAGGGATGTAGAATGTGGAGGTGTTGGTGGGAGATCCTGTCCCCCACCCTGAGCTCCAGAGGGTGGGTTGGGTGCTGCTACATAATCCACCTATGGGTCCAAACACCCCCCTTCACTTAAATCATGTGACCATGGCACCCACACAGGATATGCACTATTCTGGGTGCATCATAGTCCACAAGGGCTAGACGTGACTGGGAAATACGGATGGACAAAGGTGTATCCTAGGTGTGTCTGCAAGGACTACCTATCACACACTGGCACTGATGGCGACCTGCAGCATAGCCTATCTCAGCTAAGCCAGGTGCTGTGGACCTGGTGCTGGCGCCCCACGTCACCCTCAGGGTGAGCACAGTACCCCCACAATGTGTCGGTCTGTAGCTACTCTGTGCCAGTAACACACATGGTCAGTTCCCCCTACCAGGCCGAGGTGCTGTGGGGGTGCATACCCCATCTTGTGATCATCTGTAGACTGCTGATCTGCATGTGCAGTGCATCATGGGTACGGGTGGGTTAACCCTATCCTGGTAACCACAGCAGACAGTTTGTGTGGTGACCTGCAGTCTTTCTGTAGCCAGCCAGGTGTTTGTTAGTAGCTATAGAGATGTAGCCCACTGGTTACTTCACTGACTGTGGAGGCAGAGATCATGGGTTTGATCCCACAGTGGTTTTATTTGATAGGGCTGTCTGAGGCATTTCCTTTTTTAATTTAAATTAGTGCTGCCAGCAAAAACACCCTCATAGTGCCGTAACCTTAAGGTGCCTCATAAGGCGCCCTATAAAGCGCCCTATAAGGCACATTATAAGGTGCCTTGGCGGACAGTGTACTTTATAATGTGCCCTCTGGAGTGCCTTATAGGGCACCTTATGCGGCACTTTAGGTTACGGCACTATGAGGGTGTGTTTGCTGGCAGCACTAATTTAAATTAAAAAAGAAAATGCCTCAGACAGCACTGATTTAAAGTAAAGGGTAATACCTCAGACAGCCTTACTCATTAAGCCCACTGGTGGATTGAACTCATGACCCCTGTTTCATCAGTCAATGTATTAACCAGTGTGCTACACCTCTATTGCTGTGATTGCAGGTCAGCATGCGAAGTTAAGGTTAACGTGAGGTAACGTGCCTGGCTCCCTCTATCGCACGATAATGGACACAGCGCACTTTATTGCGCGATAACCCGCGATTGCTACCTTGGGACCGGAACGCCCACTCCTTATATAGCATCCTTCACATTATCGCTGCAACTAGCACTGGGAACATTAAGACGGTTTAGTAAATATATCCCTAAGAGTATGCTTTCATTTGGAATGAAAGCAGCGTTCTCGTCATAACAGCAAATGATGAAATCCATCATTTCCTGGTTCCTGTCAATAGTGATCCCTATTGTGCAATAGTGCATGTTATTGCATAATAGGCACACTATTAAACTGAAATGATAAAATATGAAAATAAATTAAATTTTAAAATGAAACAAATCAAAAATTTGGGGCCTGCACACCTCTAATCTCTAAATGATGATTGTGACATAATGGAACTTGAAGAGGAAGATGTATATCAGGCTTGCCCAAGTTAAGACCTTGAGGGTCACAGGCCAGATTTCCAAAATATCCTCAATAAGCATGCATGGGAGGCATTTGCATATTTATTAGGGATACCCTAAAAATCTTGCCTGTTTACAGCCTTTAAGGACTGAACTGGGACAATCTTGGTATATATAAATATATAAGAGTAAAAGAAGGAGCAATAATCCAGCATAAATAACAGAGTTAAGATCAGTAAAGAATTTAACAGAAGATCAAAATTGATATTGAAAAGTGCTTTAACATCATAGAATAAGATATAAGCTGTGAATTAGCTTGTAATTCCCATACTCTTGTACGGCTTTGGAATTGTAGACCGTCCTCATAAATTTCTTGAAAAACTGGATGTATGAAAAAGAAAACTCCTTCATGCCCATGAGGTGATTTATAAGAATTGTTGTTTGTGAGACTGTACATTCCTAGAGCCAAAGGAAGAATGGGCCTCATGGAAATAGATTATATAGCAAGAGCTGCCATCATAAATTTTAAAAAAAAATTGAATACCATTTACAATGCTAATACTACTCCAAGGACACACATCTCCTGAAAATAGTGGACTTGGAAATGGGACCAGTTTTAAGGAATGGCAAGCAGGGCTATTGCCTGGGAACAAAATGCCCTAAGTGGCCCCTTTGTGGCCACTGAGAAATGTTACATAGTGTGGTGGTCGCACCCCTACCAGGCGGTCGCCTAGTAGTGATGGGAAGCCATCTTGAATTCCTCTTTACCAAGGATTGTAGTTGTGTATAGAGATAAATGAACCAAGTGGTTGTTTCAAAGCACACAGGAATTTTATTAGCTTCCGTGGCAAGCGGATAACAAATCTTAAAGCAGTTGTACACTCAAGTCAAAGAAAATAAAGGACAATCTTCTCCCATTAAAGCAAAGCTTACAACCAGTGTTGTAGTAGAATTATTTACACAGGCTTTCTTTTCTTTTCCCTTTATGATGCTTCTCAATTCGGTAATCATAAAGCACATGTATTTACAATTCCTAACTGCTCACTGCTCTCAGGCTTTCATTACTTAGCCACAATGCACATATCACAGTCCATCTCAGAACAAGCTGAAGTCAGGTCACTTTCTTTACCTTCTACCTCCATGCTTTCTGCTGAGCTGTATCTTGGCAAAGTTTGAAAACGCTCAGGCACTTTATGCTTAATGTTCTTTAACAGGTTAAACAGCCTATTCCACTGAATGGCCCCTTCTCCTCTAGGTAAGACTTCAACGGGCTTCTCCTGTTCAGTTTCTCCTGACAACCCCTTCTTCCTAATCCGGGTTTTCTCAGGCCTAAACCTCTCTTCAGAGTCAGACCAAGAAACACAGGGTTTTGGCTTTACTGCTTTCTTTCTCCTACCTTGGAGTCTTGTTGCAGCACCTTCCTGGCTGAGGCTTCTGTGGCTTGTGACTCTCTCTGCCTCTGAGCTAGACAGGGAATCAGGGTAAGACCTCCACTTCCCTTCCTGGGGCTTCTGCTGCCTGCAGACAGACCCTTCCTCAGAGGAGTCTAAGCACTCTTGCCTTAGCCTTCTCAAAGCCAACCTTTTCTCTTTCTCCCTCTTGCCAGTCTGTTTGGTCCTCTGCCTGGAACCTTCTCTGTAGCTTCCTTGGCTGCAGTGCTGGCTGCTCTTGTCTCTGCTGCTGCTCTCTTTGTGGCTGCTTCTCCCTTGGCTGCTTCTCCCTTGACTGCTTCTCTCAACTTTGTTTGTTTTCTCAAACTTAAACGTTGAGCAGGGCACCTCCCTCTCTGACTCCACCCACTTGTACCTCCTACTCTTACCTGGGGTTGTCATGGAGTCTGGGAGTGGCTTAAACCTAGCTCTACCCTCTTGGTTTCTCTCAGGGATTTTTCTGTGGTGTATGTGTTCTAGTGCACCCATCCCCCGAAAAGAAGAAAAAGTTCTTCTTTCTTTTTTATTTCCATGCTGAGCTACGCTCTCCTTACTACAATAGGCAGAACTTCAGGGTCATTTTCTGCCCTGGGTTCTAGTGTGTCTAACACCAGCCCTCCATGGGGAGAAGCAAAAATCTGTGTGTTCAGTTATGGCTCCTTGACTATCTCCCATATTCGCTAACTGGTTTGTTAATGACCTCTTTGCCATATTATATTACCTAATATTTGGCAATTGTAACACAAATATACAAGTAGATCAATGGCAGTAATTCTATATTTTCAGTTACACGTACATTGCCAATAAATAAGTAGACAAGAATGCCAAACAGGAAACTTGGAGCCCTTTTCCCTTAGGGGCACGTCCGGACCATCTGGACGCCCCGATACAGGATGGGCCCATTAGGACCTGATTCTGAACCACGGGAGCAAGATGTTCCTGTGGGTGCAGGATTGGGCCCTGAGACAGACGAAAAAGTGATGGCAGCAGGCAACGGCAGAGAGCCGAAATGCGCCCTTAAGTCTTAGCGCCCTGTGCGGACGCACCGCTTGCACAGGGCTCGGTACGGTCCTGCGTCGACTAATAGGTTACATAATAACTATTTGGTAAATTCTTTCTCCTTCCAGTAACTTATGCTGCCTCTATGATCTGTATCGTATTCAGAGTGAAGTCAGTATGAGTACAAAAGATCTAGTAGGAGAAAAGAGTCATACAGTTGAAACTTCAGTCCCCCATGATGCATATGTTTTTTTATTTCTAAGCTTAATACTGAGAGGTACTGACAGTAGTTGAATAACACAATCATCAAAACGTTAGCTGAAGTGTTTATAAACCTTTTGACACTTCAATAAACCAAAGGCCAATTCAAACCTAACAAAACCAATCCATTTTGGCTCTCAGTAGCAAGGACTGACATTCAGTTTCAGTTTCTAGGATACTGAATTTAGAAGCCATCATTTGTACATTTTCCATTAAAAAAAAATAAATGTTAAATTCTTCCAAGAGAAATAAAATATTTTATAAGTTTTTAGGCAGTCCTTGATACCCTTCTAGGAAGTGTTCAACATGTTGCTAGGTGACCATGAATCAATATTTAATATTTTGAAACATGAACTCTTAATTACCTATTTATCTCTTAAACTGTGAGACTGACTGACTTTAGCACTTACTTTCAGTGTGTCGGTCAGAGTGCAGAGCTTTATACCGTAATTTGAGACTTAGCACAGACTATCAAAATCATTTCTTTCACCATCCAAATTTCTCATCCTTACCTTGCATGATTATATTTATTTTGAAATACAGAATGTATAAATACTGTTTAGTTTTTACAGATAATATCATATACCGTAACATGGCACAGTTTTCCACTAATCATTTTCCACCGACTGTTCCTGAAATTGTGGTTTTTATTACATATTTAATTGTTTTCTAAGGTCGGCATCGTCAACTCCAAGCCTTGTCTTTGTAGGAAATCAGAATGATCAGATGGGCACTGGGTCAATGTTTACGTGCCTTATTCAGTAAAGATTTTTATCAGCAACAGAATCGTACTGTAACTGAGGAAGAAGCTCTGTGAGGAATCTCCATAAATTGTCTTTGTTATTCTTATTGCCATTTTTAATCCCAGCAATTTAGTCATTAGAGCAAAATTGAAATGATAAGATGGGCTTTGACAAACTCCAGAAAATGAATTGCATTCAGTGGAATTCAATAACATTCTAAAGCGTGAGACCTCAGATAGATTGCCTAATATTTCAGAAACCAAAAGAAGTAATTATTCTAAAACGTCTTTATAATAATGCTGAGCTGAATGTAATAAATGCATTTTTCAATCCACATCAATATGTACAATCTTAACAAAGCAAAAGGATTCTAGATATATGCCTGGGTGAACCTGTGATTATGGGCATGTCTGTGGGCAGAGCGGAGGGCATTCATAGGGCAAAGATATTGGCTTCTTTTCCTGTGAGCTCAGGTGGTGACAAATCGCACCAACGTTCACAACCGGGCAAGTGGCATCCAGGCCTAGGCTATGTTCCCAGCCCCTCCCCCTTCCTCTACTGCCCCCCCACCCCTTTTGCCCTGTCCCATATCCCCTTGCCTAAGTCATCCCTCACCACTGACAGAATGCACAAACGACCAATTCTGCCACAAAAATTTAGAGTTTATTGGATAATGCTGGCCACAGCATAACCTTAAGCAAACATATAACCAAAATTCACAGTGTACAATTCTCAAACATATATACAACATTAAATTGCCCTAAACCTCTCTGATACTTATCCTTGAGACGCACAGCCTGTATTTGCCCAAGGGAGGTACCGTCAAAGCCCTTGACCTGAAAACACTTCTTAACCATTGCTGTCATAACTGATACACATTATCCGTAATATGCTGTGTGGCAAGCATGCCATTAAAGTGTGCACTATACCCCCTGGTCACAGCAGCGTCGTCCTCTGTTTCTGACCCAGCCCGTCAAAGATCAGGATTGCTGCATACTTAATATATGACATTGAGGTGTATCCCTTCCTCCCTCCTCCCCCCACCGTCAAAGCATGGGGAGGCACATTACCCGCTGATCCTGCTGCAAATCCGTCGACCCTGTCAGGGGGAGGACACTTTCCTTGTGGCCACTCCCCCTATACTCAACTGTATGGCTATGCACAGTCTGATGGCCCTTAATTGCTGGCCACACCCCACCAATAGCGACTCCTAGCTTGTCGGTCCTCGTTTCCACCTGGTACTTGGCTGCCTATCCGGTACTTGGCTGTGGCCAACAGCATTTCTACCATGTCCTGGGCCACGCACATGAAAACGTCCATGCTGATATCCAATAGATGTGTGCCTGCTGCGTGACACAGGCCAGGGCAACTTACATTGATGAGGTCATGCACAATACAACTCCTTCCCCCTTGGTTGCCTCCATGAAGTGAGTCAACCATCCGTTTGCCTTTCATCTTGTTTTCTCCACTGCCCAGTGTGACCTTTTTGCCTTTTCGGACCCTCCATGGTACAATATGGGACAATATTACCCGAGTCCCAGAGAAAATGTTGGCCAGCTGCATCTTCTGATTAATTCGACACTGCAGGTAGTGGCCAATCACTCCCCCTCCACATGCATCACTAAGACCCAAGGGCACCTGGCCGCCCTGCATCTGCACATAAGGGACAGAACCAGCAAGTCCCATATCATTCCCTGCACCCCCATCCCGATGATCGACACCTCTGAAGGATTCAGGCCCAAATTAAAGCCCTGAAGTCTGCTCCGGGTTCTCCTTTACACCCACTGGACATATGGATGGCCTCATATCCATATTTCCAGGGGAGTTGCACCTAGGGCAAACCATCAAAACAAGAACACAAGAAAGGTCAGGTTAGTCATAGCAACATTCATCAATCCCTAGCTTTCGGGCAAACATACAGGTTGTTATGGTCAAAACGCCAACCGCCGACGGACATGATTTGTTCCCTTGTCATGCCAAGCCCAACTGCCATGATAACTGCCCCGATGCTGAAGGAATGAATGCCGTAATAGCCAACCTAATGATCCGCCTCTGCGATGACTTGCTTCCTGGCGAACTGGAAGCGAGACGGGGGTGCTCCACCTGCTCGACCATCACTGCTCGCCTCTCATCAGGCATAATCATCTGCAATCTTCAAAAAAACACACTGGGCATATGTGGTCTCCTGGCAGGGGTGACCATGACAATTTGGCCCCCCTTTTGTGGGATCTGTCTTAGAACTACAGGTCTGGGGTTAGGTGTGCGACAACACTCTGCTGACCATCCCTTCATTATCCTTGCAATGACGAAATCTGCCAACAGACTCAGTTCTCCCATTGCTTTGGTAAAAGGGGTGATAGCTGTTAAGCACGTTCTTACTGTGGATTTACCCCTGCCCCTATCCCTGCAGCAGAATATCCAGTGAGGAATGGTTCTGGCCTTAAAGCAGTCCCCTACCTGATGCTGTCCTGCACACAAAAGTCCCGGAAGTGATCCTGGGCCTTCAAGTATGTTGGCCTGGTACGCTCTGCAAGGAAACCCATCAAGAGGCTCCAAACTTTGGTGGGCCCAATGCCTAGACTGTCTCTGGAATAGGTGTCTTGATTGTATCTGCCCCAGGAGCACTGGCCTGCAGTGCTGCCATCTTAAAATGAGAGAGGGCAACAGCAATCATGTTATGGAACCAGGAACATGAAGACGAAAGAAGCTCTCCTACCCTGAGTGCCCCGGAGAATGCTAAGGAGCAGGCGCATCTGAAAAGACAGATCTCAAAGGAATCCTAGCAGACCACCATCTGTGACGGTGAGCAGCTTCCTTAATACCTCATGGGTGATCAGGTGCCTGTGGTCTGGAGCGTGGCAATGGTCAGCTACCCCACCCATCATCTTTTAGCAATGACAAAATTGGCCGAAGGGATCTTTTTCCCCGTTGCCCAGGCGAAGAAAGTGACTCCCACCAGGCACATCTGTACCGCAGATTTCATCATGCCGCTGCCCTTGCATGTAGCCATTAAGGCTACAGAACTCACAGAAATGCTCCCAGGCTTCCAAAATATTTCTGACTGGTGCATTCATCAAAGGAAACCTATCGATAGCGCTTTCACACTGGCGGGCCAAATGCCCAGACTGCTGCTGGAATGGACATACTGATGGCATGGAATAATGAGAAAGGGCATCACCAATGTTGTTGAAGAATCCTGGGCTATGCTCTGCCTTAAAGATGATGATATGCAGAATGCAGAGCATAGCAATTTCCCGGGGCAGCACCACTACCCCTAGCGCACTGGCATACATTTCGTGTACTGCTTGGACCACCGCCAAATTATCAGTGCAGAATGTAATCACCCTGTTAGCCAATTGAGGGGCCCAGATAAACAGGGCTGCCATCATGGGGAATAACTCCAGGGATGTGATATCCTCATTAGCACTGAAGGAGTGCCACTTTGCATGGCCAAGACTCCGAGCCCCAGGCCACACAGAGTATATCCCAAAACCGGCCCCTCCAACGTATCCGTGAGCAATTCCAGGTCACAGTTTCAACAGGGGGAGTCCTGCCAGAAAGCTATTCCATTAAAGGCCTTATCAACAGACGATAAAATTGAATGGAACCTTTTTTTCTGAACTTTTTTTGAAGTGAATAGTGAACTATATCAGTGCAGTAGCTGATCTTTTGCCATAGGTGGCTGTGGAACTCTATTCTACAGTATAGGTTTAAGGTAGGTGGGGTGAGTGTGACTAGTATTATGGTAGTATTGCGGCAGATTTAGAGTAGGCTGCCTGAACTGAATTGAGGGAACACCTCCTAGGAAGGAATGTAAGAATGTAGCTCCTTTTGTATTGGTTGGCAGGTATTTAAATTTGGTGATGTCAGATGCTGCAGTTATCTCCTGAGACCATCATCTGTAGTATGAGCATACCCCTGATGAAGCCTTTGTGAAGGAGAAACAAAGATCTTTGTTGGGTGAAAAGAGTTAAAAAAAATTTGGGCAGGCAATGATATTTGATATCTGCAGGATTGTGAACCTTTGCAGATAAGTGAATTATTTACCCTTTTGGATGGTGAAACGTTTATTAACTAATATGGCTATCTGGCTTTGTTTTGAAGAACTCGTTGGAGGTTGCTATACCCGTATATAAAATAGCATGTGAATGGTGCTGGTTGTTAATTAATTATAAAATTTATAAAGAAAAAATATTAGAAAAGTACTTTTTTGATATCGGTTGATAATTTTATTAGATAGAGGGAGTTGTTGGGGCCTATGATGTCAGATCTTGGAAATCCCCTATGGTGATGAATTTCACCACATGATGGGACTGAAGAGTAATCTTGAGGTCATTTTCTCCCTTTAAGAAATTTGAATTTGGGAGTTGTTATAGGAGTGTGTTAGATTACATTTGAAAAAAATGTTTATCTTTATGGAAAGGTCTAGGTAGATTCGAGGGATTATTTTGGTAGGAGCTTTAAGGTCCAGGCCCATTTTGCGGTTTATGGTTTATTCTTAACTTGGTATACCACTTTTAACCAATTGGTACAAAAGCAATTTACAATTTACAAGAAATCTAAAAATACATTAATAAAAGGTGGAATAAGAATAGAGATAACAAAGTTTTTGGACACTCCTTAACTGAAGGAGAGTCATTATAAGGAAGTAGCCCAGACAGTTATGTGCTCCTTCTCCTCGGGACTAAAGATCAGAGTCTCTGGAACTGTAGAGGGTATGAGACAACCATGATGGGCTCTGAGCAGGAATGTGGCTGGGTCAGCGCAGCCATAAGGCCAGACTAGACAATGGTCTAAGGCAACAGCTTTTGAAGGGCAGCAAATGAACAGCAACAAAACAATAGATCCTGACAACCACAAACTCAAAGAGCCTTTAGCATAGCTTTTTTTACATGTAGGGAGGGTGGGCACACACATACATACACAGCAGATTTTAACATTTACATGTATGATGACCAGTTATGCATTTTTACAAGACTGTTGTGGGAAGGGTGTGTTTCAATAAGCTTAATTATCAAAATCTCAGGGCAAGGGGGATAAGGCTAAAGGTCACCGGCCATGGAATATGGTATGGATTCCTTGTTCCAGAGGAGAATATAGAGGTTAACGAAGTAGAGCTTAGCTTTTAAATGATTCAGACTTCAGATTCCTATCCAACTCCTAGCCAGGCCCAACACTGCTTAGCTTCTGAGATCAGCCAAGATCAGGCTAGTTCAGGACAGTGATGCCATAGTGAGAACCACTACTTAGATGCTCATGGGTAATTTCTCCAAATAGGTTAGCTTTGCACATACCATGATAGTAATGAACCTCACTCTTAAGCCCCAGTATGTGAGTATGATCTCATTCTCTCAAATTTACTGCTAATGATCGGCATAGTATTTACATCATGCCAAAGAGAGCCGTCTTCTGGAGTTCATAAAATGTTGGGTTTTCAGGATACCGACAATGAATATGCATTTGTATCTCTTGCAGATTCATTATGGATATCTAAAGACTTAACCAGCTTGCAGCATTTGAGAACCAGAGTTGCCTACTCATGCCCTACTGAATGAATGCTTGCCCCACTGCTTCTAGGAGCAGACTTGTGTTTGAAGGGAAGCTAGGACAAGGCAGTTCGCAGGAAACTTGGCAACCTAGGAATATGCATTTGTTAGTGCATATTCAGTTAGTGTACCTAAGAAAATTTAGTAAATGCTAAATGGATTTAACTGCAGGTTAACCTACCCATTAACATACATTAGGTGGATTAGAACATGTTTAAAAAAAAAAAAGTTTTAATGCACATTAATGCATTTTAGTTAGAACAAATGTGTGAATCAAACTGAAAAAGATCAGGAATAAAAAGCCAAATGTACCATAAACAACTCAACTATTTGTGTTGTGCATATCCTTTGCCATCACATCTATTACCCACATGGGGTAACTGTGCTATGCCTTCCTCACCTTGTCATTACAGGGATTCAGAAATATTTTTAACACCTCAGTCCCGGCTGAGAATCATCTTGGCCGGGCACAGGCAGGCGCCCGGGAGCCGAAGGGTTAACCTTGGGGGGAGGGAGGGAGGGGCTGGGGGGGGGCGGGCGGCGACACCGGCCTGAATATAGAGCAGGGCCGGGCCGCGGCTCACCCTCTTTCCTCCCCCAGCAGAGCGGTGAAGACGCAGAGCAAAACATAGAGCAAAAAGCCTTTTTGGGCCTACCTGTTTTCCCAGGTCGGTGCTTGATCGCTGCGGCTCTATTGAGCTTGCCTGCTGTTCTTCCCGGTCGGGGGCCTGAGCACGGCGGATCGAGGTGCATCAGCAGAGTGGTTTTTCTCGACGGCGGTGATAAGGTATGAGGATTTGCTAGGCGCAGTTAATTGGTGCTAGCTTGGCCCATGGGGGGGGGGGAGGAGAGAGCAGGAGAAATTGCCGCCGGTGCGGTCCGCCGCAAGCCCCACGCTAGGCCATGTGGTACGCCGCCGGCGCGGGCCGCAGCACGCACATGCTGGGCCATGTATTGCGCCGCCGGTGAGGTCTACAACCCGCCGTACGCCGTGCCATGTGGTGTGCTGCCTGTGCGGTCTGCATCGCGCCCCACGCGGTGCCTGGTGAGAGGGGTGGAAAGGAGAGGGCACCCGTTTTTGTTCGTTGTGCAACAAGGTGAGCTGAGAATGTCGCCAAAGGCTGCGATCAGGCTCCGGTCGTCCTTTAGGGGCAGCAGATCAGGAGAAAGGGCAAGATAGCATGTGGGACAGTGGAGATGGCACCCCCTGCCACTATATCACAATAATTTTCTCCTTGCGTGGTTGCTAGGGTCTTGGGTGGAGAGAATCAGCAGTCCACGCGACTCCCTTCAGCAGGGGTGAATGATGTTTTGCTTTCTTTAAAAAAAAAAAAAAAAAAAAAAAAAGAAATAAGCAAAGAAAGTACGATTAATGCCAGATTGAACTCTTCTTTATGGCCATCGTTATAAACATGGTGCGGGCTAGGGTGAGTGCAGAATCCGAATCAAGGCTGCCATCTGCTGGGCAACAGTGGCAAGGCATACTGTACAATTTCTCAAAATGTGTACCACGCAGGTTACATCATTAATGCACATCAGGCAGGCTGGAACGCAAAGAATAACTGCAAAAAAAAAAAAAAAAAAAGTGTGTATTTAAATATACATATATATATATATATATATATAGAGAGAGAGAGATAGATAGATATACATTATATATACATATATAGCTATAATATGGAAAGTAAACAAACAACAATGGGGCGGAAAAAGTGGAGCCCAGTCAAGGGACACGCGGGGAAGGGCATGTTAACCCTGCTTTTATCTCTCCCCCATTGTTTGTTTCGCATAGTAATATCTCCTGATACAGATATGCCGCGAAAGAACAGCGCCGAGAACAGAACATCACGCGGGGCGGTGAAAGCATCACGCGCAGCGTCGACGAAAAGAAATCAAAAGGGCGGTGACGCATCTCGCAATAAGGAGATCCCCACGACGACACGACGAAGTACACGCGCTGCGTCTCAACATCTGCCTCAGCCGCCCACGCCGACGACAGCCAATCAAGAACTGGAGGAATTGATTACGGAGATTCGGCAGCAAGTGAATCAACATGGCTTAAGTGCCTTCCGACGGCAACTAAGGGTAGCCAGCGACAGATTGGAGGGACCACAACCGGCGGGCGCCGTCACGGCACCGCAACCCTCGAGCTCCGCCACAGACATCGCCAGCACGGCCAGTGGTAAGTCCAGGGGCGAGAAAAGGACACTTGGGTCTCTATCCTCATCATCTGAACACTCCTCATCTGACACGGAGGGAGAGGTATCACTAGGATCCGCAATGCATACTATTTTAAAAACATTTAACAAAAAGAAAAAGACAGGCAAAAAATCTAACCAGCTAGCGCGCGTGTGGGGGGCTCACAAGGAGGCACCCGCACAGGGAGCCAACCTGGGAACAGACGGGTCAGCCGGTCAGATGACCTCACCCGCCCTGGGGACATTGGGCCCGGCAGCAGTTAGTGGGGATCCGCGCTGCGGGGTGAGCTCGCTGGCCAGCACTGTTCAGCGGAGAATCAAAAAGCGCATATGGCGCAGGGAATATATTGATATATTTTCCCTATTGATCAAAGATCATGAAGGGGAGGCAAAAGCAGCCAAAGATAAAGATAGGTACGGGGAGCGGAGACCCAAGATCACGAAGTCCATAAACAATTGGGTTTCGGCCTTTCATATTTATATGAGCGTAGTCCTGGAACGGGAGCCTGAGCTGCACCAGTACCTTATCAAGTATCTGGACACCATCACCCAGGCGCATAAGCGGCTAGGGGGTTGGGCCTGGCTCAATTATGATATTAAATTCAGAGAAAGCCTAGCAGAAGATCCGACCATGACATGGCAACACCGGATAGTGGACATGTGGCTCGAAGAGATGGCTCCCAACCGTCCGCTGTGCCTGGAAGGGACATCCCAGTCCTTTCAGGCGCCACTATGGCGACAAAACCAGCAGATGCCGGTTCGCAGAGCATGCCGACAGTACAACGCGGGGAGTTGTACTTGGCGCCCGTGCAAATTCCGTCACGTATGTTCCAGCTGTGGAGGCGGACACACGTCGATCACCTGCAGGTCCGGTAAGGATAACAAACCATTTCGCACAATGCAGCCACGTGGGAGTGACAGCCACGGCCAGAACTCCCATCAGGCTTGATCAAATGCGGCCGTGGCTGAGAGCCTACCCGTTGCGGGGAAAAGCCGTAGACATTGAGAACGGTTTTGCATGGGGTTTCCGCATCCCGGCCGCGGTACCAACACGGCACCTGGTAATGAACAACCCCCCTTCAGTCAAAAAGTTCCACGCAGTAGTCCAACAAAAAATAGAGAAAGAAGTAGAACTCGGCAGGGTGGCAGGCCCCTTCAGGGAACTTCCTAACCCGGACCTTGTAATATCCCCGTTGGGAATTGTGCCCAAGAAGGAGCTCGGAAAATTCCGGCTCATCCATAACCTGTCATACCCGGAAGGAAAATCGGTCAATGATAGCATCGATCCATCCTTGTGCACCGTGAAGTATGCGACAATTGACCATGCTATCGATATTATTCGGAGGCATGGAGGGCAGTCGCAACTAGCAAAAGCAGACATCGAGTCCGCTTTTCGATTACTTCCAGTGCACCCGGACTCTTTCAAACTATTGGGTTTCTACTTCAATGGGGAATATTATTATGATATGTGTTTGCCCATGGGTTGCTCAATCTCATGCGCTTATTTTGAGCAATTCAGCGCATTCATACATTGGGTGGTGGAAGACATAGCAGGTGCCAACACAGTCGTTCATTACCTGGACGATTTTTTATTCATAGGGAAGGATAAGAGTGATTGCCAAAGAATACTGAACGTATTCCACCAAGTGGCCTTGTGCTTCGGCATCCCCTTGGCGGGTGACAAGACATGTGGACCCACTCAGGTGATCACCTTTTTAGGCATAGAACTCAATGTGCGGGAACAGCTGTCTCGCCTCCCTGAGGAAAAAATCATTAAACTAGAGACTGCAATGCGAGGCATGCGGGAGCGCAAAAAAGCAACATTGGAGCAATTCCAATCGTTGCTAGGATTGTTGTGCTTCGCTTGCAGAATCATGCCAATGGGGCGGGTATTCTGTCGCCGCATAGCAATGGCAACGAAAGGGGCCAAGAAGAGGCAACACAAAATTCGGGTCACAAAATGGATAAAAGAAGACCTCTGCATGTGGGTGCAATTTCTGCAATCCTTCAACGGTCTCACATTTTGGCAAAAACACCCGGTCCCGAACGAGGAGCTTGACTTGTTCACAGATGCCGCAGGTGGGACTGGTTTTGGCATATATTTCAGAGGGGCATGGTGCGCGGAAGAATGGCCTCCCGAGTGGCACTCCACGGGCACCACAAACGACATCACGTTCCTTGAACTTTTCCCGATCTTAGTTGCCCTCGGCATCTGGGCTCCTCACTTGAAGGACAGAGCGATCACATTCCACACTGACAACGTGGCGGTGGTATACGCGATAAATGGTATGCGGGCCCATACGCAAGGTGTGGTATCCCTGCTAAGACAAATTGTTATGTTGTGCCTCACTTACAATATAACCATCAGGGCAGAGCATATTCCAGGGCGGTGTAATAACCTTGCCGACGCTCTCTCTCGCTTTCAGATCTCGCGGTTCCAGTCGTTAGCACCAGGTGCCGACATGAACAAAACGGATGTCCCAAAGAGAATATGGGACTGTGGTCCGCCGAAGTATGGGACCTTGTACTAAAATCATTATCAGCGAAGACCAGGCGAAGATACCTGAAGGCGTGGCAGGACTTCCAGGTGTTCTGCCAGAGGCGCAGGTTAGCAAATAACGAGCCCACGACGGAAGCCATCCTGGAATGGATTCTATGGGCCAAGAATAGCGGAGTTAAGAAATCAGCTGTCAAGGCAAAACTCGCAGCGATCTCGTTCTTTGCAAAAGCAAGCGGCAGAAACAGCCCAGCGGCAGATTTCGTCATCACGAGGGTGTTAAAGGGCTGGGTGACGGAGCGGCCGCGCACGCTGGAAAAAAGGCGTCCGATATCTCATTCGATACTGCAGAAGTTAATATCAGCTGCGGGTCGGACCTGTTTTAATGACTTTGAGGCCAAGCTCTTCAGATGCGCATTTTCATGGGCCTTCTACGGAGCATTCCGAATAGGTGAGCTAGTGGCTCCAGCAAGCCGGGCGCACGAAGAAGGGGGCATTATGAAAAGTGATGTTACCTGGCAAGACGGAACACTGTCATTATATGTCCGGAAATCCAAAACGGATCCGGAAGCGAAAGGGACACAAATTGTGCTTCATCCGTTACCGGGAGATCCGTCTTGCCCAATTAGAACCTTCGCGGAATATAGTCAACTCCGCCCGGGAAGCGCCAAGCAATGGTTGGTACATGAGGACGGGGCCCCGCTCTCGCGATTCCAATTTGCCAGGGTACTCAAGCTATCCTTGGTGGCAGCCGGCTTGGAGGAGTCCTTGTACGGGACACACTCGTTCAGGATCGGGGCCGCGTCAACGGCGGCCAGCTTAGGTATGTCAAGTGTGCAGATCATGAACCTCGGAAGATGGCGCTCCAGTAGGTACAAGCTGTATGTACGCCCGGTTTAACGCCGGCCGCGCAAAGAACGCAGTATTGTGCCAATGCAGAGAGACGTGTGTATTTATATATATAGATGTAGATATATATGTCGGTATGTAGATATATACATATACACTAAATGAATGAGAAGTCAAAAAAAATCAAAAAAAAAAAAAAAAAAAGAAGAGTGTGTTATTGGCCACTCGTAGTCTCCGCATGTCATATATAGAAACAATGATGTATGTGAGTGTTGCTATGTCCCAGTGCTTATATATCATGAATAATAGGTGTCAACGCTCGTCGGGAGGCATGGATATGCGGCCACTCATTCATCCATTGGGCAGAGAGAAGGGCAAGAAACAGACCGCAGGGAAGCAATCTGGGTCTCCCGAACGACGCCATAAACATAATCTGGCTGGGTAAGAGAGGGATGGTGTGGGACCAGCTACTGCCCCTCCTTTTACAGATGAAGAAGGATGGAGGACAACCTTGGGCAATAATTGTGCATCTGGGAGGGAATGACCTTACGGGTACACACAGTGTGGAACTAACAAAAAAAATGCAGAGAGACATGTTAACACTGCGCGATGCCTTCCCGGCAGCGGCCCTTGCCTGGTCACATATTATACCCAGACGGGTGTGGAAAGGGGAATGGTCCCATAAGGCAATAGAGAGGACACGGCGAAAAGTCAATAAGTGGATGGCCCGGTTTATGGAAGCAATGAGCGGCAGCAATATCATTCACGACCTCATAGATGAGATGTGCCCCGGTTTGTACCGGGCAGATGGGGTACATTTATCAGATATTGGATTGGATATATTCATTTGTGCTTTACAGGAAACACTTGAGCAGTTATGGCAGAGAGTCAAGTTGGCCACAGCAGCGGGAAAGGGTGGGGACCCTCTCAGCACGCGAGGAGTCGCAGCTGTGAGGGGTGGCGGAAAAGATAGGAACCACCCTTAGGAGAGAGCGCACAGCCCAGCCATGGAAGAGGGGGGAGCGGGCATACTAGAATTCAATTGTCCCCCAACAGCACGCAAATGAAAACAGGAACAGTGTCCAGAGGGCCTTCCCAAGCTTGCACGGCACGGGAGGGGGAAGGGACGAGCAACGTAGCCCTGCTCACGCCTTTGACGGGCCGTGGGTGGTGGCAAAGCAGGACACTGCGGCGAACGGAAGGGGAGCAGAAAAGGCCTGTTGCGGCAGGCGCCCCTTCCTAGGGTATGCCCATAGGAACCGGGGGGCAGTGGGAAAAGGCTTAGACGGCAATTTTCAGACATCACTGCCGGGCCTCGTAGAAAGGAAGAGGGCGGGCTGTGCCTCTTAGCAGGTGTAAGATAAGTGGTTATGCATTAATGTTTTGTTTTAATGTTGTTAAGGTTGATAATGTGTAGTTTTCATGCTGTGGCCAACAGTTTTTTGTATGCTGTAATCCCAAAAAGTATGTTAAATAAAAGTATTGTTGGTTGAAAGAAATGGTAAGACTATAATATGTGGGCAGGGAAGGAGGGAGGGGGAGGGAAGGGGTGGGGGGTGGGGGGGGTAGTGGCTACTGACCCGAGGCGGACATACGGGTCGCCCGGCTGAGTCCCGGCTGAGAATCATCTTGGCCGGGCACAGGCAGGCGCCCGGGAGCCGAAGGGTTAACCTTGGGGGGAGGGAGGGAGGGGCTGGGGGGGGGCGGGCGGCGACACCGGCCTGAATATAGAGCAGGGCCGGGCCGCGGCTCACCCTCTTTCCTCCCCCAGCAGAGCGGTGAAGACGCACCCTCCCAACCCACCCCGAGGATTAGGCACCGTCACAGCATGGCGGAAAAGATAGGAACCACCCTTAGGAGAGAGCGCACAGCCCAGCCATGGATGAGGGGGGAGCGGGCATACTAGAATTCAATTGTCCCCCAACAGCACGCAAATGAAAACAGGAACAGTGTCCAGAGGGCCTTCCCAAGCTTGCACGGCACGGGAGGGGGAAGGGACGAGCAACGTAGCCCTGCTCACGCCTTTGACGGGCCGTGGGTGGTGGCAAAGCAGGACACTGCGGCGAACGGAAGGGGAGCAGAAAAGGCCTGTTGCGGCAGGCGCCCCTTCCTAGGGTATGCCCATAGGAACCGGGGGGCAGTGGGAAAAGGCTTAGACGGCAATTTTCAGACATCACTGCCGGGCCTCGTAGAAAGGAAGAGGGCGGGCTGTGCCTCTTAGCAGGTGTAAGATAAGTGGTTATGCATTAATGTTTTGTTTTAATGTTGTTAAGGTTGATAATGTGTAGTTTTCATGCTGTGGCCAACAGTTTTTTGTATGCTGTAATCCCAAAAAGTATGTTAAATAAAAGTATTGTTGGTTGAAAGAAATGGTAAGACTATAATATGTGGGCAGGGAAGGAGGGAGGGGGAGGGAAGGGGTGGGGGGTGGGGGGGTAGTGGCTACTGACCCGAGGCGGACATACGGGTCGCCCGGCTGTGGCGACAGAAGACTGACTGCTGCCAATTTGCCCTTCCTACCCTATAGTAACAGCAAGACTTTACTGGAATTTCAACTGTGTGCACCTTACTGTCACAGATGTGGCTCATAATTGCTTTGCAGCAATGGACCTGGGAATGCCCTGCACACTTTGAAAATAATAGGAATCCTACGTTTCTATTCTTTTCTATAAGAACTTAAAATATCTATGCTGGCCCTAAGATCATCAGCTAGCACATTTAGGTGTATGTTTGCTAAAACAGCCCCAGAGTGTAGCATGAGGGTGGTACTGGACAGGCGCTAATGAGTGAGGGGGTGCACGGCATAACCCGTGCAGTTAATGTGAGTCCAGCACCGGTCTGCACCAAGCCGTTTGCTGTGATGACCGCGGGTGCTGTTGAGGTGGTGGTAAGTGATCCTGCGCTAACTGCAGCATTGATGGTAAGCCCACGCTAACTACAATTTATTTATTTATTTATTTAGTATACATTTGTATACCGCTACTTCCAGCGATCAGCAGCGGAATGTGCATTCAATGCCCACACTCCACCCCTAACCCACCCAGTCTCTGCCCCAACCCATTTTAAGTGATTCATGTGGGACTTTTACCATGGCTGCATTTCTAGAATGTGGTAATAGTTACAGCAGCAGGCAGAGAGCATGGTAAACCCTGTGTTAACCATCAGTGTGGTTTAGTAAGCATTCCCCTTAATAAATGGGGTATGAGAAACATAAAAGCTCTCATGCGGGTAATCTATAAATTGCCTGCTTTTAAGGACAGAATGACAAGAGAATTCTGTAAACACTGTCTAATAGGCTGATTAAGTACAAGCCGTTACAATCGTGGTGTCAAATGAACAGAAGTCAAATTATGTTTGATTTTAAATCACACCTTAAATATGATGTGGCACTCAATGGGTAACCAACGCAGTTAGATCAAGCGCGGTGAAATATATTCAGTTTTTTACTTTTTCATTAGTGTCCTTGCAGTAATAGTTTGAACTCATTGCAATGCCTTAAACGTGCTCGCTGGTAAACCAGCAAAATTACATTGTAATAGTCCAAGCAAGGAAATAGCAAAATCTGAAACATTATACTAAAATCAGATTCAGTTAAGGAAGGACAAAGATGCCGTAACACTTTTTTCTGAAAAATGACTTCTGGATAAGTTTCTTGATATGGCAATGTAAATTTAAATGCTGATCCAGAATTATACCTAAGTAGGTTACCTCAGATTTAACGGGTATTTACCCTTGATTCGAGATCAGTGATTCAGGGGAATTTACGCAATATCACAGGAAACAAGCATTACTTAAGTTTTTTCAAAATTAATCTGTAAGCAGTGATCAGATAACCATCTTAGAGTTTCCTGAAAACAATCTAATATAGGGGTAGATTTTTATACCATCTGATTTATCAAACGTGGATCATTAAGTCATCAGCGTAAATGTGAAAATTAATACTAAAACTACGTGACATAGCAAAGTGCATATAAAAACTAAAAACTGACACATGAGGAGAGTCCTGCAGTACCCCTTGCTTTGGAATCTTGAACCCCAAATCTAACTTGTTCTGTAAGGCATGCAAATATTTAAATCACTGTAGAAATGTTTTTCAGTGCATATGCAATATTTTAGTGAGGATTTTCTGGAAAAAAAAACAATCTGCCGTATGTGCCAAAAGTGAAGAATATTTCTGTTGTTTGTCTTTGGGTTAGTGATAAATGTGAAGTAGAATTTCTTTCATGTAGGTGAACCTCCTCTGACTGATTCACATATGCAAATATTTAACTTAAATTTACTCATATAAACAAAGTTAACCTCAACCTGGTTCAAACCTCACTCTGAACATTTTTAATCCAAGTTTATTCAAATTCGTTTGGGTTTGTGTTCACATAGTCAAAATATTCAAAGGTAGATTGAATATTCAAATACTTCAAATATAAATATGAATCTGTGAATATTTACATTTGGATTGAGTCAAACAGGTGCGAGCAAAGCAAATACAGAAGACTAGGTGAATTTACTGAAATGTATTGATGGTAAACCTGCAATGACTTGTCCTGGTTTGCTCCTCATTTAGAGTCTCCCCGTGCAGATGAGTAGAGTTTAATCTTTTTTAGAATCTTTTGATTCTTTTTTAAGGTAGATGCACAGTTTTAGTCCATTTCAGTTCTTTTGTACATTTTTCCAGTTTTTGGACCATTTTTTGTTTTGTTCCACAGATTAGTTTTAATAAAAAGAATATAATTCTAGTTAGAAACAAAAAACAAATAGAAGAGCACCTACTTGCAGGGACCTCAAAGACACAAGAGCAAGAGGTGTGGTGGTCACATGCGCTTTATTAATAACGAAATACCCCAACGCGTTTCGGCAACGCCTTCATCAGGGGGCTGAGAACTGCAAACAATAATAATAAATAAATAAAACCATCAGTTAAACCAAACATATAAATTACATGCAAATAAAATGAACATAAAAAATATATATTAAAAATACAAATAAGTTTGTTTAAACAAAATCTAATAAACAATATATTAAACATATACAAATAAAAGAATTTTAAAACATAAAAGATAAAAACCAGAAGGACAAACATTGAACTAATTAAGTGTACAAGGGAAAAGAACTAATCCCAAGATACATTATATTATAAAAGTATTATAAAAATACTCACATGTCTAGATATCATTAGAATGATGAAGCACACAGAACAATTTTGTAGACCTGAATCAATGCTATGATAGTTGAGCTAAAAGTTACAAAATTGTGAACATAATGATTAACATCACATGTACATACATGAGAACAGTATTAGGAAACCCAGACCAACGGGTAAAAAAACAAAAAACACAATACATAAAAAAATAATAAATAAATACTATATATTAATATTAAACTTGAACAGCAATAATTAAAATGTACCATGTAACACATAAATCTGTATTAAACAAATAAAGGCACTAACATAAGTGCACACAAAAGAATATGTGTGTACAAGGCATGTACATGTTAGTATAGAAAGCAATAAATAATCGGAGGATCACAATTTATGTGATAAAGTTAAAATAGACCATATAATGCATTAAGATTCCTAAACGTGGGTAAAAAAGAATAAGAAAATAGGACAATTAATTGAATAAACAACATCGTGACCTTCAAATCAATGTAAAGGAAAATTATGCATACCTATGATTCAATTTAATATTAACTTTTGCCGATAAATAAAAAGACACCGAATACGGAGAGTCATAAATAGATTGAAAACATAGCAAACTTATCTTTAAAATAGTGTGGACGTCATAGTTATGGCATTAAATATAGCAAGCAGCCGTGAGGATGCATAAAGGAGTCGGTATTAACTTATGCCAAGATAAGTCTAAAGAATCATGCCAGGGAAGCAACTACTCAATGTGAAAAAGAGGAGAAATGTACCTGTCAGTGTGCCAGCTTGTAGTGTAAAAACTCTCGAAAAACGCAGCAAACTTTGGCATCCCATTTTAAAGCGTCGTACATCACGTGTGACGTAATACGGCATGACGTCAAACATTGAAGCATCTATACAAGAGTGTATAATCGTAACAAGCAGCTTAAAAGCAATGAAAAAATGAAAAGTGATCAAAACTATGCTGATGATGATTGGAGCGAGTGACTGCAAAAGTTTACCACTGAAGAATTAAAATTTATGCTAAAAAGAAAGAGGACATAATTTTTGCTTTGTTGTAAGTTGCAAAAATTAATTCATGACCCAAAATAGGTTAGTCTGGTACACAATCATCACTGCTAGTGTGGAAGATTTGTTCTACAGCCAGGAAAAAAAGAATTATTCTAATGAACAAAATCTTGAGATAAAAGAAGAGGAAATATCTCTGATCTTGGATATGCCTGCTAACTCAGGTCATTAGTTTTAGTATGATCAGCCCACATTAGATGAATGACAGGGAAGAAGGGAAGTATATGTCCTGAATGACAATCACAAAAAAATCAAATAAAAAAAATAAAACAATGAATTACAGTAGGTAGACAGAGTGGCTAGAATATGTCTAGCATAAGTGAAGTCACATCAACCACCTACAGTGATCTTCTATAATGTTACCTGTTTAAAAATGGATTTTATGATAGAAAAGGTATGATAGGATATTTGTGTGTTAAATGATGGGTGGGGGGGGGGCTATCTTGTATCATTCACAGCTTATTGAAAGATCTATTTGCATCCCTCGTGGTTCAATAAAGGAAATATGTACAAGTTTTAGGATAAAATACAATGATGCATTGGTATAGTCAATTATTATGAACCTGATCTATTCGTTTGGCATGAATATTTATAAAGGCCAGGCAGGAGGCAGACACGGAGATCTTGTTATATCCTAATGGTATTTGTTCACATGCTTTCAAATTATCCTTTGAAACAAACTATTCTGTATACCAAATGTATTCTGTTTCTAAAGCTGATACAGTCAATGCTATGGGCTATTTCCTATTATACAATGAAAGCGAAAGCTACCTCCTCATCTTACATCAATATTTATAGTTTTCTACATGCTTATTATACCAATATGACATGCATGCAGCATGATACATCATCAAAGCCTTTTTCATTCTTATGGAAGCCAATTGAATTTTTTTTTAATTATCTGATGGAAGCTAGTTTGATAATCTTCTCCCATGTTATCCCTCTTCTTTCTTCTTGCCACTAACGATTAAAGGTAACACGCTGCTGAAAGCAATACACTTTCCCAGCTGCTACATTTTGTTTTCCTTAATAATTAACAACTGCAGTAGTCTCACCATCTGATACAAAATGTATATACATTACCCAAATGGTGAGGACAAGGGTTATAACATTTCACACAGGATAGCGGCTCAAGAGGTGTGATTAAAGCATTAAACATTTAAAGGGCGGCATTAAGGAAGAAGAGGTGGAATCGCTGTAAACACAGACTTGAAGCTGTTCAACATTCAGTGAAATGTACTGCACTTGGAACAGTCTTTAAGAGTGATAACTTTCCCTGCATCAATTATTAAAGAATTTGGCAATATCTTCTAAGGTCAAAATTAATGACCAGCTTTTCTTAATATAGAAAAACTGCATAATGAAGGAGCACAATGGGTCTCATTTCTTGTGCCCGTTGTAATATCTTACTTATTTCTCGAAGTTATTTTTGAAGCTTCAGTTAAAATCCTTTTTTACGGGCTCAACTTTTTTGTTTTTTTTCTTGCTCATCAAAGCAAGTATAGTCTTTAGCCGTGCATATGCAGAGCGCCCACTGTTTGAATCATCTTTGCCTCCACTCTGCTCTCCATTACTTAGGCTATTCTTCTTCTAGATCTCTGAAAGCAGAGACAGCCGGCGCTGCTGAGCTGAGTGGTATGCCTGTGATGTTGATTCTGTTCCACTAAGGTCTAAGGGGAGGCCAAATTAATTTTACTGACACTCTAATCCGTTTGAAACTATATCACCAGAGATGAAAAAGCAGGACTAACTATTGAATCTCTTCATTCCCTACTAAAATGTATCTTGAATGTACGACTATAAAAAATAAAAAAAAAGTAATCTTGCAACAGTGAGACTCCTATTTTCCAAAGCATTCCTCCCATTTTGGCAGTAATTTTGTAAGGCACCCCATTTCCACACTAGGGTATGAACGTAAATCGGGGTATTTTAGTGGTTTATGTGCGTGAATGGCCACTTACCCATCTACTGTGGTTGGTCGCTATCAATGTTCCCTCTAATTTTCTGTAGGCTGTGTGCGCATAAAATATCAGCTGTGCAGCTTTTGAAGGAAGGTTAAATTTTTGTGCGCCGCATAACGACACTCGGCGTTATATACTTTAAAATTTGACTACACGTCAGCATAATATTATGTACACCACATTGATTTTAATGAAATTAAATGAAAATAGACGATTACTAAATGAAGCGGAAAATTTCAAGTAATTACAATCACAAATTAAAAATTTTAAGACGTCTGTGTTGTTTCCTGTCAGAATCAGAGCCGTAATTTTTGTGCGCTCTGTTGTAAAGTATGTGCGCTCGCTCGGCGAGGTGTGTGTGCGCGCGCACAGCTTAGAGGGAACAGTGGTCGCTATTCTGTAAGTATGTATGTTGGACCAATGATGCATACTGTGGATGTGCAAAGGGATAGAGTCTGGGTAGGGCGTTGACAGAGTGCAAATTTGCACATATAAATTGAAAAATGTTATAATGTCTGCATGTTCTGCAAGATCTAAGCCCAGGCATTTCCACCAGCCCTAGGGCTGGCATAAGTGTTCATGCCTCGTTTAATGCATGCTTCGGACCATTTGCACCTCTATTTTAGAAAGCAAAGTACGTGCATACCTTGCTTTATTAGGCATGAAACACGTGTATAAGCATTGTATTAGTCATTTTTTCATTGTTTTTCTTCTGCTATTATCTTTACATACTCTGTAATCTCTGCAAGGAATATTTGTTCTTTTGCTGTATTATATTAAAATTGCATAAATAAATAATAATAATAAAAAAAGGCATGAAACACTTGTATAAGTCTAGCCAACCCTCCATATGTTTAGGTGAATATTTTATGAACTATGAGGTCGATTCTTAGATGGGTTCGTCCGGCTGACCTTTGGAATTAAGTAATCTTACCTTGACAGCTGAAATGCCCCTTTCGATCCAGTCAGCAGATAACCTAATTTCCTGGATAAAATTCATCTTCCCTAAAAAAGGCAGCAATAGATGTATTCCCATGATGTGATTTCACTTTAGATTTTCAGCCCTGATATTCAATGTGACTGCTTAGAATTAGCCCCATAACTCAGGCTGCCCATGAAGCAAGTGTAGAGCTGAAAAATTGGTCTGTCTGCTTTAGGATGTCTACCTAACCTGAATGGATTTGGGCTGACTGAGAATAATAAAGATAACCAGTTGAAATTGTCTGGTTAATGGTATCCAAACACAGTCAGCTGAATATCAGCCTCCAAGGATTCTCTTGAATGTGGTTGAATTTTGAAACATTAAGACATACAGTAGATGTACCAAAGTGTGATCACACATTTACACAATGCTGAAGAATTTAGGTCGATGTAAGAAACATTTATCACAACAAGCAAAAAGCAAGTGAATATGGACAGACTCAGGAGTAATCTAAGGAAATGTTTCTTTAAGGAAAGGGTGGTAGAAGTGTGGAAGAGCCTGCCAATAGAGCCGGTGATGATAGTATCCAAATTCAGGAACGTATGGGACAAGTACAGCAGATCTCTGAGGGAGAGGAAATGATTGTGGAGCTTGACATAGATGGGCAGGCTGGATAGGCTGTTAATGTGCCTTGTTATCATTTCCTATTTTCCATATTTGAAGAGTTAAGGAGGTATATTAGCAGTGGAGATGGTGATGGGGACATGTCAACTGTGGTGGATTTCTCCAAGCAACAGCAGAGCAGGGGACATGAAGGTGGAATAAGGATGCAGGACACCATCAATAGGATGAGGAGAAGTATCAGAGCAGACATGCTAGCTGGTGGAGAAGTGGTGGGGGGCGGGTGGAAAATTTTGAAGCTATTCGGGATGGCCATGGTTGCTTGATGATGCACACCTCTTTCCCTTCTTTCTCTCTCATCTCCTCTCTATGCTTCCCCCCATTCTTTTTGTCTCTTACTTTTTCCTTTACTATTGCAGCCAAAGTATGATGAGACGTTCCATACCAGTACTGGGAACCTGTTTCAGATGTCCATTTTTATGCTTGTTTTCATATTTATTTCTCAGATAATATGATACAACCTATTATACTTTTATACACATTAATGAACACATTTGTCATTAACGTGCTCATTGCCATATTCATAGCATATAGGGACAGACTTTAAAGATCTAAATAATTATGCTTTGGAAGAAAAGTGATGGAGGGGAGATATGATAGAGATATCTAAATAACTCCATAAAGCATATAGGGACAGACTTAATGACAGAGATCACCGACCATTTAGTAGCTGCCGTCTGGACTGACTCTGTCCTGTTGATAAGATTTTGAAGCTGCAGTCTCTACTGAGTTTCTGTGCAGGTGTCTGAAGGTGGTGACTTTGAGCTAGCACAGCTTACAGTCCCTGCAGTGATATGGATCTGCTTTATCTCACCTCTTCCTCTTGTATTACCCAGTAACCAATGCAGTTATTTCAACCACCTCACAGACCTCCCAAAACCAATAACGCTGAAACCAAGAAATGTTCATGATTCTGTCTTAATTTGTAAATAGTTACCTGTCTTAATTTGTAAATAGTTACCCCTGTTATCCAAGTTATTTCTTCCTGTTCAAATGTAAACACAAAGTACCATCGGAAATGTGTAAATTCTTTGTTCAATGTAAACCGCGCTGATGCTGAATAGTGCGGTATAGAAGAGACTTTAAATAAAATAAATAAATAATAAAATAAAATAAAGATGGGAAGTTTACATGGGGGAAGAGGAGACATGTGCATATGACAGCTCACAGGCTAACCCAGAGCTCCCTAAACGCCCTGCCTGCCTCCTATTACTGTATAATGAAAGTATAATCCCTCCCCCCCCATTGAAGCATTGTTAACCCTCTTCTCAACGTGTGCTCAGCCATTTGTCTTCTTGCTGTGGAATGTGTAAGTCTATTACAGGCATTTTAAGTGCTTACTTGTAAGGTCTGTCTGCCTGTGTTGTTGTTGTTAAGTGCCGTCAAGGCGGTGTCGACCTTCTGGATAGTTGTCCTAAATTGTGTTCGATCTTCAGTCAAGCAGCTCATTGTTGACAGACTGGTATCCGTAGTTGCTGTTATTGTATCGATCCATCTCGTTGCTGGCCTTCCTCTTTTGCGTTGACCTTCTATCTTGCCAAGCATGATGTCTTTCTCTAATGATCTCTTTCTTCGCATGATGTGTCCAAAATATGAAAGTCAGTCTTGTCATCTGAGCTTCTAAAGAAAGCTTAGGTTTGATCTCCTCTAGTACTGACTGGTTTGTTCTTCGGGCAGTCTGCCTGTATATATTATTTATTTCTTTATCTTATCATTTGTTAGAGTGCCTTACTTTAGAGTATTTTTGTTTGTGATCTTGTTCAGCTCTTTCTCTCTGTTTTCAGCTGTGTGTGCGTCTCTCTCTCTCATCATCTCTCCCCACAGCCCACATGCCCCCTGGCCTATAGTCTCTTATAGCTGCCCTGTGCTCATTACCATGATCACTCACAGGTGCATCTTATCCACTGCAATTCTTGGGGATTTTAACATTCGTGTTGATAATCCTCTGATCCTTATGCTCTAAAGCTCCTCTGCCTTACCTCATCATTCAACCTCCAGCTTTGCTCTACTGCCCCCATTCACCAGCAAGGCCACTGCCTCAACTTTGTATTCTTTTTTAATTGCTTACCCTCAAACGTCTGTACCTCATTTCTTCCCTTATCAGGCCATCACCTGCTAAGCTTCACTCTTCATCACCCGCCACCTCAACCTGCCTTGTCTCCTCCAACCTCTTTAGAAATCTTCATGCTATTGACCCATTGACTCTTTCCTCCACTATGTCATCTGAATCTGTTGATGAGGCAGTAGCTTCCTATAACACTGCACTCTCCTCTGTTCTGAATGCTCTTGCTCCACCCATGCCACGTCCTATGAGGTGTGCTATATCTCGACCCTGGCTGTCTTCCACTACCCGCTATCCTGCGCCCACTCAGCTGAGCATGCTTGGCTCAAATTCCGCACCCTTGCAGACTTTCTACGCTTCAAATTCATGATGTCTCTTTCCAGTCAGCCATAGCACTCACCAAACAATACTATTATATCCATCTGACTAACTCTCTTGCCTCTGACCCTTGCCGTCTCTTTACAACTCTCAACTCTCCTCTCAAGGTGCCTCCACCTCCGAACCCTCCCTCTCTCCCTTTCTGTCCAAGTCCTGGCTGACTACTTCCATGACAAAATCCACAAGATCACACTCCAATTTCCCATGAGGTCAGCTTCCTCCCCTCCTCCCTCTCTTCACTCTTAACTTCCTCTCCTAACTCTGCTACGTTTTCTTCCTTTTCTATTATCTCTGAGAAGGAAACCACTCACTTTCTTTTCTCATCCAAACTCATTATCTGCTCCTTTGATCCTATTCCCACTCATCTCCTTAGTTCTATCTCCTCCACTGTAGTCCCTTCCACCTCTCATTTTCTCAACCTATTGCTCTCCACTGCAACTTTCCCTGCAGCCTTCAAGCATGTTGTCACTCCTGTTCTCAAGAAACCCTCACTAGACTTTACCTGTTCGTTTAACTATTGACCCATCTCCCTCCTCCCCTTCATTTCTAAACTACTTGAACATGCAGTTCACTGCCATTGCCTCGACTTTCTTTCCTCTCAAAAGCCCTTCTGGATCCTCTACAATCTGGCATTTGTCCTTTACATTTTACCAAAATGGCTCTTGCCAAAGCCTCCAGTGACCTGTTCCTGGCAAAATCCAAAGGCCTTTTTTCAATCCTCATTCTCCTTGACCTTTCTGCTGCTTTTGACACTCTTGACCACTATCTTCTCCTTGATACCTTTTCCTCACTTGGTTTTAAGAGTTTTGTGCTATCCTGGTTCTCTTCTTCTCTCTCATCGTTCCTTCAGTGTTTGTTCTGCTGGATGCTCTTCTACTGCTATCCCTCTCTCAGTTGGTGTACCCCAAGAATCTGTCTTGGGTCCACTCCTTTTCTCTCTCTATACTTAGTCCCTTGGTTCACTCATCTCTTACCATGGCTTTCAGTACCATCTTTATGCTACTGACTCCCAGATATACCTCTCTACACCTGAAACCTCTCTGGCAATCCAGGCCTGGATCTCTGCCTGCCTTTCTGACATTGCTGCTTGGATGTCTCACCGCCACTTGAAATTGAACATGGCCAAAACTGAGCTTCTTCTTTTTCCCCCTAAACCCTCCTCTCCCCTTTCTCCTTTCTCATTCTATGTGGATAACTCTCTACTCCTCTGTGTTTCCTCAGCTCACAACCTTGAGGTCATCTTGACTCCTCTCTCTCCTTCTCCACACATATCCAACTAATAGCTAAAACCTGCTGTTTCTTTCTCTACATCACCAAAATTTACCCATTCCTGTCTGAACACACTACTAAGACACTTATCCACTCTTTAGTCACTTCCCGTCTAGACTATTGTAACCTACTCCTTGCTGGTCTCCCTCTATATCATCTCTCTCCTCTTCAATTTGCTAGACACTCTGCTACACGACTAATCTTCCGCCAACCTTATCATGCTCATATTACCCCTCAAGTCACTTCATTGGCTGCCTATCCATTTCTACATCCAGTTGAAACTTCTCCTGCTGACCTATAAGTGCATTCACTCTGCAGCTCCTCACTACCACTTCTCTCTTATCTCTCCCTACACCCCTCCTTGGGAACTCCACTCTTCTGGCAAATCGCTTCTACCTGTGCCCTTCTCTTCTATTGCTAACTCTAGACTTCTCTCCTTTCACCTTGCTGCTCCTTATGCCAGGAACAAACTTCCTGAGTCTGTACATCAGACGTCATCTCTGGCCCATTTCAAATCCAGACTGAAAACTCACCTCTTTGCTGCCACTTTCAGATCTTGATTTGCCTAATCTCCTTTGTGTTTCCTTACCATTCCCCCTAGATGTATTCTATGTCTGCAGCTATGATGTTGACTGTCTTGACTAGATTGTAAACTCTGAGCAAGGGTTGTCTTTTACAGTTGTGTCTGTGTAGTGCTGCGTATGTCTTGTAGCGCTATACAAATGTTCAGTAGTAGTGGTAGTAGTAAACATAAAAACATAGAACATAAGAGCAGGAAAAAGCCAAATCATCCATTTAGTCAGCCCATCTGCACCTTCTGCTGAAGCTTTACAATTTGTTCCTCTCCCTATAACATCCTTTCTGCTTATCCCATGCGCTCTTAAATTCTGATATTGTTTTTCTCTCCAATATCTCCACCGGAAAGCTGTTGCATGCATCCGCCATTATTTCTGAAAAGAAATACGGGGGGCAAAAGCAAACTGCATAAATGCCACACACTGGGACATTCAGTGGCACTTACCTGATTAGTGCCGCTGAATATCCCATCCTAGCCCATCTAAACACCCTGATGCTAACCGGCTAGCATCGCGGCATCCTGGATGCGGAGCAGCACACAGATAGCCAGCTATCTGTGATATTCAGTCGATAACCAAGTATCCTTAACCAGGTAAAGTTAAGCAGATAAAAGGATGGCCTAACTTTACCCAGTTAAAGATAACCAGTTATCAACTGAATATCACAGGTAACAGGTTATCGAAATCGCTAACGGGGCAACCTGGATATTCAAAGCTAGATGTAACCTCAGCATTGAGTATCCGGGTTTAAGTTAAAATGGCAACAGCCTGCCTCTTTAAAAGCACTGGCCCCAGCCATTCAATATCAGCCCCTATTTTCTTAAATTATTCCTGAGTTTACCTCTTTCACCTTCACAGAGCTGCCAAGTTACCCAGTTCCAGAAGTGAGATTTTAAGCCAGTGGCTGGTTTTCTGACAAGCTCATTCTGAAGCATTATGCGACCTGCAGCATTGATTCCAATGGGTAAAATCAGGGACTAACCCTACTACTACTTATTTGTATAGCACTACAAGGCATACGCAGCCGTAGTGCATTGTAATGCAAATTTAAAACCAGAAGTCACAGAAAAATATCACTCCTGGTACTGGGCAACTTGGCAAGTCTGCCTTCATTCCTTGACCCCTTGTTCCAGAGCTTCCTCTCTACTGAAAGAGGCCAGTTTCCTGTGTATTTATTTCTTGGAGGTTTTACGTATCTCTATCATATCTCCCCTTTCCCTCCTTTCGCAGAGTTTCCAAGTTACCCAGTTCTAGGTGAGAGATTTTTTTGCCATTTCTGATTTTAAATTTGCATTGTAATGCACTATGGTATTTGTAGTCCCTGATTTTACCCATTGGCATCAGTGCTGTAGGTCCCATAATGCATCATGATGAGATTGTCAAAAATCCAGGACTGACTTAAAACCTCACTCTTGGAACTGGGTAACTTGGTAACTCTGCAATCCTTTACAGTATTCATGTTTAGATTTTTAGGTCTGCCCCCATATACTGTATTATGAATTGTGGGGCCCTGTAACAGGGCCCCACAGAATAATACCAACTCGTTTGGTGGTTTTTATCTGACACCATCTGGTTTTTATCTTTTAGAAAGTGCAGTCTCCAGAATTATATACAGTATTCTGACTTACATAATACAATATCAGGTCTTATTTTGTGTTGTCTGTTCCTTTCCTTTCCTTGTGCACCTAAGCATCCTTTTGGCTTTGCCATCACTTTCTCTACCTGTTTGGCCATCTTAAAATCACTCTGATTTCATTCTTATTTTGTCTACGGAAAATTTTACCTGCACCACCTTGATTTTTGAAACTCAAATGCATGATCTTGCACTTTTGTCATTGTAGCTTAGCTACCAACGTATAGCCAATTCATCAAGCTTCACTAGGTCTCCGCTCATGTTTACATCTTCCAGGGTATCTACCATGTTGAAATTTTGGTCTTATCTGAAAAAAGACAGACTTTTTCCTATAACCCTTCCACAATATCTCTTACAAAAATGTTGAACAGTACACCAAGGATCAACCTCTGCAGCACCCTACTTGTAACCCCTTTTCTCATAAAGAATTCTATTTACCACTACACTTTGTGCCCTACCACTCAACTATTTCCTGACCCAGTCACTCTAGGACCCATATTTAGAATTCTTAGTTTGTTTATCAGATGCCTATGGGCAACCATGTCAAAGGTCCAAGTACATCTGCATTCTTGCCTGTGGTGTTCTCCCTTTAGCAAGTGAGAAGCTAGGTTCTTCTACAAAAAGGTGTTAGGAGTGAGGAACCAAAAGAGTGTTGCTAAGGTGGCAATAGAGGAAAATGTCGTTCTTCTTTGTAGCTTGACAAGTGGATAACTCCCAGCCCTCAAATTCCATGCCAAGTTAGATCAATGAATAACTAAAACACACCAAATCAAAAACTCAACATAGGACTTAGAGACCTCAAACAGCATGAGCTTGAAACGAGCCAAAAGGCCTCTAGTATAACAGCCCTTAGGGCCACCACTAGTAATGCTCCCGAATCATCAAAGGTCCATTTAGTCACATAGAAATTGTATTCAAAACCCCCGTGAAAAATAATATTCAGAAAGTGAATCAAAAAATTCCTACAGTTATATCCTAATACAAAATATTGCAAACATCCGACGCAATGCGTGTTTCCCTTGTGTATCAGGGAAAGCTCCAAATAGAGCCCCAGAGCGATACTCCAGCCCGCTGTATGCTCTGGGACTCTATTTGGAGCTTTCCCTGACGCAGATAATATTATGTTTCAATAAGAAAAACAGTACTTGTGTTAGATGTTTGCAATATTTTAACATAACAGAGCATATGACAACAGATAAAGACCAGTATGGTCCATCTAGTCTGCCCAGTAAGGTGGCAAGAATAGGTGCATCTGCTGCTCCGTGCAGGTCACCCCTCCCCATGCCTTTATTTAAGAGTGTACCCACCACTTCGTGCAGGTCTCCCCTATTTCTTGAGATATCAGAGATAGTTAAGTTTATTTTTATTTTTATTTTTATATTGTATTAGGATATAACCAGAATTTTTTTGGTTCACTTTCTGAATATTATTTTTCACGGGGGTTTTGAATACAATTTTCATGTGACTAAATGGACCAGCGATGATTCGGGAGTACTACTAATGGTGGCCCTAAGGGCTGTTATACTAGAGGGTCTTTTGACTCATTTCAAGCTCATGCTGTTTGAGGTCCGTTTAAGTCCAATGTTGAGTTTTTGATCTGGTGTGTTAGTTATTCTAGGATTACCTTTTCCAGGTTTATGTAGTAGATTTTGTATTTTAGAAGTTAGATCAATGGCCATCAAGCCTGTTTCCAATAATGGTCAGTCCAGGTCATACAAAGTACCTGGCGCATCTTGGAAGGAGGGTCCTTTCCATGTCATCTAGGGATTTGCACAAGGCAAACATTTTTGGTTTATCTGGGTCTTTTTCCTCAGTTTTCAGACTTGTCTTGGTTCATTGCACACATTTGTTTTAATACAAATGTTAAATGTGTATTAAAATTTATAAACATAAACTAATTAGCATGCATTAATTGGTAAGTTAATGGACATTAAATCAATTTAATGCTCACTAATGCTTTAAGACACAATAATGAACTGAGCACACACTGAAGAATACATATCCCTTATTGCTTGATTCCAAAAGTAAGCAGTGGTAACATCCAAGTGATTAATATTTTTTATATACTAGTAGCCAGGACCTGCAAATTCCAGAACTTAATTGTTTTTCAGTCAATATATAATTTTCTTAAATTTTGTTTCAAATCTTATACTGTTTTGTATGTGGGCTTTGGTGAAAATTCAAAGAGCAAGTATGTGTGTGTACGTCTGCTTTGAGAATTACTTCAGAGAATTTATGGGATTACATTTATATGTGCTCTTATCATGCACAAATGTTAATTTATGCACATATAGTCATGTTTTCAAATAAAATTATGTAAATGGAAACCTTTCCCTAAATCACACTCTTCAGAATGCCTCTGCTCAACTTGGGTAAACTTAGATGTACAGAATAGAGGATGCAATGGCATGGGTGGATTGCCATATCAGGCATGCCCCAGTGGGCCAAGTACTGCCAGAGGTCAAGACCAGTGAGTACCCGAGGCATAGGCACAAAGGTTAAAGGTCAGAGGAAGGAAAAAAAGTGCGGGACCTCAAAGCCACTGCGGGACTCAAGGACCTGCCGTGCTACCTCCCCCTTCTTAGGCACGAACTTCCTCTAATGAAGAAATACTGGAGAAAGTCCTTCCACTCCTCAATAACACAGTCCATGGACTAGACAAAATGATTTCTAATTGGAACAACAGCCTCAACTCCATCTCCCACCTCCCAGCCACGAACAAAAAGCCAAGGAAACGAGAGCACGCAGTATGATACTCCAAAGAGCTGCGATCATCACTCCTCCACCTGCGCAAGCTCGAGAGACGATGGCGCTGATCACGCTCCACCGAAGCACACAGTGCATATAGCTCATACCTAAAAAAACATTGCGAAGAAATAACAGAGAGAAGGAAGCAATTCCATACAGACCTCCTGAAGCGCTCAATAAGTAAGCCACACGACCTATTCAATATTGTAAAGACATTAGCAAGAGAACCAACACCAGACCAACCATACATGCCACAACCGCAGGCCTACTCTGACTACCTACAATCAAAAATGATCCTGACTCACAAAAGCACAAGCCCCACAAGCCACACCCCATTGCAAAAACCGCCACAGCCAACACTGCTGTCCAAATTCAACACCATATCAAATTATGAGATTGAAGACACCATTGCCTCCATCAACTCCACCACTGCACCTAACGACCCTTGTCTGGCGCCCAGGATAAGAGAACTGTGTTGTGACCTAAGCCAGTTCCTGAGCAAAATCTTAAATCAATCATTTTCAATGGGATCCTTTCCACAAAGATTAAAACACACATCCATCAGGCCACTATTGAAAAACAACAAGCTGGACCCATCAAAAGTTGAATCCTACAGACCGATTTCAAGCATCCCACTGCTCGCCAAAATAATTGAAAAGGTAGTACAACGCCAAATCCAACATCATATTGATACCGAAGCACCACTGGACTCGTCCCAACATGGCTTCAGAGAAGCACACGGCATTGAAACCCTCCTCAATACCTTAGTCTCAGGAATTGATAACGTTCGACAAGGTTTTGCCCTCATTTTCATGGATATTGCAGCGGCTTTTGACTCTGTGAGCCATGAGATACTCATTGAACGTCTCGAGGAAAAGGGAATACAAGGCACTGCCCTAAACTGGTGCAAATCCTACCTGTCCAACAGATGGCAACACGTGAGGACCAGCACCACAACCTCAGAACCGTTTCTACAAAAACAGGGTTTGCTGCAGGGATCCTCACTATCGGCATTAATGTTTAACATATACATGCAGCCCATTTATGCTCTGATCCAATCTTTCAACGTCGACTGTCTAGCATACGCAGACGATATCCTTCTATACATGCCATTTGCGACTGACCAGCTAGATTTCTCCCCACTAACAAGATGTTTCGACGCAGTCGCGGACTGGCTCCATACGCAAAACCTGTGGATCAACCACACCAAGACAGACGTCCTCTTCATTACGAGGAACCAAGAATTCATTCCCCCATTCTCACTAAAAGTCAAGAATGCAGAACTGTTAACCAAACCCACAATCCGCTACCTTGGTATCACCTTGGACCAACGGCTGGACATGAAAACACACATAAGAAAAACAGTAAAAACAATATACCATAAAATACGGGCAATACGGCATCTACGACCACTACTTGACCCCAGCGATTTTTGAACAATCTACCAAGCCCTAGTAATCCCACACTTTGATTACGCTAACCCAATCCTATATGGACTCCCGTAGGCAATGCTAAACCCACTCCAGCTTGCAATGAACACAGCCACAAGAGTCCTAGTTGGGGTATCAAGGATGGACCACATCACACCAATTTTGAAGGAACGCCACTGGTTACCTATACAGGCCAGACTTCACTACAAGATCTTAGTCCTGACCTTCAAAGCCTTAAACAATCAGCTCCCCACATCCATCAGCAAGATGATCCACATCACACCCCCTAACAGAACCAGAAGATCCACAATGGCGAACACCCTGATGATCCCAAAAGAAATGACAAAATGCACAAAGGCAACATCCAACAGGGCCTTCATGATCTACGCACCTAGAGCTTGGAATGCCCTCCCCATAGACATGCGAGCCATCACTAACCTGACTCAATTCAGGAAGGCACTGAAGCATCATCTGTTCATAAGACACTACCCAGAAACCAGTTCTAGAAACCAGTCAGCAAGCACCAGTCACCTAGAGCACCCCAATAACATACCCAGCAAGAAAAGGGAAAGCCACTCCAACCTGTCCTGCCCCGAATAAATTATAGCCAGAAAGTATAGGCATCAGTGTAAATAAACTGTAGAAAGTTACCCCAGTTATATCCAAGTTTTAATCCCTGTTCACTGTAAATGTAATGCGGTCCGACTGCATGGTATAAGGTTCGGTTGAATGTACACTGCACTGATAAGGAATAGCGCAGTATAGAAGAGAAGTTAAATAAAAATAAATAAAAGAAAGGACGGGAATTCACCAGGGCCTTGAGCCCTGTGATAGTGCAAAAGCCTAATGTTTATTTAATTTGTTGCTTCAGGTCAGGTCATGGGAATCCTTCTGGATGACGATGACGGTGAGACAAGATAAGGGGATAGCCTGGCATGAAAAAAATGTCTGGACCTGTATTTTGAAACAAACCGCCTCATGCATTGGCTTAACTTTGACCATATCGGGCACACGATTTTATAAAAGCATATTTTTGCTCATAAGCTACTGCTATGCCCACAGAAATGTTTTTGAAAAGTATCTTCTAAATAGCTATTTCCTATTAATTTGTTCCCTATCAAAGATACCTTTATAAACCTCAATCGTATCCCTCTGTCATCTCTTCTTTGAGCTGAAGACACTTAATCTGCTCAGCCTGTCTTCATAAGGGAGCCATTCCATCCTCTTTATCATTTTTATTGCCCTTCTCTGCACTTTTTCTAGTTCTGCTACATCTTTTTTTCTTATGTGGCAACAGCCACATAATACTCAAGGTGCAGTAACACCATGGATCAATACAGAGATAATTATATTTCCAGTTTTGTTTTCTATTCCTGTTGGAATATCTTATTCACCTTTTTGGTTGCTGCTGCACAATGAGCTAATGATTGCAATGTATTGCTTATAACGGGGCATGTCTACTATAGTGCGCTAGCTGGTTGCGTGGGGTTTTGTGTGCGGTTGGTGCACGGTTGGGTGTGCAGCAGATGCCACCATGCTAAAAATCCTGTGCTACCACAGCAATGTACGAGTAGGTGGAGACTGAGAGAAGAGAGGGCAAGTCAAGGTGCACAGCTGTGACAGGTGCGGTAGTCATGCGCTAGTTACACAACCATACCACTAGCATGGCCACAGTTCACTCCAGGCTCTGACCAGGAGCTAGGTGCAATTGCTATGCTCCTGTGCGCAACTGCGCAGTTCAAAAGTGCAGTTCTTATGTGAATTTGAAAAAATCTGAAGGACAGGAGCAGGACTAACACATTGAAACATTAGGGGCCCAATAGAAGATGGGAGTTGAATACCAAGGCGCATGCCTAGGCTATCATTTTGGGGATGCCACATGGTACAGCTGATATGGCGCTGGAACACACCGGCCTGACAACCTCAACACCAGGGTCCTCAGGTCCCTGCTGGAACAGTGGGCAAACATCCATGGATACAGCAAAAGCTGTCCTGAGGGACTGCCGTTCATATCTGCATATGCATTAGACTGGTTTCAGAGGGCTGCTGGTGTTATGTGCTGTAAAGTTGTCAGGAGATAAGACCTGTGCTCTGTGCTTGCCTCAGTGTCACGTTGAAGCCAGAAGGATACAGAGGGAGAGGGGCATGCAAACTAGGTGATGTACTTCATGGCTAAATTGTGGTGTGGCTGCACAGGAGCCATCTGACCCCTGGCTCCTATGCATGGGGGTGCATGTGGCAGTGAATACATGTACCTGTGAGATGATAGCTCCTCACCCTGACTGAGGGAGGATGTGGCTGAGGCTTACCAGGTCTGAGCAGCAGCATAATGCTTCTAGTACAGAATGTGGACTTTCAGTGTTGAGCTTGCTAATTGCTGTCCTCTTGCATTGAGGTTGCAGCAATCCATGGACCTGGGAGACTCTCTTGATCCTTCCAAGTCTGGTGGGCCAAGACTGATGGATGCTCATTCTTTGGGCTGTGTGAGATTCCTCACCTCCATGTGGTTTACTCCCAGAGCCCCTTCCTGAAAAAGGGGGCATGGGTGTGGCCCCTCTGAGTGAATAGCTGTGACACCCCCCTTAGTTGCTTTTAGACCACAGGGGTAGGTGTTCTTTATGTTGGGCCATGGTGTTCTGTTTGATACTATGGCCCCCTATGTGCTGGCTACCCTAAGCAAGTATGCTGATTGTGCTTAGTCTCCAGACCCTCCTGGCCCTTGTGCATACCCTTCTCTTGATTTTAGAGAGCTCATTCCACAATGGACAAGGTGCTGCACAAGCCATGATCACAAGGGGAAATAAGCTGTGGAGCCCTGTACTGTGTTCCCTGCAGCCTTGGTGAACGGTCACCCTTGTGGCCTCAGAGTGAGGGGGTCCATATCTCTAACCCCCATGATGGACACGGTGGATATTCTGCCTGATCTCATACATGGTCCGCATGGATACCCAGCTGCCACATTTGCACCCTATCGCCTACAGTTTGAGACGCAGCACATACTCTCTGCATGTGTTTGCTTTCATGATTTGCATGCCTTACCTTATTGTACTTAGCCCCTATACTCTTAGCTATTCTGGCTGTTCATCCCACTCCCATTCATTACTCTATTGTGGACTGGCCAATTGCTACCTACAGTATCTGCATAGGTGCTTGGGGCACAGTTCTTACTGTCCACAGTGACTGCAAGGTCCACAGATGCCCCAGTTTCGTGCTTGTAGAATTCTATTTCCTAATGTGCATGGAGACATATTATGTTTACTGCTGCCACTGGGCTCCAGCTCCATACTAACATGCAAATTCCACGCATTAACCTTGCGCTCCTTACTGCACTTTAGTAAACATGCCCCAGTGACTCCAAAATTCTTTTCCTACATGGTAACTCCTGATATGGAACTCAGCATCATATTTACAATAACTTGGATTATTTCTCTCTTTATACATCACTTTGCATTTGTCCACATTAAATTTCATCTCTCATTTAAATGCATATTTCTCCAGTTTCACAAAGGCTTTCTGCAATACCTCACAATTCACTAGTTTCCTTCCGATAAGCATGCAAGAGTTTTTGATAGGGGTGTATAGTTGTTAGTATGTATTCAGTTCATTAAAGAACCTTAAAAATGTAGGGTGTGATATTCATTGCCAGTAGCTAGCCGCCGACGCTGAACACTAAACCCAGATATTCAATGCCAGGGTCATATCCGGCCCTTGCATTGAATATCTGAGTTAGCCATTCTTGCCGATTGGTAAAGGGTCAGCGGTGATATTGAGCCACTGGTCCAGTTAGCGATACATGTTAAAGGTTAGACCAGAGTTTCCTGCGCCTGGTTTTCACAGGATATTGCTAACTGGGCAACAGCTGAATGTCACCGCTGACTGGTTACCAATAGACATTGCCTCTATTCTTTCCGGGAATGCCCCAACACGCCCGATGCTAAATGGTCAGCATCGAGATGTGTGAAGCCAGCAGCCGCAGATATTCAGCAGCACTAACACAGTGCCACTGAATATCTCGTTCGCCACAATTAACACGATTAGCAGCTCTGATAACCGTTTAATCGCTTTGAATATTGGACCAATAGTATATGCAAAATTGTTGTACTTCTGCTAATCAACTCAGTATGGCTTAGTTTGGCAGTTAGTGTGAGTTAAATCAATTTAGCACACATTAAAAATTCCCTATTAAATTAAGTATGTGAAACGAACCAAAAAAATGGAAACTAGTCAAATTTATCTTACATATCTGTGTGTATTCCTAGTTTTTAGATGTGATGTCAGTCCTGGGGTTTAATTAGCTAGTATCATTTCCTAGTCACGGTCTTTGTCCTGAAAGTTTATTCAGTGAATGATCTAGTGCGTTCTTTAAAGGGAAAAGCTCTTCCATTGTCTGATCATTTTTTAATCCTTTTCCATGTGAAGTATGGTCTATGAGGAGGATTCTTATGTAGATAAGTAAACTGTTAGGCTTCCCCTTTGCTACTTGCTAGACCTATACAGTGCTCTTAGCCCTGCCATATCACTTCCCAGCTCCTCACCACTTAACTTGCTAACAATTAGATTTTTCAGGCCCTCTTCAGCTTGACACCTTCAATATCTGATGAGTCTGAAAATCCCTCCACATGAATATGCCTCATATTATATGTATGTTCCAAAAATTACTCCATATACCTCAAAGCGGGGGCCGGAGCAGACTTTTGACTCTGCAGAGCTGAATATGACTTTACCTGATGTTAGTCTGTTTGCCTACACTGTACTGCTTTTGCTTTCTTTTGCCCGTCTATGGAGATGGAAGCAAACAATTGGTCTTTCACATTTTTACTAGAAGCTATATCTGTTGGTAGGCAATAAGAGATTGGAGACCATCCTTTCTGTTCTGCTACTGGCCCTAGATTCTCAGGAGCATCAACTAACTTCCCTCTTCTACTCCTACCATCATTTCCATGCCTATTCCCTCTTGGTATTGGGAATCAATGATACCAGTTTGTAAGCTCTTTCAAGCAAGGTCTGTCCCTTTTATATTTGTCTGTATAATACTGCATATACCTGGTAGCACTTTAGATGATAAGTAGTAGAAGTAGTAGATGACAGGCAGAGGTAGGGAGACAATCTGCTCTATCTTCTTTGGGTTCCTTTTCTCTCTGACTCAACTATGAAGCCTTTCAGGGGCATGTTTACTAAAGTGTGATAATGGTTACCATGTGGTAAACTCGCTTAGCATGGGACTGCAGTAACTATTACCATGAGGCCAAGGAGACTACCATGGTAAAAATCCCACAGTGACCACATAGCACAGATTGCGGCAGAGAGTGGACGGTGACTTCTCAGAACAATTAGCGTCGGGGACATAACAGCACACTAACCATCCTGGCTGCAGCTAACATGGGTGCATATACTGCCACTTCATTGGCAATCGCAGCAAGATGCTTTAGTATGAGGTATGCCAGACCTGCACACCCCTATTCCTTAGCAGGCATCCAGCGCCACCATCACGCTAACCTTTGGAGCCTATCATATGCTACAATACTGCACTTTATTAAATATGCCCCTCTGATTCTGGAGCAACAAAACCTGAGAGACTTTTGTTAAAACTCCCTTTTTCTCTGACCATGAGATAGAAACAGTGCTGCTTGTCTCTCTCTCAGAGCCCTGTCTCTGTTCTCTCTCTCTGGTAATGCGATCTGACCCTAGAGTCAGAGATCATGAGAAAATTCTTAAAACTCACATTTCTCTGACACAGAAACAGAAAGAGCTCTGCCTTTACTCTTTGAATGATTTGATTTCTCTATTTTTTACACCTTTTTGACTTCAGCAAACTTACTTTCTGAAGTCACTAGCCTTCTGTCACCTCTTTCTGAATGCAGGAGAAAAAATGTTTGTGGATTGTGCTTGCTTTTAGTTTCCCGTTGAGCTGCTTATATCATCAGCCATGGGATTTGGGAGAAATAAGACAAAACTAGGTTTGGCTGCTTGTCAAAAAGTTGGAAGATGTTTGGGCAGTGACTCCTGTTTCTTCTTTCTCCCCCTCTCAATGTGGCTCCATTGTGTCTAGCCCCAAAAATTGCATTGTGCCAAAAAACAAATAGCACTAATAATTTGGCTCATTCCATTCCCATGATTATTCAGTTCATTTAAAGAGGAACAAACTAAAAACGCCTTCTATTGTCATGTTTTTACCATTAGTTGTAAAACAAATACTTCTTGCCCAAAGAATTGAAAAGAACACTATGCCAGTTTTAGCATTTTCAGAACAAGAAAAATAATAATATAATTTGCTGCAGAAAACTCACAAAACCCACATAAAATTAAAATTACCACTAGTTTTTCTTAAATCCACCCAATTTCTCCTAAGCATTTCAATCAACCTAAGACACATGAAGACAAAACTTTAAAAAAGTCCATTTAGGTAACATCTGGGACATCCATGTCAAAACATGTGCAATGCTGTAGCAGAGGCAGCAGTGAAGGTGGACACCCCGTCCCCACCCCAAAAGATAAACGTGTCCTCCGTGATACAGAGTGGGATGGGGGCATGCAGAAGAAGGGGCCTGACATGCAGAATACCAGCCGATATTGGAAACGTGCCTGTGCGAGATATGGACTTTTGCAGGATTGGCCACATAGACGTGCCAGCCCCGGTATTTCAAGATGTGCACATACATGTCCTGGCCTACCATTTTAGAAATGGAGATGTGCAGCAGCAGACAGGGCCTCTCTGTGAACCTATGAGGTTTTTGTTGAGGTGGCAAAAAATATTGAGGGAATGAAGGGCATTCTGCCCTTCTTTGTACTGTTGATAGCTGGTGGAAATGAGCACTTTTCACATGATTGTTTGTGCCCAGGATTAGGTATAGACGTGGACTGTCTGCCACAGGTTTTAAACATCTGGCCCTATTCTGAAATTGCGCGCACATGTGTATCTTTTTTGGAACGCCTCTGCCATGCCCACATGTGAAATGGATGTGATCGTGCCAGACACATGAAAGTTTGGGTGTTCTAAGATGGTTCTTGGGATGTGGATGTGATTGGGACATCTAAATGGCTGTTTTCAGACTTCCAAATTACGAATAAGGCTTCTGAAATGACCCCCATAGTAACATAGTAAATGACAGCAGATAAATACCAGTAAGGTGGCTAGAATTGTACCCAAACACTGTGCAGGTTGTGCCTGCCACTCCATTAAGGTTACCACCACCATCCCCCCACACCCCCCCCCCACCCCAATGGTTTGAAGTGGAGAAGTTAATTTGATTTCATTCCTTCCTAGCAGGAATGGCCTCTCCATTGTGTGAGAATGTTGTTCACACAGGGCCCCGCACAAACTTCATTCTGCGGGGTTTGCGGGGCTGGCTTCAGAGGAAGCTGGAGACACCAGAGGCCCCAGCTCGCCTCTGCATAGCACTGGAGTGAAGAACAGCGTGCTCTTTCACTTACACTGTGTTCATGTGAAGCCCACTGAGTGCTGGGAAACAGGAAATGACCTTTAAACTTTCCCAGCACTCAGCAGGCTTCACGAAAACACAGCACAAGTGAGGGAGCATGCTGTTTTTCACTCCAGCACTGTGCAGAGGCAAGCCGGGGCCTCTAGTGACCTCGGCTCCCTCATGAGTCACTCAGAGCGGTACAGGGCTCTTAGGAGTGGGGTTGGTGGCTAGGATAAGACTAGAAATGGCTGATGGGGGGCTTGGACTGTAAATGGGCTGATGGGCGGCTGGGATAGGACTGCAAATGGCTTATAGGGGAGGCTACAATTGGAAATGGGCTGATGGGGAGCTAGGATAGGACTGGGAATGGCTGTCGAGGGGGCTAGGAATGGAAATGGGCTGATGAGGGGCTGGTATAGGACTGGAAATGGACTGATGGGGGTCCTGGACTGCAAATGGGCTGATGGGGAGCTAGGAGAGGACTGGAAATGGCTGATGGGGGGCTTGGACTAGAAATGGTCTGAAGGGGGGCTAGGATAGGACTTGAAATGGCTGATGGGGCTAGGAATGTAAATGGGCTGAGGAGGGGGCCAGGATAGGACTGGAAATGGGCTGAAGGGGAGCTGGGTAGGACTGGAAATGGCTCATGGTGAGGGGCTAGGAATGGAAATGGGCTGATGGGGAGGCTAAGAATTGAAATGGACTGATGGGGGCGCTTGGACTTGAAATGGGCTGATGTGGGCTGGGATAGGACTGAAAATGTCTGGGGAACTAGGAATGGAAATGGGGTGATGGGGGACTAGGACAGGACTGTAAATAGCCGATGGGGTCTTGGACTGGAAATGGGCTGATGGGGGTCTTGGACTAGAATTTGACTGATGGGGGGCTAGGATAGGACTTGAAATGTCTGATAGGGGGCTAGGAATGTAAATGAGCTGATGAGGGGACCAGGATATTGGCTAAGGGGAGCTGGGGTAGGACTGGAAATGGCTCGTGGTGGGGGGCTAGGACTGGAAATGGGCTGATGGGGGCTAGGATAGGACTGGAAATGGCTGATAGGGGGCTAGGAATGTAAATGGGCTGATGAGGGGGCCAGGATAGGACTGGAAATGGGCTGAAGGGGAGCTGGGATAGGACTGGAAATGGCTCATGGTGGGGGGCTAGGACTGGAAATGGGCTGATGGGGGCTAGGATAGGACTGGAAATGGTTGATGGGGGCCTAGGAATGGAAATGGGCTGATGAAGGGCCGGGATAGGACTGGAAATGGACTGATTGGGGACTGGGATAGGACTGGAAATGGGCTGATGGGGGCTAGGATAGGACTGGAAATGGTTGATGGGGGCCTAGGAATGGAAATGGGCTGATGAAGGGCCGGGATAGGACTGGAAATGGACTGATTGGGGACTGGGATAGGACTGGAAATGGCTGATGGGAGGGCTAGAAATGGAAATGGGCTGATGGGGTGCTGGGATAGGACTGGAAGTGGCTAATGGGGGAGCTAGGAATGGAAATAGGCTGATGGGGGGCTGGGTATGACTGGAAATGTCTGAGGGGGCTAGGAATGGAAATGGGCTGATATAGGTGCTAGGACTAGAAATGAGCTGATGTGGGGAGATGGGAGAATGGGACTAGAAGGGAGCGGATGCTAGGTGTGGCTGGAACTAGAAAGTTCATGTTGGGGAACAGACACGACACTCTGCCTGGTTCTTTCTCGGACCTATGTTATGGAATACGCTACCCACTTATCTTCGGCTAGAGTCATCATACCCCCAGTTCAAGTCTTTGCTTAAGACATATTTATTCCAGAAAGCCTTTGACCTCCTCCCCAAAGTCCCCTCCTGACTGTCCTATGTTTTGTCTAATATGTTATAAATTGTCTTTGTTTGTCTCCCACTTTGTCTTTATGGTTTATTATGAGTTGGTTTCACTATATGATTTGTTTGCCCTTTCTGTACCTCTCTTTCCTATCTAACTTTGGCGTTCTATTTCCTGGTGTGCAGTGTTTAATCAAATTTTTTATTGTACACCGCTTAATGCTTATGCCCTAGCGGTATATCAAATATGTAAATAAAGATAAAGATAGAAGGGAATGGGTCTGGTGGAGTGAGGATGGAGAGAGGAAGAGATATTATGTTTAGGAGGGAAGAAAAATTTAAGATTGGCTGGGTAATGGGAGAATAAGTGCGGACTAAGGATGGAATGGTTAAATTTAAGTGGATGAAAAAGAAATGGAGGAAAGAGCAAAAGTGGAAGATCAGTATGTTAAAGGAGATGTAGAGAGAGAATGGGAAAAAAATTAGAAGAGGACAAATGGACAGCAGACAATGGAGAGTTAGCCGAAGACACGAAGAAACCAGAAGAAAGTGACTGGAGCAATTGCAACTGAAAAATAAAATACCCAAACAACAAAAGATAGAAAAATACTTTTTTATTTTGAATTTATTAACTGGAATATGTCAGCTCTGGGAAATGTGCCTTGCTAACGTCTTTGCGTTTTTGTTTAGTACAAGAGGAAATTAATTAATAGTTATATTTCTCCAGTGTTGTTGTACATTCCAAGTTTGGCTTTTGGGGTTTCCAGTTTAATTATTGTCTTTCTATTTCTAAATTGTGATCTCTTGTTCTTTGTTTGGTGACGGTCTGTGTTCTGCATATGTAACCGAGCTGAGGTATTCTGTTCATGTAGTTTCTGTGACAGTGCCACTTGTTCTCTTTCCCCAGTATGAGATGTATTGTTTTTCTCTGAGATGTATTGGTTTAATATTTACAGTGTTGCCTTTTGATAGGTAGGGTTTGGTGCTTTATGAGTCCTGGTAGTGCTGTTATGATACAGTGGGTTTGCTATGGGTTCTAAATGGGCAGTGTTTATAGTACTTCCTAATGTGCCTGGCAGTTGGCACTGGAGTATAGTAATGTAGAAATCTGGTAGTCTTTTTTTTTTATCCAGACACTCATTAAGAGGTATGTTTACTAAAAGTTATGCAAATATTAACGTTAACCAAATATTTATGCAAATGAGGCCCCACAATTAGTCTCCGCACCCCCCCCCCCTTGGACCGCCCCCTGCTTCCTAGTTGTATATAGGGATCCTTGGTGTCTGTCCCATATGTGACGCTCGCGCCCCTACCAGGCGGTTGCCTAGTAGGGACGGCTGGCCATCTTATATCCCTTCTAGGATTTTTGTGTAGTTGTGTCCGAAAGGAAGAGCCAAGTGGTTATTAAAGCGCACAGGAAATTTTATTCGGTTTCCAGGCTGGTAAGTGGTGAACATAAAATTTCTTCAAGCATAACTTTTTTTCCAGACAAAAGAAAATACAGGATACTTCTCCAGAAATCAAAATGTCCAAAACATTGTAACTTGGAATAAACTCACAGCAGTTTCTGTTCCTCACTGCAATTGCTTAACATTATAAAACAAAAGCATTTGTAAAACTCTTCACACAGTGGATGGGTTATCAGCATCAAGCCTGCTGTTGCCACACGCACACAAACAGTTTCAGCTGTTTGGGCCTTCACTGAGGTTCTGCAGTTTTAGCTTCCTAGGAGAGATTCTTAACCCTTTTCCTTCAGGCTTACTCCTCTCTTCCAGCTTCTGAAACTGTCTTTAAATTGCAACAGCCTCTTTTTATATTCCACTGTTTCTAGCTCACATTACTAGTGTATCTTAGTGCACAGCTCACATTCCATCTCACAGACCTCAGACTCAACAACACTTTCCTCAGGGCCTACCTCCATGCTCTCAATTGAGCTACAGCTGGGTGCTTTCTGAAAGTGCTCTGGTGTCTTTTCCTTAAGAGTCTTCACAAGATTAAACAGTCTCTCCCACTGCCTGGCCTTGCCTTCTCCAAGCCGGTCTCTTGGGGGTCTCTCCTGTTTAACCTCCCTGGTGAGATATTTCTTGCTGTGCTGAGCCTTCAGGGGTATGCTAGTCTCCTCTGAGTCAGAGCAAGAACTATCCTGCTGGCAATGCTTGTTTCCTGCATACCTTTCTTGGCTGCCCCTGTAATGGTTCCTCCTTTTGCTGCTCTCTTTGGCTGCAAAGGTTCTCCTCAGCTTGGCCCCAGATCTCTCCTGTCTGTGCCTCCTGGGAACTGGACTCGAACCTGGGCTAGGCCTTGAACTGCAGCTGCCACTTGTGCTTGCTCTTGCACTCCTCCTGGATCTTCTGCTCACAGCCCCTTCCAAACTCAAACTGGCTCTCTCTCTTGTGTTTGTTTTCCCTCTGTTAACTGTTGAGCAGGGCAACTCCCTTCCTAGCTCCTCCCACTTGGACCTCCTACTCCTATGCAGTGTTGTCCTGTGGTCTGGGATTGGCTTATCCTTAGCTCTGCCCCCTAGGTTCCTTTCAGGGCTTCTAGTATGGAGTATGTGGTTTTGTGCACCCATCCCCCGCAAAGAAGAAAAATCCTTCTTTTTTTCTGTTTTCCCTAGCTGGGCTGCACCCTCCTCACCACACATAATGTTTTGCATTTTTTCACTGATTTTGCCTCCATTACTTCCATTGGTAGGATATTCTAGGCATCTACCACACTTTCTGTGAAAAAGTATTTCCTGATGCTGCCTTTAAGTTTACCTCCTTAGAACTTAATTTCATGCACCTCTAGTGCTGTCTTCCTTTTCTTTGAAAAGCAATTTTTGTTCATTAATGCTTTTCAAGTATTTAAGCATCTATATCATATCCCCCCCTTTCCTTCCTCTTCTCCCATTGGCATTGAATATCTTGGCTGCCCAGTGAGCATTTCAGTGACGATCTTCAGTGTTTTTTCTTTCTAACTTTAGCCAGTTAGCAACTGAATATTGCGGCTGATCGACTAACCTTTGTTGATGCTGTTGGAATGCCGTGAAGCTAAGTAGTTAGTGTTGGGGCATTTAAACTCAGTGGGAAGAGATATTCACCAACTGCTTTAGTGCTGCTGAGTGCAGTTTAGCCGGTTAGAAAGTCTTCTAACCGGCTAAACCGCTTTGAATATGCCCCCCATAATTGTCGCTCCTTTTCTCCACTACTAGGTTAATCCTCTACTCTCCCTCCTACCTAGTTTCCCATTGTTCTGCAGGAATGCCCCCAAGACTTGGGAATTGCTTGACATGGGCCAGATTTTGTGCCCCTTACCATGGCTGCAGAATGATGGGTGCCCTTATAGTAGTATAATTGCTCTATAAGCTACAATATAAACCATGTAAAGCTGGAGCTGTTGATGATAGTTATCTTTTGTCCTTTGCATTTTTCAGACTTCTGATAGATTCCCTGGTGACAGTTTCTTGTTCGGAAACATTCTCTGGCTACTGATCCTTGGTATGCCTTTGCACTATGCTGTCTAGAGCCCTATTAACCTCAGATTTATTAGGGGATTTTTTCCAACCATTTACAGTGTGTACCATTCCCAAGAGAAAAACATATCACCTAGCAAAGAGATTCAGAGGCACATGGAAAAATCTAAAGAACATCTATAATCTTCACAGAAAAAAAAGAATAGAAAAGTTGAATGAAAAATATCATCTCTCACATGAACATGTACAGAATATACAAATTCCAACTATACCACCAAAGTACAAAAAGGTCACATATGATATGTAATTAAAGTACACAAAAGACTACTACCTCTTTAACTCTATAATCCTACAAAATGTCAATTCTGTTGCATATTCAGATGAAACTTATAGGCATATATAAAACACTTGCAAAAATTAGCATTTAAAAAGATAAAAGAATGCAATAAAGCCACTATAGGTAATCTTCTAAAGGAATATATAAATATTTACCTATATTTTTATGTTACTACAGCTTTAGAATGAGAAAATGTTGGTTAGTTTTCCAGGGCTATGCATGCACTCTTCATGAAAGAGTCGGCTTCATTCTTCTGCACCAGCAAAGGACAAAGGCATGTACCATGGTGTTAATAGTAACGAGGAGGCACCTTCCATTGAGTGCGTGCAGGCTCTTGTGCTTCCGATCGGAAACGGGACGCACAGAGGCAGACCTGATTCTGATCCCACGGGGGCTAGACGTGCCCTGTGGGATCAGAATCATGTGGCCATCGCAAAGCTCCCCGATCGGGGTCAAGCGCCTGTGCGGGACCTTTAAACCCTCCCGCTCAGAGGCTCCAGCCCAATTGGGGCTGTGGGAGGCAGAGGAAGCAGCTTCTAAAGGACACCGCTGGCAGGCGCGCCCGTGCCGGGCGGGCCCACGCCTGAGGGCCTCGCCAGAGGGCCCTTTGGCGTGGCCCTTCAGCGGGAGCCCTGAAGCGGAAGCAAAAACTCACAGCTAAAAAACATACCGCAACAAAGGAAAGAATAGCCAGCGCAAAATGCTGAGGACAACAGAAGCTCTGGATCGGCACCAAAATCCCTCAAGCCCTCAGACGGGAGACTAAGCCGGAAAAAGTAACAGAAATCCACAACAAAGCAGCACTAACCCAGAACTACCAGCACAACAACGTCCTAATGCAAAGCAAGTAAATCTGCACTGAATAGCCTGATAACAACACCCTCGCTACCTCCTTGCATGATACAATTATGCTGCATAGCATATAGACTCATTGCTACCTCATTGACTGTCTGATGCTTCACTGTTTAAAACAACTTATGCTGCATATCATATAAACTGCATTGTAATCACATAACCTGCTGTAAACTGCTGTAAATAACACATAGAGCATAGCTTGAATTTCTTATGCATACCTTGCATATTCCACTACTAACTATATACTACCACACTAAAACCTCATTACTGTAAAATAACTCATGCTGCATAGCCTATTAACTCCACTACTACTACCTCATTGCTCGGCTGATACCCAACCACTAGTAATGCAACACACAGAGTGAAGACACCACTACCAATGCAGAGCTGCAGGAGAGGAAAAACTGCACAAAGAGAGCAAACAAGTAAACAGAAACAAGAAAAGGGACAAACACCCACCACCTATAGGCCACAACTCAAGTTGAGCCCAGGTCAGTAAACCACAAATCTAATCCCAGGTTAGTAAAATACAAATTATAAAATGCACTCCACTACCTCTTGGCCTACCTCACACTCCTTCACATGTTCTCACCCTGCACACAGGGCATCAGACTCAACGAGCAAATCCCCTTGATCCACCTACATACCACCCAACCCAGATGCACATCAGCATCATACCTATCCAAAGAACGCCAGCAACCTAAGCACACAGCTCACAAACCACACAATGCCACACGTAATACACCCACTCACCACACAAATAACGAACACACCAACCCAATCATAACTACAAACATTAGGTGTGCTCTACTAAACGCCAGATCTATCAGGAACAAACCAAATACTATCCTTGACCTCATCCACGACAAGAAGCTGGATATAATATGCATCACCGAGACCTGGCTAGATGATTCAGACCAGGTCATATTAAACCAAGTAACTCCAACAGGATACTCGGCATTTAACTGCATCAGAGCACAAAAGAGAGGAGAAGGAGTACTAATACTTACTAGAAAGGAATACAGATTCAAAACAATCGACATCACTAACACAATTAAATCCAACACACTCATTATAGCCAACAAGTACCTAAGCATCTCCCTCACCTGGAACCACAGCCAAACACCTTCCACAGTAATTGAAACAATATATGCACATAGCAAAAGACACAAACCCCTCGTTGCACTAGAAGACTACAACCTAACATCTGCACCCACCAGAGAGATCACAACATTCTTAAAAGCCATGGAGTCATTAAAATATTGCCAGACAATCACCCCCAACGCACCAGCATGGTACAACCCCAGACATGGTCTTTATGCCAGTGCAATTAGTGGAACAGAACAAGACCAGAAAACCAACAATCACGCCAGTCCCTTGGTCGAACCACCATGTGATTGAATTCTCCATGACCCTGAATAACCCCACCCAACGCAAAAAAGCCCTCACTTGTTTTGCAGCTTGTCGTGCTGTGAGGGCTTGTGTGCATCAGTGATGCTGAGAGCTAAATTATCGGTAGTTTAACTACTGGCAGGGTCTCCCAAGATGGACAGGTCTCAGCTGAGGTGCCAGACCAAGACAAACCAGCCATCTGGGCAGCAGCAGAATGGGATAGTGTTGACGGCGGAGGATCACATTTCCATGACAACGGCAACAACACCAAACTTAAACTGCGCGGAAGAAAGGCCTGGCAATCTACTTCTGTATCTTGCCATGAAAACCCAATGGATAGTTATAACAAAACAAATTGTGCTATAGTGCTGGAAGATGAGACCCCCAGGTCAGAAGGCACTCAACTAGCTACTGGGGAAGAACTGAAGACTTTTCAGAGTAAAGCCAGCATTTATGATGTGGTTGGATCAAAGCCCTCGGGATGTCTGACTGCTGATGTAGCTGTGCATGAAATGAGAGTCAGAAGCTGTAAAGATGTCTTACGTATTGGAACATGGAATGTACAAAGTATGAACCAAGGGAAGTTGGAGGTGGTCAAGAATGTAATGGAACGTGTACAACTTGATCTGATGGGTGTTGGTGAACTGAAATGGACTGGCATCGGGCACTTTGCATCAGATGATTACATGGTCTACTATGCTGGAAATGAAAGACAAAGAAGAAATGGTGTTGCATTTATAATAAAGAAGAAACTTGCAAGAACTGTAATGAAATACAATGCAGTCAGCGAACACTTAATCTCTATTCGTCTACGAGGAATGCCTATCAACACAACTATAATTCAAGTATATGCCCCAACAACAGCTGCAGAAGAGAATGAAATTGAAGAGTTCTATGAACAAGTACAAGCTAAAATTGACAGAACATGCAAACATCCTGATAGTCATGGGTGACTGGAACGCAAAAGCTGGCAACAAAGAAGAAGGCAAAGTAGTTGGAAAATATGGACTTGGCAACAGAAATGAAGCTGGAGAAAGACTGATAGAATTCTGCAAGACCAATGATCTATTCATCTCAAACACCTTCTTACAACAACATAAGCGGCGACTGTACACATGGACGTCACCCAATGGATTGTATAAAAATCAAATTGACTACATCTGTGGAAGTCAACGATGGAAAAGTTCTATAACATCAACAAAGACAAAACCTGGAGCTGACTGTGGTACAGATCATCAACTACTAGTATGCAAACTCAAGCTAAAGTTGAAAAAGAGCAAACCACTCATGAATGCAGCAAAATATGACCTTGAGAATATACCACTGGAATTTAAAGACTGCCTGCAAAATCGATTTGCTGCTTTAGATACAAATGACAGAGCTCCAGAAGAGTTATCGAATGACATCAAGAAGGTTGTGTTGGAAGAAAGCGAGAAGTCTCTACAAAAGGTGAAAAAGCAAAAACGGCCAAAATGGATGATGGAAGAAACTCTGAAAATTGCCCAGAAACATAGAGAAGCTAAAGCCAGAGGAGAAAGAAAGACAATAACAGAACTCAGAGATTTCCAACGTGCAGCAAGACAGGACAAGGAAAAGTACTACAATGACGCATGCAAGGAAATAGAAGCAGAAACTATTAGAGGAAGAACAAGATCGGCTTTCCTAAAGCTATGATCGGGAACCATTGGTGATGAAAGAAGAAGTTGAAGCAGCATTGAAAGCCTTATCAAACAACAAAGCACCAGGCATTGATAGCATTCGCATAGAAGTATTACAGCAATCTGATGCAGCTGTTACCGTACTTACAAGGCTCTGCCAAGAAATATGGAAGACATCGTCATGGCCAACTGACTGGAAAAGATCTGTGTTTATACCAATACTAAAGAAAGGTGATCCAACTGACTGTGGAAATTATCGCACAATCGCTCTGATCCCACATGCCAGCAAGATTCTACTGAAGATTATTCAAAAGAGACTACAAGGAGTGTGAGGAGGGAGGAGTGGCCTAGTGGTTGGGGCAAGGTACTACAGGCCGGAAGGTTGGTGGTTCAAATCCCACTAGAGGACAGCAACCTTGGGCTGGAAGGACTGGGGTTTCTAGTCCCACAGGTGCTCCTTGTGGTCTTGAGCAAGCCACTTAACGCTCCATTGCCCATGTTCCCTGTAAGTATTAGTGTATGTGTCTCATATCCCCTTGTGTTAAATGTATCCCCCAACCGCTTTGACCCAGTGAAAAGCGGGATATAAATGCAGCTAAATAAATAAATAAATAAAATACAACCATACCTGGAACAAGAACTACCTGAAGTGCAAGCAGGGTTCAGGAAAGGGCGAGGAACGAGAGACATCATTGCGGATGTGAGATGGATCCTTGAAAAGACTAAAGAATACCAAAAGGAAATCTATTTGTGCTTTATCGTCTATAGCAAGGCTTTTGACTGTGTAAACCATGAGAAACTCTGGGCCACATTAAGAAGCATGGGTATACCAGAACACCTAATCGTACTCTTGCACAATCTGTACATTGATCAAGAAGCAACAGTTCGAATGGAACAAGGAGAAACAGAATGGTTTAAAATAAGCAAAGGTGTAAGACAAGGCTGCATACTTTCCCCCTACCTGTTTAATTTATATGCAGAACAAATCATCAGAGAAGCAGGATTGTATGAAGACAACAGAGGTGTGAAGATTGGTGGAAGACTCATCAACAACCTTTCCTATGCTGATGATACCACATTACTGGCTGAAAGTGAAGATGATCTGAAACATTTGCTTCTCACAGTCAAAGAACATAGTCTCAAAATGGGCCTGCACCTTAATGTAAAGAAGACAAAGATCATGACAACTGGCATAATCAACAGGTTCATCGTTGAAGGAGAAGAAATTGAAATCGTGAACAACTTTAACCTACTTGGATCAACTATCAATAAAGAAGCAACAAGCAGTCAAGAAATCAGACGACGCATTGCTCTTGGCAGAATGGCTATGAAAAACCTTTAAAAAGGAGATAGAGTAGCTTTTAAACTAGATAATAGGGGAAAGCCGACAGTCGCCCAAGAGCAGATGGTTAGGAAGTATGTATCCTTGAAGGATACTACCAAAAGCAGAGAGGTTCCAAAAAAGCGTAAAGTAGCCCAAATGCCCTCGAGTATGGAGCAGACAGAGCTTAAAGATCCCAAATTACCCATGTCTTCCAATAGCCAAATTAATATGAATAAAATACAGTCTCTAAAATGCTTGTATGCAAATGCTAGAAGTCTAAAAAATAAGATGGGAGAGTTAGAATATATAGCACTAAATGAGAGGTTAGATGTGATTGGAATATCAGAGACATGGTGGAAGGAGGACAACCAGTGGGACACTGTGATACCTGGGTACAAACTATATCATAATGATAGAGCTGATCAAATTGGTGGAGGGGTTGCGCTCTATGTTAGAGAGGGCATTGAGTCAGAAAGGATTAAAGTTTTGCAGAAAACAAAATTTGCTGTAGAATCTCTATGGATTGAAATTCCATGTAAAAAGGGGAAGGCGATGGCGGTGGGGGTGTACTATCGACCGCCTGGCCAGAATGAACAAATGGATGATGAAATGCTCAAAGAAATCAAGGAAGCTAACAAAAGTTACAGCGCGGTAATAATAATGGGCGATTTCAATTACCCCGGTACCAACTGGGTCAGTGTCATGGCAGTACATGCTAGGGAGATAAAGTTCCTAGATGACATAAATGACTGCTTCTTGGAGCAGCTGGTCCATGAACCGACGAGAGCGGAAGCCATATTAGACCTAGTCCTTAGTGGAACACCAGATCTAGTGCAAGAGATAAGGGTGTTGGGGCCACTTGGCAATAGTGATCATAGCATGATCGCCTTTGATTTAATTAGTGGAGGAGGGATAGTAAGAAAATGCACAGTACTACCTTTTAACTTTCGAAAGGGAGACTATGATAAAATGCGGAAAATAGTTAAGAAAAAACTAAAAGGAGCAGTTGCAAAGGTTAAAGACTTACATCAAGCTTGGGTGTTGTTGAAAAATACTATCTTGGAAGCCCAGACCAGCTGTATTCCACGCTTTAAGAAAAGTGGAAGTCCAAAAAACTGCCAGCATGGTTTAAAGGTGAGGTCAGAGAGGCTGTTGTTGCCAAGAAAGCATCTTTCAGGAAATGGAAAAAAGAGCCAAACGATGAAACCTGGAAACAGCACAAGCACTGGCAGGTCAAATGCAAGGCATTGATAAAGAAGGCAAAGAGAGAATTTGAGAAGAAGCTTGCTGCAGAAGCAAAAACGCGAAATAAAGATTTTTGCAAGTACATTCGTAGCAAAAAACCTGTGAGAGAGTCAGTTGGACCATTAGATGATAGAGGAGTTAAAGGGGCACTAAGAGGCGACAAGGTGATAGCGGAGAGACTGAATGAATTCTTTGCTTCGGTCTTTACTGAGGAAGATGTAGGGATGTTACCCATGACTGAAGTGGTATTTAAAGGTGCGGAAGAATTGAAGGAAATATCGATACATCGGGATGATGTATTACAACTATTAGATAAACTGAAGAGTAGCAAATCACCTGGGCCGGATGGTATACATCCAAGGGTGTTGAAAGAACTGAAATATGAGATTGCAGACCTGATATTAGTAATCTGTGAACTAACATTAAAATCATCTCTAATACCTGAAGATTGGCGGATCGCCAATGTAACACCAATTTTTAAAAAGGGTTCGAAGGGTGATCCTGGAAACTACAGACCGGTGAGCCTCACATCAGTACCGGGAAAAATGGTAGAAACCATCATAAAGAATAAAATTACTCAACATGTAGATAGTCATGGCCTAATGGGAGACAGCCAACATGGCTTTAGACAAGGAAGATCTTGTCTTACTAATCTGTTATGTTTTTTTGAAGGAGTGAATAAACAGGTGGACAAAGGTGAGACGGTTGATATAGTGTATCTGGACTTTCAGAAAGCCTTTGACAAGGTCCCTCATCAGAGACTTTTATCAAAACTAAAGAGTCATGGGATAGGAGGCAGTGTACTACTGTGGATCAGGAACTGGTTAAAAGATAGAAAGCAGAAGGTTGGGCTAAATGGCCAATTTTCCCAATGGAGAAAGGTGAATAGTGGTGTACCCCAGGGATCTGTGCTGGGTCCGCTGCTTTTTGACATATTCATAAATGACCTGGAAAGTGGAATAACGAGTGAGGTTATCAAATTTGCAGATGACACAAAACTATTTAAAGTTGTTAAAACCCAAGAGGATTGTGGAAAATTGCAAGAGTATCTTGATAAATTGGAAGACTGGGCATCAAAATGGCAGATGAAATTTAATGTGGACAAGTGCAAAGTTATGCACCTAGGGAAGAACAACCCAAACTATGGTTACACGATGCAAGGTTCCACATTAGAAACCACCACCCAGGAAAAAGATTTAGGCGTCATTGTGGATAACATGTTAAAACCCTCAGCCCACTGTGCAGCGGCAGCCAAGAGAGCAAATAGAATGCTAGGTATGATAAGGAAAGGAAAGGAAAATAAAACAAAAGATATTATAATGCCTCTATACCGTTCCATGGTGAGACCGCACCTTGAATATTGTGTGCAATTCTGGTCGCCGTATCTTAAAAAGGATATAGCGTTATTAGAAAAGGTTCAGAGAAGAGCCACCAAAATGGTAAAGGGATGGAAGGATACTCCTATGAAGAAAGGCTAAAAAGGTTAGGGCTCTTTAACCTGGAAAAGAGACGACTGAGGAGAGATATGATAGAAGTCTATAAATTAATGAACGGAGTGAAACGGGTAAACGTAGATCGACTGTTTACGTTATCAGAATATAGGAAGACTAGGGGACATGCAATGAAGCTACAGGGTAAACTATTTAAGACTAATAAAAGAAAATATTTTTTCACTCAACGTGTAATCAAACTCTGGAATTTGTTACCGGAGGATGTAGTAAAGGCTGTTAGTGTAGCTGGGTTTAAAAAAGGTTTGGACAAGTTCCTGGAGGAAAGGTCCATAAACCATTATTAAGAAGGGACCCAGGATATCAATGCTTGACCTAGTACAAGCATTGCAGAACCTGTGTCTTTTGGGGAAACTGCTAGGTACGTATGACCTAGATTGGCCACTGTTGGAAACAGGATACTGGGCTTGATGGACCTTGGTCTGACCCAGTATGTTCTTATGTTCTTAAAGACCTAGATAAGATCCTCAAGAGCAGAGATGTCTCTCTCCATACAAAGATTCGACTTGATCAAGCCATGGTATTTTCAATAACATCATATGGATGTGAAAGCTGGACAGTGAAAAAATAGACAGGAAGAAAATTGATGCCTTTGAATTATGGTGCTGGCGGCGAATACTGTGTATACCATGGACTGCCCAAAGAACAAACCAGTCGGTGCTAGAGGAAATCAAACAAGCTTTCTTTAGAAGCTCAGATGACAAGACTTCGACTTTCATACTTTGGACACATCATGCGAAGAGAGAAATCATTAGAGAAAGACATCATGCTTGGCAAGATAGGTCAACGCAAAAGAGGAAGGCCAGCAATGAGATGGATTGATACAATAACAGCAGCTACGGGTACCAGTCTGTCAACAATGAGCCGCCTGACTCAAGAACGAACACAATTTAGGATAGCTATCCAGAGGGTTGCCATGAGTCAACTCCAACTCGACGGCACTTAACAACAACAACAACAATGCAAAGAAGATGAAAGAGTAACTAGACGGTTTAAAGCATTCAACAAAGACTCATTCATAAACAAAATCACTCCACAACTTCAACAGGAATATTACACCCTTGACCTAAACATAGAAAAATGGAACACTATAATATCTAACGCAGCTTCTGCCCCAGTAAGCACAGAACTACAAACATGCAAGAGATCCAACACCCCATGGTACTCAAATGAAATCAGAGATGCAAAGTGCACACTCAGAAGACTGGAAAGAAAATGGAGACAGAACAAATCACATAACTCCCTAACCCAATACAGAGCCAAGCAACTGGACTATAACAATCTAATAAATGAGCGTAGACAGCAACACCATACCAACCTAATCATAAAATCTACTAATAGACCAAGAGAACTCTTCAGCATTGTCCAAAAGCTCACCAAGGACGACACGCAACAAAGTACCCACCATCTTGACCCACAAAAAATATGCAGATTACATGATGTCAAAAACCACTAACCAAACATGCTCAATTACACCACAAACAAACGATCACAAGATAAAAAAGCAGCATTAAACATGGGAGAGCTTCAGCATACCAACAAAGCAGCAACTAGAAGACATCATATCTGGACTAAACACAACAATTTCACTGTCAGACCCATGCCCAGTGGTGTGGCTCAAAGCCACAAAAAGCCAGCTCTCTCATCACATTCAAAAATTGTCAAAGCTTCACTCCAACAAGGATACATGCCACAACCCCTAAAGCACGCAATGATATGACCAGTACTCAAAAGTAGCAATCTGAGCCCCTCCGAACCAAAATCGTACCGTCCCATCTCCAGCCTGCCAATCCTTGCTAAAATCGTGGAAAAGGCAGTGCAAAGGCAACTTCAGGACCATATTGACATAAATGCCCCACTGGACATCCATCAGCATGGATTTAAGCACCAACACGTCATGGAAACACTACTCACCTCCCTCTTTGACAATCTCCTAAGAGGCATGGATAACATAAAAAACATCTTCCTGCTAGTGTTCATGGACATTTTGCCGGCCTTCGACACTGTGTCCCACACTAAGCTACTGCAACGCTTACAACAAATTGGACTATGCAAGAATACTCTAAAATGGTTTACATCATATTTGGAAGGGCGAACACAACAAGTCAAATGCGACACCAAAAGAAGTCACTGCAGTTCCCTGTCATGCAGGGAATACCACAAGGCTCAGCCCTATCATCAATGCTCTTTAACATCTACATCCAGCCCATATGCAACATCATCAAGCACCACAAACTCCACCACCACATTTATGCTGATGACATCATGGCGTATGCTCCAGTCAACCTACTAGCATTAAACACCACAACAATAACCAAATGCCTCGAAGACATGAATGACTGGCTCACAGCCAACATCTTAATGATCAACTACGATAAAACTGAGGCAGTGTTCATCACCAGGAACCCCACTTTCATACCTCCACAAACTATCAGCATCCTAGACAAACATATAGTAGTCAAAGAAGAAGTTAAGTATCTGGGTATCACATTGGACAGAGCTCTGAAGCTGAAATCCCACATCACCAAAACCGCAAACAAGGCACATCAACGTTTGAGGACCATCAGACAAATCAAACCAATACTCCGTCAGGACCACTTCCGCACATTATGCCAAGCACTCATCACACCACTGCTTGATTACGGAAACTCACTATATCAAGGCCTCCCTCAGCAGACACTACACCCACTACAGATGGTGCAAAACACCACAGCATGCATCATCACAGACACTCCAAGGACCGAGCACATCACTCCTGTCCTACAACAACTACACTGGCTCCCAATGGTGGCAAGAGCCAAATACAAAACAATCATGATAATCTTCAAAATCATTTACCATCTCTCAGCAGACATACTCCAAGACGTTATAACAAGGGATATCACCAATAGACCAAGAAGAGCCAATAACGACAACATGATCGGCACACCTGCAGGCTATCATAAAAACAAACAAACAAACAACTTCAAAAAGAGCTCCATCACTACTGACGTCCACACTATGGAACTCCCTCCCAACAAGCCTGAGGGCACTGGATGACATCACAGACTTCCGCAAAGACCTCAAAACACTGTTATTTATAGAACCATATGAGCACTCAGACAACAGCCCCTACCCAAACAGTAACACAACTACCTCCGCCAACTAGACACGCACTCATCCTATCTACACATACATGTTTATTGTACTATGTTACTAAATACCCTCATGTTAAATGTTACCCTTCAATTGTAGTCTAAATGTTGTTAAGTAATTGTACCGTCTAAATGTTTACAAGTACCCTAATGTTAAATGTAACCCTCCAATTATGATGTGACGTGACCACCTTGATTGAAGGATAAGGTGGCATACAAATCTGTCTAAATAAATAAATAAATATGTGCAGGCCTGGACCCGATTCAGATCGGCCTGCACGTACAGACCTTGCCCAGCTAACTCGGTCAGGCTCCTGAATGGAGCCGCACTGCCATGGCATCCCATTGCCATGGCACCGCAGCTCCATTCAGGAGCCGCAATCTCTAGCCACTGACCACAATCTTTTTTCCCTGCAGCCCAACCCTCGATCTGGCCTTCCATGGCCGGGGTCTGGCTTCGGGGAAACCCCTCACCTCTCTGCCACTGACCAGGCCTGCTGTCCCCCCTCTAGATCCGAGGCACAAGGCCGACTTCAGAATCGGCCCTGTATATCCAGGGCCTCAGACCGCCCACTGCCTATCCTTACCTCGCCTCTGCAGTGTCTCCTCCTGCTCCCATCTAAGCCTCCCCATGCAAACATTTTGTTTGTATGGGAAGGCTTTTGCCGGAGACAGAATAGACCCCATAGTAACATAGTATATGACGGCAGATAAAGACCAGCATGACACATCTAATCTGCCCAGCAAGGTGGTAAGAATAGGTTTACCTGCCACTCCATGCAGGTCACTCCTCCCCATGCCTTTGTTTAGGGGTGTACCCACTGCTCCGTGCAGTCACCCCTATTTGTTGAGATAGCTGAGACAATTAAGGTTATTTTCATTTTATCCTGTTGCTATAAAGGGATCCGCTGTGTCTTTTCCATGCCATTTTGAATTCTGTTACTGTATTTGCCCCCACCACATCCATTGACAGGGCATTCCAAGCATCCATCACCCTTTCAGTGAAAAAGCATTTCCTCACATTGCCCTTCAGTTTACCCCCTTGTAGCTTCATATTATGCTCTCTAGTTTTACAGCTTCCCCATCTTTGAAAAAGGTTTATTTGTTCATTAATACTCTAAGGGCCCGATTCTGTCCCAGACGTAAATCCCTTCTGTGCATCCAGTCTGAACCGGATGCACAGAGGGGATCGCGATTCTGATCCTGTGGGGCATGTCTAGCCCTGTGGGATCAGAATTGCAAACAGTCCTGCACATGCAGGCTGGGACAGCGATTCTGTCCAGCCTGCATGTGCAGGTCTGCACCCAGCTATCTGTAATAAACATAACTTTTTACACAATAACAGACTCCTCAGTGAAGCAAAGAGTTACTTTAATTACATTACATTCTTGCAAGAAGGTTGAATGCTTGACTGAGCAGACACACCTATCCTCTGTTTAATGGTTCTTTTATAGTATACTATGTCCTCTTCCCCCTTCCAGCATGTCTATAACTCATTGGTTAATACTTCTGCACCTGTGTCAGGCAACGTGTTACTAGCCACATAGTCTCTCTTCGCAGGATGCAGACATACAGCAAAGGAAGTCAGGAAGTCATTACATACTACACTATGTCCTCTCCCTCTTCCAGCATGTCTATAACTCATTGGTTAATACTGTCTCACTCCACTTCTTTGTACTTCCGCACCTGTGACAGGCTACGTGTTACTAGCCACGTAGTCTCCCCTTCCAGGATGCAGACATACAACAAAGGGAGTCAGAAAGTCATTGCATACAAAATTATATTACAGAGTGGTGAATGAATAGAATACAAGAATTATATTACATATCACATTTGTTTATTTCATAACTCAGTCAGGGCATTTAAATGGAGCCGTGGCGCCATGACGTCATGTTGCCATGGCACTGTGGCTCCATTTAAAAGCCGTGATGCTGGCCGGCGACCAAAATGGTACATTCCTTGCAGCCCGACCCCTGATCCGGCCTCCAAAAGCCAGGGTCGGGCTGCAGGGAAGTCCCCTGGCCCCCCAACCCTTCCATGCCTCGAATGTAAAAAAAAAAAAAAAAATGTCCAGGGGAGCTATTCCACCTCAGAGGTAGAATACTTCCCTGGCCATTTTGCCGGCCCTGGACATACAGGGCCGACATTAGAATCGGCCCTGTACATCAGGGCAGGTGACCGCCCACTGCCCACCCACTCTCCGCCCCCAGGCTGCCCATTTCCCGCCCCCGACTAACTTCCTCACACAACCAGCGGGAAAGTTAGTTGGGGGCTTTAGCTGGTACAAATAGAGGGATGGACGTCCCGGAACATCCATCCCTGCTATTCGTGGTTCAGAATGACCCCTTAAGTATTTAAAGGTCTGTATCATACCTCTCCTGTCCCTCCTCTCCTCTAGTATGTACATATTTAGGTCTTCAAGTCTCTTCTCATATCTTCTGGTGCAGGCTCCAAATCATTTTGGTCACCTTCCTCTGAACCATTTCCAGGTTTTTTTAATATCTTTTGCAAGATATGGTCTCCAAAACTGCACAATATTCCAAGTAAGGTCTCACCAGTGACTTAGTACAAATAACCTCACGTATTTAGAGGCATGTATACTAAACTATGCTAAGTTTTTGCACTTACCATCCTTAAGTTCAAACCCTGTGCAGTAAATTCCAGGATCTGCCCTGATTTCTGCCAGGACTTACTTGGGTGTCTCCCTGGTAGTTTAATGGTCTAGGACAGAAATAGTCCCCCTCCGCTCCTGCTCCGTTTGGATATAGGATTCAAAATGGAGGTAATGATCTCAAGCAGTGGTTTCACAGTGCTACCGCTAGGGGTCAGCCTGTCATATAATGGCAATTGTAATGGCAATGGCACTCACACAGCCTCAGACATTCCAACAACATAGTCCTGTCAGAACACGAACCAAACTCTCTGCACACCCAAATTCATGATCCCAATGTAACCTGAACTGTAAATTAGCCACAGATAAAATTCTGTTTGTATATAATTTGAATATAGTTTCCCCTGTTATCTCCAAGTTACTGACCCTGTTATAATGTAAGCAAAGGATTGTTCCAATGCAAAAATGTTGTTGACTGTAAACCGCGCTGGTTCCAAAAAGCGCGGTATATAAGAACTGTAAATAAATAAATTGTTCCTTATATAGAAGGTTGACTCCTAGTGGTAGTACCACAAGACCACGGCTAGAGGTCATAGCTTACATTTGAACCCTAGTTAGTCTGGGATGGGAGCAGAGAAGCCCGTTCCTGTACTGGTCCAATAGAAACCGGGGATTATGAACTGTGAGTGCCAGGAGGATGGAGGTCGGGTTGGTGAGCGAGTTGGGGGATGATCTGTGGGAGGAGTTTCTGCTCTAAGAGGAAGTACCAATTGGGAGCAGCTTCTGTTCAGGGGCTACCTGATGAAAGGCTGATTTTGGGGGAATCTGGATCGATGGGGAGGGCCTACTATCCAGGGAGTACTTTAGGAGGAGGTGTTAATTGGGGAGCGGGGGGAGATTTGTGCCTGAGGAAGACTGTTCAGGTGGGGATTGAATCTTGTGGGGAAGAATTCATGCAGCTGCATAATCGTAGCCACAGTGGGTGCTTTCAATGCTAGTAATACAGTTGCACGTAACTGCACTACCTGTCTGTCGTGACAATTACCACGGAACAATGTACCGTGCAAAAGCTGTCTTCTCCACCCTGAACCTGCTCCAACCATATCCTAACGCAAAATTATCACTTTAGCATGGGTATTTTACCATGGCACTGTTTATAGCACATAATACCCATTAGCACCCAATAACACAAGTTCCATGTAAAATATACAGAAGTATATTGATTTTTGTTCGATGTGAACCGCCCCTGATCTCTGGAAGGGGCGGTATATAAGAAACTGTTAAATAAATAAATAAATAAAATAAAATCTGAAGTGTAGTAAACATACCTTATTGTCCATGTTGGCTTAAAGAACATAGACCTGGGCAAGAGGAGATGAAGGTAGAATTGGACTGTGATCACTGTATTACCCAGTAATTTTTACACATCTGAAAATGTTTAGTAACTAGTTGGATTTTTTTTCTGTTTTACTTCTCAGCAGCTTTCACTGCTGATCAGTTCTGTGATTTCGGCATTTCTGGAAGCCCTTTACTGAACCCATAGTTTTTATTCACAGTTGTTAGAATTTTTTCTGTTATGTACCCTCTCCTTTTCCCCGTCCATCCCTACTGTCAAAGCAATATAGCAGTAATCCTCAACCAAGAGGCATGGATCACATGTTTTTTTGAGTCCAATACAAATGCACTCTGAGCCAGAGACTACAGCATCCCCAGCTCTTCTCAATCCAAGGAGCAGGAGCCATGTCTGAACTCGGACCTCCTTGTCAGCAGTGTGCACAGCCACTGATCTCTCCTACAATCCTTTTGTTTGTTTACGGTCTGAAAAGTAAATTATGTGCTCAACAAATATAATAGAAAGAATAAGGATTTGAATTTAACTCTGTGAGTGGGTCAGGTTGCTTAGTGATGGGGTTGTGCATTGCCATGCTGAAGATCTGGGTTTGATTTCCAGTCTCAGCCTCTGTTTCCTCAGTCAACCAGCTGATCTCCCCATCCCAGTGGATTAAAAGTCTCAAACATCACATGACCATGACAAGCCATTGCCAGACTGACTGCACACAAATCACGTTCTAATAGAGTAAGTGAGATGTTATGATACCCTTCTATTTCACTAGCCAAAAATAAATTATTCATAGACATTATTGTGTATTAGCTTTTATGGCATTATGTCTCTTAATATTTCTCTGCAGCAGTTACAGAAGATCCGATTTTATACTAAAGAAACACACTTTTCATATAATTAACATTTATCTTACCACAAAATACTGAAATAAAAAGCAACAGAAAAATGCTGCTCATGGGTTGCAAGGTCTTAGGGTCAACGATCGTCATTTTGTTGTATGACTGTATTACAGCATATGACCATACAACAAAATTGCACCCTATAGATAGGACCAGTGGAATACAAGGCATTGCTGGAGTAGCCTAATGGTTAGAGCAATGAACTAAAACCAAGCGCAGCATTGGTTCAAATCCCACTATGATTCATTGTGATCATGTACAAGCTTAGATTGTAAATCCTCTGGGGACAGGAAAATACCTACTGTACCTGGATGTGGTGGGATATTATAGAGGAAGACCTAGTAGGGGTTTACTTGGGGCAGTTTCTCCAAATGGGTTAGTTTTGCGCATACCATGACAGTCATGAACTTCATTCATCAGCCAGGGTATATGGAGTATGATCTCAGTCTCTCAAATTTACTGCTTACACTAGCCATAATATTTGCATCATGCCAATGAGAGCTTCCTTCTGGAGTTCATAAGATGTAACATGTATAGACAACTTATCAAGATGCGATTGGAAATTCCTCTTAATTAGGCCTGTGGCTTTCAATATGATGGCAAATATTTCTTTATCTTTCTGCCACATTTTCTTGATATCTGCATTTCTTGGTCTTTCAAGATCTTCTCCCTCTCCATACAATTCACAGAATTATTGCTTGGAACCGACACCTTTATTATCAATGCTGTTTTGGTGGTTTTCATCTTGATCACTATACTAGCTTTTCTTGCATCCAGCTTCTTATCCGTCAGAATGGGAATGTCCCAAGTAATCATAACTTCTTCATTCTCCATAATTCTCTTAGGTTCATGATCCCAGTGCTTTTTCAGTGCAGCAATATTATAGTGTTCACAAAGTTTCCAATGGATGAGACGCGGCACTTTGTTGTACATTTCTGTATACAAATTTTCTGCCATCAGAACTTTGCAACCGGATATGAGATGAGTAATCATGTCCAGCTTTTTCATGCAGAAAATGCATATCTGTTTTACCAGTTTTCTCTATGCTGTCTGTGAACCATCTTATCTGTCATCCACTATCCTGAGCTGCAACTATCATTCTCTCATCTTTAGATTTTAGTTCGCTTCTTCTTAACCATTCATGTCTCCAGTCTTGATCAACAAATGGTTCCTGGAGTAACACTTTGTATTTCCCACTGTACTTATGCTTTTGCCAATTGTTTTTCCTTGTCTGCTGATTTAATTCTTTAAAGAGATGTTTCTCTTGTTTTGCAAATTTTGTTGCTTCATTCCTTATGTGTGTTGTGAATTCTCATCCATCCTTTCAACTCTTCAGAATGCTTGTCCAGGTTTGATGATGGAGACAGATTATGGATGTTTATTTTCATATTTCAGTACTTTTTGCGTTTTTGGATCTTATGATGCTGTTAAATAGGCCTGAAAGCCTACGATAGTAGCTCTGTAGGTATTATTTATTTATTTATTTATTTATTTATTTAACAGTATTTCTATACCGCCTTTTCCTACAATCAAGGCGGTGTCACAACAAAACAATCAAAAGTGGTGGAGGTGTAATTCATGCAGTGAAAGAAATGTTATGATTTGCGTGTGTGGGAAAGTGTATTAGATTAGGTTGAACTATGTACAGCTCTATGCACAGCTATAGAGAATTACAGTCTTGGCATACATTAGTTCTTATAAATTGGTTCATGGCATGAGGAATTTTCTTGTTCATACATCCAGTTTCTCAAGATCCTTAAGAAGCCAGTGTACGAACCCAAACCTATATGAAAGTACAGGAATTACCATCTGATTAATGGCTTGTATCTTATTTGGTGATGTTAAAGCACTTTTCAATTACACTTTTAATCTCCAGTAATATTCTTTATTGATCTTTTCTCGGTAAGTTTTGCTTGATTGTTGCTTCTTTGTTCAAATTTCATAGAAACATAGAAACATAGAAACATGATGACAGAAAAAGACCACAAGGCCCATCTAGTCTGTCCTTCCATAACAACAACTACAACAGTCCACTTTTTACCTTTAGAGATCCTCTGTGTTGGTCCCATGCTTTTTTGAATTCAGTTACTGTCCTCATCTCTACCACCTCCACTGGGAGACTATTCCACGGATCCACTACTCTTTCCGTAAAGAAATATTTCCGCATATCACTCCTGAATCTATCTCCCTTCACCCTCATCCCATGTCCCCTCGTCACAGAACTTGCTTTCAATTGAAAGAGGCTCTCTCCCTGAACATTTATGCCACGGAGGTATTTAAACATCTCAATCATATCACCTCTATCCCGCCTTTTCTCTAAGGTGTACATATTAAGATCCTTAAGTCTGTCCTCATATGCTTTATAATGAAGACTACTAATCATCTTAGTAGCAACCCTCTGCACCGACTCCATCCTGTTCACATCCTTTTGAAGGTGCGGTCTCCAGAATTGCACACCATACTCCAAATGAGGTCGCACCAAAGACTTATACAGAGGCATTATCACCTCCTTTTTTCTGCTAGCCATTCCTCTCTGTATGCACCCAAGCATCCTTCTAGCTTTTGCCGTCGCCTTTTCTACCTGTTTAGCTACTTTAAGATCATCGGACACAACTACGCCTAGGTCCCGCTCTTCTTTAGTGGACAAAAGTACTTCACCTCCTATGCTGTATTGCTCCCTTGGATTGCTGCAGCCCAAATGCATGACCTTACATTTTTTAACATTAAATCCCAGCTGCCAAATTCTAGACCATTCTTCAAGCTTAGCTAGATCCCTCCTCATGTTATCTACACCTTCCTGGGTGTCTACTTTATTGCAGATTTTGGTATCATCCGCAAAGAGGCAAACCTTACCCGACAGCCCTTCCGCTATATCACTAACAAAGATGTTAAAAAGAATCGGACCAAGGACAGATCCCTGGGGCACACCACTGGTAACATCCTTCTCCTCAGAGTGAGCTCCATTTACTTGTACTCTTTGTCGCCTCCCACCCAACCAATTTCTAACCCAAGCAGTAACTTTAGGGTCCATCCCTAGGGTGCTCAGTTTGTTTATAAGTCGCCTGTGAGGAACAGTGTCAAAGGCTTTACTGAAATCTAAATACACCACATCTAGAGCTCTCCCTCGGTCCAACTCCCTGGTCACCCAGTCAAAGAAATCAATCAGATTTGTCTGACAAGACCTGCCTCTGGTGAATCCATGCTGCCTCGGATCCTGTAATCCGCTGGACTCCAGAAACCTCACTATTTTCTCTTTCAACAGCGTTTCCATTAATTTACTCACCACTGAAATTAAACTAACCGGCCTGTAGTTTTCAACCACATCCTTACTTCCGCTTTTGTGTAAAGGCACCCCATGAGCCTCTCTCCAGTCCTTTGGCACCACTCCCGACTCCAACGAGGCATTGAAAAGGTCAGTCAGTGGAGTTGCTAGAACGTCCCCAATTTCCCTCAGTATTCTAGGGTGTATCCCATCCGGTCCCATCACTTTGTCTACTTTAAGTTGAGCTAGTTTCTCACGAACACAGTCTTCTGAAAATTGTTCAAGATGTCCCTCGCTTCTGTTCTTATTTGTGGGTGTTTTCTGAGGTCCTGCTCCTGGTTCTTCATCTGTGAACACAGAACAAAAATATTTGTTAAGCAATTCCGCTTTATCCTTATCAGCTTCTACATATTCCCCCCCTGTACCCTTGAGTCTGACAATACCACTTTTGCCCTTCCTCTTCTCACTAATATATCTGAAAAATGTCTTATCTCCCCATTTTATTGCATTGGCTATTTCCTCCTCCTTTTGAATCTTTGCCTTCTTGACTACTTTGCTAGCTTCTCTAAGTTTTTCCAAATACAGATGCCTGTCTTCCTTTCTCTGTGATCTCTTGTATTTCATGAAGGCCTCCCTCTTTTTCTTCACTTTTTCAGCTACTTCCTTCAAAAACCATAGCGGTCTCCTGTTCCTTTTGCCTTTATTTACCATTTTAACAAAAAGGTTGGTTGCCTTTAAAATACCCCCTTTCAGTTTTGCCCACTGTTGTTCTACATCCCCCAGCTGTTCCCATCCCACTAATGACTCCCTGAGGTATTGGCCCATCTTCGCAAAGTTAGTCTTCCTAAAGTCTAAGATCTTCACCTTGGAATGGATTCTAACAGCCCTAGTCCTAATACTGAACCACACCATCTGGTGATCACTGGATGCAAAATGATCTCCCACTACAACATCAGAAACACTTTCACCATTGGTAATCACCAAGTCCAGTATGGCCCCTTCACGTGTGGGGTCTGTTACCAATTGCCTGAATAGTTCTCCCTGTAGAGAATCCAGGATCTCCTTACTCCTAGATGATACTGCAGCAGGAATGTGCCAATCAACATCTGGCATATTGAAATCTCCTAGCAGTAGCACTTCCCCTTTCCTAGCAATGCTGCGTATGTCTTCAATTAACTCTCTGTCCACCTCTTCCTCTTGTGAGGGAGGTCTGTATATCACACCAATGCAAATAGATTTCTCTTTCCCTCTTTCTAGTTTAACCCACAATGCCTCCTCTCTCCCTTTTAAGCTCTGTAATTCCAAAGCTTTAATAGTAGTTTTTACATATAGTGCTACTCCTCCTCCCCTTCTTCCTACCCTGTCCTTTCTGAATAAAGTATAGCCAGGTATAGTTACATCCCAGTCATGGTTTTCTGTGAACCATGTTTCTGTAACTGCCACTAAATCTAAGTCAGCCACTCCCACCAAAGCTTCAACTTCAGAGATCTTATTTCCCATGCTACGGGCATTAATACACACTGCTTTCCATATGTTACCCCTGTTACCCATTTCCATAAAGGTATTTAATGTATCACTTACCTGGGGGCTTTCTTCACCCATCCCCAACGAATCTAGTTTAAAGCCCTCTTCAGTAGATTAGCCAGTCTACTACCAAAGATGTGTTGACCTTTCTTGGACAGATGGATGCCATCTCTGCTCTGCAACCCTTGGAACAGCATCCCATGGTCTAGGAAACCAAAACGCTCTCGAAGACACCATCCACGCAGCCATGCATTAATCTCCAGGATGCGAGCCTCTCTGCCTTGGCCTTTACCCTCAACAGGGAGGATTGAAGAGAACACCACCTGTGCACCTACCTGCTTCACCCTCTGTCCCAGAGCCATGAAGTCACTTTTGATACGTTCCGAGGTATACCTGGCAGTATCATTTGTTCCAACATGGATTAGCAACATTGGGTAATAGTCAGTGGGCTTGATGAGTCTCGGCAAATTCTCCGTAACATTTTGGATCTTGGCACCAGGCAGACAGCATACCTCTCTGGACATCAAGTCTGGTCGGCAGATGGACGCCTCAGTACCCCTCAGAAGAGAGTCTCCAACCACCACTACCCTTCGTTTCCTTCTGGTCACTGATTCTGCAACTATGGGGTACTTGAACTCTGGTTCTTCCCTTTCCAGGGATGCTTTCACCTCCTCCACTTCCAGGGCTGCATAATGGTTCTTCAATTCAAGGGCTGGAGAAGTTGGATTGGTGATTTTGCAGGCTCTGGTGACTTTTGTCCAACCATCGACATTCTGTTGACACCCATCTTCTCCTGTGCTGGAGAGCCTGGTGTTAAAATCCTTATTCAGTGAAATATTTTCTGTTTTGCGTAGTTTTCCTTTAAGGAAGGTTGTCTTAGCACATTTGTCAAGGTCCAAGATTATCTTGATGTCATTTGAGAAGCTCATCGCTACATGGAGTTGTTCCACTAATTGTTGGTCACTGGAACTATAGAGCTTCAGGTGATGTGACCTCTAAGCTGTTACCTTCTTTAAAATTAAGGCTAAATCCATATGACAAAGAATTAATGCGAGAAAGCCGGGGGGGGGGGGTATTGTTTCCTATGTGTTTTGCTTTTTATTTTTCACATATTTTTTGATTTGATGTTTCTTTAAAATTAATGAACTGAAATAAACATCAAATGAAAAGTGAAATGATAGAAGAGGGCAAATGATAAACATTTTCATTTCTCTTAAATTTTTCATTTCATGTACACTCCTATAAAAAAAAAATTTCTCAGCCACAAATCACCATTACTATAACCACTAAAATTACAAAAGGTCTATCCTTCTGCTTAACTTTTTCAGTGAATAATAATCAGCCAGAATTTGTGATCTAGAATGTTCTAGGAAGTGCCTCTCTTTTCGCAAGACTGGCTATAGTCAGGTATTCTAACTTATTTCCACTCTGCACGAAGGAAGAAATGGAGAGAAAACTTTAAAACGAAGACATCGGTGTTTTCTCCTGATCATAGAATATCATAAACCAGGATCTCAGAAGTGTTTCTACTGCTGAGGGAGGGACATGAATATATATTTGAATGCAAATCTGTTTTACAAAATACTTTGACCAGATGATTGTTGAGGAAGTTTGTAGCCTATGATTCCTAGATTCTTTAGTCCCATATAATTGCAAATACACACAGATGAATTGTTTTACAAATTACTTTATGTGATACACAGTACAATAAACTTCCTAAGGATATGTGCTAAAGAAATAAGTAATCAATCTATAGGAATGTTTGTGGTGACTCTTAGAAAAATCAATAGATTCATTATATCATATAAATGTTGTGAAGATTGTACTGCTTTGAATTGTGCTGAACTAATAGGACATTAATAATAAAAACGTATGAGGCAGCAAATCTGTGACCTGTGATCTTATTGCATGGGATATCTTGTTGCGAGATATGACACAATGGGGATGGTTGGGGTGGTTTTGAGGTGATTGGATTCTTTTTTGTCAGAGCAGTGGTTTCATATATGTTGGGAAAACCATTTGTCCTTGGTCCGGAATCTGGTGTAACTTTTGGGATTTTGAGTTTCAGTTTCTCTAGTTCCTGGGATGATTTTGCTTTTCCATTTCCAGAGCTGAATACCTGCTTTTCAGTTGGAGGGAAGGTGGCGTCAGAGTGTTGATTCTGCAACTACTGGCGATCTCTACCCAGCTGTCATCTTGAACTATAGTTTCTTCTTCCCTTCTGCTGGAGATCTTGGATATCTCAAGATGCATGTCATCATTGCGTTTCTCACTGTCATGGGTGCGTCTCAGGCTCACCACCCTGTCGTTCAGTTCCTCCACTTGTTTCCTGAGGAATTCAACATGCAGGCACTTTGCACACTGAACTGGTTCCTTGCATTGGATAACATCGCCCATCTGGATGGAGGCACTGAATCTTTTCTCCAGCTTGCGGCTGAAATAAAGGTTCTAGTGCAGGAGCAAATGGGTCATTTGAAGGGAAGAGCAGCACTTCACTTCAAATTACCCTTACTGACAGGCCTCCTAATTGGCCCAGTGGGTTCTGGAGCCCCTGATCCTCCACCTTACAAATATGTCCCTTGTGGCCCAATGAGCCCCTGAACCCCAACCTTAGACTCTTCTGAGGCAGTGGAGGGTTAAGTTATCAATGTCCCTGTTTAATTTACCTTACCAAGTTTAAGTTACAATGTAAATCGCTTTGACTGAAATGATAAAGCGGTATAAAAAAACCTGTTAAATAAAAATAACCTCCAACCCTGCAAAGATGTCTCGGTGCACCTCTGGACCCCTGAGCCTTTACCCCAGTGACATGTCTGATGGCTCATTGGATCCCTGGACCCCTGGTCCCTCCCAACCCCCTATTTGCTTTTGTCTCTAGTGCTGCCCATCTTCTGAAATGGTGGTGCCTGTTCCCTAGCGGTACATCAGGACGCACCACTAGGAATGAGTGTGCCAAATAATGAAAGCGCTTCTATTGCATATTGTGAATATGCTGAAAAGAAAAGAAAAACAGTTCTTTACAGAGCCTAGGAAAAATTACACATGGCTGGTAAAACTCCAGAGGACTTGAGCACAGATTTTGCAAATGTTGATAATTCTTTTCCCTTAGGATGAAGATTCTAACCTTTTTGCTCATAAATGTTTTGTTATTATTTCTCCTCCTTACACTACATTTGTCTGAGTGATTTAAAAATGTTGATACAATCTTTCTGATAAGTCCAAGATAGGATAGCTTTATAAACAGTAACTCATTTTGTATCCCTGTCTAGCACAAGGTTGACAGACTTCATTCTATATATATTTGCATTCATGGTATCCATGAGCCAAGCGAACCTGCATAATTTGGAAATATTAAAAATCAGGCCTTTCTGTGGCTCTCGAGAACCAGGTTTTGCCATCTCTTGATCCAGTATTCATTCTAGGGAGAAGAAAAGAAAGGGAAGTGACGGAAGCAAGGAAAGAAAGCATTATAGAAACTAAAACAAGTAATTAACACAGATTTCATTTTTCATTAAGCATAATTGAATCTTTTGGAATGACAGTGCGTGCTATTTAGTTTTATACCTCACTTTTAGCAGATCAGAGAAATAAATTGCAATGCATGTACCTGGGAGATGCAGCATCTATTTTTGAATCTGAGAAAATTACATGCAGCTTGACCTCCACCGCTCCATTAAAGAGCCGGGCACTGATTGGATGATTTTACCTCCGTTGTTGCTAGGTAATGAGCTTTTCAAATAAAAGCATTCCTTACCTCCAAATCAATAATCATGCCATGTTAATTTAGAATATGATTTCCATGACCACCGTCAATCACTTGGAGAATTTGCTTTTCACTAGAAACCAGTTGCACTAAACTAGCCTCTACCAATGTATTCTAAGCACTTACTATATTGACATTTGCAGTTCCACCCTCACAAATGCCTGCACTCTGCTCTGGGGTTTATTGATTGAAATGCCATTCATTTTGTGCAGATAAAAGAAATTTGACTCAACTTGCTTTGGTTTATTAAGATGTGGTCAAGTAGAAATTTCATTTAATTTCTGGTATCTAAGGCTTTACATTCGTCCCCCTTTATTTCATAAATGGAACAGGTGCCGTCCTCAGAAGAGGGACGAGCGCTGATGTTGGCTCTGAGGCATTGCCTGAATAAAGACCATACTTTGGGGATATGCTTTGCACATGATGATGTTTGTATAGGACAGTTGTCGTGAAATTGCTCACAGAACTCTGTGCTAACTCTGGTGCTTCTTGGTCGTACATAATGTAGTGAAACAGAAGGCACATGGAAAATATTCAAGTGAACTGCGCCTGTGGCTGAAGCCTTGGCATTTGGTGCTACTGCTCACAAGTTTTAGATTAGTCCTAATTCAACTTGTTTCTCGGTCTGTACCCTGGTGCTTACTATGGGCGTCATTTTATAAAGGCTGTTTTACATGCGGAAAAGGGCTTTTGATAAATTACCCCTAGTATACATGCATCGAGGTACACCGTGCCCTGTTTGTAGGCATTCCCAGGGACATAGTGAGGGCGGAGCTGGAGCAGAGTCTTGATATACCAGCATATGTCATAAAATATACAAGTGCATATGTGGAGAACACACACACAATTGCACCTGTTCCGAGGGAAGTATAAATGTGTGCATTTAGGCACTGCAGGAGCTGGTTCTAGGCGCCTATGTTATCTTTAGAAAACGTTTGAGAGGTGCCTTTTTGGACTTCACCCCTTGGATGTCCTATTATAAAATTATCGCTCACATATGCACATATTTGTTCTATTCTCCTCTTACACTTGCAAAACAACGGAGCCACCAAGCCATCAGAGTGGAACTAAACAAACGGTGACAGCAGATAAAGACCATCCGGTCTATCCAGTCTGTCCTTCCATATCAACCACCAGGGCTATACCAAGGCCTATGCCAGCAGTGCAGCCACACAGGATGCAAGTACAGAAGGGGGCACCGATGTCACCACTGGGCTTCCAGAAAGCTCAGCAAGACCAAGTTCCTGCGTGCAGTTGGGTGGAGGGGGGCATCAGGTTTGTGAGTTGCGCAGCACACATTTCTAGCTTGGGTTGGTCCTGCCGAGCATCAGGCTACTAACTATAGCGCTGAGAAAAGAGAGAACTCTTTAGAATATATAGAAATATAAACATTTTAATTAATAATTAAATTGGAGAACCATGGGGTGGGGGGATATAGGGAAGAGACTAGACATGGTAGGCAGATGCTGGACATGGGGTGAGCGAGAGGATTTGCTGGGCACAAGGTACAAAGAGAGGGATATGGGTTGGGGTGAAATGGGGGAATGCCTGGACATGGGGGGATATGATGATAAAAAGGGGGAGGCGCAAAATTGGGGAAGAGAGAGACTAGACAGAGCAGGGGAGAAGGGGGCAGATGCCAAACGCAAGGAGGGTGGAAGAGAGGAAGAGAAAGGAAAGAGTTACATAAAGACTGGGGAAGGATAGAGAGATGGAGTAAGAGGGTTATAAAAGAGGGAGACTGAGAACTGGATATAAGAAAGGGAAATGAAATCCAAGTTGATAAGAGAGAAAAATAAATGGAAGAAAGCTGAAATGAAAAAGATCAAACGTCAGAGACAGATGTAGGGGAGCAAGTGAAGAAGACAGGAGTGGAGAGAAGTGGCAGATGGTTTGCAGACTCTGGAAAAGAGTTAAGAGAAGACAGAGGACGCATAACCAGAAACTGGGACCAACGGAATTAGAAAAATAAAATAGTTTGATGATAAAGGTAAAGAATTTAATTTCAGTTAAATGACTAGAATATGTCCGTTTTTGGATTTTATATATGCCGTCTTTTATATTTTGCACAGTACAGAGGGAAATGCATCACTCTTTTTATTTCTTCTGTTGCACTACAGTCGGAGCTTAGCTTGTTAGGGTTTCAATTTAATTTGTCTACATTTTCTACTTTGAGTTTGTTATAATTTATTCTGTACTTGGTGAGGGTCTAACTGTGGTCTGCCTATTAGCATGGAGCTTCTAGGTAGGATCTGTAGTAATCTGGCTTGTTCAGATTTCTGAATAGGTGTAAGGCCCACTGCAGTATTTATGGTGCTCTTCTTTTCTGGGTGCTAGTATTACTGCTGCTACTAATCATGTGTGTAACATTACAAGGCATACGCAGCACTGTAGAGAGACATGTAAGAGACAGTCCCTGCTCATAAGAGCTTACAGTCTAGTCAAGACAGACAACACAACAGATGGGGACTAGGATATATCTTGGGGAATGGTAGGGAAACACATAGCTGGAGAGCAGGAGACTATGCGGATCAAGATCCAAAAGCAGCCTCGAAGAGGTGAGTTTTTAGCCTGGATTTGAAAACGGCCGGAAAGGGAGCCTGACATACCGACTCAGGTAGTTTGTTCCAGGCATAAGGAGCATCAAGGTGGAAAGATCGAAGTTTGGAGTCGGCAGTGGAAGAGAAGGGCACAGATAGACATCATCTGCCTGAAGAGAGTTCCCGAGGAGGGGTGTAGGGAGAGATAAGAGAGGAAAGGTAGTGAGGAGCAGCAGAGTGAATGCACTTATAGGTCAGTAGGAGAAGGTTGAACTGGATAAGAAATGGATAGGAAGCCAATGAAGCGACTTGAGAAGAGTGATACATGAGGGTCAGGCTCCTTATAGCGTTAATTTTAGAAGCTAGTGTCATTATGGTATGGTAGATGTGCTTTCTAGGTCTTCAGTGACTTGTATAGGGTGTTGTGTTAATTCGCAATCTGCCTGGTACTGGAGAGGCAGAATCAGATTTTCTTTTCTTATATGCTGGGTCCTATGATGAGATGTCCTAGTTCTGCTCTGCACCTACTGGTGGAGGAGGAGTTTTGTTGGATGCAAAATAGATATTCAAAAAGAAAAAGAAAACCATAGCACAGTTTCTAACACCACATCAAAATTACTTATAATTTATTTTGGTGTTAGAAACTGCACTGTGGTTCTCTTTTACTTTTTGTCCCTTGGCATGTGAGCACCTTACATCTCCCTTTTTGTTTTTTGCAGACTATATATTTAACGGTGTGAGTATGTTTTATCTTAGAGTGCCAAGCTAAATAATTAAACAGCTACTATTTTCGCTGCATTTTAATTATATAGCCTGGGAATATGTTTCTTTCCTTTTTTGGTAAAGCCACTGAATGAGAACCTCTGTTCCCTCTTTGAGTATCTCAGGAGCACCAGCTCATAGTAACATAGTATATGATGGCAGATAAAGACCAGTATGGTCTGTCTAGTCTGCCCAGCAAGGTGGCAAGAGTTAGGTGGTGCACCTGCTGCTCCATGCAGGTCACCCCTCCCCACGTCTTTGTTTAGGGCCGTATCCATCGCTCCGTGCAGGTCATCCCTATTTGTTGAGCTATAACAAAGTTACGTTTATCTTGGTTTTATCATGTTGCTATAAAGGGATCCACTGTGTCTGTCCCATGCCATTTTGAAATCTGTCACTGTATTTGCTCCCACCACTTCCATTGGCAGGGCATTCCAAGCATCCACCAGCCTTTCAGTGAAAAAGTAATTTCTGATGTTGCCCTTGCAGCTTCATGTTATGCTCTCTAGTTTTAGAGCTTCCCCATCTCTGAAAAAGGCTTGTTTGTTCATTAATACTCTTTAAGTATTTAAAGTTCTGTATCATACCTCCCCTGTCTCTCCTCTCCTCTAGCATATACATATTTAGGTCTTCAAGTCTCTTCTCTGACATCTTCTGGCACAGACTCCAAATCATTTTTGTCACCTTCATCTGAACCATTTCAAGTATTTTTTATATCCTTTGTGAGATATGATCTGCAAAACTGAACACAGTAATCCAATTGAGGTCTCTCTAACATTCGACCCTCTCCATCCTCCTGCTCTGCTATGCTTATTCCCCCCCCCCCACCCCACCCCCCTCACCCCTCTATGCTTGCCTCTTTCTTTGCTTCAAAGGTTCAGGTTCTTCACACAACTCTCCCCAGCTTTCCTGCTCCCCTGGCATCACATCTCCCTGTTTCCCCTCCCCTTCCACTCCCATCTCACCTGTTTGGACGTCTTTTCATCCACTCACCAATGCAGAACTGTCTAAGTTCATCTCCTCATCGCGAAAGACACTCTTTGGACCCAGTAACCTCTTCTTGGTTGATAGAACCTTCCCTTACCTTTCTGCCCACTATCGCCCAGTCTGCAACCTCTCTTTTCTCTCTATAATCCTTGAAAAAGCAGTCTTCTCGCAGCTTGTCCACCACCTTGACTCTATTCATTTTTTCCATCCTCGGCAATCAGGCTTTCATCCAGTTCACAGTGTTAAGACAATTATCCTCTCTTTCCTGAATTAAATTAATGTAGCACACGACCATGGTGATCTTTCCCTGGCAGTATCACTGGACCTCTCTGCAGCTTTTGACCTTGGTGATCACTCTATTCTTCTATCTCGCTTTCGGGAAGCGGAACTCAGGGGTTGTATATTTCGTTGGTTTCACTCCTTTCTTTTTGCACATTCTTTCTTGGTTCTCTCAAGTGATACCTCCTCTGACCCTGTCCCTCCCCCCTGTGGGGTTCCACAGGGTTCAATTCTTGCTCCTCTTTTATTTAACCTTTTTCTGGCACTACTCGCCTTACTTATCCAACAGCTAGGAATATCAGCGTACTATTACTATAAATCACCTTGACCGGGTGGTATACATCAGAGGGTGTTGAAATAACAGAGATGAGATTGCAGACCTATTAATAATCTGTGAACTATCATTAAAAGCATCTGTAGTGTCTGAAGATTGGCATTACATTGGCCATTCTCCAATTTTTAAAAAGAGTTCCAGGGGGTTCCATGATGGCGGATTGACGAGTTCTGTGTCCAGCAGTGTTTTTTCATGATGGGAAAAAGAAAGGCTAAAGGGGTTAAGAAGCCCTCCCTTACCCCGGCGGCCTCTTCTTCGTTGCCAACACGAGTGGTGGGTCCACTTGATCCATTTTTGACGCTGCAGCGGCAGCCTGGAGTACCGGCGGTGTTGAGTCCTGCTGACCTCCCACCAGAGTTGGATAGCTTGCCAGGGGGGGTTCTGGGCTGGAAATCTCGCCGCTGGAGCAGTGGTGTCCTCCCAAGGACCCTTTGCTGGTGAGGAGCCCAGCACCGTTGGAGGAGACATTTCCTTCTGGTTCGAGTGGAGGTGCTGAGAGCGGAGGGTTGGCTGTGCTGAGGAGTGGTGGAGTAGTTGGAATATCTCTCCCCGGCAGCTCAGGAGTTCCTGTGTTGAGGAGGGTTTCTAGCAGGTCGGCAGACACCTTCTCTGCAGCTGAGGCTTCGGCAATGGAGCGGCGGCCTTCGGAGGACAGCTCAGGAATGACACAAGCTTTGGTTTCTTTTTCCTTTGAAAGACCTGTTGAATTTACCTTGGAGTCTTTATTGTCTGCCATAGTGAAGCTAGGGGAACTGTTTGTTCCTCAGGTTTCTGCTCTGATGGCACAGGCTCAAGTTCATACTAATTTGCTTCAGCAGCATACCTTGGAAGTTTCTGCTCTACAATCCTCTATGACTGATCTTCAGCAGAAATTTGCCCGGTGTGAAGATGGTAGTTCTTCCTATCAGAAGGATACATTGGCTTTAAAAGCACGGATTGAAATGTTAGAAAATGCTTCAAGATATTCCAATCTTCGCCTTATAAATTTTCCAAAGGCTCCAGGTATTAGTGCAAAGGCAGTGTTTAAGGAATATCTAGTAGAATGTTTGGGAGTTCCAAATGAATCCCATCCTCCTATGCTTAAAATGTATTATCTTCCTTTGGGTAAAAAGGTGGTTGGTGGTGGGATAATTCCGGGTATAGAACAAAGTGATGTATTGGATGTATCTGCTATTTTGGAAACTTCTTTAACTGAATCTGTTTCTTCTTCTACACTGATTGTAACGTTTGCTCTTTCTTCTGATAGAGATTGGTTTTTGTGTATGTTTTTTAGGAAACATAATGTAATATTTCATGGATTAACTGTACGGGTTTTTCTGATTTGTCTAAGGAAACTCAGAAAAGAAGGAAAGAATTCTTATTGCTTCATCCAGGTGTTTTGGTGTTGGGGGGCCAATTCTTTCTGAAATTTCTGTGCAAATGTATGATTAGGTTGAATTCTGTTCCATATATTTTTTATGAGCCATCTCAGTTGCTGGCCTTTGAGTGCTCGTCGCCCTGCTGAGATGGACTCAGCCTCACTGTAATAGGTTTTGGCCCGGTTGTTAGTTCTCGCCTGGTTTATCTTCTCAAATTTAAGTTTAATTGATTTTTTTTTTTAATTGTTTTATTACCAACTCCAACACAGCAACCAATACAGTAAAGGAACCCTGTACATACAACCAAAAAGTATCTAACCGCCAACTCGGCTATCCCAGCAAACCCCTTATACAAATGCTACCCAATAGGATAAAAATACAGTCAAACCTCGGTTTTCATGATTAATCCATTCGAAAAAGTCTGACTAAAACCGAAACGTATGAAAACTGAAGCAATATTTACCATAAGAAATAATGTAAATCCAATTAATCCGTTCCAGACACCCAAAAATATTCACAAAAAATACATTTTATAGAGAATAACTATATTTTTAAATACAGAAACCCATGAGAAATAAATATAAATGACTAATGAAATGGATAAATGAACATTTAACATCACTGAAAGCAAGCTAAGTACAGTACTGTACAGTACAGTATGTTAGCATCTGGCCTTAGCCACCCCTGACAAGCTGCTGTGCCCAGCTCTCTTCGGAATCACATTGGATTCAGCCCATTAAAATACCTTTACTTTATCTGCTCAATGCTTCAGAATGGCAGAAAATCTTAATGATATAGCTTCAGACGTACCCTGCAAGAGAAAGAACTGCCTCCCACATTCATGCAACATCTCCTGCTTACGTTGACAGCTTTTCTTCCCTGCTACCTCCGAGCCTGAGGGGGCGCTCCAGAGAAGGGGCAGGCGGTGGACGAGATCGGGGCCTTCCTCTCTGCGCAATCCTTGCCTCTCTAACTCTGACCAGGCTCGAGGATGTGTTTCATTTACATGCTCAGCTGGCTTTCGCTTCTCATCACGCTGGCGATCGGTGAGTCCGAGGGGCAGTGCTGCCGGGACCGGGCGGGCGTTCTGGCAGTGTATACAGACCAGTGTGCAGCGCGAGGGTATATGTATTTACAGTACTGTACTTTACGAAAACCGAGGCGATGTACGAGAACCGGGACAAAATCTCAGTCAAAAAAGACGTCGAAAACCAAAGCGATGTATGAGAACCGGGACAAAATCTCAGTCAAAAAAGACGTTGAAAACCGAAGCGTATGAAAACCGGGGCAAATGAAAACCGAGGTTTGACTGTACACTGTAAATCCCTGCCCCAAAGGCCCATCACCGCAACCAACAACCCCCTACTTTTCCCCCACCCGGAATAACACACCCGTCCAAGACCACCCGTACAGAGTACCTTGCTCCTTCCTAGTCCAACCTCAATATTAGCCCTACCGCCCCCAAGTCAGTTGGTTTTCCATTTTTACCCCAAAGAGATCCCCTCTCCCCTCCCCCTCCCCCGCCCCTCCTTCCCCCCTCCCTCCCCCCATCTCTAGCCCACCCCCAGAACCCGACACAGCTTCCCCCACACCTCTCCAAACTTATCCCCCTTTTCCTTACGACTAGCTGTAAGCTTTTCGATAAGAACCACCTCCTGAAGCCGCTTCTCATATTGCCCTATAGGCGGCAGCTCCTTATGTTTCCATGCCTGTGCCACCTCACACCTTGCCGCACTGAGGCATGTCATCACCATTCTCCCGCCCTGCTGTACCTGACCCTCCCCCCACCAGGATAACAGGCAAATATTGGGCGCCAATCCCACCTCCACCCCCAATTTCTGCTGTATCCACCTCAAAACCCTCTGCCAATACCCCTGTACCTTTTCACAGGCCCACCAAATATGCCAAAAAGTACCCCTTTCCCCACAGTCCCTCCAGCATAGGGGAGACGATCCCGGAAACATCCGGTGTACTCTCTCTGGCGTATAATACCAACGCATCATCACCTTGTAGCTATTTTCCTTAATTCTGCTCGAGCTAGGCCCCTGCCGTATCTGGACCCACACTTTTTCCCAATCTTTCAACGACAGTGCCACCCCCAGATCCCTTTCCCACTCTGCCATATACCTATGTTTCTTCCCCCCTCCCCTTTAACCCCTTTATACAACCCCAAAATCAACCCCCTCGACCCTCTTTTCCCATACCAGATCACCTCCAACCTCGACACCTCCTGCTCCCTCCCCTCCTTCCCCAGCTGCTTTTGTAAGAATGAGCGGACTTGTAAGTACGTATACCGATCCCCCTCTCCCAGACCAAACTCCTCCCGTAGCTTCTCAAAACTTTTAAACTCCCCGTCTTCCAAAAGATCCAAACTGCACTTCAGCCCCTTTCCCCTCCACACCTCAAACCGCCCCCCTCCCAACCCGGCGTAAAGGCTCTCCACCCCCTCCATGGAGTCATTACCGAAAACCCCGTCCCCCTACCCACTATCTCCGGTTCCCTTACCTTGTCCCATATCTTCAAAACCTGCCTCATCCCTGGGGAACCCTCCCCCAACTCCCCCTCGGAGCCCAAACCCAAGCTTCTAGGTGTCCCCCTGTAACGCTTAGCTTCTCTAAGCTCACCCACAGTTTCTCCTCCCCTCCCCCCCCCTCCACCCTAGCACATGAGTTAACTGCGCCGCTCTATAATAATCCCTCACATTCGGCATCCCTAGGCCCCTCTCCCCCCTATCCGCGTACAGAACTTCCTGAGCAATTCTTGGGGGTTTCCTCCTCCAGATATAGCTAAAGACCCGCCTTTGCAGTGCCCGCATAGCCCCTTCCGGCACTTCTACTGGCAGTACCTGAAACAAGTATAGCAGGCGGGGCAGCACATTCATTTTAATCGCTGCAATCCGACCCATCCAAGAAACCTCCAACCGCATCCACCCCTCTAGATCCTTACTAATAGTACTAAGCAGCCGCGGGTAATTTGCCTGATACAAGTCCTCGTAGCACACCGTTAGATGCACCCCCAAATATCCTAACGACTTACTAACCCACCGCAGCGGATAGCCCCGCTTCAACCCCTCTTCGATATCCCTTGCCAACTGCACCTTCATAACTTCCGTTTTATCTATATTCATTTTAAATCCCGAAACAGCCCCGTACCTACCCACCTCTCCCATCACAGCTGGCAACGAAACCTGAGGTTTACTTAAATACAGGAGGATGTCATCTGCATATAATGAAATCTTATGATTCTGCCCTTCCCTGATTAACCCACTGATGTTATCATTCCTCCTCACACATTCCGCCAGCGGCTCTACCGCTAAAGCAAATAGTAACAGGGACATCGGGCACCCCTGCCGCGTCCCTCGACCCAACTTAAAGTCCCTGGAGTACCTCCCATTAATTTTAATCTGTGCCCTAGGTCCCGTATATAATCCCAGCACCCATTTCACAAAATTAGGCCCGCACCCAACTTTCTCCAACACCTTCATCAAAACCCCCCAGTACACCCTATCAAAAGCCTTTTCTGCGTCAATTGACATCAGTATGAAATCTTCCTGCCCCTGTCTGGCCTCCCAAATGACCCCTATTGCCCGCCTTATATTGTCCCCCGCTTGCCTCCCCGCAATAAACCCCGTCTGATCAACATGGATTATCCCCGGTAACCACCGTGCCAATCTCTCTGCCAGAATCTTAGCCAAAATTTTTACATCTACATTAAGGAGAGAGATGGGCCTATAGGAGCTACACTGTGCCGGATCCTTACCCGGCTTTAACAAGACCGTAATCCCTGCCGTCAACATACCCTGTGACAACTCCCCCCCGGGACCTAACACCCCATTAAACACCTTCCCTAATAAATCTCCTATCTCCCCCAGAAACACCTTACAAAAAGTCCCGGGCAACCCATCTAACCCCGGGGCCTTCCCTCCCCCCATCCCCTTAACCGCCTGCCCGATTTCCGCCCCCCCAATCTCCGCCTCCAAATCTACCCGAGCTTCCTCCGGGAGTCCTCGTAACTTCACCCCATCCAAATACCCCTCTATATCCCGGTCCACCACCCCCTCCATCCCCTCATACAATTTCTGATAATATTCCATGAACCGCTCCCTTATCTCCTCCTCCTTCCTGCACATACTCCCTTCCGACCCCTTTATCTGATAGATCATCGCTGCCCTTTGCTGCTGCTTCAATCTATGGGTCAATAACTTTCCCGCCTTGTCCCCGAATTCATACTGTACTTGCCTCAACCGCTGCAACGCGAAAGCCACCTGCTCCACCTGCAAAGCCCGTACCTCCTCCCGCACTCTCTCCATCTCCTCCCTATCCCTCTTTTATTATTTATTTATTTAACAAGATTTATATACCGTCTTTCTACAAGTCAAGACGGTTTACATATAACAATTGGCAGTGTGTTTCAACTGTTTACAAGGAACAGGTAACAGGTATACAATGAATATGAACAAAACTACAATGAATATGAAAGAGAACTAATTACAATAAACAGAGATTAACTATTTACATAGGAATTTACAAGGAAAAACACTAGGCTATAAGATATGATTTGAGAGGCCAAATGTAGGGAGGAGAGTGTATAGGGGTTAGTTACTAAGGTGGAAGGGAGAAATGTTCAAGGAAGAGAGAGGTTTTTAATTTCTTCCTGAACTCAGAGTGGTTGGAACAGTTCCGCAGGTCATGGGGAAGGGTATTCCATAAGGATGGGGCATAGAGTGAGAAAGCCCTGTTATTAGTAATTTGCTTGCAATATCTTTTAGATGTAGGGATGGTGAGAAGATTTTTAGTAATAGAGCGGCGTGTTCTTGTGTTTGTGGAGGAGGAAAGGAGAGAAGAGAGGCATGGAGCTGATTCATTGGTTATGATTTTATGAATAAGAGTTATCACCTTGAATTTAACTCTATATTGAACAGGGAGCCAGTGGAGATCGTAGAGAACTGGAGTAGTAATGTGGGATCATCTGGGGTTGTTGGTTATAAGCCGTGCTAGGGTATTTTGGGCTAGTTGAAGTGGCTGTATAGTATTCTTGGGGAGGCCATGATCGATAAGGTTGCAGTAATCGAGAGAAGGGATTGTGAGGGCCTGACAGACAGTACGGAAAGAGTCAGGGTTTAAGAGAGGCTTGAGGTTCCTGAGGATACGTAGTTTAGCATATATTGTAGTGGTGGTTTTCTTTATTTGTTCATTGAAGGAGAGGGACTGATCAAGGATAATGCCAAGATATTTCACTTGGTTTTTTATGGATAGTGTGAGATCACCAATAGTGATGGTGGAAGGAGGCCTGTATGTGGAATTAGAGAATACCTGAAGAACCTCAGTTTTGGATGGACTGATTATGAGGTTGTGTTGGGAGAGCCAAGATTTAAGACTGGTTAGGCATTCATTTAGTTTAGAAAAGTTAGGATTTGAGAGGTTAAATGGGGTGAAGCACATCATGTCATCGGCATATAGCTGGTATTGAATGCCATGGTTTTGGAAAATCTTGCAGACAGGCTGAAGGAAAATATTGAAGAGAAGAGCAGAAAGACTGGATCCTTGAGGGACACCCTGTTTTAGGGTGAAAGGAAGGGAGGTATTGTTTCCAATACGAACTTGTTGGGTTCTATCCTGCAAATAAGAACAGAACCAGTTTAGAGTTATGCCTCTCAGTCCGATATCATAGAGTCTGTTTAGGAGTTGGTGGTGGGGAAGGGAGTCAAAGGCGGCAGATAAGTCAAGGAATATGAGGAGGCATCCTTGGGAAGGGTTCTGGGTGTAGAGGTGTAATGAATCTAGAAGGGAGGTAAGGAGGGTTTCAACACCATGGTTTTTTTTGAAACCATGTTGGAATAAGTCAAGGGGGGAGTGATCATCGATAAAGTTCTGAAGTTGAGTTTGGACTACTTTTTCAGTTATTTTTGCCAAGAAAGGGATACTTGAGATGGGTCTGTAGGAGACAGGAGAAGTTGGGTCTAGTTTTGACCCTTTTTTGCCCCCGTCCCCTATATTTCACCTCCGCCTCCTTCAAAGCCTTCCCCGATTCCCCCTCCTTCCTTTCTCGCTCCCTTTTCTTCCTGGCGCCCCACATTAAAAACCTCCCTCGAACAACAGCCTTCAACCCCTCCCACACCACCACCTCTGCCACCTCCCCCATATCGTTAAAGAGTAAATATTCCTTTATTGCCCCTCTCACATCCTCCACCACTCGCGTATCCTTCAGTAAGCTTTCATTCAATCTGCAGAAAACCACTCCTCCCCGCCTCTGGGGCCGACAGCATACCTCCACCGCCCCATGATCCGTCCACGCTATTGTCCGGATATTCCCTTCCTCCACCTCCAAAATCCACTCCCTATCCAATAAAAGCATATCAATCCTACTCCAACTATTATGAGGAGCTGAATAAAAAGTATACTCCCTCCTCCCCTTATTAAGTGCCCTCCACGCGTCCACCAAATTAAATTTTTTCAAAATATTTCTCAATCCTTGCCTATTCCTACTTCCCCCATCCCCCCCTCTCGGCTCCCTATCCAGCCCTGGGTCTATAATCACATTAAAATCCCCCCCCCACTACTAATTTCCCCCTCCCGCCCCCTCGATTAACTTCCCCACCTCCTTCCAAAACTCCCCTTGATTCCCATTTGGACCATACACCCCCACAATCACAATATCCTCCCCCCCATATTTCCCTTTTATTCCAACCACCCTACCCTCCCTTTCCCTAAACCACCCCCCCCCCCACTTGTATCCCAGACCCGTTCTTCACCCAAAGGGCAACCCCCCTTTCTTTACCCCTTCTTTATTGCATGAATAATGATCCGGGTATTGCCTGTGTTTCAGCCTCCCCACCTCCCCCCTCTTCAAATGGGTTTCCTGAAGCAACACCACATCCCACTGGGCCCTTACCACCTCCCGAAACAACAAACTTCGCTTCGCGGGAGAATTCAACCCCCTAACATTCATCGTTCCTATCCGCAACATTGGAGGAGGGGGAAGAACCTCTCTCCCCCCATGACTGTGCTTCCCCAACCCCCCTCCCCCCCTAGTGCTCGCCCCTCCACCCATCCGGAGACATCTTGTCCTACCCCTGCCCTCTTTTCCCCCGACCTCCAGCCCTCTCACCCACCACCCCCCTATCAACCCCCCAGAGTCCCTATTCCTTAAGACACCAATCCAGGGGCTCTACCGCCCCCTACACATCTGCTCACAGTCCGACACTGGCCACGTTGTCCTTCTTCCTCAGGATTCTTCCATGATCCTCTTCTCTTCCCACTCCTTAGACAACCGCTGCAACCTCCTTCCTTTTTCTCCGACCCGCTGCCATTGCGAGCCCACCTGCTGTTTGCCCAGTCCATTTTTTTATGGCCTCTGCTGTACTTTCACCGCCGCCTGTGGTAGATTCTCGCATCCCAGCTCTCTCAAAGTTGACCACCCTTCCTCCACTGTTCTCACTCTCCTGGTAACCCCATTCACAGTCAATAAAAGACTGAAGGGGAACATCCACCGGTATCTCAGTCCTTTTATCCCTCAGATACGCTGTGACCTCTCTCAGCAGTCATCGCCATTCCAGCGTGCCTTTAGACAGGTCGTTGAATACCTCCACCTCTCTGCCTTCCCATGCGATCCTGCCGAATTTCCTCGCTGCATTTAGAATTTGCTCTTTGAGGGGGAAACTACTCAGGCACGCTATGATATCTCTCGCCTGCGTCTCCCTCCTCAGCCCCAGGCTTCTGTGCGCCCTCTCCACCCCGATGGTGGTTCCGCTGGCTCCGGTGACTTCCCCAGCTGCAGAATGTGACTGCACAGCTTTTGAACCACCTGGGTACAGTTCTTAAAGGTAACATACGAACATATGATATGCCATAATGGGTCAGACCAAGGTCCATCAAGCCCAGTATTCTGTTTCCAACAGTGGCCAATCTAGGTCATACGTACCTAGCAGTTTCCCCAAGGGACACAGGTTCCACAATGCTTGTATTGGTTCAAGCATTGATATCCTGGGTCCCTTCTTAATAATGGTTTATGGACCTTTCCTCCAGGAACTTGTCCAAACCTTTTTTAAACCCAGCTACACTAACAGCCTTTACTACATCCTCCGGTAACAAATTCCAGAGTTTGATTACACGTTGAGTGAAAAAATATTTTCTTTTATTAGTCTTAAATAGTTTACCCTGTAGCTTTATTGCATGTCCCCTAGTCTTTCTATATTCTGATAAGGTAAACAATCGATCTACGTTTACCCGTTCCACTCCGTTCATTAATTTATAGACTTCTATCATATCTCCCCTCAGCCGTCTCTTTTCCAGGTTAAAGAGCCCAAACCTTTTTAGCCTTTCTTCGTAGGAGTATCCTTCCATCCCCTTTACCATTTTGGTGGCTCTTCTCTGAACCTTTTCTAAAATCGCTATATCCTTTTTAAGATACGGCGACCAGAATTGCACACGATATTCAAGGTGCGGTCTCACCATGGAACGATATAGAGGCATTATAATATCTTTTGTTTTATTTTCCATTCCTTTCCTTATCATATCTAGCATTCTATTTGCTCTCTTGGCCGCCGCTGCACACTGGGCCGAGGGTTTTAACATGGTATCCACAATGACGCCTAAATCTTTTTCCTGGGTGGTGGTTTCTAATGTGGAACCTTGCATCGTGTAACCATAGTTTGGGTTGTTCTTCCCTAGGTGCATAACCTTGCACTTGTCCACATTAAATTTCATCTGCCATTTTGATGTCCAGTCTTCCAATTTATCAAGATCTTCTTGCAATTTTCCACAATCCTCTTGGGTTTTAACAACTTTAAATAGTTTTGTGTCATCTACAAATTTGATAACCTCACTCGTTATTCCACTTTCCAGGTCATTTATGAATATGTCAAAAAGCAGCGGACCCAGCACAGATCCCTGGGGTACACCACTATTCACCTTTCTCCATTGGGAAAATTGGCCATTTAGCCCTACCCTCTGCTTTCTATCTTTTAACCAGTTCCTGATCCACAATAGTACACTGCCTCCTATCCCATGACTCTTTAGTTTTGCCAAAAGTCTCTGATGAGGGACCTTGTCAAAGTATTTCTGAAAGTCCAGATACAATATATCAACCGACTCACCTTTGTCTACCTGTTTAGTCACACCTTCAAAAAAACATAACGGATTAGTAAAACAATCTCTTCCTTGTCTAAAGCCATCTTGGCTGTCTCCCATTAAGCCATGACTATCTATATGTTCAGTAATTTTGTTCTTTATGATGGTTTCTACCATTTTTCCTGGTACTGACGTCAGGCTCACCGGTCTGTAGTGTCCCAGATCACCCCTGGAACTCTTTTTAAAAATTGACGTTATATTGGCCATCCTCCAATCTTCAGGTATTACAGATGATTTTAATGATAGTTCACAGATTACTAATAGCAGGTCTGCAATCTCATATTTCAGTTCTTTCAATACCCTTAGATTTATACCATCCGGTCCAGGTGATTAGCTATTCTTCAGTTTATCAAATAGTTGTAATACATCTTCCCTGTGTATCAATATTTCTTTCAGTTCTTCTGCAGTATCACCTTTAAATACCACTTCAGTCATGGGTAACATCCCTACATCTTCCTCAGTAAAGACCAAAGCAAAGAATTCATTCAGTCTCTCCACTATGGCCTTATCCCCTCTTAGTGCCCCTTTTACCCCTCTATCATCTAATGGTCCAACTGATTCTCTCACAGGATTTTTGCTATGAATGTACTTTAAAAAGTCTTTATCACATGTTTTTGCTTCCACAGCAAGCTTCTTCTCAAATTCTCTCTTTGCCTGCCTTATCAATGGCTTGCATCTAACTTGCCAGTGCTTGTGCTATTTCCAATTTTCATCATTTGGCTCTTTTTTCCATTTCCTGAAAGATGCTTTTTTGGCAATAACAGCCTCTCTGACCTCACCTTTAAATCATACTGGCAGTTTTTTGGACTTCCTTCCACTTTTCTTAAAGTGTGGAATACAGCTGGTTTGGGCTTCCAAGATAGTATTTTTAAACAGCAGCCAAGCTTGATATAAGTCTTTAACCTTTGCAACTACTCCTTTTAGTTTTTTCTGAACTATTTTCCTCATTTTATCATAGTCTCCATTTCGAAAGTTAAAAGGTAGTACTGTGGATTTCCTTACCATCCCTCCTCCATTAATTAAATCAAACACTATCATGCTATGATCACTATTGCCAAGTGGCCCCAAAACCCTTATCTCTTGCACCAGATCTGGTGTCCCACTAAGGACTAGGTCCAAAATGGCTTCCATTCTGGTCTGTTCATGAACCAGCTGCTCCAAGAAGCAGTCATTTCTTTCATCTAGAAACTTTATCTCCCTAGCATGTCCTGCCGTGACACACTGACACAGTCATTATCTGGGTAATTGAAATCACCCATTATTATTACTGTGCTGTAACATTTGTTAGCTTTCCTAGTTTCTTTGAGCATTTCATCATCCATTTGTTCATTCTGGCCAGGCGGTCAATAGTATACCCCCACTGACATCGCCTTCCCCTTTTCACATGAAATTTCAATCCATAGAGATTCTACAGCAAATTTTGTTTCCTGCAAAACTTTAATCCTTTGTGGCTCAATGCCCTCTTTAACATAGAGCACAACCCCTCCACCAATTTGATAAGCTCTGTCATTACGATATAGTTTGCACCCACTGGTTGTCCTCCTTCCATCTTGTCTCTGAGATACCAATTTAGTGCTATATAGTCTAACTCTCCCATCTTATTTTTTAGACTTCTAGCATTTGCATACAAGCATCTTAGAGACTGTATTTTATTCATATAAATCTGGCTATCAGTAGGCAGGGGTAATTTGGAATCTTTAAGCTCTGTCTGCTCCATACTGAAGGGCATTTGGGCTACTTTTGTCTTTGTTGGAACATATCTGCTGATATGCCCTAACTTCATTCTTTTGGTGGTATCCTTCAAGGATACATTGTTCCAAACCATAGGCTCTTGGGCGACTGTCGACTCTCCACTATTATTTAGTTTAAAAGCTGCTCTATCTCCTTTTTAAAGATTAATGTCAGCAGCCCGGTTATGGTGAAACCCATCCGTTCGGAAGAGCCCCTCCTTTCCCCAGAATGTTCCCCAGTTCTTAACAAATCTAAAACCCTCATCCTTGCACCATCGTCTCATCCACGCTTTGAGACTCTGGAGCTCTGCCTGCCTTTTGGGTCTGTTCGTGGAACGGGAAGCATTTCAGAGAATGCTACCCTGGAAGTTCTGGATTTCAACTTCCTACCTAAAAGCCTAAATTTAACCTGCAGAACCTCCCTACTTTATTTTCCTATGTCACTGGTACTGACATGTACCAAGACAGCAGGCTCCTCCCCGGCACTATTTAAGACCTTGTCTAGGTGGCGCATGAGGGCCGCTACTTTCGCACCAGTCAGGCATGTTACCAGGCAATCCTCACATCCACCAACCACCCAGCTATCTACCTGCCTAATGATCAAATCACCAACTATAACGGCTGTCCTAACCCTTCCCTCATGGGCACATGGCCCTGGAGAAACTTACTCAGTGCGAGAGGGTTTTACATCACCTGGAGGACAGGTCCTAGCTATAGGATCACTACCTGCCACACCAGGGTGATTCTGTCCTGTCATGTGACCTCTCTCCTCTATGGCAACAGGGATGCTGCCAGACTGGAGGTGAGACTTTAGTACTATATCCCTGCAGCCATCAATGCATGGTATTTATTATAAGACCCCTCACCAACTGGGATATAATCATACATGTGACACTCGGTGCAAAAGAGTGGTTCAAGGAGAGGTCTGAGGCGTTGTACTGTTTTGGCTTTGTGGAATATTGTTCCAGTGGTTTTTTTGATTTGTTGCTTGAGTGTGAGTGCTTGATCTATGATGATCCCTAGATATTTTATGTGCGGTTGTATTTGTATTTGTGTGGTTCCAATGTTGAGGTGAGAAGGAGGGGTGAAGTCTGGGTCCTTTGTTACTATAAGGGCTTCTGTTTTCTTTATGTTGAGGGATAGGTTGTTCTTTTGCAGCCAGCTGGATACTACTGTGAAGTATTCTGATAGGTGTTTATTTGTTGGGTTAGGGGTTCTGATTGGTGCATAGAGCATTATGTCATCTGCATAGATGTGAAAGTTGATGTTGTGGGTGCGTATGATTGTGCAGAGTGGTTGCAGATAGATGTTGAAGAGCATGGCAGATAGTGTGGACCCTTGGGGTACTCCTTGGTGTTGCTGGAAGGGGGGTGAGGTTGATATGTTTGTGCGGATGAGTTGTTGTCTATTGGTTAGGTAGAAGTGGAACCATTGAAGTACAGTATCTTATACTAATAAAACTACACCTAATAGTTTGATAATAGAGTGGAGGAGTGGCCTAGTGGTTGGGGCAAGGTACTTCAGGCCGGAAGGTCAGGGGTTCAAATCCCACTAGAGGATAGCAACCTTGGGCCGGAAGGACTGGGGTTTCTAGTCCCACAGGTGCTCCTTGTGGTCTTGGGCAAGCCACTTAACCCTCCATAGCCCATGTTCCCTGTAAAATAGTTATCTCCATTTTATAATGCCCTGTTCAATGTAATTTCAGTTTGTTCAATGTAAACCGCACTGATGCAGAATAGCGTGGTATATAAGAGAATGTAAATAAAATAAAATAAATAAATAAATCTAATGCACTCTGTTAACCTGAAGCTTAATTAATCTCAGGTCCTTAATGTATGCCAGATGAGGACAAACAGCTGCACCTGAGAGTGAATATGGCACCTCCTTTGAGACGTTTATGCACCTATAAGCTACATTTATCCCAGGGGTGGATGGGTGTTGGGGATGGAGGGAGGTAAAAAGACTTATTAAAAGCTGGCTGCTACACAGTAACCTGTCCTGTGCTTCTAAGGTAATCTGTGACCAATTTCCAGAGGGAGTCCCCAAGCCCTTGCTTGGATAGAGGGAGTCTTGGGGTTTAAATTTAACCAGAAAGCTCCCTGCTCTGTTTTAAATTTAAACTTAAAGCTCTTTGCTGCTACTAGGCCCTGACTGATTAACAAATACACTGGGTTCACAGATTAATCAGCTTTAATCTAAAGAATTCCCTTTTCCCCAAGATTTAGAAAAACTCCCAAAAGTAAATATTTACAATTGCAGGTCCCTCCAGAAGTAGCAGTCCCCTTTTGTAGTCCTTCAAAACTACTCCCCTTATTGCTGCCGTTTAATGCCTGTTACCTTAACGCCCTTTAGTAAACATACCCCAAAGTGTCAGTTCCTAAACTATACAATTTATGAGAAATGTAAAATAGAAAAACAGTAATAAAGATAGATTCTTATCTGAGTTGAGCAGAATGTATTGGAGGAATTACAACTGTGAAACAAAAATAGAAATAATATAATTTTTATATGCTGTTGCTTAAGAGTATGAGTAATTTGATGTCAAGAATAAGCAATAGTTCTATATGATCAAAATAAAATGTGTTTATTTAGCTTAATAATTTTCATTAAAGTCTTAATTGCATCACTGCATGTTAAATGTTAAGGTTCCTCATTTTGCCTGTCCTTTGTGAAAGCAAACTGGTGTTGCCTATTGAACCTATTTGGATCTTACCCACTCGGCTGCTGACACAAACAAATCCATTTTTGTTCTATAGCTCATGCTGCGGTCAAGGACATCTGATTCTTAGTTAGAACAGTCACTGTGAACCCAAAGGATATAACAGGATGGAATCGGTCCAGAGGATGGCTACTAAAATGGTCATTGGTTTTCATCATAGGACATATGGGGATGGACTTAAAGATCTCAGTTGTATATTTTTGAGGAAAGGTGAGAGGGGGCGGAGATATGATAAAGACATTTAAATACTTCCATGGAGGTGGCCCTCTTCCAGTTGAAAGGAAGTTCTGGAACAAGGGGTCATAAGATGGAGGTGAAAGGGGATGGGCTCAGGAGTAATCTGAAGAAATACTTGTTTACAGAATGTGTGGTAGATGTGTGTAACAGTCTCCCAATGGAGGTGGTAGAGACAAGAAATTTTAGCTGAATTCAAGAAAGCATGATAGAAGTACAAAGGATCTCTGAGGGAGAAAAAGAGATTATAGAATTTAATAGTTCGTATGGATTGCCCCTGGATAGGCCGTATAGCCTTTATCTGCCATCATGTTCTCTGTTTTTTTTATTTCTACTTTATGCCCATATTTTATAGAATACAGTACACTCGTATTTCATTTTATAAAATAGGCCTCAAATTTGTGTGGGCTAACTCACGTTAACTCTGCCCTAAGAAACTCCCAAGTGAAGTCACTCTTCTTTTGAATGTGCTTCTTTGAAAAATCTGTTTTCTCTGTATATGCCACCAAATATACATATTTTCCCTATGGCCTTAAAAGTTCTAACATGATTGGCAGGTTATAAATTCATCAAATGAAAACATTTTATAAAAAGCCCCACATTCAGCAAGCCTTTTGTAAAATATGCTGCAAATTGTCAATGTCCCTAGTGGACTTGGCTTTTCTGACCTAGATGACCTATATAAAATTTAATTTCAGAACAATATAGTCCACAATAGGAGAGAAACAAACCCAATAAAGAACTTTTCAAATTAAAGTAATCACAAGGAGACTAAACTCCATATTTACAGTCCAAAACACCATTTCATCCACTCCCTAGACCTCATAGATCCGAGGCCTCCATACTAGAGAGAAAATTCTCCAACTGGAGCGGATCATAAAAGACATATCTAACCCCTTGAAAGGACAACAAACATTTTACAGGGATATCACACAAAAAAACGAAGCACCAAGAGCCAAGACATGAGATCTTAATGCCAAAAAGGGGCAAAATAGCACATATAACTTTAAAATCAAATGTATGCACACTGCTTTTTAATTCTGCCTAAATACATAGATAGGAAGCTTCCTTTGTCCTACAACTAAAAATTCAGACACCAGAGAATCAATGTTTCCTTGAAGCTGAATGGGAGTCCTCAGCCCACACTGCTTTTGGTGGGGGGGGGGGGGGGGTGCTGCAATAGCATGGTGTTAGGGTGATATAACATGCCTGTCAGAACTAGTTTTTTTAATTTACTGTTTTTTCTTTCTGAGCTATTTTTTAAATTTGTTTTTGATGTAATAAGATAATGATATGTAAAAAGCAGTGAAGTAAAGAACTGCCACTGAAAGAGAAGCAAAATAAAAAAAATAGCACTAAACCAGAAGTTAACTTCTGTTATATTAATTGTACTTCTATTTTAACTTTGAAAGCTCATTTGTACAAAGACCCTTGGCCCTGGATTCTCTTTGTTAGAGAACTCCTGGCCTGGGACACCCTGAAACAGGGGCCCCTACCCTTGGACTCCTGAGCCAGGGAAACCCTGGCCTAGAATCTTGAGCCAGTGATCCCTTATCCCACTTCACCCTGAGCAAGGACACTCCTGGCTCTAGACCTCCAGCAAAAGGATACCCATACCAGAGAGCCCCCAAACTACCTACACCCTGAATGTCCAGTAAAACTTACCTGGACCCAAAGAGGTATCATTAGTGCATCCTCTTCTGTGACCTGTGACTAAAAATGCAATATCACAGCACTTTCCTCCATCAACAGCAGTGTGGGCAGAGGATTCCTGTGCAGGTTCGTGAGAACTTTGTAACAACCTGCACCTTTTATCCAAAAAACTATGTTTATAAACTAGATCTGATTTTTAATACAGCCTTATTATATCAGCCTGTAAAAATAATAGCCACATTAAAAGAGTAGCCATCACATCCACCTGTCTGAAAAAAGCAACTATTCAAGTCAGTATACTATCAAGTTATTGATGTATCAGATCAATCAGGACTATCTTGCTTGATAGGATACCTCAATAACTTTGTAGTTTACTGATTCAAACAGGTAGTTTTCTTTTTCTTTTATCAAATAGGCAGGTGAAACTATAAAACAAGACAGACCATTTAGTAGTTATACTTTCCTTTTTCAGAGCCAGCCTTTTTTATTTATTCAGTTTATTTATTTGTTGTAATTTACCAATCACTGCTATCAAGAAACACATGGTCATTTGCAACATCCAAAAATATAATACAAATAAAACCCAATGATGCACAGAAAATATTATAAAAACCTAACAACCCCCACTCCCCTCCCAAGAAGATATATTGTGGTGATGCGGGTACAGCACAGCCCTGGGAAAGCGGAAAAAAGGAAGGTTTTTCTCATAGAAGGGGGATGGGCTCACCTAAACACAGGTCCCAAAGTGAAAGTAACTCTGAAACACACACTTGCAGAGCTAGCCTGAAGCCACACCCAGTCTCCAAGGCAACTGCAGGGAGAGAGAGGGTGGGGCCAGAAAGGGAAGCACGCTGCCAAACATTTAAACTCCTTCACTCAGTAAGTGAGGAGGAATCCAGGAAGGAGAGGGACGAGAGGAAACAGCACTGCAGAGCTGAAAGAGCTGGGGAATCCAGGAGAAGTGTACAGAACTGCCAAGGCGAGTGGCAGGGCCAGAGAGGAGCAGGAAGAAGCTTGAGAGAGTTCCAGAACTACAGTTCTAACTCAGAGGCAAGCAGCTCAGACTCTGAGCAAGAAACAAACCCATTTAGAAAGCCTGGAAAAGAAAAAGTTTCTACAAGAAAGGTAAACCAGACAGTACCTTTATTTGATTCAATAAGGGGAAGGAAGTCTGATAGTTATGATATATTTCCAAGGGGAAGAAGGAATGTTCAGTGGGAGAAGCTTTTCAAGCTTTTAAAGAAGATAAAGCTAGAAATCCCTGAACATGTCCCAGTCCCTGAGCCTTGCAGCACAGAAGAGGAAATGGAGGTTGAGTTTTACAAGGGAGACTCAGATTCCACAGAAGTATCAATGGAATGTGCTTTGTGTATGAGCAGTGCTTAGAAAGCATTTATTGAATACTGTGAAGAAAGCCTAAGAAGTATTTATGCCAAGTAAATGCTGTTGAGAAGTGCTGGTAAAGAGAAAGCCTCATTTTTTAAAAGCTGCAATTCTACTAATGCTATGAGAGTGTTTTAAACAGCCATTTAGTTTCCATGCTGAGAAGCAGAGGGTAATCTCAAGCTTGCTTGAAACAGCTGGGAGAAGCTAACAAGGGTAGCTGGACTTTACTTGCAAACAGTGAAATTAAACTGTCTTTGTTTGAATGAAAAGGAAACTTGTTTAATGGCAAAGAGTGAAGAAACTGCTTTGTTGAAGTACATGTTGGAAAAGCTTTTTGTTGGAGAAAAAAATCCTCTTTTTCTGCTGATGTTTTGGAGCCTTCCACCAAGGTCTAATTGCAAACTTGATGACTAGAAGAAAATAAAATTTATAACAAATTTTCCTGTGTCGGCCTAATTCCACTCGGACTGCTTTAATTGCCCCACAACTACACAATAAGGGCCTCAGCTACCAGGCTGAAGCATGAACATGAGTATTATGGCCCGCCGCCCCCACTAGGCAGTCGCCTAGAGAGGGTGAGGCACCACAATATACAGTGTAATTCTATGGCTGACAGAATACTACAGTATCACCAGATCACATCTAATCCTTCCAGTTTTACAATTTAAACTTCAGCCATCAACACCACCAAAAGCCATTTACTGCAGCAACACTTTCACTATTTTTCAGAAGCAAAGATAGATACCTTCTAAACGGATAAGATCTGGCAATATGTTCTATCAGGTCAGTCTTACAACAGAAAAGGCTCTTTTCCTAACCTATTGTATCCACAGAATCGTACTCGATGGCACCAGCAACAAATACTTTGAACAGGAATGTAAATTTCATCCCAGCTGGTAGTCTGTAATCCGATCACATGAATACTTATGAACGAAGGCATATTGGGGGGTATTTTCAAAGGCATTTACATGGTTTGCAGACCAGCAAATCATGTAAATGCCACCCTGCGGAATATTCGGTGGCATGACCACAGTTATTGCTGCTGAGTATCCCCAGTGCCACCGCTACGTGCCCCAATGCTAAGCGGTTAGCAACGGGGGTGTTGCAGGGGTGGAGCAAAGGTGACACCCATCGCTAACCGGGCAGCGGCGATATTGAGTCTCTGCCAGGTTAGTGATATGTAGCGAAAGACAGGCGCAGGAAACCCTGACCTTATTTTTGCCATGCTAGCTAACTGGGCAGTGGTTCAAAATCGCTGCTGCCCAGTTAGCGTGCCGATCCAGCGAACCTGGAAATTCAGTGATCCTGGGATTGAATATCCGGGTTTAACTTTCAGCGTCGGCGGCTAGCCGTTGTAGCAGCGCTAGGCGCCAGTGCTGAATATCCTCCCCATTATGCCTCAAAAATCAGCTTCATGATTTTAAAAACCTTTGATATAGCAAAATAGAAATAAATGACAGATAAAAATCCATTAAAGCCTATCTAGTCTGCCCATCCATACTAACTACTAGGCACTATAATCCCCTCCTCTCCCTCTGCTGTAACATAAGTGAGACATGGTCGCTAGTCAATAACATCGTCCCCAACAAACGCATTGCTGTGTTTTGCAGTAACTGTACCCAGGCTAAGTATTTCTTTGCAAACCCGCTAACACATTTCCATAATCTAATACTGATATGATCAAAGAATGGATCAATATGTGCAATTTTTCTTTACTAAGAAACAGCTATAGGTAGCTTCATTTGCAAGTGATAAAAAAAACCATCGTAGCTCAGCTTGGAAATAATAACATCAAGAGACACGTTCCTATCCAACCACACCCCCAAATGTCAGACAACTTTTAGCATGGGAAACTGGTTATTCCCTATCTGTACCACAAAATTAGCTTCTATATCTCTTTTCCGCAACCAAAGAACTTCTGTCTTCTCAGTATTCAAAAATAATCTTAGCTACCACCACCAAACCCATATTCAACTGGTCAAAATCATCCCTCCACTTTTCACCCACTGAAATACCACTTTGGATATCATCTTCAAACAGATGGTAACAAATACCAAACTTGTCCAATTCCTGTCAAAGTGAAGCCAAAAAATGTTAACCAAAGTTGGGGAGAGAAACGAACCCTGCAGCATCCCATTCAGCAGAATATTCATCAGCAACCATCACATGTTCTCTCTTCCCATTAAGAAATGAGCTGAACCACTGGAGTACTAAACCCCCATATTCATTTCCTGCAGTTGTTTTTCAAGAGGGATCTAATATATCTAAAAAATCCATTGCAGTATTAAAACCACCATCTGTCAGATGGTAAACCTCACCCATAGCTACAGTTGGTTGGGCTTCTTTATTGCACTGTTTTCCAAAATCCAGTTGAAATATATTTAATACTTTCAATCTTCCAAAAATATATCCAGTTGCTTCCCTATACACGTCTCAATAATTTTCCCTAAAAAAAAAAGAGGGCTTGAATCAAGGTCTTTTCTCACAAATCAGGAGAAGGAAGAGAGCAGCCTAAGTGACAACATCTTGATGAATCAGGCCCTAACATTTATCTGCTAAAATGTGCTATGGCTAATGCATGTTATTAGGTCATTTTATAAGGGCTGCCTAGTTCTGCATGTTTTCCAATGTGCACATATCTTTATAAAATAGGAGCATAAGTCATAAAATATGCATACCAAACCTAGATGCAAGCATTTATACCAGCCCTAGACTTGGCATAATTGCACACACCTAGATTTGTAGAGAATGTACATAAATTATAGTATTTTATAGCATACACATGTAACTTTGTGCTCCACTTACGCCCTCTGCCTATACCTACTCCAAACATATATGCCATAGACGTGATGCATGTACTTATAGAGTAACAACTGCTTAAAGTACGCATGTAAGTGGCCATCCGCATGCATCACTGAAAATACATAACTTGTGCAAAGATGGTACGTACCTTTCCTCGGCTCCTTATAAAATGACCTTCTCAATGTGCGCATTCCAGAATGTGCATCTACAGATGTTGCTAACACAGCATTAGTACCCCATCAAAGCCGTGATAAATAATGCAGTAGGGTTACATTTTAATGCAGCTGTCAATTTAATTATACAAATACCATAGTAATAAGTTCATTATTGGTTGCCATAATATTTGCTAAGATGTGATTGTGTTTGTCAAGCTAGATTTAAGCACACATTTGCAGATGCTGTTAACTGTAAGTGTGGCACTGGGTCAGTGTGTTATCTTTTAATTTGTGGGGGAAGGCAGGATCCTGAACCTCTCCTTCTCCCAAGTACACATAGTGATACTTTCCCCTAGTGATACTCACCCCCCCCCCCCCCAATATCCCTGAAATATGGCTGATACTCCACACTCCTTAGTGAAACCCTTCTTCTAAATATTAGAGAACCCATATCTCCTCCACACAAACCCTCTCCACGACTGGGGAAAGAGCAAGAGAAAGAGAACAGCCTACTTCATTCCTGCCACTTTTGCCACCTCACTGTTTCACTCACACATTGCTGAAAGCCATGAAAGCTTCCATTCAGGAGAAGACCCATGAATCAGCAAAGGTGAGGCTCTTCCTTACCCCCTCCCTAAGATGCTTCCTTGAGACTGGAAAGTGGATGAGATGGGTACGGGTGAAGGAAGCCCTATACTTTGGAGGGTTGGTACACTGGATGAGACATGGACTTTGAGTTAGGGAATGGTGTCAGACTTCACTTACTTAATGCTCATACCCCTTGCCTCTCTTGATATCGGTCTGATTGATATGGGCTGGAGAGTTGATCTGGGATTGCTTAGTGTGGCCTTGTTAAGTCAACTGCAGTCTACATCTGATTAGCTTTGGTGATGCTGCATTAAAATGTGGGTAAAGATGAGCATTAGAACGTCCAGGTAATGCAGGTGACATGTCAGTTTTAATAAGCTTTAATAGATAACTCACAAAATGTAAACATACTAGTGAAAAACAAGCTAACAGAAAAAAAGCAAACATTATTTTGTAGCTAATTTTGTCCTGGAGAACATTGTCATACAGATATCATATGAATCAAACCTAGTTTCAGGAAATCACCAGGTCTGGTTTTGGAGCAAAGCTGTTCAAATTAAACTAATGACTGCATTTATGAATTTGCTTTTGGCCATAATAGCATGATAGCAAAGTTAAGTGCTTTTTGTTTAGAAGTAGAAAATTGGTGACGTTTTGCACTTAAGGATTTCTATTCTATTCTACATCCAGAATGACTTCAGCTGTAAATGTACACAGGGCCTGATAATTTACTCGTTCTCGTTTCAAAAGGCAGTCACTTAAATACAATGCAGTAAGACGGATTTTTCTTTCACGTGCCCATGTAAAATTAGCAAACAGTTTGGTTCTCACGACAATGGAGTGCACATGTTTCTTATTTTACACATCTCGCAGATGTGGAAGCTCTCTGCTGACAGCACTTACTAGGGTTGTGCAGTCATTAGTGTGCACTTTGTTTGCCACTATTTGAAGGCACATTTTAGAAAGTACATGGAGAACAAAATTGAGACGTTGTGCTCTTGACGTACAATTCTGGCCGTTTTTTAGAAAAGGGTCTACTAAATGTGGAGTCTTTTCTAGAATACTGAAGGCAGAGCTGCAAGAAATGTTTCATATGTTGCCTGGACCCCAGGGCCAGTCTGTCCACTAGGCAAACTAGGCGGTCGCCCCCTTGCTCCCAGTGAAGAGGCAGTTCATCGCCGGCTGACCCACCATGCTACCCTCCTTCCGGCATCCATGTTCTCATCTGGTGGAGGGGATGGCACCGCGATGCAGCGTGCTCACGGCCTGCTGTTCCTGCCTCCCTTTGATGCAACTTCTTGCCACTCCTGCCCCCTCCAACAGGAAATTGCATCAGAAGGGGGCAAGAGTGGGATGCAGTGATCACTAGTGCAGGCACTTTAAAGCCTGATACAGCGGAGGCATCGCTGTGTCAGCCCCCCCTCCCCAAGGTGAGAAGATGGATGCCAGAAGGGGGAGCAAGAGCAGCATGGTGGGCTAGGCGGCGCTGCAATCTTCGGGGAGCAGCATGTAGAAACCCTCAGGCCAACCTTGCCTGGTCCAGGAACTATCTAATTCAGTTTGGATCAACTTGTATCCTGAGTGAATGTCCATAGTAGTTAACAGAGGACCTCATGTCACAAAAATGTTCATGGGTTAGTACAGTTTTTGTGAAATTTAGCTATGGATGCAAATGAACTCTTGTTTTTCAGAAGGCAGTATATACCAAGAACTAAAGTAAACCAAATTTCATAAGGAATGTTTCAAATGTTGCCTGGTCCAGGAACATCATGCATTCCCTGCAGCAGCAACCGATGAAAATCTTTTCTAGGAAAAGATTGCACTGTAGTAGTATGACTTAAAAGGACCACATACAGAAGCCTCCCAGACTTCCTGGGGTTATCCAATCACTGATGACCTAAAAGATCCCTTCAGCCCCCCATCCCCAACTCGGGGCATAAATGGTAAAAAAAAAAAAAAAAAAAAAAAAATGGGCACAACTAGACTCTTTCCCCCCTGGGTGACCAAGCCATTGGTGGTCTAGTGGACTTCTCTTCCCAACTCAGGGCATAAGTGTTAAAAGTACTACCCCCCATAAAAGCCTTGCCCTTTAATGCATCTAAAAGGAGAGGGCAAACTCCAGTCCCTCCAACCGGCTGGGACTCCAACTCACCCAAGAGTCTGGACGACATTGGGGTCAGGAGCAATCCCCATTTGTTCCTACTCAAGTGGCTACTGTCCAAATAGTGCCACCTGATCCCTAGAGGTAGTCTCACAGGACTAGTAGATGGGGCCAGGCTGCCAAAATAAGGTTGCGCTCCCTTATATGATTGCATGATCTCTAGAAGTAGCATCACAGATCTACAACGAGGGATCAGGTGGCATCATTTTGACAATAGCAGCTTCTGGAGTAGGAATGAGTGGTAATCATTCCTGTCTCCAAAGTCTCTGGGCCCTTTGGGTGAGTTGGGGTCCTGGGTCAGGGAGGAGGCATTCAAGGGAGCCTTTTTATATCATTTATATTCTGAATAGGGAATGGAGAAAAGTTTTGGATTACCATTAAATTACCATATATTGGATACTTCAAGGGGGGCAAGAGGGCCAAGAGGCCTCTCCTTTGAGCCTATGGGCCCTTAATTATAAGTTGCTGCAACTTGAAAATGGATATTTTTGTTCCTTTGCAAAAAATAACTACAACTCTTGAGCTGTAACTATTTTTTTTGTAAAAGCGGGTGCATGAAATCTTTTTTTACAGGTTCATTTTCACAAAGATTTTCATTAATGAGCTACTTTGCATTAGATTGCATTGCAGCAGCAACTCATTAATGAGAAGTTTATAGAACTTTTCATGAAACTTTTACTGCAACTTGGCCTCTTCGGTGAAATTTTTCTCAATAAGGGATTTCATTGCATTAAATAGTTCAAAAATGCTGGCTGTTTGGACATTTTTACATATCTGCTGGTATTTTTCACACTAGTTTAATGCATGAAGTCCCTTTTGTGAAAAACTTTATACTTTACTACATGAGGAGCATAGATAAGGAAACCACATGGGAAATTAACATATCTACTTCTTAGCATCTGATTATTACAGTCCTAGGATATTGGTCCCAGAGAAAACTATGGTTTGCAGATAGTTCTTCCTTTTGTCCTGCCAGCATTAAGATGGTGATGTATTTAACAGTTTTGAAACCACATAGGGTCCCTTCTTTGATGTCATTTCTTGAAATTATAAAAGATGGATTTTGTTACCCTTTCCTAAACTATCAAGAAAAATACATATTTGAATCCATATTCAGACCCAGTAGTGAGCCAGGGCATTTTAAAAAGTATATATACACACTGCAGCTATATCGATAGGCAACGGTACTGAATATACAATATGTACAAGGTAGTCACAGGCACTGGCTAAAAGTACAGAGAGGGGTGACAATAATGGTAAAGGGGATGGAAGGATACCTCTATGAGGAGAGATTTAAAAGGTTGGGGCTCTTCAACTTGGAAAAGAGACAGCTGAGGGGAGATATGATAGAAGTTTATAAATTAATGAATGGAGTGGAAAGGGTAAACGTAGATCTGTTGTTTATGCCATTGAAAAGTAGAAAGACTAGGGGACACGCAATGAAGCTTGTGATAAGGAAGCTTATCATAGCTCAGGAAGGAGCTATAGAAAAGGTGAAGTGACTCTGAACAAGCAACCTGTCAGTTCTGGTAGAAATAAGAAAACAGAATTTTCCCATAAAAGACTACCAGTCCCAGAATGCACCAGGTTTCCAACAGCCATTAGAGGAGCTGAAGTGGGGAAACGTGTGTTCAATCAGGAGGGCTATGAGGTAATCCCTAAGCACTCATCTCAAAGGGCAGGGCCTGATTCAGCACAGCTGCGCTGTATTAGGGAGCAGCACTCATCTAGGCAGAATAAGAGTAGAGTTTATTCTACAGATGACCATCTTCATGATCACCTTGGATATCCAGAGAATTGTCCTCAGTATCCTGAGAATCAGCTTGAGTTTGATCATCAGTTTCATCTGAAGGATCATCAGAAGCAGAAGCCAAACCGGACGGACAGAGAGGGAAAGAGACCCTTTGGAAGAAGGAAGAGAAAAGCCTTTGAGAGGTCTAGAAGAGTCCAAAGCAGTACGTATACTGGGAGGTATTCCAAGGGCCAGCATATACCATTGGACTAGGGAAAGCCAGAGGAATGGTGCTGCAGAGCTAGGAATCACCAGAGGCTACCTGTGAGGGAGACGGCTGCACGTGGAAGGGACCCTAAGACCTGTGCCAGAAGGTATGTGAAGAGAGATCCAGTGTCCAGGGATCTGGATTGGAAGGCTGGACATAAGAACTGGACTACATACTGGCCAGGCTATATAGAGAGGAACTCTAGCAGCAATGGAAGCTCAGGTATGAACACTGATCTGATCTATGCCCTAGCTGTAACCTTGAAAGACAGCAGGGAAACAAGTATTCTCCTGAAAATGCTCCATTGAGAGATTCATCTGTGCCAATCCATGATATTGAACCTATGATTATTGAAGAAAGGGGAGAGGTCTTAGAACCAGAATGTGTTTATATGGACTGCTCTCTATCTAAACTCCGTTGGTAACTTTCTGTTATAAAGTACAGCATCCATCATAAAGAAATACAAATTTGTTCTTTAATCTACTCAGAAAAGCTCCTGAAGCAGGATTTGACCCATACAGTAGAAAGCAAGCCAGCTAAGGGGTTTCAGCTGGATAACTGCTAGCAATTAAGCCTTACCTAATTGCTTGTGAGCTAGGAGAGAATCACTTCTGTATCTATGTGGGAAGTAATCAGAAGTTAACCTGAAAAGAACAGTTTGTTTCTTGCTTTGTGGCTTTTCATTTGTTGTTTTCCTGATTTTGACTTTGTTTTTCCAAGTTAACACTGAAAGCAAGTAACCTAATTTATGTGCTACCAAGCATATCTGTGTTGGGAGAAATAACCCCATAAATAAATATCTTATTGGCTTTACCCAAGAGCACAACTAAATTATTGTCAGCAGCTGTGTCTGGTGTGAATGAACTACATTGCCCACAATACCTTGCAAATCATATAGAAATATGCACTTGCCAAGAGTGTGAAGATTCTCACCCAGGCAGCCGTCTGACAAGCTACAATGTAACCCATTTAAGACTAATAAGAGAAAATATTTTTTACTCTATGCATAATTAAACTCTGGAATTCGTTACCGGAGGATATAGTAAAATCTGTTAGTATAGCTGGGTTTAAAAAGAAGTTTGGACAAGTTCTTGGAGGAAAGGTCCATAAACCATTATTAAAGAGGATCTGGGAAATCCACTGCTTACTCCAGGGCGAGCATTGTGGAACCTGTGTGCCTTTTTGGGAACCTGCCAGGTACTTGTGGCATGAATTGGCTTGAATGACATGGGTCTGACCCAGTATAGCATTTCTTATGCTCTTATATAGTGATGATATTCAGCAGCTATACATATAGCCCCATCCTAACTCTGCCCTGAAATTATTCATACAGTACTGCAGTGGTTAGAGAGATTTTCAGCAGGATAGGGGACTAATACCTTTAATGGTGGCCACTAAAAGGGTCATTTTATAAAGGTCGCCTAAGTTAATGTGCATTCTAGTGTGCTAAAAGCATCTGCCAACTTTTCTTTACAAAAGTAAGGTATGCATACCAGACATAGGCGTGAACACATATGCCAGCCTTAGAGTTGGTGTGGAGTGGATGAGCAGCTGAGTGGTTAGCGAGGCAGCCCGGTGACCAAGAAACCAGAGTTCAATTCCTACAGGCATGACTTGGGCAAGTCACTTTGCCCTCCATTGCTTTGGAAGAAAGGCCTGGCAATCTACTTCTGATCAGGGCCGGCCTGCCCATTGAGCGAGAATGTTTTTTGCACAAGCCCCCGCGTTTCAGAGGGCCCCGCGCAAAGAACATTCTGCATAGGTAAAAATTTAAAAAAAAAAAAACCTGGCTGCTGCCGCTGCCGCCATGGCAGCAGCAGGATCGAGTGTCCGCGGGGCCCCCCCTGCCCAGCAGAGTCCTCCCTCCCTGCATCACCTCCCTCTCACGTAGGCTTTCAGAGCCGCAAAGGGGAGAGTTTCTCCCTCGCGTCTCTGTTAAGCCTGCCGGGGCTGATGGGAAACAGGCATTTCCTGTTTCCCATCAGCCCCAGGCCCCAGGCTATGGGCCGATGGGAGGGTTAGGACTAGTAATGGGCTATGGGGGGGCTAAAACTGAAAATGGAGTGATAGGGGGTTTAGGACTGGCAATGGGCTATGGGGGGGCTAAAACTGAAAATGAAGTGATGGGGGGGTTATGACTGGTAATGGGATATGGGGGGGATAAACTTGAAAATGGAGTGAATGGGGGGTTAGGACTGGTAATGGGCGGGGGTGCTAAAACTGAAAATGGCATGTGGGGGGGTAGGACTGGTAATGGGCTATGGGGGGGATAAAACTGAAAATGGGGTGATGGGGGTTAGGACTGGTAATGGGCTATGGGGGGGCTAAAACTGAAAATGGGGTGATGGGGGTTAGGACTCGTAATGGGCTATGGGGGGGCTAGGACTGAAAATGGGGTGATGGGGGGCTAACACTGGGGCTTGGTGGGGGGGCTAACACTGAAAATGGGGTGATGGGGGTTAAGACTGGAAGTGGGCTGATGGGGAGTTAGGATTGGCAATGGGCTATGGGGGGACTAGGACTGGAAATGGGCTGATGGGGGGGTTAGGACTTGAGGTTGGCTGATGGGGTTAGGACTGGTAGTATGCTGATGGGGTTAGGACTGGAAGTGGGCTGATGGGGGGGCTTAGGTAATGGGTTATGGGGCTTGCTAGGACTGGAAAATGGCTGACTGGAAGGGGAGGCTTGAACTGCAGATAGCTGACAGGGACGGGGGCTTGGAATGGAAATGGGCTGAGTGGAGGGGAGCTAGGATTTGACATGGGCTGATGGTGGAACTAGGAAAGGACTAGAAATGGGCTGGGATTGGAAATGAGCTGATGGAGGGACTCGGATAGGACTGGAAATGGGCTGATTTATTTATTTAGCTGTATTTATATCCTGCTTTTCACCAGGTCAAAGTGGTCAATTGGGGGATACATTTAACATGAGGGGATATGAGACACATATGCTAATACTTACAGGGAACATGGGCAATGGAGGGTTAAGTGGCTTGCCCAAGACCACAAGGAGTGCCTATAGGACTAGAAATCCCAGTCCCTCTGGCCTGAGATTGCTGTCCCCAGGTGGGACTTGAACCCCCCGGCCCTCTGGCCTGAAGTACCTTGTCCTAACCACTAGACCACTCCTCCCTTGATGCAGGGCCTAGAAGGAAGCGGATGCTGGGCGGGGCTGGAACTAGAAGGGAGCTGATGTTGGGGGAGGATTAGAATGGGAAGGGGTTGGGAGAGTGAAATGGAGAGGGGAAATATATTTTGTGTGGGAGGGAAGAAAAATCTACAATTGGCCAGGTATTGGGAGAGTAAGTGGGGATTGAGGATGGAGGGGTAAAATTTGAGTGGATGAAATAGGAATTAGGAAAGAGCAAAAGGAGAAATATTAGTATGTTAAAGCAGATGTAGAGAGAGAATGGAAAAAAAACTAGAAGAGAAGAAAAGACAAATGGACAGCAGCCGATGGAGAGTTAGCAGAAGACACGAAGAAACCAGAAGAAAGTGGCTGGAGCAATTGCAACTGAAAAAAAAGGCACAAAAGGTAGAAAGAGATCTCTTTATTTTGAATTTATTAACTCGAATATGTCAGCTCTGGGAAATGTGCATCATTAACATCTGCGCTTTGTTTAGTACAAGAGGAAATTAATTAATTTAAATTATTTCTACAGTGTTGTTGTACATTCCAAGTTTGGCTTTTGGGGTTCCTAGTTTAATTGTCTTCCTGTTTCTAAATTGTGATTCCTTGTTTGGTGATGGTCTGTGTTCTGCATGTATAACTGAGCTGAGGTATTCTGTTTATGTAATTCCTATTTGACAGTGTCACTTGTTCTCTTTCCCCAGTGGATCATGAATTGTTATTCTCTGAAATGTATTGGTTTAATATTTGCAGTGTTGCCTTTGGATAGGTAGGGTCTGGTGCTTTTTGAGTCCTGGTAGTGCTGTTACAATACGGCGGGTTTGCTATGGGTTCTAAATGGGCAGTGTTCATAGTAGTTCCTAATGTGCCTGGCGGTTGGCACTGGATTATAGTAATGTAGAAATCTTTTAGTCTTTCTTTATCCATACACTCATTAAGAGGCGTGTTTACTAAAAGTTAGTGTATGGTAACATTATGCAAATATTTATGCAAATGAGGCCCCACACAGAGTCTCCGCACGTGGCCCCGCACCCTCCTTGGGCCGCCCCTGCTTTTGATCACATCTTGCCAAGAAAACCCAGGGACTGCTGGGTTGTCTCAACGGCACATGTTTTAAAACTCTGTGTAAATGCACATGCCTAGATTTGTAAAGAAGGTGCATAAGTTATAGCATTTTTTTATAACTTAGACATATAAATTCAGGTTCTGCCCATGCTCTGTCCCATGGAAGTGCCCATCTACACATGTACGTCATAGGAAATACATGGTTTACACACACAACTTTACAGAGCATATTATAAAATAAGTCCCTTTGAATATTTGACCAATAAAGGTTTAGAGGAAAGGAAAAGAAAACAAAAACATTGTTTCTCATAAGCAATGTGTAATACACCAGAACTATAGAAGAAACACACAAAGAATGGAATAAAAACAGAACTGAAAGTTAGCTGCCCCATTTGAATGGTAAGATACAAAGGAAGTTATGAAGTAAGATCATAATAGAGGGATTACTGTTACTGCTCTCGGCAGACCTAAACTAAATGCATAACTTATCTGGATAGCAGTTGAATATCATCACTATCCTGATAAATGTTTAGTTACGGCATTCGTCCACCCTCCTTTCACTACTTTCTTATACGGATAGTAGAGGACAGTTTAGTTGTATTTTCATCTCAGTAACATCCACATAAGATTTTAAAATCTATGAATAGAGAAGCTGTATGTTCACTGGCTACCAGTAAAAGTTTAACTTCTGAATAATCAGCCTGTATATCTTTTTACGATTATCTATTCTCTGTCTTCTGCTTCGGCTTAAGATCACCTAGTTACTGTTGCTACTTGATCTCGGTGAGCAAAGTAATTGCCTGGCATTGTTGCTTTATTATGAACCTATGTACTTGCCCTGGAATCTCTTCTCAAAGCAGATAACAGAACTCTGAAGCATTCAAGACTTTATCATTTTTTTTGCTTAGTCTATTCAAGATTCAGCAAAATAGTTATTGATTAGATGGTACCTGCTTACAATGTGATATATGATTATATATAAAGTAGACGTTCCAAGATACAAGCAGGAAATTATCACTTTCTGTGTTCCGAAACTGAGTTTGACAGGGCAATAAAGACCTGAGTCGGTCTTTGAGCAGCTTCTTCCTAATATCACCACAGCTTTTTTTTACCTTTTAAGAAAGTATAGAAATAAAGTTTAATAAATTAAACCAAAAGATATATAAAATAATGAAAAACCTGTACATGTGCGTTTTCCAAACATCAAAACCACCATGTCCCATCCCCTGGCTTTTCCTGCACCACCTTCCATGTCTACCTCAGTCCCGTCCTCCTCCACCTCCTGCCCATCCCTCAATACCAGTCCAGTGCCTCTCCTCCACCCTCTTATCCCATTACCCAGTGCCTCTTCACCCCACCCTCCCACCATCACCAGCCCTCTGTCCTTCCCCATTACCTCTTAGGGTGCACAAAGAATGAAGGGATGTTTATTTCTTTCCACATCCCCTCTCCAACCTCTTTCCCTCTGCCATTTTCCACCCCCCACCCCCCCCCCACCCCTGCTCCTCACTCTGCATAGACAGCTATGATGGTTTGCTGGCTGATATCTCACGGCTGTCAGAGGAGCTTTCTGAGACATCATCCAGCCCACCTATGTGATGGGTAGCCCAATGGAATGGGAGAAATCTGCAGGCCTCCACAAAATTTGGGAGGAGGCAGTGTTTCCAGGAAATTGGACTGTGCAGATGTTCTTGAGGCCATGGAGGCGGAGGAGTGTGGAAATGCCCTCCTCGTCAGTGTGGCTCATGTAGGCAGGGAGGCTGTGGGCACAGATGGTGCTGGGGCACAGCTGGAAAGCCATAGTTTAATGTTAGCTGCAGTGGCACAGGGCTACACCTCCAGCTGACTCTTGCAATGCCGTCAGCTCTTCCTCCAGGTGCAGTTGGTGCTCATTGATCGCAACCAATTTTTACTACAACTTGCTCTTCAGATCAGAGCCAAGAGTTAGGATAGTAGATGAAGTAGATAGGCACTGCAACCACGTGCTCTGTCTCTCTGCCAGTTGTTGCTGCCAGGGACTACTTAGACCTTCTGGCATGTAGAAGTCTAGGTGGCAGAGTGTGCTAATGCAGGGTTTACCTAGAAGTCATTCGCCAGTGATTTATCCACTCTCAAATCTCTTATAACTGCCAGAATGAGTCAGAATGTTTAAGTTATGGCAGGAGCCTGGGAACATTGGAGAGAGACACGTGCATTTTCAGTGAATGGAATACCTTTCTATTGCAGTAGATGACCTCCCTCACTCATGGAGGGTTGCTAGACATATGTGTGTAATCAGTGATACTCAGTTCAGATGGGACTCCAGTCAACTCAAATAAATGGGTCATGGTTAGCTGCCTTTGCTGCGCCATCTGAATGAAGGCTACATATTCTTTGGTATGGCCCTCGGGGACTGAGAGATGCACTGTGAGATGGCTGACTGGCTGAAACCCACTGTGACAGCCAATATGGACTGGCCCAGGGTAGGATACAGTGGGAGTTTGGAGTGAGCATGGTCAAGGGGAGGTGGGGAGAGGGGCTCAGGGAGATGGACTACATAGAAGTCTATGAAAGGAGGAGGATGATAGGTTTGAGAGAGGCAGAGGACAGGGTGCAGGGAAACAAAAAGTAGCCCAATACACACTTATCAAGCTAAGGAATCACAAGCTAAGCTCCTCCAGTCACCAGTGACACAAGCAGGCCCAAGAGATGAGTGAGGCCAGTACTTATTCGTGATTTATAGCCGTTATAAATTGGCACATTTTTTTTGTTTAGTATAAAAGGGTTTTTGTTTAAATGTCTCCATCTCAGTTTTGGATTTAGTGCTTAATTCTTTTTTCACACTCCATATTGTGGGCTGGGAGTAAATAATTCGTGTAAATTAGTTTGGATTATGTATTATTGCCTTTTATTTCTTCTGTATTTCCTGTATGTAAAGGATTGAAATTTCAATTTAAAAAAAATAAATAAATAAATAAAAATAAATTGGCACATTTAGAAATTCTACCCTGCAAATCGCAGGCCTAAATGAGAAGTATGTGCAGAAACCGGAGCACTCAAGCCAAACCCACAAAAGTCCTCAGAATACCTCCCAGAAAGAACATAAGATATGCCATATGGGGTCAGACCAAGGGCCCATGAAGTCCTGTATCCTGTTTCCAACAGCGGCCAGTCCAGGTCACAGTACCTGTCAGGTTCCCAGAAAGGTACACAGATTCCACGCTGCTTATCCTGGGGAAGGCAGTGGGCTTCCCCGGTCCTATTTAATAATGATTTAAGAACTTTTTCCTCCAGGAAGTTGTCCATATTTTTTTTTAATCCAGTTACACTAACCGCTTTTACTGCATCCTCTGGTAATGAATTCCAGTTTGATTACGTGTTTCTCTGTACCACATTGTAGTTTCATTGCATGTCCCCTAAGTTTTTTTACTTCTTGAAGGAGTAAACAACTGACCTACATTTACCCATTCCACTCCACTCATTATTTTATAAACCTCTGTCTCCCCCTCAGCTGTCTTTTTTTCCCAAGTTGAAGAGCCCTAACTTTATATGCCTTTTTTCATATATAAGCCTTTTCTCCATTCCTTTTCTGGCTCTTTTCTGTACAGTACCTTTTCTAATTCTGCAATATATTTTTTAAGAGATGGCGACCAGAATTGCATACAATATTCAAGGTGTTGTCGCACTATGGCGGAGTTTGGTGGCATCATTCTCTTCATCTTCGGGTTCTTTAGGGCCATCCTCGGGGGGCGAGGGCGGTTTGGCGACTTTATCTGAGTTGTGGGAAGGGGTTCCAAGGAAGTTGAGACGCAGAATTCACAAGCGGAGATACATAGACTTTTCTGCTTGCTGGAGGGTTGGAAGCGGTCCGGAGAGAGCAGGAAAAAACGCAAGGAGGATGAGAAAGCAGGCCGGATTAGGAAGTTTTCTAGGATGGTCGTGAACTGGGTGCGGGCGTTTTGCAGCTGGCTAGCGTGTGAGGGTCAGCATCATCCAGGACAAAACAGGGATGTTGCTGGCATATGCAGACTCGATCTTAGAAGCCTCACAGACACATGAGGGTTGGTCGTGGCTTAATTATGATGAAAAGTTTAGGGATAAAATGGAGGGGAACAAGGCGTTAACATGGGGCACGCAGGATATCAACTTGTGGCTCACCCAGATGTCGGTTAGGATGATGGCTGGGGGGGGTGCGGGGAAAGGAGGGACAGCGACCACCGCAGGGGTAAGTCATTCCTTTTGTAGTGGGGGAGTCGTGTCGCCCATTAGACTGGTGTCAGGCGGTGGAGGGGAGGTATGCTGGCGGTTCAATAAGTCCTCGTGTCCTTTCCCGGATTGCAAATTCCGGCATGTCTGCTCGGCCTGTGGCGGAGGACATTCCGCCGCCAAATGCCTTAAGAAAGGTACTGCATTGCCCACCTTGCCGGCCCTTAAGTAAGGGGGCGGAGTTCAACATGGCCCCTATGCCAATAAGAGTGGAGGTATTAAGCAGGTGGCTTAGGCACTACCCGAAGCAAAGGGATAGTGAAGTCTGGGTTTGAGTTTGGTTTTGTTATACCGGTTTGGGGTGTCGTGGCGGTCGTGGCGGCGAGGAATTCCCCATCGGTGCGGCGCTTTGCGGCCGTTGCGCAGGAGAAGTTGGCGGTTGAGCTGAAGTTATGGAGGGTAGCAGACCCGTTTACGCAGCCTCCCTTCTGGAATTTTGTGGTGTCTCCTTTGGGAATCATATCCAAGAAGGAATCGGGGAAGTTTCAGATGATACATAACTTGTAGTTTCCAGAGGGCGCATCGGTGAATGACCACATACCACGCGAGTGGTTTACAGTGCACTATGCATTGTTCGATCGGGCAGCAGAGTTGGTCAGGAAAGCAGGGCGTGGCACATTGATGGCGAAAGTAGATATTGAGTCGGCTTTTCGTTTGTTGCCGGTGCACCCCTCGACTTTCATTTGTTAGGTTTTTGTTTTGCCAAAGGCTTTTATTTCGACACGTGCATGCCGATGGGCTGTGCGGTGTCTTGTGCCTACTTTAAAAAATTCAGTACCTTCCTCCAGTGGGTGGTGACAGTGCGGGTGGGTAGATCCGAGGTTGTGCATTATCTCGATGACTTCTTGTTTGTGGGCGCGTCGTAAACGACAGCGTGTAAAGAGCTGTTGGACAGTTTTGTGAGCTTAGCGGGCGAGTTGGGGGTGCCTTTGGTGGACAGTAAGACGGAGGGACTGTGTACTAGGATCACCTTCTTGGGAGTTGAGTTGGATTCCGACCAAATGGTTGCGCGCTTGCCGATTACAGAAGGTAGTGAAGTTGCGGGTTTTGGTTGCTAAAGTTTTGGCCGAAGCTGACATTGAAGAAAATGCAGGCTTTGATTGGATCACTAAACTTTGCCTGTAGAGTGATCCCTATGGGTCGTGTATTTATACACCATTTGGTGGCAGCGACAGCGGGGATGAGGAAGCCACACCACCGCATACAAGTTTCTAAGGTTATGATGGAGGACTTTCAAGTTGGGACGTTTTCTTGAAGGACTTTAATGGGACGTCAGTCATAATGGAAGCAGAGAGTTCAAGCGAGGAGTTACAGCTGTACACGGATGCAGCAGGCAGAGTAGATATGGGAATTTACTTCGATGGGGTGTGGTGTGCCGATAAGTGGCCACAAGACTGGCATGAGGTGGGTTTGTCAAAGAATGTAACATTTTTGGAACTGTTCCCGATACTAGTGGCATTGGAGTTGTGGCTAGACAGACTGCAGAACAGCAAGGTTGTGTGGTGGTACGATAATGAAGCAGTTGTGAACGTCATTAATCATTACACTCCGCAATGTCTGCAGGTGGCGGCACTGATGAGAGCGGTAGTGCTTTCTTGTTTACGTTTGAATGTTGTCTTGAAGGCCCGTCATATCCAAGGACATACTAATGGAATTGCTGATGCTCTTTCCCGTTTCCAGTAGGACCAGTTTCAGCAGTTGGCACCGGAGGTGGATCTGGAAGGGCGCATTGTCCCTTGGAGCTTGTGGAATGGTGGCCTGCTGAGATGAAGGAGCTGCTGCAGAGTTTGGTGGCAGAGAGGACCTGGGATGCTTACCGGAGAGGTTGTGAGAGGGTGGTAGCCTTTTTGAGGGCGAGTGGTTGGCGGAAGGGGCGGTGTCTGATCAATTGCTAAAGGTCAAGGGGTGTCCAGATCATCAGTGAAAGGACATCTGGCTGGTTTTGCCTTTTTCGTGAGAGCCGACGGATGGGGCTCTATGGGGGAGAGTTCATGGTTCAGAGGCTCTTGCGGGGGTGGAAGCGTTCGCGGCCGACACCGTGGGATCGGCGGCAGCCGATTATGCATGATTTACTCCTGAGACTATGTAGAGAGTTACCCAATGTCGCGGAGTCACGATACAAAGCCATACTTTTCCATGCAGTGTTTACTTTGGCTTTCTTTGGCGCATTCCGAGTGGGGGAATTGGTGGCGAACTCTGGGAAATCTGGAGTGGGGAGTAGCTTGCTTTGCCAGCATGTGCAGCTTGGTGGCGGGCAATTACGGGTACTCCTGGCCAAATCCAAAATGGACCAGAGGGGAAGGGGTCTCTGGGTGGTGCTGAAGGGGATAGGGGGCTTACCTGCCCGGTCGCTGCAATGATGGAGTACTTGCGAGTGCATCCGTTGGCAGCGGGTGGGTTATTGGTGCATAGGGATGTACAGTTGCTGACGCGGTTTCAGGTGTCGGCTGTGTTACAGATGGTGTTGCATCGCCTGGGGGAGGACCCAAGTCAATTTTCGGCACATTCTTTTCACATCAGGGCAGCGACCAGTGCGGCGGAGGTGGGGCTGTCTGGAGGGCAGATACAAAGTATTGGCAGGCGGTGGTCCAAGGCATTTGAAGGATATGTGTGTTTATGAAAAGGGGGCTCAAGGGGGGGTGATATCAATTATTAATTTCTTTTACAGATGGGGGACTTGGTGTGCGGGATTGTTGGCTGACTGGGCACTCCTTCGTGTTCTGGGCTGGTCAGCAAGCGGCAGTGCGGCCAGTCAGGCTAAACCTGGGCCTTGATCCTGCAGTGGTGTCTGTCTCATGGCTGGGTGAGCGGGATCTGCAGTGGACGCAGCTGCTGCCCTTGCTTTGACAACATCTGTGCCTACGGAAGCAGCCGGAGATTTTGTTGTTGCATCTGGGTGGCAATGAGTTGACTTCCTGGACATGCAAGCAGATGATCAGTGCGGCAAAGAAGGATCTTGCTGTGATGCTGGGGTGGTTTGCGGGGGTGGTGCTGATATGGTCAGACATTATACCTACACCTGCATGCTGGGGAAAACGGCGGTGGTCTCGAGGTCTAACAAAAATTAATCGGCAGATTGGGCGGTGGGTTTGTGAGCAAGGGGGTTATCAGGTGCAGCATGCATGGGTAGAGGTGGCTTGTGCCAGGTTGTATAGGAGCGATGGGGTTCATCTATCTCTGGCGGGGACGGGCATATTGTTGAATGACTGGCAGGAAGCATTGGAGAGGGTGGTACAGGACTACACTCACTGGTCGCAGCTTGATATTAGTGGGGGCGGCACTGACACTTCAACAGGTCTGTGCCGGTGGCGGGATCCCGGAGGTTTCCGGGGTCCGGAGCCTTAGGCTACTTGGGGCGGGGTGCCCACGACCCGGATAAACCCTGGCAGACTTGTGCTACTGATATGGCAAAGTTGGATAAGGGTAATAGGAAATTGGCCTGTGGCTTGACCGCGGCATGGGCAGAGGCGAGGTCACCTTGCTAATTATATGACTGGTGACGGAGCACTCCGCTGGGGTTCGGTTGTTGTTGATTATTGTTATGAGTGTTCAATATGTTGGATTAGTAATAAAGCTGCAACCAGTTGCTTCCAAAAACAGTGTCCGTGTAGTTTGTGGGTAACCCACGGGGGGTTGGGGGGTGGGAATTTCAGAGAAAAGGTGGTGTGCGAATGTTTAAAGGGTGAGCATCGTATCCGGCTACCCGGTTACAAGAAACCAAAGATATATGCACAGAACCAAGAGGTCACTTACTCGCCAACAGGAGGTTGTCACAAAAAACAAATAGGAAAAGCATCTAAAGATAAGAGAAGTACTAAATAGCATACTTTTTATATACATGTATTATCTTATTTTGAAATGTTTTAACTTTCCATTTATTTATGTATTCACTTATCTATTTATTTAGTGTGATGTTTTTAATTATTATAATGATGTTATATTCAAGTCTTAAGAGGGTTTGGGCAACATTCCCACCATGCCAGTGGGGGTAAACCTGCCGTAAAACCAGCTATTTCAAATCGTTAACTTTGTGTCGGGCAGCTATCCAGTGTTCAACTAAAGGTTTCTGGAGGGTGCTGTGTTTGATACAGCTACGGTTCTATAATTCTTGTCTTGACACTCCTGTTTGTTTTCCCTATGTATAGCAACTTACATGGGCACATGATCGCATAGATGACATTCTCAGTTTGGCAGGTAGTAAGACTAGTAAGTGGAAACTTAATGGCAGAAGTAGGATGTACAAAAAAACCTTTAGTAGTGATGACAGAGTCACACACAGAACAAAACCCGCAGTGAAAATGTCCCACAGTAATAGGTTGCCGACGAGCCGCAGGAAGAGCGGAGGGAACAAGACTGGAAAGGTTAGGATTCCTACGATGGGCTATCATAACTTGTTGTGACGCAAAAGTTCGAAGTGTTTGAACAATGTGCCATTCTTGTCGTATTATGTCTGCAATTTATCTGGACAGTGGAGAATAGAAGGGGACAAACGATCTTATCAAATATGGGTTTCTCACGGGGTAAGAGTAATGTATCACGTGACGTGTTTCTAGCTCGGTCACATGCCCTCACTGAACAGAAAATTATTTTTCAGTTTAATACATTACATCCCTCTGGCCTTAACCATGATATAGATTTCTCAGTTTTTTTATAAGATTTCTTCTCCATAAGCCTTCCCCTTTCTCCTTCCCCTACATAGAAGTTGCCTTCATACTAGCTATTTCAACATGCCGATGGCTAAAGATAGTGTTGATATTTTTTACTGAACCTTTTAAAGTCACTGGTTATCTGTTCCGTTTTTACTTAGAGTGGACTGTCTCCTTCATTAGAGTTTAGAGAGGTTCATTTGCTTTAGTTTGTGAGAGTTTCTCTAATTAGGCTACCTTTATTAAACTGCTCTTTTATGTTTATTTCCCTTTCGGCTCTGTTTAAATATTTTTTCATCTCCTTCATTCAAATTTGGCTGACGAGGCTAATGACATCATGACAATTAAATACCGCTTGCGCAGGCTTTTGCCTCTGATTTTCAAGCTAATGTCCAAGAGGTGAGTACCGAACTGAACGCTTCTTTTACCTGTTCCTTCCCCCTTTTTTGAGTCATGAGCAGTTTAAATGTGTTTATACACCAGCATCAACTCAATTTAATAATAAATATAGCGCTGCGGCCATTTTGGGCTGTTTTCAATTTGTACATTTTTAAGTCCGTATTTCTGATGTAGACAACATCATCCACCATTTTACACTCAGCTTAGTTTGTAATTATAATCTATCATGACGGTGGTGCTCTTCATACGGGCAAGCCTTATGTTTGATCCAATAGTTCTATTATAATTATTTCCCTTTGGGCTCTGTCGTTTTAATATTTTTTTAAATATTTTTTCATCCCCTTTATTTAAATTTGGCTGACGAGGCTAATGACATCATAACATTTAAATACCACTTGCGCGGGCTTTTGCCTCTGTTTGATTTTCAAGCATATGTCCAGGAGGTGAGTACTGTGCTCAATGCTACTTTTACTTGTTTCTTCCTCCTCCCCTTTTTTTCAGTCATGCAAATTTTAAATGTGTTTATACATCAGCATCAAAACAAATTTCATAATAAATATAGTGCTGCGGCCGTCTTGGGCTGTTTTTAATTTGTACACTTTTAAGTCCATATTTCTGATGTAGAGAAAGACATCACCATCTTATACCAGCATAGTTTATAATTAAAATCTGTCATGACGATGGTGCTCTTCATATGGGCAATCCCTATGTTTGATCCATTTTGATGTTAATAAGCTGACATGAGTCTGTATAATTTTCAGCTTTATATATGAAGTTCTCTTGAATTCTATTGAGTGTCTATGTAGCCCATCGTGCTGTTCCGTTTCTTAGGCTGATTCATTCTTTGAAGAGCCCACTGCGGTATGTAACCCAGGTTTCTATGTGGGTCTCATGCTGCCTTTATGATGATTTACGGTTTTCAATTGACTTTATTTTAGTGTACCAGTTTATTGAATGTTTTTTTTCTATTGCAATATATTTGGTGCATTCTCCATGGCCACTTTACTTTCACTTTGTAAGCTGTGATTGATGCTATACTAGCGTTTTAAATTACGATTTTTAAATCCCTGCATGAAATCTTGATTGATCCCCCTCGGAGCCCTGTCCTTCCTTTCTGCCAATGGTTTTACAATTTAGTTCCCTCCTCCTTTCCAACTTGTATTGATTCATTCTGTTCCCCCACCCCTTTTAATATTACTCTTTATAACTTTACTTTTTATAAAATGATTATGGTTCTGTTCTCAGTGTGCAATACTGTATTTCCAAGTACCATTGGGTATATGTCAATTTCAACTCATCTATTGATAAGGTACTGCATTATTATTTATTATTTTTCATGTATGCAGTATGCATTTTATGTCTGTCTTACCATCATTATTAAAATTTACTATATTTCATTTTTGTACATAATTTTTAATTTTTACTCATTGGATGATGTTTTTATATTTTACTGATTTTGATCGGGTTGTCTTATCTATTTATGTATACATTTTTATGTGTTTTAACTTTGTGCAATTAGTAGTCACCATTGCTCATTTGATGAGTTATTCATTATATATTTTTATGTATTTTTATGTTTTTAGTGGTCACAGTCTGCTGAAGAAGGCCTGTGTGGCTGAAACACGTGTAGGGATGACCCCTTCAATAAAATGTGTTCCTTCCAAGGGTTCCTCTTTACCTGCTCCTTTTTTGTCCACCCATGCCTTAGGACATACCTTGGATCTTATTATCATGCCTACTAATACTTCCTTTATTCCGTCTGCCATCTCTCCCCTTTCTCTTCCTTGGTCCAATCACTCCTGCCATTTTTTCTCCTTTCCCCTCCCTGCACCCCCATCTCCCTCTGCTCCCTGTTCCCTCCCCCCTGCATCCCAGCGCCATTTTACCCCCTTTACGCTGCTGCAATTTCTTCCTATTGATATCCTCCTCCCCTTTGACTTCTCATCCCTTTCTGTTGATGGATAGGTAGACGCCTGATCCTTCACCCTGTCTTCTACTCTAGACCGCTTAGCACCCTGTCGCCCCATGCTAGCCTCCCTCCCTTCCACCTGCCACCCCTGGTATCATCATGGACTGTCCCTGCACCATACTCACCTTCGCTGGGCAGAACATGTCTGGCGCGGGCACCATTGACTCTTCTCTTTCCTTTAACGATCACATCTCCTCTGTGGTTCAATGCTCTTTTTTCACCCTAAAGCAACTTCGCGCCGTCTGTCCCTTTCTCATCCCCTCTTCTATGACCACTCTGCTCCTTTCCCTTGTCATATCACGCTTGGATTATTGTAACATCTCTCTAGCCAGTCTTCCCCAGTCGCAACTACATCACCAACGCGTCCAAAACACCACCGCCCGCCTTCTTACCCACACCTCCCGCTTCGACCACATCACCCCTCTTCTTATCCACCTACACTGGCTCCCCGTACCCTACTGGATTCAATTCAAATTTCTCATTTTTGTTCATAGGTTGATCCACACTGGTATCCCCATTTACCTCGCTGATCTGGTCCGCCTTCACTCCTCCCACCGTCTTCTCCGTTCCTTTCACGTAAATCGCATGTCTCTCCCTTTCCCTTCCCAGGCCCATCTGAAATCCACCCGTTCCTCTGCCTTCTATTTTCTCGGCCCTCGTCTCTGGAACTCGCTCCCCACAGCCCTCCGCTTGGAATCTTCACTCAAAACCTTTAAGGCCAAACTAAAAACCCACCTTTTCTGCTCCGCCTTCAACCTTCCCCCTCCCACTGTCCCCCTCCCCCCCCCCCACGCTGAGCACACTTACCAGCCTTCTCCTTCACTTGCTCTCTGATCCTTTATCCACCCCCCCTCTATTCTTTACCTCTACTCTTTCCTTTCCTGTCCAATTGAATTGGCGTTCTTTTCTCTTTCCAGCAGCCTTTGATACATTTGTAAACCACTCAGACGCTTTTGTGATGGTCGGTATAATACGTTTTTAATAAACAATAAACAAACCCTACTTCTGCCTCTGTCTGCCTACCGTCAGTGCCAACAACATTACCGTGCTGCCATTAATGCAGCCAAACAAGCCTATTTCGACTTGACTTCCTCCTCCTCTAACTCCTCTCAGCAGCTTTACCGTGTTCTCCGCTCCCTGTCAGCCCCCACTATTGCCCCCTGCTCCGTTACCCCCTCTTCTATCCCCCCAGATCCCACCCAACTTGCCTCCTATTTCTCAGAGAAGGTCCTTTCCCTTCGTGCCTCTTTTCCCTCCTGCCCTCCTCCCCTCTCCTCGCTTTCCACCCCCTTATCTACTCCCCTTTCCTCCATGTCCCCTGCCTTCCCTCACGCCTGGCATGCTTTTCACCCTGTCACTTCAACCGAACTCATTAAGGCCATCACCTCCTCTCATAAGACCACTTGTCCTCTTGACCCGCTCCCTTCCTCCTGGCTTCTAGAACCCTCCCTCTCTGCAGTACCGTTCATTCTCTACATGGTAAACTCCAGCCTCTCTTCTGGTTTCTTTCCCATGGCCTAGCAGCCCTTGTTGAAGAAGCCCTCCCTTGATCCCACCGTCCCAGCCAATTGGTGGCCTGTTTCTAACCTTCCCTTTCTCTCCCTCGAAAAAATAGTTTTCTCACAGTTTTCCCTGCACCTCGACGCCACCCTCTCCCTTCACCTCCGTCAATCTGGCTTTAGGTCAGGTCACAGTACTGAGACGATTCTGCTTGCACTTCTGAATGAAGTCCATCAGGCCCATGAGCGTGGTCACCTCTCTATATTGCCGTTTCCCTAGATCTTTCCTCTGTTTTTCACTGCTCCTCGCTCGCCTGCACAGGTTTGGAGTTCATGGGACAGTCCACCACTCGTTTCGCTCCTTTCTTTCCTCCCATACCTTCTCTGTTCTGCAAGACTCTCTTTCTTCACCAGTCACTCCCCTTCACTGTGAGGTCCCTCAAGGCTCAGTGTTTGCCCCACTCCTGTTTAACGTCTTTCTTGCCCCACTTGCTCTTACTATTCAGCAATTCGGCATTTCTGGCTACTACTACGCTGATGATCTTCTCCTCCTATATCATACTGACTCTCTCAGCCCCTGACCTGTCCCCCCTCAATGCCTGTCTTTCCACTGTCTCTGCCTGGTTGCATACCAACTTCCTCCACTTCAACCCATCCAAGTTTGCAGCCCTCTGATTCTCTCTGAGCTCCCATCCCCCTGACCTTTCCCCCCTGCTATGTTCTACCCCTGTGCCCCTTGTATCCACCCTCCGTTATCTCAGCGTCACCCTGGATTCCTCTCTCAGCTTTCACTCCCACATTTCTCTACTTTCCCGGCGCTCTTTCCTCTACCTGCGCCAGATCCATGACATCCATCCCTTCCTCTTGCAACCTTCCCTTACTACCCTCATGTTGTCCCTTGTCATCTCTAGGCCGGACTATTGTAATGTTGTCTTCACAGGTCTCCCCCAATATCAGCTTTGTCACCTTCAGCTCATTCACAACACTTCCGCCCGCCTTATTATTCACTCCTCCCCCTCAGATCATATCACTCCCCTCCTTCTGCAGCTTCACTGGCTTCCCATCAAATTTCGCTTCATCCATAAGATACTCACCACCACTCAAGGGTACTCCACACTGGCATTCCCCACTATCTTGCTGATCTCATTTACCACCAGCCCTCCCCATGCCCCCCCCCCGTTCCTCCTGTGGGAATCGACTCTTCCTCCCCCCCTGCCCAAGCCCACCCTGAATTCACCCGCCACTCTGCCTATTTTTCCTTGCCCTTGCACTCTGGAACTCACTCCCATCAGCTTTGTGCACTGAGGCCTCATTTCCCCACTTTAAAGCTATGTAGAAGACCCACTTATTTCACTGGGCGTTTGATCACAACCCCCCCCCCCCCCCGACCCCTAGACTCCCCATTGCCAAGTATTCCACTCCTAGTTTCCCCCTTCTGTGCATCGCCACTTCTCTTCTCTTTCTTTTTTCTGTCTGTTCTGCTACTTTCCTATTTGATTGATGGCGTTCCTTTCATCCTTTGTTTCTCTCTGCAGCCACACTGTATGTACAATGCTCTGATGCAATAGTCTGAGCATTATATCAAATGCTCCAATAAAGATAAAGATAGCAGTATCATTTCTGCCAACATGGATGAGCAACATCAAATAATAGTAGACTTCATGAGTCTCATTAAACTCTCCGTAACATTGTGGACTTTGGCACCTGGCAGACAGCACACCTCTCTAGATATAAAATCTGGTCAGCAGATGGAGATCTCAGTACTCCAAGCGCATATCAGTCTCCGTCAGGTCGGAAACCCCAATGCCAAAAACAAAACTAGCCAATAAAGAAGGCAGTAACTGAGCGCCGGGAAACAGGAAGTCCCCTTTGACCTCAGCGTGGCAGCATTGTAAACTTCAGTACAGCTGCCGAAGTGAAGGAAAAAGACGTGCTTTATTTTGGCAGCTGTTAGAAGTGAGCCGGGGCCTCTTCAGCTCTCTCTAAAGCATTTTAGATAGCCACAGGTCTCTTTGGGAAGGGAGGGGGCTTGGACTGGAAATGGGCTGTGGGGGGAGCTAGGATTGGAAATGGGCTGAGTGGAAGGGGGCTTGAACTGGAAATAGTTTATGGGGAGAAGGGCTTGGACTGGAAATGGGATGACTGGGGAGGAGCTATGACTGGAAAAGGGCTGATGGAGGGGCTAGGATAGGACTGGACATGGGCTGATGGTGGGGCAGGGATTGGAAATGAGCTGATGGAGGGGCTAGGATTGGACTAGAAATGGTTGGGGGGCTAGGATTGGAAATGGGCTGATGATGGGGCTAGGATAGGACTGGAAATGGATGGGGGAGCTAGGACTGAAAATGGGCTGATGGTGGGGCTAGGATAGGACTGGAAATGGGCTGATGGTGGGGCTAGGATAGGACTGGAAATGGTCTGATTGGGGGGTTTGGATAGGACTGGAAATGAGCTGATGGAGGGGATTGGAAATGGGCTAATGGGGGACTAGAAGGGAGAGGATGCTGGATGGGGCTGTAACTAGAAGGGAGCTGATGTTGGGGGAGGACAAGAATGGGATGGGGCTGGGAGAGTGAAATGGAGAGGGGAAAAATATTTTGTGGGGGAGGGAAGAAAAATCTACGATTGGCTGGGTATTGGGGAGAGTAAGTGGGGATTGAGGATGGAGGGGTAAAATTTGAGTGGATGAAAAAGGAATAAAGAAAGAGATGGAGGAAAGAGCAAAAGAAGAAAAGGAAGGTATTTTAAAGCAGATGTAGAGAGAGAATGGAAATAAACTAGAAGAGAGAAAAAAGGACAAATGGACAGCAGACAATGGAGATATAGCAGAAGACACGAAGAAACCAGAAGAAAGTGATTGGAGCAATTGCAACTGAAAAATAAAATGCACAAACAACAAAAGGTAGAAGATACTTTTTATTTTGAATTTATTAACTGGAATATGTCAGTTCTGGGAAATGTGCATTTTATCATCTGCATTTTGTTTAGTACAAGTGGAAATTAATTTATAGTTTTATTTCTGCATTGTTGTTGTACATTTCAAGTTTGGCTTTTGGGGTTCCCAGTTTAATTATTGCCACCTTATTTCTGAATTGTGATCCCTTTTTCTTTGGTGATGGTCTGTGTTCTACATGTGTAACCGAGCTGAGGTATTCTGTTTATGTAGTTTATATTTGATAGTGCCACTTGTTCTCTTTCCCCAATACAAGATATATTGGTATTCTCTGAGATGTATTGGTTTAATATTTGCAATGTTGCCTTTTGATAGTTAGGGTATGGTGCTTTGTTAGTCCTGGTAGTGCTGTTATGATATGGTGGGTTTGCTATGGGTTCTAAATGGGCAGTGTTTGTAGTACTTCCTAATGTACCTGGCAGTTGGCACTGGAGTATAGTAATGTAGAAATCCTTTATTTATTTATTTACATATTTACATTCTCTTATATACTGTGCTATTCTGCATCAGTGCGGTTTACATTGAACAAACTGAAATTACATTGAACAGGGCATTATAACTTGGAGATAACTATTTTACAGGGAACATGGGCTATGGAGGGTTAAGTGACTTGCCCAAGACCACAAGGCGCACCTGTGGGGCTAGAAACCCCAGTCCTTCCGGCCCAAGGTTGCTGTCCTCTAGACCTTCCAGCCTGAAGTACCTTGCCCCAACCACTAGGCCACTCCTCCACTTTAGTCTTTATTTATCCATACCCTCATTAAGAGGCATGTTTACGAAACAGTAGTGCTTGTTAACATTATGCAAATATGTATGCAAATGAAGCACCTTATGCAAATGAGGCCCCACACCTAGTCTCTGCACATAGCTCTGCACCCCCTTGGGCTGCCCCTGCCTGACATCCACCTGATAATCCAACAACTAAAGGAATGAGTGGGCAGGCAACCCACAGCTCAAGCTTCTGCTTCTGCCAAAGAGCCCAACTGGACACCTATTGGCTGAGCAACCTGCCCCCCAAGCCTCTCCGCAGGTATATCAAAGAGGAAGGGGGAAGGGGTTGCTGGCTAAGCTTGTGTTCTACAGCCCCAGAATAGCCTGCGGCTTACCTTTACATTATAGCAGAGTTTACAGATCTCTCTAGGACCCACAACCATGAATGATCTACACAGTGAATACTGTTGCTTGTATTTGCTTACATTTGGTCAAAGAACAAGGTACATTTTCATATTTGGGGTATCCTAAAAGCAAAATCCAATCAAGAGTCTTTCTACTTTATAATATATCCGTATTTTAAATTTTCCCTCATGCTAAATGAATAACAACCTTGGCTCTTAAAATCAGTTACAGTATCTACATTTGTTGTTTTGAATATTTGAGATGACACAACAATCTGTGTTGCAAACTAAGAACCTTGCACTAAGAATCTTGCACTCCAAAAGTGGTAGATCTTCTTCTGTAACTAAGTTGTCTGTCCCATTAACTCTCAGAAGTATGGCCACTAACACTACCATTCAAATGGGGACATCCATATTATCTTATCTTGTAATTTGTCATATTCAGTTTCACAATTCTAGTTCATTATTGAATAAATGTCTGGCGCATATTGATGAGCAAACCTATATTTAAAAGAAATCAAGTTACAATTCACTGAACTGAACCACAATTTCTTTTCCTAACAGGACTTAAAATCATACATGTATTTATTTTCACACATGACTCATTTTTTTGGTAAAACCTGATGGCAAGGAAACAAGCAGAGTTCCAAATTCTTCAGGGGCTCATGATTATTATGAAGCTTTATCAGCCTATGATCACATCAACACTAGGTGACTGTCTCTCTTACGGGGCCTGAAAAATTAAATAATGCCCAAAGTTCTTCATTTATTTTTTGAATGAACCATGTATTAATTTTATGGCATGAAGTGATGACTTATTACAGTAATGAGAAGTCCTAAGGAAGCCGTATTTAAAATGTGTTCCCTATAAAAAGGTTTCTTCTTTTTAATCTGGAGCCAGGCAAACACAGAATGATGCCTGATGCTAATTTGCTTTTAAGTCTGAACATGAAAGGCAGTCACAAGTGACCATCAGTGACTTTACTCCACTATGCATAGTGTACCCTGAAGGAGAGCATGTACCATTACCCATCAGAACTCTCACAAATTTATAGAATTTGAGCCTCCTCCATGTGAACATAACAGAAAAAAATACTGTCCTTAGGAAGAATAAGGAAATCGGCATCTTTTGGTAGTGAACATACCTATGAGATTTTTTCTTCAGTGGATATAATACAATATTCTTTTTATATACGTCTTATAGTGCTAGATCTATTAAACATTTTTCCCATAAATAGCAAGGGAGAAACAATTTAGTACATGTGGTTTATGGAAATCAAAAGTACAGTTGTGGTCAACATTATTGGCACCCTTGCATCTTAGGTATGTTGTGTACAATATCTTTAGAAACAATTGGAAATATTCCAACTGCGTGTCATCATAATATTTTAATAGTATGTTCAAAGATATACAGCAAAGAAAGACATAGTGCAACTTAGACATAGTAATTTCTGAGGAAACAAATGACCTGGACAGGATTAATGATACCCTTCACTAATATTTGGTTGTACAACCCTTAACTGATGACAGCTTGCAAACGTTTCTTGTAGCCATCTATAAGTTTCTTACCTCTATCTGCAGGTAGTTTCTCCCACTCAACTGCGATTTGTTCCATTTCATTTATGTTTCCAGGATTCCTTTTACCAATGGCAGATTTCAACTCTTTCCAAAAGTTCTCAATTGGATAGAGATCAGGACTCATTGCTGGCCAGTTTAAAACAGTCCATTTGCTCCTTTTTAACCATTCTTTTGTACTTTTGATTGTATGTTTTGGATCATTGTCCTCTTAGAGAACCCATGACCTTCGACCCAGACCTAGCTTTCACATACTAGCTAGCGCATTTCACTCCAAAATACCTTGGTAGTCTTCTGACGTCATGATTCCTTTAATACATTCCAGGCCTCCAGTTCCTGAGGCAGCAAAACAGCCCCACAACATCAAAGAATCTCCACTATATTTAACTGTAGGAAGGGTGTTTTTTCCTTATAAGCTTCATTTCTTTGCCTGTAAATGTAATGCTGGTCTGCATTGCCAAAGAGCTCATCTGTCCACAGAACATTTTCCAGGATTGTGGTTTCTCAAGGTGGGTTTGGGCAAAGATCAGATGTGCCTTTTTATGTTTATGTTTATGTTTATTAAAACTTTATATACCGCCCAATACGGGATTGGAAAAGTAGTCCTGTCTGTCTTTGAGCAGTGGGGTCCTCCTTGGCCTTCGGCTATGAAGTCCTTCTTTGTTTAGTGTGTGGCGTATGGTGCGGGTTGAAACCACCACTCCAGATTGCTCTAGGTCAGCCTTAAGCTCTGTGGTTGTTATTGGTGGCTGTGTGTTCCAACAGTTCGCAGTAACCTTCAAAGACTTCTTGAATTAATTTCCCTATTCCCACCACATCCTGGGAGGTTCTTTCCATGAGCCAAAAACCTCTTAATAACATTGCGAACTATAGACACAGGAATCCCAAGGTCTTTGGAAATAACTTTATACCCCTTTGTAGATTGATGTTTGGTGATAATGGTTAGTCTGATGGTCTCAGGCCGCCATTATGAAAATGGAACAGGGAGTGAATGTGGCCATTTTAAACATTAGAGCCATCATTCATTGCTTGAATCAAGTCATGTGAGTACTGACAATTGATCACAGGTGCATCTAATTTTACTGCAATGGGAATGTGGTGGTTCTGTTCAAACTGATTTGAATTGTTTATAAGGATGCAATAATCATGTCTTGGCAATGTCACAGTTTTTATACTATTTCCTACTGTTTCCTGTTTTAATTGGTCTTGTTTTATTGGATTCTTTTATGTGTCAAATGTGTATGCATATAAAGTCCAAAGCCATTTCACTGGCCATTTTTTAGGAGGTACTGGACATTAAGTGGTTGAGCTGCAAGGGTACCAATAATGGTATCCACAACTGTATAAGATTTGAAAAAAATTATTAACTTACAGGGGATAATTTTATAACTTTCTGCATTAGTGAAAAGAATGTGTGTAGTTTATGTGAAGGCCAATTTTAGTTATGTTATATTCTTATATGACCTACCATATTGGATCATATCATAGGTCCATCAAGCCCAGTATTCTATTTCCAACAGTGGCCAATAAAGGTCACAAATACTTGTCAGATTCCCAAAAGATATACAGATTCTATGCTGCTTGTCACAGGAGTAAGCAGTGGATTTCCCTGGTTCAGTTTAATAATGGTTTATGGACTTCTCTTCCAGGAGATCATCCAAACCTCTCCTAAATCCAGCTACATTAACAGTTTTTGAAACATTCTCTGGTGACGAATTTGAGTTTGATTATGCAGTGACTAAAAAAATATTTTCTCCAATTAGTTCTAAATGTGCTACATTGTAGCTTCATTGCATATCCCCTAGTCTTTCTACTTTTTGAAGGAGTAAAAAAATAATCTACATTTACCTGTTCCAGTGCATTCGTTTTTTTATAGACCTCTATCATATCTCCCCTCAGCCATCTTTTATCACAGAGTTCTAACTTTTTAAGCCTTTCTTCATAGGGACATCCTTCCATCCCCTTTACCATTTTGGTCACTCTTCTCTGAACCTTTTCTAATTCTGCTATATCCTTTTTAAGATTTCACAGCCAAAATTGCCCACAATATTCAAGGTGTGGTCATCATGCCATGGAACAATATAGAGGCATAATTTCCTTGATTTTGTTCTCCATTCCTTTCTTATGATTCCTAGCATTCTATTTGCTTTCTTGGCCACCGCTGCACACTGGGTAGAAGGTTTCAATGTATTATCCACAGTGAGATTTAGATCCTTTTCCTGAGTGGTGATTCCTAAAGTGAAACTTTGCATCATGTAACTGTAGTTTGAATGATATATAACTTTGAACTTGTACACATTAAATTTCATCTGCCATTTGGATGTCGGGTCTCCCAGTTTCTCAAGGTCCTCTTGCAATTTTTCACAATCCTCTTGTGTTTTAACAACTTTGAATAATTTTGTGTCAACTGCAGATTTGATCACCTCACTCATTATTCCCATTTCCAGGTTATTTATGAATATGTTAAAAAGCAGGGTGCCCAGCAGAGATCCTTGGGTACTCCACTATTCACCTTTCTCCATTGAGAAAATTGCCCATTTCGCCCTACTCTGCTCCACAATAGTACACTGCCTCCTATCCCATGACTTTTTAATTTCCCCAAGAGTCAATCATGGGGGACCTTGTCAAAAGCTTTCTTAAAATCCAGATACACTATATCAACCGGCTCACCTTTATCGACCTGTTTGTTCACACCTTCAAAAAAAATATGGAGATTAGTGAGATTGGACTTTCCTTGGCTGATTCTATGTTGGTTTTCTCCCATTAAACTATGACTATCTACATTTAGTGATTTTATACTTTATAATGGTTTCTACCATTTTGCCTGGTACTGACATAAGGCTCACTGGTCTGTAGTTTCCCAGATCACCCTGGAACCCTTTTTAAAAGTTGGTGTTACACTGGCCACTCTCCAATCTTCAGATGATTTTAATGATAGTTCACAGATTGCTAAAAGTAAATCTGCAATCTCATCTTTCAATTCTTTCAGAATCCTGGGATGTATGCCATCCATTCCAGATGATTTGCTACTCTTTAGTTTACTAAATAGCTATATTACATCTTTCTGATTTATCAAGATTTGTTTCAATTCCTCGGATACATCACTTCTAAATATCATTTCTGGTATCGGTAAGTTTCCTTTATCATCTTCAGTAAAGACTGAAGCAAAAAATTCAGTCAGTCTTTGTGGCCTTGTCCTCTCTTAGTGCCCTTTGTCCTCTTTAATGGTCCAACTGACTCTCTCACAGGTGTTTTGCTATGAAACCAGTGGGGAAACAAGTGGTGATGTCTTCATCTTCATTGGTGTTTAATTTATCTCTCTGGTAAGTCATGGTTTATCTTTTGTCCCCAGCTGTATTTTTGATCAGTTTAATACTCATGTATGCTTACAGAAGTTTTTTAGATGACTTTGTCTTTGTATTTTCAGGATCAGCTGGGAGATTCAACAGAATTAGCATGATTCTCCCCCCTGATTCCAATTGGGTCTATTGATGCTAATGTTCAAGCTTTTATTAAAATGGTTTTGTTGGATGTGCAAGAGTTATCTTTGCATCCTCTGTATCATAATATTTCTTTGGAGGAAAGGGAAGCTTTATAATCTTTAACGATGGACCCCTCGTTGGTTATCAGACCAGTGGATAAAGGAGGGGGTATTGTTATCCTCAATAAGAAAGATTATGATGCAGAGGTATATGCACAATTAGGAGATTATCATTGTTATTGTTTATCATCATCTGATCCCATTAGTGGCATTCAAGCTGAAATGTTTGTTTTGGAATCATCATTAGATCAGGGACTTATTTCAGATTGCTTATTTTGATTTTTGTGAACACTATATCCAAAGATTCTGAGTTTTTATGTGGTCCCATAAATCCACAAGAATCCATCACGACCTTCAGGCAGTTGGTGGTTACTGTATGGAACAATGATGACATAATGTGAATGGTTTGGCACATTTTAAGAGGCCAGCAAATCCATCAATTGAGTTCCTGTAATGCTAAAAAGAAGGGTTTCTCATATGAAAGATCTATATGAGATATTGTTTTGTAAGGAGGTCTACCAGCAGAGGCCGTTTAAAGGGTCCATTTTTTTCTGAATTTTGTAAGTTTATTTTTGGTTCCATTTTTGGGTGGTGTTGAAGATGCCCTTCCATAACTCTCAACTTAAGCATCTCTTCCAGCAAGTTGGTGATGGCCTTACCGGGCCTCTAGAATCTGATAGGGTCATTGCTGGATAACTATCCCAGGGTTAGTAAAGATATCATGACAAATGAGGTGGGTTCGTCCCGGGTGGGTGGAGTACACTTTTAGGTTCCAGTGGATCAAACCTTTTAGATCTCTTCTCTGGGCAGCAGAAAGCTGGTCTCCAATTGGGACTTCAGCTAGATCCGATGGGGCAAAAATTTCTGGTCCAAAATCATCTCCATATACCATCATAGCTATCACTGGAGTCCACTTTTTCAATAGGTTAATATGGTAAATTTTGGCTTTCTTTCATTTATCTGTCTGGGCAATCTTGTCGTTAACAGGCCCTACTTTCTCTTCGATCTCATAGGGTCCCTGCCATTTACAGAGCAATTTGCTCTTGGATGAGGGCAGAAAAACTAAAACTCTGTCTCCCGGTTGGAAGGTGTGGTGTACAGCTGCCCCATTGTAGCCCCTGACCTGCTAAACTTGGGCTTTTTCCAGACTGAATTTGGCCACCTCTCTCTCTTTCCTAAGCTGATCTTGCATTTGCATAACATACTCCACCAAATTACGCCAGACATTGGGTGGTTCTTCCCGAGTTTCCCTTACCTCGTCTAATATGCCTCTTGGCCGTCTTCTGAATAGCAATTCAAAAGAAGAAAACAACATGGAACTCTGAGGTACCTCACAGATGGAAAATATTAAATAGGGTAGAAGAATGTCCCATTTCTTCCCGTCCTCCTTCACAAACTCTTTTAACATCTGTTTCAGAGTTTTTTTGAATCGCTTAAAGAGGTCATCCATCTGTGGTTGATATACTGATATTCGCAGCATCTTGATCTTTACAAAGGCACACACTTGCTTCATCACCTTGATTCAGTGGGTGTTCCTTGATTTGTGAGGATCTCATTAGGTAGTCCCACCAGTGAGAATATCTCCCAGAGGGCATTTGTGTTCATAGTAGTCTTCATATTCCTTAGAGCAATGGCCTCCAGGTATCGGGTAGCATAGTCCAGTATGACTAAAAAGAAATCAGACAACACATTGCTCTTGGCAGAATGGCTATGAAAGACCTAGATAAGATTCTCAAGAGCAGAGATGTCTCTCTCCATACAAAGATTCGACTTGTTCAAGCCATAGTATTTTCAATAACATCATATGGATGTGAAAGCTGGACAGTGGAAAAAGATTGATGCCTTTGAATTATGGTGCTGGCGGCGAATACTGTGTATACCATGGACTGCCCGAAGAACAAACCAGTCGGTACTAGAGGAGATCAAACCTAAGCTTTCTTTAGAAGCTCAGATGACAAGACTTCGACTTTCATACTTTGGACACATCATGCGAAGAGAGAGATCATTAGAGAAAGACATCATGCTTGGCAAGATAGAAGGTCAGTGCAAAAGAGGAAGGCCAGCAATGAGATGGATCGATATAATAACAGCAGCTACGGGTACCAGTCTGTCAACAATGAGCCGCCTGACTCAAGACCGAACACAATTTAGGATAGCTATCCAGAGGGTTGCCATGAGTTGACACCGACTCGACAGCACTTAACAAGAACAACAACAGCACAAAATAGGGAAAGGTTTTTACAGGGGATGCTCTGTTACCTACTGGAACCTCATCCACCTCCAAAACCCACTCTCGGGCATGTTTAAGGGACTCATCCTCTTGCTTGAGCCTTCCTAAAGCTCCCTGTGTCCTCCCCCAATCTGAGAAGGGGACAGTTGTGTTTGAGTCACTACCGCTGAGCCTTGAGCTATCCCCAGAGGGTTTCTTCCCTAGGTTCTCCCACCCCGGATCCCTCCCCCATAGCTGCCCCCAGATTCTGTTGGTAGCATAACTTTTCTTGCCAACACTGACTCTGGGACTTAGCAGACTTGACATATAGATCTGAGTCTTCCAGGGGGAAGATCTTTGGGAACTCTTCCTGGTCCGACTTAACCAAGCCTTCAGTTAGCTGAGTCCATATCGCTCTGCAATTTGGGTAGGCTTGGCTGATCACCACTGGATAGTAGCCAGGGCAGCACCACAACCTCAAATGTGACTTGCCCTGCTGGAGTCTTAAATGAGATCTGTGCCATTGGATATTGCCTCTGGTGGCCACACACACAGGCCAGTGCTACTGTCTTTGCATAAAGTTGAAACTGGGTTATGGTTTCCCAGTGAATAAGGGTTCACACACTTCCAAATTCTATCAAGGCATGGAGGCGGGTCCCACTGAAATCACAAAGTTCTATGCTCCTGTGTGGGGAGTGTCCACAAAAGAACAGATGTGAGGGATTGTTAGGCTGACATCCATGGGTTCCTCTGCTCCCAGGGGACATTCCTGAGCAAAGTGTACCCGGGCTCCACATCTAAAAATAAGTAAAGAGGTCACGGCTGGGGCCAAGCCCTTGCCTAGGAGGTGATTTTGGGGGTCTGAAAATGGGAACCAACATTCATTCCATCTTCCCCTTCTGTCCTCCTGGGCTAACATGTGACTTCTCCTTCTCACTGTCCACTTCAGTCACCGGCTGGGCTTCATGATACCCTTCAGATATTTCTAGTGCAATTTCCAGTGTAACATTGAGGTGCTGACGTACCCGCTGTTTCATAGGGGTAGTCAAGCCCTCCTAAACTGCTCCAATAGCAATACCTTGGCTACTCCAGCTCAGTCCTTCCCTCCGGTTGCAGCCACTTTCAAGTGAGATCCTTCAGCCAATCGAGGAACCTCCAAGGGTTCTCTTTTATCTGGACCCCCCCTTTCTGAATTGTTGGCGATAGACCTCTGGTGTACAGCCAGTCTGTTCCAATATAACATCCTTGACAGTTGCATATGTAGCTCACCCATCAGGGTTGGCATCCTAGAATGCGGCCTGACTGCTACCCGTCAGCAGATTTCCCAAGTAAATAGTCCATGTTGCCTCTGGCCACCCGGTCATGCGAGCAGTTTATTCAAACTTTACCAAAAATTGATCAAGTTCATCGTCTGCCATATGCTGGAGGGTGGAGTAGCAACCTCTGTAGGGCTTGAATCTACTGAGCCAGGGAACTCCTCTATAATTCCCCTTGCACCTGTATAAGATTTTGTAGCTGTTGCTGACATTATTGTTGCTGCTCTTGATGATGTGAGTATTGCTGTTGCCCTTCTAGCAGGGCTTGTTGAAACTGTTGCTGATATTCTGCCAGAATCTGGAGGAGCCATTCCATCCTGGCTGGTCATTGTTTTCTTGCATTACCACCATAGCTTCCTCTTCTGCAGCTGAGTTAACCCTGCAGTATTCCAGCTCCAACAACATTTAGTGACCTCTAGTGGCCAAAACAAAGCCTGCTTGTCTGGCACTAACTAAACCTTCTTAAAGCTCCCTAATTATGGCAAAGCTAACCCTCTTAGCCCACACAAACAAAACTCCTGAACTTCTGTAGATAACTAGCCTAGGATCGTGGATTTGTCCTCAGTCATATGGTAGAGAAAATCCCCAAGGTGCTACCATATGTGGGTAGCATGACATGCGGTGGGAAGGAGTTTTCTTTTAAAACACCAAATAGACAACAGTGCAGGGAAAACAAAACGTGATTTTATTCCGATTACGTTTGTTAAACCTTCACAAAGCTGGTCTCCTGGCCCTTCTTCCAGCCCAGCTTGCCTTGAAAGGACACTGTCCTCCATAGGGCCTCTCTCCTTCTTGCAGCCTGCTGGGTTTTTTACCTCTTCCTATGAGCCACACCCTCCCAGCCCTGAATTCTGGGCTTCAGGCTCTCTTAAAGGGGCCTGTTGATGATCCCTCTGGAGAGGGATGGGCAACACTTTATAGATTCCATCAGAAGCACAAACATGGCAACCAGGAAGGAGATAAATTTCTGAGGCTGAGAGTAACTTCACGTTATGCCCAGTGCTCTCTGAGGGTGCTTTCTATTGCCTGAGTGGGCAAAAGCTAGACCATGCTGCTGTACAGAGGATCTGTAGGTCAATCCAGATAACTCTGACAAGGTAAGCAGAAATCAATTGCCCATGCACCTACTCCAAAATCTGGTAGAAACCAATACAGCAGAAGGATGACACCTATGGGGATAAGCGCCTAAGCATTTAACAGCCAGAAATGCTCGCCATCCTGCAAGAGATCCCCCACACACACAATAATAGTGTCATGCAGTCTCATTGTCTTTAAGACATTAGGTTGCCTATGCTGTACAGGCAACCCATGTGATCAGAAAGCAGGGTATTCTAGGTGCTTTTCACACCTCCTATCTGCCCTCCTCCTCTCATTCCCCTTCCTCTTCTTCCCACACCATTACCAACTCCACCTATAGCTCCTTACCCTTAACCTTACTCTTGGCCCCAGCTTGGGGGTCCTCAGTACCAGGCCTCTCTCTTTTGCCTTTGGCACAACCCAGAGTGAGTCGATGCTTGCAGGGGTGCAATGTGTATGCCCCCTGGCCCTGCTGTTTGCCATCCTCTCCTGGCTTCACATCAGGGATGTGCCCACATCAAGAGAGCCTTCCTCTGCTTCCCTGTCCTCCTCCAATGTGGCTTATAGACAGCTGCTGCTTGTTGGTGGTGTCATGGGTAGCTGTCAGCCTTAATGTCACTGGAAGCAGTGGTGGTGGGGGCATCCATGGTGCTGCTGCTGCATCTGGAGAACAGAAGGGTCATGCTTACTGCTGTGATATGTGCTGATATGTCACAGGGATATACATATGACAGTTGTGTCCGCAATGGGCCTCCTTCATAAATTCACATGTATCTTGCCTGTTCCTGACCTTTCCATGTGTGGCCTTCTGCTATACACCTTTGTGCAGAGGTGCAGCTAGTCCACTATTGTGCATACTGTGCACTGTGAAAGGGTATCTCAGAGGTGCTACCCAGATGACCATTGCTTGGGCCACTTAGGGTGCACCATCTGCATGCTTCTGTGTTATGCATATGGAAGCTACCTCATTGAGTCCATGGCTTTATCCCTTGCAACAGTGCCTAGAGCAGCGATGGCGAACCTATGGCACGCGTGCCAGCTGTGGCACGCGAAGGCCTTGCAGCTGGCACGCGGGAAGGTCGCACATTAAAAAAAAAAAAAAAGCTGCCCGCTGCCGCCGCGGCGGCATGGAGTGTCCCGCGGGGCTCCCTCTGCCCGGCGGGACTCTCCCGGCGCTGCTCAGCCCCTCTCTGCCGGCTTGCAGAGACGCGAAGGGAGAGTCTCCCTCGCGTCTCTGTTAAGCCCGCAGGAGCTGATGGGAAATTTCCCATCTGCCCCTGCGGGCTTAAGAGAGACGCGAGGGAGACTCTCTCTCCCTTCGCATCTCTGCACGCCGGCAGAGAGGGGCTGAGCAGCGCCGGGAGAGTCCCGCCGGGCAGAGGGAGCCCCGCGGGACACTCCATGCCGCCGCGGCGGCAGCGGGCAGCTTTTTTTTTTTTTTATTGCCATGAGCCGAGGGAGGGGGGTTAAGACTGGCAATGGGCTAGGGAGGGAGAGAGGGGGGTTAAGACTGGCAATGGGCTAGGGAGGGAGGGGGGTTAAGACTGGCAATGGGCTAGGGAGGGAGGGAGGTTAAGACTGGCAATGGGCTAGGGAGGGAGGGGGGTTGAGACTGGCAATAGGCTAGGGAGGGAGGGAGGGAGGGGGTTGAGACTGGCAATGGGCTAGGGAGGGAGGGGGTTGAGACTGGCAATGGGCTAGGGAGGGAGGGAGGGGGTTGAGACTGGCAATGGGCTAGGGAGGGAGGGAGGGAGGTTAAGACTGGCAATGGGCTAGGGAGGGAGGGAGGTTAAGACTGGCAATGGGCTAGGGAGGGGGGGAGGGGGGTTGAGACTGGCAATGGGCTAGGGAGGGAGGGGGGTTGAGACTGGCAATGGGCTAGGGAGGGAGGTAGGGAGGGAGGGGGGTTGAGACTGGCAATGGGATAGTGAGGGGGTGTTAAGACTGGCAGTGGGCTGGGGAGGGGGTTAAGACGCAGTGGGCTATGGGGGGGAGTTAAGACTAGCAATGGGCTGTGGGCTGATGAGGGCTGGCAATGGGCTATGAGCTGATGAGGGCTGTCTGGAAATGGGGTGATGGGGGGGTTAGGACTGGTAATGGGCTATGGGGGGGTTAAGACTGGTAGTGGGCTGATGGGGGGGTTAGGACTGGTAATGGGCTATGGGGGGGTTAAGACTGGTAGTGGGCTGATGGGGGTGTAGGACTGATAATGGGTTATGGGGGGGGGGCTAGGACAGGAAATGGGCTGATGGGGAGGGGTTAGGACTTGAGGTGGGCTGATGTGGTTAGGACTGGTAATGGGCTGTGGGCTGATGGGGGGGTTTAGGACTGGCAATGGGCTATGGGGGGCTGACTGGAAATGGGCTGATGGGGGGTTAGGACTGGTAAAGGGTTATAGGGGGGGGCTTAAACTGAAAATGGGGTGATGGGGGTTAGGACTGGAAGTTGATTGACGGGGGGCTAGGACTGGTAATGGGTTGGGGTGTTGCTAGGACTGGAAATGGGCTGAGTGGAAGGGGAGGCTTGAACTGCAAATAGCTGATGGGGAGGGGGCTTGGAATGGAAATGGGCTGTGAGGGAAGGGAGCTAGGACTGAAAATGGGCTGATGGAAAAGCTAGGATAGGACTGGAAATGGGCTGTTGGGGGGAGCTAAGATTGGAAATGGGCTGTGGTGGGGGCTTGAATTGAAATGGACTCATGGAGGGGCTAGAACTGGAAGTAGGCTCATGGGGGGGCTTGGACTGGAATTGGGCTGAGTGGAGGGGAGCTATGATTTGACATGGGCTGATGGTGGGGCTAGGAAATGAGTAGAAATGGGCTGATGGGGGGGCTAGGATTGAAAATGAGCTGATGAAGGGACTTGGACTGGAAATGGGCTGATGCAGGGACTAGAAGGGAATGGATGCTGGGTGAGACTGGAACTAGAAGGGAGCTGATGTTGGGGGAGGATTAGAATGGGATGGGGCTGGGAGAGTAAAATGGAGAGGGGAAAAATATTTTGTGTAGGAGGGATGAAAAATCTACAATTGGCCAGGTATTGGGAGAGTAATTGGGGATTGAGGATGGAGGGGTAAAATTTGTGTGGATGAAATAGGAATGAGGAAAGAGCAAAAGGAGAAAGATTAGTATGTTAAAGCAGATGTAGAGAGAGAGAGAGAATGTAAAAAAAACTAGAAGAGAGAAGAAAGGACAAATGGACAGCAGACGATGGAGAGTTAGCAGAAAACATGAAGAAACCAGAAGAAGGTGGCTGGACCAATTGCAACTGAAAAAAAAATGCACAAAAGGTAGAAAGATATCTCTTTATTTTGAATTTATTAACTGGAATATGTCAGCTCTGGGAAATGTGCATCATTAACATCTGCGCTTTGTTTGGTACAAGAGGAAATTCCTATTTGACGTTGCCACTTGTTCTCTTTCCCCAGTATTCTCTGAAATGTATTGGTTTAATATTTGCAGTGTTGCCTTTTGATAGGTAGGGTATGGTGCTTTGTGAGTCCTGGTAATGCTGTCAGGATACGGCGGGTTTTGCTATGGGTTCTAAATGGGCAGCGTTTGTAGTAGTTCCTAATGTGCCTGGCGGTTGGCACTGGATTATAGTAATGTAGAAATCTTTTAGTCTTTCTTTATCCATACACTCATTAAGACACATGTTTACTAAAAGTTAGTGTATGGTAACATTATGCAAATATTTATGCAAATAAGACCACTTATGCAAATGACGTGCTGGCACTTTGAGGAAATTCTTTGGTTTTGTGCGGCAGTTTGGGCACTCGGGCTCAAAAAGGTTAGCCATCACTGGCCTAGAGGTTGTGCTTCCTGCCTCCATTGCGAACCTCTGCTGTCACATTGTTCCACATGTTACTACTGGCATTGAATATCCGGGATTAAACTTCAGTGGCGGTGATGGTTAGCAGTTTTATAAGTGCTAGCCACCACTGTTGAATAGTGCCCCCCTCCCCCACCCAAAGAAGATTGGATCTAGATTCTTTAAAAGGTTGTGGCTATAGAGAGAGCCACAAAAAAAACATTAAGCTGCTCTTGCTATAAAACCTGGATAAATGGACTAAATACTCAGGTTAACCCTTCTCTGCCACATAGTGCCTCCATGAAATAGATAGAAACCATTTTCCAGAACTTAAGAACTGCTCATGCTCTCTTGGTTGACAGAAGTAGTTTTTCACACTTGACTGCATATATAATTACAGTCTGAAACAATGTTATTTTACTTGCAGAAGTATTACATTTTAATTCCTTATTTGTTGATGTCAGAAAATCTGCTTATGACAAGCCAACAGATACAAAGTAACGATTATCCTAAAGCCTGTATATATAACTCATCAGAAATTCTGCACCACAAAGTACTGTTTTGATGAGGAGATCAAGGGAATTTAATTTGCAAAACCATAACTAATGTTGTGCATTAGTTTTCATGCAAATGGTAAAATGTGATGAATGGGGTCATTCAATTAATTTTGTTGCTGCTAACCAAATGAATTTGATTGCAAACTTGAACAAACCACCATTCTTTTTGTTTGTCTTTGTCATAGAGTCAGCCACCAGAATAGTCACAGTGGAGCCACTCTGGGAATAGGAGAATGGGAAAAGCCAGAAGCACGAGGCACTTAAATCAATCATGTTGAAATGCTTTAACAAGCAGCCAATCAAGCCTATGCTTACCTGACATCCAAATCCTATGAGTGATGATGTCACAGCTAGGCTGGAAGGCAGCGCATGGTATCAAGGCAGAGGACCATTTTCCCTGAGGCTTTCAGAGAGAGAGGGAATCCTATGCTGATTTGTTTCAAATGCTTCAGCAAAAAATGGCAAAACATTAAACTAAGAAAAATCATCCAGAGAACACAAAGAGCATACATCTTCATTATAAGTTTTGCGGGGTTGCTGATTGTTAGACGGAAATAAGAATGCTTATTTTCTGCAAACTAGGACAATCAGAACATTGACAGGGAGGAACATTGAAAGAGAAAGGACAAATGAGTGACACACACATCTGATAGAGGTTGGTGTGCACAGACCAGGAGAGGGACCTCGAAGAGCTAGTGTCTCAGGATCTCAAGGTGGTAAAACAGTGCAACAAGGCAGTAGCCAAAGCCAGAAGGATGCTGGGCTGCATACAGAGTGCAATAATCAACAAAAAGGAGCTATTAATGCCCCTGTACAAGTCATTGCTGAGGCCTCATTTGGAGTATTGTGTTCAGTTCTGGAGACCATGGGGCTTGTTTACAAAGCCGCGGTAGCAGTTCGCGATCGTTATCGGAGCCGCGGCCCCATTGATTTCAAAGGGGCCGCGGCTCCGATAACGATCGCGAATCGCTACCGTGGCTTTGTAAACAAGCCCCCATATCTCACAAAGGCTATAAAAAGACTTGAGGTTCAGAGGAAGGTGACCAAAATGATTTGGAGCCTGCACCAGGAAGACGTATGAGAAGACACTTGAAGACCTAAATATGTATACCCTAGAGGAGAAGAGGGACAAGGGAGATATGATGTAAATGTAATGTTTTTCTTCAAGTCAATGCTGACTCCAGATGACCCTGCAGCTCATGGGTTTTCTTGGCAGTGTGATAGGAAGTAGATTGCCAGGCCTTTCTTCTGAGGTAATGGAGGGTTAAGTGATTTGCCCAAGGCCACAAGGAGTTCTGGTGAGACTTGCACCCTTGTCTCTTGGTTATCAAGCCAGTGCTCTAACCATTATGCTACTACTCCATACAAGAATTTAAATACTTAAAGGGTATCAATGAACAAACAAGCCTTTTCAAACAAGGGAAAGCTATAAAACTAGAGGGCATACAATGAAGCTGCAAGGCAGTAAACTTCAAAACAACATCAGGAAATACTTTTTCACTGATACACTGATGGAATGCCCTCCCGATGACATGGGGCAGACCTAGTGGATCCCCATATAGCAAGAGAATGAAATCGAAGCAAACAAATATCTTTTATACTTCAATAAATAGAGGAGGCTGACCTGCACTAAGCAGCAGGTACAACCCTAAACATAGGCATGGAGGGGGGTGACCGGCATGGAGCTGCAGTTACAACCACTCTAGCCATCTATCTCCAGGAACAAGCAGGAATGAGTCTTCACATATGAGTACGTCGGTACCGACGGAGTCTGCGCGGGAACGCTTCCCAGCGTCCAATCAGAATGATTTTGGAAGCATCCCAACACGCCTGCGTGCTGCCTTCCCGCCTTCCCAACTGCCTCTCCTCAGTTTTCGTTTTTCCGCGGAGCCGGCAGGACGTCCTCCTGTCACCGCAGAAAATTCTTTTATTTTTTTGTTTTCTTGTGGTCGCGGCTGCCTTCCCCGACGCCACCGGTACCGCCGGTGTTTCTCTTCTTTTTTCTTGTAAAATTTTCCTTTTTAAGGAATATTTTTTCCTTGTTAGTGCCTCACGGTTTTTTTAGGCCTGCTAGGCCTACTCACTTTCCTTCATGGAACCGCCAGCCACTATTCCCAAGAAATGCACAAACTGTGGCGGTACAAAATTAATTTTAGACACTCATAATTGGTGTCTAACCTGTTTGGGTCCTGACCATTTTCCTCTGGAGTGTCCCTCCTACAATAGTATTGTGGGAGGAAGTCTTCAGCATCGGGTTTCCCTCGATACGCGGTCCCCATCCAATTTCAGGGCACCGACCACTTCTTCTTCTACACGGGATCAGGTAACCCAAAAACAGTCTTTTAAGACTAGCCAGTCCTCGAGTGGTAGATCTCATGCACAGCATAGAGATGCCTCTGGCCTTGCCCTCGAGAACACACTGGCTTTAAAACCCCGGTGGGAGTCTTCGGCCTCCAAAGCCTGTGTGGGGTTTCAGGTTGTTCCTGAGGTTCACCCCTCACAGAACATACCTGAGCCATGCTCGGTGGTGGCATCCGCTTCGAGCAGTACCGATACCCCAGCATCGGCAATGGTGTTGGATGAAACATTCCTCACCAAGGATCGTAGTCTGGCGTCCTTGGTTCCTTTGGGGCCGTTGGATACGCTGCAGACCAACCTCCCGGTATCGATCCCGGTACCGATACTAGTACCGATGTCGGTACCCTCCAGATGTGCATCGATAGACTCTCTTCCTTCGATGCCGAGTCTGGAATCGATCTCCAGTCTGGATGACTGGGTACTGACTCGCCTTGGTACCGACAACAGATGGTACCGAAGGCACGGTTCCGATGATCCATGTCCGGCACTCTCAGTTTCTTCAATACCGTTAGAGTTGTCACCGGCTGGCCTTCATCCACCGGTATCGGATATGGTGCCGGAGTCGGTACCGGTATCCACATTACCATTGCTGTCGGTGCCTTCCATGCTTCTCTCATCAGGCTCGCTTCCCTCATACCAAGTTTGGAATCGATCCCTAGCATGGACGATGTGCTACTGACTGTTGCTGGTCCCGACCTCCTGTGGTACCGGCGACCATCCTCTAAGGACCACCATTCAGGATCTTATATTCCTATAAAGTTGGATAGATCCCTCGGTGCCAATGCTAGTTCTTCAATCCAAAAAAGTAATATCATTCAAATTTACCATTGTAAAGGATCAGGAACAATCAAAGAGGTCTCAGTATAAAAGAACACTGCCGTATTGAGGCTCGCACCTGCTTACAGCAATCGTGTTGTATCACATCAATGACCTCAATAGAAACACTTTAAGAATGAGCTCCAGTCCTTATGGGGTAACACCAAAAAATGAATAATAATGTATACTCAGCTTCCAAAAGGACTGACTCTTCTGATTACATTATGATCCCAATGTACAGCCCCGGTACCAGTCGGACGTTTCAGAACGATTTCTTCAGGGGACCGTTAAAATACTACAAAAAAACAAACAAAAACAAACAAACCCTCACCTTTACAAGAAAAATAGTTTAACAAGCACAAGTTTGTGTCCATTTAACAAGTTTGTGCTTGTTAAACTATTTTTCTTGTAAAGGTAAGGGTTTATTGTTTGTTTTTTTGTAGTATTTTAACGGTCCCCTGAAGAAATCGTTCTGAAACGTCCGACTGTTACTGGGGCTGTACATTGGGATCATAATGTAATCAGAAGAGTCAGTCCTTTTGGAAGCTGAGTATACATTATTATTCATTTTTTGGTGTTACCCCATAAGGACTGGAGCTCATTCTTAAAGTGTTTCTATTGAGGTCATTGATGTGATACAACACGATTGCTGTAAGCAGGTGCGAGCCTCAATACGGCAGTGTTCTTTTATACTGAGACCTCTTTGGTTGTTCCTGATCCTTTACAACGGTGAATTTGAACGATATTACTTTTTTGGATTCGACTGCTTATCTATCGTTCTTAAGTATTCGTGACCAATTGACTTTTTTGTGAATACACAACAATGCTAGTTCTTCAGCAGATCTAGCCTGTCCAAAAGAATTTCCCTCTGGGGATTTTTCTTTTCAAGCTTTTCTCCTGGATATGGCAAAATCACTTGCCATTTCTGTACCTGGACAGGATCCTACACAAGGGAATACAGAATCCCTGTATATTCCTGGGAGAGCAAAGGAGAACATCATGCTTCCTTTGCATCATTCCTTGCAGGATCTCCTTCTACGAATGTGGGAAGCTCCTTTAACGGTACCCCCATCTTCCAGGGCAACTGATCTTCTATATCAGGTGCCCCCCTCTCCAGGTTTTCAGAGGACTCAACTTCCTCATCATTCCATTGTTGTAGAATTAGCAATGAGGCGGGTGAAGAGTACTAAAAAGCACTCTTCTTATCCGCCAGGTCGTGAGTCTAAGGGGCTTGTTTACAAAGCTGCGGTAGCGGTTCGCGATCGTTATCGGAGCCGCGACCCCATTGATTTCAATGGGGCCGCGGCTCCGATAACGACCGCGAACCGCTACCGCGGCTTTGTAAACAAGCCCCTAAGACTTTAGATGCCTTTGGACGCCAAACCTTCCAGGCATCCATGCTTTCAGCAAGAATTCTCTCATATATTTTCTATATGGGTTTATCTCTTGAAGAGGTCACAAAGAAATTACTATTTTTGACTCCTTTTCTTCAAGAGCCCAAAAATGCAGACTATTCCTCACTGGTTAGTCATGCTCAAAATATCTCTAGGTTCCTTACTCGTGCTTCCCTAGACTCCTTTGAGTCTGTTAGCAGAACTTCTGCTATAGCTATAGGGGCAGGGGCGGCCCAAGGGGGGGTGCAGGGCCATGTGCGGAGACTCAGTGCGGGGCCTCATTTGCATAAGGGTCTCATTTGCATAAATATTTGCATAATGTTACCACACACTAACTTTTAGTAAACATGCCTCTTAATGAGTATATGGATAAAGAAAGACTAAAAGATTTCTACATTACTATAATTCAGTGCCAACTGCCAGGCACATTAGGAACTACTACAAACACTGCCCATTTAGAACCCATAGCAAACCTGCCATATCATAACAGCATTACCAGGACTCACAAAGCACAAGACCCTACCTATCAAAAGGCAACACTACAAATATTAAACCAATACATTTCAGAGAACAATAATACATGACCTACTGGGGAAAGAGAACAAGTGGCAATGTCAAATAGGAATTACATAAACAGAATACCTCAGCTCAGTTACACGTGCAGAACATAGACCTTCACCAAACAAGAAATCACAATGTAGAAACAGGAAGACAATAATTAAACTGGGAACCCCAAAAGCCCAACAACACTGTAGAAATAAAACTATAAATTAATTTCCTCTTGTACTAAACAAAGCGCAGATGTTAATGATGCACATTTCCCAGAGCTGGCATATTTCAGTTAATAAATTCAAAAAAGAGATATTTTTCTACCTTTTGTGCATTTTTTTTCAGTTGCAATTGCTCCAGCCACTTTCTTCTGGTTTCTTTGTGTCTTCTGCTAACTCTCCATCGTCTGCTGTCCATTTGTCCTTTCTTCACTTTTCTAGTTTTTTTCCATTCTCTCTCTACATCTGCTTTAACATACTAATCTCTCTCCTTTTGCTCTTTCCTCATTCATATTTCATCCACTCAAATTTTACCCCGCCATCCTCAATCCCCACTTACTCTCCCAATATCCGGCCAATTGTAGATTTGTCTTCCCTCCCACACAAAATATTTTCTCCCTCAACATTTCACTCTCCCAACTCTATCCCATTCTAATCCTCCCCCAACATCAGCTCCCTTCTAGTTCCAGCCCCACCCAGCATCCGCTCCCTTCTAGTCCCCGCATCAGCCCATTTCCAGTCCTAGCTCCCCCATCTAAGTCCCTCCATCAACTCATTTCCAATCCCAGCCCCCACAACAGTCCATTTCCAGTCCTATCCTAGCCCTCCCAGTCCATTTCCTGTCCTAGCCCCCCCCCCCCTCACTCAGCCCATTTCCAGTCCTAGCTCCCTCCCCTCACAGCCCATTTCCATTCCAAGCCCCCCTCCCCATCAGCTATTTGCAGTTCAAGCCCTCCTTCCACTCAGCCCATTTCTAGTCCTAAGCTCCCCATCACCCCATTTTCAGTCTTAGCCCCCCATAGCCCATTACCAGTCCTAACGCCCATCAGCCCATTTCAAGTCCTAGCTCCCTCCCCTTACAGCCCATTTCCATTCCAAGCCCCCGTCCCCATCAGCTATTTGCAGTTCAAGCCCTCCTTCCACTCAGCCCATTTCCAGTCCTAGCCACCCCCCAGCCCATTACCAGTCCTAGCCCCCCCCCATAGCCCATTACTAGTCCTAATCCCCCATCAGCCCATTTCCACTCTTAGCACCCCCATAGCCCATTACCAGTCCTAAGCCCCCCATCAGCCCACTTCCAGTCCTAAGGCCCCCCATCACCCCATTTTCAGTGTTAGCCCCCCCATAGCCCATTTACAGTACTAACCCTCATCAACCCATTTCCAGTCCTATCCCCCCATAGCCCATTTCCAGTCCTAGCCCCCCCATAGCCCATTACTAGTCCTAACCCCCCATCAGCCCATTTCCACTCTTAGCACCCCCAAAGCCCATTACCAGTCCTATGCCCCCCATCAGCCCACTTCCAGTCCTAAGGCCCCCCATCCCCCCATTTTCAGTCTTAGCCCCCCCCCCATAGCCCATTACTAGTCCTAACCCCCCATTAGCCCATTTCCACTCTTAGCACCCCCATAGCCCATTACCAGTCCTAACCCCCCATCAGCACATTTCCAGTCCTAGCCCCCCCTATAGCCCATTACCAGTCCTACCCCCCATCAGCCCATTTCCAGTCTTAGCCCCCCATAGCCCATTACATCCTAACCCCCCTCCATCAGCCCATTTCCAGTCTTAGCCCCCCCATAGCCTATTACATCCTAACCCATCAGCCCTTTTCCAGTCTTAGCCCCCCCCCCCGATAGCCCATTACCAGTTCTAACTACCCATTAGCCCATTTCCACTCTTAGCACCCCCATAGCCCATTACCAGTCCTAACCCCCCATCAGCACATTTCCAGTCCTAGCCCCCCCTATAGCCCATTACCAGTCCTACCCCCCATCAGCCCATTTCCAGTCTTAGCCCCCCCCATAGCCCATTACATCCTAACCCCCCCTCCATCAGCCCATTTCCAGTCTTAGCCCCCCCCCATAGCCCATTACATCCTAACCCATCAACCCACTTCCAGTCTTAGCCCCCCATAGCCCATTACCAGTCCTAACCCCCCCATAGCCCATTACCAGTCCTAACCCCCCTCCCCCATCAACCCACTTCCAGTCTTAGCCCCCCCATAGCCCATTACCAGTCCTAACCCTCCATAGCCCATTACCAGTCCTAACCCCCCTTCCCCCATCAGCCCTGATAGATTTTTAAAAAAAAAACGTCTGCTGCTGCCGTTGCCGCCGTGGCAGCAGCAGAATCAAATGTCCCACCGTGGGGCCCCGCCTGCCCGGCAGAGCCTCCCTGAGCTCCCGAGTCCCTCCTAATGCGCGGGCTTTCAGAGCCGCGAGAGTTTCCTTTCTTCTTGCGGCTCTGTTAATCTCGCCGGGGCTGATGGGATTTCCCATCAGCCCCGGCGGGATTAACAGAGCCGCGAGAGGTCAGAGAAGCTCTCACGGCTCTGAAAGCCCACGCATTGGGAGGGACTCAGGAGCTCAGGGAGGCTCTGCCGGGCAGGCGGGGCCCCGCGGCGGGACATTTGATTCTGCCGCAGCGGCAGACGTTTTTTTTTTTTTTTTTTAATGTGCTTGTGCTAATGTAGAATGTTTTTTGCGCGTGGCCCCCTGAAAAGCGGGGCCCTGTGCAAAAAACATTCTTGCTCAATGGACGGGCCGGCCCTTTATAGGGGCACGACGTAAAGCCTGGCTCCAGGCTTCAGACTTGGACAAATGGGCACAAGAAAGACTGGGAAATACTCCTTGCACTGAAGAAAATCTCTTTAACAAGGAGTCTTTACTCCAGGTTGCTCAGTTAACCACTGACATTCCTGTTTCCAGAGGCTGTTCTACGCCTTCCTCTTTCCCAGTTTGTAGGAAATGTCCTACCAATCTTTCTTCCCCTAGGGGGAAAAAGTTTTATCCATCTTCTGCCCATCATGCAGATGTTCCCAAACAGGGGAGACATCGTCCTGGTCTGAAGAAACCACAACTTCAACAGGGTCAGCAAACCCAGCAGTCGCAGGGTTTCAAATAGATCATTATTTCCCCTTTTGGTTGGTGGTTAGAGTGGCAATCTGCTTCTTTTCACTTGAAGTATCTGCACTAATTTTATCCTAAACATTTCTAGATATCTCTTCATGAGACATCTTTTCTTTTGCTCTAAGAGTCTTTACGATGATCATGCCCATACTTAACAAGTTTTCTCTTCCTCTTGGGGAAAAGAGAAATGACAACTATCAATAAGACAGTTGTTTCCCTGTACTGGCATGTATCATCTTACCTTTCAGAGACTTCCTGCATAGTCAGTCTCCTTCAACTCTTGTCTTACCTCCCTCTTGCTACAACATTCGGTTTGTAAGAGTGGCTCTATTACACTGGTAATCCCCTATGGTCCTCTACCTGTTCCACAGGGGGATTCTCCCTTCCAGAGTTGTCTCCCCCTTTATTACCTTAGGGCAGCTCATCAGACAATAGGAACTCCTAATATGTCTGTTTCTTTTTCCCAATCTAAAAGAGGAGGGGAAAAGAAATTTTCTTCCGCTGCCCTGGTAGTTGCTGCAGATACACCAATTCCTAGTGGTTAAGCCACTGGTTCTGTTCACCACACAACCAGGGTTTTCCCTCCACTAGCAATCCTTCTAGCCTCAGTGCTAAACCCCAAATAGGTTATCAACCTCGTTTGGGAAACCCTATTATCACAGACTAGTTGGTTAACTTCTATTCTTTGCCCCCTTGTCCTTGGCAGAATAGTTTGTTACCCACTGGCTTAAACAGCCATTTTTTTCTTTTAACCAACCTACAGCATGCTCTCTGCAACTCTTTGCACTATGGGCCCTTGCTAGAGAGCATTAGTATCTTGCCTAGCAGATAGCCCCAGATGGTTAAGAGGGGTTCCCCCAGTCATGTTTTCATGACTGGTAGGTAATCCCTACCCTTACCATCTCATCTAAAATCTCTTTTGAGACATAAGACTCAGGCCTTTCATCACGTGAAAACCTAAAGAATGGCCAATTCCCTGGCTTGGCCCATATCTCCTTTGGTCTTCTCGCCAGAGATAATTTTCTTTCAGTGGCAGCTAAAGGACGCCTGATACCCATCTTGCCCTTATAGGCGGGTCACTATGGTATCTTACTCCAGTGGCATCCTCTATCCATTCTCCATACTGCAGTTCTGGAGAACTCTGGACTTGCTGCCTGCAGACTGACGTTATCCTCTGCTTTTTTCACGTAGGCCATCCTGGTTATTCAAGAGCTCAAATTCCGAAAGGAATCTAGACTCCTTCTTGTCAGGGACACCATTCCTCTGACTCTGTCAGTCATAACCAGGGAAAAGAAGACTCTCTATGCATCTATTCAAGCAGGTATCACCCTTCTTGCTATTAGATGAATCTTTCTCTCTCCCCATATTCCTAGGGGGATCTAGTTCTATAGGCATCTCTCCATCCACATACCTGGAGACATCTGTCTATATGCCTACATATTCATATATATATATATATATATATATATATATATATATATATATATATATATATATGTGTGTATCTTCTGCCCATACATATCTCTCTGTATATATATGCATATATACCCTATATGTGTATATATTTGCAAATATATATATATGTATTTATTTATATGTATGTATATATATATATAATGAGAGATATCTTTTAGGTAGATATGTATCCACATACTTATCTATCTGTCTGTTTAGGTTCAGATATCCATACATTCCTATATGATCCTGACAGATGGGCACTACCCCTATCAATGCTGTGCCAGCATTCTTAGGGTTCTACACATATAACCACTTCCTGTGGTGATTAACAAACTTTTTCCTTACCATAACCTTTCAGGGTTAGGTACCTCTGAAGCTCTCCATGTACCTTTTTCTTTCCTAATTAACCCATTTAGGAAAGACATTGCGGAACTTCAGTTAATCTAAAGCTTAGCGCTTCCTAAGTCTGTCCTTACTTTCTTATCAGATACAGGGGTCTCCATACCCTTTCTCTCCTACATGGACTAATTCTATTGTCAGTCCAGATGGATCAGACTCATTTTTCTTTTGGTCCTAGGATTGGACTGTTCTTGGACCAACACAGCTTAAGCTTTGTCTAATAGTACCTTCTGCATCTTCCGCTGAAGCCCTACCTCTTTTTACTACCCCAGTTTTCCCCTGGGGCTATTTCTCACCCTGAAGGGTTCTGACCTTCACTTGTTTTTTTTACTTTTATTACCTCTACTTCTCAGTGAGGTACTCCTTGAGGTTTTTCACTGGCTTTTCTAACAGATCCATATCAACCTCAGTAGACTTTTGCAATGCCAACAAGGGAGGCCCATATTACAATATTTTACTACTAAATACCCTCTCTACAGGGTCTTCCTCTGTAGAAGTCCTGTTCTACTTCAGCTGTTCCACAGCACCTTTTCTATATTCAACTCTTACCCTCCGTCCCCAGGATGCCTGAGGTTCTGAGGAGTAGCATGGCTCTTTCTAGATTCGCAACATGCTAGGACTCCCTCTGGGCATCTTAGCTTGGGAGTCCCCATATGTGAAGACTCATTTCTGCTTGTTCCTGGAGATAGCACAGTTACTTACCTGTAACCGGTGATCTCTGGGAACAGCAGGAATAAGTCTTCACAACCCGCCCACCTCCCCTAGGAGTTGTATTTCTCTATCTCTATCTTTCCCTTTCTTGCTCTCTCTCTCTCTTTGCCTCAGCTTTAAAACTTAACTGAGGAGAGGCAGTTGGGAAAGGCGGGAAGGCAGCATGCAGGCGTGTTGGGATGCTTCCAAAAGCGTTCTGATTGGACGCTGGGAAGAGTTCCCGCGCAGACTCCGTCAGTACCGACGTACCCATATGTGAAGACTTATTCCTGCTGTTCCCAGAGATCACCGGTTACAGGTAAGTAACTGTGCTTACTGGGCAGACATGATGGACCATACTGGTATTTATCTGCCGTCATATACTGTGTTACATCTCTGTTAAAATCAGAGAAATGTGTGCATACTTTCCAAGTATGTCAGTGTTGCTAACTGAGGCAGGGAAGTATAGCAGTGTGTGCAGGAGAGAGACGGTTCAATGATAACTTAGTGTATCTATCTCACAAGCATCTAGATAGAGATGTGATTTCTTTGTAATAATATCTCACCCACTAGCTATACAAAAAAGTAATCTAGTATAATATAACAATAATATAGCATAAAATAATTAAGATTCCTATAGGATTTTTTTTTATTTTTGAAGCTAATCTCCCAACTGACTAGAACATCAGCAAGAGGGCACTAGTGACCAAAGGGGATCTGCCAAACTCTTAGAAACCTCCACCTACATGTGAGAAATCATAGCTGTTAGGTTACTTCAGCTACTGCTTATAATTTTCGGGGTGCTACATGATTACAAGCACTGTAAAGACACCATAAAGAAGAGGCAGTAATTGTTCCATGGAGCTTACAATCTAGTCTGATCCTCTCGTAATTCTTGAGGAGCAAAGGTACAGAAATGGTTATACAAGGAAAGAAGTGGATGACAAAGACTTATGAGGCCAGCAGTGGCAAAAGCACAGAGGAGGGCAGGGTATGCTAGAGGATGCCCATGCAATCTCACGGTCCATCAACCAAGCTAATGAGAGATTTCTTTAAGAGCAGAGTAGTAAAAGCTGCAGTTTCAATTGGTCCTCGCTACCTTTCCTCTCTTATCTCCCCCTACACCCCTCCTCTGGAAAACCGCTCTTCTGGCAGATCACTTCTGTCTGTGCCCTTCTCCTCTATTGCCAATGCCAGACTTTGATCCTTCTCCCTTGCTGCTGAGTCTGTACATCAGGCTTCATCTCTGGCCCTTTTCAAATTTTGCTCTCCAACTACATCTTTCCTTACCATTCTCCTAGACATGCCCTTGTCCCCAGCTGTTGTGTTGTCTGTCTTGATTAGATTGTAAGCTCTGATGAGCAGGGACCGTCTTTTACATGTGTCCGTACAGCACTGTGTATGCCTTGTAGCGCTATACAAATGATCAGTAGTAGTAGTAGTCTCATTTCCACAAAGATCAAAAGAAGGGGGAGAAGCAGCAAGTAAAGCCAATAGGGTAGAGAAAGCATAGTTACTCACCTGTAACAGATGATCTCCAGGAACAGCAGGAATTTAGTCTTCACATATGGGTGATGTCAGTACCGATGGAGCCCCCACATGAACAGTCCCCAGAATCCAATTGGAAAGGCTTTGGGAGCACTCCACTGCACCTGCACAACTGCCGTTCCCGCCTTCCCAACTCCCTCTCTTCAGTTGACTTTGTAGCTGAGAAAAGAGAGTAAATGAAACCCTATAACTGCTAGGGGAGGAGGGCAGGTTGTGAAGACTAAATTCCTGCTGTTCCCAGAGATCACCTGTTACAAGTGAGTACCTATGCTATCTCCAGGAGCACACAAAAATTATAACCTTTGATCCCTAAACCCTAATCACTGTGAACAATATTTTTTGTTGGAACTGTTAGCTTGAGGGGAACCCCTCCTGTGGTAACTATTTCCTTTTTATTCATTTTAATGAGCTAACCACCATTAGCTCAACATGCTCTAAAACTGTAGCAGTTCAAACAAGGGAAGTGCTATGAGCAAACCCCTTCTATTATAACAAGCTATTTCTCTTTGGCAAAAACTGCCATACAAAGTCAAGCGATAACGGGGACTTATCTTTCTCTTTTCAATCCTCCGTTGCTCAGCAAATGTCCACGCTGTATCCGTGCTGTTCGTATTTAGAGTAGGGTGCTCAAAGCCACTTCCATAGTGAGCTCATCCTATTTCAGCAAGTAAATAATACGCAACATAGCGCCATGTTTCAGGCTTCACAATTCTTCCAGTCCTTCATCAGGCATTCCCCCATCTGGATGATGTGCTCGAAAACGTCTTGCTACTCAAATAGGGAACTGAAAATGAGGTCATATGCATAGGTCCGCCCTTTCTGTTAGTTTAAATCACGCTTCACGAGGGGGGGACAAAGTAGCACGTCTACAACAATTAGAACAACAATGGATCTTTAACCTACAGACTGTTACTCCTCATGGATTGAATTTAGAGCTTGATTGGTGGAGCATGATTTAAACTATGTAATCTTCACATATGGGACTCTAGCTCCCAGATGCCAGATTAAGTAATGTCAGAACTGGCAGAGGTTTGCCTTGGAGTAGAGATGATGAGGTCATGGATCCCATATGGATTTCTGGTATCTTCAAAGTCTGGGAGCATGGATGTTTGGAAGCATCGATGCCCAAAGGCATTGAGAGTTCTTGATTCTCTACCTAGAGGATTAGAGGAGTGAGTCATCGAACTTTTGATTCAGTGCATCACCGATTCAACCACCATGGAGTGGTGGGGAAGATTTGGCTTTTAGAAGCCGTCACACTCCGGTACTCAATACATGGTATCGAGACGTCGGCTTTGAGGTGAGACTACGAGAGGTGTCTTCCCCCATATGGAGCATAAGGTCATGAAGGATGTGATGCAACGGTAAGGTGGCTGTCTCTTTGGGTGCTGTTGGGTATTGGAGGGTCTCTAATTTCTCTATCCTTGGCTCCTTCTCCAATGTTACCATGATAGAGAGACCCTTGGCTAGGTCTCGAATAAATTCCTGGAAAGACATGTCTTCCTCAGGTGACATGCATTGCTGTTCAGGCAGGGAAGGGTCTGAAGGAAGGTACCAGGGCCCCCGTGAATTGAGTGACTCCACATCTGAAACAGGGGAATTGGAATTGGAGGACTCAAAGTATCAATGGGCACGGTGTTCACCGGAAGCTAGATGCTGGTACAGATGCTCTGAGGTGTCGGTCTCGGTGAGCCACTTGGGTTTGGCACCAGTATTGGTAAGAGTTTCAAGGGAGGGCATGGGCGGGAGCAATGTCATCTGCAGCAGCCCTGATGTCGTACCCAGAACTGGTGTCTATGTCGGTACCATAACTGGTATCGATGGGACGGTGCCTATAGCCAAGGCTTTTACGTGTACCGAGGCTGCAAGGAGGCTATGCTCTGATCTATCGAGGTTGCAGATGCTTGAGTATTGGTGACGGGTATTTGCGCTACCATCCCAGAGCATCGCACCAGTATCTCTCCAGAGATCAAGGTCTCAGGAGCATCCTGGGGTCCCCTTGATCGCTCTGGAGGACAAGGCCTCCCGCCAGGGCTGTTTAGCAGACCGATCCATTTCCAAGGCAACACCCGATGCCTAGAGGTATTGTCTGACTTTGATGTGTCCTTGTGCTTAGACTTCGAAGATACCTGAGATCCATGGGAGGATGGTGAGGCCCTCGACGAAGTGGACACAATCGATATTGCATCCGAAGTGAAGAGTCCTCCAAATTTAGAAGCCTGGTTTTGTAGGCCTCTCTGTCATTTTCTGACAAAGGGGACAGTCTTTTGGCTAGTGGTCTGGGCTGAGTCATTTTAGACACCAGTCACGTGTGTCAATTGTCAAAATGGTGCTGTTGTGCTGGCACAATCAGAACATTTTTTGAAACACTAGTTGTTTTCTCTATGCCTTCAAGGATATGAAGGCTATGGAAGATTTAAGGCCTAAGAAGGGTGTTGATGCCCAAGCCATTTTTTTTAATGAAGATGATAAAAGAATAAGGAAACCAGTGATGTCTTTGCCAATGTCGACGCAAAGGCAGAAGCGCTATCCACAAAAAGAGCTTTTTCTGCAGTGACAGGATTTGCTTTCTGCTGGCTCTGCAGAAAATGAAGAACTGAAGAGAGGGAGTTGAGAAGGCGGGAAGGTAGTCATGCAGGTGCAGTGGAGTGCTCCCAAAAGCTTTCCAATTGGACGCTGCGGAGCGTTCCCATGCAGGCTCCATTGGTACCGACATCACTCATATGTGAAAACTACATTCCTGCTTGTTCCTGGAGATGCAGGCATGCACTTTGCCTACTGGGAAGTGTATGCAGCTGTTTTTGGCAGATACAGAATCTTATGAATACTCATTACTTAGTGTCCTGCAGAACTACTTTTAGAAGATAGTTATGTACCCAGTTTGAGGCAGAGCTAGCAAAAGCAGAAGGAAGTAGTATGCATTTCACTAGTGACATCTGGACCAGTCAGAATGCAACAAATGCTTACCTCTCCCTAAGGTGTATACTGGTGACAGCTGGATGAGCAGGGGCAGGCTATAGGTATGGGAGAGTTTCACCAAAAGGAGAGTACTGGTGAACTGTGTTGCCTGCCCAGGTAATGGATGATAGCCATACTTGGGTCCATATATTGACAGAAGTAATGCGAATGCACAATGCTGACAGTTAAGACACAAACAAACTATCGTGATCCTTGTTTTTTTTGTAACAGAAGGTGGAATGAACATGGTTAAGGCAGTGAAAGAGGGGAACTTTTATGGTATCAGATGTTTTACACGCTTGCTATACCCGTTGTAAGACACTCCGTAGATTAGGGAGCAAGAGAAGGGGTAGCCATGTCCTGAAGCTACTAAATGAAAAGTGCAAAAACATGGTAGGGTATTTTTACCAGAGTCTGAACAGTGGGCTTGAGTTACATAAGAAACAGGATGCAGCAGGGGCACCTACACATCAGCTCAATCAAGATGTTGGCACCAGGTAGAATTCCACTTATTTGATGCTGGAGAGGACAGTGGAGCAATGCACAGCCCTCCATCAGATACTAATATACTAATTGCTATTACAAACCACATAGATATTATATGACTTGCAGTATATCAAACTCAGTAACCACAAATGAACATAAAAATATTACTGCAGACCAAGCTTGGTATCAGAATTGGACAAATATGGCTCAGGTCATAGAAATCCCAAAGTCCTTCTAGAATATCACAGTGGAACTAAATTCAAAAAGGGCCACCCAGAGCCTTGTCATCTTGTTGTTAAGTGCTGTCGAGTCAGTGTCGACTCATGGTGACCCTCTGTATAGTTGTCCTAAATTGTGTTCGGTCTTCAGTCAGGCAGCTCATTAAGATGACAAGATGATGAATATTCTACAGGCTAAGTTATATCCTAATATTGTTCTTGGCATTAAGATGGCAAGACTGCCCGAAGAACAAACCAGTCAGTACTAGAGGAGATCAAACCTAAGCTTTATTTAGAAGCTCAGATGGCAAGACTTTGACTTTCATACTATGGACACATCATGCGAAGAGAGAGATAGAGAAATACATCATGCATGGCAAGATAGGTCAACGCAAAAGAGGAAGGCCAGCAATGAGATGGATCGATACAATAATAGCAGCTACGGGTACCAGTCTGTCAACCTTTGAGCCACCTGACTGAAAACCGAACACAATTTAGGACAACTATCCAGAGGGTCGCCATGAGTAGACACCGACTCGATGGCACTTAACAACAACAACAACAAAGCAAGCATCTATTTGCCTGCTTAAAGCCCACCTAAATCTAACTGAAGGTAATTTAAAACCTCTACAGCAAGCTCCTATTTGCCCATAGATGCCAAGGGTGGCCCATCCCAAAGAGTAAGATATACCACTACAATAAGTGAGTTTGAAGGCCAATGAGTGAGGTTTTTCTCATAGTCACAGTATAAATTTGGAAAGATCTGCATGTTGTATTGCTTTACTAATAAAAGGAGCACCACAAAATGATATTTAGCATTCGCCCTCCCTCCAGAACAGAACTAGGACATTTCCCTATAGAATGCACCATGTTAAAAAAAAAAAAAAGTCTGACAGTACCAGTCTGGAGGAGTAGCCTAGTGGTTGGGGCAAGGTACTTCAGGCCGGAAGGTCGAGGGTTCAAATCCCACTAGAGGACAGCAACCTAGGGCCAGAAGGACTGGGGTTTCTAGTCCCACAGGTGCTCCTTGTGGTCTTGGGCAAGCCACTTAACCCTCCATTGCCCATGTTCCCTGTAAAATAGTTATCTCCAAATTATAATGCCCTGTTCAATGTAATTTCAGTTTGTTCAATGTAAACCGCACTGATGCAGAATAGCGCGGTATATAAGAGAATGTAAATAATAAATAAATAAATAAAATAAACATAAACCTTTTCCCATACCAGCAGTACTGTGAAGTAAGACAAAACCCTACCAAAGTCAGTCTGCATAGAAAAAAATCTACTGTTCCACAAAGAACCAATAAGGACCTACCTAGAAAAAGACAACAATGTAAATACATCAATACCACCTAGCCTAGGGCTTAGTTGCTTTATTTACGCCGACGATATTCATCTGTTAGTGCGAATCCCAGCTATCAGAATGTACTTTTAAGACACGTTACAGTCTAGCCTACAAAAGATTGTAGTCTGGGTTGCATTCCTTAAATTAGTTCTAACCCCATTTAAGACCGAGGCACTCTGGATTTCCTTTCAAGGAAATGAAATTCCATTTATTCCAGAAATAAAATCAATTCCAGTTACAAACAAAGAATCATAGACACTCACTAAGTACAGAACACATTACCACAGACTAACAATAGAAATATGCAGTCAAAAATTAGACTGAAACCCCAAGAAGCCAGACACTGCATGCAATGCAACATCAGAGAAATATTAACAATGCACTTCCTGCCATACAGTGCCAAATATTAAAATAGTAGATGATATAAATTCCAAAACTTACATATTTCAATCACGTGGAGGCTAATTCAAAGATGTGCGTCCCCGGGCCATCTGGACGGCCTGTGGATGCACCTGATTCTGCTCCTGCTCCTGCAGGAGCCAGGCGACCATGTGGAGAAGAATCGCAGCATAAGGCCAGGACATAAAGGATGTGCTCCAATTCAGGCACCCCAGATGTCCCTACACTAGCCCAGCCAGGCTCCTGCATGGAGCGGAGGTGGCATGGCATCAGGCAGGAGCCCCGATCCCTAGCACACCCTGCAAATGTCCTTTCCCCACAACCCGACCCCCAACCGGGCTTGGCATGGCCAGGGTCGGGCTGCGGGGTAACCCCTCCATCCCTTTACCTCACTTTCCAGCCTCGGCTGCTGCATGTCCTGCCATCCAGGGGGACATATTCCACTTCTGAGATGAAATAAGTCCCCCATCCAAATGGCTGACCCAGGACGTCCAGGGCCGACCTCAGAATCGGCCCTGTACATCCAGGGTTAGGTTCCCGCCCACTGCCTGCCCTCGCTCCACCTCCAGCCCGCCCCTCTCTCCCACAAACAGAGCTCCCAGCACATCTTGCCTGTACATGTGGGGAGCTCTGTTGGCTGCAACAGCACACTGGAGTTTAGCGGGGATGGACATTCGAACTGGACGTCCATCCCCGCTAAACGCAAACCTGAATCTATCCCATTGTTGTCTGGCCATTTTATTTTTCTACTTACATTGGTCCCAATCTCTGCATTTTGCTTTCTGGCTCTTCTTTTAACTTTCTCTGCAAGGATTCCAGTCCATTTACCTACTTCTCTCTCCTGTCTTCTTCATTTCCTACTCTATATCCATCTCTGCCATTGATCTTTTCCTTTCAGCTTTCTTCCATTTATTTTTCTCTCTCTATCCACTCAGATTCCAATTTTCTTCTTTTTAACACATCTATGTACAGCTTTGCATCTCTTTTCCTCACTCTGGCACTCCCATTCCCCATCCCCTTATTGCCCAGTCTCTTCCCCCCCCCCCCCAAGCATCATATCTCTTTTTCTCTCCCCTCCTTCCAGCATTTTGTGTGTCTCTCTCTGCCTCCTTCCAGCATCTCCTCTCACTCTCTCCTCTCCTTCCTTCCTTCAGTATCTCTTGTCTCTCTCCCCACGTGTCTAGCATCTCACATCTGTCTTCCTCCTTTGCCCCCATGTCCAGCATCTCCCTCTGTGTCCCTATCTCCAGTCCTATGACCAGTATCTGCTCTCTGTATTCCTACTCCACCTCTCTCATGTCTAGCATTCACTAGTGTGTCACTATTCCGCCTCCTATGTCCAACAACTCCCTTCTGTGTCCCTATTTGCCCCTGCGTCCAGCATCTGCTCTGTCACCCTTTCCCTTCCCCTTTTTTTAGCATTGCTCCTGTCAACACCTACCTTCTGTGTCTCTACTCCTCCAGGCACACAGCCAGCATCTCCCTGACACCTTATTTTCCCTGACCATGTTTAGCATTCCCCTCTGCATCCCTATTCCCTTGTGTCCAACATCTCCCTTATCACCCTATTTGCACTTTGTTTAGCAGCCCTACCCATGTCCAGCATCTGCTTTTTGTGTCCCTATTCTTCCTCCTCCTGAGCCAGAATATCCTCTCTTTCACTCTTTTGGCATCTTCCATGTCCACATCTCCTCCCCCCACCCCCACCCCCCCACCCCCAATTCAGCCTCTCCTTTTCCTCATACGATGCCAGGCCACTGTTCAGCTCCTTTTCTCCCCTCCTTACTAGTGCCCAACCTCCTCTGTCACTGCCACTTGCCGGGACCTGCAGCAGTATCAATAAAACAAAAAAGAAGAGGGGAGCCTGCAAGTTCATGCATGCCGCTCATGGCTCTGCTGGTACCACTTCATGTTTCTGAGGGGCGAGACCAACAGAACCATGAGCAGCGCACATGAACTTGCAGGTTCTATTCTTCCTTTGTTTTATTGCCATTGCATAAGGTCCTAGCAAGCGGCAGCTGCAGCGGCGGAGGAGCTGGGGCACTAGCCGCCATAAGGAGCAGAGCTTGAACAGAGGAAACGTCCATCAGAAAATCTGTGAGAAGAGGGGGTCGTAGCGTGCGAGTGAGGCTGAATGCATGTGTCACACTCCTAATGCATGTGCCTTGGCATGAATGTTTGCCTGATTCCTTTAAGACTATAAGGTTCTGCTCTAAAGCAAGGTGAGAACTAGTTTTGTTTCTTTAATGAAATAAAGAAACAGACTTTGCTAAATAAACCTATAAGCTCCCATCTATCTCAAGCATTTAATCACCATGTTTGCCAGCAAAGTACTGATCATTTACCCACAGAGGCTTTGTCCTCTCTCAGCTTTCCCACGCTCTGACTGCAGTGTCTTGCTGTGGTTTTGTCAGTTTCACCATAGCCACTACTACCAACTGTTTAGTTTCCAGTGGGCACCTTTAGAACAACATGCAAAAACTTAAAACAAGTTGGAAATTGCACACTTTGTGTGTGTGAGAAAATAGCACATTTCTACTTCACATTCTGCAAACTTGTACATATCTGTGGGGGAAGGTGCAAATAGACATGACAAAGTTTGACTCTTTAGAGTAGCAGAAACTGGGGGGCCCTATCTTGGGACAATGTGTGTGTGTGTGTGTGTGTGTGTGTGTGTGTGTGTGTGTGTGTGTGTGTGTGTGGTCTCTGGGGGGGTGAAGGGTGGGGTGGGATGTGTGCATTTGTATGTCTGGTGCAGGCATTGGATGTCTGTGTATGGTGCAGGGGTGGGGTGGGGTTTCTGTGTGTGTGGTGCAGGGGTGGGGTGGGTGGTGTAGAGGTTGATGTTTGGTACAGGGATGGAGTGTATGCGGTACAGAGGTAGGGTGGGTGGGCGGGTATGTGTGTGTATGGTACAAAGTTGGGATGTCTTTTGTGTGTGTGGTGCAGGGGAGGGGTTGGAGTGTGTGTATTGGGTAGAGGGGTGGGGTTTCTGTGTGTGTGTGGTGCAGGGGTGGGGTGTATGAATGTTTGTGTATGTGATACAGGAGTAAGGTGTCAGGGGGTGTGTGTGGTGCAGGAATTGGGATGTTTGGTACAGGAATGGGTTTATGCGGTACAGGAGTAGGGTGTGTTTGTGGGTGTGTGTCTGTGTTTGTGGTGCAAAGTTGGGATGTCTTTTTGTGTGTGTGTGGTACAGGGGTGTGGGGTGCCTGTGTGTGTGTGGCACAAGGTATAGTGCCTGCATTGGTATGTGTGTATGATATCGGGGTGGCCTGTCTGTGTTCATGTGTGTGTTTGTACAAGGGGTGGGGTATGTGCATGCGTATGTCTGTGTGTAGTGTAGGCGTGGGGGTGTCTGTATATATTTTCCCCATGCATTCATCTCCTCGGCCTCCAACCCCTTACACTCTTCTCCCCTACTCCCCCAGTACCTCTTCTATTTTCCCCCTTGCATACTCACCCCCACCCACCCACACACACACACACTCTCCTTCCCAGACTCTCTCCTCCTTTCTAGCACTCTCACCCCTGCCCTCCTTCCCTTCATTTCTTCCTTTTCCAAACTCACTGCCCCTTTAAGAGGCTCATTTTATAAGGGCTGCATGGAAAATTAGATGCATAAGCCCCTATTTTAAAGGACTTACGTGCATAAATGTGCACTTATGGTTTATGGTTTTATTTTATTTAACTTGACATACTGCCTTTATAATCAAAAGCAAAGCGGTTCACAAAAGAAAATGAAAACAAACTTCATAAACTACTGCGTGAAGTACATCATACCACTAGATTACAAAAGGGGTGAAACCAGGAGAAAATTACAGAAGGAAGATGAGAGATTCCAGGCTGCAGCCACCACATCAGCCCCTCATCTAGCTGGAATATCGAAGGTGTGTTCAAACAGAAATGTCCAGATCTGTTTTAAAGAAACAAGACCCACATGGGAAGGGGGAGCGTTCCAAAGACATGGAGTGGTAAAGTAAAATGCCAAGTGCCCAGTTGACTCATAGTGAGCTTTGGAGGGAGGTGGGGTGGGAAGGCAATTGCCATGCACTGAACGGACCAATCAAGTAGGAGCATAGCGAGAGAGGAGAGGTATACAGGAACTTCACCATGACGCACTTTGCATGCTAAAGAAAGAATCTTAAATTGAATATGGAACAGTGGCTTTGTGCTTTAGATAGGCTTGTGCTTACAGAATAGTGACTAAGTTCCATCGTGTGGACTTCCAGTTTGGTGTGCAAAGGGGAGAAGCTTGAATCGAGCATAGGCAGAGCTTAAATTTGTGTACGTAATTTATAAGATATTATAATATACATGAGTTTGCAACAAAGCATCTTTAAACCCCTATTTTATAAAATAAAGTAAGCGCTTATATCACTCTTATAAAATGGGTCCCAAATATGCATGTGGCATCGTGCGTTAACTGTGTGGGAGTTTACAAAATTAACCTTCATACGTCTCCTACCTTCTTTGCCTCTGCTTCCCCTGGCTCTCCTTTCACAGTAGTAGTAGTAGTAGTAGCCTTTTTCTCCTCTTCTACCTTCTTCATTCTTTGTCAGCGGAGGATAACTCTCTGCTACTGCAAGAGGAAATCCCTGTCTGCCTGTCTTAATCCAAATGGACAGGCAGACAAACGGAGCCTTCCCAAAAGGTGCTATCACTTATGTGAACACGCCTTAAAATACATTGAAATCATTTTACTGGGTATATCTGTACAGTACAATTGTTGGAGCCGGTCATGTCGATTTCATGGATTTTATACTCAAGTCTCTTCTAAAGCTAAGTGTTACCTTGTTGCCTATTTTAAATTTTGATGATTAAAAGGACAGTTTGTTTCAAGAGGGTTGCGCCCTCCCTATGAACGGTCTGAGAAAAAAAAGTTCTTTTCACTGTTGAACTCTATCACCCTGGTCTGATATTGTTTTGGTTCTATTTTTAATTGACTAGTGCTGTTATAAGGGTTTATGTTCTGAAATTATTCTAATATGCACACTACATTGATCGGCTGTAATTCATGACTATACTAAACTAAATTAAAGAATGAGTAGTAATCCCGTTTCTGAATTGCCCTACTTTTGTTGGTAGATATTTAATTATTAAGGTTTTATTTTAAGACTCATATACTAAAAATTAATATATTACTTGTCTGTGAGAATGGCTGGCTTATGAGGACGTAAGGTTTTTTGTAGAATGCATGTGCTACTTCAAAGGATGTTGGACTGTCTGTTGGTGCCATATGATATACTGAAAGGTTTTGAGGGCGGGTGGAAATGTGTTATAGGCAATGGGTTAAAGCTAAAATATTTTGTGAGAAAGAGCACAATGACCATCTGGAGGGTAATTTTATGAAAGTTATGCTGCAGGTACATGTTTAGGAATGATATATACGTACACATGTTGAGAATGTCCAGGATTATAAATTGCATGTTTCATAAAGCGAGTAATATGTGCATACATTGGGTGGCATGTGGAAATGACTGGATCTATAGAAAGGTGTGTTCTAAGTGTGATAGGTAAGTAGTCACGTATTATGTATTTTCTGACTTCACTATGTGATTGTGTCATTAAACATGCATGTATGTTTTTATGTTTGCAATAAATAACACCTAAAACTGGAACAACTTTTATTCTGGGACATGTTGCATGGATCATTAGTTGATGATAAAGATTTGTTGGAGGGTTAGTGGTCAGTGTTACTTTTCAGGCTTCTTTATCCTCTGCCTCAACTTACCCTTCTTTTTAAGCTTTTTTTTTTTTTATCTCTTCATCTATTCTTTGCTCCTCTCTTACTTCCCTCTGTGTGGTTCATTTTGTCCTTTCAGTCTGCTCTTTCTGTCTCCTTTTCTCTGTCCTCTTCCTCTCTGACACTGTGCCTCTGGGTGCATCTCTGTGTTGTTGTGTGGCAGTCTCTGTATCGCTGTGTTCCTTGTAGTGGGTATGATAGTGCTGCTGGTGGTGGGAACAGGAGAGAAAGGGGACAAGAACAGGGCTATGGAAGGGAAAGGGGAGGTCAAGGGCACAGATGTATGGGAGAGCTGAAGAATGACAGAGCGTAGAAGAGGGGATACAAAGGAATATGGGGGAAGGCAGTGGACGAGAAAATCATAGTAGGGTGATAGAAAACAAAACAACAAAAAGCAGAGAAGCAGTAGGAAGACCATTGGAGAAACTGGAAAAGATGGCCCAAAGGGCCACAAGAAAGGTCACCAGAGTCACAAACGTCTGCACTGTGCTCAACGTCTATTGCAGCACAATGTCCATCATCAGGCACAGCAAGCTGAGAAGATTAAGTTGCTAAGATGGTCTCCAGGAATGCTACATCACCTGCAAGCAAGAGAGACCCTCAATGAGTCCATCATGGGGCTGCTCAGAGACTCGCAGCAATTAATGGTGCAACATTCTATGGCCCCCCCCCCCCACCTTCATCTCTGGATGCCATCACAGTGTCATCTGTGCCCCTAATATCCCCAACTGCACAAGCACAGAAAACACCTCCACCATCCACAACTGCCACCACCTCCATCACTTGATGCTGCCATCTGTCTGCTTCCCCCTTCCCACATTTTGGGACCTGTGCTCTATAGAATGAGGGAACCCCTTCTCTCTCACCCCTTCCACTAGCTTCCTAACACTTTAATGTGCTGTATGGTGTCTCCAACTGCTCTTCAGAAGGCAGTGAGACACCATCAAGCACACCATCATGCCAACATAGTCAGAGTCAGGAGAAAGGGGGGGGGGGAGGTGGTATGGAATGAAGGAAAAAATAACCCTGTGTTCCTATCAGCAACCTTGGAGTGGGGTTAAAGTGGGTTGGTGGGAAAGGGCATAGAGCTGCCTCATTGGGGGAGGATAGGGGAGACGGGGTGATGGATATTATGGGACAGGGAAGGGGTTAGTGGTACTACCTCTGGGCTGGTGGAGGGATTTGAATAGGGAGGTGAGGGGAAAGGGGGTGCACAGGGTTGATGTGGTGTGTGGGTAGGGAGGGGCATGGAGGTGGGTGGGGAATGGTGAAGAATGGCTCACAACACTGCACAAGTTTGTGTGTTAGTTACCAAACAGTCCAATCCTTCCATTACATTAGATGGTCTGATTCAATTCACTATCTACATCGAGTGCAGACAGTACAGCATGAGTGAGAAGCTGAAAAGTCAGCCTCTATGAAGTATAAAGTATAACTTGGTTAAAATATTTTCACAAGCCAAGTATAGTTTATAAATGAAAGTAGGTGCCTGCCTTTCTTTATAAAATGCTAGCGCAAGTGGCCATATATGTGCCTTAATCTATGGCACAATCATTATGCCAGCTCTAGAACTGGTGTAAATGCCCATACCTAGATTTTTCAAGAATGTATGTAAATTGTAGTATTTTATAACTTACATGCATACTTGTGTGCTTCACCCAAACTCCACTCATGCGCATGTCCCCAGTGCACCATTGGCACATTTATTTATCAGTTTTTATATGCCGTCTTTCTTCAATTCAAGACGGTTTACAGTGAACATAACGTGACAGTGTGTTTCAACTGTTTACATAGAATGGAACTTCTTAACATGAGTAACATGGCATAGACAGATAACTTTTGTACATAAGTATTTGTCATGAACAAGAACTATTTACATATTTACACATACTTTCAGAATAGGGTCCACCTCAGTTATGTGCTTAAATGCCCATTTAGGCACATAACTCACTAAAATACTGTGGGGGGCATATTCAGCCATGGCAGCTAGGCAAAATAAAATGCCAAGCTGCGGCCACTTTAATTGGGGTTGGATGTTCAGCAGAGAAACAGCCAGCTTTTACCACTGAATATCCAGGTTGGCTGGCTACCAGAGACTCTATATGGCTAGCAATGATATATATTCAGCTAGTTGCTAACCAGATAGTGGTAAGCAGTTAAAATTAAGACAATCATTCACCTGTCATAACTTTAACCACTTATGCTATTCAGTTAGCGGCTGAATTGCTGACTGTTCCACTCCCTGAATATTGCCACTAACTGGACAGCAGCTGTCAAAATCCTCACTCCTCCAACAGACCACGTCGGTTCTAACCAGATCTTTTTTCAGTGGTCTGTGCGGATATTCAGTGGCACTAACCAGTTATGCCGATGAATATCACAGTGAACACATTTTAGCCCACCTGCTAACCAGCTAAAATGCTTTGAAAAGGCTTCCCTGTGATTTACACATGCAAATGATGAATAACTTAGTGGCTCCTTGGAAAGCTATCCTTTATAAGCCAACTTGGGTAACTCCTACTGATCCACTGCCTATTAAGGATTCAGCTGTTAGAACAACCACAGCTATAGAACCCAGGCAACTTGCTACACTTCCCTAGAAAAGTGACTTTGTCATTGTATTTTAGTGTTCTGCATGTATCGTGGTGATAAAGGACACTTTCTCCAAAATTACCCTAACAAAGATGGAACACTATGGTGCCTAGAAGGGGTTAGGAAGATCCACCTACATGGTAAAAAGCCAGGTCCCCTCCCCCTTAACGTAGGTAAGGTCACTTGTCACCATTCAATGGCAAGATCAAGCCACCACCACCTTGGCCCTTTTGAGTTCTGGGACTGTTGCCAACTTCATGGACATACCTTTACCCAGACAATTCAGGATTCCCTGAGATCTTCCCTGTTTCCATCCAGGTAAAGGCAATTGATGAAAGACCATTAGTTGAAGGCTTAAATCCAGTAGTCACTCCTGTTGTTATATATCAGTAGGTTGTCTTCATAAGGAATCTATGATATTCTACCAATTGCCATGCTCCTCTTTTTACATAGGTTATGAGTATATAACCAAAACAATGCTAAACTTATCTATTGACTGGAGTTACAGCATGGAGCCAAGAATGCAAAACGACAGGCATTACCTATCCTTTAAGGACATCCACTATTATGACTTAGCACCTGCTGTCCACTTATGCAGATGTAGCCAACATAAAGGTAACAAAAGATTTATCCCTCTATAGGATCTATGACTGCACTATTGACTTATTACCAGGCACAATGTATCCCAGGGGTAAAATCTATCCTTTGAACCTGAAACGAAGTCCATGAAAGAATATATCAAAGAACATATCAAAGATGTGAATTAGCACACAGTAACTGTTCATGCATAACTACGCTAATTGTTTCCATGCCAGCATAATAGCATGCACTAATTCATGTGCCAACTGTATACCCTGTAACATAGAGTGAGACATGGGTGAGCTATGGGTAGGAATGGGCATGGACTTCCCTTTGCACTTAGAGCACAATAACCTACGGCACTGACATCAACAGATGCATGTACCACTCTGTCATTGCACTGACCACATGGTAAAGTTTTTTTCTGTGCAGTAACTGCATGAGAAGATGCTGGGAATGCCCCCAATACTTACTGTACGGTAATTTGGTGACATACTACATAGTAAAGGCAAAACTTCATTGCGCTTTGGTAAAAGGTCCCTGTAGTTTCTGTAAAGGAATGCTATGGACCAGATAGATTTCTGTATACAAAAAATGAACCATAAACTGAACTATATGTGAAGTCTGAGCAAAAATTCAGGATACAGAAGCAATAGAGGAAATATAATAACCATTGCCGCCGCCTTCTCTCTGATCCTGATTTCTTAATTGCTGATTAAAACAGAAAAGACTTGATGTTAGTCAACTAAAATGCACGGAAACAAAAGTTGACAAACAAAATCAAAACATTTCAACTGAAATGGAAGTTGGAGGAATTAAACTTGGCTCACACCTAGAATCTACCTAAGCTATTATCAATAGAGGAACGTTAACAAGAAACGCACATTTTGAGACCTAAAGAACACTGTTCTGGCAATTTATTTCAAGTGTGTTGAAGGAAGAAGGAAGAAATTGAGTTCAAGATTCTTTTGTCCACAGCTATCTTGTCTGAAGGACCAATACAGCATGATGCCAAAGATGAACATTAACCCAAATGACATCTTAGATGCTCCATATCTGAAATGACAATACAAAGATGAGACAACCCTTTAAAGTGGTAGCATCATCCTCCTTTTCTTTTTCTTTTTCCATTTTTCATGTTAATATATTTTCTTGCAGTTTGATCTTACCTATTGTGCACACAAATGTAATCACTTGCGAGAGCAATTCTCAAAGCCATTTACTCAGTATTTTACACTCATAAATCAGCCATCTGGAAATTATTCTTCTTCATTGTGGTTAAAATTGTATGTGATGCTCCAGAACCACACACATTTTTAGCTGCATTAAGGAAACATTTCCTGGGTATACAATGCTGAGTGGAGGAGTAGCCTAGTGGTCAGAGCAACTGCCTAGTTATCCAGAAGATCAAGGGTTTGATTCCCAATGGCACTTTTTGTGACCTTGGGCAAGTAACTTTACCCTCCATTGCCTTGGAAGAAAAGGCCTGGCAATCTACTTCCAGTGATATATTGCCATAACCCAGAGGCAGCTGAGCCACCAGGAGTCAGCACTGACTCAACTGCACTAACAAAAAACAAGGCATCCTCAGAGCAATGGAATATATGGGGGGAGGGTAGTGTCCATTGCTCTGAGGATGCATTGTTTCCATCATTCTGTGTTTTCATATATTGTATGGTATTGTTTGCCATCAAGTTATTGTCTTTTTATAAAATCATTTTCCGAGAGTGCTTCACTGAACATTTCTCATTGCTTTGCCATACTGTGGGAGACATAGGCCCTCATCTTATAGTGTGGGTTGCGGGGCTGTATGTCCTACCGGGATGTGCAACCCCGCAATCTGCCTAAACTCTATTCCCCTACTGGCTCTCCCTATACGTCCTGTGCTTCAGGATGGGGAGAGCTAGTGGGGGGCAGGGGCGGACTGCCCAGCAGCACATATACGGCCAATTAAGGTCATGCCCTGTATATGCTGCCAGGCCTCAGAAGTGGTATAAGCATTTATTCAGCAAATCAGGCCACGGCAGCCACCACTGGGGACAAGTGCAGGAGGGTCTCCGCTGCCCGATCCAGGCTAGGGAGGCCAGCTGTGGGTCAGGAGGCAGGGATCTTGGGGTCCAGAGCTGCGGCAGTCTGGAGCACCTGCGGGAAGGATGTCTCCACAGACCAGAGGGGCACGCTGGGCCATCCTCTGGCCCGATTCTGGCTCCCATGGGAACGATTTGTTCCCGCAGACCAGAATCAGATCCTAACAGCCCTATCTTCAGCGAGGATGTCTGGATGGCCCGGATGTCCTGCTTCCAGAATTGGGCTCATAATAACACTGTGAAACAAGTGTGAACAACAGTTTACTTGTACAATGAACCTTCACATCCAGCAGCACAAGATGGTAAGTCTGGGTCATGTACCAGGCTTGTGTGCTAGGCTTGTTTTGATTGCCTGATATACAGTGGCTGCTATCCATTGTCTCTGACACCTGGTGTCTGCTGCTCTGAGGAGGCACTCTGCTATGGTCAGGGGAGGAAAACAAGGTGAACAGGCTGCGTTTTTAAATGGATACGCATTATTTTCTATTCAAACTTGACCCATAAAAAAAAAGCAAATGCAAGTGTGTATGAGTACTTCTCACGGTGGCTATATTTAAAGGTAAATAATACATGTACTCTTAAAAATAAAGGTTCAATATGTTTGATCACAGCGTTTGCCTTTGTTGAAAGATAAAGATCAAGTTGCACATAACGGGGCAGTTTGCAAAATGTCTGCACTGGAGCAAACCCCATGAGGCAAAAGGACCTGCAGACTTAAAAGAACTAGATTTAGTGAAGTACGCTACTGTCTTAGCATGCACTAACTCTTATTAGTAAACAGGTTTCATTGTGTGATATGAGGCCTGCAGAAAACAGCATATGTTAAGATGTGTTAGCACACAGTGAAGTGGTAGCGCCCTTTAATAAAGCTAGCCCTAGCCCTAGCCCTAGCTAGCCAAGTGCAGCAAAGTGGGCATTTTGAAAATTGCCCCATTATCAAAGTCAATCATTCTCATTACACTTATTGCAACTTTATTTTTATATATTTCATTACAGTAGTCAATCTATGCAGTATTAGAAGCCTGATATTCAAGGTAAGTTATGCTTTTGCTGACAGGTGTGAATGCATAACTCTCTTATCCATGTATTTTCAGCCCTTATACGTAGAAGCTCACTAAACATTAACCACATGCTGAATGAAATGCTTCCAGTGTTGCTTCTTTGGCAACAGCTACTTTTTCACTAGCACACAGAGTTGACTGGACACAATTTAGATGCTGAGGCAGGGATGTTTAAAAGCTAAGATTTATCTAGGTAGCTCCTTAAGTTACCAAGTCAAATTTTGTGAATATCAGCCTCTGTGTTACTATACTCAAAAGAGACTGGAGTCATGATACGTTATGAAGGTCCACCTTGTTCAGATTAGTATGCAAGACCAAATCGGCTACAGAAATTAGGGGCCAGGTGAAATTAAAGCTTGAGTGGACTAAATGGACCTCTCCCTTTGTTCCCATTAAGACAACCCAGGATCTCCCCTCTAGGATTAGTGCTGAAAGGAGACAGAAATTTAAACTTATCTACAACTAATTGTATCTTGAAGGAGAAAGGGTAAATGAGAACCTAGATCAGGGGTGTCAGACTCCAGTCCTGGAGGGCCGCAAACCAGTCCCTAATAGATATGCATATTCATTAGGGACACCCTGAAAACTAGACTGGTTTATGGCCCTCCAGGATAGGAGTTTGACATCCCTGGCCTAGACTGACCATGTTCTTTGTCCATTATACTTCATTTGACCAGGCTATTGCCATGATTTGTGGCTATAAGCATCCTGGAAAAAGTGGACATTGAATCAGGATTTAGGAAAATTTCCCTGCACCGCAACTTCTTCCATTTACCAGGTTTTCAGATTGAGAAGTTGAACAATTTTGATACAGTGAAGACTGATTTTGTATAAATCATCTAGGTAGGAAAAAGGATGAAGCTAACAGAATGTCAAGCTTACCTACAGACCCATAAAGTTCTCACTCAAGCAAGTAGTTATGCTTACATAGTTTCCATCAAACATAATTTGTATATTTTGATAAGCAGTCATGCTTGCTTCAGGTTCTCTAAGCCAATCACTGTTCATCCTGGTCTCTTCTGTTTTAGCCATTTCAACTCCCTGCCCCTTCAGATGATGTCACCAGAAGTGGTCACTGACCATGCCCCCTTCTGCTGCCGCCCCCCCCCCCCCCATCTCGTTTGATGATTAGCCATGCCCCCAAACATCAAACAATGTCCATATCACACCCACTTTGATAACATATGCAAGATGGCTACAGATGCACCATGTGGGCACACATGTGGAACACCAGCAGCCATCTTGATGAAATTTCAGGAAACTGTGATTGCCAGAACTGTCATCAAGATGGCCAACTCCATACAAAACAGCAGAATCATCACCAGAACTGTGCCATCAAGCGGATGCCTCTACACACGTCACCAGAAGAATGCATATGCAGTTTTTATTCTAGCGCACATACGTACATGCACACACACAGTCTAGGCACAGAAAGCAGAAACAAACATCTGGTTGACCTCCCTGCATGCCTCCCTTCCACTGATAGCATCTGGTTCATTCTCTGTGAATTAGAGCCAATCCATGAAAGTGCAGCATCTTGGGCGTTCTTTTTTTCTGCCTAAATCGTTCTGCATTCCCGGGAAAAGATGGTGTAGGGTCGCATTCACTTTTCTTAGTCTTTGTCTCTCCCTCCCCTGCATACCTCACAAGCAGTGCAGGCTACATCTGACTGTGCTAGCCTGAAAGTTTATACTCACACCACACAGGCACAGAACTGAAACGCACTGAAAGACAAAAAAGCAGCGGTATACTGTTTCAACCCAGTTCCCTCTCCCCTTTTACATCTGTAATCTAGGTGCCAAAGGCTTCTTAGCAAAAAGCACAAGCAAAGGCTGCAGCATTTTTCAAAAACCTTCTCGGTGTCTCTTTCTCTGAAGAGAAAACAGCTTGCACCCTGCTGATTTTCACAGAACATAACAGCCTTACCCCGAGTCATTTTGGCCACTCTGAAAAGCCCAAATTCATCCTCTCCCTCATGGCATAAAAAAGTCAAACTTTCCCAACCATAAAGAAAGTTCACTATAGTTTACTTGAAAAAAAAACAGATCAGAAACAGAAATGCATTTTCTCCTGCACTATACAAAATATACAAAGCTTTCAGAGATAAGCAGTTCCGAAAATGAACAGAGGCAATCAAAGTCTTCCCATAACTGAAAGAGCAGAGAAAGTTCTGTCTCATCCTGGGAAAGAAGAGTAACAGTGACTATAATTTTTATTCTACCTTGTAAATGATTTCACTAGTACAAGCTGTTTAACCGACAGTAGGAAGTTTTCCAAGCAGCTTCAAAGTTTGCGTGAAGATCGCTCTACTCCTGGGGCATTCTGGGACCCACCATCCTCCCTAGTCACTGAGGTATGTTAGATAGCTGATGCTTGTGGCTATGGCAAACTCTCAATCCCCTGTCACAGCTAGTGAAAGCGTCTAAGAGGCCCTTTTACTAAATCCCGATTGCTGGTTAATGTGCATGTCACGCATGGCAGCTGAGAATGCTAACATGGGGCATGGCAGCAACCACTTGTTAAAGCACATGGCATGATGGGACAGGAATGGGCAGAGCATGGGCGTGGAGAACATATTACCACTTGTGCATGGGCAATTGCCACGTTCTCAGTGGCAATGTGGCAGTCAGTATGAGTGCACCTCGTGACACCTCTGCGCTGCACATTGATGTACTTGGTCACGGTTAACTGCTGGGAACTTGCTGGCCCTGACCCTAACAGCTAACATGGAGGCTTTGCACTTAACGTGAATTCGTAATGCACGTTAAGTGTAACACCTTCGTAAAAGGGCCCCTGTATTTCTGTTGCAAGAGGAAAACGGATGAAAAAAAATCTGGTACCAAACTAATAACTTTCTAGTTGAGCGGTGTTTATTGGAGAATTTTGCACACTGCACCCGAATATCTGTCACAGCTGGCAATTTCTTCCCCCTCTACTCACTACTTCAGAAACAAAACAGCATCTGCTTGTGGAAAAAGAAAACCGACAGAAACGTTAAAACCGTATGAATTCAAGGAAACCTCTATAGCTGAACCGAGTTTATTTGGAACCTTTTGCTCACATTTCAAGTTCCTTAGAAAAGTGAAAAGACCTTGTATGATCCTATGAGGATTTTTACCTTTGTAAAAGGACCCCAGCACTCTGCTCAAAACAGATGCTTTTTAAAGAACTTTATTTCAATGTCTATAAGTGTTCTTTATATAAACAGAAACATAGAGGAGGATATTCAAGGTATTTACATGGTTAGCAATCCAAGGGTAAAGTCTGGTGAGGCAAAGGCTGGTCTAACTTTACCCACAGAAGCTAACTGGGCAGCGGCTCAATATCACCACTGCCTGGTTAACTTCTGATATCTGCGGCGACCTGGATATTCAATGCCCGTGGCCAGATATGGCCACATATCCAGAGTTATTTACTTATTTATTTTATTTATCTGGATTTGTATTCCACCTTTCACTGGGTCAATTATAGTAGAAGGTTTACTATGTACAGCATGCATTCGATAAATGTAGTCGATCAACTATGTACAAAGTTTACGATTTTCAGTTAGTTTTCAGCAACAATGGCTAGCAGCGCTAGACACCTCTTCTGAATATCCCCTCCATAGTCTTTTCTTGATGTTTGTGAAATGACGGGAATTTGGCTTACTAAAATGTGGATATTCTAATGTACTTGGTGGATAAAAGGTCAAACCAATATCCCATGATGAATAAAGATAATGACAACAGTAAACTGTAACACATGGGATTTCATTAGTTCATAATGAGCCTGCTCTTGACTGATCTCAGAAACTAAGCAGGGTTAGGCCTGGCTAGTACTTGGATGGGTGACCACCTTGGAAAACCAGGGGCTGTAAACTCACTGCATGGCAGTAAAGACTGGCAATCTACTTCTGGTTGTACCTTAACAAGAAAGCTGAGGGGTTGGGTCACTAGGAGTCCGCATTGATTCAGTAGCACACATAGCATTTGAATGGAAATTTTAAGGCCACTGGAGACAAGCTTGGACATGTCAATCAAATGCATCATAGGAAACAGCTTTACACTTATGGTGAAGGGTATACTGGAATTAAAATCTGTAATACAGGAAGACTACTATCCAACCAAAGAAGCTTTAGTGGAGAGTATGAACAAGAACATCAGAGCTCACTATAAAATGTAACCTCTACAACTTGGCTATGACCCTATCATTCAAACAATCAAAATAAAAGCTACAGCCACTTACTGGATACATGTTTTTACAGACTTCACGTGAGGATTCAACACCAATTATCTCTACTCAGAGCACCAGTTAGCATGATATTATTTTGTACCACTGCTATGCTGTGTCCTCGCTAAAGGTGAAAGGATCAGTTTATCACCTTCACTTACAATAAGCCCCATTATGTCCCTGTGAACAAGCAACACATCAACACCATCACTTTTGAAATAAAGATGGATCAAAACATCAACAGCTCATTTGGTTTGGGAAGATGATCCTTAAACGTTACCTGTGACCCTGGAAATTTGAATGTTTTTTAGCATGGTGGCAATTAAAACCTACAGTGGCCCTGCAGTTTATGGAAATTATTGTCTCAGGCTGGGTATGGGCTTCTGGGCTTTTATGGGTCAGCTGGGATCAGGACTAGCGGTGATTCAAAGAGCCATTAAAAGAAAAAGAAGCAATCATGTGATGCTTTTGCAAGGCCTCCCCCTCCAAATCCTGTTAAAGAAAGAAACCTTGGGGTACAACATCTCAGAAGCCTAAGAAAAGAGAAGATAACTCTAAACTGAACAATATATTTTGAGAAAATATATGACCTTTGTGTACTGCCGTTCAGAAGAATGTGTTTCAATTATTTGCCACTCAGATCAGTATTGAAAAAAGCATTTATGTGGAAATACCACTGTTATAGGACTAATCAAAAACATTGACACTTGACTTCTACATCACAGGATATGGGGAAGATTATTTAGATTTAAACAATATGCAAATGTACCTGACCTGTAAGAGTGTGAAAGAAAATGGGGCAAACATTGCAGTGGCAGCTAAAGTGGGATTGTTAATTATCCGATAGCCTCCCTCTACAGCTAGTTGGACATGACTCTTGGAGACCAGCTCATTGGCCAGAGCAACAAATGTTATTCACATAGGGTTTACATTGAATGGCTCCTCAGTCATGATGAAAATACAGTTTACGAGTGATGTGTTTTATAAAGATACTGCTGGGAGCACAAGATTATGGAACCAGGAACTCACAATGGCAGTTTAAACAGAGAAGCTTATTTCACAGCTTCTAGGGGGCTGAAGCTGCAGGAGTTGGGGTGCCTACAGGGAGGACGTCCCCACAGGCAGCAGGGGCACATTGGGCTGTCCACCTGCCCGATTTTGTGCACCACAGGAATGTTTTGTTCCTGTGGTCCAGAATTGGGTCCATGCGGGCCTGTCTTCCTCGGGGATGTCCGGAAGGTCCAGATGTCCCCCTACCTGAATTGGGCTCCACATGATCAGGTAAAATGCTGAATGCACGATCTATATGAAATAACAGATTTTAAGAAATAAACGTTTCCCACTATTAGAAGGACCAGCTTGACATCTTCAGTACCCATAGGGGTAGCATAATGAAATCCTCACAAAAAAAACGGTTTGCTGTTTAACTATTTTTTCTCTCCTAAAGAGACCTTTTTTCAAATGGTGAACATGGAGTCTATTTTCTTTCAAGGTAAGGGGGTGTGGCTTTTAATTATTAGTTCTATACATGAGAGCTCTTAAAAGGGTTTTTGGTACATTTTAAAAACAAAATTACATTATTTTTGGTGCTTTAGTTCAAAAGGGAAAATATTGTCTTTAGTGGGGTAGGTTTAAAGCTCTGCTTTTAGTATCCTTCTCAGCTTTTTGAAGCTACTGACACCTCATCAGGTGTTAGTCCCCTCCTTAACCCCCCCCCCCCCAACTCCCACCCACCCCATGTGAGCAATCTAGCTTTATAGGGCACCTCCCCAATTAGCTGCATACAGGGACTTGGAATAGCTGACACAGGGGGAAAAAGAGGGCTGGAAGGGAACTGACATGGGGGGGGGGAAGGAGCTGGCTGGAAGGGAACTGACATGGGGGAAGTTGGGGGATGGAAGGGAACTAACACCTGGGGGTGGGACTGGAGGGAGCTGACATTTCGGGGTGGGACTGGTAGGTGGCTGTGTAATGGGGAGGAGGCTGGCAGGGAGGGGGCACTGGGATTGGAAGGGAGCTGACATGTGTGAAGGGTCACTGGGACTGGAAATAGGCTGATGGAAGGAAGTGAAGAAAAGACAAGAAATGGCAGATAGAGTACTAAGAGAAGACAGGAAAGCAGAAGCCTCAGATCAGGACTGGCATGACCAGAGAATAAAATGCTCAGACAACAAAGGTAGAAAAAATAATTTTGTTTTCAATTTAGTGATTGGACTTTGTGCTATCTTTATAGTTTACACAGTATGGGGAACTGCATCTCTTATCTGGTGTTGCACTGCATGCGGAGTCTGGCTTCTTTGGGTTTCAGTTTAATTTTTTTCTAAATATTTTATTTTTACTTTAGGTTGTGATCATTTATTTTGTACTTGGTGATAGTCTGGTGTTCTGAGTGTGTGACCAAGGCTGTGTGTTCTGTTAATATGAAATCTATACGCAGGGATCTGTACTATAGCAATTTGCCTTGTTCAGCTTTTCAAATAGGTGTTAGATATTCTAGGGCCCGCTACAGTATTTATAGTGCTGCTTTTTTTGTATGAGTTTTGGATATTTATACTGGTAATAGTATGGTAGATTTGGCCTTGTAGATCTTTGGTGACTTTTGTAGGGTTTTATATGAGTTCCCAATATTCCTGGTACTGGAGAATATTTGTTAGTGAGGACCAGAATCACATTTTTTTTTTTTAAGATATTGAGTTCTGTGAGTGAATGTCCTAGTTCTGCTCTGCACCTACTGTTGAGGGAAGGGGTTCTGTGGATGCAAAATATATGTTCAAAAATAAAAGGCAAGAACCATAATACAGTTTATAACAAAATAAAAATGAGTTCTAATTTAGTTTTATAAAGTGCGCTGTGGTTCTCGCTCATTCTTTTAGTTCCTTGCTGTGCAAACATCTTGCATTTCCTCCATATTATCTAATCAGCTTTTGGGTTTGGTTCAGTCCCTGACTGGAGTTTTGAGAAGCCCCCCCACACACACACACACTATGGGGAGGAGGGGCGCGCCATCTCATCCTTCGCCTCAGGCAGAAGATTGCCTTAAGCTGCCCCTTCTTAAAGTAGACAAAGCGATGGGACCAGATGGGATACATCAGAGAATACTGAGGGAACTTGGGGACGTTTTAGCAGCTCCACTGACTGACCTTTTCAATGCCTCTTTGATAAATTATTGGAAACACTGTTGAAAGAGAAAATAGTGATGTTTCTGGAGTCCAGCTGATTACTAGATTGAAGGCAGCATGGATTCACCAAAGGCAGGTCTTGTCAGACAAATCTGATTGATTTCATTGAATGGATGACCAGGGAGTTGGACCGAGGGAGAGCCCTAGATGTGGGGTATTTTGATTTCAGTAAAGCCTTTGACACCATTCTGCACAAGCAACTTATGAACAAACTGAACACCCTAGGAATGGACCCTAAAGTTACTGCTTGGGTTAGAAATTGGTTGAGTGGGAAGCGGCAAAGGGTACGGTTAAGTAGAGCTCACTCTGAGGAGGTTACCAGTGGTGTGTCCCAAAGATCTGTCCTTGGTCCGATTCTTTTTAACATCTTTGTTAGTGATAATGCAGAAGGGCTGTCGGGTAAGGTTTGCCTCTTTGCAGATGATACCAAAATCTGCAATAGTGTAGACACACAGGCAGGTATAGATAACATGAGGAGGGATCTAGGTAAGCTTGAAGAATGGTCTAGAATTTGGCAGCTGAGATTTAACGTTAAAAAATGCAAGGTCATGCATTTGGACTGCAGCAATCCAAGGGAGCGATATGGTATAGGTGGTAAAATACTTCTGACCACAAAAGATGAGTGGGACCTAGGTGTAATTGTCTCTGATGATCTTAAAGTAGCTAAACAGGTAGAAAAGGCAACAGAAAAAGCTAGAAGGATGCTTGAGTGCATAGGGAGAGGAATGGCCAGCAGAAGAAAGGAGATGATAGTGCCTCTAATTAAGTCATTGGTGCGACTCATTTGCAGTCTTGTGTGCAATTCTGGAGACCTCACCCTCAAAAGGATATAAGGTTGGAGTCGGTGCAGAGGGTTGCTACTAAAATGGTTAGTGGGCTTCGTTATAAAGCATATGAGGACAGACTTAAGGAGCTTAATATGTATACTTTAGAGGAAAGGCAGGATAGAGGTTATATGAGTGAGACATTTAAATACCTCTGTGGCATAAATGCACAGGAGGAAAGCCTCTTTCTATTGAAAGCAAGCTCTGCTACGATGGGACATAGGATGAGGGTAAAAGGAGATAGACTCAGGAGTAATATGCAGAAATATTTCTTTACGGAAAGAGTGGTAGATGCGTGGAATAGTCTTCCACTGGAGGTGATAGAGATGAGGACAGTATCTGAATTCAAAAAAGCATGGGACAAACACAGAGGATCACTAAAGGAAAAAAGGGGACTGAAGTAGTGGTTGGTATGGAAGGGCAGACTAGATAGGTCTTGTGGACTTTTTCTGCCGTCATGTTTCTACGTTTAAGTGGTGTCATTCCATGATATGCACATCTGTGGGGGTTCCACTCATGCTTTCATCTAAATAATCTCTTGAAAATGGCCTGTCCTAGAAGGCAGCCTATTTCTTTCAGTCAGGGCTCCCTATCCAGAGGCCACTACATCTTTTCTTGTGGCATACTTCCTATCATACCGCCCTATACAGAGGGTACGATCTTGTTTCTTGTGATGTATTTTCTGTCATACCACCCATAGAGAGGTCACCATCTTGTTTCCTATGATGTATTTTATTCACATGCCTAGACTCTTTCCCGGGGGCTTAAAATTTCTGTAGCCATCAGGAAAGATCTGTGTTTCTATTCATAAATGCATGCTTAGACGTGGAAACAAGGTTTCTGTTTTGAACACAGTGCTGGGGTCCTTCCATAAAGATAAAAATCGCCATAGGATGAAACTGAGTCTTTTACTTTTCTAAGGAACCTACCCACTGTAATGCTAGCAAACGTTTCCAAATAAACTCAGCTTAGCTGCAGAGGTTTCCCTCTATTCATACAGCTTGAACTTTTTCTGTCAATTTTTCCAATAGCAAGTGCTGTTCTGTGTCTGAAGTGGTGAGCAAAGAGGGGGAAATTGCTGGCTTCATCAGACTCCTGGGTGCAGTATGCAAAATGTACCCGATTTTTTCCATCTGTTTTCCTCCAGTTTAAAGGAAACTGAGATGCTTTCACTAGCTATGAAAGGGGAATGAGAGGTTGCCATAACCACAAGCATCAACTACAGGGCATACTCCAGAGAATAGAGGGGAAGACAGGGGGGTCCCAGAGTGCCCCAGGTGAGTCATCTTCATAAAAACCTATAAGCTGCTTAGAAAAATTCCTATGGTCGGTTAAAACAACTTCTACTAGTAAAATTATTTACAAGGTAAAATAAAAACTACATTCACTGTTTCTTTTCTTTCCCAGGATGAAACAGATTTCCCTGTTCATCCTTTTGTGGAAAGGCTTTGATTTTCTCTGTTCATTTTGGGAAATGTGTATCTCTGATAGCTTTGTATTTTGCACAGTGCAAGAGGAAATGCATGTTTATTTTTTCTAATAAACTGTAATGAACTAGAAATGTCTGACTTTTTTGTGCCATCTTGGGTTTCTTTGAGGAAGAGGAGGGATGCTGTCATCTACTTCTGTAAAAATCAGCAGGGTCCAAGCTGTTTCCTGTTCACAGAAAGTAATCCTGAGAAGATTTAAAAAAAAAACCATTTCAGCTCTTACGTGTGCTTTCTGCTATAAAGCCTTATGGAGTCTAGATTACAGATGTAAAAGGTCAAAGGAGGGATGGACTGAAATAGAACACCACTGTTTTTTTAGCTGTAAATTTTTATTTGTCTTTCAATTAATTTCAGTTCTGTGCCTATGTATGGAGAGCATAAAATCATAGGCTAGCATGGTCAGATACAGGCTGCACTGCTTGTGAGGTGTGCAGGGGGAGGAAGCGGCAGAGACTAAGAAAAGATAATGCATCCCTACACCGTCTTTCTCTGAGAAATAGAAAATGACTTAGACAGAAAACAACTCTCTAATTTTTAAAAGAAAGAGAGAGGGCTGACATAATGAACCAGATGCTGACAACAGGAGGAGGGAAATGCAGGGGGTCAATCAGATGTTTGTTTCTGCTTTCTGTGCCCTGTGTGTGTTCTTCTGGTGGCATGTGTGGAGGCAGCCATCTTGATCTAGTTCCACTGATTATTCTGAAGCTGTACATGGAGGCAGCCATCTTGATGATGAACCTCTGGTGATAACTTCCTGTGACATCATCAAGAAGTCCACTGGTGTTCCATGTGTGTGCCCACGTGGTGCCTCAGTGGCCATCTTGCATACATCCTCAATATAGACATGGCATGGGCATGATGTTTGAGGGCATGGCTCATGATAATTTCCTGTGACGACATCAATAAGAAAGAGATTGTCCTTAATGACTACTTCTGGTGACATCACCAAAAGCAGGAAGTGGGTGGGATCTGGTATGGCAAAGGTTGGACTTGAGACCAAGATGAACTTGGATTGGCTGAGAGGACAGAAGTGCAAATTAGGTTGATGAAAGCTATGTAAGCATACAGTAACTACTAGGCAAATGCAATCTTGGTGGTCACTAGAATTTTGCCTACAGAAGGATTTAAATAGCAGGTTTTTCAGGAAGATATTAGTGGTGAAAACACTTGAGATTTTACAGAGCTATCACTTCATCAGGGATTGAATAGAGATCAGGGATAAACTTAAAATTTGGTGCTGATTTCTTGATATGTTCAGTGGGGTTTCCCAGTGGCAAACATCTGTGGTATTCAATAAATACTGAGAACTTTTTTCGAATATGTCAGGCTGTATCAACTTTGGAATTTACTTCAATGACTAATGAAGCAGTGAATTATTGCCAGCACAAGGGCTGAGGGCTCATGGGAAACATTTCAGTCTTGGAGCTATTCCCAATAATAATCATGTTAACTTCTTTGAGGCCAGAGGCTAGCTAACAAATAAGTTATTTTCTGTTCAGAGAATCTTGGCATGGTAGAAACAATTGTTAAGTATTCGACAGGATAGACCGCATCAAAGTGATAAGGAAACTTCCTCTTACCCAGTTTAGCAAATATTCACTTTGCATCTGAAGAAAGGTAGCACCTTTTGTTTTTGCTTGTTAACTTTTATTTCTGTGCACTTGAATAAACAAAAGAAACTCTAAACTTGTGGATTCAGGCATTTTATTAAAGCTAGATTCTGATTTCAGCAAATATTTTCAGATCTGAAATTTCAAGACCATAACGGTTAGGTTGAAGGAAGATCAGAAGTTGATCAAATGTAGCCACTTGTTAATCCATTGGAAGGTGACTATAATATCATAAGGTCAACTTTCAAAAAGCACTTTTATGTTCACATGTGTAATTTTGTTTTAGCATAGCATAGTAACCAACCCCTCAGTACCTTCTTTGAGGAACTTATGACTCAACTATAGCAACCTTGTCTCCACTGCAACAGCTACCTTTCAGACTGTCTATGTTATTTGATACGTTGCAGAAAATAGAAATACAATCAGTGTCATATTTCAGGAAATCATAGCATTCAACTGGAAATTGTGGGATGGGCTTTTACTTGCAATAGTTAAAACCCTGCTTTAGACAATGTTCTGCATTCAAGAATAACTGAAGAGCAGTTGTCACTGAAATACATTTTCTTGTCAAAATAGATGTGAATTCTATTGGAAGTGCTCATGTGTGTTACTGTCTATTCTCTTACTTCCTTATTTCTCAGTTTCTCTTGCTCTCATTCTACCCTACGTTTACTCCACATATCCCATAGTATTTTCTGCTCTAATGGTCCCATCTCTTTCATCAGTAACCCACTATGAATCCTGCTATACTGCAATAACTGCAGAGAATCTCTGTGAACTACAGTGGATGTCCCCAGCATGCAGCTAATGCACAGAACGTATACTTACCAAGCATATCCCGGAGCGTGCTGCATATTGGTCCTCCAGGCTGGTGCTGCCTGACCGCCCCAACCTCCACCCTCTTTACACGCTTGCCATGAATCACGCCACTCCACCTCTTTCTTGTACCACACTTTATTAGTGGGATTTAACAGACAACAGCTTGCAGTTCATCCCCCCAACATTTATATTTGCATCGTGCGAGAGATAATGATAAAAATACCAACCGTAATAATAATAACATCTATAACAATTATCCTAACCTCCAAATTGGGATTACCATGAAGGAATACCACACCATTGTTGCCCGGTTTTCAACATCTCAGCCCTCACCATGGCTGAGAATTCATCTTTTGCCTGTCCCACAACCAACTGCTCCATGTTGATGCCTGGGTGCAACTCTTGTGTTTTTAATGCTCATGGTAACTGAGGCCAGACACCCCTGGCCCTGATACCTGGCCTCCCTGTTACCAGGTCCAGGCACCCCCAAACGGTACATGCACCCCCACCCTTAATATGTGGTACCCCTCTTTTTCAGTAAGGTCCCACCCTGCTCGCTGTGACATCCCCTCCCCCTTCATTGCTACCTCAGTCCAGGTGAGTAGGGTGGGGCTCACAGCTCTGGGCAAAAGGGGAGGGCCACACACTTGGCCCTGGCCTTTATCCAGCCATGGCTCCCACCCCCTTGCTGCCCACCTATCCTGGGCTTCCCCTGGGGAGCCTCTCTCCTTCTTCCAACCCAGTTATGGGCCAGCACCCCTTCATGGCTGGCCTTACAACCTGTGGTATGCTTTATTGGTCCTCTAGACTTCTGTTGCCTGACCACCCTCACCCCCTCTCCAGCCCTCTTCACCCGCTTGCCATGAATCACACCACTCCATCTCTTTCTTGTTCCATGTTTTATTAGTGGGATTTAACAGGCCACAGCTTGCGGATCATCCCCCCAACATTGACATTTACATCGTCCGAGAGATAATGACAAAAATACCAACCATAATAATAATAACTATAACAATATTCCTAACCCCCAAAAGGAACTACCGTGGAGGGCTACCACACCATTGTTGCCCATCTTTTGAGACCTCTGCCTGCACTGTGGTCGAAGATTCCCCTTTATCCCATCCCACCACCCACCGCTCCGTGTTGGCATCCAGGTGCAACCCTTGTGCTTTTAATGCTCATGGTAACTGAGGCCAAGCACCCCTGGCTCTGATACTTGGCTTCCCTGTTACTGGCCCCAAGCACCCCCAAATAGTACCTGCATCCACCTTAATATGTGGTACCCCCCTTTTTCAGTGAGGTCCCACCACCAGAAGAAGCCATGGCCTAACTCACCCCATAGCGAGAGCTGAACCAACCGCCCTCCATAGATCCACATTGAAAACATCTAGGCCAATATTGTTCAGGTGGACCCCATCCCCTTTATACACCACTGCGTCCCCTACTATGTTACCTTGTGCTTAATTACCACCCCCTCAAATGCCCTTAAAAAGTCCCCCACCTCAGCATTCAACTTTTTCCTGCTTTTCTCAATGCCCTCCAGCCGGATGGCCCCCACCCATCTTTGCTGGGCGACGATCTGGGACCAGATAATGCCTGCCCACAGCTCAGCACATATCCAAGCCAGGTCCCTCTTAATCTTGATGATCAGATCTGTGCCCTTAGTGGACACCAAATCATTGCTGCCCAAATGCAGGATGATGAAATCCGGTAGGTGGCTTACCTGCCGCTGGCTAATGAGCGTGGGTGGTAACTGATCCCATCACATCTCCCTCTTACCCAGCCACTGTACTTTCACGGTGTCTGGATGAAAGCCAAGCTGCTTTCCAAAGCAGCTGCCCACTGCTCTCCTTCTCACCCAGTAGATGTGGGAATGACCAACTATCCATACCGAGATCCATCCGCCACCTAGTGGGTAAGAGGAAAAGGAGGGTTAAATTGGGTACATTACTATCTGATCTATAGCTTATACCTATTAGAGGCCCATCTCTCAATAGCTTAGATCTGTCCAGTCCTGAAACTCAGTCTGTGTGCTGTAGGGTAAGGCCCATCCTTTCAAACCCTGCTTCCTCTACCACCCTGAGCCACATGGCTTTGAACTGGTACTGAGATAAACAAGATGCTGCTAGAGTGCTCCCCCCCAATGGTGGACGCCCCCAGTGGTGGCGTACTCCCTCATGGCACTCACCAGGCAAAGGTCCTGGACTCTGTGGTGTGTAGCCACACTGTTTTGCCCTTCCAGCGCTGGTCTGTGTTAGACTTACCAAGGAAGAGACCTACCCTTTCCCCTACCACCATGACATCCTCCACTCTGAGTGGTGCCTGCCATGTCCAGTCTTGACTGGGGCATAGCCTTGCTCATCCAGAAGGCACCAAAAAACAATCAATAGGGCTAGCCTGAATAGTCTATAGGCTTTCCTCGAATCCATCCCTGGTCACCTCAGTCGCTCAGCATGAAAAGTGTGACAGGCCACATGTAGGGAGCTTCTGGGAGACATGCCAGTACCCAGATATGTGGGAAACAGATGCTATAGCTGGAAAGCCATAATCATTAAAAAAACATACTTTTCTAGCTTAGCAATATTATGCATCCTTTTGGGAATTGCAAAGTTAGTTTAGGTTGTTGTGAACCTGGTAAAAGTCCATACTTAGCATTTTAAAAAGTGTTTTTAGAGATGACCAATTCAAGAATAAATGAAGCATTTTAATACTCCCAAGTAATTTGTGATGCTAGGTATGTCATGACAAACATGTTAATATTTACTTAGCACTTTTCTGGGCATGAAAAAGACTAGTATTAGTCTAGTTTTCATTAGCATTTATTTATCATCAGTTTTTATGTCTAGTTTGCATCAGCAAAATACTGTCTGTGAGAACAGCAGCTTAAGAGATACATATTTTAACTGAGGAGGCATGGCCATTGGAGGTATCCATGGGTATATCTCGGAGATGGGCACAATCAGAATTGGGCATCTTTCAATAATATGGTGAGCGCGGGGACATCCAAAACCATTTTGGCATTTCCCCGTGTCCCATGATATTAGCAGGAACGTGTTTCTTCACTTCACTGCATGGCCTGTGCCTGCATGATTCTCGCTGTGGATATGTGCACAGGCTGGCTGAATAGTGTGTTGCCCATGCTGTGCTGGACACATCTACAGGCCAATTCCATAAACATTGGTGTATCTATACCCACGGATGTAGAATTAGCATGAAATCGCCCCCGTGTCTGATTTAAACATGTTCGCAGGAGATAAAAAGCCTGTATGGAATCTACCTCTAAGCAAATTGAATAAAACTAAGAAAAACAGAAGTCCTTAACACCTGGAGACAGTACAAGTCAGGGCAGTGTCATTTCAAATCTTTTAAGCAACAGGTGGAATAGAACAATATATGACTGATGCTACATGACCGTAGACTTCATACCTCATATGCAGGGGCAGCCCAAGGGAGGTATGGGCCATGTGCAGAGACTCATTGTGGGCCTCATTTGCATAAGGAGCCTCGTTTGCATAAATATTTGCATAATGTTAACATGCGCTAACGTTTAGCATGCATGCCTCTTAATGAGTGTCTGGATAAAGAAAGACTACCAGATTTCTACATTACTATACTCCAGTGCCAACCTCCAGGAACATTAGGACGTACTATAAACTATATTAACAGAATACCTCGGCTCCGTTACACATGCAGAACATAGACCGTCACCAAACAAAGAACAAGGGATTACAATTTAGGAATAGAAAGATAATAATTAAATTGGGAACCCCAAATGCCAAATTTGAAATGTACAACAACACTGGGGAAATAAAACTATAAATTAATTTCCTCTTGTACTAAACAAAAATGCAAAGATGTTAGTGATATACATTTCCCAGAGCTGACATATTCCAGTTAATAAGTTTTAAAAAAAAGTATTTGCTACCTTTTTTTGTTTGAGCATTTTATTTTTCAGTTGCAATTGCTCCAGTCACTTTCTTCTGGTTTCTTCGTGTCTTCTGCTAGCTGTCCATTTGTCCTTTCTTCTTTCTTCTAGATTTTTTCCATTCTCTCTCTACATCATTTTAACATACTGATCTTTCCCCTTTTGCTCTTTCATCCATTTCTTTCTTTATTCCTTTATCATCCACTCAGATTTCACCCTTTCATCCTCAATCCCCACTTACTCTCCGAATACCCGGCCAATAATAGATGTTTCTTCCCTCCCACCCAAAATATCTTTTCCCTTCTGCATCCTCATTCCCCCAGCCATATCCCCTTCTAGTCCTCCCCCAACATCAGCTCCCTTCTAGTTCCAGCCCCACCCAGCAACCGCTCCCTTTTCCTATGCCCCCGCATCAGCCCATTTCCATTCCTAGCCCCCATCAGCTATTTCCAATCCTATTCCAACCCCCCATCAGCCCATTTCCAGTCCAAGCGTCTCCCATCAGCCCATTTCTAGTGCTAACCCACATTTCGAAAGCTAGCCCCTCATCAGCCCATTTCCAGTCCTAGCCCCCCAGCAACCCATTTCCAGTCCAAGCTCCCCCCATCAGCCCATTTCCAATCCTAGCCTCCCCATCAGCCCATTTCCAATCCTAGCCCCCCGTCAGCCCATTTCCAGTCCTAGACCCCCATCAGCCATTTCCAGTCCTATTCCAGCCCCCCATCAGCCCATTTCCAGTCCAAGCTCCCCCATCAGCCATTTCCAGTCCTATCCTAGCCCCCCATCAACCCATTTCCAGTCCAAGCCTCCCCCTATCAGCCCATTTCCAATTCTGCCCCATCAGTCTATTTCCAATCCAAACCCTCCATCAGCCCATTTCCAATCCTAGCCCCCCCCCCCCCATTGGCCTTTCCAGTCCTATCCGATAAGTCCTATCCTTGTCTAAGCGGCTTCAGAGGGAGCCAGCGTGAAGAGCGGTGTTTTCCCTCACTCTGGCAGCTGTGTTCTAGTGAAGCACGCTGAATGCCGGGAAAGTTTAAAGACATTTCCCTGCACTCGTGTGCTTCACAAGCACACAGCTGTCAGCATGAGGGAAATCACTGGCAGCTATGCAGAGGTGAGCCGCGGCCTTGCACGGGCTTCCCCGGCTCACCTCTGAAGCCGGCATTTCAAGGAGCACCGTGTGAGAATGAAGTTTGCACGGGGCCCTGTGCGAACAACATTCTCGCACAGTGGACGGGCTGGCCCTGCTCATATGAAAGACAATTTAATGAAAGCAAGCTGCACAAGCCTAGCCTTCTTTTCGAAGCTCAACTGTTTTCATGATCCAACAAAATTCTCTTTCATTAAAAAATTTCTTCAAAGGTAGTTGAAGAAAAGCAAGGCAAGTAACAGACTCGGATATTTATTAACCTATTATTCATGGCAGACTCACTGGCTTTTGACACACTGTGGGACTAATTTGTTCCTGAGGATCTGAGTTGTTCCAGATTTGCACAGCTTAATCCTTGGATGTCTTTGCAGCCTTGGGAAAAGCGAGCTGGTAACTTATAAACATGTATGGAAGTTTCTAGGATTGCAAATATAAATATTCACTGCAGCAACCTTGCAATCAAAGTGCACAGATCTGTAACTGGTTAGTTAGATAAGGGCTCACAGGTGATATTAAGAGATGCAGCTGCGTCAGCCACATGCCCACTGGCGGACATGCATGCCTTCTAATGTGCATAGCCAAGACGCAGTTTCCTTTATGTACAACAGAAGCCTACCCTTTAACATGTTTTCAGTTCACCTCAGTTATAAAAATATGCTTCAGTTACCTGGGACTGGACCCTCAGACCTCCACTACTTATTTCTTTTGAATTAAACCACAACATTTGCCATCACAAAAAGGTTTTTGGCGATTTATATTGTTGAACTGTTACAATATTTTCTGTATCTCTTCAAACCCAGAGAGCTATTCAACATAGCCAAATCATTTTCAAAAGAGCCTACCCCCGTACATGTAAGCAATGCCATCAACCCCTATTACTTGGCACTCCAACCTCAAGCCACATATAATGCACAGAATCACAGCAATCTCATATTGCTCTCCCATGGCCAATGCAATCATGTCACATCTCATTAGTCCACCTTTGACATCATCAGTCACAATCAGCTTGACAACATCATCTCCACCATAAACACAACCACATCCCCGCTGAATCCATGCCCAGTCTCTTGGATCAAAATTGCAAGACCCCAACTGATACCTATTGCTACTACTACTTCTACTACTATTAATCATTTATACAAAGTCTGTCCAAAAAGAAACCAAACTTACTAAAGAGAGGGTGCCATTCAGCCAACATAGCAGACTCACGGTAATGGTGATGTGTAGTGGTGACCTTGAGTTTAGCCTCCCACTTGCTCGATCACGCCATGTGAATTAGTTATGGACTACATGCAGTAGAGTGAACTCATCTCATGCACCTTTTGCTATTTTTTGCAAGTTGAAATATGAAGGATCTTGAAGAGCAGCACGTTTGCGTGAAATTCTGTGTGAAATTGACTTTTACTGAGACTTTTCAGATGTTGCAGCAAGCTTATGGAGAGGATTGCTTAAGCCACAATGTAATTAATGTTTCTGATGTTTCAAATTGGGCACCATGTCCACCGAAGATGATCCCAAAACTGGACGGCCTTCCACATTAATGGACGATAATCAGGTTTAGAGTGTGCGTGCTTTGATTCTTGAAAATCATCGCCTAACTGTCCGTGAAGTTGCTGAAGAAATAAGCATCAGTAAAAGTTTGTGTCACACAATTGTGACTGAAAAACTTCAGACGCATCATGTTGCCTTTTTGATAGGTAGAGTTTGGTGCTTTGTGAGTCTTGGTAGTGCTGTTATGATACCACGGGTTTGCTATGGGATCTAAATGGGCAGTGTTTATAGTACTTCCTAGGGAGGAGTAGCCTAGTGTTTGGGGCAAGGTACTTCAGGCCGGAAGGTCAGGGGTTCAAATCCCACTAGAGAAGAGCAACCTTGGGCCGGAAGGACTGGGGTTTCTAGTCCCACAGATGCTCCTTGTGGTCTTGGGCAAGCCACTTAACCCTCCATTGCCCATGTTCCCTGTAAGTATTAGTGTATGTGTCTCATACCCCCTTGTCTTAAATGTATCCCCCAATTGTGTTGTGACTGCTTTGATTGAAGGATAAGGCGGTATACAAAACTGTCTAAATAAATAAATAATGTACCAGGCAGTTGGCAGTGGAGTATAGCAATGTAGAAATCTGATCATCTTTCTTTATCCAGACACTCATTAAGAGGCATGTTTACTAAAAGTTAGTGCACATTAACATTATGCAAATATTTATGTAAATGAGGCCCCTTATGCAAATGAGGCCCAGCAATGAGTCTTCACACATGGCCCCGCGCCCTCCTTGGGCCGCCCCTGCATGACATCCTCTTCTTCTCTGACTTTGTTTATCGAAAACCACCCGGTAGCCACTGAGCCAAAATCCTTCATTGCTCTTCAGTTCAAAACTTACCTTCAATTACCATATCTCTGCCATAATTAAGAGCTGCTTTTTTAATCTATGGAAACTTTGATCCATCAAAAAATACCTTACTTTCTCTGCTCTTCACAATCTCCTTCTGACTCTGATAATGTCTCATATCAACTATTGCAACTGCATTCTCAATGGTACCACTACTGTAAATCTGTCCAAACATCAACTTGTTCAAAATACAGCAACTAAACTCCTCCATAATGCCTCAAATTTCAGCCATGTAACTCTCCTGCTGATGAAAAATCACTGGCTCTCGTCTCCTGCCAAATAAAATTCAAGCGCACAATATTTTATACACAGGTATCCCCCTTTAACTGTCCAGTCACCTAGTCCCCTACTCTCCCAATTGCTCTCTCTATTCATTGGATACCCATCTGTTAGTAGTCCCCACAAAATGAAAAGCTAAATGGGACTCTACCCATACCTCACCATTTCACTTCATAGCTCTACAGCTATAGAACTCCTTCCCTCTATATTTCAGAGAACTTTCATTTAAAAAGTCTAAGAAAGGCCTAAAAGTTTGGACAAATTCCTGGAGGAAAGGGGAATAAACCATTATTAAAGAGGACCTGGGTAATCCACTGCTTGCTCTGGGACAAGCACTGTGGAACCTGTGTGACTTTTGGGAACCTGCCAGATACTTATGACCTGGATTGGTCACTGTTGGAAACAGGATACTGGGCTTGATGAACCTTGGTTTGACCCAGTATTGCATTTCTTATTTTCTTATGTTCGATTTCTTCAAGCTTGCCTAAGGCCAGTCCAGATTAATTGATCATCTTGGAATGTAGACTAACTTTACCACCTCCTTCCCATTATTCCCAATTACTGTAAATCCTTACCTTGCACTATTCCCTCTCACCTTTCCTTAATTTTTCTTTTTATATTTTATATTTTATATTTGTTTTGTTTTATTACCTGTTTTTAAGCTTTTATTATAAACCAACCTGAATTTGCTGCTTAACTGTGAGTTCTATCTGTTTGTCTCCACATATTTATCTATCTATTTGTCCTTATTGGTGGGTTTCCTTACCTACTCCATTGTGTGTGCCCACAGTTCAGGAACAGCCTACTGGCCAGAGACACTTAGGTTCCTGCCCACCCTACCCCTCACCCCACCCACCCCAGGGGCTACATTGCCTATATAGTGGTCACATACGTGCCATCTATTGTTCCTAACTTGGGTTAAAGCCCACATCTTCTTCATCTTTTCTTCTTCTTCTTCTTCTTCCTCTTCTGGGACTGCTTAATCAACATGTCATGTATTCAGTGCAATAACTGCGGTACTTTCATTCAAAGACGAATCATTTGGATTCTAAGAGCTTGTCCTATATGCCTAAAGTCAGCTGCCATGTATGAAGAACTGACTCTACTAAGGAAAGACCTAGCTGCCATACATAAAGAAGTGTCTCTACTGAGGGAGGAACTGGCTGCAATGAAGCGCACCTCTTCTAGGATACAAACTGAAGAAAGTCCACCACCGCTCCCACAAAGAATCAAACACCGCAGGAACAAATGGATCACAGTGGATTCTGGTAGATTGCGACCTGTAACGCAGAGACATCCCATACATCAAGAGATATCCCTGCACAATGCCTTCTCTGCCTTGGCTAATGAGGATGCCCAATCCAAAGAAACTGAAGGGCCCTTAAATGAGTCAGACAATGCCCAATCTCCTGCTAAAGCACCAAATATGAAGAAAACCTCACCAAACAGAAAACTACATCTACTTGGAGATTCCATCATCAAAGGCACCAACTTCGGAACACAGTTCAAAGGAGAAAAGATAGTCATGTGCCTACCAGGCTCTTCAGCCAGCAGGAATACAAACCAAGTTGTTGAAATACTTAGCGCAAAAAGTGAACACTCCAAACTTGATTTTATTATCCACTTGGGCACAAATGACCTGGCTAGAAACAGTGCCTCTACAGCCCAAAAGGACTTCCAATCTCTGGGAGAGAAACTCAAGCCCATTGTTAACACTGTTGCATTCTCAGAAGTTCTACCTGTTCTTGGTAAGGGGACAAAAAGGCTGCATCACATTAACAGCTTTAATACATGGCTCCAGAACTGGTGCAAACAAGAAGGATTCAGATGTATTGGCAACTGGGGCAACAGATGAACCAACAAGAGACTATACTGGGCTGATGGACTACATCTCTCTGTCGCATGGAAAAGAATCCTAAGTGAAAAATTCAGGCAGTATGTGGATATGCATTTACACTAGGAAAAGGGGGTGACGGATGTGGAAGGTCAACATCTGCATGCCACCCCCTGAAAAAGCAGAACAACATCAGAAACAACCACACTTTTAAACCACACATCAAAAACAAGCGGGAAGAGGTGGGCAGAACAAAATCAATGCAAAATACACACAAGCCAGGTAAATGCTGGAAAGCAATGAGCACAAATGCTCGAAGCTTAGCCAACAAAATTCCAGACCTGGAAACCCTAATGGTGGAAACGGATTTGGACAGAAACATGGTTTAATGAATCGCATGATTGGGATATAGCCATAGCTGGCTATAATCTATTCAGAAGAGACAGAGAAAATGGAAAAGGAGGAGGAGTAGCCTTGTATGTCAAAAGCAATATTAAAGCTACTGAAATGCAGGGGACATGGGGAAAAGAAGAAGCGCTCTGGATTGCGTTGGAAAGAGGAGATGGCACTGTCATCCATATTGCTGTAGTCTACAGACCTCCGACTCAAATTGAAGAGAGAGATAACAAATTGATTATAGATATTGCCAAGATAGCAACAAAGGGGGAAGCGATCATATTGGGTGACTTTTATCTACCTGATGTGGAGGAGAAGGAAACCTATTTGGTTTTCCAAAGAGGTGGCTGCTCAAATAAAGGCAAAAAACCACAGCTTTCGCAAAATTCAAAAGCTTGCAAACAGAAGAACCCAGAAATGAATACAGGATCAAGCTCAAAGAGTCTAAAAGAGAAATAAGGATAGCAAAATCAAAGGCAGATGAAAAGATGGCTAAAGATGTTAAGGGTGGCAACAAAACTTTCTTCAGGTATATTCAGGAAAGGAAGAAGATCAGAGGTGGAATTGCAGGACTCAGAAGTGCTGGGAAAGGACTCGTGGAAAGTGACACTGAAAAAGCGAAATTGCTAAACATATACTTCTGCTCTGTTTTTACTAAAGAAGATCCTGGAGATGGACCAGCAGTGACTCCCAAATATAAAAATGGGAATGAAGTAGATACCACACCATTCACAGAAGATGAGGTGTTAGAACAACTTGCTAAACTGAAAGTGGACAAAGCTATGGGACCGGATAGGATACATCCTAGGATACTAAAAGAGATCAGAGAGGTTCTTGCAGGACCGTTAAAGGATGTCTTCAACAGATCCTTAGAAACAGGAGAGGTTCCTCAGGACTGGAGAATGGCTTTTGTTGTACCTCTACACAAAAGTGGTGACAGGGAAGAAGTGTCAAACTACAGGCCCGTAAGCCTTACCTCGGTGGCAGGAAAAGTAATGGAGGCGCTTCTGAAAGAGTGAATAGTGAACGTTCTCAAAACCAACAGGTTGCAAGATCCGAGCCAACATGGTTTTACCGAAGGACGGTCTTGCCAAACAAATCTGATTGAGTTCTTTGACTGGGTGACCAAGGAACTGGATCAGGGGCATGCAATGGATGTCATCTACCTGGATTTCAGCAAAGCCTTTGATATTTTTGAGGCTTGTCAATAAACTCAGTAGCTTGGGAATGGGTCCCAAGATGGTGAACTGGATTAGAAATTGGTTGACTGACAGACGACAGAAGGTGATGGTACATGGAGCTCACTCGGATGAGAAGAAGGTGATTAGCGGGGTGCCCCAGGGTTCGGTCCTGGGCCCGGCACTGTTCAATGTATTTGTGAGTGATATTGCTGAAGGACTGAATGGAAAAGTCTGTCTTTTTGCAGATGACACAAAAATTTGCAACAGAGTGGACTCCCCCGAGGGAGTGGATAACATGAGGAAAGATCTCCAAAAGCGGGAAGACTGGTCTAATGCTTGGCAACTACGATTTAATGTGAAAAAGTGCAGTGTCATGCATTTGGGTAGCAGAAATCCAAGGGAAATGTACATGATAGGGGGCGAGAGGTTGGTATGCACTGTTCAGGAGAAAGACGGTGTGATTATCTCTGATGATCTCAAGGTGGCAAAACAGTGCGACAAGTCAGTGGCAAAAGCCAGGAGGATGTTGGGCTGCATACAAAGAGGGGTTACCAGCAGAAAGGAAGAGGTACTTATGCCACTGTACAAGTCACTGGTGAGGCCTCACTTGGAATACTGTGTTCAGTTTTGGAGACCATATCTTGCAAAAGATATAAAAAGACTGGAAACTGTTCAGAGGAAGGCGACCAAAATGATTTGGAGCCTGCGTCAGAAGCCTTATGAGAAGAGACTTGAAGACCTAAATATGTACACTTTGGAGGAGAGGAGGGACAGGGGAGATATGATTCAGACCTTTAAATACTTAGAGAAATGATGAACAAACAAAGCTCTTCCAAAGACGGGGAAGCTGTAAAACTAGAGGGCATAACATGAAGCTGCAAGGTGGTAAATTGAAAGGCAATGTCAGGAAATATTTCTTCACTGAAAGGGTGGTGGATGCTTGGAATGCCCTCCCGATGGAAGTGGTGGGGGCAAACACGATGACGGAATTCAAAACGGCATGGGACGAGCACAGCGGATCCCTTTACAGCAACAGGATAAAAACAAAATAAACTGAACCATCTAACGTCTCAAATAGGGGTGTCCTACATGGAGTGGTGGGTTCACCCCTAAACAAAGACATGGGGAGGGGTGGCCTGCACAGAGCGACAGGTGCACGTACTCTTGCCATCTTGCTGGGCAGACTAGATGGACCATGCTGCTCTTTATCTGCCGTCATTTACTATGTTACTATGTATCATGAGAGGGCAATTTATCAGAACCACAATAAACTATAACTCATAAATATTGAATATCGGATCTTCTACATGTAGGTTAAGCACTATTCATGCTATGGATGTCTGAAAATAGACATAGGCGTATATCTACTAAATGACGGTAGTGGCTTCCTTGCGATATCAGAGCCGTGGCCCCATTGATTTCAATAGGGCCGTGGCTCCGATATCGCACAGTAGCTGTTACCGCCATTTAGTAAACATACCTCATAGAGATGTCCAAAGCACAGTGACATCTCCAGAGCCATTTTAGAAGCCTACTCTGTGGACGTCCCCAGAGTGAGGATGTCCAAGTCTGAGTGGGGGCATGGTGGAAGCGTGGCTGGGACATTCCCAGGAATGTAGACATCACTGTCTGATCTCAGAAACATCCTGGATGTCCGGAGTCATGTCTAAGTTTAGACCTGCTCCAGGCATGAATAAGCATTAGGAAAGTGCTTGTTTTGACTGAAAAACATTCAGAGGATGTAGAGAAGATAGCACTCCTTCATCCCCAGTACTCAGAACAATCACTGTGATACTAGCAGTGGGATCTGAACCACAGCCTTAGCCCACTATTCTAACCATTAGGCCATTCTTAGACATCTAAGATCTGAAATACTGTTCTGGGGACATCTATGTAGATGTCCCTGCAGATATTCATATCAGGCACATCCACATTTGTCAAATCATGTATGCGCCTGGATGTGCATGCTTTTTTTTCCAGGCATTCTGGCTTAGACATCCAATGTCCCTTCTAAAATGCCCCTCCACATGTAGAAGCATTGAATATCAGTGCTTATAAATACAACTTATGCTTTGGCTTGTTTATACCTGGTTTTTTTGCCTCCAAGCCAAATGTATAAGCTATACATATAGCAGCATGAATATCACTGTATATATGTATAAGCTATCAGGGTCATTCCGAGGCATGAATAGCGGGAATATTCAGCACCTCTGCCAACCCCGACTAACTTCCCCACACGTTAGACGGGGCGGGAAAGGGGCGTTGAGCGGGTGGCGTTAGGGTGGTCAGTGGGCGGTCGGCAGCCCCGGACATACAGGGCCAATTCCAATGTCGGCCCTGTACTTCTGGGGCTGGCGGCCTGAATGGGGAACTTATTCCAACTCTGAGGTGGAATAAGTTCCCCTAGTCAGGTGGATCTAGCAGGCCCAGGGCGCAGAAAAGGCGGGAGAAGGCAGAGGAAATTCACCCGCAGCTCGGCCCTGGCCTTGGGAGGCCAGATCAGTGGTCGGGCTGAGGAGAATGAAGATTTCGGTCCGGTGGCTGGGGATCACGACTCTTGAATGGAGCCACAGTGCCATGACAACTGGATGCCATGACACCGCAGCTCCATTCAAAAGCCCTGACTGAGTACGTGCAGGCCGACCAGAATCGGAGTCCCAGCCTGCACGTACAGGCCTAGACATGATTCTGATCCCACGGGGCTAGAAGTGCCCCACGGGATCAGAATCCCGGCTCACTCTGTGCGTCCGGATGCCTATTTTATAAAGTCAAGTACACACATACTTTAGTTTATAAAATAGAGACTTAGGTTGTTGAAAATGCGTGTACACATAAGACATCAGCAGTTTTACCAGCCATATGGATGGTGTAGATTCCTGCTTTAAGACGTTTCAAGAACGTGTGTAAATTATAGTATTTTATAATTTACATGTGTAACTATACACTCCATCCCTGTACACATCCACAGTGAAAGTACACATGATTGATCCAACACACGTACTTTCAGAATAATAACCACATCAAATACGCCTGTAAATGCCCATAAAATACTTAGATTTATGCGTGTTGTTCATGCATAAATCTAGGCAGCTCTTTATAAAATTTCCCCCATAATGAATTTCACATCCAGCATTATACATATAATGCCATGAGATTTATTTTTAAAGGCACTTATGCATGTGACACCATGTGAATCTATAAGTACAGTATATTATGGAAATGACTGACCTGGATGACCAGACCAGGAAGGTGGTGGAGAACATAGGTGATCATTTTGGAAGCACTATTCATGGTTTGAATGTCTGAAAATGAACATAAAGACGTTCAAAGCACAGAGATGTCTCCACAGCCATTTTAGAAGCCGGGTCTGTGGTCCTCCCCAGCATGAGGATGTTCAATTTTGAATGGGGGTATGGCTGGGGTATGCCCAGGAACCTGGACATCCCTGCCTGATCTCAGAAATGTCCTGGACAACTGGCATCACATCTAAGTTTAGACCTGCTTCAGGAACAAACTGGCATCCGAAAAGTGCTTGTCTTGACTGAAAAACATCCACTCCATCATCCCCAAAACTCAGCACAATTCCAGTGGTAGCAGAAGTGTGATTTGAGCCCGGGCTTCCCTGTTCTTAGTCCTACTCTAACCATTAGGTTCTGGAATACTATTATGGAGATGTTTATGTAGATGCTCCCACAGACACCCATATCAGACATGTCCATGTTTGTGAAATCATGTCTCAAACTGGACGTGCCTGCTTTTTTCATATATCCTTTCTAAAATTCCCTTCATAGTATTTAAGAGGATACTATCCAAACTAAAAAAAAAGTTCTTCTGTGTTTCAAAATACTTATAAATGATCCATTTAATGGGAAGGAAAAAGACATCAGAGAGCAATGGTCAGCCAAATGGTATGCGTATTCATCACCCACATAACAGATCATAAAAACGTCCTCTTTTTTTTTTTTTTTTTTTTTATAAATCTATAAATGGGTACACAAATGATGATCCCGTGAAATGCAAACTTGAAAATTTTGTTCCATTCTCCCCTCATATTGGTATCTAACGTTTCACATCTGTGCTCCAAAGTTGTCAGCATTTCACCAGTGCTCCACCAGGAAGATATTTCTAGAGACCTTTCCAATTGCTGATCTCAGCTTTCCAATGAGTCAATCCAAACCTATCTGGCAGCGTCCAAGCACTTCCCCAGCTACCGGTAGTGGAGACTTCTGCTTTCTTATTCCTGTTTCATTATATAATGATTTCACTTCTTACAATCATATTGTCCCAGAAGCTGCCCTTAGTGGGAGGGGAACAGTACAGATAAAACTTTAGGCTATATTCCAAAGTACTTTCACGTGATTTTTCTGGCAGTGAGCAAAAAGTAGTCTCTTGCTGCCAGAGGTGGCTCAAGGCAATCTGCTGCCTGAGGTGAGAGATGAAATGGCACCCCCTCGCACTCCCTCCCCCCCCCCCCCCGAGAGGGGGTTCTTTCTCAAAACTCCAGTCAGGAACTGAACCGAACCCAAAAGCCGATTAGATAATGTGGAGCAAATGCAAGATGTTCGCACACCAAGGAACTAAAAGAAAGAACAAGAACCACAGCAGTTTATAACTCCAAATTATAATTCATCTGTATTTTGTTGTTATAAACTGTGTTATGGTGCTTGCTTTTTCTTTTTGAACATATATTTTGTATTCACAGAACCTCCTCCTCAACAATGGGTGCAGAGCAGAGGTAGGATATTCACCCACAGAACTCAATATATTAAAAAAAATATCTGATTCTGGTCATCTCACCAACAACAAACATTATCCAGAACTAGGCATATTGGGAACTAAGAAAACCCTACTAAAGACACTGAAGATCTGTAAGGCCAAATCTACCATACCAAACCAGCATACGTTTCCAAAACTCATATAATAAGGGGCCTACCCAGAAAAAAGCAGCATTATAAACACTGCAATGGGCTCCAAAACATCCATACACCTATTTGAAAAGCTGTACATGTCAAATTACTACAGTACAGATCCCTACATACAAACACCATGTTAACAGAACACTTGGCCTTGATCACACACTCATAACACAGACCCTCACCAAGTACAGTATAAGTGACCACAACCTAAAGCAAAAATAAAAATATGTACATAAAAATTAACATGAAACCCCAAGAATTCAGACTCCGTATGCGGCGCCACACCAGATAAGATATGCAGTTCCCATACTGTGTGAAATATATATAGCGCAAAGTCCAATCATTAAATTGAAAATAAAATTATTTTTTTCTACCTTTGTTGTCTGATGATTTTTGATCATGCTAGTCCGGATCTGAGGTTTCTGTTTTCCTCGTAAGAAACATGAAATGCTTATTCTTACCTTTAGAAACCCCGCAACCCAGCAGTTTAAAAGTTAACAGAGCCATGGGAACAGAGAAATGTTCCCGTGGCTGCTTTCATTTTGAGGTGACGACAGCGACCTCCCTCCCCCCCCCCACTGGCGCCCTCCTGCCGCGCTTATTTGGCTTACTGGGTAACGCCGGCCCTGCTGGAAGCTTGGCGGTTCTGTCATTAGGCAGTTTCTAGGGAGGCAATGAAAGTTTTGGTGAAGAACCTATAATGATTAAAATGAAGTTTGCCATCTGGTGTGGGTGACAAATTGTTCTCCCCTCCCTCGGTACGCTCCGACAAAAAAAACGTTCAGGTTTTTCTTGGGGACTTTATTGGTGACTTTTTTGTGGTGATTGACTTTGTCACTGGTATTAGGGATCATTTTTGTAGTTTCTAGGGAGTGGCAAATCAGAAATAAACACAGCTGGAGTGCCGCCCCTAGAAACTGCCGCCTGAGGCCACCGCCTCAGTTGGCCTAATGATAGAACCGTCCCTGCTTGCTGCCAAATTCTCCCAGGCAAACCTGTTCACAAAGACACTTGGATAGTCCTTCATACACTCCTTCAACAAAGTTTATCTCTCTTCTTTGTTCCATGCCCAGAGGGAGTCTTCCTGCCGATGTTTGTACTGTTTTTCCCCTCTCCCAGTACCTTGGAGTTTTTCCTACCAATGTTGATGCTCCTTATGCCTCTCCCCATGACTTGGAATCTTCTTTTCACTATTTGTGTTGCTTTGCCCCCTGAAAGTAGCTTGGAGTCTTCAGGCCACTGATAGTATCCTTTGTCTCTCTTTTGGTACCATGAGTTCTTCATAACGATATGCATTCATTAAATAAGTTCTTTAACACACCTTAAAAATTTTAGTGCACTCAAACTGGGTTAAACATGCTTTAACCAACAAGTTAACTTGCATACAACTGATTTGTTTATTAAAATGAATGCATTAATTAATCTGAAAAAATAGCACCCAAAAATCAGGAGAAAAAAAAAAATGAACTTAAAATTTTGGTCTTTGAACATCTCTAGTTTTTCATGCCACTGTTGAGGTCTTGAAGTGCTGTTGTTTCTGTGGAAGTTGCTTGCCAGCAAATTTTAAGCAATTTTCCCCCTTGACTTGAATGGGCCCAAGTTGAAAGAAAGAATCAAAGATTTTGGAATTCAAAAATGAACCTGCAAGGGGGTGAAAACCAACCAGATAGAAACTTTTTCCTTTGCACAACCTTAGAATCCGGTAATACTGTTTCTAAAGAATTGGGCAGAAGTGAAATTCAGCTTTCCCGCTGTTAACAATGGAACAAAATTACATGTAAAAATACATTTTTAAATACTTGATACTGGCAGCACTCATTTCCTCCTTTCCATATATATACCACCGCCTTCTAGCATTATATTTAAAGTAGTCCATTGTATATAGTGTACTGTTCCTAGTCCAGTCATAATTAAAATTACTCCCTCTCCACCACTAAACTCAATCTTGCTGTCAAGAAAATTAGGGCTTATAAATGTTATTATGGTAGTGTGGGATTTGTGTTCAGAAGATTCCTTTTCTGCTATGCTGTAGTCTTTTATCTTGAACTGACACTGTTCCACTCATCACTATCAGTGTCACAAGCTACCGTATATCAGCATCTGTAGTGGTAGGCTGCAATAGCATGAAAATTCATCTTGTTTGCCTTTAGGAATGTCAAACGCCCCAACATCTTCAGTACGCTGTCCTGCTTATTGGTCACACCAGTCCCAGCTGAACTGAAAATATATTCAGAATAAATGTTGGAGAAAGGGCAGTTTAAGTGTTTGATGGCAGTTATAATGGAGGCAGGCCGCACTGTGTGACCTTAATATAAGTAGTGCTTAATCATTGATAGGCTTCAGCCATATAGCGAAGGTTAATTAATACTATGTTCTTACAGTCCAAGCTATTCCTGAGTCATCTCTGGTAATATTCCATCAGATACAGGATGCTCTGTAGCACTCATTGATCTTGCACTGCCTAGTCAGTTGTAACAAGCGCCTGTCCTTTTGTCTATATAACAGTTTCGCCAATTTGCTCGCATAAGTGTCTCAAATTTTATTTGATTAGGTTGGACACAGCTTTATGCAGATGTGGCCTTGTATGGGTTGGAAAACATCTCTGAGATAATGTGTTTAACTGCGGTGTCACATTGGAAAATGAAACAGCATAGCGACATTACAATATACAGCATTATAATTAGGTTTAAATCAACAAGCTCGGCAGCGGCTTAATAATACAATCAACTTAGTCAAACAATTATAAGTATTTGTAGAACAGTTTCTGAATACTCTCTGAGCTCTCATCTATATCCAGTCAAACTTTTGTAGTTCTATTGTGTTTCTCAATAAAAAGGGGTAAATTAAGAGACTGGATAAAATTCTTAATGCTAGCTTTATACTATCGCCTTTATTAGAATTGTCTTTGGCTTGAAGCAAACTGGTGTTTAACCAATACTGGTAATTACTGAAATTATCACATAGCTTTCATCAAACTGTGCGCAAATTATGGCCATTGCAAAGTAATAGAGAAAAAAGTAAGCAAAGGCAATGCACAGTATAAATAAACTTGTAATATCTCAGAGACCAGCTATAAGCAGCAGTCACAAGACCACAAGCGGCAAGGGCATTTAAATCACCCTTGGCTCATTGAAGTGTGTCACCGCCAGGGCTAAACACAGCACAGTATGATATAGTCTTATCATTTCTTTTGTAGACTACCTAAGCATTATTGATCCTTTTTCATAATGTTATAGCTTAAAGAGAAGTTTCCGTTTGAGTAAGGCTGCTTGAAGGCTCTCTCTCTCTCTCTAATCATTCGCTAAAAGGCTCTTTGATTATGAACAGATGCAACTTGAAATCTTGCAGCTTATGATTTTACAGAATGCCTTGGAAGCAGCTGAAGCCTATGTGCCTGGAACTTAGGTTAGTTCAAACAAATTGGTGGGGTGGGGGGGAGGTTTACATTAAAGAAAGCTACTTCATTTTGGCAAATAGAAACATTTTGCACTGAAGGTAAAACAGCTCAGAGAGACTGGATTCATCATAGCATTTTAAATGTAGGTTTGGCTAGAAAGCAAACTGTATTTTAGCAGCGTGGCTTTTTCTTGGTGCCGCTGTGTTGCAAGCATTCTACTCTTTGCTCTGTTTGATGTGTAGAATGAGTTTTTAAATGTATTTGTTTGGAACTTTCCCACAGGCAGTAGAATAGTGAAACATTTATTTCATGCTCTGCTAATAGATTTTGTAAATGTGACACAGGCTGTGTCTAATTGTACCTGTGATTAGTGTTTAATAGTTAGAACATACTCTGATAGGGAGACAATGAAAATATGTTTATGGATATAATAATTGATCTCCTGGGAACTGGGAGTAACTGTCTATATAAATTAAAATCAATAACCTTGACAGCAATGGGAAAATAGGTTATCTTAAAGAATCTCCTTGGCACTTCTTTGATTTTGTGATCAGTAAAGAACTGAATGTAAGCTAGCATAGTACCGAAGAAGTAGCATACAAACCGGCTAGTACATCTTCCTGAGAAAGGAATTAAGGTGCTATCAAGATTTTGACCCCTACATATCAGCCCATAACCATGGCCTCAACCGATCACAAAACTCACAAAAGAGGTGCTTGATTGGCAAAATCTAATTAGGCACTAACATTCTGTGAGCTCTTTAGATCAAGTCTGAGTTTATACACCCTGCTTTGTTAAATGATACGTTACTCTTATTTCCAAGAGGACATGGTATACTGAATCCCACGTAAGGCCAATAAATGACCCAAAGGTTGAAGAAAAAGATTGAAAAGAGTTTCAGAGACCTGGGTTATCGCAAAGTAAGGTAGTCTCCATGAAGAGCACTCAGATAAAAAAAATCTGTACCAGCATAAAACAGTACCAGCAAGATACTACTTAAGATCATTTAGTAGAGACTACAACCATACCTGGAACAAGAACTGCCTGAAATTCAAGTAGGTTTTAGGAAAGGGCAAGGAACAAAAGACATCATCGTGGATGTGAGATGGATCCTTGAAAAGACAAAAGAATATCAAAAGGATATCTATATGTGTTTTAATGACTACCGCAAAGCTTTTGACTGTGCAAACCATGAGAAACTCTGGGCCACATTAAGAAGCATGGGTATGCCAGAACACTTGATATTTCTCTTGCACAACCTTTACATTGATCAAGAAGCAACATTGAACAAAACAAGAAGAAACAGAATGGTTTAAATTCAGCAAAGGTGTACGACAAGGCTGCATAATTTCCCCCTACCTGTTTAATTTATATGCAGAATAAACCATCAGAGAAGCAGGACTGTAAGAAGACAACTGAGGTGTGAAGATTGGTGGAAGACTCATCAACCACCTTTGCTAATCTGATGATACTATGTTACTGGTTAAAAGTGAAGAATGTCTAAAATATCTGCTTATCAAGATCAAGAAGCATAGTCTTAAAATGGACTTGAAAGGCAAATATCTTGATAATTGGAAAACTCCATAATTTCATCCTTCATGGCAAAAAAATAGAAATAGTAAACAACTTTAAAAAAATGTATCTTTATTAAAATTTTTAAACTAGACTGCAGGATTCCTCTTGTATGGAAAATGACAAGTATATGATGGCAGATAAAGACTAGTATCATCCATCTAGCCTGCCTAGTAAGGTGGGTAGAGTGGTTGTACTTGCCGCTTTATGTAGGTCACCCCCTTCTATGTCTTTGTTTAGGGTTGTACCCACCACTCTGTGCAGGCTACCCCCTCTTTTTGTTGAAGTATAAAAGAGATTTAAGATTGTTTTGATTCCATCCTCTTGTTATGTAGGAATCCGCTGTGTCTGTCCCATGCCATTTTGAATTTTTTCACTGTTTTTGCCCCATCACCTCCATCAGGAGGTCATTCCCAGCATACACCACCCTTTTAGTGAACAAGTATTTCCTGATGTTGCTTTTAAGTTTACCTCTTTGCAGCTTCATTTTATGCCCTCTAGTTTTACAGCTTCCCCTTCCTTGAAAAAGATTTGTTTTTTCATTACTACCCTTTAAGTATTTAATGCCTGGATCTTGACTCACCTGATCTCCTTTTCCTTCCCCTTGTTTTACCCCTGCTTACACCTTCTGTGTTTTGTCATGACTAGATTGTAAGCTCTGATGAGCAGGGACCGTCTCTTTCATGTCTGTACAGCGCTGCTTACGACTGGTAGCGCTATAAAAATGCTCAGTAGTAGTAGTATCACCCCTGTCCCTCCTGTCCTCTAGTGTATACGTATTTAGCTTTAGAAGTCTCTTCTCATACGTCTTCTGGTGCAGGCTCCAAATCATTTTGGTTGTCGTCCTCTGAATTATTTCAAGTCTTTTTATACTCATTGTGAGATATGATCTCCGAAACGGAACACAATACTTCAAGTGAAGCCTCACCAATGACTTGTACAGGGGCATTAATACCTCCCCCTTTCTGCTGATTGTTCCTCTCTACAGTATATGCAACCTAACATCTTTCTGACTTTGACCAATGCCTTTTTATATTGTTTTGTCACCTTGAGATCCTCAAACACTATCACTCCGAGGTGCTTCTCCTGGTCTGTGCACATCAGCCTCTTGCCCCCTTTCTCATACAACTCCTTTGGATTTTTGCATCCCATGTGCACGACTCTGTACTTCTTTGCATTAAATCTTAGATGCCAAGCATTAGAACATTCTTTCAGTTTTTATAGATCTTTCCTCATGTCGCCACTCCCTCAGAGGAGTCCACTCTGTGGCACATCTTTGCGTGATCTGCAAAAAGGCAAACTTTTCCCTTCAGTCATTCAGCAATATCACTTTCAAAGACATGAAACAATAATTGTCCCAGAACTGATCCCCGAGGCGCTCTACTACTTACTTTTCTTTCTTCTGAGTGAATTTACCACCACCTCTTGTCGTCTGTCAGTCAACCAATTTCTGTTCCAGTCTATGACTTTGGGACCCATCCTCAGGCAGCTCAGTTTACAGTATTTATAAGCCTCCTATGAGGAACAGTATCAAAGGCTGTGCTGAAATCGAGGTAGATCACATCCATCATGTGCCCTTGACCTAGTTTTATGGTCATCCAGCTCAATCAAATTCGTTATGACAGCATCATAATTAAATATAAGAAAAATAAAAACATATATTAGAAAAATAATAAGACAATGCTATGTTATACAGTTCACAAAAGTGAGGGCAGAAACAGACTCAACTTCATGAAATGTATGGAAATCCTCTAAAACAAGAAAAAACATTATGGTAGTAGAACATAGGAGTGGAGGAGTGGCCTAGTAGTTGGGGCAAGGTACTTCAGGCCGGAAGGTCGGGGGTTCAAATCCCACTAGAGGACAGCAACCTTGGGCCGGAAGGACTGGGGTTTCTAGTCCCACAGGTGCTCCTTGTGGTCTTGGGCAAGCCACTTAACCCTCCATAGCCCATGTTCCCTGTAAAATAGTTATCTCCAAGTTATAATGCCCTGTTCAATGTAATTTCAGTTTGTTCAATGTAAACCGCACTGAGGCAGAATAGCGCGGTATGTAAGAGAATGTAAATAAATAAAAAATACATGCAGCTTATGCAAGCACAACCATATGTATAGAACCAACAGGAGGATACAGCATCTCAGAAGGATTCAGCTTAGTGAGGAACTGTGTCAACTGAGATGTGTCATTGAACACATACTTTGCATTAACTTATAGAAGAAATTCAACCAGAACAATGCCACTATTTGTAGTACCCCAGGATGTAACAAAAGAAATCTACACCTCTTGTGTTGTGTTAATTTGGAGATATTCAAGAGCATTCTCAGCTTCAAACCATAGAATAACTCCTACCTATCCCTAAAGAAAAACTTTAAAAGATATTATGATCAGAATCTAAACTCAATGAGACCACCAAAGTAGCAGGTATACCTTCATCTTGTGTGGACATCTTCAAGAACACAGTCAAATTAGAAGGCACTCACACTATTAACCTTATCCTCACAGTAATCAGCAGATACTGTTGTTTTAGAATATGATCGATAGTAAGCCTTGGAAATTATGGAACAAGCAGACTCTGAGATTTTCAAAACCTCTGAAAAATACTTCTTGGGATTTTGAAAAATGTACTTTATAAGATGTAAATTATTTATTTATTTATTTGTATTTGTTACCGCCTTCCGTGAATCAAAGCGGTTTACATAGAACTAGAAATTTTTTTACATTGAACACAATTAACATAATTATACAATCAACATTAAATTTATTAAAATTATGTCTCCTAAACAAATTTTCTAGCATCTCAGTTTTATCCAGCAATAGTGACTCATGATCTTTTACAGCCATTACTTCAGTTATAGAAAATCTCTTCTCCAGTTTAATAATTTCATCCTGCTGGGCCTTCACCAGGTTGGACTGCATTTGAGTTTGTTTAGCAACCAATACAATGTGTGTGGAAATAGTAGTGAGGGCTTCCCAGATAACTTCCAAACTATGGATTGTTTCTGCAAGCAGGGAATCATTTCAAGATCAAGCAAAATGTCTACAAATAACAAGATTACATGTCCCTCATGAGTCATGCCTCACCTCGATAACTCTGAATCTCCTATTGGGCCATCAAGGGTGTCCCCCGCAGCCCCCTCTGGTGGCGGCGTAGTGGTTCCACGGGGCTGGGGAGCTCATAAGAATAGTGGTATTAGGGTTGACCTGTTCCGAGGGTCATGAGGTAGCGGCCCTCTGTGTCAGCCTCGTGGTCAACTTCCCAATAAAGCAACATTTAGCCAAGTGTAGGGAAAAAGAAAAGGCATTTATTTCACCCTTTACGCAAACGGTTCAAAATATGCGGTTGAGAAAAATAACAGGGCTGTATCCTTTCTTGTATCAAGTGCAATTCACAAAAACATTCAAAGTAACATTGTTAATCTTCACAAACTCAAAACATAAAGCATCTTGTATTCTCTTCATACATTTGGTGCTCCAAATAACTTAAAACTTTCCTATTGTGCAATAATTACAATCCAGGGGTTCCACGGCCTCATTAACCTCAGATTCCCCTGGCATCCACTCCATCTCTGAGGGGTCTGACTCTGAAACCTCAGGAAGGTTGGATTCAGGCTTTCCAAAAGCATGCCATACTGTGTTCCAATGTTGGCTTGTCAGTTTGGGGCGTCGGCTTTTAGCTATATTGTAGAACTCTGGATTTTCTTCTGCTACAGGATTAAAAGTTCGCTTATCCCGGCTTTTAATATTACTAGCCTTTTTCCTAGAGAGATTATCTGGTACTTTTGGCATAAAAGTGTCCCTATCATACAGATAAAAGTTATTCCTTTGTTTCTCTCGTGTGCTAGGCTTAGGTAAGCACTTGCAGGCAACCACTGTTTCACCTTTAAACTTCCTGCAGTCTCTTTTGGGAAAGGCTTGAGGCCTAGCCTGAATGTCCTCCACTTCTTGCAGGCTCAAGTGTTCCCTGGGGGTCTTTCCTCTTTTAGAATGGGGAGTAACTCCTCTGAGGCATGGCTGTTGCTGAGGCGCTTGTTCTCTACTTCCACCCCTGTGGCAGTTGGCTACGGGCCGCGCCCTCTCAGCACTTCCCTGTTCCCCAGGCCTCTGAGTTTTCCATTCCTCTTTCAGGTTACTTTTATAAAAACTTTTAAAAGTACCTTTTTCTCCTTGGGTATTCCTTGCAACCGGATATCTCTTCCTCAGCTTGTATCCCAGTCCTTCTCCCTGGATAGGGCTTCCTTTCAGGCTGGAAGGGAGAGCACCTCCTTCCTTGGCTGCTCTCTGCAATGCTGCTCCTTCCAGTTGTAGCTGGCCTTCCTCTAGGCCTGCTCTTGGGCCTTCACCTCGGCCTGCTCTATGAGTTATTCCTTGGTCTGCTTCTCGGCCTACTCTCTGGCCTGCTCTCCAAGCTGCTTCAACTCCTTGAGCTGTTCTAGGTCTGACAGTGACTCCAACTCTCCGAGCTGCTCTTTCCAGTCCGGCTTTGACGCTCACTCTGGCTCCGTCTCTGTCTCTCCGATCTGCTCTGCTTAACTGAGCTCTGTCCCTGCTTAAATTGGGACTAACTGATTCAAGGTCCTGCCCATAGAGGCGTGGTTCCTCTGCTTCTAGGCTTGCTCTCCTGCTCCCTCTATGTGGACCTTCAGGAAATTGCATGTAAATCTTGTTTTTTCCAAGATTTAAAACTTCTTTTCTTTCTGTCAGAGGGTCCGCAATATCACAAGGGTTGTTTCAGTGCTGGATCTACTGTAAATTTTTGCCCCCTTCGGCCCTCACTCATGTCAACACCCAGCTCACACTGTTTCCTGGGATCCTCATACAAGTTAACCCCACAGTCAGTGTATCAATAGAATTCCAGCTGAGGTTCACTTCTGTGCTCCTCAGAGGAGTGGGAGTAATCTGCAGGACCAGGCTCAACAAGACTTCCACCTCTTGGTCAGGTGCCTGTATACCTTCTCCTAGTATAGCAACCCACAAGGCACCACTTAAATCTCTGGCTTAGGGACAATATGACTGTCTAGCAGTCTCTACTGACAGGGCTGGCACAATCCACTGTGCAAACAGGAAAGCAGTCACAGGAGGGTAGCACATTTGGTACAGTGCGCCGGGCCAGCCCCAGCTGTAGGATGAATGGTGGCAAGCAATGGACAGCAGAGAGGCAGAAGAAAATGCAGCTTTGGGGCTTTGTAACCCATGTGCATGCAGCATGTTTGATGTGTTCCCACCGCTCAGTTATAGGAAGTTGCATCAGAGGAGGCAGGGGCCCATCAGACATGTATCGTGCGCATGGACTCCAAAGCCCCCTGCTGCTTTCTTCTTTTTCAAATTCATAGCAGTAACAAGGAAGGAATTGTTAAAAAAAAAAAAAAAAAAAAAAAGGAGAAAGCAAGGACAGGAAAGGTGAGATTGGTGCCATGGCATCAAGTGAGGCCTGGCTCTGTTACTGTATTCAGAATAGCAGGAAGTGGGTCCTTTGGACACCCTTCATGAGAACAGGCTGCAAAGACTGCGCTGGGAAGTTTTCTGAGAGGCACCGTAGAGCAAGACAGCAAGTTCCACGCATTCTTCATGGGCCAAGCACAGCGCTGGATTTGGCCATTTGAGTAACTGAGGTTATCTGTCCCGTTATTCTGTATTATTTACTGTCTATTACTATTAGTGTGCCACTTTCAGAAACTTCCCTTAATGCTTTAATAGGTCCCGCAACTTTAAATTTATATTTTATTATTTCCCATAAGTAGTGGAATTTCTGTACACTGTATGTTTTACTTCACAAAATAAAGATAAAATGAGTTCAGTCAGCTCCTGTCTTTCAGATATTTTGGAGGGAGGGGAAGCACATGTTCTGGACATGATGGGATTTCAGAGACAGTACCCAAGTTGTGGGGTACACAATTTGAAAGCAGTAATTAGGGAACCTGCAAATTGTACATTTTGTGCACTTACTGAGACTTCTTTTTTCTCACTGATTGGAACCATAATTTACAGAGCGCTTCATTTTTATTCTTAAGCAGAATTTTCTTAAACTCAAAGTAGTATGCCCACGCTTCTCTCTCTCCTTTCCACCCTTAGTTTCTCTAGGAAAAAGGAACTAAAGCTGAACAGACACGAAGTGTTATTTTTTTATTGCACTAACTGGTATCATTTGTTCACCTTTATTTCTGTGCATTCAAATGAACTAACATGACCGCCACACTAACTTTATTTAAGAAAATGGATCATGAGGCCTAGAAACAGATTTTGCATAGAAACTTTCAAAACTAGTTTTATCTATAATGGCACTGGGTCATTACACAGGGAAAAGAAACAGGCTTTTTCCAAGGAATGGAATAACATCAAAACTTAAATGATCTTCCCACTCAGGCACATTTCTTTTTTGTACCAATGAGATAATAGGAAGGGACATATTTTATCAATAAAGTTAAGACAGATTCCAAAATTATTGAAGACATGCTGTATTTATAGCCTCATCCATACATAAACCTTATAGACTAACCAATTTATTAAGGCATAAACTTTCAAGGACAAGAGTTCACTTTGATATGGACTAAGTCTCTAAAGATCATACCTCAATAAATTAGTTAGTGTAAAAGATATCTCCTGCTTCTGTCATTTTGCTACTCCAGACTAACATGGCTATCTCAGAATTTTCAACATGTTGGGACAAAAGAGAGGCTTGTGAAGGGCTCCATTGAAACTGGTGAGTGTAGAGACAACAGTTACTGGTGGGGGGCAGCACAGTAATCTTTCGCACAGGGCAGCAAAAATGGTAGTACCGGCTCTGTCTGCTGAACAGGAATGAACTGAGTGGGAAAATCCCGAACCTTGCACTTCTGTGTGTGTGTGTGACCAAGAAAAGATGGGAAACCAGTGCTAAAAGGAAACTTCACAAGCAGTTAATACTGAAGCTTGCTAGCAGGGGATCATCTTGCTCTGCAAAATAGAAATAGTAGGCAACTTTAACCTGCTTGGATCAATAATTAATAAAGAAATGACACACAGTCAAGAAACCCTACCATGCATTGCTCTTGGCAGAACTGCTATGAGGGACCTAGACAAGATTCTCAAGTGAAGAGATATATCTCTGCATACAAAGATTCGACTTGTCCAAGTCATAGTATTTTCAATAATGTCATGTGGATATGAAAGTTGTACAGTGAAGAAGAAAGACAAGAAGAAAATCGGTGTCTTTGAATTATGGTATTGGTGAAGATTACTGCCCAAAGAACAAATCAGTACTAGAGAAGATCAAACCTAAGCTCAAATGACAAAACTTTGACTTTCATACTTTGGACAGATCATGTGACGAAAAATTTTGTTAGTGAATGACATTATACTTGGCAAGGTTGAAGGTCAATGCAAAAGAGGAAGTCTAGCAATACAATGGATTGATAGAGTGGCAATCATAATTGCTGTTATCCTATCAACAATTAGCCATCTGCCTGAAGACCAAACACAGTTTAGGACAATTATCCACAAGGTCTCCATGAGTCAACATCTACTTGACAGCACTTAACACAACAAAATAATATTTCCCATACTGAATGAACGCAAGCTGACAAGCACAATTTCATGATCTATAACACTGAAGGCAGCAGAGATATTCAGAAACACAAAGAGCATAGTAAAATCTCCTTAAGACTTCAATGAAGCATTTCTAACAAGGACTCAGTACTATGACCATGTTAAAACCTGCATTGAAAAGAGTCCAGTATGCCATGCTCTGCTAGGAAGTCCTCTATCTGAACAAATATCCTTTTTTTTTTACCAATTTGTACTTTTGGAATCTGCTGGGTATTGGTGATCTTGACTTACCACTGTCAAAGAAGAATTCTGAGCTTGATGGGCTGTGGTCTGATTTAGCATGGCTTTTCTTATTTTCTTATGACCAGTTTGTCTAAAGTGGGTAAATTAGCAATAGGTTGATAATTCTAAGATAACTTAATATGCAAAGATGACTTTTTTGGAATTGGATAGCCTACCATCCATTTAGGAAAGGGGTAAACCCCCTTTATAATTTGAGATATCATAGGAAGCATTAGATCTCTGCAAAACTGAACAGTTAGGGGATTTTAGGTAAGTCGTATTTCCCTCCCTCCCTCCCCAACACCCACCCACCCCTGGGATACACATCTTAAAGAAAAGGAGATGCTCTTAGGTGCAGCTTGTTATCCAAATCAGTCATACACTAAGGACCTGAGATTAATTAAGCTTCAGGTGAACAAGGCATATTATCTGCAGCCTTCGACACCATGTCACATGCCAGACTACTGCAATGCCTGCAGCAAATAGGATTATGCAAAAATACACTAAAATGGTTTACTTCATACTTGGAAAATAGAACGCAACAAGTCAAATGTGCACAAAAGAAATCGTCACATTTCCCCGTCACGCAGGGAATACCACAAGGCTCAGCCCCATCATCAGTGCTCTTTAATATTTACATCCAGCCCATATGTGACATCATCAAAAGTCACAAGCTCCAATATCACATTTACACTGACGACATCATGGTGTATGCACCAGTCAACCTACTAGCACTCAACATCACAACTATAACCAAATGCCTTGAAGATATGAACATCTGGTTCGCAGCCAATAATATGATGGTCAACTACGATAAAACTGAGGCTATGTTCATGAGTGGAGGAGTGGCCTAGTGGTTGGGGCAAGGTAATTCAGGCCGGAAGGTCGGAGGTTCAAATCCCACTAGAGGACAGCAACCTTGGGCCGGAAGGACTGGGGTTTCTAGTCCCACAGGTGCTCCTTGTGGTCTTGGGCAAGCCACTTAACCCTCCATAGCCTATGTTCCCTGTAAAATAGTTATCTCCAAGTTATAATGCCCTGTTCAATGTAATTTTAGTTTGTTCGATGTAAACCGCACTGATGCAGAATAGCGCGGCATATAAGAGAATGTAAATAAATAAAATAAATAAATAAATCACCAGGAATACTACCTTCACCGCACCACAAACCATCAGCATTTTAGATAAGCTTATAGTAGTTAAAGATGAGGTTAAATATCTGGGCATCACAATGGACAGAGCACTAAACCTGAAATCCCACATCACAAAAACCGCAAACAAGGCCTATCAACGCTTAAGGATCATCAGAAAAGTCAAGATATTACTCCGCCAGGATCACTTCCGCACAGTATGCCAAGCACTCATTACACCTCTGCTTGGCTACGGAAACTCGTTATATCAAGACCTCCCTCAACAAACCCTACACCCACTCCAAATGGTGCAAAACACTGCGGCACGCATCATTACAGCAACTACACTGGCTACCCATGATGGCCAGAGCAAAATACAAAATAATCCTAATCATCTTTAAAATCATCCACCAGCTCTCAGCAGAGGCACTCCAATACATCATAATGAAAGATACCTGCAACATACCGAGAAGAACCAATAAAGACAACATGATCGGCACACCTGCAGGATTCCACAAGACTAAACAAACAACTTCAAAAGAGCTCCCTCCTTACTAGCGCCCACACTCTGGAATTCCCTCCCAACAAGCCTGAGAGCGTTAGATGACCTAATAGACTTCCGAAAGGACCTCAAAATTTATCTCTTTATTGAAACTTATCAGCAGACGGAAAACACTCCCCACCCAAACGGTAACACAGCTACTGCCGATAATTCGATATTCACTCATCCCGAATAGGCATATAAGCTAATGACATAACATCAACTCAATACCCACTCACCCCAAACACTCACCATAAACAAACATAATATAACGTTGTTATTTACCTCGTACTGTCTAAATGTTACCCCTCTGATAAATGTAACCCCCCAATTGTACTGTATAGATGTTGTTAAGTACCCCTATGTTAAATGTAACCCTCCAATTGTGATGTGACCACTTTGATTGTAGGATAAGGTGGTATACAAATCTGTTTAAATAAATAAATAAATATTAAATGTATTAGTTACAATTTTATTAGTATAAGTATCCATAGCAACCCTTAGTAAGTAAAGAACTTAAAGATCTAAACACAAGCTTAAAACTAAGATGTAGACAGAAGTCCAGCAGCAAGATGGGGCTTTCCAGTCTATTGCATTGAGTGTCACATGTATGATTTTCTCCCAGTTGGTGAGAGATCTTACGTGTGCACTAGGTACAAGGAGTTCTTTGCTCTCAGGGAACGAGTCCATTCTCTAGAAGCTAGAGTAGCAGACTTGGAAGACATAAGAAAAACAGAGAGGTACATAGACGAGACCTACAGGGATATAGTCCTGAAGTCCCAACTCCAGTCTGGCAGCATCCCTGTTGACATGGAGGAGAGAGGCCACGTGACAGGAGAGCATCACCCTGGTGTGGCAGGAAGTGATCCTGTAATTAGGACCTGTCCTCCAGATGATGTAAGCCCAGATCAGCTGCATTCCATGCTTTAAGAAAAGTGGAAGGAAGTCCAAAAAACTGCCAGCATGGTTTAAAGGTGAAGTAAGAGAGGCGGTTGTTGCCAAAAAAGCATCTTTCAGGAAATGGAAAAAAGAGCCAAACGACGAAACCTGGAAACAGCACAAGTACTGGCAAGTTAAATGCAAGGCATTGATAAGGCAGGCAAAGGGAGAATTTGAGAAGAAGCACGCTGCGTCAGCAAAAACGCGTAATAAAGACTTTTTCAAGTACATTTGTAGCAAAAAACCTGTGAGAGAGTCAGTTGGTCCATTAGTTGATAGAAGGGTTGAAAGTGCACTAAGAGACGACAAGGCGATAGCGGAGAGACTGAATGAATTCTTTGCTTCGGTCTTTACTGAGACAGATGTAGGGATGTTACCCATGACTGGGCTGGATAATATACATCCAAGGGTGTTGAAAGAACTGAAATGTGAGATTGCAGACCTGCTATTAGTAATCTGTGTACTATCATTAAAATCATCTGTAATACCTGAAAATTGGAAGATGGCGAATGTAACACCAATTTTTAAAAAGGGTCCAGGGGTGATCCGGGAAACTACAGACCAGTGAGCTTGACGTCAGTACCGGGAAAAATGGTAGAAACCATCAAAGAACTAAATTACTGAACATGTAGATAGTCATGGCTTAATGGGAGACAGCCAACATGGCTTTAGACAAGGAAGATCTTGTCGTAATGATCCGTTATGTTTTTTTGAAGGTGTGAATAAACAGGTAGACAAAGGTGAGTCGGTTGATATAGTGTATTTGGACTTTCAGAAAGCCTTTGAAAAGGTCACTCATCAGAGACTTTTGGCAAAACTAAAAAGTCATGGGATAGGAGGCAGTGTACTATTGTGGATCAGGAACTGGTTAAAAGATAGAAAGCAGAGGGTAGTGCTAAATGGCCAATTTTCCCAATGGAGAAAGGTAAATTGTGGTGCACCCCAGGGATCTGTGCTGGGTCTGCTGCTTTTTGACATATTCATAAATGACCCGGAAAAGGGAATAACGAGTGAGGTTATCAAATTTGCAGATGATACAAAACTATTTAAAGTTGTTAAAACCCAAGAGGATTGTGGAAAATTGCAAGAGGATCTTGTTAAATTGGAAGACTGGGCATCAAAATGGCAGATGAAATTTAATGTGCACAAGTGCAAAGTTATGCACCTAGGGAAGAACAACTCAAACTATGGTTACACGATGCAAGGTTCCACATTAGGAACCACCACCCAGGAAAAAGATTTATGCGTCATTGTGGTTAACATGTTAAAACCCTCAGCCCAGTGTGCATTGGCGGCCAAGAGAGCAAATAGAATGCTAGGTATCTTAAGGAAAGGAATGGAAAATAAAACAAAGGATATTATAATGCCTCTATATCGTTCCATGGTGAGACCGCACCTTGAATATTGTGTGCAATTCTGGTCGCCGTATCTTAAAAAGGATATAGCAATATTAGAAAAGGTTCAGAGAAGAGCCACCAAAATGGTAAAGGGGATGGAAGGATACACCTATGAAGAAAGGCTTAAAAGGTTAAGGCTCTTTAACCTGGAAAGAGGCAGCTGAGCGGAGATATGATAGAAGTCTATAAATTAATGAACGGAGTGGAACGGGTAAACGTAGATCGATTGTTTACTTTATCAGAATATAGAAAGACTAGGGGACATGCAATGAAGCTACAGGGTAAACTATTTAAGACTAATAAAAAATATATTTTTTCACTCAACGTGTAATCAAACTCTGGAATTTGTTATCGGAGGATGTAGTAAAGGCTGTTAGTGTAGCTGGGTTTAAAAAAGGTTTGGACAAGTTCCTGGAGGAAGGTCCATAAACCATTATTAAGAAGGGACACAGGATATCAATGCTTGACCCAATAAAAGCATTGTGGAACCTGTGTCTTGGGGAAACTGCCAGGTACGTATGACGTAGATTGGCCACTGTTGGAAACAGGATACTGGGCTTGATGGTCCTTGGTCTGACCCAGTATGGCATATCTTATGTTCTTAAGACATGTATAATGGAACATCTATAGAAGACATAGGGGTATGTTTACTAAAGGGCATGAAGATAACAGGTGTTAAAGGCAGTGATAAGGGGTGTTACATGTGCAAAAGGCTCTGCGCAGGTAGGAGGTGTTGGCACAATGGACCTTTTAACGGGCATTAAGAGGACATCGGGTGTTAAAGTGGCAAGCGTTCACCTCAACGTGTGAAAATGGCTGCCACATTATTGCTGGATAAGGGAGCCCCAGCAAAAGCCAATGTAAAGGTGTTGAATGGAAGGACAGGTCAGAGCTGAAGGGCCTGACAGATCCATGGGCATCCAACATGTCAGCCAGTAAGTGTGACAAGCATGTGGAAGGCAGCTGTACCTATGCACTGGGGGGTGCCCACATAAAATTCCATAATGTCATTGTGTGACATAGGATTGGAAAGACGTGTCCCCCAGCAGAAGTGGAATGATGTGTGCAGTGAAAGGAGGACAGAGCAAACTCTGGAATCTGTTACCGGAGGATGTAGTAAGGGCTGTTAGTATAGCTGGGTTTAAAAAAGGTTTGGACAAGTTCCTGGAGGAAAGGTCCATAAACCACTATTAAAAAGGGACCCAGGATATCAATGCTTGACCCAGTACAAGCATTGTGGAACCTGTGTCTTTTGGGGATATTGCTAGGTACGTATGACCTAGATTGGCCACTGTTGGAAACAGGATACTGGGCTTGATGGACCTCGGTCTGACCCAGTATGGCATGTCTTATGTTCTTAAGAGTGGCGACGTGAAAATCAGGCACAGGAGAGGTGTGAGTGAAGCGTTCAAATGCGGAAGAGAGTACCTGTGTAGACGATGGTGTAGCAGCTTGCATGAGAAGACATGACTGCATAGAGCCACCAGAAGCTGATGGATGGGCTGCAGGATGGATGGTGGCAGAGAAGAGTGGTATGGACTAGAAGCACCAATGTACCGGAGGTTCCATCCCCAACGCATTTGTACTGTGTGGGAAAAATGTCTGTCAGTGCCATGTGTAAAGGCCTGATACAAGACAGATAGGTCTCAAACCTGTCCCAGCCACTCAACCACCATACAACAACCCAGACAAAAGTACATACAACAACTGGACAGAGTCGCTCAAACTGAGCAAAAGGGGCATGTACGGACATGATTTCATACCTGCAGGTGGCTATATGAGGGGTAGGATGTGTCTGTATGTAATTCAGAGATGTGATGGAGCCAAAGCTATACAGTCATAGTCATGATGTCATACCTGACTCATGTTGCACAAGTAGGTTAAAGCTGTATGCATGTAGCTGCCTGTTAGTATACTGCTGCATCAGTGCAGTTACATCGGGTTACATTGTACTGAAAACATGGTAATGTCTGATGAAAAACATGGACTGTAAGAACCTGCAGTCAGCTGAGACAATGGAGGGTTAGGTGACCTGCCCAAAGTCACAAGGAGGTGAGGGCAATCCATGAAGGTTGTGACATATACATAAAATGCCACAGTAAAACATTCCACATTGTCGCGAAAGTAGTGCTACTGGCCTCGAACCCTGGATCACAAGCCAGTGCCATGACCATTATGCCACACCTCCAAGCAGTTGACAGATATCTGCAGGGTGAACATAATAGGCTGCAGCAGAGCCAATGAAGCCATGCTCACAGAAGGACATTATGTTGACTAGTCTGTTTGCTGACCCAAATTGTGACCAGAACACAAATTCTAAGAATGTGTGTCTGCCAGTCACAGCACAGCCTGGACTGTTACAGGCATGAAAATGAACCAAGTAGCACACAGTCACAAAAAGAACAAGTGGGAATCAAATCCCCTGTCCCCTGCTTCTAGAGACATTGCACTAACCAGTAGGCGACACCTCCACATCTCTCTGCACAGCAATGGTAACCGCCAAAAATGTCTGCTGCGTGTGCCTGTATAGGTTAGCCCCTCCAATACCCATGATGCACTGCACATGCAGAACAGAAGTCTGCATATCATCACCAAATGGAGAATGCACTGATCCATCACCTCAGTTCAGTAAGATGCACTGACAGTGTGTGATACAAGCACAGAACAACTACCAACCGTGCTACTGAGCAGTTTCAGCGGTCACCCTGAGGGTGAGGATGGGCGCCCAGTCTCTGGTCTCCAGAGCCTGCATTGGTAGAGATGGTCTCTACTGGCTGTGCTGCAGGTCCACATCACTGCCAGTGTGTGACAGATATTGTCTGCAGTGTGTTATGCTATTCACTTTGTTTCCTATCCAATTGTAGCATGCCTTAGGTGTTGTCACATCTGAACCCTGCCTCTTTTGGACAGGGACCCTCCTAGAACAGCACATGTCAGTGCCCAGTGTTGCAGCAGCTGATGCCATGGGCGCTTCATGCTTGCCTGGGGCTGCTGCTATAGTCCTGCCATGACCACGGTGAGCAGGCCAGGAACAGCTGCTGTCCCAATCTTCCACAGGGCTGTTTCAGCCATGCACATACCAACTGTGACTGGTCAGCACACAATGCATATGCAGAGAGTGACCATGTACACCCTGGCTTGGGCCAACCAGCATTTGGCACAGTAATTGGGCTCCCAGGACAGGAAGTGCACTCACAGCACTGGATTATATATAGAACTATGTGGATACGTAGCCGTGCCATGCTCACAGCTTGAACTGCTGTGATCACCCAGGCCAGGCACATGACGGGCACTATGAAGTCTCAGTCATTGACCCTACCTCCGATGCAGACACATCCTGGGCAAACCGCTCTGTTTAAGACCATACCAGCAATCATGTGCTCCTCATCATGCGTGTTTGCAGACTAATGCTGGGAACAGCCTAGGCAATGCGAGGCACAGTGAACATAAGAACATAAGATATGCCATACTGGGTCAGACCAAGGTCCATCAAGCCCAGTATCCTGTTTCCAACAGTGGCCAATCTAGGTTATATGTACCTAGCAGTTTCCCCAAGAGACACAGGTTCCACAATGCTTGTACTGGGTCAAGCAGTGGATTTCCCGGGACCCTTTTAATAATGGTTTATGGACCTTTCCTCCAGGAACTTGTCCAAACCTTTTTTAAACCCAGCTACACTAACAGCCTTTACTACATCCTCCGGTAACAAATTCCAGAGTTTGATTACATGTTGAGTGAAAAAATATTTTCTCTTATTCTTAAATAGTTTACCCTGTAGCTTCACTGCATGTCCCCTAGTATTTCTATATTCTGATAACATAAACACTCGATCTACGTTTACCCGTTCCAGTCCATTGATTAATTTATAGACCTCTATCATATCTCCCCTCAGCCATCTCTTTTCCAGGTTGCAGAGCCCTAACCTTTTTAGCCTCTCTTCATAGGAGTATCCTTCCATCCCCTTTACCATAGTAACTTCAGAGAAAGTGTGCAAACACATTTACAGCTGCTGTTTGATGTGCACAAGTTTTCAAAGTGTGCCATAGTGCAAAGCCCACCAAAACAGCCCCAGCAGCACATCCTCCGACCACTGCAGAATAGGGCAGGCAATTTTATAAAAACTCAGTTTTGCCTGATCCGTGGAAATGAGCATTTTATGGTGCCATGCAGTGCAGTGCAGAATGCCACAGAATTCTGGGGAGACATACACTCACACCATCGCACTGTGCAAGAGTGGGGGATGGGTGGCAATCCTGCCTGCCACTTTGGCCTCCATATCAGCTCAAGCATTGTTAACGTGTACTCATGGTGCAGGTGCTAGTAGCACGCTCTGACATTCATGCATGTTACGCCCGCTCAGTGAGCCAGCCTTCCTTTCCATCCAACTGAGGATAGTGGAGCCTATCCATTTGGCTGATGGGTGTCTGTACCCTCGCTGGCTGATGATTTGGGGGGTTGCAAATGCTGGTTCTGTACCTGCACTGTAGGCTAAAGTTTATACACAGGGACATGCAATACATGATCCATAGCCATGTCTTGAACCTGTGATCCTCCACTCATATACACAATGGCTTTGTGTGTTGAGCCACAGAGCTCCCATATGGATTCATCAGTCCCTGGGGCTGACATGTTACCATTAGGCAGACCCTGGCACATGTTGCAATGCAATCGGCACACAGGACCATGATATGGGTCTTGTCTGCTGCATTGGAACCCACCGCCGACACCCCCACACCATGCTGCAATGCTAGCATGCTGTCAGCGGGGGTGGTACACAGTACTGACCAGTCCATCATGAGGCTTTGGCAGATGCCTAGAGCACCAGGTCCAGATGGATGGGGCAGAGGCAGACATTGACGGACATGCCCCCCCCAAACAACTGCCACTGCCAGAACCCCATCACCATCTGTCACTGATATATCTTGGGGGGTGACAGGCAGTCACAGCTGTGGTATTTCCCCAGGTGCCTGCATTTTGCAGCTCCCTGTAGCGCTACAACTGCTGGCGCTATCTTCCTCTTCCTCCAGACCTGCTTTGGGGGGGGGGTGGCTGGGGTCCCTGTCTAGGGTGCCAAGAAACCTTGGCCTGCCCCATGTGGCGCATCACCTTTCCGCAGCAGCAGCAGCATGTCTGTGTGCCATCAATGTTGATGTGGGATCATGATGGACATCACAGATGTGCCAACTGTGCAGCTGCCTGGTCTGCCTTGCGCCCCAGCAACTCCCATTTAATGACTGACGTGCCACCTCCTTTGCTCCATTTGCACCATCAACATGGTGCCCTTTCATACTTGGGCACTATACTATTACTACTAATGGAGCACTACTATCACTATCTTGGGCTCCCCTGTCTGTGCATCACATTGCAGATGTTTAAATAGGCTCTCTCCCCTCAAAATATACCCTTTCCGCAAGATTTTACTTGGCGTTAGGGTTCCCAGCATTAAAGGGCTTTAATTCACGTTAGCACAACAGGCGTCAAGGGAACACCTGTTGTTAACATCCTCTCTCTGCCCCTTTAACGCTCACTCTCCACCTACTGTGCCCTTAATGCTGCAGGAGCTTTTAACGCCTGTTAATGCAGCTTTTTTGCAGTGTTAAGGGTGCAAGGATGCCAATAACAGGCATTAACGGCACAGTTGCTCCCTTAACGCCCTTTAGTAAACATACCCCATAGATTGACTATCACTTCAGAGAGGTGCAGTCACAAAAGCAAGGTTTTATGGATAGAAGTGGGGCTTTTGGGAACTGCCTAACACTTATTCATGTTCATATATTTATACATATAGACATTATGAGAGTACAATATCAGTTGGGGGCTTCAACACCAAGGTACACAATGATGAGCAATGATGAAATTTTATCAAAGAAATCGGGGGCAAAAGATTCACAGTGGAGGGGGGAGGTGTAAATAATTTTATCTAGCTATTTGGCACAAATTTTGATAGAATCTCAGGCTAAAATTCATTAAATACCAATAAACGATGTTTACCCTATCTCCACTCAGCATTCCTAATAGACTTCTTAACAGTCAATATTTCAGCTGAAAACCATGGGACTCTTACTCGTCTCTTAACCTTTGGAATAGAGACTTTTTTTTTTATTTATAAAATTCTTATATACCACAGTAAGAAATACTGCTCCTTCAATATGATTTTTTACATATGTAAAACCATAAAAATAAAAACAGTTACAAACATTTCAATAATATGAAACAAACAAAATATAAAATAATATCCCAAGTTTTAACCTTAGAAATCACAACAGTTAAATCAAAATCATTGTGTACCTATTTTAAGTGCAAAATGATTTTCTGAGTCTATTTGCTAATCTGTGGAATAATACCAATGCATGTGATTTACCAATGAATGCAAGTTAATTGGCAATAATGCATATTGATTGCCAATAATGCAGTTTAATGTGATATTTAATTTTAACTGCAATGCTGTGAAACAAATTCACACAAAGCAGCACATTATTATGCTAAATGAATAACACAGTTGGTGTTATATCTTCAAAGCTGTGTTACTCATGCAAAGATAACATCTCAAAAGGTGCTGCCGAGGATTAACTTTTCAGGGGCCAATGCTTTGCAAAAACAAATATCCCCCAGTCCATTTGACATACCTCCGATTTCCCTGCCCCATCTTTTTGGACAAACTCCCATGCCCAGTCCCCCTGACATATCTATAATCCTGTTTTGAAGTCTCCTATGCACACCCACCTCAGCACCTGCCATGGGTCTCCCAGGTGAGTAGTGAGGGGGGTCAGGAGTGATCTGTAAGAACACCTGTTCCAGTCATTCCCTGACTCAAAATGGCAGCCTCAGCCTCTTGCAGTAGTCTCATGATACTGCCACTTGGTGTCAGACTGCCAATAATGTCTGACTCTGCTTCATTAATAGAGCTGTTATCTAAGTGCATTAGCGCGATTAGTGGCCGGATATCTCAAAATCATCTTGTTCTGAATCTCAAAAAAACTAAGGGGTAGATTTAAGAAGCGGTAATAGCGCCGCAATCACCGCTTCCTAAACATACCCCTAAGATTTTATTGGTCAGTCACTCTTCTCATCCATTTGACTTAGAATTTTTTTTTTAAAGGAGATGATATGTTAATTTCCTTGTCTTATATAATCTGTAATTTGGGGCATCTTTTTTAATCACAGCTCTTTTTTTAAAAGCACATTAAACCCTTTATTTTATTTTGTTTTATTTATTTATTTGGCCCGTGCCTTTCCAGTATTAGTTAATGGTAAGCTGCATTCAGGTATAGTAGTCTATTATATTTTATAAGCTAAATCTGATTCCACGACTTAAGCATTCTCTACATCTGAAAAATGTTAGAACCATCCTCCAGTCTGTGGGTTTATACTGTACAGCAGAGGTACTCAAATCCAGTCCTGGTGGGCCACAAACCAGTCAGGTTTTCGGGATATCCCTAATGAATATACATGAGATATATTTGCATTCACTGCCTCCATTGTATTTGAATCTATCTTATGCATATTCATTAGGGATATCCCGAAAACCTGACTGGTGTGCGGCCCTCCAGGACTGGATTTGAGTACCTCTGCTGTACAGTGTAAACTACTGCAATTCAGTACGTAAGAGCTCTCCAGTTTGTGCAGAATGATATGGCCTTCTTTCTGATTGTTTGTAAATATTTTTAATCCATTGCTGCTATGTATGTTAGCAGCCCTTCATTAACTCCCAGTAGAACAAATGATTAAACAACCATGACTTTTATTTTTACGTCCCTCCAGAAGGATTGGTCGTTTTATCTACACAAGCTATTGGCACATTATATACCCTCCCAGGTGGTTGCATTTCACAATATTTGTGGAGGTATCCCTCTTTTTTCTGAAAACAGTCATTTAATTGGGAAACAGAACTATGCTCTTTCTGTTGCTGGAATATATTACTAGTACACTCCAAAGTGCACCACACATACTTTTAGGTGTAACCTAATTTTATAAGAGGCCTTTAATATACATCAATCAGAGTTTAATGCATGGAAAAGGTTTATAAAATGACCTCCTTATTTTATTTGGATGATTTTTAGCTGTCCATTTCATGCTTTACTTTTATTACTGATCTTTTTGTATAATAAGTTGTATAAAGCTGTATTTGGAGAATTGCTAAATAAATATATATTTGACCCAATCAAATCTGGATGACTTAAAATTAAATCGATTACTTCAGCTTGGCCCAAATGTCTTTTCTGCTCATATACAAAAATGTAGAGATGTCAACTCTAGAATCTTGCAAAAGAGAGGATGTATCCTGAAAAGATCTCAGTGCACAGATTGTTGGAAGCAAGCTGCTTTACAGAAAGAAAAAAAAAATACTCCCTGCTGAACAAAAGAGACTGAAACAGTTTACAGCTGGAAAATGAAGACGTGCCAAATATCTACAGGAGATTTCATTGCCATGAAGATTGATGAGTAGCCCATCAATCAAGGTTCCATATGAATAGCCCACCTACCCAAACTGCTATTTACCTGACAAAATGTTCTGTTTTCAAAAAAGGAAATCTGTATTTTCTTATAAGATGGTCTAAGATAGTCTATATTACTAAATTGAAAAGTATTGCATCATAATGCACAGAAATCTAAAGCCAATAAAGCTTAAAAAATTTAAAGCGACAACATTCAAAAAGATGTGTCATGTTGAAAATAAGTTGAAACATTTTGATGATAAAATTCAATTTATGCCAAACCTTTAATAAAAATAAGCAGGATATATATATATATATATTCAATAATACCTCATATTGAATAAATATTGAATAGTTCATATATCTCTCTCCATGAATAAGAAAAGATGATGGGGGGTACTACCATATAACTAAAGTACATCTTAACTGCATATATGTGTTAGGTACCACTTGGCTCCTTTTATGATGCATCATAACGCATTATATTTTCTGCTCTTAAAATTGTATGTATTATTTTGACCGATAAGATATTGGGAGCAAAAAGATACAAAAAGTAGAAAGTATCCTCTCAGCAGGACTCCTTGGTAATTCCACTGAGAAAGGAGACCAATTCAACAAGTTTTTGGCAACTTGGAAAAAATAAGATGAAGCCCAAGGACCTTCGAACTGCTTGTAACAAAACCCCAGGAGATCCTGCTGAATCTAAATATCAAGGGAGAAAAAAAAGCTTCCTGAGACTTATCGTTCCCAGTCAATTAATTCTTTCTCTTTCAATTCAAAGTTCAGCAGGTGCCAAAGAGACATTACTCCACTAGACTCCATGAGACCAAATTAAGTTGGAATAAAGGAAATTGCAGCCATGCAGGGAAAGCCTATTATACTTGGCTAACAGGGTGGCATATCATCCCATTGAAATTACAGACCTGAAATTAGAAATGCATGAAAAAAGTATGGCTCATTCTGAAAGAGCTATTTTTCTGTAGGGAGTTAGTTTATGTTGCACTGCTGTAGAAAAGCACTTGTCTTGGAATTAGTTCTTATAAATTAATTTGCTTTGCCCTAGTAATACAGGTCAGGATAATCTGTTCTTGCAGATCAGTTATTGCTGTACAAAATATAATTGCAATTTCAATGTTTTTTTAATGTTCATACATTTTATAATTAATACAATTGTTTTTGTGATATTTTATATTGTCATTTTTAATTATCTGTATTTTTGTCATATGAAGCTATTTTATTGATGTAAATTTGATTGTAATCTGCCTTGGAATGGATTGCCTTGGGTAAAGTGAGAATATGAGGTCTGACCCAAAAGAAACCAAACTTGCTAAAGCGGGCTCCAGCAAGCCAACGCAGCAGACTCGTGATAATGGTGATGTGTAGTGGTGACCTTGAACTTTAGCCTCCCACTTTATCATGCCATATTTATTTATTTATTTATTTAGACAGATTTGTATACCGCCTTATCCTTCAATCAAATGAATTAGTTATGGACTGCATGATGTATAGTGAACTAATCTCATGTGACTCTTGCTATTTTTTGAAAGTTGAAATATGAAGGATCTTGAAGAGCAATGCGTTTCTGTGAAATTTTGTGTGAAATTGACTTTTACCGAGACTTTTCAGATGTTGCAGCAAGCTTATGGAGAGGATTGTTTCAGCCACAAACAATGTTACAAATGATACCAACATTTCAAATCGAGCAAAACGTCCACCGAAAATGATCCCAAAACTGGACGGCCTTCCACGTCAATAGATGATGATCACGTTAAGAGAGTGCATGCTTTGATTCTTGAAAATCGTCACCTAACTATCCGTGAAGTTGCTGAAGAAATAGGCATCAGTAAAAGTTTGTGTCACACAATTGTGACTGAAAAGCTTCAGATGCATCATGTTGCTGCAAACTATGTCCCACACATTGGAGAGCGGGTCCTGCAAGCCTATAACATTGGCCCCTGAGGCCCTCTGGGCATGGCCCGAAGGGGTGTGTCTAAAGGGGCTCGTCATGCTCCTTTGACATCCCTTCAACGTACTGAGGGTTACAAGGCCTGCCATGTCGGATTCCACACAAAAAGGTACTGCTGTGTTTTTATTAACTTTGTGCTTTGGTTATTTACTATCTGGGTCATTGGGACACATAAAGACAAGAAATATGTCTCTGGGACTGCTGTCTCGCTGGCATCTGAGGGTAAAGTGGTTGGCCCACTTGATAGACATTTCCTTACACTCCCGGATCAAGAAACATCTCATAAAGTGCATCACTCAGCTCTGTGAAGAGGTCCCCACCTCCATTTCCCAAGCCACAATTGTCTTCAACTATTGTATCTGTTCCTGTTCCAGAAGTATTGGTGCCATCCTCCCCTGGTCATCTACCGAGGCCAGTAGCCTTGGAAGACAGTTCAAGTGACATGAAAATCCCATCTGAGGATATTACCTTGAAGGGTTTATGGTTGGTTCTAGCAAATATTGACTCTAAAGTTACTACTTCTGTTAAGTCTCTTTGTATTTTTACACAGGAGTCTGTTCAGAAATTTCAAGAAGGTTGATGGAGGTCAGCTGCAGAAGATACAGCAATGCAGTGTTGCTGCTATTAGTGATTCACTGTCAATCCATTATAAGTTAGAGGACCTGAAAAATTATACCAGGGTCAATAACCTTCGTATCCTTAATTTTGCAATGACATTATTATCATCAGCCGACATTCTGTTAGACAAGTTTTGCTTTTTTTTGAAAAAAAGTGTAATTCAGAAGTGTTTCTACTTGCCTTTGGGCAAGCGGCTGACGAATAAAGGAGGGGAGGGGGTGGATATATTATCACCTGATGTTAATCAGGATTTAACTAATTTCCTAGAGGATTCTACAGCCAGTATTGCAAAGAGGGCTACTCGGTTAGTTTCTTTTCTATCTGTTATGGACAAAGTTCAGATATTGAAGTCCTTCTTTAAAAATAAGGAGAAGCCCTTTTGTGGTCAGAGATTGTATATCTTTTCCGGATGTCTCTAGGAATATACAATTGTGTAGAAGGGGTTTCTTAGCATTAAAATCTAAGGTTATTGAATTGGGAACAACTTTTTTTTTCTGTTACTCCTGTAAGTGTATTATTACAGACCAGGGGATAAGGTATACTTTTTCTTATTTTTCCCAGTTAGAGAAGTTTATATTGAATAGGAGGTTGTAGGAGTTGGGCACCTTTTGAAGTTTTTGGATTGCCTGTTGGCCTGATGGGAGGTTTCTCCCCCATTGACCTCCAAGTATTATTGTTTTATGTTTTCATTTCTGGAATAATTGTACTTGGTCTTTCGTGATGTGGACTATTGCTATGATTGTATATGCTTGTTCTGTTTTTCCTTTTGTAGGATGTTACTTTATGCATGACCTTGTTATTTACTTGATTTGTATAAATCTGTAAACCTCAATTTAAAAAAAAAATTGGCCCACATCTCTGGACAGATGGGCAAAATGCAAACCGTGTCACAATCACTCATCGTTCCTTATCCGTGAACTTTTGGTGAAGCACAAGATGTCTCTAGTCCTGCAGCTTCCCTGCTCTCCATATTTGTCCCCTGCAGACTTCTTTTTGTTCCTGAAGTTGAAATCCATTCTGAAAGATTGTCTATTATGACATATTTCAGAAATAGCAAAAAGCACATGAGATGAGTTCACTCTACTGCATGTAGTCCATAACTAATTCACATGGCGTAATCGAGCAAGAGGGAGGCTAAAGCTCAAGGTCACCACTACACATCACCATTACCGCGAGTCTGTTGTTGGCTCACTGGCGCCCTCTTTAGCAAGTTTTGTTTCTTTTTGGACAGACTTTGTAAATGCCAATTTGAATTAAGGAGGTAATTTTAGAAGGGCTAGACACTATTTGCCTATGTAAAGAGTCAATTTACACATGTAAATGGACATAAAGGCATACATGGTGTTATAGAAAAGCCATTACTTACATATGTATAACCACAACATGCACAGTTGTAAAGGGGGCATGCTGTGGGTGAATCTGAAAATTATCCATATATTTCCTGTCTTGCAACAGAAATAGATGTATATTTCTACAGATTTCCCCACTGGCATTTATCTGCTCCCAGGCAAGCAGAAGCGTTAGCTAATTACTTATTTGGATCTGGGATTTGGAGGAGTGATTGAAGAGGCAATTATGCCTACCTCTCTGGCATTTAAAAATTTGAGTTTTGGCGTCAGGGTTTTTAATTGGCTCTCCTTGGATATGTAGTTTTGTAAAATCTGCTACTTGCACATAGACATACCACCACTTGCGCATGCAAGTTGCAAAATCTGCCACTTAAGGACCCTTTTACTAAAGCCTAATAGTTGGTTAGCAGGTGTTTTAATGCACGGCAACTGGCAGTCGGGAATACTGATGTGCGATAGTGTCTACCACTGCACACTAAAACGTATGTTAATCAGCAGTCTGGAGATGGGGTAGAGAATGAGCAGCACATGAGCATGGAAAGTGCATTAGTGTGAGAGCCCAGGCTACTGCTGTGCACTAGGCAGCAACACATTGCGCCTAATGTGGGTTCACATAATGATACCTGTATAGGAGTTGCTAAGTAAATCCACCATAGTGGGCAAATACCTCATGCATTAGCTGCCAGGGAAATCCTGGACACACCCCTGACAGTTAACATGCAGCCTTTACAAATAATGCACGTGAGATCAGCACGTTAATGGCAAATCTGTAGTGGGCTTTAGTAAAAGGGGTCCTTCGACTTGTACGTGCCAGTATCTGTACATGCAGAATCCCAAATGATACGATTCTTTTTCAGCATGTCTCTGTGTAATGTGGCTGGTACTCCTGTACATGCAGCTAAATGCATATGCTTTCCCTAACTTCTTAGAGGTATTTTACAAAAGGCTCTCCATTCAGTGAGGCTTTTCTAAAATCCAATGCAAATTTTGAACATCCCAACAAGGATATCCTTTTTCCCACTTAGGTGACCTCTGCAAATCTGGGCTTTAAATTAATTTAAATTTTAGAATTAGTTCATGTGAAGTAGGGTTTTAGAAAGGATGTCCTGGCATTGAGAGGAATATGCAAATAAGGACAGCAAATGGAGCCAATTTCAGAACTTGGCCTATGAGCATGCAAGCACCATCTGAAGTCGCCATGCAAACACCCAGGAATTTTCACCTAGGGTGCAAGGGTGCCAACAGTACGCAAGACCCATAGAAAATATGGTGATGGAGATGTGCAAGGGCACATTCACTAAAAAAGGGACACGGATGCACTGGCCTGCAGAACTGCAGCATGAGGACACAACCAAACTAGAGTGAGATGGACGTGCAGCAGTCACAGTTCTCCTGCAGAGATACCAGAAGGCAGAGCCTCCTGGTTATTCATCTTCTACCCAGCACCGGGACACAGGTCAGCCTACCACCAGGCTTACAGGATCTGGAAAGGGATTCACCAAACTCTTGCCCGGTAAGTGGCAAAAATGCAAAGTACATAGGGATGCCACTGGATTTAGCTCAAAGATGTGTGCAGAGAGATCAGAACAGGGAGTAGGCAGGGGCAGACATAGGTAGGGATCAGTGAACAAACAAGTGACAACTAAAGTTGTAGGTGTATCAGTCACACAGTACACAAAAGGGGAGCGCATTACACAGTAGCTTAGGGGGTAAAGAGAAAGGTGGCAGCAGCCCCTCTGAACTTAGTATGGAAACAAGGGAGATTTTAAGAGTACAGCTAATGTCAGAAACCAGCAACTGAGGTGGGCCAGGCAAGGATCAGGTCACAATCATAGGTGTGGGCACCTAGATTCTACACTGTGCAGCAGGAGGGAGCCTCTAGATCAGCGATGGCGAACCTATGGCACGCGTGCCAGCTGGCACGCGTGAAGGTCCGCAGAAAAAGAAAAAGCGGGCTCTGGCTGCTGCCGCGGACGCGGACGCGGCAGCATGCAGTGTCCCGCGGGGCCCCCTCCGCCCGCTAAGCCCCTCTGCAAGGGCTTTCAGATTCGCGAGGGAGACAGCGTCTCCCTCGCGTCTCTGTTAAGCCCGCAGGGGCTAATGGGAAATTTCCCATCAGCCCCTTTAGACGCGAGGGACTGATGGGAAATTTCCCATTAGCCCCTGCGGGCTTAACAGAGACGCGAGGGAGACGCTCTCCCTCGCGAATCTGAAAGCCCTTGCAGAGGGGCTTAGCGGGCGGAGGGGGCCCCACGGGACATTGCATTCTGCCGCTGCCGCGGCAGAAGCCAGAGCCAGCTGCTTTTTTTTTTTTTTTTAATTTGCCATGGGGGGTGGGTTAGGACTGCTAATGGGCTAGGGGGGGGGGTTAGGACAGCTAAAGGGCTAGGGGGGGTTAGGACTGCTAATGGGCTGGGGGGGTAGGACTGCTAATGGGCTGTGGGCTGATGGGGGCTGTCTGGAAATGGGGTGATGGGGGGTTAGGACTGGTAATGGTCTAAGGGGGGGGGTTAGGACTGCTAAAGGGCTAGAGAGGGGGGGTTAGGACTGCTAATGGGCTAGGGGGGATTAGGACTGCTGCTGGGGAGGGGTTCGGCCTTGAGGGGGGCTGTTGGGTGGGGTTAGGACTGGAAATGGGCTGATGGGGGGTTAACACTGGAGGTGGTCTGATGGGGTTAGGACTGGTAATGGGCTATGGGGGGGTTTAGGACTGATAATGGGCTATGGGGGGCTGGGACAAGAAATGGGCTGATGGGGAGGGGTTAGGACTTGAGGTGGGCTGATGGGGTTAGGACTGGTAATGGACTGTGGGCTGATGGGGGGGGTTAGGACTGGCAATGGGCTATGGGGGGCTGACTGGAAGTGGACTGATGGGGGGTTAGGACTGGTAATGGGTTATAGGGGGGGGGTTAAATTGAAAATGGGGTGATGGGGGTTAGGACTGGAAGTGGGTTGATGAGGGGGGGATAGGACTGGTATTGGGTTGGGGGGTTGCTAGGACTGGAAATGGGTTGGGGGGCTGCTAGGACTGGAAATGGGCTGATGCAGGGACTAGAAGGGAATGGATGCTGGGTGAGGCTGGAACTAGAAGGGAGCTGGTGTTGGGGGAGGATTAGAATGGGATGGGGCTGGGAGAGTAAAATGGAGAGGGGAAAAATATTTTGTGTGGGAGGGATAAAAAATCTACAATTGGCCGGGTATTGGGAGAGTAAGTGGGGATTGAGGATGGAGGGGTAAATTTTGAGTAGATGAAATAGGAATGAGGAAAGAGCAAAAGGAGAAAGATTAGTATGTTAAAGCAGATGTAGAGAGAGAATGGAAAAAAAAAACCCAAGAAGACAGAAGAAAGGACAAATGGACAGCAGATGGAGAGTTAGCAGAAGACACGAAGAAACCAGAAGAAAGTGGCTGGAACAATTGCAACTGAAAAAAAATGCACAAAAGGTAGAAAAATATCTCTTTATTTTGAATTTATTAATTGGAATATGTCAGCTCTGGGAAATGTGCATCATTAATTTTTGCGCTTTGTTTAGTACAAGAGGAAATTAATATATAGTTTTATTTCTACAGTGTTGTTGTATATTCCAAGTTTGGCTTTTGGGGTTCCCAGTTTAATTATTGTCTTCCTGTTTCTAAATTGTGATTCCTTGTTTGGTAATGGTCTGTTCTGCATGTGTAACTGAGCTGAGGTATTCTGTTTATATAATTCCTATTTGACATTGCCACTTGTTCTTTCCCCAGTAGGTCATGTATTGTTGTTCTCTGAGATGTATTGGTTTAATATTTGCAGTGTTGCCTTTTGATAGGTAGAGTATGGTGCTTTGTGAGTCCTGGTAGTGCTGTTAGGATACGGCGGGTTTGCTATGGGTTCTAAATGGGCAGCGTTTGTAGTAGTTCCTAATGTGCCTGGCGGTTGGTACTGGATTATAGTAATGTAGAAACCTTTTAGTCTTTCTTTATCCATATACTCATTAAGAGGCATGTTTACTAAAAGTTAGTGTATGGTAACATTATGCAAATATTTATGCAAATGAAGCACCTTATGCAAATGGAGCTTTAATTGACGTGCTGGCACTTTGAGGAAATTCTTTGGTTTTGTGCGGCAGTTTGGGCACTCGGGCTCAAAAAGGTTAGCCATCACTGCTCTAGATTAACCCAAGATAGTAGAAAAATGCATGCATCCACAGAAAGACCTTTAACAGACCCCACAGATGTGTGCAGCCAATATGAATACCAAAGACTACAGCGTGCTGCAGTGGAGGGGGATGTGGGCATGAATCCTCCCATCCCCCCTTCCCCCACAAAGGGAAGATGTGCTTCATAGCCACCAACAGCATACCAAGCAATGCACTCCCAGAGCTGAAGTAGGCAGTGTGTAACACATTGAGCTTAGAGAGGGATGGAAGAGCATGCCAGAGTCACTGGATGGATCCACTTAGCATACCTCATATTTCCTTTTCCCACAGGAGATATCAGATAAGGTGGGACATAGAGGACCTGAACATATGCTTAAGGGCCATCAGGCACCAGTGGCCATGGAACCTACAACAACTCTGGAGGGAGTGGCAAGAGCATTAAGGTATGTGGCATCTCTTTACGGAAAGAGTTATAGATGCGTGGAATAGTTTCCCAGTGGGGATGGTAGAGATGAGGACAGTATCTGAATTCAAAGAAGCATGGAACGAACACAGAGGATCTCTAAAGGTAAAACGGGGACTATTGTAGTTGATATGGAAGGGCAGACTAGATAGACCATGTGTTCTTTTTCTGCCGTCATGTTTCTGTGTATCTATTTATGTCTGTGGCTATAGCTGTGTGACACAGCAAGGAGCAAGTGGTATGGACAGCACAGCAAGGGGAAGGGTGTTTAGGAATTGCACAGACAAGTGAGGACAGCACTTGCAGGACCCACAGCCAGGAAAGGGCATCACTGCTACTATTACTTATCATTTGTGTAGCATTGCAAGGTGTACGCAGTGTTGTACATGTGCAAGTACAATAAGAGACAGTCCTTGCTCATCGGAGCTTACAATCTCATCTAAACAGACCACGCAATAACTGGGGACTAAGGTAAATCAATGGGAATGGCAAGATACAGGTAGGTGTTAAGCAGGAGAATAAGGTGGCCAGGTTCCAAACGTAACCTTGAAAAGATGGAGTTTTAGCCTGGATTTGAATAGGGCCAGAGAAGGCTCCTTGTGTACTAACTTGGATAGTTTGTTCCATGCATATGGAGCAGCAAGGTGGAAGCATACAAAGGTATGACAGACATGGGGATGAATGCAGCATGGGAGAGGCATTGATTACAGGAGTAGTGTGATTTGTCCACAGGTGAATATTTTGTGTTCAAGGCAAAGCACACACAAGCACAGGGAATCCCTGCAGAGAGCATGGCAGGAACATAGCTGTGAGTAGTCGAGGGATGTGAGAGAAGCACGCATATGACACCATGGAATTGTAAGCAGGACTGGTTGTGCATATGCAATGGATGGCAGCTAGAGATAAAAGAATATCACAAGTGTAAGTTGTGGTAATGTTGCCATGGGCAGAGTGCACATGCAGCACATGAGCACTCTAATAAATTGGTTAGGACATCAGTGGGCCAGGTCAAAGAAGTCACAACTGTCAGATGATACCATAGAGGAACAAGTCAGTTCACATGGCCCTCAGAAAAGAGGGTGCAGCACAGCATATGCCTTCTATCAGCCTTCACCAGCTCCATGTTAGTGATGCCAACAGCCTGATGGGGTGGGAAACATAGACCAACCATGTGGTGAGGACAACAGATGGAGTCTATCACTGGTATGGTATCAGGAAATCATACAGTTGACAGCAGCAGTGGAGTTGGCAGCAGCTGCAGAGTTAGTGGCAGCAGAGGAGGTGGAGGAAGGAGCAGCAGATGGTACAGAGATGACACTAGGAGACTGCTGGAGAAATCCAGCTTGTCCAGCCAGGACAGCTACCGCCTGATAATTTATATCTCGATGGAGGCGGAAGAGGTAGAGGAGCATGAGGAGTTGGTAGTAGAAAAGAATGAGGTGCCACAAATGGACATGGATGAGCAAGTGATGGTGCGACCCCTCTACCCCCCGTGATTTGTAGCCACCCCAGAGCCAACCTGATGAATATGAAGTTGGACTCTAGCACTCCATACCACCTATCTGGTGTGCAAGGGGACACTGAGGAGAATACTGAGGAGGAAAGGGTAGGAGAGGAAGGGGGAGGGGAGGGGAAACAAAAACAGGAAGCGGCAGATTCAACACCCAATACCTTTATTAGTACCAATTAAGTGGCCTAAGCCCAACACAGGACCGTGTTTCGTATGTCACTTCATCTGCTGCTTCCTGTTTTTGTTTCTGCTCGTTTGAGTGGCTAGTGCTGTTCTCTTTGTGGACCCAGGGGGAGGGGAGGGGGCAGACTAGGACTGTACAGAGGGCCATGTTGTATCACCATATGCATTATCTCTGGCACAGCGGGACCTCTCTTTGTCCATGCAACAGATGCACCACCATGAGGCCTACCTGAGTTTGGGTGAGCCAGAAGTCCTGCTGCATCTCCAGTCACATGGCAGGAGATACAGTAGAGGCCTTGGCTCAGGACCTCATGTTGGGGCACTTGGAGGGAATAAAGACAGAGACGCATGCCCTGTCAGAGGCTGTATAGCAGCTGCTGGCATGTGAGCCTGCCCTTATCCCCTAAGTACACAGGGGAGCACACTCTATCTAGGGGTGGATGGGTTTGTACGTATATTCTTGCTATGTTTGACTAGCATAAGGGGACACATCTATTGTAACCAACACTTGGGAACAAGATTGGGTGATGTGTAGGCCTCAATGAACATGACTAGCACTGTGGTTGTCAACCAGGAACAAGCACAAGGTTGTGCATCATGCAGCATGCCATGAAGATCTTGCACACTCTGGTAAGACTGTAGAATAGCTCATCTCCAGATCTGTCCAGGCACCTAAAACAGGTCTTCAGCTGGCCAAGCATTCTTTCAATGACTGCTCTGGTAGTTCTGTGGGATTGATTATATCACCCCGCTGCCTCAGGCCTGGGTGTCACAATAGGAGTCATGAACCAACTCCTTAGAACCATAGCTATCTCGGCCCCTGACCTTTCTGAAGCAATGCTTGCTAGCCCCTGCTATGCACAGCTGCATGTCCATGAATGTCTGTGGCTGCTGTCAGCCATGACCCTGCAACACATCCCCTTCCTCCTCCCCATGGGTGACATTGCAGACATTCTTTCCTCACCACTGTCAAAACTGCATCTTTCTCTCTACAGAAGGCAGTAGCCATAGATTGGCATATAAGAATGTGCTGTGACACTGTACTTAGTATATCCTGCAGTACGAGTGGCTGCAGCTGACAGGTGGAAACTGTGGCATAATACAGATGCACTCAAAAGAGGACCTTTTCCACTTGCCATGCTGTGACTCCTGCCAGTATGTGCCCCAGAGCCCAAAAAATGAGACTAGGCGACTAGCTATGCCTGCCTGATATGGGCCCAAGGGCTGTTTTTGGCAGCCCTCTTTCTTGCACTGGTGACATGTGGTCCTTTCACTTGATGCCAAGGGAATAGTTTCTAGGAGAGTCCTCTGGTTGTATGTGTCATAAAGCTACAGTGTACAAGCTTTAAAATCTAACTATTTTAGGGGGTAACTTTCAAACAAAGTAGCATGTTAACTAACAGTTAACATGCATTAAATGCTAACATGAAATAAGTGCCACAGCTGCCCTTTTTGTTGCTATGGGCACAGCAGCATGTAATGCACATAAACTGATATCATATCTTGAGTATTATGTCCAGTTCTGGTCACCACACCTATAAGAAGATAATGCAAAATTAGAAAAGATACAGAGAAGGGGATGGAAGGATGCCCCCACGAGGAAAGACTTAAAAGGCTGGGGCTCTCCAGCTTGGAGAAAAAATGGCTAAGGGGAGATATCATAAAAACATAATATTGGCCATATGAAAATGGGGTATAGTAAACTGAATAAACCATAAGAGACCGGAAGCACCCTTGTTTCACTCTTAAAATTATGGTGATATGATCATGCCGGCGGCTGCAGTTTAGCAGAGCCGTGGGACCAAAGGAAAAATGCTCCTGTGGTTGGGTAGTGATTGCAGTAAACTGGTCCACTCCACTGGGAGAAAGAGGAAGAAGGAGAAGGGGTGACTGACTGGAGGGGAGCAAGACACAGGGGGAATGCACGACACTGAAAGAGGACTGCTGCTGCTGGGGGGCAAGGACTGGAAGGGAGCTCATACTGAGAGGGAGCTGGGAACTGATACTGAGGGGGGTTGAGACTGAAGAGGAGCTGATGCTGGGAGGGACTGGGACAAGAAGGGAGCTGATGCTGGGAGGTACTGGGACTGAAGGAGAGCTAATGCTAGGATGGACTGGAACTGGAAGACAGCTGACACTGGGAAGGACTGGGACTAAAGAAGAGCTAATGCTGGGAGGGACAGGAACTGCAAGGGAGCTGATGCTGGTAGGAACAGGGACTGGAAGGGAACTGATGCTGGGGGGGCTGGGACTGGAAGGGAGCTGATGCTGGAGAGGACTGGAAGGGCGTGATACTGGGGGCTGGGAAGCTGAAATGGGGTAGATGCTGGGGGTCAAGGTGGAGAAAAAGGCTGGGAGAGTGAGGATGAGAAGGGGGATAGATATTTTGTATAGGAGGGAAGAAACAAGTCATACAGAACGAAAGGTAGAGAGGAGGTGGTAAAAGATGGATGCTGGGGTAAGGAGGAGAAAGAACTCTAAAACTGGGTGGGAGAAAAGAAGAAGACAAACTCTAAGACTGGCCATTGGGAGATTCAGTGGGGACTCAGGCAGCAGGCCCAGAGTCAGCACAACTCACTGTGAACATAAGATATGTCATACTGGAACAGACCAAGGTCCATCAAGCCTAGTATCCTGTTTCCAACAGTGGCCAACCTAGGTCATAAGTACCTGGCAGATTCCCAAAAAGGCACACAAGTTCTATAATGCTTCTGTTGGGGTAAACAGTGGATTTCCCCGGTTCTCTTTAAGAATGGTTTATGGACCTTTCCTCCAGGAACTTGTCCAAACCTTTTTTTAAGCCCAGCTACACTAACAGCTTTTACTACATCCTCCAGTAATGAATTCCAAAGTTTAATTACGCATTGAGTGAAAAAATATTTTCTCTTATTAGTCTTAAATAGGTTATGCTGTAGCTTCATTGCATGTCCTTTCTACTTTTTGATGGCATAAACAACCAATCTATGTTTACCCGTTACATTCCATTCATTAATTTATAGATCTCCATCATATCTCTCCCTTCAGCCATCTCTTTTCCAAGTTGAAAAGATTTAATCTTTTAAGCCTCTCCTCATAGGGATATCCTTCTATCCCCTTTACCATTCTGCTGGCTTTTCTCTGTACCTTTTCTAATTCTGCTATATTCTTTTTAAGATATGGTGACCAGAATCGCACACAAAATTCAAGGTGTGGTTGCACCATGGAATGATACAGAAGCATTACAATATCCTTGGTTTTATTCTCCATTCCTTTCCTTATGATTCCTAGCATTCTATTTGCCTTCTTGGCCATTACTGCACACTGGGCGGAGAGTTTCAATATAGTATTCACAATGACGCCTAAATCTTTTTCCTGGGTGGTGTTTCCTAATGTGGAATCTTGCATTGTGTAACCATAGTTTGGGATGTTCTTTCCTAGGTGCATAACTTTGCACTTGTCCACATTAAATTTCCTCTGCCATTTGAACGTCCAGTCCTCCAATTTATCAAGGTCCTCTTGTGTCTTAACAACTTTAAATAATTTTGTGTCATGTGCAAATTTGATTCCCATTTCCAGGTCATTTAAAAATTTGTTAAAAAGCAGCAGGCCCAGCACAGATCCCTGGGGTATTCCAATATTCACCTTTTTCCATTGAGAAAATTGGCCATTTAGCCCTACTCTCTGATTTCTATCTTTTAACCAGTTCCTATCCACAATAGTACACTGCCTCCAATCCCATGACTTTTTAATTTCGCCAAGAGTCTCTCATGAGGGACTTTATCAAAGGCTTTCTGAAAATCCAGGTACACTATATCAACCGGCTCACCTCTGTCTATTTGTTTATTCACAACTTCAAAAAATATAACAGATTAATAAGACATGACTTTTCTTAGCTAAATCCATGTGCATGCATCCCCAGCAGCAGAAAGGTCACGGCATCATGTGGCACCATCCCAAGCTTCATCTTTCTTTCTCCAAGTCAGTGAGAGCAGCCATTGCTGCCCATAGCATTCACTTTCAGTACACGGGGCCATTGAACTGTGCACCATAAGTGAACGCCACAGGCAGCACTGGCTGCTGCATGCTGACTCAGAGACAGATGATGCCAGGGATGGTGCCTCATGATATTTTTGCCGTGGGGCAGAAGGGGGATTCAGAGAGAGAGATTTTGGTTTATGAGAGAGAGAAGTGATATACTAGATTGGGGGAGGGGATAGAGGAGGAGAGATTTTAGGTTATGAGAGAGAAGAGATAAATTGAACTGGGGAAGAGTGGGAGACCGGGGGAGATGCTGGACTGGGAAGGGAAATAGGAAAGATGCCAGATCGCTGGAGGGGGAGAGGATGGAGAATGCGAAGGGGATAGAAGGTGCCTGATCTCTGAGGGGAAGGAAAAAAGATCTAGGCAGGTGGAAGAAAGAGGGAGATGCTGGACCTCGGGGCTGAAGGGGAAGGGTGAGCGAACTGAAAATGGGTGGTGTGAGAGAGTGTGGAGATGATGGGCATGGTAGAACTATGTGAGAGAGGCCATGGAAAGTTGGCAAGGAGATGAGTGAGTGAAGGATGGTGATTACAGAGGGTGGAAAAGTAATGGGGAGTGAGCAAAAAACAGAAGGGAATAAAAGGTTAGCAAAGGTGCAAGATGGGAAATGAGAGATGGGTTGGGCTGAAAGTTAGAGGAGTAATGGAAAATTGCTAGGTGAAAAGTCAAAAGGGGATTGAGGCCAGGCTGATATTTCACACACAGGTGAATGTGTGTGAAATATCAGCGGATGAAGAAGGAGTAAAGAAAGAAATGGAGGACGAGAATGGACAGTTAGCAGAAGATATGAAGAAAGTAGAAGAGAGAGACTGGGGCAAATTCTACTTGAAAAATAAAATGCCCAAACAACAAAAGGTAGAGAGAAAATATTCTATTTTTAATTTTTTAACAATTTTTTTAACAAGCCCAAAGGTAAGCTTTAATTTAAGGAGATATGGTAAAGAAGTCTGCTCGTCACTAAGTGTGGATAATCATCATCATCTAACCCTGACAACTACAAATCACAGACAAAGGTAATTCTAATGAATGATGATACCTGGGTCTTCATTGTTAGCTGGAAGTCTAATTGGCCTCCCGTGTATTCTGACTTACGTTGATGTTCGTACAGAGCTAGATGTCATGTATGTATGCATTTATTTATTTACTTGGTGTGCCACTATTCATCATACATATCAAATTAGAATCTTAACTAACTGGATAAGTCAATGCATAAAAGTGACGTGGTAAAGACAACTACACAATAGCCAATCAGCACAATAAGACAGAGAACATAGAAACATAGAAAATGGCCACAAATAAATACCAAATGGCCAATCTATTATTAAGTTCTACAATCTCATCCTCTCCCTTAGAGATCATTTGTACTTGTCCTGTGCTTTCTTGATTTTAGATTGAGTTCTAATCTCTACCACCTTTGCTTGGAAGCTGTTCCATGAATTCACCACCCTTTCTACAAAGAAATATTTCTTCAGATTATCTTTTTTTATTTATAACATTTTTATAGATTTTACAAATCAAAAATCAACAAGGGAAATACTCCAAGTATTATACAACCTCAAGAAAGGAAATATACAAATAAAGCAAGAAATTACAATACCACAGTAGTAGCCCACATCATGGAGAACCTGTAATTACACAGATCAAAATCAAACAAGAAAACCGGAAGGAATATTGTTCCAAAAAGCAAGACCCTCATACCAAAGACTTTTACATATCACTAAATCTTCTTGTCCAAAAGAAATTTCTCCAGCTGAAATGGATCAAAAAAAGAATAATGATGGCTGAGCCGATGGGCCCCGGTCCCGCGGCTGGCCGGGTAACCGGGTTCCCGGGGCCCGACCACGTGGCAGCCCTCTTCTCGGCAGTGGGCCGGGGGGGGGGGGACGCGGGTAGGCTTGCGTGCCTGCGGTCCCCTCACGTCCTCCCCGTGGCATTTGCGGATTGGTCCGCATAGCCGGTCGTGGGGGCATGGCCTGTGCGAGCAAGGAGGGATCGCCGGCTGGCGATCTCCCTCTTCCTCCTTGCTCGTGCCTGCGAGAAGGTCGTGCCGCGGAGGAGAGTCGTTGAGTTGGGCCTTGGCTCTGGGGCCTTGTTCTTCTGGGGTGGTTTTTTGCCTTCCTCCTCTGCCCCCGAGCGCTAGTGTGGCTGGGTTCGCTCCGGTCTCGGGGGGTACCGTCTTTCTTTTTAATTCTTTTCTTGCGGCGCACCTTGTGCGTGCTTGCCACTTGGCACGTGGGGGGGGGGGCTTCCAGCCTACTCCTGTGTCCCTCGGCGGCCGGCTCCTCTAGCGGGTGGTGGGTCCCCTCTTGCTGGGTCACCCTCTGTCCCTGCTGCTTCCTGTGGGGGGAGCTGGGTGCTGCTTTAAAAAAAAAAAAAAAACACGAGGCTGCTGCGGCTGCAGCAGTCAGTGGGTCCTGAGCTGCTCTTTGGCTCCGTGCCCTGTGGGGGTGGGCTACTCCTTGTCGGGGTACCCCTTGAGGGTCCCATCGTGGGGGGCGGCCAAGGGGTCGCGGGGGGCGGCCCAAGGGGCGCGGGGTGCTGCTAGGGGGCGCGGAGTGGCGCGGCCCACGGGCCGTGGTCGGGCCCCGCGTCCTCCATCCTCGACGGCCAGGGCCCCCTCCGGGGTCCGGCCGGGGCGTGGGCACAGCCGGGTGGGTGTGCCTCGGGGCCGCGGCAGAGCGGGCGAGTGTCCTGCGCCCGTCAGCGTGGTCGAGTGCGCCTCCCAAGCTGAATTGGTCCCTCCTGGGGGGGCATCAAGTGGGGTTCCCTCGCCGGTTGCGCTAGCAGGGCCTGAAGGTACAGGTAGTCCGGGCGTTGGCGCGCCTGGGTCATCGGGGGCCCCGATTCCCAACCGGCCCTGGGAGGTGGGCGCTGGCTACCCTCCGCTTGCCTCCCCTCCCTCTGGGGAGAGGGGTCCTACCCCCAATCCCTTGGTTCCCCTTCCGCCTCACGGCTTCTTCGCCCCTGCGGCCTCCTGGGCTTATGGAGCGGTCCCGTTGGGGGGTGTAGGGCCTTGGGGTGGGCTGGTTTGGCAATGGGCGTGGTGCAGCTGCGGGAGCAGCGACCTGGGAGGCTGGTGGGTTGGGGCCTTCGGTTCATGTGTGGGGGGCCGGCCCTCCGGTGGCTCCTGGTACCCCTGGGGTCTCTGCTGCTTGTTTTTCTCCCTTCCCTCCGCAGGTCCCGACGACTTTGACGTCGTCCATCTCCATGGCTTCTGCGGACAGGCTGGCCGGTGTGGGTCCTGCGGTCTCCACGGCGGAGCTGGGTCCTTCGGCGCCCGGTGGGTACTCCAAGGGTACTCTTGCTGCCTCTTCTGGGACACCTGGTGAGTATACTGGAGGGGCCGAGGTAGGGGGGGGGGACTCCGTTCCGGGCTCCGCCAGGGTCGGCAAATCCAAAGGGAAGCGCAAGCGGGCGCGCCGCTGCCAGCGAGCGTCCTCTTCCTCCTCGTCGTCGTCTTCAGCCTCTTCGCACGGCTCAGTTCCGGGGGCGGCTGTTGGTGGGGCGTTTGGCGGCGCCCCCGTTATATGTTGTTCCGAATTGTGGGAGTCAGTGCCGCGGAAGTTGCGCCGGCGGATTAAGCGCCGCAAATATATCGACATCTTCCGTCTGCTCGATGGTCGGAAGCGCTCCGGAGAGAGCCGGAGGAAGCACAAGGAAGACGAGAAAGCGGGCAGGGTGCGTAAGGTTTCTCGCAACACCCTCAACTGGACCCGCGCCTTCCTGCATTTGGCGAGTGTTTGGGGGCACTACTTCCCGGATCAGTACGGGGCCTTGCTGGCCCATGCTGATAATATATTGGCGGCGTCCCAGGCCCACGAGGGGTGGGCCTGGTTGAATTACGACGAGGAGTTTCGTGACCAGATGGAAGAGAACTGTCACTTGCTGTGGGGAACGAAGGACATCAACCTGTGGCTGACCCAGATGTCTATAAGGGGTCGGGTTGGTGGGTCTGGCTCGACGGTCGTCAAGGCTGGGCCATCCCCGTTGGGGGCTGGCGGGCGCTCCTTTCGTTTCCCCGCCCCCGTTTTGCCGCAGCAAAGGGGGGCGCCGTCGGGAGGGACGTCTGCTGGAGCTTCAATAAGGCGTCCTGCCCCTTTCCTGACTGCAAGTTCAAGCACGCTTGCTCCTTGTGTGGGGGTGCGCACCCGGCTGCTAAGTGCACATGCAAGGGGCTCGCGGGGGCCCCCGCAGGGGGTAAGTACGGCGTTGGCGGTCTCGGCCTGGACCCCGGTACGGGTTGAGGCTATGCGTCCGTGGCTGCTCTTGTACGGGCGATCCCGTCGGGGCAGGGCGGCCGGTTTGCTTCTTGGGGGGTTTTCCCGGGGTTTCCGCATCCCCGTACAGGGGGTGTCTGGGCACGGTGGAGCCCGCAACGCCGCCTCCGTCCGGCTGCACCGGGAGTTCGTGCAGCAAAAGCTCTCGGAAGAGTGCGCGCTTGGCCGTATCGCGGGTCCGTTCATGGAACTCCCCTTTTCCCCGTTCACGGTCTCGCCGTTGGGGGTGGTTCCCAAAAAGGAGCCGGGCAAGTTTCGGTTGATACACAACCTCTCTTGCTCGCCGGGCGCTTCGGTAAACGACCTTATACCCCGCGAGCTCTGCACGGTGCATTACTCCTCTTTCGATGCTGCCGTCTCCCTGGTCCGGCAGTGCGGGCATGGCGCCCTCCTGGCCAAGGTGGACATTGAATCGGCTTTCCGCCTGTTGCCGGTGCATCACTCGGCCTTCCCTTTGCTCGGTTTTTGCTTCGAGGTGCGGTACTATTTCGACATGTGCATGCCCATGGGCTGTGCTATTTCTTGTGCGTATTTCGAGGCTTTCAGTACCTTCTTGCATTGGGTTGTTGAACGGCAGTCGGGGGCCTCGGGTATTGTCCACTACCTTGATGATTTTCTGTTCGTCGGGCCTGAGCGGGCCCCCTCCTGTTCCACCCTCTTCTCCCTCCGCGTCCTCCAGTCGCTGGTTGGTCACCTCAACTTTGCTTGCCGAGTCCTTCCCATGGGGCGCCCCTTCACGAGGCATTTATCCTTGGCCATGGCTGGGCTGCGGCTGCCTCATCATCGGATCCGGGTATCCGCGGGGATGCGGGAGGATCTGCGTGTATGGGACGCTTTTCTGGCTGGCTTCGATGGGTGCTCCGTCCTTCAGTTGCCGGAGCTCTCTAATCTTGACCTTCAGTTGTTCACCGACGCGGCGGGCAGTTCTGGTTTTGGGGCCTTTTGTCATGGTTCCTGGTGTGCTGAGCCTTGGCCTACGGCTTGGGTGAGCTCCGGTTTGGTCCGGAATATTACTTTCCTGGAGCTCTTCCCCATCGTGGTGGCCCTTTGGGTATGGCCGGACCGTTTGCGGGATCGGCGGGTTGTCTTCTGGTGTGATAACGCTGCGGTCGTCGAGGTCATTAATCGATGCCCCAGGGTGGCGTCTTTGATGAGGGTATTTGTGCTAGCCTGCTTGCGCCTAAATGTCACCGCACGGGCGCGGCATGTGCCGGGCTCCCAGAATGCCATTGCTGACGCTTTATCCCGTTTTCAGTGGGTGCAGTTTCGGCGGTTGGCTCCGGGGGCGGACGAGTTGCCCTCTCGGGTTCCGGAGCATCTCTGGACGATTGGGACCCCGACTTAATGGCTCTGCTAGCGGCATCGGTGGCACGCAGTACCTGGGTGTCTTATCGACGGGGCTACTCTCAGGTGAGTGAGTTTTTGAGAACGCACGGCTGGTCCGGGGGGCGGTTTCGGATGGTTTAGCCGGCCGTTTTGTGTTATGGGCGAGGAAGGAGGGGTGGGCTCGGACGGCGGTCACTGGTGCATTGGCGGGCTTCTCTTTCTTTTGCAAGGCTGCGGGTTGGGGGAACCCCCGTGTCTCCTTTTTAGTCGGGCGGCTGCTCGCCGGTTGGGCTCGTGGGATGCCGCGGTCACGGGATTGGCGGTTGCCGGTATCTCATGACCTTTTGTTGCGGATCTGTGCGCTGTTGCCGCGGGTGGCGTCCTCGAGCTTCGAGGCGGTGTTGTTTCAGGTGCTGTTTACGACGGCTTTTTTCGGCGCCTTCCGGGTGTCCGAGCTGGTGCCTCGGTTGGCGAGGCGGGGGGCTTTTGGGGGGCTTGATGCGGGGCACGTTCAGGTCGATCCAGCGCGTGTCCGGAACTTCCTTTCGCGGTCCAAGACGGAGCAGTCCGGAATGGGGGGCTGGGTCCTGCTGTGTGCCATTCCCCCCCTCTTGTCCTGTCCCGTTCGTGCTTTGCGCGCGTACGTGAGCCAGCGTCCGGGGGCTGGTGGTCAGTTCTTCGTCCATGCCGATGGCCGGCCGGTGACCCAGTTTCAGTTCACGGCTGTGCTACGCCTTGTTTTGCACGCTTTGGGTTTCCCCGAGCGTAGTTATGCTTCGCACTCGTTCCGGATAGGAGCGGCTACTAGTGCGGCGGCTGCAGGTTTGGACTCCCGGGTGATTCAGCGCATCGGCCGATGGCGTTCAGGGGCCTACGCGGGGTACGTCCACCCATCGGCCCCTGACTGAGTGCCATGGTGTCGGGATGCGCCTGGGCGGTGGCTCACTTGAGTCGTGCTGTGGGGTAGGGGGGGGTCGGGGGGTACTAACCATTTTGTCTTCCTTTTGCAGAGTGGCGGGCTGGTGGTAGTCCGCTCTTTTCTGCTTTCAGATGGTGTGTCGGCTGGTGAATGGTGGATCATCGGGCACTCCTTTGTTTACTGGGCTGAGCGTCGAGCGGCGGTTCGGCCGTTGGGTGCCCACCTTGGCCTCGCTGCGAAGGGAGTGCGTTTGTGCTGGCTGGGTTGCCGCGGCATGCATTGGGGCCAGCTCCTGGACTGCGTTCGTACAGAGATCGGACGGCGGCAGCGGCCAGTCAGGCTGCTGCTCCACCTGGGAGGCAATGACGTCGCCTGTTGGCCTTGCTGACACCTCATCATGACGGTTCAGAGTGACATTGCCCAGCTGCAAGTGGTCCTCCCCGGTGTGGCCATCATCTGGTCGGACATTATACCCCGCCCGGCTTGCCGGACCCAGCGGCGCTGGTCGAGGGGTCTGTGCAAGATCAACCGTCAGATTGGGCGCTGGGTAGAGCAGACGGGTGGGCTCCAGGTTCGCCACCCTTGGGCGGATGTCGCTTGTGCTGGCCTGTACCGGCTTGATGGGGTTCACCTTGCCCCGGTGGGGCAGGATTTACTCTTGAATGACTGGCAGGAGGCCTTGGAGTATTGGTGCTGGTCGCAGCTTTCGGTGGTGGGGGTGGCGCTAGGATAGCGAGCTACCTAGCGCCGGTGGCGGGGTGGCGAGCTGGTGCTCGTCGACCCGGTGGCTCATTTCAGCTTTACGCCGCTTCCCAGGTGAGCGGCTCGGCTCTTCAGGTTGGGGGGAGACGTCCCGGCTGGGGTCTCAACCTGGATATAGGCAACCCCTTCAGCCAGCCTTTGCTAATACGGCGAGGCGGGCGCCAAGAGGTATACAGGGGGGGGGGGTTGGATGGTGCTTCCACTTTGCTACTATGGCTGGTGGGGGGACACCATCCGGAGGACGGGTGGGGGGGGGGTGTGGTATTCTGTATTGTTCTGATTATTGAGTTGGCCCATGTTGGGCCGGTGTGTTTTACTGTTAATAATTAAAGCTGCGACCAAGCATAGTTTACACCAATACCTGAAGTCTGTGTGCTTTGTCGGGGGTGGCGAGGTTCTGCGGGTTGAGGGGGGGGGTGGTGGGTGGAGGGGGCTGCGGCCCGGGTCGGGCATCCGGATACCTCGGTTATGATGGCTGAGCCGACGGGCCCCGGTCCCGCGGCTGGCCGGGTAACCGGGTTCCCAGGGCCCGACCACGTGGCAGCCCTCTTCTCGGCAGTGGGCCGGGGGGGGGGGACGCGGGTAGGCTTGCGTGCCTGCGGTCCCCTCACGTCCTCCCCGTGGCATTTGCGGATTGGTCCGCATAGGCGGTCGTGGGGGCGTGGCCTGTGCGAGCAAGGAGGGATCGCCGGCTGGCGATCTCCCTCTTCCTCCTTGCTCGTGCCTGCGAGAAGGTTCCCGCCCTCCCTCCCTTGCTTTGGCAGGGTTGGGGGGGGGCGTGTGTCTGTTGCAGCTGGTGGTGGGGGGGCGTGCGCAGGGAAGGTGAGCGGGGTGGCTAGCTGGTGCTCGTCGACCCGGTGGCTCATTTCAGCTTTACGCCGCTTCCCAGGTGAGCGGCTCGGCTCTTCAGGTTGGGGGGAGACGTCCCGGCTGGGGTCTCAACCCGGATATAGGCAACCCCTTCAGCCAGCCTTTGCTAATACGGCGAGGTGGGCGCCAAGGGGTATACGGGGGGGGGGTTGGATGGTGCTCCCACTTTGCTACTATGGCTGGTGGGGGGACACCATCCGGAGGACGGGTGGGGGGGGGGTGGTATTCTGTATTGTTCTGATTATTGAGTTGGCCCATGTTGGGCCGGTGTGTTTTACTGTTAATAATTAAAGCTGCGACCAAGCATAGTTTACAAAAATACCTGAAGTCTGTGTGCTTTGTTGAGGGTAGCGAGGTTCTGCGGGTTGAGGGGGGGGGTGGTGGGTGGAGGGGGCTGCGGCCCGGGTCGGGCATCCGGATACCTCGGTTACTATTACCCTGCCAGCTCATCATACACTTGCAGGGGAAATGCAAAAAGAAGGTAGCACCCACCCTCGTTACCTTAGATTTCAAAGTCAGAAACTGCTTACGGCAAAGCTGAGAATTCCATGAAACATTTGGGAACACATCAGCGTCTGACCACAAAATAAAGCATTTTTAAATATAAAAAAAAGTGTCAAGACTCTGACCTTCTCAATTTCAGAACCAAATGTAACTAACAAGATAGACCTCTTGGACATAGAAACATAAAAACATTACAGCAGAAAAAGACCACATGGCCTATCTAGTCTGCCCTTCCTTATCAACCACTACAATAGTGTCCTTTTTTTGTTTAGAGAGCCTCAGTGTTTGTCCCATGCTTTTTTAGAATTCAGATACTGTTCTTATCTCTACCACCTCCACTGGGAGACGATTCCATGCATCTACCACTCTTTCTGTAAAGAAATATTTCCGCGTATTCCTCCTGAATCTATCCTCTTTCATCCTCATCCTATGTCCACTTGTAGCAGAGCTTGCCTTCAATTGAAAGAACTCTCCTGTGCATTTATGCCATGGAGGTATTTAAATATCTCTATCATATCTTCCCTATCCCATCTTTCCTTTAAAGTATACATATGAAGATCTTTACGTCTGTCCTCATATGCTTTATAACGAAGACCACTAACCATTTTATTAGCCACTCTCTGCACTGACTCCAACCTGTTTATATCCTTCTGAAGGTGTGGTCTCCAGAATTGCACACAATACTCCAAATGAGGTTGCACCAGAAACTTATACAGAGGCATTATCATCTCATTTTTTTCTGCTGGCCATTCCTCTCCTTATATAGCCAAGCATCCTTCAGGTTTATATAATAGTCTAGCTTCTGGCTTATATAACAGTCAGATCCTGACTTTCATTAGAAATCAAAATATCCACTTCCCCATCCCTGGTTTAACAACCCGAAGGCTTGAAGGTAAATAATAATAAGCATGGATGGAAACCTCATCTGGCAGCATCAATATTTCGGTAAAATAATTCTTCAAAAGAATTTTGGGAAAGAGAAGATGGGTTACAGAAAAATTTTTGAAATGTAAGTTACGAGCTTGGGAGAAATTCTCCAGGGCTTCTAATTTATAATGAATCACCAACGAATCCTTAATTGAGGAAGTGCTGGTCATCTGCAAAGTTTGCAGCTGACCTTCCAGTCTTTGAGTAACCTAACCAAAACCCGCTAAGCCATTTTCTATCTCCTACAATTTATTTACAATCTTCTGAGAAAAGAGACATAAGAACGTAATTGTGTTTGAAAATTTTAAATCAATCCCAGCTATTGCTTGCCATAAATCCTCAAGGTAATGTCCTGATCCTGTACAACACCAAACTGGGTTTTGTCCTGCTAAGGCAAATGCATTGGCTTTGGCATTGGACCAGGAGTTTGGGTAGGGGCCTCCAAGCCAGATGCAAACGAGTCAGACAAAATCATTGACAAGAGAAGTGGATTGGGAGGTGGAGGAGGCATACAATCTTTGGAGCTCAAAGAAACCCCATCGGGAGAGGTTTGTGGGCCAGCTCCAAACAAACCGTGTTTGTCAAGCGGCTCCACTACCTTGCCCATTTGCTGAATCAGAAGGGCAACTTTAGGCTGGTTCTTGCCCTTCCTTTTCCCCATCTGGATGCTCCTCCTTCAAATACAAGAATATAATCAGTACCTTGATAGTAAAATCCTCCAGCTATGCTCCAGCACATCGGCTTTAAGTCATACTCTGCACAGATGACATCACACACAGGGCATCGACTGCAGTACCTGCAATTCAGCTCCTGACTGCTCAGCACAGTTCCAATCTTCCAGAGGGCCCCACAGGGCCGGCCTATCCACTAGGCGAGCTAGTCAGCCACCTAGAGTGGCCAGCCTGGGTGGGTAGTGACACACATGAGCAGCTATGCAGCCTCCCCCCTCCCCCCCCCCTACTGCTGCTGATTCCGTTTGGGTGAACATAAGAATATAAGAGCATAAGATATGCCATACTGGGTCAGACCAAGGTCCATCAAGCCCAGTATCCTGTTTCCAACAGCAGTCAATTCTAGGTCATACGTACCTAGCAGTTTCCCCAAAAGACACAGGTTCCACAATGCTTGTATTGAGTCAAGCAGTGATATCCTGGGTCCCTTCTTAATAATGGTTTATGGACCTTTCCTCCAGGAACTTGTCCAACCTTTTTTAAAGCCAGCTACACTAACAGCTTTTACTACATCCTCCGGTAGCAAATTCCAGAGTTTGATTATACGTTGAGTGAAAAAATATTTTCTCTTATTAGTCTTAAATAGTTTACCCTGTAGCTTCATTGCATGACCCCTAGTCTTTCTATATTCTGATAACGTAAACAATCGATCTACGTTTACCCGTTCCACTCTGTTCATTAATTTATAGACTTCTATCCTATCTCCCCTCAGCGGTCTCTTTTCCAAGTTGAAGAGCCCTAACCTTTTAAGCCTTTCCTCATAAGGGTGTCTTCCATGTCCTTTAACATTTTGGTGGCTCTTCTCTGTATGGCTGCGTGGATGGTGTCATCGAGAGCCTTTTGGTTTCCTAGACCATGGGATGCTGTTCCAAGGGTTGCAGAGCAGAGATGGCATCCATCTGTCCAAGAAAGGTCAACGCATCTTCGGTAGTAGACTGGCTAATCTACTGAAGAGGGCTTTAAACTAGATTCGTTGGGGATAGGTGAAGAAAGCCCCCAGGTAAGTGAAAGCCCCCAGGTAGGTGATACATTAAATACTTTTATGGAAATGGGTAACAGGGGTAACATATGGAAAGCAGTGTGTATAAATGCCCATAGCATGGGAAATAAGATCCCTGATGTTGAAGCTTTGGTGGGAGTGGCTGACTTGGATTTAGTGGCAGTTACAGAAACATGGTTCACAGAAAACCATGACTGGGATGTAACTATACCTGGCTATAATTTATTCAGAAAGGACAGGGTAGGAAGAAGGGGAGGAGGAGTGGCACTATATGTAAAAACTACTATTAAAGCTTTGGAATTACAGAGCTTAAAAGGGAGAGAGGAGGCATTGTGGGTTAAACTAGAAAGAGGGAAAGAGAAATCTATTTGCATTGGTGTGATATACAGACCTCCCTCGCAAGAGGAAGAGGTGGACAGAGAGTTAATTGAAGACATACGCAGCATTGCTAGGAAAGGGGAAGTGCTACTGATAGGAGATTTCAATATGCCAGATGTTGATTGGCACATTCCTGCTGCAGTATCATCTAGAAGTAAGGAGATCCTGGATTCTCTACAGGGAGAACTATTCAGGCAATTGGTAACAGACCCCACACGTGAAGGGGCCATACTGGACTTGGTGCTTACCAATGGTGAAAGTGTTTCTGATGTTGTAGTGGGAGATCATTTTGCATCCAGTGATCACCAGATGGTGTGGTTCAGTATTAGGACTAGGGCTGTTAGAATCCATTCAAAGGTGAGGATCTTAGACTTTAGGAAGACTAACTTTGCGAAGATGGGCCAATACCTCAGGGAGTCGTTAGTGAGATGGGAACAGCTGGGGGATGTAGAAAAACAGTGGGCAAAACTGAAAGGGGGTATTTTAAGGGCAACCAACCTTTTTGTTAAAATGGTAAATAAAGGCAAAAGGTTTTCAAAGGAAGTAGCTGAAAAAGTGAAGAAAAAGAGGGAGGCCTTCATGAAATACAAGAGATCACAGAGAGAGGAAGACAGGCATCTGTATTTGGAAAAACTTAGAGAAGCTAGCAAAGTAGTCAAGAAGGCAAAGATTCAAAAGGAGGAGGAAATAGCCAATGCAATAAAATGGGGGGATAAGACATTTTTCAGATATATTAGTGAGAAGAGGAAGGGCAAAAGTGGTATTGTCAGACTTAAGGGTGCAGGGGGGGAATATGTAGAAGCTGATAAGGATAAAGCGGAATTGCTTAACAAATATTTTTGTTCTGTGTTCACAGATGAAGAACCAGGAGCAGGACCTCAGAAAACACCCACAAATAGGAACAGAAGCGAGGGACATCTTGAACAATTTTCAGAAGACTGTGTTCGTGAGAAACTAGCTCAACTTAAAGTAGACAAAGCGATGGGACTGGATGGGATACACCCTAGAATACTGAGGGAACTTGGGGACGTTCTAGCAACTCCACTGACTGACCTTTTCAATGCCTCGTTGGAGTCGGGAGTGGTGCCAAAGGACTGGAGAGAGGCTCATGTGGAGCCTTTACACAAAAGCGGAAGTAAGGATGTGGTTGAAAACTACAGACCGGTTAGTTTAACTTCGGTGGTGAGTAAATTATTGGAAACGCTGCTGAAAGAGAAAATAGTGAGGTTTCTGGAGTCCAGTGGATTACAGGATCCGAGGCAGCATGGATTCACCAGAGGCAGGTCTTGTCAGACAAATCTGATTGATTTCTTTGACTGGTTGACCAGGGAGTTGGACCGAGGGAGAGCTCTAGATGTGGTGTATTTAGATTTCAGTAAAGCCTTTGACACTGTTCCTCACAGGTGACTTATAAACAAACTGAGCACCCTAGGTATGGACCCTAAAGTTACTGCTTGGGTTAGAAATTGGTTGGGTGGGAGGCGACAAAGAGTACAAGTAAATGGAGCTCACTCTGAGGAGAAGGATGTTACCAGTGGTGTGCCCCAGGGATCTGTCCTTGGTCCGATTCTTTTTAACATCTTTGTTAGTGATATAGCGGAAGGGCTTTCGGGTAAGGTTTGCCTCTTTGCAGATGATACCAAAATCTGCAATAGAGTAGACACCCAGGAAGGTGTAGATAACATGAGGAGGGATCTAGCTAAGCTTGAAGAATGGTCTAGAATTTGGCAGCTGGGATTTAATGTTAAAAAATGTAAGGTCATGCATTTGGGCTGCAGCAATCCAAGGGAGCAATACAGTATAGAAGGTGAAGTACTTTTGTCCACTAAAGAAGAGCGGGACCTAGGCGTGGTTGTGTCTGATGATCTTAAAGTAGCTAAACAGGTAGAAAAGGCGACAGCAAAAGCTAGAAGGATGCTTGGGTGCATACGGAGAGGAATGGCTAGCAGAAAAAGGAGGTGATAATGCCTCTGTATAAGTCTTTGGTGCGACCTCATTTGGAGTATAGTGTGCAATTCTGGAGACCGCACCTTCAAAAGGATGTGAACAGGATGGAGTCGGTACAGAGGGTGGCTACTAAAATGATTAGTGGCCTTCATTATAAAGCATATGAGGACAGACTGAAGGATCTTAATATGTACACCTTAGAGGAAAGGCGGGATAGAGGTGATATGATTGAGATGTTTAAATACCTCCGTGGCATAAATGTTCAGGGAGAGAGCCTCTTTCAATTGAAAGCAAGTTCTGCTATGAGGGGACATGGGATGAGGGTGAAGGGAGATAGATTCAGGAGTGATACACGGAAATATTTCTTTACGGAAAGAGTAGTGGATCCATGGAATAGTCTCCCAGTGGAGGTGGTAGAGATGAGGACAGTAACTGAATTCAAAAAAGCATGGGACCAACACAGAGGATCTCTAAAGGTAAAAAGTGGACTGTTGTAGTTGTTGATATGGAAGGACAGACTAGATAGGCCATGTGGTCTTTTTCTGTCATCATGTTTCTATGTTTCTATGTACCTTTTCTAATTCTGCTATATCCTTTGAAAATATGGTGAACAGAATTGCACACAAAATTCAAGGCGAGGTCAATCATGGAATGATACAGAGGCATTATAATATCCTTGGTTTTATTCTCCATTCCTTTCCTTATGATACCTAGCATTCTATTTGCTCTCTAGGTCGCCACTGCCCACGGGATGGAGGGTTTTAACATGTTATCCACAATGATGCCTAAATCTTTTTCCTGGGTGATGGTTCCTAACATGGAACCTTGCATTGTGTAACCATAGTTTGGGTTTTTCTTTCCTAGGTGCAGTGGGCTTTTCTTGCTAGGCACTGTGGCACACATGAGCAGATGTTCCATCCCCCCCCCCTCCCCCCGAGCCACTGCTCATTCCGTTTGTGTGAACATAAGATATGCCATACCAAGGTCCATCAAGCCCAGTATCCTGTGGCTGCAGCAGTATTTTCAAAAGCGGCTGCTTTTTGCCGCCGGTTTTTGAAATATGGCCACTGCCACGGCCCACCTTCTCCTTTCAAGATGGAATCAGCAGCAGCTGGAGGGGGGCGACAGCAGCAGCTGGAGGGGGGCGACAGCAGCAGCTGGAGGGAGGCGACAGCAGCAGCTGGAGGGGGGCGACAGCAGCAGCTGGAGGGGGGCGACAGCAGCAGCTGGAGGGGGGCGACAGCAGCAGCTGGAGGGGGGCGACAGCAGCAGCTGGAGGGGGCGACAGCAGCAGCTGGAGGGGGGCGACAGCAGCAGCTGGAGGGGGGCGACAGCAGCAGCTGGAGGGGGGCGACAGCAGCAGCTGGAGGGGGGCGACAGCAGCAGCTGGAGGGGGGCGACAGCAGCAGCTGGAGGGGGCGGTGAGGTTGGGGTGTCTGCCTAGGGTGGCAGAAACCTTTGAGCCGGCACTGGGAGCCCAAAACAGCTTCAACTCAGCTAGCCTCTCTCAGCCTTACAGTCTCTCCTCCTCAGATTATTTCTGAGTCTGTCCACTTTCACCTTTATCCTGTGACTTCTCATTCCAAACTTTCCTTTCAACTATACATGTATAGCACAGAAGTATTTAAATGACTCTATCATATCTCCCCTCTCCTGCCTTTCTTCCAAAGTATACATATTGAGACCTCTGACTATCCCCATATGTCTTATGACAAAAACCACTGACCATTTTAGAAGCTGCCCTCTGGACCAATTCCATCCTACTTTTATCTTTTGATGAAGATCTCACTAGAGGCTTATACAGTACAAATGTATTATCTCCTGTTTCCTGCTGGCCAGTCTTCTCCCTATGCACCCAATCATCCATCGCTATTTCTGTTTGGCCACTTTAAGATCATCTGATAGAATCACCCCAATGTCTCACTCTTCTTTTGTTCATTAAAGTATTTCATCCCTTATACTGTACCCATTCCCTTGTGGTTTTGCAGCCCAAATGCACAACCTTGTATTTTTAGCATTAGATCTTAACTGCTAAATTCTTGCCCATTCTTCAAGCTCCATTAGATCCCTCCTCATGTTACAAAAACCTCTCAGCATGCCTATCCTGTTGCAGATTTTTGTATAATCCATAAAGGGGCATGATTTTTCTGACAGACCTTCCGCAATATTTCTTACAAAATGTTAAAAAGAATAGGACCAAAGACCAATCCCTGCAGCAGGCTACTGGTATCTCCCCTATGTTCAGAGTGAACTCCATGGGCTGGAAAGGTAACAGTAGACCGAAAAGCTCATCTCATCCTTTTTACTTGTTACTTTAACTCTTTCTGTCTTGATACAACAGATTCATTTTGCTAAGCAAATAAAAGAATGAAAAGAAAAACATCTGTTGTATATTTGTTTAAAAGACGAAAAAAAAATCCATGGCCAGATATTCAGCGGCACTTATCCTGTTAGTAGCGCTTAGTGGCCAGATAGTGCCACTGATTGTCATCAGAGACCACTCTGTCACTATTCAGACAGTTCAGGAGTGGTCCTGGGGTAGAGGGGGAAATTTTCTGGATTGTGGTGATTTTCAGCACTGCCATCAGGAGAACTCTCTGCATAGCTTAAGACCACAAAAAAGCTGTTGTAAGCTATCTGGATAGGCTATCGGGAGCAAGGGCTGATAATCACCACTGTCCAGATAATGCTACTGGCCATCACCGATTCCAGATAATCATTACATCAGTAGCCAGATACCAACACTAAATATCCAGATTTTACTTAAACGCCGTGGCCAGAATTTTAAAAAATGCCGACCGTGGAGTTTAAATATTGCCCCACCAGATTGTATTCATTTTGCTTTGTGCCAAAATGTGTAGTGGTGATTTTTGATGAACTAATTTCTGCTTTCTTTAGGCTAATCACCACTGAGTATCAAAAACTCACAAGACCAGAATTCCTTCGCACAACTGATGGCTTACGAATCTGTAATCATTTTTCTAATTATTCTTTAATGGCTTACTTAAGAATTTCAAAGCATGAATCTTAATTTGCAAGTAAAGAGGTACCATCTGGATATGAGGTTAGTTTTAAAATTTAATGGATCATATTTCAGAATATTAAAAGCTTTGAATTCCACTGTTAATACATTTACAGTTCTACTTTTATTGGATAAATGAAGTTTAAAATTCTTTGGAGAGGATCTTTTACAGTAAAGCTGTATTTAACTGTTTTTATCTAATAATTTTTAATTGAAATGGAAACATCGGGCATTGTCAAATGTAAATGTAAACTTGTACTGATAAACTACATCAAAGATGCTGTAGAAATGAAAGGCTTCAGCATCTATTTCCTTGTATATCTAGTAGGTAATCTAGAAAGTTATAATATCGTAGGATTGGGCATGCAAAGGATTATTTATTTTTATCTGCCATTTTGTTTTCTTTTAATTGTTTTTCTTTCATTTTTTTTAATTATTATATTCAAAAAGACACATACCAACTTTATGGAATAAGGAAACCATAAATGATCAAAAGCACCTAATTAATAATAAAAAGAAAGTTTAGGAACCTCATTTGGGAGACAACAACGCTAGACTGATTGCAGGTACATTGTCACTTAAAATATATGCCATAATATCATTATTGGTTCTGCACTCTGTACATTCAAATTCCAAAATTTTCATAATAATTTCTGAAAATTGTTGCCTTGTATTTAAAAATAATTTAAGAAAACCCTTTCTGTGAGCTCTAGCCAAAAATCAGGCGCTTGTCCTCCACTCAAGGTTCATTATACATTGATGACCACTTTAGTGGTATAAATGATTATTTATTTTACAATCCACCAACAACATTTCAACTCTTGCTTAAACTGACGGCTTCTCTGTATCTTGGCGTCTGGATCAGCAAGCATGATGCCAGCATAGAGAGAAGCCAACACCTTAAGCTAGCATTGAAAGATTGCTGATGGTGTTAAATAATCATGTACATCCCTGAAGTAGTTATCAATGTATGACAAAATGAATCAGGGACCAGCACCTGCTATTTGGCTAGAACTTACAAATAAGTCTTTCTTCAAATTATTTTTAAGTGCAAGAAGTACAAGGCCACGGGGCAGGGTCCCCGGAGGCCGCCTTTACCGGGTGCGCGACTGATGGCTGGGGTGTCGTGCGTCAGAGAGGAAGCGCAGTGAAACGGCATCATTTAAATCTCTTGGCTCCCCCGCATGGGAGGAGCCGAGCGATGGCAATGGCTTTTGTCGTCATCCCTGGGCAGGCGGAGGGTGTCTCGGTGCCGGCTTCCCTCCCTCCCACCCTTATTGGGTGGTGGTCAGTTGGTGAGCATGGGGTGTTGCAGCGGTGGGGGGGGGGGGCGGGATCCCGGGGGTTTCCAGGGTCCGGAGCCTTAGGCAATACTTAGGGTGGGGGTTGGGTGCCCCCGACCCAAACATCCCCTGGCCGGCTTTTGCTAATGACATGGTGAGATCGGAAAAAGGAGCGGTTAGGTAAGCTTGCCGTTGGCCTGTCCATGGTGGAAGCAGAGACCTTGCTAATTGCATAGATGGTGAGGTATTGTTCCACTAGTTGGATTGTTATGAGGATTATTGTTGCAATATAATGTTGGATAACGTTATGGATGTTAATAAAGCTGCGACCAGTTGATTCCCAATAGTTCTGTGTTGACTTTTTGTGGAAATGGGGGCAGGGCCAAAGGGGATGGCTGTGGTTTGGGGGGTGGGGGGCGTGGGGGGTTGACAAAGGGGAGCACCGGGTCCGACCTACCTCGGTTAAAAAACTTTCAGAAATGATTGTGAAAAATGTGGGACTTGAATGTACAGTGATGGAACCAATGGTGACAGTAGGGAGTATGTTGTAAGGGATAATGCGCTGTCCCAATCTAACACTGTGGTTTCCCATATGAGGTTCCCACATTGCTTTGGATTAGGTGCTTTTGTCATTTAGGTGCGGTTCTGTGATAACATAAGCAGGACAATGCATTTACCGTGTGTTAGGGCTGTGCCCTAAAGCTCAGTGCGTGGTCTTCTAAAATATCTAGAAAGTTTGTTCCTCGATACTGTAAACAAACCGATGCAAATTGTGTGTAAAACCTACACGCCAACGTGGAAGAGCATGTGCACACACATTTGCGCATGCCAGGTACATACAGTACAAGCGTCAACATTTGCAGCTCACACCATGCCTATGATGGGATGCAATCCTGCACATAAATAATCATATAGTAGTGCACAGCATAGTTTTCTATCATATGCTGCAGAGGAAACAGGCATAAACTGGTGTTGCTGAATATCCATGGACAGTGGCAGCAAAGACATTAACTCTGGTAACCCGGAGGCCCTCCTCGCCTCCCTCAGCAAGTCTTAGCACCCCAACATAAATTGCCCCCCCCCCCCCCCACAAAATACCCAACAACAGAATCTGGTACAAACTTTGGTCGCAGCTTTATTTACAACCTGTAACAACCGGCCCAACACGGGCCTAAATATACAACTTTCAAACATAACCCAGCCCCACACCCCCTTGCCGGAAGATGCCCCCCACCCGCCATATTAGTAGCAAGGCGGAGCATCCTCCTCCCCCCGAACCCCGCCGCATGCCTCGCCATACTAGTAGCAAAGGCCGGCCCCCACCACCCCGCTACCGGGCCGAGACCCCCAACCGGGCTGTCTCGCCCCACCCCGAGGAGCACTTCGCCCCCCACTGCTCCTAAACCAGTTCAAGCCCGTGCCGCTTCTGCGAGCGCTGGCTCTCTACCCCGCCCCCACCAGCTGCAACATCCCGAACACTACCTCAAAAAAGGGGGGTGGGCGGGCGGGAACGCGTCCGCTTCCCGAGGAGCCGCGGCGAAAAGGGACAGCCACGCGGCTCCTCCCCGACAACTGCTCCGCCCCCCCCCCCCGATGCGCGGGCCAATGAAATCGCTCCTTCATGGCAAAGGAGCGATTTCAAATGCTGCGCTCCTCCAGACCTCCTCCCCCCCCCCCCGTCACCCCTGTCACGTGCAGGAGGCCGAGGCCGGGCCCGGGCCCAGATTACTGACGGCCGCGGGACCCGGCCCGCGGCCTCGAGCATTATCTCTGGTAACCCGGAGGCCCTCCTCGCCTCCCTCAGCAAGTCTTAGCACCCCAACATAAATTGCCCCCCCCCCCCCCACAAAATACCCAACAACAGAATCTGGTACAAACTTTGGTCGCAGCTTTATTTACAACCTGTAACAACCGGCCCAACACGGGCCTAAATATACAACTTTCAAACATAACCCAGCCCCACACCCCCGGGCCGGAAGATCCCCCCACCCGCCATATTAGTAGCAAGGCGGAGCATCCTCCTCCCCCCGGACCCCGCCGCCTGCCTCGCCATACTAGTAGCAAAGGCCGGCCCCCACCCCCCCCTACCGGGCCGAGACCCCCAACCGGGCTGTCTCGCCCCACCCCGAGGAGCACTTCGCCCCCCACTGCTCCTAAACCAGTTCAAGCCCGCGCCGCTTCTGCGAGCGCTGGCTCTCTACCCCGCCACCGGTGCGAGGTATTTACTATCCTCGCACCGCCCCCACCCCCATAAAGCTGCGACCAATCATTTCCAGAGCTTCCTGCCAATCATTAAGTAATAAGTCCTGTCCGACCGGGGACAAGTGTACCCCATCTGTACGATACAGTCCAGCGCAACGTGGATCCGCCCAAGGGTGCTGGACCTGCCATCCTCCAGCCTGCTGCAACCAACGTCCAATCTGCCGGTTGACCTTTGCTAACCCATGCGACCAACATCGCTGGGACAGGCAGGCCGGCCGCGGGATGATGTCCGACCAGACGATTGCCACACCTGGCCACTGCTCCTGCAGCGCCCGAAGGTCCCGCTGCACCGCTCGAATGAGCTGTCGGCATGTCCAATTGGAGAGATCATTCCCTCCAAGATGTATCAACAATCCCATCGGTCGCTGCCGCCGCTCCGCATGCTCCCGCACACAAGGAAGGAGCTGCCAACAGCGCATGCCACGCTCGCCCAGCCACACCAACTGAACATTGCAGGACACCAAGCCCAGGTGCAGACCCAGCGGGCGACTCGAGGCTCTGCGCTCCGCCCAGTACACGTACGAATGTCCAAGAATCCACCATACGCCTGCTGGGCCCGTATCGTCACTCCGTGGAGGCCAGCCCTGCAGCACACCTGAAAAAAGAAAGACAGCATTAACACCCCCCCCCACACACCCCCTCCCCACTCCCGGAGACGCCTCACAGTTGGTCCAGGCGCACATAACCTTCATAGGCCCCGGATCGCCACCTCCCGATCCGTTGAATCACTTCACCCCCAAGCCCCGCTGCAGCTGCACTTGTCGCTGCCCCTATCCGGAAGGAATGAGATGCGTACCGCCTCTCATCCAAGCCCAACCGCCGCAAGGCCAGGCGTAGCACCACCGTGAATTGAAACTGGGTAACCGCGATTCCCTCCGAGTGACAGAAAAAACAGCCTGTCAGGTCCGGCCGCCGACGAACTTAAGACGCCAAATTCTGAACCGGACAGGAGCCCAACCCAGGGATAGCTTTCAACACCACCCACCGGCCAAGGCCCTGCTGGTCCGTCTTCGAGCGTGCAACATAAATCCATACTAGCGTCTCCTGCAGGTCCACATGTTGCACCTGCAAACCCCCCCGAACACACCGCCTGCAAGACCGTGGGACCAACTCACTCACCCGAAACGCCCCGAAAAAAGCCATAACAAACAATGTCCGAAAAAGCACCATCTCATACGGAGATGCCGCCACCTCCGGCAATACGTCCCATATGCGCAGCAGCAACTCATGAGACACGGGACGGCGCCAATCCCGCACCATCGGCTGTGCTTTAGCCCATCCAGCCAAAAGCCGCTTCACCACATACGAGGCACTGGGACTGCCCCAGCCCACCACCCTGGTGAAAAAGGAGAAACCGGCCAGCGCCGCATGCACTGCCGACCGTGACCAACCGCAACCTTTTGCCCACACTATAAAAGAACCAGCTAGCATGTCTTCCACTCTACCACCTCTCCAGCCTCTCCCCATAAAAACTCCCGTACCTTCGCATAACCCCGCCGATAAGCCGTCCACGTACCTGGAGCCACGGAGGACCGCAACAAGTCCATCATTCCGGTATCCCAATCCTCCAAAGGTGCTCCGGCACCACTGCCGATGTCTCGTCTGCCCCCGGGGCCAACGCCCGAAACTGCGCCCACTGAAAACGAGACAGACCATCAGCAATAGCATTCTGAGAACCCGGCACGTGACGCGCCCGAGCCGTGACATTGAGACGAAGACAGGGAAACACAAATACCCGCAGCAGCGCCGCAACACACGGACACTTGGGCGAATGTCGATTGATGACTTGCAGCGTTGTCGCACCAGAACACCACCTGCTTATCCCGCAACCTTTCCGGCCACACCCAGAAGGCCACCACAATCGGGAACAATTCCAGGAACGTCACATTACGCGTCAACCCGCTCTCTGTCCAAGATGCCGGCCAAGGCACCACACACCACGAGCCTTGACAATACAACTCCATACCCGAACTACCCACCGCATCGGAAAACAACTCCAAATCCCGATTGGATAGTTCAGACGACTGCAACACTGAGCAGCCGTTATACTCAGCCAGGAAAGCATCCCAAACCCGCAAGTCAGACCGCATCCCCGACGTCACCCGGATGCGATGATACCCACAGCGCACCCCAGCCATAGCCAGGGACAGCCTACGCGCAAATGGCCTCCCCATGGCAATGACTCGACAAGCAAAATTCAAGTGGCCGACCAACACCTGCAGCTCTGACAAAGTCACCTTCGAGGCGGAGCCCACCTCAGCCACCAATAGTCGCAGACGCTCAACTTTATCCCTAGGTAAACGAACCACTAACTCCATCGCATCTATTTCGATCCCTAAGAAGGAAAGACACGTCACCGGTCCCAACGTCTTACCTGCTGCCAACGGGATGCCGAACTCAGCAGCCATCTCAAGGAACAACCCTAGCAAGGATTCACACACCACGGACTGTGCTGGCCCCACGAACAAAAAATCATCCAGGTAATTTACAATAGAATGGCGCCCAGACCGCCTCACCAAAACCCAGTGTAAAAACGTGCTAAAGGCCTCGAAGTAAGCACAAGAGATCGCACAACCCATCGGCCAGCACTTGTCTTAATAATACTGAGCGTCAAAACGAAATCCCAGCAATGGAAAGGCGGACGGGTGAACCGGTAACAGCCTAAAGGCCAATTCGATGTCCACCTTCGCCAACAACGCCCCCTTACCGCACTGGCGCACCAGCTCCAAAGCCTCATCGAAGGACGCATAGCGCACCGAGCATAACTCCCGCGGTATATGGTCATTCACTGAGGCCCCAAGGGGGCAAGACAGATTGTGTATCAAACGATAACGCCCTGGCTCCTTCTTCGGGATAACCCCAAGCGGCGAAATAATAAACGGCGAAAAGGGTGGCCGGTCGAATGGTCCAGCAACTCTGCCCAACGCACATTCTGCCGCAATCTTCGCGCGGGCCACCTCCGCCAGCCGGAGAACCGAGCTAGCATTGCCACCCGCCACCTCCAAGTCCTCCCCCTGAAACGGGATACGAAAGCCCTCAGAAAAACCTGCCCACAACATGGTCCTCGCCTTGCCGTGCCTGTTCTTCGCATAAAGTTCCAGCCATGGCTGTAACGCCTGAATCTTGATGGGTGTAGGCGCCACCCCCCGCTCCCCTCTTCACTTACCCCCAACCGGTGCTCCTGGCACACCTTTTCGGCTGCACTTCGCGGCTGAGTGACCGGCCCCACAGAGCAAGCAAGCGTGCCGAAACTTGCAGTCCGGAAAGGGACAGGAAGCTTTATTGAAGCTCCAGCAAAGGTCTCCACCAGGTCCGCTCGGTCCGACTCTGGTCGTATCTGGCACTGGGCCCGCAGCCCGAAAGGACCGAAAACCCGCCGCCGAAGGATTGCCCACGGCCTTAACTGGACCTGCGCCCCCCCCGCTCCTCCCTTTTTGGCAGACATTTGCATCAGCCAGAGGTTAATGTCCTTCATCCCCCACGACAGCTGCCGATTCTCCTCCATCATATCACGAAACTCCTCGTCGTAATTGAGCCAGGCTCAACCCTCGTGCGCCTGGGATGCCGCTAAGATGGCATCTGCATACGCCAGCAGCTCACCATAACGACTCGGATCCTCATGCCCACATACGCTCGCCAAACGCAAAAAGGCCCGGGTCCAATTTAAAGTGTTCCGAGAGACCTTCCGCACCCTCCCCGCCTTTTCATCCTCCTTACGCCTTTTCATCCTCCTTACGCTTTTTCCTACTCTCCCCCGAGCGCTTCCTCCCCTCCAGAAGCCGGAAAATATCAATATAACGCCGCTTCACGATCCGCCGTCTCAACTTGCGTGGAACACTCTCCCACAACTCCGTGCAACGCACCACCGACGACCCCACCCCGTCACCTGCCCGCGCCTCCACCGTGGAGGCATTAGAGGAACTATCTGATGACAAGGAAGACGAAGACGAGGATGACGCGCTCCGCCTACAATGACGCCTGTGCTTCTTCTTCGCCTTGGCTTTGCGCGCACTCGAAGCACCCTCGCCCACCGGCAACAACCCCCCAACTCCGCCAACCGCATTCCCGGGACACTCACCTGCGGCAACTTGCTCTGCCGTCTCTGGCACCACCGAGGTTGGACCAGTCTGATCCACTCTCTGCGACATCACCGTCTGGCCGCCACCTACAACACCCGCCGCAGCCGCCGTACTCACTGGAACCTGCAGAGGGAGAGAAGCACCCACAACCGGAGGAGGAGAATCACCAACACCAGGAGTAGCCATCCCAAAATGCCCCATCCCCCAACCGTCTCCCCCCCCTTGAGGCCCCACCGAGGTACCCAAACCCCCGGCCGCACAGCCCGCTGCCCCCCAGGGAAGCTGTCCCCCGCCACTCTGAAATCCAGCCCCCACCCAGTCCCCCCCCCCACCCACACCCCCAAGGACCCATGCTCGTGGGCTGTCCGGACAACAGGGACCAGCCCGCCCACCCATCACCATGCACCCCCATCCTCCCCCGCCCCCACAGAAATGACCCATAAGCACCCGCGCCAACCGGACCGCAGGGAACCCCAGCAGGGCTGAAGCCCCTGTCCTGAGCCCACCCCAACCCCCCCCGTCCATCTGTTCCCCCCATCCCCTACCAACTCCCGCGAAACTCCCCCATCTGCAATGCCCCCTTCCCCAATCCCGTCCAACCCAGAACCTGGCACCCTTGTCTCGAGCCCCACCATCTCGGCTGGTGCACCAACGGGCACCCCCAAACCCGACAATCCTACTGCAGGGGCAGACAAAGACCCCCGCCTCCCGGTCCCCCGCCCACGATTCCTAACTCTTCCCCCTGCCCCCCGCATACCCCGACCACCTGCCCTGGCCCCCTTGGCTGAACCAGCTCCCCGTGCCCCTCTAATGCTCCCCCAGCCCTGGCAGCTGCGTCCCCTCCCTTCTGCTGCCCCTTAGCTCCTTTACCAGGGCGTGCCATGCCCCCTCAGCCCTCAAGCGGGAAGGCTGCGTGCCCTCTTCTTACTGGGCTGCCTCAGATCTTTTTTTTTTTTTTTTTTTAATTTAAGGCAAATTAGGCCCGCCGCAGAAACAATCACTCACCCTAGCAAGCCAGAAAATGCCCACTGTTTCCCAATTACCCACCCTAGCAAGCCAGAAAATGCCCACTGTTTCCCCCAGGCGACGGACCCCCCGCTTGCCACAGTATGCCCCCCCCCCGCGCTGAAAACTCACCCGGGCCCACCGAAGGGCAGCCAAACACCGGTGCAGCATGGCCGAGGACCAGACCTCCCAAAAAACGCGTCCGCTTCCCGAGGAGCCGCGGCGAAAAGGGACAGCCACGCGGCTCCTCGCCGACAACTGCTCCGCCCCCCCCCCCCCGATGCGCGGGCCAATGAAATCGCTCCTTCATGGCAAAGGAGCGATTTCAAATGCTGCGCTCCTCCAGACCTCCCCCCCCCCCCCCCCCCCCGTCACCCCTGTCACGTGCGGGAGGCCGAGGCCGGGCCCGGGCCAAGATTACTGATGGCCGCGGGACCCGGCCCGCGGCCTCGAGCATTTATCCAAATAACAGAGGCCATTATTTGGATAAATGTCTTTAAATATTGGGCGGAATGTTTTTTAGGGCTGTGCACGGCCAAAAGAAAAGTAGGGTCATGTAATTTAAAATGAGCTTTTCCCAATATTTGAGCATTTTTTGTGTGTTTGTTTCACATATTTAGTTTTTAGGGCCCCTTTTACTAACACTTAGTTCCAGCTATCTGCTGCATGGCCATTTTATTCCTATGGGTTGTGCAGTAGATAGCTCAAGCTAAAAGCCATGCTTACTAAAGGTTAATGCACAAAGGGAAGAGTGGCCTAGTGGTTGGGGCAAGCTACCTCAGGCTGGAAGGTCGGGGGTTCAAATCCCACTAGAGGACAGCAACCTTGGGCCGGAAGGACTGGGGTTTCTAGTCCCACAGGGCGCTCCTTGTGGTCTTGGGCAAGCCACTTAACCCTCCATTGCCCATGTTCCCTGTAAAATAGTTATCTCCAAGTTATAATGTCCTGTTCAATGTAATTTCAGCTTATTGAATGTAAACCACCTTGATATCATGAAAGGCGGTATATAAGAAATGTTAAACAAAATAAATAATGTGTATTCTGTGCCCATAGAAATAAAAGGTTTCTGCTCACTTAAGGCATGTTAAGTCAATTAACATCTGTTAAGTCCTTTAGTAAACATACCCCTAAGTGTTAGTAAAAGGGGCCCCTTGTATGTGCCCTAGAACATTTTTAACCATGCAAATCAATTGTGTACAAGTTCTTTTGTAGGTTCATACATGCACAAGCATTTTGCACACACCTTAAATTTTAGTCACCCAAACAAACCAAATGAATGCTCATGAATGCACATCCGAGATATTTTATGAAACATATTTCACATGGCACTTAAGGTAAAAAATGTCTTCCCTTTTTGCTCCATCTTCCTATCGCTGCTACTTAGGTTCTGTACTTCAGTGTGAAATGCATTTGCAACCTCTAGGCCTTTGGTTCAAATCTGGACCAAGGGAAAAGTCATTGTTCCCAATCAATAGCTGTCTACATCATTAAAACCATCAGGAAAATTGATACTAGCTTGTACCATGTATAGCATTCTCAGCAGAGAGGCCAAAGACTCATATCACATAGCAATTAAATTACTCTTTTGCCCCCTAGAAGTGGTTCCTCCAGAATCAGTCTAAGAAATTTGAGCAGACAGCATGATGAAGTTTGTACTGTCGCTGCTTGCATTATGCCTGCTTGGTGAAGGAATGGAGGATTTATTTGAAATTTCTACTGGTCTTTTACCCTTTCACAAGCATTAGAAAAATCACTAAAACAGTAAAAAAAATGAAGAAAATGGATAAATCAATGACTGATCTTTTCTATTTTATGTTAGGTTTCACAAGCTTTTTACTTGCTAAGGATAAGGAGAAAAAAAACCTAGTCCAAATCTTCAAAGCTACAAGCTGTAGAGTGACTTGTGGTGACTCAAAAAAGGAAAGATGGGTAACTCAATACATTTATACAGGAACACAGATTTTTTTCAGCTTTTTAAATAACTCAAGCCTCATTCATCACCACCAGCCAAAAGACTGTATCAACTGAAAGTGGCTTGATGAAATAAATTAGTAGACTCAAAGTCCAATTTTGCATAAAGCATCTAGGTAGAAAAATGCATGTTCAGTTTGGGACATTTACAAATGTGGAGCCTTTTGTAAATTACCTATAAGGCCTTGGGAAATATACATGTGTTTGGCACCTTATACAGCGGGAAGGGCTATTTACAAGAAAACACGCTGGAATAAATAGAAGCATGACCTAAAGGTGTACACGTGCAACTACCAGCATGTGGCAGTTTTGCAACTTACACATCTAAGAGCTTCCATTTACAAATATAAGTAGCAGTTTTCATAAAACTGGATGTCCAGAAAGAGCAGAGTGAAAAATCTCCTTTATATCAAATTTTGAGGTGGTTCTATACATCAGAGGTAAGCACAACTGACCCACTCAATCAGTGGTGCAAATCCCAGGTCCAAACGAGCTGTTAACTGACATTTACACCTGCCTTGGAGCAGGGGTAAATGCCAATATCCAGATGTTTTAAATTATGCATGTATTGCCATTGTAGTATTGATAATAAAAGCATACAGTACTTTGACAGTTCATCAAAACCATGCCCACAACGGTACATTCTACAGATCTAAGCATGCAAAGAACACTTTTCTATAATTTCTCTTTGCATGGGTAAACCATTTACATGGCCAAGGGCCACTTTTTAAAAAAAATCTTTATGCAATTTATACAAACAAACCCAAGAAAATCTTGTACAGAAATTGAGCAGGGCCTCATGAAAATGCAAACAGGAAACAATATAAACACCACTTTTTAGCATGTTACCACCCTGCCCATTCCAGCCCACAAGAGGATAGGGGACCCATAGGAAACATTAGCCACTATACAAAGGAAAATAGTTAGACTTACAGTCAGTTTATCATAATTCATGGACCCTCAGGTGGAGAATAACCAGGGGCTTCCAAGTGGTGGGCGTTCAAGAAGGCCAGCAGCTGGGGGGGCTCATAAACATGTAGGTGCCCCCAAGCCTTCTAAAATGATTTCCTCAGTTTCTAATGGATGGGTGTCAGCAACAGCAAAAAAATAAAAACTGGAAAAAAATCATCATAATTATCTCTAAATGACATCCTTGAACGTCTGTACCATAAGCCCTATATTTAAGAAGGCATGTTCATAAAGACCATATTTCTTTACAGAAAGAATAGTGGATACGTACATAGAACATTCTCGCAATAGAAGGTAGTAAGGAGAAATGGATTTGGAATTCTTGACAGCAAGGGCTAAGCACAGAAATTCCTTACTAATGCTGAGGAAGAAAAGCTAAATTAGACAGTCCAGCAGGGTCTGAGAAATGGCAGTAAGGAGTGGTTGGAGAGCTAGATAGATCTTTCAGTCTTTCTCTGCTGTTGTGACTTGTGCGCCATGTCTTATTTTAAGAAAACCAAGCAATATTGCCAAATGGAATTTTTTTTCATAAACACAGAGGATATAGGAGATAAATATGCTATATATGATATTTTTCAGAGGGGTAGTCATGTTAGTATGGAGTAGCAAAAATGACAGAGGCAGCTGGTACCTTATAAACTAACCAATTATTGAGGCATAAGCTTTCAGGAACAAGAGCCCGCATCTTCAGATGGATGACATGCAGTTCAGGAAGCATCAGTACTCTTACTTCTCCTAGCAATATCAATGCCCCTTTCTCCCTACCCCAGCCTCTTGCCTCCCCCCCCCCCCCCTTCTCCTAGCAACAGTGCAGATAGGACCAGCTGCACAGGTTGGAAATTGGCACTGGTGGGACCAGTGGCAGCACAGAAGGTCCAGCACAGCAGTGGGTGAAGATAAAGAGACAGTGATAGTGAAAGGGAAAGTGATGGTTGTTTGGTGGACAGGAGGAGTGACAGGTTGGTAGGGATGGGGAGGTGGAATCAAGTGTGTTGAGAAGAGGAGAGAAAAGGCAATTGGTGGTGCTAGGGAGGGGAGACTTGAGACTGCTAGGCACCAGCTAAGGGAAAGGGATTTATGGGAACAGAATGGGAAGGAAGAGAAAAAACTGTTCAGATTAGGGGTAGCAAGGAGAGACTGGTGGGAAAGCCTGAGGAAAAGAGGGAGATGGTCTAGGCAGAGAAAGGGAAAGACATCTGGGTGAGAAGGAAGATAGCGAGAAAGAGAAAGTCTGCTGGGGGGGGAGATAGATTAATGATTGGGTGTGAGGACTGGCTGAGATGGGAGAGAAAAACTTGTGACTGGCTGGCAGGATGGGGAGAAAGAGAGAGCAAGACTGGCTGAGGAGGGATGGTGAGTGAGAGAAATTGGCAATGGGCAGGGTAAAAGAGAGAAACTGTAGGAAGACAGACTGATGGGGACTAGTTGGGGGCAGGGCCAACCTCAGAGTTGGTTCAAAGTGTCAGAGCCCTAGGCAAATCTTAATCATTACAACCTCACCTCAGTGTCAAAATCTATTGTGTAGTTTTGAATGCCCTGCTCTTTGCCACCCTTCAGAAGTTGCTGCCCTTGGAGACTGCCTAGTTTACCTAGTGGTTGGGCCGGCCCTGGTTGGAGGAAAATGAAAGAGATTGGAGGAGGAAAAAGAAAGGAGAATTATTAAAACTAGCTAGGGAGAGAGGGACTGATGGGGACTGGCTAGAGAAAAAGACTGATGTAGAAAGACTAGGGAAAGGGGAGATGGTGGGAACTGGAGAGTATAGGCTTAGAGCCCAATTCTATAAAATGTACGATCGGCCCGCAGGCACGTACTATAGAGGGCGGGGCAAATTTAGATCCGATTGCACAATCCCGCTATTCTGGAATTGGGGACATGTAAGGGGTCCACGCACACAATATTCTGGAAAGATGGACATAGATGAGCCCTCCCATCTCCGTGCAGCCATGCCTTCACAGTCCAGTCTGCACCCCCATGCTGTTGCACTCAACGATAGTTCTGGGTGCATAGACCCCACACATATTGCCGCTGCTATGCATACCAACTACACAAAAAGCTTGCATGGGCTGTGTTGCACTCAAATTGCACACACACACACTGACACCTGCATGCACGGACATCACAGATTTACCAAGAGGATGCCCTGCTTCCATACACAAAAGCTAGTATAACAGCAAGGCATTGCATCCCTGGATGACATGTCCAAATTGCATCACATCCCCAAATACGATGCCATCAAGTAGTCAGTGACATGCCAGCCATGCATCTACAGACGCACTATGCAACACAGAGGACCTTTCAGCATAGCCACAGGAAAAGCTATTGCACAGCCACAGACCACAGTATAGGTGTTTGCCATGTTCCCTCACCCGCCCCTCGTCACTGCACTTTGTTCCCCATGGAGATCACCACTGGAGCTCCGGACTGCGGCCCCATTGCCCCAATACATGGCCAGTCATCACAATGGGGCGCAATGCAGAGCTGAGCACAAGTCATCAGCGTCCTGCCTTTATTCCTCCATCCTGCAGGTCTAACTTGTACATCCACACATAACGTGCAGCACACACACACATAACGTGCAGCACATACACACATAACGTGCAGCACACACACACATAACGTGCAGCACACACACACATAACGTGCAGCACACACACACATAACGTGCAGCACATACACACATAACGTGCAGCACACACACACATAACGTGCAGCACATACACACATAACGTGCAGCACATACACACATAACGTGCAGCACACACACACATAACGTGCAGCACATACACACATAACGTGCAGCACATACACAGGCTGTTCCTGCATATGCTTTGGCCATCCCACCAGCTGACCATGCACCCGCTCCACTCCCCACCCCCCACCCACGTTCAGAGATCCCCGCACAACCGCCATATGCATGCGGGGCAATGGTGGTTGCAGCATACAGTCGTAGAAACTTTCTCGGGATCCACATCTACATAGTACGTTCAACGGGCTTATTTGTGTTACGGAATGACCTCCTTAGGGGGGATGACAGAGAGTCTGGTGAGAGGTGCACAAAGAGCAAGAGACGAGTCGTCAAGGATGATAAGCAATGTTTATTGACCAACCCTAACGCGTTTCGGCGATGCCGCCTTCTTCAGGGGGTATACTGCTAAAAACATTTAAAACAATAATTTAATAATCAATTAAAAACAAAAAAACCCCAAAGAAGAGTTAAAAACATAAATAGTACATAGCAATAAAAAGATAAACAATACATGGTAAAGCAAAGCATATAACATACAAATAATATAATAAAAACTCCATGTAAACAAATACAGGCGCAGGAACAAAGGCAAGACATGACAATAAATATAAATCGATACTTTTGTACACAGAAAGGTTACTGCGGTACATTTGTTTACATGGAGTTTTTATTATATTATTTGTATGTTATATGCTTTGCTTTACCATGTATTGTTTATCTTTTTATTGCTATGTACTATTTATGTTTTTAACTCTTCTTTGGGGGCTTTTTGTTTTTAATTGATTATTAAATTATTGTTTTAAATGTTTTTAGCTGTATACCCCCTGAAGAAGGCGGCATCGCCGAAACGCGTTGGGGTTGGTCAATAAACATTGCTTATCATCCTTGACGACTCGTCTCTTGCTCTTTGCGCACCTGCTGTAATTGCAAGAGCGCTGCTCTCCGTTGTTTTTGCTCTGGACTTCAGAGAGTCTGGTGAGAACAGGTTTGAGAGGTAAAAGAAGAAGAGTGGTAGCAATGAAATGGGATTCCCCAAACCTTTTGGAGACTGGTTCCACACAGGGAACCCTTGACCTAAATGACGGTGAACACTATCTTCAGAGCATCCTTAGCTCTAGCCAGTCCAAGAAACAGAGTACTGATCTGTGATTCAAACCCAGGTCTTCTGCATCGTACTGTGTAGCACTTACCATAAAGCTATTGGGCTGTTTGCTTCTGCCCCCACTGATGATAACTTCCTGTTTGTATGAGGGCAGAAGCAACTTCTGTTTCCATACAAAAGGAAGTTGGCATCACATGTCAGTGGGGGTGGTAGCAAACAGTCTCATGGCACTGAAGTTTTGAGGTAAGTAGCATGCCATTGCCACCACTGTAGTCCTGGAGAGGGATGACAGAGATGGCAATGAGGGTTGGGGGCACAAGGGATGAGATTCACCTAGCGTGCCTCATCTCCTTGCACTAGGTAAGTGGGTTGTTTATTTATTTATTTTATTTATTTATTTAGACAGTTTTGTATCCCGCCTTATCCTTCAATCAAAGCGGTCACAACACAATTGGGGGATACATTTAACACGTGGGGATATGAGACACATACACTAATACTTACAGGGAACATGGGCAGTGGAGGGTTAAGTGGCTTGCCCAAGACCACAAGGAGCATCTGTGGGACTAGAAACCCCAGTCCTTCCGGCCCAAGGTTGCTGTCCTCTAGTGGGATTTGAACCCCTGACCCCAACCCCTGGGTTGGTGGACAGAACATGGAGGTTGGCGGTGCACCACAGTGAGCATAGGCGCCTTGAGGGATGGTGGTAAGTGCACCCGCATACCGGTTAGTGTGGTGCAGTGCATTAGCAATGTGCTAATGGCAGCAGGCCAGATGCACATGATCCCTACGTTTAGCACAGTCCACTGCACTAGTTTTGCAACTCAAATGTGCTCTACCAGTGTACCTTTTAGTAAACATCCCCCAGTAAGTCATGCAACAAGATAAGGAGCCCAGGCTGCTAGAGGCCAGTTAACAAGGCTGGTGCTAAGGCAGGCTGAGAAAAGAGCAATGGGTTGGGAGGTGCTGGTGGCCTGCAAATTCAAATAGTCCGCCAGTGCAAAAAAGGGACAGTTCCCTGCCAAGTCTGCCCAGGGGCACTGCAGCGGTCCGGCCAAGGCCTTTAGAAGGCCCAGGAAGAGGAATGCAGCCAGGGTAGGAGGCAATCCCCCACCCCAGGTTGGTCAGGGATTGTCACAGCAGAGATGAGGCGTGCAGGGGCAAAGACAAAGGGAAAATGAAGGCATAATAGAACTCAGGCGCCAAAATGGGGTATCTGGACTGGAAGCGAAAAAAAGGGGGGCCCACTACCATAATAACGTGAGGGCACTTGTGCTCAGGATGACTTATCGCATAGACAACTCAAAGGAAAGCCGGGCCCCCAGTATAGCAGAATAGGCTACTGGGGGGCCAAAATAGACATAGCTGACCGCAAGAAGTGGTGGCCAGCATTGTGGGTCTCTGAGAACAGTCATCTACCATGGAACGGGTGTGCTCCAAGCACCAAGAAAGACTGATGGACAAATGCGGTTTACCTCCTTTGAGTTGGTGAGGTCATTCAAGTTCATGGGTTTCATGTGGTGAGTTATACTGTGTTGTGTGGTGGGCATAAAATGAAGTTGTTACAAATTGTTAATAAATTGTGGCCATTTGTTCCTACTCATAGCACGAATCTGATTAGTGATTTTGCCTCGGGGCCCAAAAGGGGTGGCTGGAGATAAGGCCGCGGGTAGGAAAGGGGCACAGGAGGACATGTGGGAAGGATGGATGGGCAGTCCATCCAGTAGCACTGTACCCACATTATGGTTGATGACAGGGTAACCAAAGATCAACAGTAAATAAACGACAGTTTTAGGCAGTTTAATGAGTTTCTTCATTCTTAAAAAATAAAGTATGCCAATGAAGTCAGATAAATTTATTCAGAATACTGAAGTTCCCAAAATGGAAATATGCAAAGAAATTCATTGCAAGAATATGTACTGAGACCTTTGGCCCAAGGGTATGTACTGGGACCTCTGTTGTTGAATGCATGTGGAAAGGAATGACGAGTGAGGTGATGAAATCTGCAGATGACACAAAATTATGCAAAGTTGTTAAAATGACAGAAGATTGCAAGGATTGGCAGAAACACAAATGATGGGATCAATATTCAAAAGTCCTTATCCGTATATCCACAGAGGTGACATAGTAACATAGGGCCCAATTTTCGAAAGGGGTTTACACAGTTTACAGCCCAGTAAACCATGTAAATGCCTTACATGGGGATATTCAACGGCAAGTACATGGCTAGTGCCATTGAATATCGCCTTCTAACTCCCCTGTGTATCCTGATGCTATCCGGTGAGCATCAGGGCGTGTCGGGGGAGTTCCAGGGCAGAGCGAAGATGGTGACAAACAATATCCGGGCAGGAGCAATATTGCATGCTACCTGGTTAGTGCTTTGTGCCGAAAGTGGCTTCGGAAGCTGCCTGTATCTGCAGCGATCCCCAGATATTCAGTTCTGTCACCGCGCCATTGAATATCTGGTTTAGAGGTGGGTGGGGAGGGCTATGCGCTGACGCGGTGTATAGCCCTTCCAAAATGTGCCTTGCTCAGTATCGGGCACATAGTATATAATGGCAGATAAAGACCAGTATGATCCATCTGGTCTGCCCAGTAAGGTGGCTAGAGTGGTTATAACTATCACTCCATGCGAGTAACCCCCCCCCCATGCCTTTGTTTAGGGTTGTTCCCGCTGCTCCATGCAGGTCACCCCCCTCTATTTATTTGTGTATTAAAGATATTTAAGTTTGCTTTGATTTCATCCTCTTCCTGTAAAGGGATCCACTGTGTCTGTCCCATGCCATTTGGAATTCTGTCACTGTATTTGCCCCTCCACTTGCATCGGGAGGGCATTCCAAGCATCCACCACTCATTTCCTGATGATGGCTATCCGGAAATGGTTACTCAATGGACAACAAAGCGAGCAGATACGTTTTGTCAATGGTGAAAATCCCTTTAAAAGAATGACATAGTCAGGAAAAGTACCAAAAAGACAGCCTGGGACTCAGACCGACCTGATATCCAACTGCCAGACCCTGCAAACAGCAGAGAACAAGCCCAGAACATCAAACCGCGAAAACGCAAGTGTAGAAGATAAGAAAGAAAGAAAGAAAAACCCACATCGACACCTACAACCAGCAAAGGGTAAAGCTGAGCTCCCTTAGGGTCAAGCTCACATACCACAACTTCACATCATTTCAACTACTCAACCGCAAGTATAACTACCACAAACACTTTAACAGACTCACCCAACATCTGTAGCGTGTATTTTAAATGTGTTTAATTCCTCTACTTTAATCCAACTCACAAACCTAACAAACTACAACCATGTGCTTTAATGCTATATTATTGCTTGTATCTCACAATCTATGAATGCATATAACAATAACCATTGTAATTTACTCCATTGCTAGTAATTTATACTAAAAAACACAGAAACACTGTTGTCATTATCTAGGAAGTGTTGCACCAAACAACCACTGTTACTGTTAATGTTAATGTAGTCAGTAACTGTTAATGTTACTGTAGTCAGTATCCAGCAATTTCTACATTATACTGTTGTTAGTTTCTAGGAAGTGTTGCATCTAACAACTACTGTTACTGTTTATGTTACTGTAGTCAGTATCCAGCAATTTCTGCATTATACTCAGCCACTGTTGTTAGTTTCTAGGAAGTGTTGCCTCTAACAACTACTGTTACCATTTACCACAGAGCTACCTACTGTTGTCAGTATCTAGCAAATAATAGCTGCTGTCACCAGTGCCACACAGATTCTCACTGGTTCAGTAGCTATTACATTATACTCCTTATTGATACTTTACTCTCCCCACTATTGCTGTGTAAGCTGCAGTAAAAAACCTCTGTGCCCTTCCCATATCGCAATCACTCACTCCCATTCACACAATATGGCCTCACACTTCCTGGCCCTTGCCAGCCTGTACCTCCTTACAAATTGGCTAGGAACATCCCATGCACTATCTCAATCCCAAAACCAGATCCCCATCTTGAGCAGCTATGGGAAAAGATGGTCTGGACCCCACCCAGGTGGCGACACACGTCGCACACACCTCATACACATTACACTCCAACCTTCCACGTCACCTGATCACAAGAAACTAAAGTATCACCACAACCTAAAATGTGCCATGATAAATGCACGTTCTATACGCAAGAAATGGCCCGTGGTCTTAGATATGATTTCCCTCTATAACCTGGACGTACTTTTAATCACGGAAACCTGGCTATCATCAGAGGATAACGTCATCCTCAACCAACTCCTACCTCCCAACTTCTCCATACATATAAAACACAGAGAAAATAAAAAAGGAGGGGGAGTACTTATCCTCACCAAATCAGATCTTCATTTCCTGATCACTGACGCCTCCAGTACATGTAATCTGGACTATCTCTCCATCAAAAACAAGCAATGCTCCATCAATCTAATATACAGGTCTCCTTCTTCATCACCTGAGGACCTCCCCACAATTCTTAACATTGCTGCCAATGTTCACAACCGCAACTCACCTAATTGGATCATGGGAGACTTCAACCTCCCTTCACTTCAGCTAAGCCATGCAACTGCATTCCTCGAAGCCATTGAGAATTTGGGCTTTACACAAATCATTGATAAACCCACACACGAAAAGGGCAATATCCTGGACATGGTGTTCGCACCACATGCGGCCCTCGAGCAAAACAACAACACGATGCTGTCTATCATTGATGTCCCCTGGTCTGACCATAAACTCATCACTTTTCAAATACTCACCAGAGACAGCCAGCAGTATATTACCCGTAAATGTAACAACACAGCTCGAACCTCAACAAGAAGCTTCCGCGCATTTGACAGGGAGTTAATACTCTCGCAAACCAACCCCCTCCTCAACATAAACACATCTGACCCAGAAGAGCTAGTCGCCGCATGGAATCTCAACCTCACGGCTATCGCACAGCGTCCACAAGGCAACAAAGCAGCCAAGAGAATAAGAAATACAGCCCCATGGTTCTCCCAAGACTTGAGAGCTTCTCTAACACAACTACGCAAACTAGAGAAAAAATGGCGCCGATCACTCTCCACACAAGATTTGGCAGCCTACCAACTTCACCTAACAAGGCACAGGGAAGCAATCTCATTAAAAATGAAACAACACCACACGGACACTCTGAAAAGATCTCTGAACAAACCACGGGATCTGTTCAACTTGGTGCAAGCGCTTTCTAAAGAACCAACTCCTGAACAACAAGTGGATATCCAACCACAAAAATTCGCTGACTACCTCCAGTCAAAGATCATACAGACGGACAAAATATCAACAGCTTCTTTCCAAGACCCTACCGGCATAACCCCATTATGCAAATTCTCCACACCATCTAGAAAAAGCATTGAGGATACAATAGCTTCTCTCAATACCTCCACAGCACAAACAGACCCTTGCCCGGCCTTTTGGATCAAGGAGCTACGCAAGGAATTCAGTCCATTCATCGCAAAACTGACAGAACTTTCCTTTGCTACTGGTTCCTTCCCTACAACCCTCAAGCAAACATCAATCAGACCTTTATTGAAGAACCCTAAACTTGATCCAAAACAAGCCGAGTCATACAGGCCAATAGCTAGTATTCCCATATTAGCAAAGATACTGGAGAAAGAGGTTCAAAGGCAAATTCAGGATCACACAGACTCCATAGCTCCATTAGATTATTGCCAACACGGGTTTAGAGAGTACCATGGAGTAGAGACACTTCTAACCGTCCTATTCAATAACATATTCACAGGCATGGACAACATCCGACAAGGCTTTGTGTTGATCTTTTTAGACATCGCTGCAGCCTTTGACTCGGTTCATCATGAGATTCTCCTCGGGAGACTGAAAGAAAAGGGAATTTGCAATACTGCACTTGATTGGTGCAGCTCCTATCTAAGTGGACGATGTCAATATTTGAAATCCGGAGCAGAAGAGTCCAAACAATTCCATCAAACACAGGGTGTGCCGCAAGGATCCTCATTGTCATCTCTACTTTTCAACATATACATGCAGCCCATTTGCAACATCATTAGAGCATTTAACGTGAGCTGTCTGATATATGCGGATGACATCCTCCTATATATGCCTTTCTCAACCGTTCAAATGGACCTTACTCCTATTATAGAATGTTTCAATACCATATCGGACTGGCTACAAGCACAAAACCTCCGCATCCAGCACAAGAAAACGGAGGTACTGTTCATCGCTAGAGACACAAACTTTACCCCACCAACACATATAAAGGTCAAGGAAGCGGAATTACAAACCAGAGAAACAATAAAATACCTGGGAGTCACCTTAGACAGACACCTTGACATGAAATACCATATAGGCAACGTCGTGAAAGCGGTCTATTTTAAGATCCGTTCACTCAGGCATCTGCGCTCCCTACTGGAACCAGATGATTTCCGGACTATATTCCAAGCTCTGATACTACCGCACTTTGACTTTGCTAACTCCATCCTACAAGGGCTCCCGCAATCCACACTAAACCCGCTACAACTAGCCATGAATGCTGCAGCAAGGATTCTCCATGGAGCCACCAGAAGCGACCATGTGACTCCAATTCTAAAACAGCTTCATTGGCTACCTATACACGGAAGGATTAGCTTCAAAACATTAATCCTCTCATTCAAGGCCATCAAGCGCCTGTCCTCCACAGCACTTACTGATCTCATTCAAACAGTGCCCCCCAACAGAGCCAGGAGGTCAACCGCCTTAAATCTATTAACTACCCCTAAAACATTGACTAAATGCAATAACATGACAGCGAATAGGGCCTTCAGCCTTTACGTCCCCAAAATTTGGAATACACTCCCACCAAACATTCGAGCCATTGCTGACCTGACCCAATTCAGGAAGGCTATCAAATATCACCTCTTCCTCCAATACTACCCAGCCAGCGATGGTTCCAGATAACACCAACTAAGAAACACAGCCAGCGTTGTTTCTAGATAACACCACCAAGAAACACTGCCTTTCTTACAGCCCATTCTCCCAATGTATTTTGTATTTGAAACGGACTTATTTTATACTGTTCAATTCAATCATGTTATAGGTCTTTTACGTCATGCATTTGACCTATTTCATGTTTATATTTCATGTATATAGTTCATGTATATAGTTCAACCCCCCCTGTTATCCAAGTTTATACCCCTGTTCGATGTAAAACCAAACAGAAGTGTGTTTTGGTCATTTTGTTATACTGTGAACCGCGCTGATGCCGAATAGTGCGGTATATAAGCAACTGTAATAAATAAATAAATAAATAAATACAGTAATTAAATAGGGATTCATTTCACAGTAAGATGATTTAAGAAATATAATCTCTTGGCAAGGTGATATAAAGAAATATAGAGGGTTTTTTTCTAGAGTTGAAAGCCCTGAGAGAGGCATCCTATGGCTAAAAAAAGATAAAGGAACACAATCTGAGATTTTCTCCCCTCTTATTAAATTATGAATGTATTTCTCATTCTATTTACATGTGATACAATGTGAAAAAGATTTTGGCAGTGATTTTTAAGTGTATGAGACTATCCAGATAGTTCCACTAAATATCTCTGCAAACTGCCCTGCACTGTCCGGAGAGCGCAGGGAAGTCTGGGAGACAGAGTGAGGGAAGTACTAGCCACTATCAAAATAATTGCCGCCATTTTCTGGATACTGGTGATTTTCAGCTGCTATCCAGATAATTTAGACTGACAACAAAACAGTCTTAAGTTGCTATCCAGATAGCTTATCCAAATAGCGGCTGAAAATCACCACTATCAATATAATGGCTGCAATTATCCGGATAGTGGCCGAACAAACAGCAATTGGATACTGCCGCTGAATATCTGGAGGATATTTAAACACCACACCAAACTGCCACAATATTGAAATATCCTACCTTACCAAACATTGACCCAATAGAAGCATAGAAAATAACAACAAATAAAGACCATACGGTCGATTCACTCTGTTCATCCATACCAACAGTTAAGCTCTACAATCTGTCCTCTCTCGTAGAGAACCTCTATTTTTGTTCCATGCCTTCTTGAATTCAGATGCGCTCCTGCTTTTCCACCTCCATTCCATGCAACCACCACCCTTTCCATAAAGAAATACAATATAACCGAGGCAGGCGGACCCGGCGCTGCAGGCCCCTACCTCACACCCCCCCCCCCGCTCCACAACAACCCCCCCCCCCCACACAAAACACAACACAACATTTTATGGAACAAAAACTGGTCGCAGCTTTTATTAGCCAACAATTTAACAGTCCAACAAATACATTTTCAAAACCACTCAATTAGCGGCACCCGGCTGCACCAGCCCTACCTCAGCAAAGTGCCTGCCACCGCTAATGCCGTAACTCGCCACCCGGCAAGTTACCATACCCCTCTCCCCGACTTCGCCATGCTAAGCAAAAGTCGTCCGAGGGTTTGACCGGGTCAGGGGCACCCCGCCCCCGCCCAATTGTAGCCTGCTGCTCCGGACCCCGGAAACCTCCGGGATCCCGCCCCCCCCCCCTACCCCGCAGCTGCAACACCCCAAAAAACCCCAACGCCTAATGTTAGGGAGGGAGGGAGGGACGCAGGCACCGAAGCAGCCTCCGCACGACTGACCACGCGGAGGCTGCTCGGCCCCGATCCCCCCTCGCGCCCCAAACCCGCGGCGCTAATTGGCTCCCGTGGGGCTGCCACCCCAGGGAGCCAATCAATTTAAAGGACACGCGCTCGCGCCCGTCAAGGGCCGAGCGCGCACACCCCGACCAGGCCGCGCACAGGGTCCCCGCGCCCGGTTAGCCTCGGCCGCTGGGACCTTGCCCGTGGCCTTGTAATAACCGAGGCAGGCGGACCTGGCGCTGCAGGCCCCTACCTCACACACCCCCGCTCCACAACAACCCCCCCCCCCCCCCACAAAACACAACACAACATTTTATGGAACAAAAACTGGTCGCAGCTTTTATTAGCCAACAATTTAACAGTCCAACAAATACATTTTCAAAACCACTCAATTAGCGGCACCCGGCTGCACCAGCCCTACCTCAGCAAAGTGCCTGCCACCGCTAATGCCGTAACTCGCCACCCGGCAAGTTACCATACCCCTCTCCCCGACTTCGCCATGCTAAGCAAAAGTCGTCCGAGGGTTTGACCGGGTCAGGGGCACCCCGCCCCCGCCCAATTGTAGCCTGCTGCTCCGGACCCCGGAAACCTCCGGGATCCCGCCACCGGCACATAACCCTGTTCATGTGCCGCCCCCCCGGCCCCAAGCTGCGACCAGAGAACATCATGGCCAGACATATATTCCAAGGCCTCCTGCCAATCATTAAGAAGTAGGTCCATGCCAACCGGCGACAAAATGAACCCCATCAGCCCGATAAAGTCCCGAACACCCCACATCCACCCAGTCATGCAGGATCCGATACCCGCCCCTCTCACATACCCAACGACCAATCTGACGATTGACCTTGGTCAACCCCCGTGACCATCGACGCTGCTCACGGCAGGCCGGCCTTGGAATAATGTCTGACCATAGAACAATAACCCCAGGAAACATCCGCAACACAAGTCCTAGATCATCTTGCACCACCCGGATCAGCTGCAGGCAGGACCAGGACGATAGATCGTTTCCGCCCAGATGCACCAACAGGGCGGCCGGCCACCGCGACGTCCTCCCGTGGCGTCGCAGCAAAGGCAGCAGATGCGGCCACCGCATGCCTCGCACACCCAGCCATTGGACAGCCACCGCCGACGGGTTCAATCCCAAATTGGCGCCGATAGGGCGGTCCGCCACGCGCAGACTCGCCCAATGGACGAAGGACTGGCCAGCAACCCAACATCCACCAGGTCCGACACCCCCATCTGAAAAAGAAATAAACAGTTAAAGCCCCCACCCAGCAACCCCCAGGCACCTACAGCCGCACATACCCCTTGAAAGCCGAAGAACGCCACCTCCCAATGGCCTGGATGACCTGCACAGGTAACCCCGCAGCCGCCGCACTAGTGGCTGCACCAATCCGAAAGGAGTGGGGAGCAAATCGAAGCGGATCTTCCCCCACCGCGGACAACGCCAGCCGCAACACCGCAGAAACCTGGAAACGGGTTACAACCCGCGAATTCGCGTGCACGAAAAACCCAACTGCGCCCGCCGGATGCACTGCAACATACTGGAGCAGCGCCCGAACCGGGCAAGTCCGTGGTTCCGCGCCCACGCCAAGGCATACCCACAAACCCTTACCCATCGGATCCGTTTTGGACTTAGCCAAAAGAATCCGAGCCCCTCCTTCCACTACCCGGACATGACAAGCCAACAGCCCCCCAACACCCCTCCCCCGCCCAGAGCCCGCAACCAGTTCCCCGATACGAAAAGCCCCAAAAAAGGCCAGGCAAAAAACCGCCCGGAACAAAAAGGCCTCATACTCCGACGAAGCCACCTGCTCCAAAACCCCACAAACCCGCACGAGGAGCCCGTGCGTGATCGGCAACCGTGCATCACGCGGAGTCGGCTGCGCCCGCTCCCAACCTTGCATCAGCCTACGCGTTAAGACCCCCCCAGCCGGGAGACCCCAGCCGACCGTGCTCGCAAAAAAGTGAAACCCCGCCAAATGCGCGCGCACCGCCGACCGCGAAAACCCGGCGCTCTTGGCCGCCACAATATATTGGCCAAGCAAACCCTCCGGGACCTCCCCAGCCAGCCACCCGCACGAGCACAAAAAAGTGGCCACCCGGTCGCACCCCCTCCGGTATGCAGACCAGGTCCCTGCAGACACCGAACTCCTCAGAAGGTCTAGCATCTCTCAAGGCCAAAGCTCCACAATTTCTCTGGGACCACAGCTCCGTCCTCGTCCGCTTCGGGGGCCAACGCCCGGAACCGCTCCCACTGAAAATGAGAAAGAGCATCAGCAATCTCGTTAGTGGACCCTGGGATGTGCCGCGCACGCACCGCCACATTCAGCTGCAGACACGCTAGGACAACTTCCCGCATCAAGCTAGCCACCCACACGCACCTCGGTGTGTATCGGTTAATCACACTGACCACCGCCGCATTATCACACCACCAAAGCACCCTCCTGTTCCGAAGTCGCTCCGGCCAGAGCTCCAAAACTACCCGAATCGGAAAGAGCTCCAAGAATGTGATATTCTTGGACAGTCCCGCCGCACACCAAGACGCCGGCCACCGAGCAGCGCACCAGGCTCCCCCGAAATACACTCCAAATCCCGCCTCCCCTGACGCATCAGTGTACAATTGTAAATCGTCACTTGATACTTCGGGCTCCAGAAGCACTGATGTCCCATTGAAATCCTCCAGAAAACGATCCCACACCCGCAAATCCGTGCGCATCGCCGCCGTTACCCGAATCCGATGATGAGGTTTCCGCACCCCGGCCGTCGCACAGGCCAACCTCCTGGAAAACACTCTCCCCATCGGAATCGTCCGACAGGCAAAATTTAAGGACCCCAACAGGGACTGCAACTCCCGCAAGGAGACCTTACGAGCCGACAACACATTGGCCACTGAAATCCGCAAGCGAGCGACTTTGTCTTGAGGCAACCGCGCCACCATATTCGCAGAATCCAACTCCACACCCAAAAAGGTCAACCGCGTAGTCGGACACTCAGTCTTCCCGTCCGCCAGGGGAACCCCGAACTCCTGCGCCAGCCGCACAAAGCCAGATAACAGACTTTGACATTCCCCGGAGTCCGCTGCTCCTACGAACCAGAAATCGTCCAGGTAATGCACCACAGACGACAACCCAGATTCCCGAACCAACACCCACTCCAAGAAAGTGCTAAACATCTCAAAGTAAGCGCAGGAGATAGAACATCCCATCGGCATACACTTATCAAAGTAATACTCGTCCTGAAAACAAAACCCCAACAATGGGAAGGAAGCCGGATGGACGGGTAACAAACGAAATGCCGATTCAATGTCCACCTTCGCCAGTAACGCCGACCGACCGGCCCCGCGCACCAGCAAAGCCGCCTTGTCAAAGGAAGCATAACGAACCGAACACAATTGACGCGGGATAGAATCGTTCACCGAAGCCCCGACGGGACAGGACAAATTGTGAATCAAGCGGTATTTGGGTGTTGTGCCCAAGAAGGAACCGGGCAAAGGCGAAATCACCAAGTTAGGAAATGGCGGCTCCGCAAAGGGGCCCGCCACCCTTCCCAACTGCAATTCGCTCAACAATTTGTCCTGCACCACCGTCGCCCAACGACGAACCGAGGGGGAGTTCCGAGCCGAAGGTGCCAACACCACCCCCCTCACCGGGATAACGAAACCATTTCGAAACCCAGAGCCCAAATTCGCCGCCTCCCGCCGTCGGGGATAAAGACTTAGCCACCCTACCAACGTCTCCACCCGCACCGGGGAGGGGGCGCGCCCGCGCCACTCACTGCCCTTTTGGTGCAGGGCCGGCCATGCCAGAGGTGCCTTTCTTGATGCACTTCACCGCGGAATGGGGACCCCCGCACAAGGAACAGATGTGCTGGAACTTGCAATCGGGAAAGGGACAGGTGGAACGGTTGAAACGCCAGCATACGTCACCGCTCCCGGCCGAGACTGCCTTTGCAGGCACCCCGGCCGCCCCTCCTCGAAAGGGCCGTGCCGCCCCCCCCCCACTGCCCCGACGCCACTCTTGGCCCCGCCACCCACACTCGCACCGGACCTCGCCGACATCTGGGTCAACCACAGGTTAATATCCTGCGTGCCCCACGAAAGCGCGCGGCTTTCTTCCATCCGGTCCCTAAACTTCTCATCATAATTAAGCCAAGACCAGCCCTCGTGCGTCTGAGACGCCTCAAGGATGGAATCGGCATACGCCAACAGCATCTCATACTGCGACGGATCGTTCTGGCCCCACACACTGGAGCGCGTCCAATTAACCACGTTACACGCTACCTTTCGAACCCATCCGGCCTTCTCATTGTCCCTTCTCTTTTTCCTACTTTCGCCCGAGCGCTTCCTCCCCTCCAGCAAACGGAAGATGTCAATATAGCGCCGCTTGCGGATTTTACGCCTCAGCTTCCGTGGCACCCCCGCCCATAATTCCGGCAAAGACACCACCGAAGAGGCCCCCCCGCCCACACCCACTCCCCCCCACCACCCAAAAGCTGCCGATCCCCCTGTCTGTCCGACCCCCCGGACGAACTACTCGAGGACGAGGAAGACGAGGACGAGTCGGAGCTGCGACGACGCCGACAAGACCGCCGGTGCTTTTTCCGCGAAGCCCCCCCGGCCTCCCTGAACGACTCACCCCCTTCACCCAATAACTCACCCGGCGAAGCCAGCCGCTCACCAGCCACCGCAAGGTCCTTGCCATCTGCGCAGGCCAAATCCCTTGAACACCGCTGGGCCGCCTCCGCTGTTGCTCCACGCTGCGACTCCGCTCCAGCCGGGGAACTCACCCAGCTCTCTCCGCGAGCCGTGCCCATGGGCCACGAAGTCTGCGCCATAAACTGGCCCTGCGGAGACAAAAAGGGGAAAACAGGGGGGGGAAACCGACACCGGCCATGCCGGAGGCCAAGAACCCCCCCACCCCGCCCTAGAGGTACCCTGCCCTCCTGACATCCACTGCTCCCATGAGGAAGCCCCCCCGGGCGAGCCAAACCCCCCGGGGCCTGAGAACCACCCCACGGGCCCACCACAGCTCGCAACCCAAGGTGCCCCATCGGGCCGCAACCCACCCCCTTGGCCTGGTGCCCCGAAGTCCCCCCCAACCCCCCCAACAGCCCCCGCCCCAGCCCCACCTCCAACCTCCCCCCCCTCACCTCTCCAGCCCCCAGCAACCCCTCTACCACCCCCTGCGAGCCACAGGGAGGGAGGGAACCCCTCCTGCCTTTTCGTCCACGCACCCCACATCCTCGGCCCCTTTCGCCCCTTCCTCCCGATGCTGCAACCCCCACCCCCCCCCCTCACCAACCTGCCCGGGCAACCCCCCACCCCTCACAGTGCCCCCCCGCGACCTGGACCCCCGCCCCTTAGCTGCAGCTTTTGTAGGGGCCAGGCCCCCAGCCTTTGCCCTGCCAGGCATCCCTTGAAGTATTTTTTTATTTTTATTTTTTATTTTTTTATAAAAGACAGCCGCACACCGGCAGCCCCCGAAATCCCCCAGGAAGCCGCAGCGCAGGAAAGCCCCCCCCCTCGCGCCAGAACCCGACGTAAGCTGGCCCGAACACACTGCCAGCACACTCACCCAGCCTCTGCCGTTCTACAAACCGACGCCGCACCAGGAACCGCATGCAGCCACGAGGTAGGGACGCCGGCACCGAAGCAGCCTCCGCACGACTGACCACGCGAAGGCTGCTCGGCCCCGATCCCCCCTCGCGCCCCAAACCCGCGGCGCTAATTGGCTCCCGTGGGGCTGCCACTCCAGGGAGCCAATCAATTTAAAGGACGCGCGCTCGCACCCGTCAAGGGTCGAGCACGCACACCCCGACCAGGCCGCGCACAGGGTCCCCGCGCCCGGTTAGCCTCGGCCGCCGGGACCCTGCCCGCGGCCTTGTAATTCCCTTAGATTACCCCTGAGTCTATCCTTTTTTCACCTTCGCCCTATGCCCCCTCATTCCAGAGCTTCCTTTCAATTGAAAGAGGCCTGCCTTCTGTGCATGTAAGCCATGGAGCTTTTTAAATGTCTCTGTCATATCTTCCCTCTCCTGCCTGTCTTCCAGAGTATACATATTGAGATCCTTAAGTCTATCCCCACATGCATTATGATGAATACCACTAACCATTTTAGTAGCTACCTCTATTTATATCTTTCTGAAGATACGATCTCCAGAGTTATATAAAGTACGCCAAATGAGGCCTCAACAGAGACTTATTCACAAGCACTATTACCCTCTTTTTCCTGCTATCCATTCCTCTCCCTATGCAGCCAAGTAGCCTTCTGGCTTTTGCCGTCACCTTTTCCACCTTTTTGGGCACCTTAAAATCATTAGCCATGATTATCCCCCAGGTCCCACTCTTCTTTCTTGCACTCCCACATCATACGTGGGTTTTTGAGCACAAATATATGATCCTGCACTATTTAGTATTAAATCTTAGCTGCCAAATAACACTGAAATGTGGGGATATGCACAGTCCAAAAAGGTTTAGTTAGTCTTCGTTTTAAATGAGGTTTTTGTGATTTTCATATGTTTTTTGTACATACTCATCTTCTGTGTATGCTACAACTTTATTGTGCACCAAATTAATTGCACATATACATTCACACAAGTGATTTGTATGCACAAAAATTTTGTAGGTGTCCAAATGAGGAAATGCGTATGCTTACTGAAGTGATAAAATCTGCAAAGGCCAAAGGGTCTATTAGGTTATGCTTGACAACAAACTCGACACCTTAAGGGATAGGCTTAACCAATATTCCAGAAGGCAAGGGTAATCTTATCTCAGCACTAAATCCTCTTTCTAAGCCTACAGATCAAAACTGCAAAAAAAAAAAAGATGAAAAACCAAGAATGACTTTATGAAACTGCAAGATTTGCATAGACTATGAGACTTTAAGCACTATTACAGGATAGTTCCGGTATGGTTTTTAAATTAGTGATTGTATTCAGAATTATCATTGAACTTTAAAAAAAAATAATATTAAGCTAACAATAATACACATGGAATTTGCCTAATCATTAATTCCTCTCCAAGCTTATTGAGAGGCCAGTGACTTCCCAAATTAAGGGTTTCTTGGAGGAGTCAGGGGATTAAATTTGTACCATTCACAGTTCCCGGCTGGCTTCCATACAGAAACAGTGCTGCATAGTAACATTGCAAATAACAGCAAATAGAGACCAAAGTGGCCAATCTAGTCTGCCTAACGTGCTTAAGGTTATAATTGCTGGTCCATGAAAGTTACCTTCCCAGAGCCTTCATTTTTACTATTACTACTATTATTTATCATTTTTATAGTGCTACAAAGACATATGCAGTGCTGAGCACGTACATGTGAGACACAGTCCCTGCTCAATAGAGATCACAATCTATGCAAAACAGACAAACACAATATACAGGAGATAAGGGTAGAAACTAGAGGAATTGGCAATAACACATAGGGGTGGTAAACAGAATAAGGAAGATCAGGCTGCAAAAGTGGTCTGGAAGAAGTGGGGTTTGTAACTGGATTTGAATGGGACCAGAGATGGAGCACAGTGAACTGGCTCAGAAGCACTGTGCAGGAAAGTGAAATGTAGAAAGTCTGGAAGGGTGGAAGAGAAGGGTAGAGATGGATGGGATTTGCCTGATCAGCAGAGTTTGAGGAGAGGTGTAGGCTTTTATCTTTAGGGTTGTAACTGCTTCTCCGTGCAGATTACCTCTGCCTTCTTAGATGTGCAACAAAAAGTCATTTCACTTTGTGCTTTGTGCTTCATAACTTTAGTCAGGATTCATGGGTTGCTGGATAAGGAGGTTTGATCATTTTTGGTCTTATTACAATTTCAGGTGCATTTGATCTGGTTAATCACAGCATTCTTCTCAATCAACTTTCAAAATTAGACTTTGGCGGTATAGTATAAGCTGGATGTCTTCTTTTTATTGGTCATATCGAAGGGTAGGGCAAGGGAAGGATGTGGTGACGGCACATGTTTTTAACTTGTGGGCGGGGTAGACGGAAGGGTATTAAGCACCCTATGCCAACCTTCAGCCTTATGCTCCTTCAATTAACTTCCAGGCCTTTAGAGCCACCCCCTTATCAAGATAAACTTAAGCATCATGATCATTCCAATGGGAACCCCCCAGACCGATTCTATAAAAACACAGAATTGTATATCATCCTTTTTATATATTAGCTTTATTTTGTATATGTACACATTCACTCGTTCATCCACTTTCGATTTCATTGCTCCTAACTCCTAGAACTCTCTCCCCACTGCCCTCAGACTTGAACCTTCTTACACTAAATTCAAAGCTCTCCTAAAGACACACCTTTCAATACCGCCTTTGACCTGCCAGTTCCCTGACCTCTTCTTAGTTTCTCACTCCCTCTTTTCCCCCTCCCCCGGCATGATTGATTTTAACTGTCCTGTTAACTTATAGAGTTTTTCTGCCTTTTTTTATTTTATTTTAAATTTGTTTTATATTTTTGTACACCGCCCTGCTGATTATGTGAAGGGCTGTTAAGCAAATTGAATAAACAAACATAAACATCATGAGGTCAGTTTCCAAAAGCCATTTACCTGGGTAAATGGGCTATTTGAAAATCGTCCAACTTTCCTTTTGATAAAACTGCATGATGATGACTCTTTGAATCTATGTCTTTGAGACTGTCGGTACTCATTATTTTACATTGACTGGCTGTTCTTTGCTGCCTTCCAAAAACTACCCCTAGAGGATCTAGTCTCCCTAATGGTTAAGCCAGCTGTGCCTGGGGGATCTCTTACATTTTATATTAATCTGTTCATTTTGGGAAATATCGTTACAAAGCCTTTTATATATAGATATAGATAGATATATATGGTAAACTTTCAGTTATTGGTTCCCATGGAGGGTGATTATCGGCAATTGATTGAAAAGTTAAATTGTATTTTTAGCTGCTATTTCTTCACAGTCGCATAGTAACAAGCCTAAGCTGGGTGGAAAAAAATCTGAGGTCCTTTAAATGGGACCTATTCTGCTACCACAGTTGGATAATTTACCCATAATTGAAGTTATTCCCTGTCAGCTGCAGCTGAGGAGCTTAAATGTGGTGTTTGACTCAGGTCTTACCATTGGATCTCATGTCAATGATGCGGCAAGGCAGGCTTTTTTCAAGCTACGCCTCTTTTGTCAAATGCAACCTTATCTCTGTGTTTTTTTTATTTTATTATTTTATTTAAACAGTTTTTCTATACTGCCCCTTCCATTGATCAGGGGCGATTTACATCAAATAAAAACTCAGTTACAGAGAACATGTTGAGAACTATGATACAAATAACTATTTACATACCTGCTTAGCAGAACCTTTTCTAAAATACTGCTGGAACTGTAAACATCATGACCTCCATTTTTCAATTTCAGTTTCCATGTCTTTTCTAAAATGTGTCTTCACATCTCTCAAGTAGTCTCTCAGTGATGCTGTCCAGATCGTATATTACACATACCCTAGTATTCCTGATCTTAAGTCACTGGACAACAACTTAAATATTATTGCTGATTGGTTAGCTCAGCATAGGATGAAATTGAATACTGATACAACCAAAGCCATCTGGATCATTTATACTCCTTTTCGTCCAGTTTTGGTACCTTCAATTAAAGGCACTCCATTCTCTACGCATGATTGCATCACTATCTTGAATGTTCACTTTGAATCTTTTCTTTTATTTGAATTACTATTTTAAAATCATTCTTTGTTTTGAGAGAACTACGTGCTTTAAAATCATTTTTTAATCAAAGCAATCTTTATTATTTGGTTTTTGCTCTCTTCCTTAATAAATTAGATTAGTGTAATTCATTGTATTGTGATTCTACACTTCCATCTGTTCAACTTTCAACTTTTTGTTTGGGGCAGGCAGATAGGATCATGTTAATTCATTGTTACTCCCAACTGGCTCCCAATCTTATGTCATATCTGTTATAAGATTTTACTGCTAGTTTATAAAGCCTTTTTCTTAGGTTACGGTCTCTGCCTAAATAATCTTCTTCAGCGTTGATCTGATCACAATATCTCAATCAGCTGATACTCCCCCACTTACTGTCATACATCATGAAGTTACCCGATGCTCTGCCTTTAGTTACTTTGCTTCTTTTTTTCAGAATACCTTCCCTCCCTCATTGAAATGTAAGTCCTCTTGACCCCATTTTTAGTCCGTTCTTAAAACGTGTCTCTTTTTCTAGGCTTTTCCAGAAACATGAGTGCTAGCCATAGTATGTGTGACTGCTCCTAGGCTTTTCTGTGATTCTTTTTTGTATTTATCACATTTTGTCAACTCTTTGTTATTCTCTTGCTCATTAACTAAACTAAACTAAAGGTTTGAAATCATTTGGTTCTAGCACCTATTCTCAGGTAACAGTCAGGACAGAACAACTGTCAGAGGCTTCAGTCCAGTCAAGTCTTAGTTTTAGTTCAGCTAACAAATCCTACAATCTTTATTTTAATCCTAGTTTTTGAAATCAGTTAAGAAAACCATCCTTTTTCCTTTAGAAAATATAGAATGGGCAAATAATTCCATGTATTAAAATGGACAATTTACATAGAAACATAGACAATGATGGCAGATAACGACCACATGGCCTATCCAGTCTGCCCACTCATAAAAGTAGTAAGCTCAACAATCCTGTCTCCTCATTTAGAGATCCTCTGCACTTGAACTATGCTTTCCTGAATTCACGTTCTGTCCTCGTTTCCACCACCTCCGCCAGCCTATCTGTGAATAAGTGTGTCCTTAGATTCCTCCTAAGTCCATCCCCTTTCACCTTCACAACCCTTTTTCCAGAACTTCTTTTCTACTGAAACAGGCCTATCTCTTGTGCATTTATGCCAAGGAGGTATTTAAGGGGGGATATTCAAAGGCATTTATGTAAATGCCGTTTAATAGGATATTCAGTGGCACTAACATGGCTAGTACTGTTTTTGTGTTAGTGCCGTTGGCTATCATTGTATGCCGTTGCTACACGCATCGATGCTACACGGTTAGCTTCAGGGTGCGCCAGGGCAGAGCAGAGGCAGGAACTGTTGGTAACTGGGAGCAGCGATATTGAGCCACTGCTCAGTTAGCAACCTGTGGGTAAAGTTAGGCACCACAAAGGCTTGCCTAACTTTACTCATGGGAGCTAACCAGACAGCGGCTCAATATCACTGCTGCCTGGTTAGCTTCCGGGCTATGCAGCAAACCAGATATTCAATGCCAGTGGCTGGATATGGCTCCGGAATTGAATATCCGGGGTTAGTATTCAGCAGCAATGGCTATGTGCTTTACAAATGCCAGCCTCCACCACTGCTGAATATCTCTTCTTTATCACATCTGCCCCCTCCCACCTTTTTTCCAAAGTATACATGTTTAGATCTTTAAGTCTATCCCCATATGCTTTATGATGAAGACCACTGTCCATTTTAATAGCCACCCCCTAGACCGCCCCTATCCTGCTTGGATCTTTTTGAATATGTGGTCTCCACAACTGTGCACAGTACTCCAAATGCAGAGGTACTATCACCTTCTATTTCCTGCTGGCCATTCCTCTCTCTGAACACCAAAGCATCTTTCTGACTTTTGACATTGCCTTTTCTACCCATTTGGCTACTTTAAGATCATCAGATATGGTCTCCCCTATCTCCCATTTATTTTTTCTGAACAGAAGAACTTCACCCCCTATACTGCTTCATCTCTCTTAAGGTAGCCCAATTCCCAGCAGCTCACTCAGGTATTCATTCTACTTAGAGTAATTTTCAAAGGCATTTACCAGGCTAAAATGACCTGACTGAAAATGACTGTCCTGAAATCCGGCTAAATCTACATGTGGATTCCACAGATCATGTGCATTGAACCATGGGAAAAAGAGTTGTTCTCACTGGTATGTTTAGACAGGGGGAGAAAACCAGCACACAAACATTCCATTTTCAAATGTATACACACTATGGGCCCGATTCAGAGACGGGAGGTGCAGCCTCTCAAGCCATCCTGCCCTATTCCCCCTCAGGCCCTCCCCGCATGGCTAGAGCAGCAGTACAGGGAGAGCCAGTGGGGGGTGGGAGGGGTGGAATCTGGGCGGACTGGGGTGGGCTGAGGCAGCAGGATGTACAGGGATGATTCTGGTCACAGCCCTGTACATCCTGCGAGGTCAGGGGGGACGTGCTGCTTATTTCACTGGAATAAGTAGCACAAACTGGGCGATCAGGGGCGGGAACCCCCCCCCCCCCCAGGGCCAGGGCTGGGGCCAGGTGAGGGTAGGTCCCTGCTGCTTTATCCAGGCCCCGGCTGCCCAGGCATGGGACGGGCAGTGTAGAAGAAGAGGATCTGCGCCGCGGGTGTCAGAGAAGCCTGCGGGGAGGACGTCCCTGCAGGCATGCAGGGCCACACCGTGCCATCCTCAGGCCCGATTCTGTATGCCGTGGGAATGCTTTGCTCCTGCGGTACAAAGTCGGGGCCTAACAGATGTGTGAAAATATTCCTAAAGCATATTGTTAAAAGCTTTTCCAATCTATTGGAAAACTGCTCTCTATATTGTTATTGAATGCATTTCTTTAGTAGCATTTAGCTCAGGTCTTTCCAATAGTAGCTCACAGTGACTTAGAATCAGGTCCATGGAGGGCTTACAGTTTGTAAATACCAAAGTAACATTAGGAAGTGGTGGGAGATGAAAGAAACAGCATGCCAAAGGTTCTGCTCATAAGGGAAGTTCCTCTCATCTATGCCTTTCTGCTCTACCACCAACTCCACATTCTGTCCCTTCTACCTTGCTATGCTGTACACCTGGAATAGACTTCCTGAGTCAATAGCGAGCCCTCTCTCTCTGGCCCTATTTAAATCCAGGCTCAAAGCCCACCTTTTTAAGGCAGTTTTTAAATGCTAACCCCTTATTCTTCTGTTGTTTTTAATAAAAACCCATAATAAATGAAATTCCCTAATCTCTACTTGCCCTGTTTGTCTATTTTGAATAGATTGTAAGCGCTGTGGAAAAGGGCTTGTCTCTTATATCTGTGTATTTACAGCACTGCATATGTCTGTTTTGTTTTTTTTTGAGTGGAGTCAAGTCGGTGTTGACTCCTGGTGACCCAGCTGCCTCTGGGTTTTCTTGGCAATGTATCAACGGAGGTAGATTGCCAACCTTTTCTTCTGAGGCAATGGAGAGTAAAGTGACTTGCCCAAGGTCACAAGAAGTGCCAATGGGAATTGAATCCTTGATCTTCTGGATACTAGGCAGTTGCTCTAACCACTAGGCTACGCCTCTACTCTTGTCTGGTAGCAGTATAGAAATGGTAGGTAGTAGTAATCGTAGTAGCAGTAGATGAGGGATGAGTGGGAGGTTAGATAGAAACAGTATAGAAAGCTGGGCAATGCATGGAATCTATTTGCATATCGTGGGGGTAACTGGCTTTTCTACATATAGAAAAGTTTGTATAAATGACACAACTACATACACCAGAATAATTAAATGCACCTAAAACATCACATGAGCCATATGCAAACGTTCCCAGGCAGGAATAGTTTGAGCAGACCAAGTGCAGAGTTGCGATGTATGAGTGTAATTTATAAAATACATGAGTTCATGCATACAGTCACAAGCAAAACTTACCCCTTCTTCAAAGCAAGTGTAAATTTGTATGTGAAAATTTGCACACTAGAGGGGCTGGTTTTGGGAGCTTCTGTGATGTCTTTATCACATAAGGATGCTTTAAAGCAGGATATCAATGGCAAGCATCTGCATAACTCCTAAGTAAGTACTATTTTATAAAAACTAGTCGGCCCCTATTTGTCTTTACAAAATCCTAGCATATGTGGCAGAGAAAGCACCTTCACTCCAGGTACCATCACTTACATCTGCTCACATGTACCGTACACACATGTATGTGTAAATTAGCATTTTTTATCATCTACACGCATACGTATGACCCCTGCCCTTGTTAAGCTCAACCTGCGCCCCCAGGAATGTCTACCAGCAAAATATCCACTGTAATACCAAACTATGCAATTTTATGCCCACTGTTATGTATGTGGAGGAGTGGCCTAGTGGTTGGGGCAAGGTACTTTGGGCCGGAAGGTCGGGGGTTCAAATCCCACTAGAGAACAGCAACCTTGGGCCGGAAGGACTGGGGTTTCTAGTCCCACAGGTGCTCCTTGTGGTCTTGGGCAAGCCACTTAACCCTCCATAGCCCATGTTCCCTGTAAAATAGTTCTCTGTGTGCTGTGCTTTCCTGTCTAATCAATGTGTTTATACCTCAAAAATTTCCTGTCATGATTTGACAATTTCCAATCTGTAATCAAACCGCTGCTGATCGCTGGAAGTAGCGGTATACAAATGTATACTAAATAAAATAAAAAAATACACATAAGAATGATGTCTTAAAATTACCTCCAATATAGCCATCTTTTTGTTAATTTGGCATAGATGTCTACGTACTAAATTACCTATGTGGTTATCCTGAAAACTAACCTGGTTGCACTAAGCTTCTAGAAAGCCCCCACAAAAAGAAAAGCACTGCCTCACCCCTTTCCACTTCCCCCCTCAATCTCCAAAGGTTTGAATAGAGGCCTCTGTGTTTTAAAAATAGTGGTATTAGTTCCTATGCAGACACAGTTTAACCAAAAGCCACATACAGAAAATTAATTTCAGGCAATCAAAATGGGATTGCTAGGACACACTGTTAAAATGATTGGTGTGGTTTTATTTCTGTAGGATAGAGGGCTGATATGTAACTAATTACACAGTGGAGACAAATTTAACTGGAAGTTATACATTTAAAGGTGGTCAGTATGGAAATAAGTTTTTAAGAAGCCAAGTACGTGCCTTCAACGAATTAAATCAGATCTTTTTAGTGATCTATGCCCATGGATGGACCTTTATGTCACTATTCTCTACGCGCATCAGGCCAATGGCACGTACTTTCACTGTGGCACAGGTGCAGAGCTTGGACAGAGCATAGACAGTCCACAAATATAAAAATGACTAGCGTTCCTTAAAAATCTAGGAAAAGGCATTTATACCAGCCTTAAAGCATAGTTACTCACCTGTAGCAGGTGTTCTTCAAGGACAGCAGGAATCAGTCCTCACATATGGGTGGCGTCGGTGCCAATGGAGCCTGTGTGGTAACCCCTCCCTAGCTTTCAAAGAAAGCCTTTGGGAGATGTACTATGCATGCGTGGTCCCCTTCCTGCCTAAGGGTGTCATTTTGCCTCAGTATGATAACATAGCACAAGATGCAAAAAAGGAAAGCAACTCCATGGGGAGGAGAGATGGTTGTGAGGACTGATTCCTGCCATCCCCGGAGAACACCTGTTACAGGTGAGTATCTATTCTTTCTCAGGGAACAAGTAGGAAGTCAGTCCTCACATATGGGACTCCCCAGCTACAGGCTACCAAAAAACCCTGTAAAAGCCACAGATGACCAGAAAAAGGTGAACTGTGAGAAGCAGCAATTGAATTGAGGGACAGCAGACCCACAAGCAGCCCAAGTATCAAGCGAGGAACCAGTTCTCAGGTAGCCTGAACACACCAGAGAGCAGGAGTTGCTTTACACCCCAGGAGTTGCCAAACAAATGATGGAGCACTACCTGGACGAAGACACTGTCCTGGCGGGACTCCCTCTCCGGGCAGTAATGAGCTGTGAAGGTAAGAACAGAGGACCAGGTGGCGGCCAGCAGATCTCCACCAAGGGGACAGAGTTCAAGTTTGCCACTGATACATCCATGGCCTGGACACTGTGCGCCATGACCGAGTGCTCCAGTGAAAGACCTGCCTGCTTATAAGCAAAGGCAATGCAGTCCGCAACCCAAGTGGACAGGGTATGCTTAGAGACCACTGTCCCCAGTCGATTCGGGTCATAGGAGACAAAGATCTGTGTGGATCGACGGTGGGCCTAAGTACATTCCAGGTAGAAGGACAGGGCCCGCTTACATTCCAGAGTGTAGAGAGTGGCTTCTGCCCTGCTGGCATGGGGCAATGGAAAGAATGTGGGAAGTACCACCTCCTGGTTGAGGTGGAATGGAGACAACACCTTTGGGAGAAACTTGGGGTGCGTGAAGAGCATGACCCTGTTATTGTAGAACCTCGTATAAGATGGGTGAGCCCCCAGGGCGTGGAGCTCACTGACCCTGCAAGCTGAGATGACCGCCATGAGGAAGACCACCTTTCAGGACTCAGAGAGATACTTGAGGTAGCCCAAGCCGAAAGGCTCGAACGGTGGAGCAGTGAGTTTTGAAAGAACTATGTTGAGGTGCCAATCCGCCACCAGGGGCAGACGGGTGGCTTAGAGAGTACTAGGCCCCTCAAGAATTGAGTTATGAGGGACTGAGTGGAGGGGGGCTTGCCCTCGACAAGATGATGGTGCGCTGAAAGTGCACTAAGGTGACCTCTGACTGAACTGGGACAGGTGAAGCAGGTACTGGAGCACCAAATGAACCAAACAGGAGAAGGAGTTAATCCGCCTCTCTGCACACCAGACCGAGAACCTTCGCCACTTAAAGGCATAGGCCCGACAGGTGGTAGGCTTGCGGGAAGACAAAAGGACTGCTTCCACTTCGCTGGAGAAATCAAAGTGGGCCAAGGCTACCCTTTCAGCAGCCGAGCTGTCAGAGAAAGGGACCCCAAGTTGGGGTGCAGGAGGGAGCCATCCTCCTGAGAGAGCAGGCCAGGGTCACCTGGGACAGGCAGAGGAGCAGCAGGAACCACGGCTGCTGGGCCCACCAAGGAAATACCAGTATAAAGGTAGCTCTGTCAGTCTGGACCTTCAATCGGATCTTGGCGATCAGCAGTGTAGGCGAGAAGGCATAGAAGAGGCCCTCTGTCCACAGATGAGGAATGCATCTGCCAACCTGTGAGGAGTGTGATTGCCTGGAGGAAAAGCGGGCCAGCTGAGCATTGGTTGGACTGGTGAGAAGATCCATCTGCAGGAGCCCCCAGAGGCGGAACAGGCAGCTGGCCACCTTGGGGTTCAGCTGCCACTCATGCAGTTGGAGGACTCGGTTGAGTCGGTCTGCCAGGACGTTGTCCTGGACTTAGAGATAGACTGCCTGCAGGAGCATCCCGCTGCTGCTGACAAAGGAGCAGATGCTCACCGCCTCTCAACACAAGAGGGATGACCCCATCCCTCCCTGCTTGTTGATATAGAACATCGCCACCTGGTTGTCAGTCTGGATTAGGACCGCTTGATGATGAAGATGGTGTTGAAAAGCCCAGAGGGCAAGCACTATTGCCCAGAGCTCCAGGAGGTTGATCTGCTGGAGGCTTTCCACCTGCGACCAGCTGCCTTGGGTGCGGAGGTTGTTGTAGTGGGCTCCTCAGCCCAGTTTGGAGACATCTGTGGTACGGATCCTCTGGGGGGGGGGGCTTGGAAGGGCATCCCAGCCTGCAAGTGCTGGGGCTGTTGCCACCAACCGAGAGAGTCGGCCAGAGAGTGGGTCATGGGCACTCTGTCCCATAGGCAGGGCCAGCCCAAGGATTTCTACCACCCTAGGCAGAAACCAAAGCCTCGCCGACCCCCCCCCCCGCTGCCACTCACCTAGCACCTACCACCCAGTTGCCGCTGCCACAGCCCCTCCCAGCTGCCACCATTCTTTCTTGGGAGAGGGAGTCGGGAAGTAGCAGTGGCACTATTTCCAAAAGCGGCAGCAAAATTTTGGAAAAACTGCTGCTGCCCACCTCCCCCCTCAAATGAAATTGGCAGCAGCTAGGGGAGCAGCACAGCCACCTATGTGTGCCAATGCTGCCGCCCACCCGGGCCAGCCACCCTAAGTGGCTGCCTAGCTTGCCTAGTGGACGGTCGGCCCTGCCCGAAGGTGTCCTGTTGCTTGCAACCACTGGGAGCTCAGATCTCACTAGACTGACTGCATGTGCAGGCAGGTGTCCAGGGTGATCCGGGGTGATGTGTACCGTGGATATCATGTGGCCCAGAAAGCACAGCATGAAGGAGGCAGAGGCCAATAGTCGACCCTGGACATGTCCACTAGCGCCCGGATGTGCTGGGCCCTATTCGGAGGAAGAAAAGCCTTTGCCTGGACAGTGTCCAGCATTGCCCCTGTGAAAACCAGGCATTGTTTCAGATGGAGATGGGACTTTGGGTAGTTTATGATGAACCCCAAGTGTTCCAGAATCTGAATAGTACGGGCCATCACCTGATCAGCCTCTACAGCAATGCCGCCCTTTATGAGCCAGTTGTCCAGGTACGAGAAGACAAAAAACCCCTGGAGAAGCAGGAAGGCGGCGACCACTGCTAGGCACTTGGTGAAGATCCTTGGGGTGGAGGCCACACCGAAGGGTAGAACCCTGTACTGATGATGGCATCCCCCTACCATGAAGTGGAAGTATTGCCTGTGAAAGGGGTGGATGAGGATGTGTGTATAGGCATCCTTTAGATACAAAGAGCATAGCCAGTCTTCCTACTGGAAATATAGCAGCAATGTCCCAAGGGACAGCATCTTGAATTTCTCCCTCACCAGAAACTGGTTGAGGTCTTGCAAGACTAGGATGGGCCAAAAGCCCCCAGTCCTTTTGGGCACCAGGAAGTAGTGGGAGTAGAACCCTTTGCTCCTGTGTTGGAGGAGAACTGGTTCAACCACCCTGGCTGCCATAAGGTTTGCGAGTTCCTACTGAAGAAGGTCCTGGTGAAGGGGATGCATCGGAAGCCCTCCTGGAAAGAATGTCTGGGACATCTGTTCAAGGTGGAGGAGGTACCCCTCCTTCACCACCTGCAAGACCCATATGTCAGTGGTGATGGCGGACCAGCAGCCAGCAAAGAATACCAGACAATCCTCAGTATGTTGCGAGGCAGGCCCTTCTGGGAGAAGAGGCTATGCCCCAGAAGTCAAACCCCTCCCCCTCCCGGTTGCACCTGGGGCATGGGATCTGGGGCTTGGGGGCCTTAGGCTTATGAGAGCCGTGCCCTTGGCCTGCTGGTCCTGTTGGAGAGCTGGGAATGCCAATTGCTGAGGGTAGCTTCTGTAAGCCTTCCTCTTTTTTTGGTATAGGGGATTTTTATCTGAAGCCTTCCTTCTGGAAGAATCATTGGTCTTAGAGAGTGTGGTCGTGGTCATGCTGTGACTCCAACTCGGTGGCCTTCTCCATCATGTGTATGGCGAAGAGGTTTTCTCCCCGGAAGAGGACATCAACCAATTTATCCTGTACCCGAGTCATAAATTTGGAGCAGTCCTTGACTGTTGAGACCAGGATCAGAAACTGCTGGAGAGGTTCTTCGAAAAGACTAGCCAAGCACCAGACGAGTTCCCTTACCATGTCCCGCACATACATGCCCATGTACAGCTGGTAGGCCTGGATCCAGCTGATGAGCATTGAGCCATAGAAGCACTTCCTACCCAGGGCATCCATGGTGCAGGCCTCCCTACCCAGGGGCACAGAGGAGTGGGTTTTATGGCTCGAGCATCTGCATGGCCAACTCTACCACCATGGAGTTGTGGGGTAGTTGAGCTTTCTGCAAGCCAGGGCTCTGGCAGACACAGTACATCGAGTCCAGCCGCCTGCTCACAATGGGAACTGAGGCCGTGGTCTCCCACATGCAAAAGAGCAGCCACTACAGGATAAGAGGAACAGGCACCGTAAGGACCTCCTTGGGGGGAGCCTCATACTGGAGGATCTCAAGGTCCTCTGCCCGAGTCTTCTCCTCAGACTCAGTGGTAAAGGCAAGAGCCTTTCCATGTCCCTCACGAGGTCTTGGAAGGGAAGGTCCTTTGGTGGGGACTGGCACTGGGCATCCGGAGAGTCTTGTGGAAAATTGACTCATGCTGCTGTTTGCAGCTTCGGAGGACCTTGGGGTCATCTGCTGGCAGAGACAACATGCCAAGGCATCATGATCCAGTCTGAGGCAGCAAAGGCAACAATCGTGCGGGTCCAAGCGTGACATATTCTGAACACCAATGGTTGCATGGCTTGAAGCCACTGACCGAGGACATGGCAAGGAAGATGGTCCCCGCAAGGTCAAACTCTGCTGGCCCAGCCAGAAAGGTTGCAAAAACCCACACACTGATGAAACAAGATCCCCAAAGGGGAAAAGAAAAAGGAACCCAAAAAAACGTGACACCGGATGCAAGCGGAATCAGGAGATGAGAGGGAACTGGTACGCGACCAGAGAAAAGAAAAAAAAGAGACAAGAAAAAAATCAACTTTTTCCAGGAGGAACAGACAGATGTCCGATGGGCTCCGTGGAAAAAAGGAGACTGAGGCAAGATGGCACCCTTAAGCGGGTTGGGGACCGCGCATGCGTAGTACATCTCCCAAAGGCTTTCTTTGAAAGCCGGGGAAAGGTTACTGCATGGGTTCCTTCAGTGCCGGGTCACCATATGTGAGGAATGACTTCCTGCTTGTTCCCGAAGAAGGTTAGTGTAACTGATCATGCCTAAATTTACCACCCATATTCCACCACTTAAGCTCCTATTTTATAAAGTTATGTATGTGCTAAATAGGCCTAAACTACACAGACTGTCATGGCAGCAGTCCATGTTGAATATGTATATTAAGAGCTGCTGACTATATATAGAGCAGTGATGAATACACATATTATTTTAAACATCACAGCTCACATTCTGACTGCTGCTGCTGAAATCCAGTGTCAATCATGAATTTTGGGGGTCCATAATTTCTGCTGCATCTCTCCCCATCTTTCTCAGTCTTTTTTGCTTATCCCATTCTTTAACAAAGTAACGATGAAATCATACAGAGAAACACAGTTTCTTGTTTTTTAGGGGGAAAGGAGGTTATGATAGTGTTTTATTTTAAAGAATTTGATATATTTGCAGCCGGCTGTGACTATTTCAACTATTCAACTTTTTTTTTAATCCTTTCAGACTAAACATATGTGAAGGATGTGGAGCAAAGAACATTTTCAAAGAGTCAGAAGCCTCAGAGTAAATTGGCTGAGGCCAGGTTCCTGTCTAATACCTCAACCACTCAGTAACTCAAACTTAATTTAAAAAACACTAGACTCGCATTATGCGACAATGGGAAAAAGCCCCTGCAAGCTCTGAGCCTGGGAGATTAAGAAGGAGAAGACGAGCAGGCTGATATTTTCAATTAACACCCCATATGTTTCCACAGTCCATGGTCTGCCTGAAATTAATAAAAGCTTTTCTGTGTGCTTGCACCAATTTATGTGAATCAGTCATGAGTGGGACGCTAAATATGAACAGGTTTTATCAGCCTACCACACTAGCTCCAACTTTCCAAATCCTAGTAACTATATATCTGTGTATGTCTGTAAAAGAGTTCATAGAAGTATAGAGCAGAAGGCTGTGAAAAAAATATATAATGATTATCCACTGAATATATAACTTTTGTTGATCGTATGAGGAAAGGAGGTTCTGGAATCCATGAATAAAGATGGCTGAAAAGAACACAGCAAAAACCCCTGGTTTTTCCGCACAGCGAAAAAAATTAGTGAAACATAAACGGCAGATATTCATAAGCACTTATCCATTTAGAAGTGCTAGCCAACAAGATATGGAGCAGCACTATGTAGATAGTGCCACAAAATATTTCCTTGGAATGCCTTGGCGCTATCTAAATAGTCCACAAAAAAACAACCCAGGATTGCACGTCATCTTCAAAAATATGCGCTAACCAATAAATATTGAATACAATATACAGTCATAAGAATAACAATAATATGGAGGAAAAAAAGACCTCAGTAAAATCAAGAGCTCACTACTGCTGCCCACCTCCCCCCCCCCCAAATGGAATCAGTGGCAGTTGGGGTGCAGCACAGCTGCTGCTGCTGCCCACCTGGGCCAGCTGCCCTAGGCGGATGCCTAGCTCACCTAGTGGACGGGCCAGCCCTACTTATACATCATCTAAAAAATGCTCTCTAACCTTAACATCAGTCACAACAGACAGCCTTCAGATTTACTGTAAGTACTAGTATATCTGGATAGCAGACTTATCACAACCAGTGATAATTCAGGACTATTCCCTTCTTAGTTCTCATCTCTTTGGTCTACTTGGAGAAAATATTTTTTTACTCTATGTGAAATCAAGCTATGGAATTCATTGCCAGAGGATGTAGAAAAAGCTTTTAGTGTAGCTGGGTTTAAAATAGGTTTGGAAAAGTTCCTCAAGGAAAAGTCCATTAATCATTATTAAAGTGGACTTGGGAGATCCACTTCTTACCCCTGCGTTAAGCAGTATGGAATCAGTCTACCTTTTGGAAACTTGACAGGTACTTGTAAACTGGATTGGCCACTGTTGGAGACAGGATACCAGGGCTTGATGGACCTTTGGTCTGACCCAGCATGGCATATTTTATGATCTTGACTTCAAAGTCTGTGGAAGTGGAATGGACCATTACTGGTACTGTTAATTGTATGAGTCCTTTTACTAAAGTATGGTATTTGTTTGCCCCAATGCATATTTTGAATCAAAATCCATGTGTAATAGATGCCACCGCACCATGGTAATTGTCAGATGCATGGCTAGCATATGCCCAACAGTTACCACATTGTCAAGCTCCTTAGCATGCATTTTGGATGCTCCTATAGCCACTTACTGAGGTGGCAATAAATGTACTCCCGCTAACTGCAACATACAGTAGCAATTAGCCAACTGTTCGGATACTCACACTAAGCACAATGTACAATCAATGTCCACTCTCCACTCCATCCCTTTCCAGACCCTACCCCATTGCATGATGCACAGTTAATATACATTTCCGCACATGGTAATTTATTAACATTTCTTATATATCGCACTATTTGCCATCAGCACGGTTTACATGGAACAGAAACATCCGACAACTTTCATATGTCCGGTCATTACATTTAACAGGAAGTGGAACTTGGAGAAACAGGGTAAACTATATACACAGGTGGTTCAATGATAAAGGAAACTGCTTGGTGTTTTACATTGTGGGGGACACCTGTTGCGAGGGCTTGCCTGTTTGACTACTACTATTGTTGTGGTGCTCACTATTCGAGTGGGGATTATGTTCGTAGCTGTTAGTGAGATATTTGATGAAGAGGAAGTGTTTAAGGGCCTTTCTGAACTGGCTCAAGTTGGGGATTGCTCTGATATGTGCTGGTAAGGTGTTCCATAGACTTGGGGCGCAGAGTCGGAAGGCTCTGTTAGCTGTTGTTTTGGTGCATCTTGTGGTTTCTTTTGGGATAACTAGCATGTTCAACTCTGCGGTTCTTCGTGGTCTGTTAGGTGCAAGTGGTTGGATGAGGTCAGAAAGAGAGGAGGAGGTGAGCCCCTTGCCAGCTTTGAAAGTCAGCAGTAAGGTCTTAAAACTGATCCTTGCTTGAATGGGGAGCCAGTGTAACTGTTTCAGGAGGGGTGTCACGTGGTCTCTCCAGGATGCCCCAAAGAGTACCCATGCTGCACTGTTCATAGCAGTCTTGCCTGTGTGGTAAAAATTACTGCAGGCCCATGGTAGTGGTTAATGCACACTCCAACACACATGAACCACATAATGCACTTTAGTAAAAGAGCACCTTAGTTTGTCTATACAGTGTACATTCTGATTTGTGTGTTAATGATCTGTGTGTAGATATCATAGCCCAGATTTAGACATATGAAACATACGCAATTGCCAAGAGTGCCTGATTTTGAAGGCGCTAACTACCAAAGCTAAAGAAAGTCTTGATCCCCTTTACTTTAAGGACATGCACTTCAAAGAGGTGCCACTGTGACATTCTAACTACCTTCACCTCCACTCTTTCCAGTCCTGCCTATGGGCACCAGAATTTTACACCTAGCCTTGTCGACATCTGAATAGTGAATAAAGAGAGTAGAAAAGGGTAAATGATTGGATGTAAGTATGGTGAACAGGAACAGAGCCCCAGATGCCTGCAGTAGATGGACCACAGTCACCACAGGTCAGACTTCGTATCAGCAACGTGATTATATTTTACAGGGATTTTGTAAGGTCATGCATTTGGGCTGCAGCAATCCAAGGGAGCAATACAGTATAGGAGGTGAAGTACTTTTGTCCACTAAAGAAGAGCGGGACCTAGGTGTGGTTGTGTCTGATGATCTTAAAGTAGCTAAACAGGTAGAAAAGGCGACGGCAAAAGCTAGAAGGATGCTTGGGTGCATACGGAGAGGAATGGCTAGCAGAAAAAAGGAGGTGATAATGCCTCTGTATAAGTCTTTGGTGTGACCTCATTTGGAGTATAGTGTGCAATTCTGGAGACCGCACCTTCAAAGGGATGTGAACAGGATGGAGTCGGTGCAGAGGGTGGCTACTACAATGATTAGTGGTCTTCATTATAAAGCATATGAGGACAGACTGAAGGATCTTAATATGTACACCTTAGAGGAAAGGCGGGATAGAGGTGATATGATTGAGATGTTTAAATACCTCCGTGGCATAAATGTTCAGGGAGAGAGCCTCTTTCAATTGAAAGCAAGTTCTGCTACGAGGGGACATGGGATGAGGGTGAAGGGAGATAGATTCAGGAGTGATATGCGGAAATATTTCTTTACGGAAAGAGTAGTGGATCCATGGAATAGTCTCCCAGTGGAGGTGGTAGATATGAGGACAGTAACTGAATTCAAAAAAGCATGGGACCAACACAGAGGATCTCTGAAGGTAAAAAGTGGACTGTTGTAGTTGTTGATATGGAAGGACAGACTAGATAGGCCATGTGGTCTTTTTCTGTCATCATGTTTCTATCTCCTGAAGAATGATACTGCATTAAAGGGCTGCAATTATATTTGGTCCCAACAAAAACCATTTCATGTGATCTTACTAAGTTTCTGGAACGGATTCTTGTACTAATGCTTGGTCTTTCTAATATTATAATTTGTGGAGATTTAAATATTCATTTTGATGAAATTGTAAGGCCAAAATATGCAGAGGATTTCTTAAATGGTTTGAATATTGCAAATCTTCATCAGATTATTAACTTTGCCTCGCACTTAGGAGGTCAAACACTGAACCTACTTTTTTTTGTTTTAATGTCACTAGAGTTAATGTGCCATGGCCTGACCATTTTTTTAATCAATTTTGATTTATCCTTTTATCAGAAAAGGCTTTGTACAGAGAATGTAAAATCAGCTCTGGTGACGCAATCTTCATTTGACTTGAAGGGTTTCAAACAGAATTGGCCCAATGCAGAGGGTGCTGCATCTGATAAGATGGAAACTAGCTTACCTAATTAAGGGGGATTTCTCCTAAAGGGCACTAGCTGTCAGGACATGCTCTGGCATGCGCTGAGGGCGCGCTGGAACACACGTTGACAACTAACGCAGGGCCTTCACATTTAGTCTGGGCTGATTTCTGCACTAACTTAAATCGTGCTTTGGGGTGGTAAGGGAGTGGAATGGGGTGAGAGTAAGCGTGGTGAGCATGGCACGGTTAGCATGGGGGTAAGAACCATATACTGTCACCTTTGCAATTAGCATGGGTTTACCTAACACCATCTCAATAGATGGAGTTCAGTTCACCTCTGCTTAACCATTCATGTGTCTGGTTTTGATCGACAAATGTTTGCTGGAGCAACACTTTACAGCATGTTTACTAAAGGTTAATGTAGATTAACACACGTAAAGTGCTTCCACTGCCCATTCATTTCTATAGGCCATTGCAACACTTGATATGCATTAACTTTACTTAACCCACGTTAACCTTTAGTAAACATATCCCTTTATATTTCCCACTGTATTTCTGTATTTGACACTTGCTTTAACTTGTTTGCTGGTCTAATTCTTTGAAGAGTTCTTTTCTCTTGTTTTGCAAATTATCTTGCTTCCTTCCCTGTGTGTATTTGTGGATTTTCACCCATCCCTTCTACTCTTCGGAATGCTTGTCCGAGTTTAATAATGGAGACAGATTCTGGACATTCTTTTTCATATTTCAGCATTTTTTGCATATTTGGATCTGATGATGCTATTAAGTAGGCCTGAAGGCCTATGATAGTAGCTCTGTATGTATAATTAATTTCTATGAGGCCCAATCCTCCTTCAGTTCTAGGCATGTGCAGTCTTAATAAGAACCAGTATAAGCCAAATTACCTCATAGGCATGGAATTTCTTGTTTGTTCATCCAGTTTTTCAAGATTTTTAAGAGGGCAATCTATAATCCCAAAGTTGTATGAGATCTCGTTTCTCTATTCATAGGTATTTATATAGGCCTTGATGTCACAGTACTCAATCGGGGAGATGTTTTCAGTTTTGCTCAGTTTTCCTCTAAGGAAGATTGACAGCATATTTGTCAAGGCCCAAAGTCATCTTGATGTCATCTGAGAAGTTCTTTCTTGCACTCACTTGTTCCACTAGTTATTGGTCACTGGAACTGCAGAGCTTCAAGTCATCTATAAACACAGGGCCTCAGAGTGTTATGTTGTCTTCTTTAGGATTAATGCTAAATCCATATCCCAAAAAGTTAATGAGAGTACTCAGTAATTTAAGCCCAAACAAAAGAGAAGTGGTGGCAGGGAGTCTCCCTGAAATATTCCTCTCTTGATCTTGATGTTAGGAATGATGAACTGTCCATCTTCATACTTCAGATGAATATGTGATTTGCCATATATTCATGGTGAACTTAATGTACTCAATGAAGTAAGGATTTATTATATGCATTTCAAGGAAGTTTATTATCTAAAAGTATGTGATGCTATCAAAAGCTTTCCTATAGTCTATCCATGCTATACTGAGATTTCTGCTTTTCATAGTGCTGACCATGTCGTCTTTATTCGACATTAACTGGTCTTTGGTTCCATATGCTCCCCTTTTATTGCCCCTCTGCCATGATGTTATCAGAATCAAAATGATAGTATATTCTGTCTGCATTTATTATGGTGAACATATTATAGATTGTAGGTAGACAAGGTATTGGTCTATAATTTTTTGGAACATTATTTGGAGCTACCTTTGGAAGGAGAGGTGTTCTTCCTGTTATAAGCCATGGTGGTGTTATGTCTGGTTGATTGACCAATTGAGTTTTGCAGTCTACCAGGTGAAATGATATTAACTGTTTCAGCCAAAAGTTGATTACGCTATATGGGCCAAGGCTCTTCCAGTGTGAGGATCTTTTTAATGTGCTTTCCAGGTTTTTTGTTATTTAAGGCCATTCCAGGTTTGATGTTTCTCTTTTCTAAATTCTCCCATATGCAGTGTACCAAATCTGCATCTCAATTATGCTCTACAGAGTCCCCTTATAGTTTTCTCTAGAAGGTTTGTGTTTCAAATTTGGTTGGTGGTGATTTTTCCATACTAATGCTCTTTCCCAATTCCCTGTATCTTTATATCTTTATCTTTATTTGCAGATTTTGATGAACCGCCCAGGCCGAAGCATCAGGGCGGTGTACAATACAACAACAGGCTACTGGAAACAAAGTCAGAAAAAAACGCCAAAAACCGATAGGAAAGGAAGGGACAGGTTAAAGATAGAAAGGGGGAAGAGCCCAATAGGGGCAAGAGGGACAGTAGGGCGGGAAGGGGAGAAAAATAAGGGGAAAGGGAGCGGACTATCAAGGGGATAATCGTGGGGGGTGGGGGGCATGGCCAGGGGACAAGGCACCATCATCAGGGGGGGAGAGGTCGAAGGCTTGGCAGAAGAGATGTGTCTTGAGGAGATTCTTAAAGCGGGGGTAGGAGAGTTCTAGACGAAGGAATAAAGGGAGTGAGTTCCAAAGAGCAGGGCCCAAGAAAAAGAAGGCGGAGTGGCGGGTCAGTTCTAAGTGGGCCTGGGAGGGGGAAGGAAGAAAGAGGCGGTTACCGAAGGCAGATCGGAGAAGACGTGGGGAGGACTGGAGACGAAGAACGTCCGACAAGTATTGGGGGGTGCTGGAATGGAGAACCTTGTGTGTGAGGATAAGAACCTTAAAGATGAAACGGAATTTGACCAGGAGCCAGTGCAAGGCAAGGAGGCAGGGAGACATATGGGAACGGGCCGGGGAGCCGGTGATGAGGCGGGCGGCGGCGTTCTGTACTACTTGAAGGCGGCGAAGCTGGGAAGAAGGGAGACCTGCATAGATGACATTACAATAGTCCAACCGGGTCATAACTAGGGACAAAACGAGGGTAACAACTGAGGGAGGGGGAAGTGACGATTGAACAGCCCGAATCCTGCGTAAGTGGAAAAAAGAAGTACGTATGACAGAAGAGATATGTTGATGAAAAGAGAGGGACGAATCCAAGGTAATGCCCAAATAACGAAGGGTCGGGACCAGAGGGATGGAACGGGAAGACATAACAGGCAACAAGCTAGGAGAGGAGAGTCCAAAAGAAAACCAAATCGTAGAATTCTTTTGAGTTCTTTCTAAATAATTTATTTTGATATCCCTGTAGTATAATGTTAATTTATTATTATTCAATAGTTCAATGTTCACTGTATCATAATTTATCTTTATCTTTATTCCACACTTTATATACCGCCCTTGTCGAAACATGAGAGCGGTTTACAAAAAAATATGCTAACGCTATAGAAAAGGAAAAGAACTCCATTGTATGATAGGAAAGGAAAGAATATCCAATAGGTCATTAGAGATAGTCTGAAAACAGCCAATTAAGCGGGACTAGGGGAGGGGAGGTCAAAAGCCTGTTGGAATAAATGTGTCATTAATGATGTTTTGAATTGTTGGTATGAGGATTCCAGCCGGAGGGAAGATGGTAAGGCATTCCAGAATGAAGGTCCAAGAAAAAAGAAGGCAGCATGAAGTGTCTGTTCAAGGTGAGCTTGAGATGGAGATGGTAAAGACAGTCGGTTCGCGTGTAGTGAACGTAGGTGTTGGTAGGGAGTGTAGAGAGAAATAAGATTAGCTAAATAAAGTGGGTTTGATGTATAAATGACCTTATGAGTTAAAATGAGGAACTCATACTTGAATCTGAAGTGAAGTGGCAACCAATGAAGATGCAACAGAAGACGTGTTACATGGTCCGATTTTCGAGCATTTGAACTAGTCAAGCAGCAGTGTTCTGGATTAATTGAAGACATTGGAGTTGGTAGGATGTAAATTGGCAAGGACAACGTTACAGTAGTCTAATCTGGACATAACAAGACACCTTCGGATTGCATCGGAGAGCTGAATTTACCTGGAGAGGGGTCAGAGCACGTTTTTGCCCCTCCTGCAGCTCCTCCAGCCCAATCGGAGGCCTCACAGCACGCTTAAAAGGAACTGCACGCTGCCGGGAGTCCCCCTCTGCCACCAGACACCTTTGGATCGCATCGGAGAGCTGAATTTACCTGGAGAGGGGTCAGAGCACGTTTTTGCCCCTCCTGCAGCCCCTCCAGCCCAATCGGAGGCCTCACAGCACGCTTAAAAGGAACTGCACGCTGCCGGGAGTCCCCCTCTGCCACCAGACACCTTTGGATCGCATCGGAGAGCTGAATTTACCTGGAGAGAGGTCAGAGCACGTTTTTGCCCCTCCTGTAGCCCCTCCAGCCCAATCGGAGGCCTCACAGCACTCTTAAAAGGAACTGCATGCTGCCGGGAATCCCTCTCTGCTACAAGACACCTTCGGATCGCATCGGAGAGCTGAATTTACCTGGAGAGAGGTCAGAGCACGTTTTTGCCCCTCCTGCAGCCCCTCAAGCCCAATCGGAGGTCTCACAGCACTCTTAAAAGGAACTGCACGCCAAAGGCATGCAGCGCCTGGCGTGCCCGCGCCTGAGGGCCTCGCCAGAGGGCCCTTTGGCGTGGCCCTTAGGCGGGGACCGAAAGGAAAAGCTCTGAGGCTGAAACCTGTGAGTTCCATTATATGTGATTAATATAGCTCTACAGTTTTATAGTCTAAAATATTGTCAATACCCTGCACTACTGGCTAATTCATTGATGCTTATAATTCTGCTACCTTATATTCTAAGTACCTGCAACGTCCTATTTTTTAGTTAACTCTCTAGATAGCAGTCTCGCTTCACACTAAATACTACACTTGACAGTTGTTACATTATATGTGAATGTTTGAAACTGTATCCAGTTACAAATGCACAGCTTGTAATTGTATCTACCTGTAATTGCTCGATCTCACTCAAACAGATTGTAAGCAACCTCCTGCAACAACTTAACGACTTTGTAGCCACAAATATTAGTATCAGCAGAATCGGCCAACACCGATAGGCCCACGCTGCCAAATCTAAATCTATTATCAAAATCCCCTATAAACTCAAGAGGGAATCATTAATATAAAGAAAATCACTCACATAAGCATAATAAGATATGAAAATGTCCCCTTCAACCACCCCCTGCTTTAGAATGTTATTCATCTGCACAATAATGCTAATATTAATTGATCTAACCCACAGTCTAAATAACAAAAATCACAAACCAATTCCAATAATACAAACAGTGAGATCTGATCCCCCTCCCAGACCACTTAACATAAGTTACAGTAGAAAAGCAAATCATTACAGATTAATACATATAAAGCCTTCCTTACTACCTCAATCCAATACTCTACACAACACAACAAACCTAAATTCCCTAACTTGTATTCTAATAAACGCAAGATCAATGAAAAACAAACTCCCCATATTTACAGACATACTAAACGACCTAAAACCAGACATTCTATGTGTAACAGAAACCTGGCTAGCAGACACTGACCTTGTTTACTTGAACCAATTAAAAAACAAAAATTACGATATCTTTCACGCCCACAGACACCAGAAAAGAGGAGTACTCATTATGACAAATAAAATACTAAATGCAAAACCACAATCACCTGCCTTCCCTAACAACATAGACACCCTCATCATAAAAATTGATCATCTTAGATTATGCCTAATATACAGACCCCCCAACCAAAAATCTGAAAACATGGATGATCTAATTGAATTCCTAAGCTCATCCACTGAACTTAACCCAATAATAATTCTTGGTGACTTCAACCTTCCTTCCCTACCCTCCACACACTCCGCTCTCTTCCTAGAAACAATCCTTGATATGGATTTCCATCAAATCATCAAATCATCAACACAAAAACACACAACAAAGGAGGAACACTTGACCTTGTCTTCCTCCCTGAAGTGCTCCACAAACTCTATAATGCAGCATCTTTGGAGTGCTCACCAGTCCCCTGGTCTGACCACCACCTTATAAAACTTTGCCTTAGCTATCTCAAACCCAATAACAAGTACAAACCACTACAGACCCCAACTACAAAATTTAATGAAGAAGAATTTCTTGACCTAACTATCCCACATCTCTCTCCTTCACCTAATGACCTTGATGAAGCGGTAGAAAACTGGCATAGAACTATCAGTAATGCAGCCACATATAACCTTACTTCAAAACAATTATTCAACAAGAACAAGCGTCTTAGAAATGGTAATGCTCCATGGTTTAGCAATGCCTTAAAACTAATGAAAAGAAAGCTGAGGAAATTGGAATTAAGCTGGCATATGAGGCCTATAATGACTACCTAAAAAAATATAAAGATGCAACAGATAAAGCAAAGAAAAACTACCACGCAGTTATTTTAACTAATTCACTTAATAGACCAAGGGAACTATTTAACATTGTTCAAGACCTAACGAATAGCACATACAACTCTTCTAATGACATTACAGACATATCTGCCCAGTCTTTAGCTAATCACTATATAAACAAATCAAAACAGCAATCTTTCTCACCAAAGCCAACAATTAAGCCATGCCATGAGCATACATATGATCAATCAAATGATTGGTCAGTTTTCCACCCTTTGACCAAAGATGCGCTCAAGAATATTATATCAAACCTTAACACCACAACCTCTTACCTAGACCCATGCCCAGTAACCTGGATAAAGAAAACCCTTTCTATCTTTTCCTCCTTCATTCTTCCCATTGTCAATCTCTCACTACAACAAGGGTATTTACCACCTACGCTAAAACATGCACAAATGCGCCCTATACTTAAAAATGGCACCCTAGACAAAACATCACCGAACTCCTATAGGCCTATATCAAGCATACCCTTCATGGCCAAAATAATAGAAAAGGTTGTCCAAACTCAAACCCAGGAATACATGGATAATTCAGCCCCCCTAGATGAACAACAATATGGATTCGCCCTTGCCATGGAGTCGAAACGCTCCTAGCGGTTCTTCTTGACACTCTTATGAGAGGAATCGATAACTCTAAACAAGCATTCATCCTCCTATTCATAGACATCTCCGCTGCATTCGATAGTGTACATCACACCCTAATGCTCAATAGACTCAGTCAAATAGGAATTAAATGTACTGCACACAAATGGTTTGCATCATACCTAACCAATAGAACACAAACTGTAAGAATCAGCACCCAAACATCAAACACATTCAACCAGGAAATTGGTCTCCCACAAGGATCAGCCCTCTCAGCCCTCCTTTTTAATATATATATTCAACCAGTTTGTAATATCTTTAAAAAATTCAATGTCCACTTTCATCTATATGCGGATGACATAATGATGTACATTCCATTCACGATCCCTAGCCTACCAATACAACTGTTAAATGAATGCTTCAATGAAATAACAACATGGCTAAAAGACTACAACCTCCATATAAACCACTCAAAAACTGACATATTAATTGTAACGAAAGACCAATCATACATCCCCCCATCACACATCGCACTTCAAAACCAAGACATTAAAGTAAAAACTGAAGTGAAATATCTAAGCATCATCCTTGATATGCATCTCAGTTTGGACTCACATATTAGAAACACAACAAAAAAAATCTTTTTCAAGCTCAGAATACTAAAGCAACTCCGCCCACTTGTCTATATACAAGACTTTTTGAGCATAATTCAGGCAATCATCACACCTCATTTTGACTATGCCAATTTAATTCTTCTAGGCACATCAAAACAAAACATTAAGAGACTCCAACTAGCACAAAATGCAGCAGCTAGAATCATAATGAAGTCTCAAATATTCGAACACATAACACCTATACTAGCTAACTTACACTGGCTACCAATACAAAGCAGGATAAACTATAAGACTATTATAACGAGAAGGCCACGGGGCCATGTACCTGCTGGCCACATTTAACAGGGTGGGCGGCATGGTGCGTGGCCCCGGCCTCGGAAAAAGGAGGTGGGAGCCTGAGCAGTGCGGGAGGCATTTTTCAAATCCATTGGCTCCCGCGGGGGTGTGAGGAGCGCGGGAGCCAATGGGTGGGGGTCAGGATGGTGGGAGGGCCTGAGTGAGGGGAGCGTGCCGGCGAGGCGTCAGTCCGTGTATGAGGGGGAAGAGGACTGGCGTCTTTTGCGGAGCTCCGTTTTTTATCCTCTTCATCTTCGGTGGTGAGGGAGGAAGTTTGACGGCGGCGGTTTGTTCAGCGGTCTTTCCTGCTGCTTTCGGGAGGAGTGGCTGCCGGATCGAGTGCCACACGTGGAGGGATGCAGCTGCGGGGACCAGGCGAGTGGGCAGCGACGGGTAGGGCTGGCTGGGGAATTAGTCTCCAGAGCAGGTGGTGAGGTTCTGCTGGCGGTGCTGGGGCGGTTTAAAAAAAAAAAAAAAAAGAGCAGAAAAAAACCCGAAATTAAAATAGAATAAAGGTAACAGGAAACAGAGGGCTTGGAGTGAGAGACTGGGTTTGTCTTTCTGGGGGTGTAGGGCTTGTCAGCACAGGAGGGCCGGGGAGCCTGGGGGGGGTAGGGGGCCAGGCGGACAGGCTGCTGCTGCAAAGGAAGGCAATCTTGGGGGGGGAGTTGGGGCAAGGGGGGGAAAATGGGGGCTCAGGGTGGGGGTTGGGCAGAGCGAGGAGGCTCAGGAGGGGGGGCAAAGTCTGTGCGGGTCCTGTCAAGGGGCAGGGGGGGTGCTTGGGGGGCTCAGGGGAGCATTGGCGGGGAGGGGAGCAGGGATCCTCCAGGGCCGAGCGGCTGGGGGCCTGGCAGCCGCCATGGGCCATGGTAGGTTCCCCCTCTGTGTTTGCCTCTTTGTCTTTGCAGGTTCTGGCTGGAGGGACGCGGAGGTCAGAGCGGCTTGGAGGCGAGGCGGCGCGTGGTGACAGGATGGACACAGAGGCAGCGAGAAGTGTTCAGGCTGCAGAGTGGAGAGAGGAGCGGGAAGAGGTGCTTCAGGTGGACGGCAGGCTGCCGGCTCTGGAGGGCCCTGCAGGGGTGTTGCAGCTCAGGACTCCGCCAGCTGGTGAGTTGCAAGGGGACCACGGGGCGGGGTGATGGGGGAAACCCTGGGAGGGGTGGGGGCAAATCACGGAAGAAGTGTCAGCACTCACGTCAGCGGCGTCGTAGGTCAGGGTCCTCTACGGCGTCATCCAAGGAGGTTTTGTCATCTTCTTCGAGGTCGGGGGCAAGGGAGCGAGCAGCCGGTGGTGGGTGTGGGGCGGCAGCCGTGTCGAGCAGAGCGGGTGCGACGCTGGCGTCCTTTTCGGAGATATGGGAAGGGGTGCCGCGGAAACTGCGTCGGCAGATTCAGAAGAGGTGATATATAGATAATTTTAGGCTGCTGGAGGGTAGGAAGCGGTCGGGTGATGGTACACAAAAAAGGAGGGAGGATGCGAAGGCGGGGAGGGTCTGGAAGGCGTCGCGCAACATCATTAATTGGACGAGAGCCTTATTGCGGCTGGCTAGTGTGTGGGGACATCGTTACCAGGGGCAATATGGGATGTTGCTAGTTTACACGGACTCGATTTTGGAGGCGGCGCAGACTCATGATGGTTGGGCGTGGCTCAACTATGATGAGATGTTTCGGGACAAAAGGGAGGAGAATAGGTTGTTGTCTTGGGGAACGCAGGACATCAACTTATGGTTGACACAGATGTCAGGCAGAGTGGGGGCAGGGGTGGGGGTGGATGAAAGGGGTTGGTGGGTCGATAGCGGGCACGGAGAACATGCGGCGGAGGAGCCGGGGATGTTTGTTGGCGGTTTAATAAGTCCTCATGCCCCTTTCCCGAGTGTAAGTTCCGACATAGTTGTCGGTCTGTGGTGGGGGGCATTCGGCAATTAAATGTGTCAGAAAAGGGTCCGCAGTTGTCCCCTTGCCTGCTCCCAAGCAGTAGGGACTTGATGGACCTGGCGCCGACGCCAATTCGGTTCGAGGCGCTTAGACCTTGGCTGAGGCGCTATAAGAGGCATGGGGATGTGGGGGTCCTAGAGAAGGGTTTTAGGTATGGGTTTCCCATACCGGTGGTGGGTAAGGGGTGTACGGAGAGGGTGCATAACTCCCCCTCAGTGAGGCATTTTGTTCACATTGTTAGGGAGAAGATAGAATCTGTGATGGAATTGGGCGGGGTGGCCGGGGCCTTTGCAGAACGTCCGTTCGCACACTTTGTGGTTTCCCCATTGGGCATTTTTCTGAAGAAGGAACCCGGGAAGTTCCGGTTGATTCACAACTTGTCCTTCCTGGTAGGAGCATCGGTCAATGACCACATCCCAAGGGATTTGTGTGCGGTGCGTTACACGTCCTTCGATGAAGCGGTTGAGTTAGTGCTGGGATGTGGGACGGGGTGTTTGATGGCAAAGGTGGATATCGAATCAGCGTTTCGCTTATTGCCAGTGCACCCCGCTTCATTTAATTTACTGGGTTTTAGTTTCGAAGGACATTATTATTTTGATAAGTGCATGCCAATGGGTTGCTCGGTATCCTGTTCCTATTTCGAGAAGTTCAATGTGCTCATGCACTGGGCTCTGGAGGAGACGGTGGTATGTGCGAATGTGGTCCATTATCTGGACAATTTTTTATTCGTCGGCAGGGCCCAGTCGGAGCGATGTCAGGAGCTGTTAGATGGCTTTGTGAGTTTGGCACTGGATTGGGGTGTCCCATTGGTGGTGGTTAAGACGGAGGGTCCGGCGACGTGCCTCACAGTTTTGGGGGTGGAGTGGGATTCGGTGGACATGGTGGCGCGCTTGCCATTGGAGAAAGTGGCACGGTTACGGGTTCTGGTGGCGAATGTGATGGGGTCGGCTAAAGTAACGCTGAGGGAGATGTAGGCTCTGATAGGCTCATTGAATTTTGCTTGTCGGGTCATTCCGATGGGGCGGGTGTTCCTGTGCAGGTTCTCGGCGGCTACATCGGGTGTACTTAAGCAGCATCACTGCATCAGGGTTTCAAGGAGTATGTGGGTGGACCTGGGGGTTTGGGATGAGTTCCTGGAAAGCTTTAATGGCATGGCGGTTCTGATGGAAAAGGAAATGTCTACCTTCGATCTGCAGCTCTTTACTGACGCGGCAGGCGGTTTGGGATTGGGTGTATATTTCGGGGGCTTTTGGTGTGTGGAGGCCTGGCCGCTAGCGTGGCATGAGGTGGGCCTAACCGATAGTGTAACCTTTTTAGAATTATTCCTGGTATTGGTGGTTTTGGAGCTGTGGCCGGACAGACTGCGCAATCGCTGGGTGCTGTGGTGGTGCAACAATGAGGCGGCGGTTAGCGTAATTAATCGTTATACCCCGCATTGCCTGTGAGTGGTGGCTCGAATGAGGGAGGTAGTGCTGGCATGTTTGAGGTTGAATGTGTTGGTCGTGTACCGGGGTGTGCTAACCAGGTTGCTGATGCTCTTTCCCGTTTCAAGCGGGACCTGTTCCGGAGATTAGCACCAGAGGCGGGCGCAGTTGGAATGCAGGTCCCGGAGTACTTATGGCTGCTTGGCCTGAAGGCACGCTGAACCTATTGCGGAGTTCCATTTCACCAGCGACTTGGCAGGCTTATTGCAGAGGCCGCGACAGTGTTGTGGATTTTTAGTGGCCCGGGGCTGGCGGCAGGGTACTGTTTCGGACCACCTCATTGGCCTGTACATCACGGCAGTGAAGGCTGCGGGAGCAGCGAGATCGATGGTGCGGGCGCACCTAGCAGGGTTTGCCTTTTTCTCCAGGGCAGTGGGGTGGGAAGCGTCCAGCTGGGGGTCCTGTTGTGCCGGTTGATGCTGGGTTGGGAGCGGGATAACCCCCAGCAGGCTGATAGGCGGAGGCCAATCACGCATGATCTGCTCGGGAAGCTGTGCGCCGCGTTGCCTTTGGTGGCTGCGTCGGTTTAAGGCAGTGTATTGCGTGGCCTTTTCTCAGGGCTTTCCGGTTGGGGGAATTGGTGGCGGTGTCCAGCTCTGCAGCAGGAGGAGGGGCTTTGCGGGTTCATCATGTGCAGGTGTCCAAGGAGAAGTTGGGCATCCGTTTAGCGAGGTCCAAGATTGATCAGAGGGGTAGAGGCACGTGGGTGCTCTTGAGAGCCCTTGGGGGTTCCCCGACTTGTTCGGTGGGTGCTATGGAGGCCTACCTACGGGTGAGGCTGTGGGGGGGGGCAGATTGCTCTTCCTACACAAGGATTCACGCTGTCTGATGCGGTTTCAGTTCTCGGCAGTCCTGCGGATGACACTGTGCCAGTTGGGTTTAGAGCCGGACGACTTCGCGCCTCAATCGTTTCGGATTGGCACAGCCACTTGTGCCGAGGAGGCGGGCTTCAATGAGCAGGAGATTCAGCGGATAGGCAGATGGTGCTCTAATGCATTCCGGGGGTATGTGCATTTATGAAGGGGTGTGTGGGGGAATCGTGTTTAACTGTACATTTTCTTGTAGATGGGGCCGGATGGCGTGTTGCTGCTGGATGATCGGCCATTTGTTGTGTGCTGGGCGGGTCAGCGAGCAGCGGCGAGGCCTCTTGGGGCGAATATCGGATTGAACGCACTGAGGTGACCATCTCATGGTAGGGTAAACGCGGTCTTCGCTGGATGCAGCTCTTGCCTTTGCTTCGGCACCATCAGCGGGTAAGGTGATCCCCGGCATTGCTGTTGCTACATCTCGGAGGCAATGACTTGGGGGCTTGGAGCGTTAAAAAGCTGATTAGAGCGGTGGAGAGAGATCTGGATGGAGTGCTGTTAATGTTTAACGATGTTGTTTTGTTATGGTCAGATATAATTCCGAGGCCTGCTTGCGGGGGCCACCAGCGGTGGTCTTGGGGGTTGATTAAAATTAATCGGCAAATTGGCCGATGGCTGTGTGAAAAGGGGGATGGCAGATTTTGCATCCTTGGGTCGAGGTGGCTTGTGCTGGCTTATATCGGCCAGATGGAGTACATTTATCCCTGGTCAGGGTGGATTTGCTCCCGAATGATTGGCAAGAGGCTTTGGAGTATGTTTTACAGGGCGGGGTGGCTGGTCGCAGCTTTGCTTATTGGGGGGGGGGACTCAGAGATGGGTGTCCCTGAGCCTGTGGCGGGATCCCGGAGGTGTCCGGGGTCTTGGTGATACGCAGGGCGGGGGTGGGGTACCCCTGACCCGGAGAACCCCTCGGGGCTTTTGCTAATAATATGGCGGAGCCGGATGAGGGGGGGGATGGAATTGCTGGTGGACGGTTCCTGGCGGAAGCGGGAGGGAACTCACTTTGCTACTCACACGACTGGTGAGGGTTCGTCCCGCTGCCGGAACCTGAATGACGAAGGTTTGATTGTTGGTAGTTTGTTTTGATAATGTTTATGGTTAATAAAGCTGCGACCAGTTGAATGCCATATAAGTGTTGCGTTGTGGTTATTTTGGAGAGTGGGGGGGGGAAGGGGTCTTGGCTGGGGCGGGAGCACCACGTCCGCCTTACCCGGTTACGAGAAGGCCGCGGGGCCACGTACCTGCTGGCCGCATTTAACAGGGTGGGCAGCGTGGTGCATGGCCCCGGCAAAAGGAAGTGGGAGCCTGAGCAGCGCGGGAGGCATTTTTCAAATCCATTGGCTCCCGCGGGGTGTGAGGAGCGTGGGAGCCAATGGGTGGGGGTCAGGATGGTGGGAGGGCCTGAGTGAGGGGAGCGTGCCGGCGAGGCATCAGTCCGTGTATGGGGGGGAAGAGGACTGGCGTCCCACCCTCCCATCCCATCCCTATAGTAGGCGGATTTGGGGGAAAGGGGGGTTGCAGCTGGAGGGGGGGTGGGATCCCGGAGGTGTCCGGGGTCCGGAGTCTTGGCAATATGCAGGGCGGGGGTGGGGTACCCTCGACCCGGAGAACCCCTCGGGGCTTTTGCTAATAATATGGCGGGATGAGGGGGGGATGGAATTGCCGGTGGACGGTTCCTGGCAGAAGCAGGTGGGAACTCACTTTGCTACTCACACGGCTGGTGAGGGTTCGTCCCGCTGCCGGAACCTGAATGACGAAGGTTTGATTGTTGGTAGTTTGTTTTGATAATGTTTATGGTTAATAAAGCTGCGACCAGTTGAATGCCATATAAGTGTTGCGTTGTGGTTATTTTGGGGAGTGGGGGGGAAAGGGGTCTTGACTGGGGTGGGAGCACCACGTCCGCCTTACCCAGTTACTACCTTCAAGGCATTAAATAACATGGTTCCACCAACACTAAGCAAGTTTATTACTAAAGACACTAATAAAATAGTACACAGGAAAGGCTATACAAACAAAATTATAACCCCGAAAGACTTCACAAAAGCTAAAAAGATAACCAACAAAAAGGCATTCTCCCATGCAGCACCCATCCTATGGAACTCCCTTCCTGAGGAAATCAGAGCAGTAACAGAAATTAAGGATCTCAGAAAGAAACTAAAAACCCACCTTTTCACATCACACTTTGATCCTATGACACACTCTTTCTCCCACAATGAAAACGGATAATCTAACAACAATTCAGATCCCTAACTCTGAAAGACACTAAAACAAATAACAAATGACAAATGACAACGAAGGCCCTACCAAGAAAGACATAAAATAGCTGTAACTTAAACTATCCCAACCCCTTTTATTCCGACATTCTTTACCCGTCTCTGCAATTTCCCATCCTAACTTATCTCAATTAGCCCATCAAACACTAAGCAATTTTACATAGCATAAACCCTATATTCTTTATATAGTTGTTATATAGTTTATTGTTGTTTAGTTTTTTGTTATTGTACTTTGATCTCAGTTTCAACTGTAACTAAATATGTTTTGTTTAAGGTTCAGGCCGATTGTACATAGTTCTCTGATGTTCCATGTAAAAACACAGATCTTTGATCTGTCCCTTAACTTGTTTTTTGTAAACCGCACCTGATCATTGGGAAAGTGCGGTATATAAGCGATTGTTAAATAAATAAATAAAATAAAAATAACCAGGGCCAGTAAGAGAGTAATGAGAGAATCAGAAGGCAAGATGGAACGAACTGCTCTAATCTGACGTAATGCAAGGAAAGAACGGCAAGAAAGATTTGAAATGTGGTTGTGAAAAGAGAGTGAGTCCAAAATTACGCCTAGGTAACGGAAAGAGGACGTGAGGGGGATAGAGGTAGAATTAATTTGAGGCGATATTGTTGGGCAAGAAATGCTCAAAGAAACACACATAGCTGTTGATTTTGCTGGATTCAAATGGAGAAAATTATCAGAGAGCCAAGAGGCAATGTGGGAGAGACAACTGTTTAGCTGCATGAGATCAATTTTGACCGGAGAGGTATGGAAAAGAAGCACAATATCATCGGCATAAATATAAACTGAAACAGGGAATTGTTGGATTAGAAGGGGTAAGGGCGCAAGAAAAATATTGAAGAGCAATGGGGAGAGAACTGAGCCCTGAGGCACACCACAGATTAAGGGAACAGGGGAGGAGGACTGATAATTAACACAGACGGTGAAAGAACGAGTGGTAAGAAAGGAACGAAATCAATTAAGTACTGTACCCCGCAGCCCGATATCATAGAGACAGGAGAGAAGGGTCCGGTGGTCAATTAAATCAAATTCCGCGGAAAGATCTAACGAGACCAAGAGGGTAATATCTCCTCGATCGTGGGCTACATGGATTTCATTCAAGAGAGCTAAGAGAACTGTTTCCATGCTATGCCCGGACCTAAATCCTGCTTGTCATGGGTGGAGGGCATTAGTAGCCTCCACATGAGATGCTAGTTGCAGAAAGACAAAGTGTTCCAAAATTTTGGCTAGGAAAAGGAGGTTGGATACTGGGCGCCAATTGGATAAGACAGAGGAATCAAGTGAGGACTGTTTTAACAAAGGATATACAATAGCTGATTTCCAGGGAAGGGAAGCAGCCTGAGGACAGGCTAGAGTTAAGGATAGTTAGAATGTAGGCTCCAGCAGCCACCCGAAAGGAATAGGATCTAGCTGGCAAGTGGTTTTTCTGGACTTAGGGTTAACAGCAGTTCTGAGGAAGTAGTGGGATGAAACGTATACCAAGTATGGGCTAATGCTCTATTTACCGATGGAGGAGAGAGAGAGGTAGACTCAGAGGGGATTATTTCCTTACAAAAACATGGGGTAACAGGAACTGAAGAAGGGGAACAAGGAGGCAAGAGAGGTAAAGGAGGCAGTGAAAGACGTATATAGTTTTTGGATTTTCTCAGAGAAAAAGTATAATAGGAACACTTAGCCGATTGAACTGATGTACGGTAGTCATAAAACAATTGCTTGAAGCGCGACATTGTAATTAACCACGTTCATTGTAAATAGCTTTGACACTATGAAAAGTGGTATAAAAAAGATGTTAAATAAATAACGCTGTCTCTTTCCTATTCTCTTCCTATCTTTGCAGTTTTCACACTTTTCCTGCTACATTCAATTTTTGTTGGAACATATGAATTTAAGGCCTTTTTTAATGCAGCCTGTTTCAGTTTGATGCTTGGATGTTCCTCGTTACTTTGATGATCTTAATCTTTTTAGGTATCCATCTAGCAGGTGATACCTCCCTATGCAGTGATTTTATTTTTCCTTAGATGCATTTTTCCAAGGTGGTTTGTAAAGACCTTAAGAAACTGGGAGACTGGGCATCAAAATGGCAGATGAAATTTAAAGTGGACAAGTGCAAAGTTATGCACTTAGGGAAGAACAACCCAAACTACAGTTACACAATGCAAGGTTCCACATTAAGAATCACCATCCAGGAAAAGGATCTGGACGTTATTGTGGATAATATGTTGAAAGCCTCTACCCAGTATGCAATGGTGTCCAAGAAAGCAAAAAGAATGCTATGAATCATAAGGAAAGGAACAGAGAATAAAACCAAAGATATTATAATGCCTCTGAATTGCTCCATGTTGCGACCGCATCTCAAATATGGTGTACAATTCTGGTTACCATATCTTAAAAAGTATGTAGCAGAACTGGAAAAGATACAGAGAAGAGTGATCAGAATGATACAGGGGATGGAAGGATACCTCTACGAGGAAAGGCTTAAAAGATTAGGGCTCTTCAACTTGGAAAAGATATGGCTGAGGTGAGATATGATAGAGGTCTACAAAATAAAGTGAAATGGGTAAACATAAATCAGTTATTTACTCTTTCAGAAAGTAGAAAGACTAGGGGACACACAATGAAGCTACAATATCACACATTTAAGAGTAATCAGAGAAAATATTTTTTCATTCAACATGTAATCAAACTTTGGAATTTGTTACCGCACCAGAAACATCTTTAAAAGTCATTTGCAAAATGGCTCCAGGGATGCCTCTGTGATTTGAATGTCTGCATGCACATTTTTAGATGTGAAATTACAATTAAGGCTTTTAAAATGACTCTCTTGTAATATAAAGATAGCAGTATATTATCTCTTCTTTATCTGCAGGAGTCCACTTAGCTCATTGATTTCTATGGTTTCTCTCCAGCTGCAGTGGATCCATGAACAAGTTCAACATGGCCTTAATCTGTGGGAGGGCCATTATGTGCACTATCGTTACCACCATCTCTAGCCCTAGTGCATAAGCTAGGGGTGGGTGCCTGTTTATCCTGGGTGATATGCAACCAGGATGTATTCTTCTTTTTCTTTTCTATCCTACTTCAATTGTTGTGTTGCCTTGCTGAAATTTGTTATCACCATGTGAAGGTACTCAGCAATACTTCAAGAGAAAACCTTATTCTCTCCCCCCAAAGAGGTGCACAACACTTCACCAGCCACTGCTGGTGAATTTTAAGTTGAACTCCTTCTTTGACCCCCGTGTTCCCTCTTTAACTGATTGTTGAGATGACTGCAATGCTCATGTTGGCTCATACCGCAAAAATGTTGTGAAAGATATTGGCTGCCAGTTCTTAAAATATTTAAATATTTGAATACAATCAATAAAATGTTAAACTTAATCCTAACTTCAGTAATGGAGGTCACATGATCATATTTTTTTCTTTCCAAAAATCAACCTTTCCGCAGTATTCTGCAACAAATGTAATCTCTTTAATCCTATCCATGGAATACCATGGTACAATGAATTACAGTAACCTAGCTCACTAAGTACTAAATAATATACTAATCTCATTTTGGTCAAATAGCCATTTAGAAATTGGAGCACGAGCAAGATACAGACAGCAGTCTTCTTTTTCCTATATAGCTCCTTCGCTTTGGAATGGGTTTCCCCTTGACATTAGATGCAAGTCCTATTATCTAAAATTTAAGAAAGCTTTGAAAGCTTGCCTTTAATAATCTCTATTAGGACTTGCCTGGTGGGTTCTGAGTGGTCGAGGCATGGTGGCGTAGGTGAAGGTTGGACTTATGTTGTTTATAATTCCTTGTCAACTCCCTTACTCTTGTTTAAGAATGGGTCAATGTTTGAGGCTAGTTAAGTGCAATTGTATTTTAGGGTTCCTTTTATGTCATGTCCCTCTCATCTGTATTTCTCTCTGTACAGTGTAAGTTTTCTTTATTTAACAATGTAAATCACCTCACTGTCTGCAGATAACTGGGTCACCACATCAATATGATATCCAGTTTCACCCCCAAGCTTTTTACTACCCCAACTGACTGTATTTCTATATCTGCAGTTGCAGAGTGAATCAGCAATGATCTATTCTTTTCAAATGAACCATACAGCCTCTGTTTTAGCATGGTTAAGTTTTAAATGTTGATCTCCTAGTCACTTTTCCATAGCTTTCTGGCACTCATTAAACCAGTCAATCATTTCATGCTGATTTTTTTCCACATCAAAAAACATATTAATAAGGCTGAAATTTATTAAGGTGCAAAAATGGAGGGGGAAAAAAACCCCAGAACTTACACCAATTTATATATGTATAGTATATTGTCATGGTGTGATTTCCCATTCATTGGTCATGTCAGTTTTTATAAATCCAAATTGGCTTTAATCATATGAATATTTTTTCAGATCATCAGAAAGGGTTTACTTATCTTTAACTGAACACATATGAAATCCACCCACTATAAACTCCCCTAAAGGTGCTAAATGAATATTAAAATGAAGGGGGTTTGCACATGGTAGTTCTTGAATGTCTGACATACAATCTTGCTAGTGTACCTGAAACTATCACTTAAAAAAAAGGCAAACCACTGCAGCACAGACCCATATGATCTTATTTCATCCAAACACTGTACCATCAATTGTGGGTTGAGAGAGTCATATGCAGTGAATAGATCAGGTAAGATGAGCAAAGTTGCCCAATCTATCACTCTTCCTCCACACACTGTCCATAATACTCACCAGGATCGTTTCTGTACTGTCTTCCATTGTAAGTCCCGATTGTCCCCCATTCAATATTTCCTTCTCTTCCACATATTGCTGTAATGATCATAACACAAATTCTCTACCATCTTGCTCAGAAAGGCACATTGTTTTTTGGCTGATAAATTATCCATTTTACTTTTATTAGCCCTTCCCCTGTCAAAACTGGCCTAACCTCCACTTTCCTCAACATGTCAGGAACATTTTCCCATTGTAATCAGATGTTCACTATCTGTTGTAGGTATCCACACACAGGGCATCCCAACAATTTTACCAAATGAGCCACCTACTGGATCCATTAATCACTGGTATTTTGTCAATTTCTAGAGGAAACCAATTTAAAACTACCCATGCCCTCTATCCTTTAATTTCCCCCTTTCCTTCCTTTCTTCAAATCTTTTTACAATAATCTGCACCTTGTTCATAAAAAAGTTTGCAAATTCATCTTCTGATAGTACCCTTTCATGTAAGTCCTCTCTTTTCCAGCCCTTTTATCATTATCTTGAATAAATGATACAGTCTTCCTGCTTGATTCTCCACTGTCCTATTTCCCTCACAATATATTTCTTTGCTTCCCTTATCATTGCATTCTTTGTTGTTGCCTATGCTCGCATTTTGCACTATCACTTTGCTCGTTTAATTTCTTCCCCTTAAAATGCCATACTCTGATTTTTGCAAGCATGATCCCTCATAATATCATAGTTTTGACCTCTAAATATTGCTTCCAAACCCTATTTCAGGAGTTACATAGTCACTCGGTGATCACATAGATTTATACCAATGATTCACCACATCCTCTACAGTATCCCCCATATCTTCGTAAATAGAGACTATATCTTCCGCTGTTACTGTCATGTCAGCATGCATACCTTTATGATGGTCAGAATTATATATAACAGGCTACAGGGCCACATGCACACAAAAAAAACCTAAAAAAAAATCACCCCCTTGGAAACTCAATATTGCTGCTTAAACAGATAACCTCTTTTGGCCATACCCTCCCTAGCCATGCCTCTTTTTGAATGGATGACCTTGGCCATTTAGCAGTTCAAATGGACAAGGTTATCCATTTACGTTACACCACCAACAGCTGCATAAGTGCTGTTAAATATTGACCACAAATGTTTACTCTTTAAGCTAAAAGTGAGAAATTCTTAGCCATAAAGACTTTTTCAGCAGAAGTTGTTTCAAAAAGTTATTTTTCATATTCAGCAGTCACTGATTACTTTTTTCAGAGGCTTTCCTTCCCTAAAGCCCTGAGACTTAATTCATGCTGCAGTCATTTCACAACACAAAGGAGTGAGGATCCTATTGACCAATATATTTTTTCTCAATTCTGATTATAATTGCAAAGATACTTGTATTGAGACTAACCCTCTTCCTCAACCCCTCCCCATGTTGCACGTATTGTGCACAGTAATGAGAGAGTTATTAAAATGGACTCTTCTGATATTCTCCAGACTCTTTAATCTTACATTCTATGCTTTTCCAACCCAAGCCTCACTCCTTGTGGTCTCCTTAGACATGGTGAAAAAAACCGCATTAATTGAATTGAGTGGGAGGTTGATTTGGTAGGGCCCATTGGACCTGAACAAAACTCTTCCTGATATATTATAAAGCATTTACTCTAAATTGTAAAACTAAATATAATCCTAATTTCCGTTTAGCCTGAGAAGTGTGTGAAATTGCTGCCCCCTTTCTTCTCTATTACTTACACAGGCATACAAATACCTGCCAGCCCTGAAAATGCAACATTTCATCTAAACTAGTAAAAGAAGGAGATGGAAATAGAGAACTTGCCTTTCTATTTGAGAGTATCATAGCTGTATTTTTAAATCATGTCCACAACTAATATTCTCTCAAAAGGGCTATACACACACAAAACCATTGTTTTATTGTTTAAAATTATGAGCAGTAGCACCAATTATTAAGGCTTCAATCTGAAAACCAGGAATTGAAAATAGATACCCAAGAGAACGTCTGAAAATTGGGCATCCTAAGGGGAACTGAAGGATATCTGAGGATGGGAAGTTGAAAGATACAGGGAGAGGAGAGATCAGAAATAGGAGACAACTGTGGAGGATGGGAGTTAAGATTATTACACATCATAGGGGCCTTTTTACTCAAGTGCAGTAAAGTTTGCTGTTACTGTGCAGAAAGAGGCACATTCAGACATGTGCGTCCCTGGGCTGTCCGGACATCTAGACTATCGGACGGCCTGGGGATGCACCCGATTCTGCTCCTGTGGGAGCTAGATGTCCCCATGGGAGCAGAATCACAGAAAGTGGCTGGACATCTGGGGGTGCCCTGATTCAGGCACCCCAAACATCCAGCCACTATCCTGTCTAACACAGCCAGGCTCCTCCATGGAGCAGCAGTGGCTGGCGTCCAGTAGCCATGCCACCGTGGCATCATGAAGGAGGTGTGATCACCAGCTTCCCCCAAAGCATTCTTTCCCCACAGCCCAATCAGGCCTCTCGTGGCTGGGGTCAGGCTGCGGGGAACCTCCTGCACTCTCTCACCTCTTCAGTCCGGCCGAGCTCCCCCATCCCCCGTTTAACCTGCCGACCCTGTATGTACAGGGCCCTTCCTCAGAATCAGCCCTGTACATCCGGGGTCACTTCCCCTCCCACCGCCCTCCCTCTCTCCTCCCCAGCCCACCCCCTTCCACCCACGAACAGAGCTCCCCACACAAGTCAGCTATATGTGCAGGGAGCTCTGTGGCTGCCAGTGCGATCCAGACATTTAGTAGCTCAGGATGTCCAGACCGGACATCAAGACCCACGAAACGCGGATCAGAATCAACCCCGAAGTGCCCAAATTATAGCATGATAATTGGAAAGTCTCTGCAGTAACTGCTGGGGTCATTCCCAGAATCTTCCTATGCAGTTATACAGAGAAAATATCTGTAGGGGGACAGTTTCTCCAAATGGGTTAGTTTTGCACAAACCGTGACATTAATGAACCTTATTGCTAAGCCAGGGTACGTGGCGAGTGCAATGACAAATAAACAGGAAGCGATAAGTACGTCCATATTAATCTGTACAGGTAACGGCATGTGGTAAGTCACTGTGCACCAGCTGTAAGGCACAGTCCATGCCTAGTCCTACTACTACTACTATTTATCAATCGTATAGTGCTACAAGGCGTAGGCAGCGCTGCACATATACAGTAGATGTAATAGACAGTCGCTGCTCATCAGAGCTTACGTACAATCTAATCAAGACTAAACCCATGGTGGCTGATTTCATACTGTGCATGTCCGGGTCATTCGGACCCCCACAATATGAATGGGGCACAGTTGTACTCGATTCTGCCACTTGCTGGAGCTATATGTTCCCGTGGCTACAGAATCAGGTAGCTAGGATGGGCCGGTGTGCTGAGGATTTTGAGCAGAGACACGTACAGCAGGCTGCCCCTCTCCACCGCTCAGTGCTCTTCCTGGTGTGCTGGAGCCGTGGCACCGGGACACCCAGCAGGAGCAAGCACGACCTGACAGTGGGGTATCTCTCTTTTCCTCACTGCTCAATCCTCAGCAGGGTCTGCCAGGGCTGGGATTGGGCGGAGGGGCCTCACCTGCCATGGCTCCTTGTGTTGGGGGGGGGGCCTGCCTGGCCCAATCACTGCCTTTGCTGGGACTTATTCCACCTCTGTGGTGGAATAAGTTCGATGTCCAACCTGCACCTGCTGTACATAGAGGCTTGCACGGAATGGCCTCTGTAGGTCCGGGTGCCTGACCTCTCACCCGCTCTGCTCTCACGCTCCCAGTCACCGCCCCCTCCCACCCCCACAAAGGTCTTGTGTGTGTGTGGGGAGCATGAGAGGCAGCATACAGTCCCGGGCTTGTTCGTGGGTTGTACGTCCAGGCCAAGCAAAAGCAGTGTGTTATCTGTTGAAAGTGCATTGCCGTCAAACTGCAGGGATCGCAGAGCAGCAATAGTGCAGATGCAGCTAACACCACCCATTGAGGTGGCGTTTGCTGCACCTGTGATGTCTGCCCAACTTGCGGATACTGTGCGCTGTTGACACCCACGGTAATCACACATTACAGGTACTCTCACTCTCTGCCCGCTCTCTGAGCAAATGCTCAGTTAATACACAGTCTGCAAATAGTGCAGGAAAGCCCTGTGCTCTCTACATTTACTCAGTTAGCTGATACCACCTGGCAATAATTCCACATTACCGCCGTGTTAACAGCTAACGCACATAGCATACATGCTCCTTTATATTTTACACAGTACAGGAATATGTATCTCTTTCCATTTCTCTGGTGTTACACTGCATGCAAAGTCTACCTTCTTTCAGTTTAATTTTTGTCTACATACTTTTATTTTTAGGTTGTAGTTTATTTTGTTTTTGATGAGGGTCTGTGTTGTGAGTGTATGACTAAGGCCAGGTATTCTGTTAACATGGAGTTTGTACATAGGGATCTGTTCTGTGGTAATGTGGCTTGTTCAGCTTTTCAACAGATGTATGTATGTTCTAGGGTCTGCTACACTATTTACAGCGTTGCTTCGCTCTGGGCTCCTTGTGTGAGTTTTGGAAGTTGCTGTCAATATGGTTTGCTTCTTGACTTTTGTAGGGTTTCGTATTAGTTCACAATATGCCTGGTACTGGAGAAAAGCAGAATCTGATTTTTTAAACATATATATCTATTGAGTTTATGCCTGACCGCCCTGGTACTGCTCTGCACCCTTGTCGAGGGAGGGGTTTCTGTGGAGGCAGAATATATGTTCATTAAAAAAAAGCAAGAACCATAACTCAATTAATAACAACAAAATAAAATGAGTTATAATTTGGTGATGTAAACTGCACTCTGGTTCTTGCCTTTTATTTTGGTTCCTTAGTGTGAACATCTTGCATTTCCTTTATTTTTTTGCAGAATATATACTGTATTTACATTAACACCGCGCTGGTCCAGTGTGCAGCTTCAGAGGAGTTATGTTAGGGTTGCCAAGCCCCCCTTGTTGTTTGTCATCATACAAATAGAATTCAGAAAGGAGTTTGGGGGAAAAAAAGAGGGTGAGGGCGCCAATCTATAGGTTGCAGGGGGCACCAGAAACCCTTGCACTGGTTCTGATTGAGATTCCAGTTCATTTTTTTCTATTTTTAGTTTGTGGTTACTTACTTTATACTTGGTGAGGGTCCATCTGTATTCTGCTGGTGTAAAAGAAGTCGGGTATTCTGTTAGCATTGAAAATCTTTCTATATTCATTTATTTATCAGTGTTGGTGTGCTCTCTTACATCATTGCACCTTTTATTTTGCACTTTTGTTCAGCCTTCCTCAGCTCTCTCTTGCTCCTCTCCATAACTAACTGGAACTTTCCTTCTACTATCTGCCTGTCTGTGGAGGTCAGGTTAACATTTAATTCAATACCTATCCTGTCTCCATTGCTGCAGAGTTTAAAAGGTTTTCCTGTCTCTGCTCTAATCTACCTGAGTGACTAACCCCTCCTCTCTCTGCTGAGGTATTATATAGCCCCTTTTCCTGTCTTCCACCTGTGTTTAGCTCTGTTTGCCTCTCTCTCCTCTGAGAAGTCTGCATCACAAGCTCTGCTGGAAAGTTGAATTCTGCTTGTTTTTTTGTGAGTGAATCAGCTTGCTTTCTGTCAATCCTGTCTCTCTCTCTATATATATGTATTTATTTATTTATTTATCATTGTTAATGTGCTTTCTTACCTCATTGCACCTTTTTTTTTTTTTTGCGCTTTTGTTCAGCTTTTCTCAGCTGAATAACTTATACCCCACCCACCCTCCCCTCTACCCACCCACCCCCTGGCAGTCAGTCTCTTATAGCTGTCATCTGCTCATTACCTCTCATTTCACAGGTGCACCTAATCCCCTGTGGGCTGTCTCCCACCTATCTATTTCTTCTGGCCTCTGTTCTCCCCTCCATCCCTCTTCTATGACGCCTCATAACTTTGTCTTCCTATTCTTCATACTCCCTAATTGTCTCCCCTCCTCACCAACACCTTCACTCCTCCCCTCCTTTACCATCCTCATTTCCCCCTTCATTTTGTCCTCTACCCTGTCCTCAGCTCTTGAGCTTCACCACTTTCTCCCTCTCATTCAGCCATCTCCTCTCTCTCAAAGACAACCTTACCCTCGTTTCCACCATTCTGTATCCTCTCTGCCTTGTACTTTTCTTCTCTTTCTCTCATCCGGAGATATCAACCCCAACACCGGCCCCCCTAGATTTTTGTCACACCTCTAATCTTATTCATACCCCTCTCCTTTCCCCTTACTCTCTCCCCTTCTCATGTGCCTTGTGGAACGCACACTCTGTCTCTAATAAACTTGCTTTTACTCATGATCTCTTTATCTCTAATGCTCTCCACCTTCTTGCTCTAACTGAGATCTGGCTCCTCCCAGATGACACGGAATCTGCTGCTGCTCTCTGTAATGGTGGTTATCAGTTCTCCCACATGCCCCGTCCCACTGGCCATGGCGGTAGTGTTGGGCTTCTACTTTCTCCTTCCTGCCAATTCCAACCCCTCCTGCTGCCTGAGTCTCACTCCTTTCCCTCCTTTGAAGTCCACTCCATTCACCTTTTCACTCCACACCTCTCCAGTTAGCTGTTATTTATCTACTCCTGACAAGTTTACTTCTACCTTTCTCACTGACTTTGACTCATGGCTTTCCTTCTTTCTGGATACATCTTCCCCCACTCTTATTCTTGGGGATTTTAACATTCATGTTGATAACCCCTCTGATCCTTATGCTTTTAAGCTCCTTTCCCTTACCTCCTCATTCAATCTCCAGCTTTGCTCTTCTGCCCCCACTCAGCTGCATGACCACTGCCTTGACCTTGTATTTTTCTCTAATTGCTTACCCTCAGATTTCTGTACCTCAGTTCTTCCCTTATTTGACCATCATCTACTAAGCATCACTCTTCACCCGCTGCCTCAACCTCGTCCTGTCTCCTCCATCCTCTTTAGAAATCTTCATGCTATTGACCCTTTGGTTCTCTCCTTCACTGTTTCATCATCTCTTCCCTCCACTATGTCATCCGAGTCTGTTGATAAAGCAGTAGCTTCCTATAATGCTGCACTCTCCTCTGCTCTGGATGCTCTCTGCCCATGCTATGTCCTGTGAGGTGTACTGCACCCTAGCCCTGGCTTTCATCCACTACCCGCTATCTACATTCCTGTTCCCATTCAGCTGAAGTGCTTGGCTCAAATCCCACTTCCTTGCAGACTTCTACACTTCAAATTCATGCTCGTCTCTTTCCAGTCAGCCATAGCACTTGCCAAACAAGACTATTATGTCCATCTGACTAACTCTCTTGCCTCTGACTCTCACCATCTCTTTACTACTTTCAGCTCTCTCCTCAAGGTGCCTCCGCCTCCGACCCCTCCCTCCCTTTCTGCCCAAACCCTGGCTGACTATTTCCATGACAAAATTCACAAGATCACCCTCCAATTACCCACAAAGTCAGCTATTTCCCCTACTCCCCCTCCTTACTCCCAGCTTTTCCCCTCTACCTCTGCTACCCTCTCTTCCATTTCTGTGATCTCTGAAGAGAAAACTGCACACCTTTCTTTCTTCTTCCAAACTCACTATCTACTCCTCTGATCCTATACCCACCCATCTCCTAAGCCCCATCTCTTCCACTGTTGTCCCTTCCATCTCTCATATTCTCAACCTATCGCTCTCCACTGCAACTTTCCCTGCAGCCTTCAAGCATGCTGTAGTTACACCTCTCATCAAGAAACCTTCACTTGATCCTACCTGTCCTTCCAATTGACCCATGTCCCTCCTCCCCTTCAATTCTAAACTACTTGAATGTGCGGTTCACCGCCATTGCCTTGACTTTCTCTCCTTTCGTGCCCTCCTGGATCCTTTACAATATCGCTTTCGTCCTTTGCTCTCTACTGAAACAGCTCTTGCCAAAGTCTCCCGTTACTTGTTCCTGGCAAAATCCAAGGGCCTTTACTTTGTTCTCATCCTTCTTGACCTCTCTGCTGCTTTTGACACTGTTGACCACAACCTTCTCCTTGATACCATGTCATCACTTGGTTTTAAGGGCTCAGTACTATCCTGGTTCTCCTCTTATTTCTCCCATCACTCAGTATTTGTTCTGGTGGATCCTCCTCTGCTGCTATCCCACTCTCAGTTGGTGTACCCCAAGGATCTGTCTTGGGTCCACTCCTTTTCTCCCTCTGTACCCAGTCCCTTGATGTGCTTATCTCTTCCTATGGCTTTCAGTACCATCTTTATGCTGATGACTCCCAGATCTACCTCTCTACACCTGAAATCTCTCCAACAATCCATACCCGGATCTCTGCCTGCTTTTCTGACATTGCTGCTTGGATGTCTCACTGCCACTTGAAACTGAACATGGCCAAAACTGAGCTTCTTATTTTTCCCCCTAAAACCTCCTCTCTTCTTACTCCTTTCTCAGTCTCTGTAGATAACTCTCTACTCCTCCCTGTTTCCTCAGCTTGCAACCTTGTGGTTGTCTTTGACTCCTTCTCCACACACATCCATCTGATAGCTAAGACCTGTTATTTCTTTCTCTATAACATCAACAACACCCGCCCACTCTTTTCTGAACACACTAAAACACTTATCCATTCCTTAATCACCTCCCATTTTGACTACTGTAACCTACTCCTTGTTGGTCCCTTTGAATAATCTCTCTTCCCTTCAATCTGTTCAATACTCTGCTGCACGGCTAATTTTCTGCCTGCCTCATCATGTTCATATTACCTCTCTTCTCAAGTCACTTCATTGGCTCCTTATCCATTTCCTCATCCAGTTCAAACTTCTCCTGCTGATCTATAAGTACATTCACTCTGTAGCTCCTCACTACCTTTCCTCTCGTATCTCTCCCAACACACACACCCTCCCCCCTCCCCGCCCCCACCTCAGGAACTCCGCTGTTCTGGAAAATTACTTCTATCTTGTGCCTTTCTCGTCTATTGATAACTCCAGACTTTGCTCCTTTCACCTTGCTGCATCTTATGCCTGGAACAAACTACCTGAGTCTGTATGTCAGGCACCTTCTCTGACCCTTTTCAAATCCAGGCTGAAAACTCACCTCTTCGCTGACACTTTTGGATCTTGATTCACCTGAACTCCTTGTGTTGTCTGTCTTAACTAGTTTGTAAGTTCTGATCAGCAGGGCCTGTCTCTTACATGTCTGTGCAGCACTGTGTACATCTTGTAGCGCTATACAAATGCTCAGTAGTAGTAGTAGTAAGTCTGTGTAGGATCAATCTGTAGTTTTCCTATTAGGGTATCAATGTTCAAGTGACCATTGCAGTGTTTAAGGTGCTGCCTATTCCTATGTAGAGCCCTTGTTTTGGGAGTCCTGCTGTCATGGTATGGCAGAATTGCTCTATAGGTCCTGAGCAACTTTTGCAAGGTTTTGTATTGCTTCATAATATGCCTGATACTGGAAAGGGTTGATATTCATAAGCTTATGTAGAGCTAACACAGATAATACATATTCTAAATATGTTTGGTAACTCAATAATAAACAAAAGGCCATCAGATCCAAAGCTTAGGGGCTATTTTCCTAAACGTGAATGCGCATTAAGGAAGTTAATGTGCATTAAGTGCCATTGCGCTCATAGAAATAAAAGGGCTGTGGGCACTTAATGGGCGTTAACCTCATTAACGCATGTTAAATCTTTTAGTAAAAGGGCCCTAGTGGCCATTTGGTAATCTAACTGATAAGCAAATTGTTTTATGATTGTCAGTAATCACAGGATTTCTGTTATAGTGCTGCTGACACCATGTTCACATGGCCATCAAGTAGATGCTGGAATAGGGGAGCTAGGGCTTACTGGAAACCAAGTGTTAATGTATCTGCATATATTAGCAGAATACTATTACGTTTAATATGTTGCATTATTTTGCTTTTTGGTACATAATTCCCTGGAGTGTATCCATTGAGCATATTATCAATGACAGAGGTACTAGGGAGGAGGCAGATGGTGCAGCTGTACCAGAGTGGACAGTGACAAGGTCCTTCCCTGCTGAGTTCAAAAGTGCCCCCATTGTCCCTTTACTGCTGACTTAGCTGTTGTCCCCTCCCCCAGCCCAAGGATTTTAACTAGCTCTGCCCCACTTCACTTTAGCCTCGCCAAACATCTGAGTCACCATTTCCCTATTTAGGACTGATTGTGTCTTGATGGTATGTCCCATAGTTATCTTTTCTGGGGATTTGGAGCTTGGGAAGAGTATAACTGGCTGGTCTTTCACCTGCTCCATGCCTTCATTCTTGCATGAATAATCAGCTAGAAGATGAGTGGAATGGGGGAATGTGGATCTGATCAGGGAAGTGCTGAGGTTTTTTGCTACTTACCTATATCGTCATTCTAGGAGGAGGAATACAGGAGATAGTGTCTTGACATTGCACATTATCTCCTTTCTTGAAGCAAAGTGGAGGAGGGAAGGAGGTTGTTCAGTAAAAATGGACTAGCTAGAAAATCTGGCAAATTGAACTGGAGTCATGCAATGCAGAACTAGCACAGATGAAAAGATACACAACCTTAATTAAAGTTAATTTGTACAATCTTTTTTATTATTATTTGAAATTTATATTTTTATCTCAAAAAATATCTGACTCCTCCCCAGCACTGTCTAAAATACTATCTAGGTTATGTGTGAGTTTGCCACCTTGGCATCAGGCACAAGTGACCAGATGATCCTCATGCCCACCAGCCACCCAGCTGTCTACATTTCTAATATCTGAACTGGCCGTCTTAATCCTTCACTCCTGGGCAGAAGCCCTTGGAGATACGTCTTCGTTGTGAAAGGATATCTCAACCCCTAGCTACAGAATCACTTCCTGCCACTCCAAGATTATGCTCTCCTTCCAGGTGACCTCTCTTCTCAAAGGCAGCACAAAGGCTATCAAACTGGAGGTGGGACTTCTCTATGTCCATGAAGGTCTGCACTATGTACCTCTTTGTCTGCCTTAGTTCCTCCAAGTCTGTTACTCTAGCCTGCAGAGATTGGACGTTCTCTGAGAGAGAGAAGCCCTTTGCACTGAGGACACTCATCTGACCTCTCATCAACTGAGTGAAAATAATACAATAACACTAACTGATCTGGGTCCAAAATCTGTATTTATGTTTATTATACTTAATACAACATTTGCACAGAAAACTCAACAGAAATGTACCCCTAAGTAACAAAATTAGGACATATTTAGCATGGAAATTGAACAGCAACTTTTAGATCATCTTCAAGTATCCTCAGACAAGAAGATCATCATAATGGCTTCTATGTACATGGAAACTATTGTGGAATGGGCTGCCACCAAAAAACAGAATCCCTTTTCTTGCCCAACTTTCATATCAACCAGTTCATCATCTTACAAACATTTTTTTTACCAGAACAGTCTCCAAAAGTTCAGAATCTGCCCTACATACATTGGACTAAAGGCATGCACTCCTCTACTACCTTCAAGCAACCAATGATATCAGGAAAACAACACAACATTTTGTCACCTATAATCCCCATAGTGGGGGCAAGCCAGCTTCCAAAAGAACTCTATCAATCTGGGTTTCTGATTGTATACATTTCTATTATCTACAGGCAAAGATGCAGCCCCCAGGAACAATGGGGTCTCATCAACCTCAAGCAAATGCTACTTCGGGGAAAACTTAAGGGCCATTCCTAAGTAAAAAATCTGCAAGGTAGCTACTTGGAAGTCCATTCATACCTTCACAAAACATTACTAATTGGACCAGGCCACCCAACAAGATACTGCCTTCAGCCAAGCAGTCCTTATAAACTTATTTGCTACTTAGATATTCTCCCTTTCTCTGGACTGGAAGCCACCACTCAAGCATTAAAAAAAAAAGTAGAAAATGAAAATGAAGAAAGTGAGACAGAAAACAACCAGTAGCTCTGAATTCACCAACAAGTGTGGCTGCATGAAGCCAAATGTCTACAGAGAAAGCAAAGTTGCTTACCCATAACAGGGTTCTCCATAGATAACAGCAACATTCAGCCACACTCTTCCTCCAGCCATCACAAAAAAACAAAAAAAGAGTAACATAAGACAGAAACATATACAAATAACAAGAGACTGCCCAACTCCTTTGATACAGCATTCATGCTAGGAACAATCTGAGGTAGCACAGAGCAGGCTGGTAACAGCAGGAGCACAATCAGAGGCCCAAGAAGTCTTAAAAGACTTCTATTGGCTAGAGGAGGGCACCATACACACAGGATCCCTGAAGCAGATAAGAATTGAATTTGTACTCTCTGTTGTTAAAATAGAGATGAAGAACCCAGTTGTGATCCTGTTCATATGCAAATGTAATCAACAATGTAGCTCAGCTGAGTTCTTCACCATGAGATCTTTCCAAACCCTGAGACTATCAAGAGAATCCTTCATATCTGAGAGGGCACAAAGTAAACTTTAGCCACAGAAGGAATAGCCTCCTGTAGCATTTTAAGAATGTCTTGAAAGTATTTCTTGAATAGTTCAATTGAGATCATAGCAAAAACTTTAGGAAAGTCCATATTGGCTAGTTGGGGCATGCAGCATACTGGAACTACTACATGGCTATGAGCATTTAAGTGTTTAATTTTCCCTTCCATTTCCAACTGTTTGCTGAAGAGCTGTGCCCTAAGTTCTGTCCTCTTCTGATGTGACTGAGGTAACCAAATATTTCTGCTACAAAGCCTCTTCTGGTGGCAAAGGGAGAAGATGATGCTTCTCTTACTGACTAGTTGGGGGTATGTCACAAACTTGTGCATGACTGTGAGCATTTAAGTTTTTAACTTTCCATTCCATTACCAATCGCTTACTGAGGAGCTGTGCCCTAAACTCTGCCTCCTTCCTGTGATAGCAGCACACAGCCACAGACATGCTACCATAGGTACATCACCAAAAGAGAGCACCAAAGACGCTTGCTCCATTGTGTGAAACTGAGCACTCAATACATGAAGGATTTTGTTTCAATGATATTGTATTGTCAATTTGTTAGTAATGAGTTGTATTTATTGATTCTGTACTATTTATTTGGCTGGAGGCCACAATGAGAATGAATATTGCTATGATGCTGGGGATGGAAGAAGAACTATTCTTTTTCGCAGTAATTATTCGTCAGAGCAGAAGGGTTAAGCCTACAGTATGTCTTCAGCTGGTTTTAGTTCGGGCTCATAATGCTTAACTCATAGGGTGATTGTTACTAGACAGAACATGCACATTCCGTGTTTGTCACCTTCGAATCCAGTCATCTGGCAGAGGAAAAGATGAACAGTTTAAGACTGATTCCTTTTCTATCTGCCTTCAGAACTCAGATCAGACTTGCATAAGAATATAAGAAATGCCATACTGGGTCAGACCAAGGTCCATCAAGCCCAGTATCCTGCTTCCAGCAGTGGCCAATCCAGCTCACAAGTACCTGTCAGGTTTCCAAAAAGGTACACAGATTCCACAATGCTTATCCCGGGGTAAACAGTGGATATCCCTGGTCCTCTTTAATAATGGTTTATGGACCTTTCCTCCAAGAACTTTAAACCTTTTTTTAAACCCATCTACACTAACAGCTTTACTACATCCTCCGGTAACGAATTCCAGAGTTTGATTACTCACTGAGTTAAAAAATATTTTCTCTTATTAGTCCTAAATGGGCTACATTGTAGCTTCATTGAGTGTCCCCTAGTCTTTCTACTTTTTGAAGGAGTAAACAACTGATCTACGTTTACCCATTCCATTTCATTCATTAATTTATAGACTTCTATCATATCTTCCCTCAGTAATATCTTTTCCAAATTGAAAAGCCCTAACACCTTTTAAGCCTCTCCTCATAGGAGTATCCTTCCATCTCCTTTACCATTTTGGTGGATCTTCTTTGTAGAAACATAGAAACATGATGGCAGAAAAACACCGCATAGCCTATCTAGTCTGCCCTTCCATATCAACTGCTACAATAGTCCCCTTTTTTCCTTTGGAGATCCTCTGTGTTTGTCTCATGCTTTTTTGAAGTCAGATACTGTCCTCATCTCTACCACCTCCACTGGGAGACTATTCTGCCGGCAGCACTCCCCGCCCATACACACTGTTTGTGCGGGGAGTGCTGAACGTGGACGGGAGAGACCAGGGCAAGGGAGTGGCCAGGTTCTGGGACGTATAGAAGCTATTCAGAACAGGCCTCTGTACGTATCTCGGCACCAACATGGAAAGCCAGCCTATTCCATCCTAAGGGTGGAATAGGTGCAGGCCGCATCACCGTTGGCAAGCCTCAGGCCCCTTCACCCAATGACAGTGGCACAGGATGGAGCCTGCTGGCACAGCCTGCCCTTGTGGGCCCCTGCTGATGGCCTGAGAATGTTGTGCAAGGGCCACTGTATGGCAGGCAATTCCGAACTGCTGGCTGGATGTGATGTTACCATGGTGACGGGACACAACTACACCGGTACACCAGCCAGAGCGTTGTGCGATGGAGATGGGCAGCCTCTGAGACGTCTCCCTCCAGGAAATCGGGTGCATACCGGGTCATCCATCTGCCCCATTCTGCAATCACGGGTACGTATAAGTTTTGGGCGTCTCCATCGCCCAGCATGCACCTTTTGGAATCGGACTCCATGTGTTTGACAGAGACTGGATTCTTAAATTGTATTTTAAGAACAGGATAATTCCTTTCTGTGACTATATCTTTCCTGATTTGACAAGAGAAACACAGAAACGGTGCGGACACAATTTTTGCTATTAAAACTGGCTGCATTGCAAATAGGAGTATCTTTTTATCTAAAATTGCAATGTAAATGCTTGACTACTTACTGATCTGTTCGGTATGTGTTTCATCAGTCATCAGATCTGACGGCCTTCATTAATGCCAAACAGCTGGAAAGATCAGTTTCTGCAGATTTGGAAGTAAATGGGTGATTGTGCAGTGAATTATTTTGCCCGGGGTCACGGTTGCTGCTTTCTTTTTTCTTGTTGGGGGATTTACTGTTTATTTCTCCATAGTTCTGTACACCTCTGCTCGCTCGCTCGCTCTCTCTAGTGGACCAGCAGTTGCCTGTGTTCAGTTTCTTTGGAAGATTTTCCTAACATTATTTCTGTAATTGTTTTTTTTTTTTTTTTACTAAAGTGTCACCTTTTTCATACAGGAGTTTATTCTTGATTGCAATATAGTTTTTACCCAGGTATCACAGTGTCCCATTGGTTGTCCTCCCTCCGCCAAGTCTCTGAGATGACAATTATATCTCACCTTTTATTTAGTGCTATATATTCTAACTCTCCCATCTTATTTTTTAGACTTCTAGCATTTGCATACAGGCATTTTAGAGGTTGTATTTCATTCATATTAATCTGGTTATCAGTTGATAGGGATAATTTGGAATCTTTCAGCTCTATCTGCTCGATACTTAAGGGCATCTGGTTTGTTTTTAACTAAAGTGGTGTTATTAACTTGCAAAGCATTCATAGAGTACCACAGTTCCACCAGCTCCTAGTGACGTGCATTGATCTGGATTCCAAATGACAAACCTGAGAAATCATCTCAACATTTAGAAATATGATTCTCCTGTGCAGCCAGAGAATTCCTCAAGGAGTCAAAATTTATCTCTGCTAGCTTGACCAAAATACCTTCAGTTCTGAATGGATGCATGCATTAGAACATTTTAGCACCCATAAAGCACTTGTAAATGCATGAATTCATAGGTCAATACATGTTAAATCAGTATTTCATGCACATATTTTTTAAAGTGCACCAACATACCAAATGCGCGCTAATGCCTCTAACCATGATAGCAGATTTGTCTTCTGTAGCTGCTCACAAGGGGAAGGGGTGCTCTGCTGAGAGAGCTCCAAACTGGGTTTAAAAGATTCAGCTTCATGGGAACTCCCCTCTGCCTCCACTGCAGTGAAATCATCATTCCCTGGGCCAGTACACCCACTCCGTATCAAAACCCACTTCAATGACCTCTGTGGCAGCTAATTCTGCGAATTGTATCTCACTCTGGACAGGCAGAGAAGATTGCGCACGATTCTTGTGGCTAAGAGTGATGTCCACTCCCCACCTGACATACAGCAAAAGAAGCCCCTAGAATGTCATCCAGATCATGGACCAAAAACCTCTCCACTGAAGTCTGCTGGACATGTAAACTGGTCAGCTGGATTGGAGAGATAATCAACAGTCGAACCTTACATTTATCCATTCTTTTTTAAACTCTCAGATAGTTGCCTAATCTAGTGCCTCTGCTGACAAAGCATCAGCCATCTTGGAGACCCCGCCACCAACCACTGTTCCCTCTAAGCTGTGCGCGTGTGCGCGCGCAAACACCTCGCCGAGCGAGCGCACATACTTTACAACAGAGCGCACAAAAATTATGGTTCTGATTCTGATAGAAAACAACACATTCATCTTAAAATGTAAAAGTTGCTGTGTATTTACGGTTTTCACAAGTTCTACAATATTTTCTAGTGCAATCAATATGGTGTACATACTGTATTCTGACGTGTAGTCAAATTTTAAAGTATATAACTCAGAGTGTCGTTATGTGGCGCACAAAAATGTAACCTTCCTTCAAAAGCTGCACAGCTGATATTTTATGCGCACACAGCCTACAGAAAATTAGAGGGAACATTGCCACCAACCCCCACCATACAATTGTTTTAATTGTCTCAATTCACTTTCCTTCTTAAACTTCTTTTCCACCTCAGTTCTCTTCATTCATTCCATATTTGTTGGACTGTCTCATTTTTCAGTCTATTTTCCCTGTTCTTTTCCTTCTGTGGTTATCACCTTTTTCCTCCTGCATTCTCACCTCTGGTTTTCTCTCCTTTACCAGTTGAGCTAATCTCTTATCCTCTCTCTCTCTCTCTCTTTTATCTATTTACTCTATAGCTCTTTTTTTCACAAACTTGCCCTTTACCAAACTCAACTGCTTTCTATTCTCTCTCTTCCACAGCTCAAACTGTTTCTCTTTTGTTTACTCCAATTGCTGTCCTCCAGCAATAGAAACATAGAAACATAGAAACATGATGACAGAAAAAGACCACAAGGCCCATCTAGTCTGTCCTTCCATAACAACAACTACAACAGTCCACTTTCTACCCATTTAAGACTAGTAAGAGAAAATATTTTTTCACTCAACGTGTAATCAAACTGTTACCGGATGTAGTAAAAGCTGCCAATGTAGCTGGGTTTAAAACAGGTTTGGACAAGTTCCAAAAGTCCATAAACCATTAAGAAGACCTGTGAAATCCACTGCTTGCCCCAGGATGAGCATTGTGGAACCTGTGTGCCTTTTTGGGAACCAGCCAGATACTTGTGACCTGGATTAGCCATTGTTGAAAACAGGATACTGGGTTTGATTGACCTTGGTCTGACCCAGTATGGCATTTCTTATATTCTCATGTTCAGACTCTCATTTGCCTGCACTGTGGAATTTGTTGTTCTAGACAGCTGAAGAGTAGCCTATTGGTTAGCCAGTTGGGGGTTTCAGGATATCCTCAATGAATATGCATGAGAGAGATTTGCATACAATGGAGACAGTACATACAAATCTCTCTCATGCATATTCATTGTGGATATCCAGAAAACCTGACTGGCTGGGAAGGCCCCAGGACAGGTTTGGGATCCCCCGAGTTAGAACAATGGACTAGTAAACAGGGAAGCTAAGGTTCAAATCCCACCTATGCTCATTGTGGCCTTGGGCAGTTAACCCTCCATCCCTTCAGGAACATGGAAATTACCTGAATGTAACTTGCCTTGAACTACTACTGGAGAGGCATGAGTTGAAATTTAAAAAATATATATATGGAGATTTAAAAGAGGCGTGTACAAGTTCCTAGAAGAAAATTCCATTGATTATATCCATGGAAATAAGTTTAAAAAAATGTGCTGGGTACTTGTGACCTGGAAAGGCCACCATCAGAGACAGGATGCTCGGCTCGATAGGCTTTGGTCTGACTCAGCATGGTTTACCTTATGCTCTTAAATCTAATAATCATAGAATAACTAAGGCAGTAGATCCTGGCTAAAGGATGCCTGAGAAAGGGGACATATACTTGAGGACAGAAATTAGAGCACTAAGATAAGAGATAGGAAGAGGAAGTTAAAGCTGAGAATATCTGTGAAGGGGAGAGGAATAGGCAGCGAAGAAAAGGAATGGAGATATTAGGCAGGCCTCAGGGCTATAGTCACTAACAGAAACACTAGCCAGAAAAATCTCTTTAGGCCATATATACTAAATGTTAGCATGTGCTATCTGCTGCAGCCTCCATGTTATTCCTATGGCATGGTGAAAGACAGCATATGCTAACATTTAGTAAACAGGGCCCTCAATATCTTAATTGTATTGTAGAAAGCATAAATAAACTTAGAATCTCAAATCAGACGACTACTACTACTTAACATTTCTATAGCACTAGAAGGCATACGCAGCAATGTACATATACACTTAAGAGACCGTTCCTGTTCAATAGAGCTTACGACCTATTCAAGACCAACGCAATAAATAGGGGACCAGGGTAAACTAAGAGGAAATGGTTGTAACACACAAGAGTGTTAAGCAGGAGAATGAGGAGGCCAGGATCCAAAGGCAGCTTTAGAAATAATGAAAAAACAGGCCGGCCTCTCGGGAATGCTAATAGGAAATGTTCAATTAGAACAAAGATGTTTCTGGACCAAAAGGACCCTTCTTTCTACCAGGTGATGGGGTGGGAAATAAGGAAGATCATGGATCTGATTTTTAAGTTATTCTATCAAATAAAAATAACCCTCATAGAAATAAAGGGTCATTCTGACATTGTTCTAGGTCATAAATGGAAATTTTTGGGTCCAACCAACATTTTGTAATAATGCAATTTGTCTTTTCTCATATTTGAACATCTTATGATTGTAGCCAGTCCTGGTAGAATGTTCTGACCAGCTGGATGATCTGAAACAGCTGCAAAATATAAGTATCATGGCTGGACCACTTATATTTGGCAATCACCGTAATGATGATGGTGTTCCTGGCATCTCATAGAACTTTGTATATTCATACCCTGTGGTGTTTTCTGTTTTAGTAAACCTCTTCATTGTTGAAGGAGTCTATAATAGCTACATTAGTGTAGTCGGTGGTGCCAAGTGCAATAGGGAAAGCAGCCAAAGAGAAGAGATGTTCTTTAAGCTTTCTGATGCTCTTAGAAAGTGACTAAAATCTTTACATATATAAAAATTGCAACATATTTAAAGAAAAACTAGTGGGAGGTAGTTTTTTTCAAGAGTTAATAACTTAATAAGTATAAAATAAGATTGAGTAAGAAGTAGTCATAATTATATACAGTATCATTGTTCATAACTGAAACCTTATTTGCTTATCTCATCTCCCTCATTTCACCCACTGTAGTAGAAGGTCAAGCAAAACAGGAAGGCCAGCAATGAGACAGATCGATACAATAACAGCAACTATGGGTGCCAATCTGTCAACAATGAGCCGCCTGACTGAAGACCGAACACAGTTTAGGACAACTATCCAGAGGGTCGCCATGAGTCGACACAGACTCAATGGCACTTAACAATAACAAAGGTTTAATTTAGCAATAGTTTTCTTCAACTGTGTGCACATGGCTAAATCATTGCTAAACTAGGCTTATGGAAAATTTACTGCACATTTCACATTATTCTTTTTAAGTTTTAAACTAAGTGCAAATGTCATAATTCATTTTCATTTTTATCATACCTCCAGTCCAGTCCCGACTAGTGGGTTTTCACCCTTCACCAGCAGCTTGGAGACTGAGCGTGTCAAAGTTGATGACATCATGATACATAGGCAGTTGGCACCATCTACCAGCCTCAGTATTCTCAGTCTCCAAGCAGTTGGAGAGGGGTAAATCCTTGGCCAGGGACTCACTGTAGGAACAACTAAGCTAGTAGTTTGGTTCTGTGGCTTGACGGGGTGACAGTCTACCGTGGAGATATCTGGCCCTTTAAAACATTTGAGATTTGATGGGGAAAAAAAACACAAGCAGCAGGCCAGGCAGCAGGCAGGAGAACCTCCCCGGATGGTGGAAATCCCTGTTTCCCTCCCCCCCCCCCCCCCTGTCCAGCGCTGTTTTCTTTTCAGCTGTAAGTACCTGATTTGATGTTTTGGTCAGCAGTAGCTCCCGATTCCGCTGTGAGTGAGAAGCTATTAGCTGCCGCAAAGCTTGACATTTCTCCACACACAGAAATCCCCGCCGCTACTGATGCCGCTACAGAAGGGCTGAGCAAACACGCGGGAAATTTTGGTCGCCGGTACTTTTAAAGAGGGCACAGCATTCCTCTGTCAGAGGTTCACGGCCCGCCTGCACTTCCTTTTCCCGGCCTCGTGGGTGGCCAGACAAGAACAGATAGCACATGTTCCTCAGAGGGGCTGTGCAGCCAAGCGCAGAAAATGGCGCCATTTTGCAGGGACTGCAGTTTTTCATCAGCTGGATGCTGGATGGGAGGGATCGGACACTGGAACCTCAATTCATTCGCGTTTTGTTTTTTTGATTGCAGTCTTTGTCTTTAAGTGCTTCAACAGAAGTCATTAAAAAAAAAAGGACCAGCGAGAAAGGTAGCAGGGGGAAAGATTTTTTCCTGCTGTTTTTTGGGGGAGGCTTGAGAGCGGGATGTCTTCCAAGGTCACTTGTTAGGCCTGTGGCCTGCGCAGAATCTTGGTCTCCACTGCGGGGTTTTGTTGTGGCTGTGAGATGGAGGCCCGGTCCACCGAGGATAGTTGGCTGCTGGAAATGTCTGAGAGAGAGGGGCAGATAGGCAGTCTCAGGATCGAAGGTCCCTTCTCTTTCCCGTAGTGGGCATACTTCCCTTGCAGGTTTGGCGAGAAGTATGTCCATTATGGGAAAGATCAGCAAGATCTCGAGCTTTCGGTCCTGCACATCCTTAAGGGCTGAACTGCCCGCCACGGGAATCGTAGTCTTCTTCATAGGCTTCTGGATGGCCTGGAATAAGGGATCTTCCAAGTGCTCATCTTCCAGTGAAAATTCCACTGACATATTAAGAGCCCTCAGAGAATGGGCAATGAGAGCCACCAGCTCCTCTCTGCGGGAAACTCGTACAATCCATGCCTCATCCTGCGGGATCTCACCCTCTTCAAGCTCTGCGGACTCCATCCCCATGTCCATATCCATGTCTGGGTCAGCCACATCCTCAGAGTGCATGGACGCCGTGTCTTCCCAAATGCCACTGTCCACACACCTTCAGCTAGGCTCCGGTTCCCCTGACTGCCTGCTGGCTCTCTCAGGAAGGCTGCGCTTTCATGCTCTCTCCTGGATACCAGATGGACTGTCCTCCCCACGCTGCTTCATTCAAAATTCTTTATGCATGAGAAGGATAAACTCTGGAGAGAAACCTCCCTGCAACTCTCCTACAGAGGCTTTGCCAGAGGTAGAGGCCCTGGGAGACTATAAGCCTTCATTCATGGTCGGGGGGGGGGGGGGCGTTCAACTCCAATTTTATATCTTCCTTACTTAGGCCAACTATCAGAGAGATGATTCTTGATCAGTGGTCTAACAGCCATACACTTTTTGGAGTATGCAGTCATTGCCCTAAATATTTAGATCGTACCTAATCTGTAGCACAAGCTCACTGTACATATGTAAATAGCTGTTTTCATACTTCCCTATGTTATCCAAGTTGTCATTTCCTGTTCTATGTAAAACCATATAGTTTGTTGTTATGGTACTTTGTTTTATGTAAACCGCGCTGATGATAAATAGTGCGGTATATAAGAGACTGTAATAAAATAAATAATAAATAAATCTAGCTTGCTATGTGTTATTGTTGAACAATGGCCAAAGCTCTCACCTCCTAGGGCTATGAACACTACCTTCACAGCATCCTTAGCCCTTCTTGGCCTGGGAATTGACCCCATCCTTCACTTGGCAGTGCATAGCATTGCTGTTGAGCTACCAGGCTGATTGCTGCTTTGCTTTAGAACTTAAGCAACAAACGAGGAATTGATGTGTATTTTGTTTATAATTTTTATGCAATTATGATCTGATTTTCTAGGTGTCAACTGAGGGGTAAGATTATAGAGCTAAGAATTTTCAAAGATTATTTTTTGGCAAAGTCTCGGAGCTCAGCCTGGGTTCAGCAGCTTCCAGTAATGCCAGCTTCCTTTTGCTACACTGGTACTGTAGCTGTGAAAGCACAGCGATTTTAGAATTGAAACTACTGTGCTGATGCAGCCATCAGCAACAGAAGAAGTTAGAAATCCAAGCCAGGTTTCAAAACCTCCAAAAACTAATCACTGAAAATGGTTTTACCTAAATGCAGATTAAGGTTGAAAAAATATTACAAGAATGCCTCCAGAGCAGTGATTTCCAACTCAAAGGATGTGAAACCCACCTCCAAAGTGACCCCATCATTTGGATGATCCCCAATTCTGTGGCACCTCCTTGAGATATGCTCTTGACCAGCCAGTCATGGAGATAGGGAAACACATTGTGATCTGGAGGGAGCACAGGAGGTGCTGGGAAAACCTGAGTCTAGCAGAAAAGGGAGGGCCCCTTTAAATTTCAGACTTCCCTACCCAGGGGAATGCCCATGATTGATCCCTGTAAGGGAGAACAACTAGAAGGGGATGGAGAGTTTCTCAGACCTAGAAATGCTGAGGCCACTTCCCCTGCGGTAGCTAGAGGAGAGGTACCAGTGAGTGGACTGCAGCTGACGGAGCAAGAAGAGATGGACATGGAACAGATTTCTCTGGATTCCTCTCCTGAGGCTAATGAGCCTATGGACTGTTCTTTAGTTCTCAAGTGAGTTGTTGACTTATTGCTGGGTGATAAGGAATGGAGAACCCAAAGACTGTTTAAGAGATTATCTTTTCTTGCACTCCCGTCCTGAGGGAAAATACACAATAGTGAGGTATTTACTACCCTTACTGGAATTCTGCGCACACAATTCAAAATTCTGTGTCAAAAGCTCTGAATTATGCAAAATTCTGCATTCATTATTTGTCAAAATAAGAAAGCATATTGTTCCTGAGTGATAGTTAATTTAAAAAATACAATACAAGGCATGCAGGAGGATCCAAGATGGCTGATGCACTATAATAGCTTTCAACATGGCTTGTTCTTCTGAGTAAATTTCTTCATTATGGGTAAAAGGAAGGGGAAAACATGGTCCTTACCCCCTCAAGATGCAAAGCCTTCCTCTGGACCCCAGAAAAGTCTCCCATCTCTGCAGCTGGTGCTTCAGTGCCGGAAGACGGCACTGGTTCACCAGCTGGGGGGGGGGGGGGCAAGAGTCGGAGACACAAGCTAGTGTTTCCAGGGTCTCACTAAGATCAACAGCTTGTGCTGGTGGTTCTGCAGGTGTAAAGATGGTTGGTCCAGAGTTAAGTGGCAATTTGGCTGAGATGCAGGCTAAAACACAATTTAATGAACAACAGAGTACCTTCTCTTTGCCAGGTTACTTCTATTCACGGCCAGCGGTGCTTTCGCTGGAAGTCATCTGGCAAGCTGTGGCGGACTTAGGCTTTGTGTTGGTACCTCATGTGAATCACTTTTCTGAGAGAATCGTAGTCGTGAAAATTCAGAAAAAAGGTGAGGACCTTTTGGGTCTAAGATCTGACTTTAAATCTTTGGAGGAAAAGCTGGAAAGCTCCCAGAATCTTCAATTTGAATTAGTTAAGGATGTTTCAGATATGCGCCTTAAATTGGAGGCTTTGGAGAATATCTTGTGAAGCTGTAATCTAAGAGTGTTGAACTTCCTGTCTTTGGATACAGTTTCACCGAAAGAGATCTTTGTTAAATATTTAACTGAGACTTTGGGAGTACCTGCTGATAAAATATTTGTTATTAAAGCAGCTTATTATCTGCCATTACCTACTACGTGTATTCCACCTGCTTGGGTGAGTTCACCTGAGGTAGGAGATTCCCCTGTTTTGGATGTTTCTCAGTGTTCTCCTATGTCAGCGCTAGAGAATGTTTTAGATGTACCTGTAACAGTGGCAACTATGATCGTGACTGTGTTAAATATGGCAGACAGAGATAGGATACTGAAATGCTATTTTAGGAAACGCAATGAGAGGTTTATGGATTTTGTAATAAGAATTTACCCTGATGTGACTAGAGAAATGCGGAAAAGGAAGAAACTGTTTTTGTTACTGCGTACTGCCGTGCAGCAGCTGGGCATTCTTTTCTTTTTCAAATTTCCATGTAAATGTATTATTAAGTTTCACTCTGTTAAATATGGTTTTTTTTTATCCATTTCATTTGGTGAGATTTGTCCCAGCCAAGCAGCTTTCTGCTTCCCCGGCCTCTACGCCCTCAGTACACTCAGCTAATCCTGTTAAGAAAAAGTAGTGTTTCTGGATTATGGATGCATCTGACTTATTTCCTACCCATTTTGGTTTATTTCTTCTTTTGCAATATGGATTTGGATCCTCGCTCAATTGTGCACTGCAGCTGAATTTTCTTGCTTTCTATGTTGTAATTACACATGTGTAGGCTCCCTTTGGGGTCAGGGGTTTTTCCTTTTGTTTTGCAGCATTTCTCTAGAAGTGTTATACTTTGTTTTTCAAAATTGCATAAATAAAAAAGAAAATATTAAAAATACTGTACAATACAGAAATAAAATATCACAAAAAAGTGTAAAATTTTGGATTATTGTGTGCAGAATTCCGTCAGTAATTTACTCCTGACTTGCTGTATTGCTATGCACGAGCCAGTATTTGATTGTGAATTTACCTTGTTGTTTACCAACCTGCTGTGTGAGTTACAAACCACAGAGAAGAGGGAGAAGGGGAGCTGTCTCTCCTGGTACAAGGCAGAGTGAGGGCTGGAGCTATCTGGCAACCGAGGACTGGACTAGAGGCCACCAAGTCTTTAACAGCCGAAAAGAAGGAGGTATGTGAATGGTGTAGTTCCTCCTTGTGTTGATCTGGAACTGAGAGTGCTGCTGGCTGATGACAGGAAACAAAGATTTTTGTTATTATTTAAATGCTGCCTTTGTGACTCTAATAATAGAGTGGATTCTTGAAATGTGCTGTTTGGAGATGCGACTGGAGGATATGCAGAGCATGGCACACTGATATCCTCTGCATTATTACGCACTGGGGATCTATGTAAAAGGTTGGCATAACAGTAATTGGTATGTTTTACTAAATTAATCACTGAACCGAACTGAACTGCTGTTGGACTTATAGTACTGAAACAGCCAGTTGAGATGGTGGCCAGCCTACCGACATTACTTGGGTGGAGTTCATGGTGCACCTGGACTAGAGCGCGCCTGATGATGACAAAGTGGTAGCAGTGGTGGGATTTCCTGGAACCTGCATGCCGGTGGAGGAGAACCACAAGGTGACTGCCTACCCTGTTTTGTGCTTATATACTTGAGCCATTGGGTAAGAGTACCTGGGGACTAAGGGGTCTGTTTAATGTTCTCGGGGTAGTGACAAGGAGGAATTTGCACCAGGACAAAAGCAGGGCTTGGTGTAATATGGCCACACTTAGGGTGTCTTTTTTTCTCTTTTTTTCTTATAGGAGTCATGGAGATGGATAAGCTGCTTCAGTGATTTAGGGACAACAGGAGGTGCAAAAGATACTGCACTTCCAACAACAGGAGACTCAGAAGATGCTTCAGCAAACATTGGACGCATGTCAAAAGTTGCAGGATTATCAGCAACGATCCCTCTTGGAGATGTTAGAGGAACACTTACAGTCTACCCAGAACTTGCTGGAGGGTAGAGCCGTGAAAGGATGTGGACCTATACTCTCTACAGAGGACCCTTCCAACAGGGTAGGACTGGGAACTGTGAGCTCTGTTTTTCTGGGGAAAATGACCGAGAAAGATGATCCATTAACTTTTCTGATGACTTCTGAGTGAGTAGCCCAGGGAACAGGGTGGCCCGACGTACAGTGGGCAAATAGGCTGGCTCCCTGTCTTACTGGGGAAGCTTTAAATGCTTACTGGGCTCTGATTGTGGAACAATCTAAGCATTATCAGACTGTAAAGGCAGCAATAAAGGGCAGATTAGGTTTGCCCCGGGAGCATTATTGGAGGTCCTTTAGGGCCGCCCATATGGAACCCCAGGAGAGGCCCAAAGCGCTGGCCCAGAGGTTATATGACTTGACCCACCGCTCCTTGGAGACAGAAGGGAAAACAGTACCCCAGCTAGTTGCTGAAGTGATAAAGCAACAGTACTTGCAGGCCTTAAGTCCTGATTTGAGGAAATAGCTGATCAAACGGAGTTAATTCCATGGGGGCAGCTATTCAGATGCAGAGTTTTATTTGGCGGCTCTTGCAGGCAGAAACCAGGTGGATAGTAGGGCCCCAGAGGAAGGGAGGTTGGCTGAGAGACCTCCACAAGAGAGAAGGCAGCAATATGGACAGTCCTCCAAGAATAAGGAGGGAGGCAAGCCCCAAGCAAGGCACAGTCCAACAGAAGCGGTCTGTTTTCATTGTGAGAAGCCTGGACATTTCAAGAGGAATTGCTTTCCCAAACAAGTTTTGGCGGCTGGGATAGAGAAAAGGGAGCCTGTTTAAGCTCATTACTTCCATGAGGTGAAGCTTGAGGGTATTTGTCTAAAGGCTTTGCTAGATTCAGGCGCTAACCAATCTATGATCTCAGGCAAGTTATGGGGAAAGATCATATGCTGGAATGCTATTTTGTGCATAAATAATACCATTGCAAAAACTGTATGCACAGAACAGTGTTCCATCCCATGGGTGAATGTATATGCATGCAACTCTGGGTACCAATACAATTTTCATATAAAATATAGTTGCCGCTAGCACAGACCCATTTGTGCATGCATCTGGCATGCTCTCACATATTAGCATATGTTTTGGGGGGTTTTGCACAGACCATTTGCAATCTGTTTGCTAACTGCACCGGGGACCAATTTCTTTTCCCTTTACTCATGTGTCAGGAAACCCTGTGCTGAGCTTTAGTGTAGAGCTCTAACGAATACTTGCTGCATTGGCCCCTGTTTGAGTAAATCACGTCAGCTCTCTGATTTGTATTGTTTGTTATAAAGCAGATAATTACACCACCTGCTTTTCAGAGAAGAGAAATGGATTTTTCAATTAGATTCTACATCCATTAGATTTGAATGCTGAAATGGAGTGGGAATCATAGTCGAGGTGGAGATCCCTTATCAAGAATAGAAATGGTTCCACATAAAGGTTATGTGGAAGTGTGTTTATATGGATTGATGGGACAGAATGAATGTGTTCATACAGGCAAACAACTGGCTGGCTATTTGTAACTATTATTTTTAGGGTTGTGTACTGTATATGATTTAGGGGTCTGTTTACTGAGCGACGCTAGCGGCTTCTGTGTGAAATAGGAGCTGCAGCCCCATTGAATAAAACAGGGCCGTGGCTACAATTTTGCACGGAAGCTGCTAGCGCTGCTTAGTAAAACGACCCCTTAGTTTTGCTTCATTTTTCATTTGGTTCCTGTTTTCATTTATTTGTTTTGTTTTAAGAAGTGTATCATTTCAGGGATTCTTTTTGTTATTAGTATACAATATTATACTTAATGCAAGCTAATCTTACATTATGAGGCACATTATAGATACTGCATGAAGATCACAATTGAGATATCTAGGTCAGGACATAGATAATTCCGACAGAAATTTTGGAAAAGCCTCTGCTAAATATGTGGTCTTTTCTAAGATACACATAAAGAACTGCAGGGGAGTGCCTGCAGATATGCATCTACGAACAGTGGGAGGAGTCATTTTACAAACTTACACTTGGGAAACATCAACAGAGAAAACTCAGTAATTTACACGTGTAAATGCCACACACTTCTACAGGTAAGTTTGTATTTTCCAACTTCCATATGCAAAAAGGTATTTTGCAAATCTATATGTTTACAACACAACTATAATTCAGGTATATGCCCCAACAACAGCTGCAGAAGAGGAAGAAGTTGATGAACAAGTACAAGCTGACGTTGACAGAACATGCAAACAGGATATCCTGATAGTCATGGGTGACTGGAACGCAAACGTTGGCAACAAAGAAGAAGGCAAAGTGGTTGGAAAATATGGACTTGGCAACAAAAACAAAGCTGGAGAAAGGCTGATAGAATTCTGCAAGACCAATGATCTGTTCATCTCTAACACCTTCTTCCAGCAACACAAGCGCCAACTGTACACGTGGACTTCACCCAATGGATTGTACAGAAACCAAATTGACTACATCTGTGGAAGACAACAATGGAAAAGCTTGATAACATCAACAAAGATAAAACCCAGAGCCGACTCTAGTACATATCACCAACTACTAGTATGCAAACTGAGTTGGTATTAATGTATGATTTGTTTGCCCTTTTCTGCACCCTCTTTCCTATCTATTTTTTGGCGTTCTATTTCCTGGTTTGCAGTGTTTAATCAGTCTTTATTGTACACCACTTAATGCTTTTGCCATAGCGGTATATCAAATATGAAATAAAGATAAAGATAAAGATAAAAAAGAACAAGCTACTCATGAATGTAGCAAAATATGACCTTGAGAATACGCCACTGGAATTTAAAGACTGCCTGAAAAATCAATTTGCTGTTTAGATACAAATGACAGTGTTCCAGAAAAGTTATGGAATGACATCAAGAAGGTTGTTTTGGAAGAAAGTGAGAAGTCTCTATATAAGGTGAAAAAGCAAAAATGGCCAAATGGGTGACAGAAAAATCTCTAAAAATTGTCCAGAAACACAGAGAAGCTAAAGTCAGAGGAGAAAGAGAGGCAATAGCAGAACTCAACAGAGATTTCCAATGTGCAGCAAGACAAGGAGCAGTACTACAATGACACATGCAATGAAATAGAATCAGAAACTCTTAGAAGAAGAACAAGATCAGTTTTTCTAAAGCTACGAGAGTTAAAGAAAAACTTCCAGCCTCAAATTGGGAATGCTACAAGATGCTCAAGGATCCATGTTGAATGATGCTGAGAAGATCAAGAAAAGATGGAAAGAATATATGGAGTCATTATGCCATAAAGATCAAGTGGACCAACAGCCATTTCAAACTGTACCTTATGATCAGGAACCATTGGTGATGAAAGAAGAAGTCAAAGCAGCATTGAAAGCCTTATCAAAGAACAAAGCACCGGGCATTGATGGAATTCCCACTGAAGTATTACAGCAATCGGATGAAGCTGTTAGCATACATACTGTACAAGGTTCTGCCAGGAAATATGGAAGACAAATTCATGGCCAACTGACTGGAAAAGATCTGTGTTTATACCAATACTGAAGAAAGGTGATCCGACTGACTGTGGAAATTATCACACAATGGCTTTGATACAACATGCCAGTAAGATTCTATTCAAAATCATTCAGCAGAGACTACAGTCATACCTGGAACGAGAACTGCCTAAATTGCAAGCAAGGTTCAGGAAAGGGCAAGGAATGAGAGACATCATTGCGGATGTGAGATGAATCCTTGAAAAGACAAAAGAGTACCAAAAGGATATCCATATGTGTTTTATTTGCTACAGCAAGGTTTTTGACTGTGCAAACCATGAGAAATTCTGAGCCACATTAAGAAGCATGGGTATACCAGAACACCTGATAGTTCTCTTGAACAATCTTTACATTGATCAAGAAGCAACAGTTCGAATGGAACAAGGAGAAACAGAATGGTTTAAAATCAGCAAAGGTATACGACAAAGCTGACTACTTTCCCCCTACTTCTTTAACTTATATGCAGAAAAAATCATCAGAGAAGCAGGACTGTATGAAGACAACCGATGTGTCAAGATTGGTGGAAGACCCATCAACAATCTTTGCTAATGCTGATAATACCATATTACTGGCTGAAAGTGAAGATGATCTGAAACATTTGCTTCTCAAGATCCAGGAACATAGTCTTAAAATGGTTCTGCACCTTAAAGTTAAGAAGACAAAGATCCTGACAACTGGCAAAATCATCATTGATGGAGAAGAAATTGAAATAGCTGACAACTTTAACTTACTTGTATAAACAATCAATAAAGAAAGGACTAGCAGTCAAGAAATCCGACAACGTATCATTCCTGGTAGAATGGCTATGAAGGACCCAGACAAGATTCTTAAGAGCAGAAATGTCTCTCTCCATACAAAGATTCAATTTGTCCAGGCCATGGTATTTTCAATAACGTCATATGGATGCAAAAGTTGGACAGTGAAAAAGATAGACAGGAAGAAAATTGATGCCGTTGAATTATGGTGCTGGCGACGAATACTGTGTATATCTTGGACTGCCCAAAGAACAAACCAGTCAGTACTAGAGGAGATCAAACCTAAGCTTTCCTTAGAAGCTCAGATGACAAGACTTTGACTGTCATACTTTGGACACATCGAAGAGAGAGATCATTGGAGAAAGACATAATGCTTGATAAGATAGAAGGTCACCATAAAAGAGGAAGGCCGGCAATGAGATGGATTGATACAATAACAGCAGCTATGGATACCTGTGGTCAAAGCGGTTTACATTAAAAGAACAGTTTACATTACAACAGGGTAGTCAATTTGGAGAGAACTTACATTTTGATTTCAATTTGGAAGGGAAAATAAACAAGGGGGGTTAAGGAGGCTAATTCCCATAATTCCTTCTGGCTGAAATGAGCACATCCTAAAAACCTAAATGTCGCACAGATCAACTGTGCATCTTGATATGGACAATTTTAGTCAAACAAGCATATTCCCTATATGAAAGGAGGACTAAACGTAGATTTTTTACCTACCCAGGCCATGCCCAAACCACATTCCCAACACATCCTATTGCAATTTGTACATATTAGTGTCATCCATGTGCAAATTTAACTCTATATAAAATCACTATTTACACATCGATGCCATTTCCATGTGTGCCAAAGTTTTCATGTGGAAACCACAAATAAGTCTTCTAAAATAACCCCCTAGGTGCGCTTAGTAGGAATAGTGCATATTAAGGGGGGGGTTAGTTTAGAAACCCGATTCGTGCTTTGGGGATCAAAAATGGGCATGACGATGTTGAAAAGCATGGAAATATCCCCAGAGCCATTTTAGAAGGCTGTGGTTGTCCTTGGGGTGAGGATATCAAAGGCAGAAGGGGAGGCATGGTGGAGGCACGATCGGGGCATTCCAATGAACGTGGATGTCCCTGTCCAATTTCAGTAATGTCTTGGACATCCCACACTTCATCACAATTTATACCTGCTCCAGGCATGAATAGGCATCTGGAAAGTGCTTATTTTGTCAAACAAACATGCGGCAGGTGTGGAGAAGGAGGTACAGTCATTTCAGCTGTAATGTTCATGCTGACAATGAACACTGCCGGGGCATGCAGGCTCATCTTTCCATTTTGCCACAGCAATGGATGTCCCTGTATGCAACCTTGCATGAGATGGATGACCTCGCCCCACTATTTTATTTTATAGTGGGGGTATCTGTGTAGATCCAAGCATCCACATTGGGGGTAGCTATGTTTCTTAAAACCAGTTCAAAATATAGATGTCCTTGGCATTCTTCTGCATGTTCTGCCCTTGACATCCCAAATTGCACTTAGAGGTCCTTTCTAAAATCCCACTTTAGTTATGACAACAAAAACACCTTGAAATTTTGGTTATTTTGTCTATCATTACATTTTAAAAATGGCATGAAACAACATAGGAAATGTGGTTGGCATTCAAATATCATTTCAAACAACTGTAATTTTTCCACAGTCAAAGTGACATTTTGAACAGATTGAGAGCTTAGATGGAAGGAGTTACCCCCAATGCTGATGTAAGATGAAACACTGAAGCGTAGCCCCCTGCCTGGTTAGCTTTGCTGCTATCCAGCTGACCCAGTAACCGTGGTATCCGGATGCCCTACTCGGCATGGGTCCTCCCCCCCCTTCCATCACCCCGCCCCCCCCCCAACCATTGACAAAGCACACGGACGTCGAGTATTGGTGTTAAAGCATGGTCGCAGCTTTTATTAACAGTAAGAACACCGGCCCAACATGGGCCAACTCAGCAATTCAAACCATAACAGAGAAGAGCCCCCCCCCCTTCCACCCGTCATCCGGATGATGCCCCCCACCAGCGTATAGCAAAGTGGAGCACCATCCAACCCACCCCCCCCCCCAGTTACCCCTTCACGCCCGCCTCGCCATGTTAGCAAAGGCCGGCTGAAGGGGTTGCCTAATTCCGGGTAGAGACCCCAACCGGGACGTCTCCCCCAACCCGCATAGCCGTGCCGCTCACATGAAAGCGGCCTCCAGCTGAAATGAGCTGCTGGGTCAACGAGCACCAGCTCGCCACCCCGCTCGCAAGGCCCGAAGAACACCACCCTATCGCCCCCCCCCCCCACCAGCTGCGACAAGAAACCACCTCCCCCAACCCAACCGAAAACAAAGGGCGGGAGGGAGGGAATCCTTTTTAGTCGCGAGCAAGGAGGAAAAGGGGAGATCGCCGGCCGGCGTTCCCTCCTTGCTCGTGCTGACTCCGCCCCGCGACCGTCAAACGGCCAATCATTGGGCTCCCGCTGTAGCGCGTGGAGCCCACAGGGCGCATGCCTGGCTGTGCCTCACCCCCCCCCCCCGCCGAGAAGCGGCCTGCCTCGTGGCCGGGCCCCGGGAACCCGGTTACCAGGCAGCCGCGGGACCGGGGCCCGGCGGCTAAGCCGGTACTAACCGTGGTATCCGGATGCCCTACTCGGCATGGGTCCTCCCCCCCCTTCCATCACCCCGCCCCCCCCAACCATTGACAAAGCACACGGCCGTCGAGTATTGGTGTTAAAGCATGGTCGCAGCTTTTATTAACAGTAAGAACACCGGCCCAACATGGGCCAACTCAGCAATTCAAACCATAACAGAGAAGAGCCCCCCCTTCCACCCGTCATCCAGATGATGCCCCCCACCAGCCGTATAGCAAAGTGGAGCACCATCCAACCCCCCCCCCCCCCCAGTTACCCCTTCACGCCCGCCTCGCCATGTTAGCAAAGGCCGGCTGAAGGGGTTGCCTAATTCCGGGTAGAGACCCCAACCGGGACGTCTCCCCCAACCCGCATAGCCGTGCCGCTCACATGAAAGCGGCCTCCAGCTGAAATGAGCCGCCGGGTCAACAAGCACCAGCTCGCCACCCCGCCACCGGCGCTAGGTAGCACGCTATCCTAGCGCCGCCCCCACCAATGAAAGCTGCGACCAGCACCACGACTCTAGCGCCTCCTGCCAGTCGTTCAAGAGAAGGTCCTGCCCCACCGGGGCAAGATGAACCCCATCAAGCCTGTACAAACCAGCACAAGTAACGTCCGCCCAAGGGTGCCGGACCTGGAGCCCACCCGTCTGCTGGACCCAGCGCCCAATCTGCCGGTTAATCTTGCACAAACCCCTCGACCAACGCCGCTGGGTCCAGCAAGCAGGGCGGGGTATAACATCCGACCAAACAATGGCCACCCCAGGGAGGACCCCTCGCAAGAGGGCAATGTCTCTCTGAATAGTCCCGATGAGTTGCCGGCAAGCCCAACCGGCAATGTCGTTGCCACCCAGGTGTAACAGCAGCCTGACCGGCCGCTGGCGCCGTCCAAGCTCCGCTCGAACACAGTCCAGGAGCTGGTCCCAGTGCATGCCGCGGCGGCCCATCCAGCACAGCCGCACACCGGCGCCGGCGAGACCCAGGTGAGGACCCAGCGGCCGAACCGCCGCGCGCCGCTCCGCCCAGTAGACAAATGAATGCCTGATGATCCACCAGTCGCCGGAAGCCGCACCATCTGAAAGCAGAAAGAACGGACTACCACCAGCACGCAACCCTGCAATAGGAAACAAAGGATTAGTGCCCCCCCAGCCCCCACCCCCCTGCTCCCCCCACACCGCAGGCAGGCCGAACCACCAGTGGGTCTAACCCCGCAGCCGCCACGCTGGTAGCCGCTCCGATCCGGAACGAGTGCGAAGCATAACCCCCGCTCGTCACAACCCAAAGCCCGCAGGGCCAAGCGTAGCACAGCTGTGAACTGAAACTGCGTCACCGGCTTGCCGTCTGCATGAATGAAAAACTGGCCACGTGCCACAGGGCGCTGCCGCGCGTACGCTCTAAGAGCCTGAACGGGACAGGACAACAAGGGAGGGATGGCGCTCAGCAGGACCCAGCCCTTTTCCAGACTGGTCAGTCTTAGAACGTGAAAGGAAAATGCGAACACGCGCAAGATCCACCTGGACGTGCCCCACAGCCAGCCCCATGCCGCGCCGACCGAGGAACCAGCTCGGACACCCGGAAGGCGCCGAAAAAAGCCGTGGTAAACAATGCATGAAACAGCACCGCCTCAAAGCCCGAGACGGCCACCCGCAGCAAAACCTCACAAAGCTGCAACAGGAGCTCATGGGAAACTGGGCGCTGCCAGTCTGGTGGCCCCGGCTGTGCGCGGGCCCAACCGGCAAGCAACCGCCCAACTAAAAATGAGACACGCGGATTCCCCCAACCAGCAGCCTTGCAAAAGAAGGAGAAGCCCGCAAGCGCCCCGGTGACGGCCGACCGTGCCCATCCCGCCGTCTTCACCCACAGCACAAAACGGCCAACCATGTCATCGGGCACCGCCCCACCAGACCACCCACGCGCACGCAAAAAAGCACTCACCTGAGAGTAGCCCCTGCGATACGTTGTCCAGGTACTGCGAGCCACGGACGCCGCCAACAGAACCATCAGGTCGGGGTCCCAATCGTCCAGAGATGCTCCGGGACCCGTGAGGGCAGCTCGTCCACCCCAGGAGCCAGCCGCCGAAACTGTTCCCACTGAAAACGTGATAAAGCGTCAGCGATTGAATTCTGAGAACCCGGCACATGCCGTGCCCAAGCGGTGACATTTAGACGCAAGCAGGCCAACACAAACACCCTCATCAAGGCAGCCACCCTGGGGCATCGGGGAGCATGACGATTAAGAACCTCAACAACCGCCGCATTGTCACACCAGAAGACGACCCGCCGATCACGCAACCGGTCAGGCCATACCCAAAAGGAAACCACGATCGGGAAGAGCTCCAAAAAGGTGATATTCCGCGTCAAGCCGGAGCGCACCCAGGCCGCAGGCCAAGGCTCCGCACACCAGGCACCGTGACAAAAGGCCCCGAAACCGGAACTACCAGCCGCATCAGTAAACAACTGAAGGTCAAGATTCGATAACTCAGGCCACTGCAGGATGGAGCTGCCATCGAAGCCAGCCAGGAACGCGTCCCAAACCCGCAGATCCTCTCGCATCCCTGATGACACCCGAATCCGGTGATGCGGCAACCGCACCCCCGCCATTGCCAGAGAGAGGTGCCTCGTAAAGGGGCGCCCCATGGGAAGGACGCGGCAAGCGAAGTTGAGATGCCCAACCAACGACTGCAAGACGCGAAGGGAAGTCTTCATAGCGGCGCAGACAGAGGCCACCAGCTCGCGGAGGCGATGCACCTTCGACGCCAGCAAGCGGACTACCATAGCCACCGTGTCAATCTCGATGCCGAGAAAGGTGAGGCAAGTAACCGGTCCCACTGTTTTGTCAGCTGCTACGGGAATGCCAAATGCAGCAGCCACGCGCAGGAAGGTGCTCAAAAGAGCGGGACAGGTCGGGGCCCACTCGGGCCCGACAAACAGAAAATCATCCAGATAGTGTACGATGCTGGAGACTCCCGACTGCCGTTCCACCACCCAATGCAAAAAGGTACTGAAGGCCTCAAAATAGGCACAGGAAATTGCACAGCCCATGGGCATACACATATCGAAGTAGTACCGCGCCTCGAAGCGAAAGCCAAGCAACGGGAAAGCTGAGGGATGAACCGGCAACAAGCGGAACGCCGATTCAATATCCACTTTGGCCAGAAGGGCCCCCGGACCGCACTGACGGACCAGGGAAACGGCGGCATCGAAAGAAGAGTAGTGCACCGTACAGAGCTCGCGAGGTATATGGTCGTTGACCGAGTCGCCCGGAGGGCAGGAGAGGTTGTGTATCAACCGGAACTTGCCCGGCTCCTTCTTAGGGACCACACCCAACGGCGAGACCGTGAATGGGGAAAAGGGGGGGGTCCAAGAAGGGGCCCGCCACGCGGCCCAGAGCACACTCCTCAGAGATCTTGCGCCGCACAAAATCCCCGTGGAGCCGCACCGAGGCGGCGTTACGAGATCCACCCGGCGCAGAGGACCCCCGGACAGGGATGCGAAAACCCCGTGTGAACCCCCCCAGAATCAATCCGGCCGCCCTACCACGGCGGGAACGCCCGTACTCGAGGAGCCACGGTCGCATCGCCGCGACTCGCACCGGGGTAACAGCCAGGACACGCAGCGCCTCACTTCCCCCCCCGCAGGGGACCCTGCGACCCCCTTCCTGCTGCACTTCGCAGCCGCATGCACGCCGCCGCACAAGGAGCAAGCATGCTTAAACTTGCAATCCGGGAAGGGGCAAGACGCCTTGTTGAAGCGCCAACAAACGTCCCCCCCGACAACCACCGCCTTTTGCTGTGGCAGAGTAGAGCCGGAGGCACGAAAGGACCGGCCCCCCGGCGACAGCGGAGACGAGCCCGCCTTGGGCCCCCCCGCACCGGTTCCAACGCCCCGGCCCCTCGCGGACATCTGGGTCAACCACAGGTTGATGTCCTTGGTCCCCCAGTGCAAGAGACTATTTTCTTCCATCTGGTCCCGGAACTCCTCGTCGTAATTCAACCAGGCCCACCCCTCGTGGGCCTGGGACGCCGCGAGTATATTGTCGGCGGAGGCCAACAACGCCCCGTATTGGTCCGGGAAGTAACGGCCCCAGACACTCGCCAAATGCAAAAAAGCGCGGGTCCAATTGAGTGTGTTGCGAGAGACCTTGCGCACCCGGCCCGCCTTCTCATCGTCCTTGCGCTTTTTCCTGCTCTCCCCGGAGCGCTTCCGGCCATCGAGTAGGCGGAAGATGTCGATATACCTACGACGCTTGATCCGCCGGCGGAACTTCCGCGGAACCGACTCCCAAAGCTCGGCGCAGCGAATGACGGAGGTCCCGCCGGGAACTCCACCATCCGCCACCCCCGGAACAGAGCTGTGCGATGAGGCCGAGGACGACGATGAGGAGGAAGAGGACGAGGATGCCCGCCGACAGCGACGAGCCCGCTTGCGCTTCCCTTTCCCCTTGCCCACCCCCACGGCACCCGGCACAGAGTCGAGAACCCCACCCTCAGCCCCGACAGTGTACTCACCACTCCCCCCGGAGGAGGCGACCGGAGCGCCCCCAGTGGACGCAGCAGGGGCCGGAACAACTGCTGACGCCGTGGAACCCAAAGGGCCCGCTCCCACCAGCCTGTCGGAAGCAGCCATGGCAGTGGCAGGCGTCGAACTCCTCGGAACCTGCGGAGATAAAGAAGAAAAACCAGCAGCCGGGGCCCCAGGGGTACTGAGAACTGCGGAGGGCCCAACCCCCCAGGCGCGCACCGAAGGCCCCAAACCCCCAGCATCCCACGCCACGGCCCCCCCATCCCCCCCCCCCGTGCCTCCCCGAACCACCCCCCCAGCCACCCCCCCAGGGCCCTAAACCCCCCCACGGAACCGCCCCATACGCCCAAGGGGCCGAGGGACCGAGAAACCCAGGAGGAGGAGGGGAGACGAGGGAGGGGGGGAAGGCCCCACCCCAAAACAGGAAGGGGATGGGGCAGAAAGCCACCCACCCCCCGTCCCGGGCGGCGGGTTGGGCACCAGCGCCCGCGGGGACCCCGGCCCAGAGACGGCCGGGCAGTCCTGCTCTTGCGTCCCCCCAAGCAACACCAAATCACCGTCCCCACCCGAAATACCCTCAGGAGGGGCTGGATCACCCACAGAGGCGCCCTCAGCCGGAGGCACAGGCACGAGGCGCCCCCCAGAAGCCCCTCCCCCCCGGGCCCCGCCTACTCTGTTGCGCCCTCGCCGGGCCCCAGCTTGGGTACCAGTAGCCGAGGCAGCCGGGAGAACCCCCCTACCACGGCCCGCGGGAGCGGACCCGCACCGCACTGCCCCACGCCCGCGAGCACCGGCCCGCGGCCCCTTGGCCGCGCCTCGCGATGGAATCTGTCTGGCCATGAATCCACACAGTGCCAGCCGCCTAGGGGCCTGCTGGGCAGGTCGGCGTCCTCAGACTGGCCTAGCTGACTCTGCCTGTGCTGTCAGGTAGTCTTTGGATAAATAATAATTTCCTTTCTTTTTTTTTTTTTTTTTTTTTGTGTGCTGGGCTGAAGGAAAAGCAAGAGAGGAGAAGGAGCAGGGCCCGCCTAGAAACCCCCGACCTCAAGCCCGCTAAACAAATTCCCCATCGGCAGCAGCATGCAAGCCCGCCGAGCCGCACAGAGACAGGGAACCGAGCACCCCACGTGCTCCGTAGCACTCGCGCACACGGCGCGGAAAATCGGGGCTGGACCGCAGCGCGGGCTGGCGTCGGCGTCCCGTTTGGGGAACCCCCGAAGGCCCAGCAGACAACGAGGCACCCCGAGGCCTAACCGCAAAGAAAACCCCGACAAACCTTTTTAGTCGCGAGCAAGGAGGAAAAGGGGAGATCGCCGGCCGGCGTTCCCTCCTTGCTCGCGCTGACTCTGCCCCGTGACCGTCAAACGGCCAATCATTGGGCTCCCGCTGTAGCGCGTGGAGCCCACAGGGCGCATGCCTGGCTGCGCCTCACCCCCCCCCCCCTCCCCGAGAAGCGGCCTGCCTCGTGGCCGGGCCCCGGGAACCCGGTTACCAGGCAGCCGCGGGACCGGGGCCCGGCGGCTAAGCCGGTACATAGTCCATGGCGGTGACCAGATGTGGCCCTGGCATTGAATATCCAGCTCTTCAGTTTAGCAGTGATGGCTAGCCGCTTTACAATAGATAGCTTCTGCTGCTGAATTTCGTGCCCTACTTATTTTAAGAACTATTAAATATTTGAAGAGAAAAATTTAGGTGGTAGCAAACAAAGTCTAAAAAACTGAGGCTATGATTATAACATGCTTCATTAGTACAGTCTAACCTATTGCACCAATGTGATCATTTACTAACAAGTGCACACTAACTCCTTTAATGCATATTACTTGCTACAGGGCCCATTGGATAAAATGGGCCTGTGACAAATAATGCATATTAATGATGTTAGCATGTGCTGTTAGTAAATGCCCCCTTAAATTAGCTAGGGATATGATTCCTCGTATAAAAAGCACATAGAATGAGTTTTTGAAGATTCCTTTTAAGTATTTTTGATTATTTTGGATTTTCATATTTCTGTGTGGATTCGTCAGATTTATTTACTATAGTATTTTTCTGTTCTCGCATATTTATATGGCAGTCAGCAATAGTTAAACCTGTTCTATGTATGTTTATTTTACTTGACTAAAATGCAATAATCCATTTTTCATTTGATTTCTTTGATTAGTTTCGTACCCATCCTTTTGCAAAGCACCCAAAATGGATTAAAAAAAATCAATATAATAAAATAAAAGCACCATATAATAAAATATAATCATCACACTCACAGAAGGCATCCATTCAAAACACCTGGTCACCTCCAAATCACCCCATCTGGTTAGTTCCCATAGATCGTCTCACCTAAACACAAACCCATAAACCAAATACCTGTTTTTAAAATGCATTCATTCAGCAATTTAGCTAGGACATCTCCTCTATTGCCTAGAACAAATAAAAACCATGGGTGACTGTGTTCTATAGACTTTTGCATCCGCCCAGCATAAAAGTCAAAACTGCTAACCAGACATGCCTATTGTACAATGAACAGCCAAGATTACAACTCTCTCAGAAGCAATGGGCCTCCTGATAGGCATAAATATTGAGATAACTTGTTCCGCAAAAATGGAAATGTGCAAAGGAAAGTCTGCCAGCAACAATCTAACATTCCTCGATGAAGGCACACCTAACAGGGTCTCTGTCTAAGAATGCAAAATTCAAAAGTTCAACTGGCAACATATTCATGAATTTTGCATCTAAAATTATGCGGCCTAGATCAATGTAAAATTTCATAGTAATCAACACCTTGATATCTGTTCCCACCTCCTCTGGTAACTAGTGGAGGCTAGTGAGGACTATGGAGATGAGAAGGTGAATACCATTTCCTGCTGTGTTCTGGATTGCTTGTAAAAGTTTTAATACTCCTTTTGTGATGGAGTGTGTGTGTGTGCTAGCCCCCATCCCAAGATTGTTGCTAAGAGTGAATTCTCATGCCAGAACCCAAGCATGTACAGAGCCCTGCCATCCTCCTTACACAGTCAGTAAGGCCATGTCAGGCCAACTTCTCAATCTCAGATGGCTTTGACAACCAATCCAGCTACAATTTGCAAAACATTGAGTGGGGGAAACTATGCCATAAAAGTTATGAAAAATAAAAATAAATACAAATAATTCAAAGTGCAAAACAAACAAAACATTCTCTCTCCCTTCCCTTTTTAACCTAAACATCAATGAAACCAAATCAGCACATAATAGAAATTTTGGTATAGATCATCTTATAATGAAATAGGTAGAAATCTGAGACAAACTATTGTCTGAAATATGAGCCTTTTAACAAAGAACAGTGCCTGGATTCTTAAATGCAAAGCTTTGGAAAAAAAAATTGCACTAAGGAAAGCAAATGACAAATTATCGTACAAATCAGGTCCTTTATGTCAACTAAGCAAAGAGTATGATTAGTCAATGGATGTGAGAAAATTTACAGCTATTGCCATTCTTTCATCTGCTAGATAGGTACTGTGACTAATGATGTAAAAGTGCTTACTAAATAGATTCAATAGATATACAGGAATATGATGATCTACCAAAATCATAAATTAAACTACAGATAACAGATTTTCAGGCAATTACTAATCAGAGAAAGATTCTAATAAATCAATCAACATTAAGTTTTCTCTTCATCAGCTAAATTCATAGTATCCAAAGTTATTTACATTTTAAAATGTCTCACCTGGCTTAGCAATGATATTCAGTTAATTTCCATAATGTCTTCTGATATACTACAACTTACAAAATTACTGGTTTAATTATATTTTAATGGACCATGTATGCAAAGGCTTAATATGAATGTTAATGAAATAAGAAAACTATTATAAAATATATAGGTTTACTAAATTAAATATATTAATGCTTAATAAAATGTACCAAAAGCAGTACATGGAGAGCACACAAGAAAACCAAAGCTACTATGTACATTAGCAAAACAAATTAAGCAAGTCTAGAACTGCATGACAAATCAAAAAGCATGTTTTTTGATTGCATATGTGTATTATAATTCCTCCAGGTGTGTATCTTGAAGTTGCTCTGTGGTGGTGGTGGTTAAGTAGAGGAATAGGGGTGAGTTGTGTGTGGCTGAATGAACTGTGCTTGTCAGGTGACATTTCCTCACAAAGAGGGAATAATTTTTTTTTGATGCTTCGTTTTTGTATTTTGTTTGGAAATTTGACAAAATATTTAGAGAATATGTTTTTGGATCCTGACCTCTTTTATTCTTCTGTTTACCATCCATGTGCATAATAACCATTTCCCTAGTTTCTGCCCTAGTTGTTTTTGTCTATCTTGCATAGATTGAGAGCTCTGTTGAGCAGGGATTGTGTCTTACATGTACAGCACTGTGTATGCCTTGTAGCGCTTTCTTGTGGAAAGTTCCAGAAGAAGAGGGAACCACACTTTTCTCAGCCAATAGGGCAGTTATGAGAAACATAGAAACATGACGGCAGCAAAAGACCACATGGCTTATCTAGTCTGCCCTTCCATATCAACTACAATAGTCCACTTTTTACCTTTAGAGAGTCTCTGTGTTTGTCCCATGCTTTTTTGAATTCAGAGATTTTCTTTGTGTCCACCACCTCCCCTGGGAGATTATTCCACGCATCTACCACTCTTTCTGTAAAAAAATATTTCCGCATATTACTCCCGAATCTATTCCCTTTCACTCTCATCCTATGTCCCCTCGTAGCAAAGCTTGCCTTCAATAGAAAGAGACCCTCCTGTGCATTTATGCCACAGAGGTATTTAAATATCTCTATCATATCGCCCTTATCCCGCCATGGTTTTCTGATCCCTTCTGAATTTCATGATTCTGGCATGAGAGTTCACTCTAAGCAACAATCCTGAAATGGGATCTGGCTTCCCCCTCAATATTTTATGCAAAGTTATTATCATATGCAAAATATGCAAACTTATCAGGGGCATCAGAGGATACATGCACAGCAGGCCTTCCCCCAATTTAAGAAGAAGGTGCCTGAGGTTGGCCAACCAAGCCCTAAAAGCTTTCGGAGCATTCCAGACTGCTCTCAATTCCAGGAAATTTACCTGATGAGGTTTCGTCTGGATGGACCATAATCCCTGAGTGAGAAGTCCATCTACATGGGCTCCCCAGCCCAGTTGGGACACCTGTCATGAATACATTTTGGAATGGTGGAATTTGGAAAGGGATGCCTTTTACCTGTGACACATATATCCACTGTGTACTCAAGGTCCACTGAGCTTTTCTCATTTTGAAACATCCAAAGAGTGTGACATGCACCATTGAGACCATTTGGCCTAACATCCTTAACATGTCCCATACCGATGTCTACTGACTCTTCTGAATTTCCTGAGTGGTAATATTTTCATGTGGAAGAAAGACTTTTGCCTGAGTTATACATACCAGAGCTTCTATGAATTCCAATTAATTTAATGGGCTTAATTGAGACCTGGGATAATTTATGACAAACTCTAGTAACTAGCAGCTGGATGTGTGAATGGCTCTTTGAGCTTCTTTCTGAGATGTGCTCTTGATCAACCAATCGTCCAAATAGAGAAACACTTCTGCAAGTACATGCCCATAAAGAGCTGGTAGGAAGCTATGCAGGAGGCGAGCATAGCTTTCTGAAAGTTTTCCCAAAAGACTCCAGTATCCAAGTCTCTCTCACCAAGGGCATTGAGGAGTGTGACGTGGAACTTTTGACCCTTTTGAAAGTGGGTTTGACCACCATGCAATGGTAAGGAAGCTGTTGCTTTTTGAATCTGTGAGCCTTCTGAACTCTGTACATTGTGTCTACCTTCTTATTTATGGGTTGCACATTCTCATCTGCATATCCTTGAGGATTTCGTGAATGAGCATTCTCGCAGCTTCTTTGGTAGGTCAAGGAATTGGAGGGTGTCCAGTGTTTCTGCCCTGGGTTCCTCCTCTATCTCAAACGTAAATGGAATAGTCTGTACCATTTCCCTGATAAAATCGATGGAAGAATTACTCTGGAGAAGTTTCTTCTTTCATGAAGTGGGGATGGATCCAAAGGTAAGCCAGTAGAATCCTCTTCATTAGAACATCTCTGTGTCACCTACTGAATCCCAGGCGTGTTCAGAGTCCAACCCAGAAAAATTCTCCAAGGTATCATCTTTGATATCATCAAGGTATCAAAGGAGTGGAGGAGTAGCCTAGTGGTTTGGGCAAGGTACTTCAGGCCGGAAGGTCGGGGGTTCAAATCCCACTAGAGGACAGCAACCTTGGTCCGGAAGGACTGGGGTTTCTAGTCCCACAGGTGCTCCTTGTGGTCTTGGGCAAGCCACTTAACCCTCCATAGCCCATGTTCCCTGTAAAATAGTTATCTCCAAGTTATAATGCCCTGTTCAATGTAATTTCAGTTTGTTCAATGTGAACCGCATTAATGCAGAATAGCGAGGTATATAAGAGAATGTAAATAAATAAATGTAAATAAATAAATCATCTGGGTCTCTGCCTGCCTCGATCTCTTCACAAAATTCTCAAGGATACTATGAATTTTTAGTTGATATGAATTTAGTTGAGTGAAAATGTTGAGATACCAAGGATCTTCTGTGCCTCAATGAAGTTTCTTCCCCTGATGCACTGGAGACTGAGAATGGCATGGCAAACTCCAAACCTGAGGTCCTCCAAGGTCTTGGTGTCAATGTCTTGCCTGCAGGTGTCAATGTCTCGCCTGTCTTGAGAACCGGCTGGATCTCTCAATACATTGATAGAGACAATGTCAAAGCCACAAGTAAATGATCGCTCCATTCATAGTAACATAGTAAATGACGGCAGATAAAGGCCAGTATGGTCCATCTAGTCTGCCCAGTAAGATGACCGGAGTAAGATGGCAGGAGTGGTGCCACTCTGTGCAGGCCACCCCTCCCCATGTCTTTGTTTAGGGGTGAACCCCCCGCTCCATGCAGGACACCCCTATTTGTTGAGAAGTTAGATGGTTCAGTTTATTTTGATTTTATTCTGTTGCTATAAATGGATCCATTGTGTCTGTCCCATGCCATTTTGAATTCTATCACCGTATTTGCCCCCACCACCTCCATCAGGACATTCCAAGCATCCACCACTCTCTCAGTGAAAAAGTATTTCCTGACATTGCCTTTCAATTTTCCACCTTGCAGCTTCATGTTATGCCCTCTCGTTTTACAGCTTCCCCGTCTTTGGAAAAGGTTTGTTTGTTCATTATTTCTCTTTAAGTATTTAAAGGTCTGAATCATATCTCCCCTATCCCTCCTCTCCTCCAAAGTGTACATATTTAGGTTGGCAAGCCTCTTCTCATAAGGCTTCTGACGCAGGTTCCAAATCATTTTGGTTGCCTTCCTCTGAACAGTTTCCATTCTTTTTACATCCTTTGCAAGATACGGTCTCCAAAACTGAACACAGTATTCCAAGTGAGGCCTCACCAGTGACTTATATAGTGGGATTAGAACCTCTTCCTTTCTGCTGGTAATTCCTCTTTGTATGCAACCCAACATCCTCCTGGCTTTTGTCACCGCCTTGTCGCACTGTTTTGCCTCTTTGAGATCTACAGAAATAATCACACCAAGGTCTTTCTCCTGATCCATGCACACCAACCTCTCGCCCCCTATCATGTACATTTCCCTTGGATTTCTGCTACCCAAGTGCATGACTCTGCACTTCTTTGCATTAAATCTTAATTTCCAAGCATTAGACCATTCTTCCAGCTTTTGTAGATCTTTTCTCACTCCCTCGGGGGAGTCCACTCTGTTGCAAATTTTCATGTCATCTGCAAAAAGACAGACCTTTCCATTCAGTCTTTCAGCAATATCACTCACAAATACATTGAACAGTGCCGGGCCCAGGACCAAACCCTGGGGCACCCCGCTAATCACCTTCCTTTCCTCCGAGTGAGCTCCATTTACCATCACCTTCTGTCGTCTATCAGTCAACCAATTTCTGATCCAGTTTACCACCTTGGGACCCATCCCCAAACTACTGAGTTTATTGATAAGCCTCCTATGAGGGACAGTATCAAAGGCTTTGCTGAAATCCAGGTAGATGGCATCCATCGCATGCCGCTGATCTAGTTCTCTGGTCACCAAGTCAAAGAACTCAATCAGATTTGTTTTCCAAGATCGTCCTTCGGTAAAACCATGTTGCCTGAGATCTTGCAACCTGTTGGTTTTGAGAAAGTTCACTATTCGCTCCTTCAGAAGCACCTCCATTATTTTTCCCACCACCGAGGTAAGGCTCATGGGCCTGTAGTCTGACACTTCTTCCCTGTCACCACTTTTGTGTAGAGGTATGACATCAGCCATTCTCCAGTCCTGAGGAACTTCTCCTGTTCCCAAGGAACTGTTGAAAACATCCTTTAACGGCCCTGCAAGAACCTCTCTGAGCTCTTTCAGTATCCTGGGATATATCCCATCCGGTCCCATGGCCTTGTCCACTTTCATTTTCGCAAGTTGTTCTAACACATCATCTTCTGTGAATGGTGTGGTATCTACTTCATTCCCATTTTTATATTTGGGAGTCACGGTCCTTCTCCAGGATTTTCTTTAGTAAAAAACAGAGCAGAAGTATTTGTTTAGCAATTCCGCTTTTTCAATGTCCCTTTCCACGAGTCCATTCGTAGCACTTCTGAGTCCTGCGATTCCCCCTCTGATCTTCTTCCTTTCCCGAATATACCTGAAGAAAGATTTGTCGCCACACTTAACATCTTTAGCCATCTTTTCCTCTGCCTTTGATTTTGCTATCCTTATTTCTCTTTTTGTTTCTTTGAGTTTGATCCTGTATTCATTTCTGTGTTCCTCTGTTTGCAAGCTTTTGAATTTTGCAAAAGCTGTGTTTTTTGCCTTTATTTGAGCAGCCACTTCTTTGGAAAACCAAATAGGTTTCCTTCTCCTTTTGTTTTTATTTACTTTTCTTACATATTTATCTGTTGCCCCTTTTATTGCCACCTTTAGTTTAGCCCATTGCAAGTCCACTTCCTTTATCTCCTTCCACCCTGTCAACTCCTCCTTTAGGTACATGGCCATTTTATTGAAGTCAGTGTTTTTGAAGTTTAGGACTTTGAGCTTGCTATAGTTGGACTGCACCTTAGTTTTTATCTCAAACCACACCATGTGATGATCGCTGCTGCTCACAATTGCACAATTGCATTTGATACGCTATCAATGTTGTTGAGCACTAAATCCAGTGTTGAGCTTTCCCTTGTTGGTTCCATCACCATTTGTCTAAGTAACGCTTCTTGCAGAGCATCCACAATTTTTTTGCTTCTTTCCAGATTTGCAGAAGGAGTAATCCAATCCACATCGGGTAGATTAAAGTTACCCAATACAATCACTTCCCTCTTTGTGGCTATTTTTGACAATGTCTATAATCAATTTGTTATCTAACCCTTCAATTTGAGTCGGAGGTCTGTAGACTGCAGCAGTATGGATGACAGTGCCATCTCCTCTTTCCAACACAACCCAGAGCGCTTCTTCTTTTCCCCATGCCCCCTGCATTTCAGTAGCTTTAATATTGCTTTTGACATACAAGGCTACTCCTCCTCTTCCATTTTCTCTGTCTCTTCTGAATGCTACAGTGTTAACAATGGGCTTTAGTTTCTCCCCCAGAGTTTGAAAGTCCCTTTGAACTGTAGTGGCACTGTTTCTAGCCAGGTCATTTGTACCCAAGTGGATGATAACATCAACTTCGGAGTGCTCACTTTCAGTGCTAAGTACATCAACAATTTGGTTTGTATTCTTGCTAGATGAAGAGCCTGGGAGGCATTTGACTAACTTCCCTCCTTTGAACTGTGTTTCCAAGTTGGTGCCTCTGATGATGGAGTCACCAAGTAGTAGTAGTTTTCTGTTCCTTGAGTCTTTTTTCATATTTGGTGCTTTATCAGGAGATTGGGCATTGACTATCTCATTTAAGGGCCCTTGAGCTTCCCTGGCTTGGGCATCCTCATTACCCAAAGCAGAGAAGGCACTATGCAGTGATATCTCTTGATGTACAGGGTGTTTCTGCATTATCGGATGTAGTCTACCAGAGCCCACTGTGATCCATTTGTTCCTGGGATATTTGAGTCTCTGTGGGAGTGGCAGGGGATTTTGTTTTGTTTGTATCCTAGAAGAGGTGCGTTTCATTGCAGCTACTTCTTCCCTTAATAGAGTCAATTCATTATGTATAGCTGCCTACTTGAGGCATATAGGGCAAGCTCTTAGGTTCCAGATTAGTCGTCTCAGAATGAAGGCACCACAATTATTGCACTGAATACAAGACATGTGTGGTCAAATTAAGAGGATAGATGTCAACGTATATGACCACTATATAAGCAATGCAGCCCGGGTGGGGGGGGGGGGGAATCTAAGTGTCCTTGGCCAGCAGGGCACCTTTAGATTTCTGATTGGAGGGCTACACAAGGAATGTAAGTAGACAGATTATTCCCAGAAGTGAATGTAAAACCAGCAGTTAACCTAGCTACAAAACCACCGGGATAGGTAAACCCAACAGCAGTTAAATATTACATATCAGCTACACATCCAACAGGATAGGTAAGAAAATAGGTAAGAGATACCAAGCTTGCAAGCTTATTAAAAGATACAAAGCTATAAGCTTATCTGTTTGTAGAAGAAGCTGTGGAGCCCAGATTCAACCAGGTGTCTGCAGGAAGTCCATTATTCAAGAGCCCCTCCCTGGCAGCAAGTTTGCAGACAAATTCAAGCAATGGAAGCTGAATTTGCTCATCAAATTTTCTCATGAGCAGTTCTTCAAAGGTTGCCTTCAAAAAAGGTGTAGGAATTGCTGTCAAGAGTATCCATATCCTTGTGAGACCCTAGGAAAATGTCCGAAGCTTGGTCTCTGGTGCTTGGAGGCTGTTATGTTCTTTCCAGTCCTGAGGAGGATGAGCCGTTCTCATGTTGTGAGCACTTAGAGGGTACCAGTGACTTCAGTGCCTCAGTGAACTTGATATTGCATTCTGATGAACTGCAATATTGATGAATTCTGCCCTCTGCCTTGTGTTTGGCATCACGGGCCCTTGATGCCAATGAAGATAAGATCAAATCAGTCTTTCTGATGGGATTTTTAGTATGTCTAATCCTGATGACCTCTATCAGTGCTTAATGTTGAAGGTGATCAATACACTCTTGATGCTTATGCATCTCCAGCATCTGATGCTGGTCCTGGATCTATGAAGACCAGTGCTGAAGTCATTGAACTAGACTGTATTGTTGTCAAAAAATCATTCACATTGATTTTCTTGACCCCAGAGCCCTTCTTTTTGAAATCTGTGAATACAAATTACATAGAAAGGGATCATAGTTGGGACTCTGACACTGCCAGTACCAGTTGTGAGCATCCAGTAGAGATATGGTCTTGCCACATTGGGTGCCCCTTTTAAACCTGCTGGGAAGTATTTTTCTGGGACATCTGCTCTTCTGATCTTATTTCCACCTATCGACTAAGCTCTCTCTCTCTCCTGCCGTCATGCCTTCTTTCTATCATATCCTCAACCTCTCACTTTCCACTGCAACCTTTCCTCCAGCCTTCAAACATGCTTTGGTTATACCTCTCATCAAAATTTTTTTCTCTAAATCATACCTACCCTGCCAATTATTAGCCCATCTCCCTCCTCCCTTTTGCATCTAAACTACTAGAATTTGTGGTTCACCACGAATTGCTTTCCTCTCAAGGCATTCTAGCTTTCATCCAGTCTTGAAGGACTAGAAAAGGGGACTATTACTTCTGGAGAGAGATCTGCAATTGTGAGTATATACTTCTGGGAATTTTCTGAAAGGAATTCTTTATATTAAAGCTAATTAATCTGTGAACCCACTATTTTTTGTTAAATCAGTCAGGGCCTAGTAGCAGCAGTTTAAGTTTAAATTTAAAACACAAAAGAGAGCTTTCTGGTTAAATTTGGAACCCAGCAGAGAGCTTGTAATTTAAATTTCATAATAAGTTTGAGCTTAGCAGCAGCAAAGAGCTATAATTTAAATCAAATCAGAATATAGCTTAGCACAAAAGGCAAAACAGGGTCAGTACTCTTTGAGCAACAAATAAAGTCTTCTAGAGACCTTTACAAAGAAGCCTTCTACCTAGGGGGCAAGAGACCTGTGAAACTTTTTCAATAGGTGTTAACACCAGGTGGCAGGTCAAAAGGCCATTTTGAAAGACTCCTCCTATCCAAGAAAGGACTGTTAATCACCCAGGAAGTTGGTCACAGCTTACCTCAGCAGCACAGGCATAAATAGCTCAACCAGAACTCTGTGATCCTCAGTCTTGAAGGACTAGAAAAGGGGACTGTTACTTCTGGAGAGAGATCTGCAATTGTGAGTATATATTTCTGGGAATTTTCTGAAAGGAATTCTTTGTATTAAAGCTAATTAATCTGTGAACCCACTATTTTTTGTTAAATCAGTCAGGGCCTAGTAGCAGCAGTTTAAGTTTAAATTTAAAACACAGAAGAGAACTTTCTGGTTAAATTTGGAACCCAGCAGAGAGCTTGTAGTTTAAATTTAATAGTCACTCAGGGCCTAGCATCAGCAAAGTACTTTTAGTTTAAATTTAAAACACAGAAGAGAGCTTTCTGGTTAAATTTGGAACCCAGCAGAGAGCTTGTAGTTTAAATTTCATAATAAGTTAGAGCCTAGCAGCAGTAAAGAGCTATAATTTAAATCAAATCAGAATATAGCTTACCTCAGCAGCACAAGACAGGGTACTGTGTAGCAGCCCTCTTTTAATAAGTGTTATTTCCCCTTAGTTCTACCCTAGTCCCCTGTTTATTGCTTTTGTCTGGCCTGGATAGATTGTGACTTCTATTGAGAAAGGACTGTCGTTTACATGTAGTGCTGCATATGTCTTGTAGCGCTATACAAATGATAAGTAGTAGTAAAAAGGAGAGGGAGTCCCTACCCTGTTTAGGTCCTTCTCCCCTTTCCACACTCTAATCTCTCATTCTATCTAGCATACACATTCAGAACTGATCTCTTGTCTTACAATATCCATGCCCTTCGCCCTATTTCCATCCCTCTCACAGGAGCAATGTCTGCCAGCTGATCCACTCTAATCCAGCCCTAAGCGTGGATTAGTTAATACAGTAGCTCTTCTTTGCTCTGCTCTAGTTCCCTAACAGAAGTAAAGAGCATGAGTCTTCAGCTGCACTGCAGCCATAGACATGGGCCTAGTACGCCTATGAGAAAATCTGGGTCTTATGCCAAATTTATAAAATGCTTCTTGCATTCATCTTGTACCAAGAACATAATGGAGTAGAAACACTCCTACTCGTACTATTTGATAAACTTCATAGAGGCACTGAAAACTGCAAGAAAATGTTTATCCTAATTTTCATTGACATAACAGCAGCCTTTGATTCAGTGAACCATAACACCCTTATAAAGAGATTGGAATCAATAGGAATAATAGGAACCCCCTTAAAATGGTTCACTTCCTATATATCTAATAGGATACAACAAGTATACTTTGATAAAAATCTATCTAATACCTTCCCACAGACACAAGGTATTCCACAGGGCTCAGCATTATCTGCCACACTATTTAACCTATATCTAAGACCCATCTGCACAATATTCCAAAAACACAAAATTGACTATCATCTATATGCAGATGACATAATACTTTATACACAACTGGATATATGTAACCCAGATTACAGCCACATAGAAACTTGCCTTAAAGAAGCACAACTATGGCTCCAACAAAACAATATGTTTATCAACCATAAAAAAACAGAAGTTATGTTTATCTCTAAAAACCCAGAATTTAAACACCCCCCCCCCACAATCATACTAAATAATACAACCTACAACACTAAACAAGAACTAAAATACCTAGGTGTTACCCTTGAAATGACACTTAACATGGAAACCCATCTAAGACTATTAAACAGAACTATCTTCTACAAAATAAGAACCTTACAACCCTTACGCAATATCAGATTTTAGATCAATAATACAAACAATCATAACTCCACATCTGGACTATTGTAATGGCATATTACAAGGACTTCCTAAAAAAAACAACAAACATACTACAGATGGCCCAGAATGTCACAACTCGAATTTTGATGAATGTACCTTTCTCAGATCACATCACACCCATTCTAAGAGAACTTCACTGGCTACCTATACATGCACGCATAAGATACAAAATAATAATTACAACATTCAAGTTAATACACAATATTGCACCTTCTTACCTTGCCACACTCATTAATACACAACCCACTAATCGGAAAAGGCGTACACACAATCTAAATACACTACAAACTCCTCTCTCCATTTGCAAGGTAAAAGTAAACACTAGCAATAGAGCATTCACATACATAGCTCGCACACAATGGAACAAACTCCCTGACACCTTAAGAGCTAACAAAGATCTCACATCATTCCATAAAAACCTTAAAACACATTTATTTCAAGAATACTACAATCAGACAGAAATAACATAGAGCAACTTTTTACACAAAACAATCTGATGGAGCTCAACCCCTCCATTATCATATGAAACTCCAAATACACAAAGAATTATTTAAACAGTAAACCTACTTGCATGTACTTCATCATAAACACTGTATATAGTTAAATTATAACACGTGTTTTAACATATTTTCTTCTATTATGTAAATAGTTTGAGATGAGTTATTTGAATTATTTGAAATTAATGTTACCCTACAATGTTCAATGTTATTTTCTTACTGTTATATGTAACTGCTAACTGCACAGAGTTTAATTGTTAAATGTAAACCGCTGCTGATCACTGGAGGGAGCAGTATAAAAATATGTTCAAATAATTCATAAATTATTTTATTTATTTATTTATTTTAACTTGCATTTATTAATCACCCTATCTACAAACTCTGTGCACTGTACAAACTAAAATCAAAATACCATCTAATACTTTAAAACTAACTCAAAATGACCCTCACCCTCTATTCCTCTCACTAACAATTCCAAAGGCATATTACTGAAGCAATATCTCACCTGTATGCTTGTTGGCAAAGACTTGCTTTCACTGCCTTACGGTAACACAAGTAATTTCTCTCCTGGTGTTATTCAGACAGTAACTGATTCCACAGGGTGGGAACAACCACTGAAAATGACCTATCATGTGCAATTGAGAGCTTAACATTTTTAAACAGGAACCACCAAGAAATGCTCCTGTGATGGACCTTAATGGATGATTGGGCATGAAGGGTTTCAACACACCTGAGAGGTAGTGGGCCTTGAATTACAAAATTAAGATCTTTAAATAACATCGCTGCTCCACTGGCAAGCACTGCAGTTTCTGAAGCATTGGGCTGTCATGGTCATACATCTTTAAGCCCCCAAATTAATCTTGCAGCGTATTCTGGGATAGCAGCATTCCATGATCTAATTTTGCAACACCAAAGCATGTGTTACCATTCCTGATCTTTCGGGGTGATAAGTTTTAAATGATAAAACACACTCTCTATCAACTTAGTTATGTGGACATCAAAAGACAACTTAAGAGACTAATCAGATACCCAAATTCCTGAATGAAAGCTTAAATGGAACATGCTGACCAGAAATATACACCAAAGATTGCTTGTCTAATGACTATATCCCAATCCAAAGGGCCTTAGATTTTAATACATTTAAGCCAATGAGATCACAACCAAACAGCAACTTTTTCAAGTCCTTTATTGAAAGGTCTTGTTCAACACATCACTTTTTGGTAATTGGGAGATAAATCTGCATGTAGTTTGCAAACATATATTGAAAAACCAAGCTGCTCTAAAAGTGTACACAAAGGATGCAAAAATACATTAAATAAATAGCAGAGAGTAACAACCCTTAAGGCACTCTACAAGTTAGCATCCATTCATTAGAGCCAATTGCTCCCAGATAACCTGTTGAAATTGATGCACAAAAATGACTAAAATCATTCTGTGGTGGTGCCCACCACGCCCCAATGCTGCAGACTCCTCAGTGATTAACTCATGCCACACAGTATCAAATGCAACTTGTAAATTATTTTAAAAAAAAGAAACTACTGCTCCAGTCTCCTTATATAATAAGTTATAGATACCATCCAACATGGAGACCAGTAGTGTCTCTGTACAGAACTTGCATCGAAAACCTGATTGAAATTCATTCAATACACCTTTATGTCTCAAGATAATTGTTTTAATGATCAAAGACTACAATCTCCATTATTTTACCAACAAATGGCAAATTCAGAATTGTGCTGTAGTATCATCTCTTTACTCCCAACCACATTCAGCTTCTTAGTAATGGCCTAATTAAAGCTTTAGTCAAAGAATTTGGGAACATGCCCTGCAAAGCATTTATAATTCACTTTCATCTGCCCTTCAATCCTTTTTTATGATCGACTGGCAATGACCTCCAGCAAATTATGTGGTAGTTGACCATAAATATAACCGATGAGCATGATAGACTCCTGAAGAAGCGAATGTTTAGCGAAATGCAGACCAAACGTGCATGCTGCCTGGTGAAATAGTATGACAAGACGTTATTCGGGTTAGGGTGTATGTTGTATAGTCAAAATAAAAAAGACAAATTTTTGACTATTTACATGTTGAAATGTTGATGAAAGCGTAGTTACTGACATGTAACACAGGTGATCTCCGGAAACAGGCAGGAATCAGTCCACCTATGGGTGACGTCCCCCACAGAGCCTTCATAGGAACACGCCCCAGCATCCAATAGGAAGTGTTTGGGAGCATCCCTCTGTGCATGCCTTCCCGCCTTCCCAGTGAGTAAGGTTCATAGCTAAGAAAAAGGGAAAAAACTACAACTCCTTGGGGAGGAGAGCAGGTTGTGAAGACTGATTCCTGCTATTCTCGGAGATCACAGTGAGTAATTACGCTATCTCCAGGAACAAGCAGGAATGCAGTCTTCACATATGGGACTCCCTAGTTCCAGTCTACCAGAAAATGGCTAGGATTAGGGCCTGTTACAAATGGGAGAAAAAACGTTGAAGAAAAGCATAGGGAGTCCAGGGGATCTAGCAGACTCGGCATCTCCAGCACATCTCCATTGAGATGACAGGGGCGGTAGCCTGGATGGACAGAAGGCCGGAGAGAAGGAGGTGTAGCTAAGCCCCAAAGAGGTGTCGAAGTATGGCTTTGCCAAAATCACTGTCCGTATGAGAGTCCTTGTCCAGACAGTAATGGGCCATGTGGAAGCATGATAGATCTCTGCTATGGAGACAGAGCGTAAGTGGGCTACAGATGTGGCTATGGCCCGGACATTGTGAGCAGTTATATATGATCCTCTGTCAGACCCACCTGAGTGTATACAAAGGATATGCAGTCTGCTATCCAAAGAGAAAGAGTGTGTTTTGTCATGGGGAGACCAAGATGACTAGGGTCAAAAGAAATGAATAATTGTGAGGATTTCAGTGTACCTTGGTTCTGTAAAACCCATTTGCAATCTACGGTATGAAGCATTGCCTCAGCCCGAGATGCATGTGGCTTGGGAAAAAGGTTGGAAGAATTACCAATTGGTTGAGATGAAAAGGAGACACAACCTTTGGAAGGAAATGCGGACGCATTCTCAGGACTACCCTGTCGTGGTTAAAACGCATATAGGGCGCATGTGCAACAAAGCTCTGTAGTTCGTTGACCCAGTGAGCCGAGGTGAGCGCAAGCCTAGAGGCTTAAAAGGAGGCTTGAGCAGTTGAGCAAGAACCATGTTAAAGTCCCAGGCAACAGTTGGGGGCTGGAATAGTGGCTTAGTCAAGAGGAGACCATGCATAAAGCGCATTACCAATGGATGTGTGAAAATGGGTTTTCTATCAGTCCCCCGATGAGAAGCCGAAATGGCACTGAGGTGGACATAAATGGAATTAGTCTTGAGATGAGAGAAGATACAGCAGGAGAGACTCCACCGGACAACTGAAGGGTTGAAAGTGTGCTGAGTGCACCAAAGTGAAAACCGGGGCCACTTGAAGGCATACGTGCATTGTGTGGAGTCCTTCCGGGAAGCCAGGAGGATATCCTTAACGGCATTGAATTCGGAAAGGACTACACTCTCAGCAGCCAAGCTGTCAGGCAGAGCACTCAAATATTGGGTTAGAGCAGTGCCTCCTGATCCTACAAGATCAGGTCTGATGTGCATACCAGATGGAGAGGCTGATGCTGAACTAGACAAAGAAGCAGGGGAAACCATAGCTGTCAGAGCCAGAACAGGGCTACCAGGATCATGGTACCTCGGTCGGCTTGCAACTTGAATAGCATTTTGGCTATTAGTGGATTGGTTGGGTAAGCGTATAACAGACGCATTCCCCAATGAAGAAGGAAAGCATCCGAGGCTTGACGTTGTGGAGATGGCACCCTGGAGCAGAAGCAAGGGACCTGTGCATTGAGTGGGGTGGAAAACAGGTTGATCTCTGGGATTCCCTATAGTTCGAAGATGCGATAGACTTTTCTCTGATGAAGAGTCCACTTGTGAGGTCAGAGGACCCGACTGATACTGTCCACGAGAACATTCTGTTCTCATAAGAACATAAGAAATGCCATACTGGGTCAGATCCAGGTCCATCAAGTCCAGTATCCTATTTTCAACAGTGGCCTATCCATGTCACAAGTACCTGGCAGGTAACCAAAGTCAACAGCTTCTACAATGCTCATCCTGGGGTAAGCAGTTGATTTCTCTCCCGGCAGGTAAATATCTCGGAGAACCATTCCATGAACCAGGGCAAAGGACCACAAGCAGACCGCTTCCTCGCAGAGGAGGTGAGAGCCCGTGCCTCCCTGCTTGTTGACATAAAAACATCGCAACCTGGTTGTCTGTCTGAACCAGGATAAGTTGATGCAACAGCTGATGACAAAACACCCAAAGGCTGATCTGATGGAAGGCTTCCTGCTGAGACCAGAGGCCCTGTGTGTGCCTAGGCCATCGAGGTGAGCTCCCCAGCCCTGTTTGGATGCATCGATTGTTAGCACCCGTTGAGGTGGAGGCGTCTGAAAAGGTAACCCTATGAGGTTTTGAGGAGACAGCCACTACTGAAGGGGGTCTACCAGAAGAGGAGTGACCACCTCTCTGTCTCGCAGACAGCCCTTCACTTGTTTCCATTGGGAGGAGAGGGTCCACGCGTTTGACGCATGTGGAGACGAGCATAGGGGACTACATGGACCGTGAAGGCCATGTGACCGAGGAGATGAAAGATGCCTCATGCTGTGGTGTGACGACTGCGCTGAATGATACCTGCCATTTCCATGAGGCATTTGAAACAGTCCTTGGGCAGGAAAGCTGTAGACTCCAAGTGGGAGAAAGATGTGACTTTGGAAAGTTTATGACAAATCCATGCGATGGTGTGTTGAATGGACAGAAGCATCATCTATGGTGACTCACCCCTGGTGAGCCAGTCATTTTAGGGGAAGACGAAGATGCCCAGGGTGCGGAGACAGGCTATGACTACCACTATACATTTTGTGAAGATCCTTGGGGTGGATGCTAGGCTGAAGGGTAGGATTCAGTATTGGTAATGCCTGCCATCGAACATGCATTAAAGGTATTACCTGTGAGATGGGTGAATGAGGATGTGCATGTACACATCCTTCAGATCCAGAGAATAGAGCCAATCATTCCTCTGAAGATAGGGTACTAGGGTTCCTAGGGAAACTATCTTGAACTTCTCTTGTACTAGGAATTGTTGAGATTCTGTAGGTCTAGAATGGGACTGAACTCCCCTTATTTTTTGGGAATAAGGAAATACCGGGAGTAAAATCCAAACCTTTCCTGTGCACAGGGAACAGGTTCTATCATATCCTCTCTTAGAAGGGTAGTGACTTCCTGCTGCAACAGAGCCCGATGGAGAGGTTTTAGAGGATACTCCCCTGGAAAGAAGGGAGGAGGTAACTGGGCAAAATGTAGCAGGTAGCCCTTGAGGAAGACCTGTAGAGCCCAGGGTTCTGATGTTATGAGAGGCCATCTGTGAGCAAAATGGACCAGCCTGTCTACAATGTGAGAAGGCTGCGGGTCCTTCAGGGGAAGAGTTGTAATGTTCTACAGGAAGCAATCAAAAGCTAGCCCCAGGCTGGGGCTGCAGGGCTGATGGCTTAGGAGGTTTGGGCCTCTTGGGTTGGCAAGGAGCCTCAGGCTTCTGCTAACCTTGGTGAGCATGATAGGGCATGTAAGCTAGATAAGAGGGGTACTATTATTTCTTGTTAGAATAGAAGAGTTTCTTTACAGAGGCCTTCTTCCTAAAAGGATCAGCTGTTCTACGAGAGAGACATTTCATGGTAAGTCATTGGTCTCGATTTCCCCAGCCTTCTCCCTCCATCCCTTACTAAAGAGGTTTTCACCTCAACAGGAAATGTCTGCTAGCTTGTCTTGCACCCACTGTTGGAGGTCTGAAGACTGCAACCAAGCCAGTCTCCTGGCTCCAATGCCCACTGCTGCAGCTCTGCTGGTGGAATCAAGGGTCAAAAGCTGCTCTGATGATGAACTTGGAGCAGTCCTGACCATGGTTGACTAAGGCCCGGTAGGCATCCTGCTTTTCTGAAGGAAGTACAGCAGAGAACCCATCAAGATCCTTCACAATGTCTCTGAGGAACATGCCCATATAAAGCATGTAAGAATTAATATGGCAAGCCAACATCAATGCTTGGAAGCATCGGCAGCCAAAGGCATCGAGAGTATATGATTGCCTTCCAGGAGGAACCGAAGAGTGATTCTTGGTACTCGAGCTGGCACATGGCTGACTCAACCACCATAGAATGGTGAGAGAGTTGAGGTTTCTGGAAGCCCGGGGAATTGGGAACTCTGTACATGGCATCTAGCCTCTTACTGACCAAGGGAACCGAGAGAAGGGTCTCCCACATCCGAAAACATGAGATCCTGTAGAATACAATGGACTGGAAGAGTGGTAGTCTACTTAGGAGTCAAGGGATACTGCAGTATCTCCAGTTCCTCAGCTCTTGGTTCCGCCTTGGTGCCACTGAGACCAAGAGAGCCTTGGCCCTATCACCGATAAAATCCAGGAAGGACGTGTGCTCCAGTGGGGTCGTTGGCCCTTGTGAGGCAATGAAGGGTCCGACTGCATATTACGGTGACTCTGTGAAACAAGGGACTCGGCCTCCAATTCCCAGGCATCGGAATCAGCAAGGAAGTAAAAATAGCGACGGTCACTATCGCATCTACGCAGCCAATTTGATGCTGATGGCTGATCTCAATGCTGATGCCATGAGGCATTGGAATCATAGAAGCTTGATGCTGGTTCCTCCTGAAGCTGATGGGATTCAGCCAGTTCCAGGCTAGGCATGGTCCCTGAGGGTCCCAATGGCAGTGGTTCCAGGCTTGGCATTGAGACCTGGGCCACCGAGGGCTTTGAAGACACCGGCATAGATGCCGCCAGGAGTGCAGCCAAACTCCTCTCAATGGACAGCATGCACTGCTTGAGGGAGATGGAGGATGTCTGAGTGAACTCTGGCAGGACTCTGGACCACTGTCCCAGACAATGGAACTGGAGCTCTCCAGAGGTCAAAGCCTCGGTAGCACTCCAGAGCCCCTGTTGTGCTTTGGAAGTAGATTCTTCCTTCCAGGGATGTTTAGCTGGCGACTCTCAGTTCTCAGGATCAGAGTCCCGCCAAGTGGAGCTCCAATCTCGAAGTCCAAGAGATCAATCCTGGGCATTGGTCCTCAACTTTGAAGGCTGAGATGCTGATGCGGCATTGGTGGTTAGCTGTTTCTTACCATGGACTCTCGGCTCTGAGGAAGCGCGGGAACTGCACGAAGAACAGGAGCCCCAAGAAGGTGTTGACATCGAAGAAGAGTGTGAGGCTGCTGAGTCAGATCCAAAAAGACTCTTGCATTGCTTTTTCTGTTCTTTTAACCCTTTTCTTGTCATTTGCTGACGGATTATGGTCAGGGCCCAAGCACTGTAAGCAAGAATTGTGCTTGTTGGTGGCCAAAATAGTGAGGTTGCAATTTAGTACATTTTTTGAAACCGCTGGCTGGCTTCTCCATGTCCAGTAACACAGCATTTGCCAAGTCAAAAAACTCAATGGCGGCCTGTACCGATGAAAAAACCCATGGAACTGCGAGGTAAAAAAGAGAAGAGAAGAGAAAAGAAAGATTAGTGGAAGTGCCAAAAAGGGCACCGCCGTCGACGAGCAACGGTACCAAAGTAGATGGGCAGGCAAAAAAGAAAAGATATGCATCCCAAAGGGCACAGAGAAAAAAGCTTTAACTACACTGACAGGACAAGCGTCCATAGGGCTCCATGGAAAAACTAAGACTGAGGAGAATCACTAGGAAGAAATGCATGCATGCACAGAGGGATGTCCCCAAACACTTCCTATTGGATGCTGGGGAGTGTTCCCGCACAGGCTCCGTCGGGGGACGTTACTCATATGTAAAGACTGAATTCCTGCTTGTTCCTGGAGATAAGTTTCAAAAAACTGAGATTTTTTTAGACCTGTGAGGAAGCAGTCCCAGTAACCTTAGATAACTCCAACAGGAGTAACTCTTTAAGGAGGACACAATCTGAGGTCCTTTTTTCTCCCCTATTAATAATGGCATGAAATATTATTCTGGTGTTTTTTTTCCTTTTATGTGTTAGTTTTATGCATCCAACAAGGAGAAGAAGGTATCCGCAGAGGACAAGACAAACAGAAGCGGACACCAAGGACCAGGCCTACACGTAGGAGTAGTGTTATGCAGAAACTCTTTATTAGGTCCTTCAATAAAGAGTTTCTGCATAACACTACTCCTACGTGTAGGCCTGGTCCTTGGTGTCCGCTTCTGCTTGCCTTATGCATCCAACAAACAAATCTCTTAGTTAATAAATATAATACCCACAATGGTTTCACCACACACTAACATCTACTAACATCCAGCGTCTCAAAGTGAACTTCAAAATTTTTTTTAAATTAACCATTCATTCCAATGGACAGGAAAGCGTCAGCACAACTCCATAAGGTTCACGACTTCACGAATACTCCATGCAGCATGGAAGAATTTTAGCGGTTGAGAGATGAGTGTGTTAGCGACTGTTTCTGCAATGGAGAGTATTCATGAAGTCGTGAACCTTATGGAGTTATGTTGGCACTTTCCTGTCCATTGGAATGAACGGTTAATTTAAAAAAATTTTTGATGTTCACTTTGAGACGCTGATGAGCTTTAGTATATAGTAGGAAAGAATGGGTTGCTAGGTAATGCTGAAAAATACAATATCTGATCCTTAGGTTTCAGTTCACCTGTCCTTAACCATTCATTTGGCCGGTCTTGATCGACAAATGTTTCCTGGAGTAACACTTTGCATGTCCCACTGTATTTATGCTTTTGCCAATTGTTTTTCCTCATCTGCTGAAAAGTTTTTTTCTCGTTTTGCAAATTCTGTTACTTCCTTCCCTATGGGTGTCGGTGGATTCTCATCCATCTGGCTCTTCAGAATGCAGGTCCAAGTTTAATGATGGAAATAGAATCTAGACATTTTCATATTTAACACCTTTTGAGTATTTGGATCTGACATTCCTGTTAAATAGGCCCATGACAGTAGCTCTGTGAATATAATCTATTTCTGTGAAGCTGGGTCCTCCTTCAGCTCTAGGGATGTAGTCTTGGCATACACTGGTTCTTACAAATAATCTCATGAGCATGGAGGAGTTTTCTTGTTCATACATCCAGTTTCTCAAGATCTTCAAAAGGCCAGTCTACAATCCCAAAGCTATATGAATTTACAGGAACTGCCAGCCGATTAGTGGCCTGTATCTTATTCCGTGATGTTAAAGCACTTTTCAGTAGCAATTTTAATCTCCTGTAATATTCTTTACTTTCCTTTTCTCTCAGTAATGTTTGCTCCTTTGTCTACTCTTATTTATATCCACCTTCCTGTTCAAGTGCCTGATATAAAAATCCTCAGTCAGGGATCACCAATGAGGAAGGGCATTGATCTTGCAGATAGGTTGTTGAATTAACCCGATAACCAATAACTTCAGTACATCTTTTTCATCCATCATCTTAAACTTGGACCAAATCTCTAACTTACTATTTTGAACTTCCACTTGACCTTCATTTCCTAACTCTTTCGATCTTTCACCAGTTCCCATAATTTGTTTCCACCCTGATTTGATACTATTCTTCCATCACTCTCCCTCCATTATCTTCCCCTAACCCACCTATGTTCTTCCATTCCATATCCCACCTTCCTCCACCCTCTCTCTCAGACCTCAAATCCACTTGCAGGTACGCCTCATACATCACTCTGCAAATCACTGCAATTGTCTCCTGAAAATAATTGCCTGCATCTGACTAATCTGGGAGAAGCACTGCCCACTACCCTGATTCTCACATCCTGTCATATTCAGTGCAATAGTAAATAGTTCAAGAGCAGTTTCATCCTGTTTAATTTGCTTATCTAAGAATATCTGCTTTGATTCCTGGATTTGATTATAATAGTGCCTATACACTACCCTCTACTTCTCCCTATTTTATAACTTCATAGATTTATGCCATACTCTTTCTGATTTTCTCAGTGCTTGCTAAGCATTCTTCAGTGCTTCAGTAAAACAAGGTGCAATATTATTTTATTTTTCCATCACAATTTTAGGATGGAGCTACTCTCAAAAGATAGGCACAAATGCTTTTCTCATTTCATAACCAGAGTATCAGCCTCCTCTGAAGAAATAACTGTTATGTTGCTCAATTGCTGCTAAAATGTCCTCTGCAGTCACAACTCTCCTTAAATGCACCATGTGTTTTTTCTAAGCTCTTACTCAACTGTCAACCCTAAGTCCAAAATAAATCAAACTATGGCCTCCTTGTAAAAACCATGTTCTCAATAGAACATACTAATGGATCTACTATGGATAAAAATAGCAAATCTAATAGATTACTTGCCACTGGTGTCAGACATTGTACAAATTGCAGAATACTAAATCTTCCAACTCTCGTATTTCCGAACAGCAGGTCTCACCAAATGATGGCATCATCTGGGAAGCTTATTGTTACCCAGATTTAAACTGATACAATGCAATAAATAGAAGCACAAATAAAGAATCTCAATTCATCATCTAGCAGCATGTCCCAAAGCAAATGTAGTTGCAAACAACTCTACTACTTATCATTTGTATAGTGGTACAAGGCGTATGCAGCACTGTAACTCCTCTTCAAGTCAGCAACGTATAAAGCAGTAGGTACTGTTCAATGGTGACATCGCTCAGGGAGAAATGGAACTTAATATTCTCTTGCTTTATAAAGTGACACTGTGCAATAATTCGTAGTAACATAGTATATGACAGCAGATAAAGACCAGTATGGTCCATTTAGTCTGCCCAACAAGGCGGCAAGAGTAGGCGCACTTGCTGCTCCGTGCAGGTCACCCCTTCCCATGCCTTTGTTTAGGGGTGTACCCACCGATCCATGTAGGTCACCCCTGTTTGTTCAGATATAAGAGATAGTTATGCTTATTTTGATTTTATCCTGTTATAAAGGGATCCACTGTGTCTGTCCCATGCCATTTTGAATTCTGTCACTGTATTTGCCCCTACCACTTCCATCGGGAGGGCATTCCAAGCATCCACTACCCTTTCAGTGAAAAAGTATTTCCTGACATTGCCTTTCAGTTTACCCCCTTGCAGCTTCATGTTATGCCCTCTAGTTTTACAGCTTCCCTGTCTTTGGAAGAGGTTTGTTTGTCCATTAATACTCTTTAAGTATTTAAAGGTCTGAATCATATCTCCCCTGTCTCTCCTCTCCTCCAGAGTGTACCTATTTAGGTCTTCAAGTCTCTTCTCATAAGTCTTCTGACGCAGGCTCCAAATCATTTTGGTCGCCTTCCTCTGAATTGCTACCAGCCTTTTTATATCCTTTGCGAGATACGATCTCCAAAACTGAACACAATATTCCAAGTGAGGCCTCACCAGTGACTTGTACAGTGGCATTAGTACCTCTTCCTTTCTACTGGTAATTCCTCTCTGTATGCAATCCAGCATCCTTCTGGCTTTTGCCACTGCCTTGTCACACTGTTTCGCCACCTTGAGATCCTCAGAAACAATCACTCTAAGGTCCTTCTTCTGGTCCATGCACACCAATCTCTCGCCCCCTATCGCATACAATTCCCTTGGATTTCTGCTTCCCAAGTGCATGACACTGCACTTCTTCATATTAACTCTTAACTGCCAAACGTTACACATTCTTCCAGCTTTTCTAGATCTTTCCTCATGTTCCCCACTCCCTCAGGGGAGTCCACTCTGCTTTGTTGCAAATTTTGGTGTCATCTGCTAAAAGACAGACTTTTCCATTCAGCCCTTCAGCAATATCACCCACGAATATATTGAACAGTACCATTCCAAGACCGAACCCTGGGGCACACCGCTAATCACCTTCCTTTCATCCAAGTGAGTTCCGTTTACTGTCACCTTCTGTCGTCTGTCAGTCAACCAATTTCTGATCCAGTTTACCATCTTGGGACCCATCCCCAGGCTGTTGAGTTTATTGATAAACCTCCTATGAAGAACAGTATCAAAGGCTTTGCTGAAATCTGGGTAGGTCGCATCCATTGCATGCCCTTGATCTAGTTCTCTGGTCACCCAGTCAGAGAACTCAATCAGATGTGTTTGGCAAGATCATCCTTTGGTAAAACCATGTTGCCTCGGATCATGCAACCTGTTGGTTTTGATAAAGACCACTATTCGCTCTTTCAGGAGCACCTCCATTACTTTTCCCGCCACCACTTTTGTGGAGAGGTACCACATCAGCCCTTCTCCAGTCCTGTGGAACTTCTCCTGTCTCTAAAGATCCATTAAAAATATCCTTTAAAGGCCCTGCAAGAACCTCTCTGAACTCTTTCAGTATCCGGGGGTGTATCCCATCTGGTCCCATAGACTTGTCCACTTTCAGTTTTGCAAGCTGTTCTAACACATCATCTTTTGTGAATGGTGTGATATCTACTCCATTCCCATTTGGATATTTGTCAATCACAGGTGGCCCTTCTCCAGGATTTTCTCTAGTGAAAACAGAGCAGAAGTATTTGTTTAGCATTTTCGCTTTTTCAATGTCACTTTCCACAAATCCGTTCCCAGCACTTTTGAGTCCTGCAATTCCACCTCTGATTTTCCTCCTCTCCCGAATATACCTGAAAAACGTCTTGTCGCCACATTTCACATCTTTAGCCATCTTTTCTTCTGCATTTGATTTTGCTATCCTTATTTCTCTTTCTGTCTCTTTTAGTTTGATCTTGTATTCTTTTCTGTGTTCCTCTGTTTGTGAGCTTCTGAATTTTGTGAAAGCTGTGTTTTTTGCCTTTATTTGTGCAGCCACTTTTTTGGAGAACCAAATAGGTTTCCTTTTCCTCTTGTTTTTATTTACTTTCCTTACTACCGTGGAGTTGTGAAGAAGTTGGGCCTTCCAAAACCCTGGGCCTCGCTGGACCCTCTACATGGCATTGAGTCTTCTACTGACAATAGGGACTGAAGCGGGTGCTTACCACATGTGTAGAAGCAGCCGGGATAGAATGGACGGTACCGGAACCATAAGAGACTCCCTGGGCGGAGACTGATACTGCAAGATGTCCAGTTCCTCTGCCCTCGACTCCTCCTCGGTCTGCGTCAGCAGATTGAGGGCCTGAGCCATATCCCATACAAACGCCAGGAAAGAGGTGTCCTTGGGAGGCGACCGTCTTTGTGAGGCAGGCAGGGATGGGTCAGAGGGGAGATCCCAATGGGCGCGGGTCTCTGGGAAATTGTCTCCGTCCGATTACCAGCCCGAGAGGTCCGAAAAGGACTCAGGAGTCAGGCTGATCCCCACGCCCTGTGACCGAGGCCCGCTTGGAGCCCGAGGCTCTGGAAGACCTTGTCCCCGAGGAATGGGACGGCGAATGAGACTGGTGCCGAGGACTCTCACGAGGCCCGCGGCTCTTGGAGATTTCCAAAGCAGTTTTCGGGACCCCAGCCGGGTGACGCTCGGTCTCGGGGCGCAAGCCAGCCGTGTTGAGCAAAAGCGCCTGCTGAGCAGTGAGGAAGGCAGAAATGCTGCGCTCCAGTGCCAGCATATGGGACATTCACTCGGGAGTGGGTTCCGGCGACGCCGGGATTACCGCATGGCATGGAGGAGGAGAGGGCGTCCTCACTGGGATGACCCTCCGGAGACCAGGCGCCATCGTTGGAGGCCTCCATGTCCGTATGAGGTACCTTTCGAGGCCGCTCCTTGTCCGACGCTCGAACACCGGGGAGGGCTAAGGGAATGAGCGTGAGACCGCTTGCGCTTATCCGGAGCCTCCAACAGCGACTTTGAGGTTTTCTTCTTCTTCTTTCGCCATTCCACCTTGGCCAAACCCCGATCAGAGTGATGCCTGTGGTGCGGGGTCACTGCGGGGGACCCCGCCAGTGGTGGATCAGTAGTGTGAGGTGCCACCGGGGATCCCGAGACTGCCTTGTGGAAAATGTCGTCGGACTTCTGCTTGCGGCTTAGCAAGGCCTTAGCAGACATTTTCTAACAAAGTGAGCAGAGCGCCAGGTTGTGATCAGCCCCCAGACACCGTAGACAGCAATCATGGGTGTCCGTGAGCGACATATTTTTGTAGCATCTGTCACATTTCTTAAAATGTTGGCCATCGGGGGAAAAAAGGGCCCCTGCATGGTCGAAAAACCTTGAGGCCAGTGGTTGGGGAAAAAAGGGTGCGAAAGGGGCCCAAAAGAAAAAAAACACAAGAGAGTAAAAAAAAAAAAAAAAAGGTTCCCCTAGCCCACAGCCAGAGTAGGGGCAAAGGGGAAGACGGGAGAGGACAGGTGCTACTGGAAAAAAGGCCAAAGTGCCAAAGTCAATAAAACGTTTTCCGAGGGACGAGGACGTGCGTCCGAAGGGCTCCACAGAAAAAGGGAGACTGAGCAAGATGCCACCTTTGGGCGGGAAGAGGACCACACATGAGTGGCAGCGATCCCAAAGGCTTTCTTTGAAAGCTGGGGAATTGCTCTGCACGGGCTCCATCGGTGCTGACGTCACCCATAAGTGAGGACTGATTCCTGCTTGTTCCTGGAAAGAGTAGAATTTGTTCTTCTTACCACAGAAAGGCTTCTTAGTAGCTGCTTTTTTCTTAGTGGGGTAAGCAGTAGCCTTTAAAAGCCTATTGAGGGTGGTATTCTCTAACTGAGAAGCCTTATCTTACCAATCCTTTCAAAAAAGGTTCTCACCAGTACAGGGAATATTGCCCAGCTTATCTTGAACCCATTGTTCAAGGTCTGATGCCTGAAGCCAGGCAATTCTCTGGGCACCTATGCAGATAGAAGTTGTTCTGCTAAAGCATTCAAAACAGTCAAAGGTTGCCCTATTGACAAATCAGAAAACATTTTGGGCATGTTTGACTAATGTAAGGTAGTCTGTCCTCTTGTTGTCCGGGAAAAGAGGAGACATAGACTCGAGATCCCTAGTCACCTCTCTAAGGAACATACCCATGTAGAGTATGTATGAGCTTACACGGGCTGAAAGCACCGGCGACCAAAAGCATCGAGCGTTCTCGATTCCCTGCCCCAGGGATTGGAGGAATGCATCTTAGAACTCCTAATGCGACGTATTTCCGATTCCACTACCATTGAGTGGTGTGGAAGCTGCATCTTCCTAAACCCAGGGCTCTCCGATACCCGATACATGGTGTTGAGTCATCAGGTATGGGGAGAAATGGTGAGAGGTGTCTCCCACATCCAGAACATAAGGTCCTGAAGTATGCTGTGTATAGGGAGAGTAGTTGCCTCTTTAGGAGCTACAGGATATTGGAGTGCCTAAACCATAAACCATAACTCCTCTGCTCTGGGTTCTTTCTCCGATGCAGGAGTAATGGATAGGCCCCTCGCCATATCCTTGATAAACTCTTGGGAAGACGGAGAGGGATTCTTGGTGAGATTCCTTATCTCTCTGGTACTGATCGATTCATCATCTGAAGAATCAGAATCGGTAGAGTCAAAGTATCGACGAGAGCGATGCTCTTGTTCTTGTAAAGACTGATACCAATCGAGATTGGTATCGGCGTGAGAGACCTGCCGTGTCGGTACCTCAGATGGACTCAAGGCTTGGCATGGGCGGGAGTGTGCTGAGGGCAACAAAGCCCGATGCCGATTGTATCGGCATTGGTACCAATACTGGCGCCGCTAACAGAGCCGCAACACTCCACTCGATGACTAGCATGCGCTGATACATCGAGCTTGCTGATGCCTGGGTATCGGTACCAGAAGCTTGGGCTACCATTTCAAAGCATTGCACCAGGTGTTCTTTGGAGGTGGAGCCTCGGGGGCATCTTGTACCCCTTGTAAGACTTTGGAGGGGAGGTCCTCCCACCGGGGCAGTTTGGCCGGTCGATCCACCTCTTGGGCAATGCACGAAGTATCTCTATTTTTAGATAGAGATCTACCATTAGGAAGACGGCCTGTCTTAGAAGAAGACTTGTGTTTCGATACCTGAGATCCATGTGAAGAAGATGATGTCCTCAATGACATTGAAGGAAGCGAAACTGCATCTGAAACAAACAGGGAGCCCTGCTTTGTGGCTCGATTCTGTAGGCCTCTCTTTGCCATCTTTTTGCATAGGGACACTCAGATGGCTGGTGATCTGGGCCGAGGCATTTGAGACACCAGTCATGGTTATCAGTGGCAGAAATAGTACTACCACACTTGGAACATTTTTTAAAACCATTAGTTGGTTTTTCCATCGTGTCAGTAGACTGGATGGAAGGCCTAAGGCCTGAAATGGCATTGAAGTGCCCAAAAGAATTAAAGTTTTTTTTGTTTTTTGTTTTTTTACAGAAAGAAGAAGTTGTTGTTGTTGTTGTTAAGTGCCGTTGAGTCGGAGTCGACTCATGGCGACCCTCTGGATAGCTATCCTAAATTGTGTTCGGTCTTCAGTCAGGCGGCTTATTGTTGACAGACTGGTACCCGTAGCTGCTGTTATTGTATCGATCCATCTCATTGCTGGCCTTCCTCTTTTGCGTTGACCTTCTATCTTGCCAAGCATGATGTCTTTCTCTAATGATCTCTCTCTCCGCATGATGTATCCAAAGTATGAAAGTTGAAGTCTTGTCATCTGAGCTTCTAAAGAAAGCTTAGGTTTGATCTCCTCTAGTACAGACTGGTTTGTTCTTCGGGCAGTCCATGGTATACACAGTCTTCGCCTCCAGCACCATAATTCAAAGGCATCAATTTTCTTCCTATCTTTTTCACTGTCCAGCTTTCACATCCATATGATGTTATTGAAAATACCATAGCTTGAACAAGTCGAATTTTTGTATGGAGAGAGACATCTCTGCTCTTGAGAATCTTATCTAGGTCTTTCATAGCCATTCTGCCAAGAGCAATGCGTCGTCTGATTTCTTGACTGCTTGTTGCTTCTTTATTGATAGTTGATCCAAGTAGGTTAAAGTTATTCACGATTTCAATTTCTTCTCCTTTGACGATGAACCTGTTGATTATGCCAATTGTTATGATCTTTGTCTTCTTTACATTAAGGTGCAGGCCCATTTTGAGACTATGTTCTTTGATTGTGAGAAGCAAATGTTTCAGATCATCTTCACGTTACGCCAGTAATGTGGTATCATCAGCATAGCGAAGGTTGTTGATGAGTCTTCCACCAATCTTCGCACCTCTGTTGTCTTCATACAATCCTGCTTCTCTGATGATTTGTTCTGTATATAAATTAAACAGGTAGGGGGAAAGTATGCAGCCTTGTCTTACACCTTTGCTTATTTTATTTATTTACATTCTCTTACATACCGCGCTATTCTCCATCAGTGCGGTTTACATTGAACAAACTGAAATTACATTGAACAGGGCATTATAATTTGGAGATAACTATTTTACAGGGAACATTTTAAACCATTCTGTTTCTCCTTGTTCTGTTCGAACTGTTGCTTCTTGATCAATGTACAGATTGTGCAAGAGAACGATCAGGTGTTCTGGTATACCCATGCTTCTTAATGTGGCCCAGAGTTTCTCATGGTTTACACAGTCAAAAGCTTTGCTATAGTCGATAAAGCACAAATAGATATCCTTTTGGTATTCTTTAGTCTTTTCAAGGATCCATCTCACATCCGCAATGATGTCTCTCGTTCCTTGCCCTTTTCTGAACCCTGCTTGCACTTCAGGTAGTTCTTGTTCCAGGTATGATTGTAGTCTCTTTTGAATAATCTTCTGTAGAATCTTGCTGGCATGTGGGATCAGAGCGATTGTGCGATAATTTCCACAGTCAGTTGGATCACCTTTCTTTAGTATTGGTATAAACACAGATCTTTTCCAGTTAGTTGGCCATGATGCTATCTTCCATATTTCTTGGCAGAGCGTTGTAAGTATGGTAACAGCTGCATCAGATTGCTGTAATACTTCTATGGGAATGCAATCAATGCCTGGTGCTTTGTTCTTTGATAAGGCTTTCAATGCTGCTTCAACTTCTTCTTTCATCACCAATGGTTCCAGATCATAAGGTACAGGTTGAAACGGCTGTTGGTCCACTTGATCTTTATCATATAAAACTCTGTATATTCCTTCCATCTTTTCTTGATCTTCTCAGCATCATTCAACATAGAACCTTGAGCATCTTTTTTTTTTAAAGAAGAAGTAAAGATGAAAAGTTCAGTTCCGGCGTCAATGAGAAGGCAGACGCAACCACAAAAAATAATAAAGAAGAAATTTTCTGCGGTGACAGGATTTGCTTCCTGCTGGCTCCGCAGAAAACAAAAAGCTGAGGAGGGAGAGTCACAAAAGTGGGAAGGCAGCAATGCAGGTGCAATGGGATGCTCCCAAAAGCTTTCCTATTGGACACTGGGGAGCGTTCCCCTGTGGGCTCCGTTGGTATCGATGTCACCCATATGTGAAGACTACATTCCTGCTTGTTCCTGGAGATGAATATTCCGTGAGTCCTTAGATATGTGGCTATGACCACCATACACTTTGTGAAGTCGCTGGGGCAGAGGTGAGTCCGAAGGGAAGGACTCTGTGTTCTGGATGAATGAGGATATGAGTATATGCTTCTTTTAGATCTAGAGAACAGAGCCAGTCCTGACTCTGGAGATAGGTAGAAGGGTTCCTAGTGAGACCATTTTGAATTTCTTTCAGACTAAAAACTTGTTTAGGTTCCTGAGGTCTAAGATGGGTCTGTACCCTCTGTTTTTCTTTGGTATGAGAAATTAAGGAGATTAGAATCCCAACCCCTATTGGGATGTTGGAACCTCTTCTATGGCACACTCTGACAGAAGAGAGGTGATCTCCTGCTGCAGGAGAGCAGTGAGTGGGGGCTTAGAATGATATTCCTGCACTAGAGTGGAGGGATGGGGTGCTTTGTAGATGAAGCTTGTACCCTTCTCGCACTATGATTAGTGTCCACTGCTCTGAGGTGATAAGATGCCACCTGTGGGCATAATGGCAAAATCTGCCTGCTATGTGGAGGGGGTGGGAGTTGTCCAGAGGCAGGGTGGCTATGTTCTCTAGGAAGAAGTCAAAAGCCAGGCGCAGAATGGGTCTGTGCAGCTGGTTGGGGTTTAGGAGCCTGTGGCTTCTTTTGTTGCTTAGGAGGCTGTTGCTTCCTCTGGATACCCTGAGGTTGGTATTGAGAAGCTGGGAGGGTAAGAAGGGTAAAAGTTCTCCTTCTTACCATAGAAAGGCTTCTTTGCAGCTGCTTTCTTCTTGGCAGAATTGGCAGTAGCTTTGGAAAACCTATTGAGGGTAGTATTCTCAGACTCTGAGAGGCCTCATTTTGCAAATCCTTTCCAAACAGGTTCTCACCAGTACAGGGAATATTACCCAGCTTATCTTTGAACCCATTGTTCAAGGTCTGATGCCTGGAGCCATGCAATCCTACGTGCACCTATACAGATAGAAGTTGCTCTGCTAGTGCATTCAAAACAGTCAAAGGTTGCCCTGTTGACAAATTTGGAAACATTTTGGGCATGCTTGACTAATGTAAGATAGTCTGTCCTCTTATCATGCGGGAAAAGAGGAGACATTGATTCCAGATCCCTATTTACCTCCCTAAGGAACATACCCATGTAGAGTATGTATGAACTTATCCGGGCTGAAAGCATAGAGGCTTGAAAACATTGACGCCCAAAGGCATCGAGGATTCTTGATTCCCTGCCCGGGGGATTGGAGGAGTGCATCTTAGAACTTTTAATTCAACGCATAGCCAATTCCACTACCATTGAAGCTGCATTTTCTGGAATCCAGGACTTTCCAGTACTCGAGTACGACTGCTTACCTTCAAAGCCCTTAACAAACTATCCTCCACCTCCCTCATGGACCTTGTCCACCCCACTCCTCAGAATAGATCCAGAAGATCGGTCGCTGCTAAAACACTCGCTGTCCCCAATGCGATAACAAAATGCTCCCTCGTGACAAAGAACAGAGCCTTTGTGTTTTATGCACCTACACTTTGGAATGCCCTCCCTACCACTATCCGGTCTATTTCCAACCTCACACAATTTAGGAAGGCTCTAAAGCACCACATTTTCCTTCAGCATTACTCTCATACCAGTGACATGACATGACATAACCCAGCATGCCCTCCCATCCGTCATGATGACATAACCCAGCACACCCTCCCTATCTGTCATATTGACATAACCATATCTGTTGATACACTCAACTTGTATATAGTTATCCCTGTTGAAAAACAAGTTGTATTAACTGTTCTTTCTAAAATTCAATGTATGTTTCAGCCTGCATTGTACAAATTAATGTTATTTGTAAACCACACTGATTCTAAAGAGCGAGGTATAAAAAAAAGATTTAAATAATAAATAAAATAAATCAAGTATGGGGAGACATGGTGAGGGGTGTTTCCCACATCTGGAGCATAAGATCCTGGAGTATACAGTGAACAGACAGAGTAGTTGCCTCTTTAGGAGCTGTAGGGTATTGGAGAATGTCCAACTCCTCAGCTCTGGGTTCTTTCTCCAATGTAGGAGTAATGGATAGACCCCTTGCCATATCCTTGAGAAACTCTTGGAAAGACATATCTTCGGGAGGGGACATGCACAGTTGCGGCGACGGTGAGGGTTTCTCCGGAAGACTTTGCATCTCTTGGGTACCGATCGATTCATCATCTGAAGAATTGGAATCGGTACAATCAAAGTATGTCGGGAGCGATGCTCCTATACTTGCAAGATCGGTATCAGCTCAGGGGCTGTTATGGGTGGGAGAGTGCCGAGCGGCACAAAGCCCGATGCAGACTGCATGGGCACTGATGACGGTACCAGTATCGATGATACTGCCGGTAATGTGCTGACCTGTACTGATGCCGCTAACAAAGCCTTTAGACTCCACTCAATGGCCAGCATATGATGATCCATAGAGCTTGCCAATGTCTGGGTATCGGTACCAGAAGCATGGACTACCGTTCCAGAGCATGGCACCAGGAGCTCTCCTGAGGTAGAGGCCTCGGGAGCATCATGAACCCCTTTTGCGGCTTTGGAAAGGAGGTCCTCCCGCCAAGGTAATTTGGCCGGTCAATCCAACTCCAGGGCAATGCTCAAGGCATCTCTATGTTTAGATAGAGATCTACCCTCGGGAGGACGGCCTGTCTTGTGTTTCAATACCTGAGATCCATGTGAGGAAGATGATGACATCGAAGCGAGTGAAACCGCATCTGAAGCAAAAAGGAAGCAGAGTTTTGCAGCCCAATTCTATAGGCTTCTCTTTGTCATCTTCTTGCATAGAAGATGATATACACGCCTATCTCAATTGACAACCCAGACTACTCTAAAATAACCGACTGCCTAACACAAATGACTAGATGGTGTAAAGACAACAACCTCGCAATCAACTACAACAAGACGGAGGCACTAATAATCACTCGCAACCCAGACTTCATCCACCCACCGGACATCAAAGTAGCAGACACAACCATTCCAATGAAATCGGAAGTAAAATACCTTGGAGTAACCCTGGACAACGAACTGAATCTCAAGACACACGTAAGCAAAACTATCAAGAACGCTTACCACAGGATGAGAATCATCAGAAGACTTAAACCCCTCCTCACCACAGAACACTTCCGTACCGTATGCCAAGCACTTATCACTCCATTAGTGGACTTCTGCAACCCCATCTACCTTGGGCTAGCAAAACAAACTCTCAAACCTCTTCAACTAGCTCAAAACACTGCAGCCCGCATTATATCTGGCTCAACAAGACATGAACACATTACTCCGGTTCTTAAAGACCTACACTGGCTCCCAATCAGCTCACGCATCAAATACAAAACAATAATAAACATATTCAAAATCAAACACCACATTTCAGCCAACAGCCTGCACACCCTCATTCATCCAGACACCAGCACTCGCCCAAGAAGAAAAGGAACTTCCAACAGAGTCAACACCCCGAGCGACTTCAGAAAAACACGAAAGGATACCACAGAGAGAGCACTCTCCCTGGCTGCCCCAACAATTTGGAACTCCCTCCCAGACGAACTGAGATCGACAACGGACCTCAAAGACTTCCGCAAACAGCTGAAGACAACACTGTTCATAGAACACTATGGACATGTCACTTAACCAACAAGAACCACGTACTCACCCCTTCCAACCCTGATAAGAAACTGTACAACTACACAGGATATATCTTAAGTCCTAATTGTATAGAACCTTGTATTATAGCCCATGCTGTACCATAGCGCACAATGTACATAGTTCTACCTAATCTAACACACTTTCCCTCACACGCAATTCATAACATTTCTTTCACTGCATGAATTACACCTCCACTACTTTTGATTGTATTGTTGTGACACCGCCTTGATTGTAGGATAAGGCGGTATAGAAATAATGTTAAATAAATAAATAAAATAAATAGAGGACATTCAGATGGCTGGTGATCTGGGCCGAGCCATTTAAGACACCAGTCATGGGTATCAGTAGCAAAGATAGTGCTACCACATTTGGAATATTTCTTAAAACCACTGGTTGGTTTTTCCATCGTGTCAATAGACTGGATGGAAGGTCTAGGGCCTAAGATGGTGTCAATGTGCCTGAAAGAATTAAAGTTCTTTTTTTTAGAAAGAAAGAAAAAGAATCGAAGAGATCGGTTCCGGCGTCAATGGGAAGGCAGACGCAACCACAAAAAAAAATAATAAAGAAGAAATTTTCTACTGTGACAGGATTTGCTTCCTGCTGGCTCCATGGAAAATGAAGAACTGAGGAGGGAGAGTCACAAAGATGAGAAGGCAGCAGCGCAGGTGCAGTGGGATGCTCCCAAAGGCTTTACTATTGGACGCTGGGGAGAGTTCCTGCGTGGGCTCCGTCGGTACCGATGTCACCCATATGTGAAGACTACATTCTTGCTTGTTCCTGGAGATTACAAGATTGATGCTGGGGGGGGGGGGGATAGAGGTTGGGGGGGGGAGTATTAGTGTTTGAAGTGGTCTCTGAATAGACGTGTTTTCAGTTTCTTGGAGAATAATGAGAGCTCAGTAGTGTTTAACTCTGTGTGGGAGTGCATTTCATAGGTCTGGGGCATACATCGAGAAGGCCCTTTTCCGTGTTTCTTGGTTGCATTCGTTAACTCAATTGGTAGGGCTAACATGTTCTGCATTCATTTCTTTGTTTCTCTGTTCTTAGTGGCTTTTTGTATTGTGAATCTCAGGCATGGCGCAGATAGGTTGTGGATAACTTTGAATATGATTATTATTGTTTTGTACTGGCTCCAGCTTGCTAATGGTAGCCAATATAATTGCTTAAGCATTGGTGTGATGTGATGTCAGATTTTTTACTCCGATAATTCTTGCTGCTGTGTGTTGTGCTAATTGTAACTGATGTAGGGTGTGTTTGGGGAGACCTTGTAGTATGTTATTACAGAACTCTAGATGAGGGAAGATCATGGTTTGGTATACTGTTAGGAAGTCGTCTTCTATTAGAAGGAATCGTGGGTTCTTTAGGATCCTGATTTTACTGTAAATAACGTTTGTAGTTTTGTTGGTGCGAGGTTAAGTTTAAATGCTAATCTAGTGTTATGCCCAGGTATCGTACTTCTTTTTTGATCTCCAGCTTTGCATTATTGGCTATGAGGGTTTTAAGCGGCATAAATGATTTGGTTTTGACCACGTAGAGTACTTCAGTCTTCTTGAGGTTGATTGTGAGCATGTGGTCTGTTAGCCATTGTACTATTTTGTTGAAGCAATTTAATATTTTGCTCTGGTCTGGGTTAGATAAGTTGTGTGTTGTGTATAGCATAATGTCATTAGTTGACCTTATGTTTTTGGAGTATGCTGCATATGGGTTATATGTATATATTGAATAGTACTGCTAATAGTGCCAATCCCTGCGGTACTCCTTAGTTTTGCTCGTATGGCATAGATTTTCTTGTTCCTAGTTGAACTTGTTGGTAGCAGTAGGACAAGTATCATTGAAACCATTTAAGTGGTATTCCTCCAATTACAATGGAACTTTCAAGGAGATTATATGGGATGGAATCAAACGCTGATGTTTTATCGATGAATATTAGAATAAATCCTCGGTTGGGTTCAATTGTTCCCTTTATGAAGTGTCCATGAGTGTGGTCAATAGTGTTTCAACTCCATGCTGCTGTTCAAATCCATGTTGTTGTTGGTGAAGTGGGGCATGATTGTCAAGATGGTTCTGTAGGTGCTGTAGTACTACCTTTTCAATGATTTTTGATAAAGGTAGGCTACACATTGGTCTGTAAGAAGCAGGGTCTTTCATGTCTGCAGCATTGCTTTTAGAATTGGGCTTACAGGTGTGATTTTTAATTGTTCTGGTAGGTATCCTTGCTCAAGGGATAATTGTGTTAGCTTGTGGATTAAGGGGAATAATTCAGATCTGGTTAGTTTTATCCAGGTGACTGTGCAGGGGTCGAGTGGAGACGTGGTGGTGTTCAAGCTGTTTGTTTTTGTATTCTATATTTTCACTTGCTATTGAGTCAAAAGTGTGCCATTGTGTTTTGTGTGCAGGCTGTATTGGTTGCTTGAGGTGTAGTTGTTTGATAGTTGAGCTTGATCTGGAAGACGTTTGCTAGTGTTTGTGGGTCCGGTGTGCTGTCGGTATTAATTTTATTGTAGTCCTTTGTGAGTGAACAAACAGTATCAAATAATTCCCTTGGACAGTTCATGGAACTTTGAATAAGTTTAGTGTGATATATAGTGGAGGATTAAGCCTAGCACCCAAGAAATCTGGGTTTGATTCCCACTGGCACTCCTTGCAATCTGAGGCAAGTCACTTTATGCTCCATTGTCGTGGAAGAAAAGGCCTGGCAATCTACTTCTGGTTATACCTTGCCAAGAAAACCCAGGGGCTGCTGAGTTGCCAGGAGTCAGCATTGACTTGATGGCACTTTAAAGAAACTATACCACACTTTTATTTTTTTTTTTGAGTATTGGTTTGGTTGCGGTGTTCTTGTAGTTTGCTTGTGTAACTCATTTGGCCTTCTAGTGATTTTGTTTGTCTCCATTTCAGTTCAATTTTTCTAAGTTGTCATTTTATGTTCCTTAGTTCTTTAGTGTACCAGGCTTCGTTCTGTTTGTGGCTTTGTTTCTAGGTGTGTTTTCTGAAGGGGCTGTTGCTGCTTTGATCATAACTTTGTTCCATGTGTGTATTAATATGTTAAGGTCTGCTGAGTCCTGATGAAGCTGGGGGGTAATTTATTTTAAGAAGGCTTGTTTGTTGAAGCATTTGAATCTTTGTGTTATTGAGTTGTTCAGTTTTTGTGTTTTTATTATTTGGTATACTGAAGTTCAGTATGCTATGGTCTGACCAAAACACAGGTTGCATTTGTGGTAGTGTTGTAATGCTGTTAGGGGTGAAGATCAAGTCTGTTTCCTTTTGTATGCATTGGCTTGTTTACTAATTGCTGATAGTCCAGTGCAATCATGGCCTCAAGGAATGTGGTTTCTAGTTTTGTTGAGAAAGTCGAAGTCTCCTAGTAATGTTAGACATTTATATTGTAATGTGTTTTTATAGAGACAATCTCAAGGTCTTCAGTGTTTGTTGTTGATCTATACCCTAACAGGATCATTCTGAGCCGTGAATAGCGGGATGGACATCCCCCATTGGGACAGCCATCCCTGCTATTCGGCCCCCTCTGCATCCCCAGCTAACCTCCCCGTACAAACAAGGTGTTTGTATGAGGAGGCTAGATGGGAGGGGGGGGGGAGAAACAGACGTATAGGGCTGATTCTGATAGCAGCCCTGTACGTCTGGGGCTGGCAGACGGAATAAGTTCCCCTAGATGGCAGGGGATGGCAATACCGGGCAGCGGAAGGGGTGCAGGTGATTCCCTGCAGCCCAACCCTGGCCTTGGGAGGCCAGATCAGGGATCATGGCTCCGGAATGGAGCAGTGGTACTATGGCAACCGGACATCATGGCACCGCGGATCCATTCAGGAGTCTTGACTGAGTTAGCCTGGTAGAAACCTGTATGTGCAGACAGACCATAATCGGGTCCCGGCCTACACATACAGGCCTAGTTGTGATTCTGATCCCACAGGGCTAGACGTGCCCGCGGGATCAGAATCACATCTGCCCCTGTGTGTCTGATTCCAATTGGGCGTACAAGGGCCTGGACATCCTGATCGAAATGCAGCCCTAAGCCAATAGTGAATGATTTGTTTGCTATTAATAGAGTATCTGTTGTATCTGTATTTAGTGTTTCTGCTGCTTGGAATCCCAGGTTTGATTTTGCTACTTTAAGTACTCCACCACCTTTTCTGTTGATTCTTGGGCAGTTATGGAGATTGTAATTTGGCATTTTTAGTTGGTGTGATAGTACTGTGTCATCTTTGGAAAGGATATCTAGGTTGTTATCCTTAATGCAATCTGTGATTAATGGAATCTTGTTTCTAGCAGAGCGAGTGTTGATAAGTGTACATTTTAGTTGTATATATTTATCATTTCTGTATTTCTTGCCTGGGTTACCCTGGGGGGTGATAGATATTTGAATGAGGTAGTAATTGTATTCTTGCCATCTGCTGCTGTATGGTTTGTTAGGTCTGTGGTTTCTGGATCTGTGTAATATTGGGATATTATTACTGGTGTGGGTCAGTCCATCAGAAATGTTGATCAGTATAGTGAGACCAAATGTGGCAAGGATATATAGTTGCCAACCATGCATCTTAGGACCAGTATGTTTGGAAGTGTAGTGACTGAGTGTGTTGTAGCACAATAGTTCAGGTGATCTCTGGGATTTATTTTTATTTATTTTGACAGACTTGTATACCACCTTATCCTACAATCAAAGTGGTTACATGACATCACAATTGGGTTACATTTAACATTTGGGTGCTTTACAACATTTAACATGAGGGTATTTAACAACATTAATACAACACAATTTGAGGGTTACATTTATCATAATGGTGTCGTGAGTTTAGCTAGGTTGGTTAGGTATTGATTTTGCAGGAGAGTTTATGTTGCAATCCTGCCCGGGTGTGGGCTGTTGTGTATCTGCTCGTAGGTTTCTATGAAGAGCAGGGTTTTAAGGGCCTTGCGGAAGTCTCCGATGTCCTCTAATTCCCTTAGGCACGTTGGGAGGGAGTTCCATAGTGTAGAAGCCATTAATGATGGAGCTCTTTTTGACATATTTTGTTTAGTCTTGTGATATCCTGAAGGTGTGCTGATCATGTTGTCATAGTTATTCCTTCTTGGTCTATTACTGATGTTTCTTGCTACAATTTCTTGTAGTGCATCTGCTGAAAGATGGTGGATGATTTTGAAAATGATCATGATTATTTTAAATTTTCCTCTGGCCACCATTGGGAGCCAGTGTAGTTGCTGTAAGATAGGGGTGATGTGTTCTGATCTTGGCGTGTCAGTGATGATACATGCTGTGGTGTTTTGCACCATTTGGAGTGGTTGTAAGGTTTGCTGGGGGAGGCCTTGATATAAAGAATTACCGTAATCAAGCAGAGGTGTAATGAGTGCTTGGCACACTGTGTGGAAGTGGTCCTGGCTGAGTAGTGGCTTGATCTTGCATATGGCCCTCAAACGTTGATATGCCTTGTTTGCAGTTTTGGCGATATGAGATTTCAAGTTCAGAGCTCTGTCCAATGTGATGCCCACTTCATCTTTGACTATTATGAGTTTGTTTAGAATGCTGATATTCTGTGGTGGAATGAAGGTAGGGTTCCTGGTGACAAACATTGCCTCAGTCTTATCATAGTTGACTGTCAGGTTATTATCTGTGAGCCAGACATTCATGTCCTCAAGGCATTTAGTTATTGTCGTGGTGTTAAGTGCTAGTAGATTGATTGGAGCGTACACCATGATGTTGTCAGCATATATGTGATAGTGGAGTTTGTGTTGTCTGATGATGATGCATATGGGTTGGATGTAAATATTGAAGAGCATAGATGACAGGGCAGATCCCTGAGGTATTCCTTGTGTTGCGGGGAACTGCAATGAGTTACTTTGTGCTCATTTGACTTGCTGCGTTCGATCTTCAAGGTATGAAGTGAACCATTTCAGAGTGTTCTTGCGCAATCCTATCTGTTGCAGGCGCTGTAGTAGTCTAGCGTGGGACAGTGTGTCAAAGGCTGCCGATATATCTATGAATACCAGCAGGAATCCATTCTTTATATTATCTATACCTCTTATGAGGTTGTCAAAGAGTGATGTAAGTAGCGTTTATACACCGTGCTGGGGTTTAAATCCATGCTGATGAATGTCCAGTGGTGCATTCATGTCAATGTGGTCCTGCAGTTGTTTTTGCACTGTTTTTTCAACTATTTTTGCAAGGAACGGTAAACTGGAGATGGGACAGTATGATTTTGGATCAGATGGGTTTAGGTTATTGCTTTTATTTATTTATTTACATTCTCTTATATACCGCGCTATTCTGCATCAATGCAGTTTACATTGAACAAATTGAAATTACATTGAACAGGGCATTATAACTTGGAGATAACTATTTTACAGGGAATATGGGCTATGGAGGGTTAAGTGGCTTGCCCAAGACCACAAGGAGCACCTGTGGGACTAGAAACCCCAGTCCTTCCGGCCCAAGGTTGCTGTCCTCTAGTGGGATTTGAACCCCCGATCTTCCGGCCTGAAGTACCTTGTCCCAACCACTAGGCTACTCCTCCACTCCAAGTATTGGAGTTTAAGTATTGGACGTATCATGGCGTGCTTGAGGGACTGTGGCATGAGTCCTTGTTGGAGTGAATCTTTGACAATTTTATGAATGTGCTGGGATAGCTGGCTTCTTGTGACTTTTATCCAAGCCACTGGGCAAGGGTCTGATGGTGAGGTTGTTGTGTTGAGCCCATGTATTATGTCCTCTACTTGATATTCTGACGGTATGCTGAAATCCTCCCATGTATGCTGTTGCTCTTTCGTTTCATGGTCATCCATTTGTAATGTGATGGAGCATGTCTGGGTTGGGTTTTCGCTCTCATCTAGTGAGAAAATTCTGGTGGGTTTAGGTGATTGGTACAATGCTGCGAGGTATCCCCAGTGAGCTTCTGGACAATGCTGAATAGCTCTCTTGGCTTGTTGACAGATTTCATGATTAGTTTGGTGTGATGATGTTGTTTGCGCTCATTTATCAGATTGTTATATTCCAGTAGCTTAGCTCTATATAAAGTCAAGGAGTAATGCGATTTGTTGCGCCTCCATTTTCTCTCCAGTCTTTGGAGAGTGCACTTTGCATCTCTTATATCATGTGAGTACCATGGGGCGTTGAGTCTCCTTCATGCTGTATCAATTCGAATGTTTTAAAGGTACAAGTTTGTCAGGTATGCTCTGTGCTTCTTACCAATATTTGTTAGCACTTTTCTATAGGTGTTTTCGTGGTCCTGGAAATGTAGTCAGGACTTAACAGCAGTTTGTAGACACATTGATATGTGGTTGGGCAGCTTCTCTAGTATGTCCTCAGTAGCCTCCACAATGTTATGCAGACTATCCTCCAAGTACTTACTCTGGTTCTCTTGTATTTCTGATGTTAGGTGCTATATTGGCTGGTGAGTGGCAGTGAAGGGGGATTACTTTCTTTCATAGTTGGGGCACTCTGGGGCCTTGCCTAAAAGCCCTTTGGCAAGGACCTTAGCTACGGGCACACCTTGTAGCTCTTTAAGTTTTAATCTCTGCTCAATTGGATGGTTGGATGCTGCAATGGCAGAGAGCTTACCTCCTCGCTCTCTCCCTCTGTTGCTCTTCTCTGCCTGCAGCGTTCCTGCTCCTGCTGTTGGTGTTCCTTGTGGCCCTTTAAATTTTATGGCTCTAGCTCATGGCTGGGTGGCCCTGTAACCCAGCCCTGTCCTGCAGACTGTATCAGACAAAGTGTTGATATGCTACTCCATCTTCTGTGTTCCTCTTTCCCCTATTATGCATGTTTGTTTGTTTGTTTATTTATTTCATTTGTTCTTCTCTTATCCCATTTCTTGCAATGTGGTGCTGCAAGAAGAATCCTGTTGCTAGAAGGGAGTTGAACAGTAGGTCATTTAGGCCCATATCTTAAGGGATAGAAGAGTTAAGCAATGGGATGGAGTGAGTGGAGGGAACATGAAGATCAATGCCAGACTCTGGTCATGGAAGAAGGGTGCTAGAATGCTCAGTTCTCTGCAAGGATAAGGAAAGGTTGAGACCCGGCAGCAGAGAAGGCCGCTAGATTAAAAAGGGCCACTGGCGAAAGACAGCATGGGACATGTCAATCTTTTGGGAACCTGACAGGCACTTGTGACCAGGGTTAGACCACTGTTGCAAACAGGATAGTGGACTCAATGACCTTTGCTCTGACCTAATATGGACATTTCTTATGATCCTGTGTCCAACATAAGACTGTATTGTTTGTGCGCATTAGTGCAGTGTACCAAAAGAAAACAAGCATAAAGAGAAAAAAACCCTATGCAGACCATGCCTGCATGGGGCAATAGTGGAATGAGTCATTAAGATCGAGCATCCTGTTGGATGGGGAATCAAGGCAGAACCAGCATCCTGTCTGTCCGGAGGAGTGGCCAGAGTATGGGGGTAATAAGACCCACAGATTTTCTGAGCCTTTGGAGAGTTGGCATGTAATTGGGCAGCCACACCAACAGGTGGTACATATGCTTCTGATCATGGAGACTGAGCAAAGAGCCGCTGTCTCAGCCAAATGAAGCACTGTGGACCTCCAGAAGAATGGTTGGTTTGTTCATTTAGAGCCTAATATTCAAAGCCATTCACACGGTTTACAGACCCGTGTTTTTTTTTTAAAGAGGGAAGACTGTGCATTCTTAAGACTGCAGTCCTTTCCTTGGATGCCAAGGTGTATGTATCCCAAAAGATACAAAGAGCACCTCCCTCCCAAGAGAGAGAAACCTGGGAACACGTGTGCAGCTCTATCGAGAGGACGTATGTGCCATGGTCAAAGCAGGGAGAGAAAGGCTGACGACAATGCTGGGATCCCCCTGAGTATTTTGAAAGGACATCTCCTGCTGGAGAGGACTGAATCCCCGAGGAACATTTGTCTGCTGTGGCAGGGCAGCCTGAAATGGTGTTGATTGTACTCTGATTATTCTGACACCCTGCCGCTGCTGGAGATAGTGCTGCGGATGGACTGGATCAGAGCACTGTTGGGGACAGAGTGATACTTCCCGTAAACTGCCTGGGAAGGAGTAAGGCATAAAAGTGAGAGGCACTGGTTGCCTCACTTGAGGAAGCGAGGCCTCCAAAAAAATTATTTCTATGGTAGTCTAGTAGAGAAACGTTTAGTGAGCAAAGTGTATGCGGTCTGGCCTGCTGGGAATGAGGCAGAAAAGAACAGAAGTTTTACAACAGTGCAAGTGGCCTTAGTAGGGTCTTATACTTGCAGCTTGCAAAAGAAAACTTACTGATGCTGAATGGTCACCATGTGTCCAAGAAGCAACTGGGAGTGCTGCCTCTGTCTCTGTAGATCCTTGGCAAAGAGGATGAACTACATCCGGAGGGGCTCTCCGTAGCCCTCCCCTCCTGGACCTGGATGCAGCTCCATCCTTCACCTGATAGTATATTTTTTTTTTAACAGGAAAATTACCAAGGTAGTCCTGAGGTGGTTCTTGTCGCCAGGTGCGTTCTGGAGATCAGGGTGAACTGGACTGCTGTTATCAGTTTATGCACATCAGAGTGTCTCACGAAGGGATAAAGAAGAATAGCCTGTGGAGAAAGCATAGTTACTCACCTGTAACAGGTGTTCTCCAAGGACAGCAGGAATCAGTCCTCACTTATGGGTGACGTCGACACCGACAGAGTCCACGCAGAGCAATTCCCCAGCTTTCAAAGAAAGCCTTTGTGATTGCTGCCATGCATGCGTGGTCCTCTTCCGGCCCAAAGGTGCCATCTAGCTCAGTCAGGTCCCTTAGCTCGAGCCCTACCAAGAAGATGGCAAGAGAAGGATAAAAATCCAGCAACTCATCAGGGGAGGTGGGAGGGTAGTGAGGACTGATTCTTGCTGTCTCTGGAGAACACCTGTTACAGGTGAGTAACTATGCTTTCTCCAGGAACAAGCAGGAAGTCAGTCCTCATGGGACTTCCCAGCTACAGGCTACCGAGCCTGTAACCTAAAAACACCTCCACGAGGCCATAAGCAGAAGTCGATGCTCAGAGGAGCCCGAGTTCTCGGGTCAAAACTCTCGGTAGCCCTCGAGAAGGGTCAGAGGGCAAGAGTTGCTTATACCCCAAAGAAATTACGGAGTACAGCCTGGCCAAAGGCGCTGTCCCAGCGGGACTCCCTCTCCAGGCAGTAATGGGAAGCAAAAGTATTTGCTGAAGCCCAGGTCGCAGCCTGGCAGATGTCCGCCAGAGGCACTGAGAGCAGCGAAGCCACTGAGGCAGCCTTGGCTCGGACGCCATGGGCAGTGACCCTCCAATCCAGCGGGGTGCCTGCCTTCGCATGAGCGAAGGCGATGCAGTCCACTACCCAATGGAGAGTGTGCATTTCGTGACTGCCTGCCCCAAGCAATTGGGATCGTAGGACACGAAGAGCTGACCAGATTTACGATGAGGCTGGGTGCACTGCAGATAGAAGGCAAGACTGCCGATGCCCGGTTGGCGTGGGGGTCTCAGGAAGAAGGTCGGCAAGACTATCTCCTGAATGATATGAAATCCGATACCACCTTCAGCAGGAATTTGAGGTGGGCATGGAGGACCACCCTGTTCCTATAGAACCTGGTGTAAGGGGCATCAGCCATGAGGGCCTGAAGCTCACTAACTTGATGGGCCGAGGTCAAAGCCACCAGGAAGACCACCTTCCAGGATAGGTGCCGAAGCGAGCATGTCGCCATCGGCTCGAAAGGTGGACATGTAAACTGTATAAGCACTACGTTCAGGTCCCACTCCGCCGGGGGAGGCCGGATGGGAGGTCGAGAAAGCAAGAGACTCCGCATAAAGTGGGAGACAAGGAGCTGCTCGGAGAGGGGTTTACCCTCGAAGAGGAGGTGATTTGCCGAGATGGCATACAGGTGCACCCTGACCGAGTTCGACTTCAGCCCTTCCATCGAGAGGTGAAGGAGGTACTGGAGGACCCACTGGGTAGGACAAGAAAACGTGTCGATCTAGAGACCGGAGCACCAAATCGAGAAGCGCCGCCTCTTGAAAGCATACGCCTGTTTTGTCGAGTCCTTCCTCGATATGAGGAGGACCTCCTCTGGAGGATCCAGCGGGGCTAGGGATACCCGTTCAGCCAGCAGGCTGTGAGAGACAACGAGGCCAGGTTCGGGTGGAGCACCCGACCCTCCTCCTGCATTAGCAGACCCAGGGCACAGCCCAGGGGAACTGGGGCCTCGGACGAGAGCCACAGCAGGAATGGAACCACGGCTGTCGGGGTCACGAAGGAGGGATGAGGATCACCGACGCCTGATCCCGCTGAACCTTGTGGCGGATCCCCATGATGAGAGGAGTGGGAGGGAACGCATAAAGAAGACTGGAGGTCCAACTCAAGAGGAACACATCCGGGGCCTCCCTGCTCAGGTGCGGAATCGGACCACAGAAGTGTTCATCGGGCTGGTGAACAGGTCCATGGTCGGGATCCCCCACCAATGGAACAAGAGGCCGGCCACCTCTGGGTCCAGCTGCCACTCGTGAGGGCGGAGGATCCTGCTGAGTCTGTCTGCGATGGCGTTCTCGTGGCCCGGAAGGTAGACCACCCGTAGGGTCATCCCCCGATGGAAGGCAAAGGAGCAGAGGAGGACCGCCTCTTGGCAGAGGAGGTGGGAGCCTGTGCCTCCCTCCTTGTTGATGTAAAACATCGCTACTTGGTTGTCGGCCTGCATGAATACTGACTTCCCTGTCAGATGGTCCTCAAAGGCTTTCAGGGTCCATCGGACCACCCAAAGCTCGAGCAAGTTTATTTGTTGTTGGGACTCTTCGGGTGACCAGTGCCCCTGAGTGCACAGTGCACCGCAGTGGGCTCCCCGCCCGTCATCAGGATGAGCTTGTGCTGTGGGGTTTGGAAAGGCAGCCCCCGGAGGAGGTTGCGGAGGACCTGCGAAGGCTGTGGGAGACCCGAATGAGGTCCCTGAGGTGACCACAGGTCGGGCTCCACTGAGCACTGAGGCACCACTGGGTCGTCCGCATGTGCATGCGGGCGTGGGGGGTTGTGACATGGACAGTAAAATACTTAGGGGTAATAATAGACCACACCCTATCCATGCTGCCACACATAAAACAAACAGTAAAAACCATTTTCTACAAACTCAAAACTATTCAGCACCTAAGGCCACTCCTTGAAACACAAGACTTTAGATCCGTAGTAAGTACACTGATCACCCCTCACTTCGACTATTGCAATAGTCTCCTAATAGGCCTCCCTCAAAAAAGCACATACCTTCTACAAAGAGCACAAAACATCTGTGCAAAAGTAATTGCTAAAGCCCACCTAACAGACCACGTAACTCCAATACTGCTGGAACTCCACTGGCTTCCTATAAACAGCCGAATCAAATACAAAATTATCCTAACAACCTATAAACTCATAAACGACATAGCCCCCTCACACTTAACCACATTACTGCAGTCTCCAACATCGACAAGGACCCTCAGACAAAACGCAGCCCACTCCCTCATCATACCTAAAGCCATCTGTAAAACCAAGAATACCACTAGCTCTAGAGCATTCTCATTCACTGCTCCTACACTCTGGAACGACCTCCCTATTGAACTTCGCACCATAAGAGACCTCATCCAATTCAGAAAAGAATTAAAGACCTACCTGTTCACTGAACACTTCGAAATCCCCTACTCCCCCAAAGCCAGCTCTACCAGCTCTACAAACTCCTTTAACCCCAACAATCTAACCACAAGCCTGTCCCCCCCACACACGCCCCAAAGATGACAAAAATAAAAGGAACTAAATTCCAGCACCTACGCCAATCTCTACCCCATACACCACACACACTACACGATGTAAATATACTTTTGTACAAAGTTTGATATGTTTGCTTGTTTTTGTTACAATACCTACAAAGTTTATACTTACTGTTCAATGTAAATAGTTGATTTCTACTGTTCTATGTAAAATGTATACAAATTGTGTACAAGACTGTTAATCTGTTATATGTAAACCGCCCTTGATCTCTGGAAGGGGCGGTATAAAAGAAATAGTTAAATAAATAAATAAAAATAAATAAATAAATGTGCCCCAAAAGGGGAAGTATAGTATATGTCATGACCCGAGTGCTGTTCTGGATCTGAGCTGCCTGGACTCGGAGATGGGCCACCCGGTCCGCAGGCAGGAAGGTGGTCACTCGCTGGGTGTCGAGGTGCACACCAATGAACTCCAAGGCCTGTACTGGCTTGAGGTCGGATTTGTAGTTGACCAGGAACCCCAGGTCTTCGAGGAGGTGAATCGTGCGGGATGCCACCGATCGAGCTTTTCCGGCCAAGGACCCCTTGACGAGCCAGTCGTTGAGAAAAGGGAAGACTGGGACCCCCTGCCACCTCAGGCGGCGGCTGCAGAGAGGCACTTCGTGAAGACCCGCAGGGCAGACGCGAGTCCGAAGGGGAGCACCCTGTATTGGTAATGTTCCCCTTGCACCCTGTGCTGGGTCCGCTGCCTTGCACCCTGAAGCGCAGATATCTGTGCTGGGGGTGAATCAAGATGTGGGTGTAAGCGTTCCTGAGATCCAAGAAGCATAGCCAATCAACCTGCCGGAGGAAGGGCAGCAGTACGCCAAGTGATAGCATTTGAACTTCTCCTGCAACAAGAACTTGTTTAACTTTCTGAGGTTGAGGATAGGCTGTAGGCCTCCTGTCTTTTTTGGGTCGAGGAAGTACCGGAAATAGAAGCCCCGACCCCGAAGGTACATTTTTACCCTCTCGACCGCTCGCTGGGTGAGGAGGTTGTCCAGCTCCCGCTGCAGATATACCTGGTGCACAGGGAGTCAAGAAGGCTCCGCTGGGGAGAAGGGAATGGGAAGCCTGTCCAGGTGGAGACGGTACCTGTCTCAGACCACTCGGAGGACACAGGTGTCCGATGTGACGGATGCCCACTGAGGGGCGAAGAGGGACAGGCGTCCCCCCACTGGCTGCGAAGCTGCTGGGGGGCGAAAGGTTACGCTTCTGGTGTCAAAAAACCCTGAGCGGGTTGAGGTGGCACCGGGGTTTGTGCCTTGAGCCCTTTCGGCTTACAGTGGGCGTGGGGGGCATTGTCCTGTGACGCTGTGGCCGGAGTGAGAGTGGGTGGATAGGGTGGGTAGCCCCGGTAGGGTAGGCCTTTCCTCAGGAAGAATGGCTTCTTAGCCTGTGGTTTCTTCCGAGGAAGAGAGGAGGTCTTGCGTGAGAGACAGGTTCCGGTTACGAACTCAGTCTCTATCTCGGCAGCCTTGTCCTTCATGGACTTACCAAAAGGTGGCTCGCCAAGGCAGGGGACGTCCAGGAGTTTCTCCTTGACCCACTGCTCCAAGTCTGAGGATTGGAGCCATGCCTGATGCCGAGCCCCGATGCCGGCAGCTGCACACGAGCCGAGGATTCAAATCCATCATATGCGGGGTGGAAGATGTACTTGGAGCACTCCGCGGCTGACCTCAGGAAGGTCTGGAACCTCAGGAGGGTTTCGCCCTTGAGGACTGCAGAGAACCCCCCCCCCCCCGAACTGCTTGGCGAGGTCACATAAGAACATGCCCATGTACAATTGGTAAGCTTGAATATCGCATGCAAGCATGGACTCTTGGTAAATCTTGTTTCCCAGGGCATCAAGGGCTCTCGACTCCCTGCCCGGCTGGACAGAAGAATGAGACTTCGGGCTCCTTTGCTTCTGCATCGCTGATTCCACCACCATGGAGGTATGGGGAAGTTGAGTCTTCCTAAACCCGGAGCCACGTTGGACCCTGTACATCACATCGAGGTGCTTACTCACAATGGGAACCGAGGCAGGTGTTTCCCACATGCGGAGAAGAAGCCTGGACAGAATGGGAGGAACTGGGGCAGTGAGAGACTCCCGAGGCGGGGACTCGTACTGCAGAATATCGAGCTCTTCAGCTCAAGGCTCCTCTTCGGCCTGGGTAGCCAGGTTAAGGGCCCACGCCATATCCCTCATGAACACCAAGAAGGAGGTGTCTTTGGGCGGCGAATGTCGCTGAAAGGCGGGCGGGGACGGGTCCGAAGGGAGGTCCCGGTGGGCGCAGGTCTCCAGGGAAGTATCCCCATCTGACGCCCAACCTGAGAGATCTGAGGAGGAATCTGAATAGGGTTGGTCACCCTTCTGGAGGCCGAGGCCTGTTTTGAGCCGGAGGCCCTGGAGGATCTCGCCCCCGAGGAACGGGAAGGCGAGCGAGACCGATGCCGAGGACCCTCACGAGGCCCGCAGCTCTTGGGGGTTTCCAGGGCAGGTTTTGACATCCCTCTCGAGGGAGTTTCGGCCTCTCAGCACGAACCAGCTGAACTGGGTGTGAGCGCCTGCTGGGCAGCCAAGAATGCAGAAATTCTGTGCTCTAGTGCCAGTATATGGGATTCCCATGCGGGTGCAGGGCCCTGTGACGTCGACACTGGGGTCACCGGGTCGGGCATCGAGGAGGAGAGTGGGTCCTCTCCGGGACGGCCCTCAGGAGACCGGGCACCATCGCCGGAGGCCTCTGTATCTGTACGAGGTACCTTTCAAGGCCGCTCTTTGTCTGACTCTCAGGAACACCATGGGGGGCTGAGCGACTAAGTGCGGGAGGGCTCACACTTCTCTGGGGCCCCCGACAGTGACTTTGAGGTCATCTTCTTCTTACGGCGCTCTCCTTCAGGGGATCCCTGTTCGGAGTGCCGCCTAGACGTGGGGCCGAGGAAGGGGATCCCACCAGTGGAGAGATGACCGGGGGCACCATCGAGGATTCCTTGGCAGCCTTATGGAAAATGTCATTGGACATCTGCTTACGACTCAGCAGGGCCTTGGAGGACATTTTTTTACAAAGTGAGCAGAGTTCCGGATCATGGTCGGCCCTGAGACACCACAGAAAGCAGTCATGGGTGTCAGTAAGCGGCATGTTCTTGGAGTACCTGTCGCATTTTTTTGAACCAGTGGCCATCGGGGCAAAAATGGCCCCCGTGAGGTCGAAGACCCATGCGGCTAGCGGTTGGGAGAAAAAAGGGCACGAAGCCCGCAAAAGGGAAAAATGCTACAAAAAGGACGTCCCCTTACTCGAAGAAAAGAAAGAGCGGGGGGGGGGGGGGACGGGTAGAGGACCAGTGCAACTGGAAAAATAGGTCAGAGGCCGAAAAAAGAGGCACTTTTTCCGAGGGATGAGGACGTGCGTCCGAAGGGCTCTGCGGAAAAAGGGAGACTGAGCAAGATGGCACCTTTGGGCGGGAAGAGGACCACGCATGCGTGGCAGCAATCCCAAAGGCTTTCTTTGAAAGCTGAGGAATTGTTACGCGCGGGCTCCGTCGGTGCTGACGTCACCCATATGTGAGGACTGACTTCCTGCTTGTTCCTGGAGAAGACCAATCTGTTGCTTGGAGAGAGAGACTGACACTGACATGCAAGGCGGGTGGAAATGGGGTCATTAAACTTCCCCATTGGGAAGTATGATTGGATGGTAGAGGAGAAAGGGTCAGCTGATCCGTGGATCCAAGGCTTGAGTTGGTGGATCCCTATTGCTGCCCATATGTTCAAGGGTTGCATTGCCCTCAGGAAAGGGGGTGATGAAAACTTAGGAAAAGTCCATAGGGAGTGGTTTGATGGAGACTCCTGCTGGATTCTACCTGTACATTTATACAGTTGTGAAACCATTCAGGTATATTGGTTGTACTTCCAGGTGCGGAGGTTTGTTTGTTTTCCTACCTTGCCAAGGAAATGAAATTGTGGCAGGATCAACTAATCCACTTTTTATTTTAAGGGCTCCATTCAGTAGAATTCAGAGAAAAACTGCAGTTATACGGGGAGTGAGGCTCGGGGACCCCCCATGCCTGCGATTTGATAGAGGCATACAGACCTTTACAGAGTCAGACCAGTAATGTAGATAGGCGAAATACCAGAATAGGAATGTAGCATGGGGGAGGGGAAGTGTATTCAGACATGGGTAGCTATGGAGGGGGCTCTTCCTGGGACCTTATGGCATAGCCATGGAGACATCAAATAGCGTTTTGAGGCCTGGGGGAGGGCAACTTCCCACTGGAGACTCCAAGAAAAACCTCCACTGTAATGCCAAGTGTCTCTATGTGCTGGATGCTTTTCTTCTGCCAAGATGTCTAAAAGCCAGCCTGCAAAGCTCTGCTTGAGCACAAACACCATGTCAGAGGGCTCAGGAGCCCCACCAGCAAAATCTGCCTCGGTCCTTACTGAGTGAGGGCTGATGAGGCATGGCAAGCTGCCTCTGCAGTGAGAGTCAGTGAAGCAGCTGGCCCCTGTGTGAGGCAAGAGCAATGGATCCCCCCCCCTTTATGTATTTATGAGTTTGTTTCAGTGAGGCCAGCTCGCTGGCAACAGGAACTGCCCAAGTGGGCTTCACTTACCTATGAAGCATGGCCCTGGGAGGGGGTGCACCAGGCTGTCCACCAGCATGCTTCAGAAACTGGAGGAACGGTATGTTATTGACACATCCCTGGGAAACAAAGGTGAGAAAGCTGAATGGGCAAGTTGTGCATATGCAGGCCTAGAGCCTCGCATTGGAAATAGTGATGAACACCCATGCCGAGAGGTCAGAGAGGCCCAGAGGGTCCATCTGGGAACATGGATTCTAATTATTTGTATAGAATTAGCAGGTTTACGCAGCACAGTAAAGCCTGTTGCAAGGAAACAGGAAGGATAGATCCCAGGCCGGCTAATTGGATTAGCGCTATCTGGAGGCAAAAGCTGCTGCAGGTATTAATAAGTTACAAGTGGAGCCAGGATCATAAAATTAGACTAGAGCTGGAAGATGGGCTGCTACTTAGGTGATTTTCTCCAGCTAGAAAGCACATCAAGATGATGTAGTTGGAAGTAGTCTCTTGGGCGGGAACAAATGGCGGGACATATCAACAAGAATGCCCTTGTCCATGAGACATTTTATGTCCATTAAAAGCTTTCTAGGGGTATCGAGACTGAGTCCCCTTGGGAGATGCAGATGCTGGAAAGATTCTCTCTCACAGGAATACTTCCCAAGGGTACCTTTTCTTGGCCCAGGGAGCGTTTGTGTGGTTCTTAACTTGTTCTCTTGCCATATGAGAATCTCTCTCAGGGGTGCCGAGTCCAGGCCCCTTGGAAGTGTGAGCTGCTTAGGTAAAGTTTTTCTTACTGAAAAACCCTCAGCTGTTAAAATGATTATGTTCACACAGGAAAACATCCCATGAGTACTTTGTCAGGAAACAAAAAAAAAAAGAAAATTAGTAAGAGAAAACGTCAAAATAAACACAAAAAGAGAGGGAGAGCAGATTCTGTCCTGCTTGGCCAGGCGGATAAAGTAGACTGAAGGGTGGGAGGGGCAACACTCACACATAAGGAGTCACTTACACATCCTCAGAAGAGTTTTCCAAACTCTTCTGTGCTCTGGAGAGCAAATTCAGCCTGGTGCTGTCAGGGATGACAAAACCCCTCTCTGTAGCTAATTATATCCTGCTTGTTCATGGAGAAAATGTAGTTGCTTATCTGTAATGGGGGGCTCTCCGTAGACAGCAGGGATATGCAGCCACACTCAATTGGTGATGTCACCAGTGTACCGCGCTCGCCCCTAGCTCAGAGAAGTCTTTTGGACTTTAGAGTATGCGTCAGATTTCACACCCAAACTCCCGCCTCCTCAGTCCATCTCAAAGTAGATTATGCAGAACGGAATGCAGAGGAGCAAGGTACAAGCATACAGAGAAGGCATTATCTGCTTCACGCTATGGATGATCTCAAGTAATTGTTGCTATTGCTACTTGTCTCCTTTGTTCTTTTTTTCTCTCTTTTTGTGAAGGGAAGGCGGGTGGGTGAGAGAAAGGCAGGACAACTATGCTTTCTCTGGAAACAAGCAGGGGTTATGCAGGCACACTTGATTGGTGAGTCCCGAGCTGAAGGCCGTCCTATCAAGAGTCTTAACACGGTCTGGGTTGATGTCAGAGGGTGGTAGGAGTTGGGCAAAAAGATTTCGGAGGACAACCTGACCAAATGAGAGGTCTCGGGACGAGGCAGAATCCAAACTGTAATGCTTTGTGAAGGTGTGCAGAGAGGATGAGGTGGCTACCCTGCAGATAATCTGCAGAGGAACTGAAGCCAAATTGGTTTTGGCTTGGAGGCACCAACCCTACTGGAGGTGCTTGACCTACCTGTTCATAGCAGGTGGTGATACAATCTGTGATCCAGGAATAAATAGTCTGTTTGGAGGTGGGTTGTCCAGGATTGTTGGGATTGAAGGTGACGAGCAGCTGAGAGGCTTTACAGAATGGTTGAGTTCTGCGTAGGTAGTAGAGAGCAGTTCTACAACAATCCGGGGAGTACAGAGAATGTTCAGGTGAATCTGCCAGTGCAGAAAGAAAGAAGGTAGGAAGCACAATGGATTGATTAAGATGAAAAGTTGAGATGATCTTAGGCAAGAACTTTGGATGAGTTCATAGGATCACTTTGTCGGTAAAAATTGTGTGTAGGGGGGAGGGGTAGTGGCAGAAGTGATGGTCAACAAGAAGGTGGTCTTCCAGGTGAGATGTTTCATGGATGCTGCACCTAACGGTGTGAATGGCAGCTTCATAAGTTTGGATAAGATGATGTTAAGTCCCATATTGGAGGGGTAGCTTAAGTGAGGGTTTTGTGTTGGAGACCTTTCATGAAGCAGCCCATGAGTGGATGCTGGGCAAAGCATAGTTACTCACCTGTAACAAGTGATCTCTAGGAACAGCAAGAATCAGTCTTCACATATGGGTGACATTGGCACCGACAGAGCCCATGTGGGAACACTCCCCAGCATCCAATAGAAAAGCCTTTGGGAGCATTCTACTGGGCTTGCATGCCTGCCTTCCCAAGATCTCTCCTCAGCTGAGTTTGTAGCTGAAAGGAAGAGAAAAATAAAAGAAACCTACAATTCCAAGGGGAGGAGGGTGGGTTATGAAGACTGATTCCTGCTGTTCCTGGAGATCACTTGTTACAGGTGAGTAACTACCCTAGCTCCCAGGATCCAGACTGGTACGGGGAGAGAGTAGTGTGATCCCTAAGGCCAAAATATTGAAACCAAAGAGTCTAGAGAGCTGTGGGTATTGGACTCTATTTCAGAAGGCAATACTCCTCCAAGATAGTCTGGTCTCTTGTAGAAGCCGGGGCGGAAGGTAGGAGTTGAGTCTAATTTCCAAAGAGATGCTGGAGTACAGCTTGGCCAAAGAAAGTATCCCACTGGGAGTCTCTGCCCAAACAATAGTGGGCAGCAAAAGTATGGATGGAAGATGAGGTAGCTGCCCAGCAGATCTCATCAATGGATACTGAATGGAGACTAGCTACGGAGGTTGCCATAGTCCACACATTATGAGCGGTGACATGACCCTCCAAAGAGAATCCTGCTTGTGCATAGGCAAAAGAAATGCAGTCTACTATCCATCTGGATAGAGTTTGTTTAGTCACCAGAAGGCCTAGGTGACTAAGGTCAAATGAGATGAATAATTGAAAGGATCTTTTGTGATCCTTAGTTCTACTTACATAATAAGCCAGCGCTCGCTTGCAGTCTAAAGTGTGTAGTGCTGCTTCATACCGAGACGCATGTGGTCTCAGGAAGAAAATTGGTAGAATTATAGACCGCTTTAGATGGAAGGAGGAGACTAACTTTGGAAGGAAATGCGGATGGGTATGCAGAACTACTTTGTCATGGTGGACCCGGATATAAGGTGGATCAGCCACAAGAGTCTGGAGTTCACTGATGCGGCGAGCTGACATGAGAGCAATGAGGTAGATTACCTTCCAAGATAGAATCTTCAGTGAAGTGGTGGCTAAAGGCTTGAAAGGAGGCTTTGATAGTTGAGCAAGAACCACATTGAGATTCCAGGCCACCAGAGATGGCTTAATGGGCTGCTTGGACAGCAAGAGATCTCACATGAAGCATGCTACCATAGGATGTGAGGAGACAGGCTGTCTACTTAGTGGTTTGTGAGATGCTGCAATGGTGCTACGGTGAACTCTCACAGAGTTAGTCTTAAGACTTGTTAAAGATAGATAGAGGAGGTATTGTAGAAGGAACTCCACCGGGCAAGAAAAAGGGTCAGTGCCCTTTGGGGAGCAACAGAGAGGAAATCTATGCCACTTCAAGGCATACAATCATCAGGTGGAGTCTTTGACCTGCCACATGCAGTCAGATATCATCCTTGCATCACACAAAGTCAACAAGCACTAGGCCTTCAGCAGCCAAGCTGTCAGGGATAGGGAGTGGAGATTGGGATGGAGGAGCATCCTGAGAGAGGCGGTCGGGTGTACATCCCAGGTTGAGTGGCTGAGTCTCTGCAAGGCGAAGGAGAGGAAACCACAGATGACGAGGCCAAAAGGGGGCTATAAGAATCAAGCCCTTGTCAGCCTGTAGCTTGAAAAGCGTTTTGGGAATCAAGGGGATGGGTGGGCATGCATAGAACAGTCCTTGTCCCCAGTGTAGAAAGAAGACACCCGGAGCCTGTCAGAACAGTGACGGAACACAGAAGCAAAAGAGTGGAAGCTGTGTGTTTTGTGGACTGGCAAAAAGTTCCATGAGTGAGGTTCCCCATGTCTGGAAGATCCAAGCTGCTGTCTCCCAATGCAAGATCCATTCGTGTGGATAAAGGATACAGCTTAGCCTGTCCACAGAGATATTGAGTTCACATGGGAGTACACCGCTCAGAGGTGAATGCGGTGTGCAACAGAAAAGGACCACAGGCAAAGTGCTTCCTTGGAGAGGGGGCAGGATTCCATCCCTCCTTGCTTGTTCACACAGAATAGGGCAACTTGGTTGTCTGTTCCAACTAGCACAGGTTGCCCCTACAGTAGGGGTTTAAAAACCCAAAGAACATTTCAGTGTCTGTAGTTCTAGACAGGCTGATCTGCAGGGCAGATTCCTGTTGTGTCCACAGTCCCTGTTTGGTTAGGTTGTTCAGATGCACTCCCCAACCCAGCTTGGACGCATCCGTTGTCAGTGCGCATCGAGGTGCATCTGAAAAGGTGACCCAACAAGTAGGTTTTGAGGGGAACACCACCACTGAAGGGACATGATCAGCTGAGGGGTGTTGTGGGTCTGTGAGACATCCATTTTCTTGTGTCAATTGAGAACACAGTCTATTGTGCTTGCCACATGTGCAGTTGAGCATAGGGAACAACATGGGACACATGGCCTCCACAGTCCAACAGCCATAGCATCTCTCAAGCTGTTATGTTGTCTTGCTTTCACACTCGCTCTGCAAGCGTGATGATGCAGGCGCAGCGATCCTGTGGAAGGAAAGCTTGGGCCTGTTGAATATCTAGTAACATTACTATGAATTACAGTCGGTGAGGTGGAGTGAGGTGAAACTTTGAGAAATTTATAATAAATCCAAGACGTTGGCACACAGTGATATTGCGATGAAGGGAGAGCCTTACTTCTTGAGCAAATTTTCCCCTGATCAGCCAGTTGTCTAAGTAAGGGAAGATGAATATGTCAAGGTGCATAGTTAGGCAGGGACTACTGCCATGCATCTGGTGAAGACCCTTGGGGCAGAGGCTAAACCAAAGGGGAGAACCCGGTATTGATGTTTCCCCTACACCATGAAGCATAGATACTGTCTGTGCAAGAGATGGTATGCAGTATATATGTGTACACCTCTTTGAGGTCTAGAGAACACAGCCAATCTTGTTGCTGGAGGTATGGTAGAAGAGTTCCTTGGAAAATAATCTTGAATTTTTCTCGGACCATGAACATGTTTAGGTCTCTGCCATCTAAGATGGACCTGAAGCCTCCTATTTTCTTGGAATGGAGGCAATATGGAAAGTAAGAGTAGTTACTCACCTGTAACAGGTGTTCTCCAGGAGCAGCAGGAATCAGTCCTCACATACAGGTGACATCGACGTCAATGGAGCCCCTGCGGAGCATCTCCCCAGCTTTCTATGAAAGCCTTTGGTAATACTGCATGCATGCGTGGTCCCCTTCCCGCCTAAAGGTGCCATCTTGCTCAGTCAAATGACATAGCTAAAAAACAGCACACAAAAAGTAACAAATAAACTATGTCCAACTGCAACTCCCAGGGGAGGAGAGAGGGTTGTGAGGACTGATTCCTGCTGCTCCTGGAGAACACCTGTTACAGGTGAGTAACTACTCTTTCTCCAGGACCAAGCAGGAAGTCAGTCCTCACATATGGGTGACTCCCTAGCTCTGGGCTACCAAGGAACCCAGGCTGAACAAGAGAACTCCCTTAGTCCCAGCATCAAAGAAAGGCTTTTCACTGAAGAACCTCCACCGGTAGCCCAACGGAGGGCTGGAGGGCAGGAGTTGCCTAAACCTCAAAGAGATTCCAGAGTACTGCCTGGCCAAAAGCACTGTCCCTACGGGACTCCCTCTCCAGGCAGTAATGAGCTGCAAAAGTCTGGCTTGAGGACCAAGTTGCAGCCCTGCAGATGTCTGCCAACGGTACAGAACGGAGATGAGCTACTGAGGCAGCCATTGCCCTGACACGATGGGCCGTGACCCGACCCTGCAAGGGAAGGTCAGCCGCCCTGTAAGCCCAGGCGATACAGTCAGCCACCCATATGGACAAGGTACACTTGGACACAGCTAACCCCAAATTATTAGGGTCAAAAGAGATGAAGAGCTGAATAGCCCTTCTATGTCCTTGCGTACGGTCAAGGTAGAAGGATAAGGCCCTCCTACAGTCCAGGGTATGCAGGACCGCTTCAGCCTGGCTTGCATGAGGCCTAGGGAAGAATGTTGGTAGAACCACCTGCTGGTTGAGGTGGAAAGAGGAGACAACTTTACGGAGGAACTTTGGATGAGTCCTGAGGACTACCCTTTTCCTATAGAAGCGGGTGTAAGGCCTGTCACAGACCAGGGCCTGAAGCTCACTCACCCGTCTGGCCGAGGTTAAGGCTACTAGGAAGAGTGTCTTCCAGGAAAGGAAGCAGAGAGGACAAGTAGCCATCGGCTCAAAAGGTGGGCGAGTCAGTTGCTGCAAGACCACATTCAACTCCCACTCAGGAGCTGGAGGACGGACAGGAGGCTTGAGCAAGAGCAAACCTCTGAGAAACCAGGACACCAAGGGGTGAACCGATAGAGAGTGTCCTTCCACCAGTGCGTGGTGAGCCGCTAGAGCTGAGAGGTGGACCCGAACAGAATTGGACTTAAGGCCCTGATTGGATAAGTGCAGCAGGTATTGAAGCACCACTGGTACAGCACAGGAGAAAGGATCTTCTGTACGCAGCTGACACCACACAGAAAACCTCTTCCACTTCAGGGCATAGGTTTTCCTAGTGGATTGCTTCCTAGAGGCCAGGACAACCTCTTCAACTTCAGGAGGTAGGCCCCAAGGAGCCAAAACTACCCTTGCAGCTTCCAGGCCATCAAATTGAGAGATTTGAGATTGGGGTGCAGAAGAGACCCCTGGTCTTGAGAAAGAAGGTCGGGCTGCAACCCTAGAGATAGTGGAGTGTCCACTGCTAGCTGAAGCAGAAGTGGGAACCAAGGTTGTCTCGGCCATCTGGGAGCTACCAGAAGGACCGAGGCCTGGTCCTTTAGAATCTTGAACAGGGTTTGGGCCACCAGAGGTGTGGGAGGAAACGCATATAGGAGGCCTTGGGACCAGGAAATCAGAAAAGCATCTGCTGCTAGTCTCACAGGATGCGGTTGCCTGGAGCAGAACCTGGGCAGCTGTCTGTTCAGGGGACTGGCAAAGAGATCTATGGATGGAAGTCCCCATCTCAGGAAGATCTTCTGAACTACCAAGGGATGGAAATTTTGAGTTTATTAAACAAGCAACAAAATACATACAAAAAGCAGAAACAATCACCCCAACCAAATCCCACCCCCCCCAAAATCCCCACCCCCCCGACATATCACAAAACAAATATCACAACCCCCCCGTGACCCGCCTCCCCAAACCCACCACCAAACCCAGCAATCAACACACGTGCCCCTCCTCCCAACAACCCACAAACGTCCCTGACAATGTCCATGTCCCCTCCCCCCCTCGGTCCATTGTCCCTGCCCGACCCAACCCCTCCCTGCAAGAACACCCCAAAGCAGTCCACACATTGTCCGTCTTGCAATCCCTGAACCCCTCCCCCACACAACAGTCCCCACCAGTCCAAAGATTCATGCAGTCCTCCAGTGTGTGGGAACTGCCAGACTCCCCATCCCTCCCCCTGCAGCGGGAGCAGCAGCTCCCCCTCCCTCCACCCCAATCCCTGCCCCCTCCCCATCCGTCCCACAGAACCAAACACATCAAAAACAAGCCTCCCTACCCCCACCCCCCAAACAGAAACATAAGGGCATCTTAAGCCCATCCCCAACATAATCCCACCAAAACAAAGCATAACTAATCATACAAATCAAAGGCTAAAAAGAAACAAAACAAAAGTAACATAAACCCCTGTGCTGTCCTGCAATCCAGACAGCGGAGCGGGATGCCCAAGACACAAAAAGGACATACAAAAACACTAACAACAACAGCAATTGGGACAGCCCCCTCGAAGAGGAAAGGGAGAGCGGACAAGTGGTCTCACCCCTGAAGCAGCACCAGCTCACCCCCCCCCCCCGGGGGGAAAACAACCCCAAAGGCAGACGCAGAAATAAACCCCAGGGAAGGGAACCCAACCCCTCCTGCCACACCCCTCCCCTAGTGAAACAAAACAAACCTCAGAGCCCTACAGGGACGATAACCCCAGGGAACCCCTCCCCCTCACGGGGGGCGGAGGGTGAGGTGACGCCACAGACGCTCCCAACGATGGGCTTCCACCACCCGCCTTTCACGTTGCGCCATGCTGGACACTTCCTCCAGAATGTCCCGCACCACCTCGTCGAGGGGCAGGACCAACCCCTGGGTCGAGACATGACAGCGCGCTTGCCACAGGTGGTAGCGCACTACAGCCGTGACGAGGTAGAGGGTCCCGGAGTCCTGCCTTAGAGGAAAGGACCAGGCCCCGTACACCCACTCCGCATACGTGAGGAGGGAAAGGTCGCGCAGGTGAAGAGCAGCGGACACCAACCGGCAGGCCTCCACGTTAAAGGGGCACTGCCGGAGGAAATGGTCCATGGTCTCCGCCTGCCCCTCACACCCGGCCCTCGGACAGACCCGCTCGGCCTGTGACCTGTACTTGAGGTTGTCCCTCACGTACAAACGCCCGTGGAAAGACAACCAGGCTACATCCCGAACCTTCTTCGGTAGCCGAGGGGAGTTCAACAGCCGAAGGCCCCGCTGCATCACATCCGCCGGACAGTCCCGCAGGGCCCACCGTGGTTGATAGTGAGAGGTGAGTACCATCCGGTATAATCCTTTTCACCCCAAGGACTGGGCGAGCGGGTCGGTCACCCCCCACCGCCGAATGAGCCCCACCATCACAAATACGTACGATGGGGCCTGTTCCCCTCTCCGGCGCACACGTGGGACCGAGGACGCCCCCTCCCACTGCTCCCAGAAGCGGGAGAACCATTCCCGATAGGAGGCCACCCACCAAACCCCACCCCCTTCCCTCATCCTACCTAAGTGAAACGCCATAGACAAGACTGACAGGAAAACAAGGGGGTGCAACATACCCAAACCACCCTCTGCCCGATCCAGGCAGACGATGTTGCGCTGGACAGGGTTCAAGCGGTTACCCCACAGAAAACAGAAAAAGACGGCACAGACAGACGCCTGACGGGACAACGGAAGGACGAAGACCGTGGCTACGTGCAGAAAGAGAGGAAGCAGAAACGTCCCGAGGAGTTTGATCTTCTCCTCGTACGTACACCTCCACCCCCTCCACCGCAGCACCCGACACCGTGCAGTCTCGAGACAACGGTCCCAATTGGACTCCGCACAGTCCTCCGACCCGAAGACGAGGCCCAAAACGCGGACCTCCCCCACGGGAGGAGGAAAGGGGGCGCAGGAAGGCGGGGAGGCCTCCGAGGGGCCCAACCACAGCGTCTGGCACTTGCTGTGGTTGACAACAGAGTGGGCTACCCCCGAGTACTCCTCCACGGCCTCCCGCAGGGCCTCTACCCCTTCAGTGCCGTCCACGTAAACTGAGATGTCGTCAGCGTAGGCAACGACGGTCACCGGGGACGCACCAGGCGCCTCCAGGCCCCGTAACCCACCTGAGGACAATCTCCGGAGGAAGGGGTCGAGGGAGAGAAAACATACAGCAGGGGGCTCAAAGGGCACCCCTGCCGCACCCCCGAGACGACACCAAATGGCCGTCCGAGCCACCCGTTAATAAACGGGAAGCTCACCCCCCCTCGGTACAGCGCCTGCACGACGAAGAGGAAACCTGCAGGGAGGCCGAAGTGCTGGAGCACCACCCACAGGTACCGGTGACTGACTCGATCAAAGGCCTTGGACTGATCCAAGGAGACCAACCAGTGGTCCCGTTGGAGCGACCGGCCTCTTTCCACCATCTCTCGGACTGTGGCGACAGCGTCCAGAACCCCTCTCCCCCGAACGGAACAATACTGGGAAGGGGACAGCAAATCGCCCGACACCTCCACCAGTCGGTTGGCCAAACACTTGGCCAGGATCTTCCGGTCCGCGTTCAGAAGAGAGAGCGGCCGCCAGAAGTCCAAGGAGCTATCGTCCTTCCCCTTGGAGAGCAGCAGCAGGACAGACTCACGAAATGACCGCGGGAGAGACCCCGTGTCCATGATCTCCTGAAATAGGGAGGTCAGGAAGGGGGCCAGCTGGGCGATGAACGTGCGATAGAACTCCACCGGGAGCCCATCGCGCCCAGGCACCTTCCCCAACGGCATGGCACGAATCGCCCTCTCCACCTCCACCTGCTGAATCGGTGCAGCGAGTGCATCAACCTGTGCCTGGACCACAGCCGAATACACCGGGGGAAGGCCCAGGTACTCTCGGATATGGGTGAGGTCCACGGGGCGATCCCCAAACAGGTCCGAGAAGTATTCCCCCACCATCCGCAAAAGGTCCTCCTGGGAGGTATGAATGGTACCGTCCTCGCCCCGCAGGGCCATGACCTCCCGTCGCCGAACCCTCTCCCTGCAAGTCAGGAAAGGGTCTGGAGTGGCGACCCCACCGGCCGCCCCCTCGAAGCATAGGGAGGCATGGCGATCGTAAAGCAGGCCACGGAGCTGGACGCGCACCTCTTCAACCTCCTCCCGCGCTGCCCCTCGGGATACCAAACGATCCAGCGACCTCCGGAGGACAGTGTAGGTGAGGTAGCGGGATCGAGCCATGGAGGTACCCCGGGAACGGAAGAGTTGTTGGGCACGCGTCTTCACCTCATCCCACCATGCGCCACGGGAAGGAAAAACACCCAACAGGGTCTCCTGGTCTGCGAGAAAGGCCAAGAACTCCTGGACCACCTCTGATGTTGCCAACAACTGCACATTCAGTCGCCACAGGCCAGGACCCCTGCTAAGCTCCTCGTGGTTAGCCAGGAAGGACACGGAGAGGACGCGGTGGTCCGAAAAGTCAACCGCCTGCAACTGCGGAGGGGAACACTCCACCCGGGCACTCACATATATCCGATCGATACGACTCCTGCAGGTCCCATGGTAGTAGGTGAAACCCGGCGACCGTGGAAAGGCGCGTGGGAAACCCTCCACCAGGTCAGCCGTCCGGGTCATCTCGGCCAAAAAGAGGCCCTCGTAACTAGGTGGGCAACGCTCCCCCCCTCGGTCCTGCAAAAAGGTGGTGGTGTTGAAATCCCCGGCGAGGACCACCAAACGGGAGGTGTGTAGGTAGGGGCGGATGACCCCAAACAGGGTCTTCCGCGCCAACTTAGACTGGGGGCCGTAGACCACCACGAAACGAAACCGATGAGGCCCACAGTAGCCGTCTAAGAGCAGACACCGGCCCTGCTCCAGTTCCCACACGTACTGCACCTGAAATCGGTTAGACGTGAACAAAACCGCTACTCCTGCGTAGGGCTGTGCCGCAAGTGACCAGTACGAAGGGCCCCACCTCCACTCTCGCTTCGCCCGATGAAGGCTAGCGAGCGAGGTGAGCCTGGTCTCCTGCAAGAAGATGACATCCAGCCCACTCGTAGAAAGAAAATCATAGGCCATAGCCCGCGCCTGGTCTGAGAAAATGCTGGCCACGTTGATGGTGGCGCACGAGAACGCAGGAGTGCACGCCATGCCTATTTCGAGTGCAGTGACCCTTTCCTCCTCTTCTCACCAACCCCGGGATCCCCAGAATCCCGCTTGCAGGACACGCCCGCGAGCTGGAGCAATTCCTCCTGGTCCACGTCGACCACCTCGAGGATCTCCTCCTCCTCCCGCTCAACCCTATCGCCCCAGGAGGTGCTGGCGCCCCCGGGACCACCAGGCAAAGCTGTCGCGAGGGCAGACCCAGTCCCCACGGGATGAGGAGGCACAAACGGGTCAGGGGTCGGAGGAATGACCTCCTCCGTGGGGTCCACCCCCCTGTGCTGCCCCCCCCTCCCTGGACAAAGACTGCGACAATACGACAGTGCCCACCCCCTCGGGGGAGGCCAGGGCGGCCGGGTCAGCAGGGGGCTCCTGCGAAGGCCCCGAACCCAACTGCGGGGGTACAAACCCATCCTCCCTCACCCGTCGGGCGCCAGTATCCCCCTTGATTGGAGGACCCTGACTGCGGCGCGCCTTCGGCATCTTTGAAGGTCGCCGCTGAGAAAGAGGGGCCGCCCCCGCCGCTAACCGCTCCGAGCGCCGCACAGGAAGCCCTGCCTCCACAGGCAAGCCCTCATCTGCCTCAGCCGCATCAGCAGCCAAAAAGACGAAACGGTTGATGTCCAACACGGGCTCTGCATCCAGCAACGGGGATGTCTCCCGTTTCTTCCTTTGGACTTGCCACCCTTGGAAGGGACCGTAGTCCATTCCTCAGGTGGCACCACCCTCAACCCACTATCCTGTCGTGATATATTAACCTCCACCACATCAACCCTCTCCTCCTTCCTACCCGAATCCCCTCCCCCTGGTGGCTCCCTCGGCTCAATGGACTCCTCTACCCTAGGGCCCTCGGACTCCTCCTGAGGGAGAGGGGCCTCCACAACCTCCTCCCGCACAGAAGCCTGAGGTGGAGTGACGGCATCCCCCCCCCCCCCGGTCCATTGTGTGACGCGGAGGGGCAGCGGGCGAAGGGGTGGCCCAACTCCCCGCAAAGGTTACACCGAATTAGCAGACACCCGGCCGAGGCGTGACCCCGTCCACCACAACGGGTGCAGACCTGCTCGGGACAGTTCATGCTCAAATGGCGAAATGAGCCACAGCGGTGACACTCGCGGGGTTGCCCGGGGTAATAGCACAAGATGCGATCCCGACCTAGAAAACCAGCCGAGGGCACGTGCTGCACCACGTTCCCCACCTCACGCAAACGGATCCTGCCCTTCCACGACCCGTCCCACACCCCTAGGGGCCCAGCGCCCTTAACCAGGGGTGCGAGGAGCACCGCATGGCGCGACAACCAAAACTGGATGTCCTGCCCTGGGAGCGACTCATTCCTGGATAGGATGGTCACAGGTACCGTCCCCTGGCGAGAGATAGGCACAACACGAAAGTCAGCCCACCCTCCCTGCCCCCTCTGCTGCTGGTATCGGTCCCAGAAAATCTCCAGCCCCCGTCTCAGCATGAAACTAACATCATATTCAATGGTGTTGTTCATGTGAATAAAGGCGTAGAGATCTCCTGGGAGAAACCCCAGCCCAAGGACCATCCTCAAGACCTGTTCCCTGGCTGGAGGGGACCCCTCCCCAGCCCATCGGATCTGCGCCACGTTGCGCCGTCGGACCTCACCCCCGACCCCGCCTTGGAACCCTCCACCACCTCCTCCCCCTCCTGCGGGGCCATTCCCCTGGGAGGTCCCCCTCCCCCCACCTTCACCCGACTTCCCCGGAGTGGTGCCCGACCCCCTCAGAGCCTCCGCAAAGGTACGGGGGGGGGAAGCCGACCCCCCAGCTCCCATCCCCTGCCTACCTTGGCCTTCCCCTGCTGCTACCTGCGGGGGGTCCTGCTGCTGGTCTGCAGGATCCACAGTCTCCGCACCTGGGGTGACCTGAGAACTGGGCAAGATCAGCCCTGCCAACACTGAATCAGGGATGCTATCCCTTCCGGATCCCTGGGTACCACCGAGAACCCCCGGATCACCCCCCGCCACCTCCTCCAGCTGCCGAAAAGCAGCAAAGGCCCCGGGAGGGCCCGTCGGGGTCTCCAAAGCTAAGCGCAGGGCATCACAAACCTGGTTCTCGGTGACACCCAGGGGACCGGAAGGCTCCCCCAAACCTCCTTCCCGCGTTCCCGACCCAGCGCAAGGCTCCTGGGTCTCGGCCACCACTACCGGGGACGGACCCCGCTCCCCTTCATTCCCGGGATCCAGGGGGACCACCGCCCCCCCTGACCCTACTGAGAACAAATCCTTCCCTCATTCCGAATCAGCCACTACCTCCTTCCCCACTATATGACCAGTCATCCGCTCCCCCCTTTCCTCCATCAGCCCTTCCCCTAACCCACCGTCCGCTACCCCCTTTACGGCTACCGACAACAAGGCAGGACCTGCCCGAGACAACAGGGCAGATCCCCCACCCAGAACATCCCCCACACCTCCACCCCCCTGCCCCTTGTCCCTCTCAGGTCCTACCTGGTTGTCGGTGCCAGACGTGGCACATGGGTCCAGAACCACCCGGCCGGTAGCCAAGGCTCCAGCAGGAAGGGCGGACGCACCCCTGCGAGCCAGGCCCCCCTCGGCCACACTGGCTGAAACTGCAGGCATCTTCTCATCCCGCTCCGCTGACACAGATGACAAAGAAAAATGAAAAACACTTTTCCCCTTCTCTTGACCCCCCCCAGGGGCTGCAGAAAAAGAACAGCAGCCCCTGTCCTGCTCCGTCCCCTTTCCTGGACCCTTCCTGTGCCAGACAGCCACCCCCGGGAACCGGGGGCGTCCAGTCTGCAGCCCCCAGGTATCCAGGGAAGAGGAAGAAAACCCCCCCACCTCTTTATGTGCAGCCAGAGGCTGCACAGCATCATGAAGGGCTGCAGCAGGCATCCGACGTGTCCCCACGACATCCTCAGACTTCCGACGCGAACATGGAGTAGGCAGAGGGTCAAAGATACCCTCGGAGTCTCTTCCAGCGGCAGAACCCCCGGAACTCTCCCAAATCGCCTCTGCTGATTTTCGCCGGTGCTCCTTCAGCAAGTCCGGGAAGAAGAACAGCTGTCGGCACACTTCCGGGTTCTCCCGGAAGTGACGGCATCGGGTTTCGCGGCGGCCATCTTGCCTGTGCAAACTAGTGGAGGGAAGCCCGGCTGCTGCGACTGACATCGGGGCAGCCCGTTCGGAACGCCGAACAAACTCTTCACTCTGACAGTCAACTGGGGAATCCCCTCTGGATGCAGAGACCGCGGGGAGACAGAGGAGAAGGCCGAAATCCCTCCTGGAAGCACTCGTGGAAGGGGGGAACAGCGCCTCCAAACCCCCCCCCCCAATGCGGTGCCCGAGGCTGTCAGCTGTGTGCAGGACACCAACGGAGCCTTTGAATCCGCAGCCAAATGACGCCGGCGAGCCGTGACTCCTCCAGGAAGCATCCAAGCAGGGGGAACAGGATCCAACGGGCCGGGAACCAGTGGCCCATCCTCCAAAACCGGGACAGCCACCTCTCGAACAACACCACTGCGGCTCTGCAGGTAAGGGTCTCCGGACCGCGTTGGCACATCCTGGCAGTGCAACACATCTTCCTCTTCTCTCAGATGGGTGGGATATTGAAAGGGCATGGTATAGGATGGGGGGTAACCACCTTTTCTACCCACCCCCGGGGGTCTCCCCTGGACTACAGATATACCCTGCCATCTATCATAGTTGTGATACACTTCAGACAGGGACCCACAACCCTGGCTCTTCAGATAGATAATCTGCTGGTGTTTGCCCTTCAAGGCCCGCTTCACTCCCTTTCTATAGATGTTAAAGGCCACCCATTCCTCACCTGGAATGGTGGCCTGCAGGCTCTCCAGGTGGGAGAGCTGAGCTTCCAGCTGGGCCGCCTTCTTCTGGAGACCCTGGAGCCGCCGTACCGCCGCCACGATCTCATCTGGGGCCCTAGCTGGCTTCTGGAAGGATGGCAGGCCCGACCCTCCGTCCTCATCCTCACTGGAGGAGGTAGAGGCCTCCTCCAGGACCCGAGGCGGAGGGGGGAACCCACCTCCTCCAGCACCGTACGGGGCAGGCTTCCAAGGCCTCCCCAGGGCCTCTCCCTGCCTCCACCCAGCCTCCACACCCTGCCTGGGGAGGAGAGAGGAGCCTCCTCCCTGGGGCAGCGGGCCCAAACCTCCGGGCAAGTGGGTCCCTGTTCCCTGACCATCTGTAGTCCTACCTGGGGAAGCCCCCTCCTGGGGTATCGGCTGAAGACAGGTCCCAGCATCCTCAGTAGTCTGCACCAAAGGAGGCCTACCAGGCCTGGTAGGCCTCTGAGCCTGGGCCTCTCCTGCTGGAGGTGGCCCAGGGCCCGACATCCAGCCACAGGAAGGAAGCAGGAACTCCTCCCTAACAGGAGCTCTTCAGAACAGGTCTGCTCACCACAACAGCTGAACAGGAAGTGGGAGGAGCTGCCACTCGTGGGGCTGCAGAATCCTGCTCAACCTGTCTGCTAGGTAATTTTCCTGGCCAGGGAGATAAACCGCCTTGAGCAACATGTTGTGCCTGAGCGCAAACAAGCAAAGGTCCTGCGCCTCCTGACAAAGGAGCCTGGACCCAGTGCCTCCCAATTTGTTCACATAAAACATGGCTACCTGATTGTCTGCACTAACACAGACTGGTGAGCCAGGGTTTGAGAGAAAGTCTTGAGGGCTAAGCGAATAGCCCGAAGTTCCAGTAGATTGATCTGCTGCTGGACCTCCCAGGGAGACCACAGGCCCTGGGTGCACTTGCCCAGACAGTGTGCACCCCAGCCCTGTAGGGAGGCATCGGTGGTCAATACCACTGTGGACCCAGGTGGCTGAAAAGGCATCCCTTTCATTACGTTGGGGGGATGCAGCCACCAACGTAGGGAGTGCAGGAATGGTCTGGACACCCTTACTCTGTCGCTGAGGCTCCCTGCGGCCTGCGACCACTGACTCCTGAGACACCATTGCGCAGGCCTCATATGAAGCCTGGCATTGGGAGTCACATGTACTGTCGAAGCCATGTGGCCGAGAAGCCTCAGGCAGAGCCTGGCGGAGACCAGTGACCTGCTGAGAAACTGGTTTGCCAAGGTTATCAGTCTTTGGACTCTGTCCTCTGGCAAGAAAGCTTTTGCCTGCAGAGAGTCTAGCCTTGCCCCTATGAACCCTAAGTTTTGGGAGGGGAGCAAAGTGGAATTTGCGAAGTTTATGACAAACTCCACATGTTGGAGTAGAGAAATCGTTCGGAGGGTGGCTTGCCTGGCCTCCTGGCATGTCTGACCCCTGATGAGCCAGTCGTCCAGATAGGCGAAGACAAAGATACCCTGATTCCTCAAGTAGGCCGCTACCACTGCCAGGCATTTGGTAAAGACCCTGGGGGCGGAGGTGAGGCCAACTGGCAGCACTCTCTACTGATAATGGTCTCCTCCCACAACGAACCTGAGGTACTTTCTGTGGTCTGGATGAATGAGGATGTGAGTGTACGCATCCTTTAGATCTAAAGAGCATAGCCAATCTCCCTGCTGGAGGTAGGGCAGAAGTGTTCCAAGAGTAAGCATCTTGAACTTTTCCTTCTGTAAGAACTTGTTGAGATTTCTGAGGTTGAGAATAGGCCTGAGATCCCCTGTTCTCTTTGGTACTAGGAAGTACCTGGAGTAGAAACCGTGACCCTGTAGGTGGGGAGGCACAGGCTTCACCGCCTGGTCTCGTAACAGACCATGGAGCTCCTGCAGGAGGAGAGCTGTATGGAGAGGAGGCCTTGGAGGCTCCCCTGGAAAATAGGGAGGAGGCAACTGATGAAAATGAAGCAAGTAGCCCTTGTGGACTATGCTTAAGACCCAGTTGTCCCCTGTAATGAGTGGCTACCGGTGGGCAAACAGGGCTAGGCGACCTCCTGTGCAGGGATGGGACAGCAGAGACGGAGAGGCTATGCCTTAGGAGTCAAAAATCCCCACCCTGCTGAGTGAGAGCAGGAGCCGGAGGCTTGGGGGCCTTCTGCCTACTGGGCCCATGTCCCTGCCACTTGGCCTGCTGACCCTGTGGGGGAGCGGGGGAGGCCTGGTAAGGTGGGAACTGTTTGTAGGCAGTCGCCTTCCTCGGGTAAAAGGACTTTTTATCCGAGCCCTTATTCTTGTGTGAAAGGGCAGAAGTCTTTCGAGACAGCCTTGTCCTCGTGAGGTGCTCGGTCTCGAGCTCAGCAGCCTTCTCGGCCATGGGCTTGCCAAAAAGGTTCTCACCTCGGCAAGGGACATCGACCAACTTGTCCTGAACCCATGGCTCGAGGTCCGATGACTGCAGCCATGTCTGGCGTCGAGCCACGATGCCGGCAGCCGCAACACGGGCCGAGGCCTCGAAGCCATCGTAGGCCGCTTGGGACATGAACTTAGAGCATTCCCGGATCCCCGAAGACAAAGACTTGAACCTCTGCAAAGGTTCCCCGGAGAGACCAACAGAGAACCCGGCAAGCTCCTTTGCCAGGTCCCGCAAGTACATGCCCATGTACAGCTGGTAAGACTGGACACGGCAAGCAAGCATCAAGCCCTGGAAGCACTTTCTACCGAACGCATCCAGGTTCCGGGCCTCCCTGCCAGGGGGCACCACAGAGTGCATCTTCTGACTTTTCAGACGATGCATGGCCGATTCCACCACCATGGAATGGTGCGGTAGCTGCGCCTTTTGAAACCCAGGGCTCTTACAGAGTCGATAAATGGAATTGACCCGCTTGCTCAGAACTGGCGCCGAGGCCGGTGCCTCCCACATCCGGAAGAGGAGCCGTTCCAGCATTGGAGGAACCGGCACAGTAAAGGCCTCCTTCGGAGAAGAGTCATACTGGAGGGCCTCGAGCTCTTCGGCTCAAGGCTCCTCCTCGGGATCCGCCGGGATCGCCAAAGCAGTGGCCATATCCCGCACGAACTCCGAGAACCGGGTATCCTCCGGAAGGGACCTACTCCGGGGCTCAGACTGCGGTGAGTCAGACAGGACACACCGAGTCTTGAAGGTATCGGGGGACTCCTCATCCTCCGCCTCCCAGGCGGACTCGTCCGAAGAGTCGTCGGGCTCCGACCGCGCGGGGCCCGGCAGCAACCGCCCCGATGCCAAAGGCACTGGAATCAACGCCCTCGGTCCCGACCAGGAGGTCGAGGGTGACCGCGACCGAGGACGACCTCGAGCCTTCATGGTCTCGAGTATCGGCTCGGTCTCCGGGGTCGACTTCGACGTCCCGGTGGTTGGGGCAGATGCGCCAGCGAGGCTGGCCATCAGCACCCACTGCTGATCCATGAAGGCAGACAGTCTGCACTCCAAGGCTGTCAGCCTGAGACCCAGCTCAGGAGACTCAGCAGCTACCGACTCGGGCCCAGGCGGCACCGGGCCTGACGTCGGCTCCCTGGGAGGAGAGTCCTCGAGGACAACAGGACTTCCGTGTCCAGCAGACTCCGGCTCCACCCGAGGTACTTTTGATGGCTTCTCCTGTTCCACAGGCCCGGGACGGCGGTCGGGGGTCCGAGACCTAGCCCTCGAGGAGCCAGTGACCTCCTCCGACGACGCCCTCACGAGCCGCTTCTTCCTCTTTTGCTCCCGCTCGGGGGATCCCCTCTCCGAGGAACCCCGACGATGCTCGGGGTCAGACTCCTGAGACGTCGAGGCCTCAGATGAGGTCCGGGCCCGGCCGGAGGCTGAATCGGAGAAAAGCCTTTCTTTTTGGTGCTGACGACTTCGAAGTGCCTTAGTGGACATTTTTCCACACGGTCCACAGATCTTAGGAGCATGACCAGGACCGAGGCACCGAAGGCAGCAGTCGTGTGTGTCGGTAAGAGACATTAGTTTCTTACACCGATCACACTTCTTAAAACCACTGGAAGCCATCGGGGAAAAAAAAGAGTCCCCGCAAGGTCAAAGGACCGGCCTTCCAGGGAAAAAGAAAAAAAGGGCGCGAACGCCAGCCACGAAGGGCAAAAACCGAAAAAATAAGATCGGGTTCGATACCGGTGTACCAAACCCGGCGAGAAGGGGAACCGGCGTCGAACCGGAGAAAAAAACGCGAAGAAATCGCAAGGAATTGATGAAAAAATTGAACTATTTTCCGGGTGAACTAGGACACACGTCCGACGGGCTCCACGGAAAAATAGAGTGAGCAAGATGGCACCTTTAGGCGGGAAGGGGACCGCGCATGCATGTAGTATTCCCAAAGGTTTTCATAGAAAGCTGGGGAGATGCTCCGCAGGGGCTCCATCGACGTCGATGTCACCCGTATGTGAGGACTGACTTCCTGCTTGGTCCTGGAGAAGAAGCTCATCCTTCCCTGAGTGGGAGGAACTCTTTCTATAGTACCCTGGGACAACAGGGTAGTCACCTTTCTTTTAAGAGAGCGCTTTGAAGGGGTTGTGTGCAATAATCCCCTGTGAAGGTGGTGTGGGGCAAGATTTCAAAATAAAGTTGATAAACCCTTTGAATAATTTGCAATGTCCACTGTTCTGTTGTCATGAGGTGCCACCTGTGGGCATAATGACAAACAGGATGATACAGAAAGCCAGAGCAACATGCACTGAAAGCAACTTTAACATGGCCCAACAACACATATTTTTTAATGCCGGATTCAGCAAAGCATTGGATTCAGCATGTAAATGACCCTTGTGTTAACCGGGTGCGAGCAAATGAGCCATTGCAGCGTTAAACTGGCAGAGCAAGCCAAACACATGTGCACAAGAAGTCTGCACTAGTTTGGCTTGCTCTCCAGGCACCGTGTGACTAATTTGCATAGCAGCCCCTACGGTATCTTGATGACATCGGGGACTATAGCAGCATCAGAAAAAGTCCCAGAAGCCATCAAAATACTGACAGGAGCTGTGCCTGACAATAAAAAGATCCCTGGTGGTCCAGTGACTCTGATCCCATCCCCAACAGTATTTTGATGGCATCGGGAAAGACCCCTGATGCCATCAAAATACATGGGGGGGGGGGGGGGGGCGTGCCAGACAATAAAATGATCACTGGTGGTCAAGTGGCCCCTTCTCCTCTCATTAAATTAAAAAGAAAAGAACCTAGTGGTCCAGTGACCACTTTCCCCCAGCAAAAAAAAGAGAACCTGGACTTCCGGTTTGGCAATGAGCTGATCGAATCGGTTACGGTCAGCTCCGGGTACTCTGCCCCACAAAACGGCTATAACAAGCGGGCACTAACCACAAATTTATCTCTCTCAGAGTACGGGGGTTATTTAGTGCTGGGAGCAGTTTCTTAACGGCACGAAGCCCGATGGCATCGAAACCGCCACGGAAGGAGAAGCTGAGGGCTGTCGAGGGTAAAATGGCAGAGGGAGCGCCAGCCAGCCCGAAATCCAGTGGCACCCAAGATCTGGTGAAAGAAGTGAGTGCCACGGTGGTCCAGGCTCTGGATACCCGCTTTCAAGAACTGGCGGACCAGATCCAGAATATCAGCCAAAGCCTCACTGAGTTTACCGGGAGGATGGACCAGGTGGAGACCCGCGTCTCGGACATGGAGGACGCCCAGCATTCCCTGGAAGCTAAGGTAGAGGCCCTAGAGACTCTGGTAAAGCAACAGGGTGACAAGCTGGACGAGCTTGAGAATCGGGGGAGACGCAAGAACCTACGCTTTATCGGGATACCGGAGAGCGTGGCGGATGGCGCCCTTTTTGAATACCTGCAGACCTGGATTGAGAAGCTGCTACAAGGCAAAGGCGCTGACCCCCTAAAGCTGGAGCATGTGCATCGGTTGGGCCAGCGGCGGGACCAGTCGAGGCGTCCGAGAGCGTTTCTGGATTACCGGCAAAAAGAGGTGGTGTTGAGGACTGCTCGGGGCCGAAATATACGACAACAGGATCCGGAACATATCCTTGTGTTCCAGGACTACTCAGCCCTAGTGAGCCAGCAGCGACGGGCCTTCTCAGGGGTCTGCACACCGCTGCGAAATCAAGGAGTGCGATTTTCACTGTTGTATCCTGCTTGGCTGCGGGTGGAGGTCCATGGACAGACACGCTACCTGAAGACACCGGCAGCGGCTACCACTCTTCTGGGAACCCTGAACACTCAGGCTGCTTCGCCCTCGTGAGGCATGTGATACCAGCGTGGATGGAGCCTTGATGTCTTGCTGAAGGAGAGAGGCTCAAGGGCCTAGTTGGGGCCTGAACTGTAGCAGTTGCTCTCCCAATGGTTTCAGTTGTTACACTGTTCCATCTCCTGCCTTGTTTAAGTTGTGGCCTGACACATTTGGCTACATTGTTTAAACTGCTCCCTTGTGTGAATGTTTCAATGACTACATTGTTTCATTGTTGCCATGTTTAACTTGCCTCATGGATCAAAATGTGAGTGCAGTTTCCCTGATCTCTTTGCGTGGAATGTATGGAACGTGAGAATGGGTAGTTAGGTGAGGGTCCGTTGGCTGGCCTTGAGAAAAGGGGTTTTTTACTCTGTCTCTTATAATAATTTCCTCTGCTTTCTATGTGGTTCTCTTCTTCCTTCTTTTCTTTTCTCTTCTATACTGTTGGGATATATTGTGAAGGGATAATGGATGTGCTCGCATGTTCCTATTCTTAGTTCTTAATTTTGTTCCTATTTTTAGTTAAGACCCGGATGGCGAGATGACGGGATGGAGGGTTGTAGGTTGGTTTGATGGTTTGGGGGGGGGAGGATCACCACGCCGCCTATTCCACTGGGAACCAAGAAGTATTGCGCAGGCAGCTCTGGTGGTAATGGGGCTAGCACAAGTGGATATTGGAGGGGCGTGAGGAGACTGACCCTGAGACTTAGCAGCTTTTCACCCCGGAGCCTGTTTTTCATGTAGGCGGCTGATGTTAGGTAAAATAGGATGGTTGGGGGGGAGAATGTGGGATGGTATGTGTGTTGGGGGGTAGGCCCTAGAAGGAGAGGATGAGTGGATTGTTTATGTTATGCCAATGATATTTATTGTTGTTTTGCTCATTTTCATGTGTGGCCTCTAGAGGCTTGCTGGCTATCCCATATGTGATATTGTGCACAATAAGGTGGCAATCCCATTGAATCGGTGACCGGAGGGGGGATATGGGTAGGTCTCATAGGGTGGTAATAGGGTGTGCTTTGGGGTACCCGATAAAGTGGCCTCTGCGGTCTAAAAGTAGGCTTTTTGGGTTCCAACTGGGGGATTGCTACGGAGAGGGGGTGCAGGTCCCGGATTGGGGAAGAAGGGGATAAAGGACCCTGGGGGGAAAAGTAATTTGGGGCTCAATGAATAGGAGGGGGGTGACCTGTCAGTATTGGGTAATTAGGGTAAGTGAAGTTGATTAGGGAGTGCCGTAGTCCTAGGGAGGAGAGAGGGGGGGGGGGAAGTGGGGAGTACTGTGAGACCCATATTATAGAGGTTAGGAAGAGAGCTGCATGTTATAAGATGGTTAGGCTCAATGTTGAGCTCAGGGAAGTTCGGGGCAGTCCCGATTGCCAAAAATATTTAGGAGTTATCATTGACAAAACTCTCAGTTTTACAACACACATCAAGAAACTAACAAAAACAATCTATTACAAACTGCGCTCTATCCAACAACTAAGACCACTATTACAAGACGAAGACTTTAGAACCGTCACACAAGCTTTGATTATACCACACTTCGATTTTTGTAATAGCATACTACATGGTATAACTAAGAAGAACATCAAAATCTTACAAATGGCCCAAAACGTAACAGCAAGAGTTATATTTAAAGCCAAACTATCTGACCATATTACCCCTATTCTATACACACTACACTGGTTACCCATATTCAGTAGGATCCAATACAAAATACTGTTAACCACTTTCAAATTAATTAATAATATTGCCCCATCACACTTAACTACTCTCCTTCACAGCCCACTCGATAATAGGATGTTGTTGTTGTTAAGTGCCGTCGAGTCGGAGTCGACTCATGGCGACCCTCTGGATAGCTATCCTAAATTGTGTTCGGTCTTCAGTCAGGCGGCTCATTGTTGACAGACTGGTACCCGTAGCTGCTGTTATTGTAGCAATCCATCTCATTGCTGGCCTTCCTCTTTTGCGTTGACCTTTCTATCTTGCCAAGCATGATGTCTCTTTCTCTAATGATCTCTCTCTCTTCGCATGATGTGTCCGAAGTATGAAAGTCGAAGTCTTGTCATCTGAGCTTCTAAAGAAAGCTTAGGTTTGATCTCTTCTAGTACCGACTGGTTTGTTCTTCGGGCAGTCCATGGTATACACAGTATTCGCCGCCAGCACCATAATTCAAAGGCATCAATTTTCTTCCTGTCTGTCTTTTTCACTGTCCAGCTTTCACATCCATATGATGTTATTGAAAATACCATGGCTTGAACAAGTCGAATCTTTGTATGGAGAGAGACATCTCTGCTCTTGAGAATCTTATCTAGGTCTTTCATAGCCATTCTGCCAAGAGCAATGCGTCGTCTGATTTCTTGACTGCTTGTTGCTTCTTTATTGATAGTTGATCCAAGTAGGTTAAAGTTGTTCACGATTTCAATTTCTTCTCCTTCAACGATGAACCTGTTGATTATGCCAGTTGTCATGATCTTTGTCTTCTTTACATTAAGGTGCAGGCCCATTTTGAGACTATGTTCTTTGATTGTGAGAAGCAAATGTTTCAGATCATCTTCACTTTCAGCCAGTAATGTGGTATCATCAGCATAGCGAAGGTTGTTGATGAGTCTTCCACCAATCTTCACACCTCTGTTGTCTTCATACAGTCCTGCTTCTCTGATGATTTGTTCTGCATATAAATTAAACAGGTAGGGGGAAAGTATGCAGCCTTGTCTTACACCTTTGCTTATTTTAAACCATTCTGTTTCTCCTTGTTCCGTTCGAACTGTTGCTTCTTGATCAATGTACAGATTACGCAAGAGAACGATCAGGTGTTCTGGTATACCCATGCTCTTAATGTGGCCCAGAGTTTCTCATGGTTTACACAGTCAAAAGCCTTGCTATAGTCGATAAAGCACAAATAGATATCCTTTTGGTATTCTTTAGTCTTTTCAAGGATCCATCTCACATCCGCAATGATGTCTCTCGTTCCTCGCCCTTTCCTGAACCCTGCTTGCACTTCAGGTAGTTCTTGTTCTAGGTATGGCTGTAGTCTCTTTTGAATAATCTTCAGTAGAATCTTGCTGGCATGTGGGATCAGAGCGATTGTGCGATAATTTCCACAGTCAGTTGGATCACCTTTCTTTAGTATTGGTATAAACACAGATCTTTTTCCAGTCAGTTGGCCATGATGTTGTCTTCCATATTTCTTGGCAGAGCCTTGTAAGTACGGTAACAGCTGCATCAGATTGCTGCAATACTTCTATGGGAATGCTATCAATGCCTGGTGCTTTGTTCTTTGATAAGGCTTTCAATGCTGCTGCTACTTCTTCTTTCCACCAATGGTTCCTGATCATAAGGTATAGGTTGAAACGGCTGTTGGTCCACTTGATCTTTATCATATAAAAATCTGTATATTCCATCCACCTTTTCTTGATCTTCTCAGCATCATTCAACATAGAACCTTGAGCATCTTGTAACATTCCAATTCGAGGCTGGAACTTTTTCTTTAACTCTCGCAGCTTTAGGAAAGCCGATCTTGTTCTTCCTCTAATAGTTTCTGCTTCTATTTCCTTGCAAGTGTCATTGTAGTACTTTTCCTGTCCTGTCTTGCTGCACGTTGGAAATCTCTGTTGAGTTCTGCGATTGTCTTTCTTTCTCCTTTGGCTTTAGCTTCTCTGCGTTTCTGGGCAATTTTCAGAGTTTCTTCCGTCATCCATTTTGGCCGTTTTTGCTTTTTCACCTTTTGTAGAGACTTCTCGCTTTCTTCCAGCACAACCTTCTTGATGTCATAATAGGATAACACGGAGAAAAAACCTTAATACATTAGCAGTCCCAGATCTAATAAGGAAAACAAAACACTCAACAAGTAACAGTGCCTTTTCCCTTGTTGCTCCAATACTGTGGAACAATCTTCCAGATCAACTAAGAGAAACTAAAGATCTACTAACATTCAGAAAAGATCTAAAAACTCATCTATTCACACAACACTACACCAATGGTGAAACAGGTATAACTTCCCAACCACCATAAACTGAATTTATTTACACTATCCAAATGTATATCAACAACTGGAACGACAACTGCAAATGATATTTAACATGATATTAATTCTTCTTACATATACATATGTAATATATTGTAATATAGTTCAATAATGTTCCTGTTATATTTTAATACATTAATGATGTTTCTACACAATTCATGTTATAATGTAATATAGTTCATAAAGTTCTATGTACCTGTTTGATTATTGTTGTAATGTAAACCGCTGCTGATCCTTGGAAGCAGTGGTATATAAAAGCTGTTCAAATAAATAAAAAATAAATAAATAGGGAAGTTGTCCAACCTATGGGTGGACTTGATGGTCAAGTAGTGGGGGGGCAGGAGGGAGATAGCTGGGGGGGGGGAAGGCGAGGGGATGGGATAGCACACACTCCATTGTTTCCCTGTAAGCAGCTCTGTATTGTTTTGCTGATTGTTAGGGGGGAGTTCCAGGCTGGGGGAACTCCTTTGCTGAGACTAGATTTCTCTGCTTGGCTGGATCTTGACACTGCCCCATGCCACTGAAGGTTATTACCTGGAATGTTTGTGGGTTGGGGACTCCAATTAAGCGGTATAAAATATTGCAGGCCTTGGCCAGACAGCGGTGTGATGTTGCACTTCTGCAAGAAACACACCAGTCGGAGGAAGAGCATGGTAAACTTTGTAGGGGCTGGGTGGGGCAGATGTGGGGATCCCCTGCGCGAGGAAAAAAGGGGGGAGTAGTAATTTTGTTCCATAAGCGAGTCCGCTTTGCTGTGGAAAAAGTTGTTGCATCGGAGGACGGGCGCTTTCTTCTGCTGGCTGGTCGACTGGAAGGGAAGCCTGTGATTATTGGGAATCTGTATGGTCCTAATGTGATGGACCCCGGCTTTTATAATGGCCTAGCCTCTAAAAATTGAGCAACTTCCGGAATTCCCGCTGATCCTGGCGGGGGATTTTAACGGGGTTCTGGATGTGGACCTTGACACCTCTAGAGGGGGGGAGGCGAGGGATAGGATCCCGATGATGCGGATGTTACAGCATTTTTGTGGCAGACCAGGCCTGGTCGATCCCTACCGTTTATTACATCCCTTGGACAGGGACTTTACCCATCAGTCCCGGGCGCACGGCTCCAGCGTTCGAATTGATTATCTCCTAGTGTCGGGGGCCTTGTTTGCTAATACGGGTGAGGTGCAAATAGGCCCCCTGGAAATCTCAGATCATGCGATGGTCGTGATGGAGCTGCAGTGGGGGGTGGATAATACCCGGACGCGACTGTGGCGGCTTCCCCTAGGGTTGTGTCAAGATGTTCGATTTCAACATTTTTTGAAGCAGTGTTGGCGGGAGTTTGTGAGTGACCACCAGTGCCACAGTGAGGACCCTGAATTGGTGTGGGAGACGGCAAAAGTGGTGTTACGGGGAGATATCATTGGGTGTGCAGCCCGGCAACGTCGGCTAATAGCGGAATGAATAATTGGTCTAGAACGATTGGTTACTAGCTTGAGAAGGCTGTGTGCACGTAGCCCGACGTCTGTGAATAAGAAAAAGCTTTGGGAAGCTCAGGTGGATCTCAATGAGTTGATACATCAGAGAGCCAAGAAGTCCATCCTTTATTATAAATATTGGCTACATTGCTATGGGAACAAGCCGGGGAAGCTACTGGCCCGATGTTTGAAGGGTCAGCGGGGTTCCTCGTTAGTGACGGCCGTCCGGGATGATCAGGGACGGCTGAAAAAAAGAGTCCGTTGAAATTGCCCGGGCCTTTCGGAACTTTTTTCAGGACTTATATAAGGTACAACCCGCGTCCACAGTGGAGCTAGATGAGTATTTGAAAACGTTGGATTTGCCGCAGCTTACTGACGAACAGAGGGAGCTCTTAGAGTAACCTATAACTGCGCAGGAGATATCCTCCGCGATTTCCGCAGCTAGTTGTAACAAATCACCTGGACCGGATGGATTGGGTGCCTAGTTCTATAAACCTCTTGATGAGCCTGTGAGCCCTATGCTGGCGGAGGTCTTTAATGGGAGGGCGGAATGAGGGGCCTTTCGCTGGGGACGTAACCATGCCCACCTCACGCTGATTCCTAAACCGGGTAAAGACCCTTTGCTAGTAGGGTCGTATCGTCCTATCTCCTTGCTTAACTTTGATATCAAATTAAATGCAAAAGTTTTGGCAATAAGGCTGGCAACAGTTATAGGACACTTAGTGCATGACTCCCAGCTGGGGTTTGTTAAGGGGAGATATGCTGTTCGTAACTTGCATAAGATTCTAGCTTCCCTGGAATGGGTCCATGCCCATCGGTTGCCTTCATTGCTTGTAAGCTTTGACGCGGAAAAAGCTTTCGACAGGGTGGATTGGCAATATCTTCGTAATCTTCTCCCGCGTTATGGTTTGGGAGTTAATTTCTGTAGGATGGTGGAGAGTCTCTATGCTCAGCCGACAGCGGGGGTGCTGTGCAATGGTGTACTCTCCGAGGACTTTCCTTTGGAACGGGGCATGCGACAGGGATTGGAAATTAGACTTACCTGCTAATTGTTCTTCCTTTAGAACCACCAGTCTAGTCCCGAAACGTAGAAGTTACCTTCATCTTCCGCAGCTTGGAGACTGAGCATGACAGAAAACTTGATGACCTCATCATATATACTCCAGGGACCGCCTCTGATCTTCAGTACACTATTGACAAAGCAGACTCACCAAAGCAAAGATTAAGCCAGAGGCAAATGCCAGTTAAACTGTAATATAACAATGTATAAGAAATAATGCAAAAAAGTGAACCATTATCTGGTAACATATGGAACTGAATGGGCCGGAATGGAAACTCCATCCCTCTCGCAAACCAGCTGCCCGAGAACTGGGAGCCTCACCCCCATGCTCCCCTCCCGGACCTGGAGATTACCACCCAGACCTTTCGACCGATCACCCTAAGAATGTTCGCAGCTTCAGGCGACGTCAGCAGATAAAGTCTGGGAGGGATACGGGACTAGACTGGTGGTTCTAAAGGAAGAACAATTAGCAGGTAAGTCTAATTTCCATTCCCTTAGCGACCCACCAGTCTAGTCCCGAAACGTAGAAGATGTAGCAGAGCAGTGAACATCTAACGGGAGGGCCCTGCAAGACCTGCCTGAAGCACTGCCGATGCAAATTGAGAATCCTTCTGTGCTAGCACATCCAATCTATAGTGTCTCGCAAAGGTATGCAAAGATGACCAAGTAGCCGCCTTACAAATCTCCGTGGCGGGTACCAAGCTGAACTCCGCCCAGGAGGCCGCCTGCGCCCTGGTCGAGTGCGCCTTCAGCCCCTTAGGCACCACTCTACCCTTCAACAGATAAGCCGACTCAATAGCCCCCTTAAGCCATCTAGCAATAGTCGGCTTAGATGCCTGCTCTCCTCGCTTCGGCCCCCCGAACAGCACAAACAATCTATCTGACCTTCGAAAAGGCGCAGTTTGCCGAAGATACATTCTCAGGGATCTACCCACATCCAGCTTGTGCAACCGTCCCCCCTTGTCCGCCTTGCCCGGCCGCTGAAACACCGGCAAGGAAACAACCTGATTTACATGAAAACCTGACACCACCTTCGGTAAAAAGGAGGGGACTGTCCGCAACACTACCCTGTGGGCCTCAAAAGCCAAGAAAGGACTCTCGCAAGACAAAGCCTGTAACTCAGAGATCCGTCTGGCCGAAGCTATCGCCACCAGAAACACTACCTTCAGCGTGAGATCCCTCAGGGTAGCCGCAGCCAACGGTTCAAACGGTGCCCCGTCAGGGCCTCCAACACCAAATTCAGATCCCAGGCCGGGATAGGATCCCTGCGCGGCGGACGCAAAAGAACCGCCGCCCTCAAAAATCGCTTCACCTCCGGATGACCCCCAAACAGCTTCCCCTTTATCCTTCCTCGAAAGCAAGAAAGGGCCGCCAACTGCACCCGGAGCGAAGCCGCCGCCAGGCCCTTCTCGAAACCATCCTGAATAAAGGCGAGCACTTGTGGCACCGAAGCCCGCAGGGGCTCAAACCGTCTGTCCTTGCACCAAGCCTCAAAGATTCTCCATACGCGAACATATGCCAACGACGTGGACCTTCTCCGCGACTTAAGCAAGGTAGTAATTACTGCCATGGAATAACCCTTGGCCCTCAGCCGCGCCCTCTCAAGAGCCAAGCCGTAAGCGAGAATCGATCCACCTGTGGCATTACGAGCGGCCCCTGCACCAGCAGGTCCGTCCTCTGTGGAAGCCGCCAAGGGGGCTCGAGAAGGAGACGCATCAGATCCGCGTACCACGGTCTTCTCGGCCAATCTGGCGCAATCAGCACCACCTGCCCCCTGTGGCACTCCACGCGCTGTAGGACCCGACCGATCAGGACCCACGGAGGAAAGACATACAGAAGACCGTCCGCCGGCCACGGTTGAAACAAGGCATCCAGCCCTCCCGACATCCTTTCGCGCCTTCTGCTGAAAAACCTGTCCTTCGCCAAGGTCCAAGACGCCATGAGATCCATCACCGGCCGACCCCAGCGGTGGACTATGCCCTGGAACACTTCGGGATGGAGCTCCCATTCTCCTGGGTCCACCCGAACCAGACTTAGAAAATCCGCGGTCACGTTGTCCACTCCGGCCACATGAGCTGCCGACAGGGCCTCCAGGTGACTCTCCGCCCACTTTAGAAGCACCTCCGCCTCCTCTTTGAGCGCCACACTGCCTGTGCCGCCCTGCTGATTGATGTACGCTACTGCCGTGGCGTTGTCCGAGAGGACCCGGACCGCTGCTCCTTCCAACCACTGTCTGAGGGCCCGCAAAGCCAGTGTGACAGCCCTCAACTCCAACCTGTTGATCGACCACGCCCGTTCCAGCTCCGTCCACTGACCCTGCGCGTACTGTCCCTCGAAATGCGCTCCCCAGCCGAAGAGACTGGCATCCGTCGTCAGTGCTTTCCAGGCCGGGCTTTCCAGAGGCATTCCCCTCTCCAGATTCGCCGGGACCAGCCACCATTGTAGCGACTGCCGCACCTCCTTCGGGCACACCAGACTCTTTGCCAAACTGTCCGAGTTGTAGGACCATCTGCGCAGCAGCGCCCTCTGCAAGGGTCGCATATGCGCCCTGGCCCACTGGACTACCTCTATCGATGCCGCCATTGTGCCCAACACCTGCATGTACCGCCATGCCGTGGGCGCCTGGTAGTCGAGGAAGGCTCTCACACTCCGCCTCAGCTTGTCTCTCCTGTCCGGAGGAAGAAACACCCTGCCCAGGGCAGTGTCGAACCGAGCCCCCAGGTATTCCAACTGCTGAGACGCCTGCAACTTGCTCTTTGCTAGGTTCACCACCCAGCCCAGTGACTGCAGGACCTGCACTACCCTACTGGTTGCTCCAACGCTTTCCTCCCCCGACTTTGCTCTGATCAACCAATCGTCCAAGTAGGGGTGCACCAATATCCCCTCCTTTCGCAACGCCGCTGCCACTACCACCATGATCTTGGTGAAGGTTCTGGGCGCGGTCGCCAATCCAAAAGGCATTGCCTGGAACTGAAAGTGCCCCATGGGCACCGCGAACCGCAAGAATCTCTGATGTTCTTCTCTGATCGGAATGTGCAAATATGCCTCCGAGAGATCGAGAGCCGTGAGGAACTCCCCCCGGCGAACCACCAGAATCACCGACCGCAAGGTTTCCATGCGAGACCCTTAGGCACCGGTTGACCTTTTTCAGGTCCAGGATCGGCCGCAGCGTACCTTCCTTTTTTGGCACTACGAAGTATATGGAGTATCGACCTGACCCGCATTGGTCCGGCGGCACCGGCACCACAGCCTTTAGCGCCAGTAGCCGCTCCAAAGTCTCGCCTATGGCCAACCACTTCGCCCGCGACCGACAGGGCGACCGCACAAACGCGTCCGACACGTGCCGTTGGAGCTCGAGAGCATACCCCTCGCGGACGATCTCCAACACCCACTTGTCGGAGGTAATCTGGGCCCACGCCGGAAGAAACTCCCTCAACTGCCCCCCTATAGGAGTTACCCCAGCCCGGACCCCCCTCGCGTCATTGCGGTCGTTTACCATTCGAGGAGGAGGAAGAGGCTCCAAAACCTCGCCCCGCTCCCCGAAACCCCCGGAAACCTGGGGACCTGTACTGAAACCGTCCCCGAAGAGACGGAGAGAATCGCGATGGCCTAAACCTACGAAATTCGCGCTGCTGACTCTGGGAAGGAGCTCCTTGCCTTCCTACCTTGGGCTTGTCTTCCGGCAACCTTCCCCCCTTGGAGTCTCCTAAATCCTTAACCAACTTCTCCAGGTCCTCCCCAAAGAGAAGCTTACCCCGAAAGGGGAGTTTACCGAGCCTGGCCTTGGAAGCCGCATCCGCCGCCCAATTACGGAGCCACAAGGCTCGTCTCGCCGCTACTACGGAAGCCATGCTCTTGGCCACCCCACGAATGAGATCGTACTGACTGTCCGCCAAATAAGCAGCTCCCGACTCCAGCCGCGCGGCCTCCTCCACCGCTTCTTCCAACTGAAGCCCCTTCATCCGTTGGGCCCAACGCAGACACGCTCTAGCCACCCAGGCCCCACAGACCGACACCTGCATCGAAAGGGCATTAACTTCGAACACCTGCCTCAACAAGGAGTCCAGCCGCCTGTCCTGCGGATCCTTAAGGGCCGCACTGCCCTCCACCGGGATAGTGGTCTTCTTAGTAACCGAGGAGGCCGCCGAATCCACCTTCGGAGGTTTAAACAACTCTTTATCGGCCTCCTGCAAAGGGTATAAGCGGCCCAAGACCCGTGAGCCCCTAACCCCCGCATCCGGAGTATCCCACTTCTCTTGAATCATTTCTTTGAAGACCCTATGGAGTGGAAACGCTCTCTGCGACCTCCGCACCGCTTGCAATAAGGGATCCTCGAGGGACGCATCGACCCCCTGCTCCGCCGTAGGAATATTTAACGCCTGCATGGTTTCCCCTATAAGGGCCGTCAACTCATCCCGCCTGAAAACTCTAACTATCCGAGATTGCTGCTCCTGATCCTGCAACTCTCCATCTTCCAACTCATCCTCATCGTCAGACGCCTGTCCGCCCGCCGTGCTGCTGTCCAGGACTAAATCCAGATCCATACTGTCCTCTGAATGCCTACACCGTTTAGCTGGGCCTCCCCCTGCCCCCAGCGAAGTAGCTGTCCATTTAGCTCCTACTGCACCGTCACCCAGGCTAACCTCCGGCTTCCCAGAGGTCCCCAAGGATTGCTGCAGCAAAAGCAGAAACTGCTGCGAAAAGATAGCCCCCAGACCGCCCGGTAACTCCGCGGGCAAAGTAGGCGGCTCCCGCAGCGAAGAAGGCCCCGGCAAAGGCTCCGGGGGTGACGTCTGTGGCCCCAGGGCTGCCAAGGACCCCACATCCTCACCGGCACCCCCGGACTCCTCCAGGCCCTCCATTTGTTCAAGGGCCTGCTCCCGGCCACAGGACCTGCACACTCCTGCCTCCGATACAGACGCCCGCCAAACCCCGCACAAAATACAGCGCAGCTTCGGCGGCATCCAAACACCTGAAAGCACTCACACACAATCTCTTAATCCGCCCAGCCCCAGAAACACAAAGCCGAACGGAATGCTAATCAGTGCCTGCAACAATCGGCTCCCCGATTCTCCAGAACCCCTGCTCCGGGCCCCCGAAAGTCCTGGCAGCCTCACCGTCTTTCCCGCGCGAACACCACGCGGCTGCTCAAAATGACTGCCAAAAGCAGAAACGCCACAACACGAAGACCCAGCAAGGGACACCACTCTCACAGACCGCCCTGCTCTCGGCACTTACCCCAGCCCTAGGCAACTGCCAGACCTCAGCCGAGTCGTCTCTCCGCGAGCTGACCGCTCACCGCTGCACTCGCCGACTACCGTGCTGCCGCGGCTGAGAGCTGCGTCTCGTCCCGCTCCCGCCGCGTGTCAGACCACCTCAACGGCAGGACACCCACCTCGGGGGATGCGCTGCTGGAGGACCCCAGGCCAACTCCCTCACTCTCTCCGTACTGCCACACCGTTCCGGAGAGGGGGGAGAAGGGGGGGGCGGCTCAAAGCCCCTGCGAGTGCCAGATAGTTGCCAATGCTCCACCTTAAACCTACAACAACGTTGGTTGTCGTTCAGTAAAATCTTTTTTTTTTGAATTTCAACTCAGCCGATTCATACTACACTTAACCAATACTAAGGTGAGTCCCTAGTCCCTGGGCTCACAACCTCCACCGCTGCTTGGAGACTGAGTACTGAAGATCAGAGGCGGTCCCTGGAGTATATATGATGAGGTCATCAAGTTTTCTGTCATGCTCAGTCTCCAAGCTGCGGAAGATGGAGGTAACTTCTACGTTTCGGGACTAGACTGGTGGGTCGCTAAGGGAAGCCCCCTTTCTCCCTTATTGTTTGTCCTATCACTGGACCCCCTGATTCAGACTATCGAGGCCTCACGTGAGATACAGGGAATCAGAATGGGCTCCCAGGAGTTTAAACTTTCAGCCTTTGCAGATGATCTTTTGGTACACCTGCTCTCCCATGATCAGTCGCTGCCGAAGTTGTTGGAGGAGTTTGCGAGATTTGGTAGCATTGCGGGGCTACGTATCAATAGAGATAAATCAGAAGCATTGGATATATCGGCTCAGTTGCGTGGGCGTTGGGTGGGGGTTTTCCCTCTCAAGTGGGTGATAGACAAATTTATTTATTTGGGCATAGTGCTAACTCGCAACCCCCGGGCGCTCTATATGCGTAACTTGGAGAGGTTGCTGCGGCGGCGGCTGCAGCTACAGTTGAAAGCATGGGAGCCTCTCCTGCTATCCCTGTCAGGGAGGGTGGCAGCGGTCCAAATGGTGCTCTTACCACGGCTGTTGTATTGGTTTCAAACACTGCCTATTTGGCTGTTGAGCCGAGATGTGCGCCGGTTTGAGGCCGTTATTCGACGGTTCTTGTGGAAGGCAGGGAAGGCGCGTATTTCTTGGTCGCGAATGTTGGGATCATGGCGCGAAGGGGGGATGGGTCTTCCGGATCTTACGGGGTATGCTCTGGCCTGTCAGGCTCGCTACCTTGCAGACTGGTTGGGAGGGACAGACATGTATACGCCTCGAGCTATGGAGGAGTGTTTTGTGGCACCATTGACACTGTTGGGGGTCCTGCACGGGGCACACCATGCTCTCCCTAGTCACGTAGTACATAGTGAGTTGATTGGCTCGGCCCAACAAACCTGGAAACAACTTAATGTCCGTTGGAATGCATCGTGGAAGATCTCTAGTTGGCTTCCATTACAGGGCAATGCTAATTTTCTACCTGGCTCGGAGACGGTGATCTTTTGGGAGTGGAATGCTCGAGGAATCCGGAATGTCGGACATGTGATGGAGCCGTCAGGGCAGTGCAAATCCTTTTTGACCCTGAGTAGGGAATATGATTTATCCACTAGGCATTGCTTCGCTTATATACAACTTGCTCATTATGTGTCTTTACTGCCCCGAGAGGCGTTACATATTGACCGGTCAGCACAAATTTTGGAGTTTTTTGGGCTGGGGAGGAAAACCCCCATCGATCTCGGACTTCAAGAAGCGTTTGGCTAGGCTTCGAATCACCCCTGATTATCGAGGGGTCGAGGCAGCTTGGGAAGCGGAGTTGGGTGAAGCATTATCCCCCGGGTCGGTCATTCAGGCTTTAAAAGGGATAGTGAGACTGACACAGGAGGCATGCTGGCGGGAGATACAATTTAAATGTGTAACTAGAGTGCATTTTTCCCCACGAAGGGCGCTGCGCAGTCAGCTAGCCACTGATGGGTCTTGCCCGAAATGCTCAGAGCCTATGGCGACTTTATTACATATGTGGTGGGGTTGTAGATTATTGCGTTCCTATTGGGCTAAGATATGTACTTTTCTAAATCAATTACTACATCGGCATGTGCGATGGACCGGGGCCCTTGTGGCGCTGGATCGGCTTGACCCTCCTTGCCCTGTGGCAGAAGGGGAACGATTGTTGGTGCGTAAAGCCTGCCTAGTGGGGAAGGGGCCAATTCTTCGTCTTTGGAGGGACTGCAACCCACCTTCCTTTGGTGAGTGGCGTAATTGCTTCCATCAAATGATGTTGACGGAGAGATGGGGGGTGCGGGGCAGTGTCAAACGTTGGACAGCCTTTATGCGTGTCTGGGAGCCTTATATTCAACAGCTGAGTACTAGGTGTCGCAATGAGATCCTGCATGTTGGTAGTTGACGGAGGGAGTTGCTGGTGGGAGGTGTGGAGTGTACGTAGATATTGATGGGGGATTTATAGAGTCTGTAGGGTAGTGTGCTGTGGGTGAAGGGAGGGAGGGGGGAGGGTATCGGGCGGTGGGGATTGGGGGACTATTTATGGGAGAAAACACCATTCCACCTGTCATTTCTGTTTTTGTTTATCCTCTGAGAGGGGATCAGAGTACACCCCTCTTGGTGATATGTGTATATTGTATTTGTTGGTGGTTATAAAATAAAGTATACAAAAAAAAAAAGAGAACCTGGTGGTCTAGCAGGCCCTTTCTCCCATTTAATACAAAAAAGAACCTGCTATCTGGCCCTTGGGATACACAAGATGTCTGCCACAGAGCAGGAGTATGCAGGCAGCGCTCCTGCTAAAGGTGAATTTGAAGGCCACCAGGTATTTTTTTTTTAATAGGTGAAAGGGGCCACTAGACCACCAGGTTCTTTTTTTTATTTAATGGGGGTTGGGGGGGGGGAGGGGCCTCTAGACTACCAGGGATTCTTTTATTGTTAGGCAGGACCCCTAACCGTATTTTGATGTCATCAGGAAAACATAGTTACACACCTGTAACAGGTGTTCTCTGGGGACAGCAGGAATCAGTCCTCACATATGGGTGACATCAGCACCAACAGAGCCCTCACAGAAGCATCCCCCAGCTTTCAAAGAAAGCCTTTGGGAGATGCCACCATGCAGGCATAGTCCCCTTCCCACCCAAGGGTGCCATCTTGCTCAGTCAGATGACACAGCTAAAATAAAAGATGGTAAAGGAGCAACTCCAAGAGGAGGGAGGGAGGGTTGAGGACCGATTCCTGCTGTCCTCGGAGAACACCTTTTACAGGAGAGTAACTACGCTTTCTCAGGGAACAAGCAAGAAGTCAGTCCTCACATATGGGACTCCCCAGCTACAGGCTACTGTGAGAGCCAGAGGAGAATGAGTTAACACAATAATACAAAGAAAAAATCATTGAATGTCTGAATGTTGGAATTGCACTGAGATGCAAAAGTGAGATTTCAGAGGTATGTGACATCATATGGAAAAGATGTGAAAACACACTTATCAGTAAATGGTGGACAAAGAGGGTAGAAAGGCAATTACGAGAGAAAAACATGCCAGCTTAGCATGAAGAACATATGGCCCCCAGTATAGTTGTCAGAACACGGGGAGTTAAAGAGATATATTTCCTGGGAACTGAGCGGTGGGAGAGAGAACGAAGCAAGAAAACCAGGTAAAGAACTGAGTGAGGGTGGCAGAGGTCAGATAACAATATAAATATGACAAGGCCCAGAGTGATATTTGCAGACATGGGCCCAAGAAAGGTCAAAGGAGAGGGTACAGACACGAGTAGAATAACATCACACAAGTGGGGCCCCAGACAGCTGGAACAAGAATGAGCTAATTAGAGAAGAATGCCCTGATAGTAAGTATGGTCCTGAGCAAGGGTATATGTGACAGGACCACACGAGGAGTTCGTTTCCTGCGCAGTGGAGGCTGCGTGGGGTATGGATTCCCTGGGTTCCCTATAGCCCCAGTATCCCTGTTGTCATGTCTGAGAGTTTTGTGTGTATGCTGTTTTGTCTTGTTACACTGTTTCTCTTGTGTCCAGGAAGGCCTGTCATACATTCTCTCACTCGCTGTTGAGTCAGCAAGTAAGATAGAAGCATGCAGGCAGGACCAGATATTCTGACTTATAATTGTTTAGAAATCTGCATCTAAGATAAGACAGAATGACCCGGTTTGCTTGCAGTGAGAGGTGGCAAGATCTGTAATTCTACTGGACTGCTTTCCTTTGTTCTTAGTTTACTGTTTCTGTAAGATAGGGAATAATAAAAAGATTCTTTTGGAAGAAGAATCTGTGAGATAGTTATTACCATGTATGAGCGTGTTGTCCTGCATAAGGTAAGATTTTGTTCTGCATAAGGTGAGATTTTGTTGGGAAGTGTAAGTCCTCTCTGTGATGTTTCTTTTATTGGGAAGTGATATGTCTTCCCTGAGTGGTTCCCCTTCTAGACGGAGGAAGGTGTCTGCTTGGGAACTGTCTGGCCAACAGTCCAGCTGACCCTTGGTTCCATACATTACCGAAAGCCCATAGCAAAAATAGGGGCTCCCTCATGGGAAGCCACAAGTAGCAGCAATTGAGTCCATGTACACAGACCACAGTAGGACCCCTGTGTCCGATGAAACCAGCACACTGGTAGCCTGAACACAGAAGGGTCGGAGGGTAGGAGTTACCTAAACCTCGAAAAGGTTGCAGAGCACAGCCTGGCCGAAGGCACTATATGGGCTGTGAAGGTATGAACTGAAGACCAGGTGGCGGTCCAGCAGATGTCCACCATCAGGACATAGCACACGTTTGCCACCAAGGTTGCCATGACCCTGACACTGTGCCGTGACTCAGCCTTCCAATGGGAGCCTCGCCTGCTCACAGGAGAGGGCGATAGTCTGCCACCCATGTGGACAGTGTACGCTTGGTCACCACCTCCCCAAGCCTACTGCGGCCGTAGGAGATGAAAAGCTCAGAAGCTTAGTGGTGGCCCTGAGTATGTTGGATATAGGACAAGGCCCTCTTACAGTCCAAGGTGTGAAAGACCGACTCCACCTAACTGGAGTGAGGTCTTGGAAAGAAGGTAGGAAGCACCACTTCCTGGGTTGAGGTGGAAGGGCGACACTACCTTTGGCAGGAACTTTGGAGTGCATGCGAAGCACCACTCCATTCTTATAGAACCTGGTATAAGGCTCCTCCGCCACAAAGGCCTGGAGCTCGCTAACTCTGCGAGCGAAGGTGAGTGCAACCAGGAAAGTCACCTTCCAAGAGAGGTAGTGAAGGTGGCAGGTAACCAGAGGCTCGAAGCGTGGACAAATGAGCTGCCCAACACAACGTTGAGGTCCCATTTGGTTGCCGGCGGGCGAACCGGGGGCTTTGGTAAGAGCAGGCCCCGAAGAAAACGGGTCACCAACAGCTGGACCGAGATGGGCTTACCATCCACGGGATGGTGGTGCGCTGCCAGGGCACTCACACAGAGTTAGACTTGAGCCCGGACTGAGAGAGGTGAAGGTGGTACTGTAACACCAGAGCCACTGGGCAGAAGAAAAGATTGTGTTCTGCGCACCAAGCAGAGAACCTGCGCCATTTGAGGGCGTAAGCCTTCCTAGTAGAGGCCTTGCAAGAGGCTAGCAGAATGTCCTCCACCTCAATTGGAAGGTTGAAAGGGGCCAGAGTCACTCTCTCAGCAGCCACGCTTTCAGAGACAGGGATCCCAGGTTGGGGTGCAGGAGAGAGCCCCCCCTACCTAGATAGGAGTCCCGGGCAGTCCCCAAGGGGATGGAGGCATCCACCGTCAACTGTAGAAGCAGTGGGAACCACGGCTGCCTGGGCCACCGAGGAGCTATCAGGATGAGCGAGGCCCTGTCGCGGCAGGTCCTGAACAAGGTCTTGGTGATCAGCAGTGTTGGAGGGAAGGTGTATATGAGGCCTTCAGACCATGAGACTAGGAACATGTCCGCTGCCACCCTGGAGGAATGGGCCTGCCAGGAACAGAAGCGGGGCAACTGAAAAGTGTCCAGACTGATGAACAGGTCCATCACAGGCTCCCTCCAGAGCCGTTAAAGCCAACTGGCTACCCTGTGGTCCAGTTGCCACTTGTGCGGCTGCCTGGCATGGCAGGTACACTGCCCGCAGGAGGATACCCTGTTAGATTGCATACGAGCAGAGGACCAGTGCCTCCTGACAAAGGGTACGAGACCCCATGCCCCCGTTTGTTCACATAGAACATCGCCACTTGGTTGTCCGTCTCAACCAGCACCAGCTGGTGACGCAGGTGGTGACAGAAGACCCTCAGGGCTAGGTATATGGCCCGGAGCACCAGAAGGTTGATCTGCTGGGTGCTCTAGTCTGGCGACCAGTTGCCCTGAGTGCGGAGATCTCCACAGTGGGATCCCCAGCCGAGCCGGGAGGCATCTGTGGTGAGGACCCTCGAGTGATTTGGGGCCTGAAAAGGCATGCCCGCCTCAAATTGCTGGGGCAACTGCCACCAGATCAGGGAGTCTGCCAATTGACGAGTCACAAACTCTGTCTGAGGCGGCTTGTGGCCTCAGACTACTGGTCCCGGAGACACCACTGTGCCATCCTCATGTGGAGGCGAGCGTCTAGGGTGACATGGACTGTAGAGGCCATGTGCCCGAAGCAGCGCAGCAGAAGCTGGGTGGGCACCGAGGGACGGTACCGTACATCCTGAGCTAGAGATCTGAGAAGATCGGTTCGGTCCCTGGGCAAGAAAGCCTTTGACTGAAGGGTGTCCATCTTTGCCCCAATGAACTCCAGGCACTGTGTCGGGAGGTGAGAATAGGGGTAGTTTATGACAAAACCCCAACTGTTGCAAAACCTAGACGGTGCGTACGGTGGCCTGCTGCACCTCTGAGGCCATGCCTCCCTTTATGAGCCAATCGTCCAGGTAGGGAAAGACAAAGACCCCCTAGAGCCGGAAGAGGGCAGCCATGACTGCAGGCATTTTGTGAAGACTCTTGGGGTAGAGGACAGGCCGAAGGGGAGCATTCTGTACTGAAAATGCCTGCACCCACTACGAACTGCAGGTACCACCTGTGGTTGGGGTGAATGAGGATGTGGGTATAAGCAACCTTAAGGTCTAAGGAGCATAGCCAGTCTCCCTGCTGGAGGTATGGCAGCAATGTTCCAAGAGAGAGCATCTTGAATTTCTCCCTCACCAGGAATTTGTTGAGGTTGTGGAGGTCGAGGATGGGCCTTAGGTCCCCTATTCTTTTTGGCACAAGGAAGTACCTGGAGTAGAACCCCTTGCCCTTGAGATAGTGGGGCATCGGTTCCACCGCTTTGTCTTCGAGAAGACCTGCCAACGCCTTCAGAAGAAGGTCCCAGTGGAGGGGAGACCTGAGGGGCTCTCCCAGGAAATAAGGGGGAGGTGTCTGAGTCAGAGTAGGTAACCTTCCCTTACCAGTAACCCTCCCTTAACACCTGAAGTGCCCAGGAATTGGTGGTGATGGACATCCACCTCTGGGCATAGAGGGCCAAACGTCCCCATGTGGGCTGCCGATCTCCTTGAGGTAGAGAGGATATGCTCAAGTAGTCAAAAAGCTCCCCCCCCCCCCCGGCTGGGCTGGGGCCGATGCCTTGGGTTTTGGAGCCTTCTGCTTACACAGGCCATGCCCCTGTCCTGCTGACCCTATGAAGGAGCCAGGGAGGCCTGATAAGATGGGTAGTTTCGGTAAGCAGCTCCCTTCCTCGGGTAAAAGGGCTTTTTATCTGAGCCCTTCCATCAGGGAGGGGCAGCCATCTTCTTAGAGAGCCTGGTCCTCGTCATGAACTCGGTCTCCAGCACGGCAGCCTTGTCGGTCATGGGTTTGCCAAAGAGGTTCTCTCCTTGGTATGGGACATCGACCAATTTGTTCTGAACCCACTGCTCAAGGTCAGACGACTGAAGCCAAGCTTGGCAGCGTGCAATGATGCCCGCCATGGCTACCTGGGCCGATGACTTGAACCTGTCATAGGTCGCTCGAGACATGAATTTGGAGCACTCACGGACTGCCTTGGCCAGGTTCTTGAACCTCTGCAAAGGTTCCTCGGCGAGACCAGCCAAGAACCTGGCACGTTCCTTTGCCAAGTCTCTCAGGTACATGCCCATGTACAGCTGGTAGGCCTGGATACAGCCGATGACCTTTGTGCCCTGGTAGCGCTTTCTGCCGAGGGCGTCCAGGGTGCAGGCCTCCCTGCCAGGGGGCAGAGAGGAGTGTATTTTCTGGTTCTTCAGCTGACGCATGGCTGACTACACCATCATGGAGTTATGCGGCAGCTGTGACATTTGGAAGCCCGAGCTGCTTGCTCACAGAGCACAGAGGCTGGTGTCTTCCACATTCAGAGCATCAACTGTTCCAGGATGGAGGGATCAGCACTGTAAGCAATTCCTGCAGAGGGGCCTCGTATTGGAGGATTTCACCAGGATCTTAGAGATGTCCTTGATGAAGTCAAGGAAACCCACATCCTCGGGCAGGGACTGCTGTCGAGGCTCCGAGACGAGGGAGTCAGATGGAACATCATGGAGGCGATGGGTACTGGGGGACTCCTCGTCCTCCATTTCCCACTTGGAATAGTCCGTCGAGGACCTGTAGGAGAGCTGCTCCGCAGGCCTCGGGGCCCCCAATTCTCTGTGGCCGGTTACCGGTAAACTTGCCGGGAATGACCATGGTCCCGTCGAGCGGGATTTGGATCATGAACTCGGCAGAGGATTGACTCGAGGCTTAAGGACCTCGAAGATTGGCTCCACCTCCAGGGACATTGAGGGCCCTCTTTGATGCCAAGGGCCCGGTGGTCGAGGTGGATGAACCGGTCTTGCCAGACAACAGCGCCCACTGCTGGTCTATGAAGGTAAACTGTGCTCCAGGGCTGCCATTCTGGACACCAGACCAGAAGAGTCCATAGTCTTCGGCGCGGGCACAGAGTGATTCAGGCCCAACGCCGATTTCCCCGAAGGGGAATCCTCATTGAGGATAGTGTCTGGGGACAGAAGCCGGTCCGCAGTCAGATCCTTCCGGGGGACCTTCGCAGGCCACGCCTTCTCTGATGAGTCAGATGAATGTCTCGGACTGTGGGACCGGGTCTGGGGAGCACCCGGCTGGTCAGAACCATCCAAGGACGCCACTTTCGAGGGCTGTTTCTTCTTCCTGGGTTCCTTGAGGGAGACCCCCTTTCTGAGGACTCACGATGACGCTCCGCCCAAGATGTCAGGGCCTCAGACAAGGCCATAGCCTTCGGAGGCACAGAGGACTCAGGGATAAACTTATCGTGCTGCTGCTGGCGGCTCTTGAGGGCCTTACTGGACATCCCTCTTACAGAGACCACAGGTTGCCAGGTCATGGTCTGGCCCGAGGTAGTGGAAACAGCAGTCATATGTGTCAAAGACATAAGTTTAGAACACCGATCACACTTCTTAAAGCTATGAGGGGAAAAAAGTACCTCTGCGAGGTCGAAGACTCTCCAGGCTGCTAGTGGAAAAAAAAAAAGGTGCGAAGACCCCAGGAAAAGAAAAGAAAACTACAAAAAATAGACCAAACTTGACGCCAAAGCAATGAGTTCAGTAAGCGGGAAGAGTACCGGTGCGATACTGGAGGAGAGTAAAATCAACTTTTTCTAGGGACAAGCCATATGAACATCTGAAAGGCTCCGTGGAAAAAAGGAGACTGAGCAAGATGGCACCCTTGGGTGGGAAGGGGACCATGCATGCGTGGTAGCATCTCCCAAAGGCTTTCTTTGAAAGCTGGGGGGATGCTTCCGAAAGGCTCCATCTGTGCTGATGCCACCCATATGTGAGGACTGACTTCCTGCTTGTTCCTGGAGAATCAAAATTCTGTCTGAATGAGATCAGGCTGCTGGACCACCAGGGATAATTTTATTGACTGGCATGGCCCCTGACAATATTTTCATGGCGTTGGGGGCTTTTCCCAATGCCTGATTGTCTAAGGAGGAAATTATCTAGGCATCGGGGAAAGCACCTGTGCTATCAAAATACTGGCAGGGGCATGCATTAGGTTTACATCTACTCAGACCTGAAGTAAACAATTTGGTGCGGTTGCTGGTTGTGAAACCCTCTATAGGGAGTAACTATGATTTGCATACCAGCCCGGCTGATAATTATTTAAATCTAAGTTCATTTAAATACATGTGGCCTTAGTTGGGCACTCGTTTTTCCATTAGCGTTTATGTCCGTTTCCTGCATTTGCAGGATCGTTAAAAGTGCTTAAACATGGCATTAAGGGCTCGTAAACTGCGCTAGCTTTTTTAATCAGCCTGAAAGTCTACCTATGTGGAGGGGCTGGGGGCTCTCCAGGGGCAGATTGGCAATGCCAATGCCAGGAAGGAGTCAAAAACGAGGCGCAGGTTATGACTGTGTGGCTGATTGAGGCTTAGAAGCCTTGGGCATTTTGGGTTGGCGAGGGCCCTGCTGTCTCTGCTGAGGATGTTGAGGCTGATAGGCAACAGAAGGTGAGTAAGAAGGATAGTATCTCTTCTTTTTAAATAGAAAGATTTCTTGGGAAGAGTCTTCGTTTTGGATGGGTCAGCTGTTTTCCGTGAAAGGCGTTTTAGGGTGATCACCTGTTTCAATCTCCCCTGCTTTTTCCTTCCATCCCTTGCCAAAAAGGTTTTCTCAGATACATGGGATATTGGCCAGTTTATCCTGGACCCATTGCTCAAGGTTGCATCCCTGTAACCAGGCCATCCTACAAGCTCCAATGCAGACTGCTGAAGCTCTGCTTGTTGATTCGAAGGCATCAAAAAAAGCTCTGATAAGAAACTTAGAAGTATTTTGGCCTTGCTTAATGTGTGCCTGCAATGCACTTCAGTTATCCTCAGGAAGCATGGGTGCAAGTTTCCAGATCGCTGGTGTCATCCTTCAGAAACATGCCCATGTACAGCATGTTAGAGTTTATCCTGGAGGCTACATGCATACCTGGAAGCACCGATGCCCAAAGGCATCAAGTGTCCTGAAGTTTCTGCCAGTTAGCGTGGACGAATGGTTCTTAGAGCTCTCTATTCATCGCATTGCCGATTCTACCCGCATTGAATGGTGGGGGAGCTGAGGTTTTTGGAAACCTAAGCACTTTTGTATTCAGTACATAGTATTAAGCCTCTTGCTGACAGGCAGAACCATGAGCGGGACCTCCCAAAGGAGGAGCATTAGATGCTGCAGGATACGATGCACCAGTAATGTAGCAGCCTCTTTGGGCATGGGAGGTTAATGAAGTATCTGTAATTCCTCTGCCATCTGTTCTTTATCTGAGGTTACTTATGATGGCGAGCGCTGTTGCCATATCACATTTGAAGTCCTGAAAGGACATATCTTCCGGTGGGGACCAATGCCATTCTTGAGAGGGTGAAGGGTTGGAAGTGATGTTTGATAGTACTGGAATCTGAGTCTGGTAGAAAGTGAAAGTATCGGCAGTCTTGGGTTCGATCTCGATGCTTTATGGACGAAGGTTGATGCTGATAGTCGGAGGTATCGGAATTAAGAGTCATCTGTTGGACCCTAAGGATACTGATCAGTTCCAACAAGGGTATTGACATTGGGCGCTCTGACAATGCCAGTTTGAGGGCCAGTATGGGGTCTAGTACACTCAGCTGTAGGTTCAGTGCCAAAGTCTGCACGCCTGGAGCTCTCAGTTATTGGTACTGAGGCTGCCAGGAGTGCTGCCAAACTCCTTTCAAGACCCAGCATGCGCTGGTCTAGGGAGATGGCTGATGTCTGGGTGGAGTCACCTAGGGGCTGTAAGCTACCATTCCAGAACATGGAACCAGTAGTTCTCCGGAGGTCAATGCCTTGGGAGTGTCCCGGAGCCCCACATGTGCTTTGGAGGAGAGATCCTCCTGCTGGGCCTGTTTGGTTGGCCTGTCTGCATCAGAAGCATGTGTAGTGGACTCTCAATGCTTATGCCGAATCTTCTCTCTGGCCTTGGTATCGGTCCTCAATGCCGATGCAGAGGATTTGGAGGCGACCAAAGATAGCGTAGTTACTCACCTGTAACAGGTGTTCTCCAGGGACAGCAGCAATCAGTCCTCACTTATGGGTGACGGCACCGACAGAGCCCGCATGGAGCAATTCCCCAGCTTTCAAAGAAAGCCTTTGGGATTGCTGCCACGCATGCGTGGTCCTCTTCCTACCCAAGGGTGCCATCTTGCTCAGTCAGGTCCCTTAACTCGAGCCCTATCAAGCAGATGGCAAGGGAAGGATAAAAATCCAACAACTCATCAGGGGAGGAGGGATGGTAGTGAGGACTGATTCCTGCTGTCCCTGAAGAACACCTGTTACAGGTGAGTAACTACACTTTCTCCGGAACAAGCAGGAAGTCAGTCCTCACTTATGGGACTCTCCAGCTACAGGCTACCAAACCTGAACCAAAAAACACCTCCGCAAGGTCGTGAGCAGAAGCCGATACCCGCAGGAGCCTGATTCCTCGAGTCCAAGGAGGAAAGCCATTGGTAACCATGAAGAAGGGTCAAAGGGCAGGAGTTGCTTATACCCCAAACAGATTACAGAGAACGGCCTGGCCGAAGGCGCTGTCCCAACAGGACTCCCTCTCCAGGCAGTAGTGAGCAGCGAAGGTGTTCGCTGAAGACCAGGTCGCCGCCCGGCAGATGTCCATCAGGGGCATGGAGCGCAGCAAGGTCAATGAAGCCGCTTTGGCCCAGACCCCATGCGTGGTGACTCGACGATCTAACAGGGCACCCACCTTCCTGTGAGCAAAGGCGATGCAGTCCGCCACCCAAATGGAGAGGTGCGTTTAGTGACTGCCTGCCCCAGTCGATTGGGATTGTAGGTCACAAAGAGTCAGCCAGACCTGCAATGCAAATAGAAGGCAAGAGCCCTTCTGCAGTCGAGTGTATGGAGAGCTGCCAACGCCTGGTTGGCATGGGGTCTCGGAAGAAAGTTGGTAAGACTATCTCCTGATTGAGATGGAAGTCTGAAACAATCTTCAGCAAGAATTTGGGGTGGGTATGGAGGACCACCCTATTCCTATAGAATCTAGTGTAAGGGGCATCAGCCATGAGAGCCTGGAGCTGACTGACTCGGCAGGCCGAGGTCAGAGCTACCAAGAAGACCACCTTCCAGGATAGGTGCCAAAGCGAGCATGTCACCATCGGCTTAAAGGGTGAATGAGTAAGCTGCATGAGCATTACGTTCAAGTCCCATTCCGCTGGAGGAGGCCGGATGGGCAGCTTGGACAACAAGAGACCCCGCATAAAGCGGGAGATCAAGGGCTGCCCCAAGAGGCATTTTCCCTCGACGGGGAGGTGACTCGCCGAGATGGCGCTCAAATGTACCCCGACGGAGTTTGACTTCAGGCCTTCCTCTGAGATAGAGGAGGTACTGAAGGACCCATCGAGTGGGGAAAGAGAATGGGTCGATCTGAAGCTCGGAGCACCAGACCGAGAAGTGTCACCACCTGAAGGCGTAAGCTCATCTAGTCGAGGTCTTCCTCGATGCGAGGAGGACCTCTTCGACCTCCTCCGGGAGACCCAGCAGGGCAAGTGAGACCCATTCAGCCGCCAGGCTGTGAGGGATAACGAGGCCAGGTTCGGGTGCAGTACCCATCCCTTCTCTTACATTAGCAGGCCTGTGGTACAGCCCAGGCGGACTGGAGGCTCCGTTGACAGCAGGAGCGGGAACCAGGGCTGTCGAGGCCACAAGGGAGCTACAAGGATCATCAATGCCCGGTCCCGAGTCTTGAGGAGGGTCCTCGCAATGAGAGGAGTGGGAGGGAACGCATAGAGAAGGCTGGAGGACAAGCTTAGAAAGAACACATCCGGGCCTTCACTGCTCGGGTGCGGCACTGGGCCGCAGAAGTGGGGGAGCTGTGCATTTAGCGGGCTGGCGAATAGGTCCATAGTCTGGGTCCCCCACTGATGAAACAGCCAGCTGGCCACCCCCGGATCCAGCCACCATTAGTGAGGGCAGAGAATTCCGCTAGGACTTTCTCTTGGCCCGGGAGGTAGACCACCCTGAGGGCCATCCTTCAACAGAAGGCGAAAGAGCAGAGAAGGACCGCTTCCCAGCAGAGGGGGCGTGATCCGGTACCCCCTTCCTTGTTGAAGTAGAACATCGCCACGCGGTTGTCATCTGCACGAGCACCGACCCCCCCCTGAGGTGAACATCAAAAGCCCTTAGGACCCACCGAACCACCTGGAGCTCAAGCAAGTTTATCTGCTGTTGAGACTCCTCGGGCGACCACTGCCCCCTTGCATGCACAAAGCACCGCAGTGGGCTCCCCACCCCAGTAGGGAGGCATCCGTTGTTAGCACTATCTCTTGCTGCGGGATCTGGAAGGGTAACCCCCGGAGGAGGTTGCAGGGTTTTGCCACCAGCCCAGGAACAGGCAAAGGCTGTGGGAGACCCTTATGGGGTCCCTGAGGTGGCCGACAGACGGGCTCCACTGGGCACTGAGGCATCACTGAGCTGTCCGCATCTGCAGGTGGGCGTGGGGAACCACATGGACAGTACAGGCCATGTGGCCCATGAGGCGCAGCATAGTTTGGCCGTGACCCAAGGAGTGCTCTAGACCTGGACTGCCGGGGCTCAGAGGCGGTTGGCCCGATCCGCTGGTAGAAAAGCGGTCTCTCGCTGAGTATCGAGGTGTGCGCCGATGAATTCTAAGGCCTGCACCAGTTCGAGGTGGGACTTGGGATAGTTGACCATGAACCCCAGGCGCTTGAACAGGAGAATCGTGCGCAATTCCGCCAGGCGGGTTTCTTCGACCGAGGAACCCATGACGAGCCAGTCATCAAGGTAAGGGAAGACTGGTATGCCCTCACGCCTGAGGGAGGCAGTGATTGTGGAGCGGCATTTCGTGAAGACCCGTGGGGCGGATGCAAGGCTGAAGGGGAGCACCCTGTATTGGAAGTGCTCTCCCCGCACCCTGAAGCGCAGGTACTTCCTGTGCTGGGGTTGAATCAAAATGTGGGCGTAAGCGTCCTTTAGATCTATGGAGCATAGCCAGTTGCACTGCTAAACGAAGGGCAGCAGAACGCCAAGGGATAACATCTTGAACTTCTCCCGCACTAAGAACTTATTTGGCTTTCGGAGGTCGAGGATGGGCTGCAGACCCGACCCCTCCCCCCCTGGTCTTCTTCGGGACAAGAAAGTACCCGGAATAGAAGCCCCAATCTCAGAGGTGTGACAGTACCCTCTCGACTGCCCGCTGATTGAGGAGGTTGACTAATTCTAGCTGCAGGAAGACCTGATGCACGGGGAGTCGAAGAGACTCTGCCGGGGAGAAGGGCTGGGGAGGCCTGTTGAAGCGGAGAAGATAGCCCGGAAGACCCAGAAGACCAAGGTGTCTGAGGTGATGGAAGCCCACTGAGAGGCGAAAAAGGACAGGTGTCCCCCCCACCTGCTGTTGAGTCTGTGATAAGGAAGCTTATCATAGCTCAGGAAGGAGCTATAGAAAAGGTGAAGTGACTCTGAACAAGCAACCTGTCAGTTCTGGTAGAAATAAGAAAACAGAATTTTCCCATAAAAGACTACCAGTCCCAGAATGCACCAGGTTTCCAACAGCCATTAGAGGAGCTGAAGTGGGGAAACGTGTGTTCAATCAGGAGGGCTATGAGGTAATCCCTAAGCACTCATCTCAAAGGGCAGGGCCTGATTCAGCACAGCTGTGCTGTGTTAGGGAGGAGCACTCATCTAAGCAGAATAAAGGTAGAGTTTATTCTACAGAGAATTATCCTGAGGATCATCATCATCTTCATGATCAGCTTGGATATCCTCAGTTTCATCTGAAGGATCATCAGAAGCAGAAGCCAAACCGGACGGACAGAGAGGGAAAGAAACCCTTTGGAAGAAAGAGGAGAAAAGCCTTTGGGAGGTCTAGAAGAGTCCAGAGCAGTACGTATACTGGGAGGCATTCCAAGGGCCAGCATACACCATTGGACTGGGGAAAGCCAGAGGAATGGTGCTGCAGAGCTAGGAATCTCCAGACGGTACCTGTGAGGGAGACGGCTGCACGTGGAAGGGACCCTAAGACCTGTGCCAGAAGGTATGTGAAGAGAGATCCAGTGTCCAGGGATCTGGATTGGAAGGCTGGACATAAGAACTGGACTACATACTGGCCAGGATATATAGAGAGGAACTCTAGCAGCAATGGAAGCTCAGGTATGAACACTGATCTATGCCCTAGCTATAACCTTGAAAGACAGCAGGGAAACAAGTATTCTCCTGAAAGTGCTCCATTGGGACATTCATCTATGCCAATCCATGATATTGAACCCATCCTTGTTGAAGAAGAGGGGGTTGATAGCAGATGAAGAATATGTTTACATGGACTGCTCTCTGTCTAAACTCCTTTGGTGATTTTCTGTTATAAAGTACAGCAACCATCACAAAGAAATACAAACTTGTTCTTTAATCTACTCAGAAAAGCTCCTGAGTAGGATTTTTAGCCACGCAGTAGAAAGCAAGCCAGCTAAGGGGTTTCAGCTGGATAACTGCTAGCAATTGAGCCTTACCTAATTGCTTGTGAGCTCTGAGAGAATCACTTCTGAATCTATGTGGGAAGATATAAGAAGTTAACCTGAAAAGAACAGTTTTTCCTTTCTTTGTGGCTTTGGTTTGTGGTTTGATACTTGCTAAGAGAATATTAGCTAAAGCCTACAGAAAAGACCAGTTTGTTGCCAACCAGGTCTTATTTCTTTTGCTTTGATTGCCTGACAAGTTCAAATGTTGTTTTCTTGATTTTGATTTTTTCAAGTTTAACACTGAAAGCAAGTAACCTGATTTATGTGCTACCAAGCATATCTGTGTTGGGAGAAATAACCCCATAAATAACTATCTTATTGGCTTTACACTTGAGCACAACTAAATTATTGTGAGCAGCTGTGTCGGGTGTGAATGGACTGCATTGCCCACAATCCCTTGCAAATCATATTGACATATGCACTTGCCAAGACTGTGAACATTCTCACCCAGGCAGCCGTCTGACAAGTCGCACAAGGGTGAGAGGCTATGCGGCTGGCGTCAAAACCCCTGCACGGGTTTGCGGTGGAGCCTGGGTTTGGGCCTTGGGCCCTTTCGGCTTGTGGTGACCCTGGCCTGACTTCCCTTGTGCCGGAGTGGTCGGCATGGGAGTGGGTGGGTATGGCCCTGGTAGGGCAGGCCCTTCCTCGGAAAGAAAGGCTTCTTGGCCTGTTGCTTCTTTCAAGGGAGGGTGGAGGTTTTGTGCGACACGAGTCCGGGTGACGAACTCCGTCTCTATCTCTGCGGCCTTGTTCTCCATCGGCTTTCCGAAAAGCTGGTCACCGAGGCAAGGTACGTCCAGGAGCTTCTCCTGTACCCACTGCTCCAAATCTGAGGATCGGAGCCATGCCTGGCGCCGGGCCCCGATCCCAGCAGCAGCCACTTGAGCAGAGGACTCGAAACCATCGTAGGCAGCGCGGGAGAGGTACTTGGAGCAGTCTGCGACAGACTTTAGCAGGGTACTGAACCTATTGAGTGGTTCGCCCTCGAAGCTCATGGAGAAACCTCCGAGCTCCTTGGCCATGTCGCGCAAGAACATGCCCATGTATAACTGCTATGCCTGAATACGGCAGGATAGCATGGAACCCTGGTAGGCCTTGCGGCCCAGGATGTCGAGGGCCCTCGACTCCCTGCCCGGGGGAACCGAAGAGTGAGACTTCGGGCTCTTCTGCTTTCTCATGACTGACTCAACCACCATGGAAATGTGGGGGAGTTGGGTTTTCCTGAACCCAGGGCCGCGTTAGACCTTGTACATGGTGTCAAGGTGCTTACTCATGATGGGGACCGAGGCAGGCACCTCCCACATGCAGAGCAGCAGCCTGGAAAGGATGGGAAGAACCGGGACAGTAAGACACTCCCGAGGTGGGGACTCGTACTGAAGGATGTCGAGCTCTTCAGCTCAAGGGTCCTCCTGAGCATGGGTGGCCAGATTGAGAGCTCGTGTCATATCCCAAACAAACACCAGGAAAGAGGTGTCCTTGGGTGGTGAGCGCCGCTGGGATGTGGGCAGGGAGGGGTCCGACGGAAGGTCCCAATGGGCACGGGTTTCCAGGGAGGTATCCCCATCGGATTTCTAGTCTGAGAGGCTGGAAGAGGAATCCGAACCGGCGGCCGAGGCCTGCTTGGAGCCGGAGGCCCTGGAGGATCTTGCCCCCGAGGAATGGGAAGGTGAGTGAGACTGACACCGAGGACCCTCAAAAGCCTGTGGCTCTCGGGGGTTTCCTGGACAGATTTCGGCATTCCACGCGAGGGAGCCACGGTCTCTAGGCGCAAGTCAGCAAAGCTGGCTGTGAGTGCCTGCTGGGAAGCGTGGGGCCCTGCAACGCCGACCCCAGGCACCATCGTCAGAAGCCTCCATATCTGTATGAGGTAACTCACGGGGCTGCTCCTTGTACGATTCTCGGGAACGCTGAAGGGGGCTAAGCAAACGAGCGCAGGAGCGCTCGCGCTTGTCAGGGGCCCCCGAGAGCGACTTCGTGGCCTTCTTCTTCTTGCACCGCTCCACTTCAGGAGACCCCTGGTCGGAGTGCCACCAAGAGCGCAGGGTCGAAGTGGGGGATCCCACCGGCTGAGAGACTACCAAGGGCACCACTGGGAATTCCGAGGTGGCCTTTCTGAAAATGTCTTCGGACTTCTGCTTACAACTGAGCAGGGCTTTGGAGGACATTTTCTTCCAGAGCAAACGGAGCTCTGGATCATGGTCAGCCCCAAGACACCGCAAGCAGCAGTCATGGGTGTCCGTAAACGACATATTCCTAGAGCATCTATCGCATTTTTTGAATCTGGTGGCCATAGGGGCAAAATGGCCCCCAAGAGGTCGAAGACCCACGCGGCCAGAGGTTGGAGGGAAAAAGGGCGCGAAACCCGTTAAAGGCAAAAAAGTGAAGAAAAAAATGTCCCCTAAAGGCTCTAAAAAGATAGAGCAGGGGAAGGACGGGTAGAGGACTGGTGCAACCAGAAAAGAAGTTGGCCTGTAGGCCGAAAACAAAATGCTTTTTCCGAGGGACAAGGACGTGAGTCCGAAGCGCTATGTGGAAAAAGGGAGACTGAGCAAGATGGCACCCTTGGGCAGAAAAGAGGACCACGCATACACGGCAGCAATCCCAAAGGCTTTGAAAGCTGGGGAATTGCTCTGCACGGGCTCCATCAGTGCCGACATCACCCATAAGTAAGGACTAACTTCCTGCTTGTTCCTGGAGAATGTGACTTACTCTTATGTTTGGACTTTGAAGAGACTTCAGACCCCTGAGAGGAAAAAGATACCCTCTATGAAGCTGAAGCCACTGAAATAGAGTCCGAGGCAAACAATGATCCTGTACTTGGCCCAGTTCTTGAGGCCTCTCTTTGTCACTTGCTGACACAAAGGTCAAGATTTGGGTTGATGGTCAGGCCCCAAACATTTTAAACACCAGTCATATTTATCAGTGACTAATATAGTATCAGCACACTTGCTACATTTTACAAAACCACTAGCTGTTTTTTTCATGCCTTCAAAAAAGCTTTCCTTGAGATGAAGAGAAGGCTATGGAGGCCTAGTTTGGTGGTGAAAACCGCAAAGAAAATTTGAAAATAAAATTTAAAAAAAGGTCTTATCGGGATCGGTGTCAGATTTGACGGAACCGGCATCGTTGGGAAGGCAGAAGCAAGATGCTATACCGAAAAAGAAAGGTTTTCGGCAGTGATAGGAATGATGTGTACTGCAGGCTCCGCAGAAAACAAAGAACTGAGGAGAGAAGTTGGGAAGGCAGGAACATAGGTGCAGTGGAATGCTCACAAAGGCTTTCCTTTTGGACGCTGAGGAGTGCTCCCGTCTGGGCTCGGTGTCGACATCACTCCTAAGTGACAACTGCACTCCTGCTTGTTCCTGCAGATCAAGTTTGCCGTCCCAGTTTTGATGAGACGTTGCAATGGTGGATAAGTAGTACCAGACCAAGGAGGTCTGTAACCCTGAGTTGGAAAGGTGCAGTAAAGTAGATCAAGTAGATGGTCCAGCAGGCAAGAGATAAGGTTGAGTCCTCTCGACTTGTCCCAGTGGGAGGTGGTAGGAATGCTGTGTTGACAGTTTTCAGGATGCTGTGATGATGGCTTGGATGTCGCCCGGAAGGCTGTTGTGTGGAACTAGTGGCTGTGTAGGGGCCATGCAGCCAGAGCAAGTTACTGGAGATTGGGATGAAGCAGTAGACCCCTGTGCTATGTGAGGAGAAACGGGCGAGTGTCAAGAGACAGGGGACCTTGCTGCATCATGGCCAGGAGATGTGGGTACCACACTTGTCTGGGCCATTGTGAAACGATGAAAATGAGTGTGGTGTGATCGACCCAGATCTTGAGCAGGACATGGGATATCAGAGGAAATGCATAGAGGACGCAGTTTTCCTATGAGATGAGGAAGGCGTCTGTAGTCCACTGTTGGGCACTGGCCGGATGGAGCAGAAAAGGGGGCATTTGGTGGTGTTGGCAGGTGCGAAGAGGTCCACTTCTGGAGTTCTCTCCGGGCCAGTCCAGGAACATTAGGATAGTCAACCTCCTCCAGCAGCTGAGGACTGAATTCTGAAAGTCTTGCTGACAACCTATCCTGCTCCCCTTGGTGTCAGAGACTCGGTCTTCTATTGTCAAAGCAGCCTAATCTTAATACTAAAAACTATGAAACATAACAAACTTCCTTTTTCTTTCCACTAAAACTTCTCATCTTTTCCTTTTTTTTACATACCACAGACAGAACCCCCTTTACCATAGAGGTAACCCCAAAATCCACGCCATCAACACCTCCGGTCAACAGTGACATAATGAAAGTCTACTTCAGAACTAATGGCCGAGCCCTTAGCCCCGCCGAGCAACTCGCAGACGAACTGGGTGGGGCCTGGACTGGCCCGGAGAGAACGCAAGGAAAGACAATTAGCAGGTAAGATCTAATTTCTCCTTCCTATTCGTCTCTCCGGGCCAGTCCAGGAACATTAGGGCAGTACCAAAGCAGTACCTAAACTCGGGAAGATCCTGCGAGCCCCGCCACAATGGCCAAGGCCCCTACTGTCACATCTCCCCTTGCCTGAACATCTAACCTATAGTGCCTCGTGAACGTATGAAGCGATGACCATGTTGCCGCCCAACAAATATCCACCGGCGGAACCAATGCAAACTCAGCCCAAGAAGCCGCTTGGCCTCGAGTAGAATGAGCTCTGAGCCCCTCGGGAGGCGACTTCCCCTTTGCTTCATAAGCCGCCCTTATAGCTTGTGTCACCCAACGGGCAATGGACGCCTTGGTAGCCGCCATCCCTTTACGTGATCCACCAAAAAGCACGAACAACCTATCCTATTTAAAATCCTTTTAAATAAAATAAATAAATAAATCCGACCTCCGAAACAGCTCGGTTGCCTTGAGGTACCTACGAAGCACTCGCCCCAGATCCAACTTCCTAAGAGACCGATCCATCTTACCCCCTTCCTGACCTGAAAAAGTCGGAAGCAAAACCAACTGATTCACGTGAAACTCGGACATTACCTTAGGAAGAAAGGATGGCACTGGCCTCAACATCACCTTTTCCGGCGAAAACTGAATGTACGGCTCCCTACACGAGAGCGCCTGCAGATCAGAGATCCTTCGTGCGGAACACACCGCCACGAGGAAGGCGGTCTTCCAAGACAATTCTCTCAAACTCCCCGTCGACGTCGACTCAAAGTGAGGCCGCGTCAAGGCCTCCAGCACTAAGTTCAAATCCCAAGCAGGTACTACCTGTCTCATTGGCGGCCTTATATTCCTAGCCGCCCTAAGAAAGCATTGAACATCTGGAATGGATGACAAAATGCTCCCCTGCACTGCTCCTCTATAGCAAGCTAGGGCCGCCAGGTGAACTTTGAGCATACCGAGGGCTAGCCCCTTTTCTAGTCCCCCTGAAGGAACAACAGTATGTCTGGCAATGCTGCCGCAAACGGCTTAATGCCGCGCTCCTCACACCAAGCCTCAAAAATGTGCCACACTCGCACATACGTTAGAGATGTCAATCGTCTTCTGGACTTTAACATCGTGGCTATCACCGGCGCTGAGTACCCTCGGCGTCGCAACCGTTCCCTTTCAAGAGCCAAGCCGTAAGCAAGAACCGATCCAACTGCGGCATTAACACTGGACCCTGACTCAATAGGTTGATGCGACTGGGCAACATCCAAGGACAATCCATCAGAAGCTGCACTAGATCCGCATACCAGGGCCTTCTGGGCCAATCCGGAGCAATGAGAATTACCTTCCCGTAGTGCCCCGCTATCCTCCGAACCACCCGACCTATCATCGGCCACGGAGGAAACACAAAGCAGCTCTCCCGCCGGCCAGGCTGCACCAGGCCGTCAAGACCTTCTGACATGTGCTCCCTGCGCCTGCTGTAAAACCGGAATGCCTTGGCATTGCTGAGAGTGGCCATCAGATCCATGACCGGCTGACCCCAACGCACCGTAATGTTGTGAAAAACAGCCGCGTTCAGTTCCCATTTTCCGGGATCCAGAACATTTCGACTGAGATAGTCAGCTTGTACGTTGTCCTTTCCTGCTACATGCACCGCCAAGAGAGCCACAAGATGGACTTCCGCCCACTGCATCAAGTGCTGACTCTCTTCTAGCAAGACCGCACTGCCCGTGCCCCCTTGCCTGTTGATATAGGAAACCGTCAGCACATTGTCTGAGAACACGCGTACTGCTCTGCCCTCGAGCAGCCCGATGAAATCTTGAAGCGTGAAGCGCACCGCTCTCAGCTCCAGACGATTGATTGACCAACTGCTCTCCTCCACAGACCAGCTCACCTGCGTGACCTGTGACAGACAATGCGCTCCCAAGCTGGACAGGCTGGCGTCCGTTGTGACCAACACCCACACTGCGTGTTCGAGAGGCACTCCTGCCCAAAGATGCTCAGGTACCAACCACCACTGTAGACTGTTGCGCACTTCCTCCGGACATACAAGCCTCCGAGATAGCGGATGATCTTGCGGAGACCATCTGGATAGCAATGCCCGCTGAAGAGGTCGCATATGGACCCTGGCCCACGGCACCAGGTCCAAGGCCGCCGCCATGGAACCCAGCAACTGCAAGTACCTCCATGCCGTCTGAGCCCGCATTCGTAAGAACGCACCTACTTGAGCCAAAATCTTCATTACCCTGTCCTCGGGTAGAATCACAGACCCCTACCTCTGTGTCAAACAAGGCCCCGAGGTACCTAAGTTGCTTTGCTGGTTGTAAATGACTCTTTGCTCGGTTGATTACCCAACCGAGCTGTTCCAGGAACTGCACTACTCGCGTGGTTGCTGCAACCGATTCCGCCCGGATTAACCAATCATCCAGCTAGGGATGTACCTGAATACCTTCCTTCCGCAGCGCCGGCGTGACCACCACCGTGACCTTCGCCATAGCCAGCCCGAACGGCAACTCCCGAAACTGAAAATGACCCATGGGAACTGCAAAGCGCAAAAACGTTTGATGATCTGCTCTGATTGGGATGTGCAGATAAGCCTCTGTCAGATCGATAGACGAAAGCACCTCCTCTGGCTTTACCGCCAGAATAACTGATCTTAGGGTTTCCATTCGAAAATGTGGCACCCTTAAACAGCGGTTCACATGCTTGAGATCCAGAATTGGCCAAAAAGACCCTTCTTTCTTGGGGACCACAAAATAAATCGAGTATCGACCTAAGCCAGTGCGGTCTTGGGGCACCGGCACCAGCGCTTGAAGACGCAACAAACGTTGCAGTGTCATTTATCGCTTTCCTCTTCGCCTGCGGCCCACACGGGGACATGAGAAAAGCTTCCGCCAACGGGTGAGCGAATTCCAGCGCGAACCCTTCGCGGATGATCTCCAGCACCCACCAATCCGAAGTAATGGCGGCCCAGGCGGAGAGGAACCCCTACAACTGACCCCCTACTGGGATCTCCGCCTGAACCACCCGCCCTTCATTGTGGTTCCTTAGAAGAGGTCTGCTGGGCGTTAAAATAGCCCCTGCTGAAGCCTCGAGCCCCTCGAAAGTACTGTCCTCTGGCCACAAAATGGCCCCTTTGACAAGGTGCAAATCGAGGTCCCCTAAACCTGCGAAAATCTCTACCTTGACCTTTCTGCATAGTACCTGGCCTCATAGCCGTCGGTCGGTCCTCTGGAAGCCTGCCTCCTTTGGAATCACCCAAATCCTTTACAATTTTCTCCAAGGCTTTCCCAAATAGCAGCTTGCCCTTATAGGGGAGCTTACTGAGGTGAGTTTTAGAAGACACGTCTGCCGCCCAATTCCTCAGCCAGAGAAACCTTCTAGCAGCAATTACTGATACCATGGACTTTGCTGATATCCTAACCAAATCATAGAAGGCATCCACTAAATAAGCTTTGCTCCCTCCGCGGGAGACCCTTCCACCTTCTCCGGGCATGGTTCTTCTTGGAGCCAACAGATAGAGGCTCTTGAAACATACGCCCCACAAATGGAGGCCTGCAAAGCCAGAGCACTGGAATCAAAAGCCTTCTTGAGAAGCGCCTCTAATTTGTGATCCTGAAGATCTTTAAGGGCAGCACCCCCTTCTACCGGAATCGTCGTCTTCTTCGTGACCGCCAAAACCAATGCATCCACCTTAGGCATCCGCAACAACTCTTTCTCTTCCTGCGGAACCGGGTAAAGCCTACCAATGGCGCGGTCCCCCTCAGAGTAGCTTCAGGGCATTGCCATTCTGATTCTATCATCTGCTTAATTACTCTGTGAATTGGAAAACAGTGCTGCTCCGCTTTAAAGCCTTGTAGCAACGGATCTTCTAACGACTCCTGTTGTACTGTCGGCAGAATAATATTTAGAGCCACGAGAGACTAGGCAATAAGAGCTTCTAACTCTTCCTTGCAAAATACCCTGAAAGCATTCAGGTCGTCGCCTGTTCCCATCTCACCTTCTTCCAATTCGCTTACCCAGGAGTCCAAACCTGCCTCTGAAAGGATCTCCCCCCTCTTCTGCTACCTGAGGTATAGAGAGCTGCAGAGCTGCGGCCCAAAGCCATCAAAGCCCTCTCTGAACGTTTATCTTTTTGAGAGGATCCCGCCACAGGATCCGACACACTGGACTCCACTTTCTGTGTCTCTAACAAACTGGGAGCCACTGGTTTGCTTAATGCCTGCACTTTCAAACAATATGCCTTATGCATAGCCAGAATAAAATCTGCTGAAAACAAGGACTCTACTCCCTCCTGAGATCCAGGAAACTGTTGTTGGTCTTGGCTTTCTACCGAAGAAGGCTTGTTAGACTTTGCCTTTCTCTTTCCCGCCTTGATCTGCTTTGCAGGAGGAACAGCAGGCTCTGACAAAATGGCCACCATTCCCGCTTTTTCTGCTATACCTTGCGGTCTGTCGGGCAAATCCCCCGATGCCGATTTAAGTTCCATTAGGCCTGAAAAAGCCTCCCCAACTGTCTTACACGCGGAAATCAAAAATGGCAGAGTCCGGCCCCCCCCGATCCCTCTGCCAAGCACACGCTGCCGGCACTGGGACCTCCCACTTAAAGCTTGTCTCAAAAATAAACTTCTCCCCGGCCTAAGAACCGCGGGAGCGAGCGGAGAACCCCCGCCAAAGAAAACACCTGCCTCGTCACCAACCAAGGTTTCCTACCTCCTGTAGTGAGTTGGGCCACCGGATCTCTCTCTCCGCTGCTAGCGTAACATAGAGAATGCGGCGTCGAGGGTAGGAAAGTGAATTCCTGGGTCTCCCAGCTCCTTCTTCCACCCCGGAGTGACGGATCCTCCAAAACAGAACCAGGCTCTGCCTCTCGTGCTGGCTAACTACACCTCCTGGCAGCAGAGGACCATTTCAGATTCTCCGTTTTTTTTTTATTTTACTTTATTTTCAGGGAGATTTCCACTGAGTAACTGCCCTGCTAGGGCAACCCAGCTAAAACTTTTTTTTTTTAACCTAACTACTCTATTCCTATACGTCTCTCCAGAGAGCCTGTCAGCCACACATCCCATTCAGCTGCTGAGGCATAGGTTTTCAACCCAGTCCTTGGGGAACCCTAGGCCAGTCAGGTTTTCAGGATTCCCACAATGAATATGCATAAGATAGATTTGCATACAATGAAGGCAGAACATGCACATCTCTCATATGCATATTCATTCTGGGAATCCTGAAAACCTGACTGGCCTAGGGTTCCCTGAGGACTGGGTTGAAAACCCCTGTGCTGAGGACCGAAAGACTGAGTCTCTGATACCAGGGGGAGCGGGATAGGCTATCAGCAAGGCTTTCAGAATTCAGTCCTCAGATGCTGGAGGAGGTTGACTACCCTAATGTTCCTGGACTGGCCCGGAGAGACGAATAGGAAGAATTCATTTTGAATTTCTCCTGCTTTATGAGGAGATTCAGTCCCCTATGGTTGAGGATGGGCCGAAGACTACCCGACTTCTTAGGAATGAGAAAGAAGCAGGAGTAGAAGCTCTGATTGCTATCTTGTTCTGGGATCACTTAGATGGCTTTGCAGTTGAGAAGATTGTTGAGCTCTGCCTTCAGCAAGCCAGATGATGGGCAGGAATGTTGCAGGGCGGACGTGGACAAGGTGGCAGCAAAGTTGATTGTGTAGCTGGTCTCAATAATATTGAAAACCCACCTGTTGGTCATGATGGCCTGCCAAACGTCCTTGAAATGTTGGATACAGCCTCCCACTGGTAGATAGTAAAAAGCTTGGGGCCGTTTTGGTGGGCAGCAGTGGAGTGGCCGCTGGTTGCTTCCATTAGCGCTGCTAGCTGGTGTTAGACAATCACTGGATACACTCCCTTGTGTACAAGTTGGAAACGATAAGGGTAGAATTGTTGGGAAATATTGATTGTGATATGCCCATCTGTATTAAGGGTACTGCAGACGACAGATTGTTGAGTGATTTCAGGCGGCTGGGCCGCCAACTCTCTAATTGTGGTTAGAGTGATCCTTCACCTCTGTCACTGCCTCTCAAACCTTGAATCCAAAGAGACTGTTGCCCTGGCAGGGAATATTGGCCAGGCGGTCATGGAGATCTTTGCGAAGGCCGGATACATGGAGCCATGCCATGTGACATGCAAAGATGACTGTTGCTGTTGAATGGGCCACAGAGTCATAAGCATCATAGGTGGCGCTGATGATATGATAAGAGGGGTTCCTGGAGATTCTCTTGGAGTTGGTGATGGTTGTCTCCTGCCAGCGTTGTGAAGTTGCCCAGATGTAGAAGGAGGCCATGAGGGTGAGGATCTGGAGCTGATGGGCTAAGATTCTTATGGACAGGATACTGCTTTGGAAGAACTTCTGTCACACAGAGTCCAAGATCCACTGGTCTTTACCTGGCAGGGTTTGGATGACAGACTTTGTGCCTTTAGCTTTCTTTCAGACCGCCTCCGAAACAATAGATTGATGGGGAAGCTGCTGGTACTGGAAGCCGGGGTCCAGCACCATCTTATACTTCAGATCTCGCCGTCTGGAAGTAGGGTGGACTGAAGCTGGTGTTTTCCAAACAAAGGTTTGTAGATCTTGCAAGATTTGGGGAACCAGAATGGCCAGTATCTCTTTAGGTGTGCTGCAAGCACACAGTATGGACTGGAAATCCTTCTTGTTGGTAGGTGTCTGGGAATCACTGAGCGCTAGGGCGCAAGAGATCTTCTGAAGAAACTCTGGATAGGAGAAGTCCTCAGGTGAGTCTTCCAGAGCCAGGTCTGGTGTTGGGGAATTGTTGTGATAGTCATGGATAAGATGGGTCAGATTCCTAGTGCTGGAAATAGGGCAAACCCCCAGTAGAATAGATGTTGTCCTCCAGAGGCTCTGGGGCCCACCAGCGAGTTAAGGCAGGAGGTTTGAGGTACACAGGTGCAGGAGAGGCAGAGGGGTACCCTGGTTGCGAGGTGGGAGATGGTGGTACCTCAAGCAAGGCTGTGCTGTCCTGCACAAAGCAGCAGAGTAGCATCAGGAGGGCGTTACTAGAGCCACCTGGTGCTGCTGGGGCCGTCAGGGAGTGAACAGGTATGGCAGGAGCTGATATCTGCCCTGTTTGGCTGATGTTCCATCTACGTCTTGTGGATTCTCCAGAGCCCTTCTCTTTTGGGGCTGTGGGTCCTACGGACAGCCCGAGCCCCTGATGAGTTCTTTCTTGCATGCTTAGACTTGGATTTATGCTTCATGCCCGGTGCAAAAGGGTCAGCCTGTGGGAGAGGTAGTAGTAGCAGCTCTGGAATTGGGAGGGAAAGTGTGGAGCCACAGGCCTGTGTTCTGAGGCTTTGGGCTGAAGTACAATGCGCCTCCAGCCGCACGGCAGCCCTCTGTCCCTGACTGTGCTATGTCTGACCCAATGGAACTAGGGCAAGCGGAGAACCCAAACCTTTTTTTTAAATTTATTTAGAGTCCACCAAAGCAGCTTGGACTGGGTGAGCTACTAGGGAGAGGTGGGCAGTACAGTGCTGGAGATGACCTAGATGCTCAGGCATTTACTTACTATATTGAAGAGCTGAAGCAGTGTGAGCTTGGCAGGTTTCTTTTTATCTTTTTAAGTTGCTTTCTTGTTAACTGTGTTGGCTAAGCTGTAAAAAAAAACAAAAAAAGAGGAAGCGCAGTGCAGAGGCTGCGCAACCGAGTGAAATTATTTTTTGGTCTTTTCTCCTTCAGTACTGCTGTTTTGATGAAAAAACACCACGGTGGTGCCTGCCACCGCTGAATTCTGAAGAGGACAATGGACAGCATAGAAGTAAAAATGAAAACAAAAGTAAAAACCCAGACAGAGGAGGGGAAAGCAGAGGTCAGAAGAGACTGAGGAGGTAGGAGCTTGGGCAGGAAATCTGATGTATGCTTAGAGAAGTCCACTGGTGCTGTCTCAGACATTACTAATTGAGTGTGCCTGTATAACCCCTGCTTGTCTCTGGAGAAAGGAAAAGGGCTGCTGGTGGAAAGCTCAATTTTGCTGAGGTCAGAGGGTGTGCTTTTTTTTTTTTTTTAGAACTAACTGCATAACTGGCCACAGCATTAAAAACCCTCCCACACAATCCAGAATCTGGAAGAAAGCACAGAAGGGGATGGGGGCAAGGAGATGGACCTCAGAGACCAGACTCATACTAGGAGATTAAACCACATGGATGTCTGTCTAGTCAACTAGAGAAACAGTCAAGACTAAGCCTTACAAGATGGTAAGGGCCTTTGCTCTAAAAGGGACAGTGACCTGAAACCAGTACTCAGAGCAGATATCTCTTCTCTACTGGGGGGGAGCGGTCTGCAAACTGTGGCCCCAGGAACCTATGCCAGAAATCCTACAACCATCATCTGCTGAAAACAGAGAAATACTGACTAGTGCCCCTAGCTGTACTACTAAGTTCTAGTTTTTCTCAGTCTCCATTATTTGCTGGCAGGGAAGCATAACCCGTTTGTCTGGACTGGTCTAACAGATTTTTTTTTTTTTAGTGCCATCAAGTCAGTGTTGACTCATAGTGACCCAGCTACCTCTGGGTTTTCTTGGCAATGTATCACCGGAAGTAGATTGCCAGCCTTTTCTTCCGAGGCAATGGAGGGTAAAGTGACTTGCCCAAAGTCACAAGGAGTGCCAGTGGGAATTGAACCCTTGATCTTCTGGGTACTAGGCAGTTGCTCTAACCACTAGGCTACTCCTCCCTAACAGAATAGCATGGGAGATATCTTTAGCAGACATAAAAGACTGAAAAATGAAACTGTAACAAGAAAGCATGGCAAACCTGAAAGGTCTATTAGAACTTAGGTACTAAAATAGAGAAAAAGAAAACAACCTACAATAAAGCATAGTCACTCACCTGTAACAGGTGATCTCCGGGAACAGCAGGAATTTAGTCTTCACATATGGATATCGTCGGTACCGAAGGAGCCTGCGCAGGAATGCTCCCCAGCGTCCAATTAGAAAGCTTTTGGGAGCATCCCACAGCACCTGCGTGCTGCCTTCCCGCCTGCCTCTCTCCAGTTCAGTTTAAAGCTGAGACAAAGAGAGAGAGAGGGAAAGAGAAAGATAGAGAGATACAACTCCTAGGGGAGGTGGGTGGGTTGTGAAAACTAAATTTCTGCTGTTCCCGGAGATCACCTGTTACAGGTGAGTAACTATGCTATCTCCAGGAACAAGAAGGATTGTAGTTTTTACATATGGGGACTCCCTAGCTTTAGATGCCAGGGAGAGACCCCAGAAGTTGTGTCTCCCTGTGAGAGGGCTCCACTTCCCCCCATGGATCTCTGGCATCCTACCAGGGATGGTGGGTAGGAGTTGATTAGGTATGGAACAGGTGTTGGAGAACAACCTGACCAAACAAGGCATCCCGGCGGGAGACCTTGTCCAAGCAGTAATGGGCTGTGAAGGTATGAACCGAGGCCCAAGTGGCTGCTCGACAGATGTCGTCGATAGACGCAGAGTGCAGATGAGCCATTGAAGCTGCCATGGCTCTCACATTGTGAGCTGTGACATGGCCCTCCAGAGGAAGATTCTTACTCTGATAGGCAAAGGAAATACACTGAGCAATCCAGTTGGACAGTGTTCTCTTGGAGACTGGAAGTCCCAAATGAGAAGGATCAAAAGCAACAAAGAGTTGAGAGGACTTTCTATGTTGTTGTGTTCTTTATAAGTAAAAGGCTAAAGCTCTTTTACAGTCCAAAGTATGAAGATTCCTTTCTGCATTTGATGCATGAGGCCTTGGAAAAAACACAGGCAGGTAGACCGCTTGGTTTAGATGAAAAGGCAAGACCACCTTTGGCATAAAGTGTGGATGAGTCTTAAGGACTACCTTGTCATGATGGAACCTTGTATAAGGTGGATCAGCCACTAGTGCCTGCAACTCACTGATGCTAGAAAGTTGCTTGGGTGCATACAGAGAGGAATGGCTAGCAGAAAAAAGGAGGTGATAATGCCTCTCTATAAGTCTTTGGTGCGACCTCATTTGGAGTATAGTGTGCAATTTTGGAAACCGCACCTTCAAAAGGATGTGAACAGGATGGAGTCCGTGCAGAGGGTGGCTACTAAAATGATTAGTGGTCTTCATTATAAAGCATATGAGGACAGACTGAAGGATCTTAATATGTACACCTTAGAGGAAAGGCGGGATAGAGGTGATATGATTGAGATGTTTAAATACCTCCGTGGCATAAATGTTCAGGGAGAGAGCCTCTTTCAATTGAAAGCAAGTTCTGCTACGAGGGGACATGGGATGAGGGTGAAGGGAGATAGATTCAGGAGTGATATACGAAAATATTTCTTTACGGAAAGAGTAGTGGATCCGTGGAATAGTCTCCCAGTGGAGGTGGTAGAGATGAGGACAGTAACTGAATTCAAAAAAGCATGGGACAAACACAGAGGATCTCTAAAGGTAAAAAGGGGACTGTTGTAGTTGTTGATATGGAAGGACAGACTAGATAGGCCAGGTGGTCTTTTTCTGTCATCATGTTTCTATGATGCGACGTCCTGATGTGATTGCAATGAGAAAGATAACCTTCCAAGAAAGGAATTTCAATGAGGTAGTAGCTAAGGGTTCGAAAGGTGGCTTCATGAGCTGGCCAAGAACCAGGTCCCATGCCACCGGTGGTGGCTTAATGGGAGGCTTAGTTAGAAGGCCTCTCATAAATCTTGCTATGAGAGGATGGGAGGAAATAGGTTGTCCATTTAAAGGCTTGAAAGAAGCCGCAATAGCACTTAAATGGACTCTTACTGAGGTAGTTTTGAGTCCTGCATTGGATAAATGAAGGAGATACTCTAGTAATGATTCCAGAGGTATTACAAGGGGGCTAAGGCCCCTCAGCGAGCACCATATGGTAAACCTTTTCCACTTGAAAGCATAAGAGCGTCTTGTGGAAGGTTTTCTAGAAGCATAAAGGATATCCTTTACTTGCTGAGGAAGGTTAAGATCTTGAAAATCTAGGCCTTCAGCAACCAAGCCCTGAGATGCAGAGACTGGGGATTGGGATGCCATAACATTCCGCCCTCCTGAGACAGGAGATCTGGAGCAGAGCCTAACTCCAGAGAGGGAGCTTGAGAGAGATGTAGAAGCAGAGGGTACCACACTTGCTGTGGCCAATGTGGAGCTATGAGAATCATACGGCCTCTGTCTCTCTGAAGCTTGAACAGGGTTTTGGGGATCAGGGGAATGGGTGGAAAGGCATATAGGAAGTCTTGACCCCAATGGAGGAGGAAAGCATCCTTGGCCTGAGAGCCCTCAGCCAGAATTCTGGAACAGAACTGGGGAAGTTTGGCATTCAACGGACTTGCAAAGAGGTCTATGTCTGGGGTTCCCCAAATTTGAAAAATCTTGGCCACCTGGTCTGCATGGAGAGACCATTCATGTGGAAGCAGAACTCGACTGAGTCTGTCTGCCCAAATGTTTTGGATACCTGGAAGATACACTGCCAGGAGATGAATCTGACGCTCTCTGGCGAGGGCCCATAGTCGCAAAGCTTCATTGCAAAGCGACAGAGCCTGTTCCTCCCTGCTTGTTCACGTAGAACATGGCTACTTGATTGTCCGTATGGATGAGGGCTGTCTTGTAGCTGAGCAGGGTGTGGAACACTTGCAGAGCAAGGAAGATTGCTCTAAGCTCCAAGAGATTGATGTGTAGGTGAGTCTCCTGTGGAGTCCAAGTGCCTTGGGTGGAGAGGTCTTGCAGATGAGCTCCCCACCCCACTGGAGAAGCATCTGTTGTGAGAGTTGCTTGGGGTAAAGGCTGTTGAAATGGGGACCCCAGCAACAGGTTTTGCGTGGACTGCCACCATTGGAGGGACAAAATAAGGCGACTTGTGTTTGCTATTTTGTATGACAGGCACCCTGATGCCTGGGTCCATTGAGTGGATAAAGTTCACTGGGCTGCTCTCATATGGAGGCGAGCATAAGGAACCACATACACGGTAGATGCCATGTGGCCTAGTAGTTGTAACATTTCTCGAGCAGTGAGGTGAGGCTTTAGCACTGCTTGAGAAGCTAACTGCACCAAGCGAAGGCAATGGGCCTTGGGAAGATAGGCCCTTGCTTTTCTGGTATCCAGCAAAGCTCCTATGAACTCTAGAGATTGAGTGGGAGTTAGATTGGATTTTGGGATGTTTATGACCAGACCCAAATACTGAAGGATACGCATTGTGCAAGATAGAGAAGTCCTGGCCTCGGACTCTGATGGGGCTTCAATGAGCCAGTCGCCTAAGTAAGGGAAGGCGAATATTCCTAGAGTGCGTAGAAATGCTGCTACCACAGCCATGCATTTCATGAACACCCTTGGTGCTGAGGCCAGGCCGAAAGGAAGCACCCTGTATTGGTAGTGCTTTCCTTGAAAAAGGAACCTTCTATGAGTTAGATGGATGAGAACATGAGTGTACGGATCCTTGAGATCTAGAGAACAAAGCTAATCCTGACTCTGAAGGTATGGCAGCAGAGATCCCAGAGAGATCATCTTGAACTTCTCTTTGAACAGGAATTTGTTCAATTCTCTGAGGTCCAAAATAGGTCTGTGTCCCCCTGTTTTCTTTGGGATAAGGAAATTGGGGAAGTAAAACCCTGTACCCCGTTGATGAATGGGTACTTCTTCTATTGCCCCCTGGGCAAGAAGCATAGTGACCTCTTGATCTAACAGGTTGATGAGAGAGGTCTGAGAATTGAACTGTCTTACCATTGTGGGAGGGGGCATGCACAGAAAGTGGAGCTTGTACCCCTCTTTTATAATGGAGAGTGTCCAATGCTCTGCTGTTATCTGCCCCCATCTGGGGGCAAAGTGACACAACCTTCCTGGAATGGTGGAATGCTCTGGTCCATTGAGGGCCAGGAAGGCTAGGTTTCTCTAGATGAAAGTCAAAGGCCTTGTGGAGGCTGAGACGGTTGAGGCTTAGCAGTCTTTGCTTTCCTTTGTTTACGTGGTTGCTGACTCTTCCGGGCAGGCTGACATGCAGAACGTCCCTGCTGGGAATAAGAGGGATAAAACCTCTTCTTTTTTGAGAAGAAATCTTTCAAGAAATCATTCTTGCAGAATCAGTTGTGGCTTTGGACAACCTATCCAAAGTGGAGTTGTCAGCATCCAACTCATTGGCTTTCTCTAGCCAATTTTTGCCTAATAGATTCTCACCTGTACAAGGGATATTGCCCAGTTTGTCCTGCACCCAGAGCTCCAAATCGGATGCCTGGAGCCAGGCAATTCTACGTGCACCTATGGCAATGGCAGAGGTTCTGCTTATGCACTCAAAGCAGTCAAAAGCTGCACGATTGACAAACTTAGAAACATCCTGATCATGTTTAACCAGCGTGAGAAAATCCTGCCTCTTGTCATCAGGAAGGAGAGGGCTTAAAATATCCAAGTCTCCTGTGACTTCTTTAAGAAACATTCCCATATATAAAATATAGGAACTGATCCTGGCAGACAGCATGGAAGCCTGGAAAGTATGACGTCCAAAGGCATCCAAAGTTCTACACTCACGTCCTGGAGGATTAGAGGCATGCCTCTTTACACTTCTGATCCTTCTCATAGCTGATTCCACTACAATAGAGTGGTGATGAAGCCGAGTTTTCTGGAAACCAGGACAAGGAGGGACTCGATACATGGTATCCAGTCTGCGAGAGTGAGGAGAGGTGGTAAGAGGTGTTTTCCCACATTCTCAACATGAGATCATGTAAGATCTCATGGATAGGCAAGGTAGCTGCCTCCTTAGGGGCTTTGGGATATTGTAAAATCTCAAACTCCTTAGCTCTGGGCTCTGTTTCAGGAGTCACAGTAATGGACAGACCTCGAGCCACCTCCCTGATGAAATCCTGAAAGGAGATATCTTCTGGAGGAGACATCCTATGTTTAGGAGAGGAAGGCTCCTCCGGGAGAAGTATTCCGGTACCGACAGAGCTGTCAGAATCCTCGGACTCCTCCGAGGATTCGAAGTACCTTCTGTCTGGATGCTCTTGAAAAGCCCGATACCCGTACCGATCGAAGTCGGTACCAGGGGAACCGGTACCAGTGTATCGGTACCGGAAGGCATCGCATGACTGGGTGCCGGCAAAGCAGACACCGATGTCGATGCCGTCGGTACCGATACCGGCGTCGGTACCAGTTGAACTGTCTGACGCCGTTCCGAGGGTGTCGATGCCACAAGGAGAGCCGCCAGACTGCATTCAATAGCCAGGAACCTCTGGTCTATCGACGCTGCCGATGCCTGGGTATCGGTACTGGAGGAAGCAACTGGTACCCCAGAGCATGGCACCAGTAGGTCTGCCGAGGTGGAGGCCTCGCGAACATCCTGGAGCCCCGATAATGCTTTGGAAGCCGAAGTCTCCCGTCGGGGCAATTTTGCCGGTACAGAACCCTCAAGGGCAACGCCAGAGGCATCTCGATGCTTGGAAGGAGATCTACCCTTTGAGGACCGGCCAGACTTATGTTTAGTTACCTGAGATCCATGGGAGGAAGGACAAAGCCCTGGAAGACGTCAATGCCACAGAAACTACATCGGAGGGAAAAAGGGCGCTGAGCTTAGCAGCTCGGTTTTGTCAACCCCTTTTGGACATCATGGCACAAGCCATAGACTCGGAGATGGAGTGGTCAGGACCTAAACATTTAAGACACCAGTCATGGGTGTCGGTGAAGGAGATGGTACCGCCACACCTGGTGCACTTTTTGAAACCCGAAGCGGGTTTTTCCATAGTGGAGGAAATTTTGGGCCAAAGGCCCAAAATGGCACGTGCACCTGGAAACCTTTGGGAAAAAAAATAGTATATTATATATATATCTATATATATATTTTTTTTTTTTAAGAAAGAACCGGCGGTATCGGTATAGCGTTGAGGAAGGCAGACGCGATCACAAAAAAGAATAAGGAAAATATTTTCTGCGGTGACAGGAACAACGACCTGCTGGCTCTGCGGAAAATGAAGAACTGGAGAGAGGCAGTTGGGAAAGGCGGGAAGGCAGCACGCAGGCGCTGTGGGATGCTCCCAAAAGCTTTCTAATTGGACGCTGGGGAGCGTTCCCGCACAGGCTCCATCGGTACCGACGATATCCATATGTGAAGACTACATTCCTACTTGTTCCTGGAGATAATGTTATGCCTTTAAAGCATAGGTTACAAGATGGAAAATGTGTTGCATTTGTGCTTCTGCAATGTTCTTTATACTCTTCTGCATTTAAAATAGCAGTTTTTCCTTATCACCTATATTTATTTAATTACGATATAAATCTATAATATTTTAATCATGCCTTCCTACCCATGCAGATAATAAACGAACTCAGAAGCACAGTGGAGCAGAAAACAAAGAAGAGAAGAAAGAAAAGGCAGCAGAGAAAGACAGAAAAGGTGAATACAGAGCTATAGAAGTGTTTATTGAGCATGCTACAGAGGTAAGCAGAGTACACACAGAATGAAATTAAACAACCATCAAACCTCCCAACTTTGTTAGAAAATTAATTTTTAATTGTGCCGCTTTGAAACTATACTGAATTTTACATTTCTAAAGATGTAAAAACTCAACTAATAGAAAATATACATGACCATTTGTTCTACATAGATAAAAGAATCTATGAATCTTGAAACTAAGTACATCAATTTCAAAAAGTATTGGTCATTTAAACAGAATGAAGTTAACAGCTCCAATTGATATAACTCATCTCAGATTAATTTGATCTGTAGATTCTGAGACATGTTTATAGTAAATTCAGGTCTGTTGCTAAATACAAAATATTTTGAAGAGATTTATTAAAACTGAATATTACAATGCAAGGTAAATTAAGACTAAAGGCACATAAACTTTGGTCCCACCTGGTTGTCAGTCATAAAAAACTGCCACAAAATGAATCTTCCTGCATATCTTTGCAGTACACTTTCTTTGTAAAATACATGCACCAATTCCTGAATTAGCAAGGCCAATCTGCACATGCTCAGAAATCCACAACCATATTCCAAATGTAATTACAAACTAAAGATGGCAATATATACTTAATGCACATAAGTCATGTCAACTTCAAAAACATCTACAAAAAATATTCAGCCACAAACAAGACATTACTTAGTGCCAACATTTATAATGATACATCTCACAAGAGTGTGTACAAAAAGGTTAAGATTTTACAATGGTTTCCATGTAGGGCTCGAACTTACAGAAATCCCTTTATCATTCTTAAAAAAGTACTCTTATATTTTCTAAGTTTTAACTGCTGCCTACATTCAGAACTGAAACTAGACCAGAATAAGGAAATAAGGCCAATGTTTCAAAAAAGAAAAAAAAGCTGCATTTTTTAAAATTAAAAATGTGAAAAGCCAAAAAACACAAGTTCTAAGCAGAAGCCATAGCTTAACCTTTTTACACACGCCTGCCCAGATATGTTTTAGCTCTCATGTAATTATGTGCCCCAAACAATGAAACTCTTTTCTAGTAAATGCTAAAACTCTTCAGCAACACTGGTGTCCCTTTGTAAGGCACGCATCAACTTAAGTTGAAAGACAACCAAGGGATTAAATTTTAAAAAGCCAACAATACAAATAAACTAATGGCCACCTTAAAATAATAGATGGAAAACTGGAAGTTATTTTCTCTGCTTCTCTTATGAATGCTTTTCGTTATTTATTTTAACAACGAAGGAATGATAACAGCACAAAAAAAAAACAAAAAACAAAACCCCAAATCAAACTCTGGTCCCTACTTTCCCAAACAGTCAATAAGTGACAATACATTGAACAATCAATATTCTCAATCAGTGCCATTTCAAATAGTTGATTTGGAGAAAGACACTCTCAGATGATGGTTGTCTCCAAGGTTGTAATTATGCAGATCAATTAAGGCCTGGGTAGCTTCTTCAACTGTAGACATCTGAAGGAGAGCCATTTTGTGATCTCTTCTGAAACAGAAGTGTATGTTTAGAAACCAAACCTATACTGTAAAAGGGTCCCTATAAATACAACACATATGCCCAGAGAAGGATAATTTATTTTTTTCTGGCACAGAGACTTCTTTCATGCCTGCTATAAAGCGTATTAGTCACCTATAACAGGTTTCTCCAGGAACAGCAGGAATCAGTCCTCACATATGGGCAACATCAGCGCCGACGGATTCCCGCGTGGAGCATTTTCCCAGCTTTCAAAGAAAGCCTTTGTGATATGCTACCACGCATGCGTGGTCCCCTTCCTGCCCAAGGATGCCATCTTGCTCAGTCAGATGACATAGCTAGGACGGTAGTAAAAATAAAACAAGGTACGAAGGCAACACCCAGGGGAGGAGAGAGGGTCGTGAGGACTGATTCCTGCTGTTCCCGGAGAATACCTGTTATGGGTGAGTAACTACGCTTTCTCCAGGAACAAGCAGGAAGTCAGTCCACACATATGGGACTCCCTAGCTCCAGGCTGCCGAGGACCGAACCAAGACAGCACCAATGGCGATCAATCGGGTAGCATGAATTGCAGAAGGTGAGTCCCCACTGAGAGACTCTGCAAGACCCTAGCGTCCAGCGACACTATCATTCTGGTAGCCTGAACACAGAAGGGTTGGCAGGCAGGAGTTGCCTACAGCCCGAGAATATTACGGAGTACTGCCTGGCCAAAGGCACTGTCCCTGCAGGACTCACTCTCCAGGCAGTAGTGAGCTGCAAACGTATGAAATGAAGATCATGTGGCGCAGATTTCCATCACTGGCACTGAGTGGAGGTTGGCCACCAACTCGACCATCACCCTCACGCGATGCGCTGTGATCCGGTGCTTGAGGGAGAGGCCAGCTCACTCATAGGAGAGGGCCATACAGTCCGCCATCCAAGTGAACAGTTAGCTTAGTCATGGGGAGCCCCCGTCTATTGGGGTCATAAGACATGAAAAGCTGAAAAGCTTTCCGATAGACCCGAGTCTATTACAAGTAGAAGGACAGGGCCCACTTGCAATCTAGTGTATGAAGTATTAATTCCTCCCTGCCAGCGTGAGGCCACGGGAAGAAGGTGGGGAGGACCACCTCTTGGTTGAGGTAGAAAGGAGATACCACCTTCGGGAGGAATTTGGAGTGGGTGCAGAGCACCACCCTGCTCTTACAGAACCTCAAATATGGTGGATCCGCCACCAGGGCCTCCTAGTATTTCCTTGGCAAGTGGCTTATACGGTGGCTTAGTGAGCTGGGAGAGCATCACTTTAAGGTCCCAATTCTGCCGCCGGAGGGGCTGTTTGGACAGCAGGAGGCCCCAGAGGAACCTAGAGACCAGGGGCTGGCGAGCAGCTATGGCGCTTAGATGCACCCTCAGAGAGTTGGATTTCAGACAAGTACAGTAGGTACTGAAGAAACAGTTGCACATGACAGGAGAAGGGATTTACTTCTTCCTCTGCACACCAGAGAACCTTCTCCACTTAAAAGGTGTAGGCCTGACTGGTGGAGGGTTTTCGAAAGGCCAGTAGGATCTCAACATCCCCTGGAAGGTTGAAAGGGGCCAGTGCTACCCTTTCAAAAGCCACGGTTAGCATTAGCGACCCCAAGTGGGGTGTAAAAGGGAGCCCTCCTCCTGGGACAAGTCCAGGGCTCAGCCCAGTGGGACTGGAGTGCTACTGACAGGGATAGCAGCAGAGGGAACCAAAGTTACCTGGGCCACCTGGGTGTGAACAGTATGACTGACGCCCCCTCGCTCTGGACCTTAAAGAGGGTCCTGGCGACCAGGGAGAGTCAGGGGGAACGTATATAGTAGGCCCTCCGACCATGAGATTAAGAAGGCATCTGCCGCCACTGTCCCCAGATGCGGCTGGCGCGAGCAGAAGCGCAGTAGCTGTGCGTTGTCCAGAGAGACAAAAAGATCTATCACAGGCCTGCCCCAGCGGTGGAAGAGTTGCTTCATTACCCTGACGTTCAAGCGCCACTCGTGTGGGCAAAGGACTCTGCTCAACCTATCTGCTAAGCAGCTGGCCTGGCCTCGCAGGTATACCGCTCAGAGCATGTTGTTGCATACTGCAAAGGAGGGCCACTGCCTCCTGGCTGAGGGAGCACGAGCCCGTGCCCCCCTGGTTATCCGTCAGGATCAGCAGACGGTGCCGTAGGTGGTGGCGGAACGCTTACAGGGCTAGGAAGACTGCCCTGATTGAAGATATTGATCTGCAAGAGTGACCCCCTCCTGCGACCAGCTGCTTTGCGTGCGGCCATCCCCCCAATCTAGGAGGGAGGCTTCCGTTGTCAGGGTCCTTTGCGGTGCGGGTGCCTGGAATGGCATTCCAGTCTGTAGGTGGTGCAGGTTTTGCCACCTGGTGAGGGATTCCACCAGTTGGCAGGTGACACTGACTCTGTTCCATAGTCTTGCCGTGGCTTGAGTCCACTGTGAGCAGAGGCATCATTGGGCTGTCCGCATGTGTAGGCGGGCTAGCAGTGTGATGTGGACCGTTGAGGCCATGTGGCCCAACAGGCAGAGGAGGTGAGTTGATACTGACCAGTGGCATTGTACCTCTCCTGCAAGTTGTATGTCTACCCTTTCCCTTGGGAGGATGGCTTTGACCTACAGTGTGTCCAACTGCGCCTCTATGAACTCCAAACTTTGGGTTGGAGTGAGACAGGACTTGGGGTAGTTGATGATGAACTCCAGGTGCTGCAGCAGGAGGATTGTACGCTCTGCAGCCTGCCTGACCTCTGAGGCCGTACCACTCCTGATTAGCTAGTCGAAAGGGGAAGACAAAAGCCCCTCACAGATGCAATACCACTGCCAAGCACTTAGTAAAGACCCTGGGTGAGGAGGCCAGGCCAAAGGGCAGCACTCTGTACTGGTAGGTCCCTCCTCCCTGCACAAACCGTAGGTATTGCCTGTGGGAGGGGTGGACCAGGATGTGAGTATACACATCAATTAGGTCCAAGGAGCACAGCCAATCTCCCTGGTGGAAGTAGGGCAGCAGTGTTCCAAGGGAGAGCATCTTGAATTCTCCATCACCAGAAACCTGTCCACGTTTCGCAGGTCTAGAATGGGCCTGAGGTCCCCTGTTCTTTTGGGGACAAGGAAGTATCTTAAGTAGAAGCCCTTCCCTCACAGATGCCTGGATATGGGCTCCATGGCCTTGTCTCTGAGCAGACCTGTGAGCTCTGAGAGCAGAAGGGTCTGGTGAAGGAGAGGTTGCACTGGTTCTCCTGGAAAGAACCTGGGTGGTACTTGTTGTAAGTGGAGGAGGTATCCCTTCTTTACTACCTGCAGCACCCACTGGTCTGAGGTGACCTTGGCCCACTTGTGGGCAAAGAGTACCAGGCAGCCCCCTGTGGGCTGGTAAGGGTCTCCAAGGGGATGGGAGACTCTGCCCAGGGAGTCAAAAGCTCCCCCCTAGTTGGGCTGGAGCCGGGACTTCTGAGCTTATTGGCCCTGCCTCTTAGGGTGAGAACCCTGTTGCTGGCCCGAGAAGGACTGGTATCAGTGACTCTATTGGAAGTGCCCCCTTTTCCGGGGAATAGGGGTCTTTTCCCCAAGGGTTTCTTGTGGGAGGAGAAAGAGGTCTTCTTTGAGAACCTCTGGCGGGTCACCACTTCGGCTTCTATCTTGGCTGCCTTGTTGGCCATGGGTTTGCCAAACAAGTTCTCACCTGTGCAGGGGACGTTGAGCAGCTAGTCCTGGACCCACTGCTCAAGGTCCGAGGACTGTAGCCAGGCTTGACGTCAAGCTCCGATGCCAGCCGCTGCTACTCAAGCCACTGACTCGAATCTGTCGTAGGCCGCCTGGGAGAGGAAGTTTGAGTAGTTCTCGATACCTGAGGTCAGTGCTTGGAACCAATTAAGAGGTTCCCCGACCAGCCCCCGCTGAGAATCCGGACAACTCCTGGGTCAGGACCTTCAAATACATGCCTATGTATAGCTCATAGGCCTGGATTTGACACCCCAGCATCGAGCCTGGGTAGCACTTGAGCCCAAGGGCGTCGAGGGCTCTAACATCCCTGCTGGAAGGGACAGAAGAGCAAGTCTCCTGGCTTTTGAGTTTTTGCATGGTTGACTCGATAACCATGGAGTTATGTGGCGTCAAGGCATTGGCTGACTACCGGCACCTCCCACATTCGCAGCAGTAGCTGCTCACTTACATCGTGAGATTTTTCCTCAGGTGGAGACTCGAAATGGAGGATCTCCAGCTCCTCAGTGCGTGGGTCGTCCTCTGCCTCATTTTGCACCGAGAAGGCTCTGGCCATATCCCTGACGAAGTAGTGGAAGGCCACATCCTCCAGAGGAGGATGGTGCCAGGGCACCAAGTGAGATGGGTCCGAGGGCCCTCGTCATCTGTTTCCCATTAGGAGTCTAGGGTGGACAACGAGTCCGAGACCTCGACTGGGGCCAAGGGCTTACCCGAGGTCGGTGGCGCTCTTGAGCTCTGCTTGATGACTGGGGATGCCCCTACAGTCAGGGGCCCAGTCGTCGGAGCAGATGATGCAAACAAACTTGCCATCATTGTCTGCTACATGGCCAGGATAGCAGTGATGTTCTGCTCCATGGCTGCCATTCTGGATTACAAGCCATAAGGCTCCGCAGGTTTCGTCACGGGTAGAGAAGATCTCAGGCCTGGCGCAGGCACTTTCGAGAGTGCATCCTTGACGAGGACTACAGCCTCAAGGACCCTCACACGGTCTTCACCGGCCGAGGCATCCTTTCTGAAGACCTTGGTGGGACGTTTGAGTTGTCCCAGTCACTCCGGGATGTCTTACCAGGTTTCTCCAGTAGAACCTTGACTGACTTCGATGATTTTTTCTTTTTAAGCTCGGGGTCCGAGGTCTGTTCGAAGGAGCTGCTGCCACGGGACACAGAGGATGTTCAGCCTTTTCGGGAAGTGCTGGGCTCAGAGCTCGGCATTGGGGAAGCTGGTGCCAAGCCAGACCAGGGGAACAGTTTTTCCTGTAACTCCGACCTCCTTTTATTGGTTTTTGGCATCATGGCCTGGCACAGGTCGCAGGTGCTGCTATCATGGTCCAGTCCCAGGCAGTGTAAGCAGCAGTCATGGGTGTTGGTGACAGTTTGACTTCAGCAGTCACATTTTTTGAACCAATCGGGGACATGGTGGATAAACACCCTGCCAGGATCGACGACCCCTGGGCAAAAAAGAGCACAAACGCTGATCAAGGCAAGCCTCGATCAAAAAAAAAAAAGGGGGGGCCCAAGGAAGGAGCAGAGAACAGTACCGGGGTGGGAAGAGGAACCGGAACGCAAATCAGGAACAGCTTTTTTTTTTTTAAAGGATATAGCAACAATTTTTTCCGGGGAAACTGGACCGACACATCTGTTGGGCTCTGTGGAAAAAAGGAGACTGAGCAAGATGGCACCCTTGGGTGGGAAGGGGATCACGCATGTGTGGTAGCATATCCCAAAGGCTTTTTAGGAAAGCTGGGGAAATGCTCCGTGCGGGGCTCCATAGGTGCTGTCACCCATATGTGAGGACTGACTTCCTGCTTGTTCCTGGAGAAGTATGTATATTCTGTTAACCCTTTCACATCCACATAATTGTTTTGTAACTGACATTTTTTTTGTTTTTTTATTAAGATTTGAGCTAAATGATGCAGAATATAAAGTTTTTTGAAAAAAATTTATTTCTAAGAAACAATATTTACTGTTGCCATATGGCAACTACGGTCCTGAATGGCTGAAAATTAAACACAGTCTTGGCATCAGTTTCATTTACTGCTGGGTGTGATAGTTTAAATAACAGTTTTTTTTCAGATGTCAAGCACAGATACACATCACATTTCGTACACAGTGTGCGGATTTTTTGGAAATATAGAATCTGGTGAAACATTTGGGGGAAAATTTGAAGGTTGCCATATGGCAACAGCAGCCATGAAAGGGTTAATGCAAAAAAAATTAAAGAGACACATCTTTTATAATATAGAAAAAATAAGGAAAATGCTTACTGAAAAAATTTAAATGCTTTCACAGTGCCTCCCGTATTAGCAAAAAGTGCACGAAGATCTTCTTCTGATACTGAGGGCCTGAAGAAATAGAAAAAAAGTAAAACTGTTTTTAAATATAATATTGCCACCAATTGTAATTCTCACATCAGGACATGAGTAAAATTCCAAATTCTAATAGTAGCAGTTTAAATTTATTTGTAATGCCAATGGGAAAGTATCTAAAATCAATAGCCATATGCAAAAAAGCTTTGCAGCAAAAAGCTTTTTGTCTTTCCAAAAAAATCTGTGAATAAAGGAAAACTTCCATTAATTTTTAAATACCTTTGTGGAAATAACTGAAAGTAATGAAGTTTACCATTTTTTTGTTACATATTACAGGAAGTCCACCTACAAAAGAGAGAATCTATACACTAAAGAAAGAGGTTTTGAATAAAAGCAGTGCTTCTCAAACTAATCCTCAGAAAATATCCAGGCAGACAGGTTTTCAGTATATTCACAATGAATATGAATTCACAGCATACAAATTTATCTCGTGCATATTCCGTGTGGATATTCTAAAATCTTTACTGATAAAGCGAGATACATGAGCGAACTAGATGCATACCGCACAGAAACAGATAATGCAAAAAGGACCTACCACGCAAAAATCATAAATACTTCAAACATATCACGAGAGCTCTTTGAGATTGTCAAGAAACTAACAAAGGCACCCAACCACGCTAACCAGCTCCCCAACATCCCACCGGAACAACTAGCACGCCAATACAAGCAGCTCCAACAACCAACCAACCCAAAAGTAAATGCAATAATAACAACCTACCCTACTGCTAAGGACACTGACTGGAGCACATTCGAAGCAGTCACCAAAGGAACAAGAGAATCCACTATCTCTCGACTAAACACCACCTCACCATTAGATCCCTACCCTGTGGAATGGATAAAGAAAACTAAGGAGGACATAAGCACAGAACTAACCCACATAGTCAACGAATCTCTCAAGCCAGACACCCTCAAAACATCCGTCATTCGCCCAACCACTAAGAAACACAACCTAGACCCCCTCGACCCCGCCTCCTTCAGGCCAATAGCAAGTCTCCCATTCACTGCTAAGGTCATCGAGAAGATAGTCCAGCAACAGCTTCAAGACCACCTAGATACCAACAACATCCTAGACCCACAACACCACGGATTCCGCCCATCGCATGGAGTTGAGACCCTCATGACATCACTACTGAATACCTTAATCAAAGGTACACAGACAAAACACTCTGGATATGCTATGATCTTTCTAGACATATCCGCAGCATTTGACACCATCTCCCACAACACACACTCCTACATAGACTACAAGAGACTGGCATCAAAGACATCGTGCTACAATGGTTCCACTCCTACCTGACCAATAGACAACAGCTAATCTGCACAAGCACGGCAACCTCCCTCCCCTTTCGACAGTACCAAGGAGTATCTTAAGGCTCCACACTATCAGCGATGCTCTTCAATATCTACCTACAACCACTCTGCTCGGTAATACGTGCCCACATCATCAACTACCACATCTACGCAGACGACAATGCTTTACAGACCCATCAAAACCACAACCCCAACAATCACTCACCTATCAGACTGCTTTATCAATGTCGCCAACTGGCTACAAGAGAACCACCTCTCCATCAACATTACAAAAACAGAAGCCCTAATTGTGACAAAGGACCCAAACTACACCCCACCGCCACACCTCCCTTAGGAGCCACCCAAATACAAGTCCAACCACACAAGATACTTGGGAATCATTGATCAGCGCTTACATTTAAACAACAGATCAAAAAGACGGCCAGAACAATATTCCACAAAGCAAAGACAGCACAACGGCTCAGACCACTCATCGATCCACAGGACTTCAGAACAGTCATGCAGGCCATGACGCTCCCCCACCTGGACTACTGCAATGTAATTTATCACGGACTACCAGCCACCCACACCAACCCACTATGAACTGCCTTAAACACCACTGCAAGAATGATCCAGAAGGCAAAAAAACATGAACACATCACCCGAGTCCTGAGAGAACGCCACATCCTGCCCCTCGAAGCAAGGATTAAATACAAATCCCTCCTACTTATCCACAAAGCCCTCCATAAAACCCAAACCACACAACTGCGAACCCTACTACCTCACCCTACTATCAACAGACCAACCCGTCAAACCACCAACACCACTCTCACTGTCCCCCATGAATGAAGTTCAACCAACAAGCATGCAACAGAGCATTTGAACTATATGCTCTGGAACTCCCTGCCGAGCCAGATGCGAAGCACCAAAGACCTCTCCGCATCCCAGAAACAGTTAAAAACCATTGTTTCATAAATATCTTGGACCAGAAACAGACAGCTCACAATAACCGTCCACCCAAATCCTCTGACCTACCCCCAGCAACCATCTAAGAGACTTCCGTAAAAGGTTCAACTATCTAGTACTGTTACTTTGTAAAGATCAACTATGTTATCCCCCTGGCCCCCCAGCAGCCATCTAAGAGACTTCTGTAAAATGTCAACTGTCTAGTACTGTTACTCTCTGTAAAGATCAACTATGTTAACCCCTGGTGACGGCCCCCCTCCCCCTCTTTATCAACTTGTTTATCCCCCCCTTTTTTATGTCAAACCGCTTTGATCCGGTGAAAAGCGGGATATAAACACAGTTAAATAAAATAAAAATAATAAATAAATGTGTTCCAAGGATTTTTTGAGAGCCACTGGAGCAAGGGCTAAGGATAGTACAGTTACTTACCTGTAACTTGGGTTGAGGACAGCAAGATAAATCAACCATATACATGCATCCCTGCAGGAATCTAGGGTGAGCTGCTCTGTCAGAGCCCAGAGGAATGTAAAAAAGCTCGCTGGGTATATACAAGCGCTCCCTTCAGCATGCCCCTGGCCTCGCCCTTCAGTCTGTTAGAAAACTTGGCCAAATTCAACCGTGAGGATAGGTAAGGGGGTTCTGTGGCTGATTTATCCTGCTGTCTACAGAGAAGCTCCGTTAAGAGTAGTTACTCACCTGTAACAGTTGTTCTCCAGGAGCAACAGGAATCAGCCCTCACATATGGGTGACGTGGGCGCCGACGGAGCCCTCGCGGAGCAATTTTCCCCAGGTTTCAAAGAAAGCCTTCGGGAATTGCAGCGCGCATGCGCGGTCCTCTTCCCGCCCAAGGGTGCCATCTTGCTCAGTCTGATGACATAGCGAACAGACAGCAAAAAATTAGCAAAAACGAAAGCATAGAACTGCAACTCCAAGGGGAGGAGGGAGGGATGTGAGGACTGATTCCTGCTGCTCCTGGAGAACACCTGTTACAGGTAACTACTCTTTCTCCAGGACCAAGCAGGAAGTCAGTCCTCACATATGGGACTCCCAAGCTTAAGGCTACCGGAGACCCTAAGCTCAAAAAGGAGCTCCCTCAAGCTCAGTAGCACAGAAGGAAGGAATCTTCTCTGAATACGCCTCCAACCGGTAGCCCAACATCCGGGACGGAGGGTAGGAGTTGCCTATACCTCAACCGAAAGCACTGTCCCTGCGGAACTCCCTCTCCAGGCAGTAATGGGCTGCAAAAGTCTGGCTTGAAGACCAAGTAGCGGCCCGGCAGATGTCTGCCAATGGAACAGAGCGGAGGTAAGCCACCGACGTAGCCTTCGCCCTAACACGATGAGCCGTGACTCGACTTTCCAACGAGAGGCCGGCTGCCTCATAAGCCCAAGCGATACAGTCAGCAATCCAGATGGACAGAGTACGCTTGGAGACAGGGAGCCCCAACTTATTGGGGTCATAAGAGACGAAGAGCTCAACAGCTCTTCTGTGCTCCCGCGTACGGTCAAGGTAGAAGGTTAACGCCCTTCTACAGTCCAGGGTATGCAGGACCATCTCAGCTCGGCTGGAGTGTGGCCTGGGAAAGTAGGTCGGAAGTACCACCTCCTGGTTGATGTGAAAAGGGGAAACCACTTTGGGAAGAAACTTAGGGTGAGTCCATAGGACTACCCTATTCTTGTAGAACCTAGTGTAAGGAGGATCAGATACTAGGGCCTGTAGCTCACTAACGCGTCTAGCAGAAGTGCGGGCTACCAAGAACAAGGTTTTCCAAGAAAGAAAACGAAGATGACAGGTAGCCATAGGTTCAAAAGGCGGACAGGTAATCCGCTGTAAAACCACATTCAGATCCCAGTCAGGGGCTGGCGGGCGCAAAGGTGGTTTAAGGAGAAGGAGGCCTCTGAGAAAACGAGCCACTAGAGGGTGGCTGGAAAGAGGTCTGCCATCCACCGGCATGTGATGCGCAGAAAGAGCACTGAGGTGGACCCTGACTGAGTTGGACTTAAGTCCAAGATTGGAGAGGCAAAGCAAGTACTGCAAGACCACTGATGCTGAACAGGAGAAGGGATCTTGAGACTGCTGAGCACACCAGACGGAGAACCGACGCCACTTAAGAGCGTAGGACTTCCGGGCGGAGGGCCGCCTGGAGGCCAAGACGACCTCCTCCACATCTGGAGGCAGCCGGAGGGGAGCAAGGACTACCCTTTCAGCAGCCAGGCCATCAGATGAAGGGACCGGAGGTTGGGGTGCAGGAGAGTCCCCTGATCCTGTGACAGGAGGTCGGGCTGAAACCCCAGAGGAAGAGGAGTGTCCACCGCCAGCTGCATCAGAAGCGGGAACCAAGGTTGTCTCGGCCACCGGGGAGCCACTAGGATCATCGAGGCTTTGTCTCTGAGAACTTTGAAGAGTGTCCGAGATACCAGCGGCATGGGAGGAAAGGCATACAAGAGGCCTGTGGACCATGGAATCAGAAAAGCATCCACCGCTACTCTGAGAGGATGCGGTTGTCGAGAGCAGAATTTGGGAAGTTGCCGGTTCATAGGACTGGCAAACAGATCCATGGTGGGGAGGCCCCACTTGAGAAAGATCCGCTGAACCACCACAGGATCCAACCTCCACTTGTGTGGCTGGAGGATCCTGCTTAGCTTGTCTGCCAGGTAATTTTCTTGACCTGGGAGATAGATAGCTTTGAGGATGATGCCGTGGTGGACGGCCCAAGAGCACAGTTTCTGTGCCTCCTGACAGAGAAGGAAGGAGCCTGTTCCGCCTTGTTTGTTCACGTAGAACATTGCAACCTGATTGTCTGTCTGGACCAGCACAGACTGGTGAGAAGTCAGGTGGGAGAAGGCTCTGAGAGCTAGGCGGATGGCTCTGAGCTCCAGGAAGTTTATCTGCTGAGCAGACTCCCTAGGAGTCCAGAGGCCTTGAGTACATTTCCCTTGGCAATGAGCTCCCCAGCCCAGGAGAGAAGCATCGGTCGTCAGGACCTGAGAAGGCGGAGGAGGCTGAAAAGCCATTCCTAGCACGAGGTTTGGCAGATGAAGCCACCATTGTAGAGAAGAGACCAGCGGGTCGGAGATCTGTACGGAGTCCGCTAGGCTCCCAGTGGCCTGATGCCATTGTGTGCGAAGGCACCATTGAGCAGGGCGCATGTTTAGGCGGGCATTGGGGGTCACATGGACTGTGGAAGCCATATGGCCGAGCAGTCGCAGAAATTGCCGGGCAGAGACCATGGAATTGCTGCGAAAGTGGCTGGCAAGATCCATGAGCCTGTGTGCCCTGTCCAGAGGCAGAAAAGCTCGCGCCTGAAGCGTGTTCAATCTTGCGCCGATGAACTCGAGATCCTGAGAGGGGAGCAAAGTGGACTTTGCGAAGTTTATGACAAAGCCCAAGTACTGGAGCAGAGCCACAGTGCGGTGCGTGGCGTGAATGGCCTCTTGGGAAGACTGTGCTCTGATGAGCCAGTCGTCCAGGTATGGAAATACAAAGAGGCCTTGAAGTCTCAGATAAGCCGCCACCACTGCTAGACATTTGGTGAACACCGTTGGTGCGGAGGATAGGCCAAAGGGTAGTACTTTGTACTGGTAATGATTGCCCCCCACAACAAACCTGAGATATTGTCTGTGGCTGGGGTGAATGAGGATGTGAGTGTAGGCATCCTTTAGATCTAAGGAGCATAGCCAGTCTCCCTGCTGGAGGTAGGGCAGCAGGATTCCAAGGGTAAGCATCTTGAACTTTTCCTTTGCGAGGAACTTGTTGAGGTTGCGCAAGTCCAGGATGGGTCTGAGGCCTCCTGTTCTTTTTGGTATCAGAAAGTACCTGGAGTAAAACCCTTGACCCCTCAGGTGGTGGGGCACCGGTTCCACAGCCTGTTCCTGAAGAAGACTTGCTAACTCCTGAAGGAGTAAGTCCCTGTGCAGAGGGAGTCGAAGAGGCTCCCCTGGGAAATAGGAGGGAGGTACCTGGTGAAAGTGAAGAAGATAGCCCTTTTGAACTATGTGAAGCACCCAGGTATCTGTGGTGATGTTGGACCACCTGTGGGCAAAGTGGACCAGCCGGCCTCCTGTGCTGAGAGAAACCAGCTGAGGGGGAGAGGCTATGCTGATGAAGTCAAAAACCCCCACCATGCTGAGCAGGGGCCGTTGGTGCAGGCTTGGGGGCTTGCTGCCTACAGGACCCATTACCCCGTCCCTTGGCCTGCTTACCCTGTGGGGGAGCTGCTGAGGCCTGATAATGAGGGTAGTGTTGATAGGCAGCTGCCTTCCTCGGGTAAAAGGGCTTTTTCCCCGAGCCCTTCTTCTTCTGAGAAGGGGCAGAGGTCTTCCTTGAGAGACGAGTCCTGGTGAGAGTCTCGGTCTCGATCTGTGCAACCTTCTCATCCATGGGCTTGCCAAAGAGGTTTTCACCTCTGCAGGGGACATCGACCAACTTGTCCTGCACCCATGGCTCGAGGTCGGATGTCTGAAGCCAAGCCTGGCGGCGGCCACCGATGCCGGCTGCGGCTACTCGAGCCGATGCCTCAAAACCATCGTAGGCTGCTCGAGAGATAAACTTTGAGCACTCCCGAATACCAGTTGACAAGGTTTGGAACCTCTGCAAAGGTTCGTCGGAGAGACCAGCAGAGAACCCGGCTATTTCTTTAGCCAGGTCTCGGAGATACATGCCCATGTAGAGCTGGTAGGTCTGGACTCGACAAGCAAGCATAGAGCCCTGGAAACACTTCCTACCGAGGGCATCCAGGCTTCGGGCCTGCCGACCGGGAGGCACCGAGGAGTGCATTTTTTGACTCTTAAGTCTATGCATGGCCGATTCCACCACCATGGAATGGTGCGGTAGTTGTGCCTTTTGGAACCCGGGGCTCTTGCGGACTCGATAAATGGAATCGACCCGCTTGCTTAACACCGGCGATGACGACGGGCTCTCCCACATGCGGAAGAGAAGTCGTTCCAGCATCGCAGGAACCGGTACAATAAAGGCCTCCTTCGGGGGAGAGTCATATTGGAGGGCATAGAGTTCTTCGATTCGAGGCTCCTCCTCGGGATCTGCGGGGAAGGCCAAGGCCTTGGCCATATCCCGCACGAAGTCCGAGAACCGGGTATCCTCCGGGGGGGACCGTCTCCGAGGTTCGGACTCGGGGGAGTCCGATGGGACACACCGAGTCCGAAAAGAACCAGGTGACTCTTCGTCCTCGGATTCCCAGGCTGACTCCTTGGAGGTGGAGTCGAGCGGTTCCGATCGGGCGGGCATCGATGCTGTCTGCCCCGACGCCGAGGGAGTCGGCGTTGACGACCTCGGTCCCGAACGGGAGGCCGAAAGAGACCGCGACCGAGGATCGACTCGAGCCCTCATGGACTCGAGGATCGGCTCGGTCTCCGGGGTCGACGTCCCGGTGGTCAGGGCAGAAGCACCGGCGAGGCCAGCGATCAATGCCCGCTGCTGGTCCATGAAGGCAGCGAAACTGCTCTCCAAGGCCGTCAACCTGAGTCCAAGCTCAGGAGACCCAGCAGCCCCCGACTCGGGCCCCGACGGCGTCGGGCCCGACGTCAGGTCCTTCGGAGGTGAGTCCACGAGGACAACAGTACTCACATGAGCGGGCGAGTCCATCTCGAGACGAGGATGTTTAGAAGGCCTCTCCATCTCCGAGGACCCGGGACGGGAATCGGGGCTATGCGACCTGGCCCTCGAGGAACCAGGAGCGTCCACAGACCCTGCCCTCGCGGGTTTCTTCATCCGATGATGTTCCCGGGTAGGAGACCCCCATTCAGAGGAACTGCGACGATGCTCAGGACCAGAGTCCCGAGACGTCGAAGCCTCTGACGAGGTCCGAGCCCGGCCGGAGTCAGAGAAGATACGTTCCCGCTGATGCTGCCGACTCCAACGCTTTTGAGGACATTTTGCCACACGGACCACAGATCATCGGGTCATGATCGGGTCCGAGGCAGCGGAGGCAGTAGTCGTGTGTCGGTAAGAGACATGAGTTTCTTACACCGATCACACTTCTTAAACCCGCTGGCAGCCATCGGGGGAAAAAGGGCCCCTGCGAGGTCAAAAGACCGGGCTGCCAGTGAAAAAGAAAAAAGGCGCGAAATCTGTCACGAAGTACAAAAAACCGAAAAATAAAGAACGGACTCGCAACCGGTGTCGCGAGTCCGGGCGGGAAAAGAACCGGCGTCGAAACCGAGAAAAAACAAAGAAAATCAACTTTTCTGCGGGGAATTACAAACAATGTCTGTAGGGCTCCGCGGAAAAAAGAAGACTGAGCAAGATGGCACCCTTGGGCAGGAAGAGGACCGCGCAAGCGCGCTGCAATTCCCAAAGGCTTTCTTTGAAAGCTGGGGAAAATTGCTCCGCGAGGGCTCCGTCGGCGCCGACGTCACCCATATGTGAGGATTGACTTCCTGCTTGGTCCTGGAGAACAGGTAAGTACATAAGATATGCCATACTAGGTCAGACCAAGGTCCATCAAGCACAGTATCCTGTTTCCAACAGTGGCCAATCTAGGTCACAAGTACCTAGCAGTTTCCCAACAGACACAGGGTTCCACAATGCTTGTATTGGGGCAAGCAGTTGATTTCCTTGGTCCCCTTTAATAATGGTTTATGGACCTTTCCTCCAGGAACTTGTCCAAACCTTTTTTTTTTTTTGAAACTTTTATTTTCAGTTTACAACAAGCAAACGAAACAACAAACCAAAGGAGACAAATACAGATATACACATAAGGAAAGCAACCCCAATTACCCCCCACCCCTAAGCTTCTTCTCTGGAACTGAGGAGTATCATCAAAGAGGCGTATACATATAGCAGTGATTGTACATCCAAACAAACAAAGAGTATCAGCAATATAGACTGATCAGGTGAAATAGATTTAAACAGTCAGATGGGAGCATTTAGCATTTTAAACATAATCGTGGAGTATCCTCCATTCAGACAAATAATAAAGGGTCTGAACGGAGAGACCAACAGATGAGGTAGTTGTTCATATTTACTGTATAGACTGACAGGATGCCACCGTTCATTGAAATTAAGAGGGGACCTATTTCCCCCCAGTATTTTCCAGTAATATTAGGGTACCGGGCATGCAAACATAATATAAGTTAGTATGTGAATGGCCGTGTGGCATATCCAAAATCTGGTGCTCCGGGTAGCGGTCATTTGACTAACCTATCAGGAGTATAGAAACTTCGGTGGATTAAAAGAAAAAAAAGTGTCTGAGTAAGTGAGGGAGATCGAGAGATCCATGTCAACCTGCTCCAGGCTGGGCTCCCATGCTCCGGGGTCAAAGCTACATGCAACTCCCGCTCCCAGAATTTCGGCGCTGTCTAAGCGCATTGGTGGATAATGGGAGTGAGGGGAGAAGCAGCCTCCATATATCTGCTAGCGCAAAATCTGTTATCAAAGCAGTAAAAGAATCAAGACTCTTGAGTGGACCACTCGTTCTAGACGGCAGCCAAGCTGTCAAGGGCTCAAGTACTTGGTTGAATCGCCGCCAAGCATTAATGGAGGGCTGGCAAATGCCTGTGCTAACTGCATAATACTTGCATAATGAACAGGATTATCCACATTCGGAGCATAAATACCAATACACGTAAATTACAGTCTCAACCTGAAGGTGTGCACGGGCCCATCTACCCTCCTTATCAAAGCTAACATCCATTACAATAGCTTGCAGAGACTTCTTAACCAAAATGGCTACCCCACACCGCTTGGAAACAGCGGAAGAGAAGGCAGTCGCCATATTAGGCGTGGTATTAAGTTTCAATGCCGCAGCGGAATTTAAATGCATTTCCTGAAGAAACATTAAAGTAACATGCTCATGATTAAGATAGCTAAGGATTTTCTTTCATTTGATTGGACTATTAATGCCGTTTACGTTTTATGAGAAGATCTGACACAAGGCCATCAAGAAAGATTAGAAATTCTGAGAAAGAACACAATAATGCACACAATTTCCCAATGTCCCTCATCTTAACTATGTATGACTGTGCACATAACATAAGAATCAATGAGTTAATGAAAATCATGGAAACGCCCCATATAAAAATAAGCACCGAGGTGCACTAGAGAAGAAGCTAAACCCCAGAAATTACTGGCGACCTAATGTCTGCGGGGAGAAACTCCAGAGAGGGCCCAAGCTAAAACATATAACCTGTGAAACTATGCATGTTTCGAATCCCACCGAGGTGCACATCATGGAGGGATAGAAGGCCAAGTAAATTATAGATAGAAAGAAAAGTCCAGGCAGTCTCTATTCCAGGCTGGGGTCACCGCGTCGGGCCGTTCAAGATGGCGGGCAAATCCGGCGAATTACAGATCAAGATTGTTGAATCATAGTGGTTGGATTAGCGCATCTGATCTGCGTTATTTGGAGTCCAAAAACATTGCTAGTAGATCGGGATCTTCGAATGTTATGGCTGGGTTATGGAGAGTCACTCTGAGCTTCACTGGATATATTAGGCCAAAGTGAGCCTGTAGTTATTGAAGTCCAGGGCGAGAAGCAAGGAGTCTCCGCCGTCGGTCAACTGTGGACTTCACCACGTCAGGAGAAAAGAAACTTTATGACTTTCAAATTCAAGATGATAGTTCGCCCGGGCAGCAGTGCGAATTTGCTCTACTTACTGGTATCGCAATAATCGAAAATTGAGAGCCCGAGGGGTCGTCCGATTGAGCGCCATATTAGCAGGAACACGATGCGCTCGGTCAGTCTCCAGATCTCTGTAAATAATTATCTTTAGCAAGGGAGGGAGAGTTATGACCAAGAATTCTCGCATGTCTCCTGCTCTCACATCCTCCGGTACTCCAATGAGCCCCATATGGTTGCAACCAGCTCGATCATTGCTATCCTCCTGCTCTTTTCGAAAATTCTGTATCATACGCTCAGCCTTGCCCAATTTCACCAAACGCACCGCGTGCGAGTCAAGGACCTCCGCCATGTTGTCCTGTCGTAATGGGAGACTTTCGAGCCGGTTCTGAAGTGTGCCAAAGTCTTCACGCATGGTTCGGAGCGCCGCTCCGTTGGACTGTACCAGCTCCTTCACACCGCGTATCTCCTCCAAGATCCCCTGTAGCGTTGCGGGGTTTTCCCAAAGTAGGGCCATCTTTTGTGGGGAAAAACTCTGTTTTGGAGCGTTTTCCGTGTGAAGAAGAGGGAGACCCGAGGTCCAGTCGCACTGGTTTGTGGCCCGCCGTTCCCCCCAAGGCACCCCGGTAAGTTCAGAGCAAAAAATGAAATTTATGCAGGTATTAATTCAGGATTCTGAGTAGGCCTCTCGGGAGCTTCAACGCGAAGCGTCTATCCCGCTGGACATCAGGCTCCGCCCCCCTCCTGTCCAAACCTTTTTTAAACCCAGCTACACTAACAGACTTTACTACATCCTCCAGTAACGAATTCCAGAGTTTGATTACGCGTTGAGTGAAAAAATATTTTCTCTTATTAGTCTTCAATTGCTTCATTGCATGTCCCCTAGTCTCTCTATATTTTGATGGTGAAAACAATCGATCTACATTTACCCGTTCCACTCCATTCTTTAATTTATAGACCTTTATCATATTTCCCCTAAGCTGTCTCTTTTCCAGGTTGAAGAGCCCTAACCTTTTTAGCCTCTCCTCATAGGGGTATCCTTCCATCCTCTTTACCATTTTGGCAACTCTTCTCTGTACCTTTTCTATTTTTAAGATACGACTACCAGAATTGCAAACAACATTCAAGGTGCGGTCGCACCATGGAGTGACACAGAGGGATTATTATTTCCCTTGTTTTATTCTCCATTCCTTTCCTTATGATACCTAGCATTCTATTTGCATTCTTGGCCACCGCTGCACACTAGGCGGAGGGTTTCAACATGTTATCCACGATGACGTCTAAATCATTTTCCTGGGTGGTGGTTCCTAATGTGGAACCTTGCATCGTGTAACCATAGTTTGGTTGTTCTTTCCTAGGTGCATAACTTTGCACTTGTCCATATTACATTTCATCTGCCATTTGAACATCCAGTCTTCCAATTTATCAAGGTCCTCTTGCAACTTTTCACAATCTTCTTGGGTTTTAACAACTTTGAATAATTTTGTCTCGTCTGCAAATTTGATTACCTGACTCGTTATTCCCATTTCCAGGTCATTTATGAATATGTTAAAAAGCAGCGGACCCAGCACAGATCCCTGGGGTACTGCACTATTCACCTTTCTCCATTGGGAAAATTGGCCATTTAGCACTACCCTCTGCTTTCTATCTTTTAAAAACAATACTACACTGCCTCCTAACCCATGACTTTTTAATTTCGGCATGAGTCTCCCAAAGGCTTTCTGAAAATCCAGATAGACAAAGGTGAGTCAGTTGATATTTTATTTATTTATTTATTTAACAGTATTTCTAAACCGCCTTATCATGATAATCAAGGTGGTATCACAGCAAACAATCTAGTAGTGTGAGTGTGTTATACATGCAGTGAGGGTGGAAATTTAGTTGGGTGTGTGTTGTGTTGTGAGCTAGATTGGTTTGAGCTATGTACAATGTGGGCTATATACAGTGGTGCTATATGGTGCAGATATAGTGTATCTGTTCATTTACACCTTCAAAAAAACATAACAGATTAGTAAGACAAGATCTTTCTTGGCTAAAGCCATGTTGGCTGTCTCCCATTAAGCCATGACTATTTACATGTTCAATAATTTTGTTCTTTATGATGGTTTCTACCATTTTTCCCAGTACTGATGTCAGACTCACCTGTTTGTAGTTTCCTGGAACGCCCCTGGAATCCTTTTTAAAAATTGGCATTACATTGGCCATCCTCCAATCTTCAGGTATTACAGATTTTAATGGCAGTTCACAGATTACTAATAGGTCTACAATCTTATATTTCAGTTCTTGCAACACCCTTGGATGTATACCATCCAGTCAAGGTGATTTGCTACTCTTCAGGTTATCAAAGAGTTGTAATACATCTTCCTGGTGTATTGATATTTCTTTCAATTCTTCTGTGGAATCACCTTTAAACACCATTTCAGTCAGGGTAACATTCCTACATCTTCCTCAGTAAAGACCGAAGCAAAGAATAAATTCAGTTTCTCCGCTATGGCCTTGTCCACTCTTAGTGCCCCTTTTACTTCTCTAACATCTAATGGTCCAACTGACTCTCTTACAGGTTTTTTGCTACGAATGTACTTGAAAAAGTCTTTATTATGCGTTTTTGCTTACACAGCAAGCATCTTCTCAAATTGCCTGCCTTATCAATGCCTTGCATTTAACTTGCCAGTGCTTATGTTGTTTCCAGTTTTTGTCATTGAACGCCTTTTTCCATTTCCTGAAAGATACTTTTTTTGGCAACAGCCTCTCTGACCTCACCCTTAAACCATGCTGGCAGTTTTTTGGATTTCCTTCCACTTTTCTTAAAGCATGGAATACAGCTAGTATTTTTAAACAATACCTATGCTTGATGTAAATTTCAGTTTAGTTTTTTCTTAACTAGTTTCCTCATTTTAGCATAATCTCCCTTTGGAAAATGAAAAAGGTAGTACTGTGGATTTCCTTGCCATCCTTCCTCCATTTAATTAGGCTTATATACCGCTTTTCTACCAGTCAAAGCAGTGTACATTCAGGTACTGTATATATACTTTTCCCTTGTCCCTGAAGGGCTCACAATCTATGTTTCTGTACCTGAGGCAACAGAGGGTTAAAGTGGCTTGCCCAAGGCCACAAGGAGCACCTGTGGGACTAGAAACCCCAGTCCTTCTGGTCCAAGGTTGTTGTCCTCTAGCAGGATTCAAACTCCTGGCCCTCCGGCCTGAGGTAACTTGCCCCAACCACTAGGCCACTCCTCCCTATTAAATCAAATGCGATCATGCTATGATCACTATTGCCAAGTTGCCCCAATACCCTTGTGTTGCACCAGATCTTGTGTTCCACTAAGGACAAGGTCCAAAATGGCTTCCCGTCTTGTCTGCTTATGAACCAGCTGCTCCAAGAAACAATCATTTATTTCATCTAGAAACTATCTCCCCTAGCATGTCCTACCGTGACCCAGTTGATACTGGGGTAATTGAAATCACCATTATTACTGTGCTGTAACTTTTGCTAGCTTCCCTGATTTCTCTGAGCATTTCATCATCCATTTGTTCATTCTGGCCAGGCGGTCGATAGTACACCCCCCCACTACCATCGCCTTCCCTTTCTTAGATGGAATTTCAATCCACAGAGATTCTACAGTGTATTTTGTTTGCTGCAAAACTTTAATCTTTTGTGACTCAATACTCTAACAGCGTGCAACCCCTTCACCAATTTGATCTGCTCTATCATTGATATAGTTTGTAACTTCATTTTCTCCATGGACAAGCAAGATGATTCCCAAGCTGAGGATGAAAGGTAGACAGGAATTCAAAATGCTAATGAAGGATCCTTGGCATCCAGGAGTCAGGCTGTGGTAGGTTGAATACAATTAGGCAAGAAAGTGAGCCCTGAGGATAGGGTGCTGAAGCTAGTCCGAATGGGGCTTTAAGGCTAGGCCGATTCTTGGGGAAACAGTCTCCATGAAAGCGCCAATAGTAGATGTCAGCAGACAGTCTACTCAAAGAGGCACTGACTGCTTTCATGAGCTTAGAGGCAGCAGTGTGTATGGATATACCCACAAAGTAGACGGCCCTAGAGAAGCATGACATACAGTGGCACATTTTTTCCCATATTTTCCCTTTTTTGTTATGATGAAGAATCTGCATAAGGCAATCAACAGTCTTGCAGTACAGGTAACTGAACCAGTGGATGCCTGTGCTGGGTATTAGAGTCTTGCTATTGGAAAGAAGATCTCAATTAATGATGTACTAAGGAACTAATGAGCACCATTATAAGGTTATTCAATCACTGGCCGCCGAGGCTGAGATCCATGACTAGAACGCCCCAGTATAATGTTAGATCCTGAAACACGAATGCATTTAACTCCCACTTACCCATGTCCAACTGATGCAGACTGAGGTAATTGGCTTGAACATTTTCCTTGCCTGCCAGGTGAGCTGCCAACAGACGCCAGATGCTGCTCTGCCTAGAGCAGCAGGTGAGATCTCCTCTGCCAGTGTCATACTGCCCGTGCCCCCATGGTGATTATATATGCTACCATTGTAGCATTGTAAAAGCAGACCTGTACCGCCCCCCCCCCCCCCGAAATCAAGGGAAGGAAGTACTGGAGCAACAAGACTGTTCTCATTTCCAGGCCCCAGCCTATGGGGCTGGCATTGGTTGTGGCCAGCACGCAGTCCGGCGGTTCCAGTGGCATGCATGCCGCCAGGTGCTCCAGCTGCCGCTACTAAGAGCACTGTGCTTTTGTGGTTAGTGGACAAATCAACCGATGCGTCATTGGGGGCACTGTGGCTACCAACGCAAGAGTAGGGCCGCCAGAAGAGGCCTCATGTGAGCCCGTGCCCACAGGACTAGGTCCAAGGTCACCGCCAGGGAGATCACAACCTGCAGATAGTGCCAGGCTGAGGGCCCCTCCATATCCCAAGAAGCGCTCCACTTCAGCTTGAAATTTCTGGGCTTCTCTAGCAGGATACACATGCACCCTAGTCTGCTGTCGAAGCATGCTCCCAAGTACACCAGGTCCTGAACTGGCCCGAAGTGACTCTTGGCTAGGTTCACTATCAAGCCGGGGCTCTGAAGGAAAGCCACCACTTTCTGAGTGGCCTCTACACCCTCAGCTTGCAACTTCGCTCAGCTCAGTTAGTCATCCAGGTATGGTTGAACCAAGATGCCTTGCTGTTGCAGTGCTGCCGCCACCACCACGATCTTGGTGAACGTATGTGGGGCCATTGCTAGACCAAAGGACAATACGTGGAATTGAAAATGGCCTTGCGGCCCTGTGAAATGCAGGTACTGTTGGTGGTCTGGCCGGATTGAAATATGCAAGTACGCCTCCGTGAGGTCCAGGGCCGAGAGGAACTCCCCCTGCCTGACCACCACAATGACCGAGCGGAGTGTTTCCATGCAAAAATGAGGAACTCGCAGAGCAGTTTATATGTTTGAGATCTAGAATATGATGGAAGGCCCCCTCCCTTCTTGGGTACCACAAAGTAGATGGAGTATCAACCTAACCTGCATTGGTTGGCCAGGACCAGCACTACAGTTCCAGGGACATCTAGGGAGGAGTGGCCTAGTGGTTGGGGCAAGTTACCTCAGGCCGGAAGGTCGGGGGTTCAAATCCCACTAGAGGACAGCTACCTTGGGCCAGAAGGACGGGTTTCTAGTCCCACAGGTGCTCCTTGTGGTCTTGGGCAAGCCACTTAACCCTCCATTGCCCATGTTCCCTGTAAATAGTTATCTCCAAGTTATAATGCCCTGTTCAATGTAATTTCAGTTTGTTCAATGTAAACTGCCTTGATATCATGAAAGGCGGTATATAAGAAATGTTAAATAAATCAAGCGAGATGGCACAGTCTGGACCTCACAACGCTTGGCTGGAGCCTTGCAAGGTGAATGAACAAAGGAGTCGAAGAGGGGATGTGCAAACTCCAACGCATAGCCCTCCTTGATGACTTCCAGAACTCATTGGTCAGTGGTTATGCTGGCCCAGATTGAGTAAAACAGTTGTAACAAACCCCTACTGGTATCGCCTCCACCTGGGTTGGCCTCACTTCATTTAGATTTTTTTTTGGAGGGAGCCGGAGGAGCGTCATAATAGCCCCCACTGGAAACTCTAGCCCCAAAAGGGCTGCCACCTTCTTGGCGTATGCCGTCCTCGCAGGTAAGGAGCAAAACGAGTTGTCTGGAACTTTCTATAATCTCTGTACTGACCGCTGCAATGTATGTTTTAGTCTAAAGTATATACTGTTTTTTCTTTCATTACTGGCTGCTCAAGTAGGTTTCATGGCCCCTGGATGCTGAACTGACTAGACTCTTTACTAAAGCTGAATGAAACAAACAAAACGACAGAAAATCTGTTTTCCTTTGACTTTCAGAGTAGGGGTTGAGGGCCCTGTCAGGACAATGGGGCATCCTGAGCCAGTAGTTACGAGATTGCAACTTGGAAATGATTTAAATCCTGCTGCTTGAGTCTTATCTTTGGTATATGTTATGTGTCTGTTCTTTGTCTTTGACTGTGTATGCTATTGAACAAACTTAAAAAGTTAAAAGGGGATTTTATATATTGTGGCAAGCACCTCATTGAGGGCTTAATTATTGTTCATATATTACAGAAACACAAAGAGCTGTAACTATAGGTTTATTAAAGAATTTAATAGCAATCACAGTTAGTAACAATTCTCAAGCAACTTCTAGCATTTACGACTCCTCCCTCTTGTTCAGCTGAAAAATATTTAGACAGTAATCTGCAGTTGCCTTGAAGGACAGAAAAGAGACCTACTGTTTACTTTGCTGCTATCTGTGTTTAAGTTAACATCAAGGTTGGCTGTAATCCTGAGTAATTTACTTTAAAATAGCGTCATTGTTTTCAGATCAGTTTGATACCAGTCTCAGGTATAAATGTAAAAGGTTTTAATTTAAAATGTGACAAAGTACTAGCATTTTGGTTAAAAATATAAGAAGGGGAGTATTTGCATTCTAGATATCCACCAACCTTTCCATGAAAAAGTATTTTCTTATGATGATTTTGAATTCACCTCCTTGCAACTTCATTTCATTTGAATGCCTGTTTCCTGAACTGTAAGATTTTAGTTAATTACTTTGCATTGTTAAGCTCAGTGCTGATGACTGATGAACAGGACAGTAACACCGTAGGTGCTAACTACACTGATCGTTCCAGTTTTATTTGTTACAATATTGGATTTTAGGATAAATTCACCTGTTTTTCTGTATTTGAATTTTACGTGTTGGTGTCCAGAGAAAAAGTGTACTTTGTTTTGAGAGCTTTTTTTTATTTCAGTTTCAGGAGTACAGTTCCTGAGAAAACAGATATATGTAATAGCACTGTGAAATAGCGTAGTTACTCACCTGTAACAGGTGATCTCCGGGAACAGCAGGAATTTAGTCTTCACATATGGATATCGTCGGTACCGACGGAGCCTGCGCGGGCACGCTCCCCAGTGTCCAATAGGAAAGCTTTTGGGAGCATCCCACAGCGCCTGTGTGCTGCCTTCCCGCCTTTCCCACTCTCGTCAGTTGAGTTTATAGCTGAGACAAAAGGAGAGAAAGAGAGAGACACACAACTCCTAGGGGAGGTGGGTGGGTTGTGAAGACTAAATTCCCGCTGTTCCCGGAGATCACCTGTTACAGGTGAGTAACTACACTATTTCCAGGAACAAGCAGGAATGTAATCTTCACATATGGGGATTCCCCAGCTGCCAGGGAGATGGCCCCAGGAAGCTGCAAACCCATGGCGAGAATGGGTCATGCTTCCTCCCATGGATCTCTGGCATGGTAGGTAGGAGTTGCTTTAAATCTGAAAGAGATGCTGAAGAACAGCTTGGCCAAACAAGGCATCCCAACGGGAGTCCTTGTCTAAACAGTAGTGGGCTGTAAAGGTGTGCAGTGAAGCCCAAGCTGCTGCTCTGCAGATGCCGTCTATAGACACAGAATGAAGGTTAGCTATAGAAGCTGCCATGGCTCTCACATTGTGAGCTGTGACATGGCCTTCGAGAGAAAACCCTTTACTCTCATAAGCGAAGGATATGCACTGTGCAATCCAGTTAGAGAGAGTTCTTTTGGAAACTGGAAGTCCCAAATGACTAGAATCAAAAGCAACAAAAAGTTGAGAAGATTTTCTATGTTGCTGAGTTCTTTGCAGATAAAAGGCTAAGGCTCTTTTGCAGTCTAAGGTATGAAGATTCCTTTCTGCATTGGAGGCATGAGGCCTCGGAAAGAATACAGGAAGGTAATCGGTTTAAGTGGAAAGGCGAGACCACCTTTGGCATAAAGTGAGGACGAGTCCTAAGAACAACCTTATCATGGTAAAATCTTGTATAAGGAGGATCAGCCACTAAAGCTTGTAATTCACTAATGCGTCATGCAGACGTGATTGCAATTAGGAAAATGACCTTCCATGAAAGGAATTTTAGGGCTGTAGTGGCTAAAGGCTCAAAGGGCGGTTTCATGAGCTGCCCGAGAACAAGGTTCAGACCCCATGCCACCGGTGGTGGTCTAATGGGAGGTTCTGTTAGTAGAAGACCTCTCATAAATCTTGCTATAAGTGGATGAGAGGAAATAGGCTGTCCATTTAGAGGCTTGTAAGAGGCTGCAATAGCACTAAGATGGACTCTTACTGAATTGGTCTTAAGACCAGAATCTGATAAATGAAGGAGATACTCCAGTAACGATTCCAAAGGTATCGCAAGAGGGTCAAGTCCCTTTTGAGAATACCATATGGTAAACCGTTTCCACTTGAAGGCATATGATCGCCTTGTGGAGGGTTTTCTGGAAGCCTGAAGGATATCCTTTATCTGTTGAGAAAGGGTGAAATCCTGAAGTTCTAGGCTTTCAGTAACCAGGCCCTGAGATGCAGGGACTGGGGATTCGGGTGCCACAGCGTCCCGTTCTCCTGGAAGAGAAGATCTGGAGCGCATCCCAACTCCAGAGGTGTAGCCTGAGAGAGATGTAGAAGCAGAGGATACCATGATTGCTGTGGCCAACGTGGAGCTATGAGTATCATATGACTTCTGTCTCTCTGAAGCTTGAACGGTGTTTTGGGGATGAGGGGAATGGGTGGGAAGGCATAGAGGAAGTCCTGACCCCAATGAAGGAGGAAAGCATCCCTTGCCTGACAGTTTTTCGCCGGAATTCTGGAACAGAACTGGGGAAGTTTGGCATTCTGTGGACTTGCAAAGAGGTCTATGTCTGGGGTTCCCCAGATTTGGAATACTCAGGCAATCTGGTCGGAGTGGAGAGACCATTCGTGTGGCAGCAATACTTGGCTGAGTTTGTCTGCCCAAAGGTTTTGAATGCCTGGAAGATATACCACGAGGAGGTGAATTTGATGCTCTCTGGTGAGGGCCCATAGTCATAAAGCTTTGTTGTATAACGACAGAGAGCCTGTTCCGCCCTACTTGTTCACATAGAACATGGCTACTTGATTATCTGTCTGGACTAGGACTGTCCTGTAGCTGAGCTGGGCTTGGAATACTCGGAGAGCAAGGAAGACTGCTCTGAGTTCTAGGAGGCTTATGTGAAGACAAGCCTCCTCTGGGGTCCAGAGACCCTGGGTGGAGAGATCGTGCAGGTAAGCCCCCCCATCCCAACTGGGACGCATCTGTTAGAGTGGCCTGGAACAGGGGCTGATGGAAAGAAGAGCCTATGAGAAGGTTTTCCAGCGATTGCCACCATTGGAGGGACGAAATAAGACATTCAGAGTTTCTTATTTTGTCCGACAGGCGACCTGAGACCCGTGTCCACTGGGAGGATAGGGTCCACTAGGCTGCTTGCATGTGAAGACGAGTATAGGGAACCACGTGTACAGTGGATGCCATATGTCCCAGTAGCTGAAGCATTTCCTGAGCAGTTAGGGAGGTTTTTACCACTGCTTGGGAAGCTAGCTGCACTATGCAAAGACAGCGGGGCTGTGGAAGGAAAGCCCTTGATTGTCTGGTATCTAGGCGAGCTCCTATGAATTCTAGGGACTGAAGGAGCGAGATGGGATTTTGGAAGGTTTATGACCAATCCCAAGTAATGCAAAACTCGCATTGTGCGAGTAAGAGCAGAGCTGGCTTCTGGAGCTGTGGGTGCTCGAATGAGCCAGTCGTCCAAGTAAGGGAAGACGAATATCTCCAGAGTCCGCAAAAATGCAGCTACTACTGCCACTGCCATGCATTATGCGAAAACTCTTGGGGCAGAAGCCAGACCGAAGGGAAGAACCCTGCATTGGAAGTGTCTTCCCTGGAAAAGGAATCAAAGGAACTTCCTGTGATCTGGATGGATGAGTATACATCCTTTAGATCTAGAGAACATAGTCAATACTGACTCTGAAGGTATGGCAGAAGTGTTCTGAGAGAGCTCATTTTGAATTTTTCTTGGAACTGATATTTGTTCAATTCTCTGAGGTCCAAAATAGGTCTGTGTCCCTCTGTTTTCTTTGGAATGAGAAAATAGGGGGAGAAGAACCCTGTACCATATTGGGGTATGGGTACTACTTCTATTGCTCCCTGGCCAAGAAGTATTGTGACTTCCTGACTCAGAAGATTGGCGACAGGGTTTTGAGAATTGAACTGTCTTATGATTGTAGGAGGGGGCATGCTGTGAAAATGAAGTCTGTACCCCTCTCGTACAATGGATAGAGTCCAGTGTTCTGATGTTATATGGTGCCATCTGGTGGCAAACTGACAATCTGCCGGGGATGGTAGAGGGTTCTGGACCCTGCAGGGGCAGGAAGGCTAAATTCTCTAGAAAAGAGTCAAAGCCCCTGAGGAGGCTGAGCCTGCTGAGCTCTTGGGACGTTTGATTTCTTATGTTGACTAGTTTGTTGCTGTTGTCCCTTTTGGGCAGCATGGACTGGACAGTGACCCTGCTGGGTATAAGAAGGATAAAACTTCTTTTTCTTGTTGAAAAAGGTTTTTTTTAGTAGATCTTTTCTTTGCTGGGTTGGCTGTAGACTTTGACAGCCTGTCCAAGCTAATATTGTCAGAGTCAATTTCATTGGCTTTTTCTTGCCAAAGAGATTTTCTCCTGTGCAAGGAATGTTTCCCAGTTTATCTTTTACCCAAATTTCCAAGTCTGACGCCTGAAGCCAGGCAATACGACGTGCACCAATGGAGATAGCAGAGGCTCTGCTGATACATTCAAAGCAATTAAAGGCTGCACGGTTGACAAACTTGGAACCATCTTGGGCATGTTTGACCAGAGCAAGAAAATCCCGTCTTTTATCATCAGGAAGAAGGGGGCTCATAAGCTCCAAGTCTCCTGTAACCTCTTTGAGGAACATCCCCATGTAAAGGATGTATGAGCTGATTCTAGCTGACAGCATGGAAGCTTGGAAGCATCGATGCCCAAAAACATCGAGAGTCCTGGACTCGCGGCCTGGAGGATTGGAAGAATGTCTTTTTGCACTCTTTATCCTGCGCATGGCCAATTCCACTACCATTGAATGGTGTGGTAACTGAGTCTTCTGAAAGCCAGGACAAGGTGAAACTTGGTATATGGTATGGAGTCTGCGAGAGTGTGGAGATGTGGTTAAAGGAGTCTCCCACATTCTCAGCATGAGATCATGCAGGATCTTATGAATGGGCAAAGTAGCTGCCTCTTTAGGAGTTTTAGGGTATTGAAGAATCTCTAACTCTTCTGCCCTAGGCTCTTTTTCAGGAGCCACTGTGATTGCAAGGCCTCGAGCCACATCACAAATAAAATCCTGGAAGGACATATCCTCTGGAGGAGACATTCTACGCTGGGGAGGAGATGGATCCTCCGGAAGAAGTGCTCTGGTATCGGCAGTCATCGGACTCAGAAGATTCAAAATATCTCTGAATCCGATGTTCGTGCAAGGTACGGTACCGGTATTGATCGAAGTCGGTATCGAGGTGTCTCTGATCGATCCTTCGATACCGGGGATGGACTCTAGACTCGGCATTGGGGGGGGGGGGGGGGGGAAAAACCTGCTGAGGCTGGTACCAATGCCTGTTGAACAGTCTGAAGCTGTTTCAACGATACCGAAGCCGTTAGAAGAGCCGCTAGACTGTGTTCGATAGCGAGAAATCTTTGATCTATCGCTCCTGCCGATGCTTGGGTGTTGGTACCGGTAGAAGCGGCCGGGACCCCAGAGCATGGCACCAGTAGTTCTGCCAAGGTGGAAGCCTCAAGAACATCCTGGATCCCGTTAGTGCTTTGGAAACCGAAGCCTCCCGCCGGGGCTGTTTTGCCAGTGAACTTTCCTCAAGGGCAACACCGATGGCATCTCGATACTTTGGAGATCTACCCTTTGAGGGCCGGCTAGTCTTTGCAGACTTATGTTTAGCTACCTGAGATCCATGGGAGGAAGATGAAGCCCTGGAAGATGTCGATGCAACGGACATCGCATCTGTGGCAAAAAAGGTACCGAGTTTTGCAGCTCTATTCTGCAGGCCCCTTTTGGTCATCTTTCTACAGGAGAGACACTCCAATGGAGAGTGGTCAGGTCCCAAACATTTGAGACATCAGTCATGGGTGTCAGTGACAGATATGGTACCGCCACACTTAGAACATTTTTTAAAACCAGTGGCTGATTTTCCCATTGTAAAAGAAAAATGGGCCTAGTGCCCAAAATGGCGCCTAGCACCAAGAAGAAAAAGATTTCTGAGAAGTACTTCAGAAAAGATATACTTTTTTTTTTTTTTGTAAAGAAAAAAAGAGAACCTGCGGTACCGGTAGGTGTCGAATGAAGACAGACGCGACCACAAAAAACAAAGAAGTAAACAAGAATTTTCTGTGGTGACAGGGTATGCAACCTGTCGGCTCTGCGGAAAACGAAAAACTGTCGAAGGAGAGTGGGAAAGGCGGGAAGGCAGTACGCAGGTGCTGTGGTATGCTCCCAAAAGCTTTCCTATTGGACACTGGGGAGCGTTCCCGTGCAGGCTCCGTCTGTACCAACGATACCCATATGTGAAGACTACATTCCTGCTTGTTTCTGGAGATACTAATTTTCTTTAGTTTATACACTTGCACTTATGTTACAAAATATACTTATTGTAGCAGTACATTATGTAGAGGTCCAGTACACACTCAGCTATTACAACATGAGTAAACATTACTGTTTCTTTTGAACTTGCATTGCCCTTAAGTTTGCTGGAATTTTGGACAGAGGCTGATCTGAAATTGCTTTGTTCCCAAGCATATAGAGCACATTTAGTGGAAAGATGGAACTGAGTTACCAGAAAATACGAGAACATTTGTAAAGTTATTTACAAATAAAATAACACTAACTTGAGTTGATTGGACAAAACAATCCACAAATTTATTTAGCTGTATTTATATCCCGCTTTTCACCGGGTCAAAGCGGTCAATTGGGGGGGATACACTTAACCCTCCATTGCCCATGTTCCCTGTAAGTATTAGTGTATGTGTCTCATATCCCCACGTGTTAAATGTATCCCCCAATTGTGTTGTGACCGCTTTGATTGAAGGATAAGGCGGTATACAAAACTGTCTAAATAAAATAAAATAAAAATGAGACACATATGCTAATACTTACAGGGAACATGGGCAATGGAGGGTTAAGTGGCTTGCCCAAGACCACAAGGAGTGCCTATAGGATTAGAAATCCCAGTCCCTCCGGCCTGAGATTGCTGTCCCCAGGTGGGACTTGAACCCCCGGCCCTCCGGCCTGAAGTACCTTGTCCTAACCACTAGACCACTCCTTCCTGTAAAATGCCTTGTACCTTCTTAGGCCTCTCACCTCAAAAGGATCTTATGACACCATAATTAATGAGTAGCTTACACAAATCCTTGTGGACACTGCAGTTACAAGATCAGTCTTCAAATATTTTGAGTTTCCTACAGCACTCTCACTGGGAACAGTGTATACAATAGACTCTAGTCATACTTGAGAGATATGTGGCCGTCATGTTAAAAGCCATACTTCTTCCTATAGGGATTGATGTTATAAAATGTTGCAAAATAATAATTTTATATTGTAAGGACTTTATCTATATTGTTTAGGCAGTTGATATTTAGAAAGAGCACATGCCCACTTAGTACTGGTCACCAATTAAGTTAGTGGGAAAGGGACACTGTTTACTCATACTGTTATGCTTATTGAGAAGAATCTAAATGTATATCTTCTACCTACCATTTATTTACAACAATACTAAGCTTTTAACAATTGTTTGATGTTCTTAGCAGCCTTGCCAAATAAGGATACATTAGTATGGTATAAAAAACATGAAAAGGACCTATGTATGTAGCTTGGTGAAATGATGCAAGTGATGAAGAAGTGTTGTGAGGGGTGAAGTGGGATATTAATAAAAAAGGAGGACTCTGATGGACAGTAAATGAAAGTAGGCAATTTAATGAGGTGAAGAAAAAGACCTATGTATGTAGTCTGATGGAATGATGCAAGTGATGAAAATGTGTTGTGAGGGGTAAAGCGGGATATTAAGAGGAAGGACTCTGATGGACAGTAAACCGATGAAGGTAATTTAATGATGTGAAGTGATGTATCTGCCTAATGAATATGTAAACAAAAAAATGATGAGCACTTTATTCAACTATGCCGTCTCTAGTAACTTCAATTAAGGAAGTCATCTAAGCCCCAACACATACTCAACAATTGGAAATAGACACACGGAGACAGCCTAGGTGCACCTTGCACCCTGATGAGCTTTGGAAAACCCACACTGGCCATGTGGTACTTCCAGATGCTTTTTTGCCTCATTTTGCCTCTATGTCCTGGCCAGGCATGCAAAGGCAAAGGGGGATGATTTGATGACAAATTCTCACAATATTGGTATAATCCTAAACGTGCCAAAATTGCAGACGATGTGTGTGCAGCTTGTCTGATCTGTAAATGGTGCAAAGGGGGCTAAACACGTAAAGATCAGTCAAGGGCACAATGGAATATTTCCTACCAGCAAATGAATCTCCAGTGAGAGAGAGACAAGGAGTTTATCAAATTGCGAGACAAGGTTTGGATATGATCTTAGTAAATATAGATGAAATTAAGCTTGTCTCATTGCAAAATCTAATCTAGAATATGAAGTAATTAGACCTTACCTGCTAATTAATGTTTCTGAAGGATCTCCAGTCCAGTCCCTTTCTTCTGGGTTGTGCTCCTCTTCTAGCAGCTTGGAGACTGAGTACGTCATTCTTTAATCACCTCAGGATATATATATCACTGGCACCACCCACCAGCCTCAGTATACTGTTGACAAAGCAAACCTAACGGAGAGACAACTAAGCAAAAAAACCTAACTACAGTAAACTTTAACCAAACCACTGCCCTCCCCCTCCCAGAAAGCACAGTTACTTACCTGTAACAGGTGATCTCTGGGAACAGCAGGAATTAGTCCTCACATATGGGTACGTCGGAACCGATGGAGCCTGCGCGGGAAAGCTCCCCAGCAAGGAAGCTTTTGGGGTCTCCCACTGCACATGTGCGCTGCCTTCCCGCCTTCCTGACCAGCTCTCCTCAGTTCGAGTTTATAGCTGAGACAATAGAGAGAGGAAAGGAAGATAGATAGAAGATACAACTCCTAGGGGAGGTGGGTGGGTTGTGAGGACTAATTCCTGCTGTTCCCAGAGATCACCTGTTACAGGTAAGTAACTGTGCTATCTCCAGGAACAAGCAGGAATAAGTCCTCACATATGGGGACTCCCTAGCTGAGATGCCTGAGAGATCCCGTTCCACGGTTTGCCATCTTCGTATGGATCTCAGGCATCCATCCTGGGAAGGTGGGCAGGAGTTGTTCAAGTATGGAACAGGTGTTTGAGGACAGCCTGACCAAACAAGGCATCCCGGCGGGAGTCCTTGTCCAAGCAGTAATGGGCTGTGAAGGTATGAACCGAGGCCCATGTGGCGGCTCGACAGATCTGATCTATGGAGACAGAGTGAAGATGAGCCATAGAAGTGGCCATGGTTCTCACATTGTGAGCTGTGACATGGCCTTCCAGAGAAACGTTTTTACTCTGGTAAGCAAAGGAAATACACTGAGCAATCCAATTGGAAAGTGTACGTTTGGAGACTGGACGTCCCAAATGAGAAGGATCAAAAGCCACGAAAAGCTGGGAAGACTTTCGATGTGGCTGGGTCCTGTTGAGGTAAAAGGCAAGAGCTCTTTTGCAATCTAAAGTATGAAGGTTCCTCTCTGCACTGGATGCATGAGGAGCCGGAAAAAAGACAGGTAGATATACCTCTTGATTAAGATGAAAAGGCGAAACCACTTTGGGCATAAAGTGGGGGTTCGTCCTAAGGACCACCTTATCATGATGAAATCTAGTATAAGGTGGATTAGCCACTAAAGCCTGCAATTCACTGATGCGGCGAGCTGAAGTGACTGCAATGAGGAAAACTACCTTCCATGAAAGAAATTTCAAGGAGGTGGAGTGTAAAGGCTCAAAAGGTGGCTTCATAAGCTGACCTAGAACTAGGTTCAAGTCCCATGCTACCGGAGGAGGTCGGATGGGAGGCTTAGTTAGAGTCAGGCCTCTCATAAATCTTGCGACAAGCGGATGAGAGGAGACAGGTTGTCCATTTATAGGTTTTAAGGATGCTGCAATAGCACTCAAATGGACTCTTACTGAATTCGTCTTAAGGCCTGCATTAGAAAGATGCAGGAGATAGTCTAGTAGAGAATTCAAAGGAAGTGCTAGAGGGTCAAGACCCTGTTGAGCACACCAAATGGAAAAGCGTTTCCATTTGAAAGCATAGGAACGCCTCGTGGAGGGTTTCCTAGAGGCATGAAGGATATCTTTCACTGGTTGAGAAAGATTGAAGTCATGAAGGCTTAGGCCTTCAGTAACCAAGCTCTGAGGTGTAAGGACTTGGGGTTTGGGTGCCACAAAGTCCCTTTCTCATGATAGAGAAGGTCTGGCGCAGCTCCCAGGTCCAGGGAGGGTCCCTGGGAGAGATGCAGAAGTAGAGGGAACCACACTTGGCGTGGCCAGCGTGGAGCTATGAGGATCATGGATCCGTGATCCCTCTGGAGTTTGAACAGAGTCTTGGGAATCAAAGGAATGGGTGGAAAGGCATATAGGAATTCCTGACCCCAATGCAGGAGGAAGGCGTCGTTGGCCTGAGCTTCCTGACACGGAGTCCTGGAACAGAACCGGGGAAGTTTGGCATTCCACGGACTTGCAAAGAGGTCTATGTCCGGGGTTCCCCATTCCTGAAAGATTTTGCCTATCTGGTCCATATGTAGGGACCATTCGTGTGGGAGCAGAACTCGACTGAGTCTGTCTGCCCGAGAGTTTTGAACCCCTAGAAGATATAATGCCAGAAGATGAATTTGATGCTCTCTGGCGAAGGCCCACAATCTGAGAGCTTCGTTGCAAAGCGACAGAGAGCCTGTCCCTCCTTGTTTGTTTACGTAGAACATGGCCACCTGATTGTGTGTCTGAACTAGGACGGTCAGGTTGGCAAGGAGGGTATGGAATACTTTGAGGGCAAAGAAGATTGCTCGCAGTTCCAGGAGGTTGATGTGAAGGGTGGTCTCCTGCGGAGACCAAGTACCCTGAGTGGAGAGGGATTGTAGATGGGCTCCCCACCCTGTTTGGGAGGCATCTGTTGTGAGGGTTGCTTGGGGCAACAAAGGTTGGAAGGGGGCCTCCAACAACAGATTCTTGGTGGACATCCACCATTGGAGGGACCAAAACAGACGTTTTGAGGTGAGTATTTGGTCGGAGAGCGCTCCTGATGCTTGAGTCCACTGGGTGGCCAAGGTCCATTGAGCTGCTCTCATATGAAGACGAGCGTAGGGCACCACGTGTACCGTGGAGGCCATGTGGCCCAGAAGTCGCAGCATTTCTCTGGCTGTCAAGTGACTGCTGGACTGAGCTTGGGAGGCCAAGCACAGCAGACGTTGGCCCCGGACTTGAGGCAGGCAGGCCCTTGCAGTGGTGGTGTCCAACTGGGCCCCTATGAATTCTAGAGACTGAGTAGGGGTAAGTTGAGACTTGGGAAGGTTTACCACCAGTCCCAGATACTGCAGAAGGTGCCTTGTGCGGTCCAGGGAAATCTGGGCCTCTGACTGAGATGGAGCTCGGATGAGCCAGTCGTCCAGATATGGGAATACAAAAATTCCCAGACCTCTTAGAAATGCGGCAACAACTGCCATGCATTTGGTGAACACTCTTGGAGCAGAGGCTAGACCGAAGGGAAGTACTCTGTACTGGAAATGTTTTCCCTGAAACAGAAATCTTAGATATTTTCTGTGGGATGGGTGGATGAGTATATGTGTGTACGCATCCTTGAGATCCAGAGAACAAAGCCAATCCTGACTCTGAAGGTATGGAAGGAGAATGCCTAGAGAAAGCATTTTGAATTTCTCCTTGTACAGAAATCTGTTCAATTCTCTCAGATCTAGGATAGGTCTGAATCCCCCTGTCTTCTTTGTTATGAGAAAATAAGGGGAGTAGAATCCTGTCCCTTGTTGAAGGAGAGGAACCTCTTCTATTGCCCCTTGGGCAAGGAGAGAAGAGACCTCCTGATCCAACAGGTCCAGGAGAAATGGAGGAGAATTGAAGTGCCTCACCATGGTATATGGAGGAAGGTTGGAAAAATGAAGTTTGTAGCCCTCTCTGATGATAGAGAGGGTCCATTGCTCTGATGTGATTTGCTCCCATCTGGGAGCAATGTGAGCTAACCTTCCGGGAATGGTGAGGGGCTCTGGTTGTTCTAGAGCCAGAAATGTTAAGTTCTCTAGGGGCAAGTCAAAACCCCTCAGGGGGTTGAGCCTGCTGAGGAGTGGTAGACACTGCAGGCTTTGACTTTGCCTGTTTAGGTTGCTGACGTTTAGTAGCAAAGCGAGGCTGAGAAGATTGTTGGCCAGTATTTTTGGAAAATCTGGCCTTCTTGTAGTAAGGCCTCTTGAAAGACTTTTTCTTGGCAGGAGCAGAGGTAGACTTAGAAAGTCTATCCAAGGTAGCATTCTCTGCATCCATTTGGGTGGCTTTAATTTGCCAGTCCTTACCAAATAAGTTCTCACCTGTACAGGGCAGATTCCGCAAGCCATCTAGGACCCAGGGTTCTAGGTCAGAGGCCTGGAGACAAGCAAGTCGTCGGGCTGCAATAGCAATGCCCGAAGCTCTACCGGCACCCTCAAAGGAATCAAAAGCTGCTCTGTTGGAGAACTTAGAAACATCTAAAAGCTGTTTCACCAGAGAAATGAACTCCTCTTTTCTATCCTCAGGGATAAAGGAGGCAAAAGGTTGTATCTTTAGGGCAAGTTCTCTAAGAAACATGCCCATATACAGACTGTAAGAGTTAATCCTAGCTATAAGCATAGTAGCCTGGAAAATTTTCTTGCCAAAAGAGTCTAGGGTCTTACATTCTCGTCCTGGAGGGGTAGAAGAGTGCCTTTTGGTACTCTTAATCTTTTTCAGTGCAGACTTCACCACAATGGAATGGTGAGGCAACTGAGTCTTTTGAAAACCAGGAGGAGGGAGGGACCCGGTACATGGTGTCCAGCCTACGAGAATAAGGAGACAACGTTAGAGGAGCCTCCCATAAGTCCATCAAGTGTTCTTGAAGGATTTCATGGATAGGCAGGGTGACTGCCTCTTTAGGAACCTTGGGGTATCCTAAAATATCCAATTTCTTTGATCTAGGTTCTTTTTCTGAGGATGTGGTAATAGAAAGTCCTTTAGCTAATTCAATAATGAATTCTTGAAAGGACAAATCCTCTGGTGGAGACATTCTCCTCTTTGGGGAAGAGGGGTCTTCATGAAGAACCAGAGACAGCTCATCAGAGTCCTCAGAAGAGTTAAAATCCTCTGAGGAATCAGAGTATTCTCTATTTGCTTCCAACGCACGATACGCATACCGATCGGTATCGACATCGGGCGTACCGAGTATGGGATCGGTATCGGGTAAAAACCCGGATCCGGCATGCGGAACCGATCTGCGTTTGGAAGTCGATGGTCTCGGTTCCGGTATGGGAGACGATACCGGAACCGGTATCGCTGAACGCGATACCGAGGGCGTCGCAGCATTGATAAAAGCCAGCATGGCCTGCTGCATGGTCTGAACAGTATTGCTCATAGACGCCACTGCTACCTGGATGTCGGTACCGGTATGGGCCGGTACCCCAGAGCAGTCCAACAGGTGATCAGTCGAGGCCGTGCCATCGATGTCAACCTGTAACCCCATAGATGGTGCTTTGGAAGCCAGAGCTTCCCGCCGGGGTTGTTTGGCTGGGGCAGGATCCTCAGACTCAAAAGAGAGAGCCTCTCAATGCTTTGAAGGAGATTTGCTCTTTGAGGACCTGCCCACAGAGGGTTTGGTTACCTGAGATCCATCCGGAGAGGAAGACCTGGATGACTGTGATGCTGGATTATCCGAAGCAAACAGCACATGGAACTTGTTGGCCCGGTTCTGCAACCCACGTTTAGACATTTGGGAGCAGGATGGGCAGTCCGGTATGGAGTGGTCAGGTCCCAAACATTTAAGACACCATTCATGGGTGTCTGTGACAGAAATGACAGCACTGCACTTGGTACACTTTTTGAAACCAGGAGCTGGCTTCTCCATGAGGAGAATTTGAGTAGGCCTGAAGGCCTAACAAAAGCTACCAAGCTGTGCTGAAGAAAAAACCGGCGGTACCGGTTTCGGTATGAGGAAGGCAGGTACGCGGTCTAAAGAAAACAAATAAAATTAACAATTTCTTCAGCGGTGACAGGAACACGACCTGCTGGCTCCGTGGAAAAAGAGAAACTGAGGAGAGCTGGTCAGGAAGGCGGGAAGGCAGCGCGCATGTGCAGTGGGAGACCCCAAAAGCTTCCTTCCTGGGAAGCTTTCCCGCGCAGGCTCCGTCGGTTCCGACGTACCCATATGTGAGGGCTTAGTCCTGCTTGTTCCTGGAGATAGAGATATCCCAACCCTCCCTTTGAGGAGGAGGCTTACTTGAAAAGACCCTTACCAACTTAAACAGTCCATTTTAAATGCTAAATTTGGTATCAGAGCTCTGCAGCTACTTCTTCCACTCCGGAACTGAAACCCGAAGAAACCACTGCAACGAAATCCGCCCCGTCTCATACCATTCTTCCTAAATCCCTTCGGGTCGGAAATTTGTACTCCACTCTTACCAGACCGGGCGGGACCAGGGACTGGACTGGAGATCCTTCAGGAACATTAATTAGCAGGTAAGGTCCAATTACTTCTTCCTAAGCGTCTCTCCAGACCAGTACCTTTCTTCTGGGATGTAACAGAGCAGTTCAAGCATGGGAGGGACCTGCCAACCCGGACCGAAGCACGGCTCCCCCAAAACCAGCATCTACCGCCGCCTGCACATCCAACCGTTAGTGCTTGGCAAAGGTATGTAGTGAAGCCCAAGTAGCCGCCCTACAAATTTCCACTGGCAGAACCAGACCAAACTCCACCCACGATGATGCCTGAGCCCACGTGGAATGAGCTTGAAACCCCAATGGAACATGTCTTCCCCTCAGGATATAGGCTGAAGCAATGGCTTCTCTGATCCATTGAGAAATTGAAGCTTTGGCAGCAGCTTCCCCCTTGCGCGGCCTTCCAAACAAAACAAATAACCATTCCAACTTGCGGAACACCTTAGTACACTTCAGATAACGCCTCAAAATCCTTCGAACATCCAGCCGGCGTAACCGTGCATCACCCTCCTCCTGCCTCAAATTGGCAGATGAAGGGAGAGACACCGCCTGATTCAAATGAAATGGGGAAACCATCTTGGGCAAGAAAGACGGTACCGTGTGCAACATCACCTTATCCTTGAAGAAAACTAGAAAGGGGGAAGAGCTTGCAATTCAGACACTTGCCTGGCTGAACAAATGACCACCAGGAAAACAGTTAAGCTTCAAATCCTTTAACGAAGCCAGGTGGGCTGGTTCGAAAGGCTCCCCTGCCAGGACATCTAGCACCAGATTAAGATCCCAAGGGGGCACTGATGACCTTTGCTGGGGTCTCAAGTGCCTCACTGCCTTATGGAACCGGACCACATCTGGATGTTCGCATAACGACTTACCCAAAGATCTTGCCTCTGTAGCAGGAAATAGCCGCTAATTGTACCCGCAAGGAACTGGCGGCCAGTCCCTTCTAAAAACCATCCTGTAAAAAAATCTAATACCTCGGAAAAGGAAGCTTTCAAGGGCCTCTTCTGATGTTCTTCACACCAGCTTTCGAAAATGCGCCAAACTCTCACATACGCCAGACAGGTTGATCGTTTACGCACCTTCAAAACAAAGTCGAGATCACTACTCCTGAATATCTTCTTTTGCATAGCCTTGCCCTTTCAATAGCCAGGCCATAAACGAGAACCGATCCACCTGGGGCATCCTCACGAGGCACTGAGGAGGTCCTCTCTTACCAGAAGGCGCCATGGTCGATCCGCCAATAGTCGTATAAAGTCTGCATACCACGGTCTCCCTGGCCAGTCCAGAGCTATCAGCACCACCAAGCCCTGATGAGCCTTTATCCTTTGCAGGACTCTGCCTATGAGTGCCCACAGAGGAAACACATACAGCAACCCTTCCTCGGGCCACCGTTGAACTAGAGCATCTAAGCCTTCTGACATTCTTTCCTTTCGCCTGCTGAAGAACCGGCTCGCTTTGGCCGACTCCAAGCGCGCCATCAGGTCCATGACAGGTGGGCCCCACCTGCGTTCCACCTGTTGGAAGACTTCCTGACAAAGTACCCACTCGCCGTGATCCACCTTGTGCCGGCTGAGGTAGTCGGCCGTAACATTTTCCACTCCTGCCACGTGCTGGGCTGATAGAGCCAGCAGGTAAGTCTCGGCCCACTCTAAGAGGCTTTCTGCCTCTTCTTCCAACAGAGGACTGATCGTGCCCCCCCTGTCTGTTGATGTAGGCCACCGCTGTCACATTGTCAGAAAGAACTCTGACTGCCCTCTTGCGAACCCGAACTAGGAGCGCTTTGAGAGCTAGGGTCACTGCCCTCAATTCCAATCTGTTGATGGGCCACTGGGATTCTTGAACACTCCAACCGCCCTGGGCAAATTGTCCCTCACAGTGGGCCCCCCATCCGGACAGACTTGCGTCTGTCGTCACCTGCACCCACTGTGGAGATTCAAGGGGCATTCCCTTTTCTAGAGTCCCCAGGAACAGCCACCACTATAGAGTCCCCTTTGATTGCTGGAGGACAAGGGAGTACCATTGACAAGGGCTGATGCTGATGAGACCATCGTTGCAGAAGCGACCTCTGTAGCGGGCGCATATGAGCCCTGGCCCAGGTGACCAGGTCTAAGGTGGCTGCCATTATCCCAAGTAAATGCAGGTAGTGCCATGCCGAAGGCGCTTTCCGCGCTAAGAACTCGTGTACCAAGCGACGAAGGTCCCCTGCTCGCTGAGCTGGCAAAAAGACCTTGCCTGCGATTGTATCTAACCCTGCTCCTAGGTATTCGATTTCTTGGGTGGGAACCAGCCTGCTTCTTTGCCAGATTGATTACCCACCCCAAGCTTCGCAAGAAACTGACTACTCTGGCCATCGCCCTCAAACTCTCGTCTTCGGACTTGGCCCTGATCAGCCAATCATCCAGGTAGGGGATGAACTAGAATCCCTTCCTTGTGTTGTGCCGCCGCAACTACCACCATTACTTTGGTAAAGGTACGTGGGGCTGTCGTCAGACCGAACTTAATGCCTGGAACTTAAAGTGTCCCCTCGGTACCGTGAAATGCAAGAACTGCTGATGCGATTCTCTGATGGGGAAATGCAAATATGCCTCGGTGAGGTCGAGAGAAGTTAAAAACTCTCCTTGCCGAACCGCCACTATCACAGACTAACGTTTTCATACGAAAGTGGGGAACCCGAAGACACCGATTGACCCTTTTGAGGTCCAGAATCAGTCTTAGGGAACCCTCCTTCTTTGGGACTACGAAATAGATGGCGTATCGACCGCAGCTGTATTGATCTTTTGGCACCGGGACTACCACTTCCCAGACCAACAACCTTGACAAGGTTTCTTCTACTGCTGTCCGCTTGGTTCGTGACTTGCAGGGCGACTGGACGAAAGAGGGCAGGACCGGTCTTGCAAACTTGAGGGCATAACCGACCCGCACTACCTCCAAGACACAATGGTCGGATGTCACCTGGGTCCAGGTGGGAAAGAACTGCCATAGACATCCTCCTACTGGCTGCACCTCTGCCCGAGCCCCCATAGCTTCATTGAGGCTTCCTCTGGGCTGAAGCTGCCGAAGAGGCCCCCAAACCTCTTCCCGCTATACGAAACCCACGCTCTGCCCCTTTGGGGGAAAACAGCCTCTTTGAAAGGAGCTCTGTCGAGCTGGTCAAAACTTCTGGGCCTCTCTCTGCTGTGACCATCCCGGAGTCGCAAAGCAACCTTGCTTTGGTCTATCTTCCGGCAGCCTACCGCCCTTTGACTCCCCTAATTCCTTCACTAACTTGTCTAAATCTTCCCCAAAAAGGAGCTTACCCTTAAAGGGGAGCCTACTAAGCCGAGCCTTGGACGATGCGTCTGCCGCCCAATTGCGGAGCCAAAGATATCGCCGTGCCGCCACCACCGAAACCAGGTTTTTTGACAAACTCCTAATAAGATAGCGTAGTTACTCACCTGTAACAGGTGTTCTCCAGGAGCAGCAGGAATCAGTCCTCACATATGGGTGACGTCGGCGCCGACGGAGCCCTCGCGGAGCAATTTTCCCCAGCTTTCAAAGAAAGCCTTTGGGAATTGCAGAGCGCATGCGCGGTCCCCTTCCCGCCCAAGGGTGCCATCTTAGCCAGTCAGATGACATAGCTAAAAGACAGCATAAAAATTTGCAAAAAAACTAAAGCAGATGATTGCAACTCCAAGGGGAGGAGGGAGGGTTGTGAGGACTGATTCCTGCTGCTCCTGGAGAACACCTGTTACAGGTGAGTAACTACGCTTTCTCCAGGACCAAGCAGGAAGTCAGTCCTCACATATGGGACTCCCAAGCTTAAGGCTACCGGAGACCCTAAGCACAAAAATGAGCTCCCTCTAGCTCAGCAGTACAGAAGGAAGGAATCTTCACTGAATTATTACCCACCGGTAGCCCTCATCCGGGATGGAGGGTAGGAGTTGCTCAAACCTCGAAGAGATTTCGGAGGACTGCCTGTCCGAAAGCACTGTCCCTGCGGGACTCCCTCTCGAGGCAGTAATGGACCGCAAAAGTCTGGCTCGAAGACCAAGTAGCGGCCCGGCAGATGTCTGCCAATGGAACAGAGCGGAGGTAAGCCACTGAAGTAAGCTTCGCCCGAACACAATGAGCCGTGACCCGACTTTCTAAGGAGAGTCCGGCTGCCCCATAAGCCCAAGCGATACAGTCAGCAACCCAGATGGACAGAGTATGCTTGGAGACCGGGAGCCCCAATTTATTGGGGTCAAAAGACACAAAAAGCTGAGCAGCTTTACGGTGCTCCCGCGTATGGTCAAGGTAGAACTTCAATGCCCTTCTACAGTCCAGGGTATGCAGGACCATTTCAGCTCGGCTGGAGTGAGGCCTGGGAAAGAAGGTCGGAAGTACCAGCTCCTGATTGATGTGAAAAGGGGAGACCACTTTTGGAAGAAATTTAGGGCGAGTCCGTAGGACTACCCTATTTTTGTAGAACCGAGTGTAAGGGGGATCAGACACGAGGGCCTGCAATTCACTTACGTGTCTAGCGGAAGTGAGGGCTATCAGGAATAAGGTTTTCCAAGAAAGAAAACGTAGAGAACAGGTAGCCATAGGTTCAAAAGGCGGACAGGTGATCCGCTGTAAAACCACATTCAGATCCCAGTCAGGTGCTGGCGGGCGCAGAGGTGGTTTAAGTAGAAGGAGACCTCGGAGAAACCTCGCTACGAGAGGGTCGCTGGCAAGAGGTCTGCCGTCCACCGGCACATGATGTGCTGAAAGAGCACTGAGGTGGACTTTGACGGAGTTGGACTTAAGTCCCAGATTAGAGAGGTAGAGCAAGTACTGCAAGATCACCGACACCGAGCAGGAGAAGGGATCCTGAGACTGCTGGGCACACCAAGCGGAAAAGCGACGCCATTTAAGGGTGTAGCATTTGCGGGTAGAAGGGCGCCGGGAAGCTAGGACGACCTCTTCCACCTCTGCCGGCAGTAGAAGGGGAGCAAGGACTACCCTTTCAGCAGCCAGGCCATCAGATGCAGAGATCTGAGGTTGGGGTGTAGCAGGGACCCCTGATCCTGTGTTAGGAGATCCGGTTGAAACCCCAGAGGGAACGGATCCTCTACCGCTAATTGCAGCAGGAGTGGAAACCACGGCTGCCTGGGCCAGCGAGGAGCTATCAGGATCATGGAAGCTTTGTCTCGGAGAACCTTGAAAAGAGTTCGAGAGACTAGCGGTATGGGAGGAAAGGCATACAGAAGGCTTTTCGACCATGAGAGCAGAAAAGCATCCGCCGCTACTCGTAGGGGATGCGGCTGCCGAGAGCAGAAGCGAGGAAGTTGCCGGTTGAGAGGACTGGCAAAGAGATCCATCGTGGGGAGGCCCCACTTCAGAAAAAGTTTCTGAACCACGAAGGGATCCAGGCGCCACTCGTGCGGCTGGAGGATCCTGCTGAGTTTGTCCGCCAGGCAATTTTCTTGGCCTGGGAGATAGACTGCCTTGAGAAGAATGCCGTGGCTGACGGCCCAAGAGCAGAGCCTCTGTGCTTCCCGACAGAGAAGGAAGGAGCCCGTGCCTCCCTGTTTGTTCACGTAGAACATGGCAACTTGATTGTCCGTCTGGACAAGGACGGACTGGTGAGAAGTCAGGTGGGAGAAAGCCTCGAGAGCCAGACGGATGGCTCTGAGCTCCAGGAAGTTGATCTGCTGCGCAGACTCCCACGTGATCCAGAGACCTTGAGTACATGCCCCTTGGCAATGCGCTCCCCATCCTAGGAGAGAAGCATCGGTCGTCAGCACTTGAGCCGGCGGAGGAGACTGAAAAGACATTTCGAGCACCAGGTTCGGCCGATGAAGCCACCACTGTAGAGAGGAGGCCAGCGGGCCGGCGATGCGCACTAAGTCGGCTAGGCCGCCCGTGGCTTGTTGCCACTGCTTGCGAAGGCACCACTGAGCAGGCCGCATATTCAGGCGGGCATTGGGGGTCACGTGGACGGTGGAAGCCATATGGCCGAGTAGTCTCAGGAAGCGCCTTGCGGAGACCAGGGACTGGCTGCGAAAACGGCCGGCTAAGTCCATGAGCCGTTGAGCCCTGTCGAGAGGCAGGAAAGCTCGTGCCTGAAGAGTGTGCAGTCTTGCGCCGATGAACTCGAGATCCTGCGAGGGGAGCAAAGTGGACTTTGCGAAGTTTATGACAAAGCCCAAGTACTGCAGAAGAGTCACAGTGCGGTGTGTGGCCCTTGTGACTTCTGGAGAGGACGATGCTCTGATGAGCCAGTCGTCTAGGTACGGAAAGACATAGAGGCCGTGAAGCCGGAGATAAGCCGCCACTACCGCGAGACATTTTGTGAAGACTCGTGGTGCGGAGGATAGGCCAAAGGGCAGTACTCTGTACTGGTAATGATTTCCTGCCACCACAAACCTTAGGTATTGGCGGTGGCTTGGGTGAATGAGGATGTGTGTGCAGGCATCCTTTAGATCCAAGGAGCATAGCCAATCTCCCTGCTGGAGGTAGGGCAGAAGGATTCCAAGGGTAAGCATCTTGAACTTCTCTCTGACGAGGAACTTGTTGAGGTTACGCAAGTCCAGGATGGGTCGGAGGCCTCCCGTTCTTTTTGGTATTAGGAAATACCTGGAATAGAAGCCTTGACCCCTCAGGTGGTGGGCACCGGTTTCCACAGCCTGTTCCTGAAGAAGACTTGCTAACTCCTGAAGGAGTAAGTCCCTGTGCAGAGGGAGTCGTGGAGGTTCTCCCGGGAAATAGGAAGGAGGGACCTGGTGGAAGTGGAGAAGATAGCCTTCTCTCACAACCTGAAGCACCCAGGCATCCGATGTGATGCTGGACCACCTGTGGGCAAAGTGAACCAGCCGGCCTCCTGTGCTGGGAGGAACCAGCTGAGGGGTAGAGGCTATGCTGATGAAGTCAAAAACCCCCACCCTGCTGAGCAGGGGCTGGTGGTGCAGGCTTGGGGCTTGCTGCCTACGGGACCCGTTACCCCGTCCCTTGGCCTGCTGACCCTGTTGGGGAGCTGCGGAGGCCTGATATTGAGGGTAGTGTTTATAGGCAGCCGCCTTTCTCGGGTAAAAGGACTTCTTTCCCGAGCCCTTCTTCTTCTGGGAAGGGGCGGAGGTCTTCCTAGAAAGCCTAGTTCTGGTGAGAGTCTCCGTCTCGATTTGTGCAGCCTTTTCAGCCATGGGCTTGCCAAAGAGGTTCTCACCTCGGCAGGGGACATCGACCAACTTGTCCTGCACCCAGGGTTCAAGGTCAGACGACTGAAGCCAAGCCTGTCGGCGGGCACCGATGCCGGCTGCGGCCACTCGTGCCGATGCTTCAAAGCCATCATAGGCTGCTCGAGACATGAATTTGGAGCATTCCCGAATACCAGTTGTCAAGGCTAGGAACCTCCGCAAAGGTTCCTCGGACAGCCCAGCGGAGAATCCGGCTATCTCTTTAGCCAGGTCTCTGAGATACATGCCCATGTAGAGCTGGTAGGTCTGGACCCGACAAGCAAGCATAGAGCCCTGGAAACACTTCTTACTGAGGCCATCCAGGTTGCGGGCCTCCCTGCCAGGAGGCACCGAGGAGTGCATCTTCTGGCTCTTAAGCCTATGCATGGCCGATTCCACCACCATGGAATGGTGCGGTAGCTGTGCTTTTTGGAAGCCAGGGCTCTTGCGGACTCGATAGATGGAATCGACCCGCTTGCTTAATACCGGCGACGATGCTGGACTCTCCCACATGCGGAAGAGTCAGGTGACTCTTCCTCTTCAGACTCCCAGGCCGACTCCGAGGAGGAATCGGTGGGGTCGGTTCGGGCGGGCGGAGGCGTCGGCCGCCCCGACGCCGAGGGAGTCGGCGTCAACGACCTCGGTCCCGAACGGGAGGCCGAGGGTGACCTCGGTCCCGAACGGGAGGCCGAGGGTGACCTCGACCGAGGATCGACTCGAGCCCGCATGGATTCGAGGATCGGCTCGGTCTCCGGGGTCGACTTAGACGTCGACGTCCCGGCGGTCGGGGCAGAGGCGCCAGCGAGGCTAGCGATCAGTGCCCGCTGCTGGTCCATGAAGGCAGATAGTCTGCTCTCCAAGGCCGTCAACCTGAGTCCGACCTCAGGTGACCCAGCAGCCCCCGACTCGGGCCCCGACGGCGTCGGGCCCGACGTCGGACCCCTCGGAGGCGAGTCCAGGAGGACTACAGGACTTACCCGAGCAGGCAACTCCGACTCCAGACGAGGTCGCTTCGGGAGATGTTCCTTCTCCAAAGACCCGGGACGGCTATCGGGGCTATGCGACCTGGCCCTCGCGGAACCAGGAGCGTCCACCGACGCCGCCCTCGCGGGTTTCACCTTCCGATGATGGTCCCCGGAGGGAGAACCCCTGTCGGAGGAACTCCGGCGACGGTCAGAGCTGGAACCTCTGGACGCCGATGCCTCCGACGAGGTCCGGGTACGGGTGGGATCAGCGAAGATTCGTTCCCGCTGATGCCGCCGACTCCTTAACGCTTTGGAGGACATTTTGCTGCAGGCCCCACAGATCAGTTCCTCGTGATCCGGGCCAAGGCAGCGGAGGCAATTATCATGTGTGTCAGTGAGTGACATATTTCTGTCACACTGAACACACCGCTTGAAAAGCACTGGCAGCCATCGGGGGAAAAAGGGCCCCTGCAAGGTCAAAGGACCGGGCTGCCAGCGAAAACCCGAAAACGAAACTGACAGAAAATCAGAAAAACCGAAAAATAAGAGAAGGACTCGTTGCGAGTCCGGGCAGGAAAGAGACCGGCGTCGAACCGAAGAAAAAAGAGAAATAAATCACGAAAATCAAACTTTTTCAGCGGGGACAAGACGGGCACGTCTGTAGGGCTCCGCGGAAAAAAGAAGACTGGCTAAGATGGCACCCTTGGGCGGGAAGGGGACCGCGCATGCGCGCTGCAATTCCCAAAGGCTTTCTTTGAAAGCTGGGGAAAATTGCTCTGCGAGGGCTCCGTCGGCGCCGACGTCACCCATATGTGAGGACTGACTTCCTGCTTGGTCCTGGAGAACATACTGGCTATCCGCCAGATAGGCCGCACCTGATTCAATTCTCGCGGCCAATCCCTGTGGTCCTGCTAGAGACTCGTCAGTCATCCGTAGTTGTTGGCCCCACCTCAGGCAAGCCCGGGCCACCCAAGCCCCGCACACGGACACCTGAAGGGCCAGGCACTAATGTCAAAGGCTTGCTTCAACTGTGTCCAACCTTTTGTCTTGGGCATCCTTTAAAGCTGCACTGCCCTCCACTGGGATGGTAGTCTTTTTGGTAAACGCTGAAACTGCAGCGTCCACTCTAGGCGATTTCAACAATTCCTTCTCCACCTCGGGCAGAGGGTACAAGCGCAACATCGACCGCACGCCCCTCAACCAGGCTTCCGGCTGATCCCATTCTTCTTGACTCATTTGCCGGACCACACTGTGGACCGGAAAAACACTGAGATTTCCTAACCGCCTGAATCAACGGATCTTCCAACTCCTCTTCTTGTGCCGGCACCCCTGTGGACATGTTAAGCACCTTCAAGGATTCTCCAATTAAAGCAGGTAGTTCCCTCCTTACGGAAACCCTCACAATTCTTGCTTGCTTCTCTGGGATCTCTCCCTCCTCGAGCTCTTCTTCCTCTTCCCCTAACTCCTGTTCGGAGGCCTCTCTTTCTAATGATTCAGATCTAGGGGAAAGAGGCTCCTCTTCCTCTGAAGATCTAACCCGCTTGGAGGGAATAAGTGTGTCCAACAGAGACTTGTCCTGCTCCTCCCGCTTTCGTGTGCGTCCCTGACTCCCCTGTTGACGTAGACAGAAAGCCCTGTGTAATAACAACACAAACTCCGGTGAGAAACCTCCGCAGAGACCTCCCACTCCTGAGGAGGTCCCTGGTTGTGGCTGATGGGGCACCTGCTGTTCCCCACTCAAGGAGAGTGGTGGACCTCCCCCGAGGAGCCCTTCCAAAGGCTCCACCGATTCCTGTGACCCCGAAGCTAAAGGTTCTGGAGGTCCGCTAACCTGCAGCCCCTTATACACTAAGGCCGCCTCCATGGTGCAGCCCCTGCAGACACCTGCGTCCCAGACCGCTCCTCTGCGGGTTCCACAGACCAGGCACTGAGGCCAAGCTGGCATCTTGCCAAACTAAAAAGACTATAGGTTTTTTTTTTTTTTTTAAACTAGCATACACCTTATATGCAACTATATATATATAAATATATATATATATATATATATATATAGATAGATATAGATATATATATATATACACACACACACACCTACACATACTCCAAATGTGTAGAAACAGGCAAATTAAGGTGTTAGAACGCCGAATGCAACTCCCCTCTCCCAATGGAGAGAGCCGTTTGCCTGCACTGCTCTGAGGCCTGCTTGCACTCGGCCCAGTCCCCGACACACGAAGTGCGCGAAAACTCCTCTGCTTGTTAAAAGCGTGCCACAGCCGTGGCCGTTGAGCCCCGCTCTCCACGAGGCTCGCCTGCGCTGAACTGACCCCCTTACCTCGTGCCTGTGTCCTGGCGCTCCAAGGACGTTCGGGCGGTGATCGGCTCCTTCCAGCTTCCCGCCCTCGTGCTTAGCCATCTCTCAGGCTTCAACCATGAGGCGGGAGTGCAGAGGCCCCGTAGAACTGGGAGACACGGCGGAAAACACCTCGCCAGTCTCCATTTCTTTCTATGATTTAAAATTTCCTTGGGCCAAATCAAGGCTCCTCCCAGCCCCAAGCCGATTGGGGGAGGGGGGCAGACTCTCCTGGCAACAATATAAAAATTAAAACTAAATTAAAAGGCAATAAAGAAAGAAGGGCAAACAAAAATAAAAAAAACCTCTACTCTTAAGGTCTCTCCAGTAAGCCTTCTCTGGCTTAATGCTCCTTCTAGCTGCTTGGAGACTGAGTATACTGAGGCTGGTGGGTGGTGCCAGTGATATATATCCTGAGGTGATCAAAGAATGACGTACTCAGTCTCCAAGCTGCTAGAAAAGGAGCACAACCCAGAAGAAAGGGACTGGACTGGAGAGACGCTTAGGAATTAGTATTTTCATTTAATATTGGTGCTGCTCTTCTGAATGAGACCTGGAGCCATGTCACCAACTGCAATCCAGAGATTCCAGCAGAGGACACTGACCAGAATCCAGATGGAACAGACCATCGCAAGCACTCCTAACTACACACTGCAGCAATGTGTGAAGGAGTCTTTACCTGGGATCCATGTGTCACACTGAAAAAAGGCCAAGATATCCGCCTATGAGAATGAGAGGTTCAACTTTTGGGAGAAACCAAACTTAAACTTCAGAAAAAGGTGAAGCACACTATGAAGTCCTGAAGAACTGCTGAGAAGCATGACCAAATTATCTGGAAATAGGGACTATTAAACTGATTGGGGGCTTTTGTGAATGATTTTTTGTCTAATGTATTGTTATCCTTTCATTAATGTTTCCTTGGAAATTAACTGTAATTCTAGTATCTCAGATCTTTTCTGCTAAACATCATGTGCCCAATTGCTCGTTTCACCTGTTCCCCAGGTCTTAGTTATTGCTGTGGCTTCTCTTTCTCCTGTTCATACTGCTTTTTGAATCCACAGGTGGTCAATAGTGCAAATGTTGGGGTAAAATATCCAAGACCAGATTCGTAGCTGGTGGAGGGAGAAGTAGTGCAGTATGATTGAGGATGTTTGTCCCTCACCACTTGCTCCACTACCCTCTATTACAATGCCGGTGGGAACGGTATATTAGATACCTTGTACAAATATCACCTAATTTTATACCGTGACTTCTTGTCCCGTCAAGCATTTACCTTAATGTTATCCACTATGTTTTATCCCATGTTAATAATAATTATTATTAGAATTATATTGATTGACTTAACCTTATGTAACTGTATTCTCACTTACTGTATTTCCAAATGAACTACAAAGACAATTCAGCCAGTACTTACGTACAATATCCTTACTGATCCACTGGGGGAATTTATTACTAATTAAAGATTATTTGGATCAGCAAGGAATATCGTTTGGAGCCATCCCATATATGAGGAATCATGCTGAGCCAGCTGTTTATTAGCCAAGAAACCAAAGCTGTAGGGAATGACTGACCAGAAAGCGTAGTTACTCACCTGTAACAGGTGATCTCCGGGAACAGCAGGAATTTAGTCTTCACATATGGGTATCGTCGGAGCCTGCACGGGAACACTCCCCAGCGTCCAATAGGAATGCTTTTGGGAGCATCCCACAGCACATGCGCACTGCCTTCCCGCCTTTCCAACTGTCCCTCTTCAGTTAAGTTTGTAGCTGAGTGAAAGGTTCGAGGGAGAGAGGAAAGAGACAAAGAGATAGAGAGACATCTCCTAGGGGAGGTGGGTGGGTTGTGAAGACTAAATTCCTGCTGTTCTCGGAGATCACCTGTTACAGGTAAGTAACTACGCTATCTCCAGGAACAAGCAGGAATGTAGTCTTCACATATGGGGGACTCCCTAGCTGAAGATGCCAGGGAGATAGCCCCAGGAAGCTGCCACCTTAGTAGGGTGGGCATGCTAACTCCCATGGATCTCTGGCATTCCACCAGGGTTGGTGGGTAGGAGTTGAATTAGGTCTGAAAGAGATTTTGAAGAACAGCTTGGCCAAAGACGGCGACGGGAGGCTTTATCCAGGTAGTAGTGGGCTGTGAAGGTGTGTACCGAAGACCAGGTGGCTGCTCGACAAATGTCATCGATAGACACAGAGTGAAGATTAGCCATAGAGGCTGCCATGGCTCTCACATTATGAGCTGTGACATGGCCTTGAAGAGGAAGACCCTTACTCTCATAAGCAAAGGATATGCATTGAACAATCCATTTGGATAGAGTTCTCTTGGAGACTGGAAGTCCCAAATGACTAGAATCAAAAGCAATAAAAAGTTGAGAAGACTTTCTATGTTGCTGTATTCTTTGTAGGTAAAAAGCCAAGGCTCTTTTACAATCCAAAGTATGAAGGTTTCTTTCTGCATTAGAGGCATGAGGCCTCGGAAAAAATACAGGAAGGTAAATCGATTGATTTACATGAAAAGGCGAAACCACCTTTGGCATAAAGTGTGGATGAGTTCTAAGAACAACCTTATCATGGTGAAACCTAGTATAAGGAGGATCAGCCACTAAAGCTTGCAGTTCACTAATGCAACGTGCAGAGGTGATTGCAATTAGGAAGATGACCTTCCAGGTCAAAAACTTAAGGGTTGTAGTGGCTAAAGGTTCAAAAGGCGGCTTCATAAGCTGCCCGAGAACTAGATTTAGACCTCATGCCACTGGTGGTGGCTTAATGGGAGGCTTGGTTAATAGAAGACCTCTCATAAATCTGAATATAAGTGGATGAGAGGAAATTGGTTGTCCATTCAGAGGCTTATAAGAAGCTGCGATTGCACTAAGATAGACTCTTACCGAATTGGTCTTTAGACCCAGAATTCGATAAGTGAAGGAGATACTCTAGTATCGATTCTAAAGGTATGACAAGGGTGTTTAATCCCTTCTTGGAACACCATATAGTAAAACGTTTCCACTTGAAGGCATAAGACCTTCTTGTGGAAAGTTTTCTAGAAGCCTGAAGGATATCCTTTACCTGTTGGGACAGGTTGAAATTTTGGAGTTCTAACCCTTCAGCAACCAGGCCGTAAGATGCAGGGACTGGGGGCTCGAGTGCCATAGCGTTCCATTCTCTTGGGTAAGGAGATCTGGAGCATGCCCTAACTCCAGAGGTGTAGCTTGAGAGATATATAGAAGCAGGAGATACCACGCTTGGCGTGGCCATCGTGGCGCTATGAGAATCATACGACCCCTGTCTCTCTGAAGCTTGAAGAGTGTTTTGGGGATGAGGGGAATGGGTGGGAAGGCATCAAGGAAGTCCTGACCCCAATGAAGGAGGAAAGCATCCCTTGCCTGACAATTGTGAGCCGGAAACCTGGAACAGAACCGGGGAAGTTTGGCATTCAGTGGACTTGCAAAGAGGTCTATGTCTGGAGTGCCCCAGAGATGAAATATCTTTGCCACCTGGTCTAGGTGGAGAGACCGCTCGTGAGGCAGCAGTACTCGACTGAGTTTGTCTGCCCAAAGGTTTTGAATGCCTGGAAAATATACCACTAGAAGGTGAATTTGATACTCTCTGGCGAGGGCCCACAGTCGCAAAGCTTTGTTGCATAACGACAGAGAGCCTGTTCCACCCTGCTTGTTCACACAGAACATGGCTACTTGATTATCCGTCTGGACTAGGACTGTCTTGTAGCTGAGCTGGGCGTGGAATACTTGAGCTAAATAGATTGCTCTTAATTCCAGGTGGTTTATATTTAGACCAGCCTCCTGTGGAGACCAGGTGCCCTGTGTAGAAAGATGATTCAGGTGTGCTCCCCAACCCACCTGTGATGCATCTGTTGTTAGGGTGGTCTGAAAGAGGGGTTGATGAAAAGGAGACCCCACTGTCAGATTCTCTAGTGATTGCCACCATTGGAAGGACAAAATTAGCCGCGGAGAGTTTATTATTTTGTCTGATAAGTGTCCTGTGGCCTGTGTCCACTGTGTGGATAGGGTCCACTGGGCTGCTCGCATGTGGAGACGAGCATATGGGACTACATGAACTGTGGATGCCATATGTCCCAGTAACTGTAGTAGCTCCCGAGCAGTTAGGGAAGATTTCCCTGCTGCTTGAGAAGCTAGTTGCATTATGCGAAGACACCGGGCCTGTAGAAGGAAAGCCTTTGCCTGTCTGGTATCTAGACAGGCCCCTATGAGTTCCAGGCTTTGGGAAGGAACAAGTTGGGATTTTGGGAAGTTTATTACCAACCCCAAGTATTAGAGGATTCGCATTGTGCGAGACAGTGCAGTGCTGGCCTCTGCAACTGTAGGGGCTCGAATGAGCCAGTCGTCTAAGTACGGGAAGACGAATATACCCAGGGTTCGCAGAAATGCAGCTACTACTGCCATGCATTTCGTGAATATTCTTGGTGCTGAAGCCAGACCAAAGGGAAGAACCCTGTACAGGAAATGTTTTCCCTTGAAAAGGAATCACAAGAATTTCCTGTGATCTGGATGGATCAGAATGTGAGTGTATGCATCCTTTAAGCCTAGAGAGCAAAGCCAATCCTGGCTTTGAAGGTATGGCAGAAGAGTTCCTAGAGAAATCATTTTGAACAGGAACAGGTATTTGTCCAATTCTCTGAGGTCTAGAATGGGTCTGTGTCCTCCTGTTTTCTTTGGAATAAGAAAATAGGGGGAGTAGAACCCTGCACCCCGTTGAAGAATGGGTACCTCTTCTATTGCCCCTTGGGCAAGAAGTGTTGAGACCTCGTGATCTAGCAGATTGTCTGCGGAGGTTTGAGAATTGAATTGCCTTAGAATTGTAGGAGGGGGCATGCTGTGAAAATGAAGCTTGTACCCCCTCTCCTACAATGGACAGAGTCCAATCTTCTGCTGTTATCTGATGCCATCTGCTGGCAAAGTGGCATAACCTGCGAGGGATATTGGGGGGCTGGGGACCCCTCAGAGGCAGGAAGGATAAGCTCTCTAGAAAGGAATCAAAACCCTTGAGGAAGGTGAACCTGCGGAGCTGGTTGGCTCTTGGGTCTTTTGGCTTCTTTTGCTGTCTAGTTTGTCCCTTTTGGGCAACCTGACCCTGAGTTTTACTCTGCTGGGTATAGGCAGGATAAAATTTCCTCTTTTTGCTGAAAGAGGGTTTTTTTTTATAAGGCTTCTTTTTGGCTGGAGTGGCTGTAGATTTTGACAATCTAGAGTAGTATTGTCAGCATCTAACTCGTTAGCCTTCTCATGCCAGTTCTTGCCAAAGAGATTCTCTCCCGTGCAAGGAATGTTGCCTAACTTGTCCTGTACCCAAGTCTGATGCCTGAAGCCAGGCAATCCGACGTGCCCCAATGTCAATAGCAGAGGTTCTGCTGATGCATTCAAAGCAGTCAAAGGCTGCACGATTCACAAACTTGGAGACATCTTGAGCATGCTTAACTAGAGCAAGAAAGTCTTGTCTCTTGTCATCTGGGAGAAATGGGCTCATAAGCTCCAAGTCTCCTGTAACTTCTTTGAGGAACATTCCCATATATAGTATATATGAACTGATCCTAACTGAAAACATAGAAGCCTGAAAAGTTTGGCACCCAAAAGCGTCCAGAGTCCTGCATTCACGACCTGGAAGATTGGATGCATGTCTCTTTGCACTTTTCATCCTACGCATAGCTGACTCCACCACCATTGAATGGTGTGGCAGCAGAGTCTTTAGAAATAAAGGACATGGCGGAACTCGATACATAGTATCAAGTCTCCTAGAATTAGGAGATGTAGTCAGAGGCGTCTCCCACATTCTCAGCATCAAGTTTATGCAGAATTTCATGGATGGGCAGAGTAGCTGCTTCCTTTGGAGCTTTAGGATATTGGAGAATCTCCAATTCCTTTGCTCTGGGTTCCTCTTCAGGAGTTACCGTAATTGAAAGGCCTTTGGCTATATCACGAATAAAATCCTGAAAAGACATGTCCTCTGGAGGTGATATTCTGCGTTGGGGAGAAGAGGGATCTTCTAGGAGAAACCCTCTGGTATCAGCAGAATTGTCAGAGTCTTCGGAATCTGAGGATTCGAAGTATTCCTGACCACGATGCTCATGCAAAGCACGGTCCCAGTATCGATAGAAGTTGGTACCGAGTTGATCTGGTACCGATCTGTCGATTTCAGCCAAAGATGGCGTGGGAAGAATTCCCACTGGGGTCGGTACTGGTGTAGGCACCGGCATCGAAGTCGGTACCAGTGCCCTTTGAACCATGTGTCAACGGTACCGCAGCTGTGAGCAAAGCTGCAATACTGCGTTCCATAGCGAGGAACCTCTGGTCTATCGACGCTGCCAATGCCTGGGTGTCGGTATCGATGAAAATGGCCGGGACCCCTGAGCATGGCACAGGTAGTTCTTGCGAGGTCGGGGCCTCGAGAACATCCTGAAGCCCCATTGATGCTTTGGAAGCTGAAGCCTCCCGCCGGGGCTGTTTTGCCGGTGTGGTTCCCTCAAGGGCAATGCGAATGGCCTCTCGATGCTTAGCAAGAGAGCTACCCTTTGAGGACCGGCTTTTATGTTTTGTTACCTGAGATCCATGGGAGGAAGAGGCGGCCCTTGAAGATGTCGATGCAATGGATCTGATATCCGAGGAAAAGAGGGTACCGAGCTTTGCAGCCCGGTTCTGTCTTCCCCTTTTAGTCATCCCCATACAGGAGAGACATTCAGATGGAGAATGCTCAGGCCCTAAACATTTGAGACACCAATCATGGGTGTCAGTGACGGAAATGGTACCGTCACACTTAGTACATTTTTTGAAACCACTAGTTGGTTTTTCCATATTTCAGGAATATGGGGCTTAATGCCCAAAATGGCGCCTAGCACCGAAAAAGAAAAGTTTCTGAAGAGAAACAGTTCAAATTTTTTTTTTTTTTTTAAGAAAAGAAAATCAAAGAACCGGCGTTACCGGTAGGCGTCACGCGGAGGAAAACACACGACCACGAGAAAACAATTTTAAAGACGGAATTTTCTGCGGTGACAGGGTATGGGTCCTGTCGGCTCTGAGGAAAACGAAGAACTGAAGAGGGACACAGTTGGAAAGGCAGGAAGGCAGCGCACATGTGCTGTGGGATGCTCCCAAAAGCGTTCCTATTGGACGCTGGGGAGCGTTCCCGCGCAGGCTCCGTCGGTACCAACGATACCCATATGTGAAGACTACATTCCTGCTTGTTCCTGGAGATTTGTTTATTAACTCGGAGAACAAAGGATGGAGAAGGACTGGTCAAATTATTTATTTATTTATTTATTTTAACATTTTTATATACCGCACTATTCTTTATCAGCGCGGTTTACAAAGAACGAGGAACTTCAGACAAGATACATTTATCTGGTTTTTACAATTAACAGGAACATCAACTTGGATAACAGGAATAACTATAAACACAACAACTATTTACATAACAGTGTCAGAGTATGATTAGTGTCATGTTAATCTGTTGAGGTAGTTTGATGAGCTGTTGAGACAGGGAAGTTTACGTGTTTGGAATGTAGTTATTGATGTTTGGATGAGATTGCGCTTCTTTATTCTCTGGAAAGTATTTGAGGAACAGGTGGTGTTTACTGTTGAGCAAAGGTGTATGGGGTGGAGAATATCTGCAGGGAAAAGCTCATGTGAGGAGTCATGTGGTCCAGCTGCGACACATTTGTTATAGCCTATAAAAAGAGAGAGAAAATCCAGAACAGGTATAGAGTAGATATCCGCTTGGCCAGGCGCATGAAAATGCGTGAAGAATCAGACTTTTCTCCAGCCTTCATTAAGGCTCTCCCAGCTGATGTTAAAAATGGGCTGCGATGATGGCAGTTTGGTGACGCATTGTTCTGTTCTTGTAAGGGAAAGGGAGTTTGTAGATGCAATATCAATTGTTTTATTGTCATTGTAATATCACTAACTTATTGTTCTATTGTAATGTCACTAACTTATTATCAAGCTAATTGTCATATTAAATAGCTTATTAAATACCATACATGTGTGGTTGATTGATCTTGAATTTAATAGAATCCTAGGCAATACACCCTTGGGAGTGGTGGCCTGCTTAGGGGCTTTCGTCTGGTCCTCCGAAGATTTTGCACTTAAGAGTCCCCCAGGTCTTTGACCAGCTTATCCAGCGCTTCCCCAAACAGCAACTCGCTCTTGAAAGGAAGCTTGCTTAGCAGAGTTTGGGAAAAAACATCCACAGTCCAATTTCTCAACAAAAAAAAACTGCGAGTGGCTACAAGAGAGGCCATCATCTTAGCAGAGACTTTAAACAAGGTCATAAAAGGCATCTGCCAGATAAGCAGAGGCTGACTCCAACTTAGCCTTTTCAGGCACTGCATTCTGAGGTTCCATATTGGCTGTAGTCAACCTTGGGTCCAGCAGATGGAGGCCATGGTAACATAAGCCCCACAAATGGAGGCTTGTAGTCCAGGAGCACTGGAATCAAAGGCTTACTTCAAGAGGGTCTCGAGCTTGCGGTCCTGTATATCCTTCAATGCAGCAGAGTTCTCCACGGGGATAGCAGTCTTCTTGGTAACTGCGGAAACCAGAGCATCCACCTCAGGCATTTTAAGAAGCTCCTTCTCCTCCTGTGGAAAGGGATAAAGCCATCCCATGGCTCTCCCACCTTTCAGACCAGCTTACGGAACTTCCCATTCTGCCTCTATCATCTGTTTAATCACACGGTGAACAGGGAAGGAGGTTTGAGAAGCCTTACAGCTCCAAAGCAAAGGGTCTTCCAGAGGTTCCTCAACTGTCAAGGGTGCCGGGACAATATCAAGTGCGGCCAGCGAGTGACTAATCAAGGCTGGCAACTCCTCCCAGTGAAAGAACCGCACCACGGTGGAGTCCTCACCGAGGAATTTCTCCCTCTTCAGGCTCAGGCATGGCTACCTCTCCCCAGAGACCTAATGGCCCTTCTGAAGCATCCTGAGAAGATGGAGAGGGGGGATTCTGCTCAGCCCAGGAAGCATCATGAACGCATCTCTTTTTAAGAGGGGGAGTCCAATGGGCAGGGGTCCCTCCGGCAGGGACAAATGTTTATGCTTGGAGATGTGCACTGTGACAAGAGGAGCGCTGCCTAACTTCTGTGAAAGCACAGTTACTTACCTGTAACAGGTGATCTCTGGGAAAAGCAGGAATAAGTCTTCACATATGGGTACGTCGGTACCGACGGAGCCTGCGCGGGAACGCTCCCCAGCGTCCAATCAGAAAGCTTTTGGGAGCATCCCTCAGCGCCTGCATGCTGTCTTCCCGCCTTTCCAACTATCTCTCCTCAGTTGAGTTTTATAGCTGAGACAAAGAGAGAGAGAGAGAGGAATGATAGATAGAGAGATACAACTCCTAGGGGAGGTGGGTGGGTTGTGAAGACTTATTCCTGCTGTTCCCAGAGATCACCTGTTACAGGTAAGTAACTGTGCTATCTCCAGGAACAAGCAGGAATGAGTCTTCACATATGGGGACTCCCAAGCTAAGATGCCTGGAGCCCCAGCATGGTGAGGATCGGAACATGCTACACCTCATATGGCCAGGCATCCTGAGGATGGAGGGTAGGAGTTGAAAAGAGAGGAGCTGTAGGAAAACAGCTAACCTAAGGACTACAAGTAAGGAGTCCTTGTATGTAAGATAATGACCATGAAAAATACTGACATGAACAAGCACAATATGGACCTCACCTACTGGATTGCAGGAAGTAGAGAGGCTGATGGAGTCTACCGGAGATCCAGCAGAGGAATGTTCAAGGTGATCTCACTGAAGTGAAGGCGAAGGTCCAAATCTGGATTTGACAGGTGACCCAGGTGTCAACTGGGGTAGTACCAAACGTCAGGTCTTTAGTGGAAGCTTTATAGAAAAAGCTGGGAACTCTTTTGGATACAGAGTTAGGAACATTTAGGAACAAAAGAGGAAGACTGACTGATTTGGACAAGTAGTCCAGTCCTGGAGGGAAGAAGGGGTATGGAAAAAAAGGCCCATATTCCCAAGGAGGACAGATGTCTGAAGGGCTGAAACTTCAGGTCTACTGAAGATCCACCCTGTCTTTCCTATCTGTTGAGAGATAGGAAAGATAGTGAAGCATGGAGCTGCAGGGATACCTAGACCTAGGGTTAAAGTAGGAGCTGTCAGCACCACAGTAGTGGTTGTGTGCATAATACCCTAGACATACGGAGGGACAGTATGAAGATATGCAAGCCCACTGTCTGGAACCTATAGGAAGGTGAAAACCTTTTATAAGCATAGAGAGTGAGAGAGATAAGTATGTAAATACATATCTATCTATAAGGAAGCATCTCGACAGATATATATATATATATATATATATATCCTTATATATATGTGTATGTGTATATATATAGATATACAGGGGTATATATAGATATATGTCTATAGTGAGATCTGGAGGGGCATAAGATATGCACATGCAGCTTACAGACATATGTATCTATAGAGAAGTATATAGAAATATATACATGTATATAGATGTCTAAAGATAAATGTCTGCAACTAAGCAGATAGAGATATGTCCATAAGAACATTCACATGGGAAATGTGAAGGAGAATGATTCATATAAGAACAAGAAGGTGGAACCTACTTGAGAAGATATATAGAGAATCTATTCCCCCTGGCTAAGATGGTGCAGGAATGCTATCCAGTGAAATAACCAGGATGGTTGCGTGAAAAACAGAGGATAATATCCGTCTGTAAACAGCAAGTTCTGAGTCCTATAGAACTCTCGCATGGTAAATGGACAAAAAACGCATAGGATGAGATACCAGGTTGACCCACTTGAGGAACAAGGGGGGGGGGGTATCATGCGTTGTTTAATTAAATATGTGCTGTCCATGAAGGATTAGGATACCATGAGGACAAGCTGCAAGTAAAAAGAGCAAATTTCCTGTAGAAACTGTGGAACTCTTTAGACTGTCACATAGAGAAGGCTTATGTCCTTTATTAAAAGGAAAATAGAAGGGTGTAAAGAACCCCTACAGTCATGGAGAATGACTGAGGAAGCCTTTTTCAACCATATAGGATAGTAATTAGAGAAAAAATCCCCATGCTCTCTAGCAAGGGCCCACAGTGGAAAGCTTCTCAGTAGGATTGCAGAGAGCACTATGCAGGAGAATTGGGAAATAAAAATGGCTGTTGGAGGAAACCAGCTGCCACCTCAGTTATGCTGCCAACCCAAGGGATTTGGAGATGACAGAAAAGAAGCGATAAGGATTTTCGAAGATAGATGAACACTATCTTGGAAGCACTACTAAGACTACTGAAAGTAGTGGAAGACAAGACTGGAACTTGTAGAAAGTACCAGTAGTCAAAGCACTGGAACTCCTGCATGGGCAGCTGCTGAATAGAACAGCAGAGAGACTCCCTCTGTTAGTAACAGAGAGAACAGACAGAAGAGGAGAAATCCTGATCATGTCTGATGAGCTGCCCCATGAAAGCAGGGAGGTAACTCCAGAGAAAACTCTACACTGGAAAGGAAAGGAAGACTAGAAAGGCTAAGAAAGCCTTCCAGTGGTATGGTAGCACTCTTACAGGGGAGTCCCTGAAAAAGAGGATAAAGAAAAAATAGGAGCTGAAGGGAGACTTGCTATATGGTAAGTCTGTAGAAGGAAAAATTCATGGTGGTACAGGGAAACTATCATGAGATAGTTGGCAAACCTCTCTTCAAGGTGTGAAGAGGAGGAAAACCTTGTGACCCACAGACATGAATCTCCTAACAGCTCAGACTACTTGAGAGCAAGTGGAAGTCCTTGAAAAAGGAATCCAAGCGCAGAGTTTTAAAAGAAAAAACAGTGAAAAAACTTCTGCTGAGAAGAAGTGAACTGTAGGTTATAAGAGATTAATTAGAACCTCACTGAGGGTTAATTTTCCTGGCCTGACTTTGGATTCTTCAGACCAGGGCGAGGTTTCCCCTGTCTGGGAACATTGGCATGATGGGCAGGAGAAGAATAAAACCTTCTTCTTTTAGGAAAAGGAGGTTTGGTAGGGCATTTCTTACCTGCTGGGGAAGGAGAAGGTTTAGGATGGCCCTGAGAAGCAGGGAAGTCAGTGGAGCAATGAGCAACCTGACGCAAAGACTCCTTGTTGAAGAGATTTTCCCCAGTACAAGGAGTGTTACCCAGTCTTTGTTGTGCCCATCTGCTCAAGTCTGAAGCTTGGAGCCAGGCTCTACGTCGTGCTCCTATGGCTATGGCAGAGGTTCTGCTAACAGACTCAAAGGAGTCTAGGGAAGCACGAGAAAAACTTAGAGATATTCTGGCTATGACTAAGAAGCAAGGAATAGTCTGCAGCCTTGGGCTGTGAAAGAAAAGGAGTCAAAAGAGATAATTTCTCTGTGACCTCCTGAAGGGATAGACTCATAAAAAATATATGAGAGAATCCTTGTTGCCAGCATAGATGTTTGGAAGGTTTGACGTTCAAAGGCATCTAGTGTTCTAGATGCACGACCTGGCGGGAAAGAAGAATGCTTCTTCTTGCTTTTTACCTTCCTCATCGCTGATTCCACTACAATGGAATGATGGGGAAGTTGAATCTTTTGAAACCCTGGAGAGGGGAGCACCTGATACAGAAGAGTAGTTGCTGTAGAAGGTGAGGAAGCCCTTAAAGGTGTTTCCCATATTTTCAAAAGAAGATCCTGTAAAGAATGATGTAAAGGAAGCATTATATTTTCCTTTTCCCCAGAAAAGCCTTGTGTAGGATCAAAGCCAGGGATAGGAATAGCCAGGAATGTTGCCATGTCAAGGAGAAATTTCTGAAAAGAAGGATCTCCAATGGGAACAATCCCTGGACAGGCTAAACTCGAAGAACTAGGCTGGGCACCAGTACTTGTGCGGTGCAAAACAGGATCTCTAATGAATGGATACTGGGACTGGCGGGTATGACTTGAAACCGTCAGTACGGTATCATCCATGCTAGGTATCGACTCCAAACTAGGTATAGAAAGGAGCGATCCTGGTGAAAAAAGCATGGGTGGAGCTGGTCCCGATGTTACTACAGGTACCAGCGTGGACACCGATACCGGTAGCTGAGCCGGAATCGAAGGCGATACTGACATCGAAACAGTCATCGGAGGCTGCTCAAACGGTACCGAGGAAACTCGAAAGTCTCAGTGAATATCCTCGGTACCGGGCATCCGGAATCGGTGCGTGTCGGTTCCGAGACGCGTCGGTACCCAGTCTTCTAGACTAGATATCGATTCTAGACTCGGCATCGAAGGAAGCAAATCTATCGATGCATGTCTAGATGGTACCGACGTCAAGGGTCGTATCGACGGAGCTGCCGATACTGGAAAGTCAATCTGGGTATCGATCGGTCCCGAAGGCACCGAGTACACCAGATGACGATCCCTGGTGAGGAGTGGATCGCTCAACACCAGTGCCAATGCCGGGTTATCGGTACCGCTCGAAGCGGATGCCACCCCCCGAGCATGGCTCAGGTATGCTCTGTGAGGGGTGAGCCCCAGGAACAACCTGAAACCCCTGAAAGACTTTGGAGACCGAAGACTCCCGCCGGGGTTTTGAAGCCAATGAGGTCTTGAGGGCAAGGCCGGAGCCGTCATCATGCTTGGCATGAGACCTACCACCCAAGGATTGGCTAGTCTTAACAGACTGTTTGTGGGTTACCTGATCCTGTAGAGAAGAAATGGTCGGTGCCCTTACACTGGAAGCGAAAACTGCATCGAGGGAAACTCGAAATGGAGAATTTCTTCTCATAAAATTGTAGCCTGATGGCTCTGGAGGAAAAGGGTCAGGACCCAAATAGGTTAGACACCAGTTTTTGGAGTCTAAAAAGAAAACTGCATTTCCACAGTTAAGGCACTTCTTAGGAGAAGGCGGCTCCATAATGGAGAGGCCTTACAGGCCCAAAAATTCAAGACAGAAACAGAGGGAAAAAAACTCCCTGAGTTTTAGAAAAAAGAAAAGAAAAAAACCACCGGCGGTACCGGTGGAGTCGGGGGAACAGCCGCGACCACAAGAAAACAAAAAAGTAAAAGATTTAAAGAAAAAATTTTCTGCGGTGACAGGAAGACGTCCTGTCGGCTCCGCGGAAAAACGAAAACTGAGGAGAGACAGTTGGAAAGGCGGGAAGGCAGCACGCAGGCGCTGAGGGATGCTCCCAAAAGCTTTCTGATTGGACGCTGGGGAGCATTCCCGCGCAGGCTCCGTCGGTACCGACGTACCCATATGTGAAGACTCATTCCTGCTTGTTCTTGGAGATAGACAATATGCCTGGTGAAGCTTGAGGATAAAATCCGGTGAGAAGGAAAACAGGACAACTCCGCGACCTGTGAATCCACTGCTCCTGTTGTTGGGGGGGGGGGGGGGGCTGAGAAAGCCTTAAAGCTGGTTTAGTCATATCCAGATTCAAAATGAAAACACAAACATGACAGCAGAAAAAGACCACAATGCCTATCTAGTCTGCCCTTCCATATCACCCACTATAGGAGTCTCTTTTTTCCTTTAGTGAGCCTCTGTGTTTGTCTCATGCTTTTTTGAATTCAGATACTGTCCTCATCTATACCACTTCCATTGGGAGACTATTCTACGCAGCTACCACTCTTTCCGAAAAGAAATATTTCCGCATATTACTCCTGAGTCTATCCACCCTCATCCAATGTCCCCTAGTAACAGAGCTTGCTTTCAATCGAAAGAGGCTCTCCTCCTGTGCATTTATGCCACAGAGATATTTAAACATCTCAATCATATCACCTCTGTCCTGCCTTTCCTCTAAGGTATAAATATTAAGGTCCTTAAGTCTGTCCTCATTTGCTTTATAACAAAGATCATTAAACATTTTAGTAGCTACCCTCTGCAGAGAATCCAACCTATTTATATCCTTTTGAAAGTGCGGTCTCCAGAATTGCATACAATACTGCAAATGAGGTTGCACCAAAGACTTATACAGAGGCACTATCACCTCTTTTCTTCTGCTGGCCATTCCTCTCCCTATGCACTCAAGCATCCTTCTAGCTTTTGCAGTCACCTTTTCTACCTGTTTAGCTACTTTGAGATCGTCAGACACAATCACTACTAGGTCCCGTTCTTCTTTCATGGACAGAAGTATGTCACCCCCTATACTGTTGTTGCAGCCCAAATGCAAGACCCTACATTTTTTAGTATTAAATCTCAGCTGCCAAATTCTAGACCATTCTTCAAGCTTAGCTAGATCCCTTCTCATGTTATCTACACCTTCCTGGGTATCTACTCTGTTGCAGATTTTGGTATCATCCGCAAAGAGGCAAACCTTACCCAACAGCCCTTCCGCAATATCACTAACAAAGATGTTAAAAAGAATCGGACCAAGGACAGATCCCTGTGGCAGTCCACTGGTAACCTCCTCAGAGTGACCTCCATTTACCTGTACCCTTTGTTGCCTCCCACTCAACTAATTTCTAACCCAAGCAGTAACTTTAGGGTCCATCCCAGGGGTGCTTAGTTTGTTTATACGTCACCTATGCGGAACGTCGTCAAATGCTTTACTGAAATTTAAACACATCACATCTAGGGCTCTTCCTCTGTCCAACTCCCTGGTAACCCAGTCAAAGAAATCAATCAGATTTGTATGACAAAACCTGCCCCTGTTGAATCCATGCTGCCTCGGATCCTGCTATCCGTTTGACTCCAGAAACCTCAGCATTTTCTTTTTCAGCAGCATTTCCAATAATTTACTCACCACCGAGGTTAAACTAACCGGCCTGTAGTTTTCAACCACATCCTTACTTCCGCTTTTGTGTAAAAGGACCACATGCACCTCTCTCCAGTCCTCTAGCACCATCCCCAACTCCAAAGAGGCACTGTAAAGGTGGGTCAGTGGAGCTGCTAGAACATCCCCAGGTTCCTTCAGTATTCTTGGATGCATCCCATTTGGTCCCATCGCTTTGTATGTTTTTAGATTAGCTAGTTCCTCATGAACACAGTCCTCTGAAAATCATTTGAGATGCCACTCGCTTTTGTTCCTGTTTGTGAGTGCCGTCTGAGGTCCTGCTCCTGGCCCTTTATCTGTGAACATAGAAAAGAAATATTTGCTAAACAATTTCACTTTATTCCTCCCCTTCACCCTTGAGTCTGACAATACCACTTTTGCCCTTCCTCCTCTCACTAAGGTATCTGAAAATGTCTTATTCCCCCATTTTATTTCACTATTTCTTCTTTTTGTACCTTTGTTTTTCTGACTACTTTGCCAGTCTAAGTTTTTCCAAATATAGATGCCCGTCTTCCTCTCTGTGATCTCTTGTATTTTTATCTTTTCAGCTATCTCGAGAGCCATAGCATCCTCCATTTCCTTTTATTTACCATTCTAACAAAAAGGTTGGTTGCTTTTAAAATATCCCCTTTCAGTTTTGCCCATTGTTTTTCTACATTCCCCAGCTGTTCCCATTCCACTGACGACTCCTTGAGGTATTGGCCCATCTTGGCAAAGTTAGTTTTCCTAAAGTCTAAGACCCTCGCTTTTGAATGGATTTTATCAGCCCTAGTCCTAATATTGAACCACACCATCGGTAATCACTGGATGTAAGATGATTTCCCATTATAATATCAGAGACACTTTCCCCATTGGTAAGCACCAAGACCAGTATGGACCCTTTCAAATGTGGGTTCTGTTACCAGTTGCCTGAATAGTTCTCCCTGTAGAGAATCCAGGATCTCCTTACTTCTAGATGATACTGCAGCAGGGATGAGCCCATTAACTGGCATATTGAAATCCCCTATTAGTAGCACTTCCCCTTTCCTGGCAATGCTGAGTATATCTTCAATTAAATCTCTGTCCACCTCTTCTCCCTATGAGGGAGGTCTGTATATCATGCCAAATGAAATGAATTTCTCTTTCCCTTTTTCTAATTTAACCCACAGTGCCTCCTCTCTCCCTTTTAAGCTCTGTATTTCCATAGCTTTAATATTATATTTTACATACAGTGTCATGCTTTCTTCCCTTCTTCCTACCCTGTCCTTTCTGAGTAACGTATAGCTTAGTATAGTTATATCCCAAGTCATGGTTGTCCGTGTACCATGTCTCTGTAACTGCCACTAAATCCAAGTCAGCTTCTCCCATTAAAGCCTCAACATCTGGGATCTTATTTCCCATACTACGGGCATTTATAGACACTGCTTTCCAGATGCAGCCCTTTTGGCCTATTTCTATAAAGGTATTTAACGTTTCACTTACCAGGGGGCTTTCTTTACCCATCCCCAATGAATCTAGTTTAAAGCCCTCTTCAATAGGTTAGCCAGCCTGCTACTGAAGACATGTCAACGCTTCTTGGACAGATTGGACACCATCTCTGCTCTGCAGCCCTGGAGACATCATCCCATGGTCCAGGAAACCATGACGATGACACCATCCACGCAACAATGCATTTATCTCCAGGATGCAAGCTTCTCTGCCCTGGCCTTTACCTTCAACAGTGAGGATTGAAGAGAACATCACCTGCGCCCCTATCTGCTTCACCCTCTGTCCCAGAGCCATGAAGTCACTTTTGATATGCTCAGAGGGATACCCTGCAGTATAATTTGCACCAACATGGATAAGCAACATCAGATAATAGACAGTAAGCTTGATGAGTCTCAGCAAACTCTCTAAATTGTGGATTTTGGCACCTGGCAGACAGCATACATCTCTGAACATCAAGTCTGGTCGGCAGATGGATGCTTCAGTACCCTTCAGAAGAGAGTCACCACCACTACCCTTCGCTTCCTAGTGGTCACTGATTCAGCAACTTTGGGGTGCTTGAGCTCTGTTTCTTCCCTTTCCTGTGATGCCTCTGCCTCCTCCACTTCCAGGGCTGCATAATGGTTCCTTAATTCAAGGGCTTGAGGAGTTGGATTGGTGAGTCTGCAGGCCCTGGAGACTCATGTCCAACCTTGTTCCTGCTGTAGGTTCCCATCCTCACTTCTGCTGGAGAGCTTGGATGTTTCAAGAAGCATCTCAACAATGAATCTCTGTCTTGAATGCTCCTCAACCTTGCCACTTCTTCTCTGAGCTCTTCCACCTCCTTCCTGAGAGCTTCAGCATGTAGGCAGCCTGCACATAGAACCAGTCCTTCAACTGGAATTGGGTTCTCTGTCTGGACAGAGGAAGAAGCTGTAATGGGGCAACAGCTTTGGCAATACAATTTTTCCCAGCCATTGTTCAGTTGGTGGAGCTTTGGTACCTTGCTTTGAAATGGAGAGACCCTGTTAGCAATGCCTTGGAAAATTCTAAAGATTTTTATGCAGTCCTCAGTTCTTTCACAGGCTAGTCAGGCCCACTAACCCTCGATGAGGTATGAGTAGCTTCAAAGAGCTGAGACAAAGAGAAACTAATAGCAGAGTTTTAAACTTACACCACTAAAAATATAACATAGTTACTCACCTGTAAAGCATGGTTACTCCCTGTAACAGGTGATCTCCGGGAACAGCAGGAATTTAATCCTCACATATGGGTATCGTCGGTACTGATGGAGCCTGCGCGGGAACGCTCCCCAGCGTCCAATTAGAAAGCTTTTGGGAGTATCCCACAGCGCCTGCATGCTGCCTTCCCCAACTGCCTCTCTTCAGTTGAGTTTTAAGCTGAGACAAAGAGAGAGAGAGGGAAAGAGACAGATAGAGAGATACAACTCCTAGGGGAGGTGGGTGGGTTGTGAGGACTAAATTCCTGCTGATCCTGGAGATCACCTGTTACAGGTGAGTAACCATGCTATCTCTAGGAACAAGCAGGAATGTAGTCATCACATATGGGGACTCCCTAGCTTTAGATGCCAGGGAGAGGCCCCAGAAGTTGTGTGTTCCTGAGAAGGGCTCCATTTCCCCCCCATGGATCTCTGGCATCCTACCAGGGATGGTGGGTAGGAGTTGATTAGGTATGAAAGAGGTGTTGGAGAACAGCCTGACCAAACAAGGCATCCCGGCGGGAGTCCTTGTCCAAGCAGTAATGGGCTGTGAAGGTATGAACCGAGGCCCAGGTGGCTGCTCGACAGATGTCGTCAATAGACACAGAGTGCAGATGAGCCATTGAGGCTGCCATAGCTCTCACATTGTGAGCTGTGACATGGCCCTCCAGAGAAAGGTTCTTACTCTGATAGGCGAAGGAAATACACTAAGCAATCCAGTTAGACAGTGTTCTCTTGGAGACTGGAAGTCCCAAATGAGAAGGATCAAAAGCAACAAAGAGTTGAGAGGACTTTCTATGTTGCTGTGTTCTTTGTAAGTAAAAAGCTAAAGCTCTTTTACAGTCCAAGGTATGAAGATTCCTCTCTGCATTTGATGCATGAGGCCTTGGAAAAAACACAGGTAGGTAGACCGCTTGGTTCAGATGAAAAGGAGAGACCACCTTTGGCATAAAATGTGGATGAGTCCTAAGGACTACCTTGTCATGATTGGACCTTGGAAAAGGTGGATTAGCTACTAGCGCTTGCAACTCACTGATGTGACGTGCTGATATGATTGCAATGAGAAAGATAACCTTCCAAGAAAGGAACTTCAAGGAGGTAGTAGCTAAAGGTTCGAAAGGTGGCTTCATGAGCTGCGCAAGAACCAGGTTTAAGTCCCATGCCACCGGTGGTGGCCTAATGGGAGGCTTAGTTAGAAGAAGGCCTCTCATAAATCTTGCTATAAGAGGATGAGAAGAAATAGGTTGTCCTTTTAGAGGCTTAAAGGAAGTTGCAATAGCACTCAAATGGACTCTTACTGAGTTAGTCTTAAGTCCTGCATTGGATAAATGAAGGAGATACTCCAGCAATGATTCCAGAGGTATCGCAAGGGGGTTAAGACCCTTTTGCGAACACCATATGGTAAACCTTTTCCACTTGAAAGCGTAAGGACGTTTTATGGAAGGTTTCCTGGAAGCAAAAAGAATCTCTTTTACTTGCTGAGGGAGATTAAGACTATGAAAATCTAGGCCTTCAGCAACCAAGCCTTGAGATGCAGAGACTGGGGATTGGGATGCCATAACATTCCATCCTCCTGAAATAGGAGATCTGGAGCAGACCCTAACTCCAGGGAGGGAGCTTGAGAGAGATGTAGAAGCAGAGGGTACCACACTTGCCGTGGCCAATGTGGAGCTATGAGAATCATATGGCCTCTGTCCCTCTGAAGCTTGAACAGGGTTTTGGGAATTAGGGGAATGGGTGGAAAGGCATACAGGAAGTCTTGACCCCAGTAAAGGAGGAAAGCATCCCTGGCCTGAGCTCCCTGAGCCGGAATTCTGGAACAGAACCGGGGAAGTTTGGCATTCCATGGACTTGCAAAGAGGTCTATGTCCGGGGTTCCCCAAATTTGAAATATCTTGGTCACCTGGTCTGCATGCAGAGACCACTCGTGTGGAAGAAGAACTTGACTGAGTGCGTCTGCCCAAGAGTTTTGTATGCCTGGAAGATACACTGCCAGGAGATGAATCTGATGCTCTCTGGTGAGGGCCCATAGTCGCAAAGCTTCGTTGCAAAGCGACAGAGAGCCTGTTCCCCCTGCTTATTCACATAGAACATGACTACTTGATTGTCCGTATGAATGAGGACTGTCTTTGTAGCTGAGCAGGGTGTGGAACACTCGAAGAGCAAGGAAGATTGCTCTGAGTTCCAAGAGATTGATATGTGGATGAGTCTCTTCTGGAGACCAGGTGCCTTGGGTGGAGAGGTCTTGCAAATGAGCTCCCCAACCCATCGGAGAAGCATCTGTTATGAGAGTTGCTTGGGGTAAGGGCTGTTGAAAAGGGGACCCCAGCAACAGGTTTTGAGTGGACTTCCACCACTGGAGGGACAAAATAAGGCGACTCGTGTTTGCTATTTTGTCTGACAGGCATCCTGATGCCTGGGTCCATTGAGTGGATAAGGTCCACTGGGCTGCCTTCATATGGAGGCGAGCATAGGGAACCACATGCACGGTGGATGCCATGTGGCCTAGTAGTTGTAACATTTCTCGAGCAGTGAGATGAGACTTTAACACTGCTTGAGAAGCCAACTGCACCATGCGAAGGCAGCGGGCCTGGGGTAGATAGGCCCTTGCCTTTCTGGTATCCAGCAAAGCTCCTATGAACTCTAAAGACTGAGTGGGAGTTAGACTGGATTTTGGGATGTTTATGACCAGCCCCAAATACTGAAGGATACGCATTGTGCAGGCTAGAGAAGTCCTGGCCTCTGACTCTGTTGGGGCTCGAATGAGCCAGTCGTCTAAGTAGGGGAAGACGAATATCCCTAGAGTGCGGAGAAATGCTGCTACTACTGCCATGCATTTCGTGAACACCCTTCGTGCTGAGGCCAGGCCAAAAGGAAGCACCCTGTATTGGTAGTGCTTTCCTTGAAAAAGGAACTAAAGGAACTTTCTTTGGGTTGGATGGATGAGAACATGGGTGTACGCATCCTTGAGATCTAGAGAACAAAGCCAATCCTGACTCTGAAGGTATGGCAGCAGAGTTCCGAGAGAAATCATCTTGAATTTCTCTTTGACAAGGAATTTGTTCAATTCTCTGAGGTCCAAGATAGGTCTGTATAGAGTAGTTACTCATCTGTAACAGGTGTTCTCCAGGAGCAGCAGGAATCAGTCCTCACATATGGGTGACGTCGGCGCCGACGGAGCCCTCGTGCGGAGCATTTCCCCAGCTTTCAAAGAAAGCCTTTGGGAATTGCAGCACGCATGCGCGGTCCTCTTCCCGCCCAAGGGTGCCATCTTGCTCAGTCTGATGACATAGCTAAAAGACAGCAAAAAATAGCAAAAATAAATCATTTGACTGCAACTCCAAGGGGAGGAGGAAGGGTTGTGAGGACTGATTCCTGCTGCTCCTGGAGAACACCTGTTACAGGTGAGTAACTACTCTTTCTCCAGGACCAAGCAGGAAGTCAGTCCTCACATATGGGACTCCCTAGCTTAAGGCTACCGGAGACCTCAAGCGGAAAAATGAGATCCCTCTAGCTCGTCAGCACAGAAGGAAGGAATCTTCTCTGAGAACGCCTCCGACCGGTAGCCCAACACCAGGGCCGGAGGGTAGGAGTTGCCTAAACCCCAAAGAGATTATGGAGTACTGCCTGTCCGAAAGCACTGTCCCTGCGGGACTCCCTCTCAAGGCAGTAATGGGCTGCAAAAGTCTGGCTTGAAGACCAAGTAGTGGCCCGGCAGATGTCTGCCAACGGAACAGAGCGGAGATGAGCCACTGACGCAGCCTTCGCCCTGACACGATGAGCCGTGACTCGACCCTCCAACGAGAGGCCGGCTGCCCCATAAGCCCAGGCGATACAGTCAGCGACCCAAATGGACAGCGTACGCTTGGAGACAGGGAGCCCCAACTTATTGGGGTCAAAAGAAACAAAAAGCTGAACAGCCTTCCGATGCTCCCGCGTACGGTCAAGGTAGAAGGATAACGCCCTCCTACAGTCCAGGGTGTGCAAGACCATCTCAGCCCGGTTGGCATGCGGCCTGGGAAAGAAGGTCGGAAGAACCACCTCCTGATTAAGGTGAAAGGGTGAGACAACCTTAGGAAGAAACTTAGGGTGAGTCCATAAGACTACCCTATTCCTGTAGAACCTAGTGTAAGGAGGATCAGACACCAGAGCCTGCAGTTCACTCACCCACCTAGCAGAGGTGAGAGCTACCAGAAATAAAGTTTTCCAGGAGAGAAAACGGAGAGGGCAGGTAGCCATAGGTTCAAAAGGCAGACAAGTAAGCCGCTGTAACACCACATTCAGATCCCACTCAGGGGCCGGTGGACACAAAGGAGGCTTAAGTAGGAGGAGGCCTCTGAGGAAACGAGCCACCAAAGGGTGGTTGGAAAGAGGCCTGCCGTCCAGCGGTGAGTGGTGAGCTGAGAGAGCACTCAGGTGAACTCTGACAGAGTTAGACTTAAGGCCCAGATTGGAGAGGTAGAGCAAATATTGCAACACCACCGCTACCAAGCACGAGAAAGTTTTCTCGTTGTGCTGAGCACACCATATGGAGAATCTACGCCACTTAAGAGCGTAGGATTTCCTGGTGGATTGCCGCCGAGAAGCTAAGACGACATCTTCCATCTCTCGAGGCAGCAGTAGGGGAGCTAGGACTACCCTTTCAGCAGCCAGGCCATCAGATGTAGGGACTGGAGGTTGGGGTGCAAGAGAGTCCCCTGATCCTGAGACAGGAGATCGTGTTGAAACCCCAGAGGCAGAGGGGTGTCTACCGCCAGCTGTAGCAGTAGCGGGAACCACGGTTGCCTCGGCCACTTGGGGGCAATGAGAATCAATGAAGCCCCGTCCCTCGGGACTTTGAACAGCGTTCTGGACACTAGTGGAGTGGGAGGAAACGCATACAGTAGGCCTGTGGACCACGAGATTAGAAAGGCATCCGCTGCTACTGGGAGGGGATGCGGTTGCCTGGAGCAAAATCTCGGGAGTTGCCGGTTCAGAGGACTGGCGAAAAGATCCATGGTGGGGAGTCCCCACTTGAGAAAGATCTGCTGAACCACCAATGGGTTCAATCTCCATTCGTGTGGTTGCAGGATCCTGCTCAGTTTGTCTGCCAGGTAATTTTCCTGACCTGGGAGGTAGACAGCCTTGAGAAGGATCCCGTGATTGACAGCCCAAGAGCACAGCCGTTGAGCTTCCTGACAAAGGAAGGAGCCTGTGCCTCCTTGTTTGTTCACATAGAACATGGCAACTTGATTGTCCGTCTGAACCAGTACAGACTGGTGAGAGGCGAGGTGGGAGAAGGCTCTCAGAGCTAGGCGTATCGCCCGTAGCTCCAGGAAGTTTATTTGTTGAGAAGCCTCCCAAGGGGTCCAGAGACCCTGAGTACATGTCCCTTGGCAATGTGCTCCCCAACCGAGAAGAGAAGCATCTGTTGTGAGCACTTGAGAAGGTGGAGGGGATTGAAAATCCACTCCGAGCACCAGATTCAGAAGATGAAGCCACCAATGCAGAGAGGGGACAAGTAGGTCGGATATCGTGATGGAGTCCGCCAGGCTCCCTGTGGCCTGAAGCCATTGAGCGCGAAGGCACCACTGAGCAGGCCGCATGTGCAGGCGGACATTGGGGGTGACATGAACCGTGGAAGCCATATGGACGAGTAGCCGCAGGAATTGCCTGGCAGAGACCAGGGAATTGCTGCGAAACTGGCTGGCCAGATCCATTAGCCTGTGGGCCCTGTCCAGAGGTAGAAAAGCCTTCGCTTGAAGAGTGTCGAGCCTGGCCCCTATGAACTCCAGGTTCTGGGACGGGAGCAAAGTGCGAAGTTTATGACAAACCCCAAGTGCTGAACCAGAGCCACAGTGCGAAGGGTGGCTTGGTTGGCCTCCTGGGAAGACTGGCCCCTTATGAGCCAGTCGTCCAGGTACGGAAACACAAAAAGACCCTGAAGCCTCAGGTAGGCCGCCACCACTGCCAGGCACTTGGTGAACACCCTGGGAGTGGATGACAGGCCAAAGGGCAGTACTCTGTACTGGTAGTGGTTTCCTCCCACAACAAACCTGAGATATTGTCTGTGGTCTGGATGAATAAGGATGTGAGTATACGCATCCTTTAGATCTAAGGAGCATAGCCAGTCTCCCTGCTGGAGGTAGGGCAGCAGGATTCCAAGGGTAAGCATCTTGAACTTTTCCCTCTGCAGAACTTGTTGAGGTTTCGCAAGTCTAGGATGGGTCTGAGGCCTCCTGTTCTTTTTGGTACCAGAAAGTACCTGGAATAAAAGCCTTGACCTCTCAGGTGGTGGGGCACCGGTTCCACAGCCGGATCCTTTAGCAGACCTGTCAACTCCTGAAGGAGTAGGTCCCTGTGCAGAGGAGGTCTTGGAGGCTCCCCTGGAAAGTAGGAGGGAGGTACCTGGTGAAAATGGAGAAGATAGCCCTTTTGGACCATATGAAGAACCCAGGTATCGGATGTGACGGCTGACCACCTGTGGGCAAAGTGGACCAGCCGGCCTCCTGTGCTGAGAGAAGCCAGCTGAGGAGAAGAGGCTATGCTGTTTGAGTCAAAAAACCCCACCCTGTAGAGCAGGGGCTGGTGTTGGTGGCTTGGGGGCCTTCTGCCTACGGGGCCCTTGACCCTGCCCCTTGGCCTGCTGACCCTGTTGGGGAGCTGCAGAGGCCTGATAATGAGGGTATTGTTTGCAGGCAGATGACTTCTTCGGGTAAAAGGTCTTTTTTCCCGAGCCCTTCTTTTTCTGAGAAGGGGCAGAGGTTTTCCTGGAAAACCTAGTCCTGGTCAGAGTCTCGGTCTCGAGTTCTGCAGCCTTTTCAGCCATGGGCTTGCCAAGGAGGTTTTCACCTCGGCAGGGGACATCGACCAACTTGTCCTGGACCCATGGCTCGAGGTCAGATGACTGTAGCCAAGCCTGTCGGCGGGCACCGATGCCGGCCCCGGCTACTCGGGCGGAAGCCTCAAAGCCATCGTAGGCTGCTCGAGAGATAAACTTCGAGCACTCTCGAATACCGGTGGACAAGGCCTGAAACCACTGCAAAGGTTCCTCGGAGAGACCAGCAGAGAACCCGGCAATCTCCTTTGCCAGGTCTCGAAGGTACATGCCCATGTAGAGCTGGTATGTCTGGACACGGCAAGCAAGCATAGAGCCCTGGAAGCACTTCTTACCGAGGGCATCCAGGTTCCGGGCCTCCCGGCCGGGAGGCACCGAGGAGTGCATCTTTTGACTTTTCAGCCGATGCATGGCCGATTCCACAACCATGGAGTGGTGCGATAATTGTGCCTTTTGGAACCCGGGGCTCTTGCGGACTCGATAAATGGAATCGACCCGCTTGCTTAACATTGGCGTCAAGGCCGGGGTCTCCCACATGCGGAAGAGTAGCCGCTCCAGCATCGGAGGAACTGGAACAGTAAAGGCCTCCTTCGGGGGAGAGTCATACTGGAGGGCCTCGAGCTCCTCGGCTTGAGGCTCCTCCTCGGGATCCGCGGGGAAGGCCAAGGCCTTGGCCATATCAAGTCCGAGAACCGGGTATCCTCCGGTGGGGACCGTCTCCGAGGTTCGGACTCGGGCGAGTCCGATGGGACACACCGAGTCCGATGAGTGTCGGGTGACTCTTCGTCCTCCGTCTCCCAGCCCGATTCCTCGGAGGAGGAATCGAGCGGCTCCGGTCGGCCCCGAATGGGAAGTCGAGGGAGACCGTGACCCGAGGATCAACTCGAGCCCGCATGGACTCGAGGATCGGCTCGGCCTCCGGGGTCGACTTGGACGTCGAGGTCCCGGTGGTCGGGGCAGATGCACCAGTGAGACCAGCGATCAATGCCCGCTGCTGTTCCATGAAGGCAGCGAAGCTGCTCTCCAATGCCGTCAACCTGAGTCCGAGCTCAGGAGACCCAGCAGCCACCGACTCGGGCCCCGACGGTGTCGGGCCCGACGTCGGCTCCCTCGGAGGAGAGTCAACGAGGACAACAGCACTCACGTGTCCAGGAGACTCCATCTCGACACGAGGATGCTTGGCAGGCCTCTCCGACTCCGAAGACCCGGGACGGCTATCGGGGCTATGCGACCTGGCCCTCGAGGAACCAGGAGCGTCCACTGACGCCGCCCTCGCGGGTTTCTTCTTCCTGCGATGTTCCCACGAGGCCTCTGACGAGGTCCGAGCCCGGCCGGACGCAGAGTCAGAAAAAATTCGATCCTTCTGGTGCTGCCGACTCAACGCCTTCGAGGACATTTTGCCACACGGACCACAGATCATCGGGTCATGATCGGGTCCGAGGCAACGGAGGCAGCAGTAATAGGTGTCGGTAAGAGACATAAGTTTCTTACACCGATCACATTTCTTAAACCCGCTGGCAGCCATCGGGGGAAAAAGGGCCCCTGCTAGGTCAAAAGACCGGTCTGCCAGGGAAAAAAGAAAAAAGGTGCGAATGCCAGTCACAAAGGACAAAAACCGAAAAAGAGAGAAAAGGACTCGATACCGGCGTATCGGTCTGAGCGGGAAAAGGATCCGGCGTCGAACCGGAGAAAAAAAGAGAACAGAGAAAATCAACTTTTTCCTCGGGGAAAAACGAACTACGTCCGTCAGGCTCCGCGGAAAAAAGAAGACTGAGCAAGATGGCACCCTTGGGCGGGAAGAGGACCGCGCATGCGCGCTGCAATTCCCAAAGGCTTTCTTTGAAAGCTTGGGAAATGCTCCGCACGAGGGCTCCTTTGGCGCCGACGTCACCCATATGTGAGGACTGACTTCCTGCTTGGTCCTGGAGAACCCCCTGTTTTCTTTGGGATAAGAAAATAGGGGGAGTAAAACCCCGTGCCCTGTTGAGGAGTGGATACCTCTTCTATTGCCCCTTGGGCAAGAAGGATAGTGACCTCCTGATCTAATAGGTTGATGAGAGGTGTCGGAGAATTGAACTGCCTTATTATTGTGGGAGGGGGCACGCTTGAAAAATGAAGCCTGTACCCCTCCTTTATGATGGAGAGTGTCCAATGCTCTGCTGTTATCTGCCCCCATCTGGGGGAAAAGTGACATAACCTTCCTGGAATGGTGGAAGGCTCTGGTCCCACGAGAGCCAGAAAGGCTAAGTTCTGTAGCTGCAAGTCAAAGGACTTGTGGAGGCTGAGACTGCTGCGACGGTTGAGGCTTAGCAGTCTTTGCTTTCTTCTGTTTGGGTGGTTGCTGACCTTTCCTGACAAGCTGACCAGCAGAACGTCCCTGCTGAGCATAAGCAGGATAATATCTTTTCTTCTTAGAAAAGAATGGTTTCTTGAACGATTTCTTTCTAGCAGGATCAGCTGTGGACTTGGATAACCTTTCCAAGGTGGAGTTGTCAGCATCCATCTCGTTGGCCTTTTCCTGCCAATCTTTACCAAACAGGTTCTCACCAGTACACGGGATATTTCCCAATTTGTCTTGTACCCAGAGCTCCAGATCGGATGCCTGGAGCCAAGCAATTCTATGTGCACCTATGGCAATGGCAGAGGTTCTGCTTATGCACTCAAAGCAGTCAAAGGCTGCACGGTTGACAAATTTAGAAACATCTTGGGCATGTTTGACCAAAGTGAGAAAATCCTGTCTTCTATCCTCAGGAAGAATAGGACTTAAAGCTTCTAAATCATCTGTGACCTCCTTCAGGAACATTCCCATGTATAGGAACTGATCCTGGCAGAAAGCATGGAAGCTTGGAAGACATGACGTCCAAAAGCATCCAGGGTTCTGCACTCACGTCCTGGAGGATTAGAGGCATGCCTTTTTGCACTCTTGATCCTTCTCATAGCCGATTCCACTACAATAGAGTGGTGAGGAAGCTGAGTCTTTTGGAAACCAGGACAAGGAGGGACTTGATACAGAGTATCCAGTCTGCGAGAATGAGGAGAGGTGGTAAGAGGTGTCTCCCACATCCTTAACATGAGATCATATAAAATCTCATGAATGGGCAAGGTAGCTGCCTCCTTAGGAGTTTTGGGATATTGTAAAATTTCCAACTCCTTAACTCTGGGCTCTGTTTCAGAGGTCACAGTAATGGACAGACCCCGAGCCACCTCCCTGATAAAATCCTGGAAGGAAATATCCTCTGGAGGAGACATCCTGCGCTTAGGGGAGGAGGGTTCTTCTGGGAGAAGTAGTCCAGCATCGACAGAACTATCAGAATCCTCAGATTCTTCTGAGGACTCGAAGTACCTTCTGTCCGGATGCTCCTGAAGAGCCCGATACCCGTACCGACCGAAGTCGGTACCGGGAGTAATTGGAACCGGGGTATCGGTACCCGAGGGCATCGGATGACTGGATACCGGCAGACACCGATGCCGATGATACCGGTACCGACCGGATTGTCTGTCGTGGTTCCGAGGGCGTCGATGCCGCAAGGAGAGCCGCCAGACTGCGCTCAATAGCCAGGAATCTCTGGTCTATCGACGCTGCCGATGCCTGGATGTCGGTACCGGAGAAGACCGCCGGTACCCCAGAGTATGGCACCAGTAGTTCTGCCGAGGTCGAGGCCTCGAGAACATCCTGGAGCCCCGATAATGCTTTGGAAGCCGAAGCCTCCCGCCGGGGCAATTTTGTCGGTGCAGAATCCTCAAGGGCAACGCCCGAGGCATCTCGATGCTTAGAAGGAGATCTACCCTTTGAGGACTGGCTGGACTTATGTCTAGTTACCTGAGATCTACGGGAGGAAGAGGAAGCCCTTGAAGACGTCGATGCCACCGAAGCTGCATCAGAGGGAAACAGGGTACTGAGCTTAGCAGCTCGGTTCTGCCGACCTCTTTTAGACATCATGGCGCAGGACATACAATCCATGATGGAGTGGTCAGGACCTAAACATTTTAGACACCATTCATGGGTGTCGGTGACAGAAATGGTACTGCCACACTTGGTGCACTTTTTGAAACATGAGGCAGGTTTATCCATTGTAAGAAAAAGATTTTTGAGCCTAAGGCCCAAAAAGGCACGAGCACCTGAAGAAAAAATAGGAAAAATCCTAGTATATATATATATTTTTTTTTCAAAGACAGAAAAGAAGAAGAAAAAAACGGCGGTACCGGTAAAGCGTCGAGGAAGGCAGACGCGACCACAAAAAAGAAAGAAAGAAAGAAGAATTCTTCTGCGGTGACAGGAAAGACGACCTGCTGGCTCCGCGGAAAAAGAAGAACTGGAGAGAGGCAGTTGGGAAAGGTGGGAAGGCAGCACGCAGGCGCTGTGGGATGCTCCCAAAAGCTTTCTAATTGGACGCTGGGGAGAATTCCCGCGCAGGCTCCGTCGGTACCGACGATACCCATATGTGATGACTACATTCCTGCTTGTTCCTGGAGATCAGGTTTTTCCCAGGGACAGCAGGAATCAGTCCTTACATGTGGGTGATGTCGGCGCCGACGGAGCCCTCGTGCGGAGCAAATCCCCAGCTTTCTAAGAAAGCCTTAGGGAATTGCATCACACATGCGCAGTCCCCTTTCCACACAAGGGTGTCATCTCAGCCAGTCAAATGACAGCAAAAATTAGCAAAAATAATAAGAATAGGACTGCAACTCCAAGGGGAGGAGGGAGGGTTGTGAGAACTGATTCCTTCTGTCCCTGGAGAACACCTGTTACAGGTGAGTAACTACGCTTTCTCCAGGAACAAGCAGGAAGTCAGTCCTCACATGTGGGACTCCCCAGCTTTAGGCTACCAAGAACCCACAGCTGAAAAACAGGTTCCCTCTATGAGAGCCGCAAGCAGCCACAATAGGAATTTAACTGAGAGAGTAACACTCCAGTAGCCTGACACCAAAGGGTTGGAGGGTAGGAGTTGCCTAGACCTCGAAAAGGTTACGGAGCACAGCCTGGCCGAAAGCACTGTCTCGCTGGGACTCCCTATCCAGGCAGTAATGAGTTGCAAAAGTCTGACCTGAAGACCAGGTGGCGGCCCGGCAGATGTCTGCCAGTGGAACAGAGCGGAAATGAGCCACTGATGTGGCCTTAGCCCTGACCTGGTGGGCTGTCACACGACCCTGCAATGGAATATTAGCAGCCCTGTATGCCCAGGCGATGCAGTCCGCTACCCAAGTGGACAGCATACCTTTGGAGACGGCCAACCCCCAGCTTACTGGGGTCATAGGATACGAAGAGCTAAGAAGCCCTTCTATGGCTTTGTGTACGCTGAAGGTGGAAAGCTAATGCCCTCTTACAGTCCAGGATGTGCAGGACCGCCTCCGCCCGACTGGCATGCGGTCTTGGAAAAAAGGTAGGCAAGACTACCTCCTGGTTGAGGTGAAACGAAGAGATCACTTTCGGAAGGAACTTGAAGTGAGTACGGAATACCACCCGGTTCCTATAGAACCTCGTATAAGGCCTGTCGGATACCAGAGCCTGAAGCTCGCTCACTCACTCGTCGAGCTGAGGTGAGTGCCACCAAGAAAACTACCTTCCAGGAAAAGTAGCGGAGAAGGCAGGTTGCCATCGGCACAAATGGCGGACGAGTAAGCTGCCTAACACCACATTTAAATCCCACTCGGTTGCTGGAGGGGCGAACCGGGGGTTTCAGCAGGAGGAGACCTCTAAGGAACCTGGACACCAAAGGATGTGCAGACAGGGGTTTTCCTCCCACCGGTAAGTGGTGTGCCGCTAAGGCACTAAGGTGAACTCTGAGTTGGACTTGAGGCCCAAATCAGAAAGATGAAGAAGATACTGAAGCACCACCACAACCTGGCAGGAGAAAGGATTTTCTTTTTGCTTCTCGCACCACACTCCAAACCTATGCCACTTAAAAGCATAGGTTCACCTAGTCGACTGCCTCCGTGAGGCTAGCAAAACGTCTTCCACGTTTTCTGGGAGTAGGAAAGGAGCGAGGACTACCCTTTCAGCAGCCATGCCATCAGGTTGAGGGAGCGGAGGTTGGGGTGCAGAAGAGTGCCACTGTCCTGAGACAGGAAAGTGGGAGAAGATCCTAGGGGGACTAGGGCCTCCACTGCTAACTGAAGGAGAAGTGGAAACCAAGGTTGCCTCGGCCATCTGGGGGCTATCAGAATGACCGAGGCCCTGTCCTGGAGAATCTTGAACAGGGTTTTGGCTATCAGAGGCATTGGAGGAAATGCATAAAAGAGGCCCACAGACCATGGGATAAGAAAAGCATCGGCAGCCACTCTGTTGGGGTGTGGCTGACTGGAGCAAAACTGGGACACTTGGAAGTTGAGGGGGCTTGCAAACAAATCCAGGGTCGGTTGTCCCCAGGTCTGAAAGAGCCACTGGGCCATGGTCGCATCCAGCTGCCATTCGTGGGGCTGGAGAATCCTGCTTAACCTGTCGGCTAAGGAGTTTTCCTGGCCTGGTAGATAAACTGCCCTCAGATGCATGCCGTGCTGGACCGCAAAGGAGCACAGGTCCAGAATATCCCGACACAGCAAGCGGGACCCCGTGCCTCTCTGCTTGTTCACATAGAACATGGCTATCTGGTTGTCTGTCTGTATTAAGACAGGCTGATGAGCCAAGGTATGAGAAAAGGCCCTGAGAGCTAGGTGAATGGCACAAAGTTCCAGGAAATTGATCTGCTGAGTGCTCTCGTGCGGAGACCACACTCCCTGTGTGCAAAACCCTTGGCAATGGGCTCCCCAGCCCTTCAAGGATGCATCTGTAGTCAGAACTCTGGTGTGTTGAGGAGTCTGAAAATCTATCCCCGCCTCCAAGTGTTGTGGGTGAAGCCAGCAAGCCAAGGATTCTACTAGCATCTTGGAGACACTGATTTTGCTTCCAAGATGGCCTGTGGCTTGTGCCACTGGTCCCGGAGGCACCACTGAGCTGTTCTCATGTGGAGGCGGGCATTTGGTGTCACATGTACCGTGGAGGCCATGTGCCCCAAGAGGCGCAGGAAATGTCTTTGCTGATACTTGGTTTCTGCGACTCACTTGATGGGCGAGGCCAAGAAGCCTTTGTGCCCTGTCTTCTGGCAGGTAAGCCCTTTCCTGAAGGGTATCCAGCTTGGCCCCAATGAACTCTAGTGGCTGAGTGGGAACTAGGGTAGATTTGGGGTAACTGATTACAAACCCTAGATGATGCAGCACTTGAATTGTGCGAGATGTAGCTTGTTGGACCTCCAGAGCTGATGGGGCTCTGATTAGCCAATCGTCTAGGTAGGGAAAGACAAATACTCCCTGGATTCTGAGGAAGGCAGCCACTACCGCCAGGCATTTTCTGAATACCCTGGGGGCGCAGGATAGACCAAAGGGAAGCACTCTGTACTGGTAGTGGTTTCCCCCCACCACAAAGCGTAGATATTGCCTGAGGTCTGGATGAATTAGGATGTGTATATACGCATCCTCTGGTCTAAGGAGCATAGCCAGTCTCCCCGGTGGAGGTAAGGCAGCAATATTCCAAGGGAGAGCATCTTGAACTTCTCCTTCACCAGGAATTTGTTTAGGTTTCGCAGGTCGAGGATGGATCTTAGGCCTCCTGTTCTTTTTGGTACCAGGAAGTACCTGGAATAGAAGCCCTTGCCCTGCAGGTGGTGGGGCACTGGTTCTACCGCCTGATCCTCGAGAAGACCTGAGAATTCCTTCAAGAAAGTGGTCCTGGTGAAGAGGAGAGCGCACGGGACCCAAGTGTCTGTGGTAATGGCCTGCCACCTGTGGGCATACAGGGCAAGCCTTACCCCTGTGCATGACCTTTCTCCTGGGGCGAGAGGGGCTAGGCAGTGAGAGTCAAAAGCCACTACCAGGCTGGGCCGGAGCCGGTGCCTGGAGTTCGGGGGCTTTCTGCTTACGCGGGCCATGCCCCTGTCCCTTGGCCTGCTCCCCCTGTTGGGGAGCCTGGGAAGCCTGATACTGGGGGTAGCTTTGGTAAGCAGTACCTTTCCTCGGGAGAAAGGGCTTCTTACCCAAACCCTTTTTTTTTTTTTTTTTTAGAAGGGGCAGAAGTCTTCTTTGAGAGCCTTGTCCTGGTCAGGTACTCGGACTTGATCTCAGCAGCCTTCTCAATCATGGGTTTGCCGAAGAGGTTCTCACCACAGCATGGGACATCGACCAACTTGTCCTGAACTCACTGTTAAAGGTCCGACGACTGTAGTTAAGCCTGGCGGCGCGCACCAATGCCTGCTGCAGCTACCTGTGCCGATGCCTCGAAGCCGTCATAGGCTGCTCGAGTCATGAACTTCGAGCACTCACGGACTCCGGTGGATAAGGTCTTGAAGTGCTGCAAGGGTCCTTCGGAGAGACCAGCCGGGAACCCAGCAATCTCCTTTTCCAGATCCCGGAGGTACATGCCCATGTACAGCTGGGTAAGCCTGGATCCGGTATGACAGTATAGAACCCTGGAAACACTTCCTGCTGAGGGCGCCCAAGTAGGCACCAAGGAGAGCGTCTTCTGGCTCTTGAGCCGGCGCATAGCCGATTCCACAACTGTGGAGTTGTGCGGCAGTTGTGATTTTTGGAAGCCAGGGCTCTTGCGGTATCGGTACATCGAGTCGAGCCGCCTGCTGATGAACAGCACCAACACCGGTGGTCTCCCACATGCGTAACAGCCATTCCAGTATCGGAGGCACCGGTACACTAAGGGCTTCCCGAGGGGGAAAGTCATAATGGAGGATCTCGAGCTCCTCAGCTCGAGGCTCCTCCTCGGACTCTGTAGGGAATGCCAAAGCCTTGGACATATCCCTGATGAAGACCAAGAACCGAGTGTCCTCCAGGGGGACCTTCTCCGAGGTTCAGACACTGGGGAATTGGAGGGAACGTCTCTGGTCTGACAGGTGTCCGGTGACTCTTCTTCCTCAGTCTCCCAGCCTGAGGCCTCGAGCACTTCGGCTTAGACTGCCCCAATGCCGGTGGAACCAGCGTCGACGACCTCGGTCCCGAAAAGGAGGCCGAGGGAGACCTTGGCCGAGGATTGACTTGGGACCGCATGGTCTCGAGGATTGGCTTGGGCTACGGGGTCAACTTGGACGTCGAGGCCCCGGTGGTCAGAGCGGAAGGACTGGTGAGACCGGCTATCAGCGCCCGCTGCTGCTCCATGAAAGCAGACATGATGCACTCCAAGGCCACCATTCTGAGACAGAGCTCAGAAGGCTCCACAGCTCCCGGGTCGGGTCCCGACTCCGGCTTTCCCGGAGGAGAATCAACAACGAGGACAGCAGTAACCTGCTTTGGCTGCTCTGGTTTTCTTCGAGGAAGTTTAGCAGGGCGCTCCAACTCCGAGGATCCGGGCCGGTGGTTGGGGCTCTGCAACCGGTCCCGCGAGGAACCAGACCATTCGGAACCATCCAACACCGCCTTAAAGGATTTTTTCTTCCTCCGATGTTCCCGCGAGGGAGACCCCCTTTCTGAGAAGACCAGACGCTGCTCAGGCTCAGATAGTTCCCAAGATGTTGAGGCCTCAGATGAGGTCCAGGCTCTGGAGGATACTGACTCACCAAAAATCCTATCATGCTGCTGCTGGCGGCTTCTCAAGGCCTTAGAGGACAATTTTCCTACACGGGCCACATACCTTCGGGTCATGGTCAGGCCCAAGGCACCGGAGACAGCAGTCGTGTGTATCGGTGAGGGACATTAATTTTGTACACCGATCACACTTTTTGAACCTGTTGGTAGCCATCGGGGGAAAAGGGCCCCTGCAAGGTTGAAACCTCAGGCTGCCAGTGAAAAAAGAAAAAGAGCGAGAACGCATCACGAAGGACAAAAACCGAAAAAAATCAATTGGACTCGATACCGATGTACCGAGCCAAAGGCGGGAAGGGGAACCGGTGTTGATCCGGTAAAGGAGAGAGGGCTTTCTTCAACTTTAAACACTTTTTCTGCGGCGACACGAGGACAACGTCCTAGGGCTCCGTGGAAAAAAGGAGACTGGCTAAGATGGCACCCTTGGGCGGGAAGGGGACTGCGCATGCGTGATGCAATTCCCAAAGGCTTTCTTAGAAAGCTAGGGATTTGCTCTGCACGAGGGCTCCGTTGGTGCCGACATCACCCACATGTGAGGACTGACTTCCTGCTTGCTCCTGGAGAAAGCGTAGTTACTCACCTGTAACAGGTGATCTCCTGGAACAGCAGGAAAAAGTCTTCACATATGGGTATCGTCGGTAACGACGGAGCCTGCGCAGGAATGCTCCCCAGCGTCCAATAGGAAAGCTTTTGGGAGCATCGCACAGCGTCTTCCCGCCTTTCCAAATCTTCCTCTTCAGTTGAGCTTATAGCTGAGACCAAAGGAGAGAGTAGACAAAGAGAGAGAGATATATATAGAGACAACTCCTAGGGGAGGTGGGTGGGTTGTGAAGACATATTCCTGCTGTTCCCGGAGATCACCTGTTACAGGTGAGTAACTATGCTATCTCCAGGAACAAGCAGGAATGTTGTCTTCTCATATGGGGACTCCCCAGCTGAGAGATGCCAGGGGGATGACCCCAGCTAGCTGCAAACCCCAGGTGAGATGGGTCATGCTTCCTCCCATGGATCTCTGGCATCGAAACCCGGGATGACGGATAGGAGTTGTACTAAGTCTGAAAGAGATGCTGGAGCACAGCCTGTCCAAACGAGGCATCCCGGCGGGAGTCCTTGTCTAAGCAATAGTGGGCTGTAAAGTTGTGTACCGAAGCCCAAGTGGCTGCTCTACAGATGTCATCAATGGACACAGAACGAAGATTAGCCATTGAAGCTGCCATTGCTCTCACATTGTGAGCTGTGATATGGCCTTTGAGAGAAAGTCCCTTACTCTCATATGCAAAGGATATGCAATTTGCAATCCACTTAGAGAGAGTTCTTTTGGAAACTGGAAGTCCCAAATGATTACAATCAAAAGCAACAAAAAGCTGAGAAGATTTTCTATGTTGCTTAGTTCTTTGAAGGTAAAAAGCTAAAGTACAATCTAAGGTATGAAGATTCCTTTCTGCATTAGAGGCATGAGGCCTAGGGAAGAATACAGGAAGGTAAACCGCTTGGTTTACATGAAAGGGCGAAACCACCTTTGGCATAAAGTGAGGATGAGTCCTAAGAACTACCTTATCATGGTGAAATCTTGTATAAAGAGGACCCGCCACTAAAGCTTCTAACTCACTGATGCGTCTTGCAGAAGTGAGGGCAACTAGGAAGATGACCTTCCAAGAAAGAAACTTTGGAGCTGTAGTGGCTAAAGGCTCAAAGGGCGGTTTCATGAGCTGCCCGAGAACAAGATTCAGATTCCATGTCACTGGCGGTGGCTTAATGGGAGGTTTTGTTAAAAGTAAACCTCTCATAAATCTCGCTACGAGTGGATGAGAGGAAATAGGTTGTCCATCCTGAGGTCCGCAAAAAGCAGTATTAGCACTAAGATGGACCCTTACTGAATTGGTCTTAAGATCAGAATCTGATAGATGGAGTAGGTACTCCAGAAGCGATTCGACAGGCACTGTATGGTGGTTAAGGTCCCTTTGAGAACACCATACAGAAAATCTCTTCCACTTAAAGGTGTAGGATCGCCTTGTGGAAGGCTTCCTGGAAGCCACAAGGATATCCTTTACCTGTTGAGATAGGTTGATATCCGGGAATCCTAGGCTTTCAGTAACCAGGCCCCAGGGACTGGGGATTCGGGTGCAATAGTGTTCCGTTTTCCTGGGAAAGAGGTGTGGCTTGAGAGAGACGCAGAAGCAGAGGATACCACGTCTGCCTTGGCCAGTGTGGAGCTATGAGTATCATATGACCTCTGTCTCTCTGAAGCTTGAATGAAGTTTTGGGAATGAGGGGAATGGGTGGGAAGGCATAGAGGAAGTCCCAACCCCAATGGAGGAGGAAAGCATCCCTTGCCTGACAGTTTTGAACCAGAATTCTGGAACAGAATCGGGGAAGTTTGGCATTCTGTGGACTTGCAAAGAGGTCCATATCTGGAGTACCTCAGATTCAAAACACTCGAGCAAGCTGGTCTGAGTGCAGAGACCATTCGTGTGGCAGCAGTAATCGACTGAGTTTGTCTGCCCAAAGATTTTGAATGCCCGGAAGATATACCACTAGGAGGTGGATTTGAAGCTCTGGCGAGGGCCCACAGTTGCAAAGCTTTGTTGCATAATGACAGAGAGCCTGTTCCGCCTTGCTTGTTCACACAGAACATGGCTACTTGATTGTCGGTCTGGACCAGAACTGTCTTGTAGCTGAGATGGGCCTGAAAAACTCGGACATCATGGAAAATGGTTCTGAGCTCTAGGAGGTTTATGTGAAGACAAGCCTCCTGTGGGGTCCAGAGACCCTGAGTTGATAGATCGTACAAGTGAGCCCCCCAACCAGACTTGGACGCATCTGTTGTTAAGGTGGTTTGGCATGGAGGCTGCTGGAAAGGAGAACCCATGAGAAGGTTTTCCAGTGACTGCCACCATTGTAGGGACAAAATGAGACATGTGGAGTTTCTGATTTTGATGTTAGCCGACCTGAGGACTGTGTCCATTGAGAGGATAGGGTCCACTGGGCTGCTCACATATAAAGGCGAACATAGGGAACCACAAGGACAGTGGTTGCCATATGCCCCAGAAGCTGGCCTCCCGAGCAGTCAGGAAGACCTTTATAGCTGCTTGGGAGGCCAGCTGTACTATACGAAGACACCGTGGCTGTGGTAGGAAAACCATTGCCTGCCTTGGGTCTAGATGAGCCCCTATGAATTCTAGAGACTGAGAAGGGGTGAGGTGAGGTGAGATGAGATTTTGGGAGGTTTATGACCAGTCCCAAGTATCGAAGGATTCGCATGGTGCGAGAAAGAGCGAAGCTGGCTTCTGGAGCTGTTGATGCTCAAATGAGCCAATCGTCTATGTAAGGGAAGACAAATATTTCTAGAGTTCTCAGGAATGCTGCTATTACTGCCATGAATTTTGTGAAGACTCTTGGGGCAGAAGCCTGTATTGGAAGGGAAGAAGCCTGTATTGGAAAGGAAGAAGCCTGTATTGGAAGTGTCTTCCCTGGAAAAGGGATCAAAGGAATTTCCTGTGATCTGCATGGATGAGAATATGCGTATATGCATTCTTCAGATCTAGAGAATATAGCCAATCCTGACTCTGAAGGTATGGCAGGAGTGTTCCAAGGGAGATTATTTTGAATTTTTCCCGGAACAGATACTTGTTTAATTCTCTGAGGTCTAGTATAGGCCTGTGTCCCCCCGTTTTCTTTGGTATGAGAAAGTAGGGGGGAGTAGAATCCCGTTCTCTGTTGGGGTATGGGTACCTCTTCTATTGCTCCTTGAACAAGAAGTGATGCGACCTCCTGACCCAAAATATTGGTGGCAGGGACCTGAGAATTGAATTGTCTTATCATTATAGGAGAGGGCATACTGTGAAAATGAAGTCTGTACCCCTCTCGTGCAATAGACAGAGTCCAGTTTTCTGATGTTATTTGTTGCCATCTTCTGGCAAAATGGCATAACCTGCCCGGGATGGTAAGGGGTTCTGGACCTTTCAGGGGCAGAAAAACTAAGTTCTCTAGGAAGGAGTCAAAGCCCCTGAGAAGGCCAAGTCTGCTGAGCCGGATGAGCTCTTGGAACTTGTGGCTTCCTCTGATGTCCTTTTCTGTTGTCCCCTTTGGGAAATATGAACTGGACAGTGTCCCTGATTGGTGTAAGATGGGTAAAATTTCTTTTTCTTGTTGAAAAAGGGTTTCTTGACTGACTTTTTCTTTGCTGGGTTGGCTGTAGACTTTGACAGTCTATTCAAAGTAGTATATTCCACTACCACTGAATGGTGTGGTAACTGAGTCTTTTGAAAGCCAGGACAGCTTGGAACTCGGTCCATGGTATTGAGTCACAGAGTGTGGAGACAACGTCAAAGGAATTTCCCACATTATTAGCATAAGATCATGCAAGATTCTGTGAATAGGCAAAGTAGCTGACTCTTTAGGAGCCTTAGGGTACTGAAGAATTTCAAATTCTTCTGCTCTAGGTTCCTTCTCTGGAGTCACCGTGATTGCAAGACCTCGAGCTAAATCACGTATAAAATCCTGGAAGGACATGTCTTCTGGAGGAGACATTTTTCGTTGAGGAGGAGGAGATGGATCCTCCGGAAGGATAGCTCAAGTTCCAGCAGAATAATCCGAGTCATCGGAATCAGATGATTCGAAGTATCTCAGCGCCGGACGTTCTTGCAAGGCACGGTACTGCTCAAAATCGGTATCGGGGTATCTCGGTACCGATCCGTCGATACCTGAGAGAGACTCAAGGCTCGGCATGAGGGGAAGCATACCCACCGAGGCACTCGGTACCGGTGTTGGTACCGATACCTGTGAAACAGTCTGTAGCGGTCTTAGCGGTACCGAAGCTAAGAAGGCCGCTAGACTGCATTCGATAGCGAGGATTCTGTGATCCATCATGCCTACCGATGCCTAGGTGTCGGTACCGGTGGAAGCGGCTACGACCCCAGAACAGGGCAGCAGTAGTTCTGCAGAGATGGAAGCCTCTGGAACATTCTGGAGCCCCATTAATGCTTTGGAGACCGAGGCCTCCCGCTGGGGCTGTTTTGCCGCTGAACTTTCCTCGAGGGCAATGCCAGTGGCATCTTGATACTTGGAAGGAGATCTACCCTTTGAGGATCGGCCAGTCTTAAAAGACTTAAGTTTAGTTACCTGAGATCCATGGGAGGAAGATGAAGACCTGGAAGACGTTGATGCAACTGACATCGTATCTGCGGCAAAAAGGGTACCGAGTTTTGCAGCTCTATTCTGCAGGCCCCTCTTAGTCATCATTCTGCAGGAGAGACACTCCGATGGAGAATGGTCAGGACCTAAACATTTAAGACACCATTCATGGGTGTCGGTGACAGAAATGGTACCGCCACATTTAGAATATTTCTTAAAACCACTAACTGTTTTTTCCATGTTTGAAGAAAAATGGGCCTAGTGCCCAAAATGGCGCCTAGCCCCGAGAGGGGAAAGGCCCCTGAAAGAAAATCTTTAGAAACTATTTTTTTTTTTTTTTTTTTAAAGACGACAAGAGAACCGGCGGTACCGGTAGGCGTCGAAGGAAGGCAGACGCGACCACAAAATCCTAAACAATAAGAACACCTTTTTCTGCAGTGACAGGGTATGCGCCCTGTCGGGTCCGTGGAAAACGAAAAACTGAAGAGGGAGAGTTGGAAAGGCAGGAAGGCATATGTGAAGACAACATTCCTGCTTGTTCCTGGAGAGATATATGTATTTCCCCTTTTTAAAATAAAGCAGGAAAAAGACTAACTCTTTCAAAAAACGTAGAGCAAAACCCTTTTAAGAGCTCTCAGGCAGAGAGCTCTTAAAGCCACACATTCTTACCTTGCTTTGAAATGGAGGATAAGATGGCCACATTTTCTGCCAAAACAGCAGGCCCAGAGGAATACTGAAAATCCCCCTCGGAAGCCCCAAGCTCTCCTTCCATGTTTCAGATTGAAAAAATAACAAACCGCGCCTTCCCCTGACACTGAGAACACCTCTCTTGGAAAAATCGCGGTTGCTGCACAGCCATTAATCACAGGTATGGCTTGAAGGAGGAAAAAAAATGGCGCGTCAAAATAAAGCCTGCAATCAACGGCCCAACAAGGGAGGAGGCTGAAGGCAGGAAGCCCCAAGAATAAACCCACTCAAATACTTATTGCGAAGGAGGAAGGCAGACCGGGACCACTGCTTCACAGAGCTGCAATGTCAGCTGTTATGTGTCTGTGGTTTTTTTTTGTTTGTTTAAAATTAAAGGGGCAGCATCTGAGGAAGGCTCTATTCAATAGGCCAGAAACAAAAGCAACCAGCTACCTTATGTGCTGACCAACTCGGGGGGGGGACCCAGACTCCCGGGTTTTTGACTCTTACCCTGAAACCTACTCCCCCGAAGGGCCCGCTGTCAGGCAAGCAGGTTCTGCCTCCTGCTTTCCTCCTTTCTGGAAGCCTCACTTTTTGCTGCTCTAAATCTCTTTGTTGGTATCCTGTCTTTTTTTTGCTTTGAATTATCCTTCAGAGAGTAGATGTTCGTGCAGTGGAGCTCAGCCATGTGGACGCTCCAGAGGACTGCAACTCCAAGGGGAGGAGGGAGGGTTGTGAGGACTGATTCCTGCTGCTCCTGGAGAACACCTGTTACAGGTGAGTAACTACTCTTTCTCCAGGACCAAGCAGGAAGTCAGTCCTCACATATGGGACTCCCTAGCTTACGGCTACCGGAGACCTCAAGCGGAAAAATGAGCTCCCTCTAGCTCAGTAGCACAGAAGGAAGGAATCTTTTCTGAAAACGCCCCCGACCGGTAGACCAACACCAGGGCCAGAGGGTAGGAGTTGCCTAAACCTCAAAGAGATTATGGAGGACTGCCTGACCGAAAGCACTGTCCCTGCGGGACTCCCTCTCCAGGCAGTAATGGGCCGCAAAAGTCTGGCTTGAAGACCAAGTAGCGGCCCGGCAGATGTCTGCCAACGGAACACAGCGGAGATGAGCCACTGACGCAGCCTTCGCCCTGACACGATGAGCCGTGACTCGACCCTCCAACGAGAGGCCGGTTGCAACATAAGCCCAGGCGATACTGTCAGCTACCCATATGGACAAAGTACGCTTGGAGACAGGAAGCCCCAATTTATTGGGGTCAAAAGAAACGAAGAGCTGAACAGCCCTCCTATGCTCCCGCGTACGGTCAAGGTAGAAGGACAAGGCCCTCCTACAGTCCAGGGTGTGCAGGACCAATTCTGCCCGGCTGGAGTTCGGCCTGGGAAAGAAGGTCGGAAGAACCACCTCCTGGTTGAGATGAAAAGGAGAAACCACTTTTGGAAGAAACTTAGGGTGAGTCCGTAAGACTACCCTATTCCTGTAGAACCTAGTGTAAGGATCAGACACTAGGGCCTGCAGTTCACTAATGCACCTAGCAGATGTAAGGGCTACCAAAAACAAAGTTTTCCAGGAAAGAAAACGAAGAGGGCAGGTAGCCATAGGTTCAAAGGGAGGACAGGTAATCCGCTGTAAGACCACATTCAGATCCCATTCAGGGGCTGGAGGGCGCAAAGGAGGCTTAAGGAGAAGGAGGCCTCGGAGAAAACGAGCCACCAAAGGGTGGTTGGAAAGAGGCCTGCCATCCACCGGTGCGTGATGTGCAGAAAGAGCACTGAGGTGGACTCTGACAGAGTTGGACTTAAGGCCCAGATTGGAGAGGTAAAGCAAATATTGCAAGACCACCGCCACCAAGCAGGAGAAGGGATTCTCAGACTGCTGAGCACACCACACCGAGAACCGACGCCACTTAAGAGCGTAGGACCTCCGGGTGGAGGGCCGCCTGGAGGACAAGACGACCTCTTCCACCTCCCGAGGCAGCAGGAGGGGAGCAAGGACTACCCTTTCAGCAGCCAGGCCATCAGATGAAGGGACCGGAGGTTGGAGTGTAGGAGAGTCCCCTGATCCTGTGACAGGAGATCGGGTTGAAACCCCAGAGGAAGAGGAGTGTCCACCGCCAGCTGCATCAGAAGCGGGAACCAGGGCTGTCTCGGCCACCGAGGAGCCACTAGGATCATCGAGGCTCTCTCTCTGAGAACCTTGAAGAGCGTCCGAGACACCAGTGGCATGGGAGGAAAGGCATACAAGAGGCCCGTGGACCATGGGATCAGAAAAGCATCCGCCGCTACTCGGAGAGGATGCGGTTGTCGAGAGCAGAATTTGGGAAGCTGCCGGTTCAGAGGACTAGCAAATAGATCCATGGTGGGGAGGCCCCACTTGAGAAAGATCCGCTGAACCACCAACGGATCCAATCTCCACTTGTGGGGTTGGAGGATCCTGCTCAGCTTGTCTGCCAGATAATTTTCTTGACCTGGTAGACAGCTTTGAGGAGGATGCCGTGAAGGACGGCCCAAGAGCACAGTTTTTGTGCCTCCTGACAGAGAAGGAAGGAGCCTGTGCCCCCTTGTTTGTTCACGTAGAACATTGCAACTTGATTGTCCGTCTGGACCAGCACAGACTGGTGAAAAGTGAGGTGGGAGAAGGCTCTCAGAGCTAGACGGATGGCTCTGAGCTCCAGGAAGTTTATCTGCTGAGCAGACTCCAAGGAGTCCAGAGACCTTGAGTACATGTCCCTTGGCAATGTGCTCCCCAACCCAGGAGAGAAGCATCGGTTGTCAGCACCTGAGTAGGTGGAGGAGACTGAAAATCCACTCCCAGCACCAGGTTTGGCAGATGAAGCCACCACTGCAGAGAAGAGACCAGCAGGTCGGACACCTGTACTGAGTCCGCCAGGCTCCCCGTGGCCTGATTCCATTGAGTGCGAAAGCACCACTGAGCAGGTCGCATGTTCAGGCGGGCATTGGGGGTCACATGGACCGTGGAAGCCATATTTATTTATTTAACAGTATTTCTAAACCGCCTTATCTTAATAATCAAGGTGGTATCACAGCAAGCAATCAGGTAAAGTGTGTGTGTTGTACATGCAGTGAGGATAAAACTTAGTTGTGTGAGGGATGTGTTGGGTGCTTGATTTGTTTGAGCTATATACAGGGTGGGCTATTTACAGTGGTGCTAGAATCATATTTTATATATATTCAGTTGTTTGGGAGGATTGGAGTGCTGTTATCCATTCTCTTAGGTTATGTGATGTGACCATAGTGCTCTATGAACAGCATGGTTTTCAGTTGTTTTCTGAAGTCTTTGAGGTCTGGAGTTGCCCTTAGATCGTCCGGTAGATTGTTCCATATTGTTGGAGCAGCCATGGATAGAGCTCTGTCTGTTGTGTCCTTGCGTGTGTGCTTGTACTCATTTGGGGTGCTGACTCGGTTGCGTGTTTGACTTCTTCTGGGACGTGCGATGGTTTCCATATGGCCAAGCAGTCTCAGAAATTGCCTGGCAGAGACCAGGGAATTGCTGTGAAAGTGGCTGGCGAGATCCATGAGCCTGTGGGCCCTGTCTAGAGGCAGGAAGGCTCGCGCCTGAAGTGTGTGCAATCTGGCGCCTATGAATTCGAGATTTTGAGAGGGGAGCAAAGTGGACTTTGCGAAGTTTATGACAAATCCCAAGTGCTGGAGTAGAGTCACAGTGCGATGAGTGGCCTGGGTGGCCTCTTGGGAAGACTGGGCTCTGATGAGTCAGTCGTCCAGGTATGGAAACACAAAAAGGCCTTGAAGTCTTAGATAGGCCGCCACCACTGCTAGGCATTTGGTGAACACCCTGGGGGCGGAGGATAGGCCAAAGGGCAGGACTCTGTACTGGTAATGATTTCCTCCCACAACAAACCTGAGATATTGTCTGTGGTCTGGATGAATAAGGATGTGAGTATAGGCATCCTTTAGATCTAAGAAGCATAGCCAGTCTCCCTGCTGGAGGTAGGGCAGCAGGATTCCAAGGGTAAGCATCTTGAACTTTTCCCTTGCCAGGAACTTGTTGAGGTTTCGCAAGTCCAGGATGGGTCTGAGGCCTCCTGTTCTTTTTGGTATCAGAAAATACCTGGAATAAAAGCCGTGACCTCTCAGGTGGTGGGGTACCGGTTCCACAGCCTGTTCCTGAAGAAGACTTGTTAACTCCTGAAGGAGTAAGTCCCTGTGCAGAGGGAGTCTTGGAGGCTCCCCTGGAAAGTAGGAGGGAGGTACCTGGTGAAAGTGTAGAAGATAGCCTTTCTGAACTATATGAAGCACCCAGGTATCTGAGGTGATGGCCGACCACCTGTGGGCAAAGTGGACCAGCCGACCTCCTATGCTGAGAGAAACCAGCGGAGGGAAAGAGGCTATGCTAACAGAGTCAAAAAACCCTCACCCTGCTGAGCAGGGGCCGGAGTTGTGGGCTTGGGGGCCTGCTGCCTACGGGACCCATTACCCCGTCCCTTGGCCTGCTGACCCTGTTGGGGAGCTGCTGAGGCCTGATAATGAGGGTAGTGTTTATAGGCAGCCGCCTTCCTCGGGTAAAAGGGCTTTTTCCCCGAGCCCTTCTTCTTCTGAGAAGGGGCAGAGGTCTTTCTGGAGAGCTGAGTCTTGGTCAGAGTCTCGGTCTCGATCTGTGCAGCCTTTTCAGCCATGGGGTTGCCAAAGAGGTTTTCACCTCTACAGGGGACATTGACCAACTTGTCCTGTACCCATGGCTCGAGGTCGGATGACTGAAGCCAAGCCTGTCGGCGGGCACCGATGCTGGCTCTGGCTACCCGAGCCGATGCTTCGAAGCCATAGTAGGCTGCTCGAGAGATAAACTTCGAGCACTCCCGAATACCAGTGGACAAGGCCTGGAACCTCTGCAAAGGTTCCTCGGAGAGACCAGCAGAGAACCCCGCAATCTCCTTTGCCAGGTCTCGGAGATACATGCCCATGTAGAGCTGGTAAGTCTGGACTCGACAAGCAAGCATAGAGCCCTGGAAGCACTTCCTACCGAGGGCATCCAGGTTCCGGGCCTCCCAGCCGGGAGGCACCGAGGAGTGCATCTTCTGACTCTTGAGTCGATGCATGGCCGATTCCACCACCATGGAATGGTGCGGTAGTTGTGCCTTTTGGAACCCGGGGCTCTTGCGGACTCGATAAATGGAATCGACCCGCTTGCTTAACACCGGCGCTAACGCCGGGCTCTCCCACATGCGGGAGAGAAGTCGCTCCAGCATCGGAGGAACCGGTACAGTAAAGGCCTCCTTCGGGGGAGAGTCATACTGGAGGGCATCGAGCTCTTCGGCTCCTCCTCTGGATTCGTGGGGAATGCCAAGGCCTTGGCCATATCCCGCACGAAGTCCGAGAACCGGGTGTCCTCCGGGGGGGACCGTCTCCGAGGTTCGGACTCGGGTGAGTCCGATGGGATGCATTGAGTCCGAAAAGTACCTGGGGACTCTTCGTCCTCAGTCTCCCAGCCCGACTCCTCGGTGGAGGAATCGAGCGGCTCCGGTCAGGCGGGCAGGCACCGATGCCCTCCGCCCCGACGACGACCTAGGTCCCGAACAGGAGGCCGAGGGAGACCGTGACCGAGGATCGACTCGAGCTCGCATGGACTCGAGGATCGGCTCGGTCTTCGGGGTCGACTTGGACGTCGACGCCCCGGTGGTCGGGGCAGATGCACCGGCGAGGCCAGCGATCAATGCCCGCTGCTGGTCCATGAAGGCAGCGAAACTGCTCTCCAAGGCCGTCAACCTGAGTCCGAGCTCAGGAGACCCAGCAGCCCCCGACGGCGTCGGCTCCTTCGGAGGCGAGTCCACGAGGACTACAGTACTCACGTGTCCAGGAGACTCCATCTTGAGACGAGGATGTTTCGAAGGCCTCTCCGACTCCGAGGACCCGGGACGGCCATCGGGGCTATGCGACCTGGCCCTTGAGGAACCAGGAGCGTCCACCGACGACGCCCTTGCGGGTTTCTTCTTCCTATGATGTTCCCGGGCAGGAGACCCCCGCTCAGAGGAACTCAGACGATGCTCAGGACCGGAGTCCCGGGACGTCGAAGCCTCTGACGAGGTCCGGGCCCGGCCGGACGCGGAGTCAGAGAAGATACGTTCTTTTTGATGCTGCCGACTCAACGCTTTTGAGGACAGCTTGCCACACGGACCACAGATCATCGGGTCATGATCGGGTCCGAGGCAGTAGTCGTGTGTGTCGGTAAGAGACATAGGTTTCTTACAGCGATCACACTTTTTAAACCCGCTGGCAGCCATCGGGGGAAAAAGGGCCCCTGCGAGGTCAAATGACAGAGCTGCCAGTGAGAAAAAAAGAAAAAATGGCGCGAACGCTAGTCACGAAGGACCAAAACCGAAAAATAACGAACGGACTCGATACCGGCGTATCGGGTCCAGGCGGGAAAAGGATCCGGCGTCGAACCGAGAAAAGTATAGTAAATAAAATCAACTTTTTCAGCGGCGATCACAAACAGCGTCTGTAGGGCTCCGCGGAAAAAAGAAGACTGAGCAAGATGGCACCCTTGGGCGGGAAGGGGACCGCGCATGCGCGCTGCAATTCCCAAAGGCTTTCTTTGAAAGCTGGGGAAATTGCTCCGTGAGGGCTCCGTCGGCGCCGACGTCACCCATATGTGAGGACTGACTTCCTGCTTGGTCCTGGAGAAGGAGCACTCACACATGCCCAGAGTATTTTTCTAGACTCCTCTGGGTGAGTGGTCCATTCTTGGTTCCTGCTGGGATATCACCCTTGTGTGTGGCTGATTTCATCTTGCTTGTCCACGGAGAGTAAGTGTGTATAAAGACACAAATTTCAACTGCAGTTTTTTAAGAACAGGAAAAATACATGCTGAACGCAACATCATGTAGGGGGATCTGCAGCGTGGTTCTATTAGAAACATTTTACTTGTGCTTTAGATAAACAGATAGTTCATTAAGAGCTGAAAACCTGTCATAAGAGCTATACAGGCACTTAAAAGGGACACTCAGAGCTGGTAAAATAAGAATGACTACATTTATTTACATCCATGCTTCAACAACAAAAATATGTAAACCGAATCAGACCTGTTTGTAGTTGATTAAAATAAGGCAATTCTATTTCTTCAATCTCAGTACTTTTAGTATGCTCAAGAAAATGCAGCTGAGACAGGAATATTTAGGAAATAGCATATAGTAATAAGTTCTTTTTCTTTTCAAAATGTGTACCGATATTAAATTGCATAAAAATTGCATTAAATGTTGTTACAAAAGCAATCCATTCTCTTTAAAGCTTTGCATTGCAAGATTGATTGTCATCTTCCTTTACGTTGCAGCATAGAGAGAAATTTTACTTACCGTTAATTTCCTTTCCTGGAATCCTGCTATACCAGTCCAGACTAATGGGTTATTTCCCCCTGCCAGCAGATGGGAGACAGAAAAGAAAGTAAAACTATGCCATGACATCACCACTGGCATAAAACCTAGCACAGCTAGAGGGAGCCCTCAGTATTTTTGTAACAAGCAATGGAAGGTAGTCAAATCCTCCCAAGGAACCCCTCAACGAGGACAACTATATTCAATCTCTGCATGGTCCGAAGGGACAAATATACAGAAGGTTGCAGTCCAAAGCACAAGGCTGAACGGGAGGGGTTCTGGACTGGTCCAGCAGGATTCCAGGAAAGGAAATTAACGGTAAGTAAAATTTCTCCTTCTAGATCTACCTGCTAGACCAGCCCAGGATAATGGAATGTACAAAAGCTACTCCATTCCAGGGTGGGAAGAAAGTGCAATGGAAGAACACTCGAGCCAAACTGCGTGGCCACTTGGACATGCACTATCCAGTAGTGCCACATGAAGGAGCCAAGGAGGACCAAATATCTGCCCTTCAATTGTGCAAGGGTAATGCACAAGATGACTCCACCCAGGAAGCTGCCTGGGCCCAAGTCAAATGAGCCTTGAGGCCTGGGGAAACAGGCATACACTGAGGAAACAGGCCTACCCTGCACCCAGTGGGCTGAGGCAATAGTGTCCTTGATGCAGTGACCTAGGGTCACTGTGGACGCCGCTTTGTCCCTTCCGGTGTCTGGCGAAAAGGACAAAAGTAATTGGAAAGATGAAAGTGATTCATCACTTTCAAGTACAAGAGTATATGATGGAAATCCACAAAACGCAAGCCCTTGTCTGGTTTGGTGCATTGATTTGGCGAAAAGGCCGGCAAGAACAGCACCCAAATGACGTGAAAGGGAAAGAGCACTTTGGGCAAGGAGGGGGGAGACGGATGAAAAGTCACCCCTTCAGCCGAGAATGTCGATAAAGGGTTGTGGCTGGAAAGCACTTGGAATGCTGAAATCCACTGTATCGAAGTGACAGCTACCAAGAACATCATTTTCAGTGATAGATGCCCGAGTGGCTCAATGGGCAGACAAATGAGTGCTCTGAGAATGAGCATCAAGTCCCATGGCAGGACTATGGGGTCTAGTAGTGAAAAAAGGGTCTAAACCCAATGGAGAAAGCGGCTCACATTCCGGTGCACCGCCAGCACATGGCCCACCACCAGACCACAAAAACAGAAAAGTGCCGCTACCTGCACCCTGATCGAACTTGACAAACCCTTCTCAACTTCCTCTTGAAGGAAGGCTAGAATTGAGGGGATCACAACCCTCCATGGGGAAAGGTGACATCGATGACACAAGTTCTTGAAGAGATACAGACCAAGGCATGAGACAATGAAGTGGAGAGCCACCTAGTCTTCAACAGAGAATAGCCCTTACAATTTAGGCAACCCTGCCGTAGTAAGCCCCTCCTGTCCCTGAGGCACAGGGGCTGGGAGGCAAGGAGACAGACTATGTCCATGTACCACAGCTGATGAGGCCAGTCTGGTGGATCAGGATCACCAGACTCGGGTAAATCTCTGCTCCAAAGGACTCTGGGTATCATAGCCCATGGGGCGGGACACACACAGCAGGTGATCCGGGGGTCAGGGCTGGACCAGGACGTCCGCCCTATTGGACTTGGGCTCTGAACAATGTCAAAATAAGGAGAAGATCTTGGCATTGGCTGCCATCGCCATCCAGTCCACCACTGGGAGGCCCCACCGATCCACTATCCAGTTGAATGCCCATGAGGCAAGTTCCAATCACTGGAATCGAGGAGGTGACATCTCAGAAAGCATAGTTAGTTACTCACCTGTAACAGGTGTTCTCTGGGGACAGCAGAAATCAGTTCTCACATATGGGTGACATGGGCACCGATGGAGCCCTCGCGGAAGCATCGTCCCAGCTTTCAAAGAAAGCCTTTGAGAGATGCCACCACACATGCGTCGTCCCCTTCCCGCCTAAGGGTGCCATCTTGCTCAGTCAGATGACAAAGCTAAAAGACGGCAAAAATAAAATATGGTAAAGGAGCAACTCCAAGGGGAGGACGGAGGGTTGTGAGAACTGATTTCTGCTGTCCCTGGAGAACACCTGTTACAGGTGAGTAACTAGCTTTCTCCGGGAACAAGCAGGACGTCAGTCCTCACATATGGGACTCCCCAGCTATAGGCTACTGAAAAGCCCATAGCAAAACAAGGCTCCCTCATGGGGAGCCGCAAGCAGCAGCAATTGAGTCTGCGCCCACAGACCACAGTAGGACCCCTGCGTTCAATGAAACCAGCACTCTGGTAGCCTAAACACAGAAGGGTCAGCGGGTAGGAGTTGCTTAAACCACAAAAAGGTTACAAAGCACAGTCTGGCCGAAGGCACTGTCCCGTTGGGACTCTCTTTCTGGGCAGTAATGGGCTGCAAAGGTATGGCCTGAAGACCAGGTGGCAGCCCGGCAGATGTCCACCATCGGGACAGAGCGTAAGTTTGCCACAGAGACCGCCTCAGCTGACTGGCTACCCTGGGGTCCAGCTGCCACTCATGCGGCTTGAGAACTCTAAGCATGTCGGCCAGCTGGTTGTCCTAACTGGGCAGGTACACTGCCCGCAGGAGGATACCCTGCCAGACTGCATATGAGCAGAGGGCTAGAGCCTCCTGACAAAGGGTAAGAGACCCCGTGCTCCCTTGTTTGTTCAGGTGGAACATCGCTACCTGGATGTCCGTCTGGAACAGAACCGGCTGGTGTCGCAGATGGTGACAGAAGAACCTCACGGCTAGATGTTTGTCTCAGAACTCCAGGAGATTGATCTGCTGGGTGCTCTCGTCTGGTTACCAGTTGACCTGAGTGCGGAGATCTCCACAGTGGGCTCCCCAGCCGAGCAGGGAGGCGTCCGAGGTGGGGGCCTGAAAAGGCATGCCCACCTTGAGATGCCACCAGACCAGAGAATCTGCCAATTGACGGGTCACAGAAACCCTGTCTCATAGGCAACAGGTGGCCTGAGAACACTGATCCCGGAGACACCACTGCGCTGCCCTCACGTGGAGGTGAGTCTGGGGTGACGTGGACCGTGGAGGCCATGTGGCCGAGGAGGAACAGGAGAAGCCAAGCGGGCACAGAAGGACAGCACCGCACATCCTGAGTCAGAGCCCTGAGATGATTGGCTCGGTCCCTGGGCAAGAAAGCCTTCAACTGGAGAGTGTCAATCTTTGCCCCCTTGAACTCCAGAAACTATGTCGGAAGGAAGTGAGACTTGGGGTAGTTTATGACAAAACTCAAGTGCTGTAGGAGCTGGATGGTGCGTGCGGTGGCCTGCTGCACCTCTGAGGCCATGCCTACCTTTATGAGCCGCCAGTCCAGGTAGGGAAAGACAAAAGACCCCCTGGAGCCAGAAGGCAGCGGCACAATCGCCAGGCATTTTGTGAAAACTCTTTTGGCAGAGGCTGGGCCAAAGGGGAGCACTAAGTACTGAAAATGCCTGCCCCCACTACAAACCGCAGGTACTGCCTGTGGTAGGGGTGGATAAGGATGTGGGTATAAGCATCCTTGAGGTCTAAGGAGCATGGCCAGTCTCCCTGCTGGAGGTATGGCAGCAATGTTCCAAGGGAGAGCATCTTGAAATTCTCCCTCATCAGGAATTTGTTGAGGTTGCGCAGGTCGAGAATGGGCCTTCGGCCTCCTGTCCTTTTTGGCATGAGGAAGTACCTGGAATAGAACTCCTTGCCCTTGAGATGGTGGGGCACCGGTTCCACCGCTTTGTCCTCGAGAAGACCTGCCAACTCCTTCAGAAGGTGGTCCCAGTGGAGGGGAGAACTGAGGGGCTCTCCTGGGAAATAAGGGGGAGGTGTCTGAGTCAGATGGAGGAGGTAACCCTCCCTGACCACCCAAAGTGCCCAGGAATCGGTGGTGATGGACATCCACCTCTGGGCACAGAGGGCCAGACGTCCCCCTGTGGGCTGCTGATCTCCTTGGGGTAGAGAAGCTATGCTCAAGGAGTCAAAAACTCCCCTCTGACTGGGCCGGTGCCTGGGGTTTTGGAGCCTTCTGCTTAGGTGGGCCATGCCCATGTCCCTTGGCCTGCTGACCCTGTTGGGGAGTCGGGGAGGCCTGATAAGGTGGGTAGTTTCGGTAAGCAGCTCCCTTCCTCGGGTAAAAGAACTTTACCGAGCCCTTCCATTGGAGAGGGGCAGCAGTCTTTTTAGAGAGCCTGGTCCTCGTCATGAACTCAGTCTCCAGCTCGGCAGACTTGTTGGTCATGGGCTTTGCCAACAAGGTTCTCTCCTTAGCAGGGGACATCGACCAATTTGTCCTCAACCCACTACTCGAGGTTGGACGACTGTAGCCAAGCTTGGGTGGGTTCACCGATGTCCACCATGGCTACTCGGGCTGCAGACTCAAACCGGTCATAGGCCGCTTGAGACATGAATTTGGAGCACTCACGGACTGCCTTAGCTAGGTTCTTGAACCGCTGCAAGGCTTCCTCGGAGAGAGAAGCCGAGAACCCAGCGAGTTCCTTCGCCAGGTCTCTCAGGTACATGCCCATGTACAGCTGGTAGGCCTGGATGCAGCAGATGAGCATTGAGCCCTGGTAGCACTTTCTGCCAGGAGCGTCTAAGGTGCTTTCCAACCGACGCATGGCCGACTCCACCACCATGGAGTTACGCAGCAGCTGTGACTTTTGGAAGTCTGGGTTCCGGCAGACTCAATACATCGAGTTGAGCCGTTTGCTCACCACCGGCACTGAAGTCGGTGTCTTCCATATTCGGGAGCATCAGCCATTCTAGGATGGGAGGGATGGGCACCGTACTGGAGAATTTCCACTCATCCACCCGAGGGTCCTCATCCGACTCAGACAGGAATGCCAGGGCCTTAAACATGCCCTTGACAAAATTCAGGAAGCCCATGTCCTCGGGTGGGGACCGCCGCCGCCAAGGCTCCGAGACGGGAGAGTCAGAAGGGATGTCATTGTGGCGACAGGTAGCAGGGGACACCTCATCCTCCGTCTCCCACTCGAGTAGTCCATTGAGGACTCATAGGAGGGCTGCTCTGTGGGCCTCAGGACCCCCGATGCCTTGCAGCTGGTGCCCGGCAAACTTGCCGGGGATGACCGCGATCCCGTCAAGCGGGACTCAGAGTACGACCTTGGTAGAGAATCGACTCAAGGCCGAAGGGCAGTGTAGTTACTCACCTGTAACAGGTGTTCTCCAGGGACAGCAGGAATCAGTCCTCACGAATGGGTGATGTTGACACCGACTTCAGCCCGTGTGGAGCAATTCCCCAGCTTTCAAAGAAAGCCTTTGGGATTGCTGCCATGCATGCATGGCCCTCTTCCCACCCAAGGGTGCCATCTTGCTCAGTCAGGTCCCCTGGCTAGAGTCCTAAGCAGCAGATGGCAAGCGAAGGACAAAAATTGCAACTCTTCAGGGGAGGTGGGAGGGTAGGGAGGACTGATTCCTACTGTCCCTGGAGAACACCTGTCACAGGTGAGTAACTACGCTTTCTCCAAGAACAAGCAGGAAGTCAATCCTCTCTTATGGGACTCCGCAGCTACAGACTACTGAGCCTGTAACCCAAAAACACTTCTGTGAGGCCGTGAGCAGAAGTCAATGCCCAAGGATCCTGGGTCCCCAGGGCGAAGTTCTCGGTACCCATCGAAGAAGGATCGGCGGGCAAGGGTTGCTTATATCCCCGAACAGATTACGAAATATAGCCTGGCCGAAGGGGCTGTTCCGGCAGGACTCCCTCTCCAGGCAGAAGTGTGAAGCGAAGGTATTCGCTGAAGACCAGGTCGCAGCCTGGCAGATGTCCGTCAGAGGCACGGAGTGCAGCAAAGCCGCCTTGGCTCGGACACCGTGCGCGGTGACTCAGTGATCCAGTGGGGCTCCAGCCTTTGCCTGAGCGAAGGCGATGCAGTCCGCCACCCAGATGGAGATGGTGTGTTTGATGACTGCCTGGCCCCAGGCGATTGGGATCGTAGGCGACAAAGAGTCGGTCGGACTTGCAATGAACCTCGGTATGCTGCAAGTAGAAGGCAAGAGTCCTCTTGCAGTCGAGTGTATGCAATACAGCTGATGCCTGGTCAGCATGCGGTTTCAGGTAGGTCAGCAAGACTATCTTCTGATTGAGATGAAAGTCCAAGAGCACCTTTGGTAGAAAGTGGGGTGGGTATGGAGGACCACCCTGTTCCCATAGAACCTGATGTAGGCAGCCTCAGCCATGAGGGCTTTGGAGTTCGCTGAGCCGAGGTCAGAGCCACCAGGAAACTATCTTCACAAGAGAGGTGTCTAAGTGAGCACATTGTATTGGCTCGAAGAGTGATCACGTAAGCTGCATCAGCACGATGTTCAGGTCCCACTCCGCCGGTGGTGGCCGGATGGAGGGCTTGGAAAGTAAGAGGCCCTGCATGAAGCGGGAGACCAGGGGCTGCCCCGAGAGGGGTTTACCCTCGATAGGGAGGTGGTGCGCCGGGATGGCACTTAGGTGGACCCTGACCGAGTTGGACTTCAGCCCCTCTTTAGAGAGGTGGAGGTGGTACTGGAGGACCCACCTGGTAGAACAAGAAAATGGGTCAACCTAGAGCTTGGAGCACCAGACCAAGAAGCGTCGCCACTTGAAGGCATAGGCCCGTCTCGTTGAGTCCTTCCTCGATGCGAGGAGGACCTCTTTGACCTCCTTTGGGAGGTGCAGCGGGGCTAAGGAAACACGTTCAGCTGCCCAGGCCGTAAGGGACAGCGAGGCCAGGTTTGGGTGAAGCACCTGGCCCTCTTCCTGCATTAGCAGATCCAGGGTGAAGCCTAGAGGGACTGGAGGCTGACAAGAGACAGAGCAGGAGCGGGAAACAAGGCTGTCGAGGCCACGAGGGGGCTATGAGAATCATTGAAGCATGTTCCTGCTGAACCTTGTGGAGGGTCTTTGCAATGAGAGGAGTGGGAGGGAAAGCGTAAAGAAGCCCAGAGGTCCAGTTCAAGAGGAACGCATCTGGGTCCACCCTGCTCGGTTGTGGATCTGGTCAACCAGGCTGGCAAACAGGTCCATGGACGAAGTCCCCCACCGATGGAACAAGAGGCTGGCAACTTCCAGATCCAGGCGCCAGTCGTGTGGGTAGAGGATTCTGCCGAGTTTGTCCACGAGTACATTCTCTTGGCCCGGGAGATAGACCGCTCGGAGGGACATCCCCCGGCAAAAAGCAAAGGAGGATTGCCTCCCGGCAGAGGAGGTGGGAGCCTGTTCCCCCCCTCCTTGTTTATGTAGAACATGGCTACCCTGTTGTCGGTCTGCACGAGCACCGACTTCCCTCTCAGATGGCCCTCAAAGGCCCTCAGGGCCCACTGGAATGCCTGGAGCTCAAACAGGTTGATCTGCTGTTGAGATTCCTCAGGCGACTACTGCCCCTGGGTGCACAAGTCGCCGCAGTGGCCTCCCCAACCCAGCAGGGAAGCATCTGTCTTCAGGACGAGCTCATGCTGCAGGGCCTGGAAGGATATTCCCCGACGGAGGCTTCGGGGATCCCACCACCAATCCAAGGAGATGTGGAAACTTCGGGAGACCCGGATGGGGTCCCTGAGGCGACCGGAGACCTGGCTCCACTGCATCCTGAGGCACCACTGAGCCGTTCGCATGTGCATTCGGGTGTGGGGGACAACATGGACGGTGGAGGCCATGTGTCCCAGGATGCGCAGCATGGCCCGCGCCGAGATAGGAGGACTGCACGGTCCGTGGGTAGGAAGGCAGTTGCCCACTCCATGTTGAGGAGTGCGCCGATGAACTCCAAGGTCTGCACCAGCTCGAGGTGGGATTTGGAGTAGACGACCAGGAAGCCAAGGCGTTCGAGGAGGATTGTGTGCGATGCCGCTAGGCGGGCTTCTTCGGCCGAAGTCAAGCCAGTCATCTAGGTAAGGGAAGACTGGTATGCCCCGTCGCTGGAGAAAGGCGGAGGCTGTAGAGAGACACTTTGTGAAGACCCGCGGAGCGGACACGAGCCCGAAGAGGAGCACCCTGTATTGGTAATGCTCTCCCTGCACCCTGAAGCGCAGGAACTGCCTATGCTGGGGGTGGACTAGAATGTGGGCGTATGCATCCCTTAGGTCCAAGGAGCATAGCCAATCGCCCTGCTGGAAGAAGGGCAGCAGGACGCTAAGCGATAACAATTTGAACTTCTCCTGCACCAGAAACTTGTTTAGGTTCCTGAGATCGAGAATGGGGCATAGGCCTCGTCTTCTTCAGAACAAGGAAATAAATGGGAGTAGAACCCACGACCTCGGAAGTGCGACGGTACTTTATTGACCGCCTGCTGGGCGAGGAGGTTGGTCAACTCCTGTTGCAAGCAAGTCTGGTGTGAGGGGAGCCGAGAAGGCAAAGGGAGGAAAAAAGCCTGTCCAGGTGAAAACAATACCCGTCCTGGACCATGGCGAAAATGGACAGACGTCCCCCCATCGGCAGAAGTACTGCCGAGGGACGAGTGGCTATGCGTTAGCATCAAAAACCTTAAGCGGGTTGGGGTGGCGCTGGGGGTTGGGCCCTTTAGGCTTGCGGTGGCCGTGCGCTCCACCCTTCCTCTGCGTTCCAGAGGCCAGTGCGGGGGTAGGCGGGTATCCCCGGTAGGGGAGCCCCTTCCTCTGGAAGAACGGTTTCTTAGTTTGCTGTTTCTTCCAAGGGAGAGAAGAGGTCTTACGCGAGAGGCGGGTCCGAGTCATGAACTCAGTCTCTATTTTGGTGGCTTTTTCCTCCATGAGCCTTTCCTGATCCCACTGTTCCAGGTCCGAGGACTGGAGCCATGCCTGGCCCCAATGCCAGCTGTTGCCATTCGGGGGGAGGACTCAAATCCATCATATGCGACGCGGGAAAGGTACTTCGAGCACTCTGCGACAGCCCTCAGGAGGGTTTGGAACCTGAGGAGGGGCTCACCACCGAGAATTGCGGAGAAACCGCTGAGCTCCTTGGCGAGGTCACGAAGGAACATGCCTATATACAATTGGTAAGCCTGGATACTGCATGTGGGCATGGACCCTTGATAGGCTTTGTGACCAAGGGCGTTGAGGGCTCTAGACTCCCTGCCCGGCGGGACCAAAGGGTGTGATTTCATGCTCTTTTGCTTCCGCATCACCGATTCCAGAACCATGAAGGTGTGCAGAAGTTGGGTGTTTCAGAACCCCGGGCAGCGCTGAACCCTATACATGGCATTGAGGCATTTGCTCACGATGGGAACTGAAGCAGGTGCCTCCCACATGCGAAGGAGCAGCATGGACAGGATGGGAGGAACCGAGACAGTAAGAGACTCCAGAGGCGGGGACTCGTACTGTAAGATGTCAAGCTCCTCAGCCCGCGGTTCCTGCTCAGCCTGCGTTGCAAGGTTGAGGGCTTGCACCATGTCCCGTACGAACACCAGAAAGGATGTGTCCTCGAGTGGCGAACGCCTCTGAGAGGTGGGAAAGACGGGTCTGAAGGGAGGTCTCAGTGGGCACAGGTCTCCGGGAAGGTGTCCCGGTCCGACTCCCAGTTCGAGAGGTCTGAGGAGTCTGATTCGGGCTGGCCGCCCTGTCCAGAGGCCAAGGCACGCTTGGAAGCAGAGGCCTTGGAGGATCTTGCTCCTGAGAAAAGGGAAGGCATTCGAGACCGACGCCTAGGACCCTCACGAGGTCCATGGCTCTTGGGGGTTTCCAGGGTGGGTTTAGGTACCCCTCTCGAGGGAACCAAGGTCTCGAGGCGGGGCCAGCCATGCTGGGCCCGAGCGCCTGCTGGGCAGCTAAGGCGGCAGAAATGCTGTGCTCTAATGCTAGCATGTGGGACTCCCACACGGGCCTGGGTCCCTGCACCGCCGACACCGGGGTTACTGGGTTGGACATAGATGATGAGAGGAGGTCCTCACCGGGACCTGGCGCCGTCGCCGGAGGCCTCCATGTCTGTACGAGGTACTTTTCGAGGATGCTCCTTGTCCGACTCTCAGGAACGCAGGAGAGCTGAGCAACCGAGCGCAGGAGTGCTCGTGCTTGTCTGGAGCCCCCGATCGCGACTTTGAGGTCGTCTTCTTGCGCCTCTCTACTTTGGGGACCCCTGATCAGAGTGCCGCCTTGAACGCGGGCCAAAGTGGGGGATGCCACCAGTGGAGAGACGATCGAGGGTGCCACCGGGGATTCTGGGGCCACTTTACAGAAAACGTCATCGGACTTCTGCTTACAACTTAGCAGGGCCTTAGAGGACACTTTCTTGCAAAGAGAGCAGAGTTCCGGGTAATGGTCGGCCCCCAGACACCAAAGACAGCAGTCATGGTTGTCCGTGAGAGACATAATTTTGGAGCATCTGTCGCATTTTCTAAAACCTGTGGCCATTGGGGCAAAAAAGGCCCCCACTAGGTCGAAGACCCACGAGGCCAGCAGTTGAGGGAAAGGGTGGGAAGCCCGCAAAAGAAAAACATTTTAACAAAAGGATGTCTCCTTGCTCAAAAGAAAGAGAGAGCAGGGGAAGGACAGGACAGGACTGGTGCTACCAGAAAAAATACAGGCCAGAGGCCGAAAAATGAACACTTTTTTCAGAGGGATGAGGACGTGTGCCTGAAGGGCTCCACGGAGAAAGAAAGACTGAGCAAGATGGCACTCTTGGGTGGAAAGAGGCCCATGCATGCGTGGCAGCAATCCCAAAGGCTTTCTTTGAAAGCTGGGGAATTGCTACACGTGGGCTCCGTCGGTGCTGTCACCCATAAGTGAGGACTGACTTCCTGCTTGTTCCTGGAGAACTTGAGGATCGGCTTGGCTCGGCCTACGGGGACATCGAGGGCCCGGTGGTCGGGGCGGATGAACCGGTCGGGGCGGATGAACCAGTCGTACCGGACAACAGCGCCCACTGCTGGTCCATGAAGGCAGACAAATTGCACTCCAGGGCTGCCATTCTGGACTCCAGACCAGAAGGCTCAGCAGCCTTCGGCGCAGGCCCCAAGGGACTCGGGGACGACACAGACTCCCCCGAAGAGGAATCCTTGACAAGAATGGTGTCTGGGGACCGGGGCTGGTCCGCGGTTGGATCCTTCCAGGGGACCTTCGCAAGCCGCTCCTTCTCAGATGCCTCGTCTCAGACGGCGGGACCGGGACCAGGCCCGGGGAGCCCCCGGCTAGTAGGAACTATCCAAGGATGCCGCCTTTGAGAGTTTCTTCTTCCTGGGTTCCCTCAAGGGAGAAAACCTTTTTGAGGACCCATGATGAGGCTGAGGTTTGGAGGGCTCCCCCCAAGATGTCGGAGGCATCGGGGAAAAACTTATCTTGCTACTGCTGGCGGCTCTTGAGGGCCTTGCTGGACTTCCTCTTGCAGAGACCGCAGGCTGCCAGGTCATGGTCTGGCCCAAGGCATAAGAACATAAGATATGCCATATTGGGTCAGACCAAGGTCCATCAAGCCCAGTATCCTGTTTCCAACAGTGGCCAATCTAGGTCATACGTACCTAGCAGTTTCCCCAAAAGACACAGGTTCCGCAATGCTTGTACTGGGTCAAGCATTGATATCCTGGGTCCCTTCTTAATAATGGTTTATGGACCTTTCCTCCAGGAACTTGTCCAAACCTTTTTTAAAACCAGCTACACTAACAGCCTTTACTACATCCTCCGGTAACAAATTCCAGAGTTTGATTACACATTGAGTGAAAAAATATTTTCTTTTATTAGTCTTAAATAGTTTACCCTGTAGCTTCATTGCATGTCCCCTAGTCTTTCTATATTCTGATAACTTAAACAATTGATCTACGTTTACCTGTTCCACTCCGTTCATTAATTTATAGACTTCTATCATATCTCCCCTCAGCCGTCTCTTTTCCAGGTTAAAGAGTCCTAACCTTTTTAGCCTTTCTTCGTAGGAGTATCCTTCCATCCCCTTTACCATTTTGATGGCTCTTCTCTGAACCTTTTCTAATAACTCTATATCCTTTTTAAGATACGGCGACCAGAATTGCACACAATATTCAAGGTGTGGTCTCACCATGGAACGATATAGAGGCATTATAATATCTTTTGTTTTATTTTCCATTCCTTTCCTTATCATACCTAGCATTCTATTTGCTCTCTTGGCCGCCGCTGCACACTGGGCCGAGGGTTTTAAGATGGTATCCACAATGACGCCTAAATCTTTTTCCTGGGTGGTGGTTCCTAATGTGGAACCTTGCATTGTGTAACCATAGTTTGGGTTGTTCTTCCCTAGGTGCATAACTTTGCACTTGTCCACATTAAATTTCATCTGCCATATTGATGCCCAGTCTTCTAATTTATCAAGATCCTCTTGCAATTTTCCACAATCCTCTTGGGTTTTAACAACTTTAAATAGTTTTGTGTCATCTGCAAATTTGATAACCTCACTCGTTATTCCACTTTCCAGGTCATTTATGACTGTCAAAAAGCAGCGGACCCAGCACAGATCCCTGGGGTACACCACTATTCACCTTTCTCCATTGGGAAAATTGGCCATTTAGTCCTGCCCTCTGCTTTCTATCTCTTAACCAGTTCTTGATCCACAGTAGTACACTGCCTCCTATCCCATGACTCTTTAGTTTTGCCAAAAGTCTCTGATGAGGGACCTTGTCAAAGGCTTTCTGAAAGTCCAGATACACTATATCAACCGACTCACCTTTGTCCATCTGTTTATTCACACTTTCCAAAAAACACAACAGATTAGTAAGACAAGATCTTCCTTGTCTAAAGCCATGTTGGCTGTCTCCCATTAGGCCATAACTATCTACATGCTGAGTAATTTTATTCTTTATGATGGTTTCTACCATTTTTCCCGGTACTGACGTGAGGCTCACCGGTCTGTAGTTTCCCGGATCACCCCTGGAACCCTTTTTAAAAATTGGTGTTACATTGGCGATCCTCCAATCTTCAGGTATTAGAGATGATTTTAATGATAGTTCACAGATTACTAATAGCAGGTCTGCAATCTCATATTTCAGTTCTTTCAACACCCTTGGATGTATACCATCCGGCCCAGGTGATTTGCTAATCTTCAGTTTATCTAATAGTTGTAATACATCTTCCCGATGTATCAATATTTCCTTCAATTCTTCCGCACCTTTAAATACCACTTCAGTCATGGGCAACATCCCTACATCTTCCTCAGTAAAGACTGAAGCAAATAATTCATTCAGTCTCTCCGCTATCGCCTTGTCTCCTCTTAGTGCCCGTTTAACTCCTCTATCATTTAATGGACCAACTGACTCTCTCACAGGTTTTTCTGCTGCGAATGTACTTGAAAAAATCTATCTCCAGAAACAAGCAGGAATGAGTCTTCACATATGGGTACGTTGGTACCGACGGAGCCTGCACGGGAATGCTCCCCAGCATCCCATCAGAAAGCTTTTGGGAGCATCCCTCGCGCCTGCGCACTGACTTCCCGCCATTTCCATTGTCTCTCCTCAGTTTTCGTTTTTCCGCGGAGCCGGCAGGACGTCCTCCTGTCACCGCAGAAACCTTTTTCTTTAAATACTTCTTTTCTTGTGGTCGCGGCTGTTTTTCCCGCCGACACTGGTACCGCCGGTGGTTTTTTCTTTTCTTTTTTCTTAAACTCAGAGAGATTTTTCCCTCTGTTTCTGTCTTAACTTTTTTGGGCCTACAAGGCCTTTCCATCATGGAGCCTTCTCCTAAGAAGTGCTTTCACTGTGGAAACACAGTTTTATTTTTATACTCCAATCACTGGTGTCTAACCTGTTTGGATCCTGACCCTTTTTCCCCTGAACTATCAGGCTGCATTACTGAGAGAAGACCTTCCCTCTTTCGAGTTTCCCTCGATACCGTTTTCCCTCCTGCAGTGAGGGCACCGGGTTTTTCTTCTCTACAGGATCAGGTAACCCACAAACAGTCTGTTAAGACTTGCCAATCCTTGAGTGGTAGGTCTCATGCCACGCATGATGACGGCTCCGGCCTTGCCCTCAAGACCCCATTGGCATTAAAACCCCGGCGGGAGTCTTCAGGCTCCAAAGCATTTCAGGGGTTTCAGGTTGTTCCTGGGGCTCACCCCTCACAGAACATACCTGAGCCGTGCTCGGGGGTGGTATCCGCTTCGAGCGGTACCGATACCCCGGCATCTGCGTCAAGTGTTCCACTCTTCACCAGGGATCGTCATCTGGCATACTCGGTACCTTCGGGACCCATCGATACGTTCCAGATTGACTTTCCTGTATCTAAGCCATGCTCGGGGGTGGTATCCGCTTCGTGCGGTACCGATACCCCAGCATTGGCACCGGTGTCGAGTGTTCCACTCTTCACCAGGGATCGCCATCTGGCGTCCTCGGTACCTTCGGGACCGATCGATATGACGCAGAGTGACTTCCCTGTATCAGCATCGCCGGTACCACCACCGACGTCTGTGCACTCTAGACATGCATCGATAGATTCGCTCCCTTCGATGCCGAGTCTGGAATCGATATCTAGTCTAGATGACTGGGTACCGATGCACCTTGGAACCGACCCTTTTCGTTTCCGGATATGCAGTACCGAGGATACTCACCAAGACTCTCTGGTTACCTCGGTACCGCTTGAGCAGCCTCCGACGACGGACTCGATGCCATTACCGGTATCGATGTCGATTCCTGCAGTTACATCTGTGCCATCGATCCTTTCTATGCCTAGTTTGGAATCGATACCTAGCATAGACGATGCAGTACTAACTGCCTCAAATCGTGACTGCCAGTATCATTATCCATTTAGTAAGATTCTTTTTCTGCACCAGACCAGTTCATCCTCTGGTGCTCAGGCTGCACCTTCAACCTTAGCCTTCCCAGGGATGGTTCCCATTGGAGATCCTTCTTTTCAGAAGTTTCTCCTTGACATGGCAACCTTTCTTGCTATTCCTATCCCTGGCTGTAATCTTAACCAAGGATCTCCTGCAGAAAAGGGAAATATAATGCTTCCTTTACATCATTCTTTGCAGGATCTTCTTCTGAGAATATGGGAATCACCTTTAAGGATTCCCTCACCTTCTACAGTAACTAATGTTCTGTATCAGGTGCCCCCCTCTCCAGGGTTTCAAAAGAATCAACTTCCCCATCATTCCATTGTAGTGGAATCAGCAATGAGGAAGGTAAAAAGCAAGAAGAAGCATTCTTCTTATCCGCCAGGTCGTGCTTCTAGAGCACTTGATGCCTTTGGACGTCAAACCTTCCAAACATCTATGCTGGCATCAAGAATTATTTCTTATATGTTTTATATGAGTCTAACACTCCAGGAGGTCACAAAGAAATTATCTCTTTTGACTCCTTTTTTGTCAGAGCCTAAGGCTGCTGACTATTCCTTGCTTCTTAGTCATAGCCGGAATATCTCTTGGTTTCTTTCTCGTGCTTCCCTAGACTCTTTTGAGTCTGTTAGCAGAACTTCTGCTATTGCCATTGGAGCACGTCGTAGAGCCTGGCTCCAAGCTTCAGACTTGAGCAGATGGGCACAACATACACTGGGTAATTCTCCTTGTACTGGAGAAAATCTCTTCAATAAGGAGGCTTTACGTCAGGTTGCTCATTGCTCCACTGACTTCCCTGGTTCTGGAGACCATTCTAAGCCGCCTTCTTCCCCAGGAGGTAGGAAATGTCCTACCAAGCCTTCTTTCCCTAAGAAAAGAAGGTTTCACTCTTCTCCTGCCCATCATCCAGAGGTGCCCAAGCAAGGGACACCTCGTCCTAGTCTGAAGTTTCCAAATTCTAGCCAGTCTCGACATACCCAGCAACCATAGGTTCTGAGGGTTACCATCTACAGTTAACTTCTTCTTAACAGAAGTTTGTTCCCTGTTTTTTCTTTAAGCGGTCAGGATATTCTTGTTCATGGGTTACAGAATTCTCCTCTTCTTACTATTAAGAAGGGAGATTACAACTATCTCATGATAGTGTCTGGCCCAACATGAACATTTTTTTCCTCAGCTGACTTGCCATATGGGTAGGTCACCCTCCAATGACCTGTTTTCTCTACCCTCTCATCCAGGAGTTTCCCTGACTGAGTGGTATCATACTGAAAAGCTTCTTTAGCCTTTCATTCCAGTGTAGATCTTTTTAGTTTTTCTTGAATACATTCTCAAGATAACTCATCAGACGCGGACAGGAATATCTCCTCTCCCTTTGTTTGTTCCTCTCTGTTATGCACAGAAGGATCCTCTTTGCTGTCTTTCAGCTTCTGTGCATGCAGCAGTTCCAGTATTTGCACCTTATCTTCTTTCCAGCCATCTCCTTCCCCTAGGATATGGCAACATGCCTGACTTCAGTCAGTTTTATTTCATAATTCTCCTGCACAATGCTCTCTGCAATCTTCAGAGAAGCTTTCTACTATGGGCCCTTGCTACAGAGCATTGATCTTTGTCTCTGAGGGCTATCCTATATAGTAGAAAAAAGCTTATAAATCATTCCCATGACTGTGAGGGTTCTCCACACCCTCTTGTCTCCTGTTATAATTTAGTCTTGAAGGACTAGAAAGGGGGGACTGTTACTTCTGGAGAGAAATCTGCAACTGTGAGTATATACTTCTGGTAATTTTCTAAAAAGAATTCTTCGTATTAAAGCTACTTAATCTGTGAACCCACTGTTTTTTGTTGGATCAGTTGGGGCCTAGTAGCAGCAATTAAAGTTTGAATTTAAAACACAGAGGAGAGCTTTCTGGTTACATTTCATACCTCCCCACACCCACCCTCCCCTGGGATAATCATAGCTTTATAGGTACTTACACATCTTAAAAGACAGGAGGTGCTTTCAGGTGAAGCTCATTACCCAAATCAGTCATACACTAAGGACCTGAGATTAATTAAGCTTCAGGTGAACAAGGTATATTAAACGTATTAGGTACAGTTTTATTGGTATAAATACCCATAGCAACCCCTAGTAAGTAAGAACTTAAAGATCTAGACACAAACTTAAAACTAAGATGCAGACAGCAGTCCAGTAGCGGGATGGGGGCTTTCCAGTCTTTTGCATTGGGTGTCACATGTATGATTTTCTCCCAGTTGGTGAGAGGTCTTACGTGTGCACTAGGTGCAAGGAGCTCTTTTCTCTCAGGGAACAAGTCCGTTCTCTAGAAGCTAAAGTAGCAGACTTGGAAAACATAAGAGACAGAGAGGTACATAGACGAGACCTACAGGGATATAGTCCTGAAGTCCCACCTCCAGTCTGGCAGCACCCCTGTTGCCATGGAGGAGAGAGGTCACGTGACAGGAGAGCATCACCCTGGTGTGGCAGGAAGTGATCCTGTAACTAGGACCTGTCCTCCAGGTGATGTAAAACCCTCTCGCACCGAGGAAGTTTCTCCAGGGCCATGTGCCCATGAGGGAAGGGATAGGACAGCTGTTATAGTTGGTGATTCGATCATTAGGCATGTAGATAGCTGGGTGGCTGGTGGACGTGAGGATCACCTGGTAACATGCCTGCCTGGTGCGAAGGTAGCGGACCTCACGCGCCACCTAGATAAGGTCTTAGATAGTGCTGGGGAGGAGTCTGCTGTCTTGGTACATGTCGGTACCAATGACATAGGAAAATGTGGTAGGGAGGTTCTGGAGGCAAAATTTAGGCTTTTAGGTAGGAAGTTGAAATCCAGAACTTCCAGGGTAGCATTCTCCGAAATGCTTCCTGTTCCACGCGCAGGACCCAAAAGGCAGGCAGAGCACCGGAGTCTCAATGCGTGGATGAGACAATGGTGCAGAGATGAGGGTTTTGGATTTGTTAGGAACTGGGGAACATTCTGGGGAAAGGAGGGGATCTTCCGAAGGGATGGGCTTCACCTTAACCGGGATGGAACCAGGCTGCTGGCATTAACCTTTAAAAAGGAGATAGAGCAGCTTTTAAACTAGATATTAGGGGAAAGCCGACAGTCGCCCAAGAGCGGATGGTTCGGAAGAATGTATCCTTGAAGGATACTACCAAAAGCAGAAAGGTTCCACAAAAGAGTAAAGTAGCCCAAATGCCCTCAAGTATGGAGCAGACAGAGCTTAAAGATCCCAATTTACCCATGTCTAACAATAGCCAAATTAACATGAATAAAATACTTTCTCTAAAATGCTTGTATGCAAATGCTAGAAGTCTAAAGAATAAGATGGGAGAGTTAGAATATATAGCACTAAATGAAAGGTTAGATATGATTGGAATATCAGAGACATGGTGGAAGGACAACCAGTGGGACACTGTGATACCTGGGTACAAACAATATCGTAATGATAGAGCTGATCAAATTGGTGGAGGGGTTGCGCTCTATGTTAGAGAGGGCATTGACTCAGAAAGGATTAAAGTTTTGCAGGAAACAAAATCTGCTGTAGAATCTATATGGATTGAAATTCCATATAAAAGGGGGAAGGCGATGGCAGTGGGGGTGTACTATCGAGCACCTGGCCAGAATGAACAAATGGATGATGAAATGCTCAAAGAAATCAAGGAAGCTAACAAAAGTTACAGCGCAGTAATAATAATGGGTGATTTCAATTACCCCGGTATCGACTGGGTCAATGTCACGTCAGGACTTGCTAGGGAGATAAAGTTCCTAGATGAAATAAATGACTGCTTCTTGGAGCAGCTGGTTCATGAACCGACCAGAGGGGAAGCCATATTAGACCTAGTCCTTAGTGGAACACCAGATCTAGTGCAAGAGATAAGGGTGTTGGGGCCACTTGGCAATAGTGATCATAGCATGATCGCCTTTGATTTAATTAGTGGAGGAGGGATAGTAAGGAAATCCACAGTACTACCTTTTAACTTTCGAAAGGGAGACTATGATAAAATGAGGAAAACAGTTAAGAAAAAACTAAAAGGAGCAGTTGCGAAGGTTAAAGACATACATCAAGCTTGGGTGTTGTTGAAAAATACTATCTTGGAAGCCCAGACCAGCTGTATTCCACGCTTTAAGAAAAGTGGAAGTCCAAAAAACTGCCAGCATGGTTTAAAGGTGAGGTCAGAGAGGCTGTTGTTGCCAAAAAAGCATCTTTCAGGAAATGGAAAAAAGAGCCAAACGACAAAACCTGGGAACAGCACAAGCACTGGCAAGTCAAATGCAAGGCATTGATAAGGCAAGCAGAGAGAGAATTTGAGAAGAAGCTTGCTGCGGAAGCAAAAATGCGAAATAAAGACCTTTTCAAGTACATTCGTAGCAAAAAACCTGTGAGAGAGTCAGTTGGTCCATTAGATGATAAAGGGGTTAAAGGAGCACTAAGAGGCGACAAGACGATAGCGGAGAGACTGAATGAATTCTTTGCTTCGGTCTTTACTGAGGAAGATGTAGGGATGTTACCCATGACTGAAGTGGTATTTAAAGGTGCGGAAGAATTGAAGGAAATATCGATACATCGGGAAGATGTCTTACAACTATTAGATAAACTGAAGAGTAGCAAATCACCTGGGCCGGATGGTATACATCCAAGGGTGTTGAAAGAACTGAAATATGAGATTGCAGAACTGCTATCAGTAATCTGTGAACTATCATTAAAATCATCTCTAATACCTGAAGATTGGAGGATCGCCAATGTAACACCAATTTTTAAAAAGGGTTCCAGGGGTGATCCAGGAAACTACAGACCGGTGAGCCTGACGTCAGTACCGGGAAAATGGTAGAAACCATCATAAAGAATAAAATTACTCAGCATGTAGATAGTCACAACCTAATGGGAGACAGCCAACATGGCTTTAGACAAGGAAGATCTTGTCTTACTAATCTGTTATGTTTTTTTGAAGGAGTGAATAAACAGGCGGACAAAGGTGAGTCGGTTGATATTGTGTATCTGGACTTTCAGAAAGCCTTTGACAAGGTCCCTCATCAGAGACTTTTGGCAAAACTAAAGAGTCATGGGATAGGAGGCAGTGTACTATTGTGGATCAGGAACTGGTTAAAAGATAGAAAGCAGAGGGCAGGGCTAAATGGCCAATTTTCCCAATGGAGAAAGGTGAATAGTGGTGTACCCCAGGGATCTGTGCTGGGTCCGCTGCTTTTTGACATATTCATAATTGACCTGGAAAGTGGAATAACGAGTGAGGTTATCAAATTTGCAGATGACACAAAACTATTTAAAGTTGTTAAAACCCAAGAGGATTGTGGAAAGTTGCAAGAGGATCTTGATAAATTGGAAGACTGGGCATCAAAATGGCAGATGAAATTTAATGTGGACAAGTGCAAGGTTATGCACCTAGGGAAGAACAACCCAAACTATGGTTACACAATGCAAGGTTCCACATTAGGAACCACCACCCAGGAAAAAGATTTAGGCGTCATTGTGGATACCATGTTAAAACCCTCGGCCCAGTGTGCAGCGGCGGCCAAGAGAGCAAATAGAATGCTAGGTATCATAAGCAAAGGAATGGAAAATAAAACAAAAGATATTATAATGCCTCTATATCGTTCCATGGTGAGACCGCACCTTGAATATTGTGTGCAATTCTGGTCGCCGTATCTTAAAAAGGATATAGCGATTTTAGAAAAGGTACAGAGAAGAGCCACCAAAATGGTAAAGGGGATGGAAGGATACTCCTATGAAGAAAGGCTAAAAAGGTTAGGGCTCTTTAACCTGGAAAAGAGACGGCTGAGGGGAGATATGATAGAAGTCTATAAATTAATGAACGGAGTGGAACGGGTAAACGTAGTTCGATTGTTTACCTTATCAGAATATAGAAAGACTAGGGGGCATGCAATGAAGCTACAGGGTAAACTTTTTAAGACTAATAAAAGAAAATATTTTTTCACTCAACGTGTAATCAAACTCTGGAATTTGTTACCGGAGGATGTAGTAAAGGCTGTTAGTGTAGCTGGGTTTAAAAAAGGTTTGGATAAGTTCCTGGAGGAAAGGTCCATAAACCATTATTAAGAAGTGACCGAAGATATCAATGCTTGACCAAGTACAAGCATTGTGGAACTTATGTCTCTTGGGGAAACTGCTAGGTACATGTGACCTGGATTGGCCACTGTTGGAAACAGAATACTGGGCTTGATGGACCTTGGTCTGACCCAGTATGGCATATCTTATGATAAGAATATAAGCTTTTTCTGCGTGAATATCCAGGGCTATTAGTAACGCATGATACCCTATGTCCCTCCAGTGGATCCTCCTGGTATCTTCTCTATGCGTTTCTACCCATCTACCATGTCAGAGTTCTAAAGGACTCCCGACTTGCTCTTTTCAGACTGATCTTATCCTCTGTTTTTCACGCAACCATCCTGGTTATTTTTCCTGGATTGCATTCCTGCATCCTCTTAGCCCACGAAAATAGATTCTCTATATATCTGTCAAGTGGGTTTCACCCTCTTGTTATTGGATGAATCTTTCCCCTTCACATTCCCCATGTGAATGTTCTTAGGGGGCTTAGTGTATCTTCAGACTTATTGTCATGTATGTCAATATTTCTATATATGCCTTTACATACATATGTCTGTAAGCTGTGTGTGCATAATTTATGCCCCACATGTATATATATGTATATATATATATATCCACCTATATATATATATGTTGATACATATTTCTGTATATCTAGATATACAGATACATATATATATATGTATATATATATATATATATATGTATCTGTTGGGAGACTTTTTATAAATCGATATGTATTACATACTATCTCCTCACTGTCTATGCTATAGCAATTTGTACCTTTCTTAGAGGTTACAGACAGTGAGCTCCTTTTTCCATACTGTTCCTTAGTATGTGGGGACTGTTATGCACACAACCACTACTGTGTTGATAACAGCTTCAGCTTTGCTCTAGGTCTCCCTATCCTTGAAGATTCAAGCTTCAATATCTTTCCTATCTCTCATCAGCTAGGAAAGACAGTGTACATCTTCATTGTTTTGAGTACACATTGTTCTCCTTGGGAATATGGGCTTTTTTCCATACCCCTTCTTCCCTCCAAGACTGGGCTAGTTGTCCAACTCGGTCAGTCTTCTTCTTTTAGTCCTCAATGTTAATGACTCTGTACCTAAAAGAGTTTTCAGCTTTTTCCCATAAAGCTTTCCATTGAAGACCTGCCGTTCTCATCCTACCCCAGTTGATACCTGGATCACCTGCTATTCCAGGTCTGGACCTTCACCCTCACTGCTGTGAGGTCACCTTGAGGATTCCGCTACTGCATATCCAGTAGACTCCATCACGCTTTCTACTTCCTACAATCCAGTAGGTAAGCTCCATATTATAACTGTTCATTAAATAATTTTAATGGTACTTATCATACATACCATGGACTCCTCTCCTGTAGTCCTTGGGTTTGCTGTTTTCCTTACAGCTCTTCTATTCTCAACTCCTACCCTCCATTCCCTCATGGGATGCCGGGGATTCCTGTGTGGGAAATGCACTCCTGATCCAGGAACATGCATTTTATGGGATTTCCCACTGGCATCTCTAGCTAGGGAGTCCCCATATGTGAAGACTCATTCCTGCTTGATCCTGGAGATAGCACAGTTACTTACCTGTAACGGGTGATCTCTGGGAACAGCAGGAATAAGTCTTCACAACCCACCCACCTCCCCTAGGAGTTGTATCTATCTATTTATCTTCCTTTCCTCGTTCTCTCCCTTTGTCTCAGCTAGGAAACTCAACTGAGGAGAGACAATGGAAATGGCGGGAAGTCAGTGCGCAGGCGCGAGGGATGCTCCCAAAAGCTTTCTGATTGGATGCTGGGGAGCTTTCCCGTGCAGGCTCCGTCGGTACCGATGTACCCATATGTGAAAACTTATTCCTGCTGTTCCCAGAGATCACCCGTTACAGGTAAGTAACTGTGCTTTATTTCGCGTTTTTGCTTCCACAGCAAGCTTCTTCTCAAATTCTCTCTTTGCCTGCTTTATCAATGCCTTGCATTTGATTTGCCAGTGCTTGTGCTGTTTCCAGGTTTCGTCGTTTGGCTCTTTTTTCCATTTCCTGAAAGATGCTTTTTTGGCAACAGCCTCTCTGACCTCACCTTTAAACCATGCTGGCAGTTTTTTGGACTTCCTTCCACTTTTCTTAAAGCGTGGAATACAGCAGTGGAGACAGCAGCGTGGAATACAGCGTGGAGACAGCAGCATGGAATACAGCAGTTGTGTGTGTCAGTCAAAGACAATTTTAGAACTCCAATCACACTTCTTAAAGCCATTGGTAGCCATAGGGGGGAAAAAAGTACCCCTGCGAAGTCGAAGACTCTCCGGGCTGCCAGTGGGAGAAAAAAGGCGTGAAGATGCCAGAAAAAGAACAAAAGACTAAAAAAAATAAATAAACCGAACCAGACTCTGAGGCCGGTAGACGGGAAGAGTACCGGTGCAATAACGAAGGAGTGTGAAACTCGGAGAAAGAAAAATCTATTTTTTCCAGGAACAAGCCAAACAACGTCTGAAGGGCTCTGCAGAAAAAAGGAGACTGAGCAAGATGGCACCTTGGGCAGGAAGAGGACCATGCATACCTGGTGGCATCTCCCTAAGGCTTTCTTTGAAAGCTGGGGGGATGCTTCCGCAAGGCCTGCATTGGTGCTGACATCACCCATGTGTGAGGACTGACTTCCTGCTTGTTCCTGGAGAAAATCCACTTCCCGACTGTCCTTGCCCACGATGTGCTGGGCTGTATTTTCCCAAGCTAATCCCAGGCATTTCGTTCTGCCCTGGCTATTGACACAACCCACCATGGTTGCTTTGCTCAAGAGGACTCGCCCAGCGCTCCCGTGGAGCAGCTTGCCTAAGTGCTGCAATGCTAGACAGATGGTCCTGGCCTCAAGGCGATGGATGGCCCATTTTGATTCCACTGGAGACCGCCGACCCTATGCAGTCTGATCAAGACAATGAACTCCACAACTGGAAAGACTGACATCAGTGGTGAGGAGCACCCGGGCTGGAGTTTCAAGGGGCATCCCCATCAATATGTTGTCAGGGAAGGCCCACCAGAGGAAGCTGTGTTGATACGAGAGAGAAAGCAGGAGTTGGACTTTACAGTCCTGTGAGCACAGGAACCAGCCAGTCAGCAAGCCCGCTGTAGAGGACGCATGTGTGCTCGTGCTGAGGACACCAGCTCTAGGGCTGCAGCCACAGCTCCCAAAAACAGAAGATAGTCCCAAGTTGTAGGCGTGGAGTTTCCAAAAAAGTCCTGAGGTTGGTCATGGAACTTAGTCCTGCGCTCCCCATAAGGAAGACTTTGCCTATGCAGGTGTCGAAATGAGCCTCAAGGAAGTTCAGGTTCTGAGATGACATCAGGCAGCTCTCACTGCTGTTGATGATCCAGTCAAGCCACTCGAGGAGTTGGATCACACAATGCAGTGCCTGAATGGTTTCCGGCCGAGACCTGGCCCGGATAAGTCAATTATCTAGGTAGAGGTGTATGCAGATGCCCTCGTGCCTCAGTCTTGCCACAACTACCACCGTCACCTTGGAGAACGTCCAAAGGGCAGTGGCCAGGCTGAAGAGCATCACACAAAACTGGTAGTGAGATCAAAATCGCAAACTGGAGAAAGCGCTGCTGTCATCCCGGATGGGAATGTGAACACAGATCTCTGCCAAATCCAAGGAGGCGAGTACTCATCCTTCTGGACCGCCTGGATAACAGATCGCAGCATTTCCATGTAGAACCGTGGAACTCTCAAACTGCAGTTGACCCTTTTGAGCATGCTCTAAAACGTATCCCTATCTTATAATGTTGAGTACCCAGTGATCATTCGTCAGATGGGCCCATTCACGATAAAATTGTTGCAGACAGCCTCCCACTTGCGGGAGGTAGGAATGGGCTCCAGAACAGTCAGCAAGAGAGGCGAGAGGAAGAGGGCTTTTCCGCCATGTAAGTCTGCGAATAGGCCCGGCGTCCTCCTTGAAAGGACTGGGACTTGGATCCTATTCCAGAAGAAGAGAAGGTCTGCTTATTCTGCTGATACTGATGAGAATCGCTGAACTTCGGCAGCGAAGATGACTCCCCTGATGTCAAAGAAGAAGAGTACTTGGAAGAATCCTTGGGTTTATCCTCTGGCAGCCGCTGGGGCTTGACCTCTCTGAGGTCCTTTACTAACTTTCCCAAGAGCTCACCAAACAGTCTAAGTTCCCCTTAGATGCAACATCCGCTAACAATTTCTGAGCCACAGCCCTTGGCAAGCCACTGTCGCTGCTGCGACTCCTCACGCAGAAAGGCATAAGAGATCTTTATCTTTATCACAAAAGACATCCACCAAGAAGGCCGCCAGATATTTGAGGCGGGCTGAATACTCCTCAGGAAGATGCGAACCCAGTGGAGGAGGACAAATGCACAGATGCAGCGCCACGTTGTCAGTTGAAGGACTAGGGAGGAGTACGAAAAGGCCATCTGACGTAGTCCTTCCTCCTTCCGGCCCTGAAGGACAACTCCACTTCTATAGGAATGGTGATATGCTGGTGTCCACCGTGATCAAGACGTCGACCCTGGGAAAATGCAACCACTTTCCAAGACTGTCAGTGAACAGGCATAAATGCAATCCAATCGCTGGGCCTTCTTGAGGGGTACAGCAGGAGAAGTTCCAGCAGGAAAGGAAAGGCTCTGGAAAGCCCCATGATGCCAGGATCAGAAATGGAGGGGGTCGGGGCCGGTCCAGAGAGCTCTGGAATTTGCATTTCAGTGGCAATCTATCTAGACAATTAAGGGGTGGGGGGGGGGGGGGAGAGAATCTCCACTCAGCGACAAAGATGCACCATGCGAGAGCTGCTATAGTCCTCCCCCCTGAAAGAGTTCCCCCTTCTCAGTGTTAGAGGCAGCTCAACCGGAGTCATCGTGGGAAACACCATCACCAAAATTTCTTCCTCACTCCAATAAGGAATTTTAAAGGGGGCTGCGGACCCTTCCGGACAGAGTCCTGCCCTCTCAATCATTTGTGGGAACTGCACGCAAGGACTATCGGAGAAGCGGCAGAAGATGGGGTCAGCTGAGATGGAACAAGGCCTTGACCCCCCTTCGATAGCTCACAAACATGTTGGAAGATGGGTGAAAACTCTGCCGCTGCAGGGTCCGATAGCCATGGTGGCTGAAACACTTGTGACTACTGTGGCTAGGAGTGCTGTGACTGTGGAAACAAAGGGAGAGAATACTCACTGTCAGTCACAGGAGGCAGTCCCCTGGGGCCACAGGAGTCAGTCCCATAGTGAAATTTGGCATTGTGGGAACAGAGGTCCGCCTGGAGAAGAGCACCGATAACCTCTGATGTGGAAGGCAGCAACGAAGCCTCAACTGCATCAGGAGCCAGAACCACCAACAAGGACGCTGAATTGGCAGAAGTCTCCCCCGGATCGGCTGTGCAAGTGGTGCAGAGACAATCAACAAGGGAACCACCACTATTTACAGCAGCTGAGGCATCAGGGCAATGAGGTATGCACTGATTGCAACGCACCAGTGTTACACTAGCTCTCATAGACAGGAACTTGCCCCAGAAAGGGGAGAACCACCAGAGGATCTCTCATATACTTTCCTGGGGTCTCAGCTGGCCAAACCTACAATGAAACCAGTCTCAAACTGACCAGGAGCTGTAGGCCTTAAGGAACGAAAAATGGTACAAGGCCTGCACAGACCCGGGACATCAGGCGGGATCACAGCAAACACTCACGGTTAGGTGCAGCGGCCCCTTTTTGCCACTGGTGTGCGATCTGCACAAGCCAGGGATGTTTGGCGGGATAGATGAGATTGCAGCAAACTCTCACGGTTAGATGCTGTGGCCCTTTTTGCTGCTGTGTGTGGCCTGCACAGGCCAGGAATGTCACGCGGGATCACAGTAAACACTCACGGTTAGGTGCAGCGGCCCCTTATTGCCACTGGTGAAGTTCAGGTGGCGATCCTCAGCAGTTGCTCACTGGAAAAGGCGGTGATCCACTGGGAGCACAGGGGAGCAGGGATGGTGGGGGAGGGGGAGCGGGGGTGAAACCCGATCAGCCATATGCTAAGGTGCTAAATGGAGCCTTGCAGAAGACTCTCACATCTTTTATACTTTTTTTATTTGTTTGTTTAAAGAAAGAAAAGAAAAAAGTCCAAAATACAGTTAAGGGTCCCTCAGAAGGATTCTCATGATCTAATGCTCCTACCAAGCTACACTGGCTCTCCTAGCTAGGAGCTAGGTCCAAAGTAACAGATCAACCAGAAAAGGATATCTCATACACCCCCTGGGATCTAAAGTGGCCGAGCTACACTGCACCCACGTGCAGACTGGGCAGGAGCTATAGGCCTCTCTGGAAGAATGCACCATCTGCTGAGACAGAGAAAATACTGAGGACTCCCCTCTAGCTGTGCTAGGCTTTATGCCAGTGGTGATGTCACCTTATTCTTATATAAAATGTGTCTAAGCTTAATAGCCGTCACTTCAAACAACAACAAATAATCTCCAAAAGTCCACTTATCTGAATCCAATGAAAATCACAGATGAAAATAGCACGACGTGCACGTTTCGGGGTGCTCATACCCAATGTTCCCTCTAATTTTCTGTAGGCTGTGTGCGCATAAAATATCAGCTGTGCAGCTTTTGAAGGAAGGTTAAATTTTTGTGCGCCACATAACGACACTTGGAGTTATATACTTTAAAATTTGACTACACGTCAGAATACAGTATGTACACCACATTGATTGCACTAGAAAATATTGTAGAACTTGTGAAAACCATAAATACACAACAACTTTTCAATTTTAAGAACGTCTGTGGTGTTTTCTATCAGAATCAGAACCGTAATTTTTGTGCGCTCTGTTGTAAAGTATGTGCGCTCACTCAGTGAGGTGTGTGCGCGCGCACACGCGCACAGCTTAGAGGGAACAGTGCTCATACCCCTGTATCATACTCTTGTTAAGTCACGGAGCACTTGATACAGGGGTATGAACACCCCGAAACGTGCACGTCGTTCTGTTTTCATCTGCTATTTTCATTGGATTCAGATAATTTTATTTTATTTATTTTTCTTCTATACCGCGCTATTCACATCAGTGCGGTGTACATTGAACAAAACCATATACATTGCAGGCTTGCTGCAATGCATTCAAAGTTGAACAGGGAATATAACTTGGATACATATGGGGTAATTATCTACAGTTGAGTATCTACAGTTATTTACATTCTTGAGTATCTCTCCCTATAGAACCTACACAGAGTAGTATTTTGTGAATAGATAGTGCTTCAGATCCTTCCTGAATTGGGTTAGGTTGGTGAGGGCCCTCATGTCTGAGGGTAGGGTATTCCAAGCTCTGGGGGCGTAGATGCTAAAGGCTCTATTAGATGTTGCCTTTGTGCATCTCGTTGTTTCTTTCGGAACTGTGAGGGTGTTCATCGCTGTGGATCTTCTGATTCTATTGGGGGGTGAGGTGTGTATTAGCCCTGTGATGGATGTAGGGGACTGATTGTTCAGGGCTTTGAAGGTCATAATTAGGATCTTGTATCGGGTTCTGGCTTGTATCGGCAACCAATGGAGCATTTTTAGGATTGGTGTGATGTGGTCCATCCTTGATATTCCTTCTAGCACTCTGGCTGCTGTATTCATTGCCAGTTGGAGAGGGTTTAACGTTGCTTGTGGGAGCCCATATAGGATTGCGTTTGCAAAATCGATGTGTGGCATCACCAGGGCTTGATAGATTGTTCTGAAATCAGTGGTATCAAGTAATGGTCACAGGTGTCGGAGTGTCTGTATTTTATGGTATATCGTTTTTACTGTGTTTTTTATGTGTGTTTTCATGTCCAGCCGTTGGTCTAAGGTGATGCCTAGGTATCGAATAGTGGATTTAGCTGTCAGCTCTGTATTTTTTACATTTAGTGGGGGGGGGGTGGTGAAATCCTTGTTCCTCGTGATGAATAGTACATCCGTCTTGCTGTGATTGATTCGTAAGTTCTGAGTGAGGAGCCAATCCACAACTGCGTCAAAACAGTTTGCTAGTGGGGTAAAACCAGGTTGGTCCGTTGCAAAAGACATGTATAGGAGAATATCGTCTGCATATGCCAGGCAGGCGACGTTGAAAGATCGGACCAAGTCGCAGATGCGCTGCATGTAAATGTTAAACATTAATGCAGATAGCGAGGAGCCTTGTGGTACTCGTTTTTGCAGGAACGGATCTGATGTGATGCCGGTCCTCACTTGTTGAAATCTGTTGGACAGGTAGGATTTACACCAGCTCAATGCTGTGCCCTGAATTCCTTTTTCCTCAAGACGTTCGATAAGTATTTGATGACTTACGGAGTCAAACGCTGCTGCAATGTCCATGAATATAAGGACAAAACCTTGGCGGATGTTATCTATTCCTGAGATTATGGAATTGAAAAGGGTGGTAAGGAGAGTTTCCATGCTGTGTGCTTCCCTGAAGCCATGTTGGGATGGGTCCAGGGGGGCTTTGGTATCAATATAAGTGGACTTTATAAGCCTAGCACATCAAGATAAGTGGACTTTTGGAGATTATTTGTTGTTGTTTGAAGTGATGGCTATTAAACTTAGACACATTTTATATAAGAATAAAATGGACACCGCTTGACCGGTGTGGACAGATTGCAGTATTGTCCTCCCTCAGCGGTGCCCGACAAAAGTATTTATCATTTTGGGATGATCACAGTGACATTGGCTGGTTCTAATTTATTTTTGGTCACTGGCTTTTTTTTGTGAATTTTTCACTTTAGTGGTGATGACATGGCATAGTTTTACTTTCTTTTCTCGGTCTCCCATCTGCTGGCAGGGGGAAATAACCATTAGTCTGGACTGGTCTAGCAGGAAGATCTGGAAATTACAATTTAAAGTCACAACTGGTCTAAACTGTTGAGCTTAATTATTCTAAAATTCAATAGGTCTTAGACAATGCAGCAATGCACCCAAGACACTAAAGTCAAAATCTACTTCATACAGAATAAAGGAAAAAGTAATAAAGAAAAATGTAGTATCTAAATGTTTTATCATTTTAGTGCTAAGATGAAGCTTTTGCAAATATAGCCCAAGGATAACAACAACTATCATTTTCAAATTACCAGTGTTTAATACTTACGGAATATTAGACAGGTGGAGAGTGGCTGATGGTGGGAATATGTTCTGAAAATTTTTTGAACCTGGTTTTTTGAAGCGATGGAGAGGTGAATTACCAAAATCCTTTGTTAGCCCTTGATCATCAAGTCCCTCTCGAGGTAGCTGTACTGTCTGATGTTTGGAGAGGGTAACACGAATAATTTTTCCATACATTTTTTGCCCATTAAGATGGCTCATTGCTAAAACACAAAGCAAGTTCATTAACATCTCTGAAATGTGTATGTGGTGGTGTTTTTGTTTTTTTTTTTTTTAAATATCAGCAAGACACCTTGCTGAATTACTAAAAACAGTAGTAGGATTTTAAAATTCTATCTGTAACTCACAAATTGTTTTATTTGTCTTGCTTACTGGCTTTCTGGTGTTGAGGAATACTTAGTACTAGTCTTAAGCAGATGACAGTAACTCATTTGGTTTACCCACAGAGATATTTCAGACTTAACAGTAAAGCAGATCTTACCAAGCTGTGATTGGTTCCCATCAGCCATCTGTATAAGTGCACTGTCTTTCTTATTATATAAAATCTTCACACGCTGCACATCCCCATAAACACCTTTTCAGATTCATAGAGGAGCAATCCAAAAAAAAGAAAATAAATTATAAAGCAAAGTCAACCCTAGGTATGTTTGATAGATCAATGACACATTCAGACATCAACATGAACACTCACCCAATTTCAACATTCACATGAATGAATAAAAAGAAGATCAAGATTCTGAACAGTGAAATTTTGAAAAGAATTTTGACAAACCCTCAAAGCTATATGAATGATATTAAATTAAAGATCATGCAAAATAAATCAGCATGCATTAAAAAAAATCTTGTGTCTATGGTGAGTTTTGTAAACAGCAAAAGAAAAATAGCAAAAGATTTACTATTCAACTTTAAACCAAAAACTGCTAGGTATAAATAAGAACTAAGGTGAAATAAAAATTAAATCAATAATAAAAGTATAGTGCTAACAATAACATACCGAAGAGGGTAAACAGACTTTGGGGCGAAACCATCTTTAGAAGGAGAGAAGAGCAAGCAGCGTAAGACAAGAAGAGAGAAGAGTCGAGGAAGAGCGGAGATGAACAGATCATCCATAACGAAGGGTGGTTCCCGTAGAATGGTGAGGTGGTCATGGATCATGGTTCAAGGCAGTTAATTGGGGCAAGTTGGTCCGAGGAACATTTTGTTCAAGCACAAAAGCATGAACATAGGGAATGAAGACAGGGGTATAGACAAGGACAAGGCAAATAAAGGATAACATAGGGAAGGGAAGGACATGGGAAGTTGGAAAAAGACAAGGAATGGGACGGTGAACACAAAGGGAAAAGGATGAAATGGGGACGGGAAACAGCAATGCAGAAGAAAAAAATAAAGAGTTGGGAACAAAAAAAAATAAAATATAGGTCAGTACATAGGAAATGCAGGAGTTTGGTCAGAAAATGGTTGGTTTATGTACTGTATAAGAAAACTGAGTAAAATGTAGTCACCCAAGACAAATATGAGTAAAGTACATCCATAATCAGAATCTAATACAGCATTTCATTTGACATAAAAAAGCATGCAATAGAAATTGTAAACTCTGAACTTTTACTGCGTAAGCATGGCTGGTTATGAAATGCAGGCATAATTTTTAAAAATGGCCCTCTATTCCAAACATTTTGGCATGCAATACTGTGGATGACAAAATTAACAATATTAAATGATAAAAAGCTTAACATTTATAATAACAGAGGCCAAGTAAAAATGAAACAAATATCCAGTTAGACAACGTAAACATCAAGCTTCCCACATTTCATACCAGCTTTCACAGCAATCAAAGTAGAGAAGACACTAAAATGCAACTGTGTTTGAAAAGAGACCCAGACTTCAGAACAGATAAAGTTTTAAAAGTAAAGGAAAATGACCAACAACTTGAGAGAACAAAACTGGTAAGAGATTGGGAGGGTGCATCATCAGGATCTTTGGAAGAACCTTGAAAGAAAAACGTATTAGAGTATATCACACAAATCAATATTTTTTTTTAAAGCAGCATATGTCAGCATGAAATGAAGCAGCAAATAATGAGGCAATGAGCAAAATTCTAACTTACAAAAATGATCTGCAAGAGGTTTTTTTTATTTGCAAATGAAAATTTGAAGGTGCAATAGCTATTGAGAAGCATTTACTATATTTTTCTCAGGTGTGTTAACTAAAGTATTTTTATTTAGCTGTTCAGCAAGAAAAAATAATTCTCTATTAATCATGGGAGATATATTTAAATATATATCTAAATTTTGTACTGGAAAATTGGAGAAGAGGAAAAGGTAATGAACAAAAAGGATTCTGAATTAAAAACACATAGAAAGTAAAATAAGGAATACAGCAACAAATTTCACAAGAAATATCTACAGATGGAATGAAGAACAATAAAATAAAATGTTTCCACTTACCTCTTCATTTAAATTGCTAACAAGGAGGACAGTATTGCCACCAGATGAAACTCCAGGTATACCCACACGGCCTGCGGCAGCTGCAGCTGCTGCTGCAGCAGCATTTGGAATACCCAGAGGACTCAGAGCTCCTGGAACAGCTGCAACAGGAAGCCCTAATTTTAAAATAAAGTACATTTTACGAAACACACACAAGTCACATAAAAGTGAGTTCTAAGTGGTCAATCTTATGACTGCTCTCTATGAAACATTTTGTATTCATTGACTTAATGCTTTGCAATAAGGAGTATATATGAGACTGATAACACAGGTACACTAAAAAAAATTTTTTTTAAACTGCCTCTAATGTTTCGATTGATTTTTACGTTTTTGGTGCGCTGAATCCAAATCTGGTAACCAATTTGCTCCATCACGTACAGATTTTTTGCTACATTGGGTTAGCAGTTTGAGGTGAACGTTTCAGATTGAGTGCGATCAAGATAAAAGTTTCTTGGATGAATTCTTTATACTAATTGTTTAGTAGTTATTCAAATAAGAATAAAGAAAATTGTAACAAGGCAGCACATAAGAATAGAGTAATGTCAACAAAACACACTGTGATGGTAGCAAAATTGTCTGCACTTAAAACAGCCACATACATACATGTGCACAAACATTGAGCATATAAGAGCGAGGTTAGACACAAAGCAAAGCAAAGAAATGTGCAAAAAATGTTGTACAGGTATGTATGTAAGAATAGAAAACGCAAACCGCACCATTGCAATACATGAAGACAAACACCCGATGGTGTGAAAATAAAATTCTAATAAATGAGATCCGACACTGTGGTAATAACTAGCAAATTTTTATTTCAAAGTTTAGTAAAAACACAATATTTGTCAACACAGTTTAGATTTTAAAGTCATTCTTGGGTCAATCAATCTCCTGGTGGGCCCGTTTCTTCTTCCCCCGAATGCTTCTCTTGGTGCGCTGCTTGGCGTATTTTTCATCTGGGGTTTCCCGCAGCAGCAACCAGCAGAAATCAGCCATCATAGTGGTGTTCCATCTTCCTTGGTACCTTCTCTCTGCGTCCTTGATGTCCTGGTGAAACCTTTCACCTTGTTCTTCACTGTACGCCCCCAAGTTTTCGGGAAAGTAGTTCACATGGGAGTGCAAGAAATGGACTTTCAGGCTCATGTTACAGCCTTGTTCTTTGAAGGCATTGAGCATCCTGGCAACAATATCCTTATAGTTCTCATCCCGCCTGTTCCCCAAGAATTTGAGAACATCATCCTTGAAGGAATCCCAGGCTTCCTTTTCCTTCTCAGACATCGTTTCAGCGAATGCTCCATCTGAAATGAGTTTCCTTATATCAGGACCAACAAACACTCCTTCCTTTAGCTTTGCTTCAGAAAGTCGGGGGAACTTTGAGCAAAGGTACCGAAAGCACTCACCATCTTTTGGAAGGGACTTGATGAATTGCTTAATGAGACCCAACTTAATGTGAAGAGGTGGTAATAGAATTTTATCACAAGGTACCAAGCTCTCATGAAGAACATTTTTCTCACCGGGTCTCAAATACTCCCGAATTGGCCAGTCTTTTTTCCCCCAGTGTAGGTCGCGGGCCCGGCTATCCCACAAGCAAAGGAAGCAGGGATATTTGGTGAAATCGGATTGCTGCCCTAATAGCATGGATAGAATTTTAAAGTCTCTACAAATCATCCACTTATGCTCATCATAACGAATCTTCTGAAGAATCAGGGCCAAATTCTCGTATTTTTCTTGGAGAATAACAGAGTGAGCAATAGGAACTGAAGCGAATGTGTTGTCATTATGAAGAAGAACACCTTTTATGCTGTCTTTTGACGAATCAATGAACAGCCGCCATTCAGCAGGATCATACTCGAGTTTAAACTTTTCCATCACTCCGTATATATCGTTGCAAAATACCAAATCTTCCTCTTTGCTGAAATACTTCAAAAATTGTGTCTCGCGGTTGCGGTACCAATAAAAAGTTGTTCCTGGTGACAATAGATTTTTCTGTTTAAGCCGAGAACCTAGCAGTTGGGCAGCATCTTTTGGGAGTCCTAAATCCCGGACTAAATCATTCAATTCAGCTTGAGAGAAAAGTTCATGTTTCGGATCTGGTTCAGTTTCAAACTCGGAAGTACTGGACTCATCGGGAAAAGCCATCTGATGAGTCTCATCATGATCAGAACCGTCCACACAAATATGATCCAAAGATTTTGGTGGTTCAGGCACAGGTACTTCGTTGCTATGAGGCATAGGCCTAATTGCTGAGGGAAGGTTGGGGTAACTTATTACGTTCTTATTTTTTAAGTTGTATCCCTTCACAATGCAAGAGCAAAAATAGCAGTCACTGCTGTGGTCTCTTTGTTCATGCCACATCATAGGTATTCCGAAACGAAATGCTTGTTTTTTACCTTTCATCCATAAGCGTAGATCTTCCTCACATGTCTTGCACACTTTGTGAGGAGCCCACGGTTTGTCTTGATCGCCTAACTTCAAACCGAAATAGGCGAAATATACTTTAATAAATGCAGAAATGTAACTCTGCCGCTTTTTCACGGTATATTCCCCACAAATAAAACAAAAACTGTCCGGAGAGTTGACGCAACCTCTGGCTCTGTGAGCCATCACAAATACACAGCACTGCAAACTACAACTGTAGTGAACCACTTCGGAATAAAGCTGGATTACGACTGAGCAAACAAAAGGTAATAATGAACTTGCAAGAAAGCGTAGTTACTCACCTGTAACAGGTGTTCTCCAGGAGCAGCAGGAATCAGTCCTCACTTATGGGTGACGTCGGCGCCGACGGAGCCCTCGCGGAGCAATTTTCCCCAACTTTCAAAGAAAGCCTTTGGGAATTGCAGCGCGCATGCGCGGTCCCCTTCCCGCCCAAGGGTGCCATCTTAGCCAGTCAGATGACATAGCTAAAAAAGACAGCATAAAAATTTGTAAAAAAACTAAAGCAGATGATTGCAACTCCACGGGGAGGAGGGAGGGTTGTGAGGACTGATTCCTGCTGCTCCTGGAGAACACCCGTTACAGGTGAGTAACTACGCTTTCTCCAGGACCAAGCAGGAAGTCAGTCCTCACTTATGGGACTCCCAAGCTCAAGGCTACCGGAGACCCTAAGCACAAAAATGAGCTCCCTCTAGCTCAGCAGCACAGAAGGAAAGAATCTTCGCTGAATTATTACCCACCGGTAGCCCACATCCGGGATGGAGGGTAGGAGTTGCTCAGACCTCGAAGAGATTACGGAGGACTGCCTGTCCGAAAGCACTGTCCCTGCGGGACTCCCTCTCGAGACAGTAATGGACCGCAAAAGTCTGGCTCGAAGACCAAGTAGCGGCCCGGCAGATGTCTGCCAGCGGAACAGAGCAGAGGTAAGCCACTGACGTAGCCTTTGCCCGAACGCAATGAGCCGTGACTCGACCTTCCAAGGAGAGTCCGGCTGCCCCATAAGCCCAAGAGATACAGTCCGCAACCCAGATGGACAGAGTACGCTTGGAGACCGGGAGCCCCAATTTATTGGGGTCAAAAGACACAAAAAGCTGAGCAGCTTTACGGTGCTCCCGCGTACGGTCAAGGTAGAAGTTCAAAGCCCTTCTACAGTCCAGGGTATGGAGGACCGTTTCAGCTCGGCTGGAGTGTGGTCTGGGAAAGAAGGTTGGAAGTACCACCTCCTGATTGATGTGAAAAGGGGAGACCACTTTTGGAAGAAATTTTGGGTGAGTCCGTAGGACTACCCTATTTTTGTAGAACCGAGTGTAAGGGAAATCAGACACGAGGGCCTGCAATTCACTTACGCGTCTAGCGGAAGTGAGGGCTATCAAGAACAGTGTTTTCCAAGAAAGAAAACGGAGAGAACAGGTAGCCATAGGTTCAAAAGGCGGACAAGTGATCCGCTGTAAAACCACATTCAGGTCCCAGTCAGGCGCTGGCGGGCGCAGAGGTGGTTTAAGTAGAAGGAGACCTCGGAGAAACCTCGCTACGAGAGGGTCGTTGGAGAGAGGTCTGCCGTCCACCGGCACATGATGTGCTGAAAGAGCACTAAGGTGAACTTTGACGGAGTTGGACTTAAGTCCCAGATTAGAGAGGTATAGCAAGTACTGCAAGACCACCGACACCGGGCAGGAGAAGGGATCCTGAGACTGTCGGGTACACCAAACGGAAAAACGACGCCATTTAAGGGCGTAGCATTTTCGGGTAGAAGGTCGTCGCGAAGCTAGGACGACCTCCTCCACCTCTGCCGGCAGGAGAAGGGGAGCAAGGACTACCCTCTCAGCAGCCAGGCCATTAGGTTGAGAGACCTGAGGTTGGGGTGTAGCAGAGACCCCTGATCCTGAGTGAGGAGATCCGGTTGTAACCCCAGAGGGAATGGATCCTCCACCGCTAATTGCAGCAGGAGCGGAAACCACGGCTGTCTGGGCCAGCGAGGGGCCACCAGGATCATGAAGGCTTTGTCTCGGAGAACCTTGAAAAGAGTCCGAGAGACTAGCGGGACGGGAGGGAAAGCGTACAGAAGGCTCCCCGACCATGAGAGTAGAAAAGCGTGCGCCGCAACCCGAAGGGGGTGTGGCTGACGAGAGCAGAAGCGAGGAAGTTGCCGGTTGTGAGGACTGGCAAAGAGATCCACCGTGGGGAGGCCCCACTTTAGAAAGAGCTTCTGAACTACCAAGGGATCCAGACGCCACTCGTGCGGCTGGAGGATCCTGCTGAGTTTGTCCGCCAGGCAATTCTCTTGGCCTGGGAGATAAACTGCCTTGAGGAGAACGCCGTGACTGACGGCCCAAGAGCAGAGCTTCTGTGCCTCCCGGCAGAGGAGGAAGGAGCCCGTGCCCCCCTGCTTGTTCACGTAGAACATGGCAACTTGATTGTCCGTCTGGACAAGGACAGACTGGTGAGAAGTCAGGTGGGAGAAGGCCTTGAGAGCCAGGCGGATCGCCCTGAGCTCCAGGAAGTTGATCTGCTGAGCAGACTCCCACGTGGTCCAGAGGCCCTGAGTACGTGCCCCTTGGCAATGCGCTCCCCAGCCCAGGAGGGATGCATCTGTTGTCAGCACCCGGGCCGGCTGAGGTGACTGGAAAGGCATGCCGAATATCAGGTTCGGCCGCTGAAGCCACCACCGGAGAGACGAGATCAGCGGCTCGGAGACGCGCACTAGGTCTGCTAGGCCGCCTGTGGCTTGTCGCCACTGCTGGCGGAGACACCATTGAGCAGGCCGCATATTCAGGCGGGCATTGGGGGTCACATGGACGGTGGAAGCCATATGGCCGAGTAGTCTCAGGAAGCGCCTGGCGGAGACCAGGGGCTGGCTGCGAAAACGGTCGGCTAGGTCCATGAGCCGTTGAGCCCTGTCGAGCGGTAGGAACGCTCGTGCCTGAGGAGTGTGCAGCCTTGCGCCGATGAACTCGAGATCCTGTGAGGGGAGCAAAGTGGACTTTGCGAAGTTTATAACAAAGCCCAAGTACTGCAGAAGAGTCACCGTGCGGCGCGTGGCGTTTGTGACCTCCAGAGCGGACGCTGCTCTGATGAGCCAGTCGTCGAGGTACGGAAAGACATAGAGGCCGTGAAGCCGGAGATGGGCCGCCACCACCGCGAGACATTTTGTGAAGACTCGCGGTGCGGAGGACAGGCCAAAGGGTAGTACTCTGTACTGGTAATGATTTCCTGCCACCACAAACCTTAGGTATTGGCGGTGGCTGGGGTGGATGAGGATGTGCGTGTAGGCATCCTTTAGATCCAAGGAGCATAGCCAATCTCCCTGCTGGAGGTAGGGCAGAAGGATTCCAAGGGTAAGCATCTTGAACTTCTCCCGCACGAGGAACTTGTTGAGGTTGCGCAAGTCCAGGATGGGTCTGAGGCCTCCTGTTCTTTTTGGTATTAGAAAATACCTGGAATAAAAGCCTTGACCTTTCAGGTGGTGGGGCACCGGTTCCACCGCCTGTTCCTGTAGAAGACCTGCTAACTCCTGAAGGAGTAATTCCCTGTGCAGAGGGGGTCGTGGAGGTTCTCCCGGAAAATAGGAGGGAGGGACCTGGTGGAAGTGGAGAAGATAGCCTTCTCGCACGACTTGAAGCACCCAGGCATCTGAGGTGATGCTGGACCACCTGTGGGCGAAGTGAACCAGCCGGCCTCCGGTGCTGGGAGGAACCAGTGGGGGGGGAGAGGCTATGCTTAAGGAGTCAAAAACCCCCACCCTGCGGAGCAGGGCCTGGTGGTGCAGGCTTGGGGGCTTGCTGCCTACGGGACCCGTTACCCCGTCCCTTGGCCTGCTGGCCCTGTTGGGGAGCTGCAGGGGCCTGATAGTGGGGGTATTGTTTGTAGGCAGCCGCCTTCCTCGGGTAAAAGGACTTCTTTCCCGAGCCCTTCTTTTTCTGGGAAGGGGCGGAGGTCTTCCTAGAAAGCCTAGTCCTGGTGAGAGTCTCAGTCTCAATTTGTGCAGCCTTATCAGCCATGGGCTTGCCAAAGAGGTTTTCGCCTCGGCAAGGGACATCGACCAACTTGTCCTGCACCCAGGGCTCAAGGTCAGACGACTGAAGCCAAGCCTGTCGGTGGGCACCGATGCCGGCTGCGGCCACTCGAGCCGATGCTTCAAAGCCATCATAGGCTGCTCGGGACATGAATTTTGAGCATTCCCGAATGCCAGTGGACAAGGCCAGGAACCTCCGCAAGGGTTCCTCGGACAAACCAGCGGAGAAGCCGGCTAGCTCTTTAGCCAGGTCTCGGAGATACATGCCCATGTATAGCTGGTAGGTCTGGACACGACATGCGAGCATAGAGCCCTGGAAACACTTCTTACCAAGGCCATCCAGGTTACGGGCCTCCCTGCCAGGAGGCACCGAGGAGTGCATCTTCTGGCTCTTAAGACGATGCATGGCCGATTCCACTACCATGGAATGGTGTGGTAGCTGTGCTTTTTGGAAGCCAGGGCTCTTGCGGACTCGACAGATAGAATCGACCCGCTTGCTCAGGACCGGCGAGGTGGCCGGACTCTCCCACATGCGGAAGAGTAGTCGTTCCAGCATGGGAGGAACCGGTACAATAAAGTGTTCCCTGGCGGGAGAGTCATACTGGAGGGCGTCAAGCTCTTCGGCTCGAGGCTCCTCCTCGGGGTCCGCAGGGAAGGCCAAAGCCTTGGCCATATCCCTGACGAAGTCCGAGAACCGGGCATCCTCCGGGGGGGACTGCTTCCGAGGTTCGGACTCAGGTGAGTCCGAGGGGACACACCGAGTCCGAAAAGAATCAGGCGACTCTTCCTCTTCAGACTCCCAGACCGACTCCGACGAGGACTCGGTGGGGTCGGCCTGGGCAGGGCGCGGCGCCTGCCGCCCCGACGCCGAGGGAGTCGGCGTCGGCGACCTCGGTCCCGAACGGGAGGCCGAGGGCAACCTCGACCGAGGATCGACTCGAGTTCGCATCAACTCTAGGATCGGCTCGGTCTCCGGGGTCGACTTAGACGTCGACGTCCCGGCGGTCGGGGCAGCGGCGCCAGCGAAGCCAGCGAGCAGTGCCCGCTGCTGGTCCATGAAGGCAGACAGTCTGCTCTCCAAGGCCGTCAACCTGAGTCCGACCTCAGGTGACCCAGCAGCCCCCGACTCGGGCCCTGACGGCGTCGGGCCCGACGTCGGCTGTCGCGGAGGCGAGTCCAGAAGGACCACAGGACTTACCCGAGCAGGCAGCTCCGACTCCAGGCGAGGTCGCTTCGTGAGGTGCTCCTTCTCCAAGGACCCGGGGTGGCTATCGGGGCTATGCGACCTGGCCCTCGCGGAGCCAGGAGCGTCCACCGACGCCGCCCTCGCGGGTTTCACCTTCCATCGATGGTCCCCGGAGGGAGAACCCCTGTCGGAGGAACTCCGGCGACGGTCCGAGCTGGAACCCCTGGACGCGGAGGCCTCCGACGAGGTCCGGGTACGGCTGGGGTCAGCGAAGATTCTATCCCGCTGATGCCGCCGACTTCTCAACGCTTTGGAGGATAGTTTGCCACAAGGCCCACAGATCATTTCTTCATGATCCGGGCCCAGGCAGCGGAGGCAATTGTCGTGTGTGTCAGTTAGTGACATATTTCGGTCACACTGACCACACCGCTTGAAACCACTGGCAGCCATCGGGGGAAAAAGGGCCCCGGCGAGGTCAAAGGACCGGGCTGCCAGGGAAAAACCGAAACGAAAACTGACTAAGTCAGAAAAACCGAAAAAGAAGAAGAGGACTCGCGACCGGCGTCGCGAGTCCGGGCGGGAAAAAGACCGGCGTCGAACCGAAGGAAAAAAGAGTAATTATGAAGAAAAATCAACTTTTTCGCGGGGACACGACGGGTACGTCTGTAGGGCTCCGCGGAAAAAAGAAGACTGGCTAAGATGGCACCCTTGGGCGGGAAGGGGACTGCGCATGCGCGCTGCAATTCCCAAAGGCTTTCTTTGAAAGCTGGGGAAAATTGCTCCGCGAGGGCTCCGTCGGCGCCGACGTCACCCATAAGTGAGGACTGACTTCCTGCTTGGTCCTGGAGAAACTGAAATTTGACAGGAACGTTCATGTCGCAACCACCGTGTTTGAGCGAGCGAATGAGGCGAGGCGAGGCGAACAGGAAAGAACATGCGCCAGCGCGAGTACTGGATTTAGCCCCCCGCCTCCCAATTGTCCTGTTAATGTACAAAATGAATACAAAACACTCTAAAATATCATGAGGGAGTGTTTCTAGTTAGTTAACCATTACAACCTCTATTTTGGGCCAAGAAAATAAACTGCAGTCGGCTAAAAAGAAATTATGTGAACATTCCTTATATGGGTAAGAAATCTAATTTTCCAAGAAAACGTGACGTGATGGAACATTTTGGCTATTTTTCCTGGATTCAGCACCCCAAAATCTATAGGAATCAGTTGCAAAACTGGAGGCAGTTTTTTGGTAGTGTACCTGTGTAATTATTCTATTTGTTTTTACTCAAAGATGATAAAAGCCTGATGAAAGCAAACGATTCAAAGAAAGTATATGTAAGTGACCGATAAAAACAAGCAAGCAAGCTTTGTGACAATCTACTATTGGATATTGAATACTCTAAATATCAATTAACAATGCACTAAATCTAGCAAATTCAAAAAAGTGATATAAAAGCAAGTTATTTTTTCCATAATTCTGGAGTTGCACTTGCCAAGACAGATTCCGTATTTTCTCCAGTTGAATTCCAAGTAGCTTTTGACCAACTGACCAATGGGCCCTAAAGATACCCAAATTCACAAAGCATCAACCTGATAGGCCCTGAAGTAGCTAAAGTGTAGTTCCTTCAGGGATGTTGTCCTTCAAAGGTCATGCAGCACACACTGTTGCTACTTATACCTTATACACAGCGCTACTTGGCATACACAGTTCTTCCCTAAGTGCATAACTTTGAACTTGTCCATATTAAATTTCATCTGCCATTAAGACGGCCAGTCTTCCCATTTCTCATGATCTTCTTGAAAATGTTCACAATCTTCTTGTGATTTAAGAACTCTGAATAATTTTGTCTCATCTGCAAATCCAATCACCTCGCTCATTGTTCCCATTTCCAGGTCATTTATGACTATGTTGAAAAGCAGCGACCCCAGTACAGGGCCCTGAGGGTACCCCACTATCCAACTTACTCCTTTGAGAAAAATGGGCATTTAACCAGTTCCCAATCCACAATAATGCGTTGCCCCCTGTCACATAACCCTAATTTCCTCAAGAATCTCTCATAAGGGATCCTGTCGAAGGCTTTCTAAAAATCAGATAAACTATATCAAATGGCTCACCATTATCTACCCGTTTATTAACTCCTTCAAAAAAACAGATTAGTGAGACAAGACTTTCCTTGGATAAATCCATGTTGACCTTTTCCCAATAAACCATGGCTATCTATATGTTCAGTAATGCTGTTTTTGTTTTTTTAAATAATGGTTTCTACCATTTTCTCTGACACCGATGCTGTAGTTTCCTGATCACACCTACATTGGCCACTCTCCAGTCACTTTAGATTTTCTAATCATAGGTCTGCAATTTCATTTTTGAGTTTTTCAGCACCTTAGGATGTATGCCACGCATTCCAGGTGATTTGCTGCTCTTCAGTTTATCAAATTGCTGTATTATATCTTCCGGGTTTATTGAGATTTGTTGCAATTCCTCTCATCAATTACCTTTAACTACCATTTCTGGCATGGGTAACTTCCCTACATCTTCAGTAAAAACCGAAGTGAAGCATTCACTCAATTTCTCCACTATGCCTTGTCCTCCCAAGCGCCCCCTTTACCCCTCTATCATCTAAAGGTCCCAAATGACTCACAGGGTTGTTGTTTTTTTTGTTATGAACGTACATGAAGTTTTTATTATTAGTTTTTGTTTCCATGGTAAGCTTTTGTTCAAATTCTCTTTTTGCCTGCCCTACCTTGCATCTAAATTTGCCAGTGCTTTTGTCATTTTCTGTTTTGGTCATTTGGCTCCTTGTCCCATTTTCTGAAAGATGCTTTTAATTTTGGCTATAACAGCCTCTCTGACTTCATCTTTAAACCATGCTGGCAGCTTCAATGCATGGAATAAATATGGTATGGGCTTCCAAGTTAGTACTTCTTGCTGGTCTCCCTCTGAATCATCTCTCCTCTTCAATCTGCTAAAAATTCAGCTGTTCGGCTAATCTTCTGCCAGACTCAATATGCTCATGAACCCCTCTTCTCAAGCCACTTCACTAGCTCCCTATTTGTTTCCGTATCCAGTTCAAACTTCTCCTACTGACCTATAAGCACACTCATTCTGCTGCTCTTCACTACATTTCCTTTCTTCTCTCTACCTACAGCCCTCCTCGGGAACTCCCCTCTTCTGGCAGATACCTTCTATCTGTGCCCTTCTCTTCTACTGCCAACTGCAGACTTCGATCCTTCCACCTTGCTGATCCTTATGCCTGGAACAAACTACCTGAGTCTGTGCGTCAGACTTCATTCTCTGGTCCTTTTCAAATCTCAGCTGAAAACTCACCTCGTCAGGCCGCTTTTAGATCCTGATCTACTTAGTCTCCTATGGGTTTCTTTACCATTCCCCTAGATATATCTTTGTCCTCAGCTGTTGTATTGTCTGTCTTGACTAGATTATAAGTTCTAATGAGCAGCGACTATCTTTTACATGTGTCCATACAACACTGCGTACACCTTGCAGGGTTATACAAATAAGTAGTAGTAGTATTTCTTAACAATGCCCAGGCTTGATGTAAACTTTTAATCTTTGCAATTGTTACTTTTAGTTTTTTCTTAGCCGTTTTCCTCATTTTATCATAGTATCCCTTTTGAAAGTTAAATGCTAGTGCAGTGGATTTCCTTGTTGTCCTTCCTCCATTTATTAAATCAAATGTGATCATATTAAGATCACTATTGCCAAGTGGTCCTAACACAGTTACTTCTCGCACCAGATCTTGCATTCCACTAAGAACTAGGTCTAAAATAGCTTCCACTTGTATTGGTTCCTGAACCAACTTGCTCCATGAAGCAGTTATTTATTTTATCTAGAAATTTCTCTCTCCCTATCATGTCTTGATGCGACACTGACCCAGTCGATACTGAGGTAATAGAAATCACCCATTACCGTATTGTAAACTTTTTTAGCTTTCCTAATTTCTATTAGCATTTTGTCGTCTGTTCTTTCTAGCAAGGTAGATGGTAGTATACTTCCCACTGCCATTCCCTTCCCTTTTTTACGTGGGCTTGTGGGGGGGGGGGGGAGGTTGGCATGCATGGGTGCGGATGCGTGTGTGGGTTCTGCGGGTGTGGGTTCTGCATATGTGTGGCTTGCATGTGTGTATGGGTTATGTACACACTTGTGTGACGTGAACATGGTCTTTTGTGTGTGTGTCTGTAAGTTAGACCAGTTTTTGCTGCAGTGGGGCATAGTTTTGGGGAGTGGGACCGTTACGAGAGGCAAGGTGGAAGGTAGTCTTGGCAAGTAAAAGCAGGCTGTAGGGTTAGGGGCAGTTGTAAAAGGTGGGAGCAGTGGAGTTCAAGAGAGGCAGTTTGAAAGGAGAAATTGCCTACCTACTATGTTTTCACTGTGTGCTGTTGAAGCTGCAAATGCATCTCCAATAGAAATTCTTTTTTTGGGGGGGGGACAGGGGACAAGGCATTATTTCTATGGAAATCCAGTCCACTAAGTCCTAGCAGATTTTCAAACTGTCTTTTCACTGTTTTTTCTCCTATGCCAAGTTTTATCCTATTCCATTTAATTTTTGCAGTTATTTTGCCAAAAGCTAGATATTGCTCAATCCCTTTTGAATAATATTTTCCAACTTCTGTTGGGCTGAGAGGAATAAAAACCAAGTTATGTTTTATTAGGATGTGCAGGCAAAAAATTGCGTTTAGTTTGCAGGGTTTTATGTTTTGCTTTGCTTTAATAAATTTTCATTCCGGGGTAATTTTGTTAATTAAAGAGGTAACTGTGGCTGCTGCCCATAAGAAAAGCATAGTTGGAAAGGTTATTAGATGTCAGGCAAAAGAATCCAAGTGGCTTTTTTACTCTGCAGCTGATCTCGAACCGGTGACCTTCGGGTTAGAAGGCAGGCCACTTGTGGAAGAGCCATCACGGACTACGTGAGAGCTGGCTTTAGCCAGTATATTGTACTGCTGCTGCTGATGCAATTAGACTTACCTGCTAATTGTTGTTCCTTAAGGTACTCTAGTCCAGTCCCGGAACCATAGAGTTTAGAATCTCCTCCAGCAGCCTTGGAGACTGAAAGACATCATCGCTTTGCTGGCACCAGTATAAGTAGGCAAGGACCGCCCCTTCATCCAGTACCTATTGACAAAGCAAACTGAGCAGAGCAACAAATAAGTAGAGCAAAAGTAATAAAAACAGCAACTAAACCGAACCCCCCCCCTGGGGAGTGTCCGCTTTCAGCAAAGTTGCAAAAATTTTTTTTTTTTGTTTTCAATGTTATGATAGAGTCTATTAAACAGTGCTACGGAAAGGATCCCCACAATGGCTCCACCTTACGCCTGCGGGGAACCCCTAGAGAACCAAGCTGTACCGCCTATCATGCACTTCAGGCTGACAAACCCCAATACTCGGGGTGGGCTCCGGGACTGGACTAGAGTTCCTTAAGGAACAACAATTAGCAGATAAGTCTAATTTCATCTTCCTTTGCGTCTCTCTAGTCCAGTCCCGGAACCATAGAGGACGTAACAGAGCAATGAATATTAAAGGGAGGGACCTGCAAGTCCAGCCTGAAGCACCACTGAACCGAAACACACAATCCCTGCCGCCTGCACATCTAGCCGATAGTGCTTTACAAAGGAATGCAACGACGACCACGTTGCCGCCCTACAAATGTCATCGACCGGAACCAAACTGAATTCCGCCCAAGACGCCGCCTGCGCCCTAGTCGAGTGAGCTCGCAACCCTTCCGGCACCACCTTCCCTTTCAAAAGATACGCTGAAGCAATCGCTTCCTTCACCCAACGGGAAAGCGAGGACTTCGCTGAGGCCTCCCCCTTATGCGGGCCCCCGAAAGCTACAAACAACCTATCCGACTTGCGGAATGGTGCCGTCCTTACTAGATACTTCTTAAGTACCCGCCGAATATCTAACCTATGCAACTTGCCCTCTGACTGCTCCTTTTGCCGGTCCGAAAACACCGGAAGCGATACCACCTGATTAACATGAAACGCGGAGACCACCTTTGGTAAAAACCCCGGAACCGTACGGAGAACCACCTTATGATCGAAAAAAGATAAATATGGCTCCTGACAGGATAACGCTTGTAGTTCAGAAATCCTCCTCACGGAACAAATAGCCACTAGGAAGACCATCTTCAACGTCAGATCTTTTAGCGAAGCCTTGGCCAAAGGCTCAAATGGCGCCCCAAGCAAGGCCGCCAACACCAAGTTCAAATCCCACACCGGTACAATACAACGCTTCGGAGGTCGCAAGAGTAACACTCCCCGCAAAAAACGTTTCACATCGGCGTGAGCCCCCAACTGTTGCCCCTGCACCTTACCTCGGTAACAGGAGAGGGCCGCTAACTGCACTCACAAAGAACTTGCCGCAAGACCTTTGTCCACACCATCCTGCAAAAAGGAAAGTATTTACGAAACCGAGGCTCCCAAGGGTCGCAGACCACGCTCCGCACACCAGGCCTCAAAAATGCGCCAAATCCGAATGTATGCCAACGAAGTAGACCTTCTACGCGCCTGCAACAAGGTAGAAATGACCGCTGCCAAATATCCTCTGGCCGTCAGCCTAACCCTTTCAAGGGCCATGCTGTAAGCGAGAATTGATTCACCTGGGGCATTTGCAACGAACCCTGCCACAACAAATCCGCTCGCTGCGGCAGCCTCCATGGCTTGTCCGCCAGCAGCCGCACCAAATCTGCATACTAAGGTCTTCTGAGCCAGTCGGGCGCCACCAGTACCACCAAACTGCGATGACGTTCTATCCGCTGTACTACCCGGACTATGAGCGCCCAAGGCAGGAACACATAGAGAAGACCCCTTTCCGGCCACCGCTGGGCCAGCGTGTCGAGCCTTTCCGACATCCGTTCCCGCCGCCTGCTGAAAAAACGCTCTACCTTCGCTGACTCGAACATCGCCATCAGATCCATTAGCGGGAGACCCCAGCGGCGCACTAAAAGCAAACACACCTCCGGGTGCAGAACCCACTCTCCGGCGTCCACCCTGCGCCGACTGAGAAAATCTGCTTCGACATTGTCCATGCTGGCCACATACTGCGCTGACAGACCCTTCAGATTTCGCTCAGCCCAATCTAAGAGCCGGCTGGCCTCTGCTTCTAGCATCGCGCTGACGGTGCCGCCCTGGCGATTGATGTAGGCCACGTTCATCGCACTGTCTGACAACACACGCACCACCTCCTGCCTGAAGCTCTCCTGAAACTCCCGCAGGGCTAAAAACACCGCTCTCATTTCTAACCTGTTGATGGAGCAAGTCTTCTCTTCCTGAGACCACTGATCCTGAGCAAAGCAGCCTTTGCAATGCGCTCCCCAGTCCAGAAGACTGGCATCCGTCGTCAGCAGTCTCCAGGATGGAGGCTCTAGCGCCATCCCTGCCGACAAACTCTCCAGTTGCAACCACCAAAGAAGATCCTGATGCATCTCCTGCGGACAAACCAGCTGATGCGAGAACGCATCCCGTTGAGACCAACGCCGAAGAAGCGCGCTCTGTAACGGTCGCATATGCGCTCTGGCCCACGGCACCACCTCGATCATGGCCGCCATCGTCCCGAACAATTGAAGATAATGCCATGCAGAAGGCGCTGGTCTCGCTAGAAACCGCCTCACGAGCTCCCGCAACCCCTGAGCTCGGTGGGCTGGAAGAAACACCGCTGCCTGCTGCGTCTCGAAACGCACCCCCCAAGTACTCTAGGGACTGCGAGGGAACCAGGCTGCTCTTCGCAAAGTTGACCACCCAGCCCAGGCTCGCCAACATCTGTATCACCCGAGTGGTGGCCGCCGCACTCTCTTCCTGTGACTTTGCTCGAATCAACCAATCGTCTAAGTATGGATGCACCAGCACCCCCTCTTTGCAGAGCGCCGCCGCTACTACCACCATGATCTTGGTGAATGTTCGAGGCGCTGTCGCCAGCCCGAACGGCAACGCTTGAAACTGAAAATGCCCCATTGGAACCGCAAAGCGTAGGAATTGTTGGTGCTCCTGCCGCACGGGGATAAGGAGATACGCTTCCGTCAGATCCAGCGAGGTCAGGTATTCCCCTGCCCGGACTGCCGCTATGATGGAACGCAGCGTCTCTATACGGAAATGTGTGACCTGGAGACACCGATTCACCCTCTAAGTCCAGAATCGGCCAAAAGGTGCCCTACTTCTTTGGTACTACAAAATAGATGGAGTATCGACCGTACCCGCACTGATCTACAGGCACAGGCACCACTGCCTTGAGCTGCAATAGATGCTGCAGGGTCTCCGAGACCGCCTGGATCTTTAGCGGGGCTTTGCAAGGAGACCGAACAAAGGAATCTAACACGGGTCGATGGAGCTCTAACGCATAACCCTCTCGAATGACTTCTAGGACCCGCTGGTCTGACGTAATTTGGACCCAGGCAGGGTAAAACTCCCACAAATGACCGCCGACAGGGATCACCCCCACCTGAGTCCCCCTTATCTCATTGCGACTTCTTAGCGGCTGAGGATTGGTAAGAGGCAAAACCTCTACTGGCCCCCCGAAACCCGCGGCTCCTCGTTGGAAATCTCCCTCGCTGAGATTGGACAAATCAGGAGGATCGAAACCTAAGAAAATCCCTGGAAACCCCCCAGGAGCCCCAGCTCCGGCGCCTGCAGCCCCCTGAGGGCAAGTCTGCTCTCGCTCTCAGCCCCCTGCCGCTGCGATGAAGCCTTCTAACTGCTCCTCACCCTTAATTGCGGGTTCGGGAGCAGGGAGGCAATACACATACAGGGTGAACAATGCCCTCTCCTAATGCTCGTTTTTACCACGGGGAAGAAGGGGGGGAGGGGAGGAGAGAGAAGAGCCCCAAGGAGAGAGATGGAGCCAAAGGAAGGATTCTCCAGCTACCGCACTGCCCCTGCAAAATAAAGAGAAATAACTGAGACTCCCAAATCAAACCAAAACACCCCTTAAATTTAAAGGGACCTAGTAATTTTAGCTCTGCTAATTTGTTTGAACTGAGCCCAGTCCCAGGCTCAGAATCTCCTTCAGCTGCTTGGAGACTGAAAGTACTGGATGAAGGGGGCGGTCCTTGCCTATTTATACTGGTGCCAGCAAAGCGATGATGTCTTTCAGTCTCCAAGGCTGCTGGAGGAGATTCTAAACTCTATGGTTCCGGGACTGGACTAGAGGCACGCAAAGGAACATCCCGTTTCCTGATTGGTCCAAAGTTTGTCTCGCATGGAGGTCTATGTAAAATGCTAACAATTTTTTTTTACCTTCTGAATGTACTGATTCCTGCTTTATTTACACCAAAGATTTTCCTTTTGCTTTGCCAGTACGCTATCAGAGGCATTTACCAAGTCTAAGGATTAGTAATAGATTTGGTAAACATCGTTTGGTAATTCTAATGATGAAATTAAAAAAAATATATACATCACAAAAAATGGAAGTAGTATTGTGAGTACTGAAGTGGATGAAAGGTAATTATTCAGATGTTCTTCATGAATAGCAGAAGTGTCCTCACGTACGAGTGAGGTCAGCTAACAAAGCCCCACTTTGGAGTATTCCCAGCTCTTTCTAGAAGCTTTTGTAGGTGTTGTATGTCTGCGGCTAGTGTCCTGAGACAGTTGGCCCAGTCCAGGGGGAGGAAGGCCTTTGCCTTAACAGTGTCCAGTTTCACTACTATGAATTCCAGACATTGCATCAGGAGGACGTAGGACTTGGGATGTTTAGCACGAAACCCAGATGTTGTAGGACGCGGATGGTGCATGTCATAGCTTGGTGCACCTCTGTGGCCATGCCGCCTTTTATGAGCCAGTCATACAGGTAGGGGCAGACAAATAATCCCTGGAGGCGGAGGTAGGCAGCCACTACTGTCAGACATTTGGTAAAGGCCCTGGGGGCAGACGCCAGGCCGAAGGGTAGTACCCTGTTCTGGTAGTGGACTGTAGCTAAGCCTGGTGTTGGGCACCAATGCTTGCCGCAGCTACTCTGGTTGCTGACTTGAAGCTTTCATAGGCTGCTCGAGTCATGAATTTGGAGCACTCACGAACGGCTTTGGCCATGTTCTTGAAACGCTGCAGGGGTTCCTCAGAGAGATCAATTGAGAACTTGGCGAGCTCCTTCGCCAGATCTCTCAGGTACATGCCCATGTACAGCTGGTAGGCCTGGATCCGGCCGATGAGCATCGAGTCCTGGTAGTATTTTCTGCCGAGGGCATCCAAGATGCGAGCCTCCCTACTCGGGGACACTGAGGAGAATGTCTTCTAGTTCTTCAGTCGACACATGGCCAACTCAACTACCACGGAGTTAGACAGCAGCTGAGCCTTCTGAAAGACATGGCTTCGGCGGACCCAATACATCAAGTTGAGCTGTTCGGACCCAATACATCAAGTTGAGCTGCTTGCTCACGACGGGCAACCGACGCCGGTGTTTCCTACATACGGAGCATTAGCCGTTCCAGGATGGGTGGAATAGGTACTGTGAGCGATTCCCTTGGTGGGGCCTCATATTAGAGGATTTCTAGTTCCTCCGTCCGAGGGTCCTCCTCTGATTCCATTGGGGATGCTAGGGCCTTTAACATGTCCCGCACAAGACAAGGGATGTCATGTCCTTGGGCAGGGACAGACGCCGGGGCTCGTAAGGCGAAGAGTCCAAGGGGATGCCACAATAGTGACGGGTGTCTGGGGACTCCTTGTCCTCCCATTCCAAGTAGTAGGTCGAAGACTCGAGGGAGGGGCAGCTCGTGGGCTCCGGGCCTGAGCCCTGCCCGCATCCCTCGGAGGACCCGCGGCTGGTGCCAAGTATACTAGCCGAGGAAGACCTCGTCCTGTAGGATGGGATCCAGATCTAGACCTCGGCCAAGGATTAACAAGGCCGTATGGTCTCGAGGATCGGTTTGGCCTCCAGAGATGTCCTCGACGTAGAGGGCCCTGTGGTCTGGGCAAAGGAACCGGCTATGCCAGACAGCAACGCCCACTGTTGATCCATGAAGGCCGACAGGCTGTGCTCCAGGGCCGCCATTCTGGTTTCCAGTCCAGAAGGCTCCGCAGCTATCAGCACGGGCACCGATTCCCCCGAGGGAGAGGTCCTCAACGAGGATGACCTCAGGCATCAGAGGTCAATCTTCAGGCGATTCCTTCTGAGCAACCTTGGTGGGCCACTCCCGCTCCAAGCACTCGGATGAGTGTCGTGGACTGTGGGACCTGGCTCAGGGCTTACCCGACCTATCGGAACCGTTCAGGGGATGCTGCTTTCGAGGGTTTCTTCTTCTTCTTGTATTCTCTCAAGGGAGACCCCTTTTCTGAAGATCCACAGTGTCGACTGGGGTCCGAAAGGGTGCCATGGGAGTCTGTGGCTTCAGAAGGGGCCTTGGCCTTCAAAGGCACCGGGGACTCCGGGAGGGGGGGGGGGGAACAACTTATCATGCTACTCCTGGTGGCTCTTGGGGGCCTTGGTAGACATCTTTTAACAGAGACCACAGGCCGCGGGGTCATCATCTGGCCCTAGGCAGCAGGCGTGTGAATTGGTAAGCGACATGATTTTTGTACACCGATCACACTTCTTAAAGCCACTGGTAGCCATGGGGGGAAAGCGTAGTTACTCACCTGTAACAGGTGTTCTCCAGGGACAGTAGGAATCAGTCCTCACATATGGGTGACATCAACGTCGACGGAGCCCCCATGCGGAGCAAATCTCCAGTTTTCGAAGAAAGCCTTTGGGACTGCATCGCGCATGCACGGTCCCCTTCCCGTCCAAGGGTGCCATCTGGCTCAGTCAAATGACACAGCTAAAAAGACAGCAAAATGAACAAAATACAATAAGAGGACTGCAACTCCAGGGGAGGAGGAAGGGAGGGTCATGAAGACTGATTCCTGCTATCCCTGGAGAACACCTGTTACAGGTGAGTAACTACGCTTTCTCCAGGAACAAGCAGGAAGTCAGTCCTCACATATGGGACTCCCTAGCTATAGGCTACTGAGAACCCATAACTGAAAAATAGGCTCCCTCTAGAAGAGCCGCAGCAGCCATGATAGGAGTTCATCCGAGAACGAAACACTCCGGTAGCCTGATACCAAAGAGTCGGAGGGTAGGAGTTGCCTAAACCTCAAACAGATTACAGCCTGGCCAAAAGCACTGTCCCGTTGGGACTCCCTATCCAGGCAGTAATGGGCTGCAAAAGTCTGGCTTGAAGACCAGGTTGTGGCCTGGCAGATGTCTGCCAGCAGAACAGAGCGGAAGTGAGCCACTGAAGAAGCCTTAGACCTGACCCGGTGGGCCGTGACTCAACCCTGCAACAGGAGATCGGCCGCCCTGTATGCCCATGCGATGCAATCCGCCACCCAGGTGGACAAGGTACGCTTGGAGAAAGGCATCCCCAGCTTACTGGGGTCATAAGAGACGAAGAGCTGAGGAGCTCTTCGATGTCCCCGCGTACGCTCCAAGTAGAAGGCCGGTGCCCTCTTACAGTCCAGGATATGCAGAACTGCTTCTGCCCGACTAGCATGGGGCCTGGGAGAGAAGGCCGGAAGCACCACCTCCTGGTTGAGGTGGAAAGAGGAGACCACTTTCGGCAAGAACCTGGGGTGCGTGCGAAGTACCACCCTGTTCCTATAGAACCGTGTGAACGGTCTATCGGACACCAGAGCTTGCAGCTCACTCACTCGTCTAGCCGATGTGAGTGCCACCAAGAAAAGCATCTTCCAAGAAAGGAAGCGCAGATGGCAAGTAGCCATCGGCTCAAAAGGTGGGCGAGTAAGCTGCTGCAAGACCACATTTAGATCCCATTCGGTTGCCGGGGGGCGAACCGGGGGTTTCAGCAGAAGCAGACCTCTCAGGAACCTGGACACCAAGGGGTGTACAGAGAGACTGGAGAGTGGTGTGCTGATAAAGCACTAAGGTGAACTCGGACTGAGTTTGACTTGAGGCCTAAGACAGAAAGGTATCTGCTAAGACGATGTCCGCTGGGAGACTGAGACTGAGTAAGATGGCACCCTTGCACGGGAAGGAGACTGCGCATGCGCGATGCAGTCCCAAAGGCTTTCTTTGAAAGCTGGGAACTTTGCTCCGCATGGGGGCTCCATCGACGTCACCCATATGTGAGGGCTGACTTCCTGCTTGTTCCTGGAGAAAAAGTACTCCAGCAAGGCCAAAGGGCTGTTGGAAAAAAGGTGCGAAGGCACCAAGAAGGAAAAAAAAAATATATGGACCCAAGACTCGATGCCAGGGCAGCGGACTCAGTAGCGGGAGAATAAAACTCAGGCACAAAGAAGATCATCTTTTTCCAGGGGAAAGCAGACAGACGTCTGAAGGACTCTGCGGAAAAAAGGAGATGGAGCAAGATGGAGGAGACTGAGCAAGATGGCACCGTTGGGCGGGAAGGGCACCATGCATGTGTGGTGGCATCTCCCAAAGGTTTTCTTTGAAAGCTGGTGAGATGCTTCCATCAACCCAGATAGCGTAGTTACTCACCTGTAACAGGTGTTCTCCAGGAGCAGCAGGAATCAGTCCTCACATATGGGTGACGTCGGCGCCGACGGAGCCCTCGCGGAGCAATTTTCCCCAGCTTTCAAAGAAAGCCTTTGGGAATTGCAGCGCGCATGCGCGGTCACCTTCCCGCCAAAGGGTGCCATCTTAGCCAGTCAGATGACATAGCTAAAAAAGACAGCATAAAAATATGCAAAAAAACTTAAGCAGATGATTGCAACTCCACGGGGAAGAGGGAGGGTTGTGAGGACTGATTCCTGCTGCTCCTGGAGAACACCTGTTACAGGTGAGTAACTACGCTTTCTCCAGGACCAAGCAGGAAGTCAGTCCTCACATATGGGACTCCCAAGCTTAAGGCTACCGGAGACCCTAAGCACAAAAATGAGCTCCCTCTAGCTCAGCAGCACAGAAGGAAGGAATCTTCGCTGAATTATTACCCACCGGTAGCCCACATCCGGGATGGAGGGTAGGAGTTGCTCAAACCTCAAAGAGATTACGGAGGACTGCCTGTCCGAAAGCACTGTCCCTGCGGGACTCCCTCTCGAGACAGTAATGGACCGCAAAAGTCTGGCTCGAAGACCAAGTAGCGGCCCGGCAGATGTCTGCCAGCGGAACAGAGCGGAGGTAAGCCACTGACGTAGCCTTTGCCCGAACGCAATGAGCCGTGACTCGACCTTCCAAGGAGAGTCCGGCTGCCCCATAAGCCCAAGTGATACAGTCCGCAACCCAGATGGACAGAGTACGCTTGGAGACCGGGAGCCCCAATTTATTGGGGTCAAAAGACACAAAAAGCTGAGCAGCGTTACGGTGCTCCCGCGTACGGTCAAGGTAGAAGTTCAACGCCCTTCTACAGTCCAGGGTATGGAGGACCGTTTCAGCTCGGCTGGAGTGTGGTCTGGGAAAGAAGGTCGGAAGTACCACCTCCTGATTGATGTGAAAAGGGGAGACCACTTTTGGAAGAAATTTTGGGTGAGTCCATAGGACTACCCTATTTTTGTAGAACAGAGTGTAAGGGGGATCAGACACGAGGCCTGCAATTCACTTACGCGTCTAGCGGAAGTGAGGGCTATCAAGAACAATGTTTTCCAAGAAAGAAAACGGAGAGAACAGGTAGCCATAGGTTCAAAAGGCGGACAGGTGATCCGCTGTAAAACCACATTCAGATCCCAGTCAGGCGCTGGCGGGCGCAGAGGTGGGTTAAGCAGAAGGAGACCTCGGAGAAACCTCGCTACAAGAGGGTCGCTGGAAAGAGGTCTGCCGTCCACCGGCACATGATGTGCTGAAAGAGCACTGAGGTGAACCTTGACGGAGTTGGACTTAAGTCCCAGATTAGAGAGGTATAGCAAGTACTGCAGGATCACCGACACCGGGCAGGAGAAGGGATCCTGAGACTGTTGGGTACACCAAACGGAAAAGCGACGCCATTTAAGGGCGTAGCATTTGCGGGTAGAAGGTCGCCGAGAAGCTAGGACGACCTCTTCCACCTCTGCCGGCAGGAGAAGGGGAGCAAGGACTACCCTCTCAGCAGCCAGGCCATTAGATTGAGAGATCTGAGGTTGGGGTGTAGCAGAGACCCCTGATCCTGAGTGAGGAGATCCGGTTGTAACCCCAGAGGGAATGGATCCTCCACCGCTAATTGCAGCAGGAGTGGAAAACACGGCTGTCTGGGCCAGCGAGGGGCCACCAGGTTCATGAAAGCTTTGTCTCGGAGGACCTTGAAAAGAGTTCGAGAGACTAGCGGGATGGGAGGAAAAGCATACAGAAGGCTCTCCGACCATGAGAGTAGAAAAGCGTCTGCCGCAACTCGAAGGGGATGTGGCTGACGAGAGCAGAAGCGAGGAAGTTGCAGATTGAGAGGGCTGGCAAAGAGATCCATCGTGGGGAGGCCCCACTTTAGAAAGAGCTTCTGAACTACCAAGGGATCCAGGCGCCACTCGTGCGGCTGGAGGATCCTGCTGAGTTTGTCCGCCAGGCAATTTTCTTGGCCTGGGAGATAAACTGCCTTGAGAAGAACGCCGTGACTGACGGCCCAAGAGCAGAGCTTCTGTGCTTCCCGACAGAGAAGGAAGGAGCCTGTGCCCCCCTGCTTGTTCACGTAGAACATGGCAACTTGATTGTCCGTCTGGACAAGGACGGACTGGTGAGAGGTCAGGTGGGAGAAGGCCTTGAGAGCCAGGCGGATCGCTCTGAGCTCCAGGAAGTTGATCTGCTGAGCAGACTCCCACGTGGTCCAGAGGCCCTAAGTACGTGCCCCTTGGCAATGTGCTCCCCAGCCCAGGAGGGATGCATCTGTCGTCAGCACCTGGGCCGGCTGAGGTGACTGAAAAGGCATGCCGAGTACCAGGTTCGGCCGATGAAGCCACCACTGGAGAGACGAGGCCAGCGGCTCGGAGACGCGCACTAGGTCTGCTAGGCCGCCTGTGGCTTGTTGCCACTGCTTGCGAAGACAGCACAGTTACTTACCTGTAACAGGTGATCTCTGGGAACAGCAGGAATTAGTCCTCACATATGGGTACGTCGGAACCGACGGAGCCTGCGCGGGAAAGCTCCCCAGCTTCCTAGAATGGAAGCTTTTGGGACCTCCCACTGCACATGCGCGCTGCCTTCCCGCCTTCCTGAACAGCTCTCCTCAGTTTCGAGTTTATAGCTGAGACAATAGAGAGAGGACAGGAAGACAGATAGATAGAAGATACAACTCCTAGGGGAGGTGGGTGGGTTGTGAGGACTAATTCCTGCTGTTCCCAGAGATCACCTGTTACAGGTAAGTAACTGTGCTATCTCCAGGAACAAGCAGGAATAAGTCCTCACATATGGGGACTCCCTAGCTGAGATGCCTGGGAGATCCCCCTCCAAGGGTTCGCCATCTTCGTATGGATCTCAGGCATCCATCCTGGGAAGGTGGGCAGGAGTTGTCTAAGAATGGAACAGGTGTTTGAGGACAGCCTGGCCAAACAAGGCATCCCGGCGGGAGTCCTTGTCCAAACAGTAATGGGCTGTAAAGGTATGAACCGAGCCATAGAAGTGGCCATGGCTCTCACATTGTGAGCTGTGACATGGCCTTCCAGAGAAATGTTTTTACTCTGGTAAGTAAAGGAAATACACTGAGCAATCCAATTGGAAAGTGTACGCTTGGAGACTGGAAGTCCCAAATGGGAAGGATCAAAAGCCACGAAAAGTTGAGAAGACTTTCGATGTGGCTGAGTCCTATTAAGGTACAAGGCTAACGCTCTTTTACAATCCAGAGTATGAAGGTTCCTCTCTGCACTGGATGCATGAGGAGCCGGAAAAAAGACAGGTAGATATACCTCTTGATTAAGATGAAAAGGCGAGACCACTTTGGGCATAAAGTGGGGATTCGTCCTAAGGACCACCTTGTCATGATGGAATCTTGTATAAGGTGGATTAGCCACTAGAGTCTGCAGTTCGCTGATGCGGCGAGCGGAAGTGACTGCAATTAGGAATAGTACCTTCCAGGAAAGAAATTTCAAGGAGGTAGAAAATAACGGCTCAAAAGGTGGCTTCATAAGCTGACCAAGCACTAGATTCAAATCCCATGCGACCGGGGGGGGGTCTGATGGGAGGTTTAGTGAGAGTCAGGCCTCTCATGAATCTTGCAACAAGAGGATGAGAGGAGATAGGTTGTCCATTTATAGGTTTCAGGGATGCTGAAATAGCACTTAAATGGACTCTTACAGAATTCGTCTTAAGGCCTGCATTGGAAAGATGCAGGAGATAGTCTAAGAGGGAATTCAAAGGAAGTGCCAGAGGGTCAAGGCCCTGCTGAGCACACCAAATGGAAAAACGTTTCCATTTGAAAGCATAAGACCGCCTCGTGGAAGGTTTCCTAGAGGCATGAAGGATATCTTTCACAGGTTGAGAAAGATTAAAGTCTTGAAGACTTAAGCCTTCAGTAACCAAGCTCGGAGATGTAGGGATTTGGGGTTTGGGTGCCACAAAGTCCCCTCCTCCTGAGACAGAAGGTCTGGTGCAGCTCCTAAGTCCAGGGAGGATCCCTGGGAGAGCTGTAGAAGCAGAGGGAACCACACTTGGCGTGGCCAGCGTGGAGCTATGAGGATCATAGAGCCGTGATCTCTCTGGAGTTTGAACAGAGTCTTGGGAATCAGCGGAATGGGTGGAAAGGCATATAGGAACGCCTGACCCCAATGAAGGAGAAAGGCGTCCGTGGCCTGAGCTTCCTGACACGGAGTCCTGGAACAGAACCGGGGAAGTTTGGCATTCCACGGACTTGCAAAGAGGTCTATGTCCGGGGTCCCCCATTCCTGAAAGATTCTGCTTATCTGGTCCACGTGTAGGGACCACTCGTGTGGCAGCAGAACTCGACTGAGCCTGTCTGCTCGAGAGTTTTGAACTCCTGGAAGATACACTGCTAGCAGATGAATTTGGTGCTCTCTGGCGAAGGCCCATAATCTGAGAGCTTCGTTGCAAAGCGACAGAGAGCCCGTCCCTCCTTGTTTGTTTATGTAAAACATGGCCACCTGATTGTCTGTCTGAACCAGGACAGTCAGGTTGGCAAGGAGGGTATAGAAGACCTTGAGGGCAAGGTAAATTGCTCGCAGTTCCAGGAGGTTGATATGAAGGGTGGCCTCCTGTGGAGACCAAGTGCCCTGAGTGGAGAGAGTTAGCTGAGGGGCTCCCCCACCCAATTGGGAGGCATCTGTTGTGAGGGTTGCTTGGGGTAGCAAGGGCTGAAAGGGAGCCCCCAACAACAGATTCTTGGTGGATATCCACCAATGGAGGGACCAAGACAGACGGTTTGAGGTTTGTATTTGGTCTGAGAGTGCTCCCGACGCCTGAGTCCACTGGGTGGCCAGGGTCCATTGAGCTGCTCTCATATGAAGACGAGCATAGGGCACCACATGTACTGTGGAGGCCATATGGCCCAGGAGGCGTAGCATTTCCCTGGCTGTCAAGTGAGTACTGGACTGGGCTTGGGAGGCCAAGCTCAGCAGACGCTGACCCCGAACCAGTGGAAGGTAGGCTCTTGCAGTGGTGGTGTCCAACTGGGCCCCTATGAATTCTAGAGACTGAGTAGGGCTGAGTTGAGACTTGGGAAGGTTTACCACCAGTCCCAGATACTGCAGAAGGCTCCTTGTGCGGTCTAGGGAAATCTGGGCCTGCGACTGAGTTGGAGCTCGAATGAGCCAGTCGTCCAGATATGGGAATACGAAAATCCCCATGCTTCTGAGAAATGCGGCTACGACTGCCATGCATTTGGTAAAGACTCTTGGGGCAGAGGCGAGACCGAAGGGAAGTACTCTGTATTGGTAATGACTTCCCCTGAACAGAAAGCGAAGATATTTTCTGTGGGATGGATGGATGAGTAGATGTGTATACGCATCCTGCAGGTCTAGAGAACAAAGCCAGTCCTGACTCTGAAGGTATGGAAGGAGAATGCCCAAAGAGAGCATTTTGAATTTCTCCTTGTACAGAAATTTGTTCAATTCTCTCAGATCTAGGATTGGTCTGAATCCCCCTGTCTTCTTTGGAATGAGAAAATAGGGGGAGTAGAAACCTGACCCTTGTTGATGAAGAGGAACCTCTTCTATGGCCCCTTGGGCAAGCAGAGAAGAGATCTCCCGACCCAACAGGGCTAGGAGAGGAGATGGAGAATTGAAGGGTCTCACCATGTGATGAGGAGGAAGGTTGGAGAAATGAAGTTTGTAACCCTCTCGGATGATAGAGAGGGTCCATTGCTCTGTTGTGATTTGTTCCCATCTGGGAGCAAAGTGAGCTAACCTTCCAGGTATGGTGAGAGGTTCTGGTTGGTCCAGAACCAGGAATGGCAAGTTCTCTAGGGGCAAGTCAAAACCCCTGAGGGGGTGGAGCCTGTTGAGCTGTAGTAGCTGCTGCAGGCTTGCTCTTGCTTGTTTCGTTTGCTGACGTTTAGCCGCCAAAACGAGGTTGAGAAGATTGCTGGCCAGTATTGGAAGCATATCTGGCCTTCTTATAATAAGGCCTCTTGAAAGACTTCTTCTTAGTGGGAGTAGAAGTGGACTTAGAAAGTCTCTCTAAGGTGGCATTTTCAGCGTCCATTTGAGTGGCTTTAACTTGCCACTCTGCACCGAATAAGTTCTCACCTGTACAGGGCAGATTCCGTAAGCCATCTAGAACCCAGGGTTCCAGATCAGAAGCCTGGAGCCAAGCCAGACGTCTGGCTGCAATAGCAATGCCAGAAGCTCTGCTGGCTCCCTCGAAGGAATCAAAGGCAGCTCTGTTGGAGAACTTAGAAACATCTGAAAGTTGTTTCACTACAGAAAGGAAGTCCTCCTGTTTATCCTCAGGGATAAAGGGGGCAAAATGCCGCACTTTCTTGGCAAGTTCCCCTAGGAACATGCCCATATAGAGGCTGTAGGAATTAATCCTGGCTATAAGCATACTAGCCTGGAAGTTTTTCCTACCAAAAGAGTCCAGTGTCTTACATTCCCTTCCTGGAGGTGTAGAAGAGTGCCTTTTAGTACTCTTGATCTTTTTCATTGCAGACTTTACCACAATGGAGTGGTGAGGCAATTGAGTTTTCTGAAAACCAGGAGAAGGAGGGACCCGATACATGGTGTCCAACCTACGGGAATAAGGAGACAGAGTTAAAGGGTTCTCCCAGAAATCCATCAATTGTTCCTGAAGGATTTCATGGATAGGCAGGGTAACTGCTTCTTTAGGAGACTTAGAGTATCCTAAAATATCCAATCTTTTTGACCTTGGTTCCCTTTCAGAGGAGGTAGTGATAGAAAGGCCTTTAGCCATTTCTAAAATAAAATCCTGAAAGGACAAATCCTCTGGAGGAGACATTCTCCTTTTTGGAGAAGAAGGTTCCTCAGGAAGGTCAAGGGAGAGCTCTGCAGACTCATCAGAGGAGCCAAAATCCTCAGAGGAATCGGTGTATTCTCTAGTTTCCTCCAACGCACGATACGCATACCGATCGGTATCGACATCGGGCGTACCGGGTATGGAAGCGGTATGGAGCGAAAGCCCATACGGTACCGATTTGCGTTTAGAAGAGGAAGGCCTGGGTTCCGGCATGGCGGACGATACCGGAACCGGGCCCGGAACCGCTGGAGGCGGTACCGATGGCGTTGCAGCTTTAATGAAAGCCATGACGGCCTGCTGCATGGATTGGACAGTATTGCCCATAGACGCCACGGCTGCCTGGATGTCGGTACCGGTATGGGCCGGTACCCCAGAGCAGTCCAACAGGTGATCTGTCGAGGCCGTGCCATCGATGTCAACCTGTAGCCCCTGAATTGGCGTTTTGGAAGGCAGAGCTTCCCGCCGGGGCTGTTTGGCTGGGGCAGGGTCCTCAAAACTAAGAGCCTCTCGATGCTTTGAAGGAGATTTGCCCTTTGAGGACTTGCCCACAGAAGGTTTGGTTACCTGAGATCCATCCGGAGATGATGACCTGGATGACTGTGATGTTGGATTCTCTGAAGCAAACAGCACATGGAATTTGTTGGCCCGGTTCTGCAGCCCACGCTTAGACATTTGGGAGCAGGAAGGGCAGTCCGGAATGGAGTGGTCAGGCCCCAAACATTTAAGACACCATTCATGGGTGTCTGTGACTGATATTACAGCAGTACACTTGGTACACTTCTTAAATCCAGGGGCTGGCTTCTCCATGTGGAGAATTCAAGTAGGCCTGAAGGCCTAACTGAAGTGACCAAGTGGTGAAAAATAATAAAAGAAAAAGAAAATAATTTTTCAAGAAAGAAAAAGGAAGACCGGCGATACCGGTATCGGTATGGGAAGGCAGGTACGCGGTCTAAAGAAACAAAACAAAAAACTACAATTTCTTCAGCGGTGACAGGATACACGACCTGCTGGCTCCGCGGAAAAAGAGAAACTGAGGAGAGCTGTTCAGGAAGGCGGGAAGGCAGCGCGCATGTGCAGTGGGAGGTCCCAAAAGCTTCCATTCTAGGAAGCTGGGGAGCTTTCCCGCGCAGGCTCCGTCGGTTCCGACATACCCATATGTGAGGACTTATTCCTGCTTGTTCCTGGAGATACCATTGAGCAGGCCGCATATTCAGGCGGGCATTGGGGGTCACATGGACGGTGGAAGCCATATGGCCGAGTAGTCTCAGGAAGCGCCTGGCGGAGACCAGGGGCTGGCTGCGAAAACGGTCGGCTAGGTCCATGAGCCGTTGAGCCCTGTCGAGCGGTAGGAACGCTCGTGCCTGAGGAGTGTGCAGCCTTGCGCCGATGAACTCGAGATCCTGTGAGGGGAGCAAAGTGGACTTTGCGAAGTTTATAACAAAGCCCAAGTACTGCAGAAGAGTCACCGTGCGGCGTTGGTGACCTCCGGAGCGGACGCTGCTCTGATGAGCCAGTCGTCGAGGTACGGAAAGACATAGAGGCCGTGAAGCCGGAGATGGGCCGCCACCACCGCGAGACATTTTGTGAAGACTCGCGGTGCGGAGGACAGGCCAAAGGGCAGTACTCTGTACTGGTAATGATTTCCTGCCACCACAAACCTTAGGTATTGGCGGTGGCTTGGGTGGATAAGGATGTGCGTGTAGGCATCCTTTAGATCCAAGGAGCATAGCCAATCTCCCTGCTGGAGGTAGGGCAGAAGGATTCCAAGGGTAAGCATTTTGAACTTTTCCCGCACGAGGAACCTGTGGAGGTTGCGCAAGTCCAGGATGGGTCGGAGGCCTCCCGTCCTTTTTGGTACTAGAAAATACCTGGAATAAAAGCCTTGACCTCTCAGGTGGTGGGGCACCGGTTCCACCGCCTGTTCCTATAGAAGACCTGCTAACTCCTGAAGGAGTAATTCCCTGTGCAGAGGGAGTCGTGGAGGTTCTCCCGGAAAATAGGAGGGAGGGACCTGGTGGAAGTGGAGAAGATAGCCTTCTCTTACGACTTGAAGCACCCAGGCATCTGAAGTGATGCTGGACCACCTGTGGGCGAAGTGAACCAGCCGGCCTCCGGTGCGGGGAGGAGCCAGCGGAGGGGGAGAGGCTGAGGCTATGCTTAAGGAGTCAAAAGCCCCCACCCTGCTGAGCAGGGGCTGGTGGTGCAGGCTTGGGGGCTTGCTGCCTACGGGACCCGTTACCCCGTCCCTTGGCCTGCTGGCCCTGTTGGGGAGCTGCAGGGGTCTGATATTGGGGGTAGTGTTTGTAGGCAGCCGCCTTTCTCGGGTAAAAGGACTTCTTTCCCGAGCCCTTCTTTTTCTGGGAAGGGGCGGAGGTCTTCCTAGAAAGCCTAGCCCTGGTGAGAGTCTCCGTCTCGATTTGTGCAGCCTTTTCAGCCATGGGCTTGCCAAAGAGGTTCTCACCTCGGCAGGGGACATCGACCAACTTGTCCTGCACCCAGGGTTCAAGGTCAGACGACTGAAGCCAAGCCTGTCGGCGGGCACCGAAGCCGGCTGCGGCCACTCGAGCCGATGCTTCAAAGCCATCATAGGCTGCTCGGGATATGAATTTTGAGCATTCCCGAATGCCAGTGGACAAGGCCAGGAACCTCCGCAAAGGTTCCTCGGACAAACCAGCGGAGAATCCGGCTAGCTCTTTAGCCAGGTCTCGGAGATACATGCCCATGTATAGCTGGTAGGTCTGGACACGACACGCAAGGATAGAGCCCTGGAAACACTTCTTACCAAGGCCATCCAGGTTACGGGCCTCCCTGCCAGGAGGCACCGAGGAGTGCATCTTCTGGCTCTTAAGACGATGCATGGCCGATTCCACTACCTTGGAATGGTGTGGTAGCTGTGCTTTTTGGAAGCCAGGGCTCTTGCGGACTCGATAGATAGAATCGACCCGCTTGCTCAGGACCGGCGAGGAGGCCGGACTCTCCCACATGCGGAAGAGTAGTCGTTCCAGCATGGGAGGAACCGGTACAGTAAAGTGTTCCCTGGCGGGAGAGTCATACTGGAGGGCGTCGAGCTCTTCGGCTCGAGGCTCCTCCTCGGGATCCGCAGGGAAGGCCAAAGCCTTGGCCATATCCCTGACGAAGTCCGAGAACCGGGCATCCTCCGGGGGGACTGCTTCCGAGGTTCGGACTCAGGTGAGTCCGAGGGGACACACCGAGTCCGAAAAGAATCAGGTGACTCTTCCTCTTCAGACTCCCAGACCGACTCCGACGAGGAATCGGTGGGGTCGGCCCTGGCAGGCCGCGGCGCCTGCCGCCCCGACGCCGAGGGAGTCGGCGTCGGTGACCTCGGTCCCGAACGGGAGGCCGAGGGTGACCTCGACCGAGGATCGACTCGAGTTCGCATGGACTCGAGGATCGGCTCGGTCTCCGGGGTCGACTTAGACGTCGACGTCCCGGCGGTCGGGGCAGCGGCGCCAGCGAGGCTAGCGAGCAGTGCCCGGTGCTGGTCTATGAAGGCAGACAGTCTGCTCTCCAAGGCCGTCAACCTGAGTCCGACCTCAGGTGACCCAGCAGCCCCCGACTCGGGCCCCGACGGCGTCGGGCCCGACGTCGGCGGTCTCGGAGGCGAGTCCAGGAGGACCACAGGACTTACCCGAGCAGGCAGCTCCGACTCCAGACGAGGTCGCTTCGAGAGGTGCTCCTTCTCCAAGGACCCGGGACGGCTATCGGGGCTATGCGACCTGGCCCTCGCGGAGCCAGGAGCGTCCACCGACGCCGCCCTCGCGGGTTTCACCTTCCGTCGATGGTCCCCGGAGGGAGAACCCCTGTCGGAGGAACTCCGGCGACGGTCCGAGCTGGAACCTCTGGACGCGGAGGCCTCCGACGAGGTCCGGTTACGGCTGGGGTCAGCGAAGATCCTATCCCGCTGATGCCGCCGACTTCTCAATGCTTTGGAGGACATTTTGCCGCAGGCCCCACAGATCATTTCTTCATGATCCGGGCCCAGGCAGCGGAGGCAATTGTCGTGTGTGTCAGTTAGTGACATATTTCGGTCACACTGACCACACCGCTTGAAACCACTGGCAGCCATCGGGGGAAAAAGGGCCCCTGCGAGGTCAAAGGACCGGGCTGCCAGGGAAAAACCAAAAACGAAACTGACTAAGTCAGAAAAAACCGAAAAAGAAGAAGAGGACTCGTGACCGGCGTTGCGAGTCCGGGCGGGAAAAAGACCGGCGTCAAACCGAAGGAAAAAAGAGAAAACTATGAGTAAAATCAACTTTTTCGCGGGGACACGACGGGTACGTCTGTAGGGCTCCGCGGAAAAAAGAAGACTGGCTAAGATGGCACCCTTGGGCGGGAAGGCGACCGCGCATGCGCGCTGCAATTCCCAAAGGCTTTCTTTGAAAGCTGGGGAAAATTGCTCCGCGAGGGCTCCGTCGGCGCCGACGTCACCCATATGTGAGGACTGACTTCCTGCTTGGTCCTGGAGAAGTCACCCATATGTGAGGGCTGACTTCCTGCTTGTTCCTGGAGAAACACTACCATGGCAAGGTGCTGATGTGAGGCCAAAGGTCAGGACAAGATACTGGAAGTGCCGTCACCCTATGTAAATCAGAGGTACTTCCTGTGACTGGAATATATTTGTATGTGGGTAAATGCTTGCTTTAAAATCAGAGAACACAGCCAATCTCCTTTTTGAAGGCAAGGAAATAGGGTGCCTAGAGAAATCATTCTGAACTTTTCTTTGATCAAATATTTGTCCAGATCTGTTAGGTCTAGGATGGGATGGCATCCCCCATCTTTTTGGAGATCAGGAAATACCTTGAATAAAATTCCCACCCTTCCTGCTCTGGTAGAAAAAACTTGATTGCTACATCTTTTTAAAGGGCAGCGACTTCTTGTAAAAGCAGCTCTTGATGCTGAGAATTTGGGGATTGAACCTTCGGCAGACAATTTGGAGGAAGGCCAAATAGATGCAATTTGTAACTGCTTTGGATAATTTGTAGGACCCAAATGTCAGAGGTTACAAGGGGATATGGTCTCTCTCGAGTGTTAATCTGCTGCTTATTTGATGATTAAGTCACTACATGAAGAACAGAACGGCGGGTGTATACCCTTTGGTTCAGTTTGAGTGAACATAATTATCAAATAAGCAGAGGTTACAAGGGGCCATTTTGGGCAAAAAGAGTGACCCTCCTTCCTACAGGAGAGTCCCCCACTGCAGCTACAGAAAAAGTAGCTACACGCTACAGAAACCAATCAAATTTGCACCACAAGTTTTGTCTGAGGAGTGGGCTGAATCGTCTGAGACTTCTCTCGCTTTGACTGTCCTCGTGGAGTCTGTCTGGATTGGGAATAGTGAGAACAGGGAAATACCTGCACCTTTGAGAGTAGTAGTCTTTCTCTGGTTACTCCCTTGAAACCGCTTGCGGTAAGATGCCAGCTCAGACTTACACCTAGAGAGATTCCAAAAGAGTGATGAGCTGCTTTTCAATGAAGCCAGACTTCTCTTCAACCTTATCTTAGAAGAGATTCTCTCCACGACATGGTACATCAGCAAGCTTGTCCTGCAGAGACTGTTGAAGGTCTGGCACCTGAAGCTCCAATTGGTGCAGATATTGGTGCAGATATTGCAAGCTCCAATATCTGCTGCAGAAGCTCTTGATACCGCACTGAAGATATAATTGGCTCAGACTATGAACTTCAAACAGTCTTTGTCGTACTTCATTAGGGAATGATATTGTTCCAATTTCCTGTGAGGGAGAAACTGGGACATATCTTCAAGGCTATGCATGATGTTCTTCGAGAACATACCCATTTAGAGCTGACAAGAAGCCATGCGGACCGAGAGAATGGAACTCTGAAATACTCTCCTCCCAAAAGGATTATGTCCGAGCCTCTCTCCCTGAGAGTGCCGAGGAGTGCATCTTGGAGCTTTGGGACCTTTTGAGGTGGTCGATGTTCCAAGTGGGCTTGAGGACTCCAATGCACCGCCAGTGGTTGATGCAACCTTTGTAGCCAAAGAGACCGATGCCGAAGAATCAGACTTAGATGCACCAAAAAGGATGTTGCACTGTTTTTCTTAATCCTTCAGCCCTCTGTCATCTGCAAATACAATTTATAAGAAGATTGGCCCTATCTGGGTCCCAAGCACCGGAGGCACCGATTATGCGAATCTGTAATGGATAAGATCCTCGAGCACATGAAACTTTTTAAACCCGTTGGCAAGTTTCTGGGATATTTCATCTGGAAAAATAGCCAAAGTGAAATCAAACCATTCGATTTTCACACACTAAAAAATAGAAGAGTACCAACACCAACACTTAAGGGGGCTGAGGCACCAAGGAAAATAAAGGCGACATTTAACTTAGCAGTCAAACTTTCCTTGAGTCCTGCTAAAGCAGTCCAGACAAGTAGCGACAAAGACCCAATGAAAAGCCCAGGTTTCAATGACATCACTCCTATGCCTCTATTCACCTCAGCCACCAGAGGTCCCTTCAGTATCTGTCCCAAAGCATATAGGAGATACATAGCAAGACTCACACAACCTCAACTGTGGGCAACAATGAGAAAGCAACAGTTGAGAACGATGTACGGGAAAGCATCCATAGTAAACTGTCAGGGAAGACAAACATGCAGAGCCAAGGATAAAATCATAGCGGATCCAAGTGGACTGCAGCTGAAGAGTATAAAAAATACAGTTTCGGGGTGGGCCCTGGACAGTCTAGTGGGACTCAAGAAAAGGACATTAACTGGCAAGTAAAATGTAGTCTTCCATATTGTCCTGCTAGACCAGTCCAGACAAGTGGGATGTACCAAAGCTACACCAACACTAGGCGATAAGACAGCAGCTTGCAACACTCTTGAGCCAAAGGTCGTGTCCATCTGAGCGTGGATATCCAAGTGGTAATGCTTGACAAAAGTGGAAAATGATGCCCACGTTGTTGCCTGACAAATGTCCGCAGGGGCTTGGGTAGAATAGGCACACAACCCCTCCGGAACCAGCCGGTTTAGCAGCAGATACACTGAGGCAATGGCCTTCTTAATCCAGCACCCAAAGGTCGACATGGCTGCCGCTGCACCCTTTGGGAGCCAGCAAACAGTACAAAAAGCTGGACTTATGAAAGGAAGGTGTAATCTCCAGGTACTGGAGGAGAGCCATCCAGACATCCACAAGGCGAAGATCTTTATCCTTTCCCCGACACTGTTTCTTCGGGAAGGAGGTCAGGCAAACCACCTGGTTCAAGTGAAAGGGAGAAAGCACCGTAGACAAGAAGGAAGGCACAGGCCGACTGGAAATGGCCTCCTCTGAAAAAGATAGATAAGGATCTCAGCAAGACAGAGCCTGCAGCATGGAAATCCACTTGGTGGAACAATCTGCAACCAATTAAAGTCTTGAGCATCAAATCCTTCAAGGTAGCATGCTTCAACAGCTCAAAGAGTGCCACCATCAAGGCCCTGGGCACCAGACACAGATCTCAGGAAGGGACCACAGACTGAAGGGGAGGACACAGGCGCCGAAGCCTATGGAGAAAACGTAAGACATCCAGGTGCAAGGTCAAAGACATGCCCGTCATCAGTCCATGGAAGCAGGCCAAAGCTGCCACCAGAACTTTCAGAGAGTATAGTCATGTATAGCTTGTACACCTTGGCAATTAATTCTGTACAAATTGTATATAGTACATAATCATGTATAGCCTGTACACCATGGCAATTAATTCTGTACAAATTGTATATATGGGGCCCCCCAATCTATTGAAATCAAATGTATACCATGATCTGTGTGCTATAATCAAATGTGTATCGTATCCAAATGCTTATCCCGTGTTACGTAATCATTGACTAATCAAAATGTAAAACTGAAAATCTCAATGTACCGTACAATACATTATGATTCTGTAAAGTAAACCGCTGCTGATCGTAGGAAGCAGCGGTATACAAGTGTTTACTAAATAAAATAAGTTAAGAGAAAGGTCCTTCTCTAGGTCATCCTGCAGAAAGGTCAAAGAGGACACCTTGGCCATCCCAGGAGTCAACTATCATGTGTCACACCAGTGCTCAAAGAGGCACCATATCTGAACAGATGCTAGCATGGTAGACCTCCTCCAGGCACCAAGTAGAGTAGAAATCACTGCTGGAGAGTAGCCCTTATGCACTAGCAGTCTCCTTTTAAGAGCCAAGCCATAAGCGAGAAGGGAGCCAGGTCCTCCAGATGATCAGTCCCTGCCGCAATAAGTTCCGAGATGGATGCAGTCGAAGAGGAGGTGCCTATATAACTGTATCAAGTCTGCAAATCACACTCTCTGTGGCCAATCTAGCACCAACAGAACAATCCTGCCTGGATAGCGCTCTATATGCTGAAGCACATGCCCCAGCAGGGGCCACAGAGGAAACATGTACAGCAGTTGTTGACTTAGCCAATACTGGGTCAGGGCATCAACGCCCTCAGACCCCCATCTGCATATGGCAACTGAAGCAGCTACAAACTGATACTGGAGCAGGTCACCAGCAGATCCATTCGGGGCGACCCCCAGCAGCAGAGAATCAACTGAAATGCCTCCTGACTCAAATCCCACTCTTCAGGATTCAGAAAGTGCAGGCTGAGGAAGTCTGCTTCCACATTGTTCACCCAGGATATGTGCTGGGCTGACAAGGCTAGGAGATGGTTCTTCACCCAAGCAAACAGGAGATCCAAACTCCACAGCCACCCCAGCACTCCTTGTGTCACCTTGCTGACATAAGCCACTGCCATGGCATCATCTTTATAGACACTCAAACTGCCCAGCTCCTGACCAGGGGCCGGAAATACAGGAGAGCAAACCTAATGATCCTCATCAGGAGGCAGAGGATGGACCACACTGCTTCCCTGTGGTTTCAACGGCACTGGCAATGAGCTCCCCAGCCCAAGAGACTGGCATCAGGCATCAGCAGGATCAAGGAGAAATAGTTCAGGGATATGCCCTTCCTCAGGTGACAGGGCTGCCGCTACCACCACAAGCTGGCCTTCAACATCAACGAGAGCAGAAGCCTGCATGTAAGCTCCTGAGAACTTGGGGACAATCAAGTCAACAAGTTCCACTGGAGCAGTCACTTGTAAGCACGCACCCATGGCATCATCTCTCTGGTCACTGCCATCAATCCAAGGAGCTGAAGATAATCCGTGGGTGCCTGCTGCGCACAGATCACCACCAGGCAATTCAACATTCTTCTGACTTTATCCTCTGGCAGAAAAACTCTGCCCACTGGAGTGTCAAAACATGCTCCCAGAAACTCCAAGGACTGGGAAGGCAAAAACTGGCTTATTCACAGATTGATCACCTAGCTGAGGCTTTCCAAAAAGGACACCACTCCAAATGCCACCAGAAACACTTCTGACAGGGAACAGGCTCAGATGAGCCAGTCGTCCAGTTAGGGAAGGACACAACCCTTGGCACTGCAGCTGACATCACCCTGAACTTTGAGAACGTCCTTGGGGCGAAGGATAGCCTGAAAGGGAGGGTGGCAAAATGATAGTGAGAGCCAAGCACTGCAAGACACTTTTGAAGAGCCAACCAAATCGAGATATGAAAATACGCCTCTGCCAGATCCAGAGAAGCCAAGAACTCCCCTCGGCGCACTGCTTTAATCACAGAGCTCAAGGTTTCCATTCGGAAGTGCAGGACACACAAGTGCTCGTTGAGCACACAAGTGCTCAGAATGAACTGTTCTTTGGTACCACAAAACAGATGGAGTATCTGTCTTTGCTCCACTCATCCATGGGGATGGGCACCACCGCCTTTCGGCGCAGCAACCTGTCCAAGGTGGTCCACACAGTGGCACTTTTGAACGGAGACCCACAAGGGAAAATGACAAAGGCATCAAATTGGATATTTGCGTTCCAGGACAAAGCCTCCCTGCGCAGCTTGGGAGAGTCCTCCCTGGTCTACGCACTACACGAAAGGACTAAGAATGAGCCCAAGGCCCTGAAGCAGAGGGGAAGAAAAGTTTTCCAGGTCAATAATGATGATAGTCCCGAGACCCCCAGGAATCCAGCCAGCATGCCCTTGATGGTTGGGCAGAGGCAAGCGAGAAAGGGGTACTAGCTCGCTTCACGGGTCCCCTGAAGCTGTCTCCCGGTATGCGGTAAGTTTTTGTATTGCCTAGGTCCTTTGCCAGCTTCTTCAAATCAGTTCCAAACAGAAGCTTCCCCTGAAAGGTCAGTTGAGCCAACCGGGCTTTGGAGGTGGTGTCTACTGCTCAGTGCCAGAGCCAAATCCAACGCCGTGACATTGTCATCAGGGCACCATCCCTGGCCACCAAACATACAAGCCATAAATGGCATCAGAAAGGGAGGCCGTAGCAAACTCCAACACAGGGGGGGTATCATCAAGCAAAAGAAACGGAATCCACTGGAATATGGCTCGAGACATCAGGCTGATACATATTGCCAGCTGCAGAATAGCCACCACCACAGCAAACTGGCTCCTCAGCAAGGAATCTACCTTGCGGTACAGAACATCCTTTAAGGCCAATCTGTTTTCCACAGGAATGGTGGTCCTTCTGGTTACTGCTGTGACCTGCACATCCAGCTTGGCAATGTCAAACCATTCAACGTACTTTTCTGGAAGAGCGTAGATCTTCTTACTTAGCCTTAACCTTTTTAGGCAGGGAGTCGGGAGAATCCCCTCCAACCAGATATCCTTGATCACCTCCGGGAACATGGAGAGAGCAGTGGATTTCTGAACTCCTTGAAGCAGGTGTACCTTCGGCTCCTGCTCCATGCCGGAAGCATCCGTCAAATTCAAGGCAGATGAGACTTTGTTAATCAATGCTGCCAGCTCCTTCTTCCAGACTAGGCAGATCATGCTGGCCTCAGCAGAGTCTTCTGAAGGGGACTGCACTTCCTTCATCTACATCAGAGTTCACTACTGAGCCATCTAAAGCAGAGGTAAAGTCATCTCAGATAGCTCCTAGCTGTTCCTCATCTCAAGAGGGTGTGTTCTTTGCTGGGGATGCTTAGCCAATCAAACAGGGCTACGACATTCAGTCTGCCCAGCATGAGACTGCATCCAGGAGCACCCAGAAGCCAGAAGGACCTTGTCTGTTGCAAAAGGGAAAAGAATTTCTGGAAGGACAATCTGGAGTCCGGAAACCCTCCTCTCTGATAAAATTCCCCAACACCAGGGGGCACAGCCATCACAGACCCCTTAGAGGTCGAAGAGCAAATCACAGCACGGTCACTGGACCCTCTGGCTGGCTGAATATTGTTTCCTATAGCACCATCTGACACCTCCTGCCCTGAAGCGGGTAAAGGGCAAACCAACCACATCCCCTGGCTGAGAGGGGGAAAGCAGGTCCTCCAGGGATGACTCAGAATCTGTCATGCAGGAAGGGCAGAGTCCAGAATCCAAGGATAAGGGTCCTCACTTGCTAAAGATCAAACAACATTTCCTAGAAGACATAAAGAGAATATCAAAAGAGCACGCACTAAGGCTGCGTCAGCTTACAAGCATGCGTTAACTGCGCTTTTACATTATACATGTTAAAGGTGCTAGGGAAAGAGCGTAAGTTGGAGCCACTTGGGCAGAACATTCATTAGGAATGCATAACCACCAAGCACACAACAGGCAAGAGACGTTACTAATGCATGCAGAAAATGGCGGGAAATCAACAAACAGTGCCAACGGTTGCTAGCAGTCCACCCTGAACTGCGTCCCTCAGAGACAGAACCGGGAGCCTCCAACAAGGACAATGACGAGGTCAAGCCTTGGTACTCACTCCGAGAGCCCCAGGCGGAAGATCCGTGCCGGGCTCAACTCTACTCCCCTGAGAGCTGTTTCATCAGCTGGCTGTCCAGCACTGTGTGAGAGGTGGCTGGCAGGCAGATCTTAGAGTCTTATATAATCTTCTGGAGAAAGCAGGAGGAACAGAGAAGGAAGGAGGGGCACTGAGGTTGTGTGAGACTGCTGCACTCTTCCAGATCCTTACAATTTGTGGCTGCTCAACAGGCCCGCATCATAAGGGCATGAAACAATCAATTTTCCCTCCTCCTATGGCTACCAAAAAGACCACAGTCTAGTGAAGCCTCCCACATCGCTCTCAAGTGAGTCACCTTTCTGTAATCATGGTGGTTGCTTATGAGCATTTAATCAATCTCTTTTCCTCTCAATCCTCAGATTTTCTACAGAAAGGAGAAAATACATCCGTCAAATGATGGAGACATACTGAAGGGACCTCTGGTGGCTGAGGCGAAAAGAGGCATAGGAGTGATGTCACTGAAACCTGGACTTTTAATTGGTTCTTTGCCTCCAGCAATATGCTGGTAGGGGAAAAAGCGTAGTTACTCACCTGTAACAGGTGTTCTCCAGGAGCAGCAGGAATCAGTCCTCACATATGGGTGACGTCGGCGCCGATGGAGCCCTCGCGGAGCAATTTTCCCCAGCTTTCAAAGAAAGCCTTTGGGAATTGCAGCGCGCATGCGCGGTCCCCTTCCCGCCCAAGGGTGCCATCTTAGCCAGTCAGATGACATAGCTAAAAGACAGCATAAAAATTTGCAAAAAAACTAAAGCAGATGATTGCAACTCCAAGGGGAGGAGGGAGGGTTGTGAGGACTGATTCCTGCTGCTCCTGGAGAACACCTGTTACAGGTGAGTAACTACGCTTTCTCCAGGACCAAGCAGGAAGTCAGTCCTCACATATGGGACTCCCAAGCTTAAGGCTACCGGAGACCCTAAGCACAAAAATGAGCTCTCTCTAGCTCAGCGGTACAGAAGGAAGGAATCTTCACTGAATTATTACCCACCGGTAGCCCCCATCCGGGATGGAGGGTAGGAGTTGCTCAAACCTCGAAGAGATTTCGGAGAACTGCCTGTCCGAAAGCACTGTCCCTGCGGGACTCCCTCTCGAGGCAGTAATGGACCGCAAATGTCTGGCTCGAAGACCAAGTAGCGGCCCGGCAGATGTCTGCCAACGGAACAGAGCGGAGGTAAGCCACTGACGTAGCCTTCGCCCGAACACAATGAGCCGTGACTCGACTTTCTAACGAGAGTCCGGCTGCCCCATAAGCCCAAGCGATACAGTCAGCAACCCAGATGGACAGAGTACGCTTGGAGACCGGGAGCCCCAATTTATTGGGGTCAAAAGACACAAAAAGCTGAGCAGCTTTGCGGTGCTCCCGCGTACGGTCAAGGTAGAAGTTCAATGCCCTTCTACAGTCCAGGGTATGCAGGACCATTTCAGCTCGGCTGGAGTGTGGCCTGGGAAAGAAGGTCGGAAGTACCACCTCCTGATTGATGTGAAAAGGGGAGACCACTTTTGGAAGAAATTTTGGGTGAGTCCGTAGGACTACCCTATTTTTGTAGAACCGAGTGTAAGGGGGATCAGACACGAGGGCCTGCAATTCACTTACGCGTCTAGCGGAAGTGAGGGCTATCAGGAATAAAGTTTTCCAAGAAAGAACACGGAGAGAGAACAGGTAGCCATAGGTTCAAAAGGCGGACAGGTGATCCGCTGTAAAACCACATTCAGATCCCAGTCAGGTGCTGGCGGGTGCAGAGGTGGTTTAAGTAGAAGGAGACCTCGGAGAAACCTCGCTACGAGAGGGTCGCTGGAAAGAGGTCTGCCGTCCACCGGCACATGATGTGCTGAAAGAGCACTGAGGTGAACTTTGACGGAGTTGGACTTAAGTCCCAGATTAGAGAGGTAGAGCAAGTACTGCAAGATCACCGACACCGAGCAGGAGAAGGGATCCTGAGACTGCTGGGCACACCAAGCGGAAAAGCGACGCCATTTAAGGGCGTAGCATTTGCGGGTAGAAGGTCGCTGAGAAGCTAGGACGACCTCTTCCACCTCTGCCGGCAGTAGAAGGGGAGCAAGGACTACCCTTTCAGCAGCCAGGCCATCAGATGCAGAGATCTGAGGTTGGGGTGTAGCAGGGACCCCTGATCCTGTGTTAGGAGATCCGGTTGAAACCCCAGAGGGAACGGATCCTCTACCGCTAATTGCAGCAGGAGTGGAAACCACGGCTGCCTGGGCCAGCGAGGAGCTATCAGGATCATGGAAGCTTTGTCTCGGAGAACCTTGAAAAGAGTTCGAGAGACTAGCGGTATGGGAGGAAAGGCATACAGAAGGCTTTTCGACCATGAGAGCAGAAAAGCATCCGCCGCTACTCGTAGGGGAGGCGGCTGCCGAGAGCAGAAGCGAGGAAGTTGCCGGTTGAGAGGACTGGCAAAGAGATCCATCGTGGGGAGGCCACACTTCAGAAAAAGTTTCTGAACCACGAAGGGATCCAGGCGCCACTCGTGCGGCTGGAGGATCCTGCTGAGTTTGTCCGCCAGGCAATTTTCTTGGCCTGGGAGATAGACTGCCTTGAGAAGAATGCCGTGGCTGACGGCAAAAGAGCAGAGCCTCTGTGCTTCCCGACAGAGAAGGAAGGAGCCCGTGCCTCCCTGTTTGTTCACGTAGAACATGGCAACTTGATTGTCCGTCTGGACAAGGACGGACTGGTGAGAAGTCAGGTGGGAGAAAGCCTTGAGAGCCAGACGGATGGCTCTGAGCTCCAGGAAGTTGATCTGCTGAGCAGACTCCCACGTGGTCCAGAGGACCTTGAGTACATGCCCCTTGGCAATGCGCTCCCCATCCTAGGAGAGAAGCATCGGTCGTCAGCACTTGAGCCGGCGGAGGAGACTGAAAAGACATTCCGAGCACCAGGTTCGGCCGATGAAGCCACCACTGTAGAGAGGAGGCCAGCGGGCCGGAGATGCGCACTAAGTCGGCTAGGTCGCCCGTGGCTTGTTGCCACTGCTTGCGAAGGCACCACTGAGCAGGCCGCATATTCAGGCGGGCATTGGGGGTCACGTGGACGGTGGAAGCCATATGGCCGAGTAGTCTCAGGAAGCGCCTGGCGGAGACCAGGGACTGGCTGCGAAAACGGCCGGCTAGGTCCATGAGCCATTGAGCCCTGTCGAGAGGCAGGAAAGCTCGTGCCTGAAGAGTGTGCAGTCTTGCGCCGATGAACTCGAGATCCTGCGATGGGAGCAAAGTGGACTTTGCGAAGTTTATGACAAAGCCCAAGTACTGCAGAAGAGTCACAGTGCGGTGTGTGGCCCTTGTGACTTCTGGAGAGGACGATGCTCTGATGACCCAGTCGTCTAGGTACGGAAAGACATAGAGGCCATGAAGCCGGAGATAAGCCGCCACTACCGTGAGACATTTTGTGAAGACTCGTGGTGCGAAGGATAGGCCAAAGGGCAGTACTCTGTACTGGTAATGATTTCCTGCCACCACAAACCTTAGGTATTGGCGGTGGCTTGGGTGAATGAGTATGTGTGTGTAGGCATCCTTTAGATCCAAGGAGCATAGCCAATCTCCCTGCTGGAGGTAGGGCAGAAGGATTCCAAGGGTAAGCATCTTGAACTTCTCTCTGACGAGGAACTTGTTGAGGTTGCGCAAGTCCAGGATGGGTCGGAGGCCTCCCGTTCTTTTTGGTATTAGGAAATACCTGGAATAGAAGCCTTGACCCCTCAGGTGGTGGGGCACCGGTTCCACAGCCTGTTCCTGAAGAAGACTTGCTAACTCCTGAAGGAGTAAGTCCCTGTGCAGAGGGAGTCGTGGAGGTTCTCCCGGGAAATAGGAAGGAGGGACCTGGTGGAAGTGGAGAAGATAGCCTTCTCTCACAACCTGAAGCACCCAGGCATCCGATGTGATGCTGGACCACCTGTGGGCAAAGTGAACCAGCCGGCCTCCTGTGCTGGGAGGAACCAGCTGAGGGGGAGAGGCTATGCTGATGAAGTCAAAAACCCCCACCCTGCTGAGCAGGGGCCGGTGGTGCAGGCTTGGGGGCTTGCTACCTACGGGACCCGTTACCCCGTCCCTTGGCCTGCTGACCCTGTTGGGGAGCTGCGGAGGCCTGATATTGAGGGTAGTGTTTATAGGCAGCCGCCTTTCTCGGGTAAAAGGACTTCTTTCCCGAGCCCTTCTTCTTCTGGGAAGGGGCGGAGGTCTTCCTAGAAAGCCTAGTTCTGGTGAGAGTCTCCGTCTCGATTTGTGCAGCCTTTTCAGCCATGGGCTTGCCAAAGAGGTTCTCACCTCGGCAGGGGACATCGACCAACTTGTCCTGCACCCAGGGTTCAAGGTCAGACGACTGAAGCCAAGCCTGTGGGCGGGCACCGATGCCGGCTGCGGCCACTCGTGCCGATGCTTCAAAGCCATCATAGGCTGTTCGAGACATGAATTTGGAGCATTCCCGAATACCAGTTGTCAAGGCTAGGAACCTCCGCAAAGGTTCCTCGGACAGCCCAGCGGAGAATCCGGCTATCTCTTTAGCCAGGTCTCTGAGATACATGCCCATGTAGAGCTGGTAGGTCTGGACCCGACAAGCAAGCATAGAGCCCTGGAAACACTTCTTACCGAGGCCATCCAGGTTGCGGGCCTCCCTGCCAGGAGGCACCGAGGAGTGCATCTTCTGGCTCTTAAGCCTATGCATGGCCGATTCCACCACCATGGAATGGTGCGGTAGCTGTGCTTTTTGGAAGCCAGGGCTCTTGCGGACTCGATAGATGGAATCGACCCGCTTGCTTAATACCGGCGACGATGCCGGACTCTCCCACATGCGGAAGAGTGGTCGTTCCAGCATGGGAGGAACCGGTACAGTAAAGTGCTCCCTGGTGGGAGAGTCGTACTGAAGGGCATCGAGTTCTTCGGCTCGAGGCTCCTCCTCGGGATCCGCAGGGAAGGCCAAAGCCTTGGCCATATCCCTGACAAAGTCCGAGAACCGGGCATCCTCCCGGAGGGGACTGTTTCCGAGGTTCGGACTCAGGCGAGTCCGAGGGGACACACCGAGTCCGAAACGAATCAGGTGACTCTTCCTCTTCAGACTCCCAGGCCGACTCCGAGGAGAAATCGGTGGGGTCGGTTCGGGCGGGCGGAGGCGTCGGCCGCCCCGACGCCGAGGGAGTCGGCGTCGACGACCTCGGTCCCGAACGGGAGGCCGAGGGTGACCTCGACCGAGGATCGACTCGAGCCCGCATGGATTCGAGGATCGGCTCGGTCTCCGGGGTCGACTTAGACGTCGACGTCCCGGCGGTCGGGGCAGAGGCGCCAGCGAGGCTAGCGATCAGTGCCCGCTGCTGGTCCATGAAGGCAGATAGTCTGCTCTCCAAGACCATCAACCTGAGTCTGACCTCAGGTGACCCAGCAGCCCCCGACTCGGGCCCCGACGGCGTCGGGCCCGACGTCGGACCCCTCGGAGGCGAGTCCAGGAGGACTACAGGACTTACCCGAGCAGGCAACTCCGACTCCAGACGAGATCGCTTCGGGAGATGTTCCTTCTCCAAAGACCCGGGACGGCTATCGGGGCTATGCGACATGGCCCTCGCGGAACCAGGAGCGTCCACCGACGCCGCCCTCGCGGGTTTCACCTTCCGATGATGGTCCCCGGAGGGAGAACCCCTGTCGGAGGAACTCCGGCGACGGTCAGAGCTGGAACCTCTGGACGCCGAGGCCTCCGACGAGGTCCGGGTACGGGTGGGATCAGCGAAGATTCGTTCCCGCTGATGCCGCCGACTCCTTAACGCTTTGGAGGACATTTTGCTGCAGGCCCCACAGATCAGTTCCTCGTGATCCGGGCCAAGGCAGCGGAGGCAATTATCATGTGTGTCAGTGAGTGTCATATTTCTGTCACACTGAACACACCGCTTGAAACCACTGGCAGCCATCGGGGGAAAAAGGGCCCCTGCAAGGTCAAAGGACCGGGCTGCCAGCGAAAAACCGAAAACGAAACTGACAGAAAATCAGAAAAACCGAAAAATAACAGAAGGACTCGCAACGGCGTCGCGAGTCCGGGCAGGAAAGAGACCGGCGTCGAACCGAAGAAAAAAGAGAAATAAATCACGAAAATCAACTTTTTCAGCGGGGACAAGACGGGCACGTCTGTAGGGCTCCGCGGAAAAAAGAAGACTGGCTAAGATGGCACCCTTGGGCGGGATGGGGACCGCGCATGCGCGTTGCAATTCCCAAAGGCTTTCTTTGAAAGCTGGGGAAAATTGCTCTGCGAGGGCTCCGTCGGCGCCGACGTCACCCATATGTGAGGACTGACTTCCTGCTTGGTCCTGGAGAACCAAACGTACCCTCCTTTTTGGGTACCACAAACTACAAAAAGTATCAACTGCTGCTGCACTGGTCCTGTAGAACCAGCACCATTGCCCCCAAAGCCAGAAGCCGCCCCAGAGTGTCCCACACTGTGTTGGACTTCCTGCGGGACTTGCATGGAGAGCACACAAAGGAAGGGCTATCGGCCTGGCGAACTCCAGTGTCTAGCTGTCCCAAATTACTTCCAATACCCGTTGGTCGGACGTGCTCCGAACCCAGAGGTGGTAAAAATCCTGGAGCTGACCTCCCCCAGGCTGCACCATTGTCTGAGTCTTCTGTGTTTCATTGTGACTTCTTTGGACCCGAAGACAAGGCGGCGAAGTAATAGCCTCGACCTGCTCCTCAACGGGCCCGACACACCGGCCCTCTTGGGGTAAAACGAACCCTCTGGTAAGGCGCAAACTGCGGAACCTATGGAAATCCTGTGACTGGCCTTGCAGAGCGAACCTGCTTCTGCTTGTCCGCGGGGAGGATCCTTCCCTTGGATTCCCCTAGATTCTTTACCAACTTTTCCAGCTCTTTACCATCTTTTCCAACTCTTCCCCGAACAAGAGCTTACCCTTAAAAGGTAGCTTACTTAGCCGGGACTTTGAGGAGACATCAGCTGCCCAATTCCGCAGCCACAGATAGCGGCATGCCGCCACCAACGATGCCATGCTTTCGAAAGGCCTCTGATAAGATCATAGAAGGCATCCGTGATGTAAACCGCCCCCGACTCTAGCCTTGCCACTGCGTCTGCTGGGCCGCCAGCCTCCTCTTGTGGTTCCAGAACCCCCTGCACCCACTGCAGACAGGCTCTGGCCACAACAGCCCCATAAACAGATGCCTGTAATGAGAGGGAATTAATATCAAAGGTTTGCTTCAACAAGGTATCCAACTTGCTATCCTGGACATCTTTGAAGGCTGTACTGCCCTCAACCGGGATCATAGTCTTTTTAGTCACAGCTGAAACCATGGCATCTACCTTCAGAGAACCTAGCAACTCCCTCTCCAGAAGGAGGTAAAGCCTTGTTATGGTCCTAGTTCTCTGAAGTCCGGCTTCCGAGAGGTCTCACTCATCCTGGATCATATGCTTTCTTATGGCCTGAAACAGCAGATCTTCAAGAATGTCGTCCCGTCGGCATATATGGAGCCTTCAAGGACTCCGCTATGAGCACCCCAAATTCCTCTAGATGGAATACCCAGACGATTCAGGCTTCTTCATCTTGGAAGATCTCATGCTCCTCCAAGTTCTGTGTCTGCACCCTTCTCGGCCTCGTCCTCCAGCTCCTTGGGGTCCTCCAAGTGGGGCAACTCCTGGCCTGGACAGGCTCTCCTTCCTCCCGGGCAGATGCTGGCCGCTTCCCTATGCGTCGCACAGCGGGAGGACCTTCTTTTCCCCACTGCTGCAAGCAGAAAGCACAGTTACTTACCTGTAACAGGTGATCTCTGGGAACAGCAGGAATAAGTCTTCACATATGGGTACGTCGGTACCGACGGAGCCTGCGCGGGAACGCTCCCCAGCGTCCAGGAAAGAAAGCTTTTGGGAGCATCCCACGCGCATGCGTGCTGCCTTCCCGCCCATTTACTTCCCTCTCATCAGTTGGGTTTGTAGCTGAGACCGAAGAAGGGAAATAGACAAATTAGAGAGAAAGAGAGAGAGAGCAACTCCTAGGGGAGTTGGGTGGGTTGTGTAGACTTATTCCTGCTGTTCCCAGAGATCACATGTTACAGGTAAGTAACTGTGCTATCTCCAGGAACAAGCAGGAATGAGTCTTCACATATGGGGACTCCCAAGCTATGATGCCTGGAGGAGGCCCCAGCATGTTGCAGTGTAAGATAGGCCATGCTTATCTCTCAAACCTCAGGCATCCAAGGGATGGAGGGTAGGAGTTGAACTAGAAAAGAAAAAGATGCTGTGGAACAGCTTGACTAAACAAGGTATCCAGAGGGGAGACCTTGAGTAAATCAAATATTATAAAAATATATTGGGTCCCAATTTCTAATGTGGATCTCACTCAAAAATATTGCAAAAATACTTGTTGAGGGTAATATGGGTCTGTGGTTGAGAGCCAGTACATTGTCCTCAAAGAAATTCCCTCAATGTGAAGTAGAGGGAAAAATAAATTTTGCAATACAGGAAGAAATGAGAAGCCTTAATGGCCAGAACTAACCGCAGAAGAAAGTACTAGGGGAGTTCAATGAGGTTGGGACTTTGGAGAAATAGCTAAAGCTGCTGTAAAGTCCAAAAAATTGAACTTCTTGTCCTTGGAGCAGAAAAAGGTCCTAGGAAAGAGTGGAGATACTCTGACTTGTTTGGAGGAAAAAGGTAGAAATACCCTTTGCAGAAAAAAGGGGGTAGGTCTCTAAGACCCCCTTTATTCCAAAGAAAGACAAAGACATTTGTACTAGGCGTTGAGCCTCCAATTTCTTGAAGATCAGTAAAGTCTTTCATAAGTGATGTCACTTATGATAATGACCTTACATGTACAGCTTCAGATGTGAGGTAACCTAAAAGTTAATAGAAGGTATTTCCTCATTTACCATAGAAATTGGTTGTCCATTGAGTGTTATGGTATGCTGGGGCAGTATTAATATAGACAGTAAACCAATATTTCAAAGTCAGATGTTGTATAGAGATTGACCCAATGACAAGAAGGATTAAGACCTACTTGAGAATATTGATGGAGAATCTCTGTTTGGTTAAATATGGAAGAACTAATAGAAAAAGTTTAGTGGAAACTGGTATTATGTTCTTCACTTACAGGGATAAGACTAGACTTCTTGAAAACATCTAGCCCCTGAATAATCAGTTCTCGAGACGTACGTGAATGAGTGCAGAGGAGATCCTTAGTCTTAAGACAGCAAATCTGGATCCTTCTATAACTTCAAATAGTAGCTGGAGAAAAAGACGCAATATAAGGGGATACCATGTTTGCCTCTCTATGAGGGCAATATGAGTATCATGCGTTCTTTGTTCATTATAAACTACCATGAAGTATAGGAAAATAGAAGGAAAGTAGTGAATAAGGACCAACTGCAGTGAAAAAAATGCATCCCTGTTGTGGAAGTTCCAGTGAGATGTGGAACGAACCAGGGAATTGTGGAATTTTCTACGCTTTCACGTGGTCTAAACCCTGATTACTTTTTCTTAAAAGGAAATTTTAAGGAATATGGTAAGAGTAGGAAAAAAACAGTCATGTAGGAGCACGACTGGCAGAATCTACCAGCTGAAGCCCTTCTTAACCATCTGGAAGCTACCTACTAGGAGTAGCTCTGAAGCTCTCTGGCAAAGGCCCACGGTTGCAGAGCTTTGTTGTATAATTGCAGAGAGCATGTTGTAGGTTGCTTAGATCTGGCTGTTGAATTGCCAGTGTGCAACCTAATCTATTCTGTTGGAGCCAAAGAGAATTGAAGATGGCTAAGAATAGTAGACAGGCCTGATGCCTGCAACAATAAATAGTCCAAATGGGTTCTGGACCTCTTTTGGAATTATCTGTTATTAAGGCAGCATAAAATGTTAGGTCCTATAGATTGGAGAGGACCGACAGACATAATTTGGAGTAGTGATACCCAATTTCTGTCCGAAAAACTGCCTTGAAAAAGTATCTGAGAAGGTTAGCTCAAAGATGCACAGAGAAGAAGATGAACCGCAAAGGGGGAGAAGAGACTCTGTATGGAAACTACTTACTGGAGTAGGTACTGAAGAAAATCCTATGGCTTAGAGAATAAGCCCTCCAGTTGATTAGTAGTACTCTTAGAGACTGAATGTCTGGGATAAGAGGGATAGAAAGTAATACAGAGTTGAGAAGACTTACAGTTTGGTAAGTCCTTGAAGAGATAGGATCCCCTTGCAGTTAAAAGTATGAGATATCCTCGTACAGGAAAACTGTCAAGGTGAAGGATATATGTCACCTTGTTGTTAGTGCTCCTTTTGTTTTAAAAGGAGAAACCTGTTATCTCTGGGGTATGATAGTCCTTAAAAGCTCTTAGAGCTAAAAGGATAGATTTCTCTTGTAGCAAGAGATTCATGCCCAGAGTCGAGGACTGAGTCAATATATGACTGATATCTCAGCATGGATGAGATGAATTTTAGATGCTTCTGTTGAAAAAAAGTATACTCAAAAGTTCTAAACCTTACACAGAAAGTGAATAAAACATCAGAAACCCTGCGACTGCTGGGTTTGCTGAGCCTGTTGAGGTTTTGATTTTCTTAGCCTGGTGTGATGTTGCCCATCTTTGGGAACATCTGCATAATGGGTAGAAGATGGATAAAACGTTTTTCCCCTAGGGGGATAAAGCTTTTTAGGAGATTTTTTATTAGCTGGGATAGAGGAAGGTTTTGACAATCCTCTGAAAGTAATATCATCAGTGTTTAACTGGTTAGCTTGAAATAAAGCATCCTTGTTAAAGAGATTTTCACCAGTACAAGGAGTATTCCCCATCCTTTCTTGTACCCATTTGTCCAAGTCTGAAGCTTGGAGCCAGGCCAGGCGTCGTGCTCCTATGGCTTGTGATAAGGAAGCTTATCATAGCTCAGGAAGGAACAATACAAGAGGTGAATTGGCTCTGAACAAGCAACCTGTGCTTGCTGGTAAAAACACTAAAACAGAGTGTTTGCATAAAAGACTACCAGACCCAGAATGCACTAGGTTACAGAAAGCCTCTAGGAGAGCTGAAGTGGGGAAACGTGTGCCTAGTCAAGGAAGCTATGAGGTAATCCCTAATCACCCATCTCCTAGGGCAGGGCTTGATTCAGCACACCTGGACTGTGCTAGGGTGGAGTGTCCATCTAGGCACTTTAAAAGTAAAAGATATTCTTCACACAGACAGAAGCAGGAGGAGCTAAAGAAGCAGCGTGAGAAGCAGGAGAAAGGACAGCAACGGCAACAGCGGAGAGAACACAGGAGGAACAGCAAGACGTCCAGGAGGTCTAAGGAAGGAGCCCAAAGCAGTACTTGTGTTGGGAGTGATTCCAGAGGCAAGCATTCTCCATTGGACTGGAAGAAACCAGAGGCTTGGAGATATAGAGCCAGGAACCCCCAGAGAGCAACTGTAAAGGAGACGGCTGCATCTACAGAGAGAAGGAGCTCTGATACCTATTCAAGGAGGTATGGGAAAAGAGACTTAAAGTCCAGAGATTCTGACTGGAGAGCTAGGCATAGAAGCTGGACTACCTACTGGCCAGGATACCCAGAGAGGAAACCTAATAGCAACGTGATCTCAGGTATGAACTCTGATCTGTTCCCTAGCTTTTCACAAGGAAGACAGCAGGGAAACAAATGCTATCCTGAGAGTGATCAGCTAGAGAATTCCTCTGAGCCAGAGCATGATAATGATTCAATGATATTTCAGGAGCAAGGGGAAATATCAAATGAGCAAGTAGAATGCATGGATTGCTCTCTGTCTAAACTGCTGTTTTAAAGTAATCCTCAGTAAAGCAACAATCACCAAAAGGAACTGTAATGTGTTTTTTTAACTACCCAGAAAAGTTTCTTTAAATGAAAGCTTTAGGGTAAGTTAGAGCCACGTAGAGAGAGTGGACCAGCAAGGGTTTGCAGCTGGTTAATTACCTGTGATTAAGCCAGGCACAAGTGCACGTGAGCTCTGGAAGGAAAACTTCTTCATTGTGTGAATGGAAGAAAGTTGTTTTTGGATAAAGAACATTTTTCCTTTTGGGTTTGTTTTTCTTTTTAAGCACTGCTAAGAAGGTTATTAGCAGGGGCTAGCAGAAAGACCTTTTCTGTTCCTTCAAGGTCTTTATTGAGTTATTGCCTAAGTATTTCAGTTGTCTTATACAGTTTTGTTTTTCCTGATTACAATTCCTGAAGAAAGTATCCTATTGATGTTACCAAGCATATCTGTGCGAGGGAATAATCCCCATAAATAAAATCTGTTTTCTGCTTACACTCGAGCAACTACAATTCATTATTTTGTTGAACGGCTGATTTTGGTGTGAATGAACTACAACACCCACAATCCTTTGCAAGTCATATAAAATTCTGCCTTTGCCAAGATTGTGGACTTTCACAACCAGCACCCCCGTTTACAGGCTATAGCAGAAGTTCTGCTAATAGACTCAAAACAGTCCAGGGAAGCACGATTAAGGAACCTAGAGATATTTTGAGCATGATTGACTAGTAAGAAATAGTCTGCTTTTTTATGCTCTTGAAAAGAAAGGTTCAAAAGCTTTAAGCTGTTTGTAACCTCTTCAAGGGATAATCCCATATAGAAAATATATGAGATAATTCTTGCTGAAAAAGCATGGATGCCTGAAAGCATCAATGCCCAAAGGCATCTAAAGTTCTAGACTCACGACCTGGCGGATAAGAAGAGTGCTTTTTTGCACTCTTAATACGCCTCATTGCTGATTCTCCAACAATAGAATGAGGAGGAAGTTGAGTCTTTTGAAAACCTGGAGAAGGTGGCACCTTGTAAATGGAGTCAAGTGTCTTAGAATGTGGTGATACCGTTAAAGGAGTTTCCCACATTCTTAAAAGGAGAACTTGTAAGATCTGATGCAAAGGAAGCATGATGACCTCCTCTGGAATACAGGGGGATTGCAGGGTCTCTGAATCCCCTGGCAAGGACTCTTTACCAGGTATAGAAATGTGAAGTAACTTTGCCATATCAAGCAAAAAAGCTTGAAAAGAAATCTCCCTTGAGGAGGATCCTCTAAAATGAGGGGTAAAGGCTAGATTTGTGGAAAAATCAGCCTTGGTATCGATGGATTCATCCAGTCATCGGAATCGGAAGACTTGAAAGGATGAAGCAACGGATTTTCTTTAAAGCGATGTCTTCGATACCCGAAGTCGATACCGAGACGAGTCGGTACCGAATCCTCCATGCTAGAAATGGATTCCAGGCTCGGCATCGAAGGAAGTGAGTCTGTCGAAGCAAGCATGGACAGTACCGACACCGATACCGAAGCCGATACCGATACAGGAGGAACGGTCTGCAGCAACTCCAGCGGTACCGAGGTAACCGAGAGCGCTAGACTATGTTCATCAGTGAGGAGTATTTCATCCATCACCATAGCCGATGCCAGGGTGTCGGTACCACCCGAAGCAGCCACAATCACCGAGCATGGCCCAGGTATGTTCTCCGAGGTAGAAACCCCAAGAACAACCTGAAACCCCGTTAATGCTTTGGAGCCCGAAGACTCCCGCCGGGGCTTTATTGCCAAGATGTCCTCGAGGGCAAGGCCGGAGCCATCTCGATACGGGAAAGGAGATCTACCACTCGAGGACTGGCTAGTCTTTACAGACTTGTTTGGTTACCTGATCCTGTGGAGATATTCTAGCTGGTGACATCGAGAGCGATGTGAACCGGGTATCGCTTTTTGCTGGATTCTGAAGATTTCTTCTGTTTGAAGTCCAGCAGGAAAGACACTCCAGTGAGCAGTGCTCAGGACCCAAACATTTAAGACACCAAGTATGGGTGTCTGAAAAAATATTTGTACCGCCACACTTAGAACATTTTTTAAGGATAGTGGCTGGCTTTTCCATAATGGAAAAAATAGAGGCCGAGTGGCCTAGCAAACTGTCAGACACTAAAAAGGGAAAACTTTCTGAAGAAAGAAGAAATTCTTTAGAAAAAAGAAAGAAAAGCACCGGCAGTACCGGTGACGTCAGGGGAAGGCAGACGCGACCACAAAAAACTAAGAATAAAAAGAACAATTTTCTGCGGTGACAGGAATACATCCTGCCGGCTCCGCGGAAAACGGATGAGAGGGAAGTAAATGGGCGGGAAGGCAGTGCGCATGCGCGTGGGATGCTCCCAAAAGCTTTCTTTCCTTGACGCTGGGGAGCGTTCCCACGCAGGCTCCGTCGGTACCGACGTACCCATATGTGAAGACTCATTCCTGCTTGTTCCTGGAGATAACTCTATGCCTGAGGAGGAAGAGGAACTCCGGTGAATAGCCCCCCCAAGGCACCTTCGGCCCCAATCCTTGAGAAGTTGAGGGCCCAGAAGAGTAAATGCTCTCCGCTGTACAGCTCCAACAGAGGCAGTGCAGAACTGGACACCTTCGCCGGCCCTGTGGGCTAGCTAAGACTCTCCTGGGGCAGCAAGATTACAATCACCACCCCCAAGGGTCCTGCACACTCAGAGATGCCCACCCTGTCCTCTGGCCTACTAAGTTCTGCCATTCCGACCTCTACTTGGCACATGTGACAAACTCCCGTGAGTGAGACCGTAGCCCACCAGGCACCACACACCAGACACTGTGGTCAAACCGGCATGGGTAAGCCAGGAGGTAGTGCGGCACTTCCACCAATGGCTTTGTTTTAACTTGGCTTTACTTTCACTTTCAACTAGTATTGCTTCTTTCTCTTTTTAATAGCAATCATTAGCCAATGGATACCCCTAGAAGTTATTCAGGCAAAACAAAAAAATTGCATGTTCAAGACCCTGCATTCGAAGAAACCCCCCCTTTCTGCTCCTGCACTCGTGGCTGCAGTGCTGAGGGAGCTATCTAAAATGGCACATCTTCCCGTGCTGCTGCAGAGTGCTCGAGCCATGAAGTCTGCCAGTGGCACAGGGAAGCCCGGGGCAGACAACCCCGTTACTGCATTTCTCCTCTGGGCTTACTTTCCTCGCAATACCCAAAAACTGGGCTTGCTCTACTTGACGTCTCCCCGCACTCAGCCTGCTTCTGGCTTCCAACGCTGTGCTGGGAGCTTCTTTTTTTTTTTTTTAATCTCTGTAAGCACAGACTGCAGGGACTGATCTGATGAAGCTGCTCCTCACTTGGGAGCTGCTGCTCTGCAGGAATGAGAATAGACAGAGAAAAAAACCCTCCTCCTGTCCCGGGCAGGGGGGGGAGGGAGAGCCCCTTACCCACTGCTACTCACACAGTGTTCTTTCCTGCCTGTCAGATTCTCCTTGCGTTTTTTTTTTTGTAGTTTGCCAAACAATTTCACCCAAGGCTTTCCAACCGGAAGCTTCAAATCAAACTAATATAACTTCTGCTTCGTCCCTTCAGTGAGTCCTGATCTCAGGGATCACCACTCCAGCTGCTTGGAGACTGAACTTACTGGGTTTGGAAGGTGGAGCCATCTGCTTAAGTACTGTGAGATCATCAAATTATGACATGCTCAGTCTCCAAGCTGCTTGTGGGGGTTGACTATCCTGAGGTGCGGGACTGGACTGGACGGATGATAAGGAAGCTGGATTTGTTCTGGTTTTCTGTTATGGGTGGGTAGGAGTTTGCTGATTCATGTTTCTTTTCTGCATGCTAAACCTCGTCTGCCCATATTTTGCTACATGTAGATACTATGAAAATCAAGAAAAACATTTTAACTTAAAAAAAAAAAAAGCCACCACACTACCGGGGAAGCATTCTTCCAATTTATTTTACTTTAAGTATGCACCAAAATTATGGCTGCCAACATTTTTTTAAAAAATATCAAGAACCAAAAAACAGAACAATCACACTAATAAACTCGAAATACAAAAAGATTATCTGTGAACAGGCACGGTGAATTAGTGAAACGTTTTGTCAGGTCTCACACGACAGGGGAGAATAAGTTAACTCCCAATGTGTGCGTGACCCATTTTAATAATACACCAAAACAATGAAACGAAAATAGAAAACCGCTAAATTTAGCTGTACAATCCAGAGTCTCTACACTGTCACATTCCGCGGTTTGACAAAGAAAACCAGAACAAATCCGCGGAATGTGACAGTGGTAGAGACTCGATTGTAAAGCTAAGTTTAGCAGTTTTAATTCACTGATTATATGGAATGAGCAGTTCTAATTTCTATAAGAAAAAGCAGCACTAGACATCCATGCATGTTATGGAGAAATCATGACTGTATCATCCCATCTGGAAAAATAAACAGTTGGCAACATTAACCAGAACATAAAATAACCTATAAAAAAATTACTGTGTACCTCCACAACACACATTTCCTTTAAGAACTGTGCAGCACTTAAAATGTCATTCAAATGCACTAAAAATAACCTGTATACTGATAAAAGCAGGTAAACATCTGGTTGCTTATAGGTGAATATTCTGTATACAGAGTAGATCATTTTAATATGCATTAAAATGATTGTGCACCAAAAGGAGATAGTAAAGCTTATCTGTTCTGCTTGGTGATATCAGAAAATCTGGTGGTCAGATATCTGATTGCATTACCACAGAATACAAGACTAGCTTAAAGCATTTTCACTAAGAAGGTATAGAGAATGTAAAAACTAATGCTTGCCTAGTAAATGTATTTGAGTTAACCAGTATTGACAGTACAGCAGAAAAGCAATCCAAATCCCTCAATTTTACACAATTACTTATCAAGAGCAGACATCTTTTGGAAAGTTGTCAAACTTTGAAAGCATCGTTTTGATAATACATCACACTAGAACACAATACAAAAAATGAGACACTGGTTGTCAAAATATGGCTGCTCACTAACTTACACGTCATATCTGCTTGTATTATATATCTGACATCCACTATAATAAATGTGATTTTGACTATTAGCTGACATCATTAGACAATGATTATTACGTTTGATGACATTTGCTACAAGAAACATGCATTCCGGTGTCTGTACCGTGAAAGTATGCACAAAATTGATTTTAAATCAGCATACCTCATACTCGTGGCAAAATGCAATCTTGCTAAGAGCTAAAGGTCAGTCTTCACAATAAGAAGAAAAATTAAACCATTTTTCCACAGCAGTCCTACACATGTAGATCGGCAGACCCCGTTTCTATCCCATTTCATCACTTTTCCCGTCAAGTTAAAAAGCATCCAATTGGCAATCTAGAAGTTCAACCTAACAGTAAAGGGGATGACTACAAAAAAAATGTGAGGGGAATTGAGGAGGAAAGAATAGGGAGACCACAGAAAAAAAACAGCTATTTTCTCAGTTTCTACTTAGTTGCAAAAGAAACATTTTAATTGGAAGAAGAGGTTTTGCAATGTTTCTTTATCCCATTCTCAAAGTAAAGATGAATTATGCCACAAATTGGAGTGGAGAAGTAGTCTAGTGGTTAAAGCACTGGCTTGGTAACCAAGAGACCAGGGTTTGATTCCCACTAGCACTCCTGGTGGCCTTGGGAAATTCACTTAACCCTCCACTGCCTTGGAAGAAAGGCCTGACAATCTACTTCCAGTGACACCAAGAAAGCGTAGTTACTCACCTGAAACAGGTGTTCTCCAGGGACAGCAAGAATCAGTTCTCACATATGGGTGATGTCAGCACCGACAGAATTCACACGGAGCATTTCCCCAGCTTTCAAAGGTGCCATCTTAGGTGCCATAGCTAGAGCCCCAATGCCCGCGGCCGCCACCCAAGTCGATGTCTCAAAGCCATCATAGGAGGCTTGAGAGAGGTACTTGGAGCAGTCGACAATGGACTTTAGCAGGGTGCAGAATCTGTCGAGGGGCTCCCCCCTCAAGGTCTGTGGAGAAACCCCCGAGTTTCATAGCCAAATCGCGCAGGAACATACCAATGTATTTATTTATTTAATTTAAATTATTTCTATACCGTGCTCTTTAAAATCAGCGCGGTTTATAGGTAACAACAATTTGCACAATGAAGCAGAGCATGCATTGCACATTACAGAGAACAGGTTTTACAACTTGGGTTTATCGGGGGTAACTATATACAACTGAGCTGTTTGTGTACACGTATGTCACAGGTACGGCTGTGGATACACGACACGCTCTGAACTATATACATTTTAGATAACTATATACAAGTTTGTGCCGTCGTATTTAGAAAGTGGGTGTGTCATCATGACCTGGGGTGCTGGTGTCGTCGTCGTGGTGGGTGGAGTTTGGTAAGCTGGGTTGTGATGTTTCACTGGACAGGGAGTAATGTAGGAGGAAAAGATGGTGCTTTAGTGCCTTCCGGAATTGGGCGAGGTTGGTTGTAGCCCAGATAGTGGTTGGGAGGGCACTCCAGAGCGTAGGTGTATAAAATATAAATGCTCTCTTCTTTGGTGCCTGGGAGCATTTTGTTATTGCGCCAGGGATTACGAGTGTGTTTGCAGCGAATGACCTTCTGGCTCTGTTTGTAGAGCCCTGGTTAGGAGGCTTTCCTAACCAGGGCTCTATAGATCAACAGTAAGGATTTGAGGGTTTGTTTGTTTTTATTATATTACATTGCTAGCTCTCTGACTGGGAGCTCTTAAAAGGGTTTCTTGTTTATTTTTTAAAGCAAGGTTACTTTCTTTTTGGTGCTTTAGGGGAACTTTCCTTGAGCACAGTAGGTTGCTGAACTCTAGTAACCTCCTCAGGTTTGGAAACTGCTAACACCTAATCAGGAGTTAGTTCCCTCCCCACCCACCCCAACTCCCACCCACCCCTAGTGAGCAGTCTTGCTTTATAGGACACCTCCCCCTTTAACAAATCACAGAGAATTGGACCAGCACATTTTGAAAATAATTAAAGAGATTTAACTGCTTTTTCTCTGAAAGGACAGCTGGGAAACCGGCTGGTACTTGGTAGATCTCTCTCTTTTGCTTTAACAGATACCTAAGCTCCACAAACAGAACAATGCCGGAGAAAAATCGTATTGCTAAAGCTGTTGCCCCCGTTACAGCTTCTGCCTCGGTCCAGACAGAGGTCCTAACGCCAGTTGAAGGACCAGTTCCATGTGCAGGGTGCCTGTATGCTGAAGCTCTGAGGAAACAAGTGGAGAAACTCAGAGAGGAGGTGGGAAGCTGAGGAGCATTCAAGACAGTGAAAAATACATTGATGAGATGCTTCTTGCAGCAACCAAGCTCTCCAGCACAGGAGAAAATGGGTGCCGACAGAATGTCAATGATTGGACACAAGTCACCAGGGCCTGCAAAATCACCAATCCAACTTCTGCAGCCCTTGAATTGAAGAACCATTATGCAGCCCTGGAATTGGAGGAGGTGAAAGCATCCCTGGAAAGGGAAGAACCAGAGTTCAAGTACCTCAAAGTTGCAGAGTCAGTGACCAGAAGGAAACGAAGGGTAGTGGTGGTTGGAGACTCTCTTCTGAGGGGTACTGAGGCGTCCATCTGCCGACCAGACTTGATGTCCAGAGAGGAATGCTGTCTGCCTGGTGCCAAAACCCAAGATGTTACGGAGAGTTTGCCGAGACTCATCAAGCCCACTGACTATTACCCAATGTTGCTAATCCATGTTGGAACAAATGATACTGCCAGGTATACCTCGGAACGTATCAAAAGTGACTTCATGGCTCTGGGACAGAGGGTGAAGCAGTTAGGTGCACAGGAGGTGTTCTCTTCAATCCTCCCTGTTGAGGGTAAAGGCCAAGGCAGAGAGGCTTGCATCCTGGAGATGAATGCATGGCTACGTGGATGGTGTCATCGAGAGCGTTTTGGTTTCCTAGACCATGGGATGCTGTTCCAAGGGTTGCAGAGCAGAGATGGCATCCATCTGTCCAAGAAAGGTCAACGCATCTTCGGTAGTAGACTGGCTAATCTACTGAAGAGGGCTTTAAACTAGATTCGTTGGGGATAGGTGAAGAAAGCCCCCAAGTAAGTGAAAGCCCCCAGGTAGGTGATACATTAAATACCTTTATGGAAATGGGTAACAGGGGTAACATATGGAAAGCAGTGTGTATAAATGCCCGTAGCATGGGAAATAAGATCCCTGATGTTGAAGCTTTGGTGGGAGTGGCTGACTTGGATTTAGTGGCAGTTACAGAAACATGGTTCACAGAAAACCATGACTGGGATGTAACTATACCTGGCTATACTTTATTCAGAAAGGACAGGGTAGGAAGAAGGGGAGGAGGAGTGGCACTATATGTAAAAACTACTATTAAAGCTTTGACATTACAGAGCTTAAAAGGGAGAGAGGAGGCATTGTGGGTTAAACTAGAAAGAGGGAAAGAGAAATCTATTTGCAATGGTGTGATATACAGACCTCCCTCACAAGAGGAAGAGGTGGACAGAGAGTTAATTGAAGACATACGCAGCATTGCTAGGAAAGGGGAAGTGCTACTGATAGATTTCAATATGCCAGATGTTGATTGGCACATTCCTGCTGCAGTATCATCTAGAAGTAAGGAGATCCTGGATTCTCTACAGGGAGAACTATTCAGGCAATTGGTAACAGACCCCACACGTGAAGGGGTCATACTGGACTTGGTGCTTACCAATGGTGAAAGTGTTTCTGATGTTGTAGTGGGAGATCATTTTGCATCCAGTGAACACCAGATGGTGTGGTTCAGTATTAGGACTAGGGCTGTTAGAATCCATTCCAAGTTGAGGATCTTAGACTTTAGGAAGACTAACTTTGCGAAGATGTGCCAATACCTCAGGGAGTCGTTAGTGGGATGGGAACAGCTGGGGGATGTAGAAAAACAGTGGGCAAAACTGAAAGGGGGTATTTTAAGGGCAACCAACCTTTTTGTTAAAATGGTAAATAAAGGCAAAAGGAAAAGGAGAACGCTATGGTTTTCGAAGGAAGTAGCTGAAAAAGTAAAGAAAAAGAGGGAGGCCTTCATGAAATACAAGAGATCACAGAGAGAGGAAGACAGGCATCTGTATTTGGAAAAACTTAGAGAAGCTAGCAAAGTAGTCAAGAAGGCAAAGATTCAAAAGGAGGAGGAAATAGCCAATGCAATAAAATGGGGGATAAGACATTTTTCAGATATATTAGTGAGAAGAGGAAGGGCAAAAGTGGTATTGTCAGACTCAAGGGTGCAGGGGGGGAATATGTAGAAGCTGATAAGGATAAAGCGGAATTGCTTAACAAATATTTTTGTTCTGTGTTCACAGATGAAGAACCAGGAGCAGGACCTCAGAAAACACTCACAAAGAGGAACAGAAGCGAGGGACATCTTGAACAATTTTCAGAAGACTGTGTTCGTGAGAAACTAGCTCAACTTAAAGTAGACAAAGCGATGGGACCGGATGGGATACACTCTAGAATACTGAGGGAACTTGGGGACGTTCTAGCAACTCCACTGACTGACCTTTTCAATGCCTCGTTGGGGTCAGGAGTGGTGCCAAAGGACTGGAGAGAGGCTCATGTGCTGCCTTTACACAAAAGCGGAAGTAAGGATGTGGTTGAAAACTACAGGCCGGTTAGTTTAACTTCGGTGGTGAGTAAATTATTGGAAACGCTGCTGAAAGAGAAAATAGTGAGGTTTCTGGAGTCCAGCGGATAACAGGATCCGAGGCAGCATGGATTCACCAGAGGCAGGTCTTGTCAGACAAATCTGATTGATTTCTTTGACTGGGTGACCAGGGAGTTGCACCGAGGGAGAGCTCTAGATGTGGTGTATTTAGATTTCAGTAAAGCCTTTGACACTGTTCCTCACAGGCGACTTATAAACAAACTGAGCACCCTAGGGATGGACCCTAAAGTTACTGCTTGGGTTAGAAATTGGTTGGGTGGGAGGTGACAAAGAGTACAAGTAAATGGAGCTCACTCTGAGGAGAAGGATGTTACCAGTAGTGTGCCCCAGGGATCTGTCCTTGGTCCAATTCTTTTTAACATCTTTGTTAGTGATATAGCGGAAGGGTTGTCGGGTAAGGTTTGCCTCTTTGCGGATACCAAAATCTGCAATAGATTAGACACCCAGGAAGGTGTAGATAACATGAGGAGGGATCTAGCTAAGCTTGAAGAATGGTCTAGAATTTGGCAGCTGGGATTTAATGTTAAAATGTAAGGTCATGCATTTGGGCTGCAGCAATCCAAGGGAGCAATACAGTATAGGAGGTGAAGTACTTTTGTCCACTAAAGAAGAGCGGGACCTAGGCGTGGTTGTGTCTGATGATCTTAAAGTAGCTAAACAGGTAGAAAAGGCAACGCCAAAAGCTAGGAGGATGCTTGGGTGCATACGGAGAGGAATGGCTAGCAGAAAAAAGGAGGTGATAATGCCTCTGTATAAGTCTTTCGTGCGACCTCATTTGGAGTATAGTGTGCAATTCTGGAGACCGCACCTTCAAAAGGATGTGAACAGGATGGAGTCGGTGCAGAGGGTGGCTACTAAAATGATTAGTGGGCTTCATTATAAAGCATATGAGGACAGACTTAAGGATCTTAATATGTACACCTTAGAGGAAAGGCGGGATACAGGTGATATGATTGAGATGTTTAAATACCTCCGTGGCATAAATGTTCAGGGAGAGAGCCTCTTTCAATTGAAAGCAAGTTCTGCTATGAGGGGACATGGGATGAGGGTGAAGGGAGATAGATTCAGGAGTGATATGCGGAAATATTTCTTTACGGAAAGAGTAGTGGATCCATGGAATAGTCTCCCAGTGGAGGTGGTAGAGATGAGGACAGTAACTGAATTCAAAAAAGCATGGGACCAACACAGAGGATCTCTAAAGGTAAAAAGTGGACTGTTGTAGTTGTTGATATGGAAGGACAGACTAGATAGGCCATGTGGTCTTTTTCTGTCATCATGTTTCTATGTTTGAAGGGGTGGGGAGGATGAGGTCCATGAGGGAGGTGGAGGATTGACTGTTGATGGCCTTGAAAGTCATTAGTGGATCGGCAGCCAGTGGAGATGTTTCAGGATTGGGGCTATGTGGTCTCTATTGGAGGCTCCATGCAGGACGCGGGCGGTGGCGTTCATTGCTAGTTGCTGGGGATTCAGAGTGTTCTTGAGGAGTCCCTGCAGAATAGTGTTGGTGTAGTCGAAGTGGGGGGTTACAAATGCTTGGAAAATTGTCCAGAAGTCGTCATATACAGTTGATATGCCTGGAAGTGACAAGAGAGCATGGAAACTTGTTGGCCTTGTGGCCCAGGGCATCAAGGGCTCTCGACTCTCTGCTGGGTGGTACTGATGAGTGCAATTTTGGGTTCTTTTGCTACGTCATGGCTGATTCCACCACCATAGAGGTGTGTGGGAGCTGGGTCATTCGGAAGCCTGGCCCATGCTGCCCCTTGTACATCGTGTCAAGGCGCTTGCTCACGATGGGGACCAAGGCTGGGGCCTCCCACATGCGGAGCAGCAGCTGAGAAAGAATAGGTGGTACAGGCACAGTGAGGGATTCCCTGGGCAAGGACTAGTACTGAAGAATGTCGAGTTCTTCAGCAGGAGGGTCCTCCACAGCCTGGGTGATCAGGTTAAGGGCCCATGCCATGTCCCGAATGAACACCAGAAAGGTGGTGTCTTCGGGTGGCGAGTGCCGCTGGAATGATGGCGGCGAGCGGTCTGTGGAAAACGAAGAACTGGAGAGAGGCAGTTGGGAAAGGCGGGAAGGCAGCACGCAGGCGCTGTGGTATGCTCCCAAAAACTTTCTAATTGGATGCTGGGGAGCGTTCCCGCGCAGGCTCCGTCGGTACCGATGATACCTATATGTGAAGACTACATTCCTGCTTGTTCCTGGAGATTAAATGGGTTTTAGGGAAATTAACAAAACACTGATTTTTTACTGCAGAAAGAATTCTCCAACAACTCCATTTTCTGATGAATCAGCTGGCTGTCTTTAATAGTGGACAAGCCAGCTGAACTTAAAGAAACTGAGAATCCAAGCTGGAGACCCTTTCCTCTAGGGCCCCCAGCGTGGAATCAACCTGCTTAAATTCTGCGGTCGTCTCCTGGGAGAATACACAAAGCTGAGGTACTACAGAAGAAAGTAAAGCCTCAGTGCATGAAACGACCTGCCAAACATCTTGCAAGGAGACGGTAGAGCTCTCTAAAATAGAGCCCGCCTGATTAATTTTACATTGCACAGGCATAGGGCATGGAAGTACAGCAGTGGGGCTCTTTAAAGGCAATAACAATGCAACCCTGTCCGAAGAGTCCAGCAAAGCTGGCTGAGGAGGGGGGGTGGAGCTCGCTCAGGGGAGCTTAATGAAGCACCCTCACCTGACGAGACTGACTAGCTTGGCAGGTTCTAAAACCGCAGCACGAGCAACTAGATGTTTATCTATAGGACCAGAAACCGTCGCTGACCCTGTCACAGCCTTATTACCTTTAGCTTTCCGCTTCCCAGGCATCTCGCTATTACAATGTTGTACACACAACTACACACACAGTTCAAAAGAAATTCCTCACTACACACTACACAGAGCTCCAAAGGACCTCACAAGACACGATTCCTTTTTTATATGCAATGAAACACCTCACTAATGTCTTTTATTTAAAGTTCGCAATGATTACAATTGCTGTTCTTTTTTCACATACCCCCCTCGCCCCGCGTTTTTATTCTTCAATGATTAGCCCAGATACAGTATCATTTTTCTTTTAGCACAATCTTGAGTTTCTTGTTTTTAAAGTCTGTTAATTTGCTCTTCGTTTGTTGTTTAAAATTCCTTCCATTTTAAGTTAGTCATTCGGTTTCTTTTTAAATTCATTGACCATGTTTAATATGGCTGTATTCATCCCACCCTTTGATGTGTTTTATTCAGTTATTTATTTATAGTGCTTTAACTTTTTATGTTCTTTTGCCCTCATTCAATTCACAATTTCGAGTCATGGCATGTTTTAATTTCACTTTATTTGCTTTTGTCAATTTCTTATATGTTTAAGAAATTAATGTCTTCCCTAGTTTTAATATGCTTTTAGGTAGTCAATAAAGTCTAATTGTTTTTACATGCATTCCCTATATATGGATTTTTCCTATTTGCACTTTGCTCAGTTCCCCTCTATCACAATTTTTGTATATCAAAGGTAATGGTGTGGTAGCTATATACAATTATAAAGGCAACAATATATACACTTTTCTTTTTTTTTGAAAACCCATAGCTTTTGTCTCTTAGGGGGTATACTTTTTGATCAGTGTGAATGTTGTTTCCAAGGTTATAATTTTAATTGGTTTTTATTTGGTTTGAGATACTGCTTCCTTTGGGTTTGTTTGGCTCCAACACATAAGAACATAAGATATGCCATACTGGGGCAGACCAAGGTCCATCAAGCCCAGTATCCTGTTTCCAACAGTGGCCAATCTAGGTCATACGTACCTAGCAGTATCCCCAAAAGACACACGTTCCACAATACTTGTACTGGGTCAAGCATTGATATCCTGGGTCCCTTCTTAATAATGGTTTATGGACCTTTCCTCCAGGAACTTGTCCAAACCTTTTTTTTTTAAACCCAGCTACACTAACAGCCTTTACTACATCCTCCGGTAACAAATTCCAGAGTTTGATTACACGTTGAGTGAAAAAATATTTTCTTTTATTAGTCTTAAATTGTTTACCCTGTAGCTTCATTGCATGTCCCCTAGTCTTTCTATATTCTGATAACGTAAATAATCGATCTACGTTTACCCGTTCCACTCCGTTCATTAATTTATAGACTTCTATCATATCTCCCCTCAGCCGTCTCTTTTCCAGGTTAAAGAGCCCTAATCTTTTTAGCCTTTCTTCATAGGAGTATCCTTCCATCCCCTTTACCATTTTGGTGGCTTCTCTGAACACCTAGGCAAACCTTTTGTTTAAAATGCCAAAAGGAGAACTCTCTTGGTTTTCCCGCTTTCGGCAATAAAGTATTACACTGAACCAAGAGGAGGTGAGCCTCTCTTTTGTAAGTTTTTGTTGTTTTGTGCATGAATCTGTTTAATAGAGTTTTATTCAGCCCACATCATTTTAGCATCTTATTGTTTTTATTATTTTTAATTTAACTCTATATGAATGAGCATGTTTTGTACAGCTCCTTACTTTTTCGCCGATGTGAGGCATAATTCCCTTACTGTATACATGTCTATTTAGACAAAGTTTTTTGATCACTTTGACTATCAAATTTACAGCAATCACCCCTTTTTATCTAAGTACATGTTACATAATTGTATTATTTTTTTCTGTTTACAATTTAACTTATACTTGGATTTTACCAGTGTTGGACTCGTACCTGCTCATACAGCAGAAGCCTTCTGTTAATGTTTCCTATTCAAATATGATGTAACCTCTCCTCTGTCACATGCGCTTCCTTCTGTCTCTATTTATATAATATCTTCTCAGGTTTTTTTGTTTATTTTTAAGTTTCTTTTAGAGATGCGCTTTTGATTGGAAGCCAATTATGAAATTGGCTACATATGTATGTCTCTGGGCTATTCCTTCTGATTATTGCTCATTAGTATTGGTTGCCCATTGTCCATTGTGTTTTTGCTTATAAAGAGTAGTTACTCACCTGTAACAGGTGTTCTCCAGGAGCAGCAGGAATCAGTCCTCACATATGGGTGACGGACCATTCGCGGAGCAATTTCCCCAGCTTTCAAAGAAAGCCTTTGGGAATTGCAGCGCGCATGCGCGGTCCCATTCACACCCAAGGGTGCCATCTTGCTCAGTCTGATGACATAGCTAAAAGACAACAAAAAAATTAGCAAAACGAAATGATAGGACTGCAACTCCAAGGGGAGGAGGGAGGGTTGTGAGGACTGATTCCTGCTGCTCCTGGAGAACACCTGTTACAGGTGAGTAACTACTCTTTCTCCAGGACCAAGCAGGAAGTCAGTCCTCACATATGGGACTCCCTAGCTTAAGGCTACCGGAGACCTCAAGTGGAAAAAATGAGCTCCCTCTAGCTCAGTAGCACAGAAGGAAGGAATCTTCTCTGAAAACGCCCCCGACCGGTAGCCCAACACCAGGGCCGGAGGGTAGGAGTTGCCTAAACCTCAAAGAGATTATGGAGGACTGCCTGACCGAAAGCACTGTCCCTGCGGGACTCCCTCTCCAGGCAGTAATGGGCCGCAAAAGTATGGCTTGAAGACCAAGTAGCGGCCCAGCAGATGTCTGCCAACGGAACAGAGCGGAGATGAGCCACTGACGCAGTCTTCGCCCTGACACGATGAGCCATGACACGACCCTCCAACGAGAGGCCAGCTGCCCCATAAGCCCAAGCGATACAGTCAGCAACCCATAAGGACAAAGTACGCTTGGAGACAGGTAGCCCCAACTTATTGGGGTCAAAAGAAACGAAGAGCTGAACAGCCCTCCTATGCTCTCGCGTACGGTCAAGGTAGAAGGATAAGGCACTCCTAAAGTCCAGGGTATGCAAGACCATTTCAGCCCGGCTGGCGTGCGGCCTGGGAAAGAAGGTCGGAAGAACCACCTCCTGGTTGTGATGAAAAGGAGAAACCACTTTTGGAAGAAACTTAGGGTGAGTCCGTAAGACTACCCTATTCCTGTAGAACCTAGTGTAAGGAGGATCAGACACTAGGGCCTGCAGTTCACTAACGCGCCTAAGCAGAGGTAAGGGCTACCAAAAACAAGGTTTTCCAGGAAAGAAAACGAAGAGGGCAGGTAGCCATAGGTTCAAAGGGCGGACAGGTAATCCGCTGTAAGACCACATTCAGATCTCATTCAGGGGCTGGAGGGCGCAAAGGAGGCTTAAGGAGGCTTAAGGAGGAGGCGGCCTCGGAGAAAACGAGCCACCAAAGGGTGGTTGGAAAGAGGCCTGCCATCTACCGGTGCGTGATGTGCAGAAAGAGCACTGAGGTAGACTCTGACAGAGTTAGACTTAAGGCCCAGATTGGAGAGGTAAAGCAAATATTGCAAGACCACCGCCACCAAGCAGGAGAAGGGATTCTCAGACTGCTGAGCACACCACACGGAGAACCGACGCCACTTAAGAGCGTAGGATTTCCGGGTGGAGGGCCGCCTGGAGGACAAGACGACCTCTTCCACCTCCCGAAGCAGCAGGAGGGGAGCAAGGACTACCCTTTCAGCAGCCAGGACATCAGATGAAGGGACCGGAGATTGGGGTGTAGGAGAGTCCCCTGATCCTGTGACAGGAGATCGGGTTGAAACCCCAGAGGAAGAGGAGTGTCTACCGCCAGCTGCATCAGAAGCGGGAACCAGGGCTGTCTCGGCCACCGGGGAGCCACTAGGATCATCGAGGCTCTGTCTCTGAGAACCTTGAAGAGCGTCCGAGACACCAGTGGCATGGGAGGAAAGGCATACAAGAGGCCTGTGGACCATGGGATCAGAAAAGCATCCGCCGCTACTCGGAGAGGATGTGGTTGTCGAGAGCAGAATTTGGGAAGCTGCCGGTTCAGAGGACTGGCAAAGAGATCCATGATGGGGAGGCCCCACTTGAGAAAGATCCACTGAACCACCAACGGATCCAATCTCCACTCGTGGGGTTGGAGGATCCTGCTCAGCTTGTCTGCCAGGTAATTTTCTTGACCTGGGAGATAGACAGCTTTGAGGAGGATGCCGTGAAGGACGGCCCAAGAGCACAGTTTTTGTGCCTCCTGACAGAGAAGGAAGGAGCCTGTGCCCCCTTGTTTGTTGATGTAGAACATCGCAACCTGATTGTCCGTCTGGACTAGAACAGACTGGTGAGAAGTGAGGTGGGAGAAGGCTCTCAGAGTTAGGCGGATGGCTCTGAGCTCCAGGAAGTTTATCTGCTGAGCAAACTTCCAAGGAGTCCAGAGCCCTTGAGTACATGTCCCTTGGCAATGTGCTCCCCAACCCAGGAGAGAAGCATCGGTTGTCAGCACCTCAGTAGGTGGAGGAGATTGAAAATCCACTCCCAGCACCAGGTTTGGCAGATGAAGCCACCACCGCAGAGAAGAGACCAGCAGGTCGGACACCTGTACTGAGTCCGCCAGGCTCCCCGTGGCCTGATGCCATTGAGTGCGAAGGCACCACTGAGCAGGTCGCATGTTCAGGCGGGCATTGGGGGTCACATGGACAGTGGAAGCCATATGGCCGAGCAGTCTCAGAAATTGCCTGGCAGAGACCAGGGAATTGCTGTGAAAGTGGCTGGCGAGAGCCATGAGCCTGTGTGCTCTGTCTAGAGGCAGGAAGGCCTGCGCCTGAAGTGTGCTCAACCTTGCGCCGATGAATTCGAGATTTTGAGAGGGGAGCAAAGTGGACTTTGCGAAGTTTATGACAAAGCCCAAGTGCTGAAGCAGAGTCACAGTGCAATGAGTGGCCTCTTGGGAAGACTGGGCCCTGATGAGCCAGTCGTCCAGGTATGGAAACACAAAAAGGCCTTGAAGTCTTAGATAGGCCGCCACTACTGCTAGGCATTTGGTGAACACCCTGGGGGCGGAGGATAGGCCAAAGGGCAGGACTCTGTACTGGTAATGATTTCCTCCCACAACAAACCTGAGAAATTGTCTGTGGTCTGAATGAATAAGGATGTGAGTATAGGCATCCTTCAGATCTAAGGAGCATAGCTAGTCTCCCTGCTGGAGGTAGGGCAGCAGGATTCCAAGGGTAAGCATCTTGAATTTTTCCCTTGCCAGGAACTTGTTGAGGTTTCGCAAGTCCAGGATGGGTCTGAGGCCTCCTGTTCGTTTTGGTATCAGAAAGTACCTGGAATAAAAGCCTTGACCCCTCAGGTGGTGGGGCACCGGTTCCACAGCCCCTTCCTGAAGAAGACTTGCCAACTCCTGAAGGAGTAAGTCCCTGTGCAGAGGGAGTCTTGGAGGCTCCCCTGGAAAGTAGGAGGGAGGTACCTGGTGAAAGTGTAGAAGATAGCCTTTTTGAACTATATGAAGCACCCAGGTATCTGATGTGATGGCTGACCAACTGTGGGCAAAGTGGACCAGCCGGCCTCCTGTGCTGAGAGAAACCAGCGGAGGGGAAGAGGCTATGCTGATGGAGTCAAAAACCCCCACCCTGCTGAGCAGGGGCCGGTGTTGTGGGCTTGGGGGCCTGCTGCCTACGGGACCCATTACCCCGTCCCTTGGCCTGCTGACCCTGTTGGGGAGCTGCTGAGGCCTGATAATGAGGGTATTGTTTATAGGCAGCCGCCTTCCTCGGGTAAAAGGGCTTTTTCCCCGAGCCCTTCTTCTTCTGAGAAGGGGCAGAGGTTTTTCTGGACAGCCTAGTCCTGGTCAGAGTCTTGGTCTCGATCTGTGCAGCCTTTTCAGCCATGGGCTTGCCAAAGAGGTTTTCACCTCTGCAGGGGACATCGACCAACTTGTCCTGTACCCATGGCTCGAGGTCGGATGACTGAAGCCAAGCCTGTCGGCGGGCACCGATGCCGGCTCCGGCTACTCGAGCCGATGCTTCGAAGCCATCGTAGGCTGCTTGAGAGATAAACTTCGAGCACTCTCGAATACTAGTGGACAAGGCCTGGAACCTTTGCAAAGGTTCCTCGGAGAGACCAGCAGAGAACCCGGCAATTTCTTTTGCCAGGTCTCGGAGATACATGCCCATATAGAACTGGTAGGTCTGGACTCGACAAGCAAGCATAGAGCCCTGGAAGCACTTCCTACCGAGGGCATCCAGGTTCCGGGCCTCCCGGCCGGGAGGCACCGAGGAGTGCATCTTCTGACTCTTGAGTCGATGCATGGCCGATTCCACCACCATGGAATGGTGCGGTAGTTGTGCCTTTTGGAACCAGGGGCTCTTGCGGACTCGATAAATGGAATCGACCCGCTTGCTTAACACCGGCACCGACGCCGGGCTCTCCCACATGCGGAAGAGAAGTCGCTCCAGCATCGTACGAACCGGTACAGTAAAGGCCACCTTCGGGGGAGAGTCATACTGGAGGGCATCGAGCTCTTCGGCTCGAGGCTCCTCCTCGGGATCCGCGGGGAATGCCAAGGCCTTGGCCATATCCCGCACGAAGTCCGAAAACCGGGTGTCCTCCGAGGGGACTGTCTCCGAGGTTCGGACTCGGGCGAGTCCGATGGGACGCACCAAGTCCGAAAAGTACCAGGTGACTCTTCGTCCTCCGTTTCCCAGGCTGACTCCTCGGAGGAGGAATCGAGTGGCTCAGGTCGGGCGGACACAGATGCCCGACGCCGAAGGAGTCGGCGTCGATGACCTCGGTCCCGAACGGGAGGCCGAGGGAGACCGTGACTGAGGATCGACTCGAGGATAGTCTCGGTCTCCGGGGTCGACTTGGACGTCGACGTCCCGGTGGTCGGGGCAGATGCACCGGCAAGGCCAGCGATCAATGCCCGCTGCTGGTCCATGAAGGCAGCGAAACTGCTCTCCAAGGCCGTCAACCTGAGTCCGAGCTCAGGAGACCCAGCAGCCCCCGACTCGGGCCCCGACGGCGTCGGGCCCGACGTCGGCTCCTTCGGAGGTGAGTCCACGAGGACTACAGTACTCACGTGTCCAGGAGACTCCATCTCAAGACGAGGATGTTTCGAAGGTCTCTCCGACTCCGAGGACCCGGGACGGCTATCGGAGCTATGCGACCTGGCCCTCGAGGAACCAGGAGCGTCCACCGACGCCGCCCTCACGGGTTTCTTCTTCCTATGATGTTCCCGGGCAGGAGACCCCCGCTCAGAGGAACTCCGACGATGCTCAGGACCGGAGTCCCGGGACGTCGAAGCCTCTGACGAGGTCCGGGCTTGGCCGGACGCGGAGTCAGAGAAGATTGATGCTGCCGACTCAACGCTTTTGAGGACAGCTTGCCACACGGACCACAGATCATCGGGTCATGATCGGGTCCGAGGCAGCGGAGGCAGCAGTCGTGTGTGTCGGTAAGAGACATAAGTTTCTTACAGCGATCACACTTTTTAAACCCGCTGGCAGCCATCGGGGGAAAAAGGGCCCCTGCGAGGTCAAAAGACAGGGCTGCCAGTGAAAAAGAAAAAATGGCGCGAACGCTTGTCACGAAGGACAAAAAAACGAAAAATAAAGAACGGACCCGATACCGGCGTAGCGGGTCCGGGCGGGAAAAGGATCCGGCGTCGAACCGAGAAAAGAATAGTAAATTAAATCAACTTTTTCTGCGGCGATCACAAACAGCGTCTGTAGGGCTCCGCAGAAAAAAGAAGACTGAGCAAGATGGCACCCTTGGGCGGGATGGGGACTGCGCATGCGCGCTGCAATTCCCAAAGGCTTTCTTTGAAAGCTGGGGAAATTGCTCCGCGAGGGCTCCATCGGCGCCGACGTCACCCATATGTGAGGACTGACTTCCTGCTTGATCCTGGAGAAGATTATGTTAACCGTACCTTTGGATTATTATTTGGCTGGTCCACTTAGGATATCTTCTGCTTTTTATAACAATTTCTGTGCTCCACTATGATTATAATAAATCATTTACATGCGAAAAGAGGATATATGTTTTTTCTGTATGCCTTTTATGTGTTCTTTTATATGATTTTTATGTATTTATGGTTTGCTCCTTTGTAATCTTAAGAATTATACATTCTTTAGTTAGGGATACTTTCCTGTTTGAATCTATTTATAATTTTATAATATTTTCTAATAATGATTTTTAACAAGTATCATTAATTGTATATATTTGTGTGTTTTATATATACAGTAGTCCATAACCCTGATGAAGGCTAGTGCCAAAACCCGGCCATGTTGGGGTCAGAGGATCAAGCGGTCTTTTTAACAAAACTGCACTTTGCTTTACCCCTCACTCCAGACTGTTTTATTTAAATTATTTTTTGATATACCGTTTTTCTACCAGGCAAAATGGTTTACATGGAACAAATAAAAATGAGTGTTTAAACAGTCAACTTTAACTAGGACATCAGAACAAAGGGAGGGGAACATGCAGGAAGGTAAAACATTCAAAACTATGTTACAGAGATCTTGTGCAAGGGGGAAGTAGTAAGGTGGAGCTCAGTTATACTGTTGAGATAGGGGATGACATGTAATGGGTGATGAGGAGGGGGAGGGGAAGGGGAAACGGATGAGGGGTAGTCGGCCTTGTGTTTAGGGAGGAGAGGTGGAGGGAATAGTATGGGTGGGTGGGAGGTGATCTGGCTGGGGGCTTGCTGGGAAGGAGGCACCGTAGTGTTCTTCAAAAGAGGAAAATCTTAAGATGTTTTTTGAATAAGATGTGAGATTGAATGGCTCACAGTACAGGGGGTAACTGGTTCCAAATTGTGGGAGCATAGAATTTGAAGGCTCTTGAACATATGCGTTGTGATCTTTTGCATATCTGGGTGGGAGGGAGGAGAAGATTCATTGCGTTCCGACATCACAGTCTGTTGTTGTTGGGACGTCTGATTACTGATTGTAGTTGCTCTGAGGTGATGTTGATAAATGCTCTATGGGTGATGGCGAGTACCTTGAACTTGATCCTGGATATAACAGGGAGCTAGTGGAGTGATTTCAATATGGGAGTGATGCGAGTGTGTCCGGAAACTTTGGCTGTAGAATTTTGGGCAAGTTGTAGAAAAAGGACAAAAATATAAACACAGAAAAATAAGCAGAAATAGAACAGTGAAGAGAGCACCTAGGCCCATACTTATCAACCCCCCCCCCCTCCCCACATGGGGTCTCATGCTGGTCTTCCTATCCACTCTCCAACCCACCACTGCTGGAATCCATGGGTAACAGCACTGGACAGAGGGCAACTGCCAGCTCAACAAGAAAAAGCGTAGTTACTCACCTGTAACAGGTGTTCTCCAGGAGCAGCAGGAATCAGTCCTCACATATGGGTGACGTCGGCGCCGACGGAGCCCTCGCGGAGCAATTTTCCCCAGCTTTCAAAGAAAGCCTTTGGGAATTGCAGCGCGCATGCGCGGTCCCCTTCCTGCCCAAGGGTGCCATCTTAGCCAGTCAGATGACTAGCTAAAAGACAGCATAAAAATTTGCAAAAAAACTAAAGCAGATAATTGCAACTCCAAGGGGAGGAGGGAGGGTTGTGAGGACTGATTACTGCTGCTCCTGGAGAACACCTGTTACAGGTGAGTAACTACGCTTTCTCCAGGACCAAGCAGGAAGTCAGTCCTCACATATGGGACTCCCAAGCTTAAGGCTACCGGAGACCCTAAGCACAAAATGAGCTCCCTCTAGCTCAGCAGTACAGAAGAAGGAAGGAATCTTCGCTGAATTATTACCCACCGGTAGCCCCCATCCGGGATGGAGGGTAGGAGTTGCTCAAACCTCGAAGAGATTTCGGAGGACTGCCTGTCCGAAAGCACTGTCCCTGCGGGACTCCCGCTCGAGGCAGTAATGGACCGCAAAAGTCTGGCTCGAAGACCAAGTAGCGGCCCGGCAGATGTCTGCCAATGGAAGAGAGCGGAGGTAAGCCACTAACGTAGCCTTCGCCCGAACACAATGAGCTGTGACTCGACTTTCTAAGGAGAGTCCGGCTGCCCCATAAGCCCAAGCGATACAGTCAGCAACCCAGATGGAGAGAGTACGCTTGGAGACCGGGAGCCCCAATTTATTGGGGTCAAAAGATACAAAAAGCTGAGCAGCTTTATGGTGCTCCCGCGTACGGTCAAGGTAGAAGTTCAATGCCCTTCTACAGTCCAGGGTATGCAGGACCATTTCAGCTCGGCTGGAGTGTGGCCTGGGAAAGAAGGTCGGAAGTACCACCTCCTGATTGATGTGAAAAGGGGAGACCACTTTTGGAAGAAATTTTGGGTGAGTCCGTAGGACTACCCTATTTTTGTAGAACCGAGTGTAAGGGGGATCAGACACGAGGGCCTGTAATTCACTTACGCGTCAAGCGGAAGTGAGGGCTATCAGGAATAAGGTTTTCCAAGAAAGAAAACGTAGAGAACAGGTAGCCATAGGTTCAAAAGGCGGACAGGTGATCCGTGGCAAAACCACATTCAGATCCCAGTCAGGTGCTGGCGGGCGCAGAGGTGGTTTAAGTAGAAGGAGACCTCGGAGAAACCTCGCCACGAGAGGGTCGCTGGAAAGAGGTCTGCCGTCCACCGGCACATGATGTGCTGAGAGAGCACTGAGGTGAACTTTGACGGAGTTGGACTTAAGTCCCAGATTAGAGAGGTAGAGCAAGTACTGCAAGATCACCGACACCGAGCAGGAGAAGGAATCCTGAGACTGCTGGGCACACCAAGCCAGAAAGCGACGCCATTTAAGGGCGTAGCATTTGCGGGTAGAAGGTCGCCGGGAAGCTAGGACGACCTCTTCCACCTCTGCCGGCAATAGAAGGGGAGCAAGGACTACCCTTTCAGCAGCCAGGCCATCAGATGTAGAGATATGAGGTTGGGGTGTAGCAGGGACCCCTGATCCTGTGTTAGGAGATCTGGTTGAAACCCCAGAGGGAACGGATCCTCCACCGCCAATTGCAGCAGGAGTGGAAACCACGGCTGTCTGGGCCAGCGAGGAGCTATCAGGATCATGGAAGCTTTGTCTCGGAGAACCTTGAAAAGAGTTCGCGAGACTAGCGGTATGGGAGGAAAGGCATACAGAAGGCTTTTCGACCATGAGAGCAGAAAAGCATCCGCCGCTACTCGAAGGGGATGCGGCTGCCGAGAGCAGAAGCGAGGAAGTTGCCGGTTGAGAGGACTGGCAAAGAGATCCATCGTGGGGAGGCCCCACTTCAGAAAAAGTTTCTGAACTACCAAGGGATCCAGGCGCCACTCGTGCGGCTGGAGGATTCTGCTGAGTTTGTCCGCCAGGCAATTTTCTTGGCCTGGGAGATAAACTGCCTTGAGAAGAATGCCGTGGCTGACGGCCCAAGAGCAGAGCCTCTGTGCTTCTCGACAGAGAAGGAAGGAGTCCGTGCCTCCCTGTTTGTTCACGTAGAACATGGCAACTTGATTGTCCGTCTGGACAAGGACGGACTGGTGAGAAGTCAGGTGGGAGAAAGCCTTGAGAGCCAGACGGATTGCTCTGAGCTCCAGGAAGTTGATCTGCTGCGCAGACTCCCACGGGGTCCAGAGACCTTGAGTACATGCCCCTTGGCAATGTGCTCCCCATCCCAGGAGAGAAACATAGGTCGTCAGCACTTGAGCTGGCGGAGGAGACTGAAAAGGCATTCCGAGCACCAGGTTCGGCCGATGAAGCCACCACTGTAGAGAAGAGGCCAGCGGGTCGGAGATGCGCACTAAGTCGGCTAGGCCGCCCGTGGCCTGTTGCCACTGCTTGCGAAGGCACCACTGAGCAGGCCGCATATTCAGGCGGGCATTGGGGGTCACGTGGACGGTGGAAGCCATATGGCCGAGTAGTCTCAGGAAGCGCCTGGCGGAGACCAGGGACTGGCTGCGAAAGCGGCCGGCTAGGTCCATGAGCCGTTGAGCCCTGTCGAGAGGCAGGAAAGCTCGTGCCTGAAGAGTGTGCAGTCTTGCGCCGATGAACTCGAGGTCTTGCGAGGGGAGCAAAGTGGACTTTGCGAAGTTTATGACAAAACCCAAGTACTGCAGAAGAGTCACAGTGCGGTGTGTGGCTATTGTGACTTCTGGAGAGGACGATGCTCTGATGAGCCAGTCGTCTAGGTACGGAAAGACATAGAGGCCGTGAAGCCGGAGATAAGCTGCCACCACCGCGAGACATTTTGTGAAGACTCGTGGTGCGGAGGATAGGCCAAAGGGCAGTACTCTGTACTGGTAATGATTTCCTGCCACCACAAACCTTAGGTATTGGCGGTGGCTTGGGTGGATGAGGATGTGCGTGTAGGCCATCCTTTAGATCCAAGGAGCATAGCCAATCTCCCTGCTGGAGGTAGGGCAGAAGGATTCCAAGGGTAAGCATCTTGAACTTCTCCCTGACGAGGAACTTGTTGAGGTTGCGCAAGTCCAGGATGGGCCTGAGGCCTCCTGTTCTCTTTGGTATTAGGAAATACCTGGAATAGAAGCCTTGACCCCTCAGGTGGTGGGGCACCGGTTCCACAGCCTGTTCCTGAAGAAGACTTGCTAACTCCTGAAGGAGTAAGTCCCTGTGCAGACGGAGTCGTGGAGGTTCTCCCGGGAAATAGGAGGGAGGGACCTGGTGGAAGTGGAGAAGATAGCCTTCTCTCACCACCTGAAGCACCCAGGCATCTGAGGTGACGTTGGACCACCTGTGGGCAAAGTGAACCAGCCGGCCTCCTGTGCTGGGAGGAACCAGCTGAGGGGGAGAGGCTATGCTGATGAAGTCAAAACCCCCCACCCTGCTGAGCAGGGGCCGGTGGTGCAGGCTTGGGGGCTTGCTGCCTACGGGACCCGTTACCCCGTCCCTTGGCCTGCTGACCCTGTTGGGGAGCTGCGGAGGCCTGATATTGAGGGTAGTGTTTATAGGCAGCCGCCTTTCTCAGGTAAAAGGACTTCTTTCCCGAGCCCTTCTTCTTCTGGGAAGGGGCGGAGGTCTTCCTAGAAAGCCTAGTTCTGGTGAGAGTCTCCGTCTCGATTTGGGCAGCCTTTTCAGCCATGGGCTTGCCAAAGAGGTTCTCACCTCGGCAGGGGACATCGACCAACTTGTCCTGCACCCAGGGTTCAAGGTCAGACGACTGAAGCCAAGCCTGTCGGCGGGCACCGATGCCGGCTGCGGCCACTCGTGCCGATGCTTCAAAGCCATCATAGGCTGCTTGAGACATGAATTTGGAGCATTCCCGAATACCAGTTGTCAAGGCTAGGAACCTCCGCAAAGGTTCCTCGGACAGCCCAGCGGAGAATCCGGCTATCTCTTTAGCCAGGTCTCTGAGATACATGCCCATGTAGAGCTGGTAGGTCTGGACCCGACAAGCAAGCATAGAGCCCTGGAAACACTTCTTACCTAGGCCATCCAGGTTGCGGGCCTCCCTGCCAGGAGGCACCGAGGAGTGCATTTTCTGGCTCTTAAGCCTATGCATGACCGATTCCACCACCATGGAATGGTGCGGCAGCTGTGCTTTTTGGAAGCCAGGGCTCTTGCGGACTCGATAAATGGAATCGACCCGCTTGCTTAATACCGGCGACGATGCCGGACTCTCCCACATGCGGAAGAGTAGTCGTTCCAGCATGGGAGGAACCGGTACAGTAAAGTGCTCCCTGGCGGGAGAGTCGTACTGAAGGGCATCGAGCTCTTCGGCTCGGGGCTCCTCCTCGGGATCCGCAGGGAAGGCCAAAGCCTTGGCCATATCCCTGACAAAGTCCGAGAACCGGGCGTCCTCCGGAGGGGACTGTTTCCGAGGTTCGGACTCAGGCGAGTCCGAGGGGACACACCGAGTCCGAAAGGAATCAGGTGACTCTTCCTCTTCAGACTCCCAGGCCGACTCCGAGGAGGAATCGGTGGGGTCGGTCCGGGTGGGCGGAGGCGTCGGCCTCCCCGACGCCGAGGTAGTCGGCGTCGACGACCTCGGTCCCGAACGGGAGGCCGAGGGTGACCTCGACCGAGGATCGACTCGAGCCCGCATGGACTCGAGGATCGGCTCGGTCTCCGGGGTCGACTTAGACGTCGACGTCCCGGCGGTCGGGGCAGAGGCACCAGCGAGGCTAGCGATCAGTGCCCGCTGCTGGTCCATGAAGGCAGAGACTCTGCTCTCCAAGGCCGTCAACCTGAGTCCGACCTCAGGTGACCCAGCAGCCCCCGACTCGGGCCCCCCGACGGCGTCGGGCCCGACGTCGGACCCCTCGGAGGCGAGTCCAGGAGGACTACAGGACTTACCCGAGCAGGCAACTCCGACTCCAGACGAGGTCGCGTCGGCAAATGCTCCTTCTCCAAAGACCCGGGACGGCTATCGGGGCTATGCGACCTGGCCCTCGCGGAACCAGGAGCGTCCACCGACGCCGCCCTCGCGGGTTTCACCTTCCGATGATGGTCCCCGGAGGGAGAACCCCTGTCGGAGGAACTCCGGCGATGGTCAGAGCTGGAACCTCTGGACGCCGAGGCCTCCGACGAGGTCCGGGTACGGGCGGGATCAGCGAAGATTCGTTCCCGCTGATGCCGCCGACTCCTTAACGCTTTGGAGGACATCTTGCTGCAGGCCCCACAGATCAGTTCCTCGTGATCCGGGCCAAGGCAGCGGAGGCAATTATCATGTGTGTCAGTGAGTGACATATTTCTGTCACACTGAACACACCGCTTGAAACCACTGGCAGCCATCGGGGGAAAAAGGGCCCCTGCAAGGTCAAAGGACCGGGCTGCCAGTGAAAAACCGAAAACGAAACTGACAAAAATCAGAAAAACCGAAAAATAACAGAAGGACTCGCAACGGCGTCGCAAGTCCGGGCAGGAAAAGGACCGGCGTCGAACCGATAGAGAAAAGTGAGATAAATCACGAAAAATCAACTTTTTCAGCAGGGACAAGACGGGCACGTCTGTAGGGCTCCGCGGAAAAAAGAAGACTGGCTAAGATGGCACCGTTGGGCGGGAAGGGGACCGCACATGCGCGCTGCAATTCCCAAAGGCTTTCTTTGAAAGCTGGGGAAAATTGCTCCGCGAGGGCTCCGTCAGCGCCGACGTCACCCATTTGTGAGGACTGACTTCCTGCTTGGTCCTGGAGAATGGGTGTATCCAAGCTCTGATAAACACTGGGTCAAAGTCTCAAATGCACAGACCTCAGATTGTGATCTGGGCCAGGTAAGACAAACCTATCTGCACTGCTGAACCAAGTCCACACACCTTTGCCACCTGCTGAAGCTGAATAATACTGAAGGTGAACATGGGACTACAGAATAAAGAGAGTTGGACAAGAGAGTCACCAGAAAGCGTAGTTACTCACTTGTAACAGGTGTTCTCTAGAGACAGCAGGGATCAGTCCTCACTTATGGGCGACGTCGGCATCGACGGATCCCGTGCAGAGCAATTCCCCAGCTTTCAAAAAAGCCTTTGGGATTGCTGCCACGCATGCATGGTCTTCTTCCCGCCCAAGGGTGCCATCTTGCTCAGTCAGGTCCCTTAGCTCGAGCCCTACCAAGCAGATGGCAAGGGAAGGACAAAAATCCAGCAACTCATCAGGGGAAGTGGGAGGATAGTGAGGACTGATTCCTGCCGTCCCTGGAGAACACCTGTTACAGGTGAGTAACTACGCTTTCTCCAAGAATCAGCAGGAAGTCAGTCCTCACTTATGGGACTCCCCAGTTACAGGCTACCGAACCTGTAACCAAAAAAGCAAAACACCTCCGCAAGGCCATGAGCAGAAGTCCTCGGGTCCAAGCCCTCGGTAGCCATGAAGAAGGGTCGGAGGGCAGGAGTTGCTTATACCCCAAACAGATTACAGAGTACAGCCTGGCCGAAGTGAGCAGGCAGTAGTGGGCAGCGAAGGTATTCGTAGACCAGGTCGCCATCCAGTAGATGTCCATCAAGGGAACAGAGCGCAAAGAGGCCACCGAGGCCGCTTTAGCCCAAACCCTGTGCGCGGTGACTTGATCTAACGGGGCATCCGCTTTCGTATGAGCGAAAGCGATGCAGTCCGCCACACAAACCGAGAGGGTTTGTTTGGTAAGTGCCTGTCCTGATTGATTGGGATCATAGATCACAAAGAGCCAGCCAGACTTCCGATGAGTTTAGGTGCACTGCAAGTAGAAGGCGAGACCCTCCTGCAATCGAGAGTGTGAAGAGCCGTCGGCGTGGGGTCTCGGGAAGAAAGTCGGCAGGACTATCTCCTGGTTGAGATGGAAATCAGACAACTTTAGGAAGGAATTTGTGGTGGGTATGGAGGGCCACCCTATTGCGATAGAACCTGATGTAAGGGGCATCAGCCATTAGGGCCTGGAGCTCATTGACTCGGCAGGCCGAGGTCAGCGCCACCAGGAAGGCCCCTTTCCAGGACAGGTGTCGGAGCGAGTATGTCACCATCAGCTCGAAGGGTGGACGGTTGAGCTGAATGAGCACCCCATTCCGCCGGAGAGACTAACGGCTGCCCCGAAAGGTGGGAGGTGGTTCGCCGAGATGGTGCTCAAGTGCACCCTGATGGAGCTCGACATCAGATCTTCCCTCGAGAGATGGAGAAGGTACTGGAGGATCCATCTTATGGGACACGAGAACAGGTCGATCTAGAGTTCGGAGCACCAGACCGAGAAGCGTCGCCACTTGAAAGTGTAGGCGAGGACCTTCTCGACCTCCCCCGGAAGAGCCAGCGAGGCTAGGGAAACCCGTTCAGCCGCCAGGCCGTGAGGGATAAGGAGGCTAGGTTCAGGTCTTGCACCCGCTCCTCCTCCTGTGTTAGCAGATCCGGGGGAGAGCCCAAGGGAATAGGAGGCTCCGTGGACAGCTGGAGAAGAAGCAGGAAACAGGCTATGAGGCTACAAGGATCAACAATGCCCTATCCCGCAGAGTCTTGAAGAGGGTTCTTGAAATGAGAGGGATGGGAGAGAATGCATGGAGTAGGCTGGATAACCAGTCCAGAAGGAATGCATCCGGACTCTCCTTGCTTGGGTGCGGTACCGGGCCGCAAAAACAGAGGAGCTGCGCATTCTGGGGACTGGCGAAGGAACAGCCAGCCCGCCACCCCTGGATCCAGCCGCCATTTGTGGGGGCGAAGGATCCTACTGAGCCTGTCCGCCAGGACATTCGCCTGACCCAGAAGATAGGTCACCTTGAGGGACATCTACCGTCGGATGGAGAAGGAGCAGAGGACGACGGCTTCCCGGCAGAGGGAGCGCGATCCTGTGCCTCCCTCCTTGTTGACATAGAACATTGCCACGTGGTTGTCGGTCTCCACGAGTACCGACCTTCCCTTGAGGTGGTGCTCAAAGGCCCTCAGGGCCCACCGAATCACCCAGAGTTCGAGCAAGTTTATCTGCAGCTGAGACTCCTCAGGCGACCACAGCCTCTGCATGCAGTGGTCCGCAGTGGGCTCCCAACCCTAACAGGGAAGCATCTGTAGTCAGCACCGCGTCGTGCTGTGGGGCCTTGAATACAACGAAATATGTGGTAGCAAAATAGAGATCTTCTCAGTAGTTCCCTACATCATTTGGTGACGGCAGTACGGGTGTTAAGTTTCAGTAAATTTCTTACATTCCAGGGTGGTTGCTGATGTTATTGAAGCGCTAATGCTCAAACAAACTCCTTGATAAGCATTTAAAGCGCTGTGTGAAGCTGAAACCCCCTGGTTTATTAACAACATCACTTACTAACACAATTTTTAACACTGGTGCTGACAGTAACCTTAGTATCTACACCGTTTCGATGTTCATATGAAACTTGTTTTCCACTAAAGAAATTTGTTTGATTGGTGTGATTTTTATTAATTGTTAATTGTAATTCACCCCGTAAGGACCAAATCATTTTTTTGTGGGGCCTTGAATGGCAAACCCCCGGAGGAGGTTGCGGGGGTTTTGGCAACAGCTCAGGGACAAGCGATGGTCTAGAAGGACCTTGACGGGGTCCCTGAAGTGACCAATAGACAGGCTCTATTGGGCGTTGAGGCACCACTGAGGTGTCCGCATGTGCAAGCGGGCATAAGGGACAACATGTACGGTAGAGGCCATGTGGCCCAGGAGGCATAACAGTCTGAGCTGTGACTTGGGGGGTGCTTTGGACCTGAGCCGCCAGAGCTCGGAGGCGGTCAGCCCGATCCATTGGCAAGAATGCAGTCCACCGTTGAGTATTGCGGCGTGCCCCGATGAACTCCAGTACCTGTATTGGCTTGCGGTGAGACTTTGGGTAGTTGACAAAGAACCCCAAGCCTTCCAGCAGAAGGATTGTGTGCGACGTTGCTTTCCGGGTTTCCTCGACCGAGAACCACGTAACGAGCCAGTCATCAAAGTAGGGAAAGACTGGCATGCCCTGACGCATGAGACAGGCAGCGAGGCATTTTGTGAAGACTCAAGGGGCGGATGCGAGGCCGAAGGGGGGCACCCTGTACTGGAAGTGCTCTCCCCGCACCGTGAAGCACAGGTACTGCCTGTGCTGGGGTTGGATTAAAATGTGAGCATAAGCATCCCTTAGATCCAAGGAGCATAGCCAGTCGTCCTGCCAGAGGAAGGGCAGTAGCATGTCATGGGATAACATGAACTTCTCCAGCACCAAAAACTTGTTCAATTTTCGGAGGTCAAGGATGGGCTGCAGGACCCCCCCCCATCTTCTTCGGAACGAGGAAGTACAGGAATAGAAGCCCTGACCTCGAAGGTGCAGAGGGACCTTCTTGACTGCCCGTTGGGCGAGGAGAGAGAGTAGTTCCTCACCTGTAACAGGTGTTCTCCAGAAGCAGCAGAAATCAGTCCTCACATATGGGTGACGTCAGCACCGACGGAGCCCCCGTGCGGAGCATTTCCCCAGCTTTCAAAGAAAGCCCTTGGGAATGCACGAGGCAGTAGTGGGCTGCAAAAGTCTGGCTTGAAGACCAAGTAGCAGCCCGGCAGATGTCTGCCAATGGAAGAGCGGAGATAAGCTGCTAACACAGCTTTTGCCCTGACACGGTGGGCCGTGACTCGACCCTGCAAGGAGAGGCCGGCTGCCTTGTACGCCCACGTGATACAATCTGCTACCCAAGTGGACAAGGTACGCTTGGAGACAGGCAACCCCAGTTTATTAGGGTCAAAGGAGACAAAGAGCTGAGTAGCCCTTCGGTGCCCATGTGTACGTTCTATGTAAAAGGACTGCGCCCTCTTTCAGTCCAGGGTATGCAAGACTGTTTCAGCCCAGCTGGTATGCGGCCTGGGAAAGAATGTCGGAAGAACCACCTCCTGGTTGAGGTGGAAGGAGACGACAACTTTTGGGAGGAACTTCGGATGGGTCCATAGGACTACCCTGTTCCTATAGAACCGTGTGTACGGCTTATCAGGAACCAGAGCTTGTAGTTCACTCACACGTCTGGCCGAGGTAAGAGCCACCAGGAAGAGCGCCTTCCAAGAGAGGAAGCGCAAATGGCAAGTAGCCATTGGCTCAAAGGGTGGGCGAGTAAGTTGCTGCAAGACCACATTCAAATCCCACTCAGTTGCCGGTGGACGAACCGGAAACTTGAGTAGAAGCAGACCTCAGAAATCTGGACACCAAGGGGTGAACCGACAGAGACTGTCCTTCCACTGGTGCGTGGTGTGCTGACAGAGCACCGAGTTGGACCCAAACAGAGTTAGACTTAAGGCCTAGGTCTGACAGGTGAAGTAGATACTGCATTACTACTGGCATAAGGCAAGAGAAAGGATCTTCATTGCACTGAGCACACCATACCGTAAACCAACGCCACTTGAGGGCATAGGACTTTCTGGTGAACTGCCTCCTAGAGGCCAAGACCACCTCCTCAACCTCCCTAGGTAGAAGTAAGGGAGCTAGCACTATCCTTTCAACAGCCAGGCCATCAGATTGAGGGATCTGAGATTGGTGTGCAGAAGGGAACCCTGATGCAAAGCGATCTCCTGTCTCAGTATCAGGGTTCCCTTCTGCACACCAGAGGGAATGGAGTTTCCACTGCCAACTGCAGAAGAAGTGGAACCCACGGTTGCCTCGGCCATCTGGGGGCTACCAGAATCACTGAGGCCTTGTCCCATAGCATCCTGAACAGAGTTTGGGCCACCAGGGGTGTGGGAGGAAATGCATACAAGAGGCCCATGGATCAAGAGATCAGAAACGCATCTGCTGCCATTCTCAGGAGATGCGGCTGTCTGGAGCAAAACCTGGGCAGCTGACGGTTCAGTGGACTTGCAAAGAGATCGATGGATGGAAGTCCCCATCGTAAAAAGATCTGCTGGACCACCAGTGGATTCAACTGCCATTCGTGAGGCTGGAGAATCCTGCTTAGTTTGTCTGCCAAGACGTTCTCCTGACTAGGTAACATAGTAACATAGTAAATGACGGCAGATAAAGACCAGTATGGTCCATCTAGTCTGCCCAGCAAGGTGGTAAGAATAGATACACCTGCCGCTCCGTGTAGGTCACCCCTCCCCATGCCTTTGTTTAGGCGTGTACCCACCGCTCCACGTAGGTCACACCTAATTGTTGATATATAAGAGAAAGTTATGTTTATTTTGATTTTATCCTGTTGCTATAAAGGGATACTCTGTGTCTGTCCCATGCCATTTTGAATTCTGTCACTGTATTAGATAAACTGCTTTGAGAAACATGCCTTGTTTGACTGCAAAGGAGCAAAGGGCCTGCGCATCCTGACACAGGAGTCTGGACCCTGTGCCCCCTTGCTTGTTTACATAGAACATTGCTACCTGATTGTCTGTTTGAATTAAGACAAACTGGTGAGAGAGGGCATGAGAAAAAGTCTGTAGAGCCAAGCGGATTGCTCACAGTTCCAAAAGATTGATCTGCTGTGTGGCCTCCCGAGGAGACCAGAGGCCTTGAGTGCACGTGCCCTGGCAATGTGCACCCCAGCCCTTTAAGGAAGCATCGGTCGTCAGCACCCATGTGTGTGCTGGGGCCTGAAAGGGTACCCCCCTGAGAAGGTTTGGGAGATGTAGCCACCACTGCACCACTGCCACCACTGCCTTCGCGGCCAATCCAGAGCAATTAGAATCACACCATTACTGGCGTCCCCCAGCGCCGCACCAACATCGCAAAGACTTCCGGGTGCAACACCCACTCTCCGGGGTCTACCTTTACCCGACTGAGAAAATCGGCTTCGACATGCGCCGCGGACAAGGCCAACAGATGGGACTCGGCCCACTCGAACAGACTCTCCGCCTCGGTCTCTAGCGCCACGCTGCTGGTGCCCCCTTGACGATTTTTTTTTTAAAATTTATTTACATTCTCTTATATACCGCGCTATTCTGCATCAGTGCGGTTTACATTGAACAAACTGAAATTACATTGAACAGGGTATTATAACTTGGAGATAACTATTTTACAGGGAACATGGGCTATGGAGGGTTAAGTGGCTTGCCCAAGACCACAAGGAGCACCTACGTAAGCCACTGCTGTCGCATTGTCCGAGAACACCCGAATGGCCTTTCCCTGCAGGAGGGGGTGCAACTTCCTCAGAGCCAGCGCCACCGCCCGCAACTCTAACCTGTTGATTGACTAAGACTTTTCCAGGTCTGACCACTGGCCCTGCACCAGGTGACCCTGACAATGGGCTCCCCAGCCAACTAGACTGGCATCCGTTGTGAGAGAAACCCATGCCGGCGCCTCCAGCAACATCCCCTTCTCCAAATACCCTGGCGTCGAGTTTGGAGAGGACAAGCCAACTTCTGGGATAGCGAATCTTGTTGATGCGACCACCTTCTTAACAGAGCCCGCTGCAACGGCCGCATGTGGGCTCATGCCCACGGCACCAACTCCAAGGTCGCCGCCATTGTCCCTAACACCTGGAGATAATCCCAAGCCATGGGCCACCGCCACACCAAGTGACGGAGCCCCAGCACCCGCTGCTGAGGCAGAAAAACTCGACCTACGCTGGTGTCGAAACGCGCCCCTAAGTACTCCAGGTCCTGAGACGGGACCAACCTGCTCTTTGCTTCGTTGATCACCCAACCAAGACTTTGCAACAGCTCTATCACCCGGGCCGTAGCTGAAACACTCTCTGCCCTGGACTTTGCCCTGATTAACCAATCATCCAGATATGGGTGAACCAAAATTCCTTCTTTCCTCAAGGCCGCCTCTACCACCACCATCACTTTGGTGAAAGTACGCGGCGCCGTTGCCAAGCCAAAAGGGAGCGCCTGAAACTGAAAATGTCCCATAGGAACTGCAAACCTGAGGAATTTCTGATGTTCCCGCCGTATCGGGATGTGCAGATACGCTTCCGATAGGTCTAAGGACGTCAGAAACTCCCCTTTCCTTACCGCCACAATGACCGACCTGAGAGTTTCCATCCGAAAATGCGACACACGCAGACAGCGGTTTAGCCTTTTTAAATCTAGAATGGGACGCCAAGTCCCCTCTTTCTTTGGGACCGCAACCTAACTGGTCGGCAGGAACCGGGATAATCGCCCCGAGCAAAAGGAGCCTCTGTACCGTTTCCCGCACGGCGTCACGCTTTGCCGGCGCGTTGCACGGCGACTGAACGAACGAGTCGGACACCGGATGCTGCAACTCCAGCGCATAACCTTCGCGAACCACCTCTAGCACCCACTGATCGGACGTGAGCTGGGCCCAGGCAGGGTAAAAATCCCGCAGTCGCCCCCTACAGGAACTAGCCCTCCCTGGACCCGCCTGACTTCATTGTGACTTTTTGAAGACGGAGGACGAGGATGCTGCCGCAAAACCCCTGTTTGCTCCGCGAAACCCCCAAAAGCTCTGGGCCCGACTAGGAAAACGTCCCCGCTGTGGCTGACCCAGTCTCGGGGAAGGGAACCTGCGAAAATCCCGCAGCTGCCCTCGAGGTCCGGGAAGGGGCCGTCCCTGCTTCTGCTTGTCTTCCGGCAACCTACCGCCCTTGGACTCTCCTAAATCTTTCACCAACTTCTACAAATCTTCTCCAAAGAGCAGCTTACTCCGAAAGGGAAGCTTACTCAACCTTGCCTTGGAAGAACCGTCTGCTGCCCAATTTCGCAGCCACAGACATCGCCTCCCCGCGACCACGGAAGCCATACTGTTCGCTAAACCCCGTATCAGGTCATACTGCAAGTCTGCGAGATACGCCGCACCCGACTCCAAGCGGGCCGCCTCTTCTGACCCCTCCCCCGAGAGGTCGCCCTGGACCCGCTGCACCCATCGCAAGCAGCCTGTAAGGTCAGCGCATTCGCCTCAAAAACCTGCTTCAGTAAGGACTCCAATTTGGGGTCCTGCGCATCCTTCGGCGCTGCTGCCCCCTCCACCGGGATGGTAGTCTTCTTGGTCACCGCAGAAACGGCCGCATCCACTTTCGGAGCTTTGAACAACTCGCGGTCCTGATCCAGGAGAGGGTACAGCCGTGCCATAACCCTAGAGCCTTTTAGCGCGGCCTCTGGCATATCCCATTCCTCCTGAATCATCTCCTGGAACACCCGGTGCACTGGAAAAGCCCTCTGCGTCTTCCGAACCGCTTGCAGCAGTGGATCCTCCAGGGTAGAGTCCTGTGATGGCTCTGCCTCCGGCATATTAAGAGCCTTAAGTGACTATGCTATAAGCGCCGAGAGCTCCTCTCTACGAAATACTCTAACTACTCGCGCCTGATCCTCCTGCTCTCTGATTTCACCTTCCTCTAGATCTTCCAGATCCCTTTCAGTGTCCGCCTCCTCAGACCGCATGTCCTCTGATCCGACGGACTGATCCAGGTGATCTTTATCATACCTGGCCTTCTTGGCTAAAACGCCAGACCCCTCCACCGCCAAAGGCGAAGCTGGTCTCTTTTGTCCAATCCCCGCCCCCGAGGGACCAGCTACCGGTGTCCCCTGCGAGGCCGTGAAGGATCTTTGGAGTAGCGCCATGAAATCCGCCGAGAAAATCGCCGCCAAACTCCCTGCGCCAGGCTGTTGAGCAACCTGGAGATCCGGCGGTCCCGGTACTCTGAGCCCCGGCTCCAGAACAGGCAGGGGAGAGGGACTGGGGAATATGACCTCCTCTAATGTTTCATGTCCCCCAGCCTCTGATTCAGGGAGCCCCTCCGTGGCCTCCACTTCAGGAGCGCAGCCCCTACAAACTCCCTCTGAAGAAACTGAGCTGTGCTTGACCCCACACAAGAGGCAAATCTGCTTGGAAGGCATACTGAGCTGGGCCCCCTAGGCAAGAAACCCCCGGTGACAGGCCTCCATTTTTTTTTTTTCAGTACAGCTTCTTCAGAAGCGTTCTCCCATGTAAACCCTGAAGAAATCAACTGAAAACGAAGCTCCCAGGCTGAGTAAGAAGGCGGCAAAGGCCTGTGCAGAGAAACGCGATTTTCCCGCTCTCAGTCCACGCGGCTTGGCCTGCCTCAGCAACGCAGCCGCTTCCCGCCGAAACTTGGCTTACCTCCAGCGGTGCTAACAGACTGACTGCCAGGGCCGTGTCGTTTGCGCTCCACAGCTGCTTAGCCCCCTAAGCTTCTTTTCCGAGGCGGAGCCCCCGACTGCCTGAAAAGAACCGCTGCGGCGGTACACTCAAGCTCAAAGCGCCGGCAGGCAGCTCCTCTGCACGTGCTGAGCTGAGCACTGAGCCGGTTCCTGTCCCTTCTGAATCGGGACGGTAACCAGCTGCCGGTCCTCTCCCCCGAAGGTTAAATCAGGCCGTGGCTCATGATCTCCCCCGGAGGTGAATAAAGCAGTTACTTACCTGTAACAGGTGATCTCTGGGAACAACAGGAATAAGTCTTCACATATGGGTACGTCGGTACCAACGGAGCCTGCGCGGGAACGCTCCCCAGTGTCCAATCAGAAAGCTTTTGGGAGCATCCCTCAGCGCCTGCGTGCTGCCTTCCCGCCTTTCCAACTGTCTCTCCTCAGTTGAGTTTTATAGCTGAGACAAAAGAGAGAAAGAGGAAAGGAAGTTAGATAGAGAGACACAACTCCTAGGGGAGGTGGGTGGGTTGTGAAGACTTATTCCTGCTGTTCCCAGAGATCACCTGTTACAGGTAAGTAACTGTGCTATCTCCAGGAACAAGCAGGAATGAGTCTTCACATATGGGGACTCCCAAGCTGAGATGCCTGGAGCCGCAGCATGGTGAGGGGATTGGAACATGCTACACCTCATATGGCCAGGCATCCTGAGGATGGAGGGTAGGAGTTGAAAAGAGAGGAGCTGTAGGAAAAACAGCTAACCTAAGGACTACAGGTAAGGAGTCCTTGTATGTATGATAATTACCATGAAAAATATTGACATGAACAAAAACAATATGAACCTCACCTACTGGATTGCAGGAAGTAGAGAGGCTGATGGAGTCTACTGGAGATCCAGCAGAGGAATGTTCAAGGTGATCTCACTGAAGTGAAGGCGAAGGTCCAAATCTGGAATTGACAGGTGACCCAGGTCTCACCTGGGGTAGTACCAAAACGTCAAGTCCTTAGTGGAAGCTTTATGGAAAAAGCTGGGAACTCTTTTGGATACAGAGTTAGTAACATTTAGGAGCAAAAGAGGAAGACTGACTGATTTGGACAACTAGCCCAGTCCTGGAGGGAAGAAGGGTATGGAAAAAAAAAAACATATTCCCAAGGAGGACAGATGTCTGAAGGGCTGAAACTTCAGATGTACTGAAGATCCACCCTGTCTTTCCTTTCTGTTGAGAGATAGAAAAGATAGTGAAGCATGGAGCTTCAGGAATACCTAGACCTAGGGTTAAAGTAGGAGCTGTCAGTACCACAGTAGTGGTTGTGTGCATAATACCCTAGACATACTGAGGGACAGTATGAAGATATGCAAGCCCACTGTCTGGAACCTATAGGAAGGTAAAATCCTTTTATAAGTATAGACAGTTAGAGAGATAAGTATGTAAATACATATCTACCTATAAGGAAGCATCCCGACAGATACACATATATATAAGGATATATATAGATATATGTGTGTGTGTATATATATATATATTTTATTTATTTATTTATTTAAAAGTTTTTATATACCGCACTATTTATCATTAGTGCGGTTCACATTGAACAACAAATACCTAACAATAAAAATTGATATAGGCTTACAGATAACAAGGAAGGTAAACTGGGTATAAAACCGGGGAAAACTATATACAATAAATATGTAACATCATGGCTTGGTATTTACAGAGATGTAGCACTTTCCACATTTTTACAGCATTTGTTCTGGGTTGTTGCTATGTGGAGGGGAGTTAAGTGAGTCAGGCGGATGGGAGTTCTGAGGTATGTATGGTAGCTGGAAGTGCAAAGTGAATAAATAGTGCTTAATGGTCTTTCTGAATTGAGTGATATTCCTTATTGATCTGATGCTGGGAGGGAGTTTGTTCCAGCACTTGGGAGCATATGACACAAAAGCCCTGTTATTGGTTAATTGAGTCCATTTTGTGGCGATGCTAGGAGTAACTAGTGTGTTTTCCATTGCTAGTCTCCTGGATCTGTTGTCTGGTGCATGAGTGAGGAGATTTGAGATCGAGGCAGGAGATATTTTATTAATGGCCTTAAACGTGATGAGTAAAGTTTTATATGTTATTCTGCAGCTTATCGGGAGCCAGTGTAGATCGATTAGTATTGGTGTTATATGATCTCTTTTTGAAGCTCCTGACAAGATGCGGGCTGCCGCGTTCATTGCCAGTTGAAGTGGACTTAATGTACTCTTTGGGAGGCCCTGAAGAATGATATTCGCATAGTCGAAGTGGGGTGTGACTATTGCTTGGAAAATTGTACGGAAATCCTTGGTCTCCAGCATTGGTTTCAGGTGGCGCAGTGTTTTTAATTTGTAGTAGATTGTAGTAGATATATTTATGTCTATAGTGAGATCTGGAGGGGCATAAGGTATGCACATGCAGCTTACAGACATATGTATCTATAGAGAAGTATATAGAAATATATACATACATGTATATAGATGTCTAAAGATAAATGTCTAAAATAGCTGGTGATAATCCACCGTAAGTGTGTCACACCTTCAATCTAACTCACTGTTAATTAGATCCACAGGTATAGTCTCAGACTTTAAAAGCGCTTGAAACCATTGAATTTGGTGAATCAGCGCTAAAATAGCATCAACGACTATTATGGACCACCCTGCGTTTCACTTAATTGCCTTTTTTTAACTTTTTTTTGAGTTTCATATGTGAATATCACCAAATGTCCATCACCACATTTTAGGCTATGAATAGCTATAGAATGGCTTATCTTTTGTTGAATTATTTTCCAAATGACTGATTGATCTTCTTTTGAAATTACTCGAATCTCAATCTCAACGCCCTTCCTCGGCGCCTAATTAGCGTTTCACTCCTGAAATGGAGTTTCTTCAGGAGAATCTGGAAAATAAAAATGTGCCAAGAATATAGCTCAAAACTAACCATAAAAACATATACATTCTTCATGACTGCAAATTTATATTAAAAACTTTAAATTGCAACACTGGCTAAACGGCAAGAGAAAACCAATGTTGAGAGGTTACTCACTCCGAAACTGCTGCCCACGTTACTCAGTAACTTCCTAGTTTGCAAAAAACACGCCGCGCATGCGGGCTGAACTCACTAACCGCTTTTAACAGGGCTGGAGAGATGTCATTGGCTCATAGCTTAGAAACATAAGCAGCTCATCGGCTCCTAACTCAGAAGCGTCTAAATGAAATCTGTGAATAAATTATCTGCAAACTTGCCAATCGATGGAAGAATTTAAGCCAAAAGGTTTCACTGTGTTAACAGTAAAGATCCAGCGTTGTTCACGAAAAAGCAAAGTCTCATCTATAGTTTTACCCCGCATCACCGTTAGAATCCAGTCTATGCAAAAACATCGTAGATGAACATATTCATGTTGAAACTCCTCACAGTACAGAACGATGGGTGCTGTTAATTGCTTACATCGAAGACGGCTCTTGTGTTCAAGCATACGAATCTTCAAGGAACGGTTCGTTTTCCCAATATAAAGTTTGTTACACGGGCACCTTATAGCATAAACCACCGAAGTGGTATTACAAGAAGTAGCATGTAGTAAAGCATAAGTGCGACCCAAATACTGGAATTCAGTGAGCTCCTCTGTGATTGCACAAATGATGCAATCCCCACACTTACGATGTCCAGGTTCATCCCCTCGCTCTGCCTCTGTAGTACGGGATCGGAGAACTGACGGGCTGAGCTGCTCCTTCATATTACTGCTACGTTGCCACACACATCTCACAGTGCGCTCTTGCAAACCCGGAATCGTTTGTACCATATTCATATGTTTAGTAACAATTTTTTGTATCTTGTAACTTATCGGAGAAAATTTTGTTATCAAATTTACAGGAGCGTCCTCTGGGTCTTTTTGTCTCGGCTTAGTAGATCTCAGGAGCCATGAGCGGTGATTAAACAGGGCTCGTTGATAACTAGGAAGTTACTGAGTAATGTGGGCAGCCGTTTCGGAGTGAGCAACCTCTCAACATTGGTTTTCTCTTGCCGTTTAGCCAGTGTTGCAATTTAAAGTTTTTAATATAAATTTGCAGTCATGAAGAATGTATATGTTTTTATGGTTAGTTTTGAGCTATATTCTTGGCACATTTTTATTTTCCAGATTCTCCTGAAGAAACTCCATTTCAGGAGTGAAACGCTAATTAGGCGCCGAGGAAGGCGTTGAGATTGAGATTCGAGTAATTTCAAAAGAAGATCAATCAGTCATTTGGAAAATAATTCAACAAAAGATAAGCCATTCTATAGCTATTCATAGCCTAAAATGTGGTGATGGACATTTGGTGATATTCACATATGAAACTCAAAAAAAAAGTTAAAAAAAGGCAATTAAGTGAAACGCAGGGTGGTCCATAATAGTCGTTGATGCTATTTTAGCGCTGATTCACCAAATTCAATGGTTTCAAGCGCTTTTAAAGTCTGAGACTATACCTGTGGATCTAATTAACAGTGAGTTAGATTGAAGGTGTGACACACTTACGGTGGATTATCACCAGCTATTTTAGATATATGTTTGTATGGAGTAATCCCTGTATACAATATTGCTATACTCCACGTAGACCAAATCAATTTCTTGTAAAGATAAATGTCTTCAACTAAGCAGATAGAGATATGCCCATAAGAACATTCACATGGGAGATGTGAAGGAGAAAGATTCATCTAACAAGAAGGTGGAACCTACTTGAGAAGATATATAGGGAATCTATTCCCCCTGGCTGAGATGGTGCAGGAATGCTATCCAGTGAAATAACCAGGATGGTTGCATGAAAAAATGGAAATTACACTAACCTGGTAATTGTAGTTCCTGTAGGATCCAGTTTAGTCCTCCACAATCGGGTAATGCCCCTCCTACTGCAGCCTGGAGACTGGACCAATCAAATCTTCTGTAGTACATATCCAGCAGGAGCTCCCAGAAGCTCCCCAGTGTACTAGTAACAAAGCAAACTTAACGAAGCAACACAACAGATTTTTATTAGGCTATCAATAAACTATGTACTTCCCCCCCTGGAATAACCAACTCCCTCCCCAAACGAGGAAGTCAGGACACTGCATGGCGCCGGTATCGACGCCTTTAAATTTACACCGAGCTTCCCCCAGAAACTAAGGAGCTGACTGAACTCCAAAAGAAAGGGAAGAGCCATAGCGATAAGCACGACTGCCGACAGAGTCCGAACGGGACGAAAACCATCCTACAGGCACCTGCTCGGGACAGCGCGCCGCAAAATCATACAGATAGTCGGGAGGGAAGGAGGACTAAACTGGATCCTACAGGAACTACAATTACCAGGTTAGTGTAATTTCCATTTCCTGTGCGGATATCCAGTTTAGTCCTCCACAATCGGGATGTAACAGAGCAGTTAAGACCGGGCGGGACCTTGCAGGCCGGCGCGCAAAACCGCCGAACCAAAACAAGAATCCCGAGCCGCTGACACATCCAAGCGATAGTGCCTGCTGAAAGCATGCAGAGACGACCAGGTGGCCGCCCTACAAATCTCTGCTGGTGGAACCAGGCTATGCTCCGCCCAAGAGGCCGCCTGAGCCCGAGTAGAATGAGCCCGGAGCCCCTCCGGGACCGGCCGCCGCTGCAACAGATACGCGGACGCGATCGCTTCCTTGAGCCATCGAGCAATGGAGGCCTTAGCCGCCGCCTCCCCTTTTTTTTGTACCCCCAAAGAGCACAAAAAGCCGATCAGTCTTTCGAAAGGACTCGGTAGACTGCAAATACCGCCGCAGCGCGCGGCCCACATCAAGCCGGAGAAGACTCTTGTCCACCGACTCGACCGAGCATGCCGAAAGCACTGGCAGAAATACCGCCTGATTTAAGTGAAAGGGAGACACCACCTTTGGTAGAAAGGAAGGAACCGGACGGAGCACAATCCGCTCCGAAGAGAAAGACAAGAAAGGCTCTCGGCAGGACAGGGCCTGCAGATCCGAAATATGCCGTGCCGAGCAGATGGCAACCAGGAACACCGTCTTCAATGTGAGATCCTTCAAGGACGCCCTCCGCAAGGGCTCAAATGGTTCCCGAACCATAGCCCGCAGAACTAAATTCAAGTCCCACGAAGGAATCAACGCTCTGCGGGAAGGCCGTAAATGAAAAACGGCGGTCAAGAAACGCCGCACATCTGCATGAGCACCAAGAAGGCGGCCCAAGACCTTGCCTCTATAACACGAAATCGCCGCCAGCTGGACCTTCAGGGAACTGGCCGCGAGACCTTTCTCGAACCCATCCTGAAGGAAGCTTAACACGACGGGCACAGAGACCGTCGCCGCCCGGACTCCCCGCCGGGAGCACCAGTCCTCAAAAATCCTCCAAATCCGAACATAAGTGAGAGAAGTGGAGGACTTTCTCGCCCGCAGTAAGGTGGAAATCACCGCGGGCGAATAACCCTTCTTTTTCAGCCGAGCCCTCTCAATGGCCAAACCGTAAGCGAGAATCGAGCCACCTGGGGCATCCGCAAGGGGCCCTGAAGGAGAAGGTCCGGCAACGCCGGGAGGTGCCACGGCACGCCGTCTTGAAGCCGGACGAGGTCGGCATACCAGGGCCTCCGGGGCCAATCCGGAGCCACCAGCAGCACTCGGCCACGATGGCACTCGATGCGCTGTACGACCCGGCCGATCAGCGCCCAAGGAGGGAAGACATACAGTAGCCCGGACGTCGGCCACGGCTGAATGAGAGCGTCGAGTCCTTCGGGCATTCGCTCCCGTCGTCTGCTGAAGAAGCGACTCGTCTTGGCCGATTGGTAGGTCGCCATGAGATCCATGATGGGCGGACCCCACCGCCGAACTATTTGCGCATACACCTGTGGATTTAACTCCCACTCTCCGGGGTCCACCCGCACTCTGCTGAGGAAGTCGGCCTGGACATTTTCTGCGCCCGCTATGTGCGCCGCCGAGATCGCCGGCAGGCGAGTCTGCACCCAACTGAATAAGGCCGTCGCCTCCGTCTCCAGGGCCACACTCCCTGTGCCCCCTTGGCGATTGATGTACGCCACCGTGGTCGCATTGTCCGACCAGACGCGGACCGCCCGACCCCGGACCAGAGGCTCCAGGGCCAACAGGGCTAGCCTGACCGCCCGAAGCTCGAGACGGTTGATCGACCACGCAGCTTCCCGAGAGGACCACACCCCTGCGTGAAGCGGGCCTCGCAGTGAGCTCCCCAGCCGGCTAGGCTCGCATCCGTAGTGAGGGGAACCCACAGGGGAGGCTCCAAGGGAATCCCCCGCATCAGGTTCTCGGAGGAAAGCCACCATCGAAGCGACCGCCGCACTGCCTTCGGACAGGGCAGCCTCTTGTGCAAGGAATCGCACTGGTTGGACCAGCGGCGAAGGAGCGCCCTCTGGAGCGGGCGCATGTGGAACCGTGCCCATGGCACCACCTCCAAGGTCGCCGCCATCGTTCCGAGAAGTCGTAGGTACCACCACGCCGACGGAGCGGGCATCCCCCGAAAGAGTCGGACAAGAGCCCGCAACGCAAGGACGCGGCGCTCGGGGAGACACACCAGTCCCCGAGCGGTGTCGAAGCGCACTCCCAGATACTCCAGGTCCTGCGAGGGACGCAGACAACTCTTTCTTTCGTTCACCACCCAGCCGAGAGATCGCAGCAGAACCACCACCCTGCTCGTGACTCGCAGGCACTCCCGACTGGATTTTGCCCGTATCAACCAGTCGTCGAGATATGGATGGACCAAAATGCCCTCCTTGCGCAAGGCCGCCGCAACGACCACCATCACCTTTGTGAACGTGCGCGGAGCCGTAGCCAAGCCGAACGGCATGGCCCTGAACTGGAAGTGGCCCCACGGAAACGCAAAGCGGAGAAACCGCTGATGAGATGGATGTATCGGGATGTGCAAATAGGCCTCGGTGAGATCGAGGGACGTCAAAAACTCCCCCTGTCGCACCGCTACAATGACTGACCGCAAGGTTTCCATACGGAAATGCGGCACCCGGAGCGCGCGCGATTCACGCCTTTGAGGTCCAAAATCGGACGCAGGGAATCGCCCTTTTTGGGAACCACAAAATAGATGGAGTATCGCCCGGCGCCTCTTTCCAAAGGAGGAACCGGGATCACCGCTCCCAGCGCTAACAACCGATCCAGGGTCACGCGGATGTCCCGCGTTTTTTGCTCTCCCCTGCTGGGAGACAGAACAAATGAATCTGGAAGTGGGAACGCAAACTCCAGAGCGTAACCCTCTCCTATAATTTGTAGCACCCAGCGATCCGACGTGATTTGGACCCAAGAGGAAAGAAAGTCGCGCAAGCGACCCCCGATAATCGGGCCTCCCTCCAGAGCCTGCCTCGCGTCATTGTGGCTTGCGCCCAAAAGAAGAGCCCGAGGAAGAGGCGGCTCCGGAGAAGCCTCTGCCGGCTCTCCGGAAGGTACGAAACCCTTGATTACGGGCTCCAAACCTGCCCCGCTGCGAAGCCCACAGGCGGGAGGAACGAAACCTGCGCTGATCCCGAAAGGACCCCCTCGCCGAGGGGGAGGACCTGTTGGACCTTGGCCTATCCTCCGGGAGCCGGCCCCCCTTGGACTCACCGAGATCCTTTACCAACTTCTCGAGAGCCTCCCCAAATAACAATCTGCCCTTGAAGGGCAGCTTACTGAGGCGGGACTTGGAAGAACCGTCCGCCGCCCAGTTGCGCAACCAGAGGGACCGGCGCGCCGCAACCGCAGAGGCCATACGGTTAGCCAACGCGCGGATTAAATCATAAAACAGATCCGCCAGATAGGCCGAGCCGGACTCCAGCCGGGTAACCTCCAACAGGCCCTGCTGGTCTAGCCCGGGGCTCGAGCGCAAATGCTGCGACCATCGCAGACATGACCGAGCCACCCAAGCCCCACAGATAGAGGCCTGCAATGACACGGCATCCGTATCGAAGGTTTGCTTGAGCAAATTATCAATCTTCTTGTCCTGACCGTCCTTGAGGGCAGCCGCCCCCTCAACCGGGATGGTGGTTTTCTTGGTCACTGCGGAAACCGCAGCGTCCACCCGGGGGGACCTGAACAAGTCCCTGTCCTTGTCGGCAAGGGGATAAAGCCGATTCATGGTCCGAATCCCCTTCAAGCCGGATTCCGGGTGCTCCCACTCCGCCTGGATCATATGATCCACCACGCGGTGAACGGGAAAAACCACCTGGGAATCCCTGACTGCCTGAATTAGAGGATCCTCAAGACCCTCCTCCTCCAGGGGCCGCACCGCCGAAAGGTTAAGCGCCTGCAGGGACTCCGTGACCAGAGGAACCAGCTCGTCCCTACGGAACACGCGAATGATCCGAGCCTGGTCCTCCGGCTCAAGGATCTCCCCATCCTCCAACTCCTCCGCTTCAGTCTCAGGATCGCCCTCTGCCTCGGAATCCAGGAGACCTAGGGCGTCCTGCTCCTGTTCCCCCAACCGAAGACGCTTGCCCCCGGGTTGCGAGGTGCATTGAGCCGCCCCAGAGGACCCCGGGGGGAGAGAGGGGGGCCAAACTGCCGGCAACTGACCGGACCTGCTCAAGCGAAACGCCTGATGCATGAGGAGCACAAAATCCGGGGAGAAATCCATAGGCGGTGCAGCTATAGCCGCCTGCTGGAGCGCAGCCACCGACCCGCTGGCCGGTGGAACCGACCCAGACTGAGGGAGGCTCGGGGAAAGAACACTAACCCCTGAATTAGAAGCATCCCCAGGGGTAGGCTGATCCGGGAGACTCACAGATTGCTCTAACTCTGCAGGCACTGCAGCACAGCTCCAGCAGATGCCAGAGTCAGTCCCTACTGCTCTGCGGGACCCACAAATCACGCACTGGGGCTGGGAAGCCATCCCAAGGCCACCTCTGCCCAGCGGGATAGAATACAACAGTCACAGGGAAGCCCACACCACAGGGGCAATCCTATGCAAATCAGCCCCGATTTGAAATTAAAACTTTTTTTTTTTTTTTTTTACAAGAAACAAAATATGCCCCAGACTCCCTGGGGTGCCCTGAGCAAAATCGCCAGCAAGAGGAACCCCAAAAACGCCAGGGGAACCTGTGCACAAGTGCTCAAAAGTGCCTCTAAAGCACACTTTTAAAATTCAAAATGGCCGCCGGACGTTTTCACCCGCGGTAAAAAACGGCGCGAAAATACAAAAGCCACCAAATAATATGGAAAAGAACTAAAACGACCAAATTTAAGAAAAATTGCCAAATGGGCTCAGGAGAGCCTACAGAAATGCTGGCAGCTCTAACAGAGCACTGCACACAAGAAGAAATGAAATGAAAATCTCCTACCAGCTCAGGAACCACCAGGATTCAGCCAACATCTCCCAGTGCCAGCCACTACTGTATCAGGTATGGCTTTACCCCGTACTGTCCAGGGGGAGCTCACCCAGGGCTGTGAAAATTTGCTAGGCAGGAACACAGGAGCCAACAGGTCTGACTTCCCCCTAGTCCCCTGTGGCAGTGCTCCAGAGAGACAGACTTCTTCTTTTGTCTTCCTTTTAAAGATACAGCTAGCTATCAAAGAAATAGCAAGGAAATGCCCCAAAACAAACCCTAAAACAACTAACTAACAAGTGTTGCTCCTGCAATAGTCACTCAGTGTGCCCAGGAGGACACACTTTTACGTCTTCAAGCTGCTAGAGACTGGACACACTGGGGGGCTTCTGGGAGCTCCTGCTGGATATGTACTACAGAAGATTTGATTGGTCCAGTCTCCAGGCTGCAGTAGGAGGGGCATTACCCGATTGTGGAGGACTAAACTGGATATCCGCACAGGAACAGAGGATAATATCAGTCTGTAAACAGCAAGTCCGGAGTCCTATAGAACTCTCGCATGGTAAATGGACAGAAAACGCATAGGATGAGATACCAGGATGACCCACTTGATGAACAAGGGGGGGGGGGGTATCATGCGTTTAATTAAATATGTGCTGTCCATGAAGGATTAGGATACCATGAGAACAAACTGCAAGGAAAAAGAGCATATTTCCTGTAGAAACTGGATAACTCTTTAGACTGTCACATAGAGAAGGCTTATGTCCTTTATTAAAAGGAAATAGAAGGGTGTAAAGAACCCCTACAGTCATGAGGAAGGACTGAGGAAGCTTTTTTCAACCATATAGGATAGTAATTAGAGAAAAAATCCCCATGCTCTCTAGCAAGGGCCCATAGTAGAAAGCTTCTCAGTAGGATTGCAGAGAGCACTATGCAGGAGAATTGGGAAATAAAAGTGGCTGTTGGAGGAAACCAGCTGCCAACTCCAGGGATTTGGAGACGACAGAAAAGAAGCGATAAGGATTTTCCAAGATAGATGAGCACTATCTTGGAAGCACTAGGAAGACCAGAAAAAAGTAGTGGAAGACAAGACTGGAACTCGTAGGAAGTACCAGTAGTCTAATCACTGGAACTCCTGCATGGGCAGCTGCTGAATAGAACAGCAGAGAGACTCCCTCTGTTTGTAACAGAGAGAACAGACAGAACAAGAGGAGAAATCCTGATCATGTCTGATGAGCTGCCCAATGAAAGCAGGGAGGTAACTCCAGAGAAAACTCTACACTGGAAAGGAAAAGAAGACTAGAAAGGCTAAGAAAGCCTTCCAGTGATATGGTGGCACTCTTACAGGGGAGACCCTGAAAAAGAGGGTAAAGAAAAATAGGAGCTGAAGGGAGACTTGCCATATGGTAAGTCTGCAGAAGGAAAAAATTCATGGTGGTACAGGAGAAAACTATCATGAGATAGTTGGCAAACCGCTCTTCTTCGAAGGAAGAGGAGGAAAACTTTGTGACCCACAGACATGAATCTCCTGACAGCTCAGCCTACTTGAGAGCAAGTGGATGTCCTGGAAACAGGAATCCAAGCGTAGAGTTTTAAATGAAAAAACAGTGAAAAAACTTCTGATGAGAAGTGAACTGTATGTTATAAGAGATCAATTAGAACCTCATTGAGGGTTAATTTTCCTGACTTGAGTTTGGATTCTTCAGACCAGGGCGAGGTTTCCCCTGTTTGGGAACATCGGCATGGTGGGCAGGAGAAGAATAAAACCTTCTTCTTTTAGGAAAAGGAGGTTTGGTAGAGCATTTCTTACCTGCTGGGGAAGGAGAAGGTTTAGGATGGCCCTCAGAAGCAGGGAAGTCAGTGGAGCAATGAGCAACCTGACGCAAAGACTCCTTGTTGAAGAGATTTTCTCCAGTACAAGGAGTGTTACCCAGTCTTTGTTGTGCCCATCTGCTCAAGTCTGAAGCTTGGAGCCAGGCTCTACGTCGTGCTCCTATGGCTATAGCAGAGGTTCTGCTAACAGACTCAAAGGAGTCTAGGGAAGCACGAGAAAGAAACCTAGAGATATTCTGGCTATGACTAAGAAGCAAGGAATAGTCTGTAGCCTTGGGCTCTGAAAGAAAAGGAGTCAAAAGAGATAATTTCTCTGTGACCTCCTGAAGGGATAGACTCATATAAAAAATATATGAGAGAATCCTTGTTGCCAGCATAGATGTTTGGAAGGTCTGACATCCAAAGGCATCTAGTGTTCTAGATGCACGACTTGGCGGGAAAGAAGAATGCTTCTTCTTGCTTTTTACCTTCCTCATTGCTGATTCCACTACAATGGAATGATGGGGAAGTTGAGTCTTCTGAAACCCTGGAGAGGGGGGCACCTGATACAGAAGAGTAGTTGCTGTAGAAGGTGAGGAAGCCCTTAAAGGTGTTTCCCATATTTTCAGAAGAAGATCCTGTAAAGAATGATGTAAAGGAAGCATTATATTTTCCTTTTCCCCAGAAAAGCCTTGTGTAGGATCATAGCCAGGGATAGGAATAGCCAGGAATGTTGCCATGTCAAGGAGAAATTTCTGAAAAGAAGGAAGGATCTTCAATGGGAACAATCCCTGGACAGGCTAAACTCGAAGAACTAGGCTGGGCACCAGTACTTGTACGGTGCAAAACAGGATCTCTAATGAATGGATATTGGGACTGGCGGGTATGACCTGAAACCATCAGTACGGTATCGTCCATGCTAGGTATCGACTCCAAACTAGATATAGAAAGGAGCAATCCTGGGGAAAAAAGCATGGATGGAGCTGGTCCCGATGCTACTGCAGGTACCAGCGTCGACACCGATACCGGTAGCTGAGCCGGAATCGAAGGCGATACCGACATCGAAACAGTCATCGGAGGCTGCTCAAACGGTACCGAGGAAACTCGAAAGTCTCGGTGAATATCCTCGGTACCGGGCATCCGGAATCGGTGCGTGTCGGTTCCGAGACGCGTCGGTACCCAGTCTTCCAGACTAGATATCGATTCTAGACTCGGCATCAAAGGAAGCGAATCTATGGATGCATGTCTGGATGGTACCGACGTCAGGGGTCGTATCGACGGAGCTGCCGATACTGGAAAGTCAATCTGGGTATCGATCGGTCCCGAAGGCACCGAATACACCAGATGACGATCCCTGGTGAGGAGTGGATCTCTCAACACCAGTGCCAATGCCGGGTTATTGGTACCGCTCGAAGCGGATGCCACCCCCGAGCATGGCTCAGGTATGTTCTGTGAGGGGTGAGCCCCAGGAACAACCTGAAACCCCTGAAAGGCTTTGGAGACCGAAGACTCCCGCCGGGGTTTTGAAGCCAATGTGGTCTTGCGGGCAAGGTCGTAGCCATCATTATGCTTGGCATGAGACCTACCACCCAAGGATTGGCTAGTCTTAACAGACTGTTTGTGGGTTACCTGATCCTGTAGAGAAGAAATGGTCGGTGCCCTTACACTGGAAGGGAAAACTGCATCGAGGGAAACTCGAAATGGAGAATTTCTTCTCATAAAATTGCAGCCTGATGGCTCTGGAGGAAAAGAGTCAGGACTCAAACAGGTTAGACACCAGTTATTGGAGTCTAAAAAGAAAACTGTATTTACACAGTTAAGGCACTTCTTAGGAGAAGAAGGCTCCATAATGGAGAGGCCTTACAGGCCCAAAAATTCAAGACAGAAACAGAGGGGAAAAAACTCCCTGAGTTTTAGGAAAAAGAAAAGAAAAAACCACCGGCGGTACCGGTGGAGTCGGGGAAAGAGCCGCGACCACAAGAAAACAAAAAGTAAAAGATTTAAAGAAAAAATTTTCTGCGGTGACAGGAAGACGTCCTGCCGGCTCCGCGGAAAAACGAAAACTGAGGAGAGACAGTTGGAAAGGCGGGAAGGCAGCACGCAGGCGCTGAGGGATGCTCCCAAAAGCTTTCTGATTGGACGCTGGGGAGCGTTCCCGCGCAGGCTCCGTCGGTACCGACGTACCCATATGTGAAGACTCATTCTTGCTTGTTCCTGGAGATAGAAATAAAATAAAGAAACAAAATAAAGAAATAAAATAATTCAAATAAAGAAAAGAGCAGAGGACCTCAGGGCACACGGAAAGCAGCTCCCCCACCAAGCTGAAGGCAGAATAGTAAACTAGCTTTCCTGAATTAAGGTTGTACTTCTTCCTAGCACTCCGTAATCGTTTCTCCAATGAGCCCTGAACCCCTTGGGCTCACCCCTTCTCCTAGCTGCTTTGGAGACTGATAAACTGGAGTGTGGAGGTGGTGCCAGCCCTTATATACTGATGACATCACAAGAGTGAAGTTTCTCAGTCTCCAAAGCTGCTGGAGGAGGTTGACAACCCAGAGATTCCGGGACTAGACTGGAGGAACGATCAGGAATAGCACTATCCGGGCAGCAGCGATATTGGATAACGCTGGTTAGCCACCTGAGCCTTAAAGATAGGTGAGGAAAACTCTCGCCTATCTTTAAGGCGCAAGAGCTAAATGGGCAGCATGCAATATCGCTGCTGCCCGGTTAGCTTCGGAAGCTTCCGGCTTTGGCAGCGATCGCTATATATTCAATGCCATCGCCGCAGCATTGAATATCCAGTTTAGAGGTCAGCGGGGAAGGCTATGCGCTGACAGGCACACAGCCTTTCCAAGATCCGGGCAACTGAATACCGTGCCCTAATATTCTTTAACCCTGTTTAGTGTGCATTCTAGAGCTTAAGTGTACAGCACACTATTTTTTGTGCATGCTTAAAATCCTTAGCATGCATGCTAAATTTCAGTATAGGCCTCATGAGTTCAAAATCAAATTACTTGGCCATTATAAGAAATGTTTTCTACACTAAAGTTACGCTTATTATACATCTATAAAAATTTGCTCTTAAAGCTATATTAAAATATTTATTTCAGAACTTAATAAACTTTATAATCTAATTGAAAACTGGATCTCGGTCCCAACCACGTAGAAATTATCTTCCATCATCTGTATTTCTATTTAAATAAACATACAAAGCATTTTCATACAAGCCAGAATAAAATACTGTACAATGTTAAGAGTCTTTGTCAAGACAAAGCTATGTGAATGTAACTATGAATGCATACCATATTTGGAAAAAAACTGCCCAGTAAGACTGAACCACCACCACTTACTCAAATACTTCATTTTAAAATAGCAGCATAACAGCATATGACTGCCTTACACATTAGAATATACTGCTATGTTGGATAAGGTTCTAAAACTAAATTGGGAATATGCAATTCTAATGTAAGTAAAGAACACTAAGTGTCTAAAAAATATCATGCATTTAACCCTAATTCATCCTGAGTTTCAGATTCATATAAAATTTCTGAACAGTTTTCCTCCCCCTGATCTGTTATTAACAATATCATGACACACAACTTACTATTTATCATTTTTAGAGCATCACAAGGTATACACAGCGCTGCACATCTAAGACAGTCCCTGCTCAGAGTCCACAATCTATGCAACACAGACAAATAGAGGGGATTAGGGGAGAAACTAGCGGAACTGGTTGCAACACACATGGGTGGTAAACAAGAGAATGGGGTGGGAGGAATCAGAATCCAAAAACGTATTCTCTAAACATTCTGTCTAATTTCAGAGCAAAATACAAAAATGAACCATCACCTGTTTAAAAAAAACACTCAGTGAGAGAATCTCACCTGACAAGCACAGTAAATCATACCTAGAAGTGATGTCTCCTTAGCAAATGCTGCAGCAATAGCAGGATCTAATGCTGGTTGACCATCTCCAGATGGGAGATCTGGACGAGTATAGTCTCTACTTTTGTCATTGTTGTATTTCACATTCAAATTCACCAGTTTTGAGAAATCGATTCGTAGGGTACAGCAAGCATTATAGATATTCTGACCATCTAAGGCCTACAAAGTGAAAACATGCATTACCGATATGTAATTATATTGCTATATAGCTGCCTCTATATTTAAAAGCACAACACCATAAAGTTTACAATAAAATTGTGCATACAAACATTTACACACTATAGTTAAAATTTCCTTGAGTCTTTTCCTCAAATTCTGTAAGACCAGTCCAGTCCAGAAACCACCCAAGGGCAATAAAGGGCTCTCAGTCTAAGAAATTCAGAAAGTTAATAGTATGTATACTGTAGCCTGCTTTAAAGCATAGTGACTCACCTGTAGCAGGTGTTCTCCGTGAACAGCTGGAATAAGTCCTCATGTATGGGTGACATCACCGATGGAGCCCCGCATGGAATGTCCAGCTTCCAAAGGAAGCTTTTAGGAGGTACATCACACATGTGCTCCTGCCTTCCTGCCTGCCATGGCGCCATACTCTCCAGTGCAATAATATAGCAGGAATCAAAAAGGCAATTCCTCAGGGAGGTGGAAGGGTTGTGAGGACTTATTCCTGCAGAACACCTATTACAGGTGAGTAACTATGCTTTCTCCGTGAAAAAGCAGAAAATAAGTCCTCATGTATGGGACTCCTAATTTACCGGAACCAGAGGAGATAAGCAGACCAACTGGGCAATGAGAACTGGAGAAGTCAGGAAGACCAAAGAAGTAGTCTTGCTGAGGGATTTGGTATCCTCAGCAGATATCGACCTGAGGGGATTTTGAGCAGGTAGCCTGGATAGGCATAAGATCGGTGGCAGGAGTTGACTTTAAGACTCAAAAAGATGCCCGAGTACAGCTTGGTCAAAATTGCTGGCCTGTTGGGAATCCCCATCCAGACAGTAGTGGGTTGCAAATGTATGGACTGAGGACCACGTCGCAGCCCTGCAGATTTCCTCTGCAGCTACAGTCCAAAGGTTGGGCACCAATGTAGCCATCACCCGAATATTATGAGCCGTGACCTGTCCCTCAAAGGCTCAACCCAGCCAGCAAATACACATGAGCGATGTCTTCTAAACAGAGAGATAGTGTATGCTTTGAGACAGCAACCCCCAGCCAATTGGGGTCGAATGAGACAAACAGCTGGGTGGACTGCACCTTTGTGTGCTCCAGATAGAAGGCCAACGAATGCTTACAGTCTAGCATGTTCATGACCTCCTCACCGCAGTTCGTGTGAATCTGAGGAAAAAATGGATTGAATGAGGTGGAACGCAAAGACCACCTTTGGCAGAAAGTGTGTGTGTGTGCGGAGCACTACCCTATTATGGTGTATGGGGGGTGAGCGACCAGAGCTTGGAGCTCACTGATGTGCCACACCAATGTAACAGCCACTAGAAAGAGGATCTTACAGGTCAAGAATTTCAGCAAGCATGAGCCCAGGGCCTCAAAGCAGACCTGCATCACTTGGACAAGGACCACATTGGGATTCCAAGCAAAGGTATGGGGCTTGAGCAAAGGTTTCAAGAGTAGCAGGTCCCTCAGATCCTGCAACATTAAACCAAATAAAGAAACCCAGCTACAAACTCTACAACTGCCCGCGCACTAACAAAAGAGGAGGTGGAGTCCTCATAGCAGCCAAAACCAACCTGCAACTTACAAACACCTCCATGGTCACAAACCCAGATCTCGACCTACTCAAAGTCGAAAACATGGCTCTATCCATCTGCCTAATCTACAGACCTCCCTCTCCACAGCATGAAGCACTAGCTACAGCACTAGAAAACATCACTTCCACCCAAAGTAAAAAATTCCAAATTATCCTTGGAGATTTGAACCTAGCGTCAATTCCCCCAACCCACTCAGAGACCTTCTTTGAAGCCATGGACCAACTGGGCTTCCAGCAAATAGTGAGCGACCCCACCCACGATAGAGGAAATACCCTGGACATGATTTTCATACCCAGAAATCCGCAACCAAACAAAGAGCCACCTATAATAAATATAACCCAAGTCCCATGGTCAGACCATCACCAAATCAATTGCAAGATAAAACTGCAGTGCCTACCCAAAAACGCAAAGGAAAAGAGAATGCCCAACCCAATCAGGAAGTTCAGCAAACTCAATGAAGAACCCCTCATAAACACCATTTCATCCCACATAGACCTGGATTACAAAGACCTCGATGAACTAACGAACAGATGGAACGCAATCATTCAAAGTGCATCTAACCCAACATTGAATTTCTCAGCAAATGAACGTAAGCCCAACTCAGAACCCTGGTACACAGAAACTCTAACAAGATCAAAGAGGGAACTCCGTAAAATAGAGAGAAAATGGAGACAAACCAAATCCATCGAACTCAAAACCAAATACCTGGCCTTTCTTGCAAAGTACAAAGACGACGTTAACATCGCTAAGAAAGTACATCACACCAACCTTCTAAGCAAGGCGATCAATAGACCACGGGAGTTATTCGAACTCGTCAAATCATTAACCAAAACGGACCAGAGTAATAACCTCAACAACTCCATCAAGGCCCAAACATTGGCAAACCATTACACGACCAAACTGACGGCCCCTAGTCCAACGCCCTCCCTAGACTTAACCCCACCAACACCACCAAGCAACTGTGAGACCAACATAAATCAAGACCAATCATGGAAACTTTTCCACAAAATCGGAGCCCAGCAAATTGCAACCATTGTCACAAGCCTAAACAGCACCACTTCCCCACTAGATCCCTGCCCTGCAACCTGGCTCAAGGCGGTGAAACAGGACATAGGTTAACTATGTGTGAGATGAATGGTGCTATCACTCCAACAAGGAATCATGCCCTCTGAACTAAAGAAATCAGTCATAAGACCGATTCTAAAAAACAACACACTCAGTAAAGAAGACCCAGCATCCTACTGCCCCATATCAAGTATATCATTCCTAGCAAAGATCATTGAGAAGGCGGTCCTTCTACAACTCCAAGACCACCTGAACGACAGTGCTCCTCTAGATGACCAGCAATATGGCTTTCGACAACATCATGGAGTTGAAACCCTTTTACTAGTTCTACTTAACAACCTCTTAAAGGGCCTTGAAAACAAAAAGAAAATGTATATACTCTTATTCATTGACATCTCAGCTGCCTTTGATACAGTTAACCATGGAACCCTCATAAACAGGATCAAGTCAATAGGAATATCAGAAACCCCACTAAAGTGGTTCTCATCTTATATCTCAAACCGAATGCAACAGGTTCAATTCAACGGCGAAAAAGCAGAAGCATTCTCCCAAACGCAAGGTATTCCCCAAGGCTCTGCACTCTCAGCACTACTATTCAACATATATGCAACCACTATGCAAAATTTTTACACGGCACAAAATTAATTACCACATTTATGCCGATGACATTATGTTATACTCACAACTTGACACTAAAAACCCGGACTACAGCCCACTCGAGACATGCATTGGAGAGATGCAAGACTGGTTACAACAAAGCAGTATGTCAATTAACCACAAGAAAACTGAAGTAATGTATATCTCCAGAGAACCGAACTTTGACCCACCTTCAACAATAACGCTATGCAATAACACTTACCAAACAAAGAAAGAAATAAAGTATCTAGGAGTCACATTTGACTGTGACCTAACAATGGAGAAACACCTCCGAAAGACCAACAGAGCAGTTTTCCACAAACAGAGTTCTTCAACCCATTCGGAGCATCATTGATCCCCAAGATTTCAGAACCGTGGCTCAAGCACTCATCATGCCACATTTTGACTACTGCAACGCCATTCTTCAAGGGCTACCTAAGAAAACTCTGAACTTTCTACAAATGGCACAAAATGTAGCTGCCAGGGTCATTATGAAGAAAAATCTTAATGACCACATCACACCAGTACTAATTCAATTGCACTGGCTACCCATAACAGCCCATACTAAATACAAAATATTGACGACTACATTCAAACTCATCCACAACATAGCACCATCCTTCCTCAACACACTAGTCAGATTACAACCTACTAACAGAAACAGGAGAACCATCAACTCCAACACCATCCACCCGATATAAGATCTACCAAAGTCAACACCAGCAACAGGGCTTTTGCATATGTAGCACCAACACTACGGAATCAACTCCCACCAGAACTACGAGCCAACAATGATCTTCTAGACTTTAGAAAAAAACTCAAAACGCACATATTTCAAAATCATTTCAACCTGAACTAAATTCACATGTGGGGCAACCCTTCCCCAGCAACCCAGAGAACCTGTAATGTATAAATGTATATATGTAAATGACCTCCCCCATAGCTAAGAAGTTGTTAACTCTGTGTGATGTGCTTACCCTATCAATCTGAATGTAAACAAAAATTGTATCTGTCTTGATTCGGCAGTTTCTCGATGTAATCTTACCCGCTTCTGATCGCTGGAAGGAGCGGGATACAAATGCTTGCTAAATAAATAAATAAATGAACCAGGCCACCAAAGGCTGGGCCAAAATAGGCTTTCCCCACAGCACGGATGGTAAGCCCCAATTGTGCAGACATGAACTCGCACCGAGTTAGGACTTCAGTCTGGAGTCAGAGAAGTGGAAGAGCAGCAGTTTTAAGGAGAGAAGGGATCCAACACTACCCGCGCACCAGACGGCAAAACACCAGCACTTGAGTGTGTAAGGCTTTGCGCATCAAGTCCTTACAGGATGCCAGCAGGATGTTGGTAACGCCCTCAGGGAGATCAAGCTCTGTGAGAACTACCCTCTCGGCATCTATGCTGTGAGTGCCAGGGAGCTACCCTCCTGCAAGATGAGGTCTGGGTCAGAGTCCAGGAAAAGAGGCTCCCTCAGCGAGAGCTGCAGCAGCAAAGATAACCACGGCTGCAGAGGGTGGTGAGAATCACGGGGTCCCTCTCAGCCTAGAGCTTCAGGAAAGTTTTTACCACAAGTGTTATCTGGGAGTAGGCATATATAGCAGGCTCTCCCCCCAAAAGGAGAAGGCATCAGAGGCCAGGTGACCGTAGCCACCCTCAGAGAGGTGACCGTAGCCACCCTCAGAGAGCAGAACCGGATCAACTGGGTATTGTTCTCCATGCTGAAAAGATCCACCACGAAGGTGCCCCACTCTCAGAAGATCCAATCAATCACATCCCTCTTGAGGGTCCACTCGTGAGGCTGAAGCACTCGGTTGAGGTCATCCGGCCAGGTTGTTGAGCTCACCGGGCAGATAAGGCACCCTGAGGTCCATGCCATGGAGCAGAATAAACTTCCAGAGGTGAACAGCCTCTCACAGCACAGGAGGTACAATGCCATGCCCCCATTTGTTCATGTAGAACATCGCTACCTGGTTGTCCTTTTGTATCAGGACCATCCGATTCGCCAGGTACACACAAAACGTGCGGAGGGCATCTGATATGGCCCGAAGCTCAAGGAAGTCGATATGATGGAGACTCTCCTGCTCGGACCACAGCCCCTGGGTGCTGAGATCATCCAGGTGTACACCTCTGCCGAGATTGGACGCATCCGTCATGAGTGTCTTGCGGGGGGACCCACCAGCTGAAACGGGAGGCCCCACAGCAGGCTGTCCAGCTCAAGCTACCACGCCAGGGACTGTGCCAGTGGTATGGTGACTACTATCCAGTCCCAAAGACAGCCAGACACCTGCCTCTACTGTGTGGACAGGATCCACTGGACCTGCTGCATGGAAAGAAGGGCCTTAGGAGTGACATGCACCAAAGCCACAATGTGTTTGAGGGCCCTCAACAGTCTATGGGATGTGATGTAGCACTGGTGCTGCAACAAGCTTACCACCTTAATGAGGTGCTGCAGGTGGTCAGTTGGCAGAAAAACCCATGCCCGAGTGGATGACCACGAAGCCAAGGCCCTCCAGCACCCAAATTGTGAGCGTGGCAGACTAACGCCGGCTGGCATGGTAGCCTTGATCAGTCAGTCATCCAGATATGGGAAGATAAAGATCCCCCAGGTCCGGATGAAGGCGGCCATGACCGCCAGACACTTTGTGAAGACCAGGGGGGCCACGGCCAGCCCGAAGGGAAGCATATGGGTATTGTCTGTGATGTGGGTGAATCGGAATATGCATATACACATCTTTCAGAGCCAAAGAACATAAGATATGCCATACTGGGTCAGACCAAGGTCCATCAAGCTCAGTATCCTGTTTCCAACAGTGGCCAATCTAGGTCCTAAGTACCTAGCAGTCTCCCCAAAAGACACAGGTTCCTCAATGCTTGTATTGGGTCAAGCAGTGATTTCCTGGGTTCCTTTTAATAATGGTTTATGGACCTTTCCTCCAGGAACTTGTCAAAACCTTTTTTAAAGCGTACTCACCTGTAACAGGTGTTCTCCAGGAGCAGCAGGAATCAGTCCTCACATATGGGTGACGTCGGCGCCGACGGAGCCTTCGCGGAGCAATTTTCCCCAGCTTTCACAGAAAGCCTTTGGGAATTGCAGCGCGCATGCGCGGTCGCCTTCCCGCCCAAGGGTGCCATCTTAGCCAGTCTGATGACATAGCTAAAAGACAGCATAAAAATTTGCAAAAAAACTTAAGCAGATGATTGCAACTCCACGGGGAGGAGGGAGGGTTGTGAGGACTGATTCCTGCTGCTCCTGGAGAACACCTGTTACAGGTGAGTAACTACGCTTTCTCCAGGACCAAGCAGGAAGTCAGTCCTCACATATGGGACTCCCAAGCTTAAGGCTACCGGAGACCCCAAGCACAAAAATGAGCTCCCTCTAGCTCGGCAGTACAGAAGGAAGGAATCTTCGCTGAATTATTACCCACCGGTAGCCCCCATCCGGGATGGAGGGTAGGAGTTGCTCAAACCTCGAAGAGATTTCGGAGGACTGCCTGTCCGAAAGCACTGTCCCTGCGGGACTCCCTCTCGAGACAGTAATGGACCGCAAAAGTCTGGCTCGAAGACCAAGTAGCGGCCCGGCAGATGTCTGCCAGCGAAACAGAGCGGAGGTAAGCCACTGACGTAGCCTTCGCCCGAACACAATGAGCCGTGACTCGACTTTCTAAGGAGAGTCCGGCTGCCCCATAAGCCCAAGCGATACAGTCAGCAACCCAGATGGACAGGGTACGCTTGGAGACCGGGAGCCCCAATTTATTGGGGTCAAAAGACACAAAAAGCTGAGCAGCTTTACGGTGCTCCCGCGTACGGTCAAGGTAGAAGTTCAATGCCCTTCTACAGTCCAGGGTATGCAGGACTCGTTCAGCTCGGCTGGAGTGAGGCCTGGGAAAGAAGATTGGAAGTACCACCTCCTGATTGATGTGAAAAGGGGAGACAACTTTTGGAAGAAATTTTGGGTGAGTCCGTAGGACTACCCTATTTTTGTAGAACCGAGAGAATGGAGGATCAGACACGAGGGCCTGCAATTCACTTACGCGTCTAGCGGAAGTGAGGGCTATCAGGAATAAGGTTTTCCACGAAAGAAAACGCAGAGAACAGGTAGCCATCGGTTCAAAAGGCGGACAGGTGATCCGCTGTAAAACCACATTCAGATCCCAGTCAGGTGCTGGCGGGCGCAGAGGTGGTTTTAGTAGAAGGAGACCTCGGAGAAACCGTGTTACAAGAGGGTCGCTGGAAAGAGGTCTGCCGTCCACCGGCACATGGTGTGCTGAAAGAGCACTGAGGTGAACTTTGACAGAGTTGGACTTAAGTCCCAGATTAGAGAGGTAGAGCAGGTACTGCAAGATCACCGACACCGGGCAGGAGAAGGGATCCTGAGACTGCTGTACACACCAAACGGAAAAGCGACGCCATTTTAGGGCATAGCATTTGCGGGTAGAAGGTCGCCGAGAAGCTAGGACGACCTCCTCCACCTCTGCCGGCAGGAGAAGGGGAGCAAGGACTACCCTTTCAGCCGCCAGGCCATTAGGTTGAGCGATCGGAGGTTGGGGTGGAGCAGAGACCCCTGATCCTGTGTTAGGAGATCCGGTTGAGACCCCAGAGGGAACGGATCCTCTACCGCTAATTGCAACAGGAGTGGAAACCAAGGCTGTCTGGGCCAGCGAGGAGCCACCAGGATCATGGACGCTTTGTCCCGGAGAACCTTGAACAGAGTTCGGGAGATTAGCGGGATGGGAGGAAAAGCATAGAGAAGGCTTTCCGAACATGAGAGCAGAAATGCATCTGCCGCTACCCGAAGGGGATGTGGCTGACGCGAGCAGAAGCGAGGAAGTTGCCGGTTGAGAGGACTGGCAAAGAGATCCATCGTGGGGAGGCCCCACTTCAGAAAGAGTTTCTGGACTACCAAGGGATCCAGACGCCACTCGTGCGGCTGGAGTATCCTGCTGAGTTTGTCGGCCAGGCAATTCTCCTGGCCTGGGAGATAAACTGCTTTGAGAAGAATGCCGTGACTGACGGCCCAAGAGCAGAGCTTCTGAGCTTCTCGGCAGAGAAGGAAGGAGCCCGTGCCGCCCTGCTTGTTCACGTAGAACATGGCAACTTGATTGTCCGTCTGGACAAGGACGGACTGGTGAGAAGTCAGGTGGGAGAAAGCCTTGAGCGCCAGACGAATAGCTCTGAGCTCCAGGAAGTTGATCTGTTGAGCAGATTCCCACGCGGTCCAGAGACCTTGAGTACACGCCCCCTGGCAATGAGCTCCCCAGCCCAGGAGGGAAGCATCGGTCGTCAGCACTTGAGTCGGCTGAGGCGACTGAAAAGGCATTCCGAGCAACAGGTTCGGCCGATGAAGCCACCACTGTAGGGAAGAGGCCAGCGGTCTGGAGAGGCGCACTAAGTCGGCTAGCCCGCCGGTGGCTTGTTGCCACTGCTTGCGAAGGCACCATTGAGCCGGCCGCATATTCAGGCGAGCATTGGGGGTCACGTGAACGGTGGAAGCCATATGGCCGAGTAGTCTCAGGAAGCGCCTGGCGGAGACCAGGGACTGGCTGCGAAAACGGCCGGCTAGGTCCATGAGCCGTTGAGCCCTGTCGAGAGGCAGGAAAGCTCGAGCCTGAGGAGTGTGCAGTCTTGCGCCGATGAACTCGAGATCCTGTGAGGGGAGCAAAGTGGACTTTGCGAAGTTTATGACAAAGCCCAAGTACTGCAGAAGAGTCACTGTGCGGTGTGTGGCATTGGTGACTGCCGGGGGGGGACGACGCTCTGATGAGCCAGTCGTCGAGGTACGGAAAGAGAGGCCGTGAAGCCTGAGATAGGCCGCCACCACCGCAAGACATTTTGTGAAGACTCGCGGCGCGGAGGACAGGCCAAAGGGCAGTACTCTGTACTGGTAGTGATTTCCGGCCACCACAAACCTTAGGTATTGGCGGTGGCTTGGGTGGATGAGGATGTGCGTGTAGGCATCCTTTAGATCCAAGGAGCATAGCCAATCTCCCTGCTGGAGGTAGGGCAGAAGGATTCCAAGGGTAAGCATCTTGAACTTTTCCCGCACAAGGAACTTGTTGAGGTTGCGCAAGTCCAGGATGGGTCTTAGGCCTCCTGTCCTTTTTGGTATTAGGAAATACCTGGAATAAAAGCCTTGACCTCTCAGGTGTTTGGGCACCGGTTCCACAGCCTGGTCCTGAAGAAGACTTGCTAACTCCTGAAGGAGTAAGTCCCTGTGCAGAGGGAGTCGCGGAGGTTCCCCCGGAAAATAAGAGGGAGGGACCTGATGGAAGTGGAGAAGATATCCTTCTCGCACGACTTGAAGCACCCAGGCATCTGAAGTGATGTTGGACCACCTGTGGGCGAAGTGAACCAGCCGGCCTCCGGTGCTGGGAGGAACCAGCTGAGGGGGAGAGGCTATGCTGAGGAAGTCAAAAACCCCCACCCTGCTGAGCAGGGGCTGGTGGTGCAGGCTTGGGGGCTTGCTGCCTACGGGACCCGTTACCCCGTCCCTTGGCCTGCTGACCCTGTTGGGGAGCTGGAGGGGCCTGATATTGGGGGTAGTGTTTGTAGGCAGCCGCCTTTCTCGGGTAAAAGGACTTTTTTCCCGAGCCCTTCTTTTTCTGGGAAGGGGCGGAGGTCTTCCTAGAAAGCCTGGTCCTGGTGAGAGTCTCCGTCTCGATTTGTGCAGCCTTTTCAGCCATGGGCTTGCCAAAGAGGTTCTCACCTCTGCAGGGGACATCGACCAACTTGTCCTGCACCCAAGGCTCAAGGTCAGACGACTGAAGCCAAGCCTGTCGGCGGGCACCGATGCCGGCTGCGGCCACACGAGCCGATGCTTCAAAGCCATCATAGGCTGCTCGGGACATGAATTTGGAGCATTCCCGAATACCAGATGTTAAGGCTAGGAACCTCCGCAAAGGTTCCTCGGACAGTCCAGCAGAGAATCCGGCTAGCTCTTTAGCCAGGTCTCGGAGATACATGCCCATGTATAGCTGGTAGGTCTGGACACGACAAGCCAGCATAGAGCCCTGGAAACACTTCTTACCAAGGCCATCCAGGTTACGGGCCTCCCTGCCAGGGGGCACCGAGGAGTGCATTTTCTGGCTCATAAGCCTATGCATGGCCGATTCCACTACCATGGAATGGTGTGGTAGCTGTGCTTTTTGGAAGCCAGGACTCTTGCGGACTCGATAGATGGAATCGACCCGCTTGCTCAATACCGGCGACGAGGCCGGACTCTCCCACATGCGGAAGAGTAGTCGTTCCAGCATGGGAGGCACCGGTACAGTAAAGTGCTCCCGGGCGGGAGAGTCGTAGTGAAGGGCGTCGAGCTCTTCGGCTCGAGGCTCCTCCTCGGGATCCGCCGGGAAGGCCAAAGCCTTGGCGATATCCCTGACGAAGTCCGAGAACCGGGCATCCTCCGGAGGGGACTGTTTCCGAGGTTCGGACTCAGGTGAGTCCGAGGGGACACACCGAGTCCGAAAGGAATCAGGTGACTCCTCCTCTTCAGACTCCCAGACCGACTCCGAGGAGGAATCAGTGGGGTCGGCTCGGGCAGGCGGAGGCGTCGGCCGCCCCGACGCCAAGGGAGTCGGCGGCGACGACCTCGGTCCCGAACGGGAGGCCGAGGGTGACCTCGACCGAGGATGGACCGAGGATCGGCTCGGTCTCCGGGGTCGACTTAGACGTCGACGTCCCGGCGGTCGGGGCAGCGGCGCCAGCGAGGCTAGCGATCAGTGCCCGCTGCTGGTCCATGAAGGCAGATAGTCTGCTCTCCAAGGCCGTCAACCTGAGTCCGACCTCAGGTGACCCAGCAGTCCCCGACTCGGGCCCCGACGGCGTCGGGCCCGACGTCGGACCTCTCGGAGGCGAGTCCAGAAGGACCACAGGACTTACCCGAGCAGGCAACTCCGACTACAGGCGAGGTCGCTTCGGGAGGTGCTCCTTCTCCAAAGACCCGGGACGGCTGTCTGGGCTATGCGACCTGGCCCTCGCGGAGCCAGGAGCGTCCACCGACGCCGCCCTCGCGGGTTTTGTCTTCCGTCGATGGTCTCCGGAGGGAGAACCCCTGTCGGAGGAGCTTCGGCGATGTTCAGAGCTGGAGCCTCTGGATGCCGAGGCCTCCGACGAGGTCCGGGTACGGCTGGGGTCAGCGAAGATTCTATCCCGCTGATGCCGCCGACTCCTCAACGCTTTGGAGGACATTTTGCCACAGGCTCCACAGATCATTTCTTCATGATCCGGGCCCAGGCAGCGGAGGCAATTATCGTGTGTGTCAGTGAGTGACATATTTCTGTCACACTGACCACACCGCTTGAAACCACTGGCAGCCATCGGGGGGAAAAAGGGCCCCTGCAAGGTCAAAGGACCGGGCTGCCAGTGAAAAACCGAAAACGAAACTGACCAAAATCAGAAAAACCGAAAAATAAGGGAAGGACTCGCAATGGCGTCGCGAGTCCGGGCAGGAAAACGACCGGCATCGAACCGAATTGAAAAACGAGTAAAACTCACGAAAATCAACTTTTTTAGCGGGGACACGACTGGTACGTCTGTAGGGCTCCGCGGAAAAAAGAAGACTGGCTAAGATGGCACCCTTGGGCGGGAAGGCGACCGCGCATGCGCGCTGCAATTCCCAAAGGCTTTCTGTGAAAGCTGGGGAAAATTGCTCCGCGAGGGCTCCGTCGGCGCCGACGTCACCCATATGTGAGGACTGACTTCCTGCTTGGTCCTGGAGAAACCCAGCTACACTAACAGCTTTTACTACATCCTCCGGTAACGAATTCCAGAGTTTGATTACACGTTGAGTGAAAAAAATATTTTCTCTTATTAGTCTTAAATTGATTACCCTGTAGCTTCATTGCATGTCCCCTAGTCATTTTATATTCTGATGATGTAAACAGTCAGTCTACGTTTACCCGTTCCATTCCATTCATTAATTTATAAACCTCTATCATATCTCCCCTCCGCCGTCTCTTTTCCAGATTGAAGAGCCCTAACCTTTTTAGCCTCTATTCATAAGAGTATCTTTCCATCCCCTTTAGTATTTTGGTGGCTCTTCTCTGTACCTTTTCCAATAACACTATATCCTTTTTAAGATACGGAGACCAGAATTGCACACAATATTCAAGGTGCAGTCATACCATGGAACGATACAGAGGCATTATAATATCCTTTGTTTTATTTTCCATTCCTTTCCTTATGATACCTAGCATTCTATTTGCTCTCTTGGCCGCCGCTGCACACTGGGTGGAAGGTTTTAACATGTTATCCACAATGGAGCCTAAATCTTTTTCCTGGGTGGTGGTTCCTAATGTGGAACCTTGCATCGTGTAACTATAGTTTGGGTTGTTCTTCCCTAGGTGCATAACTTTGCACTTGTCCGCATTAAATTTCATCTGCCATCTGGATGCCCAGTCTGCCAATTTATCAAAATCCTCTTGCAATTTTCCACAATCCTCTTGGGTTTTAACATCTTGAAATAGTTTTGTTATCTGCAATTTTGATAACCTCACTCGTTATTCCCTTTTCAAGGTCATTTATGAATATGTCAAAAAGCAGCGGACCCAGCACAGATCCCTGGGGTACTCCACTATTCACCTTTTTTCCATTGGGAAAATTGGCCATTTAGCCCTACCCTCTGCTTTCTATATTTTAACCAGTTCCTGATCCACAATAGTATACTGCATCCTAAACCATGACTTTTTAGTTTTGCCAAATGTCTCTGATGAGGGACCTTTTTGAAGGCTTTCTGAAAGTCCAGATACACTATATCAACCAACTCACCTTTGTCTGTTTATTCACACCTTCAAAAAAACATAACAGATAAGTAAGACAAGATCTTCCTTATCTAAAGCCATGTTGGCTGTCTCCCATTAAGCCATGACTATATGTTCAGTAATTTTATTCTTTATAATGGTTTCTACCATTTTTCCCGGTACTGACATCAGGATCACCAGTCTGTAGTTTCCCTGATCACCCCTGGAACCCTTTTTAAAAATTGGCGGTTAGATTGGCCATCCTCCAATCTCAGGTATTACAGATTATTATTATTTTTTTTTTTAATACTTCTTTATTCAAATTTCAGAATGTAAGTACATCCAGTGAAAACTGTACAGTCATATCTTAATACAGTATTCGGCATGCTAACCATCAATAACTTCTTCAGAGAACAAAATAAAATATCAACACAAATGTAGATTGAAACTTAAAATAAAATTGAACCATGACCATTCCAACCCCGTGACCCGCCCCACCACCAGCAACAGCAGCTAGGCAATGTATTGTTGGTGTCTTTGAATATATCTGCTCAGAGCGTCCCCCTTCTCAGACCATCGGCCAGCCTGGGGATGCCGTTCTGCATATAGTTCTGCGTAGCTCCTATGCAGACACAGCAAGTTCCACCACAGTTCAAAATGCACTTTCTCCAAATTCTTCCAATGAAGCAGTATGACCTTTATGGCCAAACTTATCATGAGATCCAATAGACGAATATCTTGCTTGGGCAGCTTTGGCCAAATCATCAGGGATCTGAAAACGATCACCGGATAAGTAAGCGGCGTTTGAAGACTTAGTATACTCGATATCCGCTGCCAAACAGAGAGCCAGAAGATCCGTAAATGTTCACAATAGAAGAGCATATGTGCCAGTGTACCTATAGCTGTATTACAGGACCAGCACCAATTCCCCTCCTGTGCTGCCCATTTCATCTTCTTAGATGGGGTGAGGTAGGCCCGATGTGCCAGAAAATACAAAGATTGAGTGAGGGATGCTGATCTGGTGACCCGTATTTGGGGCCCCCAAAAGGTACTCCATTGCTCCATTGGCAAACAATCTCCGGTGTCATCGAGCCATGTCGACTGTACTTTCACACATTCCTTCTCCCCCCGCGAGCGTAGTATCATGAGAAGCTTCGAGACGGCCCGTGGACCTGCTTGTATCTCTTGAAGTTTTTGTCCCAATGGCCATCCCGGTCGCAGTAACATCGGTGATACCCCCGCCTTACTCATACAGTGTCGAAGCTGACACCATTGAAAATAACAGGTAGATGGCAATCCGAACTCCGCTTGTAACAGTCCAAAAGTCTTAAATTCCGACCCCAACATCAGTTGCCCTAGTGTCTCAATGTCATGCTCTATCCATAACTTCCATCTCACAGGTTTCCCCCCTATCCGGAGACGGGGGTTCATCCATATGGGCATGTCCATTGCAAAATCTTCACCATCTTCAAGGCATTGTGCGAGCCAGCGACATGCTTGTTGTGTCGCCCCTACCACCAGGTTTGATGACTTTCGCGGGTCGTGTGTCATCCCAATCAGCAGCCTCGTCTGCAATGGGGTGTGGAGAGCTTGTTCGACCACGAGCCACCGAGCTGAACCATCTAAATCCCCTTCGGTGGTCCATTGCGAGCCTTGTCATAGTAAGGAGGCCAAATGCAACCACTCCACATCCGGCAGATGTACACCGCCTTTATCCTTTGGTAGTCTTAACTTCCATGCCGCTATCCGTGGGACTCGATTACCCCAGAGAAAAGACACTATCAGACGGTTAATTTGCTTGTAAAAACTCGAAGCGAATAACACAGGGATCATACTCAGGATATAGCTGAGTTTGGGAACCAACATCATTTTTATGGTTTCCAACCTGCCCCACCAGGTTAAATGCAAGGGGGTCCCACTTATGGATACAATCATTAATCGTGGTTTTGCATGTTCGCTTATTGATAGTAATGGTATCCTGGATGGTAAAACCGTATTCAACCCCCAGATACTTAAATGATGACTGTGCATATTGAAAAGGGTAGTCTTGGAGTTCCGTTCTATGGACGTGAGTATTCAGTGGGATTAAGGTGGTCTTTGTTAAGTTTACTTTATATCCTGATAGAGCGGAATAGTTATCAATAAGTTGCAGGACTGCCGGCAGAGAGTCCGGCTTCAGAAAAAGCAGATGATCATCGGCATACGCAGATAACTTACATTGGCCATCGGGAAGCTCCACACCTGCTATACTACTGTGCTGTCGAATCGCAATTGCAAGCACCTCTAATGCCAGATTGAAGAGTAGAGGCGATAGGGGGCAGCCTTGGCGAGTTCCTCTCTGTAAGTCAAAGGGAGCCGAGAGACCAGAATTAGCTGCGATGCATGCCACAGGTTTAGCGTACAATAGCGCTATTCTTTTAAGACATTTCTCTCCAATTCCAAACCACCGCAGGGATCTGAATAGGTATGACCATTCCAGCCTGTCAAAGGCCTTTTCGGCGTCTAGTGATAATCCGATGAGAGGTTCTGACAGCTCTTGGGCTTTGAGCAAAACATGAGCCAGCAATCTTCCGTTATCGGTAGTAGACCTGCCTTGTACAAAGCCACACTGATCAGTATGGATCAGGTCAGTCAGGACCAGATTCAGGCGATTAGCCAGTACCTTAGCATATATCTTGTAATCCACATTTAAGAGTGATATGGGTCTGTAATTTTCTATTTTCAGCGGATCTCTTCCCGGCTTTGGATGAATAACGACAGTGGCTTCGGCCAAGGCCCCAACCTCTGGATCTGATTCGTATAGGCCGTTATGATAGGTCTGCAGCATTGGTACTAGTAGCCGCTGACACTTATGATAGAATTCCAATGGCAAACCATCGGGCCCGGAAGCTTTCCCCCGAGCCATCTGTCGAATTGCTTTGCGTATCTCCGCGGCGGACACTTCCTGCTCTAGCTCTTGGATCTGACCTGCCTGCAGTTTGGGTCCAGTTATGTTAGAAACAAAAGCCGAAAAAGCTTCATCGCTGCAGCTCACTTCTGAACGATATAAGTCTTCATAAAATTCCTTGCAGTGCCCCAGTATTTGCTCCTCCTGGACCAGAAGATCTCCCCTACGATCCTGTAGCCCAGCTATACGTGTCATATTCCGCCGTGCTTTAAGCAAATTAGCTAACAATGAACCAGCACGATTACTCTCATGATAATATGTACTTTGTTGGGTGCGAACTGCATGGTGAGCTTCCTTATAGAGCAGGGTATTATACTTGTACCGTAGTCTTTGCAGTCTGATCAGTACCATCGGGTCGGTTTTCTTCGCCAGTAGCCGCTCTCCAGCTTTTATTTGCAGTTCCAACGCTTCCCGTTCTAGTTTTTTGCACTTATTTCTTCGGATAGCATAAGAAGTAATATGAGCACGGAGCATCGCTTTAAACCCCTCCCACCAGCCCCATATAGAGGTATCAGCAGGATCAGTACAATGTAGGTATGTCTCGATTGCTTGATTGATATAAGCCTCAAAAGCCTCTTCCAGCAGCAGCGTTTTATCAAAGGTCCACCTAGGGGGTATCTTCTGCGAGTGCCCCAATTCTAAAGTCAGGGAAACCGCAGCGTGATCAGACACTACGCTCGCGTGTATTGTTACTGCAGTCACTTGTTTAAGGAGACCCGCCGAAAGCAAAAAATAATCAATTCTGGTTTGAGTATTATGTGGCGCTGAATATAATGTATATTCCCTGTCTGTGGGGTGAAGGAGTCGCCAGGGTTCTACCAGAGACAGCTCCTCGATCATTCCCAACAATACTGCATGTGCTTTTGCCTTGGTGATTGCTTTATACGGTGTTCTATCTAGCAGTGGATCTAGAATTATATTAAAATCACCGCCCAGCAGTATATTTGTATTGGCCGCCTCTGTTAACTCCATGGCAATACTTTTAAAGAAGGCGGGATCTTCGACAGTGGGTGCATAGATGTTCAAGAAAGTAAAAGGAGTCTGCTCTATTTGCATGGTAGCCTTAGCCCATCTACCCCCAGGATCTGCTTTCACGTCCTTGAGCGCAGGGTAGAGCGTCCCTCGAACTAATATTAACACTCCTTTCCGTCCTGTAGCAGGGGCAACCACTATCACCCTGTACACTTTGGATGTGACCTTCCACGATTCCTTCTCTGATAAATGTGTCTCCTGTAGGTACACAACATCTGCTCTTTTCCGTTGACAATAAGATAGTATTTTCTTGCGTTTTATTGGGTCTGTAATCCCCTTTACGTTCAGAGTGAGTACAACCAGCTCAGTTGCCATCACCAGTAGGGCGGTGTATCATCATATCGGAGGTCGACTGAGTTCTGAGCTATTGCCGCTGGCAGCGCTAGCATGCCCCAGGGTCGGAATGGTCTTAACAAACAATTAAACTTTATACAAGAACATTTCAAGGTGAAAACCACGCCACTGTGCCAGAAAACCCAATTTTCACCACCACCCCCGTTGTTGCTCTTACCATGTAAAATGAAAGTTACAGCTGTGCAAAACAAAACGCAGAGAACAGGATAGAAAGCAAAAGGGGAAAGAAGAGGAAGGGACAAAAGGAGAAAGCCCCAGCTTTTCTCAAACATTGTCGAAGCGCCCTAGAGAGCTGAGGGAGCCGCACAGAGCATAAGAAACAGGGAATTTGGAACAGTGACTCTGCAGCCAAACCCATGAGCTGGAATCCCTGCTGACAGAAACCATAAGAGCCCTATGAGTTAATCTCAGCAGTATGTTCCTATTACTCACAGAAGGCAGTCCTAGAGAGAAAGGAGAACACAGTTCTTAGGAATCCATGCTAGTATGTTCCTGTAGGAAGGCTCGCAGCTTGTCGGGTTCTACAAAGTTCCTTGTGGTATTGTTCAATGTCACGTGCATGGTTCCCGGGTAATAGAGTCCATATCTGGCTTGCACGCTCTGTAACATGGGCCTGCAGGCTAGCAACTCTCTCCGACGATCCATAGTTTGCTTACTGAGATCTGGATAAAAGGCAATTTTTTGGCCCTGCAGCAATAACGATGCACTCTTTTTGGCCGCCTGCAATATCTGTAACACCTGTGGGTAGCGGAGCACTTTTAAGACGATAGGCCGAGGATATTTTGCATTCTCTGTTCTGTGCGTGGGAACGCGATGAGCGCGTTCTATCTCAAATGGTCTCACAAAAGTAAGTTGTAACATCTCCGGGACAATTTTCTCTAAAAAGGCCACCGGGTCTGAGCCTTCCGCTCCCTCCGGAACACCCACTAACCTGATGTTATTACGTCTGGCGCGATTATTCTGGTCCTCCATCAGGTCTTCCATTCGTCTGACCCGCCTAGTCAGGGGGCCCAGTTGGCCAAGCAGATTTTCATGTCGCTGAATTTTCTCTTCAGCCACGAGCAAACGTGAACTCATCTCAGTCATTTTTCCCTTCACCTCACACAAATCTTCTTGAATTGTAGTCAGCGCCACTGCGTTTGTAGCTATCATTTCCTTGACGCACTTCAGCTCGGCCAGGACTTCCCGCAGGCCTTCCCCTGAGTTCTCCCTCTCCCCAGCGGCCATTTTCTGTGGGGATCCAGTCTCTGATTTTGAGCGCTTCGCCGCCGTACCAGCGCCCGACTGGAATTCAAGGCGCGCCGGTTTTAAGGTAGACATCCTCAGTCACTACCCGTTCGTTAGCACTCCAAGAGGGGATAATCAGGATTCAAATTATCACACAGAAAAGCTCAGGATTCAATAGCAACAACGGGAGATTCAGACTCACGCGTCCATTCTGCACCGCGGCTAGCTCCGCCCCCATTACAGATTTTAATGATAGATCACAGATTACTAATAGCAGGTCTGCAATTTCATATATCAGTTCTTTCAACACCCTTGGGTGTATACCGTCCGGTCCAGGTGATTTGCTACTCTTCAGTTTATCAACTAGTTGTAATACATCTTCCCGGTGTATCAAATTTCTTTCAATTCTTCCGCAGTATCACCTTTAAATATTACTTCAGTCATGGGTAACATCCCTACATCTTCCTCAGTAAAGACCGAAGCAAAGAATTCATTCAGTCTCTTCGCTATAGCCTTGTCCCCTCTTACTGCTCCTTTTACCCTTCTATTGGTCCAACTGACTCTCTCATAGGTTTTTTTTTGCTATGAATGTACTTGAAAAAGTCTTTATTACGTGTTTTTGCTTCCACAGCAAGTTTCTTCTCAAATTCTCTTTGCCTGCCTTATCAATGCCTTGCATTTAACTTGCCAGTGCTTGTGCTGTTTCCCCGGTTTTTTTGTTGTTTTTTTTTTAACCATTTACAAAACAATGCACATTACAACATGTCAACATAACAGGATCCAACCCCCCAACCTAGTTACACCCTCCTTAATCTAGGAATTATCCCTAACCCACCCTCCCTTCCCTCCCCTACCACCCCCCACTCCTCCCCGCCCCCCTGGGAATCCCGATGAAACTTACACCAAAACATTACGTATACAATGTGTCTTCGCTTTACCTATCTTATGTTACAAAACCTTTAGCTTGCGCTACATAATCAGCCAACAGCTGCCACTTGTTTCCGCCCTGTGGAACTGCAGCAGTTGCTTCACATCTACCTTTCTTCCGCAAGCTGCGCTGACCCCCCTGGGTTACCTTCAAATCTTGCGCCTTTTCAAAGCTGGCATAAGTACACACCAGATTCCACCAAATATGTACATCCAGCTTAGACGAATCTTTCCAGTTGGAAATAACCAACTTCAATGCAATAGCCATCAGAAAATTGAACAAGAAATACTTGTCTTTTGAAAGTTTCAAGCTGCTCGTGCAGGAGCGCAGAATGACAATATCCCATCCCAGAGGGGCTTGCAACCCAAGTATGCGATTGATCCTGCTCCATACTACTTGCCAAAAGCTCTGAACATAATGACAATCAAATAACATATGCCGGAAGGTACCTGGTGCCAACAAGCACGACCAACAGTTAATGGAGGTTTTCACATCCCATTTTGAAACCTTAACAGGAGTTAGGTACGCTCTATGAAGCAAAAAAAAAAAGGATTGGGTAAGGGGAGCCGCTTTCGAGACCTTGTTAACTTTGCTCCAGATTATATACCATAATCTCGGAGGAATCTCATACCCTACCTCTAGCTCCCAGCTTCGCCCATACCATAAGAACAAGAACTGCATACCACAAGAACAAGAACATAGCGAATCATCCTGTATGAGGTACAGTCGCAGCATCCCTAACGAGACCATTTTGAATTTTTCACACATCAGGAACCAGTTGAGTTTCATAGATCCAGAATTGGATGGAACCCGCTTGTCTTTTTGGAAACCAAGTACCACCTAGAGTAGAAGCCCTGCCCGATATGAGCTGGGGGGACTGACTCAATAGCAATATCAGACAGCAGGGCCTCAACCTTGGTTTGTGGGGTCCATCGGGTACTCCCCAGGGTTGTACGGAGGCGGTAAGCTGGGTGAAGGGCAGCCAATATCCGCTTTGGACAATCTGCATTACCCAGGTGTCCAAGGTGATGATGGACCACCAGTGAGAAAAGTGGATGAAAGTGGGGTACCTCAATGGGCAACGGTTGGCTGGCTATTCTCCTGAGGAACACAAACCCCACACTTGGCTTGGGCTGGGGGGGGTGTGCTGCACCTTCGGGGTCTTCTCCCTCCACTGCAGGCAGGGGATGCTGTGCCTGCAGTTGGGCCAGGAAATACCAGCAAAGGCACAGATAGAAAGCCTTCTTGGTGTGATGTTTTTTCCATGCTGGGTCAGCGGTTTTTCTGCAGAGCCTGGTGAGAGTCATATGCTTCTCATCTGCTTATTTAGTGTAGTTACTCATCTGTAACAGGTGTTCTCTAGGGACAGCAGGAATCAGTCCTCACATATGGGTGACATCGGCACCAACAAAGCCCACACAGAGCATTTCTCCAGCTTTCAAAGCAAGCCTTTGGGAATGCCACTACGCATGCGTGGTCCCCCTCCTGCCCTGGGGTACCATCTTACTCAGTCAGCTACCATAGCTATAGCCCCTTCAAGAAGATGGCAAAAATATACAGCAACTCCAAGGGGAGGAGGGAGGGTTGTGAGGACTGATTCCTGCTATCCCTGGAGAACACCTGTTACAGGTGAATAACTAGGCTTTCTCCAGGAACAAGCAGGAAGTCAGTCCTCATATATGGGACTCCCTAGTACAGGCTACCGAGGACCTGTAGAAAAAGGCACATCATCGCCATGAGCAGTTGCCAGTGAAAGCAGAAGGCAGCCCGAGGACCCCGGGTCCATAGATGGCCACGCCCCCGGTAACCGGATCAAGAAGGGTCGGAGGAAAGGAGTTGGTTAAACTCCGAACAGATTATGGAGTACAGCCAGGTTGAAGGCGACGTCCCAACGGGACTCCCCCTCCAGGCAGTAATGCACCGTGAAGGTGTGAGTGGAAGACCAGGTGGCGTCCCGGCAGATGTCTGCCAGTGGCACGGAGCGCAGACTAGCAACAGATGTTGCCATCGCTTGGACATTGTGAGCTGGGATTCGGCGTTCCAGTGAAAACCCAGTCTGGTCCTGTGCCAAGGCGATGCAGTCCGACACCCAGATGGACAAGGTATGCTTGGTGACCGCCAGCCCCAATTGGCTGGAGTCGAAGGAAACAAAGAGCTGGCCAGACCTGCGGTGGGCCCAAGTCCGCTGCAGGTAGAAAGAGAGCCATCTCACAATCTAGGGTGTGGAGAATTGCCAACGCCGGGTTGGCGTGGGGCTTCAGGAAAGAAGTGGGCAGCACGATCTCTTGACTGACGTGAAAATCGGAGACAACCTTCGGAAGAAACTTGGGATGAGAACGCAGAACTACCCGGGTTCTATAGAACCTTATGTACGGGGCCCTTGGAGTTAACCGACTCTCCAGGAAGAGGTGAGAGCCACCAGGAAGGCCACCTTCCACGACAGATGCCGCAGTGGGCAGGTAGCCATGGGCTGAAAGGGTGGCTTAGTCAGCTGCGTGCGGACCACACTGAGGTCCCATTCCGCTAGAGGGCGGGTATGGGGCTTGGAAAGAAGTAGGCTTCGCATGAAACGAGAGATAAGCAGTAATCCCGAAAGAGGTTTGCCCTCGAAGGGATGGTGGTTCGCTGAGATGGCACTCAGGAGAACCCTGACAGATTTATACTTCAGCCCAGACTTCAAGAGGTGGAGCAGGTACTGCAAAGACCAAGCTGGTAGGGCATGAAAAATGGGTCTGCTCGGAGCTTCGAGCACCACACCGAGAACAGACGGCACTTGAAGGTGTAAGCTCGTCTGGTCCTTCTGCAAGGCTAGAATATCCTCGATCTCCACAGGGAGATGGTAGGAGGCTAGAGTGACCCGCTCAGCTGCCAAGCTGTGAGGGACAGGGACCTCAGATTGGGATGAAAAAGCAGACCCCCCTCCTACGTCAGCAGCTCCAGTGAGAACCCGAGGAGGACTGGGGGCTCCATTGAGAGACGGCGCAGCAGGGGGAACCAAGGCTGCCTGGGCCACCACAGGGCTATGAGAATCATCAAAGCCCTGTCCTGTTGGACCTTGAGAAGGGTCTGGGCGATGATGGGTGGGGGGGTGAAGGCATAAAGCAACCCCATGTCCCACGAGATGAGGAAGGCATCGGGGGCCACTCTGTCCTGGTGCGGGAGGGGACTGCAGAACCAAGGAAGCTGCAAGTTCGCCGGACTAGCAAAGAGGTACAGGTCCGGAGTCCACCAATGCTGGAAGAGGCGCTGCACCGTTCTGGGACACAGATACCACTCATGAGGCCGGAGGACCCTGCTGATCCGGTCCGCCAATGCATTGTCCTGGCCCAGGAGGTAGGTGACCTGGACGGTCATGCCCTGGCTCACTGCGAAGGAGCATAGGACTACTGCCTCCACACAGAGACTGTAGGAGCGGAGCCCCCCCCCTCCCCCCCCGCCCCCCCCCCCCCCCCCGCCCCCCCCTCCTCCCCCCCCCCCCCTCCTCCCCCTCCTCCCCCCCCCGTTTATTCACATAGAACTTCGTGACCTGGTTGTCCACTTTGACCAGCACCACTCGGTACTGCAAATGGTTCCTGAAAACTTGAAGAGCAAGGCAAATTGCTTGGCGTTCCAGCAGGTTGATCTGCTGCCAGGACTCTTCGAGGGACCAGGACCCCTGAGTGTGCAGTCCCTCGCAGTGGGCTCCCCAGTCCTCCAGGGAGGCGTCCGTGATCAAGACCACCTGATGTGCTGGGGCTTGGAAGGGCATAAAGCATAGCAGGCTCCGAAACTCCTGCCACTAAGCCAGAGACTCCGCCGCGCTGGGAAAGACTGAGACATGGTCCCAGAGGCAGCCAGCCAACTGCGCCCATTGCACTCTGAGGCACCACTGTGTCACCCACATGTTGAGATGGGCATTAGGCACGACATGGACCATGGAGGGCATGTGGTTGAGAAGGCGAAGCACTGTCCGGCCCAGGAAGGAGCCCTGGCACTGCATCACGGACGCCAGAGACACGAGGCAGTCCGCTCTGTCTTGAGAGAGAAAAGCCATGGCCCGGAGGGTGTCCAAGTGAGCCCCAATGAACTCCAGGGACTGAACTGGAGTAAGGTGGGACTTTGGGCAATTGATCACAAACCCCAGATGCTCCAGGAGGCAAATGGTGCGGTCTGTGGCCTGTTTGGCTTCGGAGGCTCCTTTCTTACGCCTGGAACAAACTACCTGTGTCTGTACGCCAGGCACCTTCTCTAACCCTCTTCAAATCCAGACTGAAAACTCACCTCTTCGCTGCTGTTTTTGGATCTTGACCTACCTGATCTCCTTTTCGTTCCCCTTGTTTTATCCCTGCCTACACCTTCTGTGTTTGCCTTGACTAGACTGTAAGCTCTGATGAGCAGTGACTGTCTCTTACATCTCTGTGCAGCGCTGCGTATGACTTGTAGCGCTATATAAATGCTCAGTAGTAGTAGTAGTAGGCCCCCTGTTATGAGACAGTCATCTAGGTATGGGTAGACGAAGATGTCCTGCAGCCACAGCTGGGTCGCAGCCATGGCCAGGCACTTCGTGAAAACCCACAGGGCGGACGCGAGGCCGAAGGTAAGTACCCTGTATTGGTAATTGTTTCCCTGAACCATGAAGCGGAGGTACTTCCTGTGTTTGGGATGGATAAGGATGTGAGCGTAAGCATCCTTTAAGTCCAACGAGCATAGCCAGTTGTTCTGCTGGAAGTAGGGCAGTAACATTCCAAGGGATAGCATCTTGAACTTTTCCCGCACCAGGAATTTATTTAGGTTCCGCAGGTTGAGGATGTGCCAAAGGCTCCCTATCTGCTTCAGGACGAGGAAGTATCGGGAGTAAAACTCCCTTCCTCAGAGTTGCAGTGGGACTGGGACTGGTTCTACTGCGCCATCCTCAAGGAGGTCTGCGAGTTCCTGACTCAGGAAGGCCTGGTGTTGGCGAAGACGACGTGGCTCACTGGGAAAGTACGGGGGAGGGGCCTGGTCTAGATGGAGGCGATAGCCCTCCCGAACGACAAGGAGAACACAGGCGTCGATAGAGATGGACTCCCACCTGTGGGAGAAAAGGACCAGATGCCCACCAACAGATAGTCACCCTGCGAGAGGAAGAGAGGCTATGCTGATGGCGTCAAAACCCAGAGGCTGGCTGAGCCGGAGCTTGGATCTTCGGCTTGCGAGTACCATGGGCTCGCTCGGGCCCTGAACGAGGGTTGACACCGGCGGACAGACCGGGTAGCCCCTGTACGGGAGCCTCTTTAGTTGGAAGAAGGGCTTCTTGTTCTGCTGCTTCTTCCTGGGGAGGGAGGAAGTTTTCCGGGAGAGGCGAGTACGAGTCGCATACTGTCTCGATCTTCCCGGCATTATACTCCATGGGCTTGCCAAACGTCCAGCAGCTTTCTCCTGAACCCAACTGTTCCAGGTCCAAGGACTGGAGCCAAGCCCACTAGGATGGAAGACTCGAAGCCGCGAAAGGTACTTCGAGCATTCCCCGATGGACTTTGAGAGGGCTTGAAAGCGCCGGAGATGGTCTCTGTTGAGGCCCGCCGCAAAGCCTCCAAGCTCCTTAGCGAGGTCAAGGAGGAACATTCCAGTATATAATTGGTAAACTTGGATGCGGCATGACAGCATGAAGCCCTGATAAGCTTTGCACCCAAGGGCGTCTAGGGTACAAGATGCCCTGCCAGGCGGGATGGACGAATGAGTCTTCGGGTTTTTAACCTTCTGTATGGCCGATTTGACCACCGTCGAGGTGTAGGGGAGTGGGCTTTTCGTAACCCCGGACCTCACTGGACCTTGTACATAGCGTCCAGGTGCCTGCTCATAATTGGGACAGAGGCCGGGGTCTCCCGCATGCGGAGTAGGAGACAGTTCAGAATGGGAGGAACTGACACCGAGAAAGCCCCCTTCGGAGGAGCTTCGTATTGCAAGATATCGAGCTCCTCAGTGCGGGGCTCCTCCTCCAACTCAGCGAGCACTAGGGCCTGCGCCATATCACGGACGAACTCCAGGAAGGAGGTGTCCTCGGGAGGTGGCCGCCACCTCTGGGTAGGCAGGGAAGGGTCGGAGGGAAGGTCCCGATGGGACAGAGTCTCCGGGGAGGTCTCTCTATTGGACTCCCAGTCTGAGTAGTCCGTAGAGGACTCAAGGTCAGGCGGCTCCAGACGGGTCAGTGACCCGCACCAGGTTTCAGAGGCCAAGACTCATGCTCAAGCAGCAGGACAGAGATCGAGACCCACGCCGAGGATCCTCTCGAGGCTTCAGGCTCTTGGGGGTCACAACGGCGGCCCAGGGAGTCCTTGAGGTCGAGGTCCCTGAGGTCTCAAAGCACGTGCCGGCGGGGCCAGGCATCAGCGCCTGCTGGGCAGCGAGGAACACAGAAACGCTGTGTTCCAATGCCAGCGTCTGGGCCTCCTACTCGGGAGCGGGGCCCTGAGACACTGACACCAGGGTGACTGGGTCTGGTGTCGAGGAGGAGAGGGGGTCCTCACCAGAACGACTCTCAGGAGATAGGGTCCCTTCGTAGGAGGCCTCCGTATCGGTTGGAGGTACCTTACTGGGCCACGCCCTCTCTAATTCCAGAGACTGCCGAGAGGGGCTGAGAGACCGGGTGCGTGACCTCTCATGCTTGTCCCACGCCCCTGACAGAGTTCTCGAGGCCTTCTTCTTCTTCCTCTCACATTCAGGCAACCCCTGGTCAGAGTGTCGCCGGGTCCGGGGTGGAGCCTTTGGAGACTCTGGAGCTTGCGAGGCTCAAGGGCGGGAGGCTACCAGGGATACCGGGGCTGCCTTACGGAAGAGATAATCCAGCTTCTATTTATGACTCTGGATGGCCTTGGAGGACATCTTCTTACAGAGGGAGGATAGCTCCAGGTCATGGTTGGCTCCAAGGCACCCAAGACAACAGTCATAGGTGTCCGTGAGCGACATGTTTTTGGAATATCTACTGCATTTCATGAAACTGGAGGCCATTCAGGCAAAAAGGAGCCCTGCGATGTCAAAGACCCTCGACACAGCCAGTGTGGCGAGAAGCGCAGTAAAATAGAAACAAAAAAAAAAGGTAAAAAGAAAAAACCCAGAGGCCAGGGCCGAAACAGGCGCTCGGGAGACGGGAAGAGGACCGGCGAGGACCAGTAGAGCATAAACCAGTTGGAACAAAAACAAACTTTTTCAGGGGATGAGACGCACGTCCGAAGGGCTTCGAGGAAAAAGGGAGACTGAGTAAGATGGCACCCTTGGGGGAGAAGGAGAGCACGCATATGTGGTGGTATTCCCAAAGGCTTTCTTTGAAAGCTGGGGAAATGCTCCACGCAGGCTCTGTCGGTGCCAATGTCACCCATATGTGAGGGCTGACTTCCTGCTTGTTCCTGGAGAACCACTCCGCAGTCATAGGCTTCAAGACACTATAGAATGGGAAGGACTGCGGTGCTTAATGGATAGCCATCATTAGTGGATCCTCCGCAGGTTCCAAGGGCTCTGCCCAGTCCTCTGCGATATGCAACACAGCCAGGAACTCCGTAATAAGAGCAGGAAGCTCATATGGTGAAAAATCCGCACCGCTGTCGGGAGCTCCCCCTCCTCCAACAACTGCTCCTCCTAGTCCGCTGTCCTTTCCAACAGGTCCAGGGAGTCCAATGACCCCACCGAACCAAACTCATTCTCAAGACGCTCCTGGCACGGGCACTTGGCCACTATGGAAGACCCTTGTCCCCTGACAAAGGGAGCCTTAGGGGAGACCACAGACACTTTACCCAGGCCCTGCTTAAAACTATTGCTTGATGAATCAGGATAACAAATCCTGGAAAAGAGTCTGCTCCCAAAACTCCCCCCCCCCCCTCAGTCAACTGCACCAATCTCCCCAGTGACAAATCTAACACCAGATGAAGCACCGGAGGCTCAGGGCCCTCTAGACCTGCTGGACTCGCCACATTCAAAATGGTGTAGTTTCCACCAAAACCACCGCCATCTCTGGAGGCACCAATGTGCTCCCAGGCCTCTGTTCTGCACTTCTCTTGTCCCCCCCCACCCCCGGGCCACCCTCCAGTCGATTGGCAACAGTCATACTCTAAGGCAGACGCAGGACTGCAGACATCAGAGAGCTCTGCATGGCAACTGCTGCATACAGCACATCGACCATGATCCATTTCCCGCAGCCCTGCAGACATCGCTGCACACACCCGGTGCCGATCCCCAGACTTACCCACAGGAGTCCTCCCTGAAGACAGCATGCTGCTCTTGCTGCCAAATCATCGGCATTACCTGTTTCAGCCTCTTCACCTATTCTTTTTTTTTTTTTTTTTTTTTTTTTAAGTCCTAAAGACACAGGCACCTGTTCCACCTCTGGCCCTCTCCAAAGGTTGGAGAGGAGGAAAAGAGGGAGCCTGTTGGAGGGGGGCGACTGGGGGAGGGACCTGGCTCCACAAGGTTTAGAACTCTGGGTCTGCAATCAAAAGCAGCAGTCCAGCTCCATATCCAGAATGAATATGCTACGCTCACCACCTGTTGGAGGCTGATAAATACTGGCTTTGGTCAGGTGGTACAAGCTACTTATATCATAAGAACATAAGAAATGCCATACTGGGTTATACCACGGTCCATCAAGCCCAGTATCCTGTTTCCAACAGTGGCCAATCCGGTTCACAAGTAGCTGGCAGGCTCCAAAAGGCACAAGGTTCCACAATGCTAGTCCTGGGGTAGCAGTGGATTTCCCAGGTTCTCTTTAATAATGGTTTATGGACATTTCTTCCAGGAATTTGGCCAAACCTTTTTTAAACCCAGCTACACTAAGTTTTTACTACATCCTCCGATAATGAATTCCAGAGTTTGATTACGAGTTGAGTAAAAAAATATTTTCTCTTATTAGTCTTAAATGGGTTACATTGTAGCTTGTGTTTCCACTAGTCTTTCTACTTTTTGAAGACATAAAAACAAATCTATATTTACCTGTTCCACTCCATTCATTAATTTATAGACCTCTATCATATCCCCCCCCCCCCCCCCACAGCCATCTCTTTTCCAGGATTTGAGCTTGCTTTTTTCTCAGTCTCCACCTGCTGGTGGATAAGCATAACCCCTCGTCTGGACAGGACAGGATAAACCTAGCGCACTTTACTGCATCGGCCTGTAAGACTGAAAAATAACCAGTGTTCTCTGGGGACAGCAGGAATCAGTCCTCACGTATGGGTTGGCACTGGAGCCCTCGCGGGAGCATCTCCCCAGCTTTCAAAGAAAGCCTTTGGGAGATGCCACCACGCATGCATGGTCCCCTTCCTGCCCAAGGGTGCCATCTTGTTCAGTCAAATGACATAGCTGAAGATAGCAAAAATAAAAATAGGCAAAGATGCAACTCTAAGGGGAGGAGGGAGGGTTGTGAGGACTGATTCCTGCTGTCCCCAGAGAACACCTGTTACAGGTGAGTAACTACGCTTTCTCCAGGAACAAGCAGGAAGTCAGTCCTCACATATGGGCCTCCCCAGCTACAGGCTACCGGGAGACCTGTAGCAAAAATTGGGCCCCCCTCAAGGGGAGCCGCAAGCAGCAGCTATTCAGTCTGGTTTACAGACTACAGTAAGATGAAACCAGCACTCCGGTGGCCTGAACACAGAAGGGTCAGAGTTGCCTAGACCCCAAAAGGATTACGGGAGCACAGCATGGCCGGGCACTATCCCGACGGGATTCTCTTTCCAAGCAGTAATGGGCTGCGAAGGTATGGACTGAAGACCAGGTGGCGGCCCGGCAGATGTCCGCCATCGGGAGAGAGCGCAGATGTGCCATCGGGAGAGAGCGCAGATGTGCCACCGAAGCCGCCATGACCCGGACACGGAGTGCTGTGATGTGACCATGCAGTGGGAGCTTCGTCTGCTCATAGGAGAGGGCAATACAGTGTGCCACCCATGCGGACAACGTACGCTTAGTCATCACTTCCCCCAGACTGCTTGGGTCGTAGGAGACGAAGAGCTGGGAGGCTTTGCGGTGGTCCTGAGTGCATTGGATATAGAAGGACAAGGCCCCCTCTTACAGTCCAAGGTGTGGAGGACCATCTCCATCCGACTGGCATGAGGTCTCGGAAAGAAGGTGGGGCGCACCACCTCCTGGTTGAGACAGAACGAAGACACTACCTTCGGAAGGAATTTGGGGTGCATACGGAGCATCACCTTGTTCCTGTAGAACCTGGTGTAGAGCGCTTCTGCCACAAAAGCTTGGAGCTCGCTAACCCTGCGAGCGGAAGTGAACGCAACCAAGAAAACAACCCTCCACAAAAGGTAGCGAAAGTGGCAAGTAGCCAAGGGCTCAAATGGTGGACGAGTGAGCTGCCCCAATACTATGTTGAGGTCCCATTCAGTCGCTGCAATGCGAACCAGGGGCTTAGATAAGAGCAGACCCTGTAGGAAGCGGCCCACCCGAAAGAGAAATTAGACTTACCTGCTAATTGTTGTTCCTCGAGGAACACCAGTTCAGTCCCTCACCTCTGGGTAGTGCACCTCCTCCCACAGCATGGAGACTGGGCATGTCAGACTTGTGACACCACTGTACATATCCTGCTGGCACCACCCACCAGCTCCCAATGACCTAATGACAAAGCAGACTCAAAGGAGCAACAAATAAGTAGCTATAATATTAAATACCAAAACTTTACTCTTAAACTGAACTAACTCCCCGTTAAATAAGAGGATAACTCTCCCTCTCCCATTTGAAGGAAATAGGACAGAAAGAAGAGAGAGAAGAAAGAATACAGAGCATACATTGCCTGAGTGCAGAAAACAAATTTGCTGATTTTCTACTGCTTGGCTGTCGTTACCCCAAACAACAAAAAAGACTCTGCGGAATCTGACAAAAAAAACTCCCAGGGCGGGAATCAGGAATGAACTGGAGTTCCTCAAGGAACAACAATTAGCAGGTAAGTCTAATTTTCTCTTTCCTTATTGTCTCTCCAGTTCCGTTCCTCACCTCTGGGATGTAACAGACCAGTAAATTACTGGGAGGGACCTGTCCAAATGGACCGCAAAACTGCAAACCCGAAACAGGCATCTCCCGCCGCTTGAACATATGGAAATTACACTAACCTGGTAATTGTAGTTCCTGTAGAATCCAGTTTAGTCCTCCACAATCGGGTAATGCCCCTCCTACTGCAGCCTGGAGACTGGACCAATCAAATCTTCTGTAGTACATATCCAGCAGGAGCTCCCAGAAGCCCCCCAGTGTACTAGTAACAAAGCAAACTTAACGAAGCAACACAACAGATTTTTTATTAGGCTATCAATAAACTATGTACTTCCCCCCCTGGAATAACCAACTCCCTCCCCAAACGAGGAAGTCAGGACACTGCATGGCGTCGGTATCGACGCCTTTAAATTTACACCGAGCTTCCCCCAGAAACTAAGGAGCTGACTGAACTCCAAAAGAAAGGGAAGAGCCATAGCGATAAGCACGACTGCCGACAGAGTCCGAACGGGACGAAAACCATCCTACAGGCACCCGCTCGGGACAGCGCGCCGCAAAATCATACAGATAGTCGGGAGGGAAGGAGGACTAAACTGGATCCTACAGGAACTACAATTACCAGGTTAGTGTAATTTCCATTTCCTGTGCGGATATCCAGTTTAGTCCTCCACAATCGGGATGTAACAGAGCAGTTAAGACCGGGCGGGACCTTGCAGGCCGGCGCGCAAAACCGCCGAACCAAAACAAGAATCCCGAGCCGCTGACACATCCAAGCGATAGTGCCTGCTGAAAGCATGCAGAGACGACCAGGTGGCCGCCCTACAAATCTCTGCTGGTGGAACCAGGCTATGCTCCGCCCAAGAGGCCGCCTGAGCCCGAGTAGAATGAGCCCGGAGCCCCTCCGGGACCGGCCGCCGCTGCAACAGATACGCGGACGCGATCGCTTCCTTGAGCCATCGAGCAATGGAGGCCTTAGCCGCCGCCTCCCCTTTTTTTGTACCCCCAAAGAGCACAAAAAGCCGATCAGTCTTTCGAAAGGACTCGGTAGACTGCAAATACCGCCGCAGCGCGCGGCCCACATCAAGCCGGAGAAGACTCTTGTCCACCAACTCGACCGAGCATGCCGAAAGCACTGGCAGAAATACCGCCTGATTTAAGTGAAAGGGAGACACCACCTTTGGTAGAAAGGAAGGAACCGGACGGAGCACAATCCGCTCCGAAGAGAAAGACAAGAAAGGCTCTCGGCAGGACAGGGCCTGCAGATCCGAAATACGCCGTGCCGAGCAGATGGCAACCAGGAACACCGTCTTCAATGTGAGATCCTTCAAGGACGCCCTCCGCAAGGGCTCAAATGGTTCCCGAACCATAGCCCGCAGAACTAAATTCAAGTCCCACGAAGGAATCAACGCTCTGCGGGAAGGCCGTAAATGAAAAACGGCGGTCAAGAAACGCCGCACATCTGCATGAGCACCAAGAAGGCGGCCCAAGACCTTGCCTCTATAACACGAAATCGCCGCCAGCTGGACCTTCAGGGAACTGGCCGCGAGACCTTTCTCGAACCCATCCTGAAGGAAGCTTAACACGACGGGCACAGAGACCGTCGCCGCCCGGACTCCCCGCCGGGAGCACCAGTCCTCAAAAATCCTCCAAATCCGAACATAAGTGAGAGAAGTGGAGGACTTTCTCGCCCGCAGTAAGGTGGAAATCACCGCGGGCGAATAACCCTTCTTTTTCAGCCGAGCCCTCTCAATGGCCAAACCGTAAGCGAGAATCGAGCCACCTGGGGCATCCGCAAGGGGCCCTGAAGGAGAAGGTCCGGCAACGCCGGGAGGCGCCACGGCACGCCGTCTTGAAGCCGGACGAGGTCGGCATACCAGGGCCTCCGGGGCCAATCCGGAGCCACCAGCAGCACTCGGCCCCGATGGCACTCGATGCGCTGTACGACCCGGCCGATCAGCGCCCAAGGAGGGAAGACATACAGTAGCCCGGACGTCGGCCACGGCTGAATGAGAGCGTCGAGTCCTTCGGACATTCGCTCCCGTCGTCTGCTGAAGAAGCGACTCGTCTTGGCCGATTGGTAGGTCGCCATGAGATCCATGATGGGCGGACCCCACCGCCGAACTATTTGTGCATACACCTGTGGATTTAACTCCCACTCTCCGGGGTCCACCCGCACTCTGCTGAGGAAGTCGGCCTGCACATTTTCTGCGCCCGCTATGTGCGCCGCCGAGATCGCCGGCAGGCAAGTCTGCACCCAACTGAATAAGGCCGTCGCCTCCGTCTCCAGGGCCACACTCCCTGTGCCCCCTTGGCGATTGATGTACGCCACCGTGGTCGCATTGTCCGACCAGACGCGGACCGCCCGACCCCGGACCAGAGGCTCCAGGGCCAACAGGGCTAGCCTGACCGCCCGAAGCTCGAGACGGTTGATCGACCACGCAGCTTCCCGAGAGGACCACACCCCCTGCATGAAGCGGGCCTCGCAGTGAGCTCCCCAGCCGGCTAGGCTCGCATCCGTAGTGAGGGGAACCCACAGGGGAGGCTCCAAGGGAATCTCCCGCGTCAGGTTCTCGGAGGAAAGCCACCATCGAAGCGACCGCCGCACTGCCTTCGGACAGGGCAGCCTCTTGTGCAAGGAATCGCACTGGTTGGACCAGCGGCGAAGGAGCTCCCTCTGGAGCGGGCGCATGTGGAACCGTGCCCATGGCACCACCTCCAAGGTCGCCGCCATCGTTCCGAGAAGTCGTAGGTACCACCACGCCGACGGAGCGGGCATCCCCCGAAAGAGTCGGACAATAGCCCGCAACGCCAGGACGCGGCGCTCGGGGAGACACACCAGTCCCCGAGCGGTGTCGAAGCGCACTCCCAGATACTCCAGGTCCTGCGAGTGACGCAGACAACTCTTTCTTTCGTTCACCACCCAGCCGAGAGATCGCAGCAGAGCCACCACCCTGCTTGTGACTCGCAGGCACTCCCGACTGGATTTTGCCCGTATCAACCAGTCGTCGAGATATGGATGGACCAAAATGCCCTCCTTGCGCAAGGCCGCCGCAACGACCACCATCACCTTTGTGAACGTGCGCGGAGCCGTAGCCAAGCCGAACGGCATGGCCCTGAACTGGAAGTGGCCCCACGGAAACGCAAAGCGGAGAAACCGCTGATGAGATGGATGTATCGGGATGTGCAAATAGGCCTCGGTGAGATCGAGGGACGTCAAAAACTCCCCCTGTCGCACCACTACAATGACTGACCGCAAGGTTTCCATACGGAAATGCGGCACCCGGAGCGCGCGATTCACGCCTTTGAGGTCCAAAATCGGACGCAGGGAATCGCCCTTTTTGGGAACCACAAAATAGATGGAGTATCGCCCGGCGCCTCTTTCCAAAGGAGGAACCGGGATCACCGCTCCCAGCGCTAACAACCGATCCAGGGTCACGCGGATGTCCCGCGTTTTTTGCTCTCCCCTGCTGGGAGACAGAACAAATGAATCTGGAAGTGGGAACGCAAACTCCAGAGCGTATCCCTCTCCTATAATTTGTAGCACCCAGCGATCCGACGTGATTTGGGCCCAAGAGGAAAGAAAGTCGCGCAAGCGACCCCCGATGATCGGGCCTCCCTCCAGAGCCTGCCTCGCGTCATTGTGGCTTGCGCCCAAAAGAAGAGCCCGAGGAAGAGGCGGCTCCGGAGAAGCCTCTGCCGGCTCTCCGGAAGGTACGAAACCCTTGATTACGGGCTCCAAACCTGCCCCGCTGCGAAGCCCACAGGCGGGAGGAACGAAACCTGCGCTGATCCCGAAAGGACCCCCTCGCCGAGGGGGAGGACCTGTTGGACCTTGGCCTATCCTCCGGGAGCCGGCCCCCCTTGGACTCACCGAGATCCTTTACCAACTTCTCGAGAGCCTCCCCAAATAACAATCTGCCCTTGAAGGGCAGCTTACTGAGGCGGGACTTGGAAGAACCGTCCGCCGCCCAGTTGCGCAACCAGAGGGACCGGCGCGCCGCAACCGCGGAGGCCATACTGTTAGCCAACGCGCGGATTAAATCATAAAACAGATCCGCCAGATAGGCCGAGCCGGACTCCAGCCGGGTAACTTCCAACAGGCCCTGCTGGTCTAGCCCGGGGCTCGAGCGCAAATGCTGCGACCATCGCAGACACGACCGAGCCACCCAAGCCCCACAGATAGAGGCCTGCAATGACACGGCATCCGTATCGAAGGTTTGCTTGAGCAAATTATCAATCTTCTTGTCCTGACCGTCCTTGAGGGCAGCCGCCCCCTCAACCGGGATGGTGGTTTTCTTGGTCACTGCGGAAACCGCAGCGTCCACCCGGGGGGACCTGAACAAGTCCCTGTCCTTGTCGGCAAGGGGATAAAGCCGATTCATGGTCCGAATCCCCTTCAAGCCGGATTCCGGGTGCTCCCACTCCGCCTGGATCATATGATCCACCACGCGGAACGGGAAAAACCACCTGGGAATCCCTGACTGCCTGAATTAGAGGATCCTCAAGACCCTCCTCCTCCAGGGGCCGCACCGCCGAAAGGTTAAGCGCCTGCAGGGACTCCGTGACCAGAGGAACCAGCTCGTCCCTACGGAACACGCGAATGATCCGAGCCTGGTCCTCCGGCTCAAGGATCTCCCCATCCTCCAACTCCTCCGCTTCAGTCTCAGGATCGCCCTCTGCCTCGGAATCCAGGAGACCTAGGGCGTCCTGCTCCTGTTCCCCCAACCGAAGACGCTTGCCCCAGGGTTGCGAGGTGCATTGAGCCGCCCCAGAGGACCCCGGGGGGAGAGAGGGGGGCCAAACTGCCGGCAACTGACCGGACCTGCTCAAGCGAAACGCCTGATGCATGAGGAGCACAAAATCCGGGGAGAAATCCATAGGCGGTGCAGCTATAGCCGCCTGCTGGAGCGCAGCCACCGACCCGCTGGCCGGTGGAACCGACCCAGACTGAGGGAGGCTCGGGGAAAGAACACTAACCCCTGAATTAGAAGCATCCCCAGGGGTAGGCTGATCCGGGAGACTCACAGATTGCTCTAACTCTGCAGGCACTGCAGCACAGCTCCTGCAGATGCCAGAGTCAGTCCCTACTGCTCTGCGGGACCCACAAATCACGCACTGGGGCTGGGAAGCCATCCCAAGGCCACCTCTGCCCAGCGGGATAGAATACAACAGTCACAGGGAAGCCCACACCACAGGGGCAATCCTATGCAAATCAGCCCCGATTTGAAATTAAAACTTTTTTTTTTTTTTTTTTTACAAGAAACAAAATATGCCCCAGACTCCCTGGGGTGCCCTGAGCAAAATCGCCAGCAAGAGGAACCCCAAAAACGCCAGGGGAACCTGTGCACAAGTGCTCAAAAGTGCCTCTAAAGCACACTTTTAAAATTCAAAATGGCCGCCGGACTTTTTCACCCGCGGTAAAAAACGGCGCGAAAATACAAAAGCCACCAAATAATATGGAAAAGAACTAAAACGACCCTCTAAGACAGGGCAAACGACCAAATTTAAGAAAAATTGCCTAATGGGCTCAGGAGAGCCTACAGAAATGCTGGCAGCTCTAACAGAGCACTGCACACAAGAAGAAATGAAATGAAAATCTCCTACCAGCTCAGGAACCACCAGGATTCAGCCAACATCTCCCAGTGCCAGCCACTACTGTATCAGGTATGGCTTTACCCCGTACTGTCCAGGGGGAGCTCACCCAGGGCTGTGAAAATTTGCTAGGCAGGAACACAGGAGCCAACAGGTCTGACTTCCCCCTAGTCCCCTGTGGCAGTGCTCCAGAGAGACAGACTTCTTCTTTTGTCTTCCTTTTAAAGATACAGCTAGCTATCAAAGAAATAGCAAGGAAATGCCCCAAAACAAACCCTAAAACAACTAACTAACAAGTGTTGCTCCTGCAATAGTCACTCAGTGTGCCCAGGAGGACACACTTTTACGTCTTCAAGCTGCTAGAGACTGGACACACTGGGGGGCTTCTGGGAGCTCCTGCTGGATATGTACTACAGAAGATTTGATTGGTCCAGTCTCCAGGCTGCAGTAGGAGGGGCATTACCCGATTGTGGAGGACTAAACTGGATATCCGCACAGGAACTAGGCGATAATGTTTACTGAAAGTATGCAAAGAATCTCCAAAAATAATCAAATAGGCAAACTCTTCACTATGCAAAGCTGTGAGGGAAAACCAGCATTGAGCTCAAAAAATGTGGGAAAAACGGCCCGCGAAGCTCCTCAGCCCTGCTGACCGTCAAAACGTGTACTCCACTCGGCAGCAGGCCCCAAACCTTCCCCCGACTCTAAAAACAGCAATTGGAGCACTCGCCTCTGCCTCCAGGACCTTTAAAAACCTCCTCTGCTCATCGCTGACAGAAACGGGCTTTCTGCAAACAGCACAGCTCTGGAAACAGTGACAGCCGGCAGCAGCAGCAGGCAGAGAGCCCCGACGATGGTTTGACAGTAAAAAAAAATTGCCAGAGCAGAAACTGTCAGGAAGAGGAAGGACAGACAGCTGCACAGCTCCCCTCCATGCAAACAAGGAGGTGAGAGCAGACAGACCAAACAGAAGCACACAGGAGAGTGAGAGGAGATCCTCCCGATTTTCCTCCGTTCCCCTTCCTGTCTGTTTTTTTTTCCAACTAACTTTACAGCTACAACCCAAAAGAAATAAGTTATAGAGAGAAAATAAATGTTCAAACCCCTATCTAACCTGCCTAAAGCTCCTTATCTTATCCTCTAGTGAGCCCAGCACCTAGGCTCACTACCTTCAGCTACATGGAGACTGAGCACAATGGGAGCTGGTGGGAGGTGCCAGCAGGATATGTACAGTGGTGTCACAAGTCTGACATGCTCAGTCTCCATGCTTCGAGAGGAGGTGCACTACCCAGAGGTGAGGGACTGAACTGGAAGGACAATAAGGAAAGGAGTTTACCATCCATTGGTTGGTGATGAGCCGTCAGGGCACTGAGGTGCACCCTAATGGAATCAGACCCGAGTCTGGAGTGAGAAAGTTGGAGAAGGTTCTGCAACACCATGGCAACCGGGCAGGAGAAAGGGTCAGTCTCTCGCTCAGCACACCAAGTTGAGAATCTATGCCACTTGAAGGCGTATGCCTTTCTCCTAAAGTCTTTACGTGAGGCCAGCAGAACATTCTCCACCTCTTGGGAAGGTGGAGATGGGCCAAGGCTACCCTCTCAGCAGCCAAGCCATGAGCAAAAGAGATCCCAAGTTGGGGTGTAGGAGAGAGCCACCCCCTCCTGAGATAGAAGCCCCAGGGCAATCCCCAAGGGGATGGGGGCTTCCACCGCCAACTGTAGAAACAGCGGGAACCACGGCTGTCCACCGTAGGATCCTTCCTGGGGACCTTTGCCGGCCGCTCCTTCTCTGAAGCCTCAGGCGGGCGCCTAGGGCTGCAGGACCGGGTCCGGGAGGAACCCTGTCCATCGGAGCCATCCAAGGACGCCACCTTCAAGGGTTTCTTCTTCCTCCTGTGTTCTCTCGAGGGAGACCCCCTCTCTAAGGACCCACAACAGTGCTCAGGTTCGGAGAACCCCTCCCGAGATGTTTGCGCCTCAGGGGAAAAACGTATCGTGATGCTGCTGGCGGCTCTTCAGGGCCTTTGTAGACATCAGTTTGCATAAGCTGCAGGCCGCTGGGTCATGGTCCGGCCCAAGGCGACGGTGACAGCAGTCATATGTGTTGGTTAATGACATGAGCTTAGCACACTGATCACACTTTTTGAAATCACTAGTAGTCATAGGGGAAAAAAAACCCCTGCAAGGTCAAAGATCCCCCGAGCTGCCAGCAGGGAAAAAAGGCGTGAAGGCACTCAAAAAGAAAAACTCGACGCTGAGGCACCAAGATCGATAGGAGGGAAGAGTACCGTTTCGATATCGGAGAAGAGTTAAAAACGCGAGAAGAAAAAAAAAATCAATTTTTTCTGGGGGAAAGACAGATGACGTTTGAAGGGCTCCGTGGAAAAAAGGAGATTGAGCAAGATGGCACCCTTGGGTGGGAAGGGAACCACACATGCGTGGTGGCATCTCCCAAAGGCTTTCTTTGAAAGCTGGGGAGATGCTCCCGCGAGGGCTCCATCGGTGCAGACGTCACCCATATGTGAAGGCTGACTTCCTGCTTGTTCCCAGAGAACACTTGATACTGCATCTAGTAGTGTTGGAAGAAGACCCCAACTGAGTCTGTTCCCAAGGAGGGAGAGGAAACCAACCTCAAAGGGCTTTACCCACAGCATCCTCTAGACTTAGTCTGTGGAACCAGCAGAAATTTGGGCCTACAAAAGTAAACTAGCAGTGTACTCGCAATGGCTGCACCAGAACACAGGTTTCCAGAGAAATACTGAGAAGCTGAAGGCAGCACAAGTCCTATAATAAGGAGAGTATAGAAAAGCTCTGAGCTTTCATCCTCTAGTTCCATCTGCTGGCAGGGGGATATAACCCACTCATATGGATTGGTCTGTCATCGACAAAGACAAATTCTTTGTGAATATGACTCTTTGTGAAGAATGCTAGAAAAACATCAAGGCCAATAAACATTTCCAACAATCTACAAAAAATTACTTTTACAACTTGGCTTTCCTTTGCAATGACAGCTATTTCTCCAAAAACAGGAGACTGTGCAAACAATTAGGGGTAGTTCTTTTAAATCAATATGGTTGCAGGTAGAACCAAAGTGTTTTTTTCTGAAAATTGTTACAATGTTAAATTATCCACAAAAAGACATTGGACATGAAGCAACTTTTTACTTACTAGCTTCGCTTGCTGTGCATTCACTGGATCACCATATTGCAACAGAGCTTGAAACTGATTATTTTTTGTAAACGTGATAATCTTCAGAACAGCTCCAAATTTAGAAAATATCTGTCAAATAAATGAAAAATGATATACACCACAGTATTTGCATATAACCAAAGTTAAAATTACAATTAAACAACAGTGACATACTTGGTGAAGGACGTCAAGTGTTACAGGATAATACATGTTATCAATAATTATTCTGAGAACAGGACTCTGAGCTGCTGTTGCCATACTCTCACTCACTGCAGTTCCACTTAGAGAAGAATTTGATGACTGTACTGCTGTTACAGCTTGAAGCACTGCTTGCGCCCGCTAAAAACAAAAAAAGAAACCAGTATTTAAAAATACAAAATTCTGGTAGTTGTATTACTCTTGAAGGAAAATTAAAAAAAAAAAAAAAAGATGTGAATAAAAGGCTGGCTGTGAAAACTCAGATACTAAAACATTTGTGCTGGCCCAATAAAAACCATGAAAACTGAAATTCACACTAAAGAAATCAATCTTTTTCACCAACAATCTTATTCCAATGACTCCTACAGTACTTCAGCAAGTACTAGATGCTATATCAAAGCACTTCCTGTGTTACGGCTGACTTTACTTGCACAGGTCCTACCAACTAAGTCTGGCAGCTACATTATTAGAAATAAACAGCAATATACTAATGCAGAATGTCTGGTATGGAGTAGCAACATAGTAGTTGAAAACCCGGACAGCCAAGGTTCACATCCCACTGTTGCTCACTTTGACCATGGGCAAGTCATTTGACTCTCCAATACTTCAGGGATAATGCGTAGTTACTCACCTCTAACAGGTGTTCTCCGGGGACACCAGGAATCAGTCCTCACATATGGGAAAGCCTTTGGGAGATGCACCACGCATGTGTGGTCCCCTTCCCGAACAAGAATGCCATCTTGCCTCAGTCTAATGATATAGCTAAGACAGCAAAAAATAAAATAAATAAAGAAGCAACTCCGAGGGAGGGTTATGAGGACTGATTCCTGCTGTCCCCTGAAAACACCTGTTACAGGTGAGTAACTATGCTTTCTCCGAGAACAAGCAGGAAGTAAGTCCTCACATATGGGACCTTCCAGCTACAGGCTGCCGAGAACCTGTAAAAACGCCACGTCGACCTGCAAAGGGTGAGCAGTGAGCATAAATTGAGTATCTACTGAGAGACTCTCGCAAGACACACGTGTACGGTGGGAAACCAGGACTCCGGTAGCCTGAACACAGAAGAGTCAGAGGACAGGAGAAGAGATTATGGAGTACGGCCTGGCCGAAGGTGCTGTCCCGTCGGTACTCCCTCTCCAGGCAGTAGCGACCTACAAAGATATAGACCAGCAGATGGCAGCCCACAGATTTCCATCATGGGGTCAGAACGCAGATTTCCTATGGTAATAGCCATGGCCCTGATGCAGTGCGCTGTGACCTTCTGGTCCAGTGAGATCCCCACCAGCTCAAAGACGAGGAAAATGTAATCTGCCACCCAAGCGGACAGAGCTCACTTAGTCACTGGGAGCCCCAGACAACTGGGCTCATAGGATACAAAAAGAGGTGCTAAATGGCCATTTTTCCCAATGAAGATAGGTGAATAGTGGAGTACCCCAGAGATCTATGCTAGGTCCACTGCTTTTTAACATATTCATAAATTACCTGGAAATGGGAACAAGTGAAATTATCAAATTTCCAGATGACACAAAACTATTCAAAATTCTTAAAACCCATGAGGATTGTGGAAAATTGCAAGAGGATCTTGATAAATTAAAGACTGGGCATCCAAATGGCAGAAGAAACTTAATGTGGACAAGTGCAAAGTTATGCACCTAGGAAAGAACAACCCAAACTATGGTTACACGATGCAAGGTTTCACATTAGGAACCACCACCCAGGAAAGAGATTTAGGCATCATCGTGGATAACATGTTAAAACCCTCCACCCAGTGTGCAGTGGTGACCAAGAGAGCAAATAGAATGCAAGGTATCATAAGGAAAAGAATGAAGAATAAAACAAAGGATATTATAATGCCTCAGTATCGCTCCATGGTGCACCTCAAATATTGTGTGCAATTCTGGTCGCCGTATCTAAAAAAGGATATAGTGTTATTAGAAAAGGTACAGAGAAGAGCTATCAAAATGGTAAAGGGGTGGAAGGATACCCCTATAAAAAGAGGCTAAAAAGGTTAGAGCTCTTCAACCTTGAAAAGAGACGGCTGAGGGAGATATGATAGAAGTCTATAAATTAATGAATGGAGTGGAACGGGTTAAACATGGATCGTTTGTTTACGCCATCAAAATATAGAAAGATTAGGGGGCATGCAATGAAGCTACAGGGTAACCTATTTATCTTTATTTGCAGAACTTGATATACTGCCCTTGCCGAAGCAATAAGACTAATAGAGAAAGCGCAGTTACTCACTTGTAAAAGGTGATCTCTGGGAACAGCAGGAATTTAGTCTTCACACATGGGTATCGTTGGAACCAACGGAGCCTGCGCGGGAACGCTCCCCAGCATCCAATAGGAAAGCTTTTGGGAGCATCCCACAGCGCCTGCGTGCTGCCTAGGGGCGGGATGTGAAGACTAAATTCCTGCTGATCACCTGTTACAGGTGAGTAAGAGTAGTTACTCACCTGTAACAGGTGTTCTCCAGGAGCAGCAGGAAACAGTCCTCACATATGGGTGGCATCGGTGCCGATGAAGCCCCAGTGGAGCATTTCCCCGGCTTTCTATGAAAGCCTTTGGGAATGCAGGCACGCAGGCATGCATGCGCGGTTACCTTCCCGCCTAAAGGTGCCATCTTACCTCAGTCAAATGACATAGCTAAGAACAGCACACAAAAATGAAAAATAAACTATGTACAACTGCAACTCCAAGGGGAGGAGGGAGGGTTGTGAGGACTGATTCCTGCTGCTCCTGGAGAAAACCTGTTACAGGTGAGTAACTACTCTTTCTCCAGGACCAAGCAGGAAGTCAGTCTTCACATATGGGTGACTCCCTAGCTCTGGGCTACCGAGGAACCCAGGCTGAACAAGAGAACTCCCTCTAGTCTCAGCAGTAAAGAAAGGCTTTTCAAGGACACAACCTCCACCGGTAGCCCAACAGAGGGCAGGAGTTGCCTAAACCTCAAAGAGATTCCGGAGTACTGCCTGGCCAAAAGCAATGTCCCTACGGGACTCCCTCTCCAGGCAGTAATGGGCTGCAAAAGTCTGGCTTGAAGACCAAGTTGCAGCCCTGCAGATGTCTACCAAGGGCACAGAGCGGAGATGAGCCACTGAGGCAGCCATTGCCCTGACACGGTGGGCCGTGAACCTACCCTGCAAAGGAAGGTCAGCCGCCTTGTAAGCCCAGGTGATAGTCAGCCACCCAGATGGACACGGTACGCTTGGACACAGCCAACCCCAACTTATTGGGGTCAAAAGATACGAAGAGCTGAGTAGCCCTTCTATGCCCCTGCGTACGGTCAAGGTAGAAGGATAAGGCCCTCCTACAGTCAAGGGTATGCAGGACTGCTTCAGCCTGGCTAGCATGAGGCCTAGGGAAGAATGTTGGAAGAACCACCTCCTGATTGAGGTGGAAAGAGGAGACAACCTTAGGGAGGAATTTTGGATGAGTCCTGAGGACTACCCTGTTCCTGTAAATCCTGGTGTAAGGCCTGTCACAGACTAGGGCTTGAAGCTCACTTACTCGCCTAGCCGAGGTAAGGGCTATTAGGAAGAGTGTCTTCCAGGAGAGGAAGCATAGTGGACAAGTAGCCATCGGCTCAAAAGGTGGGCAAGTCAGCTGCTGCAAGACCACATTCAGCTCCCACTCAGGGGCAGGAGGACGGATGGGAGGCTTGAGCAAAAGCAAGCCCCTGAGAAAGCGGGACACCAAGGGGTGACCAGAGAGAGACTGCCCCTCTACCAATGAGTGGTGAGCTGCTAGAGCTGATAGGTGGACCCGAACAGAATTGGATTTAAGACCTTGATTTGATAAGTGCAGTAAGTACTGAAGCACTACTGGCACAGTACAGGAGGAGAAAGGATCCTCTGTACATAGCTGACACCACACAGAAAACCTTTTCCATTTCAGATCATAGGTTTTCCTAATGCACTGTTTCCTAGAGGCTAGGACAACCTCCTCAACTTCCTGAGGTAGGCCCCAAGGAGCCAAAACTACCCTTGCAGCCTCCAGGCCATCAAATCGAGAGCTTTGAGATTGGGATGCAGAAGGAAACCCTGATCCTGTGAGAGGTCGGGTTGCAACCCCAGAGGTAGTGGGGGATCCACCGCCAGTTAAAGCAGAAGTGGAAACCAAGGCTGTCTCGGCCACCTGGGAGCCACCAGCAGGACCGAGGCCTTGTCCTGAAGAATCTTGAAGAGAGTCAGGGCCACCAAGGGCGTGGGAGGAAACGCATATTTATTTATTTATTTATTTATTTAACTGCATTTATATCCCGCTTTTCACCGGGTCAAAGCGGTGGAACACGTAACATAGGACGGGGTAATTTTTTGGGTGGGGCCATCACCAAGGTCAACAATTAATGATTTGGGTAGACATAGACATAATTTACTCCTGTTGGCCAGGAGGCCCTGAGACCAGGGAATCAGAAAAGCATCCTCAGAGGATGCGGTTGCCTGGAGCAGAACTTTGGCAGTTGCTTGTTCAGTTCAGTGGGCTGGCAAAGAGATCTATCAAAGGGAGACCCCATTTCAGGAAGATCTTCTGAACTACTAAAGGATGCAGCTGCCACGCGTGGGGCTGCAGAATCCTGCTCAACCTGTCGGCCAGGCAATTTTCTTGGCCTGGAAGATACACAGCCCTGAGGAGCATGTTGTGCTTGAGGGCAAAGGAACAAAGGTCTTGAGCCTCTCGACAGAGGAGTCTGAATCCAGTGCCGCCCTGTTTGTTCACATAAAACATGGCTACCTGGTTGTCTGTTTGAACCAGGACAGATTGATGAGCCAGGGTAGGAGAGAAAGCTTTGAGGGCTAACCGAATAGCTCTGAGTTCGAGGAGATTGATCTGTTTTGCAGCCTCCCAAAGAGTCCACAGGCCCTGGGTGCACTTGCTCAGACAATGAGCTCCCCAGCCCTGCAGAGAGGCGTCTGTGGTCAGTACCACTGTGTAGCCAGGAATCTGAAAGGGCACCCCTTGCAGGAGATTCGGGGGGTGCAGCCACCAGGTGAGGGAGTCCAGAAATGGTCTGGACACCCTTATCCTGTCTCTGAGGCTGCCTGTGGCCTGTGACCACCGAGTCCGAAGGCACCACTGTGAAGGCCTCATATGGAGCCTGGCATTGGGGGTCACATGAACTGTCGAAGCCATGTGGCCAAGCAGCTTCAGGCAGAGTCTGGCGAAGACCAAGGACCTGCTGAGGAACTGATTTGCCAAGGATATCAACCTTTGGGCTCTGTCCCTTTGCAAGAATGCCTTTGCCAGGGTAAAGTCCAGCCTTGCCCCTATGAATTCCAAGTTCTGGGAGGGGAGCAAAGTGGACTTTGCGAAGTTTATGACAAACCCCAGGCTTTGAAAAAGAGCAATAGTTCTGAGGGTGGCTTGTCTGGCCTCCTGGCACATCTGACCCCTGATGAGTCAGTCGTCCAGATAGGAGAAGACAAAGATTCCCTGGTTTCTCAGGTAGGCCGCCACCACCGCCAGGCACTTTGTGAAGGCTCTGGGGGCGGAGGTGATGCCAAAAGGCAGCACTCTGTACTGATAATGGTTTCCTCCCACAATGAACCTGAGGTACTTTCTGTGGTCTGGATGAATGAGGATGTGAGTGTACGCATCCTTCAGATCTAAGGAGCATAGCCAATCTCCCTGCTGTAGGTAGGGCAGAAGGGTTCCAAGAGTAAGCATCTTGAACTTTTCCTTCTCTAGGAACTTGTTGAGGTTCCTGAGGTCCAGAATGGGTCGAAGGCCACCGGTTCTCTTGGGCACCAGGAAATACCTGGAGTAGAATCCGTGACCTTGCAAGTAGGGAGGCACAGGCTCCACCGCCCTGTCCACCACCAGACCTTGAAGCAATCGAAGGAGAAGGTCTGTGTGCAGAGGAGGCCTTGGAGGCTCCCCTGCAAAGTAAGGAGGAGCCAGTTGGTGAAAATGCAGAGCACAGCCCCTTTGGAGTATGTCCAACACCCAACTGTCCCCGGTGATGAGGGGCCACTGGTGGGCAAAGAGGGCGAGGCGACCTCCTGTGCAGGGTTGGGAGAGCAGGGAAGGAGAGGCTACGCTCAAGGAGTCAAAAAACCCCACCCTGCTGAGTGGTAGCAGGGGCCCAAGGCTTGGGGGTCCTCTGCCTACGGGGCCCATTACCCTGCCCCTTGGCTTGCTGACCCTGGGGGGCAGCTTGGGCAGCCTGATATTGTGGGTACTGTTTGTAGGCAGTGCCCTTCCTCGGGTAAAAGGGCTTTTTACCCGAGCCCTTCTTTTTATGAGAAGGGGCAGAGGTCTTCCTAGACAGCCTTGTCCATGTAAGGTGCTCTGTTTCGAGCTGAGCGGCCTTCTCGGTCATGGGCTTGCCAAAAAGGTTTTCACCTCGGCAAGGGACATCGACCAACTTGTCCTGAACCCATGGCTCGAGGTCTGATGACTGCAGCCATGCCTGGCGTCGAGCCGCGATGCCGGCTGCCGCAACTCGGGCCGAAGCCTCGAAGCCATCGTAGGCGGCACGGGACATGAACTTCGAGCAGTCCCGAATCCCCGAGGACAAGGACTTGAATCTCTGCAAGGGTTCCCTGGAGAGTCCAGCAGAGAACCCGGCCAACTCCTTGGCCAGGTCCCGCAAGTGCATGCCCATGTACAGCTGGTACGACTGGACACGGCAAGCAAGCATCGAGCCCTGGAAGCACTTTCTACCGACGCCATAGAGGTTTCGGGCCTCCCTGCCAGGGGGCACCGCGGAGTGCATCTTCCGGCTCTTCAGACGATGCATGGCCGATTCCACAACCATAGAATGGTGTGGTAGGTGTGCCTTTTGAAAGCCAGGGCTCCTTCTGAGTCGATAGATCGAGTCGACTCACTTGCTGAGAACTGGCGCCAAGGCCGGTGCCTCCCACATACGGAAGAGGAGCCGTTCCAGCATCGGAGGAACCGGGACAGTAAAGGCCTCCTTCAGAGGAGAGTCATACTGCAGCGCCTCGAGCTCCTCAGCTCGAGGCTCTTCCTCGGGGTCTGACGGAATAGCCAAGGCAGTGGCCATATCCCGGACGAACTCCGAGAACCAAGTATCCTCCGGAGGGGATCTACTCCAGGGCTCAGACTGAGGTGAGTCCAACGGGACGCACCGAGTCTTGAACGTATCGAGAGACTCCTCGTCCTCCGTCTCCCAGGCGGACTCGTCCGAAGAGGAGTCAGGGTCCGACCCCGCAGGGCCCTGGAGCACCCGCCCCGACGCCAGAGGCACCGGCGTCAACACCCTCGGTCCCAAACGGGAGGTCAAGGGAGACCGCGACCAAGGTAGACTTCGAGCCATGATGGACTCGATTATCGGCTCTGTCTCCGGGGTCGACTTTGAAGTCGATGTCCCGGTGGTCGGGGCAGATGCGCCAGACAGGCTGGCCATCAGTGCCCGCTGCTGCTCCATGAAGGCAGACAGTCTGCTCTCCAAGGCTGTCATCCTGAGACTCAGGTCGGGAGACACAGCAGCCACTGACTCGGGCCCCAGCGGCGCCAGGCCCGACGTCGGCTCTCTGGGAGGAGAGTCCTCGAGGACTACGGGGCTTACGTGTCCAGCAGACTCCGGCTCCACGCGAGGAACTTTGGCAGGCTTCTCTTGTTCCACGGGCCCGGGGCGACTGTCGGGGGTCTTAGACCTGGCCCTCGAGGAGCCAGGGACCTCCTCCGATGACGCCCTCATGAGCCGCTTCTTCCTCTTACGTTACCGGTTGGGGGACCCCATGTCCGAGGAGCTTCGACGGCGCTCGGGATCAGAATCCCGAGATGTCGAGGCCTCAGACGAGGTCCGGGCCCGGCCGGAGGGTGAGTCCGAGAAAAGCCTTTCTTTTTGCTGCTGGCGATTTTGGAGTGCCTTGGAAGACATCTTCCCACATGGCCCGCATGGCTTAGGGTTGTGATCAGGGCCGAGGCACCGAAGGCAGCAGTCGTGTGTGTCAGTGAGAAACATTAATTTCTTACACCGATCACACTTTTTAAAACCACTGGAAGTCATCGGGGAAAAAAGTGTCCCCGCGAGGTCAAAGGACCTGCCTTCCAGGGAAAAAGGAAAAAAGGGCGCGAACGCCAGCCACGAAGGGCAAAATCCGAAAAAGAAGAATCGGGTTCGATACCAGCGTACCGAACCCGGCAGGAGGGGAACCGGCGTCGAACCGGGAGAAAAAATAGCGATAATCGCTGAAAAAATCTACTTTTAACCGGGAGGACAGGACACACGTCCGGTGGGCTTCTCGGAAAAAAAGACACTGAGGTAAGATGGCACCTTTAGGCTGGAAGGGAACCGCGCATGCGTGCCTGCATTCCCAAAGGCTTTCATAGAAAGCTGGGGAAATGCTCCGCTGGGGCTTCATCGGCGCCGATGACACCCATATGTGAGGACTGACTTCCTGCTTGGTCTTGGAGAAATGGCAAGTAACTTTGCCATATCAAGCAGAAAAGCTTGAAAAGAAATCTCTCCTGAGGAGGACCCCCTGAAATGAGGGGTAAAGGCTAGAATTGTTGAAAATTCAGCCTTGGTACCGAAGGATTCATCCCAATCATCGGGATCGGAAGACTTGAAAGGATGAAACATCGGATTTTCTTTAAAGCGATGTCTTAAGTACCGCCCGAGGTCGGTACCGAATCCTCCATGCTAGAGAGCGATTCCAGGCTCGGCATCGAAGGAAGCAAGTCTGTCGAAGCAAGCATCGATGGTACTGACACCGGTGCCGATGTCGATACTGGTACCGGTACCGAAGCCAATACCGAAACTGGAGGAACGGTCTGAAGCAACTCTAGCGGTACCGAAGTAGCTGAGAGCGCTAGACTACGTTCATCGGTGAGGAGTGTTTCATCCATCACCATAGTCGGTGCCGCTCGAAGTGGCCACAACCACGGAGCATGGCCCAGGTATGTCCATGGAGGTAAGAACCTCGGGAACAACCTGAAGCCCCATTAATGCTTTGGAGCCCGAAGACTCCCGCCGGGGCTTTATTGCCAAAATGTCCTCGAGGGCAACGCCAGAGGCATCTCGATGCTTAGAAGGAGATCTACCACTCGAGGACTGGCTAGTCTTAACAGACTTTTGTTTGGTTACCTGATCCTGTGAAAAAGAAGATATTCTGGCTGGTGACATCGAGTCGGATGTGAACCGGGTATCGAGTTGTGCTCGATCCTGAAGACTTCTTCTGTTTGAGCTCCAGCAGGAGAGACACTCCAGTGGGCAATGGTCAGGACCTAAATATTTTAGACACCAAGTATGAGTGTCTAAAAATATATTTGTACCGCCACACTTTGAGCATTTCTTAAGGACAGTGGCTGGCTTTTCCATAATGGAAGGATAGAGGCCTAGTGGCCTAGAAACCGTCAGGCACTAAACAGGAAAAAATTCCTAGAGAAAAGAAGAAATTTTTAGTAAAAAGTAAGAAAAGCACCGGCGGTACCGGTGGCGTCGAGGGAAGGCAGACGCGACCACAAAAAACAAGAATAAAATAGAAGAATTTTCTGCGGTGACAGGAATACATCCTGCCGGCTCCACGGAAAACTGATGAGAGGGAAGTGAATGGGCGGGAAGGCAGCGCGCATGCGTGTGGGATGCTCCCAAAGGCTTTCTTTTTGGACGCTGGGGAGCGTTCCCGCGCAGGCTCCGTCGGTACCAACGTTCCCATATGTGAAGACTCATTCCTGCTTGTTCCTGGAGATACGTAGATCGATTGTTTACATTATCAGAATATAGAAAGACTAGGGGACATGCAATGAAGCTACAGGGTAAACTATTTAAGACTAATAAAAGAAAATATTTTTTCACTCAACGTGTAATCAAACTCTGGAATTTGTTACAGGAGGATGTAGTAAAAGTTGTTAGTGTAGCTGGGTTTAAAAAAGGTTTGGACAAGTTCCTGGAGGAAAGGTCAATAAAACATTATTAAGAAGGGACCCAGGATATCAATGCTTGACCCAGTACAAGCATTACAGAACCTGTGTCTTTTGGAGAAACTGCTAGGTACGTATGACCTAGATTGGCCACTGTTGGAAACAGGATACTGGGCTTGATGGATCTTGGTCTGACCCAGTATGGCATATATGATAATTACACTTACCTGGTAGGCGCCAGGCCCGACGTCGGCTCTCTGGGAGGAGAGTCCACGAGGACTACAGGACTTACGTGTCCAGCAGACTCCGGCTCCACTCGAGGTACTTTGGGAGGCTTCTCCTGTTCCACGGGCCCGGGGCGATGGTCGGGGGTCTGAGACCTAGCTCTCGAAGAGCCAGGGACCTCTTCCGACGACGCCCTCACGAGCCGCTTCTTCCTCTTTCGTTCCCGGTCGGGGGACCCCCTGTCCGAGGAGCCCCGACGGTGCTTGGGATCCGATTCCCGAGATGTCGAGGCCTCAGACGAGGTTTGGGCCCGGCCGGAGGCCGAGTCAGAGAAAAGCCTTTCCTTTTGGTGCTGACGACTTCGAAGCGCCTTGGAAGTTATTTTTCCACATGGTCCACAGGTCTTAGGATCGGGGTCAGGACCGAGGCACCGAAGGCAGCAGTCGTGTGTGTTGGTAAGAGACATTAGCTTCTTGCACCGATCACACTTTTTGAACCCACTGGAAGCCATCGGGGAAAAAGAGTCCCCGTGAGGTCAAAGGACCGGCCTTAACGGCAGCCACGAAGGGCAAAAACCGAAAAAATAAGATCAGGCTAGATACCGGTGTACCGAAACCGGCGGGAGGGGAACCAGCGTCGAACCGGAGAAAAGATAGCGAAGGAATCGTGAAAAAATCTAACTATTTTCCTGGAGGATTAGGACACACGTCCGGTGGGCTTCACGGAAAAAGAGAGACAGAGCAAGATGGCACCTTTAGGCGGGAAGGGAACCGTGCATGCGTGCCTGCATTCCCAAAGGCTTTCATGGAAAGCTGGGGAAATGCTCTGCAAGGGTTCCATCAACGTCGTTGTCACCCATATGTGAGGACTGACTTCCTGCTTGATCCTGGAGAATTGCCTAAACCCCAAAGAGATTATGGAGTACCGCCTGCCCGAAAGCACTGTCCCTGCGGGACTCCCTCTCAAGGCAGTAGTGGGCCACAAAAGTCTGGCTTGAAGACAAAGTAGCGGCCCGGCAGATGTCTGCCAACGGAACTGAGCAGAGATGAGCCACTGACGCAGCCTTCACCCTGACACGGTGAGCCATAACTCGACCCTGCAAGGAGAGGCCGGCTGCCCTGTAAACCCAGGCGATAGAGTTGGCTACCCATATGGACAAAGTACGCTTGGAGACAGCCAACCCCAACTTAGAGGGATCAAAAGAGATGAAGAGCTGAACCGCCCTCCGGTGCTCCCGCGTACGGTCAAGGTAGAAGGACAACGCCCTCCTACAGTCCAGGGTATGCATGACCATCTCAGCCCGTCTGGCATGCGGCCTGGGAAAGAAAGTCGGAAGAACCACCTCCTGATTGAGGTGGAAGGAGGAGACCACTTTTGGAAGGAACTTCGGGTGAGTCCGTAAGACTACTCTGTTCCTATAGAACCTAGTAGATGGTGCATCTGAAACCAGGGCCTGAAGCTCACTCACTCGCCTTGCTGAGGTAAGGGCTACCAGAAACAACGCTTTCCAGGAGAGAAAACGCAGAGGGCAAGTAGCCATAGGTTCAAAGGGTGGGCAAGTAAGCCGTTGCAAGACCACATTTAAATCCCATTCAGGGGCAAGTGGACGCACTGGAGGCTTAAGCAAAAGCAGGCCTCTGAGGAAGCGAGCCACCAAAGGATGGCTGGAGAGAGACTGACCCTCCACTGGTGAGTGGTGTGCTGAAAAAGCACTAAGATGAACGCTAAAAGAATTGGACTTAAGGCCTAGGTTGGACAGGTGAAGCAAATATTGCAGCACCACTGGTACCAGGCAGGAGAAAGGATTTTCGTTGGGTTGAGTACACAAGGTAGAGAATCTACCCCACTTAAGGGCATAAGACATTCGGGTGGACTGCCTCCTAGAGGCCAAGAACACATCCTCCACTTCCCTAGGCAGTAGTAAGGGTGCTAGGACTACCCTTTCAGCAGCCAGGCCATCAGATTGAGGGACTGGAGATTGGGGTGTAAAAGAGATCCCTGCTCCTGAGACAGGAGTTCTGGTTGCATCCCCAGAGGAAGAGGAGCATCCACCGCTAGTTGCAAAAGAAGTGGGAACCACGGCTGTCGGGGCCATCTGGGGGCCACCAGGATTACCGAGGCCCTGTCTCGGAGCACTTTGAACAGTGTCTGGGGCACTAGAGGCGTGGGAGGAAAGGCATATAGGAGGCCTGTAGACCACGGAATGAGAAACGCATCTGCTGCTAATCTGAGAGGATGCGGTTGTCTGGAGCAGAACCTGGGTAGTTGACGGTTCAGAGGACTGGCAAAGAGATTCATGGTTGGAAGACCCCATCTCAGGAAGATTTGTTGAACCACTAAAGGATTCAAATGCCATTTGTGCGGCTGCAGGATCCTGCTCAATCTGTCTGCCAGGTAATTCTCCTGACCTGGGAGATAGACCGCTTTGAGAAGAATGCCGTGATTGACTGCCCAGGAGCACAGTTTCTGCGCTTCCTGACATAGAAGGCGGGACCCTGTGCCCCCTTGCTTGTTTACATAGAACATAGCAACTTCAATGTCCATATGAACCAAGACGGACTGGTGAGAGATGAGATGAGAGAAAGTTCTCAGGGCTAAGCGGATAGCTCTCAGTTCTAAGAGATTGATCTGTTGTGCGGCCTCCCAAGGTGACCACAGGCCTTGAGTACATGCTCCCTGGCAATGTGCACCCCAACCTTGGAGAAGCATCGGTTGTCAGCACCTGAGAGTGTGGAGGTGTCTGAAAAAATACCCCTTGTACCAGATTCGGAAGATGACGCCACCACTGCAGAGAAGACTCTAGTAGTGTGGACACCCTCACTCTGAACATGAGATTTCCCGTGGCTTGGTGCCACTGAGTCCTGGGGCCCCGTTGAGCCGTCCTCATGAGTAGATGGGGCATTTGGAGTCACATGGACCGTGGAAACCATGTAGCCTAAGAGCCTCAGGAATTGTCTGGTGGAGACCAGAGAATTGCTGTGGAACTGACTGGCCAGATCCATCAACCTGTGTGCCCTGTCTATGGGCAAAAAGGCCTTTGCCTGAAGGGTGTCCAGTCTTGCTCCTATGAACTCCATGTTCTGTGAAGGATGCAAAGTGGACTTTGCGAAGTTTATAACAAAGCCCAGATGCTGCAGCAGAGCGATAGTGCAGAGGGTGGCTTGAATGGCTTCTTGTGGGGATTGATCCCTGATAAGCCAGTCGTCCAGGTATGGAAAAACGAAAAGGCCTTGAACACTGAGGTAGGCACTTGGTGAATACCCTTGGGGCAGAGGTTAGGCCAAGAGGCAGTACTCTGTACTGGTAATGGTTTCCTCTCACTACAAATCTGAGATATTCTCTGTAGTCTGGATGAATGAGGATGTGAGTATAAGCATCCTTTAAATCTAAGGAGCATAGCCGATCTCCCTGCTGGAGGTAGGGCAGCAAGATTAAAAGGGTAAGCATCTTGAACTTTTCCCTCTCCAGGAACTTGTTTAGATTTCGCAAGTCTAGGATGAGTCTGAGGCCTCCTGTTCATTTTGGTACCAGAAAGTACCTGGAATAGAAGCCTTGACCCCTCAGGTGGTGGGGCACCGGTTCCACTGCCTGTTCCTTTACAAGACTTGCTAACTCCTGCAGGAGTAAGTCCCTGTGCAGGGGAATTCTTGGAGGCTCCCCTGGAAAATAGGAGAGGGGTACCTGGTGGAAGTGGAGGAGATAGCCCTTCTGGGCTATACTTAGTACCCAGGTATCCCTTGTTATGGCTGGCCACCTGTGGGCGTACAGGGCCAGCCGGCCTCCTGTGCTGATAGGGGCCAGCTGAGGAGGAGAGGCTATGCCACTGGAGTCAAAACCCTGCTCCCTGCTGTGCAGGAGCCAGAGCTGGTGGCTTGCGGGATTTCTGCCTACGGGGCCCATGTCCCTGCCTCTTGGCCTGCTGACCCTGTAGGGAAACTACAGAGGCCTGAAAATGAGGGTACTGTTTATAGGCAGATGACTTCCTCGGGTAAAAGGTCTTTTTCCCCGAGCCCTTCTTCTTCTGAGAAGGGGCAGAGTTATTTCTGGACAGCCTTGTCCGGGTAAGAGTCTCGGTCTCGTGTTCTGCAGCCTTTTCAGCCATGGGCTTGCCAAAGAGGTTTTCACCTCGGCAGGGGACATCGACCAACTTGTCCTGCACCCATGGCTTGAGGTCCGATGACTGTAGCCAGGCCTGACGGCGTGCACCAATACCGGCCGCGGCTATTTGGGCCGAAGCCTCGAAGCCATCACAGGCTGCTCGAGAGATAAACTTCGAGCACTCACGAATACCAGATGACAGAGCATTGAACCTCTGCAAAGGTTCCTCGGAGAGACCAGCCGAGAACCCGGCAATCTCCTTTGCCAGGTCTCGAAGGTACATGCCCATGTACAGCTGGTAGGTCTGGACATGGCAAGCAAACATAGAGCCCTGGAAGCACTTCTTACCGAGGGCATCCAGGTTCCGGGCCTCCCGACCGGGAGGCACCGAGGAGTGCATCTTCTGACTCTTCAGACGATGCATGGCCGATTCCACAACCATGGAGTGGTGCGGTAATTGTGCCTTTTGGAACCTGGGGCTCTTGTGGACTCGACAGATGGAATCGACCCGCTTGCTCAAAAACAGTGTCGAGGCCGGCGCCTCCCTCATGCGGAAGAGCAGCCGTTCCAGCATCGGAGGAACCGGTACAGTAAAGGCCACCCTTTGGGGGAGAGTCCTACTGTAGGGCCTCGAGCTCCTCAGCTCGAGGCTACTCCTCGGGATCCGCGGGGAAGGCCAAATCCTTGGCCATATCCCGCACAAGTCCGAGAACCGGGTATCCTCCGGTGGGGACCGTCTCCGAGGCTCGGACTCCGGCGAGTCCGATGGGACACACCGAGTCTGAAAGGTGTCGGGTGACTCCTCATCCTCCGTTTCCCAGCCGGACCCTTCGGAGGAGGAATCAAGCGGCTCCAGTTGGGCAGGCACCGATGCCATCCGCCCCAACGCCGAGGGTACCGGCGTCGACGACCTCGGTCCCGAACGGGAGGCCGAGGGAGACCTTAGCCGAGGACTGACTCAAGCGCGCATGGACTCGAGGATCGGCTCGGCCTCCGAGGTCGACTTGGACGTCAATGTCCCGGTGGTCGGGGCAGATGCACCGGTGAGACCGGCGATCAGTGCCTGCTGCTGTTCCATGGAGGCAGCCAAGCTGCACTCCAAGGCCGTCAACCTGAGTCCGAGCTCAGGAGACTCAGCAGCCCCCGACTCGGGCCCCGACAGCGTCAGGCCCGACGTAGGCTCCCCTGGAGGAGAGTCCACGAGGACTACAGTACTCACGTGACCCAGGGGACTCCATCTCCACACGAGGTTGTTTTGCAGGCCTCTCCGACTCCGAAGACCCGGGACAGCACTCGGGGCTATGCGACTTGGCCCTCGAGGAGCCAAGTGTGTCCGACGCCACCCTCGCGGGTTTTTTCTTCTTGCGATGCTCCCGCAAGGGAGACCCCCTCTCAGTGGAGCCTCGGCGCTGCTCGGGGCCGGAGTCCCGAGACGTCGAGGCCTCTGACGAAGTCCGGGCCCGTCCGGATGCAGAGTCAGAGAAGATTCTTTCCTTTTGGTGCTGCCGACTCCTCACCGCCTTTGAGGACATTTTCCCACGCGGCCCACAGATCATCGGGTCATGATAGGGTCTGAGGCACCGGAGGCAGCAGTCATGTGTGTCGGTGAGAGACATAAGTTTCTTACACCGATCACACTTTTTAAACCTGCTGGCAGCCATCGGGGGAAAAAGGGCCCCTGAGAGGTCAAAAAGAGTAGTTTCCTGTAACAGGTGTTCTCCAGGAGCAGCAGGAATCAGTCCTCACATACGGGTGACGTCGGCGCCGACGGAGCCCTCATGCGGAGCATTTCCCCAGCTTTCAAAGAAAGCCTTTGGGAATTGCAGCGCGCATGCGCGGTCCCCTTCCCGCTCAAGGGTGCCATCTTGCTCAGTCTGATGACATAGCTAAAAGACAGCAAAAAATTAGCAAAGTAAATCATATGACTGCAACGCCAAGGGGAGGAGGGAGGGTTGTGAGGACTGATTCCTGCTGCTCGGGATGGCTATCGGGGCTATGCGACCTGGCTCTCGAGGAACCAGGAGCGTCCACCGACACCGCCTTCGCGGGTTTCTTCTTCCTGCGCTGTTCCCGCGAAGGAGACCCCCGCTCAGAGGAACCTCGTTGCTGCTCGGGGCCGGAGTCCCGAGACGTCGAGGCCTCTGACAAGGTCCGGGCCCGTCCGGACGCGGAGTCAGAGAAGATTCTATCCTTCTGGTGCTGCTGACTCCTCAACGCCTTCGAGGACATTTTACCACATGGACCACAAATCATCGGGTCATGATCGGGTCTGAGGCACTGGAGGCAGCAGTCATGTGTGTCAGTGAGAGACACAAGTTTCTTACACCGATCACACTTTTTAAACCCGCTGGCAGCCATCGGGGGAAAAAGGGCCCCTGCGAGGTCAAAAGACAGGGCTGCCAGTGAAAAAAGAAAAAATGGCGTGAACGCTAGTCACGAAGGATAAAAACCGAAAAAGGTGAGAGTGGGCTCGATACCGGCATATCGGGCCCAGGCGGGAAAAGGATCCGGCGTCGAACCGAAGGAGAAGTACAAAAAATAGGGAAATCAACTTTTTCCTCGGCGAAAAACGAACTACATCCATCAGGCTCCGCGGAAAAAAGAAGACTGAGCAAGATGGCACCCTTGGGCGGGAAGGGGACCGCGCATGCGCGCTGCAATTCCCAAAGGCTTTCTTTGAAAGCTGGGGAAATACTCCACACGAGGGCTCTGTCGGCGCCGACGTCACCCATATATGAGGACTGACTTCCTGCTTGGTCCTGGAGAAGACAGGGCTGCCAGTGAATACAGAAAAAATGGCGCGTACGCTAGTCACTAAGGTCAAAAACCAAAAAAAGAAGTCCGGGCTCGATACCGATGTATCGGGCCCAGGCGGGAAAGGGAAACTGGCGTCAAACTGAAGAAAAACGGGTCCACGCAGAACAAAATCAACTTTTTCCTCGGGTGAAAATGAAACACGTTCGTCAGGCTCCACAGAAAAAAGAAGATTGAGCAAGATGGCACCCTTGGGCGGGAATGGGATCGCGCATGCGCGCTGCATTCCCAAAGGCTTTCTTTGAAAGCTGGGGAAATGCTCCATCGGCGCCGTCACCCATATGTGAGGACTGACTTCCTGCTCGGTCCTGGAGAAAAAAATGGTGCAAACCGCACTGGCCGAGAAGACTCGAAAAAGGAAATAAAAGAACCAGAGACGTGAGGGAACCAGTATGAGACTGGAGAAAGAAAATTAAGATAAAATTAACATTTTTTCTGGGAAAAGAAGACAGACGTCCGATGGGCTCTGTGGATAAAAGGAAACACGGGCAAGATGGCACCCTTGGGCAGGAATGGGATCACACATCTGTGGTGCATCTCTCAAAAGATTTCTTTGAAAGCTGGGGAGAAGCTTCAGCTCGAGCTCCATCAGTACAGACGTCACCCATATGTGAGGGATGACTTCCTGTTTGTTCCGGAGAACATGGTATAAGCATTCACTGAGATTTGCATGCAGCTGAGCCTGGTCCTCTATGGTCCAGCTGCAGAAGGTGGTCATGGTGATAATGCAGGATTTATAGCTGGTGCTCTAGGATCTGTATGGCTAAGGTGTCGCTTTGGTATGATTTCTTGCCTATGGCTGCTAGCATCTACTGTTCCCTGCCTGGTAGAGCATCCACCTGAGCTTTGGAGATTTTGGTCTTCTTGAATGCCACTTCCAAGACTGGACTGGTATGGTAGCTTTTGGTGCTTGAACTTTGGGGCCAGAAGGACTTTATATTTGAGATCAAGGCATCGAGAAATAGCATGCAGAGTTGCCGGGACGTCATGTAGTATATGGTGCACGGGTAGAGCTAAGACCCTTTTGGGGGCACTGCAGGCTTTTAGAATGGATTGAAAGTTGTATTTGTTCACCAGATTCTGGGAATCGCTAAGGACAAGCACATATCTTCTGCAGGAACTCAGGGTAGTAGTCCTCCGGTGTCCTCCACCTGTAGTTGCTTAACATGCAGAGGGCGAAGGGTCTTCCCTAGATAGAATGGGAGCCTCTTCTCAGTAGAGGACCTGGGATTCACCGGGAAGGGAGCATTATCATCCTCCGGGGGGAGGTTTGTCAGTCAATGAGGGGAGATTTCTGGACATCATATTTGAGCTTGGGAAGGGCTTGAGAAGCAGGTTCCAGTAGGGGCTCTTATTCCAGAGGAGATTTGGAGGAGAGTGGCATTGTCCTGAATGAACTTCCTCATGAGGGAGATCAGGCAAGTGCCAGGACTTAAAATGCTGAGGCTGTTTGTTGAGGAGAAAACTCTGGAGTGACAATCTCATGAATTCTGATGTTTTGCTCGGAGGGCCCTGGTAGGATGTTTTGCTGGGAGGACTCACTGGTAGGATCAACTGGCAGAGAAGATGAACCAGTGTCTCTTTCCTTTCTGAACAGCCTTTCCCTTGGAAGGTTCTCTGAAGGACTTGCACTTAGATAATGATTCACCTCCCTATGGGCCTGCCTCAGGCAAAAGGTCCTGTCTGTGAAGCTGAAAGGGGGCAGAGCGGAGTGGAGGCACTAGCCTAGGTTTGCAGTCTTCGAGACTTCTGAGCAAAATCTGGTGCCAGGAGGTGGTTTGCCTTCAGCTGTCCCAGGTGTCCTTGTTTGAGCCTTGTCTGAGCCTGACGGGATGTGGGGTTGAGTGGAGGCTATGCCTCAAAGCATCGTGGCCATGCAATAGTCTCAGAGAACGCCTGGAGCAACAAGGAGATGGCCACGGGATGGAGATGGCACCACAGAAGGTAATTAGATCTTACCTGCTAATTATTGTTCCTGAAGGAACGACAGTCCAGTCCCTTACTTCTGGGTTGCGCAACCCTTCCAGCAGCTTGGAGGCTGAGCCCAACCTTTTTGGGGGATGGAGCGGTATAAATACCACTGGGACCACCCACCAACTCCAGTAACTGAATGAAAAAGCAGACTCAACAAAGTTCCCATAACAACCTAATAAACACTTAACAATCTCTACAACCTATTGTAGCTATATAGATCCATTACTTACTTATTTATTTATTTATTTATTTATTTATTTTTTTCCAAGGAATAGGCAATCTGAGAGGGATTCAAGGAACAGGTAAACTGAGAGGGAAGATGGTCACGGGTTTGCATGAGTCCGGCGGAGCCTATCTTCTCCCGCACCCCCTCACTCCGAACTGGCCCTCACGCTCGGTCCGTAGCTTCCTTATGCTGGTAGGCCTTAACCGGGTGGGATCAGGGACTGGACTGTCGTTCCTTCAGGAACAATAATTAGCAGGTAAGATCTAATTACCTTTTCCTTATCGTCACTCCAGTCCAGTCCCTTACTTCTGGGATGTACAAGAGCAGTTCAACCCTGGGTGGGGTCTGGCCCACCGGACTGTAGGACTGCCATGCCAAACCGAGCGTCCGCTGAACTCTGGATGTCCAGCCTGTAATGCTTGGTGAAGGTATGCAGCGAGGACCAGGTCGCTGCTCTACAAATATCCAACGGGGGAACTAGGCTGAATTCTGCCCAAGAAGTGGCCTGTGCCCGAGTGGAGTGTGCTCGTAGACCCGCTGGCACCTGCTTCCCTTTCAGGATGTAGGCGGAAGCAATCGCCTCTCTGATCCATCTGGAGATGGAAGACTTGGCCGCCGCCTCTCCCTTGTGAGGGCCTCCGAACTGCACGAATAGGCGATCGGACTTCCGGAAGGGAGCTGTGCGGGAGAGATAACGTTTCAAGGTTCTCCGGACATCCAAGAGACGCGGTTTGCTATCCCTACCTTCAGCCCCCACGGACGAGAGAACCGGGAGGTTGACCGGCTGATTCATATGAAAAGGGGAGATCACCTTGGGCAAGAAGGAAGGAACAGTTCGCAGAACCACCTTGTCCTTGAGAAATAAAAGGAAGGGGGGTTTCGCGGACAATGCTTGTAATTCGGAGACCCGCCTTGCCGAGCAGATCGCAACCAGAAAGACTGTCTTCAAGGTTAGGTCCTTTAAGGAGACTCCCTTTACTGGTTCAAAGGGCTCCCCGATCAGGGTATTTAGTACTAGGTTGAGATCCCAAGGGGGGATGACCGACCTCCGTTGAGGACGTAGACGTCTAACCGCTCTTAGGAACCTGGAGACGTCCGCGTGAGCCCCTAGGGGCTTGCCACGGACCTTGCCCCTATAGCATGCGATGGCTGCTAGCTGCACTCTCAAGGAGCTGTGTGCTAGACCCTTGTCAAAACCCGCCTGCAAGAATTCCAGAACCTCCGGGACGGATGCGGAAAGGGGTTTCCGTCGGTGCTGCGCACACCATGCTTCGAAGATGCGCCAGGTCCTAACGTAGGAGAGGAAGGTCGAGCGCTTCTTAGCCTGCAACAGTGTCGAGATGACCGCTCCTGAGTACCCTCTTTTCAGGAGCCTCGCCCTTTCAATAGCCAGGCCGTAAGCGAGAATCGATCCACGTGAGGCATTCGGACCGGGCCTTGTCTCAGAAGGTCCCTTTTGCAAGGGAGCCGCCAAGGGTGGTCGGCGATCAATCTCACCAAGTCCGCATACCAGGGGCGGCGAGGCCAATCCGGGGCTATGAGGATTACGAACCCCTGGTGAGACTCCACACGCTGGAGAACCTTTCCGATCAGCACCCACGGGGGGAACACATAGAGGAGGCCCTCCGAAGGCCACTTCTGTGACAAGGCATCCAGGCCCTCGGACATTCTTTCCTTTCGTCGACTGAAGAATCTGTCTACCTTGGCGGACGAGAACCTTGCCATGAGATCCATGACCGGGAGCCCCCAACGAGACACTATCTGGTCGAAGGTTCCCTGCTCCAGTTCCCACTCTCCGTGGTCTATCTTGTACCTGCTGAGGTAGTCTGCCGTGATGTTGTCCGAGCCTGCTACGTGTTGGGCCGAGAGTGCTTCCAGCCGACCTTCCGCCCACCGGAACAGGGAGTCCGCTTCCTTCTCTAAGGCAGGGCTGCTGGTGCCGCCCTGATGGTTGATGTACGCCACCGCGGTGACATTGTCGGAAAGGACGCGAATTGCCCTCATTTTTACTAAGGTCTCGAGAGCCTTGAGCGCCCGGATGACGGCCCGCAATTCCAGCCTGTTGATGGGCCATTGAGCTTCCAATGGTGTCCAGCTGCCTTGAACGAACTGGTCCTCGCAGTGGGCTCCCCAGCCTGACAGACTGGCATCCGTCGTCAGAAGTAACCACTGATGCGGTTCGAGAGGCATCCCGCGCTCCAGATTCCTTGGGTGTCGCCACCAGCGGAGCGCTTCTTTGGTTCGTGGAGCACACGGTAACTGCATTGACATGGGGTGAAGCTGAGGGGACCATCGACGTAATAGGGCCCGTTGCAACGGCCGCATGTGGGCTCTGGCCCATGGAACCACTTCTATAGCCGCTGCCATTGTTCCCAGAACCTGAAGATAATGCCACGCTGTGGGGATTCGTCTGGCCAGGAACTGGGCGACTAGAAGTCTTAGTTCTCTTGATCTTGAACGAGACAGAAACACCCTGCCTTTGCTGGTATCGAATCTTGCCCCGAGGTACTCGAGTTCCTGGGTGGGGGTCAACCTGCTCTTTGCCCGATTGATGACCCACCCCAACTCTTCTAGGACCTGAATGACTCTTGACGTCACAGAGTGGCTTTCCTCTTCCGCCTTTGCTCGGATTAGCCAATCGTCCAGGTAAGGGTGAACTAGGATTCCCTCTCTCCGTAGGGAAGCCGCTACCACCACCATCACTTTGGTGAACGTTCTTGGTGCCGTAGCAAGGCCGAAAGGAAGGGCCTGGAATTGAAAATGGCCCCTTGGCACTGCGAATCTTAGGAATTGTTGATGGGATGCCCTGACCGGGATATGTAAGTAGGCCTCTGTCAGATCGAGAGACGTTAGGAATTCCCCGGCCCTTACGGCTGCTATGACCGATCGTAGGGTCTCCATCCGAAAGTGCGGAACCTTGAGACAGCGATTGACTTGCTTTAGGTCCAGGATCGGGCGGAAGGAGTCTTCCTTCTTTGGCACCACAAAGTAAATCGAGTACCGACCCGACCCGAGCTGGTCTGGAGGTACTGGGACGACGGCCCCAAGCGCTATTAGGCGTGAGAGAGTTGTGTCTATGGCCTCCCGCTTTGAAGAAGAACCGCATGGAGACTGAACAAAGGCTGGAAGTATTTGTTTTGCAAACTCGAGAGCATAGCCCTCCCTGATGACCTCTAGGACCCATTGATCGGACGTGACCCGGGACCAGGCGGGAAGAAACTGCTTTAAACGACCACCCAGCTTCAGATCCTCCCCCTGGACCCCCGACATATCATTGCTGTTTCCTAGGTCCCGAGGAGAATGATGAAGAGGCACCGAAACCTCTACCTGCTCCTCGAAACCCCCTAAAGCCTTGCCCCCTGGACGGGAAACGTCCCCTGGAAAAGGGATTCGGCCTGGCCGAACGAAACCTGCGGGGGTCCCTGGGTTGACTACGCACCGGGGGCATAGAGCGACCTTGTTTCGGTCTATCTTCAGGAAGCCTTCCGCCCTTAGACTCGCCCAGGTCCTTCACCAACTTGTCCAGATCCTCACCAAACAGTAGTTTCCCTTTAAAGGGGAGCCGGCTTAGGCGTGCCTTTGAGGAAGCGTCAGCTGCCCAACTACGGAGCCACAAGTAGCGCCTAGCCGCCACCACGGAGGCCATATTCTTAGCTAGACTCCTGATGAGGTCATACTGACTGTCAGCCAGGAAGGCCGCTCCGGATTCTAACCTAGCCGAGTTGGCCTGTGCTTCCTCCGAGGAGCCTTCCGCTGCTTGAAGCTGTTGAGACCATCTCAAGCAGGCCCGAGCCACCCAGGCCCCCGAGACGGAAGCCTGTAGGGCCAGGGCGCTTACATCAAAGGCTTGTTTCAGAAGCGTGTCCAGTTTCCTGTCTTGCGAATCCCTCAGGGCCGTGCTGCCCTCGACTGGGATAGTCGTCTTCTTTGTAACCGCTGAGACCGCCGCATCTATTCTGGGCGACTTCAGTAGCTCCTTGTCTGCCTCTGGGAGAGGGTATAGGCGAGCCATAGAGCGCACTCCCCTAAGGCTTGACTCCGGTTGATCCCACTCTTCCTGGATCATCTGGCGAACCACTCTGTGGACAGGGAAAACTTTTTGTGACCTTCTAATGGCCTGGATTAAAGGGTCCTCCAACGCCTTGTCCTCTACCGGCGCGTCTGAGGTTACATTGAGCACTTTTAGGGACTCATTGATTAGTGCCGGGAGTTCCTCTCGGCGGAAAACCCTAACTATACGGGAATGATCCTCTTCAGGGATCTCACCCTCTTCCAATTCCTCCTCCTCCTCATCTAGATCCTTGTCAGAGGTCTCCTCTTCCGGGGTGCCCTGAGAAAGGGATGTGATCGGCTCCTCGCTAATTAGCCGAGGGCGCTTAGGTGGAGGGCCGGGGTTCTGACTGTTTGTCCTCGGTGGTCTGGCTGGTCCGCCTTCCGCCGTAAGCACCGTCTCCCCTGGCCCCAAGCCTTGCTTGCGCATGCAGTAGGCCTTATGGAGCAGGAGGACAAAGTCCGGGGAGAATAGCTCCTCGCCCCCCCCCCTCCCCAGTGGGTAGGGGGGAAGGAGGTAGCGGAGGGGTGGGGAATTCTGAGGAGGAAGGAGGAGGGGACTGAGACCCCCCTTCCCCCCCAAAGGGTCCCCGGACCCCTGAGAAGTCTGGGCCATGGATAAGCTAATTTCTTGCTCCACGGAGGCGGCTACTGCAGCACAAGCCTTGCAGATCCCAGCCTCCGTAGGAGTACCTCTGCGAGTGCCACAGGAGGGGCACCGAGGTTTGCCCGTCATGCCCTAGATGGGGAGGAACAAAAAGTTCTTTCTAACAAAATCCTCCTGGCCGAACCTGTATAGATCAGGACAAATAGAATTAAAGATGCTCTGCCCTTTAGAAAATGCTTGGTAGCTACCCAGCCCCGGAATTAGCTTACTCTCCTAAAGGCAGGCTAAGGGAGAAATAAACTTAAATAAAATTAAATAAAATTAATTTAAACTAAACAAAACTAGAATGAAACACATAAGCCACATAAACCCTCGGATTTAATCCGGTACTTGCAGTTAGGCGATTCGTCTGCCGTGAAGCCCAGGCCCGACTCGGCGAAATCCAGCCGTTGGCTCCACACGTGGTAGGCCGCAACCACGTGGAGCCTAACGGAGGACTGCGAGTTGCTTTCCTTTCTCGGAGCCCCGAGGAAATTTACCGGACCGCTAATTCCGTGCTGAGAGGCACCTCCCGCTCCGGTTTAAGCGGCGCCGCTGCAAAGGTGCTGAAAACAGCTGACTCCTCCGCGCTCGACTCCGATTCCCTCCGCACTGGGACGGGAAGGGAAGGAGGAGCACAGTCGCGGCGAGCCTCAAGCGCTCAGCCGCCACCGGGGCTTCGGCGCGAGGCAGGGCAGGATCCTGGAGGAGGTACAGGAAACGAGCGGCTCAGCGGCAAGAGGAGAGCTGCCGATCCTCCGTACCGCTGCAGGACTCAATCAACCCCGGTACCCGGCCCGGCCAGAGGGGGGGGGGGAGGGGGGGAGAGAGAGAGGGGCCGGAGAGAGTAGGTAATTTAAAGGCACAGGAATAAAAGAAAACCAGGTAAGATTACCCAAACTAGAAAACAATAAACTTAAACATTTATCAAGAGCAAATTTAAAATTTAAGAAGGAAAAGGAGACTCCAGTAAGCCCTAGGCTTACGGAACCCTCCAGCTGCTTGGAGGCTGAGATTACTGGAGTTGGTGGGTGGTCCCAGTGGTATTTATACCGCTCCATCCCCCAAAAAGGTTGGGCTCAGCCTCCAAGTTGCTGGAAGGGTTGCGCAACCCAGAAGTAAGGGACTGGACTGGAGTGACGATAAGGAACATGTGGTTTTACTTTCAGTTTTAAAGTAAGTGTGATCTGACCTGAACATGTGGGAGGAGGAGAGCGCCATGGCTGACAAGGCTATAGCTGAAAAAGACTGGATGGGCGGTAGCACGGGCTGGATGGGCAGGAGCGAGCACGCATGCTCAGAGAAGTCCAAAAGACTTCTCTGAGCTAGGGGAGAGTTGGACACAGAGTGTGTGCTGCATCACCCCTGCTTATCTCCAGAAAAGGTAGTAGCCCAAGTACTGCACTGCTGCTGTCCTTTTGAAATCAGAAGACTGGCAAAGAAGATAAGAGGAGGATTAGCAGAAGGGATGGGAGGAGGATTGACAAAGGCGAAATAAGACCTTACCTGCTAATTGTCTTTCCTTGAGTACCTCCTGGCCAGTCCAGTTACGCGTGGGTCGTTGCTGATCATGACAGAGTCCTGACATCCCAGTATGAAAGCACCCCCTTCAGCTCCAGGATCCAGTCTCCCACTGACAAAGCAGTCTGCAGAGCTCCCCAAATCAAATACAACTCCATTCGAAACCAAGAGAACCCTGCCTGAACAGTGTCTGTGGAACTCAGAGGCAAAGACCACTGTATCATGAGACAAACCACGTCCACTCCTTATTACTATTAGTTTGGTTTTATTTTGTTTTGTTTTTGAACTGTGTACAGAACCATGTACAGAGCAAGGGCCAGACCAGTCCACAGAGTCACCTAGCCAAGACCCCCTCCCCTAGACAGGGAAACCGATCATACTTTACTGATCTACTTCTCTTCTTCTACCCTTGCTGAAGCAATAACCGCATCCAACCAAAAGAACTTGCCACCCAAAGTACCAGAAAAAAGGGAGAGGCCTGGCCTGGAGGTACTCAAGTAAAGACAATTAGCAGGTAAGGTCTAATTTTGCCTTCCTAATCGTACCTCCAAGTGGAGGAGTGGCTTAGTGGTTAGAAGAACAGTTTAGCACCCAGGAGATCTGGGTTTGATTGCCAGGCCTTTCTTCCGAGGCAATGGAGGAAGGAGTACCAGTGGGAATCTACTTCCAGTCATACCCTGTCAAGAAAACCCAGGAGTCAGCATTGACTTGACGACACTTTCAAAAAAATCATACCTCCAGGCCAGTCCAGTTACACATGGGATGTAACAAAGCAGTGCCTACACATGGCAGGGACAGGCAAGCCCAGCTTCGAGCACCATAGCCCAAAAACGTGCATCCGTAGACACCTGCACGTCTAACCAATAATGCCTTGCAAAAGTGTGGAGTGACAACCAAGTTGCTGTCTTACAAATCTTAGCCGGTGGTACTAAGCCAGACTCTGTTGAGGACGCAGCCTGTGATATAGTAGAATGGGCCCGCAGCCACTTTGAGGCACCTTGTTCAGTGCCCCATAAGCTGCGATAATCACTAACTTTACCCAATGGGCAATGGAGGCCCTGGAGGCCGCTTCTCTGCTTCGTGCTTCTCCAAATAATGCAGACGATCCGTTTTCTGCATATCAAGTGTCTTCCTAAGATACTGGCACAGGACCCTACGCAGATCTAGCAAATGTAGTTTATAGCTCTTTTCCGAGTCTCCCAGAGCTGGGAAGGCTGGCAGGGAGGCCATCTGATTCAAGTGAAACCCGGAAAGCACCTTAGAAAGGAAGTATGGTACCAGCCTCAGCACCACCTTCTCCTTGGATATCAAAAGAAAAGGCTCCCGACAGGACAACGCCTGTAGCTCCGAGATACATTGTGCCAAACAAATTGCCACCAGGAAAACTACCTTCAGAGTAAGGTCCCTGAGCAATGCCCCTGCCAAGGGCACGGAGGCTTCATCAAGGCTTCCAAGACCAAATTAAGATCTCACTGTGGAACAAGCAGCCTGTAGGGGAAGACAGACGGACCTGCCTGACTGCCTTCAGGAACCGAACCACATCCGAATGCCCTGCCAACATTCAGCCTCGAATCAGCAATGGCTGCCACCTGCACCTTTAAGAAGCTGAGTGAAGATTTTTTTCATGAGCTCTATTGGGGAGTGGCTTGATTCTAAGATGGCGGAGCAAGTTTTCCGGCGGAGCAAGTTTTCCAGCTGATCACGCCTAAAAGAAAGGGCAAACAGAAGGTTCCTCCCGCGGAGCCTGTACCTGCCGTTCCTGTTGATCCTATGGATCGTTTTGTGCATTTGACAGAGGAACAAAGAGGGGAGATTCGAGCGGGCGCTCCGATGCCTGTTGAGGTGGCTCCGGCATCGCTTGCCCTGGAGGTGTGTCTCTCCCTGAGGAACGTTTGCCGCCTCCACGGGGGTCATCCCCGGTGACTCTTCTCGCGAGAGGAGAGGCTGCTCTGCCCAAAGTTGACAGTGGAGCGTCTTGTGAGCGGGCCTTGCTTGGAGAAAGTCTCGCAGATCAGTCTTCTGTATTAGGGGCTGTGGATATGGCCCCTTGTTCATCTTTGGAGCCGGAAATATCTTCTCACAGAGTGGATAGAGTGGACGTGAAGATTCCTCCTTTTCCTAGTGGTCTACTTAAAGGTACTTTTTTGAAGAGCCCTAAAGAGATTTCTCTGGTGACAATTTGGGAGGCGATATTGCAGCTTTCTTCTGCGGTTAGCCAACAAGTAGAAATATTGACTTCGCGGTTGGAGAAACTGGAGACTATTTCTTCTGGCGTTCAGGGAGAACTGGTTGACCTTCGCTCAAAGATTGAAATTGGGGAACAGAAAGAGACTCAGGTTTCCTTAATAACTGATTCTATTATGAAAGATAATACTGCAATGAAAATGAAGTTGAAAAATTTGGAAAATGTTGTGAGCGCATCTAATATATGTCTGTTAAATTTTCCAGTAGTTTCTGAGCTTTCCCCGGTTGAATTGTTTAAAAAATATATTCAGGAAGCCTTAATGATACCAGCTGATATGATTCCCCCAGTGGTCAAAGCTTATTTTTTACCTAAGGATAAAAAGGATGGTAAAATGTCTGTGGGTGCTTTAGATATGGATATCTTAGATGTTTCAGCTTTACTACAGTCACCTAAGGAAGTTAATTTAGCAGTTTCCACGATGTTGGTGACTTTTGCGATTCCTTCGGATAGGGATTGGCTATTAAAAGTATACTTTAAGAAGCATTCTATGTTATTCATGGGGAGGAAGGTTGTGATGTTCCCTGATGTCTCCAGAGAGACTCAGAGGCGGCGGAGAGCCTTTTTGCTATTAAGACCAGGTGTCCTTCAGATTGGGGCTTCATTTATATTGCGATTCCCTTGTAAATGTGTCATTTTCTTTAAATCTAATAAGTATGTATTCTTTCAACCGGAGGAGTTATCTTTATTTGTCAGCTCTCGATTGTTAACATCATCTCCGCAGTGAGTGTTCCTTAATAGGGATTGTTATTTCTCTGTCCTCCGCCTTTGCTTAGTGTTTGTTTAAAATATATTTCCTATACGCTTGAATATTGGAGAGCCACCTCTCCTTATATTCTTTCTTATGATGTTCCCCCTATTATTGTGGGCTGCCTATACTCTTGTGTGCTATATTTCATGGTATATTTTCCTTTTGTTATTACCTCACAAGAAGTTGTTTGCTGTACAAGCATTTGCTTGATTAATTGTTGTAAAATTGCATAAATAAAAAAAAAAAAGCTGAGTGACAATCCCTTATCCAGACTACACTGCAGAAACTGCAAAGCTTGCAGAAGAAATGATGAAAGCCCGCACACCTTGAGACGCACACCAATCCTCGCACATAGGCCAGCGAGGTCAACCCTTCCTAGACTTCAATAAGGTAGCTATGACAGAGGGTGAATAGCCCTTACTTTTCAGCCTCATCCTTTCAAGAGCCAAGCTGTAAGCAAGAATCGATCCACCTGCAGCATAAACACTGGCCCCTGGTAGAGGAGATTCAACCCCTCAAGGGGCTGTCGGCTAGTAGCCGAGTCACATTCACATACCACAGTCTCTGGGGTCAGTCCTATGCAATGAGAATCACCAAGCCGGTATGACTATTCGCTGCAGGAGGCAGCCTATAAGAGCCCATGGCTGAAAGACGTACAAGAGCCTGACTGTCGGTCATGCCTGAGAGAGAGCAGCTAGACTCTCAGACATGTGTTCCCTGCGCCTGCTGAAAAAAACACGCTGTCTTGGTGGTGTTCGGCATGGCCATGAGGTCCATCACCGGTGTTCCCCATTGCAACGTGATCTCATGAAACACCGCCGCATTCTGTTCTCACTCACCAGGATCAAGTCAATGCCAGCTGAGGCAGTCGGCCTGTATGTTATCCTTGCCGACCACATGCGCCGTGGAGAAAGCCAGCAAGACCTCCTCCGCCCACTGCAATAGTAGCTGATTGTTGGTAAGAAGGTTAGCACTGCCTGGGCCTCCCCATGGCGATCGATATAAGCCACCGTAGTCAAGTTGTCCGAACAAACACGAACCGCCATTTCTGCGATCAAGGGACAAAAGCACTGGAAGGCTAGGAACACCGCTCTCATTTCCAGCTGGTTGATGGACCAGGCAGCTTCCTCCAGAGTCCACCAACCCTGAGTCACCATTGACAAACAATGATGAGGCTGGCATCTGTATAGACTAGAATCCACTGTGGCTGTTCCTGTGGCTTCCCTGCCTTGATCTTGCTGGCCTGTAACCACCATTCCAGACTCTGCTGCGTCTATTTTGGACAGGGTAATTTCTGAAACAGAGGATGCAGCTGCGGAGACTAATGGGACAGCAGTGCTTGCTGCAACAGTTGCACATGAGCACATGCCCAGGGTACCAGATCCAATGCTGCTGCCATAGAACCGGAAAGCTGAAGATAGAAGCACACCACTAGCACAGACTTCTGCAGAAATCTGCGAACCTGTGCCTGAATTCTGAGGATGTCCTCAGGCAGCGACACCAACCCTACAAGGGTATGAACTGTGTGCCCAGGTAGACCAGATTTTGCATCCTGGCTCTTGACCAGGATGACTACCCAGCCCAAGCTCTGCAAAATCTCCACCACCCAAATCATGACAGAGCGCCCCTCAGCCTCCGACTTCGCCTGGATGTCGTCCAGGTAGGGATGCACCAGGATCCCCTCTTTCCTCAAGGCTGCTGCTACTACCACCATGATCTTGGCGAATGTGCGGGGAGCGGTCACGAGACCGAAGCGCATCACCTTGAATTGAAAATGCCCGTCTGGCAGCGCGAAGCATAGGAATCGCTGGGGTTCTTGGCAGAATGGAATGTGCAAATATGCCTCAGACAGATCAAAAGCGGAGAGGAACTCGCCCTGCCATACTGCCAGGATAAGCGATCGCAAGGTCTCCATTCGAAAGTGCAGGATGCGCAAAGTGTTATTGACCTGTTTGAGATCACGAATGAGACGGAAGGAACCCTCCTTCTTGGGTACTACAAAGTAGATGGGAGTATAGATCGTAACCACACTGGTCTCGAGAAACTGGCACAACCTCCGCCAGCACAAGTAACACAGGTCTGCAAAAAAAGTTTTTTTTAGAGCTGTTTTGGTTATTCCACGTAATCTTTATGTTTTTTGGTGCGCTGAATCCGAAAATGACCTCCATTTTGTCATAGGACATCACGTTTCCTGACAATTTAGGTAACTGTTAAATAAGGCAATACCTCAAAATAAATGGAAATAGACTTATAAAGTCTATAGACTTATAAAACCGTACAAGGCTCTGCCAAGAAATATGGAAGACAACATCATGGCCAACTGACTGGAAAAGATCTGTGTTTATACCAATACTAAAGAAAGGTGATCCAACTGACTGTGGAAATTATCGGACAATCGCTCTGATCCCACATGCCAGCAAGATTCTACTGAAGATTATTCAAAAGAGACTACAACAATACCCGGAACAAGAACTACCTGAAGTGCAAGCAGGGTTCAGGAAAGGGCGAGGAACGAGAGACATCATTGCGGATGTGAGATGGATCCTTGAAAAGACTAAAGAATACCAAAAGGATATCTATTTGTGCTTTATCGACTATAGCAAGGCTTTTGACTGTGTAAACCATGAGAAACTCTGGGCCACATTAAGAAGCATGGGTATACCAGAACACCTGCTCGTACTCTTGCACAATCTGTACATTGATCAAGAAGCAACAGTTCGAACGGAACAAGGAGAAACAGAATGGTTTAAAATAAGCAAAGGTGTAAGACAAGGCTGTATACTTTCCCCCTACCTGTTTAATTTATATGCAGAACAAACCATCAGAGAAGCAGGATTGTATGAAGACAACAGAGGTGTGAAGATTGGTGGAAGACTCATCCAACAAACTTCGCTATGCTGATGATACCACATTACTGGCTGAAAGTGAAGATGATCTGAAACATTTGCTTCTCACAATCAAAGAACAGTCTCAAAATGGGCCTGCACCTTAATGTAAAGAAGACAAAGATCATGACAACTGGCATAATCAACAGGTTCATCGTTGAAGGAGAAGAAATTGAAATCGTGAACAACTTTAACCTACTTGGATCAACTATCAATAAAGAAGCAACAAGCAGTCAAGAAATCAGACAACACATTGCTCTTGGCAGAATGGCTATGAAAGACCTAGATAAGATTCTCAAGAGCAGAGATGTCTCTCTCCATACAAGATTCAACTTGTTCAAGCCATGGTATTTTCAATAACATCATATGGATGTGAAAGCTGGACAGTGAAAAAGAGACAGCAAGAAAACTGATGCCTTTGAATTATGGTGCTGGCGGTGAATACTGTGTATACCATGGACTGCCCGAAGAACAAACCAGTCGGTACTAGAGGAGATCAAACCTAAGCTTTCTTTAGAAGCTCAGATGACAAGACTTCGCCTTTCATACTTTGGACACATCATGCGAAGAGAAGAGATCATTAGAGAAAGACATCATGCTTGGCAAGATAGAAGATCAATGCAAAAGAGGAAGGCCAGCAATGAGATGGATCGAGACAATAACAGCAGCTACGAGTACCAGTCTGTCAACAATGAGCCGCCTGACTCAAGACCGAACACAATTTAGGATAGCTATCCAGAGGGTCGCAATGAGTCGACTCCAACTCGACGGCACTTAACAACAACAGACTTATAAAATTAAAGTTTTATTACAATATTTTCATGAAAATCCTTTTTTGAACTGAAATGAGCTCACCTACATACACTAAACTCGATTCTTCTTCCTTGTGAGGCTCCTCTTGGTGCATTTACGCTTGTGAGTAGCATCTGGAATGTCTCTCTGAAGCATCCAACAAATAGTCTGCCATCATTGTAATGCTTCATTTTCCCTGGTATCTCCTTTCCATCTCTTTAATGTCTTTGTGGAATCGTTCACCTTGTTCCTCACTCACAGCTCCCAAATTTTCAGGAAAGTAGTCACGGTGGGACTGGAGGAAATGCACTTTCAAACTCATCAGGCAACCTAAAGCTTGAAATGCTTTCAGCATTCGTCCAACGATCTTTTTGTAGTGAGGATCTTTGTTATCGCCTAAATATTTCTGTACGACTTCTTTAAATGCAATCCACCCTTCTTTTTGAAGATCGGTCATGGTATTGACAAACTCTTGATCAACTATAAGCCTTCTAATGTCTGGTCCGACGAACACACCTTCCTTCAATTTTGCCTCCGACAGGCCTGGAAACTTGGTGACCAAGTATTTGAAGCATTCTCCATATCTTGGAAGTGATTTTACAAATTACTTCATCAATCCCAATTTTATGTGGAGAGGTGGTAGAATAACTTTATGGGAAGGTATCAAAGTTTCTCGGGGGACATTTTTTTCACCGACTGTTAGCCAACTCTTCTTGGTCCAGTGATTTTGTCGGTCTCGACTGTCCCATAGACACAGAAAACAAGGATATTTGGTATACCCAGCATGTTGCCCGAGCAGCATGCACAAGATCTTCAAGTCCCCACACACTTGCCAACCATGGTCTTCATATTTAAGTTTACGAAGAACCAATTCCAAGTTCTCGTAGGTTTCCTTCAAGTGTACGGAATGACCTACAGGTATGGAAGCGTAAAAACCATTGTGGAGTAAAACTGCTTTGAGACTTCTTTTTTAAGAAAAGACGCCATTGCTCTGAATCATATTGGTTTTTAAATTGACCCATCAGACCTTCGACATCGATGCAATAAACCAACTTGTCTTCCTTAGCGAAGTAAGGAACGAACTCCTTTTCACGATGTCTGAACCATGAAGATGACACTCCTGGCAACAATAAATTCCTGCTTTTCAGCCTTGATCCGAGTAACTCAGCGGCATCTTTGGGAAGATTCAAGTCTCTTACCAAATCATTCATCTCCTCCTGAGAAAACAATTTTGGTCTTGTATCATCTTCAAAGTCAGAACTTGATTCGTCATCTAGTTCAGGTATGACTTCACCTTCATCGGAGCTAGGTATCTCTTCCAAGATAGCAGGGGCTTGGGTACTGGAATATCTGTGCAATGGGGGATGGGATGAATTGCCGAGTGAAGATTGGGGTATGAAATGGAATGCTTCCAATTTGGAATTAAACCCCTTCACATCGCAAAAACAAAAGTAACAGTCGTCACTATGGTTCTTTTGCTCTCGCCATACTACAGGAATCCCATAACGGAAAGATTTTTTCTTACTCTTGAACCAGTTTCGGAGGTCCTCAACACACCGTTTGCACACTTTATGAGGCGCCCAGACTTTATTTTGATCTCCAATTTTTAGTCCAAAGTATGCAAAGTATACTTTTTTCACACAAAGTCTGTAATATTCTGCTGTTGCTTCAACACTGTATGTTCACCACAGATGAAACAGAAACTGTCTGGAGAATTAATACACTTTCGCGGAGCCATAACATAACGGTTGAAGAATGACGAGCTAACACAAATTGCGATGAAAAAGTGTGAACAGCCTAGAACCAAAAACCTGATGATGATTCGTGCACAAGTGTGGCATGCAGGAGAGAGCAGCTCTGTGTCTGTACACGAGAGGTCACAGTGCTGGCCACGCCCCCCTGCACTGACCGGAGCTGCTGCTATCTGCCCTGTGTCTCCCTCCCACTGGATTCTTCAGGAAAGATTAACCCCTTCTACCATTAGAAGCACGGACTTGAAACGTGCTTAGCTTATGTATATATTGCTGACCATCAAATTTACAGTGCTATATTTTTTTTTACATAACTCGGACAACCCCTTTAAGGTTTTTTTTGGCATTTTATATCTTGATAAATTTAAAGACAATTTTGCATGTTGTGGCAAATCATGACGTCTAGGAGTTTTTTCAATATTTTATTTGTTTTCAGCACACCAAAATACATGGAAATTAGATGAAAATAATCAAACAGCTTTTTAGTCGCAGACCTGTGTAATCGATGAAGTGTGCCGTGCATCGCCTCTGCCTTCACCTGCACCTTGCAAGGCGAGATGAGACAGGCCTCTGAGAACAGCCGTACAAACTCTAGTGCATACTCCTCTTCGATGACCTCTAACACCCACTGGTCGTTGGTGAAACTGGCCCAGATGGGAAGAAACTGCTGTAACCGACCACCAATCGCCACCTCTGCCCAAGTCTGCATGGCATCATTGGGGCAAGCACCGCAATCTGTTCCTCTGTAGCCATGGAAGGGCTGTCCCCTTGTGCCGAACCGCCCCCTGATATGGTGAGAACTGTGAAATATGGAAGCATCTGAAATCTCTGGGCTACCCCCTGCTGTAGAGCCCTTGTTTGGGTCCCTCTGACCTGTCCTCCAGCAACCGACCTCCTTTGGAGTTACAGAGGTCCTTTTACCAGCTTCTCCAAAGCTTTCCCAAACAGCAACTTACCCCTCAAGGGAAGCTTACTGAGCCTGGCTTTGAAAGCAGTGTCTGCTGACCAGTTGCGAAGCCACAGATATCGCTGAACCGCTAAGATGTTAGCCATGGACTTAGAGGAAGCCCGGACCAGATCATAAAAGGAATCTGCCATATAAGTCGCTGCTGACTCGAGCTTGGCCCCCTCTGCTGCTTCCAACCCATTTAAGTCGGGCTAAGAGAGGCTCTGGAACCAGCGAATAGAGTCTCGGGACACAAAGAAACATGACAGCAGAAAAAGACTACATGGCCTATCTAGTCTGCCCTTCCATATAAACTGCTACAACAGTCCCCTTTTTTCCTTTAGAGAACCTCATTGTTTGTCAAATGTTTTTTTTAATTCAGATACTGTCCTCATCTCTACCACCTCCACTGGGAGACTATTCCACGCATCTACCACTCTTTCCGTAAATTTCCGCATATTACTCATGAGTCTACCCCCTTTTCACCCATCATCCTATGTCCCCTCGTAGCAGAGCTTACTTTCAATTGAAAGAGGCTCTCCTCCTGTGCATTTACGCCATGGAGGTATTTAAACATCTCAATCATAGCACCTTTATCCCGCCTTTCCTTTAAAGTATACATATTAAGATCCTTAAGTCTGTCCTTGTATTCTTTATAATGAAGACTACTAACCATTTTAGAAGCCACCCTCTGTACCGATTCCAACCTGTTTATATCCTTTTCAAGGTGTGGTCTCCAGAATTGCACATAATACTCCAAATGAGGTTGCACCAAAGACTTATTCAGAGGCATTATCACCTCCTTTTTTCTGCTGGCATTCTTCTCCCTAATGGAGGATTAGAGCGTCAAGGCACTGGTACCAAAAGCTAGCTTCAGAAGCAACTGCAGCTAACAATCCTGGAGGTCCTTCAAGGCTGCACCTCCTTCCACGGGAATGATGGTGGTCTTATTAACCGCTGAGACCAGAGCATCCACCTTAGGCATTCTGAGGCGTTTCTGCTCCTCCTGTGGAATAGGTTAGACATGTCCCATCATTCTGCCCCCCCCCCTCAGCATAGCCTCTGGGCATTCCCATTCTGACTCCATCTTTTAAATCACTTGATGGACCAGGAAACATGCTTGTGCCCCCTTAAATCCTTGTAACAATGGGTGTTCTAAGGGCTCCTCTGTAACTGCAGCTGTATTAGGAATGTTGAGAGATCTCAGGAAATGCTAGATGAGAGCTGTTAGCTTCTCCTGGTGGAACACAGAGACAACGTTTGGGTTGTCCCCCAAGGGGATCTCGCCATCCTCTAGATCCCTAGATCCCCAGACCCTGACACCCCCCCACCCTCCCAATAAGTCTAAGGGACCCTTCACCCAGTTCCTGAGACATGCAAATTCTCAGGCACCCCTTTATGTCTTTTAGGTGGAGGCGTGCTCACAGCCAGTTCAAACTCAGGGTCCAGTAAATGGCTTCTCCACCTGACCCGGAACTGCTTGCTTCTTCTTAAAACAATATACACTATGAAGAGTCAGTTTAAAGTCTGTTGAAAACATCTGAGAGAGACTCACCAGCTGAAGCATTGCTTCCCCTCCCCCCACCCCCTTCCGCTTGCTCTTCCCATGGTTTAGAGACTTGTGAGCCGAAGGAGTGGGCTGCAGCAAAATGTCTGTGGTTCCCCTCAAAATCGCGGGAACTGTCTGCTCTGAGGGTTACCCTGCTACTTGCTGAATTCTCCATGGCCACACAAACGCTCCAACAAGGGTCCCTGCTGAAGACAAAAAACACCACAAGCTAGCTGCCTGCAACTTGCACTGTCCCGCACAAATGAAGCATGCAGACAGACCGTCCGTCATAAACCACAAGCACGCACAGGCCAGCGCACATAGAAGAGTTCTTCAAACCATCTCTCCTACCATCAAAAAAAACTCCCCGTGCAGCGAAAAATAATCCCCATCGCTCTGTCAGGCGACCCCCCCCCCCCCCCCCACCGAGGAGAGAAGCCATCAAGCAGCCAGCTATCCACTTCCTCCCTCAACTCCAAGACCACAATGGAGAAACACATCCAGCTTTTATTGGGGTGTAGGAGGGGGCGGGAGCATGGTAACCTGCAGCTCACAGGCACCAGCTAACCCTGGCTTGTGGATATGGGTGTATGCTTAAGAGGACCTCAGGCAAGCAGGCAATTAAAGGCTAGACACCAGCCCTGACAGTGCTCTGGCCATCACTCACCACAGAGTTTACCCCCACAGAATTAGAAATACCCAACCAACCATGAACAATCGCCTCTGAGTTGCCTACCAGACAACCACTTCACAGACTATATAATGCTATAAAATAAAAAAAACTATTTCCACAATTGTGCCTCTAGGGAATCTACGACGCAAGGGCTACTCACTCAGCTGCTGAGGACTGACAGACCGATCCTGGAGCTGAAGGGGGAGCTCTTATACTGGGATGTCAGGATTCTGTTATGATCAGCCCTCAGCTGCTGGTGGGCGGTGAAAATTCACGCTTAACTGGACTGGCCTGGAGGTACGATTAGGAATGGGCCTCTACCACTTCTGATTCAACCTATCAGTTTCCCCACTGCAATTACATAGGGCAACAGTATTATACTAAAGGCTGGATTTTGCATCTTCCCACAGATCTGAAATTTCAGATAACCCGGGGCACAGGATATAAACCAGATATTTACAGCACTAGAAGAAACTACACGTGCATTTTAAAACGGCTACAAAACACACCCATACTTAAATATTCCTCATATACACATACTAAGATTCCTATATGCTCACTCCTTGAAAAAATAATTTTTGTGCTTTTTCCGTTGTATAAGTGATATGGTTTCATAATGGAAATCAATGATTCTACCTGGTTTAATGTGTTATCAGTCTTTAATTCTTTATGGTTAGAGTACTGGATATAGATGGGTTGGTTACGAAGATGAGGCGTCATAGTAGTATAATAATTAACCATGGTGATAGCGGCTTCTTCAGACGCTAACTCCAAAAATGCCTGCAAAATATTGAACAAAAAATGATTAATAAGAAAAATACTTGCTTGTGCTTTCCTTCAATTAAAATAACACTGCTAGATTTTCTGTTAAAGGTATGAAAAGCGTAGTTACTCACCTGTAAAGCATAGTTACTCACCTGTAACAGGTGATCTCCGGGAACAGCAGGAATTTAGTCCTCACATATGGGTATCGTTGGTACCGACGGAGCCTGGGCGGGAACGCTCCCCAGCATCCAATCAGAAAGCTTTTGGGAGCATCCCACAGCGCCTGCGTGCTGCCTTCCCGCCTTTCCCAACTGCCTCTCTACAGTTGAGTTTTAAAGCTGAGACAAAGAGAGAGAGAGAGAGAGAGAGAAAGGAAAGAGACAGATAGAGAGATACAACTCCTAGGGGAGGTGGGTGGGTTGTGAGGACTAAATTCCTGCTGTTCCCGGAGATCACCTGTTACAGGTGAGTAACTATGCTATCTCCAGGAACAAGCAGGAATCTAGTCATCACATATGGGGACTCTCTAGCTTAAGGTGCCAGGGAGAGACCCCAGAAGTTGTGTGTCCCTGAGAAGGGTTCCACCTCTCCCCATGGATCTCTGGCATCTTATCAGGGATGGTGGGTAGGAGTTGATTAGGTATGGAATAGGTGTTTGAGAACAGCCTGACCAAACAAGGCATCCCGGCGGGAGTCCTTGTCCAAGCAGTAATGAGCTGTGAAGGTATGAACAGAGGCCCAAGTGGCTGCTCGACAGATGTCGTCAATAGAGACAGAGTGCAGATGAGCCATTGAGGCTGCCATGGCTCTCACATTGTGAGCTGTGACATGGCCCTCCAGAGAAAGGTTCTTACTCTGATAGGCGAAAGAAATACACTGAGCAATCCAGTTGGATAGTGTTCTCTTGGAGACTGGCAGTCCCAAATGAGAAGGGTCAAAAGCAACAAAGAGTTGAGAGGACTTTCTATGTTGCTGTGTCCTTTGTAAGTAAAAAGCTAGGGTGTTAAGACCACCCACATTCCAGGAAATCACGCGGAGGTCATGCCCAATGGATCGGGGTTCGGGACTGCCCAGCCTCAGCCCCCCCCCCCACCTATTTCCCATATCGATGCCTGCATCAGCCCTATCTCTTCAATCAATCGCTGCGTACTCACTAAGGTCCCCAGCTGCACTCCTAACCCCCCCTCCCCCTCCTCCCCACCCTACGGTCAGCCCCCCTCCCCTCCCACCCCCTCACTAGTTCCTTCCTTCCCCCCCCCCCCTGCCCTCCAACCACCATCCCTAGAACCTCTCCCCTATCCCACTATCCCTTGTAGTGTCTACAGTCCTCACCACCAAGGCTAGACTTCCCACACGGACACTGCAGGGCCGCCCCGAAATCACCATTCCCTCATCACCACTGTCCCCGAAAGTACCAGGGTGAACAGACAGGCCCTTCCCGTTACTTCTTCCCGCGGTTTTGCCCCCATGCATATCACAATGGGCCACCTACAGACACTCTCTGTGCCGGCCCTCTAGGCAGTCAAGTTATAAAAGGAGAAACAACCCCAGCCACCCCCTTCCCCCCCATAAGCAAACATGCATAACATTCTAACATTACAACATGCGCAAGGCCCCAGTCCTCCAGGCCTCCCCCGCAGCAACACAGAAGCCCAAACCCTTACGAGTGGCCTCTCATTGTCCGGGCTTCACACAGGCCCCGCACAAGTCTCATCACAAGTCCTCCGTCCGTGACATCGGGGTGGATCAGGTGTCCCTCACTGCACTCGTATTCAGAGTATACAAAAAAGCGCGGGCCTCTGTAGCCGAAGCAAATGCATGGTTTTGGCCCAAGTGTGTGATGCGCAGCACCGCAGGGTAGGCCAGGGTAAATCGCACCTGCTTTTGGAACAAGGCGGAGCACACTGCCGCAAATGCTTTTCTCTTGACAGCCACCGCCGTCGAGTAATCTTGGAACAGCAACAGCTTGTGACTGTCCAATTGTAGATCCCACTTCCGTCGGTAGGCCTGGAACAACAATGCTTTGTGATGAAAATTCAAGATCCTCGCAATCACCACCCTGGGCCTCTGCCGTGCCTCCATCTTAGCTCCAATCCGATGGGCCCTTTCAACTTTAAGGTTTCCGACCAATTCAGGCAGTCCCAGTTCCTTTGGGAGCCATGACTCCAGCAGCTGTAATAACATCAGGTCAGATGTGGACTCCGGAATCCCCACTATTCGTAGGTTATTCCGCCACGATCTATTTTCAAGATCTTCCACCTTCTCTAATAGAGCATCTATTTGTGCTCCCCGGGCCTCATCCGCTCTCGCTTTACTGCTCCCTTCCTCTTCCAGGACCGACACACTCTGCTCCAACACTTCCACATGTTGCCCCATCTCTCCCAGCGCTGCTCCGACCTCTTCCAGCTTACCCAGAAGCTGGTCAAATTTCGGGTCCAACAATTTCACCACCTCACGGGCTATCTCCGCTGTGGAAGACTCTGTGCTTTCGGCTCCCGGAGAGGTCGGGCCATGCGGCGCCGACAGCGTGGTCCCAGGCTTTTGGCCTTTCTCTCTTTCTTTCCGCACCGATATCGGCATGTTTTGAGAGCCTCGCACTGCACAATAGGACTGCAACGTGCCTGTTCTGCCAAAGAATCTCCACTCCACGAGTTTAGGGGGGACAGCTTGGTTTTCTGACGATTATTTCAGCAATTAAGCTCGAGGCGGCCCCGGAGCGAGCTGAGATGCGTCCTCACCCGCTCATGTGGATAAAGTCCACTGAGCTGCCCTCATGTGAAGGCGAGCATATGGTACCACATGCACAGTGGATGCAATGTGGCCTAGTAACTAACATTTCTCGAGCAGTTAAAAAAGGGCTTTAGGACTGCTTGATAAGCTAATTGCACCAAGCGAAGGCAACGGGCTTGGGGAAGGTAGGCCCTTGCCTTTGTGGTATCCAGCAAGGCTCCTATGAACTCTAGAGACTGAGTAGGAGAGACTGGATTTTGGGATGTTTATTACCAGCCCTAAATACTGAAGGATACGCATTGTGCAGGATAGAGAAGTCTTGGCCTCTGACTGTGTTGGAGCTCGAATGAGCCAGTCGTCCAAGTAAGGGAAGACAAATATTCCCAGAGTGCGTAGAAATGCTGCTACCACAGCCATGCATTTCGTGAACACCCTTGGTGCAGAGGCCAGACCAAAAGGAAGCACCCTGTATTGATAGTGCTTTCCTTGAAACAGGAATCGAAGGAACCTTCTTTGGGTTGGATGGATGAGAACATGGGTGTACGCATCCTTGAGATCTAGAGAACAAAGCCAATCCTGATTCTGAAGGTATGGAAGCAGAGCTCCGAGAGAAATCATTTTGAATTTCTCCTTGACAAGGAATTTGTTCAATTCTCTGAGATCAAAGATAGGTCTGCATCCCCCTGTTTTCTTTGGGATAAGAAAATAAGGGGAATAGAACCCTGTGCCTTGTTGATGAAGAGGCACTTCTTCTATTGCCCCTTGGTAACCTCCTGACCTAACAGGTCGATGAGAGAGGAGAGAATTGAACTGCTTCACTATTGTGGGAGGGGGCATGCTTGAAAAATGAAGTTTGTACCCCTCTCTTATGATGGAGAGTGTCCAATGCTCTGCTGTTATTTGTCCCCATCTGGGAGCAAAATGGCATAACCTTCCTGGAATGGTGGACGGTTCTGGTCCTTCCAGAGCCAGAAAGGCTAAGTTCTCTAGCTGAAAATCAAAGGCCCTGTTTGGGTGGTTGCTGACGTTTGCTTGAAGGAGACCCCCACTCAGAGGAACCCCGAGCTCGTTCCAGTTTTTTTCCTGCTTCGACATCAGATAAGCTTTAGTCTATTTTTTGCTGCTGATTTGCCTCTAGTTGATTGCTATGTTTTATGCATCTGTTGGAGTTTTGAGTGTGCATTATAGAGGTTTTTTTAGGGTTTTTTGGGTTTGGACCCCTGATGTGAATTGAGTCTTTTCATTTGGCTTGGGTCGTGTACCCCCTTGTGAGACTCTCTCTTCCGCTGTTATACGGAGGTATACCAAGGTCCTCTCCCCCCCCCCCTTTTTTTTCCTCTATGCCACTCACTCCCACGGTGACTCCTGTCTCACTTTTTTGGTTTTTGTTGTTTTTGTTGATCTGTCTGCCTAGTTCAGAGTTCTTGTATTGTTCGTAAGTTTTTTTGGCTCTTTGAGGATATTTTCTTTTTTATAGTTTGAGTCTGAAGGTATGGCAGCAGAGTTCCTAGAGAAAGCACAGTTACTTACCTGTAACAGGTGATCTCTGGGAACAGCAGGAATTAGTCATCACATATGGGTACGTCGGTACCGACGGAGCCCGCGCGGGAAAGCTCCCCAGCTTTTCAGATTAAAAGCTTTTGGGGCATCCCACTGCACATGCGCGCTGCCTTCCCGCCTTCCTGACCAGCTCTCGTCAGTTCGAGTTTAAAGCTGAGACAATAGAGAGAGAGGACAGGAAGATAGATAGATAGAGATACAACTCCTAGGGGAGGTGGGTGGGTTGTGATGACTAATTCCTGCTGTTCCCAGAGATCACCTGTTACAGGTAAGTAACTGTGCTATCTCCAGGAACAAGCAGGAATAAGTCATCACATATGGGGACTCCCTAGCTAAGATGCCTGGGAGATCCCCCTCCAAGGGTAAACCATCTTCGCATGGATCTCAGGCATCCATCCAGGGAAGGTGGGCAGGAGTTGTTTAAGTATGGAACAGGTGTTTGAGGACAGCCTGACCAAACAAGGCATCCCGGCAGGAGTCCTTGTCCAAGCAGTAATGGGCTGTGAAGGTATGAACCGAGGCCCAAGTGGCTGCTCGACAGATCTGATCTATGGACACAGAGTGAAGATGAGCCATAGAAGTGGCCATGGCTCTCACATTGTGATCTGTGACATGGCCCCCTCCAGAGAAATGTTCTTACTCTGGTAAGCAAAAGAAATACACTGAGCGATCCAATTGGAAAGTGTACGCTTGGTGACTGGAAGTCCCAAATGAGAAGGATCAAAAGCCACGAAACGTTGGGAAGACTTTCGATGTGGTTGAGTCCTGTTGAGGTAAAAGGCAAGAGCTCTTTTACAATCCAGAGTATGAAGGTTCCTCTCTGCACTGGATGCATGAGGAGCCGGGAAAAAGACAGGTAGATATACCTCTTGATTAAGATGAAAAGGCGAGACCACTTTGGGCATAAAGTGGGGATTCGTCCTAAGGACCACCTTATCATGATGAAACCTAGTATAAGGTGGATGAGCCACTAAAGCCTGCAGTTCACTGATGCGGCGAGCCGAAGTGACTGCAATAAGGAAAACAACCTTCCAGGAAAGAAATTTGAAGGAGGTAGAGTCCAAAGGCTCAAAAGGTGGCTTCATAAGCTGACCTAGAACGAGGTTCAAATCCCATGCTACCGGAGGAGATCGGATGGGAGGTTTAGTTAGAGTCAGGCCTCTCATGAAACGTGCAACAAGAGGATGAGAGGAGACAGGTTGTCCATTTATAGGTTTTAAGGATGCTGCAATAGCACTCAAATGGACCCTTACTGAATTCGTCTTAAGGCCTGCATTTGAAAGATGCAGGAGACAGTCCAAGAGGGAATTCAAAGGAAGTGCTAGAGGGTCAAGACCCTGCTGAGCACACCAAATGGAAAAACGTTTCCATTTGAAAGCATAAGAACGCCTCGTGGAAGGTTTCCTAGAGGCTTGAAGGATATCTGTCACAGGTTGAGAAAGATTAAAGTCTTGAAGACTTAGGCCTTCAGTAACCAAGCTCTGAGATGTAGGGATTTGGGGTTTGGGTGCCACAAAGTCCCCTCCTCCTGAGACAGAAGGTCTGGCGCAGCTCCCAGGTCCAGGGAGGATCCCTGGGAGAGATGCAGAAGTAGAGGGAACCACACCTGGCGTGGCCAGCGGGGAGCTATGAGGATCATAGTCCCGTGATCCCTCTGGAGCTTGAACAGAGTCTTGGATATTAGAGGAATGGGTGGAAAGGCATAGAGGAATTCCTGACCCCAATGCAGGAGGAAGGCATCGTGGGCCTGAGCTCCCTGACACTGAGTTCTGGAACAGAACCGGGGAAGTTTGGCATTCCACGGACTTGCAAAGAGGTCTATGTCCGGGGTCCCCCATTCCTGAAAGATTCTGCGTATCTGGTCCATATGTAGGGACCATTCGTGTGGAAGCAGAACTCGACTGAGTCTGTCTGCACGAGAGTTTTGAACTCCTGGAAGATACACTGCAAGAAGGTGAATTTGATGCTCTCTGGCGAAGGCCCATAATCTGAGAGCTTCGTTGCAAAGCGACAGAGAGCCTGTCCCTCCTTGTTTGTTTATATAGAACATGGCTACCTGATTGTCTGTCTGAACTAGGACAGTCAGGTTGACAAGGAGGGTATAGAAGACCTTGAGGGCAAGGTAAATTGCTCGCAGTTCCAGGAGGTTGATATGAAGGGTGGCCTCCTGTGGAGACCAAGTGCCCTGAGTGGAGAGGTTCTGAAGATGAGCTCCCCACCCTGTCTGGGAGGCATCTGTTGTGAGGGTTGCTTGGGGCAACAAAGGTTGGAAGGGGGCCCCCAACAACAGATTCTTGGTGGATGTCCACCATTGGAGGGACCAAAATAGACGGCTTGAGGTGAGTATTTGGTCGGAGAGCGCTCCAGATGCTTGGGTCCACTGGGTGGCCAAGGTCCATTGAGCTGCTCTCATATGCAGACGAGCGTAGGGCACCACATGTACCGTGGAGGCCATGTGGCCCAGAAGTCGCAGCATTTCCCGGGCTGTCAAATGACTGCTGGACTGAGCTTGGGAGGCCAAACTCAGCAGGCGTTGGGCCCTGACCTGAGGCAGGTAGGCCCTTGCAGTGATGGTGTCTAACTGGGCCCCTATGAACTCGAGAGACTGAGTAGGGATTAGTTGAGACTTGGGAAGGTTTACTACCAGTCCTAGATACTGCAGAAGACGCCTTGTGCGGTCCAGGGAAATTTGGGCCTGGGACTTAGAGGGAGCTCAGATGAGCCAGTCGTCCAGGTATGGGAATATGAAAATTCCCAGGCCTCTTAGAAAGGCAGCTACGACTGCCATGCATTTGGTGAACACTCTTGGAGCAGAGGCTAGACCGAAGGGGAGTACTCTGTACTGGAAATGTTTTCCCTGAAACAGAAATCGAAGGTATTTTCTGTGGGATGGGTGGATGAGTATGTGTGTATACACATCCTTTAGGTCTAGAGAACAAAGCCAATCCTGACTCTGAAGGTATGGAAGGAGAATGCCCAGAGAAAGCATTTTGAATTTCTCCTTGAAAAGAAATTTGTTCAATTCTCTCAGATCCAGAATTGGTCTGAAGCCCTCTGTCTTCTTTGGTATTAGAAAATAAGGGGAGTAGAATCCCGTCCCCTGTTGAAGAAGAGGGACCTCCTCTATTGCCCCCTGGGCAAGGAGGGAGGAGACTTCCTGACCCAAGAGGGCCAGGAGAGATGGGGGAGAATTGAACTGCCTCACCATAGTATAAGGAGGAAGGTCGGAAAAATGGAGTTTGTAACCCTCTCTGATGATAGAGAGGGTCCATTGCTCTGATGTAATTTGCTCCCATCTGGGAGCAAAGTGAGCTAACCTTCCGGGTATGGTGAGGGGCTCTGGTTGTTCTAGAGCCAGAAAAGTTAAGTTCTCTAGGGGCAAGTCAAAACCCCTGAGGGGGTGGAGCCTGCTGAGGCATAGCAGACGCCGCAGGCTTTAACCTTGCCTGTTTAGGTTGCTGACGTTTAGCAGCAAAACGAGGCTGAGAGGATTGTTGGCCAGTATTTGTGGAAAATCTGGACTTCTTGTAATAAGGCCTCTTAAAAGACTTCTTCTTGGCAGGAGTGGAGGTAGACTTAGAAAGTCTATCTAAGGTGGCATTTTCTGCGTCCATTTGAGTGGCCTTAATTTGCCACTCCTCACCAAATAAGTTCTCACCTGTACAGGGCAGATTTCGTAAGCCATCTAGGACCCAAGGTTCTAGATCAGAAGCCTGGAGCCAAGCAAGACGTCGGGCTGCTATAGCAATGCCCGAAGCCCTACCAGCACCCTCAAAGGAATCAAAAGCTGCCTTGTTGGAGAACTTTGAAATATCCAAAAGGTGTTTCACTAAGGAAATGAACTGCTCCCTCTTATCCTCAGGGATAAAGGGGGCAAAATGCCGAACTTTTAGAGCGATTTCACTGAGAAACATGCCCATGTAAAGACTATAGGAATTAATCCTGGCTATAAGCATAGTAGGCTGGAAAATTTTCCTGCCAAAAGAGTCTAGAGTCTTACATTCTCGCCCTGGAGGAGTAGAAGAGTGCCTTTTGGTACTCTTTATCTTCTTCATTGCAGACTTCACCACAATAGAATGGTGAGGCAACTGAGTTTTTTGGAAACCAGGAGAAGGGGGGACACGGTACATGGTGTCCAACCTGCGAGAAGAAGGAGACAATGTTAGAGGAGCCTCCCATAAGTCCATCAAGTGTTCTTGAAGGATTTCATGGATAGGCAGGGTGACTGCCTCTTTAGGAGACTTAGAGTATCCTAAAATATCCAGTTTCTTTGATCTGGGTTCCTTTTCAGAGGATGAAGCAATAGAAAGACCTTTAGTCATTTCTATGATGAAGTCCTGAAAGGACAAATCCTCTGGTGGAGACATTCTCCTTTTAGGAGAAGAAGGCTCCTCAGGAAGATCAAGGGAGAACTCATCAGAATCATCAGAGGAGTTAAAATCCTCTGAAGAAGCAGAGTATCCTCTATGTGCTTCCAACGCACGATACGCATACCGTTCGGTATCGACATCGGGCGTACCAGGTATGGGATCGGTACCGGGCAAAAGCCCGGATCCGGCATGCGGAACCGATCTGCGTTTGGAAGACGATGGCCTCGGTTCCGGTATGGAAGCCATTACCGGAACCGGACCCGGTACCGCTGGCTGCGGTACCGAGGGCGTAGCAGCATTAATAAAAGCCAGAATGGCCTGCTGCATGACTTGGACAGTATTGCCCATAGACGCCACTGCTGCCTGGATGTCGGTACCGGTATGGGCCGGTACCCCAGAGCAGTACAACAGGTGATCTGTCGAGGCCGCGCCATCGATGTCAACCTGTGACCCCATGATTGCTTTGGAGGCCGGAGCCTCCCGCCGGGGTTTTTTGGCCTGGGCAGAATCCTCGAACTCAGAATTGAGAGCCTCTCGATCTTTAGAAAGAGATTTGCTTTTAGAGGATTTGCCCACTGGAGTTTTGGTTACCTGAGATCCATCCGGAGAGGAAGACCTGGATGACTGTGATGCTTCTGAAGGAAACAGCACATGGAACTTGTTGGCCCGGTTCTGCAATCCACGTTTCGACATCTGGGAGCAGGATGGGCAGTCCGGTATGGAATGGTCAGGTCCTAAACATTTAAGACACCATTCATGGGTGTCTGTAAGAGGAATGACAGCACTGCACTTGGTACACTTTTTAAAACCAGGAACTGGCTTCTCCATGAGGAGAATTTGTGTAGGCCTGAAGGCCTAACAAACTACCAAGCTGTGCTGAAGAAAAGAAAAATATATATTTTTTTTTTTTTAAAGAAAGAAAGAGAGACCGGCAGTACCGGTTTCAGAATGGGGAAGGCAGGTACGCGGTCTAAAGAAAACAATAAAATTAACAATTTCTTCAGCGGTGACAGGAACACGACCTGCTGGCTCCGCGGAAAAAAAAGAAACTGACGAGAGCTGGTCAGGAAGGCGGGAAGGCAGCGCGCATGTGCAGTGGGAGGCCCCAAAAGCTTTTAATCTGAAAAGCTGGGGAGCTTTCCCGCGCGGGCTCCGTCGGTACCGACGTACCCATATGTGATGACTTATTCCTGCTTGTTCCTGGAGATATCATTTTGAACTTCTCTTTGAACAAGAATTTGTTCAATTCTTTGAGGTCTAAAATGGGTCTGTGTCCTCCTGTTTTCTTTGGAATAAGGAAATAGAGGGAGTAGAACCCTGTACCCTGTTGTAGAATGGATACCTCTTCTATTGCCCATTGGGCAAGAAGCACAGTGACCTCTTGACCTAACTGGTTGTTGAGAGAGGTCTGAGAATTGAACTGTCTTACCAATGTAGGAGGGGGCATGCTGAGGAAATGAAGCTTGTACCCCTCTCTTACAATAGACAATTTTCTACTGTTATCTGACCCCATCTGGGGACAAAATGACATAACCTTTCTGGAATGGTGGAGGGTTCTGGACCGTTCAGGGCTAGGAAGGCAAAGTTCTCTAGACAGGAGTCAAAGCCCCTGTGGAGGCTGAGTCTGCTGAGCCAGTTGAGGCTTAGCAGCTTTTGTTTTTCTTTGTCTAGGTTGTTGCTGTTTTCCCTTTTGGGCAGATTGACCCAAACGATGTCCCTGTTGGGTAAAGGAGGGATAAAACTTCTTCTTGCTGAAGAATGGTTTCTTAGAGGATCTTTTCATCGCAGGATCAGCTGTAGATTTAGACAATCTATCCAAGGTGATATTATCAGCATCTATCTCATTAGCTTTTTCCTGCCAATTCTTGCCAAAGAGATTCTCTCCTGTGCAAGGAATATTTCCTAGTTTATCCTGTACCCAAAGTTCCAAGTCAGATGCCTGGAGCCAGGCAATCCTACGTGCACCTATGGCAATAGAAGAGGTTCTGCTTATGCACACAAAGCAGTCAGTCAAAGGCTGCACGATTGACAAACTTGGAAACATCCTGAGCATGTTTGACAAGGGCGAGGTAATCCTGCCTCTTATCAGGAAGGAGAGGGCTCATAAGCTCTAAATCTCCTGTGACCTCCTTAAGGAACATTCCCATATATAAAATATAGGAACTGATCCTAGCAGAAAGCATGGAAGCCTGGAAGGTTCGACGTCCAAAGGCTTCAAGAGTCCTACCCTAACGTCCTGGAGGATTAGATGCATGCCGTTTTGCACTCTTGATCCTTCTCATAGCTGATTCCACCACCATGGAATGGTGTGGTAGCCGAGTCTTCTGAAACCCAGGATAGGGAGGAACTCAATACATGGTGTCGAGTCTTCGAGAGCGAGGAGATGTGGTTAGAGGTGTTTCCCACATCCTTAACATGAGATCATGCAAGATCTCATGAATAGTTAAGGTAGCTGCCTCCTTGGGAGCTTTAGGGTATTGTAGGATTTCTAATTCCTTTGCCCTATGCTCTTTTTCAGGAGCCACTGTGATGGAAAGACCTCAAGCCACATCTCGGCTAAAATCCTGAAAGGACATATCCTCTGGTGGAGACATCCTATGCTGAGGAGAAGAAGAATCCTCAGGAAGAAGTACTCTGGTATCAGCAGAGCTTTCAGTCTCTTCAGACTCATCCGAGGATTCATAGTACCTCCGATCCGGGTGATCATGCAAAGCACGGTACCGGTACCAATCGAAGTCGGCATCGGAGGGGTCCGGTAATGACATGTCGATACCAGATGGATAAGCATGACTCGGTCCTGGTAGAATACCTGCCGATGTCAATGCAGTCGATACCGGTACTGGAGTCGGTGCCGGTACTGGTTGAATTGTCTGAAGTGGTTTCAAGGGTATCGAGGCCGTAAGAAGAGCCGCCAGACTGCGTTCAATAGCCAAGAATCTCTGGTCTAACGATGCTGCTGATGCTTGGGTATCGTACCGGATGAAGCAGCCGGTACCCTAAAGCATGGCACCAGTAGTTCTGCAGAGGTTGAGGCCTCGAGAACATCCTGGAGCCCAGTTAATGCTTTGGAAGCCGAAGCCTCCCACCGGGGAAATTTTGCCAGTGAAAGTCCCTCAAGGGCAACGCCAGAGGCATCACGATGCTTAGAGGGAGATCTACCCTTTGAGGACCGGCTAGATTTATGTTTAGTTACCTGAGATCCTTGGGAGGAAGACAAAGCCCTGGAAGACGTTGATGCCACAGAGGCTGCATCGGAAGGAAAAAGGGTGCTAAGTTTAGCAGCTCGGTTCTGCCGGCCGCTCTAAGACATCATCCCACAGGCAACACACTCCGAAATAGAGTGGTCAGGACCTAAACATTTGAGGCACCACTCATGGGTGTTGGTGACAGAAATGGTACCGCCACACTTGGAACACTTTGTAAAACCCGAAGCGGGTTTTTCCATTTTAAAGGAAAAGTTGGGCCTAGTGCTCAAAATGGCACGTGGCACCTGAGGCGAAAAAAACCTGGAAAAGACTCCAGAAGAAAAGGTTTTTTGGTTTTTTTCTGTAAAAAAAGAAAGAAGAACCGGCGGTACCGGTGTAGCATCGAAGGAAGGTAGACGCGACCACAAAAAAGAATAGAAGGGAATTATTTTCTGCAGTGACAGGATATGCGACCTGTCGGCTCCGCGGAAAACGAAGAACTGGAGAGGGACAGTTGGGAAAGGAAGGCAGCACGCAGGCGCTGTGGGATGCTCCCTAAAGCTTTCCTATTGGACGCTGGTGAGCGTTCTCGTGCAGGCTCCGTCGGTACCGATGATACCCATATGTGAAGACTACATTCCTGCTTGTTCCTTGATATCAGCAGGAATTTAGTCTTCACATATAGGTATCGTCGGTACCGATGGAGCCTGTGCGGGAACGCTCCCCAGCGTCCAATAAGAACGATTTTGGGAGCATACCTCAGCACATGCGCGCTGCCTTCCTGCCTTTCCAACAGTCCCTCTTCAGTTAAGTTTGTAGCTGAGTGAAAGGATAAAAGGAGAGAGGAAAGAGACACAGAGAGAGAGACAACTCCTAGGGGAGGTGGGTGGGTTGTGAAGACTAAATTCCTGCTGTTCCCGGAGATCACCTGTTACAGGTGAGTAATTACGCTATCTCCAGGAACAAGCAGGAATGTAGTCTTCACATATGGGGGACTCCCTAGCTGAAGATGCCAGGGAGAGGACCACAGGAAGCTGCCACCAATAGTGAGGTGGGCCATGCTTCCTCCCATGGATCTCTGGCATCCCACCAGGGTTGGTGGGTAGGAGCTGTATTAAGTTTGAAAGAGATTTTGAAGAACAGCCTGGCCAAAGAAGGCATCCCGATGCGAGGCTTTATCTAGGCAGTAGTGGGCTGTAAAGCACAGTTACTTACCTGTAACAGGTGATCTCTGGGAACAGCAGGAATTAGTCTTCACATATGGGTACGTCGGTACCGACGGAGCCTGCACGGGAATGCTGCCCAGCTTTCAATCAGAAAGCTTTTGGGAGCATCCCTCGCGCCTGCGCAGTGACTTCCCACCTTCTCCACAGCCTCTCTTCAGTTGAGTTTCAGAGCTGAGACAAAGGCGAGGAGAGAAAGGAAAAAAAAAAAAAAAAAGATGCAACTCCTAGGGGAGGTGGGAGGGTTGTGAAGACTAATTCCTGCTGTTCCCAGAGATCACCTGTTACAGGTAAGTAACTGTGCTATCTCCAGGAACAAGCAGGAATGAGTCTTCACATATGGGGACTCCCTAGCTGGAGATGCCAGGGGGAGATCCCATAAAAATGCAAGTGCCTGGATCAGGGGTGCATTTTGTCTCCAGGAATCCCCGGCATCCAATGTGGGATGGAGGGTAGGAGTTGACAATAAAGGAGCTGTGAGGAAAGAAACAGCATAGTCAAGGACTAGAGGGTTCTACAGACTACAGGAGTCCTTGGTAGATATGATGAGTAGCACTAAAACACATTTAATGTACACTTAAAATATGCAGCTTACCTACGGTATTGTAAGAAGTAGAAAGCATGATGGAGTCTACTGGATAAGCAGTGGCGGAATCTTCAAGGTGACCTCTCAGTAGTGAGGATGAAGGTCCAGACCTGGAGGTAGTAGATGATCCAGGTGTCAACTGGGTAGGAGTAGACGTCAGGTCTTCAATGGAAAGCTTTATGGGAAAAGCTGAAAACTCCTTTAGGCATAAGGTCATTAACATTGAGGACTAAAGGAAGAAGACTGACGGAGTTGGAGAACTAGCCCAGTCCTGGTGGGAAGAGGGGGACTGGAAAACCCCTATTCCCACGGAAAACAGTTGTGTACTCGAAGATAAAGATGTACACTGTTTTTCCTAGCTGGCGAGAGATAGGAAAAAATACTGAAGCCTGGTGCTTCAAGGACAAAGAAAAAATGGAAGATGTTAGCACCAAAGTGGTTATTGGTGCCTAACAGTTTCTGTATCGTAATATGGTATGGGACGTAGGGCGACAGACTGTCTAAAACCTCTAGGAGGTAAATCATGTAGTATAGACAGTAAGGGTGATAGTGTATAAGACAGACCAACCCTTAAGAAGCCTCCCATCAAACACATATACATAGGGATATATATATATGTGGCTGGAATATATATATATATATATATACACATACATATATATATATATATATATATATATACACATACATACATACATATGTCCAGACGTGTATATTAGGATATGGGTGGTGAAATATATATCAAATATATATATAGAGAGAGATATGATATACCTAGATATATGTAAATTTGTGGGGCATGGTTTAGCACCACCAGAGTAATGATATAAGTATGTAGACATATATGGAGATGCTACATACAAGACAAGAGATTGAAGATACATGTCTACCACCTAGCCCCATAATTGTACATGGGGAATATAAAAGAAAAAAATTCTGCGTTCTACAAGAGGGTGAGCCCACTTGGGATATGAATAGAGAATCTATTTTCGTGGGTTGAGGGATGCAGGAAGGCAATCCAATGAGATAACCGTGATGTACGCGTGAGAACAGATGAAGATATGAATCTGTAAGAAACAAGGCGGGAGTTCCACAGAACAATGACATGGTAGATGCCTTGGATTTTCACGCAGAAGAACTGATATGTCGTGTTAACACCCCAGGCTAGAGGGGGTGTGGAGAACCCTCACAGGTATAGGAAGGGTTTATAAGTTTTTCTCTAATAATAGAGGAACTTCAGAGACAAGGCCAATGCTCTATAGCAAGGCCCTCATAGTAGAAAGCTTCTCTGAAGACTGCAGAGAGCATTGTGCAGGAGAGCTATGAGATAAACTGAGTGAAAGTCAGGTATGTTGCCATATCCTAGGAAAGGAGATGGTTAGAATAATGTGAGAAAGCCTAAACGAGTAGGAGGATCCAAGATAGTTTGGAATTACTACTGAGGCTAGACAAAATTTTGAACAAGGGACTGGAACTTGGAAAAGGTCCCAGTAATACAATTACTGTAACTCCTGCAGGCAGAGCTGCTGACGGAAACAGCAGAGAGATTGTCCTGTGCTGAATAAAGAAAAACAGACAAGAAAAGAGAGGGGATATCTCTTTTTCCTGTCTGGGGAACAAGCTTGCCAGAGAAGCAGTTCAATATGGTAGCCCTCAAGTAGTTGGAGGGTGACGTACCCATGGGGTAAGTCAACTGAAGGAAAAAATGTTCAGTTGGGATAGAAACTATCAGGTGATAGTTGCAAATGCTCTTCTAGAGAGTAAGAAGAGGAGACGTGTGTAGTCCCTGAACAAAATTATTTTGTTTGACAGGATAGTACACTGAAAAGAAAAGCACAGTGAAGAAACTTCTAAGATGTAGAAGTAAAGTGTAAGTTACAATTCCCGGTCCCTATGGTCGCTGGGAATGCAGAGACTGACCAGAACTGGAAGACTTCAGACTAGGTTGAGGCGTCCCTTGTTTAGGTACAGCCGAATGATGGGCAGGAGATGAATGAAACCTTCTTTTCTTAGGGAAAGAAGGTTTGGTAGGACATCTCCTACTATTTGAAGAAGGAGGTGGCGTAGAATGGTTTCTAGTGGAAGAAGAGTCAGTGGAGCATTGAGCAACCTGACGTAAAGCCTCCTTATTAAAAAGGCCTTCCCCTGTACAAGGAGAATGAACTAGTATAGTTTGTGCCTGTTTGCTCAAGTCTGAAGCCTCAAGCCAGGCTCTGCGACGTGCTGCAATGGCAATAGCAGAGGATCTGCTAACGGACTCAAAAGAATCTATAGAAGCACGAGACAGGAACCAGGATATATTCCGGCTGTGATTGATGAGCAAGGAATAATCAGTAGCCTTGGGCTCTGGTAAAAAAGGGGTCAAGAGAGACAATTTCTCTGTGACTTCCTGGAGTGTTAGACTCATGTGAAAAATATATGAGAGAACTCTGGAAGCCAGCATAGAGTTTTGGAAGGCCTGACGGCCAAAAGCATCGAGTGTTCTTGAAGAACGACCTGGCGGAAAAGAAGAATGCTTCTTCTTGCTCTTAACTTTCCTCAGTGCCGATTCCACCACAAGGGAACGATGAGAAAGTTGAGGCTTCTGGAACCCTGGAGAGGGTGGCACTCGGTACCGAACCTCAATGTCTGTAGAAACTTGAGGAAGTCGTAAATTTCCAAACCCTGAGAAGGAGATCCTGCAGAGCAGGATGTAAAGGAAAGTTTATATTTTCCATTTGTGCCGGTGAGCCATGAGTAGGATCACAACCAGGGATAGAAAGATTAAGAAAGGTTGCCATATCCCGGAGAAAAGCCTGATCTCCTATGGGAACCATCCCTGGTAAGGCTAAAGAAAGAGCCTGAGTATCAGAGGACGTACAGGGTACTGCACCAATGCCAGGTATCGGTTCCAAACTAGGCATCGGTGCAAGAACAGGCCTCAACATCGATACTGATAAAGGACTAGCAGGTGAAGTAGCCATCGGGAACTGCTGTAGTGGTACCGAGATCATGATGGAGTTATGGCTAGGATCCTCGGAACTGCCTATCTGGAAACGACAGGAGTCGGTTCCGGGACGCGTCGATACGCAGTCCTCGAGACTCGATATCGACTCAAGACTCGGCATCGAAGAGAGCGAGACTATCGATGCATGTCTCGACAGTTCCGACGCCGGTGGCAGTATCGGCGATGCCGATACCACTAAGGCAGTCTGGGTTACATCGATCGATACCGACGGTACCGAGGATACCCGATGAGCACCTATCCACCCCGATGCCGATGCTAGGGTATCGGAACCGATTGACGCCGGTACCGTCCCGGAGCATGGCTGAGATTGAGGGAAGTCAATGCGGTGCGTATCGATCGGTCCCGAAGGTACCGAGGATGCCCGATGACGATCCCTGGTGTAGAGTGGAATACTCGACACCGGTGCCGATGCCGGAGGCTCGGTACCGCTCGAAGCGGATACCACCCCCGCGCATGGCTCAGGCATGTTCTGAGAGGGGTGAGCCCCAGGAACATCCTGAAACCCCTTTAACGCTTTGGAGCCCAAAGACTCCCGCAGGGGTAATGCCAATGGATTCTTGAGGGTAAGGCCGGAGCCGTCATCATGCTGGGCATGGGACATACCACTCAAGCGTTGACTAGTCTTAATAGACTGTTTTTGGGTTACCTGATCCTGGGAAGTAGAGAAACCGGGTACCCTCACTGCCGAAGAAAAAACGGTATCGAGGGAAACTCTAAATACTGAAGGTTTCCTCACAAAATTATCTCCTGACAAGTCAGGGGAAAAAGGGTCAGGACCCACACAGTTGAGACACCAACTATTGGTGTCTAAAAAGAAACAGGTGTTTCCACATTGGATGCACTTCTTAGGAAAAGAAGGCTCCATAATGAAAAGGCCTAGTAGGCCTAAGAAGTTAAGACAAAAAAACTGAAGAAAAGTTTTACAGAATTTAGTCAAAAAACCACCGGCGGTACCGGTGGTAGCGGGAAATATAGCCGCGACCACAAGAAAACAAAAAACTAAAGTAATTAAAGCAATTAAAAAGAAAAGTTTCTGCGGTGACAGGACGACGTCCTGCCGGCTCCGCGGAAAAACGAAAACTGAAGAGAGGCTGTGGAGAAGGCGGGAAGTCACTGCGCAGGCGCGAGGGATGCTGCCAAAAGCTTTCTGATTGAAAGCTGGGCAGCATTCCCGTGCAGGCTCCGTCAGTACCGACGTACCCATATGTGAAGACTCATTCCTGCTTGTTCCTGGAGATAGGTATGTGCCGAAGCCCAGGTAGCTGCTCAACAAATGTCATCAACAGACACAGAGTGAAGGTTAGCCATAGAGGCTGACATGGCTCTCACATTATGAGCTGTGACATGGCCTTGAAGAGGAAGACTCTTACTCTCATAAGCAAAGGATATGCATTGTGCAATCCATTTGGATAAAGTCCTCTTGGAGACTGGAAGTCCCAAATGACTAGCATCAAAAGCAATAAAAAGTTGAGAAGACGTTCTATGTTGCTGTGTTCTTTGTAGATAAAAAGCTAAGGCTCTTTTATAGTCCAAAGTGTGAAGGTTCTTCTCTGCATTAGAGGCATGAGGCCTCGGAAAGAATACAGGAAGATAAATCGATTGATTTAAATGAAAAGACGAAACCACCTTTGGCATAAAGTGTGGATGAGTTCTAAGATTTGTAAATAGTTTACCCCGTTATCCAAGTTATTTGCCGTTATCTGTAAACTCATACGTGTTAATTGTACTGAGCATTTTTGTTCCATGTAAACCGCGCTGATGCTGAATAGTGCGGTATATAAGAGACTGTAAATAAATAAATTAAATAAATAAATAAGGACAACCTTATCATGGTGACACCTAGTGTAAGGAGGATCAGCCACTAACGCTTGCAATTCACTAATGCGACATGCAGAGGTGATTGTAATTAGGAAGATGACCTTCCAGGACAAAAGCTTCAGGGTAGTAGTGGCTAAAGGTTCAAAGGGCGGTTTCATGAGCAGCCCGAGAACTATATTTAAATCCCATGCCACTGGTGGTGGTTTAATGGGAGGTTTTGTTAACAGAAGACCTCTCAAATCTGGATATAAGAGGAGGAGAGGAAATTGGTTGTCCATTTAGAGGCTTATAGGAAGCTGTAATTGCGCTAAGATGGACTCTTACTGAATTGGTCTTTAAACCAGAATTTGATGAATGAAGTAGATACTCTAGTATCGACTCCAAAGGTATCACCAGGGGGTTTAACCCCTTCTGGGAACACTATATAGTGAAACATTTCCACTTGAATGTGTAGGATTGTCTTGTGGAAGGTTTTCTAGAAGCCTGAAGGATATCCTTTACCTGATGGGAAAGGTTGAGATCCTGAAGATTTAAGCTTTCAGCAACCAGGCCGTGAGATGCAGGGACTGAGGATTCGGGTGCCATAGAGTCCCGCTCTCTTGGGAAAGGAGATCTGGAGCACACCCTAACTCCAGAGGCGCAGCTTGAGAGAGATGTAGAAGCAGGGGATACCACGTTTGGCGTGGCCACTGTGGCGCTATGAGGATCATACGACCTCTGTCTCTCTGAAGCTTGAAGAGTGTTTTGGGGATGAGGGGAATAGGTGGGAAGGCATAGAGGAAGTCCTGACCCCAGTGAAGGAGGAAGGCATCCAATGCCTGGCAATTGTGAGCCGGAATCCTGGAACAGAACCGGGGAAGTTGGCATTCAGTGAGAGGTCTATGTCTGGAGTCCCCCAGATGTGAAATATCTTTGTCACCTGGTCTAGGTGGAGAGACCATTCGTGAGGCAGCAGTACTCGGCTGAGTTTGTCTGCCCAAAGGTTTTGAATGCCTGGAAGATATACGAGAAGGTAGATTTGATGCTCTCTGGCGAGGGCCCAAAGTCGTAAAGCTTCGTTGCAAAATGACAGAGAGCCTGTTCCGTCCTGCTTGTTCACATAGAACATGGCTACTTGATTGTCTGTTTGGACTAGGACTGTCTTGTAGCTGAGCTGGGCATGGAATACTCAAAGAGCTAAATAGATAGATCTTAATTCTAGGAGGTTTATGTGAAGACAAGCCTCCTGTGGAGTCCAGGTGCCCTGGGTAGAGAGATGATGCAGGTGTGCTCCCCAACCCACCTGTGATGCATCTGTTAGGGTGGCCTGGAATAGGGGTTGTTGGAAAAGCGTAGTTACTCACCTGTAACAGGTGTTCTCCAGGAGCAGCAGGAATCAGTTCTCACATATGGGTGACGTCGGCGCCGACGGAGCCCTCGCGGAGCAATTTTCCCCAGCTTTCAAAGAAAGCCTTTGGGAATTGCAGCGAGCATGCGCGGTCCCCTTCCCGCCCAAAGGTGCTATCTTGGCCAGTCTGATGACATAGCGAAAAGACAGCAAAAAATTTGCAAAAACTAAATCATATGACTGCAACTCCACGGGGAGGAGGGAGGGCTGTGAGGACTGATTCCTGCTGCTCCTGGAGAACACCTGTTACAGGTGAGTAACTACGCTTTCTCCAGGACCAAGCAGGAAGTCAGTCCTCACATATGGGACTCCCAAGCTCAAGGCTACCGGAGACCCCAAGCACAAAAATGAGCTCCCTCTAGCTCAGCAGCACAGAAGGAAGGAATCTTCTCTGACTATTCTCCAACCGGTAGCCCAACATCCGGGATGGAGGGTAGGAGTTGCTTAAACCTCGAAGAGATTACGGAGGACTGCCTGTCCGAAAGCACTGTCCCTGCGGGACTCCCTCTCGAGGCAGTAATGGGTTGCAAAAGTCTGGCTCGAAGACCAAGTAATGGCCCGGCAGATGTCTGCCAACGGAACAGAGCGGAGGTAAGCCACTGACGCAGCCTTCACCCGAACCCGATGAGCCGTAACTCGACTCTCCAACGAGAGGCCTGCCGCCCCATAAGTCCAAGCGATACAGTCAGCTACCCAGATGGACAGAGTACGCTTGGAGACAGGGAGCCCTAATTTATTAGGTTCGTAAGACAGGAAGAGCTGGACAGTCTTACGGTGCTCCCGCGTACGATCAAGGTAGAAGTTCAGCGCCCTTCTACAGTCCAGGGTATGCAAGACCATCTCAGCTCGGCTGGAGTGTGGCCTGGGAAAGAAGGTCGGAAGCACCACCTCCTGATTGATGTGAAAAGGGGAGACCACTTTTGGAAGAAACTTAGGGTGAGTCCGCAGGACTACCCTGTTCTTGTAGAACCTAGTGTAAGGGGGATCAGACACTAGGGCCTGCAGTTCACTAACGCGTCTAGCGGAAGTGAGGGCTACCAGGAATAAGGTTTTCCAAGAAAGAAAACGGAGAGGACAGGTAGCCATGGGTTCAAAGGGCGGACAGGTGATCCACTGTAAAACCACGTTAAGGTCCCAGTCTGGGGCTGGGGGGCGCAAAGGTGGTTTAAGGAGAAGGAGACCTCGGGAGAACCGTGCCACAAGAGGGTGGCCGGAAAGAGGCCTGCCTTCCACCGGCACATGATGTGCAGAAATAGCACTGAGGTGAACCTTGACCGAGTTGGACTTAAGTCCAAGTTTGGAGAGGGAAAGCAAGTACTGCAAGACCACCGACACCGAGCAGGAGAAGGGGTCTTGAGACTGTTGAGTACACCAGGTGGAGAAGCGACGCCATTTAAGGGCGTAGGATTTCCGGGTAGAGGGTCGCCTGGAAGCCAGCACGACCTCTTCCACCTCCGGAGGCAGCAGGAGGGGAGCAAGGACTACCCTTTCAGCAGCCAGGCCATCAGATGAAGAGATCTGAGGTTGGGGTGTAGGAGAGACCCCTGATCCTGGGTCAGGAGATCTGGTTGAAACCCCAGAGGCAACGGAGTATCTACCGCTAGTTGCATCAGAAGCGGGAACCACGGTTGCCTGGGCCACCGGGGCGCTATCAGGATCATCGAAGCCTTGTCCTGGAGAACCTTGAAAAGTGTTCGAGACACCAGCGGCATGGGAGGAAAGGCATACATAAGGCCCGTGGACCATGAGAGCAGAAAAGCATCCGCCGCTACTCGGAGGGGATGCGGTTCCCGAGAGCAGAACCGAGGAAGTTGCCTGTTCAGAGGACTGGCAAATAGATCCAGCGTGGGGAGGCCCCACTGGAGAAAGATCCTTTGAACCACCAACGGGTCCAATCGCCACTCGTGTGGTTGGAGGATTCTGCTCAGTTTGTCTGCCAGGTAATTTTCTTGACCTGGGAGGTAGACAGCTTTGAGGAGGATCCCTCGGCTGACGGCCCAAGCGCAGAGCTTTTGCGTTTCCCGACAGAGAAGGAAGGAGCCCGTGCCCCCCTGTTTGTTCACGTAGAACATGGCCACTTGATTGTCCGTCTGGACGAGGACGGACTGGCGAGCGGTAAGGTGGGAGAAGGCCCGGAGAGCCAGGCGGATCGCTCTGAGCTCCAGGAAGTTGATCTGCTGGGCAGATTCCCACGGGGTCCAGAGACCCTGAGTACATGCCCCTTGGCAATGTGCTCCCCAACCCAGGAGAGAAGCGTCGGTCATCAGTACCTGAACCTGCGGGGGAGACTGAAAAGGCATTCCGAGCACTAGGTTGGGCAGATGAAGCCACCACCGTAGAGAAGAGACCAGCGGGCTGGAGATTCGTACTGAGTCCGCTAGTCTCCCCGAGGCCTGACGCCATTGTGAGCGAAGGCACCATTGAGCAGGCCGCATATTCAGGCGGGCATTGGGGGTCACATGGACCGTGGAAGCCATATGGCCGAGCAGTTGCAGAAAGTGCCTGGCCGAGACCCGGGAATGGCTGCGAAAGCGGCTCGCGAGAGCCATGAGCCGTTGTGCCCGGTCGAGCGGTAGAAAGGCTCGCGCTTGAAGCGTGTTTAACCTGGCACCGATGAACTCGAGATCCTGAGAGGGGAGCAAAGTGGACTTTTCGAAGTTTATGACAAAGCCCAAGTACTGGAGTAGAGTCACAGTACGTTGCGTGGCGTGAGTGGCCTCCGTGGAGGACGGTGCTCTGATGAGCCAGTCGTCTAGGTAAGGGAAGACAAAGAGGCCTTGAAGCCGGAGATAAGCCGCTACCACTGCGAGACATTTTGTGAAGACTCATGGTGCGGAGGATAGGCCAAAGGGCAGTACTCTGTACTGGTAATGATTGCCTGCCACCACAAACCTTAGGTATTGTCGGTGGCTTGGGTGGATGAGGATGTGAGTGTAGGCATCCTTTAGATCCAAGGAGCATAGCCAATCTCCCTGCCGGAGGTAGGGCAGCAGGATTCCAAGGGTAAGCATCTTGAACTTTTCCCTTTCCAGGAACTTGTTGAGGTTCCGCAAGTCCAGGATGGGTCTGAGGCCCCCAGTTCGCTTTGGTACCAGGAAGTACCTGGAATAAAAGCCTTGACCTCTCAGGTGGTGGGGCACTGGTTCCACCGCCTGTTCCCGAAGAAGACTTGCCAACTCTTGAAGGAGTAAGTCCCGGTGGAGAGGGGGTCGCAGAGGCTCCCCTGGAAAGTAGGGGGGAGGTACCTGGTGGAAGTGTAGAAGATAGCCCTCTCGGACTATGTGGAGCACCCAGGTATCGGACGTGATGTTGGACCACCTGTGGGCAAAGTGGACCAGCCGGCCTCCCGTGCTGAGACACCCCAGCGGAGGGGGAGAGGCTATGCTGAAAGAGTCAAAAACCCCCACCCTGCGGAGCAGGGGCCGGTGGCGCAGGCTTGGGGGCTTGCTGCCTACGGGACCCGTTACCCCGTCCCTTGGCCTGCTGACCCTGTTGGGGAGCTGCTGAGGCCTGATAATGAGGGTAGTGTTTATAGGCAGCCGCCTTCCTCGGGTAAAAGGGCTTTTTCCCCGAGCCCTTCTTCTTCTGGGAAGGGGCAGAGGATTTCCTGGAGAGCCGAGTCCTGGTGAGAGTCTCTGTCTCGAGCTGTGCAGCCTTCTCGTCCATAGGTTTGCCAAAGAGGTTTTCACCTCTGCAGGGGACATCGACCAACTTGTCCTGCACCCAGGGCTCGAGGTCGGATGACTGAAGCCAAGCCTGTCGGCGGGCCCCGATGCCGGCTGCGGCTACCCGAGCCGATGCCTCAAAGCCATCATAGGCTGCTCGAGAGATAAACTTGGAGCACTCCCGAATACCGGTGGACAAGGCCACGAACCTCCGCAAAGGTTCCTCGGAGAGACCAGCAGAGAATCCGGCTATTTCTTTAGCCAGGTCTCGGAGATACATGCCCATGTAGAGCTGGTAAGTCTGGACCCGACAAGCAAGCATAGAGCCCTGAAAACACTTCTTACCGATGCCATCCAGGCTGCGGGCTTCCCTGCCGGGAGGCACCGAAGAGTGCATCTTCTGGCTCTTGAGCCGATGCATGGCCGATTCCACCACCATGGAATGGTGCGGCAGCTGTGCATTTTGGAAGCCAGGGCTCTTGCGGACTCGATAGATGGCATCGACCCGCTTGCTCAACACCGGCGACGACGCCGGACTCTCCCACATGCGGAAGAGAAGTCGTTCCAGCATCGGAGGAACCGGTACAGTAAAATGCTCCTTTGCAGGAGAGTCATACTGGAGGGCATCGAGCTCTTCGGCTCGAGGCTCCTCCTCGGGATCCGCAGGGAAGGCCAAGGCCTTGGCCATATCCCTCACGAAGTCCGAGAACCGGGCATCCTCCAGAGGGGACTGTCTCCGAGGTTCTGACTCGGGGGAGTCCGAAGGGACACACCGAGTCCGAAAAGAATCAGGCGACTCATCCACCTCGGATTCCCAGGCGGACTCCTCGGAGGAGGAGTCGAGCGGCTCAGGCCGGGCGGGTAGACGCCGTCCGCCCCGACGCCGAGGGGGTCGGTGTCGACGACCTCGGCCCCGAACGGGAGGCCGAAGGCGACCGCGACCGAGGATCGACTCGAGCCCGCATGGACTCGAGGATCGGCTCGGTCTCCGGGGTCGACTTAGACGTCGACGACCCGGCGGTCAGGGCAGAAGCGCCAGCGAGGCCAGCGATCAATGCCCGCTGCTGGTCCATGAAGGCAGCAAGGCTGCTCTCCAAGGCCGTCAACCTGAGTCCGAACTCAGGAGACCCAGCAGCCCCCGACGGCGTCGGGCCCGACGTCGGACCCCTCGGAGGCGAGTCCACGAAGACAACAGCACTTACGTGAGCAGAGGAGTCCATCTCCAGACGAGGCTGTTTGGACGGCCGTTCCAGCTCCAAAGACCCGGGACGGCTGTCGGGGCTATGCGACCTGGCCCTCGAGGAGCCAGGAGCATCCACCGACGCCGCCCTCGCGGGTTTGTTCTTCCGGTGATGTTCCCGGGTAGGGGACCCCCTCTCAGAGGAGCTCCGACGGTGTTCAGAGCCAGATTCTCTGGACACCGAAGCTTCTGACGAGGTCCGGGTACGGCTGGGGTCAGAGAAGATTCTCTCCCGCTGATGCTGCCGACTCCGCAAAGATTTCGCGGACATCTTACTACAGGCCCCACAGATCATTTCTTCATGATCTGGGCCCAGGCAACGGAGGCAGCAATCAAGTGTGTCGGTAAGAGACATCAGTTTCTTACACTTAACACACTTTTTAAAGCCACTGGCGGCCATCAGGGGAAAAAGGGCCCCTGCGAGGTCGAACGAGCGGGCCGCCAGGGAAAAAGTGAAAAAACGCGAATTTGTCACGAAGGACAGAAAAAACGAAAAAGAACGGGAGGCCTCGCAACCGGCGTCGCGAGGCCGGACGGAAAAGGGACCGGCGTCGAACCGAAGAAATACTTAAAATAAGAAAGAAAATCAACTTTTCAGCGGTGACTGTTAGACAACGTCTGTAGGGCTCCACGGAAAAAAGACTGGCCAAGATGGCACCTTTGGGCGGGAAGGGGACCGCGCATGCACGCTGCAATTCCCAAAGGCTTTCTTTGAAAGCTGGGGAAAATTGCTCCGCGAGGGCTCCGTCGGCGCCGACGTCACCCATATGTGAAGACTGACTTCCTGCTTGGTCCCGGAGAAGGAGACCCCACTAAGAGATTCTCCAGTGATTGCCACCATTGAAGGAACAAGATCAGTCGATGAGAGTTTGATATCTTGTCCGACAGACGTCCTGTGGCCTGTGTCCACTGTGTGGATAGGGTCCACTGGGCTGCTCACATGTGGAGGCGAGCATAGGGAACTACATGAACTGTGGATGCCATGTGTCCCAGTAACTGTAGCAGTTCTTGAGCAGTTAGGGAGGATTTTCCTGCTTGAGAAGCTAGTTGCACTATGCAAAGACACCAGGCCAGTGGAAGGAAAGCCCTTGACTGTCTGGTATCTAAACAGGCTCCTATGAACTCCAGAGAATGGGAAGGCACAAGTTGGGATTTTGGGAAGTTTATTACCAATCCCAAGTATTGGAGGATTTGCATTGTAAGAGACAGTGCAGAGCTGGCTTCTGCACTCGTGGGGGCTCGAATGAGCCAGTCGTCCAAGTAAGGGAAGACGAATATCCCTAGGGTTTGCAGGAATGCAGCTAGTACTACCATGCATTTTGTGAAAATTCTTGGTGCGGATGCCAGACCAAAGGGAAGAACCCTGTACTGGAAGTGTTTTCCCTTGAAAAGGAATCGTAAGAATTTCCTGTGATCTGGATGGATCAGAATGTGAGTATATGCATCCTTTAAGTCTAGAGAGTAAAGCCAATCCTGACTTTGAAGGTATGGTAGAAGAGTTCCTAGAGAAATCATTTTGAACTTCTCTCGTAACAGGTATTTGTTCAATTCTCTAAGGTCTACAATGGGTCTGGGTCCCCCTGTTTTCTTTGGAATAAGAAAATAGGGGTAGCAGAACCCTGTACCTTGCTGGAGGATGGGTACTTCCTCTATTGCCCCTTGGGCAAGAAGTGTTGAGACCTCGCGATTCAGCAGATTGTCTGCAAAGGTCTGAGAATTGAACTTAGGATTGTAGCAGGGGGCATGCTGTGAAAATGAAGCTTGTACCCCTCTTCTACAATGGACAGAGTCCAACTTTCTGCTGTTATTTGGTGCCATCTGTTGGAAAAATGACACAGCCTGCCTGGAATATTTAGGGGTTCTGAACCCCTCAGAGGCAGGAAGGCTAAGCTCTCTAGGAAGGAGTCAAAGCCCTTGAGGGGGCTGAAACTGTGGAGCTGGTTGAGCTCTCGGGCCTTTTGGCTTCTTCTGCTGTTTAAATTGCTGTTGTCCCCTTTGGGCAACTTGGCCATGAGCTTGGCTTTGCTGGGTATAGGATGGATAAAACTTCCTCTTTTTGCTGAAAGAGGGTTTTTTTTATAGGGTTTCTTTTTGGCTGGAGTGGCTGTAGATTTTGACAATCTACTAAGGTGATATTGTCAGCATCTATCTCATTAGCCTTTTCCTGCCAATTCTTGCCAAAGAGGTTTTCTCCTGTGCAAGGGATGTTGCCTAATTTATCCTGTACCCAAATCTCCAAGTCTGATGCCTGAAGCCAGGCAATCCGTCATGCACCAATGGCAATAGCAGAGGTTCTGCTGATGCATTCAAAGCAGTCAAAGGCTGCACGATTTACAAACTTGGAGACATCTTGAGCATGCCTGACAGGCGTAAGGAAGTCTTGTCGTCTGTCATCTGGGAGAAGTGGGCTCATAAGCTCCAAATCTCCTGTGACCTCTTTGAGGAACATTCCCATATATAAAATTTATGAGCTGATCCTAGCTGAAAGCATGGAAGCCTGAAACGTTTGACATCCAAAAGCATCAAGAGACCTGCATTCATGACCTGGAGGATTGGATACATGTCTCTCTGCACTTTTCATCCTACGCATGGCTAATTCCACTACCATTGGATGGTGTGGCAGCTGAGTCTTTTGAAATCCAGGATATGGTGGAACTCGATACATGGTATCAAGCCTCCTAGAATGAGGAGATGTAGTCAAAGGTGTCTCTCACATTCTGAGCATTAGATCATGAAGAATTTCATGAATGGGCAGAGTGGCTGCCTCCTTTGGAGCTTTAGGATATTGGAGAATTTCCAATTCCTTTGCTCTAGGTTCCTTTTCAGGAGCTACCGTGATTGAAAGGCCTTTGGCAACATCACAAATAAAATCCTGAAAAGAAATGTCCTCCGGAGGCGACATTCTGCGCTGGGGAGGAGTCTTCCGGGAGGAAAACTCTGGTACCAGCAGAACTATCAGAGTCATAGGAATCGGAGGATTCGAAGTATCTCTGATCACGATGTTCATGTAAAGCACGGTCTCGGTAGCGATCAAAGTCGGTACCGAGTTGATCTGGTACCGATCTTTCAATGCCCGGTAAAGACGGCATGGGAAGAATTCCCACCGGGGCCGGTACCGTCGGTGCTGGTACTGGTATCTGTGCCGGTATTGGCATCGGTACCGATGCCTGTTGAACCATCGGTGTCAACAGTGCCGCAGCTGTAAGGAGAGCTGCAATACTGCGCTCGATAGTGAGGAATCTCTGGTCTATCAATGCTGCCGATGCCTGGGTGTCGGTACTGGTGAAGGCGGCCAGGACCACTGAGCATGGCACCAGTAGTTCTGTTGAGGCCGAGAACATCCTGGAACCCCGTTGATGCTTTGGAGGCCGAAGTCTCCCGCCGGGGCTGTTTTGCCGGTGTGGTTCCCTCAAGGGCAATGCCAATGGCCTCTCGATGCTTAGCAGGAGAGCTACCCTTTGAGGACCGGCTTTTATGTTTAGTTACCTGAGATCCATGGGAGGAAGAAGAGGCTCTTGAAGACGTCGATGCGATGGACCTAGCATCTGAAGAAAAGAGGGTACCGAGCTTTGCAGCCCGGTTCTGTCTTCCTCTTTTAGTCATTCCCATACAAGAGAGACACTCAGATGGAGAATGGTCAGGGCCTAAACATTTAAGACACCAGTCATGGGTGTCGGTGACGGAAATGGTACCGCCACACTTAGTGCTTTTTTTTTTTTTTTTTTTTTTTTTAACCACTAGCTGGTTTTTCCATCTTTAAGGAAAAATGGGGCCTAGTGCCCAAAATGGCGCCTAGCACCGAAAAAGAAAAGTTTCTGAAGAGAAACAATTCAGAATTTTATTTTTTTTTATAAGAAAAGAACCGGCAGTACCAGTAGGTGTCATGCGGAGGCAACACGACCACAAGAAAACAAGATTAAAGACAAAATTTTCTACAGTGACAGGGATGTGTCCTGTTGGCTCAGCGGAAAACGAAGAACTGAAGAGGAACAGTTGGAAAGGCGGGAAGGCAGCGCGCATGTGCTGAGGGATGCTCCCAAAAGTGTTCCTATTGGAGGCTGGGGAGCGTTCCCACGCAGGCTCCGTCGGTACCGACAATACCCATATGTGAAGACTACATTCCTGCTTGTTCCTGGAGATAGAGGTTTGCCCTCTATGGAATAATGGTGCGTCAAGAGAACCTTCAGGTGTACTCTGACGGAGTTGGACTTGAGTCCGGTTTGCGAAAAGTGGAGCAGTACTGCAGCACCGTGTGCACCTGGCAAGAGAATGGGTCAACTCGTTGCTCCACACACCAAACTGAGAATCTGCGCCTTTTGAAGGCATAGGCTCATCTCGTGGAGTTCTTATGAGAGCCAGGAGAATTCCTCCACCTTCCTTGGGAGGTTGAAGGGTCCTAAGGCTACCCGTTCTGCCGCCATGCTGTTAACGACAGGGACCCCAGGTTGGGGTAAAGGAGGGAGTCCTCCCTCATGGTTCAGTAGCCCCGGGGCGTTCCCCAGAGGGACCGGGAGCTCCGTCGAGAGGTGGAGCAACAGAGGAAACCAAAGCTGTCTGGGCCACCGCAGGACAACCAGGATCATGGAGGCCTTGTCTCGCAGGACCTTGAAGAGGGTCAGGGCGATTAGTAGTCTGGGAGGGAAGATGTATCACGAGATGAGGAAGGCATCCGCCACTATTCAGGACGAATGCGATTGGGGACAGCAGAAGCGGAGCAGCTGAGAATTGGTCGGGCTGGTGAAGAGGTGCAGACTTGAGGTTCCCCAAAGTTGAAATAGCCGATGCATCACCCTGGGGTCTAGTTGCCACTGGTGTGGCTGGAGGATCTTGCTCAGCCTTTCCACTAGGGCATTGTCTTGGCCCGGAAGGTAATTTGCCCTGAGGAGTATTCCCTAACCGATCGCATACGAGCAGAGGGCTACTATTTCCAGGCAGAGGCGCTGAGACCCTATGCCCCACTGCTTGCTCAGGTAGAACGTCGCAACTTGGTTGTCCGTTTAGACTAGCACCAACTGGTTCCACAGGCGGTGTTGGAAGGCCTTGTTCACCAGAAAAATGGCCTTGAGCTCCAGCAGACTGATTTGTTGCTGGCTCTCCCCTAGGGACCAGTTGCCCTGCATGCACAGTTCCTCGCAGTGGGCACCGCAGTCCAATAGGGATGTGTCTGTGGCGAGGACCCTTGAGAAATTTGGGGGCTGGAAGGGCATGCCCTTCTGCAGGTGCTGTGTGACCTGCCACCAGTCAAGCGACTCCGCTAGTTGATGGGACACTGCGACCCTGTCCCAGAGCAAGCATGTGGCTTGTGTCCACTGTGAGCGGAGAAACTACTGAGCGGCCCGCATGTGGAGGAGAGCGTTGGGAATCACATGGCCTGTGGATGCAATGTGGCCTAGTAGGTGGAGCATGGACCGTGCACATACTAAGTGATGGTGCTGTACCTCAGTGGCCAGGGCGCTGAGGCGATCCAACCCTGTCCAGGGGAACGAAGGCTCTGGACTGGAAAGTGTTCAGGAGAACTTCTATAAACTCCAGATCCTGAGTTGGAGTGAGGTGAAATTTGGGGTGATTTATCACGAATCCCAAATGCTGCAGGACCTTGATGGTGTGGCCTGTGGCCTCTTGCACCTCGATGAAACCACAATGTATGAAGGCATTGAAAAAGGTAATCAAGTGTGTACAGAATTTTACTCATTATAACAGAATGTCATAAGACCTTCTCATTTAACGTTTCTAGAACAGAGCAAGCGTAGTTACTCACCTGTAATAGGTGTTCTGCAGGGACAGCAGGAATCAGTCCTCACATATGGGTGACGTCGGCGTCGACGGAGCCCTCGTGAAGAGCAATTTCCCCAGCTTTCAAAGAAAGCCTTTGGGAATGCCTCGCGCATGCGCAGTCCCCTTCCTGCCCAAGGGTGCCATCTTGCTCAGTCAGATGACATAGCTAAAAAGACGGCAAAAAAATAATAAAAAGCAATAATAGGACTGCAAGTCCAGGGGCGGAGGGAGGGTCGTGAGGACTGATTCCTGCTGTCCCTGGAGAACACCTGTTACAGGTGAGTAACTACGCTTTCTCCAGGAACAAGCAGGAAGTCAGTCCTCATATATGGGACTCCCTAGCTAAAGGCTACCGAGAACCTATAGCCGAAAAAAGGCTCCCTCTAGGCGAGCTGCAACAGCAGCGAGAGAACTTTCTCCAAGAATGCATCCCCCATGGTAGCCTCACACCAGAGGGCCAGAGAGTCGGAGCTGCTTAAATCTCAAATAGATTCCGGAGTACCGCCTGACCGAAAACGCTGTCCCGTCGGGACTCTCTCTCCAGGCAGTAATGGGCTGCAAAAGTCTTGCTTGAAGACCAAGTTGCGGCCCAGCAGATGTCTGCCAACAGAACAGAGCGGTGATTAGCTACTGATGCGGCCTTAGCCCTGACACAGTGCGCCGTGATATGACCCTGCAGCTGAAGGTCAGCTGCCCTGTACGCCCAGGCGATGCAGTCTGACACCCAGGTGGATAACGTGCGCTTGGAGAGGTAGACCCAGTTTACTAGGGTCATAAGAGACGAAGAGCTGAGAAGCCCTCCGATGTCCTCGCGTACGCTGCAGGTAGAAGGCGAGCGCCCTCTTACAGTCCAGGGTATGCAGAATTGCTTCTGCCCTGTTGGTATGTGGCCTGGGAAAGAAGGTGGGAAGAACCACCTCTTGGTTGAGGTGAAACGAGGAAACCACTTTTGGGAGGAACTTGGGAGTGTGTGGGGAGCACTACCCTGTTCTTGTAAAAAAATGTGTACGGCCTATCTGACACTACAGCCTGCAGCTCACTCACACCCCTAGCCGACGTGAGTGATACCAGGAAGAGCACCTTGCAGGAGAGGAAGCGCAGATGGCAAGTGGACATCGACTCGAAAGGAGGGCGAGTAAGTTGCTGGAAGACCACGTTGAGATCCCGCTCTGTCGCCGGAAGGCGGATTGGAGGATTCAGCAGGAGCAGGCCCCTGAAAAACCTGGCTACCAAGGGGTGAGGCGAGAGAGGTTGACCTTCTATCGGTGCATGGTTAGCCGACAAGGCACTCAGGTGGACCCTGACGGAGTTAGACTTGAGGCCTAGCTCCAAGAGATGAAGTAGGTACTGTAACACTTTGGGAACCTGAGATGAGAAGGGTTCTACAGTATGTTGGTGACACCACACTTGGAACCTGCACCATTTACATGCGTAGGATTTTCTGGTGGATGGCCTCCTGGAGGCTAACACCACTTCTTCTACCCCTTCGGGTAAAAGAAAAGGTGCAAGGCCTGCCCTCTCAGCAGCCAGGCCATCAAATTGAGGGATCTGGGATGCACTAGGGAACCCTGCTCCTGGCTGAGGAGGTCGGGCTGTACCCCCAAAGGGAGAGGGGTTTCCACCGCCAGTTGAAGAATTGGGAACCAAGGCTGTCTGGGCCACCAGGGCGCTACCAGGATCACCCAGACCTTGCCCTGCGAATCTTGAAGACAGTTCATGCTACCAGAGGCGTAGGCGGAAAAGCGTACAGGAGGCTTCCCAACCAAGGAAGAAGAAACGCATCTGCTGCTACCCTGAGTGGGTGCGGCTGTCTGGAGCAAAAGCAGGGTAACTGACGATTCTGTGGGCTGGCAAAGAGATCCATACACGGGAGACCCCAGTGGTTGAAAATCTGCTGGGCAACCTCCCTGTTCAGTTGCCATTCGTGGGGTTGAAGAACCCTGCTCAGTCTGTCTGCCAGGCAGTTCTCCTGGCTGGGTAGGTAAACTGCATGGAGAGACATGTGTCGAACTGCGAAGGAACAGAGATCCAGAGACTGCTGGAAAAGGATCCGCGAACCTGTGCCGCCCTGTCTGTTCACACAGAACATAGCCACCTGGTTGTCCGTCTGTACTCGGACAGACTGGTTGGAGAGGACAGGAGCAAAGACTTTTAGAGCTAAGCGAACGGCCCGGAGTTCCAACAGGTTGAACTAGAGTGTGGCCTCCTGAGGAGTCCACTGACCTTGGAGTGCAAGAGCCCTGACAATGGGCTCCCCAACCTATCAAGGAGGCATCCGTGGTCAGCACCCTGGTATGCACGGGAAGCTGGAACAGTACCCCCCGCAGGAGGTTCCCTGATTGTGACCATCACTGCAGGGACCGCACTAGGGGTTTGGATACTGCCACTCTGTCGGACAGGCGTCCCATGGCCTGTGACCACTGGTCCCGCAGGGTCCACTGAGCTGTCCGCATGTGCATGCACGCGAAATGAGTAACATGAACCATGGAGGCCATGAGGCCGAGCAGGTGTAAGAACCTCCGTGCTGACACCTGGGGTACTTGACTCACCATGCCCACCTGAGACAGCAGGCGGTCTGCCCTGTCCAATGGCGAGCCTTGCCCCTATGAATTCCAAGTTCTGGGTGGGGAGCAAAAAGGACTCTGCGTGATTGATGACGAACCCCAGATGCTGAAGCAGAGCTACTGTGCGAGCTGTGGTGTGGTGCGTCTCCTGAGCTGACTGGCCCCTTATGACCCAGTCATCTAGGTAAGGGAAAACAAAGATAGGCTCCTGAGGAAGGCTGCTACCACAGCTAGGCACTTGCTGAAAACCCTTGGAGCGGAAGCTAGACCAAAGGGAAGCACTTTGTATTGGAAGTGGTTTCCTCCGACCACAAACCTGAGATATTGTCTGTGGTCTGGATGTATGAGGATGTGTGTCAGAATCCTTTAGGTCCAAGGAGCATAGCCAGTCTCTTTGCTGGAGGTAAGGCAGAAGAATCCCAAGTGAAAGCATCTTGAACTTTTCCTTTCCCAAGAACTTGTTGAGATTTAGCAGGTCTAGGATGGGGCGAAGGCCTCCTTGTCTTTTCGGTATCAGGAAATACCTGGAGTAAAGCATAGTTACTCACCTGTAACAGGTAATCTCTGGAAACAGCAGGAATTTAGTCTTCACATATGGGTTTCGTCGGTACCGACGGAGCCTGTGCGGGAACGCTCCCCAGCATCCAATTAGAAAGCTTTTGGGAACATCCCACAGCGCCTGTGTGCTGCCTTCCTGCCTTTCCCAACTGCCTCTCTCCAGTTGAGTTTTAAAAATGAGGCAAAGAGAAAGAGAGAGGGAAAGGAAGAAAAGAGAGATACAACTCCTAGGGTGTGTTGTGAAGACTAAATTCCTGCTGTTCCCGGAGATCACCTGTTACAGGTGAGTAACTATGCTATCTCCAGGAACAAGCAGGAATGTGGTCTTCACATATGGGGGACTCCCTAGCTACAGATGCCAGGGACAAACCCCAGAAGATGTGTGCCCGTGTGAAAGGGCTCCACTTCCCCCCATGGATCTCTGGCATCCTACCGGGAAAGGTGGGTAGGAGTTGATTAAGTATGGAAAAGGTGCTGTAGAACAGCCTGACCAAACAAGGCATCCCGGTGGGAGTCCTTGTCTAAGCAGTAATGGGCTATGAAGGTATGAACCGAGGCCCAAGTAGCTGCTCGAAAGATGTTGTCAATAGACACAGAGCGTAAATGAGCCATTGAGGCTGCCATGGCTCTCACATTGTGAGCTGTGACATGGCCCTCCAGAGAAAGGTTCTTACTCTGATAGGCAAAAGAAATACACTGGGCAATCCAGTTAGATAGAGTTCTCTTGGAGACTGGTAGTCCCAAATGAGAAGGATCAAAGGCAACAAAGAGCTGGGAAGACTTTCTATGTTGCTGTGTCCTTTGTAAGTAAAAGGCAAGTGCTCTTTTACAGTCCAAAGTATGAAGATTCCTTTCTGCATTTGAAGCATGAGGCCTTGGAAAAAATACAGGCAAGTAAACTACCTGGTTTAAATGAAAAGGTGACACCACCTTTGGCATAAAGTGTGGATGAGTCCTAAGGACTACCTTATCATGATGGAACCTCGTGTAAGGAGGATCAGCAACTAATACTTGCAAGTCACTGATGCTGATGTGATTGCAATGAGAAAGATAACTTTCCAGGAAAGGAATTTCAAGGAGGTAGTAGCTAAAGGTTCAAAGGGAGGCTTCATGAGCTGCCCCAGAACCAAATTCAGGTCCTATGCCACTGGAGGTGGCCTAATGGGAGGCTTAGTTAGAAGGCGGCCCATCATAAATCTCGCTATGAGAGGATGAGAAGAAATAGGTTGACCATTTAGAGGCTTCAGAGAAGCTGAAATAAGACTAACTCAGTAAGAGTAAATTTAAGTGCTAAGTCCTGCATTAGATAAATGAAGGAGATATTCCAGTAATGATTCCAGAGGTATCGCAAAGGGGTGAAGACCCTTTTGCGAACACCATATGGAAAACCTTTTCCACTTAAAAGCATAACAGCGTCTTGTGGAAGGTTTCCTGGAAGCACAAAGGACATCCCTTACTTGTTGAGAAAGGTTAAAACCATGAAGGTCTATGCTCTCAGCAACCAGGACCTGAGATGCAGGGAGTGGGGATTGGGATGCCACAATATCCCATCCTCCTGAGACAGGAGATCTGGAGCAGATCCTAACTCCAGAGATAGGGCTTGAGAGAGATGTAGAAGCAGAGGGTACCACACCTGCCGTGGCCAATGTGGAGCTATGAGAATCATGTGGCCCTTGTCTCTCTGAAGCTTGAATAGGGTCTTGGGAATTAGGGGAATGGGTGGAAAGGCATATAGGAAGTCCTGACCCCAATGGAGGAGGAAAGCATCCCTGGCCTGAGATCCCTGGGCCGGAATTCTGGAACAGAACCGGGTAAGTTTGGCATTCAACGGACTTGCAAAGAGGTCTATGTCCGGAGTTCCCCAAATTTGAAAACCTTTTGCTACCTGGTCTGCATGGAGAGACCATTCGTGTGAAAGCAGAACTCAACTGAGTCTGTCTGCCCAACAGTTCTGAATGCCTGGCAGATGCACCGCAAGGAGATGAATCTGATGCTCTCTGGCGAGGGCCCATAGTTGCAAAGCTTCGTTGCAAAGCGACAGAGAGCCTTTTCCCCCCCTGCTTGTCCAGATAGAACATAGCTATTTGACTGTCCGTCTGAATTAGGACTGTCTTGTAGCTGAGCTGGGTATGGAACATTCAAAGAGCAAGGAAGATTGCTCTGAGTTCTAGGAGATTGATATGTAGGGTAGGTCTCCTGTGGAGACCAAGTGCCTTGGGTAGAGATATCTTGCAGATGAGCTCCCCAACCCACCTGTGAGGTGTCTGTTGTGAGAGTGACCTGGGGTAGGGGTTGCTGGAAAGGGGACCCCACCAACAGGTTTTGTGTTGATTGCCACCGTTGTAGGGACAAAATAAGGCGAGTTGTGTTTGCTATTTTGTCTGATAGGCAGCCTGATGTTTGAGTCCACTGAGTGGATAGAGTCCATTGGGCTGCTCTCATATGGAGGCGAGCATAGGGAACTACATGCACGGTAGATGCCATGTGGCCTAGTAATTGTAACATTTCCCGAGCAGTGAGATGAGTTTTTAAACACTGCTTGGGAGGCTAGCTGCATAATGAGAAGGCAACGAGCCCGTGGAAGATAGGCCCTTGCTTTTCTGGTATCCAGCAGAGCTCCTATAAACTCTAGAGATTGAGTGGGAGTTAGGCTGGATTTTGGGATTTTTTTGACCAGGCCCAAATACTGGAGGATACGCAATGTGCAAGCTTGGGAAATTCTGGCCTCTGACTCTGATGGGGCTCGAATGAGCCAGTCGTCTAAGTAGGGGAAGACGAATATTCCTAGAGTGCGGAGAAATGCTGCTACTACAGACATGCATTTCATGAACACCCTTGGTGCTGAGGCCAGGCCAAAAGGAAGCACCCTGTATTGGTAGTGCTTTCCCTGAAAGAGAAAACGAAGGAACCTTCGGTGAGTTGGATGGATGAGAACACGAGTGTATGCATCCTTGAGATCTAGAGAACAAAGCCAAGCCTGACTCTGAATGTATGGCAGCAGAGTTCCTAGAGAAATCATCTTGAATTTCTCTTTGAACAGGAATTTGTTCAATTCTCTGAGGTCTAAAATGGGTCTGTGTCCTCCTGTTTTCTTTGGAATAAGGAAATAAGGGGATTAAAATCCTGTACCCTGTTGGGAAATGGGTACGTGTTCTATTGCCCCCTGGGCAAGAAGTAAATTGACCTCTTGACTAAACTGAGTGTTGAGAGACACCTGAGAACTGAACTGTCTTACCACCGTAGGAGGGGACATGCTGAAGAAATTAAGCTTGTACCCCTCCCTTACAATGGAAAGAGTCCATTCTTCTGCTGAGAAAGAACAGGCGGTACCGGTATAGCGTCACGGAAGGCAGACGCTACCACAAAAAAGAATGAAAAAAAAATACAGGATAATTTCTGCGGTGACAGGAAAATGACCTCCTGGCTCTGAGGAAAACGAAGAACTGGAGAGAGGCAGTTAGGAAAGGAGGGAAGGCAGCACACAGGCGCTGTGCGATGCTCCCAAAAGCTTTCTAATTGGACGCTGGGGAGCGTTCCCGGCAGGCTCCGTTGGTACCAACGATATCCATATGTGAAGACTACATTCCTGCTTGTTCCTGGAGATAAGCCTTTCCCCTGCAGGTGGAGGGGCACCGGTTCCACCGCCTGATCCCTGAGAAGACCAGCCAACTACTGCAAGAGAAGGTTCCTGTGCAAGAAGGGTCCGAGATGCTCTCCTGGGAAATAGGAGGTAGGCACTTGGCTGAAATGGAGCAGATAGCCGTCCTGGACTATTCTTAGAACCCAAGTGTCGGATGTAATGGCTGGCCACCTGTGGGCGTACAGGGACAGCCGACCTGTGCAGGGCCAAACCCCTGGTGGGAGAGGAGCTATGTAGAGGGAGTCAAAAAACCCCTCCCTGCTGGGCAGGAGCAGGAGCTGGAGGCTTGGGGGTTTGAGGATTACGAGGGTCATTCCCCCATCCACTGGCTTGCTGCCCCTGCTGGGGAGCTGGAGAGGCCTGGTAAGTGGGGTTGTTTCTGTAATCCTGTCCCTTCCTCAGGTAAAGCACAGTTACTTACCTGTAACAGGTGATCTCTGGGAACAGCAGGAATTAGTCATCACATATGGGTACGTCGGCACCGACGGAGCCCGCGCGGGAAAGCTCCCCAGCTTTTCAGATTAAAAGCTTTTGGGGCCTCCCACTGCACATGCGCGCTGCCTTCCCGCCTTCCTGACCAGCTCTCGTCAGTTCGAGTTTAAAGCTGAGACAATAGAGAGAGAGGACAGGAAGATAGATAGATAGAGATACAACTCCTAGGGGAGGTGGGTGGGTTGTGATGACTAATTCCTGCTGTTCCCAGAGATCACCTGTTACAGGTAAGTAACTGTGCTATCTCCAGGAACAAGCAGGAATACGTCATCACATATGGGGACTCCCTAGCTAAGATGCCTGGGAGATCCTCCTCCAAGGGTAAACCATCTTCGCATGGATCTCAGGCATCCATCCAGGGAAGGTGGGCAGGAGTTGTTTAAGTATGGAACAGGTGTTTGAGGACAGCCTGACCAAACAAGGCATCCCGGCGGGAGTCCTTGTCCAAGCAGTAATGGGCTCTGAAGGTATGAACCGAGGCCCAAGTGGCTGCTCGACAGATCTGATCTATGGACACAGAGTGAAGATGAGCCATAGAAGTGGCCATGGCCCTCACATTGTGAGCTGTGACATGGCCCTCCATAGAAATGTTCTTACTCTGGTAAGCAAAAGAAATACACTGAGCGATCCAATTGGAAAGTGTACGCTTGGTGACTGGAAGTCCCAAATGAGAAGGATCAAAAGCCACGAAAAGTTGGGAAGACTTTCGATGTGGTTGAGTCCTGTTGAGGTAAAAGGCAAGAGCTCTTTTACAATCCAGAGTATGAAGGTTCCTCTCTGCACTGGATGCATGAGGAGCAGGGAAAAAGACAGGTAGATATACCTCTTGATTAAGATGAAAAGGCGAGACCACTTTGGGCATAAAGTGGGGATTCGTCCTAAGGACCACCTTATCATGATGAAACCTAGTATAAGGTGGATGAGCCACTAAAGCCTGCAGTTCACTGATGCGGCGAGCCGAAGTGACTGCAATAAGGAAAACAACCTTCCAGGAAAGAAATTTGAAGGAGGTAGAGTCCAAAGGCTCAAAAGGTGGCTTCATAAGCTGACCTAGAACGAGGTTCAAATCCCATGCTACCGGAGGAGGTCGGATGGGAGGTTTAGTTAGAGTCAGGCCTCTCATGAAACGTGCAACAAGAGGATGAGAGGAGACAGGTTGTCCATTTATAGGTTTTAAGGATGCTGCAATAGCACTCAAATGGACCCTTACTGAATTCGTCTTAAGGCCTGCATTTGAAAGATGCAGGAGATAGTCCAAGAGGGAATTCAAAGGAAGTGCTAGAGGGTCAAGACCCTGCTGAGCACACCAAATGGAAAAACGTTTCCATTTGAAAGCATAAGAACGCCTCGTGGAAGGTTTCCTAGAGGCATGAAGGATATCTGTCACAGGTTGAGAAAGATTAAAGTCTTGAAGACTTAGGCCTTCAGTAACCAAGCTCTGAGATGTAGGGATTTGGGGTTTGGGTGCCACAAAGTCCCCTCCTCCTGAGACAGAAGGTCTGGCGCAGCTCCCAGGTCCAGGGAGGATCCCTGGGAGAGATGCAGAAGTAGAGGGAACCACACCTGGCGTGGCCAGCGGGGAACTATGAGGATCATAGTCCCGTGATCCCTCTGGAGCTTGAACAGAGTCTTGGATATTAGAGGAATGGGTGGAAAGGCATAGAGGAATTCCTGACCCCAATGCAGGAGGAAGGCATCGTGGGCCTGAGCTCCCTGACACTGAGTTCTGGAACAGAACCGGGGAAGTTTGGCATTCCACGGACTTGCAAAGAGGTCTATGTCCGGGGTCCCCCATTCCTGAAAGATTCTGCGTATCTGGTCCATATGTAGGGACAATTCGTGTGGAAGCAGAACTCGACTGAGTCTGTCTGCACGAGAGTTTTGAACTCCTGGAAGATACACTGCAAGAAGGTGAATTTGATGCTCTCTGGCGAAGGCCCATATTCTGAGAGCTTCGTTGCAAAGCGACAGAGAGCCTGTCCCTCCTTGTTTGTTTATATAGAACATGGCTACCTGATTGTCTGTCTGAACTAGGACAGTCAGGTTGACAAGGAGGGTATAGAAGACCTTGAGGGCAAGGTAAATCGCTCGCAGTTCCAGGAGGTTGATATGAAGGGTGGCCTCCTGTGGAGACCAAGTGCCCTGAGTGGAGAGGTTCTGAAGATGAGCTCCCCACCCTGTTTGGGAGGCATCTGTTGTGAGGGTTGCTTGGGGCAACAAAGGTTGGAAGGGGGCCCCCAACAACAGATTCTTGGTGGATGTCCACCATTGGAGGGACCAAAATAGACGGCTTGAGGTGAGTATTTGGTCGGAGAGCGCTCCAGATGCTTGAGTCCACTGGGTGGCCAAGGTCCATTGAGCTGCTCTCATATGCAGACGAGAGTAGGGCACCACATGTACCGTGGAGGCCATGTGGCCCAGAAGTCGCAGCATTTCCGGGGCTGTCAAATGACTGCTGGACTGAGCTTGGGAGGCCAAACTCAGCAGGCGTTGGGCCCTGACCTGAGGCAGGTAGGCCCTTGCAGTGATGGTGTCTAACTGGGCCCCTATGAACTCGAGAGACTGAGTAGGGATTAGTTGAGACTTGGGAAGGTTTACTACCAGTCCCAGATACTGCAGAAGACGCCTTGTGCGGTCCAGGGAAATTTGGGCCTGGGACTGAGAGGGAGCTCGGATGAGCCAGTCGTCCAGGTATGGGAATATGAAAATTCCCAGGCCTCTTAGAAAGGCAGCTACGACTGCCATGCATTTGGTGAACACTCTTGGAGCAGAGGCTAGACCGAAGGGGAGTACTCTGTACTGGAAATGTTTTCCCTGAAACAGAAATCGAAGGTATTTTCTGTGGGATGGGTGGATGAGTATGTGTGTATACGCATCCTTTAGGTCTAGAGAACAAAGCCAATCCTGACTCTGAAGGTATGGAAGGAGAATGCCCAGAGAAAGCATTTTGAATTTCTCCTTGAAAAGAAATTTGTTCAATTCTCTCAGATCCAGAATTGGTCTGAAGCCCTCTGTCTTCTTTGGTATTAGAAAATAAGGGGAGTAGAATCCCGTCCCCTGTTGAAGAAGAGGGACCTCCTCTATTGCCCTCTGGGCAAGGAGGGAGGAGACTTCCTGACCCAAGAGGGCCAGGAGAGATGGGGGAGAATTGAACTGCCTCACCATAGTATAAGGAGGAAGGTTGGAAAAATGGAGTTTGTAACCCTCTCTGATGATAGAGAGGGTCCATTGCTCTGATGTAATTTGCTCCCATCTGGGAGCAAAGTGAGCTAACCTTCCGGGTATGGTGAGGGGCTCTGGTTGTTCTAGAGCCAGAAAAGTTAAGTTCTCTAGTGGCAAGTCAAAACCCCTGAGGGGGTGGAGCCTGCTGAGGCGTAGCAGACGCCGCAGGCTTTGACCTTGCCTGTTTAGGTTGCTGACGTTTAGCAGCAAAACGAGGCTGAGAGGATTGTTGGCCAGTATTTGTAGAAAATCTGGACTTCTTGTAATAAGGCCTCTTAAAAGACTTCTTCTTGGCAGGAGTGGAGGTAGACTTAGAAAGTCTATCTAAGGTGGCATTTTCTGCATCCATTTGAGTGGCCTTAATTTGCCACTCCTCACCAAATAAGTTCTCACCTGTACAGGGCAGATTTCGTAAGCCATCTAGGACCCAAGGTTCTAGATCAGAAGCCTGGAGCCAAGCAAGACGTCGGGCTGCTATAGCAATGCCCGAAGCCCTACCAGCACCCTCAAAGGAATCAAAAGCTGCCCTGTTGGAGAACTTTGAAATATCCAAAAGGTGTTTCACCAAGGAAATGAACTGCTCCCTCTTATCCTCAGGGATAAAGGGGGCAAAATGCCGAACTTTTAGAGCGATTTCACTGAGAAACATGCCCATGTAAAGACTATAGGAATTAATCCTGGCTATAAGCATAGTAGCCTGGAAAAGTTTCCTGCCAAAAGAGTCTAGAGTCTTACATTCTCGCCCTGGAGGAGTAGAAGAGTGCCTTTTGGTACTCTTTATCTTCTTCATTGCAGACTTCACCACAATAGAATGGTGAGGCAACTGGGTTTTTTGGAAACCAGGAGAAGGGGGGACACGGTACATGGTGTCCAACCTGCGAGAAGAAGGAGACAATGTTAGAGGAGCCTCCCATAAGTCCATCAAGTGTTCTTGAAGGATTTCATGGATAGGCAGGGTGACTGCCTCTTTAGGAGACTTAGAGTATCCTAAAATATCCAGTTTCTTTGATCTGGGTTCCTTTTCAGAGGATGAAGCAATAGAAAGACCTTTAGCCATTTCTATGATGAAGTCCTGAAAGGACAAATCCTCTGGTGGAGACATTCTCCTTTTAGGAGAAGAAGGCTCCTCAGGAAGATCAAGGGAGAACTCATCAGAATCATCAGAGGAGTTAAAATCCTCTGAAGAAGCAGAGTATCCTCTATGTGCTTCCAACGCACGATACGCATACCGTTCGGTATCGACATCGGGCGTACCAGGTATGGGATCGGTACCGGGCAAAAGCCCGGATCCGGCATGCGGAACCGATCTGCGTTTGGAAGACGATGGCCTCGGTTCCGGTATGGAAGCCATTACCGGAACCGGAACCGGACCCGGTACCGCTGGCTGCGGTACCGAGGGCGTAGCAGCATTAATAAAAGCCAGAATGGCCTGCTGCATGACTTGGACAGTATTGCCCATAGACGCCACTGCTGCCTGGATGTCGGTACCGGTATGGGCCGGTACCCCAGAGCAGTACAACAGGTGATCTGTCGAGGCCGCGCCATCGATGTCAACCTGTGACCCCATGATTGCTTTGGAGGCCGGAGCCTCCCGCCGGGGTTTTTTGGCCTGGGCAGAATCCTCGAACTCAGAATTGAGAGCCTCTCGATCTTTAGAAAGAGATTTGCTTTTAGAGGATTTGCCCACTGGAGTTTTGGTTACCTGAGATCCATCCGGAGAGGAAGACCTGGATGATTGTGATGCTTCTGAAGGAAACAGCACATGGAACTTGTTGGCCCGGTTCTGCAATCCACATTTCGACATCTGGGAGCAGGATGGGCAGTCCGGTATGGAATGGTCAGGTCCTAAACATTTAAGACACCATTCATGGGTGTCTGTAAGAGGAATGACAGCACTGCACTTGGTACACTTTTTAAAACCAGGAACTGGCTTCTCCATGAGGAGAATTTGTGTAGGCCTGAAGGCCTAACAAAGTACCAAGCTGTGCTGAAGAAAAGAAAAATATTTTTTTTTTTTTTTTTTTTTTTTTAAAGAAAGAAAGAGAGACCGGCAGTACCGGTTTCAGAATGGGGAAGGCAGGTACGCGGTCTAAAGAAAACAATAAAATCAACAATTTCTTCAGCGGTGACAGGAACACGACCTGCTGGCTCCGCGGAAAAAAAGAAACTGACGAGAGCTGGTCAGGAAGGCGGGAAGGCAGCGCGCATGTGCAGTGGGAGGCCCCAAAAGCTTTTAATCTGAAAAGCTGGGGAGCTTTCCCGCGCGGGCTCCGTCGGTGCCGACGTACCCATATGTGATGACGTATTCCTGCTTGTTCCTGGAGATAAGGGCTTTTTCTCCGAGGTCTTCTTCCTGTGAGAAGGAGCAGATTTATTTATTTTATTTATTTATTTATTTACATTCTCTTATATACCGCGCTATTCTGCATCAGCGCGGTTTACATTGAACAAACTGAAATTACATTGAACAGGGTATTATAACTTGGAGAAAACTATTTTACAGGGAACATGGGCTATGGAGGGTAAAGTGGCTTGCCCAAGACCACAAGGAGCACCTGTGGGACTAGAAACCCCAGTCCTTACAGCCCAAGGTTGCTGTCCTCTAGTGGGATTTGAACCCCCGACCTTCCGGCCTGAAGTACCTTGCCCCAACCACTAGGCTACTCCTCCACTTCGACAGCCATGTCCAAGTCAAGTACTCAAACTCGAGTTCAGCAGCCTTCTCAGTCATGGGTTTGCCGAAGAGGCTATCTCCTCGGCAGGGGACATCGACCAACTTGTCCTATACCCATGGCTCGAGGTCAGAAGATATGAGCCAAGCCTGGCGCCTTGCACCGATGCCGGCTGAGGCTACCCGGGCCGAAGCCTCAGAGCCGTCGTAGGCTGCTCGAAACAAACTTTGAGCACTCTCTGATCCTGGTGGACAGGGCCTTGAAGCGCTGCAAGGGTTCCTCAAAGAGACCAGCAGAGAACCCGGCAATCTCCTTTGCCATGTCTTTTAAGTACATGCCCATGTACAGCTGGTAGGTCTTGTAACAGCATGACAACATCGAGCCCTGGAAGCACTTTCTGCAGAGGGCGTCCAAGTTCCGGGACTCCCGGCTGGGAGGCACCGAGGAGTGCGTCTTTTGGCTCTTGAGCCTTTGCATGGCCGATTCCACAATCATGGAGTTGTGCAGCAGCTGTGCCTTTTGGAACCCGGGGCACTTACGGACTCGATAAATGGAATCAATCTGTTTGCTGAGGACCTGCGCAGAGGCCGGGGACTCCCACATGCGGAGTATCAACCGTTCCAGGATCAGAGACACCGGTACAAGTAAGGGCCTCCTTCGGAGGAGAGTCATACTGGAGGGCATAGAGCTCCTCGGCTCGAGGCTCCTCCTTGGCATCTGCACGGAAAGCCAAAGTCTTGGCCATATCCCTCACAAAGTCCGAGAACCTGGTGTCCTCCGGGAGCAACCGTCTCCGGTGGGTATCTGGCGAGTCTTCCTCCTGTCTCATAAGCTGAGCCCTCTGAGGAGGACTCGATGGGCTCTGGCCTCGAGCGTGTCCGTCCCGACGCCGATGGCCCCAGCGACAACGGCCTCGGTCCCGAACGGGAGGTCGAGGGAGACCTTGGCTGAGGATCGACTCGAGCCCGCATGGACTCAAGGATCGGCTCTGCCTCCGGGGTCGAATTAGACGTAGAGGTCCCGGTGGTCGGGGCAGATGCACGGGTGAGACCAGCTATCAGCGCCCGCTGCTGGTCCATGAAGGCAGACACGCTGCTCTCCAAGGCCGCCAACCTGAGACCCAGCTCAGAAGGCTCCGCAGACCCCGGCTCGGTTCCCGACGCCGGTTCTCCCAGAGGAGAGTCCACGAGGACAACAGGCATTATCTTGTCCGACGCCTCCGGCTCCGTACGAGGTAGTTTAGCAGGCTTCTCAGACTCAGCGAACCCGGGACGGCGTTTGGCACTCCGCGACCTGGACTCCGGCCGATCGGAGTCATCCAGAGACGCAGCCCTCGCGGGTTTCTTCTTCTTACGGTGCTCCCGGGTGGGAGACCCCCTTTTCAGAAGCCCCCGACGGTGCTCGGGTTCAGAGTACCGAGACATCGAAGCTTCTGATGAGATCCTGGCCTAGACAGATCCAGATTCTGAGAAAATAGTCTCGCGCTGGTGTTGCCTGCTCCTCAGCGCTTTGGAGGACATCTTGCCAGACGGACCGCAGACCACCGGGTCATGGTTGGGTCCGAGGCAGAGGAGGCAGCAGTCATGGGTGTTGGTGAGGGACATATGTTTTTTACACCGATCACACTTCTTGAACCCGCTGGCAGCCATAGGGGGAAAAAGGGCCCCTGCAAGGTCGAAAGACCGGGCTGCCAGTTAAAGAAAAAGAGCAAATGCTTGTCACTAAGGACAAAGACAAAAATGTTAGTCGGACTCGATACCGGTGTACCAAGCCGAAGCGGGAAGGGGAACCGGCGTCGAACCGGTACCAAAAATGGTAGAAATACTCAAAAAACAATCAACTTTTTCCGAGGAAAATGGGACGACGTCTGTCGGGCTCCGCGGAAAAGACTGAGCAAGATGGCACCCTTGGTCGGGAAGGGGACCGCGCATGCGCGAGGCATTCCCAAAGGCTTTCTTTGAAAGCTGGGGAAATTGCTCTGCACGAGGGCTCCATCGGCGCCGATGTCACCCATATGTGAGGGCTGACTTCCTGCTTGTTCCTGGAGAATATGCCAGACTAACCCCTGACGAAGGGTAACGAAACACGGACTGTGTCAGGTTGTCCTTGGTTACACAGAAAGCATAGTTACTCACCTGGTCCTGGAGAATTTAGTCCTCACATATGGGTATCGTCGGTACCGATGGAGCCTGCGCGAGAACGCTCCCCAGCGTCCAATTAGAAAGCTTTTGGGAGCATCCCACAGCGCCTGCGTGCTGCCTTCCCGCCTTTCCCAGCTGCCTCTCTCCAGTTGAGTTTTAAAGCTGAGACATAGAGAGAGAGAGAGAGAGAAAGGAAAGAGAGAGAGAAATACAACTCCTAGGGGAGGTGGGTGGGTAGTGAGGACTAAATTCCTGCTGTTCCCGGAGATCACCTTACAGGTGAGTAACTATGCTATTTCCAGGAATAAGCAGGAATGTAGTCATCACATATGGGGACTCCCTAGCTTTAGGTGCCAGAGAGAGACCCCAGAGGTTGTGTGTCCTTGAACAGGGCTCCACTTCCCCCCATGGATCTCTGGCATCCTACCAGGGATGGTGGGTAGGAGATGATTAGGAATGGAACAGGTGTTGAGCATCCTGACCAAACAAGGCATCCCGGCGGGAGTCCTTGTCCAAGCAGTAATGGGCTGTGAAGGTATGAACCGAGGCCCAAGTGGATGCTCGACAGATGTCGTCGATAGACACAGAGTGCAGATGAGCCATTGAGGTTGCATGGCCCTCACATTGTGAGCTGTGACATGGCCCTCCAGAGAAAGGTTCTTACTCTGATAGGCAAAGGAAATACACTGAGCAATCCAGTTAGAGAGTGCTCTCTTGGAGACTGGAAGTCCCAAATGAGAAGGGTCAAAAGCAACAAAGAGTTGAGAGGACTTTCTATGTTGCTGTGTTCTTTGTAAGTAAAAGGCTAAAGCTCTTTTAAAGTCCAAAGTATGAAGATTCCTCTCTGCATTTGATGCATGAGGCCTTGGAAAAAACACAGGTAGGTAGACCGCTTGGTTTTGATGAAAAGGCGAGACCACCTTTGGCATAAAGTGTGGATGAGTCCTAAGGACTACCTTATCATGATGGAACCTTGTATAAGATGGATCAGCTACTAGCGCTTGCAACTCACTAATGCGGCGTGCTGATGTGATTGCAATGAGAAAGATAACCTTCCAAGAAAGGAATTTCAAGGAGGTAGTAGCTAAAGGTTCAAATGGTGGCTTCATGAGCTGCCCAAGAACCAGGTTTAACTCCCATGTCACCGGTGGTGGCCTAATGGGCGGCTTAGTTAGAAGAAGGCCTCTCATAAATCTTGCTATAAGAGGATGAGAGGAAATAGCTTGTCCATATAGAGGCTTAAAGGAAGCTGCAATAGCACTCAAATGGACTCTTACTGAGTTAGTCTTAAGTCCTGCATTGGATAAATGAAGGAGATACTCCAGCAATGATTCCAGAGGTATCGCAAGGGGGTTAAGACCCTTCTGCAAACACCATATGGTAAACCTTTTCCACTTAAAAGCATAAGAGCGTCTTGAGGAAGGTTTCCTGGAAGCAAAAAGAATATCTTTTACTTGCTGAGGAAGATTAAGATCTTGGAGATCTAGGCCTTCAGCAACCAAGCCCTGAGATGCAGAGACTGGGGATTGGGATGCCATAACATTCCGTCCTCCTGAGAAAGGAGATCTGGAGCAGACCCTAACTCCAGGGAGGGAAGCTTGAGAGAGATGTAGAAGCAGAGGGTACCACATTTGCCGTGGCCAATGTGGAGCTATGAGAATCACATGGCCTCTGTCTCTCTGAAGCTTGAACAGGGTTTTGGGAATTAGGGGAATGGGTGGAAAGGCATACAGGAAGTCTTGACCCCAATGAAGGAGGAAAGCATTCCTGGCCTGAGCCCACTGAGCGGGAATTCTGGAACAGAACCGGGGACGTTTGGCATTCCACAGACTTGCAAAGAGGTCTATGTCCGGGGTTCCCCAAAGTTGAAATATCCTGGCCACCTGGTCTGCATGCAGAGATCACTCATGTGGAAGCAGAACTCGACTGAGTCTGTCTGCCCAAGAGTTTTGAATGCCTGGAAGATACACTGCCAGAAGACGAATCTGATGCTCTCTGGCGAGGGCCAATAGTCGCAAAGCAACAGAGAGCCTGTTCCCCCCTGCTTGTTCACATAGAACATGGCTACTTCATTGTCCGTATGAATGAGGACTGTCTTGTAGCTGAGCAGGATGTGGAACACTCGCAGAGCAAGAAAGATTGCTCTGAGCTCCAATAGATTGATATGTAGATGACTCTCCTTTGGAGACCAGGTGCCCTGGGTGGAAAGGTCTTGCAGATGAGCTCCCCAACCCATTGTAGAAGCATCTGTTGTGAGAGTTGCTTGGGGTAAGGGTTGTTGAAAAGGGGACCCCAGCAACAGGTTTTGAGTGGACTTCCACCACTGGAAGGACAAAATAAGGCGACTTGTGTTTGCTATTTTGTTTGACAGGCATCTTGATGCCTGGGTCCATTGAGTGGATAAAGTCCACTGGGCTGCCCTCTTATGGAGGCGAGCATAGGGAACCACATGCACAGTAGATGCCATGTGGCCTAGTAGTTGTAACATTTCTCGAGCAGTTAGATGAGGCTTTAGCACTGCTTGAGAAGCTAACTGCACCATGCGAAGGCAACGGGCCTGGGGGAGATGGGCCCTTTCCTTTCTGGTATCCAGCAAAGCTCCTATGAACTCTAAAGACTGAGTGGGAGTTAGACTGGATTTTGGGATGTTTATTACCAGCCCTAAATACTGAAGGATACGCATTGTACAGGATAGAGAAGTCCTGGCCTCTGACTCTGTTGGGGCTCGAATGAGCCAGTCGTCTATTTATTTATTTATTTATTTATTTAGACAGTTTTGTATACCGCCTTATCCTTCAATCAAAGCGGTCACAACACAATTGGGGGATACATTTAACACGCGGGGATATGAGACACATACACTAATACTTACAGGGAACATGGGCTATGGAGGGTTAAGTGGCTTGCCCAAGACCACAAGGAGCATCTGTGGGACTAGAAACCCCAGTCCTTCCGGCCCAAGGTTGCTGTCCTCTAGTGGGATTTGAACCCCCGACCTTCCGGCCTGAAGTACATTGCCCCAACCACTAAGTAGGGGAAGACGAATATCCCTAGAGTGCGGAGAAATGCTGCTACTACAGCCATGCATTTCGTTAACACCCTTGGTGCTGAGGCCAGGCCAAAAGGAAGCACCCTGTATTGGTAGTGCCTTCCTTGAAAAAGGAACCGAAGGAACCTTCTGTGAGTTGGATGGATGAGGACATGGGTGTACGCATCCTTGAGATCTAGAGAACAAAGCCAATCCTGACTCTGAAGGTATGGCAGTAGAGATCCGAGAGAAATCATCTTGAATTTCTCCGTGACAAGGAATTTGCTCAATTCTCTGAGGTCTAAGATAGGTCTGTAACCCCCTGTTTTCTTTGGGATAAGGAAATAAGGGGAATAGAACCCTGTACCCTGCTGATGAATGGGTACTTCTTCTATTGCCCCTTGGGCAAGAAGGATAGCGACCTCCTGACCTAACAGGTTAATGAGAGAGGTCGGGAAAGGAATGCTTGAAAAATGAAGCTTGCACCCCTCCTTTATGATGGAGAGTATCCAATGCTCTGCTGTTATCTGCCCCCATCTGGGGGCAAAATGACATAACCTTCCTGGGAAGGTGGAAGGCTCTGGTTTCCGAGAGCCAGGAAGGCTAAGTTCTCTAGCTGAAAGTCAAAGGCCCTGTGGAGGCTGAGACTGCTGGCCCGGCTGAGGCTTAGCAGTCTTTGCTTTCTTCTGTTTGGGTGGTTGCTGACCTTTCCTGGCAAGCTGACCTGCAGAACGACCCTGTTGAACATAAGCAGGATAATATTTTCTCTTTTTAGAAAAGAATGGTTTCTTGAACAATTTCTTTCTAGCAGGATTAGCTGTGGACTTGGATAACCTATCCAAAGTGGAGTTGTCAGCATCCATCTCATTGGCCTTTTCCTGCCAATCTTTACCAAACAGGTTCGCACCAGTACAGCACAGTTACTTACCTGTAACAGGTGATCTCTGGGAACAGCAGGAATAAGTCTTCACATATGGGTACGTCGGTACAGACGGAGCCTGCGTGGGAACGCTCCCCACCGTCCAATCAGAAAGCTTTTGGGAGCATCCCTCAGCGCCTGCGTGCTGCCTTCCCGCCTTTCCAACTGTCTCTCCTCAGTTGAGTTTTATAGCTGAGACAAAGAGAGAGAAAGAGGAAAGGAAGATAGATAGAGAGATACAACTCCTAGGGGAGGTGGGTGGGTTGTGAAGACTTATTCCTGCTGTTCCCAGAGATCACCTGTTACAGGTAAGTAACTGTGCTATCTCCAGGAACAAGCAGGAATGAGTCTTCACATATGGGGACTCCCAAGCTAAGATGCCTGGAGCCCTAGCATGGTGGGAATTGGAACATGCTACACCTCATATGGCCAGGCATCATGAGGATGGAGGGTAGGAGTTGAAAAGAGAGGAGCTGTAGAAAAAACAGCTAACCTAAAATAGGACTACAGGTAAGGAGTCCTTGTATGTATGATAAGTATCATGAAAAATATTGAAATGAACCATCACAATATGGACCTTACCTACTGGATTGCAGGAAGTAGAGAAAATGATGGAGTCTACTGGGGATCCAGTAGAGGAATCTTCAAGGTGACCTCACTGAGAGAAGGTGAAGGTCCAAATCTGGAAGTGACAAGTGCCCCAGGTGTCAACTGGGGTAGTACAAAAACGGTAGGTCTTAGAGGAAAGCTTTAAGGAAAAAGCTGGGAACTCTTTTGGCTACAGAGTTATTCACAGGTAGGAGCAAAAGAGGAAGACTGACCGATTTGGACAAACTAGTCCAGTCCTGGAGGGAAGAAGGGGTATGGGAAAAAAGGCCCGTATTCCCAGGACAGATGTCTGAAGGGTTGAAACCTCAGAACTACTGAAGATCCACCCTGTCTTTCCTAACTGGTGAGAGATAGGAAAGATATTGGAGTATGGAGCTTCAGGGATACCTAAACCTAGGGTTAAGGTAGGAGCTGTCAGTACCACAGCAGTGATTGTGTGCATAATATCCCAGATATACTGTGGGACAGTATGAACATATGCGAGCCCACTGTCTGGAACCTATAGGAAGGTAAAACCTCTATAAGCATAGACAGTTAGAGAGATAAGTATGTAAATACCTATCTACCTACAAGGAAGCATTTCGACAGATACACACACATATATATATATATATATATATGTGTGTATATATATATATGTGTGTATATATAAATATATATACATCTTTAGTGAGATCTGGAGGGGCATAACATATGCACACGCAGCTTACAGACATATGTATCCATAGAGAAGTATATAGAGATATATACATATATGAATATATATGTCTAAAGATAAATGTCTGCAATTAGGCAGATAGAGATATGCCCATAAGAACATTCACATGGGAGATGTGAAGAGGAAAGATTCATCTAATAACAAGAAGGTGGACCTACTTGAGAAGAGATATAGAGAATCTATTCACCCTGGCTAAGATGGTGCAGGAATGCTATCCAGTGAAATAACCAGGATGGTTGCGTGAAAAACAGAGGATAATATCAGTCTGTAAACAGCAAGTCCTGAGTCCTGTAGAACTCTCGCATGGTAAATGGACAGAAAACGCATAGGATGAGATACCAGGTTGACCCACTTGAGGAACAAGGGGGAGGGTATCATGCGGCGTTTAATTAAATATGTGCTGTCCATGAAGGAGTAGGATACCATGAGGACAAGCTGCAAGGAAAAAAAGAGCATATTCCTTGTACGAATTGGAGAACTCTTTAGACGTTCACGTAGAAAAGGCTTATGTCCTGTATTATAAAAGGAGATAGTAGGGTGTGGAGAACCGTCACAGTCATGGAAAATTTATTTTTATTTATTTATTTAGCAAGCACTTGTATACCGCTCCTTCCAGCGATCAGAAGCGGGAATGATTACATAGAAACAGCTGTCGAATCAAGACAGAGAATTTTTGTTATATACATATAGTTTCGTAAGGTAAGCACGGCACATAGAAACTGCGGGGACAAGACGGGGACGTCTGTAGGGCTCCGCGGAAAAAAGAAGACTGGCTAAGATGGCACCCTCGGGCGGGAAGACGACCGCGCATGCGCGCTGCAATTCCCAAAGGCTTTCTTTGAAAGCTGGGGAAAATTGCTCCGCGAGGGCTCCGTCGGCGCCGACGTCACCCATAAGTGAGGACTGACTTCCTGCTTGGTCCTGGAGAAACTTATCTACTGAGGACTGAGGAAGCCTTTTCCAACCATATAGGATAGTCATTAGAGACAAAACCCCATGCTCTCTAGTAGAAAGCTTCTCTGAAGATTGCAGAGAGCATTATGCAGGAGAATTGGGAAATAAAACTGGCTGAACGTCAACTATGCTGCCAAATCCAAAGGAATTGGAGATGGCAAGAAAAGAAGATAGTGTGATAAGCCTGAAGTGATTAGGAGTATCCAAGACAGAGGAAAGCACTATCTTGGAATCACTACTAAGGCCAGACAGCAAGTAGTGGAAGACAAGACTGGAAACTTGTGGAAAAGTACCAGTAGTCCAATCACTGGAACTCCCGCACGGGCAGCTGCTGAATAAGATAGCAGATAGAATCTTTCTGTGTAAAACAGAGAGAACAGACAGAATAAGAGGAGAAGTCCTGTCTCTGTCTGATGAGCTGCCCAGACAAAAAAAGGGAGTTCATTCAAGAGAAAAAAATCCATACTGGAATGAAAGAAATGAGTAGAAAGGCTAAAGAAGCCCTGCAGTGGCATGGTACCACTCTTTCAGGGGAAACCCTGGATAAGAGGGTAGAGAAAACAGGAGCTGTAGGGTGACTTACCATATGGTAAGTCTGTAGAAGGAAAAAATTCATGTTGGAACAGAAAACTATCATGGGATAGTTGTTAAACCTCTCTTCTTGGTAGGAAGAAGAGGAGAAACCTGTGACCCATAGACATGAATATCCTGACAGTTCAGCATGCCTAGGAGCAACTGAATGGAAAAACAGTGAAAAAACTTCTACTGATAAGAAGTCAACTGTAGGTTGTAAACTTCAGGACCCTATGTTTGCTGTGTTTATTCAGTCTGGCCAGAGTTTGGATTCTTCAGACCAGGACGAGTCTTCCCGTGCTTGGGAACATCTGAATGATGGGCAGGAGAAGAGTAAAATCTCTTTCTCCTAGGGAAAGAAGGTTTGGTAGGGCATTTCCTACCTGCTGGGGAAGGAGAAGGCTTAGGATTGCCTTCAGAAACAGGGAAGCCAATGGAGCACTGAACAACCTGATTTAAAGACTCCTTATTGAAGAGGTTTTCTCCAGTGCAAGGAGTATTACCCAGTCTTTGCTGTGCCCATTTGTTCAAGTCTGAAGCTAGGAGCCAGGCTCTACGTCGTGCTCCTATGGCTATAGCAGAGGTTCTGCTAACAGACTCAAAAGAGTCTAGGGAAGCATGAGAAAGAAACCAAGAGATATTTTGGCTATGACTAAGAAGTAAGGAATAGTCTGCAGCCTTGGGCTCTGATAGAAAAGGAGTCAAAAGAGATAATTTCTTTGTGACCTCCTGAAGGGATAGACTCATATAAAAAATATATGAGAGAATCCTTGTTGCCAGCATAGATGTTTGGAAGATTTGACGTCCAAAGGCATCCAGTGTTCTAGATTCACTACCTGGCGGTTAAGAAGAATGCTTCTTCTTGCTTTTTGCATTCCTCGTTGCTGATTCCACTACAATGGAATGATGGGGAAGTTGAGTTTTTTGAAACCCTGGAGAGAGGGGCACCTGATATAGAAGATCAGTTGCTCTAGAAGGAGAGGAAACCCTCAGAGGTGTTTCCCACATTCTTAGAAGAAGATCCTGCAAGGAATGATGTAAAGGAAGCATTAAATTTTCCTTTTCTCCAGAAGAAGAAGAGCCTTGAGCAGGATCATAGCCAGGGGTAGGAATAGCAAGGGATGTTGCTATGTCCAGGAGAAAATTCTGAAAAGAAGGATCTCCAACTGAAACCATCCCTGGACAGGCTAGATTTACAGAACTAGCCTGGGCACCGGAGTAGGTACTTGAGAATGTAGAAGTAGAAGGCCTCGCCCGGTGCAAAAAAGGATCCCTAAGGGATGGATGCTGGTACTGGAGGTCATGACGTGAGACAGTCAGTACTGCATCGTCCATGCCAGGTATCGACTCCAAACTAGGTATAGAAAGGAGCGACTGTAGCATGGAAGGAGCTGACCCTGATGTTACTGCAGGTATCGGCACCGATACCGATACCGGTAGCTGTGCCAGAATCGAAGACGATACCGACAGCGAAGCAGTCATCGGAGGCTGCTCAAGTGGTACCGAGGAAACCAAAGGTCCTTGGTAATTACCCTCGGTACGAGCATCCGGAACCGGTAAGCATCGGATCCGAGATGTGTCGGTACCCAGTCTTCCAGACTGGAAATCGATTCCAAACTCGGCATCGAAGGAAGCGAGTCTATCGATGCATGTCTGGAAGGTACCGACGTCGGTGGTAGTATCGGCGGTGATACCGATACTGGAAAGTCAATCTGGGATGTATCTACCGGTCCCGAAGGTACTGAAAAAACCAGATGACGATCCCTGGTGAAGAGTGGATCGCTCAACACCAGTGCCGATGCCGGGGTATCGGTATCGCTCGAAGCGGATGCCACCACCGAGCATGGCTCAGGTATGTTCCCTGTAAGCGTAGTTACTCACCTGTAACAGGTGTTCTCCAGGAGCAGCAGGAATCAGTCCTCACATATGGGTGACGTCGGCGCCGACGGAGCCCTCGCGGAGCAATTTTCCCCAGCTTTCAAAGAAAGCCTTTGGGAATTGCAGCACGCATGCGCGGTCCCCTTCCCGCCCAAGGGTGCCATCTTAGCCAGTCAGATGACATAGCTAAAAAAGACAGCATAAAAATTTGCAAAAAACTAAAGCAGATGATTGCAACTCCAAGGGGAGGAGGGAGGGTTGTGAGGACTGATTCCTGCTGCTCCTGGAGAACACCTGTTACAGGTGAGTAACTACGCTTTCTCCAGGACCAAGCAGGAAGTCAGTCCTCACATATGGGACTCCCAAGCTTAAGGCTACCGGAGACCCTAAGCACAAAAATGAGCTCCCTCTAGCTCAGCAGCACAGAAGGAAGGAATCTTCGCTGAATTATTACCCACCGGTAGCCCACATCCGGGATGGAGGGTAGGAGTTGCTCAGACCTCAAAGAGATTACGGAGGACTGCCTGTCCGAAAGCACTGTCCCTGCGGTACGACTGGGGTCAGCGAAGATCCTATCCCGCTGATGCCGCCGACTTCTCAACGCTTTGGAGGACATTTTGCCGCAGGGCCCACAGATCATTTCTTCATGATCCGGGCCCAGGCAGCGGAGGCAATTGTCGTGTGTGTCAGTTAGTGACATATTTCGGTCACACTGACCACACCACTTGAAACCACTGGCAGCCATCGGGGGAAAAAGGGCCCCGGCGAGGTCAAAGGACCGGGCTGCCAGGGAAAAACCGAAAACGAAACTGACTAAGTCAGAAAAACCGAAAAAGAAGAAGAGGACTCGTGACCGGCGTCGCGAGTCCGGGCGGGAAAAAGACCGGCGCGAACCGAAGGAAAAAAAGAGTAAATTATGAGTAGATATCAACTTTTTCGCGGGGACACGACGGGTACGTCTGTAGGGCTCCGCGGAAAAAAGAAGACTGGCTAAGATGGCACCCTTGGGCGGGAAGGGGACCGCGCATGTGCGCTGCAATTCCCAAAGGCTTTCTTTGAAAGCTGGGGAAAATTGCTCCGCGAGGGCTCCGTCGGCGCCGACGTCACCCATATGTGAGGACTGACTTCCTGCTTGGTCCTGGAGAAAAATAGTTATCTCCAAGTTATAATGCCCTGTTCAATGTAATTTCAGTTTGTTCAATGTAAACCGCGCTGATGCAGAATAGCACGGTATATAAGAGAATGTAAATAAATAAAAAATAAATAAATAAATGTTCTGTGAGGGGTGAGCCTCAGGAACAACCTGAAACCCCTGAAAGGCTTTGGAGACCGAAGACTCCCGCCGGGGTTTTGGAGCCAATGGATCCTTGAGGGCAAGGCCGGAGCCGTTATCATGCTGTGCATGAGACCTACCACTCAAGGATTGGCTAGTCTTAACAGACTGTTTGTGGGTTACCTGATCCTGTAGAGAAGGAGAAATGGCCGGTGCCCTGCCATTGGAAGGGAACTCGGTATCGAGGAAAACTCGAAAAGGGAAATCTCTTCTCATAATATTGTAGCCTAATGGCTCCGGATGGTCAGGACCCAAACAGTTGAGACACCAGGACTTGGAATCTAAAAACAAAACTGCAATGCCACAGTTAAGGCACTTCTTAGGAAAAGAAGGAGGCGGCTCCATAATGGAGAGGCCTGAAGGCCCAAAAATTTAAACTGAAACGGAGGGAAAGAAATTCCCTGGATTAAATTGAAAAGAAAAGAAAAAAACACCGGCGATACCGGTGGAGTCGGGGAGACAGCCGCGACCACAGGAAAACAAGAATTAAAGAAAAAAATTTGCTGCGGTGACAGGAGGACGTCCTGCCGGCTCCACAGAAAAACGAAAACTGAGGAGAGACAGTTGGAAAGGCGGGAAGGCAGCACGCAGGCGCTGAGGGATGCTCCCAAAAGCTTTCTGATTGGACGCTGGGGAGCGTTCCCACGCAGGCTCCGTCGGTACCGACGTACCCATATGTGAAGACTCATTCCTGCTTGTTCCTGGAGATAAAGGATATTTCCCAATTTGTCTTGTACCCAGAGCTCTAGATCAGATGCCTGGAGCCAAGCAATTCTACGTGCACCTATGGCAATAGCCGAGGTTCTGCTTATGCACTCAAAGCAGTCAAAGGCTGCACGGTTGTCAAATTTAGAAACATCTTGGGCATGTTTGACCAAAGTGAGAAAATCCTGTCTTCTATCCTCAGGAAGAATATGACTTAAAGCTTCTAAATCATCTGTGACCTCCTTCAGGAACATTCCCATGTAGAGACTATAGGAACTGATCCTGGCAGAAAGCATGGAAGCTTGGAAGACCCGACGTCCAAAAGCATCCAGGGTTCTGCACTCATGTCCTGGAGGATTAGAGGCATGGCTCTTTGCACTCTTGATCCTTCTCATAGCTGATTCCACCACAATAGAGTGGTGAGGAAGCTGAGTCTTTTGGAAACCAGGACAAGGAGGGACTCGATACATAGTATCCAGTCTGCGAGAATGAGGAGAGGTGGTAAGAGGTGTCTCCCACATCCTTAACATGAGATCATATAAAATCTCATGAATGGGCAAGGTAGCTGCCTCCTTAGGAGTTTTGGGATATTGTAGAATTTCCAACTCCTTGGCCCTTGGCTCTGCTTCAGGGGCCACAGTAATGGACAGGCCCCGAGCCACCTCCCTGATAAAATCCTGGAAGGAAATATCCTTTGGAGGATACATCCTGCACTTAGGGGAGGAGGGCTCCTCTGGGAGAAGCATTCCTGCATCGACAGAACTGTCAGAATCCTCAGATTCTTCTAAGGACTCGAAGTACCGTCTGTCCGGATGCTCTTGAAGAGCCCGATACCCGTACCGACCGAAGTCGGTATCGGGGTATCGGTACCGGAGGGCATCGGATGACTGGGTACCGGCAAAGCAGACACCGATGCCGATGCTATCGGTACCGGTACCGATGCCGGGGCCGGTGCCGATCGAATTGTCTGTCACGGTTCCGAGGGCGTCGATGCCGCCAGACTGCGCTCAATAGCCAGGACTCTCTGGTCTATCGACGCTGCCAATGCCTGGATGTCAGTAGCGGAGGAGACCGCCGGTACCCCAGAGCATGGCACCAGTAGTTCTGCCGAGGTCGAGGCCTCGAGAACATCCTGGAGCACCAATAATGCTTTGGAAGCTGAAGCCTCCTGCCGGGGCAATTTTGCCGGTGCAGAATCCTCAAAGGCAACGGCAGAGGCATCTCAATGCTTAGAAGGAGATCTACCCTTTGAGGACCAGCTGGACTTATGTTTAGTTACCTGAGATCCACGGGAGGAAGAAGCAGCCCTGGAAGACGTCGATGCCACCGAAGCTGCATCAGAGGGAAACAGGCTACTGAGCTTAGCAGCTCGGTTCTGCTGACCTCTTTTAGACATTATGGCGCAGGACATACAATCCGTGATGGAGTGGTCAGGACCTAAACATTTTAGACATCATTCATGGGTGTCGGTGACGGAAATGGTACCGCCACATTTGGTGCACTTTTTGAAACCTGAGGCAGGTTTCTCCATTGTAAGGAAAAGGTTTTGGGCCTAAGGCCGAAAAAGGCACGTGCACCTGAAGAAAAAAAGAAAAAAGTAGAATATATATATTTTTTTTTTTTAAAGACAGAAATTAGAAGAAAAAAACGGCGGTACCGGTAAAGCGTCAAGGAAGGCAGACGCGACCACAAAAAAGAAAGAAAGAAAAAAGACTTCTGCAGTGACAGGAACGTCGACCTGCTGGCTCCGCGGAAAAAGAAGAACTGGAGAGAGGCAGTTGGGAAAGGCGGGAAGGCAGCACGCAGGCGCTGTGGGATGCTCCCAAAAGCTTTCTAATTGGACGCTGGGGAGCGTTCCCGCGCAGGCTCCGTCGGTACCGACGATACCCATATGTGATGACTACATTCCTGCTTGTTCCTGGAGATGTAAAGCTCTGTCTTTCCACAATATCACGTCTTGGATTGGTTTCTTCGTTTCACGTGATATTTGCTCTTGTTGTGGTACATTCTCTTGCACTTCGATGGCCATGTCCCCTATGAGCCAGTCATCCAGGTATTGAAAGCAAAGGACCCTTGGAGACAGAGGTAGGCATCTACCACTGCTAGGCATTTGGGGAAGACTCTTGGTGCAGAGGCTAGGCCGAAGGTAATACCCTATACTGGTAGTGGTCACCCCCAACCATGAACCTTAAGTACGGCCTGTGACTGGGATGAATAAGGATGTGGGTATAAGCATCTTTAGGTCCAAGAAGCATAGCCAATCTCCCTGCTGGAGGTAAGGAGGCAATGTTCCAAGGGAGAGCATCTTGAACTTGTCCTGCACCAGGAACTTGTTGAGGTTTTGCAAGTCCAAAATGGGCCTTAGGCCCCATGTTCTTTTTGGGACCAGAAAGTAATGGGAGTAGAACCCCTTACCCCTAAGGTGGAGGGGTACTGGTTCCATGGCTTCGTCCCTGATGAGGCCTGCGGGTTCCTGCATTAGCAGGGCCTGGAGCAGGGAAGTCCGAGGGGGCTCTCCTGGAAAGAAAGAGGGAGGCAAAAAAGTGCAAGCGAAGAAGGTAGTGGGAGGGAACGCATAGAGCAAGCCAGAAGACAAGCTCAGAAGGAACACATCCGGGCCTTCCCTGCTCGGGTGCGGTACAGGGCCGCAGAAGCGGGGAAGTTGTGCATTTGATGGGCTGGCAAATAGGTCCATGGTCGGAGTTCCCCACTGATGGAACAGCCAGCTGGCCACCCCCGGGTCCAGCCGCCATTCGTGAGGGCGGAGGATCCTGCTGAGTCTGTCCACGAGGACATTCTCCTGGCCTGGGAGGCAGACCGCTCTGAGGGTCATCCCCCGACAGAAGGCAAAGGAGCAGAGGACCACCACTTCCCAGCAGAGGGGGCGAGATCCCATGCCCCCTTCTTTGTTGATATAGATCACCAACACTTGGTTGTCGGTCTGCATGAGCACAGACTTCTGCCTGAGGTGATCTCTGAAGGCCCTTAGGGCCCACTGAACCGACCGGAGCGTGAGCAAATTTATTTGCTGTTGAAACTCCTCGGGCAACCATTGTCCCTGCGTGCACAATGCACCGTAGTGAGTTCCCCACCCCAGCAGGGAGGCATCCGTTGTCAGCACTAGCTCGTGCTGCGAGGCTTGGAAGGGCAACCCCCGTAAAAGGTTGCGGGGGTCCTGCCACCAGTCCAGGGGACAGGCGAAGGTTGTGAGAAACCGGGATGGGGTCCCTGAGGCACTGTTCCCTCTAAGCTGTGCGCGTGTGCACACACCTCGTCGAGTGAGTGCACATACTTTACAACAGAGCGCACAAAAATTACGTTCTGATTCTGATAGAAAACACAGACGTTCTTAAAATTGAAAAGTTGTTGTGTATTTATGGTTTTCACAAGTTCTACAATATTTTCTAGTGCAATCAATGTGGTGTACATACTGTATTCTGACGTGTAGTCAAATTTTAAAGTATATAACTCCGAGTCTCGTTATGTGGCGCACAAAAATTTAACCTTCCTTCAAAAGCTGCACAGCTGATATTTTATGCGCACACAGCCTACAGAAAATTAGAGGGAACATTGCCCTGAGGTGGCTGATGGACGGACTCCCACTGGGTGCTGAGGCACCACTGGGCCGTCCGCATGTGCAGGTGGGTGTGGGGAACCACATGGACGGTAGAAGCCATGTATCCCAGGAGGCATAGCATAGTCTGGGCTGTCACTGCTGGCAGAAAAGCGATTGCCTACCGAGTGTCGAGGCGTGCGCCAATGAATTCTAGGGCCTGCACTGGGTCGAGGTGGGACATGGGATAGCCCAGGCACTCGAGCAGGAGGATCATGCGTGACGGCGTCAGGCAGGTTTCTTCGACCACGGAAAGGCACTTCGTGAAGACCCACGAGGCAAACGCGAGGCCAAAGGGGAGCACCCTGAACTGGAAGTGCTCCCCCTGCACCCAGAAACACAGGTACTGCCTGTGCTGTGGGTGAATCAGAATGTGGGCGTAAGCATCTTTTAAATCTAAGGAGCATAGCCAGTCGCCCTGCCGAAGGAAGGGCAGAACGCCAAGTGATAACATCTTGAACCTTTCCCACAAGAAGAACTTGTTTAGTTTTTGGAGGTCGAGGATGGGCCGCAGACCCCTCGTCTTTTTTGGGATGAGGAAGTACCGGGAATAAAAGCCCAGACCGCGGAGTTGCACCGGCACCCTCTCGACCGCCCACTGGGTGAGGAGGTTGACTATTTCCCTCTGCAGGCAGATCTGATCCATGGGGAGTTGAAGAGGCTCTGCCAGGGAGAAAGGAGGGGGGGAAGCTTGTCCAAGCGGAGGCAATAGTAGTCTCGGATTACCCGAAGGATCCAGGTGTCAGAGGTGATGGACACCCACTGAGAAGCAAAGGAGGACAGGCGCCCCCTCCCCCCCCACTGGCTGCTGTGTTACCGGAGGGTGAAAGGCTATGCAGGTGGTGTCAAAACCCCTGTGAGGGTTGAGGCAGTGCCGGGGTTTGAGCCTTGTGTCCTTTCGGCTTGCGGTAACCCTGGGGCCCGGGCTTCCCTTGTGCCGCAGCTGTCGGCGTGGGAGTGGACGGATACGGTGGGTAGCCCTGGTAGGGCAGGCCCTTCCTTGGAAAGAAAGGCTTTTTAGTTTGCTGTTTCTTTCGAGGGAGGGTGGAGTTCTTGCGTGAGAGATGGGTTTGGGTGACAAACTCTGTCTCTATCTCAGCGGCTTTGTCCTCCATCGGTTTGCCAAAGAGCTGCTCACTGAGGCAGGGTACATCCAGGAGCTTCTCCTATACCCACTGCTCCAAATCCAAAAAGATTGGAGCCATGCCTGGCCGCCACTCGAGCTGAGGACTCAAAGCCATCATAGGCGGCATGGGAGATGTACTTTGAGCACTCTGCAACCGACTAACAGGGTCTGGAACCTATTGAGGGGTTCACCCTCGAGGCCTGCAGATAAAACCCCCTCCCGAGTTCCTTAGCCAGGTCGCACAAGAACATGCCAGTATATAGCCGGTATGCCTGAATATGGCAGTAGAGCATGGACCCTTGGAAGGCTTTGCGGCCTAGGGCGTCGAGGGCTCTCGACGCTCTGCCCGGAGGAACCGAAAAATGTTACTTCGGGCTCTTTTGTTTCCTCATGGCTGATTCCACCACCATGGATGTGTGAGGAAGCTGGGTTTTTCTAAACCTAGGGCCGCGCTGGACCTTGTACATAGCGCTGAGGCGCTTACCCACGATGGGAACCGAGGAAGGTGCCTCCCACATGCGGAGTAGTAGCCTGGACAGGATGGAAGGAACCAGGATAGTAAGATGTTCCCGAGGTGGGGGACTCATACTGAAGAATGTCGAGCTCTTCAGCACGAGGGTCCTCCTCAGCCTGGGTGACCAGGCTGAGAGCCCGTGCCATATCCCGTACAAACACCAGGAAGGAGGTGTCCTCAGGTGGCAAGCGCCGCTGAAATGCAGGTGGGAAGGGGTCTGACGAAAGGTTCCGATGGACACGGGTTTCTGGAGAGGTATCCCCATTGGACTCCCAGTCCGAGAAGTCGGATGAGGAATCCGATCCCGGCTGGTCACCACGTACAGCAGTCTAAGCCCACTTGGAGCCAGAGGCCCTGGAGGATCTTGCCCCCGAGGAACGGGAAGACGAGTGAGACCGGCGCCGAGGCCAGTCACGAGGCCCACGGCTCTCAGGGATTTTCTGGGCGGATTTCGGTGTCCCATGCGAGGGAACCTCGGTCTTTAGGCACGGGCAAGCGAAGCTGGCTGTAAGCGACTGCTGGGAAGCAATGAACGCAGAAGCGCTGTGTTCTAGCACCAGCATGCGGGACTTCCACGAAAGCATGGGGCCCTGCAGGCGGCATCGAGGAGGGGATCCTCGCCGGGACGGCCCTTGGGATACCAGGCGCCATTGCCGGAAGCCTCCGTATCTGTATGAGGTACCTTGCGGGGCCTCTCCCTGTCCGACTCTTGGGAACGCCGACGGGGGCTAAGCGACCAAGCACGAGTGTGCTCGCGCTTGTCGGGGGCCCCCGACAGCGACTTTGAGCCTGCCTTCTTTTTATGCCGCTCCACTTCCCTGGTCAGAGTGCCGCCTTGAGTGCGGGGCCGAGGTGGGGGATCCCACCGGAGGAGACGCGACCGACAGCGCCACCGAGGATTCCGAGGCAGCCTTCCTGAAAATGTCTTTGGACTTCTGCTTACAACTGAGCAGGGCTTTGGAGGACATTTTCTTACAAAGAGAGCAGAGCTCCGGATCATGGTTGGCCCCGAGACACTGCAGGCAGCAGTCATGGATGTCCGTAAGCGACATGTTCTTGGAGCATCTATCGCATTTTTTAAATCCGGTGGCCATAGAGGCAAAAATGGCCCCCAGCAATTGGTAGAAAAAAAGGGCACGAAGCCCTTGAAGGCAAAAAATGCTAGGAAAAACATCCCCTAATTGCTCAAAAAGGATAGAGCAGGGGAGGACGGGTAAGGGACCGGTGAAACCGGAAAAGTAATAGGCCTAAAGCCAAAAAAAGAAACACTTTTTTCCGAGGGACGAGGGCATGCGCCCGAAGGGCTCTGCGGAAAAAGGGAGACTGAGCAAGGTGTCATCCTTGGGCGGGAAGAAGACCACGCATGCCTGGCAGCAATCCCAAAGACTTTCTTTGAAAGCTGGGGAATTGCTCCACGCAGGCTCTGTCGGTGCCGACGAAACCCATAAGTGAGGACTGACTTCCTGCTTGTTCCTGGAGAATGCATCAGTGCTGACCCTGTGCTTTATAATGGAGTAGACTGTGCTGGAAATAAATGTGCAAGATTGCGTTTACAATAGTCTTCAGCGCTGATGAGTGTACTTGTCTTGAACTTCTGAGGGGGATTCAGAGGATGCCTTCACGCCAGGTTCTGCGAGCATTCTGAAGACTACGTTTCAGGCATGACAATATCCAAGAACGTTTCTTGCATTTTTCCAATTTCTGGGGCGGCTCCTTTGTGGCTGAACTCCTAAATGTCACTGCACAGGGAGGGAGGTAATTGAACTTCAGCCAAAGAGGGTATACTGAAATGCACAGAGCCAGCCCTTCTTTCTTCCTTTTGGTCTAGAAGCAGCCTCTGACTTAATGGTTCTGAATCCAGTTAACGGAAATTTTTTGCAGGCCTATGGAAACCTATGACCACAATGCTTACAGTCAGTTTGGTTATTGTTGTACTTGAGGCAGATTAAACATCTGGAGTAGTTAACTATGTTCTGGATCTCTCTCTCACACTATAGGAGGTGGCAAAACCCTGACTTTGGTTGGAACATGCCACAGGAACTAAAAACACAATAAATTTTAATTTTTAAGTGTAACAAAAAGACATTGGAAAAACGCAGAGATGAAACCTCTTGATAAGAAACACATTTGTTTGGTAGAATGGGGAGAAAACTTAATGTGCTGAGGAGAGGAAAGGGCAACTCATGCTCAGAACTTTATTAGTTCCAAGCAGTGGAAGAGTTGTTCTGACCAGCAACAGGTAATGGTAATCACTCACTTGTGTGCCTGACAATACGTTTTTTGATGGCTATCAACAGCAATTTCAGCAAACAGGCACTGCATAACTATTTTTTTTTTTAATATTACAGTGCTCAAGTAATTTAACAAAAACAAGTTACCTGATTTTTGCCTTTCAGCATCAGGATGTTAGTTACCTTACCAAAAGGTAAACCTAAAGCAATGACTTCTGTTTCTGTCACTTCATTAGGTAATTTCCGGATATGAAGAACACGAGATGGAGCACCGTCCATTTTATCATCTCCTTTAAACTTCTTGCTATCATTACCATTGGCTGAAAGATATTAAATTATATTTGTGTAAATTCTGATGTGTTTTTCATACCTCACATAGCACGAAATTGTCTATAAACTATAAAGTGTAATTTAAAAAATCTTAAACACATGAATGTAATAAATTTGTGGGAATTGTAATTTATATTGTTTTTTTGTCATGCAAAGAAAATCATAACATTATACAATCTGTTCATCCAAATGTTGGCTTAAGAATGAAGACAGGGAAACAGAGTAAAAAAAAAAAACCCACACAAGTAAAACCACAGACACCTATGCTGAAGGAAAATTTTACTTACCAGATAGTTTTCTTATCTTCTCTTGCTAGATCACGCCAGACGAACGAGTTATGTCCCCCTGCCAGCAGATGTTTGAGACGGAGAACACTAGAATTTTTCAGTGACATCACTAGTATAAGGAGTGGTTCAAACGAAGAACATGCCAGAAGAACATAACACAGCACTCAGTATCAAAATTGTAGAACAATCATTAACCAAAAAAACCCAGAAACATACCAAGGCCTAACATGAAGCCACAGGGGCTATTGCCTCTCAGACTACTTTCCTAAAATGGCCCAAGAAGCAAAAGCCTGAGCACAGATGTATAGAAACCCACCAAGGAGGACAACTGTAACCTTCCATGAGTGGATCCTGGACTGGTCCAGTAGCATTTCAGGAAAGAAAATCATCAAGTAAAAATTCTCCTTTCTTATCCTGCTAGACCAGTTCAGACAAAACAGTTAGCATCCAAACTACTTCCTAACCTGGGTGAGAAGAAGACACAGCCGCTCTAAGGACAGCAGCCCCAAAGTCGAAATCAACCTTTGCCTGAATATCCAATTGATAACATTTCACAAAACCACTCACTCAGAGGACCAAATGGTCACCCCGTAAATGTCCACCAAAGCCGCTGCCCTAGACTGCCCAAGATGAAGCTTGAGCCCAGATAAAGTAGGCCAGGAGACTCTGGAACTATTAACTTTCAAAATGTAGACTGGTTCAATGTATTCCCTAATCCACCTACCAAAAGTGGATTTGGAGTTGGCCTCGCTCTTGCAAGGCCAAACAAATAAAACAAACAAAAGTTGATCCAACCTACAGAATTGACTTGTCACTTTCAAATACAACAGAATTCTACAGATATCCAACAGATACCAGCCCCTATATTTCCCCTGGCACTCCTCCCCAGAGAAGACAGATCACCTTCAACAAAAAGGATGGCACCAGGCAAAGGAAGACCGCATCTGCAGAAAAACTGAAGAATGGATCCAGACAAGAGATGGTCTGCAACTCAGAAATGCACTGTGCAGAACTAGCCATTAAGACCACCACCTTCAAAGAGATGTCCTTCAGAATGGCTTGCCTCAAAGGGAGGACCCATCAAGGCGCGAAGCACTAGTGCAAGGTCTTATTGGGGAATCAAAGCCCAGAAGGGAGGCTGCAGATATTTAACTCCCTGCAAGAAACAAACCGCATCCAGATGCAAAGCCAAGGTTCTCCCCTGAACCCTTCCTCAGAAACTCGACAATGTTGCAAAATGTATCCTGAGTGAATTCAAGGCCAAATCCTTCTCCAGGTCATCCTTAAGAAAGCCAAGACCATACACCACAGAGAAGTCACCTTGGTGGCACACAAATGTTTAAAGACTTGCTACACCCAGATGTACACCAAGGATGTAGAGACCCAACAGGTTTTCAAGAAAGTCAAATTCACTGACAGATTACAGACCTTTCTACATAACTGCACCCATCAAGGGCCAAGCCAGAGATGAGCTGGACCATCCAGGGGGTGGGGGCCTTGAGAAAGAGACCCCTCCGCTGATGAAAGGGAAGGGGCTTCCCTGTGAGCAGATGAATCATGTCTGCATACCAGAGGCTCTGTGGCTGATCCAGAGCCACAATAATCCCCCCCCCCCCGATGGTCCTCTATCCTCCTCAGCACCCTCCCCTATGAAAGGCTAAGGAGGGAACACATATAGCAGCCCCAACTGGGGCATCGATGCCAATGGACATGGACGCCTCCTGTCTGCTGAAAAAGGACTGTGCTTGCCATTCCTGTGCATTACCATGAGATCCATCAAACACCCCCATCACTGAACACTACAGTAAGTCATAATCTGTTATATCACCTCAGCCTCTAGCTATCATTCTTCTGGATCCAGAGTATGCTGACTAAAATAGTCTGCCTCAATATTCTCCACCCTGGCAATGTGAGCCACTGAAACACAGTGAAGGTGTTGCTCCACCCACTGGAACCACCACTGCATCTCCTGAGCCATCATCAAAATCTTGGTGCGCCCCTTCCAGATGACAAGGGCCAAGGCCATGACAGTGTCAGAGAGCACCAAGATGGCCACATCTTATGTCAAGGATCAGACGTAGAGCTAACCTGATTGTCTTTGCCTCCAGCCAGTTGATCAACCAGACTGTATCATGAGGAGACCCGTACCTCTGAGCCATCCAGCCCAGAAAATGGGCTCGCCAGCCAAAGAGGCTCACACTGATGACCTTACACACTGGGCAGTGGGATGTGTATGTATGTATGTTCCAGCTCTACTCCCTGTGTGAGATGCCTGCAAAGAGATTAGGCTAAGCTCCTTGACATCGAAGGGGGAAGAGGACACTGGAGACCACAAGGAGAAGATAGAGCACCGCATCAATGTGGACCTAAGACAAAGTTTAACAGGTTCCAGGGTGGAAGCCATTATCCAAAAGCTGCAGATAATTCCACACACTCTGTGTCCATTGAATCTGAAAGAAATGAATTTGCTCCACGTTTGCAGAAAAAACTGTCTTGTGCGAGAAAACCTCTGCCTGAAGAGTATCGAATTGCCCCCCCCCCTCCCCCGTACTCCATAGGCTGGAAAGGAATTGAGCTGCTCTTCGCATAGTTCATGACCCATCCTAGCCTCTTCATGCACTGAATAACTGGGGTGGATGCTTTTTGACTATTGCCTTTGATTTGGCTCTGATAAGCCAGTCACTGAGATATCCTCCTGCCACAAGTCTGCCGCCACTACCACCATAAGCCTGGAAAAGGTTCAGGGAGCCATAGCAAGCCCAAACAGCAGTACTCTAAAATGAAAATATCTTTCCAGGATGGCAAACCACAGGAAACGATATTGATCCTCTCGAATGGGAATATGGAAGAACATTTTGACTAAATCCAGAGAAGAGAAACTTTCCGTCCCTGAATCACAGAACTCAAGGTCTCCATATGGAACCATGAGACCTTCGACACCTGTTGATTCCCCTGAAGTCAAGAACCAGGCAAAAGGAGACAGATCTTCTTGGGCACCACAAAGTAAACAGATTACTCGTCCTTGCTGAATTCTGCTGGAAGCACTGAGGTGATTACTTGCTGATGCAGAAGCCTCTGCAGAGGGTCTTCTACAGCTGCGCTTTTCAATTGCAAACTGTAGGGACAGGCTATAACTGCATTCAAGCGAGAAACGGCATTCCAGAACAGAGGTCATTATCTGGGGTCCGCTATGGGTAAAATAGGCAAAGCTCCCCATCCACCAGTGGCACCCTGTCCCCCCCTCCCCCCCCCCCCCCAACTCCATGAATGAACCAGTCACTGCTCAGTTGGTGCCTAGGAAGCTCTGGCTACCAATGAACCATCTGCTTCACTGGACTTAAATGCCCCTTCAAATGGCTGTAGCTTATTCCGAAACTTCCAACTAGGAAGAAGAGTGCCCTCCTAGCCAGCAGCACCTGGCTCCTGTTTATGATGGCATGAGGATGACTTCTTGGAAAAAACACCAAGGCTTGTCCTCTGGCAGCCGCTTTGACTTTACTTCACCAAGATCCTTAATTAACTTCTTGAGGTCCTCACAAAAGGGAAGCTTGACCCACATCAGCAGCTTAATAAGTTAGGCTTTAAAGGCCGCATCCACTGACCAGTTGTGCAACCAGAGCCGGGCCACTATAGCCGAAGCCACCGCCCTCGCCAACAGATGGATAATATACAGCTTAGCCACCAAGATAGCAGCTGCTGACTCCAGACTAGTGGACTCAGAGTCCTCAGGCAACCGGTGCACCAAGTGTAGAAGAGCTGTTACAATGAGACTGCTGCAGACCGAGGCCTTCACACCCAGAGACAAGGCAATGATAACTGTCTTTGGCAGTACCTCAACTTTAAAAATCTTGCTGATCCCTCAAAGCCACAGTCTTCCACAGAAATAATAGTCTGCTTGGTCACTGCCATAAAGTGCAGTTACTCACCTGCAACAGGTAATCTCTGGGAACAGCAGGAATCAGTCTTCACATATGGGCGATGTCGGCACCAACAGAACCCGCGCAGGAATGCTCCCCAGCATCCAATAGGAAAGTCTTGGAGCACTCCACTGCACCTGCATGCCTGCCTTCCCAACCCCTCTCCTCAGTTGAATTTGTAGTGGAGAGAAAGAGAAAGCACAGTTACTTACCTGTAACAGGTGATCTCTGGGAACAGCAGGAATAAGTCTTCACATATGGGTATCGTCGGTACTGAAGGAGCCTGCGCGGGAACGCTCCCCAGCGTCCAGAAAGAAAGCTTTTGGGAGCATCCCACAGCGCCTGCACGCTGCCTTCCCGCCTTTCCCAACTGCCTCTCTCCAGTTCGAGTTTTAAAGCTGAGACAAAGAGAGAGAGAGAGAGGAAAGGAAAGATAGATACAACTCCTAGGGGAGGTGGGTGGGTTGTGAAGACTTATTCCTGCTGTTCCCAGAGATCACCTGTTACAGGTAAGTAACTGTGCTATCTCCAGGAAGAAGCAGGAATGAGTCTTCACATATGGGGACTACCCAGCTAGAGATGCCTGGGAGATCACCCAGATTGTGAGTCCCTGGGAAGGGCTCTACCTCTACCCATGAATCTCAGGCATCCAGTTCAGGGATGGAGGGTAGGAGTTGATTAGGTATGGAACAGGTGTTTGAGAACAGCCTGACTAAACAAGGCATCCCGGCGGGAGTCCTTGTCCAAGCAGTAATGGGCTGTGCCTGTGAAGGTATGAACCGATGCCCAAGTGGCCGCTCGACAGATTTGGTCGATGGACACAGAGTTTAGATGAGCCATAGAGGTTGCCATGGCCCTCACATTGTGAGCTGTGACATGGCCCTCCAGAGAAAGGTTCTTACTTTGGTAGGCGAAGGAAATACACTGAGCAATCCAACTGGACAGAGTTCTCTTAGAAACTGGAAGTCCTAAATGAGAAGGATCAAAAGCAACAAAAAGTTGAGAGGACTTTCTATGTTGCTGTGTCCTGTGAAAGTAGAAAGCAAGTGCTCTTTTACAATCCAGGGTATGAAGATTCCTCTCTGCATTTGATGCATGAGGTCCTGGAAAAAAGACAGGTAAAAACACCTCCTGGTTCAGATGAAAAGGTGAGACCACTTTAGGCATAAAGTGTGGATTAGTTCTGAGGACTACCTTGTCATGATGGAACCTTGTATAAGGAGGATTAGCCACTAAAGCTTGCAACTCACTGATACGGCGAGCTGAGGTGACTGCAATGAGAAAAATAACCTTCCAGGAAAGGAATTTTAAGTAAGTAGTGGCTAAGGGTTCAAAGGGTGGCTTCATAAGCTGGCCAAGAACCAGATTCAAGTCCCAGGCCACTGGAGGTGGTCTAATGGGAGGTTTAGTCAAAAGAAGGCCTCTCATGAATCTTGCTATAAGAGGATAAGAGGAAATAGGTTGTCCACTGAGAGGCTTAAGGGATGCTGCAATAGCACTCAAATGGACTCTGATTGAATTTGTTTTAAGGCCTGCATGGGATAAATGCAGCAAATAGTCTAGTAAAGAATGCAAAGGTATTGCAAGAGGGTTGAGACCCTTTTCTGCACACCAAATGGAAAAACTTTTCCATTTAAAAGCATATGAAGGTCTGGTGGAAGGTTTTCTGGAAGCATGAAGGATATCCTTCACTTGCTGAGAAAGTTGTAAATCTTGAAGGTCTAGGCCTTCAGCAACCAGGCCCTGAGATGAAGAGACTGAGGATTTGGGTGCCACAAGGTTCCCTCCTCCTGGGAGAGGAGATCTGGAGCAGACCCCAGGTCTAGGGAGGGAGCTTGAGAGAGATGCAGAAGTAGAGGGTACCACACTTGGCGTGGCCAAAGTGGTGCTATGAGGATCATAGTCCCTTTGTCTCTCTGAAGCTTGAACAGAGTCTTGGGGATTAGGGGAATAGGTGGAAAGGCATAGAGGAAGTCTTGCCCCCAATGAAGGAGGAAGGCATCCATGGCCTGAACTCCCTGACATGGAATCCTGGAACAGAACCGGGGAAGTTTGGCATTCCACAGAGTTGCAAACAGGTCTATGTCTGGGGTACCCCAAATCCGAAAAATTCTGGCTATCTGGTCCCCATGGAGGGACCATTCGTGCGGAAGCAGAACTCGACTGAGTCTGTCTGCCCAAGAGTTTTGAACTCCTGGAAGATATACTGCCATGAGATGGATTTGATGCTCTCTGGCGAAGGCCCACAATCTCAGAGCTTCGTTGCAAAGCGACAGAGAGCCAGTTCCTCCCTGCTTGTTCACGTAGAACATGGCTACCTGGTTGTCCGTGTGGATGAGGACTGTCTTTATTTATTTATTTATTTATTATTTAGCAAACACTTATATACCGCTACTTCCAGCGATCAGAAGCGGTTTGATTAAAGTATTGGGATATGTCACAAAATCAGGACAGGAAGATTGGGGCATAGATAGAAAGAAGAGGGGTAATACACAGCACACATCGCAGGGTCTAGATATAGCCCTTCAGTAGGTATCATTCATATGTACAAAAGCGATTATCCTTTAACTATTTACATTTGACAAACAGCTATTTGTTTCTTTTCATCTTGTTGTATTCACAGCTGGCCATAGTGGCAGTTGAATAGGTGAGTTTTTAATTTTTTTCTGAAATCGAGTAGGTCTTTTGTTGCTCTCATCTCATGTGGTAGGTTGTTCCATAAAGTGGGGGCAGAGAAGGAGAATGCTCTGCGGCCAGTACTGGATTTTACATGTCTGATGCTGTTTGGAACTATAAGTGTGTCTTCGTTTATGGTTCTCCTGCTTCTGGAGTTAGTTTGCAAGGTGATCAGGGTGGAAAGGAATGAAGGGGCTAGGTTGTTAATTAGTTTGAATGTCGTTACCAATGTTTTGTATTGGATCCTGGCAGAGACTGGGAGCCAGTGTAGTTCCATCAATATAGGTGTAATATGTTCGGTGACGCTTGTTCTCATGATTATCCTTGCTGCTACGTGTTGTGCCAGTTGTAATCTGTTGGTCGTTTTCTTTGGTAGACCCTGTAAGATGGCGTTACAGTAGTCGAGGTGAGGCATGATGAGTGCTTGAGCAACTGAACGGAAGTCACATGGATCTAGTACATTCCGTAGGGGTCGTAATACTCTAAGCTTGTGAAATATGGCTTTGTTGGTGTTGCTGAGGTGTTTTTCCATTTTCAGTTTGCTGTCGATTATGACTCCTAAATATCTAATTTCCTTCTTCGTGTTGTACGTATTGTTGCACAATGTGATTGTTGGTGGCGGTTCGAAGTCAGTTTTACTGGATATAAACATTACTTCAGTCTTCTTATGATTAATCGACATGTTGTTTTTGTTTTAGCCATCCCAACATCTCTCCCATGCAGGTTTCCAGCTGATCGTACTTTGGGTCGACGGTTTCTAGCTGTGTGTACAGCATGATATCGTCTGCATATATGTGGTAGTTGATGCCATATTTCCTGAATATTTCACTGAGGGGTTGCATGTAAATGTTAAACAGAAGTGCCGAGAGCGCCGACCCCTGTGGTATGCCTTGAGTTTGAGTGAAGGCTTCGGCTTTTTCTCCGTTGAATTGGACTTGTGGCTTTCTGTCTGTTATGTAGGAGGAGAACCATTTCAGGGTGGTTCCTAATATACCAATTGATGCCAGCTTGTTAAGGAGGGTTAGGTGATGTACAGTGTCGAAGGCTGCTGAGATGTCGATAAAAATAAGAATAAACATTTTCTTCCTGTCCTCTAGCCCCTTGAGGAGGCAGTTAAACAGTGCTAATAGCAGAGTTTCGACCCCATGATTTTTTCTGAAACCGTATTGCTGTTTGTCGAGGGTTTCGTGGTCATCGAGGTGTTCTTGCAGTTGGATGAGGGCTGCTTTTTCTATGATCTTCGCTAGAAGCGATATGCTGGAGATTGGGCGGTAAGAAGATGGGTCTTCTTTGTTAAGCGAGTTGTTCTTTAATATCGGTCTAATTATAGACTTTTTGAGCAGGTTGGGCATGACTCCCTGTGACAATGATTGGTTCACAATGTGTGAGACCTGGTGGCCAATATCCTTTTTTGCTGCTTTAATCCAGGTGGTTGGGCAAGGATCAAGCATGGAGGTGGTGGTATTTATGCTGGTTATTATTCCAATTGCTTGCTTATCATCAATTTTGTGAAATTCGCTCCAAATCTGTTCTTTCGTCACTGAAGTTTTCGGGTGGGGTTCGGCCGGCATAACGCAGTTGCGGTTGTTGTTAGTTTGCTCGCGTAGTGATCTGCGAGAATTTGGGGCTGAATAGTGTCACCCTGTTGTTCTGGTTGTGTTGTTTTGGTTAGTGTTTTCACTATTTGAAATAGTTCTCGTGGTTTATTGATGGCTTTATTCAGTAGGCTGGTGTGGTGTTTCCTTTTTGCATTATCCACCTCGTCTTTGTATTTTGCGAGGATGCTGAGGTATTTATCTCTGAGTTCCAAGGTTTTGTTGCGTCTCCACTTTTTTTCGGACCTTCTAAGTTCTCTCTTCCTTTGGGTTAGCGTAGTTGTATACCAGGGCTCTGATTGTTGTTTCCCTGGGGTTGCTGTATTCTTCCATTTCGGGTTTGCTGCAGCCTGTATTCCTTCATCCCAGCTATTTGCTAGTGTATCGAGATCAGTAGATTCCAGGTCAATGTGTGCCTTGATGCAGCTTGTGAGGTTATCCAGATCAAACTTATTGAAGGATCTCTGTTGTGGTGTTCCTCGTTGGGCTTTCGCATCTCTTGGTACCGATGGGAGTTTTATCAGTAAGTCTATTTGGTGATGGTCAGACCAGGGTATGGCTTTGATTTTAATCAGGGGTCTATCATGGTTGTTCTGATTGCTCATAGGGGTAAAGACCATGTCCAGTGTATGTCCCTTTTCATGTGTTGGTTCGTTTATTATCTGCTGATATCCAAGTTGTGACATAGCTTCCAGGAATATATTGGCGTGCACTGCTGTTGTTGACGCTAGGTTTAGGTCACCGAGGATGATTTGGAATTTTTTTGGTTGTGTTGAGGAAATGTTTTCTAGCGCTGCAGCAAGTATTTCCTGGTTCGGTGAGGGGGCTCTGTATATTAGGCAGATGGATATTGCAGAGTTCTCCACTTTGAGCATGTCTATGTCTGGGTTAGCCAAGGTGATCTCTGGGAACAGCAGGTGTAGCCAAGCAGGGTGTGGAAGACTCTGAGAGCCAGAAAGATTGCTCTGAGCTCTAAGAGGTTGATATGAAGAGATGTCTCCTGTGGAGACCAGATGCCCTAGGTCGAGAGATCTTGTAGATGAGCCCCCCAACCCTTTGGAGAGGCATCTGTTGTAAGGGTTACTTGGGGTAACAGCTGTTGAAAGGGGGACCCCAGCAACAGATTCTGAGTGGACTTCCACCAGTGGAGGGACGAAAATAGGCGACTGGAGGTTGCTATTTTGTCTGACAGGCAACCTGATGCCTGGGTCCATTGGGTGGATAGGGTCCACTGAGCTGCTCTCATGTGAAGGCGAGCATAGGGAACCACATGCACCGTGGATGCCATGTGGCCTAAAAGTTGCAACATCTCTCGAGCAGTTAAATGGGATTTTAACTGAATCTGGGAGGCTAACTGCACCAAGCGTAGGCTACGGGCCTGGGGAAGATAGGCCCTTGCAGTTGTGGTATCCAGTAAGGCCCCTATGAACTCTAGAGACTGAGTAGGGGTAAGATGGGATTTTGGAATGTTGATTACCAGTCCCAGATACTGAAGAACACGCCTTGTGCAGGCTAGAGAAGTCTGGGCCTCTCACTGGGATGGAGCTCGGATGAGCCAGTCGTCCAGATATGGGAAAGCACAGTTACTTACCTGTAAAGCACAGTTACTTACCTGTAACAGGTGATCTCTGGGAACAGCAGGAATTAGTCCTCACATATGGGTACGTCGGTACCGACGGAGCCCGTGCGGGAAAGCTCCCCAGCTTCTTAGAATAGAAGCTTTTGGGACCTCCCACTGCACATGCGCACTGCCTTCCCGCCTTCCTGAACAGCTCTCCTCAGTTTCGAGTTTATAGCTGAGTCAACAGAGAGAGGACAGGAAGATAGATAGATAAAAGATACAACTCCTAGGGGAGGTGGGTGGGTTGTGAGGACTAATTCCTGCTGTTCCCAGAGATCACCTGTTACAGGTAAGTAACTGTGCTATCTCCAGGAACAAGCAGGAATAAGTCCTCACATATGGGGACTCCCTAGCTTAGATGCATGGGATCCCCTGTAAAGGTTCGCCATCTTCGTATGGATCTCAGGCATCCATTCTGGGAAGGTGGGCAGGAGTTGTTTAGGAATGGAACAGGTGCTTGAGGACAGCCTGGCCAAACAAGGCATCCCGGCGGGAGTCCTTGTCCAAACAGTAATGGGCTGTGAAGGTATGAACCGAGGCCCAGGTAGCGGCTCGACAGATCTGATCTATGGAAACAGAGTGCAGATGAGCCATAGAAGTTGCCATGGCCCTCACATTGTGAGCAGTGACATGGCCTTCCAGAGAAATGTTTTTGCTCTGGTAAGCAAAAGAAATACACTGAGCAATCCAATTGGAAAGTGTACGCTTGGAGACTGGAAGTCCCAAATGGGAAGGATCAAAGGCCACAAAAAGTTGAGAAGACTTTCGATGTGGCTGAGTCCTATTAAGGTAAAAAGCGAGAGCTCTTTTACAATCCAGAGTATGAAGGTTCCTCTCTGCATTGGATGCATGAGGAGCTGGAAAAAAGACAGGTAGATATACCTCTTGATTAAGATGAAAAGGCGAGACCACTTTAGGCATAAAGTGGGGATTCGTCCTAAGGACCACCTTATCATGATGAAATCTTGTGTAAGGTGGATTAGCCACTAAAGCCTGCAGCTCACTGATGCGGCGAGCCGAAGTGACTGCAATGAGGAAGATGACCTTCCAGGAAAGAAATTTCAAGGAGGTGGAAAACATTGGCTCAAAAGGTGGCTTCATAAGTTGACCGAGCACTAGATTCAAATCCCATGCGACCGGGGGTGGTCTGATGGGAGGTTTAGTGAGAGTCAGGCCTCTCATGAATCTTGCAACAAGAGGATGAGAGGAGATAGGTTGTCCATTTATATGTTTCAAGGATGCTGCAATAGCACTTAAATGGACTCTTACCGAATTCGTCTTGAGGCCTGCATTGGATAGATGCAGGAGATAATCAAGAAGAGAATTCAAAGGAAGTGCCAGAGGGTCAAGACCCTGCTGAGCACACCAAATGGAAAAACGTTTCCATTTGAAAGCATAGGAACGCCTGGTAGAGGGTTTCCTAGAGGCAGAAAGGATATCTTTCACTGGTTGGGAAAGATGAAAGTCTTGAAGGCTTAAGCCTTCAGTAACCAAGCACTGAGGTGAAGGGATTTGGGGTTTGGGTGCCACAAAGTCCCCTCCTCCTGAGACAGGAGGTCTGGCGCAGCTCCCAGATCCAAGTAGGATCTCTGGGAGAGCTGTAGAAGTAGAGGGAACCACACTTGGCGTGGCCAGCGTGGAGCTATGAGGATCATAGTTCCATGATCCCTCTGGAGTTTGAACAGAGTCTTGGGAATCAAAGGAATGGGTGGAAAGGCATATAGGAATGCCTGACTCCAATTCAGGAGAAAGGCGTCCGTAGCCTGAGCTCCCTGACACGGAGTTCTGGAACAGAACCGGGGAAGTTTGGCATTCCACGGACTTGCAAAGAGGTCTATGTCCGGGGTCCCCCATTCCTGAAAGATTCGGTTTATTTGGTCCAAATGTAGGGACCATTCGTGTGGCAGCAGAACTCGACTGAGCCTGTCTGCCCGAGAGTTTTGAACTCCTGGGAGATACACTGCTAGCAGGTGAATCTGATGCTCTCTGGCGAAGGCCCATAGTCTTAGAGCTTCGTTGCAAAGCGACAGAGAGCCCGTCCCTCCTTGTTTGTTTATGTAAAACATGGCCACCTTATTTTCCGTCTGAACTAGGACAGTGAGGTTGGCTAGGAGGGAGTGGAAGACCTTGAGGGCAAGGTAAATTGCTCGCAGTTCCAGAAGATTGATATGAAGGGTGGTCTCCTGTAGAGACCAAGTGCCCTGAGTGGAGAGAGTTTGCAGATGGGCTCCCCACCCTGTTTGGGAGGCATCTGTTGTGAGGGTTGCTTGGGGTAGCAATGGTTGAAATGGAGCCCCCAACAACAGATTCTTGGTGGAAGTCCACCAGTGGAGGGACCAAAACAGACGATCGGAGGTTTGTATTTGGTCTGAGAGCGCTCCTGACGCCTGAGTCCACTGAGTGGCCAGGGTCCATTGAGCTGCTCTCATATGAAGACGAGCATAGGGCACCACATGCACTGTGGAGGCCATATGACCCAGTAGGCGTAGCATTTCCCTGGCTGTCAAGTGAGTGCTGGACTGAGCTAGGGAGGCCAAACTCAGGAGGCGCTGGCCTCGAACATGTGGAAGGTAGGCCCTTGCAGTGATGGTGTCCAACTGGGCCCCTATGAATTCTAGAGATTGAGTAGGGATGAGTTGGGACTTGGGAAGGTTTACTACCAGTCCCAGATACTGCAAAAGGCTCCTTGTGTGGTCCAGGGAAATCTGGGCCTGTGACTTAGTTTGAGCTCGGATGAGCATTTAGTCCAGATATGTGAAGACAAAGATTCCCATGCCTCTTAGAAATGCGGCTACGACTGCCATGCATTTTGTGAATACTCTTGGAGCAGAGGCTAGACCGAAGGGGAGTACTCTGTATTGGAAATGTTTTCCCTGAAACAGAAAGCGAAGATACTTTCTGTGGGATGGATGGATGAGTATATGTGTATACGCATCCTGTAGGTCTAGAGAACAAAGCCAGTACAGACACTGGAGGTAAGGAAGGAGAATGCCGAGAGACAGCATTTTGAATTTCTCCTTGAAGAGAAATTTGTTCAATTCTCTCAGATCTAGGATTGGTCTGAATCCCCCTGTCTTCTTTGGAATGAGAAAATAAGGGGAGTAGAAACCGGACCCTTGTTGAGGAAGAGGAACCTCTTCTATGGCCCCTTGGGCAAGAAGAGAGGAAACCCCTTGACCCAACAGGGTTAGGAGAGATGGGGGAGAATTGAATGGTCTCACCATATGATGGGGAGGAAGGCTGGAGAAATGAAGTTTGTAACCCTCTTGAATGATAGAGAGGGTCCATTGTTCTGTTGTGATTTGTTCCCATCTGGGAGCAAAGTGAACCAACCTTCCGGGTATGGTGAGAGGTTCTGGTTGTGTTAGAACCAGAAGTGGCAAGTTCCCTAGGAGCAAGTCAAAACCCCTGAGGGGTTGGAGCCTGCTGAGCTACAGTAGCTGCTGCAGGCTTAGCTCGTGCTTGTTTGGATTGCTGACGCTTAGCAGTATAGCGAGGTTGAGAAGACTGCTGGCCAGTATTTGAAGCAACTCTGGCCTTCTTATAGTAAGGCCTTTTAAAAGACTTTTTCTTAGTAGGAATTGAAGTGGACTTTGAAAGTCTTTCCAAGGTGGCATTTTCAGCATCCATCTGGGTGGCTTTGATTTCCCCCAATAAGTTCTCACCTGTACAGGGCAGATTCCGTAAGCCATCTAGAACCCAAGGTTCCAGATCAGAGGCCTGGAGCCAAGCAAGACGTCGGGCTGCAATAGCAATGCCCGAAGCCCTACTGGCTCCCTCAAAGGAATCATATGCTGCCCTATTAGAGAACTTAGAAACCTCTAAGAGTTGTTTCACTAGGGAAAGGAATCCCTGCTTTTTATCCTCAGGGATAAAGGGGGCAAAATGCCGCACCTTTTTGGCAAGTTCCTCCAGGAACATGCCCATATAGAGACTGTAGGAATTAATCCTGGCTATAAGCATACTAGCCTGGAAAATTTTCCTACCAAAAGAGTCCAAAGTCTTACATTCCCGTCCTGGAGGGGTGGAAGAGTGCCTTTTGGTACTCCTAATCTTCTTCATTGCAGACTTCACCACAATAGAGTGGTGGGGCAATTGAGTCTTTTGGAAACCAGGAGAAGGAGGGACCCTATACATGGTGTCCAACCTACGGGAATAAGGAGACAAAGTCAAAGGATTTTCCCAGAAATCCATCAGTTGTTCTTGAAGGATTTCATGGATAGGCAGGGTAACTGCCTCCTTAGGGGCCTTTGAGTATCCCAAAATATCCAGTTTTTTGGATCTGGGTTCCTTTTCAGAGGATGTGGTAATAGAAAGGGCTGTAGCCATATCTAAAACAAAGTCCTGGAAGGACAAATCCTCTGGAGGGGACATTCTCCTTTTAGGAGAAGAGGGCTCCTCAGGTAAGTTGAGTGAAAACTCAGCAGAATCATCAGAGGAGTGAAAATCCTCAGAGGAATCGGTGCTTTCCTCTAACGCACGATACGCGTACCGATCGGTATCGATATCGGGCGTATCGGGTATGGAACCGGTATGGAGCGAAAGCCCATACGGTACCGACTTGCGTTTAGAGGTGGACGGCCTCGATACCGGCATGGCGGACGATACCGGTATCGGGCCCGGAACCGCTGAAAGCGGAACCGATGGCGTTGCAGCTTTAATGAAAGCCATGACGGCCTGCTGCATGGACTGTACAGTATCGCCCATGGACGCCATAGCTGCCTGGATGTCGGTACCGGAGTGACCCGGTACCCCAGAGCAGGCTAACAGGTGATCTGTCGAGGCCGTAGCATCGATATCAACCTGAGACCCCTGAATTGGCGTTTTTGGAAGTTGGACTTCCCGCCGGGGTTGTTTGGCTGGGGCAGGGTCCTCAAGTTCTAAGCTAAGAGCCTCTCGATGCTTTGAAGGAGATTTGCTCTTTGAGGACTTGCCCACAGAAGGTTTGGTTACCTGAGATCCATCCGGAGAAGAAGACCTGGATGACTGTGATGCTGTATTCTCTGAAGCAAACAGCACATGGAATTTGTTGGCCCGGTTCTGCAGCCCACGTTTAGACATGTGGGAGCAAGATGGGCAGTCCGGTATGGAATGGTCAGGCCCCAAACATTTCAGACACCATTCATGGGTGTCTGTGACTGAAATAACAGCATTACATTTGGTACACTTCTTAAATCCAGGGGCTGGCTTCTCCATGAGGAGAAATTGAGTAGGCCGAGAGGCCTCTCTGAAGTGACCAAAAAGCTAAAAAATAAGAAAAAAGAATTATAATTTTTTAAAGAAAGAAAGAAAAGACCGGCGATACCAGTATCGGGATGGGGAAGGCAGGTACGCGGTCTAAAGAAACAAATAAAATAACAATTTCTTCAGCGGTGACAGGAACACGAACTGCTGGCTCCGCGGGAAAGAGAAACTGAGGAGAGCTGTTCAGGAAGGCGGGAAGGCAGTGCGCAGTGGGAGGTCCCAAAAGCTTCTATTCTAAGAAGCTGGGGAGCTTTCCCGCACGGGCTCCGTCGGTACCGACGTACCCATATGTGAGGACTTATTCCTGCTTGTTCCTGGAGATCAGGTGATCTCTGGGAACAGCAGGAATAAGTCTTCACATATGGGTACGTCGGTACCGACGGAGCCTGCGCGGGAACGCTCCCCAGCGTCCAATCAGAAAGCTTTTGGGAGCATCCCTCAGCGCCTGGTGCTGCCTTCCCACCTTTCCAACTGTCTCTCCTCAGTTGAGTTTTATAGCTGAGACAAAAGAGAGAAAGAGGAAAGGAAGACAGAGAGATACAACTCCTAGGGGAGGTGGGTGGGTTATGAAGACTTATTCCTGCTGTTCCCAGAGATCACCTGTTACAGGTAAGTAACTGTGCTATCTCCAGGAACAAGCAGGAATGAGTCTTCACATATGGGGACTCCCAAGCTAAGATGCCTGGAGCCCCAGCATGGTGAGGATTGGAACATGCTACACCTCATATGGCCAGGCATCCTGAGGATGGAGGGTAGGAGTTGAAAAGAGAGGACCTGTAGGAAAAACAGCTAACCTAAGGACTACAGGTAAGGAGTCCTTGTATGTATGATAAATACCATGAAAAATATTGACATGAACAAACACAATATGGACCTCACCTACTGGATTGCAGGAAGTAGAGAGGCTGATGGAGTCTACTGGAGATCCAGCAGAGGAATGTTCAAGGTGATCTCACTGAAGTGAAGGCGAAGGTCCAAATCTGGAATTGACAGGTGACCCAGGTGTCAACCGAGATAGTACCAAAACGTCAGGTCTTTAGTGGAAGCTTTATGGAAAAAGCTGGGAACTCTTTTTGATACAGAGTTAGTAACATTTAGGAGCAAAAGAGGAAGACTGACTGATTTGGACAACTAGCCCAGTCCTGGAGGGAAGAAGGGGTATGGAAAAAAGCCCATATTCCCAAGGAGGACAGATGTCTGAAGGGCTGAAACTTCAGATGACCTGAAGATCCACCCTGTCTTTCCTATCTGTTGAGAGATAGGAAAGATAGTGAAGCATGGAGCTTCAGGGATACCTAGACCTAGGGTTAAAGTAGGAGCTGTCAGTACCACAGTAGTGGTTGTGTGCATAATACCCCAGACATACTGAGGGACAGTATGAAGATATGCAAGCCCACTGTCTGGAACCTATAGGAAGGTAAAAACCTATTATAAGCACAGACAGTTAGAGAGATAAGTATGGAGATACATATCTACCTATAAGGAAGCATCTCGACAGATACACATATATATAAGGATATATATAGATATATGTGTATATATATATATACAGGGGTATATATATATATGTCTATAGTGAGATCTGGAGGGGCATAAGATATGCACATGCAGCTTACAGACATATGTATCTATAGAGAAGTATATAGAAATATATACATACATGTATATAGATGTCTAAAGATAAATGTCTGCAACTAAGCAGACAGAGATATGCCCATAAGAACATTCACATGGGAGATGTGAAGGAGAAAGATTCATCTAATAACAAGAAGGTGGAACCTACTTGAGAAGATATATAGAGAATCTATTCCCTCTGGCTAAGATGGTGCAGGAATGCTATCCAGTGAAATAACCAGGATGGTTGCGTGAAAAACAGAGGATAATATCAGTCTGTAAACAGCAAGTCCTGAGTCCTATAGAACTCTCGCATGGTAAATGGACAGAAAACGCATAGTATGAGATACCAGGGGGAGGGTATCATGCGTTGTTTAATTAAATATGTGCTGTCCATGAAGGATTAGGATACCATGAGGACAAGCTGCAAAGAAAAAGAGCATATTTCCTGTAGAAACTGGGTAACTCTTTAGACTGTCACATAGAGAAGGCTTATGTCCTTTATTAAAAGGAAATAGAAGGGTGTAAAGGACCCTTACAGTCATGAGGAATGACTGAGGAAGCCTTTTTCAACCATATAAGATAGTAATTAGAGAAAAAATCCCCATGCTCTCTAGCAAGGGCCCATAGTGGAAAGCTTCTCAGTAGGATTGCAGAGAGCACTATGCAGGAGAATTGGGAAATAAAAGTGGCTGTTGGAGGAAACCAGCTGCCACCTCAGTTATGCTGCCAACTCCAGGGATTTGGAGACGACAGAAAGAAGCGATAAGAATTTTCCAAGATAGATGAGCACTATCTTGAAAGCACTACTAAGACCAGAAAAAAGTAGTGGAAGACAAGACTGGAACTCGTAGGAAGTACCAGTAGTCCAATCACTGGAACTCCTGCATGGGCAGCTGCTGAATAGAACAGCAGAGCGAATCCTTCTGCTTGTAACGGAGAGAACAGACAGAACAAGAGGAGAAAATCCTGATTATGTCTGATGAGCTGCCCAATGAAAGCAGGCAGGTTACTCCAGAGAAAACTCTACACTGGAAAGGAAAGGAAGACTAGAAAAGCTAAGAAAGCCTTCCAGTCGTATGGTACCACTCGTACAGGGGAAGCCCTGGGAACGAGGGAAAGAAAAATAGGAGCTGAAGGAATACTTGCTATATCGTAAGAGTGTAGAAGGAAAAAATTCATGGTGGCACAGGGAAACTATCATGAGATAGTTGGCAAACCTCTCTTCATGGTAGGAAGAGGAGGAAAACCCTGTGACCCACAGACATGAATCTCCTGACAGCTCAGCATACGTGAGAGCAAGTGGATGTCCTGGAAACAGGAATCCATGCGTAGAGTTTCAAATGAAAAAACAGTGAAAAAACCTCTGCTGAGAAGAAGTGAACTGTATGTTATAAGAGATCAATTAGAACCCCATTGAGAGTTAATTTTCCTGGCTTGAGTTTGGATTCTTCAGACCAGGGCGAGGTTTCCCTTGTTTGGGAACATCTGTATGATGGGCAACAGAATAAAACCTTCTTTTAGGGAAAGAAGGTTTGGTAGGGCATTTCCTACCTACTGGGGAAGGAGAAGGCTTAGGAGAGCCCTCAGAAACAGGGACGTCAGTGGAGCAATGAGCAACCTGACGTAAAGACTCCCTATTGAAGAGATTTTCTCCAGTACAAGGAGTATTACCCAGTCTTTGTTGTGCCCATCTGTTCAAGTCTGAAGCTTGGAGCCAGGCTCTACGTCGTGCTCCTATAGCTATAGCAGAGGTTCTGCTAACAGACTCAAAAGAGTCAAGGGAAGCACGAGAAAGAAACCAAAAGATATTTTGGCTATGACTAAGAAGTAAGGAATAGTCTGCAGCCTTGGGCTCTGATAGAAAAGGAGTCAAAAGAGATAATTTCTTTGTGACCTCCTGAAGGGATAGACTCATATAAAAAATATATGAGAGAATCCTTGTTGCCATCATAGATGTTTGGAAGGTTTGACGTCCAAAAGCATCCAGTGTTCTAGAAGCACGACCTGGCGGATAAGAAGAATGCTTCTTTTTGCTTTTTACCTTCCTCATTGCTGATTCCACTACAATGGAATGATGGGGAAGTTGAGCCTTTTGAAACCCTGGAGAGGGGGGCACCTGATACAGAAGATCAGTTGCTGTAGAAGGTGAGGAAACCCTTAAAGGTGTTTCCCATATTCTCAGAAGAAGATCCTGCAAAGAATGATGTAAAGGAAGCATTATATTTTCCTTTTCCCCAGAAGAGCCTTGTGTAGGATCATAGCCAGGGATAGGAATAGCAAGGAATGTAGCCATGTCAAGGAAAAATTTCTGAAAAGAAGGATCTCCAATGGGAACCATCCCTGGACAGGCTAAAGTTGAAGAACTAGCATGGGCACCAGACCGGTGCAGAAAAGGAGCCCTAATGGATGGATACTGGTACTGGCGGTTATGACTTGAGACAGTCAGTACTGCATCGTCCATGCCGGGTATCGACTCCAAACTAGGTATAGAAAGGAACGATCCTGGTGAAAAAGGCATGGAAGTAGTTGGTCCCGATGTTACTGCAGGAACCAGCATCGATACCGGTACCGGTACCTGTGCCGGAATCGGAGGCGATACCGACATCGAAGCAGTCATCGGAGGCTGCTCAAGCGGTACCGAGGCAACCAAAAACTCTTGGTGAGTATCCTCGATACCGCGCATCCGGAATCGGTAAGCGTCGGTACCGAGATGCGTCGGTACTCAGTCTTCCAGACTAGATATCGATTCCAGACTCGGCATCGAAGGAAGCGAGTCTATCGATGCATGTCTAGAGGGTACCGGCGTCGGTGGTCATATCGGCAATGCTGCCGATACTGGAAAGTCAATCTGAGACGTATCGATCGGTCCCGAAGGTACCGAGAACGCCAGATGACGATCCCTGGTGAGGAGTGGATCACTCAACACCAGTGCCGATGCCGGGGTATCGGTACCGCTCGAAGCGGATGCCACCACCGAGCATGGCTCAGGTATGTTCTGTGAGGGGTGAGCCCCAGGAACAACCTGAAACCCCTGAAAGGCTTTGGAGACCAAAGACTCCCGCCGGGGTTTTAAAGCCAATAGGGTCTTGAGGGCAAGGCCGGAGCCGTCATCATGCTTGGCATGAGACCTACCACTCAAGGATTGGCTAGTCTTAACAGACTGTTTATGGGTTACCTGATCCTGTAGAGAAGAAATGGTCGGTGCCCTGACACTAGAAGGGAACTCGGTATCGAGGGAAACTCGAAATGGAAAATCTCTTCTCATAAAATTATAGCCTAATGGCTCCGGAGGAAAAGGGTCAGGACCCAAACAGGTTAGACACCAGTTATTGGAGTCTAAAAAGAAAACTGTATTTCCACAGTTAAGGCACTTCTTAGGAGAAGAAGGCTCCATGATGGAGAGGCCTTACAGGCCCAAAAAATTTAAGACAGAAACTGAGGGAAAGACTCTCCCTGAGTTTGAGAAAAAGAAAAGAAAAAACCCACCGGCGGTACCGGTGGAGGCGGGGAAACAGCCGCAACCACAAGAAAACAAGAATTAAAGAAAAGATTTTCTGCGGTGACAGGACGTCGTCCTGCCGGCTCCGCGGAAAAATGAAAACTGAGGAGAGACAGTTGGAAAGGCGGGAAGGCAGTACGCAGGCGCTGAGGGATGCTCCCAAAAGCTTTCTGATTGGACGCTGGGGAGCGTTCCTGCGCAGGCTCCGTCGGTACCGACGTACCCATATGTGAAGACTCATTCCTGCTTGTTCCTGGAGATTACGAATATTCCTAGAGTGCGTAGGAATGCAGCTACTACTGCCATGCATTTTGTGAACACTCTTGGAGCAGAGGCCAGACCGAAAGGAAGCACCTTGTATTGGTAGTGCTTTCCTTGGTACAGGAAGCAAAGGAATCTTCTGTGTGTTGGATGGATGAGAACATGGGTGTACGCATCCTTGAAATCTAGAGAACAAAGCCAGTCCTGACTCTGGAGGTATGGAAGGAGAGTTCCTAGAGAAGTCATCTTGAATTTCTCCTTGCATAGAAACTTGTTCAATTCTCTGAGATCTAATATGGGTCTGTAGCCCTCTGTTTTCTTTGGACTGAGAAAATAGGGGGAGTAGAACCCTGAGCCCTGTTGAAGAAGGGGTACTTCTTCTATTGCCCCTTGGGCAAGAAGGGTAGCAATCTCCTGACCTAGAAGGTTGAGGAGAGATGTTGGAGAATTGAACTGTTTCACCATGGTGAGGGGCTCTGGATGTTCTAGAGCCAGAAAGGCTAAGTTCTCTAGTGGAAAGTCAAAGGCCCTGAGGAGGCTGAGGCTGTTGGGCCGTAGCAGTCCTCGCAGCCTGGGTTTTGGCCTGTTTTGGTTGTTGCTGTCTCTTTGTGGCAAAACGACCTTGAGAAGAGGCCTGACCATAAGAAGAAAATTTCCCTTTCTTTGGGAAAGATACCTTTTTGAACAACCTCTTTTTAAAAGGAGCAGTAGTAGACTTTGAAAGTCTATCTAAAGCAGAATTTTCAGCATCCATCTGGTTGGCCTTTGCTTGCCAATCTTTGCCAAACAGGTTTTCGCCTGTACAGGGAAGGTTACCTATACCATCCTGTACCCAGGATTCCAAATCAGAGGCTTGCAACCAAGCAACTCTGCGTGCACCTATGGCAATAGCCGAGGCTCTACTGACCCCCTCAAAAGAGTCAAAGGCTGCACGGTTGGAAAACTTGGATACATCCTGTGCCTGTTTAAGCCAGGTGATATATTCTTCTCTCTTATCTTCTGACATAAAAGGAGATAAGGTTTGCAGATGATCTGTAACTTGTTTTAGAAACATCCCCATATAGAGACTATAGGAGTTGATTCTGGCTACAAGCATACTGGCCTGGAAGATTTTCCTGGCAAAGGCATCTAGGGTTCTGCATTCTCTTCCTGGAAGAGCAGAGGAGTGCCTTTTTGTACTCTTGATCTTTTTCATAGCAGACTCTACCACAATGGAGTGGTGAGGAAGCTGAGTCTTATGAAACCCAGGACAAGGAGGAACACGATACATGGTGTCCAACCTTCTGGAATGAGGGGAGGTGGAAAGAGGAGTCTCCCATATGCCCAACATGTGTTCATAAAGAATCTCATGTATTGGTAAGGTGGCTGCCTCTTTAGGAGCCTTAGGATATTGAAGAATATCTAATCTTTTGTCTCTAGGTTCAGTTTCAGAGGTCACTGAGATGGACTGGCCTTTGGCCACCTCCCTAATAAAGTCCTGAAAAGACAAGTCTTCAGGAGGAGACATTCTCCTTTTTGGAGAAGAGGGTTCCTGAGGAAGGATCCCCGATGCTTCAATTGAGGCCTCTGAAGAATCAGAGTCTTCAGAAGAACCGAAGTTATCGACTGTCTGGATGCTCTCGTAGAGCCCGATATGCGTACCGGGAGGTATCGACATCGGGAGTAATCGTACCGGGCCGGTACTGATAGGCATCACTGGATAGCGTACCGCTGCCGTCGATGCAAGCGGTACTTGAATCGGATCCTGTATCGGAACCGGAATCTGATCCTGTATCGGAACCGGAATCGGATCCTGTACCGGAATTGGTACGGGTACCGACAACGGGGTTTGTTGCGGTACCGTAGGCGTTGCAGCTTGAATGAATGCCGTGATGGCACGCTGCATGGTCAGAATATTCTGATCCATTGACGCCACCAATGTCTGGATATCGGTACTGGTAGAAACTGCTGGTACTCCAGACCATTGTAACAGGTGATCGGTCGAGGCCGAGCCATCGATATCAATCTGTGACCCCATAGGTAGTGCTTTGGAAGCCGGAGCCTCCCGCCGGGGTAATTTTGCCGGTGTGGTATCCTCAAGAGTAAGCCCGGGGGCATCTCGATACTTAGAGGGAGATGAACTCTTTGAGGACCGGCCAGATTTAAGTTTGGTTACCTGAGATCCATGGGATGAAGAAGCAGCCCTGGAAGACGTCGATGCCACGGAAGCTGCATCGGAGAGAAACAGGGTACTGAGCTTAGCTGCCCGATTCTGTAACCCTCTTTTGGACATCATGGAACAGGACTCACAATCCGCAATGGAGTGGTCAGGACCTAAACATTTTAGACACCAGTCATGGGTGTCAGTGACAGAAATAGTGCTACTGCACTTTGTGCATTTTTTAAACCCGGAGGCGGGTTTTTCCATGAGGGAAAAATATATCTGTAGGCCTAAGGCCCCAGAAGAAAAATGCACTGAAAAGAGTATAAGTTTTTTTTTTGTTTTTTTTTTTAAAGAAAGAAAAAGAACCGGTGGTACCAGTGCGGAATCGAGAAGGCAGACACGCGACTAAAGAAAAATAAAAGAAAATAAATTCTTCAGCGGTGACAGGAAACACGACCTGCTGGCTCCGCGGAAAAGAAGAACTGGAGAGAGGCAGTTGGGAAAGGCGGGAAGGCAGCGCGCAGGCGCTGTGGGATGCTCCCAAAAGCTTTCTTTCTGGACGCTGGGGAGCGTTCCCGCGCAGGCTCCGTCGGTACCGACGATACCCATATGTGAAGACTCATTCCTGCTTGTTCCTGGAGATAAGTAAAAAAACCCTACAACTCCTAGGGGAGGAGGGCGGGTTGTGAAGACTGATTCCTGCTATTCGCAGAGATCACCTGTTATAGGTGAGAAAAGCACAGTTACTTACCTGTAACAGGTGATCTCTGGGAACAGCAGGAATAAGTCTTCACATATGGGTACGTCTGTACCGACGGAACCTGCGCGGGAACGCTCCCCAGCGTCCAAAAAGAAAGCTTTTGGGAGCATCCCACACGCATGCGCGCTGCCTTCCCGCCCATTCACTTCCCTCTCATCAGTTGGGTTTGTAGCTGAGACCGAAGGAGGGAAGTAGACAAATTAGAGAGAGAGAGAGAGAGAGAGAGAAAGAGAAAGAGAGACAACTCCTAGGGGAGGTGGGTGGGTTGTGAAGACTTATTCCTGCTGTTCCCAGAGATCACCTGTTACAGGTAAGTAACTGTGCTATCTCCAGGAACAAGCAGGAATGAGTCTTCACATATGGGGACTCCCAAGCTAAGATGCCTGGAGGAGGTCCCAGCATGTTGCCATCTAGTTGATGGGCCATGCTATTTCCCAGAACCTGAGGCATCCAAGGTATGGAGGGTAGGAGTTGAACTAAAAAGGGGTGTGCTGTGGAACAGCTGGACTAAACAAGGCGTCTGGAGAGGAGTCCTAGTGTAGATTAGAAAAGTTAGTGAAAATTGGATTCCAATTCTCTAATGTGGACCTCAGACAGAAGTATTGCGAAAGTATTTGTTGAGACTAATGGTCTGGTGCTAGAAACCTAGAAATCTGACTGGTTTGCAGAGAAAGGCTGGGTCTTTGAGACCCCTCTATCCAAATGAAAGACAGAAAGAAACATTTGTAATAGGCGGTGTAGCCTCCAATTTCTTGAAGATCAGGAATGTCTTCTGTAAGTGATGTCACTTAGGATGACTTTACATGGAGAGCTTCAAATGTGACGTAACCGGAAAAGGTTACAGTAAAAGAAGGTAGTTTGTGACTACCATAGAAATTGGTTGTCCATTTAAAATCCTATGGTATGCTGGAACGGCATTAATATGGACAGTAACAAATCTTTCAGAGATATATGTATTTAGATAGATGAGACTCACTTAACCAGAAGGGGTAAGACCTGCTTGCAAAATATGGATAGAGAACCCCTTACTGGTTACACGTGGAAGAACCATGAAGAAGGTTACATGGAAACCAGTGGAATGTTCCTAGTCAGAAGGATAGGTCTAGATCTCTTTAAAATTCTAGACTTTGAATAACCAGAAGTGGAGATCTACGTGCAAAGAAAACCTTAGTCTTGAGACAACAAGTCTGGATCCTTCTGTAACTTCAGTGGGGAGAAAGACGCAATAAAAGGGAATACCATATTTGCCCGTCTATGAGGGCAATATGAGTATAATGCGTTGTTTGTTCAACATAAGCTCCAATGAAGTATTAGGAATTAGAAGGAATGCACTAGACAAGGACAGACTGCAGTGAAAAGAAGTGCATCCCTGTTGGAGAAGTTCCACTGGAGATGTGGACCAACTCAGGGAATTAAGCAATTCTTTATGCTTTCACGTCTAAACCCTGGTTCATTTTCCCTAAAAAGAAAATTTTAAGGAAGATGGTAAAAGTAGGAAAAAAACCCGGTCATGAGGGAGCATGACTGGGCAAGCCTTTCAACCATCTGAAAGTTACCCACCAAGAATGGCTCTGACGCTCTCTGGCAAAGGCCCATAGTTGCAGAGCTTCTTGTAGAATTGCAGAGAGCATGTTATAGGTTGCCCAGGTGAGATCTGGTCGTTTAATTACCAGTGTGCAACCTAAGATATTCTGTGGAAGCCAAAGAATTGCAGATGGCTAAGAATAGCAGACAGACAGATTGCCTGCAACGATAAAGTGTCCAAGTAGATTTTGGAACCTCTTTTGGAATTATGTGTTATTAAGGCAGCAGAAGAGGTTAGATCCTATAGATTGGAAAAGGACCGAGAGACCGAACAGAAGTGATAACTCTCACTTATGGTCTGATAAGCTGTCTTAAAAGAAATATTTGAAAGATTGCAGAGGGAGAAACTCTGTATGGAAATTATTTACTGGAGTAGGTATTAGGGACAATCCTATGGCTTAAAGGTAAGCCCTCCAGTCAAATAGTATCACTCTTAGATTAAAAATCTCAACTAAGAGGGATGAAAGTAATACAGAGTTGGAAATACTTACAATTTGGTAAGTCTCTGAAAGGGTAAGCTCCCCTGCAGTGAAAAGTATAAGATATCCTCGTACAAGGACAACTGCCAAGGCGAAAGGCATAGCACACCTTATAAGTAGTTGTAAATCCTCTGTTTACTTTTAAAAGGAGAGGAGAAACTTGTTACGTGTAGGGCATGATTATCCTTAATAGCTCTAAGAGCTGAAAGGATAGACTGCTCTTAGCAAGAGGGTCATGCCTAAAGTGGAGGATTAAGGCAGTGTATCACTGACTTCTCAATAAGGATGACAAGAACTGTAAATGCTTCTGTAGTTAAGAAGTAGTGGTTCTGAAACTCAACAGGAAAAAAGATTTAATGAATAAAAATCAGAAACCCTGCGACTGCTGAGTTTGCTGAGCCTGTTGAGACTTTGGCTTTCTTAGCCTGGTATGATGTTGCCCTTCTTTGGAAACATCTGCATGATGGGTAGAAGATGAATAAAACTTTTTCCCCCTAGGGCAGGGGTGGGCAAACATTTTGACTCAAGGGCCGCAATGGGTTCATATATTGGACCCGGGGGCCGGACCAAAAGTAGATGGACGGTGTGTATGTGTGAATTAATATAAATTAAATTTAAATTTGTAACATTAAATGTTTAGATTAATTTAAGGTAGAAAAGCATAAAAAGAGTTATTTTACAAAACGTTTATGCAATGCATTTCTTTCATAAAATAGTACCTTCAATTTTAGTGGCCGTAGCTTGCCCATCCCTGCACTAGACCATGCCTCCCTACTTCCTTCTGTGGGTGGGTCTTTTGGTTTCTGAAGCGTGGTAGCCAAAGTGGGGGCTGTCCCACCCGCTTCATCCGAAAAGATGGGGTGGGCAAGATATGAGCGAGATTTAAGATTCTGAATCACCTCACATGAATCTGCAGTTATTGCGTGCCGAAGCGTCAGGAAGTGGGATATCCAGATCCTCCCAAGTGACCAGCCCATTTCCTGTCCTAACCCCCCCATAGCCCATTACCAGTCCTAACCCCCCATCACCCCATTTCCAGACAGCCCCCATCAGCCCACAGCCAGTCTTAACCCCCTATAGGGCTGGTACCCCTGCAATTCTACATGCAAATCTCCGGCCTGCTCAGCAACTCAGGCCTGAACCAAACGGAACAGACAAGATGGATTCTTCACTACACTTTTGCTGTGTTCAGCTACTAACCTGACCTCCAAGCAACTGCTTGCGCAGCGTTTCTAAGTGTGCATACAGAAGCTATTGTCCGTGGCTAATTTACTGCCCACATGCAAGAACATCTGCTGCTTTGGTGTCCTTGGACACTTGTACATATGCCCAGAAGTTACATACTGTTGCTTTTGCATGACTTCTTACTATGGATCCTTTGTCTGCAAGAAGATGCCCATCATCTACCTCCTGATTCGCTGAGAACACCTCAGATTGCCTGGTGCCAACCAATCATCGGACCTATGACGGAGTATTCTTTCAGAGAATAATGCAATCTGCGCTGGAACTTTAGTAAGAGTTGGGGGGCTTTTCCCACCTGTTCATACAGACTTCTGCACCGGTTCCTTCCTGCTGTGCACTGCGTACCTGATTCCTGCGACCTGAGCCTTCCGCAAGACGGCCACTACGTGTGGGCTAGGCCGTCCTCCAAAGGTCTGAGATAAGACTTTCACAGATACCTCCGGTTCGGACTTTTTGCGGCTCGCCTCTGACGGGGCTGGAGCCTGCATTAGCCAACAGCCGCCTCCTTGGACTGTGCTGTTCCTGAGTGCCCGACGAAGCTAAGGTACTGACTTATCTCTCCTCCCCCGGATGGGCAAGGGGTTAGCAATATATTTCATACCTTTCCTCAGTGCAGAGCGAATCAGTGACGTCTGGTTACTAATTAGTGATTTATTACGTTGTCCAATTGTACATCTGTACTATAACAAATTTCTACCTCATGTTTCTAATTAGCTATATGTGTGTTTGTATATTTTTCTACCTGGCTGTCCATAATAAAGTCTAATATATATCTGCAGACCAGACTTCTTTCGTGGCTCATTGCCAGAATAACTCACCGAACTTTGGGCTGGGTATTAGTAGCCATTTCCCCCTGGACAACAGAGAGTCTAACTTATTTTTATGCTACTAATAATCCCTACACCCCCCCATAGCCCATTACCAGTCCTAACCCCCCCCCCCCCCATCAGCCCACAGCCCATTGCCAGTCTTAACCCCCCCATAGCCCATTACCAGTCCTAACCCCCATCACCCCATTTCCAGACAGCCCCCATCAGCCCACAGCCCATTGCCAGTCTTAAACCCCCCCATAGCCCATTACCAGTCCAAACCCCCCCCCATCCGCCCACAGCCCACTGCCAGTCCTAACCCCCCCCCCCCCATCGGCTCATGGAAATTAAAATTTAAAAAAAAAGCTGGCCGCTGCCGCCGCGGCAGCATGGAGTGTCCCGCGGGGCCTCCTCTGCCCGGCTGAACTCTCCCGGCGCGGCTGAAGCCCTCTGCTCCAGCTTGCAGATATGCGAAGGGAGAGTCTCCCTCGCGTCTCTGTTAAGCCCGCAGGGGCTGATGGGAAGCAGGGGCTGATGTGAAATTTCCCATCTGCCCCTGCGGGCTTAACAGAGACGCGAGGGAGACACTCTCCCTTCGCGTATCTGCAAGCCGGAGCAGAGGGCTTCAGCCGCGCCGGGAGAGTTCAGCCGGGCAGAGGGAGCCGGATTAAAAGGTCCGGCGGGCCGTAGTTTGCCCATCCCTGCCCTAGGGGAATAAAGTTTGTTAGGAGATTTTTTACTAGCTGGGGCAGAGGAAAATTTTGACAATACTCTGAAAGCAACAATATCAGTGTTTAACTGATTAGCTTGAAATAAAGCATCATTGTTAAAGAGATTTTCACCAGTACAAGGAGTATTTCCCAGCTTTTCTTGTACCCATTTGTCCAAGTCTGAAGCTTGGAACCAGGCCATGCGTCGTGCTCCTATGGCTATAGCAGAAGTTCTGCTAATAGACTCAAAACAGTCCAGGGAAGAACGATTAAGGAATTTAGAGACATTTTGAGCATGACTGACTAATATGAAAAAATCTGCTCTTTTATGTTCTTGAAGAAAAGGGTTCAAAAGCTTTAAGTTCTTTGTGACCTCTTCAAGAGATAAATCCATACAGAAAATATATGAGATAATTCTTGCTGAAAGCATGGATGCCTGGAAGCATCGACTTCCAAAGGCATCTAAAGTTCTAGACTCACGACCTGGCGGATAAGAAGAATGCTTCTTTGCACTCTTAATACACCTCATTGCTGATTCTACAACAATAGAATGATGAGGAAGTTGAGTCTTTTGAAAACCTGGAGAAGGTGGCACCTTGTACATGGAGTCAAGTGTTTTAGAATGTGGTGATACCGTTAAAGGAGTTTCCCACATCCTTAAAAGTAAATCTTGTAAGATCTGATGCAAAGGAAGCATGATAACCTCCTTTGAAATCCAGGGGGATTGCAGGGTCTCTGAATCCCCTGGCAAGGATTCTTTACCAGGTATAGAAATGGCAAGTAACTTTGCCATATCAAGCAGAAAAGCTTGAAAAGAAATCTCCCCTGAGGAGGACCCTCTAAAATGAGGGGTAAAGGCTAGACTTGTTGAAGATTTAGCCTTGGTACTGATAGATCCATCCCAGTCATCGGGATCGGAAGACCTGAAAGGATGAAGCATCGGATTTTCCTTAAAGCGATGTCTTCGGTACCGCCCGAGGTCGGTACCGAGACGATACGGTACCGAATCATCCATGCTAGAGATCGATTCCAGGCTCGGCATCGAAGGAAGCGAATCTGTCGAAGTAAGCATGGACGGTACCGGTACCGAAGCAGATACTGGAGGAACGGTCTGCAGCAACTCTAGCAGTACCGAAGTAGCCAATAGCGCTAGACTGCGATCCTCGGTGAGGAGTGTTTCATCCATCACCATAGCCGATGCCAGGGTGTCGGTACCGCTCGAAGCGGCCACAACCACCGAGCATGGCCCAGGTATGTTCATCGCGGTAAGAACCCCGGGAACAACCTGAAGCCCCGTTAATGCTTTGGAGCCCGAAGACTCCCGCCGGGGTTTTATTGCCAAGATGTCCTCAAGGGCAAGGCCAGAGCCATCTCGATACTGGGAAGGAGATCTACCACTCGAGGACTGGCTAGTCTTTACAGACTTTTGTTTGGTTACCTGATCCTGTGGAGATATTGTAGCTGGTGACATCGAGTGCGATGTGAACCGGGTATCGAGTTGTGCTTGATTCTGAAGATTTCTTCTATTTGAGCTCCAGCAGGAAAGACACTCCAGTGGGCGATGGTCAGGACACAAACATTTCAGACACCAAGTATGGGTGTCAGAAAAAATATCTATACCGCCACACTTTGAGCATTTCTTAAGAGTAGTGGCTGGCTTTTCCATAATGGAAAGATGGAGGCCTAGTGGCCTTGAACCGTCAGACATTAAACAGGAAAAATTTCTGAGGAAAAGAGAACTTCTTTAGAAAAAAGAAAGAAAAGAACCGGCGGTACCGGTGGCGTCGAGGGAAGGCAGACGCGACCACAAAAAGGTGACAGGAATACGTCCTGCCGGCTCCGTGGAAAACGGAAAACTGATGACAGGGAAGTGAATGGGCAGGAAGGCAGCGCGCATGCGCGTGGGATGCTCCCAAAAGCTTTCTTTTTGGATGCTGGGGAGCGTTCCTGCGCAGGCTCCGTCGGTACCCACGTACTCATATGTGAAGACTCATTCCTGCATGTTCCTGGAGATCTAAGCTATCTCCAGGAACAAGCAGGAATGCAATCTTCACATAAGAGACTCACTAGCTCCCAGATACCAGATTTGTATGGGGGAGGCAGTGTGTTCACGGAAGATAAAAGTTGTAGCCGAAGAGTCTGGAGAGTTATAGGCCATCGGACTTTATTCCAGCATGTGATACTTCTCCCAAAGATAGTCTGGTCTGTTGTAGAAGTCCGGGACGGAGGGTAGGAGTTGAGCTTGTTCCAGAGGTGCTGGAGTACAGCTTGGCCAAAAACAGCGTCCCAACGGGAGTCTCTGTCCAGACAGTAGTGTGCAGCAAAGGTATGAATGAAGGATCAGGTAGCTGCCCAACAGATCTCATCAATGAATACTGAACAGAGGTTGGCTACGGATGTTGCCATAACCTGCATATTGTGAGAAGTGAAGTGACCCTCCAAAGAGAGAGTCCTGCTTGTGCATAAGCAAAAGAGAGAGTCCTGCTTGTGCATAAGCAAAAGAAATGCAATCTGCTGTCCATCAGGATAGAGTATGCTCTGTCACCGTTAGCCTAGGTGACTAAAATCAAATGAGATGAACAGAGGATCTTCAGTGATCCTTAGTTCTACTCAAATAGTAAGCGAGCGCTCGCTTGCAGTCTAAGATGTGTAGCATTGCTTCAGCCCGAAACGCATGTGTTCTAGGGAAGAAAGTCATGAGGATCACAGACTGGTTTAGATGGAAGGAGATGACTAACTTTGGAAAGAAATGCGAATGGGTAGGCAGAACCATCTTGTCATGGTGGAACTGGTTATAAGGCAGATCCGCCACTAGAGCCTGCAGTTCACTGATGTGGCGAGCTGACACGAGGGCAATGAGGAAGATTACCTTCCAAGATAGAAACTTCAGTGATGTGGTGGCTAAAGGCTCGAAGGGAGGCTTTAGAAAGTGAAAGAGAACCACATTGAGATCCCAGGACACCGGAGACAGCTTAATGGGTGGCTTGGACAGCAGGAGACCCAGTATGAAGCGTGCTACTAAAGGGTGTGAGGAGATAGGCAGTACATTCATTGGTTTGTGAGAGGCCACAATGGCACTAAGGTGAACTGTTAAGGATAAGTGGATGAGATATTATAAAAGTGACTCCACCGGGCAAGTAAAGGGGTCAATGTCCTTTTAGGAGCACCAAAGGGCAAACCTACGCCACTGGAAGGCATAAGATCATCTAGTGGAATCACTGCATGATACAAGGAGGACATCTTTGACCACCTGTAGCGGGGCTGAGGTCAGCTAGCATTATCTCTTCAGTAGACAAGCTGTTTGGCATAGGAGTGAAAATTGGGATGGAGAAGCATCCTGTAGTCCTGAGATAGGAGCTTGGATGCAAATCCCAGGCAGAGAGGTAAACTGCGCAAGGCGAAGAAACAGAGGAAACCACGATTGATGGGGCCAGAAGGGGGCTATGAGAAAGAGTAGTTACTCACCTGTAACAGGTGTTCTCCAGGGGCTGCAGGAATCAGTCCTCACATATGGGTGACATCGGCGCCGACAGAGCCCTTGTGCGGAGCATTTTCCCAGCTTTCAAGGAAAGCCTTTGGGAATGCAGCACGCATGGGCGGTCCCCTTCCCATCCAAGGGTGCCATCTTGCTCAGTCTGATGACATAGCTAAAAGACAGCAAAAAAATCAAAATGAATGATATGACTGCAACTCAAGGGGAGGAGGGAGGGTCATGAGGACTGATTCCTGCTGTTCCTGGAGAACCCCTGTTACAGGTGAGTAACTACTCTTTCTCCAGGATCAAGCAGGAAGTCAGTCCTCACATATGGGACTCCCCAGCTCTAGGCTACCGGGAACCCTAAGCTGAAAAAATGGCTCCCTCTCAAGAGCCTCAGCATTCGTGATAAGAATATCCTCTGAGAACGCCCCCGTACGGTAGCCCAACACAAGGGCCGGAGGGTAGGAGTTGCCTAAACCTCAAAGAGATTACGGAGTACCGCCTGTCCGAAAGCACTGTCCCTTCGGGACTCTCTCTCTCTCTCCAGGCAGTAATGGGCTGCAAAAGTCTGGCTTGAAGATCAAGTTGCAGCCCGGCAGATATCTGCCAACAGAACAGAGCAGAGATGAGCTACTGACATGGCTTTCGCCCTGACACGGTGGGCCGCAACCCGACCCTGCAAGGGGAGGTCGGCTGCCTTATACGCCCAGGAGATACAATCTGCTACCCAAGTGGATAATGTACGCTTGGAGACAGATAACCCCATCTTATTAGGGTCAAAGGAGACGAAGAGCTGAGTAGCCCTTTGATGCCCCTGCGTACGTTCTGTGTAAAAAGACAACGCCCTCTTACAGTCCAGGGTATGAAAGACTGTTTCAGCCCGGCTGGTATGCGGCCTGGGAAAAAAGGTCAGAAGAACCACCTCCTGGTTGAGGTGGAAAGAGGAGACCACTTTTGAAAGGAACTTGGGATGGATTCGTAGGACCACCCAGTTCCTACAGAACCGTGTGTACGGTCTATCAGAAACCAGAGCTTGTAGTTCACTCACACATCTGGCCGAGGTAAGAGCCACCAGGAAGAGCGCTTTCCAAGAGAGGAAGCGCAAATAGCAAGTAGCCATCGGCTCAAACGGTGGGCGAGTAAGTTGCTGCAAGACCACGTTCAAATCCCACTCAGTCGCCAGTGGACGAACCGGAGGCTTAAGAAGCAGACCTCTGAGAAATCGGGACACCAAGGGGTGAACCGACAGACTGTCCTTCCACTGGTGAGTGGTGCACTGACAGAGCACTGAGGTGGACCCGAACAGAGTTAGACTTAAGGCCTAGGTCTGACAGGTGAAGTGGATAATGCAGTACTACTGGCAAAAGGCAAGAGAAAGGATCTTCATTACACTGAGCACACCATACCGTAAACCTACGCCAATTGAGGGCATAGGACTTTCTGGTGGACAGCCTACTAGAGGCCAAGACCACCTCCTCAACCTCTTTAGGTAGAAATAAGGGAGCTCCGTGGAAAATGAAGAACTGAGGAAAGGAGTTGGGAAGGCAAACAAGCAGGAACAGTGGAGTGTTCCCAAAGGCTTTCCTATTAGACGCTGGGAAACGTTCCCACGCAGGCCCCATCAGTGCCGACATCACCCATATGTGAAGACTGCATTCCTACTTGTTCCTGGAGATCAAAGGAATCCACCTTAGGAAAACAGAGCAGCTTTCTAAGTCTTCCACAGGGCAGGGCGTAAACCTGCCCAATACCGTACAAAGAACTGAATCAAGGGAGCCCCACTCTGCTAAAATTCTACAGACTGCCTGAGGCAATGGAAAGCTCCAAGATGGGGTCCCTTCTGAGCACTGTTCCCTCTAAGTGCGCGCGCACACACCTTGCCGAGCGAGCGCACATACTTTACAACAGAGCGCACAAAAATTACAGCTCTGATTCTGATAGAAAACAACAGAGACGTCTTAAAATTTAAAAGTTATGATTGTAATTACTAGAAATTTCCCGCTTCATTTAGTAATCGTCTTTTTTCATTTAATTTGATTTGAATCAATACATACTGTATTCTGATGTGCAGTCAAATTTTAAAGTATATAACTCCGAGTGTCGTTATGTGGCGCACAAAAATTTAACCTTCCTTCAAAAGCTGCACACAGCTCACATTTTATGCGCACACAGCCTACAGAAAATTAGAGGGAACATTGCTTCTGAGGGAGACTCCACTTGCGTGTCAGAAAGCTGCAGGGAGGAAATGACTTGCACAATAAGGGATGCCAGCTCCTTCCAGTGGAAGACACGGACTAGACTATTTCCTCATCCTTTCACTGAGGAAAGCTCCCCATCCTCATGCTCTGGGTCCTCTCATTGTCCGAAGCTGGATTGTTCATCCTTGCGCACCCTTTCGGAAGGCAGGAAAACCCAGGATCCCAGGAGATATAGCCTTACTCCTGGAGACCTTGAGGTTCTTAGGGGTTGAAGAGCCCCGACTCCTACCTCCCCAATGGGCTCACATCACTCCTGGATAAAATCCTCCTGCAGCCACCCTGGTAAGGCTGCTCTACATACTGAAGGCTTGCTACATGGCAAATCAGGAGGAAAGTGAAAATTTAGCTGAATCAGGGCTTCAGGGATCCCAAACGGGCTCCTGAGGCTGCCTCCCACCATGCTCAGGGAGCAGTACCAGAGGCTCAGCTGGATTCAGGTCATCTGCCCGATGCTCCATGGTATTCAGGCATTCAGGATGGAGAACAAAACCAAGGATATTTATAATGCCTCTGCATCGTTCCATGGTGCGACCACACTTTGAATACTGTGTGCAATTCTGGCTACCATAGCTTAATATAGCAGAATTAGAAAAGGTACAGAGAAGAGCCACCAAAATGGTAAAGGGGATGGAAGGATACCCCTATGAGAAGAGGCTTAAAAGGTTACGTATCAAAGATATGGCTGAGGGCAGATATGATAGAGGTCTATAAATTATTGAATGGAATGGAACAGGTCAACATAGATCGGTTGTTTACTCCTTCAAAAAGAAGAAAGACTAGGAGACATTCAATGAAACTACAATGTAGCCCTATTTAGGACTAATAAGAGAATATTTTTTCACTCAACAAGTAATCGAACTCTGGAATTCGTTACCGGAGGACGTAGTAAAAGCTGTTAGTGTAGCTGGGTTTAAAAAAGGATTGGAAAGTTCCTGGAGGAAAAGTCCATAAACCATTATTAAAAGAGGACCAGGGAAATCTACTGCTTACCTCAGGATAAGAACTGTGGAATTTGTGTACCTTTTTTCGGAACCTGTCAGGTAGTACTCGTGACCTGGATTGGCCACTGTTGGAAATAGAAAGCTGAGCTTGATGAACCTTGGTCTGACCCAGTATAGCATTTCTGATGTTCACTCAAAATGGTAGTCCTTCCCGCCACTGCGCACTCCATTGCCAGAGCTGGTGCTGCATACTGCTCTGGCTCAGCCTGACCCCCATGCTGCACAGCAGAGCCCAGCAAGCAAACCCCCTGAGCACTTCCCTCCACAGTTCAAGCAAAGGAAGTCACAACTACAACAGCTGTCACGAACACCCGCCAAGGCCCTCGAACCTTACCAATACTACCACCCCCTACCCCGAGTAATTCACCCCTCAGGAATTAAGAAATTATACCTTACCTGCTAACTGATGTTCCTTGAGTGACTCCAGTCCAGTCCCGGCACCTTTGGGTATTCACACTCCTCCAGCAGCTTGGAGACTGAGCATGTCATGATCTTCATGAACCCTCCCCATATAGACAGCTAGCTCCACCCCCAGCCTTCAGTATCCTACTAACAAAGCAGACTCACAGAAACAACAATCAAAACCAAATGGTTAAAACATGAACTTGCAGAATCAAAAAGGCCCATTCCCTACTAGGGGAAGAGAGAAACATGCTCACCTGAATTGGGTGCCAGCGAACTCCAGGAGACCAGATCCCGAGCCTCTAAATCACTGCCCCAGTATGTCCTTACTTGTTATATTTACTTCTTCCTATTCTTGCAAAATACGTCTGTTCTTTATCTATTTTTTCCCCATCTTCCTCCTGGGCTTACAATAATTAAAAGGTGTGGTTCTTGCAGCCGGGGAACCACATATGTGCAGTAACCGCAGTGAGGGATTCGGGACTGGAATCACTCAGGAACATCAAATAAAAAACCTGTTAAATGAATAAAAAAATAAAATAAAATAAAATGCTGCTTGCAACTCTAATCGATTTATGGACCACTGCGCTTCCTGAGGAGTCCACAGACCCTGCAGAAACTGAGCCTTGCAGTATGCTCCCCAGCTGACCAGGCTGGAATGTGGGATCTCCAGCGGCATGCCCTTCCTCAGTGTATCGCTCTGCAACCACCACCTAGTGCAGATCGCGTTTCCTTCAAGAAGAGCAGATAGCGGGATAGGGGGTGCATCTGCACCGACCACCTGCACACGGGACCATCTCTATTGACACCGCCATGGACCCCAGTACCTGCAAATAATGCCATGCTGTTGGCCTCTGCATTTGCAGGAACTGCTGGATCTGCTTCTGCAGCTTGTGTTCTCTTGCCACTGGAAGCGACACTTGCCTCACATCCGTTTGAAATCTCGCCACCCCCCCCCCCCCCCGAATACTCAAGATCCTGTGATGGCATGATGTGACTCTTGGCAATGTTTACTGCCAATCCTAAGCTCTGGAGGAAAGCAATGACCCGGTCGGTCACCCTCACGCTCTCCTCCCACGATTTTGCCCTTATGAGCCAATTGTTGAGGTAAGGGTGGACTAAAATGCCTTCCTGCCTCCAGGTCGCCACCGACACAACCACCATGTGAAAGTGCGCAGCGCAGATGCCAGCCCGAAGGGCAAAGCCCCAAACTGGAGATTATCCTCTTAGGAACTGCTGGTGCTCTGCTCTTATTGGAATGTGGAGATTCGCTTCCATAAGGTCGAGGGACATTAAGAATTCCCCTTCTCGCACCACCAAAGTCTCCATGCAAAAGTGCGGCACCCGCAGAGTTTGATTGATGCACTTGAGATCCAGAATCTGGCAAAAAGTACCCTCTTTCTTTAGTACTACGAAGTAGAGTATCAACCACATCCACGTTGGCTTTGGGGTATTGCCACCACTGTCTGCAGCTTCAACAACTGCTATAGGGTTTCTTCTACTGCCTTCCGCTTTTCCCGAGTCTTGCAGGATGAGTTGATAAAAGACATCCCGGAGGGGCCAGGCGAACTCCATGGTGTATCCTTCCATGATGACCTCTAGCAGCCACTGGTCGGTTGTGATTTAGGTCCAGGCATCGTAAAAGTCCCATAGCTGACCCCCTACAGGAACCTGATATGCCTGGCCTGTCCTCGCATCATTGCTGTTTCTTGGGTGCCGCAGAGGCAGAAGAGAAGAATCCTCTTCCCGAGCCTCTGAAACCCCGAAAGGATGGCCCTCTCATGAATGGGGTGAACCTTGGAGACCTAAATCTTCAAAACTCTCTTGGCTAACTTCTTTCTGGGGTGGAGCAAGGTAACATCTGCTTGTCCAACGGCAAACATCCTCCCTTAGCTTCGCACTGGTCCTTGACCAACTTCTTTAGATCCTCTCCAAACAAAAGCTTCACCTGAACAGTAGCTTGCGCAACCGAGACTTGGAGGACATATCTGCCAACCAATTACGGAGCTGTAAATAGAGTATTGCCACCACCAACACCGAGGCCACACCCTTGGACATACACCTAATAAGGTCATAGAAGGCATCTGCCAGATATGCCGCTCCCGACTCAAGTTTTGGAATTTCTGGTGGTCGCCCCTGCTCCGCTTCCGAGCCTTCCCAGACTCCTTGGGCCCACTGGAGGCAGGCCTGGGCCACAAAGGCTCCACACACCGAAGCCTGCAAGGACAAGTCATAAGTGTCAAACGCCTACTTCAAGAGAGTCTCCAACTTACGATCCTGAAAGTCCTTAAGGGCCACTGTCTTTTTCGTCACCGCCGAGACCGCTGCATCCACTTTAGGAGTTTAAAGAGTTCTCTGTCTTGATCTGGGATAGGGTACAGCTGAGCCATTGTTCGAGTACCCCAAGCGGTGCTTCTGGAACATCCCATTCTTCTTGAATCATGCTCCTTATGCGCCTATGTAGAGGAAACGCTTTTTGCGTTCACTGCATAGCCTGGAAGAGCGGATTCTCCAGAGGTTCCTCTTCCACCAGTGTCTCCATGCAGAAGATCAACACTTTAGCCAACTGCGCTATCAAAGTCACCAATTCGTCTCTGTGGAAAACTTGGATTATGCGAGAGTCCTCTGCCTGTGGGATCTCTCCTTCCCCCAACTCTGCCTCCAGGAGGTCTTCCTCCTCATCATCTTTCTCCAATGGCACCTCTTTCTAGAGGGTGTCCTCGACACGGTACTTACTGGGACCAGGATCCTTCTCAATCCTTTCAAGTGCTTAAACCTGCCTCTGAGGCATGCTTAGCTCCCTGCTTCGGAGCTGCCGCTTCTGTTATCCTCTGCTTCAAACAAAAAGCTTTATACAGCAGTAGCACAAACTCCGGAGAGAAGGCCCCCTGAGCGCTCTCGCCCTTCTGCTCCTCCACGTTGTTAACCTTTGCCACTCTATTGCCTTTGCCTTGACCAGAAGAGGCTCCTTTTCCTCTATAGCAGCACCCATTGGTCTGTGCCCTGCTGAAGGCCCCGTGACTACATCTGTGCCAGCGTCAGAGGATCAGTCAGGCCTGTTCTCCTGCAACTCTGCCTCCATTGACCGTGATTCCGCCTCGCAGCCCTTACAGAACCCGGCCGCAAATACGGAACCCCTGTGCAAACCACAGGCCACACAGTCTGTCTTGCTGGCATCTCTAAACCTACTGTAGAGAGACTTTTATTTATTTTATTTATTTTAGTCTTGCCCTGACCGGACGTCAGCAAAGGTCCTTTCTGCCTTGTTCCTGCCTTTCCAGCTCCCGTCCAGACCACCAAACGTGATCCCTGCACTGAGGACTGCCAAACTAATGCCCTAAGACCTGTCAGCTTGCAAATGCAGCTGCTTCCCACGCTGACAAAATGGCTGCCATTCAGTCAGCCCTGCACCACGCGGATTTCGTTACTCCCCGAACCTGCTCTCACATTTCCCCATGGGACTTGGGAAGGATTACTGTACCTCGGAGCAGCCGCGCCGCATGCTCAGCCTCCTCCGGGCTTCAGCATCAAGCAGGAGGGACTCAAGCGTACCTGGTTTCATGCCGGCATGACAAAACTCCTCTGCCTGCCTCCGGAGTTGTCGCGCCTCAGCCCTTTGCCCCCTGGTAAGCTCTTCGGTTTCTCAGCCTGTCCACAACATAGGTCCGGACTGCTCTTTTCTCCCTACTTGGCCCTGACACGGTGCACTGTGACGGGGCCTTCCAGCGGGAGCCTCGCCTGCTCATAAGCAGTCTGCCACTCATGTGGACAGCGTACGCTTGGTCACTGCCTCCCCCACCCTATGGGGTCATAGGAGATGAAAAGCTGAGAATCTTTGCAGTGGCCCTGAGCGCGTTGGATATAGAAGGACAAAGCCCTCTTACAGTAAGGTGTGAAGGACCGTCTCCGCCTGACTGGAGTGAGGTCTTCGAAAGAAGGTAGGAAGCACCACTTTCTGGTTAAGATGGAAGGGCGACACAACCTCCGGCAGGAATTTGGGATGCGTGCGAAGCACCACTCTGTTCTTGTAGAACCTGGTATAAGGCGCCTCCGCCACAAGGGCTTGGAGCTTACTAACTCTCAAGCGGAGGTGAGCGCAACCAGAAAAACCACTTTCCAAGAGAGGTAGCGAAGGTGGCAAGTAGCCAGAGGCTCAAACGGCGAGCGAGTGAGTGCCCCAACACAACATTGAGGTCCCATTTGCTTGTTAGAGGGCAAACCGGGGGTTTCGATAAGAGCAGACCCTGAAGGAAACAGGTCACCAAAGGTTGGACAGGGCATTCAGGTGCACGCGGATGGAGTTAAGACTTAAGCCCGGACTGAGAGAGGTGGAGAAAGTACTGCAACACCAGAGCCACCGGGCAGGAGAAAGGATCAGCCCCGTGTTCGGCGCACCAAGCAGAGAACCTATGCCATTTGAGGGCATAAGCCTTCCTAGTAGAGGCCTTGCAGAATGTCCTCCACCTCAGCCAGAAGGTTGAGAGGAGCCAAAGTTATCCTCTTAGCGAAGGACCCCAGGTTGGGGTGCAGGAGAGAGCCCCCCTCCTGAGAAAGGAGTCCCGGGGCAGTCCCCAAGAGGATGGGGACCTCCACCGTCAATTGCAGAAACAGCGGGAACCACGGTTGCTTGGGCCACCAAGGAGCTATCAGGATGGGCGAGGCCCTGTCGCAGAGGGTCCTAAACAAGGTCTTGGCGATCAGCGGCATCGGAGGAAAGGCATACATGAGGCCTTCCGACCATGAGACTAGGAACACGTCCACTGCCACCCTGGAGGGGTGGGCCTGCTGGGAGCAGAAGCGGGGCAATTGAATATTGTCCGGACTGGCGAACAGGTCCATCACAGGTCCCCCCCAGAGCCAGAAAAGCCAACTAGCTACTCTGGGGTCCAGCTGTCACTCGTGCGGCTGGAGAACTCTGCTGAGTCTGTCGGCCAGAACACTGTCCTGGCATGGCAGGTACACCACCGGAAGGAGGATACGCTGTTGGATTGCGGACGAGCAGAGAAGCATTGCCTCCTGACAAAGGGTACGAGACCCCGTGCCCCCGTTTGTTCACGTAGAAAATCGCCACCTGGTTATCCATCTGGACCAGCTGAGCAGGGGTGTCTGTGGTGAGGACTTGAGTGGCTTGGGGCCTAAAAAGGCATGCTCGCTTTGAGATGCTGGGGTGACTGCCACCAGACCAGGGAGTACGCCAACTGGCAGTTCACCGAAACTCTGCCTCAGAAGCGGCCTGTGGCCTGAGACCACTGGTCCCGGGAGACACCACTGCGCCATCCTCATATGGAGGCGAGTGTCTGGGGTGATGCAGACCATGGAGGCCATGTGCCTGCGGCGGCGCAGAAGAAGCCGAGCAGACACCGAGAGATGGTGCTACACGTCCCGAGCTAGAGATCTGAGACAATCGGCTCGGTCCTTGGGCAAGAAGACCTTTGACTGGAAAGGGTCGATCTTTGCCCAGATGAACTCCAAAGCACTATGTCGGGAGGAGGTGAGACTTGGGGGAGTTTATGACGAAGCCCAAGTATTACAGAACCTGGCTGGTGCGCGTGGTGGCCTGCTGCACCTCGGAGGCTGTGCTTCCCCTTATAAGCCAGTCGTCCAGGTAGGGAAAAACGAAGACCCCCTGGAGCTGGAGGAAGGTGGCCACGACTGCCAAGCATTTTGTGAAGACCCTTGGGGCAGAGGCCAGGCCGAAGCGGAGCACCCTATTGAAAGTGCCTGCCCTCCACTACAAACTGCAGGTACTGCCTGTGGTTGGGGTGGATGAGGATGTGAGTATAAGTATCCTTGAGGTCTAAGGAGCATATCCAGTCTCCTGAAGGTATGGCAGCAATGTTCCAAGGGAGAGCATCTTGAACTTCTCCCTCACCAGGAATTTGTTGAGGTTGCGCAGGTCGAGGATAGGCCTTAGGCCCCCTGTCCTCTTTGGCACGAGGAAGTATCTGGAGTAGAATCCCTTGCCTTTGAGATGGTGGAGCACCGGTTCCACCGCCTTGTCCTCGAGAAGACCTGCCAACTCCTTCGGGTGGTGGGGAGACCTCAGGGGCTCTCCCGGGAAATAAGGGAGAGGAGTCTGAGCCAGGTGGAGGCGATAACCTTTCCTGACCACCTTTAGTGCCCAGGAGTCGGAGGTGATGGCCTTGAGTTGATCCTTGGCCGAGGTCTCGATCTGGTTGATGCTCGACTGGACCGTGGTCAGCTCGGCCACCAGGGACGTCTTCGACATCAAGGGCCTGGTGGCTGGGGCGGAGGAAGCAGTCATACCGTACAACAGCACCCGCTGCTGGCCCATTAAGGCAGAGAAACTGTGCTCCAGGGCCGCCAATCTGGACAGGCCAGAAGGCTCCGCTGCCATCGGTATGGGCACCAAAATAATCTGGCCCGAAGACTGTTCTCCCAAAGGGGAATACTCGACAAGGATGGTGTCTGGCAACCGAGGCCAGTCCAAGCTCCAGTCCTTTCGGGGAACCTTTGCAGGCCACTCCTTCTCCAATCCTTTGGATGAGCGTCTTGGACTGTGGGACCTGACTCGGGACGCACACGGCCTGTCGGATCGGTCCAGGGATGTCACCTTCGAGGTCTTCTTCGTCTTGGGTTCCCTCTCCGAAGTACCATAGCACCACTCAGGTTCCACAGAGCTGCCCCAAGATGTTGTGGCTTTGGAGATACTGGGGACTCGGGGGAAAAAACTATCATGCTGCTGCTGGCGGCTCGAGGACCTTGTTGGACATCTTATTGCAGAGACCGCATGCTGTGGGGTCGTGGTCCGGCCCAAGACAGTGAAGGCAGCAGTCGTGTGTGTCAGTCAAAGACATAATTTTGGCACACCAATCACACTTTTTAAACCAACTGGTAGCCACGGGGGAAAAAGGTACACCAGAGAGGTCAAGGACCTACCGAGCTGCCAGTTGGAAAAAAGGCACGAAAACGCCAAGGAGAAAAAGAAACTACAAAAGGACCCGAACTCATTGCCAAGACAGTGAGGTCGGGTGGTGGGAAGAGTACCGGTACAGTATCGGAGGCGAGTATGAAACTCAAGCTGAAAAATCAACTTTTTCCAGGGACAAGCCAGATGGATGTCTGAAGAGCTCCACGGAAAAAAAGGAGACTGAGCAAGATGGCACCCTTGGGCAGGAAGGGGACCACACGTGTGGTAGCATTTCCCAAAGGCTTTCTTTGAAAGCTGGGGGGATGCTCCCCCGAGGGCTCAGTCGGTGCCGTCACTCATATGTGAGGGCTGACTTCCTACTTGTCCCCAGAGAATTGGAGATAAAGCAGTATAGAAAACCGTTAAATAAATAAGACTCGAACCGCCTTTCGCCACACCAAGGGCAGAAAGGCCTCCAGGGTTAAACGCACCGATCGAGTCTCCAACTAATTGATGGGCCACTGCCCCTCCTTGGCGGACCACCATCACTGAGCCACTAAACTGACAATGGTTGCCCCAACCATGAGCATCCGTGGTTACTACCACCCAGTCTGGAAGCTCTAGGGACACACCCGCTCCAGGTTCATCACATCAAGCCACCATCGCAAGCTCACCCTAACATCTTCCTGCAGCAGAAGCCTCACCTCCATGGATTGCACTTGAGGAGACCAGCGGGAGAGAAGATGCCCCGGCAGCGCTCTCATATGAAGTACAAACCAAGGCACCAAATTCCATGGAGGCCGCCACTGAACCCAAGACCTGAAGACAGCCCCAAACCCAGGGCTATGGAACCCTGTACATGCCATGCACCTGGGCCTGCAGCTTCACAATCTTGCCCTCGGAAAGAAAAATCATGCCCTGGCACGTGTCAAAGCAGGCCCCCCGATACTCCAGGCAATGAGACAGCTTCAGCTGGCTCCTGGCAAAGTTCATTACCCAGCCCAGCTCCTGCAGGCAGTGAACCACCAGCTCTGTCGACCGATGGCTCTTCGAGGGACTTTGCTCAAATTAACCAATCGTCCAGGTACAGGTGTACCAGCACTTCCTGTTTGCGGAGGTCTGCTGCCACCACTACCGTGATCTTGGTAACCACCAAAGGAGCTGTTGCCAGGCCAAAGGGCAACACCTAAAATTGATGACGACCCGAAGCGCTGGTGCTCTGGCTTGATTGGCATCTGCAGAGGCCTCCATGAGATCTAAAGAGGTAAGAAACTTGCCCTGTCGCACTGCCATCAATAACTAAGCGCATCTCCATACGAAAATGCTGGACCCTTAGGGCCCTGTTGACCCCTTTCAGGTCCAAGATGGTTCACCAGGAACCTTCCCTTCTTGGGCACAACAAAATAAATGGACTACCCCCCCCCCCAAGTGGCCCAAAGCACTAGGACCACTGCCTTGAGTTGCAGGAGACGATTGAAAGTCTCCTCTACAACTCATGCTTTCCCAGAGTCCGCACACAGATGTCATGAAAATCTCCAAAAGAGGCCGAGCAAACTCCTCACGAATCACCTCCAAAACCCAGATATCTGACATAATCCAGGTCCAAGCAGGAAGGAGATTTCAAAGGCAACTGTCCACCAGCTACACTCCACTGGGACACCAAAACCCTCACTTTGAAGGTTTTGCAACACCCAGAGCACCGGCAGCTCATCTTCTACTATCCCGGGCTCCCACTCAAAAGGAGGAGCCACGCTGCAGAAAGCGGAAGCTCTGCAGACTAGCCGCCTGAGTGGGACGAAACCCATGGGAATCTCTACCACGGTCCCTGACCAGACTGCCTCTGCTAACCCTGGGCTTATCCTCGGGCAACCTAGGTACCTTGGAGTTGCCCAAGGACTTGACAAGCTTCTCCAAATTCTCCCCAAAGAGCAACTTTCCAGCAAAGGGCAGCTTACTGAGTCTCGTCTTAGAGGCCACATCCGCCAACCAGTTGCATAACTACAAGAGCCTCCAGGCCACGACCACAGTGGCCATACTTTTGGCAGATATCTGCAATAAATCATATAGCATATTTATTTTATTTATTTAGACAGATTTGTTTGCCACCTTATCCTTCAATCAAGGTGGTCACGTCACACCACAACTGGAGGGCTACATTTAACATTAGGTTACGTATAAACATTTGGAAGGTACTTAACAGTATTTAGATAGTAAAATTGAGGGTTAACATTTAACGGGGAGAGTGTTTAATAACTTAGTATGATAGACTTGTGTGTATGGGTAGGATGAGTGCATGCTTAGTTGACGGGGGAAGTAGTGTATCTGTTTAGGTAGGGGATGTTGCCTGAATGCTCATATGTTTCTATAAATAAGAATGTTTTGAGGTCTTTGCGGAAGTCTGTAAGGTCATCTAATTTCCTCAGGCTCGTTGGGAGGGAGTTCCATAGTGTGGATGCCAGTAGTGATGGTGCCCTTTTTGAAGTTGTTATTTGGTTTTGTGATAGCCTACAGGTGTGCCCATTATGTTATTGGTTCTTCTTGGTCTATTGCTGATATCCTATGTTATAATGTTTTGGAGTATGTCTGCTAAGAGATGGTGAATAATTTTGAAGATGATCATGATTGTTTTATATTTAGCTCTTGCCACCATTGGGAGCCAGTGCAGTTGTTGTAGGACAGGGGTGATGTGCTCGGTCCTTGGTGTGTCTGTAATGATGCGTGCTGTGGTGTTTTGCACCATTTGTAGTGGGTGCAGTGTTTGCTGAGGGAGGCCTTAATATAGTGAGTTTCCATAGTCAAAAAGTGGTGTGATGAGTGCTTGGCACACTGTGCGGAAGTGGTCTTGACGGAGTATTGGTTTGATTTGTCTGATGATCCTCAAACGTTGATAGGCCTTGTTTGCGGTTTTGGTGATGTGGGATTTCAAGGTCAGAGCTCTGTCCAATGTGATGCCCAGGTACTTAACTTCTTCTTTGACTACTATGTGTTTGTCTAGGATGCTGATAGTTTGTGGGGGTATGAAAGGAAGGCAGACCAGGACTCCAATCAAGTCACTTGTGCTCCATCCGGGGACATTGCCCCCATCTCCTCCGGTAGCGCAAGATCACTGCAGACAGGCTCAAGCCACGTAGGCTTCACAAATGGCACCCTGCAGAGCCAGAACAGTCATCACCTCAAAGGCCTGCTGAGGCAGCAACTCCATGTGCCGGTCCTGAAGATCCTTCAAGACAGCACCACCCTCCACCAGAATGGTGGTCTTGTGCATGACTGCTGTCACCAGTGCATCCATATTGGGCAAACAGCATCTTTCTTTCCTCTTAGGGAATCGGATAGTCTCGCCATATAGCGCCCAACGCGTAACCTCACATCCGGGGAGCTCCACTCCTCCACAATCATGGCATGCAGCACTCTACAGACCGGAAAGGACTGACAGGGGATCTTCTGGAGACCCCTGGGCCAACTATCCAGGATCCTCTGTGATACAGAGCACCACAAGGGACTCAGTAATCAGAGCAGGGAGCTCAAAGGTGGAAGATCTGGACCGCTGTTGGATCCTCTGCCCCCTGGAGCTCTCTCTCCTCCAACTCCTCCGTGTTGGCCATCCAGGAGATCCCACAGGGCCTTCCAGTGGATCAAAAGAATCCAAGGAAGCCATCGAGCCAAAAATCGAGCTCCCCCTCTAAGTGATCCCAAGGGACACACTTGCTCCCTGTCGCCTGCCCCTGCCCCAAATTCCAATCAGATTCTAGGGGAAGCCTCTCCCAGGCCCTGCTTCAGCATAAAAGTCTGGTTTAAGAACAAATTTGGGGGGGGGGAAAGGAGATCCTCCACCTCCTTCTCAAAACATCCCCCGACTGAGTAGCTGACCTCCCCGGTGCAAATTCCAATGTTGATTGCAACATTGGAGGTCCTGTGCTCCCAAGACCTGCACCGAGAAAATAATCCAAAATGGCAGCTGTTCCAGTCAAAATTGCCAAGCCACCGCCGTCACACACTCCTGGCCCACACACATCTGGATGCACCGGACCTCCCCCCACCCCCGAAGTCCCTTAACTGTAATTTCACTCATTTTATGTCAGCCACGGTACAGTCAGACTTCGTACAGATGTGCCCTGCAGCTGCCACAGACAGCGCATCAGCAGCGACCTATCAAGCGGCAGCGCATGCAGCTACTGCCCCAGTAGAGCCTCCTTGAGGGACTTACCTGGCTGCCCCTCCACAAGAACAAGGTCCTCTGTAGCCAGTTCCTCTGCTGCAAGCCCGTACCTGTTTCCTTTGCATTTGTCTTTTTTTTTTTTCTTTTTTCTTTTTTTTTAACATAGCGCAGGCTTAAAGGGGCAGAGAGCACCTCGATCTCTGGCTCCCTCACAAAAGTTGAAGAGGGGGAAAGCGGGAACCAGCCAGAGGGGGCAATTAGGGGAGCATGGGGGAGGGACCCGGAACCTCCAGGTTCTACATTCAGGGCCTATTGGCTTCCAAGACCAGTTACACAGGCAATGCTCAACACCTGCTGGAGACTCAAATACTGGCTTAGGTCAGATGGCATAGGCTACTTATACTGAGCTATGAGCTTGTGGAGGCCACCGGTACCCCAGGAACACAATGGAGCAAGACCGGAGAATTGTGGATGTTTGAAAGACCTTTATTGGTAGGAGTCAATACCCCGACGCGTTTCGGCGTGGGATGCCTTCTTCAGGGGGTACAAGGCTTGAAAAAAGGGGGAATAATACATGATATTTAATTAAAATTTATAAATATGTATAAAAGAATAAACATATAAAATGTTAAAATGAACTCATAGAGAACTGATTAATAAACCATGAGATTAATACCATATACACATTGTAAAACATAAATATATCAATACTAGTACCAAAGTGATTCAACCTAACTATCTTCAATCGTATGTGTTAATGTAAAATTATATAAATATATAGATAAGAATGTAAAAATATATAAAACAAACAATATGTGACGACTGTGGGAATCACAAATATATAAATGAATTCTGAATGAATACTAGAGAAACGCAGGACATGAGGAATTAAACCATAACAACAGACAAATAACCTAGTTGTGTGGACGGTATATACACATAATACCATATTATTTAATAAATATATATAAAAGGGATGATATTGTTTTAAACATCTGGATGATGTTAAAAAACTAGACATGTGTTGATGACTATGAATAAAATTAGTAATTTCGACAAATCCTATCTTAAAAATATGCATTGATAAAAACAAAAAAGTGTCATAAAATTAACCTGAGTTGATACTTAGATAATAATTACTTAAAACAAGATAAGAGCTGTACTAGTGACCTATCTCAGGTTGTGAATTAAAGCTGAAATTTATATTATCGCTTTTTAGAAATCAGAATGGGAGTTTTATTGGGTGAATAATGAATAGCTATTATTAATCCTAAAATGAAAATGGAATGTTGAAAATAACAATAAAGTTCACTAACCTGAATTAATCCACTTTGTTGTTTACATCAGAGCATGGCACCAGGAGATCTGTTGAGGCCATGCCATCTAGATCATCCTGGAACCCCGATGATGATGCTTTAGAAGCCGAAGCCTCCCGCCGGGATAATTTTGCCGGTGCAGAATCCTCGAGGGCAAGGCCAGAGGCATCTCGATGCTTAGAAGGAGATTTGCCCTTCGAGGACCGGCTGGATTTATGTTTAGTTACCTGAGATCCATGCGAGGAAGAAGCAGCCCTGGAAGACGTCAATGCCACCGAAGCCGCATCAGAGGGAAACAGGGTACTGAGCTTGGCAGCTCGGTTCTTTCGACCTCTCTTAGACATCATGGAACAAGACACACAATCTTTAATGGAATGGTCAGGGCCTAAACATTTGAGACACCAGTCATGGGTGTCGGTGACGGATATAGTACCGCCACATTTTGTGCACTTCTTAAAACCTGAGGCAGGTTTTCCCATATTTAAGGAAGAAGGTTTTGGGCCTAAGGCCCAAAACTGAAGTACACCTGAAGAAAAAATAGAAGGTTTTTTTTTTTTTTTTTTTTTAAAGAAAAGAATAAGAACCGGCGGTACCGGTACAGCGTCGAGGAAGGCAGACGCGTACAGAAAAGAAATAAAGAAAAAAATAAGGAAATTCTTCTGCGGTGACAGGAACACGACCTGCTGGCTCCGCGGAAAAAGAACAACTGAGGAGAGACAGTTGTAAAGGCAGGAAGGCAGCACGCAGGCGCTGTGGGATGCTCCCAAAAGCTTTCTGATTGGACACTGGGGAGCATTCCCGTGCAGGCTCCGTCGGTACCGACGTACCCATATGTGAAGACTCATTCCTGCTTGTTCCTGGAGATCCTTATCAAAACCATCCTGTAGAAAACTTGCACCGAGGGAATGGCAACCGTGTCCGCCCGGATCTGCCGTCTTGAGCACCAATCCTCAAAGATACGCCAAATACGAATATACGCCAGGGACGTGGACTGTTTCCGCGCCCTAAGAAAAGTTGCGATGACCGCAGGTGAATAACCTTTCTTTGTCAACCTTGCCCTTTCAATGGCCATGCCGTAAGCGAGAACCGATCCAATTGAGGCATAAATAGGGGCCCTTGCCTCAACAGATCCGCTCTTTCCGGCAACCAACGCCTCGGCCAGTCCGGAGCCACCAGGAGTACCCTTCCAGGATGAGCCCCGATCCGCTGAACCACTTGGCTGATCAGCGCCCACGGAGGAAAGACATACAGCAGACCTGAGGCCGGCCACGGATGCAACAACGTGTCTATGCCTTCCGACATTCGTTCCTGTCGTCTGCTGAAGAAATGAGGGGCCTTCGCTGACTGAAAGGTCGCCATTAGGTCCATTATGGGCATCCCCCAGCGACTCACTAACTGCACAAAGACGTCTGGGTGTAGCTGCCACTCCCCAGCAGCTACACCCAGACCCTGCTGAGAAAGTCCACCATCACATGACGTCCTCCGGGCGGAGCCGTGCATACGGAAGTGCTCTCTAGAGCTCAGAAAGGTGAGCCCCTCCTGGGCCCACCTTAGGTAGCCCATCCTACCGGTCCGCCCCCTGGTCTGGCCAGTGCTACGGACTCAAGTGGAAGAGATTCAGCATCTGGTGCGCAGCACAAGGCCTCCAGCCCACCACTTGCCCGCTCCCTGAGGTCCTGCAGTACCTGACTTCGCTATCTAACCTTGGCCTTAAGACTCAATCCGTCAGAGTGCACCTTTCTGCGATTGCAGCTTTCCATGCTCAGCCCAAAGGGGCTACCTCCATTACAGCACTACCCTTGACAAATCGCTTTATGAAGGGCCTGGCAAATCTAAAACCCCCGCTCAGGCGTCCCGTTCCAGCTTGGGACCTCAACACTGTACTCCTTCGCCTGACCAAGGAACCCTTCGAGCCACTGCAGTCGGCCGAAATGAAGTATGTCTCATGGAAAACCTTGTTTCTCGTGGCCATTACATCTGCCCGAAGAATCAGCGAGCTACAGGCATTGATGTCCCATCCCCCCTACACACAATTGCACCAGGATAGAGCATCCCTGAGGACCAACCCCAAGTTCGTGCCCAAGGTGGCCTCTGCCTTCCACGTGAACCAATCCATTGAGCTTCCGGCTTTCTTCCCAGAACCTCACGCCTCCGAAGAAGAAAGCCGCCTGCACACGCTTGATTGTCTGCGAGCCCTCCGGATATACCTGCTCCGCACGGAACCCGTTCGCAAAGGCGAACAACTGTTCGTATCCTTCGACCCCAGCAGGCCGGGCAGGCCTGTCAACAAGAGAACCCTTTCGCACTGGATCGCCTCATGTGTCTCCCATTGCCTCGATCCCACAGGCACACAGAACCTGCCAAGAGTGGGCCCTCACAAGCTCAGAGCTATGGCCACCACAATAGCCAACCTTCGTTCTGTTCCTCTGCTGGATATCTGCAAAGCGGCCACCTGGACCTCTCCACACACGTTCCAAAAGCACTACTGCCTCCACCTCAAGGCTCAGGAGGACTGCGCCCTAGGAACTGCCGTCCTCTCCACGGCAATGGACACAAGAGAAGCTGCCTAGGCCCTGTAGCAGTCCCTTGTTATTGCCTATTGCACAACCGCTGTATTGCACTAGTTATTGCACTAATTATTGCACTGTTGCACAGTTCTTGCACTAATTGCACATTGTTTTAACGTTGCTGTTGGTTATCGCATTTTGCACCTGTTGTTCTTATGTTATTGCACAGTTCTGATGCTGTTACTCCTCACGTATGTTACTGCAATAAAGTCGTTGCACTAAGCTCTACGCCTAATCCTCAATGTGCTACTAGGCTCCTCCTCCTCCACCTCAGCATACCTGCAGCTAGGGAGGCACCAAGTGTGGCTGACGCAATCCTGCTGGTCCATGGAGAAAACGAGGTTACTTACCTGTAACGGGAGTTCTCCGTGGACAGCAGGATAAGTCAGCCACGCAATCCCGCCCACCTCCCCTGGAGGAGGTCAACCTGCCGAATCCGCTCCCTGTCCGGGAACTGGCTAGCTGGGAACACACTGGCCGGACCAGGGGGCGGACCGGTAGGATGGGCTACCTAAGGTGGGCCCAGGAGGGGCTCACCTTTCTGAGCTCTAGAGAGCACTTCCGTATGCACGGCTCCGCCCGGAGGACGTCACCGAAATGGCTGTCAACCGACATTCCACCCAGCCAAATAACAAGTCCGCCACTTCCTCCATGGCTGCACTTCCTATGCCGCCCTGGCGGTTGATGTAGGCGACTGCTGCCGAGTTGTCGGAGAGGACTCGGACAGAGCGACCCACCAGAGAAGCCTCGAACATCTGCAGTGCCCGCCAGACTGCTCGTAGCTCCAGGCGACTGATCGACCAAGCTTTCTCCAGTGGTGACCAAAACCCTTGCGCGTACCTGCTTTCGCAGTGGGCTCCCCAGCCTCCGAGGTTGGCGTCCAGCTGTTCCAGGGGCATTCCGTCCGCCAACAATGTTGGCAGCAACCACCACAGTAGAGACTGCCTGACGCTACGCGGACAAGGAAGCCGTTTGGTCAAGGGATCCTTCTGATGCGACCACCAGCGCAGGAGCGCCCTTTGTAGAGGCCGCATGTGCACTTTGGCCCAAGGCACCACTTCCAGAGTCGCTGCCACTGTGCCCAGCACCCGAAGATAAGTCCACGCCGACAGAGCCGGAGTGGCCCTGAATCTGCGAACCAGACACCTGAGGTCCTAGGCTCTGCGCTCTGGCAAAAACACTTGTCCGTTCTTCGTGTTGAATCGTACCCCCAGATACTCGAGATCCTGAGATGATTTCTAAACGGCTTTTGGCTGGATTGACCAACCAACCAAGACTTTGCAGAAATGCCACCACTCTGCTGGTTACCTGCACATTCTCCGCCTCGGACTTGGCCCGGATCAACCAATCATCGAGATATGGATGCACTGAGATTCCTTCTCTGCGCAACGCTGCCACCATCACCACCATGATCTTGGTGAAGGTTTGCGGCACCGTTGCCAGCCCGAAGGGCAACACCTGGAACTGATAGTGCCCCCAAGGGAAAGCAAACCGCAGAAACGTCTGATGAGTTGACCAGATGGGAATGTGCAAGTACGCTTCGGTGAGGTCGAGGGACATCAAGTACTCTCCTTGCCGCACCACCACGATGACCGACCGCAGGGTTTCCATCCGGAAATGCGGCACCCGAAGGCAACGATTTATGCCCTTCAGATCCAAAATGGGCCGCAATGCCCCGTCCTTCTTTGGCACCACAAAATAGATGAAGTACCGGCCCATGCCGTACTCGGCCTCCAGTACCTCCACGACCGCCCTTAGTTGAAGGAGCCGCTGTAAGGTACTGCAAATCGCCAACGTTTTTTGTTGCCCCCTGCAAGGCGACATTACAAAGGAATCCCGTACCGGACACGCCAACTCCAGCGCGTATCCCTGACGAATAATTTCTAACACCCACTGGTCGGAAGTAATGTGGATCCAGGCAGGAAGAAACTCCCGAAGCCTCCCCCCTATCGGAGGTTCCTCCGCCGGGACCCACCTCATCTAATTGCAGCTTGCGCAGCGCCGACAAGGAGCTTGTGGAGAAACCCCTATTCGCTCCACGAAACCCTCGGAATCCTTGGGTCCGCGAGATAAAGTGTCCCCTCTGAGTGCTCCCGAAACGCATTGCACGAAATCTTCGGAAATCTCGAAACCGGCCCCGAAATCCCTGACCGGACTTTCCCTGTTTCGGCTTATCCTCCGGAAGTCTGCCACTCAGACTCCCCGAGATCTTTCACCAATTTATCCAGATCTTCTCCAAACAGCAACCGTCCTTTAAAGGGTAACTTACTGAGACGGGATTTAGAAGACCCATCTGCTGCCCAATTTCGCAACCAAACAGATCTGCGAGCGGCCACCAGCGACGCTCTGCTATTCGCCAGGGCTCTGATCAAGTCGTAATGGACGTCCGCTAAATATGCTGTTCCAGACTCCAGCCGACCCAGCTCCTTGAGCTCCTTGTCGAGGTGTGACGAAAGACGAAAACGCTGAACCCAGCGCAGACAAGCATGCGCTACCCAAGCCCCACAGATAGAGGCTTGCAAGGATAGCACATCCGCCTCAAATGCCTGCTTCAACAGATTCTCAACCTTACGGTCCTGCGCATCCTTTAAGGTCGTACTGCCTTCCACCGGAATAGTGGTCTTTTTCGTAACCGCCACCACCGCCGCATCAACTCGAGGAGAACGGAACTTCTCCTTATCCTTGTCGGTTAATGGATAGAGCCTATTCATGGTATGTATCCCTCTGAGCCCCGCTTCCGGGTGATCCCACTCCTCCTGGATCATCCCGTCCACTACTCGGTGCACCGGAAACGCCACCTGTGTTTGTCGCACCGCCTGGATCACTGGATCCTCAACTTCTACCTCACTAGTGGATTGGGTAGCCAGATTCAACATCTGCATAGATTCCGTGATCAGCGCTGCTAGTTTCTCTCTACGGAGGACTTATGATTTTAGCCTGATCCTCGGGTTCTTGGATCTCCCCCTCTTCGAGATCTTCCAACTCCTCCTCCTGCTCCCAGTCGGGTTCGTCAACGTCCGGCTAATCGCTGTCCTCTGGAGTTAGAGTGCGGATTCTCACCCTCTTAGGAGCCGATGGACCACCAAGCCCCTCCCTCAGCTAGCTCCGACTACTGAGAAAGGGCAGAAGACAGCAACGCTCCCAGCATCTTGCCCTGACACCGCAAGCAAAAGGCCTGGTGCATTAGTAAAACAAAATCAGGACAGAAATCTCTGAGATCCGTCGACCCTGGTGTAGCCAGAACTGCTGAAGGTCCTGCCGTTTCAACCAACGCCGATCCTTGCCCTGCAGACTGCTCCGCTTCTGACACTGTGCCTGTCGAGACCCCTAAGGCCTCAGGGACTTCTTTGATCTCCATCTGCAACTCCACAGCAGAGGAGAGCGCAGCACAGCCGTGGCAGACCTCGGACTCAGCCACAGAGCCTCTCCGAGAGCCGCAAACCACGCACTGTGGTCGTGCTGCCATAGGGTTGAATTGAAATGAAAATAAATACCCTTACCTTTCCCCCCCCCCTTTTTTTTTTATTAAACGTGGAGGTAAGAAAAAACAAAACAAAACAAGAAAACAAAAAACAAAACTCTTACGCTGCCATCCCCAGAGCCCTTTGAAATACCGGCCCCCCTACCGGCGTGGTAACAGGCCCCCCCCCCCCCCCCGTCCAGAGGAGCTAGCACCCGCCCGAGAAAAACGAAACCAAGAAATCTGCGAAAAAGAAAGAAAACAGCTCTAAACGGAATGGCAAGCCCAAAACCGAAGCCTAATTAACTCCTCACACGTTTTCCTCCCGCTCTGCAGCCACGCGGCTCTCCCAAAATGGCCGCCACCCGACCGAAGAACAAAAAAGGCCGCCAAAACCAAGCGCTAGCAGACCGCCTCATTTTTGGGCCGCTTATCTGCTGCCTCAGCAGCCTGTAACCGGTGAATTGCCTACTGGTCAGGTCTGCACTGCCTGCCTGTCTGCTCCCGTGCCGCGCTTCCCGATAAACCCCAAAGTGCCGCCGGCGGAAATGCCCTCTGTTTCTCTCCTGTCCAGCCGGGACCCTGCAGCCGCGTACTTGCCTGCTCAGCGGGTGTGAAGAGACGGAGCTGTCAGCCGGCGAGGTTCTCCCCCGGAGATTCGGGGAGGAGAGATTTCCCGGTGAACAAGCCAAGTAAACTTTAAAGATATGAAACACAGAGGCAGGGAACAGGCAAAAAGGTTCTCCTATAATCTCTCTTCTTTTTTTTTAAACAGACAGCACTCCAATAATCAATAGCTCTCTGTTGTTTTTTTTTAAACAGCTAATCTACACTATGCTACAGATGCCTTATCTGTTCCTCTAGTGAGCCTCAGCCTGGGCTCACGACGTGCTCCTGCTGCAACAAGACTGGTCACACTGGGGCTGAGAGGATTCAGTAGGATATATATCCAGTGATGTCAGAGTTTTGACGTACCAGTCTCCAAGCTGCAGGAGGACCCAGAGGTAGAGGACTGAACTGGAGGAATGATAAGGAACACCTGTTCTTCATTTTCACTTGTCTGCTCCTCCAAGAGCTCCATCTCCTCCCCTCTGGTGAGGAGGATTCTGTCTACAATGGATGAGTCATCGGAGGATGGAGAACTTCTGGTGGAGAGAGAGGATCTGTCAGTAAGGAGAAATTAGACCTTACCTGCTAATTGTCTTTCCTTGAGTTCTCTCCGGACCAGTCCAGGAATGTAGGGTAGTCAATCCCTTCCAGCAGCTCTGAGGACTGACAAACTGAAAAAAATAAACTCTTTGCTGACAGGTCCTATAGCTCCCCCTGGTGTCAGAGAGAGTCAGTCTTATGGTAACAAAGCAGTGGAACTAAAATGCTAAAGTGCTAAACTAAAACTGAACCCCCCCCCCCCCCAAAAAAAAAAAAAAAAAAAAAAACTAGTAGCTCGTCCATTCCTTCCTTCTTCTGTTTCTTATTTTTTTTTATTTATTTATTTTTTTTTTCCGAACTATCTCTGAGTAAGTATTTCGTCACCTCAGAGAGAACAAACTGCCACCGACTACTAAAAAGTCCGCAGAATATGCCATGCAAATGTCCCCAGCTCCGGTCACCAGCATAGTAACCTCAAAACAAATAATCTTCTGGCCGAGGATCATAACAGCTATAACTCTCACAGTCCAAAAAAGGGAGGGTCCTGGACTGGCCCAGAGAGAACTCAAGGAAAAACAATTAGCAGGTAAGGTCTAATTTCTCCTTCCTATTTGTCTCTCCGGGCCAGTCCAGAAATGTAGGGCAGTACCAAAGCAGCACTCACCCTCGGGAGGGCCCTGCGAGACCCGCCATAATAGCCGAGGCCCCCACACTGGCATCTCCCTGTGCCTGGACATCCAACCGGTAATGCCTAGCAAACGTATACAAAGAAGACCATGTCGCCGCTCTACAGATGTCCACCGGCAGAACTAAGGCAGACTCCGCCCACAACGTAGCTTGACCCCTGGTCGAGTGAGCCCTGATTCCCACCAGAGCCGTTACGCCTTTGGCCTCGTAAGCTGCCCAGATGGCATGTTTCACCCACCGAGCGATCGAAGCCTTGGTTGCTGCCTTGCCCTTAGCCGGACCCCCAAAAAGCACGAAGAGCCTGTCCAATCTTCTAAACGGCTCTGTTTCTCTGAGATACCTCCGCAAAACGCGCCCTAAATCCAATTTCTTCAGTGACCGACCTCGCTTGTCCCCCTCGCGAGGCCGAAACGTAGGCAGGAAAACGGCCTGATTCATGTGAAAGCTAGATACTACTTTAGGCAGAGAGCACGGCACCGGCCGCAACACTACCTTCTCTGCCGAAAACTGAAGGTACGGCTCCCTGCAGAACAGTGCCTGCAGATCAGACACCCTGCGAGCGGAACACAAGGCTACCAAGAAAGCTGTCTTCCAGGAGAGCTCCTGTATATTCCCCGCCAACTTGGACTCAAACGGCGGTTCTGTCAAGGCTTCCAACACCAAATTCAGATTCCAAGGCGGTACCATTTGACGAAGCGGATGCCGAATGATGCTGGCTGCGCGCAGAAATCGCTGCACATCTGGATGGGTGGAAATTGGACGACCCTGTACCTTTCCTCTATAACAGGCTAGCGCTGCTAGCTGTACCTTAAGAGTATTCAGGGCCAGACCCTTCTCTAATCTACCTGCAGGAACTGTAAAATGTCTGGCAACTGTACGCCTGAAGGCCTAAGCGGTCTCTCTGCACACCACGCTTCAAAAATACGCCATACGCGAACGTACGCCAAAGTAGTAGAGGTTTTTCGAGACCTTAACAAGGTGGCTATCACCGACTGCGAGTATCCCCTGCGTCACAACCTTGCCCTCTCAAGAGCCAAGCCGTAAGTAAGAACCGATCCACCTGCGGCATTAAGACGGGGCCTTGGAATAACAGAGTAATCCGAGACGGCAACCGCCACGGAGGAGCCACCAGCAGCCTTACCAAATCGGCATACCACGGACGCCTGGGCCAATCTGGAGCTATGAGAATCACCGTACCGTCGCACCTTGCTACCCGCTGAATGATCCGTCCTATCAGCAGCCACGGAGGGAACACATAAAGGAGCTGACCCGACGGCCAAGGCTGCACTAGCCTGTCGAGCCCTTCCAACATATGTTCTCTGCACCTGCTGTAAAACTGAGCCGCTGTGGAATTTGCCTGAGTAGCCATGAGATCCAGTACCAGCCGACCCCACCGCTCCGTGATCTCGTGAAACACTGCGCAGTTCAGCTCCCACTCTCTGGGATCCAAAGCATGCCGACTGAGATAGTCTGCCTGAATGTTGCCTTTTCCTGCCACATGCGCCGCCGAAATCGCCAAGAGGTGCGCTTCCGCCCATTGAAACAGTTGTTGACTCTCCTCCAGAAGCCAGGCACTGCCCGTGCCTCCCTGCTTGTTGATGTAAGCCACTGTTACTAAGTTGTCTGAAAACACACGCACCGCTCGGCCCCGGAGCCGATCGACAAACTGTACCAGCGCTAACCGCACCGCTCTGAGCTCTAACCGATTGATCGACCAAAGGCTCTCTTCGGCCGTCCAGGCGCCTTGCGCTATCTGCTCCATACAGTGCGCCCCCCAACCTGACAGACTGGCATCTGTTGTAAGCAAGACCCAGTCTGGAACCACTAAGGGTACTCCCGCCTGAAGATGAGACGGAACCAACCACCACCGCAGACTGAAGCGCACCTCCTCCGAACACGGCAAGCGCTGGGAGAGAGGATGATCCTGCGGCGACCATCTGGTCAGTAGCGCCTGCTGAAGTGGACGCATATGCGCTCTGGCCCAGGGCACCAGGTCCAATGTCGCCGCCATCGAACCTAACACTTGTAAATATCTCCACGCCGGAGCCGGAACGCCGCAACCTGTGACCTCAGTTTTTGCACTCTTTCCGTGGGCAGGAAAACTGAGCCTACCTCTGTATCGAAGAAAGCGCCCAGATAAGTTAGCTGCCTCACCGGTTCTAGATGACTCTTTGACCGATTGATGACCCAACCAAGCTGCTCGAGGAATTCCACTACCCAAGCCGTCGCCGCGCGGGACTCCGCCACTGACGGAGCTCGAATCAACCAATCGTCGAGATAAGGATGAACCTGAATCCCTTCCTTCCGAAGCGTCGCCGCCACTACCATCACCTTGGTGAAGATCCGAGGTGCCATAGCTAGCCCGAACGGCAGCGCCCGGAACTGAAAATGACCCATGGGCACCGCAAACCGAAGGAATTTCTGGTGCTCTGATCTGATGGGAATATGCAAATACGCTTCCGTCAAATCTATGGAAGAGAGGACCTCCCCCTGGCTTTACCGACTGTTTGACGGACCTTAAAGTTTCCATCCTGAAATGAGGCACTCGCAAGCAACAGTTGACGTGCTTGAGATCCAGAATCGTCCAAAAAGAACCTTCCTTCTTGGGAACTATGAAATAAATTGAATATCGACCTAATCCGCACTGGTCTGCGTGTACTGGCACTACTGCTTGGAGGCGCAACAAACGCAACAAGGTGTCGTTGACTGCCGCTCTCTTTGAGAGGGAAACGCACGGAGACGCTACAAACTTTTCTACCAGTGGGTGAGCAAACTCCAGAGTATAACCTTCTCTGACAATTTCGAGAACCCACTGGTCCGTAGTGATGCTGGCCCAGGCAGAGAGGAACCCCTGCAAACGACCTCCCACAGGGATCTCCGCCTGGACCAGCGTCCCTTCATTGTGGCTTTTTGGGAGCGGACTGCTGAGCGTTAAAGTAGCTCCTACCAAATCCTCTGGCTCCTCGAAAGGACTGGCCTCTATGCACAAAACAGCCGCGCTGATAGGGCGTAAACTGGGAACCACGGAACTTGCGAAACTCACACCCCTGTCCTCTCTGCCCCGCAGGCAGTTTAGACGCTTGTGGACGATCCTCGGGAAGACGACCCCCTTTAGAATCCCCCAAATCCTTCACAATCTTTTCCAAGGCTTCTCCAAAAAGAAATCTGCCCTTATAGGGGAGCTTACTAAGCCGAGCCTTGGACGACGTATCCGCTGCCCAGCTCCGCAACCACAGAAAATACCTAGCCGCTATTACCAACGCCATCGACTTTGCTGAAATTCGCACCAAATCATAAAAGGCATCCACCAGGTAAGCCGCAGCCGACTCCAGCTTAGCTCCTTCCGCTGCCTACTTTGTCTCCTTCTCTGCGCTGTCCTCTCCTTGAAGCCAGCGTATGGAAGCTCTAGACACATATGCTCCACAAACCGCAGCCTGAAGCGCCAAGGCACTGGAATTGAAGGCTTGCTTTAGGAGCGCTTCTAAACGACGATCCTGAAATCCTTAAGAGCCGTACCCCCCTCCACTGGGATGGTGGTCTTCTTGGTAACCGCAGCCACTAAGGCATCTACCTTAGGCATTCGCAACAATTCCCTCTCTTCCTGATGAACGGGGTACAACCGAGCCAGCGCGCGACTCCCCCTTAAGGCGGCTTCCGGACACTCCCATTCAGAATCAATCATCTGTTTAATAACCCTGTGAATGGGAAAACAGCGCTGCTCAGACTTAAAACCTTGCAGCAAAGGATCCTCTAACGGCTCTTGCTGAACCTTAGGGACCACCATATTCAACGCCGAAAGAGAATGCGCAATCAACGCACCTAGTTCCTCCTTCCTGAAAACGCGGAACACGTTAGGGTCCTCGCCAGGCCCTAACTCCCCCTCCTCTAACTCTTCCGGCCACACGTCTACTCCTGCCTCTGAAACCACCTCTCCGTCCTCTGGTAACTGAGACCCCTCACATAGAGGGCTAGATTCCACCAAGGGAGCCTCCACACGTGAAAACAAAGAGGAGACCCCCTCCTTAGGGTCAACTTCTGAGAGCTCACGCTTCCTCATCTCTGTCCTACTGTCAGTAGAGGGGGAGCTCGCTGTCTGAGATTTCTTCACCAAAAAAGCTTTATGGAGCGCTAAAATAAACTCCGGGGAAAGAAAAGACTCCAAAGAGCCTTGCCCCTCAGAAAAAGATTGCTGTAGTGTTCCTTCAGCAGAAGGAGCTGTGCGTTTCTTTGATTTACGCTTTGCTGGCTTCAGCGGCAGCGCGGGAACAGAGTACGGCTGTGCTAAAATGGCCGCCATTCCCGCTCGATCTGCAACGGCCTGAGGGCAAACTAACCCCTCTTCTGCAGATCCCTTAGTAGTCTCCATGAAAAACGTTGAATACCGAACAAACCCCCACAGAGGCCACAGACCCCCACAAGCCTAAAAAGAAGAGAACTGCCGCAATTACTCTAAACGCGAGGAAAAAAACAAAAATAAACGAGACGGGCAACGTTTGGACTCGTTTTTAACTATTAAAAACGAGTTCAATCCCGACTCCAATAAATCAACCCAAACGGAAGTCACCAGTCATCAACCAGCTCCTACCTGAAACCCCAGCGAGAGGTTAAACTGCCAGGATCCGCTGCACCGCAGCTAGCGGGTAATCGGAACTGCAGCAATCAGAGACCGGGAAGAGGGTTCTGGGACTCCCAGACCTTTCCCAAGTCCCTCAGGCTGGACTCTCCAAGTGGCAGGCTGTGACCTAAATCGCACCAATTAGGTGCCAGAGGGGTTTCACTCTCCTTTTTCTTTTTTTTAATGATAAGCAAGAAATGGAAGAGTGCTGAGCTGATCTGCTCTGCTAGAGCCAAATAGTCAGCACTTCTGAAGGTTGCAAGCCCTTCAAAATAACTTCTATTTTATTTAACCCCGTTGTAAAGCACACTGCCGTTCCTATCAGCTATCCATCTTCCTCCGCTGCTGAGGACTGAAAGACTGACTCTCTCTGACACCAGGGGGAGCTATAGGACCTGTCAGCAAAGAGTTTATTTTTTTCAGTTTGTCAGTCCTCAGAGCTGCAGGAAGGGATTGACTACCCTACATTCCTGGACTGGCCCGGAGAGACGAATAGGAAATAGGAATTACACTTACCTGGTAATTGTCGTTCCTTGAGTGACGACAGTTTAGTCCTCTACCTCTGGGTTGTGCACCTCTTCCTGCAGCTGGGAGACTGGGCATGTCAAAGTCGTGACATCACTGGATATAGCCTGCTGGTATCTCCCATCAGCCCCAGTGTACTATTGACAAAGCAAACTCAGAGAAGCAACAAATAAGCAGAATAACTTAACATTAACCAAACTATGCAACCATCCACCTGAGGGCCCTCTTTAACTGTATTACTATTAATCTTCTTCTTCTTTGTCCATCTTCCCCGTGCGACCTCCTTACACAAAATAAGGGAAAAGTAAAGAACAGCTCAGAGAGAAATACTCACTGCGATCCAGCGTCGGAAAGGCTTTCTCACTCCTTGAAAATGATGCCTCCCTCCATCTGAAAAGAATTCCGAAGAAACACTCCTTGGGCGGGAATGAGGACTAAACTGTCGTCACTCAAGGAACGACAATTACCAGGTAAGTATAATTCCTATTTCCTTATCGTTCCTCCAGTTTAGTCCTCTACCTCTGGGATGTATCAGAGCAGTAATTATTGGGAGGGACCTTTCCACCCGGATCGGTACTACGGCAAGCCGAACAGGCCGCGCTCGCTGCCAGAGCATCGGGATGATGAGAACTACAGAAAATAAGAACCGAAAGATGACCAGGAATCACACCAAGGCCTCTGTACCCTTATCTGATCCTCTAGTGCAGTGTTTTTCAACCTTTTTTGTGCAAAGGCACACTTTTTTCATGAAAAAAATCACGAGGCACACCACCATTAGAAAATGTTAAAAAAAAATTTACCTCTGTGCCTATATTGACTATATATAAAGTAATTCTCTTGAATAGGAATCAAACACTCACACCAACCCCCCTCCCCTGCTGGTTCACACCAACCCCCCCCCCCCTGCTGGTTCACTCACACCTCCCTCCCCCCTCCACTGCTGGTTCACTCACCCACCCCCCTGTAACTTACTCACCCCTCCTGCTGGGTCACTAACTCACTTCCCCCCCCCCCCCTGCTGGTTCACTCACACCATCGCCCCCCCCCCCCCTGCTGGTTCACTCACACCATCGCCCCCCACCCCCTTGCTGGTTCACTCTCACAACCCCCCTCCACTGCTGGTTCACTCACACCCCCCCCCCCCTGCTGGTTCACTCACACTCCCCCCCCCCTTGCTGGTTCACTCACACTCCCCCCCCCCTTGCTGGTTCACTCACACTCCCCCCCCCCCTTGCTGGTTCACTCACACTCCCCCCCCCCCTTGCGGGTTCACTCACACAAACACAAACACACACACACAAACCACTCTGACCAAACCGCTGCTTATGCTTTGTACAGAGCAGCGGCTGCACTAAAATTAAATTGAAAATTAAATAGAAACTGTGTCAGGAGCCCTCCGGTCATCGCAGAGCCCGAGGAAGTGATGTCATGGGGGCGGGCTCCTCACAGGCTGTCTTTCCTTTTCAAATTAACTTTATTGCAGCTAAAGTTAATTTGAAAAGGAAAGACAGCCTGTGAGGAGCCCGCCCCCATGACATCACTTCCTCGGGCTCTGCATGATCGGAGGGCTCCTGACACAGTTTCTCTTTACTTTTCAATGTAAGTGTAGTGCAGCCGCTGCTCTGTACAAAGCAGAACCAGCGGCTGCACTGCTATAGGGAATCGCGATCGCGTTTGCGCCGCGGACTTCGGCACAAAAGCCGTTTAAAAAACCGGCTTTTCAATGGCCGGTTTTACAACTGTGCCGGCAGCCGGCCTGGCCATGGAAAAACCGGCCAGGCCGGCTGAAAACCGGCCGGTTGGCAACCCTAATTTGTGAGCCGAGGCCACATGTTACGGATGAAATTGGAATTTTTCCCACGGCACACCAGACAATATCTCACGGCACACTAGTGTGCCGCGGCACAGTGGTTGAAAAACGCTGCTCTAGTGAGCCCTGCTAGCAACTAGACACGCTACCTCCTCCTGTACTTATTCCTGGTTTGAAATAAAAGATGCAAATTAACTTGCACGACAACGGCAGCCTCAGCCGCCCGGACATCCAGGCGGCAGAGTTATTTATTCAGTCATTTATTTAACTTTCCTTATATACCACGCTGCTACATTTCAGTGCGGTGTACATTAAACAGAACAATACGTCGTGCAGACGGGCCGGATAGTATTTACATTGAACAGGGACTGAAACTTGGATTTAACTGGAAGTATAGAGAGACGACCCCACGGTCGTTCGACAGCTGACCGCTGAAGGAAGCCAAGACTGCTCCGTCCAGGAAGTCGCTTGTCATCCGGTATAGCGAGCTCGTAACACCCTGGGGCCTGAATGATCTCCAAGAAAAGAAGTTGACACCCTCGTCGCTGAAAGCCATCTAAACCTGGAAGCCTGCACACCGCAACACCCTTGTGGTGGCCACCGAACCCCTCGACGGACAACAAACCGACAAGCGCAAGGTTTCTGAAACCTTTAAACACTGCCGAGGCGCGCTCTGGATGTTCACACAATGCAAACGATGGGCCAACACACTCCCCTTCGTCAAGACTAGCGCTGAAAGAGAGAAAACGTTGATATCCACACGAAACTGAGCCACCAGCTTTGGGACAGAACTGGCCACTCAACCACCTATCTCTGGAGAAAAACCCCCCACAGGGCAATGTCCGCAACTCAGCAATTCACCCTGCCCAGCAGAAGCCACCAAGGTACAGTCTGCATTGAGAATTCTAAACCGCCGCTGGTAGCAAAGGCCCAAATGGCATGCTAACTAATGCCCTTAAGAACAAATGAACTCCTGTGGGAGAGGACACGCTCTACGAGAAAGCCACAGCCCGGCAGCCGCTATGCAAATTACACCACTACCTGTCCTGCAAAAACCTTAACAAGGCACCGACCCTGTCGTCACGCGAAGGTGCCCCCGCGAGTGCCAGACCTCAAAGATGCGGCATAGACGTGGATATGCAAGAGCCGTGAGCTTTACCACCGTAGCAAAAACCGAAGCACCTGAGGCTGTGGAAGAGGACCCTGTAGCCGCAGATTCTCCAACGACAGGCACCTCCAAGGGGTCCCCTCGACGAACCGTAATAGGCCAGTGACTCTCGGGATATTCGACCAGCCTGAGTCCCCCAATGACCCCTCTCCTCGAATCGCCTTGATACACTGAAGCCCCTGGACTGTGGGTCCCCCAGCGGAAAGACATCGAAAGAACCAAACCACGGCCCCCGTATCACCAGTACATTGATGCCTTCCGGCAACCCTTCTTGACCTGTGCTTACGAAACGACCTGCCCTAGCAGGCCGAAACATCGCCAAGAGAGCCATTACTACCTGCTCCCATCTGCTATGTAACCTCATGAACACCGCGGGACGCAACTCCCTTTCTCAGGCCTCTATTTAAGCCCTGCTGCGGACCCCGCCGCCACCTAGACTTTTCCTGCCAAGTGGGGCGCCGAGATCGATGGAAACCAAAGCGGCCTCCCCGCAAACCGATCCTCCACTTCGGCTGCCCTGGCCGCACTCCCGGCTCTGCCCTGCTGATTGAAGCAGGCCACCTCCGCGGAGTTGCCGGACAGCACTCGCACCGCTGACCTACTCCTGTAGCCTCGCACGCCTGCAACAGTATTATTTATTGATTTATTTATTTATAGTCCCTTCTATACCACGCTATTTGATATCAGTGCGGTTTAGTAGACATAGTGCTCTTAGTTGCAGTCGGTGGAAGGCCTACTGGATCCCTGTGTACTCCCAGAGCCTTGCCTGGAAACCTCCGCAATGTAGCTGAGCTCAAAAAGGAACAAAAGGTTTGGGCAAGCCCCTGGCGGGAGGCTCTTAAGCTTTATCAAGAGACCCAGGAAAGTTAATACTTTATGTAAATGTTTTATCTAAATTTTCTTTTTTTTTTTTTTTTTAATATATATACCAGCTATTTACAATTCAAGAGGGCCTACAAGCCCCATAACTAACGGAAAGTCCTAACTTGCTGGACCTGCCCCGAAATTCCAAATACGCACATGACACCAGTGTATGCTATGCTACCCGCACAGATTAGGCTATCCGTCTCCCTAGGAAACCGCTACTCTGGATTGACCGCTACTGGACCCAGGACACTGGGCGCACAAAGCTGGAACTGATCCAGTACCGTATCTCTCTGCGTTCCTAAGAACCGGACACCCACACGGCCTCCCCTTTGGATGCAACCGGCTGAGCCTAACCGTAGAACCCTAGGCTGGGAACAGAACCGGTACACACCACCGTCCCTAAGACTGAGTGCTAGGATGGACTGTCCTTGCGGATCCGTCAACGCTACCAATTCCCCCTGGCAACATCCAATGAGAAACGTCGAGACAGCGAGGCGGGACCTTGAGACCGAGACCGAAGGGATCCTTCTGCCTTGGGGGCCCAACTACCAAGGGGAGCGTTGCCCGAACCCGAGACACGTCCCGGTTCCAGGTATGAACACCCCTATCCGTCAAGTCGGATCCACAGCTTGCTAAATGGCCCTGGCAGACAAAGAATTGGGACACCGACAAAAGCGCTACATTATACTGGTACCTAACAATTTGTTTCTGACTTGCCACCAGTGCTAGCACTGACCACGCATGCCAGTGGCGCCTATCCTTTTTTTTTTTTTAAACAGTAAATCCCACCTAAAAGGGAGACTGTCAATCACGGTCATATAAGAGCATTCAGGTAGGCGACATGTCCCACTCAAGACATTCAGTCGCTCTTGCCTACACCGTTGGCCCTTTGCCAACTCCCTTAAAGCTCTCCAGTGCTTAAGGCCGTCAAACCACTCATATCTGCTCCTTCACACATTCCGTCTGCCCCTACCGGTGTACAGCCGCTGCTGACCACTAACAGTCTATGCTGAAGAAATCTGATACGGAAGGTTCACCTATAATCTCTACTGCGTGACCTTGAACCCTCTCTGCCGAAATACATGATGCAAGGTCCCCACGTCAGGGCTTTTTTTTTTTTTAACCCAAAGCTTCGACCTTTGTCCAACCGGCAGAGAGACTGAAAGCCCTATTGCGCTTCCCAACCAAAGAGCTCTGGTAGGGACCACCAGATATTTGGCAAGTCACAAACTCATGAAACGCTTACTCCATGCCAGCCAGACGGCACTCCAGAAAACAATAGCCATCTGTTCCAGCTCAAGCCCCCCAAGCAGAAACAGACCCAGATAGAACCGGACCGACGTGTAGTAGAGAAAGGAAGTCTCTTCTTCTCTACTTCCACCGTCCACTCCTGTTACCCATTCCAGGAGAGCAAACCTATCAAAGGCGCGTTGACTCTGTGCAGATGCTGCCATTTGTACCAATACGAGTAAACTGATAATTAAACTCACCAAGCTTAGTTTGAGCAATAATCAATAATCAAGATCATCATCCTTTGCGTTTAAGTACGCAATGCACGTTTCCATTGAATGAAGGATTTCTGGGGCTTTTTTTTTTTTTTACTTTACTGGTTTGTATGATTCGACCGGGATTGTTTATGTTCCCGCCTTAGGCATGATGCTCCAACACCAAGGCGGCCTCAGATGCTCACAGCACCGAATCCTCCAGAACCCTCCAAGATTTCATACAAAAACAGGATCTAGGGTGTACTAGTGCACCCCAGACTCCCCACTCGCGCCATCTTGGTATCCCAGCTAGCAAGTAAATAGGAACACTTGCAGAGTGGAAAATGGCTCAATGTAAGAGACAGCAGAGCATTTGTGCTGCAACTGAGCAATAACGCCATCCGCAATGCCTTTGATAAGAAGAAAACAGAAAAACAGAAAACAGAACAGGGAAACCCTAGTCAGCTTTGCGCTGACACAAGGGCGGGAAACAACGGCTCAGGCTTCCGCCGGTTGAAATCCCCGTGATAACATACTGGGCAGATCTTGCAACCCTGAGAACAAAGAAGCCAAAATCACTCTAAATAACCGAAAGCAAGCAGAAATCGCCATCCTGCACAACACCGGATACCACCACGCGGCAGACGATGAGGTACAAAATAAAAAATGGCCAAAGCAAGCACTCGCGTTTAGGCGCCAAAGCCCCGTTTTGAGAGAGACCATCTCAAAGTCCTCAGGAGCACGGACCAGAGGGGAATGAGCCCCGCGTCCCCTCCAAAACAAGCGCAACACCATTTAAAACATTTAAACTACTTAAAAAGAAAGGCATGAAACTTGCTCTTACCGTGTGTTGCAGAGCTCTCTCCACGTGGCCCCGCTCAACACCAGAGCGAGCGGCAAGCCGCGGATAGTGTCTGTCTCCCTTCTGCACTGCATAGAGAAACACCAAAGAGCACCGTCCGCCTGAACTTGACAGGGGATCGTGTGCTGCCCCGCAGTGCTCTCCTCCGTACCATCAAGGAGGAGAGAGCTGCTACAGAAATGCGGCAATATCAGACAGGTAAAGGAACAGGAAACAGACTGCCCCACAGTGCTCTCCTCCGTACCATCAAGGAGAGAGCTGCTACAGATCTGCAGTAGTATCAGGCAGGTAAAAAGGGCAGGATCTGTTAGTCTCTTATTCAATCATGTTGAACCCTTTGAAGGTACAGATACAACAAACAAAAGAAAACGAACATCCAAATAAAATTAAAAACCTCAATCTAGCCCCTAACTGCTTCCTATGCGCTTCTCAAGTGAGCCCCTCCACTAGGCTCACTACGTCCTCCTGCTGCATGGAGACTGTACACACTGGGGCTGATGGGAGATACCAGCAGGCTATATCCAGTGATGTCACGACTTTGACATGCCCAGTCTCCAAGCTGCAGGAAGAGGTGCACAACCCAGAGGTAGAGGACTAAACTGGAGGAACGATAAGGAACGCATCTTTTTCACAGGAAAGACCTTTGTACTCATATTCTGGACGCCATGATGAAGCCCCTCTTGGTGGAATTTTCAAAAGTGGACCCTATCCTGGAGGAATTGTGGCATCCCTCTCACTTCTTTGTCCTCCCAGAACCCTTACGAAAGCTCGTGTTCTCTTAGTGGAAAAAAACAGAGCTGGGGTCGAGGGGTATCCTGTATCCCAAGGTGAGATGGAACAGCTTTTTAGGGTCCTTAAGGTGCATGTAATTTAGAGCCGGAAAGAGTTCAGGCATGGCCTATTCCTCTTATGGGTCTAAACCCATAAAGAGTCAGTCCTTTCAGGGATCCCAGTGATTTCAGGACTTAGCAGGCACCTCTTCTGGAGCCTTTAAGTCCTCTTAATGAGTTTCAGTGTGTTCCTTCGGAGGAACAGATGGTTCGTGGACATCTCTGGTTGCTTTACTCAAAATGGACCAGCATCATGTCAGACCCTTGAGGTTCTTGAAAAGAGGTATATTACTGGTTTCTCTCCATGCTGCATCAGTGTATAAACAAGTGATGTTGTCACTAAAATTTGCTCTGATCTGCCTCCACTTGCTGGCTGGGGAGCATAACCCACTCATCTGGACTGGTCTAGCAGGATAAGGAAATTCAAGTTAAATATTGCTCCCTAAGGTACACTGTACCCTCCAATACTTAGAGAGATTATTTTACAAGACAAATAAAATACAAAATCAAAATCAATGAATGAAAAATACATGGCAAGCATACTTACCAGTAACAACTATGCTGCTCATATTAGAATTTGGGCCGTTAAGCACACTTCCAGACAGAAGTTCGTCAGATCCCCTCTAAAAATAAAAGAAACAAACACCACACTTTATCTACTTTTACTCAAGAAAACAAACATTGACAGAGCAGGTTAATTATGATACAGGGCCAAGAAACAGAATATGCTAAGTACATCTATTTATAATGTCTGTGCTATCTATAAAGTAAGACATTTCAGGCTCAACTGCACTAGCCCAAAATGGGTGAAAAATATATTTAACTATGACACACACACTTGGTCACTCTTACTAGCACGTTTCTAGTTTAATTTAATTCTGTTATTTATGCCTTTTTTGGTGCTGGGCTAAACAAGTAAAATTACAAAGTGAGAAAAACTGAATATACAACTAGCAGTGTACGCAAAATGATGGTTCTCCGTCTCTATCGAGGCACACAATTCCAACATCTGTGTATACTTCAGCCAGCATCACCATACCTACTTTCAACTGTCACCATGAAGATCTGCCATGATGTGTGTTTATTACTTTTCTTAGAAACACACACACACACACACACACACAAACACTGCTAGAAAACAAAACAAAGGCTCTTCAATGAACAAACTAGGTGACCTTTGTTTCGGCATTTACACTTTTTATTATGCCTTTTCTGTAGTAGTTCAAAGGAAGTTGTTCAGCAGAAAGAAGAAAAACTCTAAGATGTTGCCTAGTTGTGTGCCCAATTGAATCCTGCTTGATAGAGAAAATTATGGAGAAATTTGCATACATGATAATTCTCTTTCCTTGAATCCTGCTCGACTAGTGGTGCTCGACTAGTGGTTCTCAACCCAGTCCTCTGGGATCCCTAGTCCAGTTGGGCTTTCAGGATATCCACAATGAATATGCATGAGATAGATCTGCATACAAAGGAAGCAGTGCATGCAGATCTCTCTCATGCATATTCATTGTGGATATCCTGAAAGCCTGACTGGCATGGGGGTCCCAGAGGGCTGGGTTGAGAACCACTGTGCTAGATCAATCTAGACGAGTGGTTATACACCCATGCCAGCAGTGGAGACAGACAAGAGCAACTTTTAGTTGTCATCGCTTGTCTACATGCTGGTGCAGCAATAAGAGCAGTCAATATGACACTTTCCCAAGCAGAAAACAAGACCGAAAACTCAAACTATTAATCAACAGCAACTTCGAGCAAAATGTTTGGCTCTCTTACCATTACTAACTGCATCAGACACCGATACTGACAATGCAATAAAGAGGCAGCGGGACTCTCAAGCCTATAGAAACAGTCTTAGATGGGAGTTCCTGGACTAGCCTAGCGGGATTCAAGAAAAGAAACATAGCAGGTATGTAAATCGCTCCTTCCTTATCCTGCTAGACCAGTCCAGACAAGTGGGATGTACCCAAACAATTACGATCCAGGGTGGGAGGAAGACGACTCTCCAGATAGAGCTGTTCTGCCAAAGGCGCCATTCGTGCCACTTCCCACATGCAGCCTGTGCTGCTTCACAAAGGTGCTCAGAAATAAACAGGTAGCTTGCCTTATAGATGCCCTATGGAGACACCAATGCAGACTCCACCCATGACGTTTGTACCCTAGTCAAGTGAGCTCTGACTCCCTCTGACACGTTTCCCACAAAAATCTCCTCTCCTGAACTAGCAATAGAGCGGACCCCGCCAACAAGCTCAAGAGATGTGTGTATCATGGCAAGTGTGGCCAATGTAATGCTGCTGGAATGAACAAGCCCAGTGAGACCAAATTCTGTGCAGAAGTCAGCTTACCAAGGGCCATAGGGGAATGATATACAGAGAGCTCTTGGCATTTCCCTGGATGGCCATCAGATCTAACATTGGTAGCCCCCACCTCCGCAAGAAGAGGTCAAGCACATAAAGGCTTAGCTCTCACTTACTGGGATACATGGCTTTCTGACTTAAGAAGTCACTTGCAAGGCTGACAATGCCCGCTATGTGGGCTATCAAGAAAGCAACCAGATAAATCTCTACCAAACAAAAGAGGTCTGCCACTTCTGAGACTACTGTGGTGCTCTGAATGCAGTCTTGCTTGATGACACAAGCCACTGCCATGGCACAGACAGAACACACTGACCAATTTACCCTCCAAGAGGGCAGAATTCTCTCCAGAACCAAACAGATTGCCCTGGCCACAACACTTCAAGGGGACCAATGCCCATGGACAAACTGACCCGGATTGTGCACCCCCTACCAGCCCAGCAGGCTGAAATCCACACTGACCATTGCTCAATCCGGTGCCTCCAAAGGCAGCTCATCCATCAAGGGTAAGTTTGTGACCACCAGGCCAATTTCCCCTTGATTTTCCAGTGAAGAGGTAGGCACTGTTACAACAACTAGTAACAGGGAAACCAGCACGTCAGGTGGCATCTATGGAGGGAGTGCATGTATCTTGGACTAGAGCACACCAGATCTAGAGTAGATGCCATTGACCCCAAGAGCTGTCCGAGATCAAAAACAAAAGAGCCTGAGCTGCTGCTGCATCTTTTCCAACATTCCCAGCATGAAAAACAACCTGCCCAAACAAGTGTCTACAATCAAAAATGTAGCAGAGCCACACACTCTTCCCGCCTGTATAACAATACTCAAAATCAAAAATTGAAACAAGCTTTATAGATGAGTTTATCAACAAATAATTGTGTAGCTGGGGTATCAAACCAATATTCTATGCACCAAGGGTAATCAAGAGGGCATATACTCATGTGAGATGGGAACATTGTGAGCATTTATTATTGCCTAATGACCCTGAATGGGGTCAAATACTAAAATGGTGTGTGTGCTGCCAGTGGTGTACCAAGGGTAGGGCAGTGGGTGCAACCTGCCCCAGGTATCAGCCAGGATGGGGTTGCAGCCACCAGGCACACATGTCATAGGCAGCACGGCAAACTTATCTTAAAGCCATGTGGTTTGCCGTAATACCTCTGCCCCAGGCAAATTGCGAGACTTCGGCCCGGGAGAGAAGAGTTGCCAGTCTGGATTGGAGGCAGTGTGGCAAGCCACCCATCTATAAGATAAGTTTGCCACACTGCCTCCAAAGTGTGGGCCCAGCGAGTGTGCCACGCCATGGAAAGTACAGAGTATGTTGCCCTTTTTGCCCAATGTAAGGAGGATGAAAGCAAGTATTTTGAAACATTGGCATTTTTTAAGCTTGCATCAGTTGATTCAACTACCTATTTTTGTTTTTAAGCATGGAAAGAATCTTCACAATCTAGGGTTTATTCTGATTACCAAAATGAGCTTCAGCAGTCACCTGATGGGGACTGAAAAGGATATTATGCCTGTGGTCACTGTTCTGTATGTGCTCAATCTTTTAATGGTACAACTTTGATGTTGCTTGTTCATCATACTGTAAAATTGTGAGTTCTGACGTCTTGGTGTATGTGACCTGGGGTACCTGACCATTGGCTTGTAGAAACAAACATGATGGCAGATAAAGACTTCAAAGAGCTTGTCTTGTTCTTTGAGCATGAAGGTTAGAGGAGGGGAAAAAAATAGCAGAAAATATCCCCTTCTGCAATACAACTACAAAAACAAATCAGTTGGCAAAGTAACAGAAAAAGTTATTATAAATAACAAGAACTCCCTTTAAGAATTCTCAGACAGAGAATTTGTATCTCAAGCCAAAGTTTTATCTTGCTTGCAATGGAGGCCTTCTAGGACTGGGGAAGACAAAGCAGAAACTGCATACATGGATCATGGAGCATAGAAGTCGCATTAGGAGTGGAGATTTGAATGTCCCCCTTGGTGACTCACTGTATGGAATTCTCATAGACTTTTGAAGATATTTGTGTCAGTGTTTCACAATGGATTTAAAAGGACCCTCGGGGGAATCTGGACTTATAACTTTTACAGTGTGAGGAACGATGGATTTTCAGACTGAATATTGTGGCTCGAAGGAGGGGGCCTCCATAAAGAGATCGACTGGTCTGTTTTTAAATAAAACTTCTTTATCCTGAGCATTTGGTTTGTTACATCTAAGAGTGTCACACTCTTGAAGGATCGGTGTCTTTATTTTGACTCAAAGGTTTTAAATACCCAGCTATGCGGTTGATCATTCAAGGTGTTTACCACATTTTGTTGTTTCTAGTTTTTAGCCTCCAATGCAGGCAATCGTCTGCCAAAATACCATGGCACCAGAAAAGGAAGATGTAGGAAAGAGTAGTTACTCACCTGTAACAGGTGTTCTCCAGGAGCAGAAGGAATCAGTCCTCACATATGGGTGACGTTGGCGCTGACGGAGCCCCCGTGCGGAGCATTTCCCCAGCTTTCATAGAAAGCCTTTGGGAATTGCGACGCTCCTGCCCTGGGCCCGAGAGCTTACAGGCAGGAGTGGCCTTGCAATGTCCCTGAGGAATAAAGCTTGTACTGGTCCCTGGGAATTCTGGGACTCGTAGTGTACTTGTATTTCCTTCAGGATTAAATTGTAGTCGTGATACGAATGGTAAGGCTGCAAGAAATTCATTGTTGTGGGGATATTTTCCAGCGCATCAAAATTCAATGGTACATAACGCAAAAGGTGCAACTTCAACCCAAACAGCTGAAACCAGGAACATAGGAAGTACAACTGAAATTAAGTTCGCTTCTACTTGGCTCTTCACAATCACAGCAGCTTTAACTCAGCAGTGCCTCATGTGGTCTTTCAGAATTATTGCAGCACCAAACAAACAGCTGTTCCTTCCACAGCGTGGCTTCTCAAAACAAATGAAAACAATTTGTAAACCTTTTAGCTTGGCAGCAAGTACAGCAAACTCCCTGTATTCTTTTCATACAGTGTTCAAGGGTTTCTTACATTGCTGTCCTCTTTGAGGCAGATTGAGCAATCTATTGGAAAAGGGTCCCCTTCTAAGGCAGGCAGGTAATTATCCACTTGCATGCATTCATCAGAGCCAAGGCTATCGCTGTCTCTGTCAGGCCAGCTAAGCTTCCCTGACCTCAGTTCCAGAAACTCTTGAAATTGTTTTAAAAGCAATTCAGCCTGTAAGTGCTCTTTATCCGTGTGAAAGTCTCTGGTAAGGGTAACACCCTTCCCCCACTTGCTACCAGCTTCTGCAGCTGGGTTTACCTTGTGAAGGTTAGCACAAATAAAAGGTTTCTCTAGTAAAGCATTAAAAGTAGAAAAGTCGACCGGATGTGGGACACGTACACAATGGAGCGTGGGGTAGCTGCTGGGAGGATGAGTTTGCCGCGCTTTGAGCAGGTGTGGGAACCCTTTGTCCTTCGTTATGGCACCTGATTGCTTAAGGCTGTGGCCCGTCCTCGAAAGTGGTGGGTGGCATGTTATGCTGCAAGAGGCTTGTCGGCGGTACCGCCTTTTGCTTTCTGTGCGCAGATTGGCTGGCGTACTCTCCCTTTTTATGGGCTGGTATGGAGATTCATGGGGGGGGGCGGGGGAGATAGGATAGGGGGCTTGGGGGTGGGAGGGGACGTTGGAGGGTGGGGGGGTGGATGTTTTCTCTTTTTGGGGGGGTTCTTTGTGGCTTGCAGTAGGGTGGGAGGGGGTTGGGGGATACGGGAAGGGGGACAAGTATAAAGGAACAAAAAAAGTCTAATATAAAAACAAAAGAAGGCCTTTTGTTGGCTAGCCTTGTGTTCTTTGTTAGTGACTTTGGCTTTGTTCTCTTTTGATATTGTATTATGCTCATGATTTCTGTTCCTATGTATTTCATGGCTGCCTTTCAATAAAAAAAAAAAAAAGTAGAAAAGTCATAGTAACATAGTAAGTGACGGCAGATAAAAACCAGCATGGTCCATCTAGTCTGTCCAGCAAGATGGCAAGAGTAGGTGCACCTGTCGCTCTGTGCAGGCCACCCCTCCCCATGTTTTTGCTTAGGGGTGAACCCACCACTCCATGTAGGACACCCTCATTTGTTGAGACTCTAGATAGTTCAGAAGTTAGATGGTACCGTTTATTTTGCTTTTATCCTGTTGCTGTAAAGGGATCCACTGTGTTTGTCCCATGCCGTTGTGAATTCCATCACCGTGTTTGCCTCCACCACTTCCATCGGGAGGGAATTCCAAGCATCCACCACCCTTTCAGTGAAGAAATATTTCCTGACATTGCCTTTCAATTTACCACCTTGCAGCTTCATGTTATGACCTCTAGTTTTACAGCTTCCCCGTCTTTGGAAGAGCTTTGTTTGTTCATCATTTCTCTTTAAGTATTTAAAGGTCTGAATCATATCTCGCCTGTCCCTCCTCTCCTCCAAAGTGTACATATTCAGGTCTTCAAGTCTCTTCTCATAAGGCTTCTGACGCAGGCTCCAAATCATTTTGGTCGCCTTTCTCTGAACAGTTTCCAGCCTTTTTACATCTTTTGCAAGATATGGTCTCCAAAACTGAACACAGTAATCCAAGTGAGGCCTCACCAGTGACTTGTACAGTGGCATAAGTACCTCTTCCTTTCTGCTGGTAATCCCTCTTTGTATGCAGCCCAACATCCTCCTGGCTTTTGCCACCGCCTTGTCGCACTGTTTTGCCACCTTGAGATCATCAGAGATAATCACACCAAGGTCTTTCTCCTGAACCGTGCATACCAACCTCTCACCCCCTATCGTGTACTTTTCCCTTGGATTTCTGCTACCCAAGTGCATGACACTGCACTTTTTCACATTAAATCGTAGTTGCCAAGCATTAGACCAGTCTTCCAGCTTTTGTAGATCTTTCCTCATGTTAACCACTCCCTCGGGGGAGTCCACTCTGTTGCAAATTTTTGTGTCATCTGCAAAAAGACAGACTTTTCCATTCAGTCCTTCAGCAATATCACTCACAAATATATTGAACAGTTCCGGGCCCAGGACCGAACCCTGAGGCACCCGCTAATCACCTTCCTCTCATCCGAGTGAGCTCCATGTACCATCACCTTCTGTGGTCTGTCAGTCAACCAATTTCTAATCCAGTTTACCATCTTGGGACCCATCCCCAAGCTACTGAGTTTATTGACAAGTCTCCTATGAGGAACAGTATCAAAGGCTTTGCTGAAATCCAGATAGATGACATCCATTGCATGCCCCAGATCTAGTTCCTTGGTCACCCAATCAAAGAACTCAATCAGATTTGTTTGGCAAGACCGTCCTTCGGTAAAACCATGTTGCCTTGGATCTTGCAACCTGTTGGTTTTGAGAAAGTTCACTATTCGCTCTTTCAGGAGCGCCTCCATTACTTTTCCTGCCACCGAGGTAAGGCTCGCGGGCCTGTAATTTGACACTTCTTCCCTGTCACCACTTTTGTGTAGAGGTACAACATTAGCCATTCTCCAGTCCTGAAGAACGACTCCTGTTTCCAAGGATCTGTTGAAGACATCCTTTAACGGTCCTGCAAGAACCTCTCTGAGCTCTTTCAGTATCCTGGGATGTATATCATCTGGTCCCATGGCTTTGTCCACTTTCAGTTTAGCAAGTTGTTCTAACACCTCATCTTCTGTGAATGGTGTGGTATCTACTTCATTCCTATTTACATTTAGCAGGGTTTGAATAAGAACTGGCACCTTTCCTCCAGAAGTCTCTCTGGTTCAAAAACTCAGCAGCCTTACTGCTATTTCTTCTGCTCTGTGAATTTCTCTTTGAAAAGCTTTCTTCCTGCTTCACTTCCTTGCTTCTGTAGCCTTGTTTGCTACCAGACCAGATACCTTCTTTCCATGTGCTGAATTTGCTAGCCTTCCCACGCCCAGGCTCTACCTTGTAGTAAGGTTCTTTCTTAGAGTGTGCTTGGCTCCAAGGTTTACTGCTCCAAGGATCTGCCTTGCTCCAGGGTTCTAGCGTTTTCCTCCTTCCTTTTCCCTCTTTTTCTCTTTCCTCCTTTTCTCTTTTCCTCCTCTCCTCTTCCCTCTCTGCTTGGGGATTTAAAAGGGCTTCATTTCCTGGCATGCCCTGACCTTCCCCTGAGCGTGCCCAATCAGTGCAAAAGCCTGTCTCCTCCACTGAGCTGGGGTGTGTCCTGTGCTCAGCAGAGAGCTGTGTTTTTTTCAACTCTGCATTGGAAATCCTGTGTGCTAGTGCTGTTTCATTACTTCTACCAGGATTTTCCCCTATCTCCATCTCTTCTGGAGGGCATTCCTCACCACAGAATGCAGTGCACATGCACGGTCCCCCTTCCCGCCCAAGGGTGCCATCTTGCTCAGTCTGATGACATAGCTAAAAGACAGCAAAAACAGCAAAAATAAATCATATGACTGCAACTCCAAGGGGAAGAGGGAGGGTTGTGAGGACTGATTCCTGCTGCTCCTGGAGAACACCTGTTACAGGTGAGTAACTACTCTTTCTCCAGGACCAAGCAGGAAGTCAGTCCTCACATATGGGACTCCCTAGCTTAGGGCCACCAGAGGCCCCAAACTGAGAAAATGAGCTCCCTCTAGAGCCTCAGCATGCAAGAACAGAATCTTCTCTGATATCGCCCCCGACAGGTAACCCAACACCAGGGCCGGAGGGTAGGAGTTGCCTAGACCCCAAAGAGATTATGGAGTACCGCTTGCCCGAAAGCACTGTCCCTGCGGGACTCCCTCTCAAGGCAGTAGTGGGCCGCAAAAGTCTGGCTTGAAGACCAAGTAGCGGCCTGGCAGATGACTGCCAACGAAACAGAGCGGAGATGAGCCACTGACGCAGCCTTCGCCCTGACACGGTGAGCCGTAACTCGACCCTGCAAGGAGAGGCCGGCTGCCCTGCCTGTAAGCCCAGGTGATGCAGTCAGCTACCCATATGGACAAAGTACGCTTGGAGACAGCCACCCCCAACTTATTGGGGTCATAAGAGACGAAGAGCTGAACCGCCCTCTGGTGTTCCCGCATACGGTCAAGGTAGAAGGACAACGCCTTCCTACAGTCCAAGGTATGCAAGACCATCTCAGCCCGGCTAGCATGAGGCCTGGGAAAGAAAGTCGGAAGAACCACCTCCTGATTGAGGTGGAAAGAGGAGACAACCTTTGGAAGGAACTTAGGCTGAGTCCGTAAGACTACCCTGTTCTTACAGAACCTAGTATAAAGTGCTTCTGAGTCCAGGGCCTGAAGCTCACTCACTCGCCTAGCTGAGGTAAGGGCTACCAGAAATAGCGTTTTCCAGGACAGAAAACGCAGAGGGCAAGTGGCCATAGGTTCAAATGGTGGGCAAGTAAGCCGTTGCAAGACCACATTTAAATCCCATTCAGGGGCAGGTGGATGCACGGGAGGCTTAAGCAAAAGCAGGCCTCTGAATAAGCGGGCTACCAAAGGATGACTGGAAAGAGACTGACCCTCCACCTGTGAGTGGTGTGCTGAAAGAGCACTAAGATGAACTCTAACAGAATTGGACTTAAGGCCTAGGTTGGACAGGTGAAGCAAATACTGCAGCACCACTGGTACCAGGCATGAAAAGGGATTCTCATTGCGCTGAGTACACCAGGTAGAAAATCTACGCCACTTAAGGGCGTAAGACTTTCTGGTGGACTGCCTCCTAGAGGCCAAGACTACGTCCTCCACTTCCCTAGGCAGTAGTAAAGGCGTTAGGAATACCCTTTCAGCAGCCAGACCATCAAATTGAGGGACTGGAGATTGGGGTGCAAGAGAGATCCCTGCTCCTGAGACAGGAGATCGGGTTGCATCCCCAGAGGGAGAGGAGTGTCCACCACTAGTTGCAACAGTAGTGGGAACCAGGGTTGCCTTGGCCACTTGGGGGCCACCAGAATCAATGAGGCCTTGTCCCGGATCACCTTGAATAGTGTCTTGGACACTAGAGGAGTGGGAGGAAACGCATATAGGAGGCCTGTAGACCATGGAATGAGAAACGCATCCGCTGCTATTCTGAGAGGATGTGGTTGTCTGGAACAAAACCTGGGAAGTTGATGGTTCAGAGGACTGGCAAAGAGATCTATGGTTGGAAGACCCCATCTCAGGAAGATCTGTTGAACCACTAAAGGGTGCAACCTCCATTCGTGTGGCTGCAGAATCCTGCTCAATCTGTCCGCCAGACAATTTTCCTGACCTGGGAGGTAGACTGCTTTGAGAAGAATGCCATGATCGACTGCCCAGGAGCACAGTTTCTGCGCTTCCTGACAAAGAAGGCGGGACCCTGTGCCCCCTTGTTTGTTGACATAGAACATAGCTACCTGATTGTCCGTCTGAACCAAGACGGACTAGTGAGAGATGAGATGAGAGAGGTCCTCAGGGCTAAGCGGATGGCTCTCAGTTCTAAGAGATTGATTTGCTGTGTGGCCTCCCAGGGAGTCCACAGGCCTTGAGTACATGCCCCTTGACAATGTGCACCCCAACCTTGAAGAGAAGCATCGGTTGTCAGCACCTGATAGTGTGGAGGTGCCTAAAAAGGCACCCCTTGCACTAGATTTGGAAGATGAAGCCACCATTGCAGAGAAGACTGTAGTAGGCTGGACACCCTCACTGTGTCCGCGAGGCTTCCTGTGGCCTGGTGCCACTGAGACCCGAGGCCCCACTGAGCTGGTCTCATGTGTAGACGGGCATTTGGAGTCACATGGACTGTGGATGCCATGTGGCCTAAGAGCCTCAGGAATTGTCTGGCGGAGACCAGAGAATTGCTGTGGAATAGCCTGGCTAGAGCCATTAATCTGTGGGCCCTGTCCACTTGTAGAAAGGCCTTTGCCTGAAGAGTGCCCAGTCGAGCTCCTATAAACTCCATGTTCTGGGAGGGATGCAAACTGGACTTTGCAAAGTTTATGACAAACCCCAGGTGCTGAAGCAGAGCGACAGTGCGAAGGGTGGCTTGATTGGCCTCTTGCAGGGATTGACCCCTGATGAGCCAATCGTCCAGATATGGAAAGACAAAGAGGCCTTGAACTCTGAGGTAGGTAGCTACCACCGCCAGACACTTGGTGAATACCTTGAGGGTGGAAGTAAGGCCAAAAGGCAGTACTCTGTACTGATAATGGTTTCCTCCCACTACAAATCGGAGATATTGTCTGTGGTCGGGATGAATAAGGATGTGAGTATAAGCATCCTTTAGATCTAAGGAGCATAGCCAATCTCCCTGCTGGAGGTAGGGCAGCAGGATTCCAAGGGTAAGCATCTTGAACTTTTCCCTCTCCAGGAACTTGTTCAGGTTTCGTAAGTCTAGGATGGGTCTGAGGCCTCCTGTTCTCTTTGGTACCAGGAAGTACCTGGAATAGAAGCCGTGACCTCTCAGGTGGTGGGGCACCGGTTCCACTGCCTGTTCCTTCAGAAGACCTGCCAACTCCTGCAGGAGTAAGTCCCTGTGCAGAGGGAGTCTGGGAGGCTCCCCTGGAAAATAGGAGGGGGGTACCTGGTGGAAGTGGAGGAGACAGCCCTTCTGGACTATACTTAGAACCCTGGTATCCCTTGTGATGGCTGACCACCTGTGGGAGAACAGGGCCAGCCTGCCTCCAGTGCTGATGGGGGCCAGCTGAGGAGGAGAGGCTATGCCAATGCAGTCAAAATCCCCCTCCCTACTGAGCAGGAGCCGGAGTAGGAGGCTTGGGGGCCTTCTGCCTACGGGGCCCATGACCCTGTCCCTTGGCCTACTGACCCTCTTGGGGAGCTACAGAGGCCTGATAATGAGGGTACTGTTTATAGGCAGATGACTTCCTCGGGTAAAAGGTCTTTTTTCCCCAAGCCCTTCTTCTTCTGAGAAGGGGCAGAGGTTTTCCTGGACAGCCTTGTCTGGGTAAGAGTCTCGGTCTCGAGTTCGGCAGCCTTGAAAGCCATGGGCTTGCCAAAGAGGTTTTCACCTCGGCAGGGGACATTGACCAACTTGTCTTGCACCCATGGCTCGAGGTCCAATGACTATAGCCAAGCCTGACGGCATGCACCGATGCCGGCTGCGGCTACCCGGGCCGAAGCCTCTAAGCCATCATAGGCTGCTCGAGATATAAACTTCGAGCACTCACGAATACCCGAGGAGAGAGCAGTGAACCTCTGCAAAGGTTCCTCGGAGAGACCAGCAGAGAACCCGGCAATCTCCTTTGCCAGGTCTCGAAGGTACATGCCCATGTACAGCTGGTAGGTCTGGACACAGCAAGCAAGCATAGAGCCCTGGAAGTACTTCTGACCGAGGGCATCCAGGTTTCGGGCCTCCCGGCCGGGAGGCACCGAGGAGTGCATCTTCTGACTCTTCAGACGATGCCTGGCCGATTCCACAACCATGGAGTGGTGCGGTAATTGTGCCTTTTGGAATCCGGGGCTCTTGCGGACTTGATAGATGGAATCGACCCGCTTGCTCAAAACCGGCATCGAGGCCGGCACCTCCCACATGCGGAAGAGCAACCGTTCCAGCATCGGAGGAACCGGAACAGTAAAGGCCTCCTTCGGAGGAGAGTCCGGGGGGATCTTCTCCGAGACTCGGGCGAGTCCGAAGGAACGCACTGAGTCCGAAAGGTGTCGGGCGACTCCTCATCCTTCGTCTCCTAGCTGGACTCCTCGGAGGAGGAACCGAGCAGCTCCGGTTGGGCAGGCATCGATGCCATCTGCCCCGTCGCCTAGGGTACTGGCATCGACGACCTCGGTCCCGAACGGGAGGCCGAGGGGGACCTTGGCCGAGGATCGACTCAAGCTCGCATGGACTCGAGGATCGGCTCGGCCTCCGGGGTCGACTTGGACGTCGATATCCCGGTGGTCGGGGCAGATGCACCGGTGAGACCGGCGATCAGTGCCCGCTGCTGTTCCATGAAGGCAGCCAAGCTGCTCTCCAAGGCCGTCAACCTGAGTCCGAGCTCAGGAGACTCAGCAGCCCCCGACTCGGGCCCCGGCGGCAGCTCCCCTAGAGGTGAGTCCACGAGGATTACAGTACTCACGTGACCCGGGGACTCCATCTCCACATGAGGTTGTTTTGCAGGCCTTTCCGACGCCGAAGACCCGGGACGGCGCTCGGGGCTATGCGACTTGGCCCTCGAGGAGCCAGGTGCGTCCACCGATGCCGCCCTCGCGGGTTTTTTCTTCTTACAATGTTCCCGCGAGGGAGACCCCCTTTTCAGAGGAGCCTCGACGCTGCTCGGGGCCGGAGTCCCGAGATGTCGAGGCCTCTGACGAAATCCGGGCCCTCCCGGACGCGGAGTCAGAGAAGATCCTTTCCTTTTGGTGCTGCCTACTCCTTAACGTCTTAGAGGACATTTTCCCACACGGACCACAGATCATAGGGTCATGATCGGGTCCGAGGCACCGGAGACAGCAGTCATGTGTGTCTGTGAGAGACATAAGTTTCTTACACCGATCACACTTTTTAAACCCGCTGGCAGCCATCGGGGGAAAAAGGGCCCCTGCAAGGTCAAAAGACAGGGCTGCCAGTGAAAAAAGAAAAAATGGCACGAACGCTAGTCACTAAGGACAAAAACCGAAAAAGAGATCCGGGCTCGATACCGACGTATCGGGCCCAGGCGGGAAAGGGAAACTAGCGTCGAACCGAAGAAAAACAGGTTAACGTAGGGAAAATCAACTTCTTCCTCGGGTGAAACGAATATACATCCGTCGGGCTCCGCAGAAAAAAGAAGACTGAGCAAGATGGCACCCTTGGGCAGGAAGGGGACCACGCATGCGCGCTGCATTGCCAAAGGCTTTCTATGAAAGCTGGGGAAATGCTCCGCACGGGGACTCCGTCGGCGCCGTCACCCATATGTGAGAACTAACTTCCTGCTTGGTCCTGGAGAAATGGAAGTTTCAGTAAAGACAAGTTTGAGTGGAGTGTGGATGAGCTGGTGTGCCCTCACGGGTGAAATTTAAAGCAACTGGTGTGCTTCAGAGAGTGAATTGTACTATTACATGGGTTTCTCATTGGATTGCACAAGTGGAATGAACAATATATTTTTTTGTCTGAGATGATGAAAAACTTATGATCCTTGCTAATTATTGAAATTAAATATAGATGAGTGGTGTACACTGGTGTTTATTTAAAAAAGTAGCTTGGGGTAAATGATGCACAACTTTAAAGGTGTTCAGGACTAGTAAGTGCAATTTACACCAGTAAGGCCCTTGTTTGGTGCCTAGAATATTGGTTTGATACCCCAGCTACACAATTAACTATTGATAAATTTATCTATAAAACTTGCTTCAAGTTTTTATTTTATAATATTGGTATCTACGAGGGAAGAGCATGTGTGGCTCTTCTACATTTTTGATTGTATACGATTGTATTCTAATGCAGAACCATTGAGTTCCTTTGTATACTTTTTATTTTTGAGCTTATTTATTTTTAGTATTTCAGGTACAGTAATGTATATGTTGATGACAAGCAAGTGTTGAAACAGGCACCCAGATATTTCAAGTCCTGAGAGGGGATTGGGCTGCTCTTTGGGTAGCTGATCGCCTTATCCTAGCTTCTCTAACCACCAGATCACCTGGGTTATGTCTATTCTGAATTTCTCCATTAAGTCAGACCAAATCCACCAATCATCCATGTACGGGTGAATCTGGGATTTCCCGCATGTGCAGGAAGGCTACCACAACGGTGAAGGTGCAGTGGCTAGGTCAAAAGATAAGCCACAAAATTGAAAATGGCAGCCCAGGACGCATAAGTGGAGGAAATGCAGATGTTCCTGGATAGGAATTGGGAACTATGCTACGGAAAGCTCCAAGGAGGTTAGAAAATCCTCTTGCCAGACTAATGCAATGACCAACCCAAGGGTCTTTATGTGGAAGTGGGGCACTATCAGCTTGAGACTAACCACCTTCATGGATTGAAAAGACCCACCCCTTTTTGGGTCATGACAAAGTAAATGAGATACCACCATTGACCTTGTTCCACGGAGGGCATGGGTACAATAACCTGCAACTGCAGGAGGCTCTGAAGTTCCCTCGATCACCACTCTTTTGGCCAAGGAGTCACAAGGAGACGCCAGAAAGACATCTCAAAGAGGATCCACAAACTCCAGCACATATTCCTTTTTGGATACACACCGACTGCCTATTCACTGGAAGGGACCTGATAAATCTCATTGAGAGGGCTAACCAGCTCCTGAAGAGGTGCCTCCTGAATCATGAGATCGCTGGAATTACCATAAGGGCTGCTTTGCCCTTTTTCAAAGTCCAGATATGCAAGAGGGCCAAACAAATGGCCTTCACCTCAAGTTGTTCCAGCAGCTCTGGCACAATGGACTTCACAGCTAAATAGGCTGACATATGTTGATAGATGAAGCCTCAAGGGATTGTCTTCTTGGCTTTAGACCCATAGGAGGAGTAGGGCATACCCCAATTCTTTGTGGCCCTAAACTACTTCCACACTTCCCATTGAGCCGCCCTCAAAAGTGAAGCACCCTTAAAACCTCTGCGCTTATCTTCTGGAAGGAGTCTCAGTTATGTCTTTCACCAGGTTCTTCAGATCCTCCCAAAAGGGCATCATGCCCTTAAAAGGTGACATTTTACTTACCGGATAATGTCCTTTCCTGAAATCCTGCTAGACTGTCCAGACAAGTAGGTTGTGCTCCCCTATTAGCAGAGATGAAGGCAGAGAAGACAAATCCAGAGGTTTCTTATAACCACACCCTATTATAGCTGATGCAACTTGGGGCACACTCCAGAATTTGCACCCAAGCTATGGTCAAGGACCCCTGACCGCACACAACCTCAAGGAGGAAAACAAGGATCCATAACTGTGCATATAACAGTCTTCAGACAGGTGGTTTGTCAAGAGGGTTATGGGCCCGCAAGGCCAAATCACAGAGAATATAGCAAATCACAAATGGGTCCTGGACTAGTCTAGAAGGGACTCCAGGAAAGGACATTGTCTAGGAAACAAAATGTTACCTTTCATATTGTCCTACTAGACCAGTGTAGATAAGTTGGACATACCAAAGCTACAACTCGACTGAGCAGGGAGAAGACACGACAGACTGTCTGATTTTTGGTACTCAAGAAGCACTCTCTTGACATCCACCAGGTGAAGATCCTTATCCTTCCCTTGGCACTGATCCTTTGAAAAGGAGGCAAAAACAGACACTACGTTGGTCAAGGAAGGAACAAATGGGCTGAATATACACAGCCTCCTCCGAGAACAACAGACAGGGGATCTTGACATGACAAGGCCTGCAACTCCAAGATAAAAGTCATGCCAAGCAGACTGCAATCAAGGAGGAGGTCTTGAAGGACAAATCCTTAAGCACAGCCTTTCTCAAGGGCTCAAAAGGATCAATTACTAAAGCCCAATGAACTAAGCTGAGATCCCATTAAATAACAATTGGCTGCAGAGGACAGTGCAAGAAGGGCAAGACTAGATAAACTATATGGTCTTTTTCTGCCATCATGTTTCTATGTATCTTATTCCCAAAAGGAAAACTGACCACACCTGGGTACAAGGCCACCAAGCACCCCACCACTGGCCCCCTAAAGCACACCACCACCACCTGAACCCTCAACGAACTAAGGGGGAGGCCCTTGTCAAATCTATTCTGAAGGCAGGCAAGTCCACAGTGCTAGGGCTGGCTTGGTGCCTTTTTCAGCACTGGTGTCATGAGCATCAAATATGAATGTAGGCAAAACAGGCAGATTCAGGAACGTGCCAACTATGGCAGGGAATAGCTTTTACAAATTAAGAGCCAGGCCATAAGAAGGGACTGGGCCCTTGCTCAAGAGCTTTCAAGCTGACAGAAGGCACAGGGGATGTTATTGCAGGAGGCATGTCAGATTAGCATACCATGGTCTCCATAACCAAGCCAGTGACACCAAAACCAGCAGATCCTGATGGCACTCTATGTTATGAAGAACACACCCTACGAGAGGCCAGTCAAGAAACACATACAGTACAATATGCATTGGCCAAGGTTAAAATAGGGTATCTACACACTCAGCCTTCTCTCTGCAGCAACTGAAGAATCTTCGTACTTTGGCATTGGCCTAGGTCACCATCGGATCCAACTCGGGGCAATCCCATCTGCCCAGAGTGCTCTGAACACCGTCCAGCTCAATTTTCACTCTCCAGGGGTGAGGGATTTACAAATGAGATAGTCTGTTTCCATGTTGTTCACTCATGCAATATGCTGCAAGGGCTCCACTGTCTGACTTTTTCAATGCTTCTTTAGAGTCCGTAGTGGTCCCAAAGGATAGGAGAAAGGCTCATGTGGTCCCTTTACACAAAAGCGGAAGTAAGGATGAGGTTGAGAACTATAGGCAAGTTAGTAGGACTGCTGTGGTGAGTAAATTAATGAAAACACTGCTAAAGCAGATGATAGTGAGGCTTCTGGAGTCCAACAGATTGCAGGATACGAGGCAGCCTCTAAGAAGTTGCAATGAAGCAAGAGGGGCTTAAGTGGAGTATGTATCTGTAGGCAACGTTTTTACTCAGAGTTTTTTTTTAACCAAATTGCAAAGGAACCCGAAGGAGAAAGAGTCAAGTTTCCGTGCAGGCAAGGATCAGCTCGCAGAAGACAGGGACTGGTCTGCCAATTCAACAACTCCCAGTACTCCCACAGAGGCCTTTTCCACTCACTCAAGAGTGCTTGACAAGACCATTTAAAGGCAAACCACCTCTCTTTTTTCTGTTTTTTTTTTCTCAAAGTCTGTCAAGCTTCCGTCTTATTTCTTCCTTTGCTCCTTATCTCTTTTTTTTTAAATGCCTGTCAGAAAGGTCCAGTCTGTACAGACACCCACCACCATCTGCTGGAGACAGACTACTGGCCTGATGAGAGGTGCACAGAACACTTATACTATAACATCATCAGAGACTTTGCATGCTAGGTTCTATCTGCTGGTAGTGGAACATAACTTCGTATGTCAGGGCTGGACTGAAGAGATGATAATGAAAAGTTGTATTCTCTAGAGTACTGGTGAAATCTTCGCTGTAATAGAAGATATCTTCATGCTCTGTCACCTATGGCTGCTTTTAAAGTAATATTATTAAACGTCAATGGTCTAAATCACCTGATTAAGGGGAAGAAAGTGTTTAGTTACACTTAGGAGCAACCTAATATGATTATGCTACTGGAGACCCATCTCGCTCCTACTGCATGCCAAAGGTTATCAGTGGCTTGGGCAGATGTGCATGTGTTCTCACCAGCAGTGGGGGAAAGAGAGGGGTATCCTTCCTCTTTAGGGAAAAAAAACCTCTGCAGGCCCAAATAACGTTTCAAGCTACTGATACAAATGGTTGTGGTTGTGGTTGTGGCTGTGACTGGAGGTACTTTGTTTTTGTTCGCATCAATCTATGCCCCTACTGCTGATTCTCCCAAGTTCATTGAAGAAACAGGAAAGGTTCTATGGGTACATGAAAGTGTATATAAGAAAGTATCCTGCAGTTAGCAAACCTTTAGACTTGTACTTAGGCTGGCAGTCTACTTGTAAATCTAAATGCACTAAAACTTGGGATGAAATTCATACTATGATATTTGCTATGGGATTAGCTGATCCATCACAGGTAGAGAATTCCACTTGGAAAAAATATGTTTTATTCTGCTAGACCTTTATTCATACTCTAGGACTGATTATTTCTTAGCATCCAAATTCTGTATGCCCTGGGTATGTACATCACAAATATATTCTATACTCATCTCGGATTATGCTGCTTTATCACTATGTGTAGCGATTTCTGGTAGTCAGTCAAACGCCTTGCTGGCATTTACTTCACTTCTAAGTGATACACAGTTTATTCAACGTATACAGGAGTTCATTAAAAGACCTTTTTCAAAGGCATAATTCAGTTGATTTACCTCCTCGTATGGTTTAGGAAGCTTCTAAGGCCGCTCTACTCATCCCACTGGCCGTGGTAGTGGTGGTGGGCTTCTACTCTCTCCTTCCAGTCAATTTCCTTCCAAGTCCCTCCTTCTGCCTCAGTCTCACTCCTTTCCCTCCTCTGAAATCTATTCCATCTGACTTTTTATTACTCCACTACCCCTTGATTAGCTGTTATTTATCGATCCCCTGACAAGTCCACCTCTACCTTTCTCTCCGACTTTTACTCATGGCTTTCCTTCTTTCTGGATTCATCTTCTCCCTCTCTTATTCTCGGGGATTTTAACATTCTTCATGTTCTCGCATGAAAAAAAAAGTGTTAGAAAAAGCCAGAAAATTACTTTTCTGCTTAGCCTGTTCGACGCCGGTTCCCCTTCCCGCCTCAGCTAGGTACACAGGTATGGAGTCCGGTCCAATTTTTCATTATTTGTCCTTAGAGGCTAGCGTTCACACTCTTTTTAGCTAGCAGTCCGGTCTTTTAACCTCGCAGGGGCCCTTCTCCCCCCCCCCCCCCAGCAGCTTGGAGACTGAGCATGTCATCTTTTGATGACCTCATAGGAAGCTGGCATCACCTTCTAGCCCCAGTAATCTACTGACAAAGCAGATTCACAGGAGCAACAAATAAGCAGTTAATAGGCAATAACCAATAACAAATAAGCAGTTAATAGGCAATAACTTCAAACCTTACAAACACTGGCCCCCTCCCCATTATTTATTTATTTTTTTATTTACATTCTCTTATATACCGCGCTATTCTGCATCAGTGCGGTTTACATTGAACAAACTGAAATTACATTGAACAGGGCATTATAACTTGGAGATAACTATTTTACAGGGAACATGGGCTATGGAGGGTTAAGTGGCTTGCCCAAGACCACAAGGAGCACCTGTGGGACTAGAAACCCCAGTCCTTCCGGCCCAAGGTTGCTGTCCTCTAGTGGGATTTGAACCCCCGACCTTCCGGCCTGAAGTACCTTGCCCCAACCACTAAGCCACTCCTCCACTCCATTACTCTACAAGGGGCCCTACTCCACCAGAAAGAGGACGTTTGCCTGTACATTCTGTACTAGAACACACCTGCACAGGGCAATCTTAAGAAAATTCACTATGCTGTGATCCAACATCTGCAGCTCTCTCAAATAGACTCCAATACTTCCAAAGCTGTAGCTTTAAAAACTGTAACCCCCTGGCCCTAACACGTAAAAATGACCTTCTTCAAGCTCAGGGTCGTTACCGCCTCTGCAGACACCTAATCAGGGAGGGTTCCGGGACTGGACTGGGAGGTACTCAAGGAAAACCGATTCTTCAGCCATTTGTCGATCCATCTGACCTGAAGCAGGGTTTCTTGTTCGTTGGGGAAAACCCGAAACGTGAGCCACGTCGTTTATTGGATGTGCTTGGCGCTATGGCGGTGCTCTTTGAAAACAGCTAAGTTTGGACTGCTTTTTTTTACTAAATTTATAGAATAAAAGGAGCAATCACGGTGGTGTCTCTGGTTTCTCCCTTGGACACTGAGTTGACACGCTCCGACAAAAATTAATGTGTAAGCCACAGAGGGGATTTCTTTTTTGTTAGCTTTATGCATAAGGAGGACAAACTCTGGCAAAATATCCCCCCAGACCCTGGAAGGTCGAGGGCTTTGGCGAGATGTTTTCTCTGCTGTACAGCTCCAACTGTGGAGGGGCCGCACTTGTCTCTGCAGACGAGTCCTCTCTGTTGTGTGAGCTGCCCACGGAGGCCCCCTGCTCACCCTGGGGTGTCAACCCCATCCTCTTGCAACTCTCTCCACTGTCCGAGTTTCTATCTCGTATCTGTGGCAAATGTCCAATGCAAAGACCGATCCTTGCTTTGTCCCACAAGCCAAGCACTGGGGCCTAGCAAGCATAATCAGACTGGAGGGTATGGAAGGCCCTTGCACTCCCTTCCAGGTACTTGTTCGCCCTCAGCTGTCAAATAAGTTATGCTTAGATTTATTTATTCATTTAATCTAAACCTTGAAAGCTCCTGAATCATCCTGGGAAACTTCCCTTAACGGCCCCCAGCTATTGGGTACCCCAACCGATGCTCCCATAAAATAAAAAAAATCGCAGAGGCCAAGACTCCAAGTCTGCAGGTCCTTCCTCATGCTCCTTACTGCATGTTTCTGAAACTTCAAAGTGGAGCAGTTCCTGTGCTGATGGCCAAGATAGAATAGAGCCATGTGTTTACAGGCCTGCTTCTGCACTGCACCAGGCCAACTCTCCAACTGCCACTTCTCTTCCCCGCTGCCTCTCCAAACCCCAACAGAGATGCAGGTTGCATGTCCTTCACTCCCTGCCTCACACTCTGCCCTTCTTACTGGCTTCAGCACAGAGGCGGGAGTCCCAAATGAGAGTGAGAGAGAGAGAGAGGGCTGCTTGACAGGATGCCTGTCTGCCCAAGGCTCCTCACCTGATGGGTTCGGGAACTGCCTCCACCGGCCTTTGAAGATGGGAAGCCTCTTCTCATCTCCAGAGAAAGAATCTCTGCTGCTATTTCTTTCCTTTTTTTTAAATGCCCTCTTGAAATCTAATGTGGCAGACGGAATTGCCCAATACCTAACTCCTCACAGGTCAGCCAAGGGGGAAAAAAGTATCTGCGGCTTACAGGGGAGACTGAAAACCCAATTAGAAAAACAAAATTAGAAAAAATATGAAAAGCTCCTTAAACTGAACCTACAGTGAGTCCAGATCCCTGGGATCACCTGCTCCAGCTGCTTGGAGACTGAGCTTACTGGGGCTGGAAGGTGATGCCAGCTGCCTATGTATGATGAGGTGATCAAAAGATGACATGCTCAGTCTCCAAGATGCTGGTGGGGGTTGACTACCCAGAGGTACGGGACTGGACTAGAGGAGCAATAAGGAAGAGCTGTTTCTGTGGAATGTAGAGAATAAAAGCTAGATTACAGTGGATCCTTGAGAGGAAGGAAAGTCAAGACAGTGGTGGTGAACCACTTATTCTCCAACTCCTGCCCACATTCCCCATTATTAAAAAAAAGAAACCGCTGTCCCTTTAAAATTTCTTTACCCGTCTGTGCACAATATCCCCGCCTCTAACCTTATTTTCTACAGGCTCCGGCAGCACTTCTATCATGGTGATAGTCTTTCAGCCTGCCCTTCTGCCCGAGGGGATGCTATTTCTCATGGGCAGAAGGACCGCAAAGGGTCATATTACTATAAATTTCAAATCTCACTAATGAATTTGGCTTTTATGCATGCATCAGAAAGATTAAAATTAGACTTACCTGCTAACTGTTGTTCCTTGAGGAACTCCAGTCCAGTCCTTCACCTCTGGGTAGTGCACCTCTTCCAGAAGCTTGGAGATTGAGTATGTCATCTAGTAGGTCCGCCCACTAACTCCAGTACCTATTGACAAAGCAGACTCAGAAGAGCAATAAATAAGAAGTAAAGTTTCGAGAAAAAACAACCTAACATCTAAAGAACACTCTCCTTCCCCCCCCTCCCAGGCACGGAGAAGGGACTCCTTCATTCCCCCCCCCCTCGACTGAGGCAGCTTACTTGGCGCCCTCACGGGCCACACTAAACAGAAGTAGAGGCGAGACAGACCCCCTTGATGGCCCTGCCTCAACTTCCCTCCCCCCCGCCCAAACATGTGGCCGCCTCCTTCAACTTCAGGCCTCTGACACCAAGAACCGACATTCAGAGTGGGATCCGGGACTGGACTGGAGTTCAAGGAGCAACAATTAGCAGGCAAGTCTAATTTCGTCTTATCATTCCTCTAGTCCAGTCCCGCACATCTGCGATGTATCAGAGCAGTAACTAATGGGAGGGCCCTGTCAGACCAGACTGAATCACCGCCGATCCAAAACAGGCATCCTTCCCTGCCTGGACATACAGGCGATAATGCTTAGTAAAGGAATGCAGCGAAGACCAGGTCGCGCCTTGCAAATCTCTACCGGCGGCACCAAACTATACTTCACCCACAAGGCCACCTGAGCCCTCGTGGAAACAGCCTGCAACCCCACTGGCACCTGCCTACCTCGCAAAAGGTACACCAACAAGATTGCTTCCCTGATCCATCAAGAATTGACGCTTTGGCTGCTGCCTCCCCTCTGCGTGACCCACCAAACACCACAAATAAGCAATCCGACTTGTGGAAAGATGCAGTTCTCTTCAAATAGCGCCACAGGGTGCGACAAACATCCAAGTGCTGCAACTGCGGACTACCGCAGGAGCCACCCGAGCTCCCTAGGACCGGCAGAGACACTTGACTGGTTCAAATAGAAAGGAGAGACCACCTTGGGCAAAAAGGAAGGTACCGGCCGCAAGACCACCTTCTCCCTTGAAAAGGAGATAAAACGGCTCCCTACAAGACAAAGCCTGCAGCTCCGAAATAATGCATGCCAAACAGATAGCCACCAAAAACATCGTTTTGAGAGTCAAATCCTTCAATGAGTTCCGACTCAATGGCTCAAAGGGTTCCTCACACAACCTCTCCAACACCAGGTTGAGATTCCACGGCGGAATCACTATCTGCTGCAGAGGGTGCAGGTGGACCACCGCCTTGAGGACCGTACCACGTCCAGGTGCATACCCTACACCTTCCCATGAACTTTCCCAAGATAGCATGCAATTGCCGCCAGCTGAACTCTCAAGGAACTTGCCGCAAGTCCTTTGTCGAAAAGGACCTGCAGGAATGCCCAGATGTCTGGCATCGAAGCCCTTTTCGGTCGTACGCTCTGTTCCACACACCATGCTTCAAAGATGCGCCAAATCCTAATATATGCCAGCGAGGTAGCGATCAAGGAAGCAGAACATCCTTTCTTCTTCAAGCATGCCCTTTCAAGAGCCAGGCCGTAAACGAAAATCGATCCACCCGGAGCATGAGCACCGGCCCTTGCCTCAAGAGATCTCGCCACGGTGGCAGCCGCTAGGGGCGATCCACACCAAGTCCGCATACCATGGCCATCTGGGCCAGTCCGGGGCGATGAGGATGACCAGCCCCTGATGGGCCTCGATCCGCTGCACCACCCAAGGAGGGAACATAGAGTAGACCGTCCAGAGGCCATCGCTGCACCAGGGCATCCAGGCCCTCTGACATCAGTTCTCTTCGCCTGCTGAAGAAGCAGTTCACCTTGGCTGACTCAGTGGCCATCAGATCCATGACCAGCGCTCCCCAGTGGCACACCACCTGCTCGAACACCTCCTGGTTGAGCACCTATTCCACGGGGTCTACATGCATGCGACTGAGATAGTCAGCTGTCACATTGTCGACTCCTGCCATGTGTGCCGCAAACAACGCCTGCAGGTGGTTTTCTGCCCAACTCAGCAGCACCCCCGCCTCCAAGGCCATGCTGCCCGTACCTCCCTGCTGATTGATGTATGCAACCATGGTCACGCTGTCCGAAAGAACTTGCACTGCTTTTCTCTGCAGGAAGGGCTCGAACCTTGAGCTTCCCGCGTGCTCCAGTGCCCCTGCGCAAACGTCCCCTCGCAATGGGCTCCCCAGCCATAAAGACTGGCATCCGTTCCCAGCAGAATCCACATCGGCAACTCAAGGAGCATTCCTTTCCTCAGAATCTCTGGGCAGAGCCACCACTGGAGCACCCACTTGGCCCGGGGGGGGGGGGGGCAGGGAAGCTTATGGGACAACAGAGGGGTCTGATGTGACCAGCGCCGGAGCAAAGCCCTCTAAAGGGGTCGCATGTGCACTCTTGACCATAGGACTAGCTAGAATGTAGGCTGCCATGGTCCCTAGGACCTGCAAATAAGCCACACCGTAGGCTCTGCCATCTGCAGGAACTGACGCACTAAACTCCAAAGTCCCTGTGCACGCTGCTCCGAAAGGAAAAAACTCTTCCCACCCGGGTATCAAAGCGCGCCCCCAAATATCCAATCTCCTGAGATGGGTTTAAGCGGCTCTTGGCCATGCTGACCACCCATCCGTGATTCTGTCGAACCTGCACCACCCGAGCCGTAACCTGAAGGCTCTCCTCCCTGGACTTTGCTCGGATCAGCCAGCCATCCAGATATGAATGCACCAGAACGCCTTCCTTGTGTAGTGCTGCTGCCACGACCACCATTACCTTTGTAAAAAGTGCATGGCGCCATTGCTAGACCGAACAACAGTGCCCGAAATTGGAAAATGCCCCATCGGCACTGCAAAACAGAGGAATTGCTCATGTTCCACACGTATGGGAATGTGCAGGTACACTTTCATCAAATCAAGAGATGTTAAAAACTCTCCGCTTCTTACCGCCATTATGACGGACCGCAAAATCTCCATGTGAAAATGCGGTACTCTCAAGCAGCAGTTTACTTGCTTGAGATCGAGGATCGGACGAGACATCCCTTCCTTTATTGGCACCACAAAATAGATGGAGTATCGACCGCAACCACATTGGTCTTGCGGAACCAGCACCACAGCCTTCAGCTGAAATAGGCGTGTCAAGGTCTCTCTTACTGCCGTCACCTCGGCACGAGTTTTGCAGGGAGACTGTATAAAGGCGTCATTCAGAGGCTGCCCAACTCGAGTGCATAACTGTCACTGATGACCTCCAACACCCATTGGTTGGAAGTGATCTGGATCCAAGCAGAGTAGAATTCCCACAGCTGACTCTCCTATAGACTATACCTCTACCTGGGAACCCCTCGCTTCATTGGTATTTCTTGGCTCCCGAAGATGCAGTGGGGCAAAGCCACAACCTGCCGCCCGAAATCCTCAAAACCCCTGATTTCTACAGGGGAAGTGTCCCCACTGAAAGACAGTAAAACGTGAGGTACAAAACCCCCTGAAGTCCCTCGACTGACCTCTGGACGCGGGAGGACGGCCCTGTTTTTGCTTATCCTCTAGCAGCCGCCCTTAAAAGGAAGTTTACCGAGCCTGGCTTTGGAGGAACTATCTACCGCCTAGTTCCGCAGCCACAGATAGCGGCAGGCCGCCACCACCACCACGGCCATATTCTTAGATAGACCTCTGACAAGGTCGTAGTATATATCGGCCAGATAAGCCGCCCCCAACTCTAATCTCGCTGCCTCCTCTGAAGGGTCAGAACCCCCTGCTGCTGTGCTCGTTGGGCCCAGCAAAGGCAGGCCTTCGCTACCCAGGCCCCGCAGATGGAGGCCTGAAGCGAAAAGACGTTAACATCAAAGGCCTGCTTCAACAGGGTGTCTTTCTATCTTGGATATCCTTGAGCGCCGCACTACCTTCCACTGTATCTTCTTTTTAGTCATCGCAGATACAGCCACATCCACCCTTGTGGACCGAGAGAGCTCATGATTCTGATCAGAGAGTGGATAGAGATGTGTCATAGCTCTTGCCCCTTTAACCCTTTGAAGGCCTACTTTAAATTTTTAATCCACATTCTGCAGCCGGGTTAATTTTTGCATATTTCAGGAAAATTGTACCCGTCTTATTCAATATGTTCTAATAGTGATTTTCCTTCTGCTATGGTCATATATTATATACCATTTGATAGGAATATTTAGTCAGAATTTTGGATCCCGAGAGTTTTGGGCTCGGCCTGGAAAGGGTTAAAACCCCCCTCCTGCAGGTACCACTCATCCTGGATCATCTGCCTGACCACCCTATGTACCAGAAAAACTTTCTGCAGTTTCCGCATCGCTTGCAGCCGAGGATCCTCCAGGGCCTCCTTGACTGCCAGAAGAGAAGCGGGCATATTCAGCGCCTTCAAGGATTCAGCAATAAGCGCCAGAAACGCCTTCCAGCGAAAAACGCACACAATGCGCGCCTGACCCTCCTGCTCTGTAATCTCCCGTTCCACCAGCTCCTCCTCCAGATCCATCTCTGTCTGGAGCTCATCATCCACACCCACAAGGAGCTTGGACACAGGCGACCAGCCCGGTTCCTCCATTGTGGGCCTCAATCTCTTCACCAGGCCTGCACCCATCTCTCCCTCGTGTTCAAGTAGCGCTACACCCCGCCACCGAGGGGGTTCCCATTACCCCTGCTGGCGCAGATAGTTTTGTGCTCCTTCACGAGGCGTTCTAAGTGGAGAAAAATCCGTGAACTCCCACCTCACTCAAACCTTGAGATGTGGAGGATCCAGGGATTGCTGGAGGGAGCAGAGACGCCAAATGTGGGGGCCCAGAACCTGTCGACTCCAGTTCTTCCCGAGATGGTGGGTGAGGGGGTACCATCCCGGGACCCCAGGTCCTGCAAAGTCTGCTCCATCGTGGCAGCCTCCTGCGCACAGCCCTGGCAAAACGCCTGTTTCTGAAACTGTCTCCCTTCGGGTTCCGCAGACCAAATACTGTGGTCTGGTAGGCATACCAAGTTTCCCTCGGTTTATGGACTGATTTCCACCTGTTGCCTAAATCCAAGAAAATCCTGGAGCTCCTGAAACAGTAGCAGCCCTGCTAACAGAGTCTGCTGTTTTCTTTTTTTTTTTTTCTCCAATAGCCCCAAGAACTGTAAACAAGCAAAACCAAAATAAATCCAACTAAATTACATCAAACCAAGTGCAGAAATCCTCCCCCATCTCTGAGAGAATGGAGACCACCACCTGTCCTGGCAATGGAAACTCTTACTGCTAGCAGAGAGAGCGCGCGGGAACAAGATATGGCCTGCCCACTCTGCTTTTTCCCCACGCAGCTCCGAAGCAGCCGCTATGTGGCTTAGGCCGGCTGTGTTAAGCCCGGACCTAAGGGATGCTCGTTTGGCATCCCTTGGCCCACTGCCCGCCCACAGAGGTACTACCACCAGAGCCCTCTGATTTCCTCTCCTGCCAGCTCTGAAGCGCTCAGCCTCCACTGCAGCTTTGGAGCTGCAAGGGCCTCCAGGGACTGTCTGTCACACTGCCCAAAACTACATTGCTCAGGCGGCTCCTCACCTACCCCAAAACTGCCAAGGGGGTGGGGGAGGGGTGTCCCCTCCGTTGCCAAATCATCTGTCTCTTGAGCAGCTCCTCTGCCTCTGTTTCTTTTCTTTCTTCTAAAGACTCCTCAGTCCACAATGTGGACCAAGACTGGGGAAAAAAAATTAAACTATCCTATGCTGTTCCTTAGTAAGCCCAGCACCCTGGTTCAACGCCTCCTCCAGCTGCTTGGAGAATGAGTGAACTGAAGTTAGTGGGTGGACACCACGGTATTTGTACTGATATCATCAAAAGATGACATGCTCAGTCTCCAAGCTTCTGGAAGAGGTGCACTACCCAGAGGTGTGGGACTGGACTGGAGGAACGATAACGAAGTTGAGGTTTCTGTTTAAGTCAGTGGTTCCCCAAACTATGCATTATGATTGCAAATGATTTTGTGAATTGTCAGATGTGGTTTTGAGCACATCCTCTAGCAAAAAACAAGGTGGTGACATTAATTCTGCAATAATACCTGCTGATTGGCCGCCTGAAGATTTCACAAAGTGATGTTCTAAGCTGCATTGCCGTGGAAGAAAATACATGAGTCGCCTTTATGCTGGAGTTCGAGACAACTTGGAGCTATTCTCAAGCACCCTGGATCCCTGCTTCAGCCTCTCTTCATTTCTCCAATGGCTCTACTAAATTCCTCAGTCTGCTCTCTTTCTGAGCGGCACATTTGCTCTGCCTCAGCCAATGCCGCCACCGCTGCCTCCCGCATTATGGCTGAGACCAGGCTATCTGCCCACAGGGATCCTATCGCCCGTCTCTGACATGATCGTGGACTTCTACAGCCCTTCTGCCCACGGGCGATGGGATACCTGCAGGCAAACGATGACAGTCCACTTGTGCTCTAAGCCCCAGAGCCAGGTCAGAGTTTTCGGTTGCCATGGAGACCTGGTAATTAGGGATTGTCTAGCCCTGGATTAAACTGCTACTGTAATAAGTAGTTTATTGTACATTTTATTTATTTAGTATTTAGCTCATGTCTTTCCAGTAGTAGTAGTTCTAGGTGAGTTACATTACTTTGAGCAGATTATGAACGGATGTTTATTAAATGGCACATAAATATAATTCCAGCCATTCTAAGTCTGGTTCCTAGATCCTAAGAAAATTTGTTGAAGCCTGGTTTACAGATATGAAAAGGCAGCTGCAGAGCACTGTAATAAAATAATGTATATTATTAAAGTCCGGCAGCCAACTGCTGATTATCTGGCAAATGAAGATGCTAAATGAGGTGATTAGAGACTTAATGTTCTATTGTAGCAAGTACTGAAAAGATAAAGCTGGCATGTACTGTATGCCTTTATTTATTTAACAGGTTTTTGCTATTCTATTGTTCATTTCTGTATGAGAAAATCTAATAAAATATGTGAACTTAAAACATACACACACACTCCAGGCTCTTAAATATCTCCTTAGCCTAAGAGGCCTTCTGAGTCTTAAGCAGTGTGCTAAACTACAAATGTGAGTAGTTTTTCTTAGAAAGCCTATGCTTCCCAAGGGCCAAGTCGTAGGCAAGAAGGAAACTGGATCCTCTATTACCAGGGGCCCTTACTGCCTCAAGAGAGGAAACTCACCTCTTCGCTGCTGCTTTCAGATCTTGACTCAGCTGATCTCCTTTGTGTTTCCTTACCACCATTCCCTCTAGACATGTCCCGTGTCTACAGCTACTGTGTTCTCTATCTTCACTAGATTGTAAGCGCTGATGAACAGCGACTGTCTCTTACATGTGTCTGTGCAGCAATGCATACGTCTTGTAGCGCTATACAAATGCTCAGTAGTAGTAGTAGTAGTAATCTTCCGCAGCACGAGAGGGGACCCCATCAACAGGCTCAAAAGATTCACATAGAAACAGAGAAAAATAACGACAGAAAAAGACCACATGGCCTATCTAATCTGTCGTTCCATATCAACAACTACAACAGCGCCCTTTTTTCTTTTAGAAATCCTCTGTGTTTGTCCCATGCTTTTTTGAATTAAGATACTATCCTCATCTCTACCACCTCCACTGGGAGATTATTCCACGGATCCACCACTCTTTCCGTAAAGAAGTATTTCCGCATATCACTCCTGAATCTATCCCCTTTCACTCTCATCCCATGTCCCCTCATAGCAGAACTTGCTTTCAAGCGAAAGAGGCTTTCCCCTCCTGTGCATTTATGCAACGGAGGTATTTAAATGTCTCAATCATATCACCTCTATCCTACCTTTCCTCTAAGGTGTATATATTAAGAACCTTAAGTCTACTCATATGCTTTATAATGAAGACTACTAACCATTTTAGTAGCCACCCTCTGTACTGACTCTATCCTGTTTATATCCTTTTGAAGGTGCAGTCTCCAGAATTGCACACAAAACTCCAAATGAAGTCGAACCAAAGACAAACAGAGGCATTATATCATAATTACACTTACCTGGTAATTGTAGTTCCTTGAGTGACGACAGTTCAGTCCTCTAGCTCTGGGTTGTCAATCTCCTCCTGCAACTTGGAGACTGGTATGTCAGAATGATGACATCACTGAATATAGCCTGCTGCACTCCTCCTTCCATCCCAGTGTGAACTATTAACAAAGCAGACTCACAGGAGCAACAAATAAGTAGCCAACTATAAACATTGAAACATATCAAGTACGGAACCCCCCAATCAGCCACCCCCTCCGGCCAGGCTTTCTTGCACCCTGCCCCGCCAGAAAGAAAGTGAACACCACAGCAAAGCGAAGTAATCTGGACTCACCTGTAACTCTCTTCTGCCCGCCAACGTAGCTGGAACCTCCTAGAAACCTCCGGGCGGGAAGAAGGACTGAACTGTCGTCACTCAAGGAACTACAATTACCAGGTAAGTGTAATTATGATTTCCTTATCGTTCCTCCAGTTCAGTCCTCTACCTCTGGGATGTACCAGAGCAGTAATCATTGGGAGGGACCTTTCCAGCCAGTGGACAGAACCGCCGACCCAAAACGAGCATCCGCAACGGCTGCTACGTCCAACCGGTAATGCCTACTGAAAGTATGTAACGACGACCAAGTCGCCGCCCTGCAAATGTCTCCCGGCGGAACCAAGCTGTGCTCCGCCCAAGAACACGCCTGCGCTCTGGTGGAATGCGCCCGCAACCCGACGGGCACCACCCAACCTTGCAGCAAAGAAGAGGCGGCAATCGTTTCTTTAACCCACCGAGCGATGGAAGCCTTCGCCACTGCCTCCCCTTTGCGCACTCCGCCGAATAGAACAAACAACCGATCCGACTTAAGGAAGGACTCGGTGACCCGCAAATATTGACACAAAGTTCTCTTCACATCCAAAAGACGAAGGCTGCGATTCGAACCGCCACCCTCCAGAGCCCCAAAGACGGGCAAACATACCGCCTGATTCAAATGAAAAGGGGAGACCACCTTAGGTAAAAAGGACGGAACCGGGCGCTGAACTACTTTCTCCCTAGAAAAAGATAAGAACGGTTCCCGGCACGATAATGCTTGCAACTCGGAAATCCTCCGAGCCGAACAAATGGCCACCAGGAACACTGTCTTTAACGTCAAATCCTTAAGGGATGCATGGCGCAAAGGCTCAAAGGGTGACTTGACCAATGCCGCGAGAACTAGATTAAGATCCCACGGCGGAATGCACACCCTACGCGCCGGCCGTAATCTAGCTACCGCCTTCAGGAAGCGACCCACATCCGGGTGAGTCCCCAAGGGTACTCCATTGATCTTACCACGATAGCAGGCCAGGGCCGCTAACTGGACGCGCAAAGAACTGGCTGCAAGACCTTTATCAAAACCGTCCTGCAGGAACTCCAAGACCACCGGAATGGACATGGTGAGCGCACGGAGATGACGACGAGAACACCAATTCTCAAAGACACGCCAGACCTGCACATACGCCAAGGACGTCGACTGTTTTCGCGCCCTAAGCAAGGTTGCAACGACCACCGACGAATAGCCTCTCTTTCTCAGCCGAGCCCTCTCAATGGCCATACCATAAGCGAGAACCGATCCACCTGAGGCATGAACAGCAGACCCTGCCGCAACAGATCCGCCCGCCCCGGGAGCCGCCAGGGCACGCCCTCCAAGAGGCGCACGAGATCCGCATACCAAGGGCGCAGTGGCCAGTCGGGCACCACCAACAGAACCTTCCCTTTGTGCGCTCCGATCCGTTGAACTATCCTGCCGATCAACGCCCAAGGTGGGAAGACATACAGAAGACCGTCTGGCCACGGACATATCAGCGCGTCTATGCCCTCAGACATCCGTTCGCGCCTTCTGCTGAAGAACCGTGCGACCTTTGCTGATCGGAAGGACGCCATGAGATCCATCACCGGAGTTCCCCAACGATCTACGATCTGAGTGAAAACTTCGGGATGCAGCTCCCACTCCCCTGCATCCACCTGAACTCTGCTGAGGAAGTCTGCGGTGACATTGTCCTTCCCGGCAATGTGCGCTGCCGAGAGCGCCGGCAACCGAAGCTCTACCCAGGAAAACAACTCATCCGCTTCGGACTCCATGGCGGCACTCCCCGTGCCCCCCTGGCGGTTGATGTACGCTACCGTCGCTGAGTTGTCGGACAGCACTCTCACGGGTCTCCCGCGGATCACGTCCTCGAATGCCCGAAGGGCCAGGAATACGGCTCTCAGTTCCAGACGGTTGATCGACCAAGATGCCTCCAGCGGAGACCAAAGCCCCTGCCCAAACTGGTTCTCGCAGTGGGCTCCCCAGCCGGTTAGACTGGCATCCGTCAGCAACGGAAGCCACTCCGGCTGTTCCAGCGGCACACCCGCTGCAAGCGACGACCGGAGTAACCACCAGTGAAGCGAGCGCCTGGCGGCGATCGGGCAAGGAAGCCGCTTGCTCAAGGAATCGGCCTGATGCGACCAGCAGCAAAGCAGGGCCCTTTGGAGAGGCCGCATATGGACCTTGGCCCACGGCACCACCTCCAGAGTCACCGCCATCGTACCTAGGACTCGGAGATAATCCCACTCCGATGGCACCGACACCGACCGAAACTGTCTGACTAGGGACCTCAAGCCCTCGGCCCGCCTGTGCGGTAGAAACACCTGCCCACTGTTGGTGTCGAACCAGACCCCGAGGTACTCGAGGACCTGGGTGGGCTTCAACTGACTTTTGGCCGTGTTGACCACCCAACCGAGACTCCGTAAAAAGTTCATTACCTTGTCCGTCACCCGGTAACTCTCCTCCTCGGACTTGGCACGTATCAACAAATCGTCGAGATAAGGATGAACGAGAATGCCTTCTTTGCGCAACCCCGCCGCCACCACCACCATAATCTTGGTGAAGGTGCGCGGCGCCGTGGCCAACCCGAAAGGCAAGGCCTGGAACTGATAATGCCCCCAAGGAAGAGCGAACCGCAGAAACCTCTGATGCGCCAAACGGACGGGAACGTGCAAATACGCCTCCGTAAGATCCAGAGACGTCAAGAACTCCCTGCGACGCACCGCCACAATGAGCGACCGCAGGGTCTCCATCCGGAAATGCGGCACCCATAAGCACCGGTTCACGGCCTTCAGATCTAGAATGGGTCGAAACGTGCCTCACTTCTTTGGCACGATGAAATAAATCGAGTACCGACCCAAGCCGTAATCGGCTTTGGGGACCTCCACCACGGCCCCCAACTGAAGAAGTCGTTCCAAGGTTCTGCGGACCGCCGCCGTCTTCTTTGGACCCCTGCAAGGGGACATGACAAAGGAATCCTGCACGGGTTTGGAAAACTCCAGAGCATAACCGTGTTGAATGATTTCGAGCACCCACTGGTCGGAAGTGATGTGGGTCCAAGCGGAAAGAAACTCCCGAAGTCGCCCGCCTATGGGAGGCTCCTCCGCCGGGACCCGCCTCGCTTCATTGAGATTTACGGGAAGCAGTAGTCGGGCTGGAGGCGAACCCTCCATTCGCTCCACGAAACCCGCAAAATCCCTGGGCTCGAGACGGATACCTGCCCCTTTGGAAACCACCGAACCGCGGAGAACGAAATCTCTGGAAATCTTGAAACTGACCCCGAAAGCCCTGGCTTGACTTATCCTCCGGAAGGCGACCCGCCTTGGACTCCCCCAGATCCTTCACTAACTTCTCCAAATCTTCTCCAAACAGCAAACCCCCCTTTAAAGGGAAGCTTGCTAAGGCGGGACTTCGAAGGTCCGTCCGCCGCCCAATTCCGCAACCATAAGGAACGCCTGGCGGCTACCACAGACGCTGTGCTATTAGCCAGCGCCCTGATCAAATCGTAATGCACATCCGCCAAGTAAGCCGCCCTGGACTCTAGGCGATCTAGCTCCTTCAGTTCCTCGAGATCCAAATGGGGGGGACTGACGCAGGCACTGTGCCCATCTCAGGGACGCCCAGGCCACCCACGCCCCACAGATGGACGCCTGCAGAGACATAGAATCCGCCTCAAAAGCCTGCTTGAGCAGACCGTCCACTTTCCGGTCCGGTGCATCCTTCAAGGCCGCACTGCCTTCTACCGGAATGGTGGTCTTTTTTGTAACCGCGGAAACCACCGCGTCCAACCGCGGAGCCCGGAACCTTTCCCTATCCTTATCGGCTAAAGGGAACAATCTATTCAAGGTCCGTAAGCCCCGAAGACCAGCTTCCAGCTTATCCCACTCATCTTGAATCATCTTGTCCACTACCTTGTGCACTGGAAACACCACCTGCGTCTGACGCACTGCCCGGATAACTGGATCTTCCACCTCATCCTCCACTGCTACCTGCGTAGCCAGATTCAACATCTGCAAGGTCTCCGAGATCAAGGCCGCTAACTCCTCTCTGCGGAAGACCTTAACAATCTTAGCCTGATCCTCGGGTTCAGGGATCTCAACCCTCTTCGAGATCCGGGGTACCTTCCTCCTGGTCCCATTCCGGAGCTGAGACCTCAGGCCAGTCGCCCTCCGCCAGCGCAGGGTCCCTAGCCCTTGCACGCTTAGGCGCGGTGGCCCCTCATCCAACACCTCAGCCGCCTCCAGCTGCGGAACCGGGGAGACCAGCGACCCGGGGCCCGCTGCTGTACCCTGCCATCTTAGGCAGAAAGCCTGATGCATCAGCAATACAAACTCCGGACTAAACTCTCCGAGAGCTGGCGCCGGGGCCGGCAGGGAGACGCCAGAGGGCCCCGCCAGCTCTTCCAACGCCGCTCCCTGCGCCAAAGGTCGCGGGGACGCAGCCCGCCCCCCCGCGGGCAACCCCTGCGCCTCCGTGGACTCCTGCAATTCTATTTGCTGCTCCACCGCGGAAGAGGAGCGTCGCACAGCCCCGGCAAACCCCAGTATCAGCCACTGTGCCTCTCCTAGTGCCACACACAATACACTGAGGTCTGGCAGCCATAAGCACCCTCACCTAATCCAGCCGCTGGTATTAAACTCAGCACTCTAGATTAGATTAGGCAGAGATTCCTTCTTGGTGTTTGTTTAAAAAAAAAAAAAAAAAAACTGCCACCACAGAAAGAGATCCCCTTCAGCTCACCCCCCCCTCCCTTGTAGGATGGCTGAAGGAGTAACAACCAACGAGCAAGGGAAGCCCCAAAACGTAAACCGTGCAATAATTAAAACGAAAACAAAAGAAATCAACAGAAATCAAAAGAAATCGGGCCCCTGAGCCGCCCTGCACTGAAACGGCAGGCTCTCTGCTAGCACGCGGCTCACCGCGGAGCTGAAAATGGCCGCCGCGAAATTGCCGAACCAGAAAAAAGGTCGCGAAAAATACCACGAGTGCCCCCGTACCTCAGCAAAGGCTATCTCCACAGGAAAAAACAGCCAGACGCCGGTGGAAGACTTACCGGCGCGGTCTGCTGCTGCTCGGCTAAAACAGAGCTGCTGAATGCTCCCAGCACTGGCTCAAACTGCCCCTCTGAGCTCCCGTGCAGGCAGGAAGAGAGCGTCGCACAGCCCCGGCAAAGGCAGGCTGCTGGCCGAAATATGCCGCCGTTGGAAAGAGGGGCTCTCCCCCGAAGAGTCCTGGGGGAGAGACCTCTGGGCACCGCAGGGGGGGAAAGCTCGAAAGCCCTGAGCCAGAACCCCCGAAAAACACCCCACAGGCACAAGTAGGGAGCAAGAGAGCCTGGAGCACAGAATTAAGCTGCTCTGCCTGCTAGCTATACAGCTGTGTTTTGTTTTTGTTTTTTTTGTTTTTTTTAAAGAGGTACCGCAAAGAAAAGCCCAATTCCTGAAACCTTAGCTACCACTACAGCAAAGGCTCCTTATCCATTCCTCCAGAGAACCCTTCTACAAGGCTCGTCAAGTCCTCCTGCTGCATGGAGACTGGTAACACTGGGATGGAAGGAGGAGTACAGCAGGCTATATCCAGTGATGTCATCATTCTGACATACCAGTCTCCAAGCTGCAGGAGGAGATTGATAACCCAGAGGTAGAGGACTGAACTGGAGGAACGATAAGGAACAACTCATTTTTTCTGCAGGCCATTCCTCTCCCTATGCACCCAAGCATCCTTCTATCTTTTGCGGTTGCCTTTTCTACCCGTTTAGCTACTTTAAGATCATCAGACACAACCACACCAACGTCCCACTCTTCTTTAGTGGACAAAAGTACATCACCCCCTATGCTATATGGCTCCCTTGGATTGCTGCAGCCCAAATGCATGACCTTGCATTTTTTAACTTAAAATCCCAGCTGTCAAATTCTAGACCATTCTTCAAGCTTAGCTAGATCCCTCCTCATGTTATCTACACCTTCCTAGGTGTCTACTCTATTGCATTTTGGTATCATCCGCAAAGAGTCGGACCAAGGACAGATCCCTGGGGCACAACACTGGTAACTTCTTTCTCCTCAGAGTGAGCTCCATTTACCTGTACCTTTTGTTGCCTCCCACTCAAACAATTTCTAACCCAAGCAGTAATTTTAGGGTCCATCCCTAGGGTGCTTAGTTTGTTTATAAGACGCCTGTGAGGAACGGTGTCAAAGGCTTTACTGAAATCTAAATACACAACATCTAGGGCTCTCCCTCGGTCCAACTCCCTGGTCACCCATTCAAAGGAATCAATCAGATTTGTCTGACAAGACCTGCCTCTGGTGAATCCATGTTGTCTCGGATCCTGGACTCCAGAAACATCACTATTTTGTCTTTCAGCAGTGTTTCCAATAATTTACTCACCACCAAAGTTAAACTAACCGGCCTGTAGTTTTCAATCACATCCTTACTTTCGCTTTTGTGTAAAGGGACCACATGAGCCTCTCTCCAGTCCTTTGGCAACACTCCCGACTCCAACGAGGCATTGAAAAGGTCAGTCAGTGGAGCTGCTAGAACGTCCCCCAATATTCTAGGGTGTATCCCATCAGGTCCCATGGCTTTGTCTACTTTAAGTTTAGCTAGTTTCTCACGAACACAGTCTTCTGAAAATTGTTCAAGATGCCCCTTGCTTCTGTTCCTGTTTGTGGGTGTTTTCTGAGGTCCTGTTCCTGGTTCTTCATCTAGGAGTACAGAACAAGTTAATATGTTAATATGTTATCTAATTGTTCTATTTAAGTTCCATTATTTTATGTTCTCTGTAAACCGTACTGAATGTGAAATAGCACGGTATATAAAAAACAAACAAATATTTGTTAAGCAATTCCTCTTTATCCTCAGCTTCTACATATTCTTCCTTCACCCTTCAGTCTGACAATACCACTTTTGCCCTTCTTTTTCTCACTAACATATCTGAAAAATGTCTTATCCCCCCCATTTTATTGCATTGGCTATTTCCTCTTCTTTTTGAATCTTTGCTTTCCTGACTACTTTGCTAGCTTCTCTAAGTTTTTCCAAAAATAGATGCCTGTCTTCCTCTCTCTGTGATCTCTTGTATTTCATGAAGGCATCCCTCTTTTCCTTCATCTTTTCAGCTACTTCTTTCAAAAACAATAGCGGTCTTCTTTTTCTTTTACATTTATTTACCATTTTAACAAAAAGGTTGGTTGCCCTTAAAATATCCCCTTTCCATTTTGCCCGCTATTTTTCTACATCACCCAGCTGTTCCCATCCCGCTAACGACTCACTGAGGTATTGGCCCATCTTCGCAAAGTTGGTTTTCCTAAAGTCTAAGACCCTCGCTTGTGAATGGATTTTAACAGCCCTAGTCCTAATACTGAACCACACCATCTGGTGATCACTGGATGCAAAATGATCTCCCACTATAACATCAAAAACACTTTCACCATTGGTAAGCACCAAGTCCAGTATGGCCCCTTCAAGTATGGGGTCTATTACTAATTGCCTGAATAGTTCTCCCTGTAGAGAATCCAGGATCTCCTTACTTCTAGATTATATTGCAGCAGTAATGTGCTAATCAACATCTGGCATATTGAAATCCCCTATCAGTAGCACTTCCCCATTCCTAGCAATGATGCGTATGTCTTCAATTAACTCTCCATCCACCTCTTCCTCTTGTGAGGGAGGTCTGTATATCACACCAATGCAAACAGATTTCTCGTTCCCTCTTTCTAGTTAAACCCACAGTGCCTTCTCTCTCTCTTTTAAGCTCTGTAGTTCCAAAGCTTTAATATTATTTTTTACATATAGTGTCACTCCTCCTCCCCTTCTTCCTACCCTGTCCTTTCTGAATAAAGTATAGCCTGGTATAGTTACATCCCAGTCATGGTTTTCTGTGAACCATGTTTCTCTAAATGCAACTAAATCCAAGTCAGCCACTCCCATTAAAGCTTCAACATCTGGGATCTTATTTCCCATGCTACGGTTATTTATACATACCACTTTCCACATGTTACCCCTTTTACCCATTTCCATAGCTTGTGTGGCCAGTTCAGAGCCACTAGAATACACAAGCCCAGGTAAAGAGAAATTAGGCTTACATGCTAATTGTAGTTCTTTGAGGAACTTCCGGGTTGTGCACCTCCTCCAGCAGCTTGGAAACTGAGCATGTCATCTTTCTGATGACACCAGCGTACTTAAGCAGCTGGCACTGCCTACCAGCCCCAGTAATCTATTGACAAAGCAGACTCACATTAGCAACAATAGCTGAACTATTACTTACAAAACTGATAAACTGATAATCTCCTTCCCCCAACCAGGAAATCTCCATACCCTTTGATTGGGAAGGAGTTCTGTGAAGCTTCTGAGCAGTGCCAAACAGCAGCGAGCCCAAGACCAGCCGCTCCTCTGACTGCCCTCCTAACCCCTCGCCATGCTATACTCGACAACCCCTGTCACTGCCAAATGCAGAGCCCCCGGGGTCCCAGGCGAAGGTACCGAAGAACTCCTCAAAACTGAATGGGCGTGATCCAGGACTGGATTGGAGTTCCTCAAGGAACTACAATAAGCAGGTAAGCCTAATTTCTCTTTTCTTTTTGTCCCTCCAGCCCAGTCCCAAATCCTCTGGGATGTAACAGAGCAGTCTACTCAATGGGAGGGACCCGCAACCACAGCCTGAAACACTGGAGATCCAAATCGGGCATCTCCCGCTGCCTGAACATCCAGGCGGTAATGCTTGACAAAAAGTATGTATGTAGTGAAAACCAGGTTGCTGCCTTACAGATCTCCACTGGCGGCACCAAGCTAAATTCCGCCCACAAAGCCGCCTGGGCTATCATGGAATGCGCCCGGAAGCACATCGGCTCCCCCCTGCCTCTCAGGATGTATGCCGAAGTGATGGCTTCCCTAATCCACCTGGAAATAGTGGCCTTGGCGGCCGCCTCTCTCCTTCACAGCCCCCCAATCAGGACAAACAAGTGATCCGACTTCCTAAAGGGCACCATGCCACTCAAGTAATGTCGCAGGATTCTCTTAACATCCAAGAGTCGCAACTGCGGGCTTGCGGAACCTCCTGCCGCCGGCCTCAAGGTGGGCAAGGTAACCGCCTGGTTCACATGGAATGCCGATACAACCTTGGGCAGGGAGGAAGTTACGGGCCGAAGAACCACCTTTTCCCTGGAAAAAGACAGGAAAGACGCCCAAACAAGTTAAGCCCTGAAGCTCCAAAATCCTGCGTGCCAAACAAATCGCAATCAAGAATACCGCCTTCAGGGTCACGTCCTTCAGCGAAGCCCGACAACAGCTCGAAGGACTCTCCTGCGAGTGCAGTAAGCACCAGGTTGAGATCCCACGGCAAGACCACCAACCTCCTCGGCGGTCACAAAGAACTCACCGCCTTCAAAAATCTGAACATGTCCGGGTGCGCACCCAACTCCACCCCTTGAACCTTACCCTCTGTAACAGGAAACTGCGGCCAGCTGCACCCTTAGGGAGCTGGCAGCTAAACCCTTGTCGAAACCAGCCTGCAAGGCGGCCAGCATGTCCAGAATAGACACAGAGGCCAGCCGAGACTATCTATCTGCACAACATGCTTCAAATATACGCCATACCTGGATATAAGCCAAACAAGTAGACCTCCTCCGGGCCTTCAACAATGTGGCTATCACCGACCCCGAATAGTCTTTCTTCTTTAGCCTTGCCCTCTCAAGAGCCATGCCGTAAGCGGGAACCGATCCACCTGAGGCATGCATACTGGTCCTTGCGTCAGCAGATACTCCTGGACGGGAAGACACCACAGACTGCCCGCCAGAAGCCATACCAGATCGGCATACCATAGACACGTGGCCAATCTGGAGCAATCAGTATCACCAATCCTCGGAGGGCCTCTATCCGCTGTATCACATGACCGATGAGTGCCCACGGAGGAAACACGTAACAGTTCTCCTGCAGGCCACCTCTGTACGAGAGCATCTAGATCCTCCGACATTCTCTCTCTCCTTCTGCTGAAAAACCGACTTGCCTTGGCAAACTGGAAGATTGCCATCAGATACATCGCTGGGCAGCCCCAACAATCCGCCATCTGCTCGAACACCTCTTGATTGAGAGTCCACTCTCCGTGGTCCACCTGCACCTGACTCAGGTAGTTGGCCGTGACGTTGTCCACCCTGGCAACATGTGCCGCTGACAAGGCCTGGAGATGAGTCTCTGCCCAAGCCAGCAGCGCATCAGCCTCTTCCTCCAGCGCCACGCTTCCCAGGCCGCCCTGGCGGTTGATGTAGGCCACCATGATGGCATTGTCTGAGAACACCCTGACCGCTTGGCCCTGCAGCCAGGACCCAAACCTCTGCAGAGCTCTAAGCACTGCCCGCATCTCCAACCTGTTGATGGACCACCGGGCCTCTTGCACGTTCCACCACCCCTGAACAAAGTGCCCTTCGCAATGGGCTCCCCAAACTGCCAGACTGTCATCTGTCATCAGCGGCACCCAAACTGGAGTCTCGAGGGGCATGCCCCTTTCTAGAGTCTCCGGGCGCAGCCACCACCTCAACGCTCTCCTCGTCTGTTTCGGATACAGGAGCCGGTGGGACAGAGGTTGAGTCTGGTGTGACCACCGACACAGGAGCACCTTCTGTAAAGGCCACATGTGGGTCCTCACCCACAGGACCAAGTCGAGCATGGCCACCATGGTTCCCAGAACCTACAGATAATGCCAAGCCAATGGCTGCAGCATCTGCAAGAACTGGCGCAGCAGATGCCTCAGCCCCCCGAGCCTGCTTCTCTGGTAGGAAAACCTTTCCCTCCTTGGTATCGAAGCATGCCCCCAAATACTCCAGTTCTTGGGAGGGCACCAATCGGCTTTTGGCCACATTAACCACCCATCCGAGACTTTCTACTAACTGCACCACCTTCGCCGTGGCCCTCACACTCTCACTCCCGGATTCTGCCCAGATGAGCCAATCGTCCAGGTATGGGTGGCACCGCCGCCACTACCACCATGACCATGGTGAAAGTTCATGGGGCCGACATCAGGCCAAACGGCAACGCCTGAAACTAGAAATGTCCCATCGGCAAAGCAGAGGAATTGTTGGTGCTCGGGCCTGATGGGAATGTGCAGATACACTTCGAACAGGTCTAATGATGTCAGAAACTCCCTGCTCCGTACAGCCACTATGACGGACCGTAGGGTCTCCATGCAAAAATGCAGTACCCTGAGGCAGCGGTTTATGCCCTTGAGATCAAGAATTGGCCGAAAGGAACCCTCCTTCTTGGGCACCATGAAATAAATGGAGTATCGACTGCACCCGAGTTGGTCTCTAGATACCAGCACCACAGCACGTAGCTGTAACAACCTTGCTAAGGTCTCCTTTACCGTCACCACTTTGCCCAGCGCCTTGCAAGGAGTCTGGACAAATGACTGGCTGTTTGGCCGCGCCCACTCGAGGGCATAGCCTTCTCAGATGACCTCCAGGACCCATTGGTCCGACGCGATCTGGACCCAAGCGGGGTAAAAATTCCACAGCCAGCCCCCCACGGGAATCAACCCCACCTGGACCCCCCTCATTTCATTGTGTTTTCTTTGGCCCCAAGGAGGAAAGGGACCCAAACCCCTTTCCTGCTCCCCGGAAGCTCCGCCCACGAAAGGCAGGCTTACCACTCTGGTAAGGGCCAAACTGGGAGGGTCGAAAATGCCTGAAGTCTCTTGCCTGCCCCTTCCATGCCGAGGCAGAATGGCTCTGCTTCTGCCTATCCTTGGGCAGATGGCCCCCCTTGAATTCCCCCAACTTTTTAACCAGTTTCTCAAATCCTCCCCAAAGAGCAACTTGCCCTTGAAAGGGAGCTTACTAAGATGGGCCTTGGAAGATCCATACACCGCCCAGTTACAGACGACGAGCCACCACCAGGGAAGCCATGCTCTGAGAGCCCCCTGATGAGATCATAGTGGGAATCCACTAAATAAGCAGCTCCAAACTCCAACTTACCTGCCTCATCGTGGGATTCTGCCACCGGCTCCCCGAGCTGTTGCACCCGATGGGCCCAACGGAGGCATGCCCTCGCCACCCAGGCCCCACAAATAAAAGCCTGTAGGGAAAGGGCATCGATATCAAAAGCTTGCTTCAGCAAGGTGTCTACCCTTCCTGTCCTGGGCATCCTTGAGGGCTGTGCTTCCCTCTACTGGGATCGTCGTCGTCTTGATAACCGTGGACACCGCAGCGGCCTTGAAGGATTTGATGCTCAAGACTGTCTTCTTGGTCGCAATTTGTTCTTCAAGGTGGATCTCCAAGCTGCCAAGCTCTGTCTTGTTGGGATCCTTATCTGTCCTTTTTCAATTGACTTTACTTTTGGCCTGTGCCTGCCTTCCTTGCTGCTTGATAACCGTGGACACCGCAGCGGCCTTGCGGAAGGAAGGAATTCGGGTACATCCCTATCTCGACGATTGGCTGATCAGGGCGGAATCCCTCTCAGCTTCATCTGCGGCGACTGCCCGCGTGGTTCAGTTTCTGGAACAGCTGGGCTGGGTCATCAACCAGGCGAAGAGCCACTTGCAGCCGCTACAGCAGCTTGTGTATCTCGGAGCCCATTTCGACATGGCAAGGGGTCTGGTCTTTTTTCCCGAGGGCAGAGTGCAGAAGATTTTGGAGCAAGTGCAGGATTTTTTGTGGGTTCCCACGCCTTCGGCGTGGACCTATTTGCAACTTTTGGGGTCCATGGCGGTGGCCTTAGATCTTGTCCCGTGGGCCAGAGCGCATATGAGACCTCTGCAACAGGCCTTGCTCTCCAGGTGGTCGCCTCAGCTTCACCCTCTCTCACGACGGCTCGTCTGTCCGGAGCTGGTGCGTCAAAGTCTGTTCTGGTGGATGGATCCCATACATCTGCGAGCGGGGATTCCTTTGCAAGATCCCGCTTGGGTGCTGGTGACGACGGATGCAAGTCTCTCGGGCTGGGGTGCTCACTGTCTATCTCAGATTGCTCAAGGCACTTAGTCCGAAGAGGAGAGTTCTTGGTCGATCAATCGCTTGGAACTACGAGCGGTTCGTCTCACACTCCTTCATTTCGCACTCTTGCTCGAAGGGAAGGCGGTTTGCGTTTTTTCCGATAACGCGGTGATGGTCTCCTATATCAATCGCCAAGGGGGGAACTCAGTGTGCTCCGTTGCTCGCCGAATGTCAGGAATTGATGATTTGGGCCGAGGTTCATCTGGTGGTCTTGTCGGCAGCGCACGTGGCAGGCAAAGACAACGTGCAGGCCGATTATCTGAGTCACCATGTCCTCAATCCCAGGGAATGGGAATTGAACGCGGCGGACTTTCACAATCTTACCCTTCGTTGGCGCAGCCGGTGATGGATCTCATGGCTACTTTCGCCAATGCCAAAGCGACTCGGTTTTTCAGCAGGCGCAGAGAGCGCATGTCGGAGGGGTTGGATGCCTTAGTTCAGCCCTGGCCTCTTGTTCTGCTCCTGTACGTATTTCCTCCTTGGCCGATGCTAGGTCGCATCATTCGACGCATCGCACAGCACCCAGGGGTGGTGCTCCTAATTGCGCCGGATTGGCCTCGTCGTCCTTGGTATGCCGGTCTGGTCCGGCTTCTGATAGATTCTCCTTGGCGACTTCCAGTCTGAGTCAATCTGTTGCATCAGGGTCCGGTTCTCATGCCGCAGGTCGATCGCTTCTTGCTTACGGCTTGGCTCTTGAAGGGAACCGTTTGAGGCGTAAGGATTATTCGGAATCCGTAGTGGCTACTTTACTACATTCTAAACGCTCTACCACTTCGCTAGCCTACGTTCGGATCTGGCGCGTTTTTGAGACTTGGTGCGCGCAACGAGACTTTCGGCCGATGTCTACCACTTTACCTTATCTACTTTTGTTTCTTCAGGAGGGTTTGGATAAAGGCCTGGCTCTTACCACACTGAAGGTGCATTTGGCCGCTCTGTCTTGCTTCAGAAGCCCGGTGCAGCGTCGGCGTCTCTCGCTACATCGCGATGTGCAACTTTTTTTTCGGGCTGCACGACTTATTCGGCCTCCGCGTCGTCCGGTGGTGCCGCCTTGGGATTTGAATGTGGTTTTGGAGGCGTTGGCACGTCAGCCGTTTGCTTCGGCTTCTTTGGAGCGCTTGAAGGAGTTATCCTGGAAAACAGCTTTCCTCGTGGCCTTGTGTTCTGCTAGGAGAATTTCGGATTTGCAAGCGCTTTCCTGTCAGGAGCCCTATCTCCAGTTCTTACCGGAGAAGGTGCTCTTGCGTACTGTTCCTTCTTATCTTCCTAAGGTGGTTTCCGCGTTTCATGTTAATCAGTCTGTGGCACTGCCCGTTTTCTCAGACTTGACGTCTTCACCGATGGATCGGGTTCTTCGAAATTTGGATCTGGGACGCGTCTTGAAAGCTTACCTTCGGGTCACTCGGTCTTTTCGGAAATCTGATCGCTTGTTTGTGCTGTTTGCGGGATCCCGCAAAGGTCAAGCGGCTTCAAAGTGCTCCATTGCTCGCTGGGTCAAGCGCCCCATCGTGGCAGCGTATGAGGCTGCGGGGCAAGTTCCGCCTTCGGGTCTCAAAGCTCATTCCACGCGTGCTCAGGCGGCTTCCTGGGCGGAATATGCATTTGTTCCACCGGTGGATATTTGCAGGGCGGCGACTTGGTCTTCACTTCATACCTTCGCCAAGCATTACCGTTTGGATGTGCACGCTAGAGATGATGCGAAGGTGGGGGCTTCTGCCTTGATAGCAGGTCTTGCGGGGCCCTCCCGAATTTAGGTACTGCTTTGGTACTGCCCTACCTTCCCTGGACTGGCCCGGAGAAGCGATAAGGAAGATGAAATTAGGCCTTACCTACTAATTGTCTTTCCTTGAGCTATCTCCGGGCCAGTCCAGGGCCCACCCTTTACTTCTCTGCTCTGTCTGTCACGTTTCCTGCTCCTAAGAGTGACAAATGAATCAGATTGCTAGGTTGACGTGACTTGGGTGCTCCCTTGCCTTGTCCGTGGAGGTGGTGATTAAAACATTTTGGGTTTTGTAATTTTCATATTTAATACAAAAAAAAAAAAAAAATAAGTTATCTATATATATGATTAAGGGTCTATGGGATTTTTTCCTCTTCAACTGCACCCTGTTGGCGTTTTCCCGGGGTTCTTCGGTACTGGGAAATGTGGTGTCTTATCACTGTTATTTTGTTTAGATGCCTCTTTGCTGCTTTGTCAAGAGAAGACTGGTACACTGACGTCAGGGGGAGTGTCTTAGCTTGTCAGCAAGTTTCAAAGTTTCTTTCAGTCCTCAGCTGCTAAAGGGGATTGACAACCCTAACTTCCCTGGACTGGCCCGGAGATAGCTCAAGGAAAGACAATTAGCAGGTAAGGCCTAATTTCATCTTCTGGTTCACCCTTATCTCGACGACTGGTTGATTCGAGCGAAGTCCAAGGTAGAGAGTGTGCGAGCCACGGACAGGGTGGTGGACCTGCTGCAGAGGCTCGGCTGGGTAGTCAACGTACAAAAGAGTCATTTGATTCCTTCTCAAGCCCTCGAGTACCTTGGGGTTCGCTTCGACACGGCAAGAGGATTGGTGTTCTTGCCGGCTTGCCGTGCTCTGGCCTTGCACAAGCTCGTTCGCAAGTTTTTAGGAATCCCTGTGCCTTCCGCTTGGTGGTACCTGCGGCTACTGGGGACAATGGCGGCGACTCTAGAGGTGGTTCCGTGGGCCGGATTTCATATGCGGCCGTTACAGAGAGCACTTCTGAGACGCTGGTTGAACTAGTCGGATTCTCTGAACCAACGGTTGCCCTGCCCGAGGCGGATTCGGCAATCCCTACGGTGGTGGCTATCCCCGAGGTCGCTGCAAGCGGGTTTACCCCTCGAACAACCGGTTTGGATCCCTCTGATGACAGATGCGAGTCTGATGGGCTGGGGAGCCCATTGCGAGGGTCAGTACGTGCAAGGGGCTTGGTCAGCCCGAGAAGTTTCTTGGTCAATCAATCGTCTCGAGCTGCGGGCAGTGCGGCTGGCACTGCAGAGTTTCGAGTGTTCGGTGACAGGCCGAGCGGTGCGAGTACTCGCGGACAATTCAGCGACGGTGGCGTATCTCAACAGGCAGGGCGGTACAGGAAGTCTAGCCATGGAAGAGGAGTCTGAGAAGTTGTTCGAGTGGGTGGAGCCTCGTCTGGCCATTTCAGCGGCGCATATCATGGGCAAAGACAACGTGATGGCAGATTTTCTCAGCAGAGTGCAGGTGGATGCCGGCGAATGGGAGCTTCACCCGCAGGTGTATGCGCAAATAGTTCGCAGATGGGAGGCTCCGGTCATGGACCTCATGGCGACGTTTCAATCGGCAAAAACAAGCAGGTTCTTCAGCAGGCGAAGGGAGCGAATGTCGGAGGCCATCGACATGCTCATTCAGTCTTGGCTGGAGTCCGGTCTCCTCTGTCTTTCCGCCGTGGGCTCTGATCGGCCGGGTGGTGCAACGGATAGAAGCGCATCACGGCAGGGTCTTGCTTGTGGCTCCGGATTGGCCCAGACGTCCCTGGTATGCGGATCTGGTGCATCTGCTCGACGGAAGGCCGTGGAGGCTCCCTCCCTTAGTGGATCTACTGATTCAGGGGCCGCTGCGGATGCCTCAGGTGGATCGGTTCTCACTTACGGTCTGGCCATTGAAAGGGCTAGGTTGAGGAAGAAGGGTTATTCTTTGGCAGTGATTGCCATCCTTCTTCGCGCTAGGAAATCCTCGACTTCGCTTGCGTATGTCCGGGAGTGGCGAATTTTTGAGGACTGGTGTTCTAGGCATCGTGCTCGGGCGGCGACTGCTTCGGTGCCGGTGATACTTGGTTTCTTGCAGGACGGTTTTGAGAAAGGGTTGGCTGTCAGTTCCTTGAAGGTGCAGCTGGCGGCACTAGCATGCTACCGGGGCAAGATTCTCGGGAGTCCGCTGGGGGCACACTCGGATGTTCAACGTTTTCTTAAGGCTGTGTTCAGGCTGCGTCCCTCGCGCAGAGTGTCGGTGCCCCCGTGGGACTTGAATCTGGTGTTATGGGCCTTGGTTCAGAAACCCTTTGAGCCGCTCAACCAGGCATCCATTAAAGATCTAACGCTGAAGACGGTTTTTCTGGTGGCCATTTGTTCAGCGAGGCGGATTTCGGAGTTGCAGGCTCTGTCGCGTAGAGAACCTCTCTTATCTTTTTCTAGGGATAAAGTGGTATTGAGACCTGTCCCTTCCTTTCTGCCCAAGGTAATTTCCCCGTTCCACTTGAATCAATCCGTTTTTCTGCCGGTGTTTAGCTCGAAAGCAGAAGGTGCTGCAGGCCGGGGATTGCACCGTCTGGATGTGCGACGAGTGCTGCGTCGGTACCTCGCGGTTTCGGAGACGTTCCGTAAGTCCGACCGTCTGTTCGTACTTTTCGGTGGAGTCCGGAAAGGGGAAGCAGCGGCGAAGGCTTCCATTTCCAGGTGGATTGAGGCGGCGATTGCCTCGGCGTACATTCTGCAGGGGAGTGCGGTCCCGCTGGGGTTGCGGGCTCACTGCAAGCGACGTCCTGGGCAGAACATAGTCTTGTTCCGCCTGTGGAGATTTGCAGGGCGGTGACCTGGTCGTCTCTTCATGCTTTCAGTAGGCACTACCGGTTGGATGTGTTGGCCGCTCGGGATGCTGGCTTTGGTTCAGCGGTATTGCACGCCGATTTGCAAGGTCCCGCCAGGTGTTAACTGCTCTGCTACATCCCGGATGTGAAGGTCTAAACTGGAGGACCGCTCAGGAAATAGAAATTACACTTACCTGATAATTGTAGTTCCTGGAGGGTCCAGTTTAATCCTCCTTCCCTCCCAAGAGACAGGTTTGTTGATGCGGCGCGCTTGGTGTAAAGGGGGAGAACGTTTTAAGCAACTGTTTCGGGTCCTTTTGGTGGGGATCCTTCAGCTCTCTCCTCCTTTTTTGTCGCCTGTTCAGTTCATGTTTGTCAGTTGCTGTGTCTGCTTATTGGTTCCGTTGACGGGGCAGACGCAATGTGCAGAGTTCTGGCTACTTCGTTTGGGGAGGGAGTCAGATTAAAGGTAAGGGGAGTAAGTTAACTTATAGTTGAGGTGTTTTTACTTGACTAATGTGTTGCCTCTTTAAGTCTGCTTTGTTACTAGTTCACTGGGGGCTTATGGGAGCTCCAGCAGCATACATCCTGGGATGGCAAGATTCTGATTGGTCCAGTCTCCATGCTGCAGGAGGAGGTGCACTACCCGGATGTGGAGGACTAAACTGGACCCTCCAGGAACTACAATTACCAGGTAAGTGTAATTTCTATTTACTTCCAACTTCACATATAAACCGTTAAGAGGACATTGACAGAATAGCTACCAAAAAAAGGTTACTTATCTGATGCCCAAATGGAACTGAATCATATCAATTTTCAAATTCAGTCGATGAGCATGCACTGGCGTTCCGAAGAAGTGGGGAAGCCGAATGTTTGTTTGCTGTTAAGCTAGGCGTTGAAACGGCATTACGATTTGTATGCCCGAAACGCAGTACTGTGTACCTGGTCAAAAGCTGCTGACTCCTGGGAGAGTTGATGGAAAACCGTCAACTCCTGCGAATTTTGACTGAATTTGAAAATTGTTATGATTCAATTCCATTTGGGCATCAGATAAGTAATCCTTTTTTGGTAGCTATTCTGTCAATGTCCACATTCTGCTGGGCTAAGCTGAATATCCCTGTCCGACTCAGATCTCTCTCTCTTGTACATATGGGAGAGAGCTCTGTGTAGAGAAAGCAGCAGTGAGTCTCTGGCGTTTGTCAGCCGGGACCCTGCTAGCGCTTTGATTTGGCACAGACAGCTGCTCGTCCGACGGCGATCTGCTCGCTGCGTGGCTGAGTGCAGCAGCAAGGATAGAAGCACCGCGGCGGCAGGGGAACGCCAGCGGTCTGACCAGCAAGCAGGTATGTTGTGTGGGGAGCAGGCAATCGGCGCAGACAGCGGAAAAGAGACCGGGTGTCTCAGCCGGGTTTTTTGCGCCTTTTTCTATTCTCAGTCAGTGGCGGCCATTTTGGCAGCGTGTTTGCCGTGTGGCGCGCCGCTGTGTCGGGGCTCATACTAGATGGGTTTTTTCAACCCTATCCCTTTCTCCCTCTTTGTTTAGTTTTTAGTTTAAATGGGTTTTATGGTATTTGTGGCTGTTTGAATTAGCGGGGGGAGTTGCTACTATTCTGAAGGTTGATTGGATTTCTCACTTGAGCCCCTTAGGCCTGGGAGCCTCGTTGCTTAATTAAGGCTGCTGGCTGGTTAAGGATCCTTTCACGAAAAAAAAAAAAAAGAAATACATACATTTTATTATAGTTTTTATTAGAATTTTTGAGGACAGAGTGTGTCTGTCTAGGCATCGGAGCGGGAGACAGAGACATATACGATGACCTCCCGTCCGATTTTGTGTCGTCTGCGGGTCCTGTAGGGGCGCTATGGCGGACTGTGGAATTTGCCGCAGCTGTACGGCGGCTTCAGCCAGCGTGGAGCAGCGTAAATAAAAGTAGGGCAGGACCTTCAGGCTGTCTCTACTGAGGCAGATGGAGGGGCCACGCAGGGCACTACTCCAGCAGCCGATCAAGAGCTCATGGCCGGTCCTTCGGGGACTCCTGCGGATGCGGGGCATCAGCTCGGAGATTTTTGCCCGGATTTTGTTTTAATTATGCATCAGGCATTTTGTTTGCGGAGGCAAGGTAAGCTGCCGGAACCGTTACCGGTGTCTATCATGTTACAACAGTTAGGCACGGCAGAAGCGGGTACTAGTTCCGCCAGGCCCTTAAAAGCAATCCAGGCCACGGGAGCTTTCGCCTTCTGAAGTAGAATGGCAAGAGGCGGACGAAAACGAGATGGATCTGAAAGATGGAATAGAAGAATTGGAGGAAGGAGAAATTCCAGAGCCAGAGGATCAGGCCAAAATTATTCAAATATTCTGGAGGGATGAGTTGACAACGCTTGTCACGGAATCTCTTCAAACACTGAAGCTGGCCGCTGACCAGCCGGTGGAGGAGGATAATGGAGAGGACCTGATCATTCAGACGTTAAGACAAACCCACATAGTGCTTCCCGTTCACAAGGTGGTTGATAGGAAGATACAGGACGAGTGGGATCAGCCAGAAGCCGGGCTCGGAGGCGGTCGGATTATGAATAGGTTGCATCCCCTAGCAGACAAGGAAAGGTTTCATTCCCCACGGGTTGACGCAGCGGTATCGGCTGTAACCAAGAAGACCACTATTCCGGTAGAAGGGAGCGCAGCCTTGAAAGATGCGCAGGATAGAAAGGTGGATGGGTTGTTGAAACAATCCTTTGAAGCCAATGCCTTGTCATTACAAGCTTCCATTTGTGGTGCTTGGGTGGCAAGAGCATGTCTTTGCTGGTCTCAAGGTTTGCAGCAGTCTACTCAGCTGGAACGGAGTCTGCGGGAGTTTGATCATCTGGAGACAGGATCCGCCTATTTCTCGGACGTGCATTATGATTTGATCAGAGCTCTAGCTAATAGTATGGCTTCTTTGGTAGCCACCCGCAGATCTTTGTGGTTAAGAAATTGGGCGGCAGACGGTTCTTCCAAAGCACGTCTTAGTAAGCCTTCTGTTCAAGAGGAAATTGTTATTCGGAGAGGATCTCGATAAGCTCGTGAAAGACTTACGGGAGTCCAAGGGGGGGGGGAAGACTCCCGGAAGATAAACCTAAGCAGGGAAAGTCCTCGGTGGCCTTTAGGGGTCCCTTTAGGGATTTTAAAAGGTTTTGGCCTTCTCGCTTGGGTGATTTTCAACGAGGAAGGTTTCCTTCTCGGGCCAGGGATTTCGGGGGTTTCGAGGAGCCTGTAGAGGCTTTGCCCCTGCGGCCGCAGCAGCCAGTCGTAAGACGCAGTGAAGTGAGGGGGCCCCGGCAGGAAGTCAGCGGATAGGAGGTCGTCTTTGGAGCTTTCTTCCTGCCTGGGCCCAGATAACGACCGACCAATGGGTGTTGGAAATAATTTGCAAGGGCTATGCGCTGGAGTTTGCAAGGCCAGTTCGCGAGTCATTTGTGATGCCTCCCTGCAGGGGACATCAGAAGGTCCTTGCAGTTCACGGCACTTTAGATCAGCTATTGCAGATCGGAGCGGTCGTCCCCATGCCCAAGAAAGACTACGGCAGGGGTCGATACTCCATATATTTCGTGGTTCCATAGAAGGACGGATCTCTTCGCCCTATATTGGATCTCAAAGGCGTAAACTGTTAGCTCCGGGTACCGCATTTCAGGATGGAAATCTTATGGTCCGTCATTGTGGCAGTGCGTCAAGGGGAGTTCTTGACGTCCCTCGAACTGACAGAGGCATATTTGCACATTCCGATCAGAGCGGGTCATCATAAATTTCTGCGTTTCCCTCTGCCGTGGGGACACTTATCAGTTTCAGGCGTTGCCCTTCGGTCTGGCGAAGGTATTCTGTTACATCCCTATCTCGACGACTGGTTGATTCGAGCAAAATCCAAGGCCAAAAGTATACAGGTTACGAATAGAGTAGTGAAGTTCTTGGAGGGACTCGGTTGGGTGGTCAATTCGTCCAAGAGTCGCCTGAACCCGTCCCAGGACCTCGAATATCCGGGGGCGCGATTCGACACCCAGCGGGGTGCTGTTTTTCTACCGGATCGTCGAGTCCAAATTGTCCAGCAGGTGGTATGTCAACTCGGAGCCACGCCGGCACCTTCAGCATGGTTACCTCAAGGTGCTGGGTACAATGGCGGCAACATTGGAAGCGGTGCCTTGGGCCAGGTTTCATATGCGGCCATTGCAATGGGCGCTGCTGTGCCGATGGTCTCATCAGTCCGACTCGCTGAGCAGATGCCTAACCTGTCCTCTCGGGGTCAAGCAGGCACTGAAGTGGTGGCTGAGTCCGAATTCGTTCTCGGTCAGGATGCCTCTGGAGCAACCGGAGTGACTACCGGTGTTAACGGACGCAAACCTCGCGGGTTGGGGAGCTCAGTGCGGAGAGCTCTTTGCGCAAGGCCTCTGGTCAGTTCCGGAGATCGCCTGGTCCATCAACAGGTTAGAGCTCAGAGGAGTGGCATTGGCGCTACGGGCATTCGAGGCGACGGTAAGGGGTTGAGAGGTGCGAGTGCTCTCAGACAACTCCGCTACGGTGGCATACATCAATCGGCAGGGCGGTACCGGAAGTTCGGCAATGGAGGAAGAAGCAGCGGAAGGCAGGCACAGGCCTGTTCGAGGAGCAGTCGCCAGACCAAAGGGCAACACCCGAAACTGGAAATGTCCCATCGGAAGGGCAAATCTGAGAAATCTTTGGTGACCGGCCCTGATGGGTATGTGCAGATAAGCCTCTGTGAGATCTATGGCCGAAAGGAATTCACCCGGTTGTACGGCTCGAAGGACGGCCCGTAAGGTCTCCATCCGGAAGTGCGGAACCCTTAAGGCACGGTTTACATGCTTGAGATCCAGAATCAGCCGAAAGGATCCCTCCTTTTTTGGTACCACAAAATAAATGCACAAAATAAATCGAGTACCGACCGAATCCACACTGGTCTCGAGGAACCGGAACCACTGCTTGAAGTTGCAAAAGACGAGTCAGTGTATCGGTCACTATGTCCTTCTTTGGACTGGGAGCACAAGGAGACATTACAAAGGCGTCCGCCAAGGGGTGAGCGAAATCTAGCGCATAACCCTGCTGAATGATTTCTAACACCCATTTGTCCGAGGTTACAGCGGTCCAGGCCGAGAAAAAATTCTGTAGTCGGCCGCCAACAGGGATCGGGGCCTGGACCTGCAAGGCATCATTGCGGTTTCTTCGCAGAGGTGTGCTGGGCGGTAAAAGAGGATCTACCGAACCCTCGAGCTCCGCGAAAGGACTGACTGCGAGCACTGAAACGGCTCCGAGGGTATGGAGCAAATCGAGCCCCACGAAACCGACAAAAATCTCTACCCTGACCTCGTTGACCGGCAGCTCCTTTCGACGCCTTAGGGCGATCTTCCGGCAAACGACCCCCTTTGGAGTCCCCGAGGTCCTTAACTATCTTTTCCAAGGCCTCACCAAAGAGCAACTTACCCTTATAGGGTAACTTGCTGAGACGTGACTTGGAGGAAACGTCAGCAGCCCAAGTACGCAACCAGAGAAAACGCCGAGCCGCCACCAGCGAGGCCATGGACTTCGCAGCAATCCTCACCAAATCATAGAAGGCATCCGCTAGATAAGCCGCTGCCGACTCCAATTTAGCACCCTCCGGGGAAGAAGCAGTCGGTGAATCCGCAGGAGGATCCCCCTGAATCCAACGGATGGCAGCTTTGGAAACGTAAGCCCCACAAATGGAAGCCTGCAGTGCCAGCGCGCTGGAATCAAAGGCTTGCTTGAGAAGAACCTCCAGCTTCCGATCCTGTAGATCTTTAAGAGCGGCCGCCCCTTCTACCGGAATGGTGGTTTTCTTAGTGACGGCGGACACCAAGGCATCCACCTTTGGCATCTTTAAGAGATCCTTCTCTTCCTGAGGCACTGGATAAAGACGAGCCATAGCTCGACTACCCTGTAGCGAGGCCTCCGGACACTCCCACTCAGACTCAATCATCTGCTTTATGACACGGTGTACAGGAAAACAGCGGTGTTCAGATTTAAAGCCTTGCAACAAAGGATCTTCGAGAGGTTCCTGAGAAACAGAAGGAAGAAGCAGGTTCAAAGCAGATAAAGACTGAGAAATGAGCGCTCCCAGCTCTTCCTTCCGAAATACGCGAAAAACATTAGGATGGTCGCCCGGAGCGATCTCTCCTTCCTCAAGCTCCCCGGACTCCACGTCCAAGCCAGGGTCAGAGAAGAGCTCTCCATCTTCCAAAAACTGAGGACCTTTGACCAGCGGTTCCAACGGGTCTAATCCGGATGAAGCCTGCAGCCCTGACAGGGAAGTACCTTCCCCAGGGTCCTGAGTCTCCTTGACTGGCTGACTGAGCTCAAGGAAACCAGCAGGAGGAGAGGCTGATTGGGAAGCTTTTAACAAAAAGGCATTATGGAGAGCTAAAATAAATTCAGGAGAAAAAAAAAGGCAGACAGCCCTTCCTGAGGCTCAGGAACCTTCTGTGGAGGCTTAGAGAGTGACGGTGCCTCCTTAGCAGATTTGGATTTGCGCTTCCCTGCACTCTGGCCTCCAGACTTATGATGCCCCGCGGACAAAACGGACGGCTCATTCAAAATGGCCGCCGTTCCCACCTTTTCGGAGGCTATGACAGGCCTGTCTGGCTCAGAAGAGAGTTTCCCCTCCATGTGAAACGGGCCGGGAAAAACAAGGGCACACAAACGAAAAACAGCCCGATTCCCAGAAAGACCCAAAAGAAGAAAGCTGCGCGCCCGCACGCGAAGAAAAAGACCGCCGCATCAAAAAAGACCGGCCTCAAACACAGAGCTCACCTCAGAATATGGCAGACGTCTGGGCTCACAGCCAAGGTTCCCCGCTGCTAGCGGGAGTAGCGGCAACGTGCAGACTGAGCAGGTAGAGGGTGACTGGGGCTCCCAGGACCAATCTACTGCAGCTAGAGAGACCCGCTAGAGAAGGTAGGCTCTACACTCCTCCGCCGAACAGAAACAGGCAGGGGTCATCAACTAGAAACGCCGGAGGGCAATAAAAATGTACCCTTTGCTGAGTGCACTCAGAGGAAAAACAGCACCAAGAAATATAGCGTCTTATCAGCCCTGCTAGAGCCAAAGCTATAATTGAGGCAGAACTAAAATAAGAAATCCTGAAAATCTATAGGAGCACTGTCAGCATCAATCCTCTCTAGCTGCTGAGGACTGAAAGACTGGTACACTGACGTCAGGGGGAGTGTCTTAGCCTGTCAGCAAGTTTCAAAGTTTCTTTCAGACTTCAGCTGCTAAAGGGGATTGACAACCCTACCTTCCCTGGACTGGCCCGGAGAAGCGATAAGGAATACCCTCTTTCCGCAAGGCCGCCGCCACCACTACCATGACCTTGGTGAAGATCCGCGGAGCCGTAGCCAACCCGAACGGCAGCGCCTGAAATTGGTAATGTCCCCACGGGAACGCGAACCTCAGGAATTTTTGATGAGCTGCTCTGATCGGAATGTGCAGATAAGCCTCCTTGAGATCCAGAGACGTCAGAAACTCTCCTTGGCGCACCGCCACTATGACGGATTTCAGGGTCTCCATGCGGAAATGAGGCACCCGGAGACAACGATTCACACCCTTGAGATCTAAAATAGGCCGGAGAGAACCGTCTTTCTTTGGCACCACGAAATAAATGGAGTAACGACCTAAACCGCGTTCTGCCCCCAGGACGGGAACCTTCGCCCCCCAGAGCCAGAAGACGATCCAACGTTACTCGAATTGCCAGCTCTTTCTGCTAACCTCTACTGGGCGAGAGGACAAACGAGTCCCTGAGCGGGCAGGCTAACTCCAGCGCATAGCCCTCTCGGACTATCTCCAGCACCCACTGGTCTGAGGTTATTTGGACCCAGGAAGAAAGAAAGCCCTGAAGGCGTCGTCCAATCACTTGATTTCCCCCTGGGTCCACCTTGCTTCATTGTGGCTTGCGGCTAAAGGAAGACGACGACGAGGAGGAAGCCGATGCGAAACCTCTACCTGCTCCCCGAAACCCCCTAAAGCCTTGGGGCCGAGAAATAAACCTTCCGCGCTGTCCACTCCCGAGGAGGGAAGAGCGGAACCGACGAAAATCTCGAAAGGAGCCCCGAGCAGCTGGCAAAGCTCTATTCTGCTTAGGCTTATCTTCCGGGAGTCTGCCCCCAAGTCTTTCACTAACTTGTCCAGATCATCTCCGAACAACAACCTGCCCTTAAAGGGGAGCTTACCGAGACGGGACTTAGATGACCCATCGGCCACCCAATTTCGAAGCCAAATAGATCGCCGTGCCGCAATAAGGGACGCCATACTATTTGCCAAGGTTCTGATCAAGTCATAATGTACATCCGCCAAATAAGCTGACCCAGACTCCAATCGGGTGACCTCCAACAGCCCCTGCTGATCCAAACTAGGGTCCTGACGCAAGAGCTGAGACCATCGCAAACAGGCTCTCGCCGCCCAGGCCCCACAAATAGAGGCCTGCAAAGAAAGAGCATTGGTCTCCAAGGCCTGCTTCAACAAACCATCCACCTTTTTGTCTTGTGGGTCCTTAAGGGCAGTACTGCCTTCCACCGGTATCGTCGTCCTCTTGGTGACCGCCGATACCGCCGCGTCCATCCGTGGCTACCGGAACCTTTCCTTGTCCGCCAACGGATAGATCCGGTTCATCGTTCTAATGCCCTTCAAGCCCGACTCCGGCTGGTCCCATTCAGTTTGAATCATCCGCTCTACAACCCTGTGCACTGGGAACACCATCTGAGGCTCTCGAACCGCCTGAATAAGGGGATCCTCCAGCCCGTCCTCCTCCACAGGACGCGCCACGGCGAGATTAAGAGTTTGGAGAGATTCCGTAATCAGGGGAACCAGCTCCTCCTTACGAAACACCCTAATGATCCTAGCCTGATCTTCGGGGTCCGGAATCTCTCCCTCCTCAAGCTCGTCAATGACCTCCTGCTCAGCCTCAGCCATCTCATCCTCCTGCCAACTCCATATCCACCTGCTCGACTTCCGCGGACCGCAGCCACTTGGCAGGTTTTGGGGCAACCCCTCTCGCATCCTCTCCTTTAGAGGATGGCAAAGGTGCCGGCGTTGCCAAGGCTTCTGGCAACTTTCCAAGACGCCCCAACCGGAAAACGTGATGCATAAGGAGAACAAAATCCAGAGAGACATCCCCCAAAGATGTCTCCGCCACTGCAGGCATCGAACCTGACTGGCCCACGGGCGTAGCCCCCCCTGTACCACTGGATCTACAGGGTCTGGAAGCGCTCTGCCCTCCATTTGCTGCTCTACCTCTGAGGACACTGCAGCACAGCCTCTGCAAATCCCAGACTCAGAGGCCGTCCCCCTACGGGCCCCGCAGACCACACACTGTGGCCTAGAGGCCATGAAACAGGATCACAAATAACAAACACCTAAATTAACCAAACAGCTAGCCCCAAAGGGAGAGGGCAGAGGCCGAGAGAAACTAAAGTAGCAGGCAGAAAGCAAACAACAGAAAGGAAAAGAAAAATCCGACGTCTTTTTTTTTTTGTAATCAAGCAACTATGAAAAAAAAGAAAGAGTGGAGGGAGAGCCAACGCTAATCAAGCTCCAAAATCGCCCGAAAAGAGAAGCAGACGCCGCAGAACACGCGGCAGGCCGGTCTCCCGCACAGCGCGGGAACTTCACAAAATGGCCGTGATCGATGCCAGTCTCAAAAAAAAAAAAAAGGCACGAAATTCCCCCGAAGCAACGAAAGCCGCAGAGTTCACTGCCGACCGATCGAGGCTTAGCAAACTTAAATAACTTACTGAGCCGGGAAGTTGCGCCCCGCCGGATACCGCCACTCGGCCTTGTTCCTGCCCGGAGCGTTCAAAACTGGAGCCGGTGAGTCCCGAACACGGGTGCCCGTTGCCGCGCAAGATCTTCGCCCTGCAAACCCTTAGAGCAGGACGCAAAGCTACGCTAGCCTGATCTCCCCTCCGTGCCGTCTAGGAGAAGATCCTACAGACTGCTGCCTGCACTCAGATCCGCTCAGCCAGGACAGAGGCAGATGGGCAGTGAAGGGCTCGGCTCTTTCCTCGTTTTTTTTTTAAAGAAACATGACTCTAAAAACTAACCCAAAGGAAAAAAAGGCAAAGGACTCCCAAAATAAAATAGAAAACCTAACTAGTGTTGCCAATCTAGTCCTAAAGTGAGCCCAGTGCCAGGCTCACACGTCCTCCAGCTGCAAGGAGACTGGACACACTGGGGGCTTATGGGAGCTCCAGCAGCATACATCCTGGGATGGTAAGATTCTGATTGGTCCAGTCTCCATGCTGCAGGAGGAGGTGCACTACCCGGATGTGGAGGACTAAACTGGAGGACCGCTCAGGAATATATTTTGAACACGTTTGGTGTACAGCAGAATGTGGAGGCAGGAACTGGCACAAGTATTGATGGCAGGCTAGTCGGCACTTCTTTTTTTTTTTTGTTAAAGCTACAGCCCCAAATTAAAGAAAATAGCAAATTGAAAGTTCCAAATCAAATACAAACTCTATACTCTATCCTAACAGCTCCTTATCTGTTCCTCTAGTGAGCCCAGACACTAGGCTCACTACGTCCTCCTGCTGCATGGAGACTGGACACACTGGGGCTGATGGGCGATGTCAGCAGACTACATCCAGTGATGTCACATTTTTGGACATGCCCAGTCTCCAAGCTGCAGGAGGAGGTACACTACCCAGAAGTGTGGACTAAACTGGAGAAATGATAAGGAACAATGTTAAAGAAAAGTCAGCACAGAGCACAGGCTATGCATCCATCATCTGCTGAGACTGAGCAAATACTGGCTTTGGAAGGGTGCACTTGCTCCTAGGTGGCTCTGGATCAGCTCATTTTCTTCTCAGTCTCAACCTACTGGTGGGTGGACATAACCCATGCGTCTGGACTAGACTGGGCTGGAGGGACGATTAGGAAAGTTTTTGACACATCCAAAAAAATGTGGGTTTTTTTAAAGTTTTAAACAAAATTTATATTTGAACTGTCATTACCTTACACCTTCCAATCTGAAGCTCATTTTTACTCTTTTAGAACAGCACAATTTGAAAGGGAAAATCAACTGTCAATGGAAAAACACTCGACTGAGCATGCTTTAAAAAAATGGCTAAATTAAAATCCTACCTTCACACCAACTGCAACATCAGTGACAATGCTGTAAAAGAAAGTGAACATTTTAAAAATAAATCTTGATTTTTTTTAGTCATATGACCATTAATCCACTAAATAAAATAAATCTTACATTAAGAATTGAAGGTGAATAGTTCACAACTCTACTTCAACTGATATGCGCATTGTGCACCATTATGTAATTGTTAATGCTCTAACCAATGTAATAAGACGGCATTAAAAACTCGCATTTAAATTTTTAACACATTTAACTTGCATATTAAGCTTCTGCTTTACTTCAGATAAAATAAGATTCATAGCACACAAGTTAAAACTGAGCACTAAATCCAAATAAATTTAAGATGATGAAATAAGGCCTTACCTGCTATTTGGCTTTCCTTGAGTACCTCCAGTCCAGTCTCAACCTCTGGGTAGTCAACCCCACCAGCAGCTTGGAGACTGAGCATGTCATCTTTTGATGACATCAGTGTACTTAGATAGCTGGCATCACCTACCAGCCCCAGTAAGCTCAGTCTCCAAGCAGCTGGAGCGGGTAATCCCAGAGATCTGGACTCACTGAAGAGACAACTAACGAGCTTTGTTATTTATCTCCCTTCTTTTTTGACTGGCTATACTGCTTTCTCTTGCTTGGGCAGCTACTGGTAGCCCTTAGTGCTGAGGGAAATTAGCAACACTTTGTCTGGCATATTAACTTTAAAAAATAAAAATAATAATAATAATAATAAATCAGGACAGAGATGGGGGCAGGGGTTCTCTACAGGGAAGGTGGTGACTTGCTGGTCCCACAGCGACAGCTGTAGCTAGAGGAAGGTGAGATCCCACCAGAAGAGGAATCTTGTATTGTCCAGGTCTTCCGCCAGGAGGATTTGGCAGCGCTCATAACGGAGTCATTGAAAATGCTTAATATGCCGACAGGGTAGCTGCTGGACGAGGACGCGCTGGAACACCAGCTGTTTCAAGCCATCCGAAAGTCACAAAGGGCATTTCCCTTACATCGGGTGATTAAGCAGATGATCCAGGATGAATGGGACCTCCCGGAGACCGGTCTTAGGGGGTACTAGGACCATGGACCTGTCTTTACCTGCTGCAGGAACAGGAGATGCTGCACTCTCTTAAGGCAGATGCCGTGGTATTAGACATGACCAAGACGATCACGATCCCCATTGAGGGAAGTACAGCACTCAAGAATATTCAGGATAGAAAGTTGGATATCTTGTTGAAAGATGAAATTAGACTTACCTGCTAATTGTTGTTCCTGGAGTGGAACCAGTCTAGTCCCGAAACCTCTGGGTTCCCTATCTTATCCAGCAGCTTGGAGACTGAGAAACTCCTTCTTTTATGACATCATCAATATATCTCTCCGGTGCCCGCCTCAATCCACCAGTAATCTATTGACAAAGCAGACTCACCGGAGAAACAAGTAAGTATCTATCCAATCAGACGAATTATAACAGATTCAGTATGTCTACTATATGCACTATAATCGCCTAAGTGAAACTGTATCAAAAGATAAGAACAAGTGGAAACCTGCTGTGACTATAAAACTCAAACAGCTGCAACGAGCCACCTCGCCCGTAGCTCTATGCACCCCTCTGCAAAAATCCCCAAAGGAAAAAAATCTCTTACCTGTACCACACGGACCTAGTCCACAGACCCGTTTGCCAAGGGACTCCGGGAGGGGCACAGGACTAGACTGGTTCCACTCCAGGAACAACAATTAGACTCACCTGCTAATTTCATCTTCCTGATCGTGTCCCAGTCTAGTCCCAAAACCTCTGGGTCCTTACCAGAGCAGTGAAACAAAATTGTTAAGTATGGGAGGGTCCCGGCAAACCCGCTTGCAGGACTGCGGAACCAAAGGAAGTCTCCTCCGCCCTTTGCACATCCAGCCGATAGTGCTTCACGAAAGAGTTCAAGGACGGCCACATTGCCGCCCTACAAATCTCCACCGGAGACACCAAACGCACTTCCGCCCAGGAAGTTGCCTGTGCTCTCGTGGAATGGGCCCTCAACCCTTCCAGCACTGCCCTACCACGTAACACATAGGCCGACGCAATGGCTTCTTTGATCCAGCGCGCAATGGAAGCCTTGGACGCCGCTTCCCCCTTCCAACTCCCCCCGAAGAGTACAAAAAACTGTCGGATTTCCGAAAACTCGCCGTCCGCTTGAGATACTTCTTCAACGCCCGACGGACATCCAAAAGATGAAGCTTTCTCGACAAAGGGGAATCCGCGCTCCCGGGAAAGACCGGCAAGGAAATTTCCTGATTGACATGAAAGGCCGAGAGCACCTTGGGGAGAAAAGCCGGCACCGGCCGCAAGACGACTTTAGAGGCCAAGAACGACAGGAAGGGCTCCCGACAGGAGAGCGCTTGCAGCTCTGACACTCGTCTGGCCGAACAGCCAGCCACCAAGAAAACCACTTTCAACGTAAGGTCCTTGAGCGACGCACGCATCAAAGGTTCAAACGGCTCCCGTTCTAACACCTCCAACACAAAGGGAAGATGCCATTTGGGAAAAACTGGGCGAGACGGAGGCCTAGCCAGCGACACCGCCCTGAGGAACCTCTTCACATCTCGCTGCTCACCGAGCGACTGGCCAGCTAACCGGCCCCTGTAGCAAGACAGGGCAGCCACCTGAACACGCAACGAGGCCGCCGCCAGGCCCTTATCGAAGCCATCCTGCAGGAACTCCAGAATCTGTGGGAGAGAAGCCTTGAGGGCCTCCAGGGTCCTATCCGCACACCACGCCTCAAAGATCCTCCAGACCCATACATATGCCATAGAAGTAGAACGCCTTCTGGACTTTAACAAGGTAGAGATGACCGCCGACGAGTAACCCCGCGAACTCAGCCTCACCCGCTCAAGAGCCAGGCCATAAGCGAGAACCAATCCACGTAAGTCCTCCCAGCAGGGGAGCCGCCAGGGTTTCGCCACCAGCAACCTCACCAGGTCTCCATGGCCAATCCGGCGCTATCAGAAGGACGTGACCCCTGAACTTTTCCACCCTTTGCAGGACCCTTCCTATCAGAACCCACGGAGGGAAGACATAAGGCAGCTGCCCCTCCCCAAGCCTTTGGACATCCGTCCCGGCGTCTGCTGAAGAAGCGGCTGCACTTTGCTGATGCGAGAGTCGCCATGAGATCCATGACCGGCGTCCCCCACCGGCGGGCAAGCATTTCGAACACCTCGGGATGTAGCGACCATTCCCCCGGATCAACTCGTACCCGGCTGAGGAAGTCGGTCTCCACATTGTTCACCCCTGCCACATGGGCCGCTGACAGATCTAAGAGGTTTGCTTCTGCCCATCCGCACAGGACTTCGGCCTCTGCTTCAAGGGCCGCGCTGCTGGTGCCCCTGTCTGTTGACAAAAGCAACCGCCGTCGCGTTGTCCGAGAGCACTCTCACCGCCTTTCCCGTATCTGCCGAAACTCCCGCAGAGCTAGGAGCACCGCTCGTAGTTCCAAGTGATTTATCGTCCACTGTTTCTCCTGTAAACTCCAGGTGCCCTGCGCGAAGCTGCCTTGACAATGAGCCCCCCAGCCCAACAAGCTGGCGTCTGTCATCACAGCCACCCACGCAGGTGCCTCCAGGGCCTTCCCCTGCTTCAGACAGTCGGGAACCAACCACCAAAGCAGGGCCTGACGAGTCTCCTCCGGGCACTCCAGTTTCCGGGACAAGGGATGCAATTGATGTGACCAACGGCGAAGCAACGCCCTCTGCAAGGGCCTCATGTGAGCTCTCGCCCACGGCACCGTCTCTATTGCCGCCGCCATGGTGCCCAACAACTGTAGGTAGCGCCACACCGAAGGAGCCTTGAGCCGCAGAAACCGTTCTACCATACGCCGCAAGTCCCTCGCGCATTGCTCTGTGAGAAACACTCTGCCAATGCTCGTGTCGAAGCGCACCCCCAGGTACTCCAGATTCTGGGAAGGTTGCAAACGGCTCTTGGCCATATTGACAATCCACCCGAGGCTTTGCAAGAACTCCACCACTTGAGCTGTGACTCTTTCGCTCTGCACACGACTTGGCACGGATCAACCAATCGTCTAGATATGGGTGAACGAGGATGCCCTCCTTGCGTAACACCGCGGCCACCACCACCATCACCTTGGTGAAGACCCTTGGGGCAGTTGCTAGCCCGAAAGGTAAAGCTTGGAACTGATAATGACCGAAGGGCACCGCGAACCAGAGAAACTGGTGATGATCTGGCCTTACCGGAATATGCAGATACGCCACTATGACGGAACAAAGAGTTTCCATGTGAAAATGCGACACCTGCAGGCACCGATTGACCCCTTTGAGATCTAGAATGGGCCGGACACCCCCGTCTTTCTTTGGAACAATGAAATTGATGGAGTACCGACCGCAGCCGTACTGGTTTGTAGGTACGGGAGCAATCGCCCTGAGGTCCAACAGCCTTTGCACCGTCTCCCGAAGTGCCGCACACTTTGCGACGGACCTTCTGGGAGACTGCACAAAAGCCGCTCGTACTGGATGTAAGAACTCCAGGGCGTAACCCTCCCGAATGACTTCTAGCACCCATTGATCTGAAGTGATTTGGGCCCAGGCAGGAAGAAACTCCCGCAGACGACCCCCCACGGGAACAAGGGACGGCTGGGCCCTCCTCATCTCATTGTGATTTTTTGAAATTAAGGGAAGTCGAGGCGGAAGCGGCACCAAAACCTCTTCCCGCCCTGAATCCCCGAAACCCCTGGCTTCGATAGGCAAAACGCCCCCTGTGGCCCGATGCGAATCTTTGGGAACGAAACCGGCGTAAATCCCGAAACTGACCCAGAGCACCCGGGGCCCCCCCCGAGTGGACTTGGGCTTATCCTCCGGCAATCTTCCGCCTTTAGACTCTCCGAGATCTTTAACAAGCTTGTCTAAATCCTCACCGAACAGTAGGCGGCCCTTAAAAGGTAGCTTACTCAACCTAGCTTTAGAGGAAGAATCCGCCGCCCAATTCCTTAACCACAAGTACCTCCGGGCTGCTACTGCCGATGCCATACTTTTGGAAAGACCTCTCATAAGGTCATATTGCACGTCGGCTAGATAGGCTGCACCCGATTCCAGCCTGGCAGCTTCTTCCGCCAAAGGACTTGGTTGTCCCTCCTGTAACTGCTGCCAGAAGAGGCAGGCTCTAGCCACCCAAGCACCACAAATAGCCGCCTGCAGGGAGATGGCATTGATGTCAAAGATCTGCCGCAAGAGCATGTCCAACTTCCGGTCCTGAACATCCTTGAGGGCCGCACTACCTTCAACAGGTATGGTAGTTTTCTTGGTCACGGCCGAGACGGCCGCGTCCACCCTGGGCAACTTAAAGACCTCTTTGTCCTGGTCCAACAACGGATACAAACGGCCCATAACCCGGGACCCCTTCAACGGAGCCTCTGGGACGTTCCACTCTTCCTGAATCATCTCTGTAAATACCCTATAGACCGGGAAGGCCCTCTGAGTCCGTCTGAACACCTGCAGTAAAGGATCCTCAAGCGTTTCATCCTCCGCTGCTCCTGGGACTGGCATGTTGAGCACCTTAAGAGACTCGGCAACGAGAGCTGGCAACTCCTCTTTCCTGAAGACTCTCACTACCCTGGCCTGATCCTCCCGCTCTGAGATCTCCCCCTCTTCTAACTCCTCTTCCATAGCCACACTGGGGCTCTCTTCATCTGACAACGGGTCCTCCGAAACCCCTGTAAGGTCTGACAAGTCCCTAACGCCTCAAGGCTTCTTGCCGTGAGACAGGGAAGACTGGATTCGGGGGGAAGCAGAACGCTTCCTCTCCCCCTCGGACCCTGCCGCTAGATTCTGATGCAGAACAGAGCTAACTGTGGACTGTTGTAGCAGGGCCACAAACTGCTGAGAAAAAATGGCTGACAGCTCCTTGGGAAACAGCACCTGAGAGGGAGGGGGGGCTAAGGGCAGAAGACGGGCCAGCCACCAGCTCTTCTTGCTCCATACTTGGCAAGGGAGCAGCCGAGGACTCCAGGGCGACTCCCGAGGTCCTGTCTATCTGTGCGGAGGATTGCTCTGATTCCCCAGCCTCCCCCACACAGGCCTTGCAGACCCCTGCATGAGAAACCTTCTTGGCCCCACACACAACGCAAAGGGGCTTGGAAGGCATTGCAACTAAGCAATGAATAATGAGTAATTTCTCCACCTGAGAAAAAGTACAGTGACACCCCCTCAAAAACGTATACTTAGCCTGGCAGATCCCCCCTATAAAGTAATGGTGGGCTCCGAAGAAAAACGCCCGCCCAAAGAGAAATGTCTAGGAATTTAACAAAAGAAACCCAAAAATAAAAAGCCAAAAATAAAAATCGAAAAGCCTTCGCTCTTCTTCTGCAAGGAATACGCACCAGGAGGGACCCCCGTGTCTCCTAACACACAGCGCTGCCGAGCCAAACACAAGGCCAAGCCGCCGCCATGCGGCTAGGCCCTGCCAGAAAAAACACGCCAAAATCGCACAGCCCCAAGCATGAAGTGCAGCCCGAAAAACCTTACCTTCAGCGACTGCGCTCCTGAAGGGAACACCGTGCTCATGCGACGGCCTAAGGATCAGCCACTCCTGGACAGGAAGCACGGAACGCGCCGCCCGCGACTGCCAAGCTTTCACAGGCAGAGGTTCGGGCGGCGGGAAAGACCCAAGCGCGCTCGCAGGCAGGCTCCTCTGCATGGCGCTGACTACATTTCCCTCACAATCTGAGAGACAAGGAGAAACAGCCGAATTTGTACGGGTGAACAGCAGCGCTGCCGGGTCAGGTAAAATCTTCTGAGGCAGGCTCCGTTTGAAATCAGGCAGCGCGAGGAGGGGGGGCAGCTAACTTGTGCTGAAGCTTTAAAGTCACAGTCACCTAGCAAACAAAAAACCAGAAAGAAAGAAAAGTTAAACTATAGCAAAAAAGATTTAAACTAGTCTAGATTCTCAATTGTTTCTCAAGTGAGCCCGAGACCCTCGGGCTCCCATCTATCCAGCTGCTTGGAGACTGAGGTAACTGGTGGATTGAGGCGGGCACCGGAGAGATATACTGATGATGTCATAAAAGAAGGAGTTTCTCAGTCTCCAAGCTGCTGGATAAGATAGGGAACCCAGAGGTTTCGGGACTAGACTGGGACACGATCAGGAACAGGCGTTTGATATTAATACCCTGTCCTTACAGGCGCCAGTTTGTGGGGCGTTTGCAGCCAGGGCTTGCCTGCGGTAGGAGCAGGGGATTCTGGAGCCAACAAGGGACTCCCAGAAGCCTGCTGTAGCACTGGCAAGACTGGAGTAGGGTGCCGTGTATCTGGCAGATGCCTTCTATGATCTCATCTGAAGTCTCTCTAAGAGCATAGCCTCTGTGGTGGCAGCGTGCCGCTATCTTTGGCTAGGTAATTGGGCTGCTGATGTCTCCTCAAAATCCCAGTTAAGCTACCATTCAAGGGTAAGCTATTGTTCAGGGAGAAGCTGGGTAAGTTGCTGAAGGACTTGAGAGTCAAAAGGGGGGGCACCTCCCAAAGGACAAGCAGAAGCAGGTGTGCTCCTCGCACTGGCGAGGGGTCAGGTGCAGGATTTCAAGTAATTCTGCTCCCCTCTCCCCTTCTAGTGGTGTCTTCCCCGTTCACTCCTCTATCTCCTTCCCCTTCTGTATCTACCTTGTCTCATTCCTGGTCCTCTTTTGAGATGATCTCCCCAGCTGTTCTTCAAACTACTTTTCTTTCCATTCGCAAAACAACCTGCCCAGCTGATCCCATTCCTTCCCGTTGGCTCCTGGAACCCTCTCTATCCCTCTCTCCTTATATTCTCTCACTTTTCAATTCTAATCTATCTTCTGGTTTTTTTCCCTACTCCTTGGAAACACGCTATTGTTCGTCCAATACTGAAATCCCGCACTTCTGACCCTACAGTCCTTTCCAATTGGCGTCCTGTTTCTAATCTCCATTTTCTTTCTAAATTTCTTGAGAAACTTGTCTTCCTTCAGCTTTCTGCTCACCTTGAAGCCTCTCTTGTTCTTCACCCCCGGCAGTCTGGTTTTCGTCCTGGTCATAGCACAGAGTCTATCCTTCTTTCCCTTCTCAATGAAGTGCATGCTGCTCACGATTGTGGTCTTTTCATTCTTGCTGTCTCTCTTGATCTTTCTGCAGCTTTCGATCTGGTGGATCATTGCACTCTTCTTACTCGTCTTCAAGACGCTGGCCTTTCTGGTATGGTTCTTCACTGGTTTCGCTCTTTTCTCTCCTGTCGTTCTTTTTCTGTGGTGGTTGGATCCTCTTCTTCGGCTTCCACTCCTCTTTCTTGTGGTGTACCTCAGGGATCTGTTCTTGCTCCCCTCCTCTTTAATGTTTTCCTGGCCCCTCTTGCTCTAGTAATTCAGCAATTTGGTATCTCCGCGTATTATTATGCGGATGATATTATCCTCCTACACCATACTGATTCCCATATGCCTGATATTTCTCCCCTTGATCTCTGCCTCTCTGCTGTCACCTCTTGGTTCACCTCTAATTTTCTCCAGGTCAATCCTGCTAAGTCTTTTGCTATCTGGTTTACCCTTGGGAGCCCTTCCCCCACCTGTGCCCCTTCTTTCTCCTCCCAGCCCATTCCTCTTGTTTCGTCTCTTAAGTATCTTGGTGTTATTCTTGACTCTTCTCTCTCTTTCAAGGGTCACATTTCTTCAATAGTTCAGCGCTCTTTTCTCTCCCTTAAACAGCTTTGGGCTGTGCGCCCTTTTCTCTCACCCTCTGCCTTAGCTACTCTTATTCTTTCCTTGGTAATGTCCCGTCTTGATTATTGTAACGTTTCTTTAGCTGGCTTACCACAATCTCAACTCTCCCATCTACAACGCGTCCAGAATGCAGCGGTTCGTGTACTATCCCGTGCTTCTCGCTATGATCACGTCACTCCCCTACTTTTGCACCATCACTGGTTACCGGTCTCGTTTCGCATACAGTACAAGATTCTCACATTTGCACACAGGGTGATTCATACAGGCACCCCTCTCTATCTTGCAGATTTGATTCATTTCCACACCCCCCATCGTTTGCTTCGTTCCATTCATGTTAACCGTATGTCCCTTCCTTCCCCTTCCCAAGCCCACCTTGAATCTACCCGTTCCTCGGCTTTTTACTTTTTGGGCCCTAGACTTTGGAATTCTCTTCCCCCTTCCCTCCGCTCAGAGCAATCCTACCTAGCCTTTAAAAAGCAAATCAAAACTCATTTGTTTAGTCTGGCATTTGATCTCCCTTCCCCGTCCTTGTCTCCCTCTTCTTCCTCCTGTTGATGTTCCTTCTCTGTTGTGTCCTTTTATTCTTTGCCTCTCTTCTATCGCTTTTAAATTTTAATTGGCGTTCTTTTCCGCTTCTTAACAGCCTTAATGTAATGTTATTTTAGCAATTGTAAACCGCCCAGATGCCATTGGTATGGGGCGGTATAGCAAATATTTTAATAAACAAACACCTTACCACAGGGGACGTTTTACCCCTTGAGAGCAGGCCTTTCAGGGGTTTGATGAGCAGGACGGGGATACTACTCCGCCACCTCTTCCTCTGCCCCAAAAAAGCCACAATGAAATGAGGGGGCCCAGGCAGTGGTGCAGTCAGTGGGAGGTTGACTGTGGGACTTTTACCCTTCCTAGATCAGGATCACATCTGACCAATGTGTCCTAGAGGTCACCCAGGAGGGCTACACACTGGATTTCGCCAGGTCTCTCGCACTCTCCTTCATGTGATCTCCCTGCAAAGAACACGCCATATCCCAGGGCCAGTGTGTCTGGGGAATGAGTGCTCAGCAGCGCAGTCTTCTCGCAGATAGTTCAACAATGGGGCACACCGATCATGGATCTAATGGCGACATTTGCAACGGCCAAGGCAGACTGATTCTTTAGCAGGAGATGCGAAAGAAATGTCAGAAGGCTTGGACACCCTGGTTCAGCAGTGGCCCACGGAGGGACTACTCTGTTTTCCCCCCTTGGACACTCATAGGATGCGTGGTACAGCGGATCGAAGCGCACCGGGAGATGGTCATGTTGCCACCAATTGCCAAGGCACCTTTGGTATGCAGACCTGGTCCACCATGGCAACTACCACTCCAATCCGACCTGTTGGCCCAAAGACTGGTCCTAATGCCTCAAGTGGATCGATTCTCACTTACGGCAAGGCTCTTGAGGGGGATAGGTTGAGGAAACTTTGTTGAAGACCCGAAAAAGGTCCACCTCGCTCTCATATATCAGAGTGTGGTGGATCTTTGAGGCCTGGTGTGCCGAGCGGCAGTGCAGACTGTTGGCATCAGTGCCCAACGTGCTAGCTTTTCTTCAGTCCAGAGAAGGGCATGGCATGTAGTTCCTTGAGGATGCAAGTGGCAGCGATTACCTGTTACCACAGCAGGATCCAAGGAGTGTCGTTAAGGGCTCACCTAGACGTGGTCCATTTTCTAAGGGTGTTTAAGCAGTTCCATCCACTGCTGCGGTCAGGGGTTCCTCTTTGGGACCTCAAGTCAGTATTATTAGTGCTAGCGAAGAACATTTTGAGCCTCTGGGGTCCTGCACACTGAAGGACTTGACACTTAAGATGGTTTTCCCAGTTGTGATAGGTTCCGCCAGGAGGATACCTGAACGCCAGGCTCCGTCGTGTAGGGAGCCTTTTCTCTCCATCTCTAAGGAGAAGGTGGTGCTGCATCCGGTGACCTCATTCTTGCCAAAAGTGCCTCTCGGGAATGCCCGAGGTGGTTTCTGAATCACAGTTATGCCTTCTAGATGATCGGGAAACATTATGGAGATATTTGAAGAGGAAAGCCCCGTTTCAGAAATCAGATTGTTTGTTCGTCCTCTTTTGGAGGTCTGCGTAAAGGGGAGGCAACAGCTAAGGCCTCCATCTCCAGGTGGATTAAAGAATCTACCGCGCCAGCGTATTTATTGAGAAGAAAGACTGTACCAGCAGGGCTGTGAGATCATTTGACCCAAACTCAAGGCTGTTTCGTGGGTGTATGGTCTAGTTCTGCTGGAAGATACTTGTATGGTGGCCATGTTGTCATCCCTCCATACCTTTATGAAGCACTGCTGTGTGGATGTGCAGGCGGCAGGGGTCACAAGATCCGGTGCGGCGGTAATTCAGGCCAAACTCAGGGGCCCTCCCCATCGTTAGTACTGCTATGATACATTCCAGAGATTGAGACTGGACTGGAGAGACAATAAGGAAGGTGAAATTAGGCATTATCTAGAGGGATGATGAGGAAATCTTAGTTAATGGAAATTTAGCTTTTTTTTTTTTTTTTTTAAATTATGAAAAGTAAACTTACCTTCCACCTCAAACCACTGAAGTTACCACCTCTAACTGCTGAATTGGTTGAGGGGAATGAGTTGAGAAGATGGGTTGAGGATTTAGGTAGGCATTACACGTATTCTAAACCAGGCCATCTCGATGCAGGGATCCTGAATCAGGACCTTGTGACCCAAGGTACGGTGTTGCACATCATTTTATAAAATCAGTCCATCGTATATGAGCAACTCAATTCTTAAGAAGCGGCAAAAAGCTGCTAATGTTACCCAAAACACAAGGTCAATTACTCCTGCTTGAATTCTGCACACAAGATTCAAATCCCGTATCAAAAGGTCTGGATTATGCAAAATTTTGTATGGCTTGTTTATCAAAACAAAGCATACTGGGACAGATATTCAAAGACGTTTACACAGTTTAAAAACCTGTAAACCGTGTAAATGCTGCTAAAGAGGGATATCCATATCCACCAGTTCCGCCGCTACATCCCCTAATGATATCCCTATAGAATAAGAGCGTGTCGTGGGCATTCTGGGGCAGAAAGAAGGTGGCACCCTTTGCTAACCGGGAAGTAGTGATATTGAACCGCTGCCTGATTTGCAACCTGTGGGAAGACAGGCATGGGCAAATCTTGGCTAACCGGGCAGCGGCTCAATATCACTGTTGCCCTTCAGCTTCTGAACTATGCAGCACATTGTGGCAGACCCGGATATTCCATTCCAGTGGCCAGATATGGCTCCAGATTGAATATCAAGGGTTAATGTTCAGTGGTGACAGCTAAGCACCTTAGAGGTGCATAGCATTCACAAATCAATATTGGGCCCATTGTTTTTGAGTGATAATTTAACACACAAAACAGAAATAAAATATCACAAAAAAATGCTAAATTCTGAATTAGTGTGTGCAGAATTGCAACAGGAATACAGCTTAACCAAGCTGAACAAGGACTGGTCCTACAAGTAGTGTGAAATGAAGATATAAAGAAGCCAGCCAGGACTCTGCCCTGAGACACTGCTTCTGCAATCGACAAAAGGTAAGTGAAAGGAGGTAGGAAGCTCTCCAGAACCCACCAAGCTACCCCTGTCTTACCATTTTCTCTTTCTGGTCCGATGGACAATTTTTTTCTACAACTGGGGCCCCAGCCAATACTCTCAGGAGTAAGCCTGGCCATTTCGACACCGGAGTTGGGCAACTCAGCATCTTCTTCGGGCATCAATGCCACTCTCTCACCTGAGATATGGATGCCTCCAAATCCACTGACCCTGTTGACTCCCCCCTCAAACGTCTATCTACTCTAGAGCGGATCCCATCGCCAGACCATGAGAGTATTCCATCCCTTGGAGGGAAGACTTCCGGGATTAGTGATGTGCCATCTCAAGTCACCACAAAAACAATTACAATGCCGCCAAATGCATTTAGAGGAGAATGCAGAGTTGGATGCCTGATCTCAGGCTCCGGATCAAGCTGGAAACCACTTTCTCCACCAGATCTCTCCGAGTGCAACTCTCTCAACTCGTTTTTCCTTTGGCGCGCATGGAGGTTTTCACCCTAGAATCATCTGGAAAGCCATCTCACACAGAGACAGACTGTCTCTTAAAACCAAGAGAATGCAGATTCAATTAGAAGAAGCTGAAACATTTTAAAGTCAAAATTTCTTCACGATTTCTGATATGAATTTGAAGCTACAACATATCGAAGGGGCAAATGGAGAGATCTTAACATACTTGATAAAAGGTGACACTTTACTTGCCAGATAATGTCCTTTACTCGGGTTTTTGCTAGGCCAGGTCCAGAGAAGTGGGTTGTGTCCCCCTACCAGCAGATTGGTGGAAACAAAGGAGAAATTAGACCTTACCTGCTAATTGTCTTTCCTGGAATCCCTCCAGGCCAGTCCAGGAATTCCAGATACGTTTGGGTAGTTGCCATTTTCCAGCAGCTGAGAACTGTGCATGTCGGGATTCTTAGAAGAGCTCCCCCCACCGAGCCTCAACATCCTGTCTCCTACTGCCAAAGCAGCCTATCCTTCCAACTCCAAACCGGCTAACAAAAGACTAACATACGACTAACCAACGGCTAAGAAGGGCCAACCATAAGTCTGCTTCATTCTTGTCTATCTCCTTCCCCCCCAACCCCCCACCCTTTTTTTTAAGATAGTGCAGTGAGCTATATACACACATACGGTAAGCAACCCAGCCCCCCCCCCCCCCAATGGATCCCACAACTATGCAGTGGACTGGACTGGCCTGGAGGGACTCCAGGAAAGACAATTAGCAGGTAATCGGATAGAGATGCTGCATGGCCCTTGCGCCACATAAGCCCGCCTCTGGAGTGTCCTACTCCAACTCAAGCACCTGTTTCAGGGCTCTCTGCACTGGAAATGCTGTCGCTGCTGAACGGATCCCTTGAAGCAATGGATCCTTCAAAGGGAGATCCACTGCCACCATTTCCACCAATAGATTCAGTGCCACCACCGAGTCTGTAATCAAGGAGACCACAATATTGGGGTTCTCCCCAGCAGGTATAGAGTCCCCCTGGAGACTTGTGGACCCTTCCTCGGCCTCCCGCCCAGAGGGACCCTTCAAGGGATCATCAGATCCCAAAGAGAGCTCTGACCCCAGCTCCTCCTCTGGAGCCCCTGAGTCAGCCACAGATCTGACTGCCAAAACTTTCCGCAATCCCCCCTCGTGCCTCTGCTCTTTCTGTTGAGGTACCTGCCAGATCCCTGCTTCCTGACATTCTATCAGACTCTGTTTGATACAGTAAACCTGATGAAGCAATAGAACGAAGTCCAGCAAAAACGGAACCGTGGAAGGGACAACCGATGTTGGAAATAAGGGAGAGTCCGCTTGCTGCGATAGAGAAGGTCTCCATTCTGAGTGCCCCAATGCTGGCCTTGAGGCCAAGGAAATGTTTGCCCCATGTCAACAAAATGGCCACGGTTCCCGCCAAAAGCGTTGGAGCCACAGCTGGCAGAGTTGCTGAAATAGCCCTTCCCGAGGCCTCTGCGCGTGGCGAACTCTCCTCCAGGTACGGCGTTCCTACTGAGGTTTGTTCCCACCTCACGGTCCTCTGCTTCGCAAGCTCGGAAGAGGCCAACCGAAGAGAGATGACTCCACCTGCTAGCGTACCCAACAACAAACTAACCTTCCGGCCAGCATCCCACTACTGAAGAATGCTACTCTCTGCCCTGCTGAAGAACACCCCACGCGATGCCACCAAAGCAGAGGGACTCCAAGTTAACTATGCCAAAAACGTCCCTCCGATCGCAGCAGCAAGCCCGACAGCCTCTTACCCACCAAAAAGTGCTGAGGCTGTAGGCAAGAGGTCTGTTCTCCGATAAGAGTGGAGGAAGTAGGACCCACCTCCACCCCTCCCAAGGACCTAACACCAACCAAATGGCCGGGGTCTCAGGGCAGACGTAGTCACCACAGCTGCCTGTCCTGACTACCAACCTGAACCTCAACTTTGGCACCAGAATATCTGCCAAGGCTTTACCTCTCCTATTTGGTCTCTTCTCCTTTTCTTCAACCCTCACTGCAGCCTAGGAACCCCAGTATTGCCCAGACTACCAAGAGTTCTGTCCCATCTGCTAGAGACTGAGGATACTGGCTTGGTGGGAGGAGCTAGAATGCTCAGTCTCCATCTGCTCGAAAGGGGACACAATCCAGGAATCTGGACTGGACTATAGGAATGTCATGGAAGTTACTATGTTATATTACATACGAGCAGAACTGAATTGGCCAAGGCTGATCAAGGGCACCGACGCCTTCAGGCCCCACCTCCATGCAATGACTGAAGAAGCAACACATTTTGGTACTGGAGCGGGTCGCCATCAGGATCCATTTTGGGATGACCCCAGCAGCACAGAATCAACTGCAACGTCTCCTAACTCAACTCCCACTCTCCTGGATCCTCAGAAAGTGCTGGTTGAGAAAGTCAGCTTCCACAATAGCCACCCTGGCAATGTGCTGAGCTGACAAAACTAGGAGGTTCTTCACCACCCAGGCAGGAGAACCATCTACAGAGCTACCCAGGCATTCCTCGTGCCACCTTGCTGATTGGCAAGGACATCCAGTAGCCCTGACCAGCTGCCAGATATCCCCTCTGATCTTCTGGCCCGACAATACACAAGCTTCAACAACCACAAAGCCCACAGCGCTATGCTGAAACAGCCAAGACAAACTCATACCCCATCCTGAACAGAGTCTGGAATACATTTGACACAACCTCAAAAGAAGAAATATCTTCCACCATCTCCTGCTTGAACACCACCACCTCCCCGCTGGATCCCTGTACTACCGACTGGATAAAGAAACCCAAAGAAGACCTCAGTGCACCACTAACCCACATCGTAAACGAATCCTTTGCCCAAGGCCACATGCCAGATGCCCTCAAAACCACAATCATCCGACCAACCCTAAAAAAGCACAACCTGGATCCCCTAGACCCCACCTCCTACAGACCAGTAGCGAGCCTCCCACTCACCGCAAAAATAATTGAGAAGATAGTACAACGTCAGCTTCAAGAACACCTAGACGTCAACAACATACTGGACCTGCAGCAACACGGATTCCGACCATTACATGGTCGAGACCCTCATGACCACGCTGATGAACACCCTCATCATAGGAACCCAAGAGAAACACTCAGGATTCATCCTAATCTTCCTGGACATATCAGCGGCCTTCGACACCATCTCCCATAACACCCTTATCCACAGACTCCAAACAATTGGGATCAAAGATACTGTACTCCAATGGTTCAAGTCCTATCTAACCAACCGACAGCAACTAATCCGCACCAAAAATTCAACCTCACCCCCCTTCCAGCAACATCAAGGAGTACCGCAAGGATCCACATTATCAGCCATGCTTTTCAACATCTACCTCCGTCCACTCTGTTCAGTCATACGCACTCACAATGTCCACTTCCACATATACACCGACGATATAATGCTCTACGCCCCAATTACAACCACAGACCCGACAAACGACCAGCTGTCAACCTGCTTCACTGACGTATCCAACTGGCTACAAGAGAACAACTTATCCATTAACATAAAGAAGACCGAGGCTCTTATAGTGACAAAAGACCCAGACTTCAAACCACCCACTCATATCGCCATGGGAACCACGCAAATCCAAATACAACCACACATAAGATATCTCGGCATTATCAATGACCAAGCCCTAACCCTTAAGCAGCAAATCAACAAGACCACTCAAACAGTATTCCACAAGGCAAAAACGGTACAACGTCTCCGACCTCTCCTCGAACCACAGGACTTCAGGACAGTAATGCAAGCTCTGACACTCCCTCATCTAGACTACTGCAACATAATCTACCATGGCCTACCTGCCACACAAACCAATCCTCTCCGAATTGCCCTAAACACCACGGCGAGAATAATTCACAATGCAAAGAAAAGGGACCACATCACCCCAATTCTGAGGGACCTCCATATTCTCCCCATCGAAGCAAGAATCAAATACAAAGCTCTTCTACTCACCCACAAAACCATCCACCAAACACAAGGCACCCCACTCTGCTCCCTACTACCTCGACCAACCCACAGCAGAACGACCAGACAATCCTCCAACAGCTCCATTGCAGTCCCCCACAAAAGGACCAAGGCAACACAACGGACCTGCAACAGAGCCTTTGAACTCTATGCCCCATCCCTCTGGAACTCTCTACCAAACCACATCAGGAACAACGGTGATCTCCCATCATTCAAAAAGCAGCTAAAAACCGTCCTATTCCAAGAACATCTCTGAATAGGAACCCCCCTATTTTTCTCAAAAGCTCCAGACCAGTAACTATGCTACCCTGTCAGTCTCTATGTCCATCCCAAAATCATCAATATTGAACCCCCGGTGATGGGCCCCCCCCACCATTGATTCCCCCCCCTCCGGTGAAAAGCGGGATATAAATACAGTTAAATAAATAAATAAATAAGCAAGCCGTGACATTGTCCAAAAACACTCGAACCACCTGGCCAAGAGCCAACCTGATGGCCCTCACCTCAAGACAGCTGATGGACCACACCGCTTCCCTGCAGTACCAGCGGCCTTGGGCCGTTCAGACTTGGCAATGGGTTCCCCAGCCCAGGAGACTGAAATCAGTCGTCAGAAGGAACCATGAGAAATCGTTCAGCGGCACCCCTTTCCTCTAATGACAGGGCTGCTGCCAACACCGCAGGCTGGCCTTCACCATCATCAGGATTGGGAGCAGGAGCAGGAGCACGAGCACGAGCTTTAACTCCTCAGAACTCGGGGACTACCGAGTCAGCAAGGATCACTGGCATGGCCACACGAGAGCCTGTGCCCAAAGCACTATTTCAATTGTCACTGAAGTGAATCCTGGACTCTGGGAGCCTGCTGCGAACAGAACGCCCGACAAGCCAATCAGCCTTTTGACTTTCTCCTCTGGCAGGAAGATTCTGCCAACTCAAGTATCAAAAAGGGTCCCCAGGAACTGGGGAAGCATCAACTGGCTCTTTCCCCAATTAATCACAGAGCCAAAGCTTCCCAAAAGGACACCACTTGGATCACTACTCAAGATGCATCTGAAAAAAAGGGCTTGGATGAGCCAATCATCTAGATATGGGTGCACACAAATTCCTTGACAGTGTAGCACCACAGCCACCACCATCAAGACCGTGGAGAACATCCTTGGGGCAGTTGAGAGTCTGAATGGGAGAGCAGCGAAATGAAAGGGAGAGTCAAGCACAGCAAAAACAGACACTTCCACTGATACTCCCAGATCGGTTATGAAAATATACTGTGTTGAAATCAGTGATCGCAAAGTTACCATCCAGAAGCACAGACTGCACCAGGGCATGCTGACACCCTTGAGAATTCAGAATGGGCAGAAATGATCCATCCTTATCTTTTTTTTCTGTTGGACCTTATGAAATAGATGGAGTATCTGCCCTTGCCTGATCTTCCGGGGAAACAGGCATCACTGCTGACACAAGCAGCAACTTACCCAAGGTGATTCAGACAGCCATCCTTTTGTTCGCAGACCCACAGGGGGAGATAATGAGCACATGCAGGATTGTCATCTGGAATTCCAGGACAGATCTATATTGAATGTGTCTAGCACCCAGCAATCCTTAGTGACCCAAGCCCATACCTGAGAGAAAAGGCAGAGACTGCCCCCAACTGGAGAAACCAAGAAAGGGGCCCCCAGACTTTCACTGCACAGCCCAGAAGGGACTTCCTCAGGAGGGGACCCCAAAAGGGCTGAAAACAAGCCCGAACTCTGGGAGTAAAGGGGAAGGCCTTCCAGACAGGTAGCTATGAGAGTCCCGAGTCTCCCAGGAATCTGACCAGCGCATCCATAGGGAGTGGTCGGAGGCTGACGGCAACGGACTCCTGCCCACCTCACAGGCCCCCTTAGACCTGTCCTCTGGAAGGCAGTAAGGTTTTGTCTCACCCAGGTCCTTGACCAGCTACTCCAAAACACCCCAGTGAGCCAACCGAACTTTGAGAGATGTGTCCACTGCCCGGTATAACAGTCAAATCGAATGTTGTGTCACCGTCAACTAGATGTACCAGGTTGTACATGACATCAGAAAAGAAAGTCACAGCAGACTCCAAAAGAGGGGTAGAATCGACTGGCGGGAGAGACCGAATCCACTGGAGCAGGGATGGAAATGTCAGGCCTGCACAGATCGCCAACTGAAGAACAGCAGCAGCCACCGCAACGAAATAGAAATTACACTTACCTGGTAATTGTAGTTCCTGGAGGGCTCCAGTTTAGTCCTCCACATCCGGGTAGTGCACCTCCTCCTGCAGCATGGAGACTGGACCAATCAGAATCTTGCCATCACAGGATGTATGCTGCTGGAGCTCCCATCAGCCCCCCAGTGAACTATTAACAAAGCAGACTTAAAGAAGCAACACATGAAACCAGTACAGTCACTTAACTATAACCATAATATATAACCCTTAACAATCCACCTGACCCCCCCCCCAAACGAGGAAGCCAGAACTCTGCACCTTGCTTCTGCCCCATTACCTGAAATAAATGGCAGCCACAGCAGCAGAACTAAGAAATAAACCCACGCGAAAGAGAGAGCGTAAAGACCCCAACCAAGGATTCTAGAGTGATTCGCTTAACCGGCCCTCTCTTCCCGCATCTATCGCACCCTCTAGAAAAAAAATAAATCTGTCCTCTGGGTGAGAATGAGGACTAAACTGGAGCCCTCCAGGAACTACAATTACCAGGTAAGTGTAATTTCTATTTCCTGAGCGGTCCTCCAGTTTAGTCCTCCACATCCGGGATGTAACAGAGCAGTTATAATCGGGAGGGACCTTGCCAACCGGCGCGCAATACTGCCGAACCAAAGCAGGAATCCCGGGCGGCTACCACATCTAAACGGTAGTGTTTACTGAAAACATGAAGAGACGACCAAGTAGCTGCCCTGCATATTTCTGCTGGCGGAACTAAACTGTGCTCCACCTATGACGTCGCTTGCGCTCTAGTAGAGTGGGCCCGCAAGCCTAACAGAACCAAACGCCCTTGCAGAATGTACACCAATGCAATTGCCTCCTTAATCCACCTGGAAATGGAGGACTTCGCTGCTGCTTCTCCTTTCTGGACCCCGCCGAAGAGCACGAACAGTCGCTCCAACTTACAGAACGTTTCTGAAACCTTTAGGTACCGACGCCGCACCCGCCGCACATCCAGACAATGCAACCCCCGGTCTGCAGCGCATTCAGCTTCGGAGTTAAATACCGGAAGAAAGACGGATTGATTCAAATGAAACGGGGAAACCACTTTGGGCAGAAAGGAAGGGACCGGCCTTAAAATCACTCTATCTTCAGAAAAAGAATGGTTCCCTACACGATAGCGCCTGCAACTCCGAAATCTGCCTCGCCCATCAAATGGCCACCAGAAAAAAAAAAAGTCTTCAGCGTCAGATCTTTAACGGATGCCTAAGGGGCTTCAAAAGGCTTCTTAACCAAGGCCTGTAACACTAGATTCAAGTCACACGGAGGCACCGACACCCTTGCGCGAAGGTCGCAGCCTGAACACCGCCTTAAGAAAAAGTTGCACATGAGTGCGCCCCCAGCGGAACCCCTTGAATCTTGCCCCTGTAGCATGCGAGAGCCGCTACCTGCACCTTCAGGGAACTGGCAGCTAACCCTTTGTCATAACCGTCCTGCAAGAAACTGAGGATCACGGGGACGGAAGCCGTAGCCGCCCGAATAAGACGCTTAGAACACCAGTCTTCAAAAATCCGCCACAATCGCACATACGCGAGCTAAGTTGAGGATTTCCTTGCCCGAAGTAGTGTGGCAATGACCGCCGACGAATAACCTTTCCTCTTCAACCTAGCCCTCTCAATGTCCATATCGTAAGCGAGAATCAATTCACCTCTGGCATCCACAGCGGACCCTGAATTAGCAGGTCCACTAAAGGAGGAAGCCTCCACGGCACTCCGTCGAGCAGATGAACCAGATCAGCATACCAGGGCCATCTGGGCCAATCCGGAGCCACCAGCAGGACTCTGCGGCGGTGCACTTCGATGCGTTGAACCACTCGGCCGATCAACACCCATGGAGGGAAGACATAAAGGAGACCGGGCTCCAGCCAAGGCTGAATGAGCACGTCGATGCCTTCGGACATCCTTTCTCTCTGTCTGCTGAAAAAACAACCTGTTTTTGCCGACTGAAAGGTCGCCATGAGATCCATGACCGGAGACCCCCATCTGCGAACTATTTGAGCGTACAGCTGTGGGTGAAGCTCCCACTCCCCGGCGTCCACCCGCACCCTGCTGAGAAAATCTGCCATCACATTGTCCTTTCCCGCGATATCCGCTGCTGAAATGGCCAACAGACGAGACTCTACCCACTCGAACAACCCCTCTGACTCTTCTTCCATGGCTACACTCCGTTCCGCCTTGCCGGTTGAGGTACGCCACTGTCGCCGAGTTATCCGAGAGCACTCGCACCGCTCGCCCCGTCACTGAAGACTCGAAGGCCTGCAGCGCCCACAACACCGCTTGCAGTTCTAGATGGTTGACTAACCAAGAGGCCTCCTGAGACAACCACATCCCTTGCGCGTATCGACTCTCGCAATGGGCTCCCCAGCCCGCCAGACTCGCATCCGTCATCAAAGGGATCAAACTGGTTGTTCCAAGGGCAGACCCGCCTGTAGCGACTATGGGGACAGCCACCACTTCAGCGATTGACGTACTCGCTTCGGGCAGGGCAAGCGCTTGTTTAGCGAATCTGATTGGTTCGACCATCGATGCAATAGCGCCTTTTGCAGTGGTCACATATGAAACCTGGCCCATGGGACCACCTCCAGCGTTGCCGCCATTGTCCCCAGCAGCCGAAGGCACCACCATGCGGACGGCGCGGGATTCCTAAGAACTTGCGCACGAGTTGGCGCAAAGCCTGAGCACGGCGATCCGGAAAAAACACCAATCCTCTCGCCGTGTCGAAGCGAACCCCAAGATATTCGAGGGTCTGGGTCGGCACTAAGTGACACTTTTTTGCATTGACTACCCAGCCGAGACTATGCAGCAGGTCTACCACTCTGCCTGTGGCTTGCAAGCTCTCTACCTCGGACTTTGCCCGAATTAACCAATCGTCGAGATAAGGGTGAACTAGAATATCCTCTTTTCGTAAAGCCGCCGCCGCCACCACCATGACCTTGGTGAAGGTGTGCAGAGCCGTCGCTAACCCTAACGGCACCGCCTGAAACTGGTAATGTCCCCACGGGAACGCGAGCCTCAGGAACCTTTGATGGGCTACTCTGATCAGAATGTTCAAATAGGCCTCCGTGAGATCCAGTGACGTCAAAAATTCTCCTTGGTGCACTGCCACTATGACGGACTTCAGGGTTTCCATGCGGAAATACGGCACCCAGAGACGATTCACTCCCTTGAGATCTGCAATTGTAAGTACAGTCAAACCTCGGTTTTCATTTGCCCCGGTTTTCATACGCTTCGGTTTTCAACGTCTTTTCTGACTGAGATTTTGTCCCGGTTTTCATGCATTGCTTCGGTTTTCAACGTCTTTTGACTGAGATTTTGTCCGGTAGCAGGGAAGAAAAGCTGTCAACGTAAGCAGGAGATGTTGCATGAATGTGGGAGGCAGTTCTTTCTCTTGCAGGGTACGTCTGAAGCTATATCATTAAGATTTTCTGCCATTCTGAAGCATTGAGCAGATAATGTAAAGGTATTTTAATGGACTGAATTCAATGTGATTCCGAAGAGAGCTGGGCACAGCAGCTTGTCAGGGGTGGCTAAGGCCAGATGTTAACATACTGTACTGTACAGTACTGTACTTAGCTTGCTTTCAGTGATGTTAAATGTTCATTTATCCATTTCATTAGTCATTTATATTTATTTCTCATTGTTTTCTGTATGTAAAAATATAGTTATTCTCTATAAAATGTATTTTTTGTGAATATTTTTGGGTGTCTGGAACGGATTAATTGGATTTACATTATTTCTTATGGGAAATATTGCTTCAGTTTTCATACGTTTCGGTTTTAGTCCGACTTTTTCAAACGGATTAATCATGAAAACCGAGGTTTGACTGTATATACTTCTGGGAATTTTCTGAAAGGAATTCTTTGTATTAAAGCTAATTAATCTGTGAACCCACTAGGAACTTTATCTCCCTAGCATGTCCTGCCGTGACACTGACCCAGTCGATACCAGGGTAATTGAAATCACCCATTATTATGACTGCGCCTTAACTTTCGTTAGCTTCCTTGATTTCTTTGAGCATTTCATCATCCATTTACTCATTCTGGCCAGGCAGTCGATAGTACACCCCCACTGCCATCCTTTCCCCCTTTTTACATGGAATTTCAATCCATAGAGATTCTACAGCAAATTTTGTTTCCTGCAAAACTTTAATCCTTTCTGACTCAATGCCCTCTCTAACATAGAGCGCAACCCCTCCACCAATTTGATCAGCTCTATCATTATGATATAGTTTGTACCCAGGTATCACAGTGTCCCACTGGTTGTCCTCCTTTCACCATGTCTCTGATATTCCAATCATATGTAACCTCTCATTTAGTGCTATATATTCTAACTCTCCCATCTTATTTTTTGGACTTCTAGCATTTGCATACAAGCTGTTTAGAGACTGTATTTTATTCATATTAATATGGCTATTGGTAGACATGGGTAATTTGGGATCTTTAAGCTCTGTCTGCTCCATACTCAAGGGCATTTGGGCTACTTTACTCTTTTTTGGAACCTCTCTGCTTTTGGTATCCTTCAAGGATACATTCTTCCAAACCATGCGCTCTTTGGCGACTGTCGGCTTTCCCCTATTATCTAGTTTAAAAGCTGCTCTCTCTCCTTTTTAAAGGTTAATGCCAGCAGCCTGGTTCCATCCCGGTTAAGGTGAAGCCCAACCCTTCGGAAGAGCCCCTCCTTTCCCCAGAACGTTCCCCAGTTCCTAACAAATCCAAAACCCTCATCTCTGCACCATTGTCTCATCCACGCATTGAGACTCCAGAGCTCTGCCTGCCTTTTGGGTCCTGCTCGTGGAATGGGAAGCATTTCAGAGAACGCTACCCTGGAAGTTCTGGATATCAACTTCCTACCTAAAAGCCTAAATTTAGCCTCCAGAATCTCCCTATCACATTTTCCTATGTCATTGGTACCAACATGTACCAAGACAGCAGACTATCTAAGACCTTATCTAGGTGGCGTGTGAGGCATATTACCAGGCGATCCTCACGTCCACCAGCCACCCAGCTATCTACATGCCTAATGATCGAATCACCAATTATAACAGCTGTCCTAACCTTTCCCTCAGGGGCACATAGCCCTGGAGAAACGTCCTCGGTGTGAGAGGGTTTTACATCACCTGGAGGACAGGTCCTAGTTACAGGATCACTTCCTGCCACACCAAGGTGATGATCTCCTGTCACGTGACCTCTCTCCTCCATGGCAGGTGGGACTTCAGGACTATATCCCTGTAGGTCTCGTCTATGTACCTCTCTGTCTTTCTTATGTTTTCCAAGTCTGCTACTCCAGCCTCTAGGAGAACAGACTCGTTCCCTGAGAGCAAAGAGCTCCTTGCACCTAGTGCACACATAAGACCTCTCACCAACTGGGAGAAAATCATACATGTGACACTCAATGCAAAAAACTGGAAAGCCTCCATCTCGCTGCTGGACTGCATCTTAGTTTTAAGCTTGTGTTTAGATCTTTAAGTTCTTTACTTACTAAGAGTTACTATGGATATTTATACTACTAAAACTGTACCTAATATGTTTAATATACCTTGTTCACCTGAAGCTTAATTAATCTCAGGTCCTTAGTGTATGACTGATTTGGATAACGAGCTTCACATGAGAGCACCTCCTTTCCTTTAAGATGTGTAAGTACCTATAAAGCTACGATTATCCCAGGGGTGGGTGGGTGTTGGGGAGGGAGGAAAATAACACCTATTAAAAGAGGGCTGTTACACAGTACCCTGTCCTGTGCTTCTGAGGTAAGCTGTGACCAACTTCCTGGGTGATTAGCAGTCCTTGCTTGGATAGAAGGAGTCTTTCAAAATGGCCTTTTGACCTGCAGCTGGTGTTAACACCTATTGAAAATGTTTCACAGGTCTCTTGCCCCCTAGGTAGAAGGCCTCTTTGTAAAGATCTCTAGAAGACTATTTGTTGCTCACAGAGTACTGACTTTGTTTTGCCTTTTATGCCAAGTTATATTCTGATTTGATTTAAATTACAGCTCTTTGCTGCTGCTAGGCTTTGACTTATTATGAAATTTAAACTACAAGCTCTCTGCTGGGTTCCAAATTTAACCAGAAAGCTCTCTTCTGTGTTTTAAATTTAAACTAAAAATACTTTGCTGATACTAGGCCCTGAGTGACTATTAAATTTAAAACTACAAGCTCTCTGCTGCGTATGGAATGTAATCAGAAAGTTCTCTTCTGTGTTTTAAATGTTAAACAAACTGCTGCTACTGGGCCCTGACTGATTTAACAAAAATACACTGGGTTCACAGATTAAATTAGCTTTAATACAATAAGTCCTTTCAGAAAACTCCCAGAAGTATATACTCACAATTGCAGATCTCTCTCCAGAAGTAGCAGTCCCTTTTTCTAGTCCTTCAAGACTTTATAACGGTTTCTATCATTTTGCCCGGTACTGAGGTCAGACCCACCGGTCTGTAGTTTCCCAGATCACCACTGGAACCCTTTTTAAAAATTGGTCATTCACCAATCTTCAGGTATTACAGATGTTTTTAATGATAGTTCACAGATCACTAATAGTAGGTCTGCAATCTCATATTTCAGTTCTTTCAACACCCTCTGATGTACACCATCTAGTCCAGACATACAAAAACAAGCAGGTACAAAGGCAGTCTAACATTCTTTATTGCAAGCCAACCCCTATGCGTTTCGACTGAGGACTTCAGAGGGAAACGCCTCTAAAAATCAAATACAAACAAATATGCAAAAGTGTAAACATTTATTTTATTTATTTATTTATTTAGCTGTATTTATATCCCGCTTTTCACCGGGTCGAAGCGGTCAATTGGGGGATACATTTAACACGAGGGGATATGAGACACATACACTAATACTTACAGGGAACATGGGCAATGGAGGGTTAAGTGGCTTGCCCAAGACCACAAGGAGTGCCTAAAGGACTAGAAATCCCAGTCCCTCTGGCCTGAGATTGCTGTCCCCAGGTGGGACTTGAACCCCCGGCCCTCCGGCCTAAAGTACCTTGTCCTAACCACTAAAAACAAACCACTAAACATAAAAAACATAATAAACCAGTGTTAAAAGACAGACCCGTTCAACTAAAACACTTAAAAAAACATTAAGTGTTTTAGTTGAAAGGGTCTGTCTTTTAACACTGGTTTATTATGTTTTTTATGTTTACACTTTTGCATATTTATTGTTTGTATTTGAGTTTTAGAGGCATTTCTGAAGAAGGCCTCTGAGCCAAAATGCATAGGGGTTGGCTTGCAATAAAGAATGTTAGACTGCCACCTGCCTTTGCTCCTCCTTTTTGTGTGTTCATTCCTCTGTGGGTGTTCTTTGCTCTTCTTTGGACTGCTCCTACCATCCAGTACAGGCAATTTGCTACTCTTTATCAAATAGTTGTAATACATCTTCGCGGTTTAACGATATTTTTTTCAATTCTTCCGACGTATCACCTTTAAATACCATTTCAGTCATGGGTAGAACTTCCCTACATCATCTTCAGTAAAGACCAAAGCAAAGAATTCAGTCTCTCCATTATGGCCTTGTCCCATCTTAATGCCCCTTTTGCCCCTCTATCATCTAATGGTCCAACTGACACTCACGGCTTTTTTGCTACAAATGTACTTGAAAACGTTATTATGCATTTTTGCTTCCACAGCAAGTTGTTTTTCAAATTCTCTCTTTGCCTGCCTTATCAATGCCTTGCACCTAACTTGCCAGTGCTTATGTTGTTTCCAGTTTTCGCTATTTGAATTTTTCCTTTTCCAGAAAGATGCTTTTTTGGCTACAACAGCCTCTCTAACCTCACCTTTAAACCATGCTAGCAGATTTTATTTTTACTTTCTTCCACTTTTCTTAAAGCGTAATTACAGTTGGTCTGGGCTTCTAAAATAGTACTTTTAAACAACGCCAATGTTTGATGCAAATCTTTAACCTTTGCAGCTGCTCCTTTTACTTTTTTTCTTAACAGTTTCCCTCATTTTATCATAGTTTCCCTTTTGAAAGTTAAAAGGTAGTAGTACTGTGGATTTCCATGCTGTCCTTCCTCCATTTCTTAAATCAAACAAGATCATGCTATGATCACTATTGCAAAGTGGCCCCAACATCCTTATCTCTTGCATTAGATCTTGTGTTCCACTAAGGACTAGGGCCAAAATGGCTTCCCCCTGTCAGTTCATGAACTAGCTGCTCCAAGAAGCAGTCATTTATTTCATCTAGAAACCTTATCTCCCTAGCACGTCCTGCCGTGACACTGACCCAGTCTGCTTATACACCCTTAGACCCTTAGGCAGGGAGTCAGGAGAACTTCACTCTGACCATATACCTTGATAACCTCGGGGAACAGAAAGAATGTAGTGGATTTTACACCCCTTGCAGGAGTGGATGAACCTTTGGCCCCTGCTCCATGTCTGGATCATCAGTTAAGTCCAAAGTGGATAAGACCCTGGTAATCAACGCCACCAGTTCCCCCTTCCAGAACAAGCAGATAACACCAGCCTCTTCATAAGTCTCTGAAGGCGAGAACGCTTCGTCATCCACAGCAGAGCCCAAGTCACAGACCAGATCTCAGACAGGCCCCAGTTGCTCCACATCTCCAGGAGGCAATTTTCACCTCAGACGCTTAGCCAGAGTCAACAAAAACAGGGCTTCCACTCTCAGCCTGCCCCTCATGGACTGAGGTCTGCATTTCCATACCAAAAAAACCAGGCCTGTAGTCAAAAGGAACAGAGTGCCGGGGAGGACAATTCAGGTTCCGGAAACTCTCCTCTTGAAAATGATCCTCCCAACAACAGGGGACATAACCTCTACCCAACCACTAGAGTAAGGGAGTGGTTAACAGTGTGGTTGCTGGAACCTCCAGCTGGCTAGTCATCCTTAACCACAGCACCAACCACCTCCTCCTGCCCTGGGGCAGGCAAGACCAGATCAACTTCAACCCCCTGCTGAAATGATTCAACAGCTGCCGTGCAAGAAGAGCATAGTCTAGAATGTGTACCTTGCTTGCCACAGGTCAAAACAACGTTCCCTGGAAAAAGAAAGAGCTCTAAGAAAGGAGCAAAAGGCCATGGTGGCCATAAGGTGTGCATTAACGTACAGGAACACACATTGGAGCCCTCCGGCAGAACACACAGACTGCCAGGCACACAACAGTAAAAAATGCTAGTAGCATGGCAAAGAAAAGCAGGAAACCCCACACCATGCCAATGGTCCCCTGGTGTCCACCCCGAATTGCGCCCAAAAGAAAGAAATTGGGAGCTTCCAACAAGGATAATGACAAAGTCAAGCGTTGGTACTTGCCCGCTGAGAGCCCCAAGTAGAAATCCATGCCGGGCTCAGCTCTACTCCCTTGAAACTGTTTCTTTTGCTTTGCAGGCACTGTGTTTAAGGTGACTGGCAGGCAGGCAGATTCCTCCAAGAGCTTTCTGCAATCTTCAGGCGAGAACAGTGAGGACAGAGGAGGGCGGGGCATTGAGGATGTGTGAGGCTACTAAATTCTTCTAACCTTCCAATTTTCTGGCTGCTCAACAGGCTGTTATCCAGGGTAAGGGCATGGAGCTGAACCAATTTTCCCTCCTCCTATGGCTACCAAAAAGACTGCAGTCTAGTGGAGCCTCCCACAGAGTGCTCTGGTCAGATCAACCTGCAGATTTTTTTTTCTTCAAAAGAGGAGAAAGCACAGTTACTTACCTGTAACAGGTGATCTCTGGGAACAGCAGGAATTAGTCATCACATATGGGTACGTCGGTACCGACGGAGCCTGCGCGGGAAAGCTCCCCAGCTTTTCAGATGAAAAGCTTTTGGGGCCTCCCACTGCACATGCGCGCTGCCTTCCCGCCTTCCTGACCAGCTCTCCTCAGTTCGAGTTTAAAGCTGAGACAATAGAGAGAGAGGACAGGAAGATAGAGGAATAGAGAGAACTCCTAGGGGAGGTGGGTGGGTTGTGATGACTAATTCCTGCTGTTCCCAGAGATCACCTGTTACAGGTAAGTAACTGTGCTATCTCCAGGAACAAGCAGGAATAAGTCATCACATATGGGGACTCCCTTAGCTGAGATGCCTGGGAGATCCCCCTCCAAGGGTAACCATCTTCGTATGGATCTCAGGCATCCATTCTGGGAAGGTGGGCAGGAGTTGTTTAAGTATGGAACAGGTGTTTGAGGACAGCCTGACCAAACAAGGCATCCCGGCGGGAGTCCTTGTCCAAGCAGTAATGGGCTGTGAAGGTATGAACCGAGGCCCAAGTGGCTGCTCGACAGATCTGATCTATGGATACAGAGTGAAGATGAGCCATAGAAGTGGCCATGGCTCTCACATTGTGAGCTGTGACATGGCCTTCCAGAGAAATGTTCTTACTCTGGTAAGCAAAGGAAATACACTGAGCAATCCAGTTGGAAAGTGTGTGTTTGGTGACTGGAAGTCCCAAATGAGAAGGATCAAAAGCCACGAAAAGCTGAGAAGACTTTCGATGTGGCTGAGTTCTATTGAGGTAAAAGGCGAGAGCCCTTTTACAGTCAAGAGTATGAAGGTTCCTCTCTGCACTGGATGCATGAGGAGCCGGAAAAAAGACAGGTAGATATACCTCTTGATTAAGATGAAAAGGCGAGACCACTTTAGGCATAAAGTGGGGATTCGTCCTAAGGACCACCTTATCATGATGAAATCTGGTATAAGGTGGATTTGCCACCAAAGCCTGCAGTTCACTGATGCGGCGAGCCGAAGTGACTGCAATAAGGAAAAGGACCTTCCAGGAAAGAAATTTCAGGGAGGTAGATACCAACGGTTCAAAAGGTGGCTTCATAAGTTGACCCAGAACTAAATTCAAGTCCCATGCTACCGGAGGAGGCCGGATGGGAGGTTTAGTGAGGGTTAGGCCTCTCATGAATCTTGCAATAAGAGGATGAGAGGAAACAGATTGTCCATTTATAGGTTTTAAGGATGCTGTAATAGCACTTAAATGGACTCGTACTGAATTCGTCTTGAGGCCTGCATTGGAAAGATGCAGGAGATAGTCTAGTAGAGAATTCAAAGGAAGTGCCAGAGGGTCAAGACCCTGTTGAGCACACCAAATGGAAAAACGTTTCCATTTGAAAGCATAGGAACGCCTGGTAGAGGGTTTCCTAGAGGCATAAAGGATATCTTTCACTGGTTGAGAAAGATTAAACTCTTGAAGGCTTAAGCCTTCAGTAACCAAGCTCGGAGATGTAGGGACTTGGGGTTTGGATGCCACAAAGTCCCCTGCTCCTGAGACAGAAGGTCTGGTGCAGCTCCCAGGTCCAGGGAGGAGCCCTGGGAGAGCTGTAGAAGGAGAGGGAACCACACTTGGCGTGGCCAGCGTGGAGCAATGAGGATCATGGATCCGTGATCCCTCTGAAGTTTGAACAGAGTCTTGGGAATCAAAGGAATGGGTGGAAAAGCGTACAGGAATTCCTGACCCCAATGCAGGAGAAAGGCATCGTTGGCCTGAGCTCCCTGACACGGAGTCCTGGAACAGAACCGGGGAAGTTTGGCATTCCACGGACTTGCAAAGAGGTCTATGTCCGGGGTCCCCCATTCCTGAAAGATTCTGTGTATCTGGTCCATATGTAGGGACCATTCGTGTGGGAGCAGAACTCGACTGAGTCTGTCTGCCCGAGAGTTTTGAACTCCTGGAAGATATACTGCCAAAAGATGAATTTGGTGCTCTCTGGTGAAGGCCCATAATCTGAGAGCTTCGTTGCAAAGCGACAGAGAGCCCGTCCCTCCTTGTTTGTTGACATAAAACATGGCCACCTGATTGTCTGTCTGAACTAGGACAGTCAGGTTGGCAAGGAGGGTATGGAAGACTGTGAGGGCAAGGAAGATTGCTCGCAGTTCCAGAAGGTTGATATGAAGGGTGGTGTCTTGGGGAGACCAGATTCCCTGAGTGGAGAGATGTTGAAGATGAGCTCCCCACCCTGTTTGGGAGGCATCTGTTGTGAGGGTTGCTTGGGGCAACGAAGGTTGGAAGGGGGTCCCCAACAACAGATTTTTGGAGGATGTCCACCACTGGAGAGACCAAAACAGACGTTTTGAGGTGAGTACCTGGTCTGACAGCAGTCCCGATGCTTGAGACCACTGGGTGGCCAATGTCCATTGAGCTGCTCTCATATGGAGACGAGCATAGGGCACCACATGAACCGTGGAGGCCATGTGGCCCAGAAGTTGCAGCATTTCTCTGGCTGACAAGTGACTTCTGGACTGAGCCTGGGAGGCCAAGCTTATTAGCCTTTGGCCTCGGACCAGAGGGAGGTAGGCCCTTGCAGTGGTGGAGTCCAATTGGGCCCCTATGAATTCCAGGGACTGAATAGGGATGAGTTGGGACTTGGGAATGTTTATCACAAATCCCAGATATTGAAGAATACGCCTTGTGCGGTCCAGAGAGATCTGGGCTTCTGATTGAGATGGAGCTCGGATGAGCCAGTCGTCCAGATATGGGAAGACAAAGATTCCCATGCCTCTGAGAAATGCGGCTACGACTGCCATGCATTTTGTGAAAACTCTTGGAGCAGAGGCCAGACCGAAGGGTAGTACTCTGTACTGGAAATGTTTTCCCTGGAACAGAATCTTAGATATTTTCTGTGGGATGGATGGATGAGTATATGAGTGTACGCATCCTTGAGATCTAGAGAACAAAGCCAATCCTGACTCTGAAGGTATGGAAGGAGAAGGCCCAGAGAGAGCATTTTGAATTTCTCCTTGAATAGAAACCTGTTCAATTCTCTCAGATCTAGGATAGGTCTGAAGCCCCCTGTCTTCTTTGTTATGAGAAAGTAAGGGGAGTAGAAACCTAACCCCTGTTGTGGAGGAGGAACCTCCTCTATTGCCCCTTGGGCAAGAAGAGAAGAGACTTCCTGACCCAACAGGGTCAGAAGAGATGGGGGAGAACTGAATTGCCTCACCATGGTATGGGGAGGAAGGCTGGAGAAATGAAGTTTGTAGCCCTCTCGGATAATAGAGAGGGTCCATTGCTCTGATGTGATTTGTTCCCATCTGGGAGCAAAATGAGCTAGCCTTCCAGGAATGGTGAGGGGCTCTGGTTGTTCTAGAGCCAGAAACGGCAAGTTCTCTAGAGGGAAGTCAAAACCCCTGAGGGGGTTGAGCCTGCTGGGGTGTAGCAGACACTGCAGGCTTTGACTTTACCTGCTTAGATTGTTGACGCTTAGTCGCAAGGCGAGGCTGAGCAGATTGCTGGCCAGTATTTGTGGGAAATCTGGTCTTTTTATAGTAAGGCCTTTTAAAAGGCTTCTTTTTGGTAGGGGTAGAAGTAGACTTGGAAAGTCTATCTAGAGTGGCATTTTCTGCATCCATTTGAGCAGCTTTAATCTGCCAGTCTTCCCCAAATAAGTTCTCACCGGTACAGGGCAGATTCCTGAGGCCATCTACAACCCAGGGTTCTAGGTTAGAAGCCTGGAGCCAAGCGAGACGTCGGGCTGCAATAGCAATTCCCGAAGCTCTGCCTGCAACTTCAAAGGAATCAAAGGCTGCCCTGTTGGAGAACTTGGAGACCTCTGAAAGTTGTGTCACCATAGAAAAGAAGTCCGCCCTTTGATCATCAGGGATAAAGGGGGCAAAATTCTGTATTTTTAGGGCAAGTTGCCCAAGATACATGCCCATATAAAGGCTATAAGAGTTGATCCTGGCTATAAGCATACTAGCCTGGAACATCTTTCTTCCAAAAGAGTCTAGGTTCTTACATTCTCGCCCTGGAGGGGTAGAAGAATGCCTTTTAGGACTCTTATTTTCTTCATGGCAGACTTCACCACAATGGAGTGGTGAGGTAGCTGAGTTTTCTGGAACCCAGGCGAAGGAGGGACCCGATACATGGTGTCCAACCTGCGGGAATGGGGAGACAGTGTTAAAGGAGTCTCCCACAAATCCATCAAGTGTTCTTGAAGGATTTCATGGACAGGCAGAGTGACTGCCTCTTTAGGAGCTTTTGAGTATCCTAAAATGTCCAATTTTTTTGATCTGGGTTCTCTTTCAGAAGATGTAGCAATAGAAAGTGCTTTAGCTACATCAACAATGAAATCCTGAAAGGATAAATCCTCTGGAGGAGACATCCTCCTCTTGGGAGAAGAGGGCTCCTCAGGAAGAGTAAGCTCAGCAGAGTCATCAGAGGAATTGAATTCATCAGAAGTATCTGAGTCTTCCCTCTGTACTGCCAATGTACGATACGCATACCGATCGGTATCGACATCGGGCATATCGGGCATGGGATCGGTACCGGGCGAAAGCCGGAATCCGGCATGCGGAACCGATCGACGTTTAGAAGTCGATGGTCTCGGTTCTGGTGTAGATACCGGAACCGGGGTCGGTACCGATGAAATCGGTACCGAGGGCGTCGCAGCCTTGATGAATGCCAGAATGGCTTGCTGCATGGTCTGGACAGTACTGCCCATAGACGCCACTACTGCCTGGATGTCGGTACCGGTATGGGCCGGTACCCCAGAGCAGTCCAACAGGTGATCTGTCGAGGCCGTGCCATCGATGTCAACCTGTGACCCCATGATTGCTTTGGAGGCCGGAACCTCCCGCCGGGGTTTTTTGGCCTGGGCAGAATCCTCAAACTCAGAATTGAGAGCCTCTCGATCTTTAGAAAGAGATTTGCTTTTAGAGGATTTGCCCACAGAAGTTTTGGTTACCTGAGATCCATCCGGAGAGGAAGACCTGGATGACTGTGATGCTTCTGAAGGAAACAGCACATGGAGCTTGTTAGCCCGGTTCTGCAAACCGCGTTTAGACATCTGGGTGCAGGATGGGCAGTCCGGTATGGAGTGTTCAGGTCCCAAACATTTGAGACACCATTCATGGGTGTCTGTGACAGAAATGACAGCACTGCATTTGGTACATTTTTTAAAAACCAGGGACTGGCTTCTCCATGAGGAGAATTTGTGTAGGCCTTAAGGCCTAACAACGGGTACCAAGCTGTGCTGAAGAAAATAAAAAAGTCTTTTTTTTTTTTTTATATAGAAAGAAAGAAAGACCGGCGATACCGGTTTCGGTATGGGGAAGGCAGGTACGCGGTCTAAAGAAACAAACAAAACTAACAAATTCTTCAGCGGTGACAGGAACACGACCTGCTGGCTCCGCGGAAAAAGAAGAACTGAGGAGAGCTGGTCAGGAAGGCGGGAAGGCAGCGCGCATGTGCAGTGGGAGGCCCCAAAAGCTTTTCATCTGAAAAGCTGGGGAGCTTTCCCGCGCAGGCTCCGTCGGTACCGACGTACCCATATGTGATGACTTATTCCCGCTTGTTCCTGGAGATAATCCATCCACCATATGCTTGAGACAAAGAAATATTGAAGGGAGCTCTGGTGACTGAGGTCAATAGAGGCATAGGAGTGGTTATTGAAATCTGGGCTTTTCATTGGTTCTTTGTCTCCACCAATCTGCTGGTAGGGGAGCACAAACCACTTGTCTGGACTGGTCTAGCAGGATGATATGAAAAAGGAACAGAAAGAAAAAGTACCAAAATGAGAAATATATTATGCAAAAAAGGTAGAGATCAGGTAACGACAGCAAGAGGGAAGGGGGCCTGGCCAAACTTACTGCTCCCCCTCCATGGGCCCTGCAGGGTTCTCCTGCTCCTCTTCCAGACCACCAGCGCTAGTAACCCACAGGAACGGCATGGATACAGGGCAGATGTCTGCTCTAGGAGACATGAACGTACCCATCCTCTGAGCCACTTGGCCTTTCAGAACTTAATCCAAGGCCTCTGCACCTTAGTGTGGGTGAGGAGAATTAGGCTAAATGTTTTACTGCTGTATCAGTCCCACACCCTGCCACCCGCTGGAGGCAGACAATATTGACTTCTCTCAGTGCTGTACCAAAGACTATATCAGATAACGATATCACTGAAAGTTGCTCACGTCTGCCTCCACCTGCTGGTGGGGGGACACAACCCATTCGTCTGGACTAGTCTAGCAGGATAAGGAGGAATAAATATCTAATATATTTGTTTCTATATTTTCATTTTTAATATGCTCAGTAAATCATGATTCTCTTCTATTATTTTTGGCTCAATAACAGATTTGTACAGGTTTTAAGGAATAGGTAAAGGGTTTTAGTAATGTGTTTTGCCTATCAAAGAGACTACCATTTGTGCCAACAGTTTGATTCCTAGTACTTGTAAAGGTAATATTCACTATTTCTCAAGAGAGGTATAGAAATTCAGTCTGGATGTAGAACATAGAAACATGATGACAGAAAACGACCACATGGCCTATCTAGTCTGTCCTTCCATATCAACTACAATAGTCCACTTTTTACCTTTAGAGATCCTCTGTGTTAGTCCCATGCTTTTTTGAATTCAGTTACTGTCCTCATCTCTACCACCTCCACTGGGAGACTATTCCACGGATCCACTACTCTTTCCGTAAAGAAATATTTCCGCATATCACTCCTGAATCTATCTCCCTTCACCCTCACCCCATGTCCCCTCGTAGCAGAACTAAGGATCAAAATGTGAAAACACTGTATTCTTGTATTCTGTATTCTTGTCAAATTCGAATCTTGATGTAACCTATTCAATGTATATATAATTATGCATAATTATGTAGATAGTTATCCCCAGTTCACACCCAGTTTATCTTCCCTGTTATCTGTAAACCTAGATCAGTCATGTATTGGCAGGTATATTGTTGTTTCAATGTAAACCGCACTGATGATGAATAGTGCGGTATATAAAAAAAAAAAAAGTTAAATAAAATAAACTTGCTTTCAATTGAAAGAGGTTCTCTCCCTGAACATTTATGCCACGGAGGTATTTAAACATCTCAATCATATCACCTCTATCCCGCCTTTCCTCTAAGGTGTACATTAGGTGTTAGCAGTTTCTAAACCTGAGGTTACTAGAGTTCAGCAACCTACTGTGCTCAAGGAAAGTTCCACTAAAGCATCAAAAAGAAAGTAACCTTGCTTTAAAAAAAATATACAAAAAACCATTTTAAGAGCTCCCGGTCAGAGACCTAGCAATGTAATATAATAAAAACAAACAAACAAACAAACCCTCAAATCCTTACTGTTTGTTGATCTGTAGAGCCCTGGTTAGGAAAACCTCAACAGGGCAGGGCACTGGAGACTTTTATGCAGGCCTCAGCTGCACTCAGGAAATCAGGCCCACTAACTCCTGATTAGGTGTTAGCAGTTTCTAAACCTGAGGAGGTTACTAGAACAAATCTAACCTATTTATCATCTGATGAAATTCACCAAAGAAGCCTCTTGACTCCTTACCGCTATCACCCCTCCTCGAGACCCCATCAATGCTGTCCTGAACATTTCCAAACCTCTTCCACTCAGCCCCCAGCAGTCACACTTACAACTCCCCCACCCCTAGCCACAGCAATCACCATCACTGAGGTCAACGCAAAGGAAGGTCCAGCTTCCTCCACAGTTATTCCAATGACAGCTGTAGTGGTAGTATTCATAAAGACCATTTCTCTCTGACACAGCCCCTGATCCTCCAGAACCCACGTCCCAATGCCCAAGGGTACTGTATGCGGATACCAGTTGATGCAGACGTGGTCACCTAATATGGACAGCTAAAAAACATAAGAGGGCATGGCTCAATTTTAACCTCAAGAATACTCAAATAATGTATTAAATTATTTCAATAAAAAGTATAAGCTTTTTGTTGGTTTGTTTGATGGCCTTTATTTCCACAGTGTTGGCAATGTATTCAAGTGGGCACAGCAAACACATTACCTGAACCAAAAAAAATAAAGTCATTACATTAAAAATTAAGGCAAAGAGCGATTACCAGAATGTGTGTTACTATGCTACTGTTTCGGGAGGGGGGAGTCACACAAACTATGGAACAACAATATGCAGTTACTTGTTTACGCTGACAATAACTATTATAACCAGCACGTCCTGCCCTGCCTGGCTCCAATCAGAAAGGGCCTTGGAAGATGCGGCTACCCGCCAATGGGGAAGGCCGTTTCCATATGGCCGGCGTCTGTAATCCTCTTTAGCTCTCTTTCTTCTACGACCGTTGAGACACACAACAAAGAAATCTTTCTACCTTTGGCTCACTGAAAACGAGACGCTCTACAAGCATCGACAACAAAGAGCTTGACATCTGCCTGCCACACTCTATCCAGTTCCACATGAAACAGTTTTCTCTTCCAAGCCCAGCTTTGGACTCGTTTTTCTCTTGCACATAAACATATATACTGAGCAAAGCGCGAAGCTCAAGTTGTAAATTCAACGGCTGTCACAGACCCTCGGAGGGTAAGCGTTTATATGGAAACCGTAAGAGGCGGCAAAATGGTGGGCCTCATTCTTGACCGAAAGCCAAAGGTACTAAGGATTTTTCAGACTCAAAATTGGAAAAACTATTTGGTATGCCACTTTTAACCAGGCTCACGAGCAGCCATCACTATACCATGTACAGAAGAAAATACTGCAGCTTTCACGGGGCATTTCCACAATTAATACCCTCCATTTCCCGCCACACTAAGACAAACCACCTCCACGTTAACAGCCGGCCCCCCTCCACGCTCTACCTCCCCTCTCCTCTCCCTAGAGAAAGCCGCTGTCGCCACAAACAACTAACCTGAAACATCCGCTGCGCTTGTTTTTCGCAAACCACTAAGTTCTGCTTGAACTAAAATGTAACAGCAAAACAAAGGGATCATATTATTTTTAATACGTACCCGTCCATTGCCGAATCGAACAACACTCTGGTGCGAACTACAACAGCACGGCCACCAACGGTCTGCAACAAAATGGCGTCTCTGACTACGGAAGTTACCGAAGGGGGCTGGCGCGTGCTGCGACAGCTAACGGAAAAAGCCGAGCGGCCGAACGCTTGAATTTACAGGTAACGGCCCACGGCGAATACTGTTTTGTAAAGTTGATGGGGAGTCGTCTGAGCGACTTATGTCTTATCAGTAGTTAGGGAGGCTGTCGATAAAAGTACATACCTGAGCTATCGGAAAACCTTTGAATCCCACACGAAATAGAAATCGATTGATACATATCAACAAACTCAAGCACTAACAAGATGCAAAAATAGCAAAGTAAATACCACGGATTCGGACAGGAGGGGCGTCATTCCCCCCCCCCCCCCCCACTTCTTCCCATAAAGAAAATAGCACAAATCCCTGCAATACACCAAGCAGCAAATTATGCCAATATATTACAGTCACTTAACTGTAACGGGGTTCTCCATAGACAGCAGGGGAGTGCAACCACACTTGCAGGTGAAGTTCAGGGAATGGATCTTGAGTGCAGAGCTAGCTTCATGTAGAAGCCTTTTTTAATTTTATTTTTTTAAGTTATTTATTTATTATACTACTGAACATAGTGAGACAGTATATGACTGCAGATAACATAGTAAATGACGGCAGATAAAGACCAGTATGGTCCATTTGTCTGTCCAGTTTGAGTTTGATAAAAACCATCATGGTTCATTTAGTCTGCTCAGCAAGGTGGCAAGAGTAGGTGCACCTGTCACTCCATGCAGGTTATCCCCCATGCCTTTGTTTAGGGATGCATCAACCGCTCCATTCAGGTAGGGTTGCCAACTTTTTCATCGAGAAAAAACAGACACCTTTGGCTCGCCATGCTCCACCCATTCTCCTCCCCTAGTCCCACCCCTGCCCCACCCACAAAAATTACCGAGGATACGTATAGGCTAACTTCCTTGGTCAGATAATAATTAAACTGGGAACCCCAAAATCCAAACATGAAATGTACAACACTGGAGAAATAAAACTATAAAGTAATTTCCTCTTGCACTAAACAAAAACGCAAAGATGTTAGCAATACACACTTCCCAGACCAGACATATTCCAGTTAATAAATTCAAAATAAAAAGTATTTTTCTACCTTCTGTTTGGGCATTTCATTTTTCAGTTGCAATTGCTCCAGTCACTTTCTTCTGGTTTCTTCGTGTCTTCTGTGAGCTATCCATTTGGCCTTTCTTCTCTTTTAGATGTTTTCCATTCTCTCTCTATATCTGCTTTAACATACTGATTGTTTCCCTTTTGCTCTTTCCCCCAATTCTTTCCTTATTCCTTTATCATCCATTTAAATTTCACCCTTCCATTCTCAAGCCCCTCTTACTCTCCCAATACCCGACCCATCATAGACTTTTCTTCTTCCACACAAAATATTTTTCCCCTCTCCATTCTCATTCCCCATCCATTCTAGTCCTCCCCCAAAATCAGTTCCCTTATAGTTCTAGACCCACCCAGCATCCACTCCCTTCTAGTCCCATTCTCCCATGCCCAACATCAGCCCATTTCCAGTCCTATTCCAGCTCTTCATAAGCCCATTTCCAGTGCTAGCCTTCACATCACAGGCCATTTCCAGTCCTAGCACCCGCCCCCCAATCACAGCCCATTTACAGTCCAAGTCCCCCATCACAGCCTATTTCCAGTCCTAGGCCCCCCACCATCACAGCCCATTTGCAGTCCTAGCCTCCCCCCCACCATCACAGCCCATTTGCAGTCCAAGTTCCCCCTCCCTCCACCATAGCCCATTTCCAGTCCAAGTTCCCCCCCCCCATAGCCCTTTTCCAGTCCATGTCCCCCCCCATCACAACCCATTTCCAGTCCATGTCCCCCCCATAGCCCTTTTACAGTCCAGGTCCCCCCCATCACAGCCCATTTTCAGTCCACGTCCCCCCCCCCCCCCCATAGTCCTTTTCCGGTCCACGTCCCCCCATAACCACCCATTTCGAGTCGAAGTCCCCCCCCCCCCATAGCCCTTTTCCAGTACAGGTCCCCCCCATCACAGCCCATTTGTAGTCCCCCCCTCCCCCCGTGCAGCTGCTGCTCCTGCTTCTTACTGAGCAGCAGCTGCAATAAAGTTAATTTAAAAGTAAGGAAACCTGTGAGAAACCCTCCGCTCCTATGAAACTCCTTCTGCAGGGTCCCTGGCTGAAAAGGAAGTGACATCAGAGGGGTGGGCATTGCAGAAGGAGTTTCATAGGGCCGGAAGGCCCCTCACAGGATTCCTTACTTTTAAATTAACTTTATAGCAGCCGCTGCTCTGTAAGAAGCAGCAGCAGCGGCTGCAAGGGGGGGCCAGGACTGTGATCGCAAGCGCAAAGCCGGTTTTCTGCTCTGACCGCTCCGATCTCGCAGCCAGAGCAAAAAAACAGCTTTTCAATGGCTGGTTTCGGTTCTCTGTCAGCAGCCGGTCCAACCACAGGAAAACCGGCCAGGCCGGCTGGTTGGCAACCCTACATTAAGGTCACCCCTATTTGTTGAGATAGCAGAGACAGTTAAGGTTATTTTGATTTTATCCTGTTGCTATAAAGGGATCCACAGTATCTGTCCTTTGTGTGGGAGTTGCCTCCTGATACTCAGTGAATCAGTCTTTTCCAGAGCTTTAAGAAGTTGAAGCAAGATAAAAATTGGGGGATTGGAGAGTGGGAAAAGTGTTACATGTAAGAAAATACACTTTCTCCGTGGACTACTATTACTTATTTGTATAGTGCTTAAGGCTTACACAGCATTGTAAATATTCAAATGAGAGACTGTTCCTGCTCACTAAAGCTTACAATCTATGCAAGACAAATGCAACAAACGGGACAAGAGAGTTTTAACACACACAGGTGATAAACAGGAGAGTAAAGGGTCAGGATCCAAAAGCAGCCTTGAACAGATGGACTTTTTGCCTGGATTTGAAAAGGACCATAGATGGAGCCTACGCACCAACTCGGGTAGTCTGGTCCAAGCATATGATACAGCAAAGTTTGGACTTGGCAGTGAAGGAGGAGGGCATAGATAGAAGGGATTTGCCCGATGAGTGGCATTCCCGAGAAGGGTTGTAGGGAGAGAGGAGAGGTAATAAAGAGCAGTAAAATGAATGTCTGCAGAGCCAAAGAGATTGATGGCATGCCACATTTTTCGAAGGTGCTCGTCACTACAGAGGATTTGAGCGACTATTCATGGGGTTGTAGCTGTTTACTTAAGATAACTGCCAACTGGTTGAAATCTCCTGGAAAGTAAGTAGCCTGGATTGTGACATTGAGGTTGTAGCCGAAGGGCTTCCCTGGAGAGAGACAGGGAACCTGAATCCCCGTGTTTATATAAAACACGGCAACCTTAATCTCCATGCAAAACTGAAGAACCATGTTTTTCAAGCAGGGAGTGAAGATTTTGAGACTAGAGAACTGCTCAAAGCTCCAATTGGTTGATGTGGCAGAGACACTTTGTCAGAGACAACAACCTTTATGTATGAAGAGAACCAAGTTGCACTAGAAGGGGTTGGAAGGGGCAACCCACTGATAAATTGATGTGTAGGACTCACTAAATTAGATCACTTCTGAGATGTTGGAGATGGGAATCCTCGTGGAGAGGGAGTGCAGTATCAATTTCCAAAATTTCTTGAGATGCAATTGAAGTGATCTCATTCTCCATGTGGCATTTGGAATTACTTGGATCGCTGCAGCCATATGGCCTAGAAGTTGCAAAATTCTCCTCACTGTGGGCCTTTGTGCCACAGATAGGGTTTGCGTCAACAGTATTGTAGATCACATTTTTGACTATCCATAGTAGTATGGATATTGAGATCAGCTCCAATGAAACATAACTACTGAGTTGGAGTGAGGTTGGACTTGTAGTTGATGAGAAAGCCAAGACTCTGGAGAAGAAGGATGGTGGCAGTCGGGGCTGAGGTAACAGTTGAGAGGATCTTTTCCTGTGACTAAGGTAGAGAAAACCAAAATGCCTTTGCTTGTGAGATGGGTTGCTACTACCACAAGGCACTTTGTGAATACTCAGCGAGCTGAGGACAGACCAAAGGGGAAGACTCGATACTGGTAGTGAAATTCTAGAAAAACAAAATGGAGACATTTCTAATGGGACGAATGAATTGAGATATGTGTATAAGCATCCTTCAGTTTTAGGGATGCAAATCAATCTTCTTTGCAAATGAGAGACAAAATGGTGGCTGGAGTATTCATTTTGAAATTTTTTTTTAAAGATAAAGATTATCTGAGTTCTAGGATGGGTCATCGTCGTCCTGTTCCCCCCCCCCCCCCTGGTTTTTATTGGAATGAGAAAGAATGGTGAATGGAAACTTCATCCACACTGAGAAGCAGAGATGGATTCTACATCCCTTGCCTCCAGTAAGTCTTGGAGCTCTTTTTGAAAAATGATGGAGTTCTGCTGGGTGAAAGGATACTTTCATAGCAATGGTGTCAATGGAGGGAGGCTCAAGAACTGGAGATGATAGCCCTGATTCACAATGGTGAGGACTCATTGATCAGAGGCGATGGCTGGCCAGTTATTTCTGAAGGATGTTAGTATGCCCTCCAACTGGTAGATATCAAAAAGAAGGATTCTGTTTGATGGGGGCACCAGCTGCACTGGTTGCTGCTTGCACTCCCTAGGTCTCTGATGTGGCATATAAGCTGGAGAAGTCTGACATTGAGGGATGTGTCTCAGATATGGTAGTGATAACGGGTGGAAGTGCTGGACGTTGAGGATAAGGTTTTCTAAAATAAGCAGTTCAAGCCTTCCGGCATTGCGAACGGGTTTCAAGAGTGAAATGGAGAACTCTGACTGTGGAACAATTATCCTTCATTTGAATAACAGTTTCCTCAACCTTGTCACCAAAAGATGTTGTCATGCAAGGAGCATCAGCAAGGCAGTCATGATAGTCCTTGTGAAGTCCTGACAACTGTAGTCATGCTGTTCTTCTTGCTGCAATGGCTACTGCTGCCAAGCAATTGGTTATATCATAGTCATCATAGGTCGCTCGCAACAGGTGATAAGAACATTCTTGTTTAGCAAGATGGTAACTGCTAGGTACGTATGACCTAGATTGCCCACTGTTGGAAACAGGATACTGGGCTTGATAGACCTTGGTCCGACCCAGTATGGCATATCTTATGTTCTTATGTCCTGAGCTAAATTGTGCATGGTGATATTGGGATCAGGGTGATATTAGGACCATACACTGGTTCCATTAAAGAATGGTGATAGTGCAGCATCTAAAGAGTATGTTAAAATCTTTAAGGTTAGCATGGAACTTTTAAACATTTTATGGCCAACGGTGTTTAGAATGCACAATACTGGAGGGGTATGAGAAGATGCTTTTGAAGATTTAGAGCATTTAAAAACAGCTTCTGTGATAAGACAGGTGGGGCAACTGTAGTTGTAAATGTCCTGGACCCCTGTTAATCTATATTTAGATTCAAGGCAGCATGAAGATGCTTTAACTGAGAGGAGCATACATCAGGCCATGATTTATAAATCCTATAGGATTTATTTATTTATTTAATGCTTTTATATACCGCGCTCTTTAAAATCAATGTGGTTTACAGATAACATTTTGTGCAGAGTGGTAAGAGCCTGCTCTGCACTTACATTGAACAGGTAATACAACTTGGATTGATAACAGGGGAAAACTATATACTGTACATACTATAGACAGTGTAGGCAGGAAGTCACTATGCAGTTGTAGCGACATGGCTTGCCCTGAGAGCTATGTACAGGGATGTAATTTATTTACTGGGTTGTCTGTTTTTTTACGGTTAGGTCGTAGGGCTGTGTCAGGTGATGACATGTTGTTGGCCTGGGCATAGTGTAGGAGAAAAGGGTGGTGCTTTAGTGCCTTTCTGAATTGGGCAAGGTCAGTGATCGCGCGGATGGTCACTGGGAGCTCGTTCCAGCAGGTAGGTGCGTAGAACATGAAGGCTCTGTTCTTTGTTGCCTGGGTGCATTTTGTTACTTCGCTGGGGGTTATTAGCATGTTGGTGGCAAAGGACCTTCTTGCTCTGGTTGCGGGTGTGGGGTGGATAAGGATCGTCAAGGAGCTAGAGGTTGTTTTGTTGATGGCCTTGAAAGTTAAGAGTGCTACTTTGTAGATGAGCTGGCAGTAAATTGGTAGCCAGTGTAAATCCTTTAAGATTGGAGTGATGTGGTCCCTTCTAGAAGCCCCGTGTAGGAAGCGGGCAGCAGCATTCATTGCTAACTGTAGTGGGTTTAGTGTGTTCTTAGGGAGTCCATGAAGGATCACATTGGCGTAGTCAAAGTGGGAGGTTACTAGTGCCTGGAAAACTGTTTGGAAGTCCTCAGGTTGCAGCAAGGGTCAAAGATGTCGAATTGTCCTAATCTTATGGTAGACTTTCTTGACAGTGTTGCCTATGTGCGCTTTCAGGTCGAGGTGCTAGTCCAGCATGACTCCTAGGTAGCAGATGGTGGGTCAACTCGGGAGCTTGGCGTCTCTTGTCTTTAATGTTGCCGGTGGGGAGAAGGTTTGATTTCTTGTGATGAACAGCACTTCTGTCTTGCTGAAGTTTATCTTGAGACTCTGTGAGTGGAGCCAGTCAGTAACAGCATCAAAACATTTTACTAGTGAGGAGAAGTCTGGTTGGTCGATAGTGAATGGGGTGAAGAGTAGGACATCATCTGCATAAATCAGGCAGGAGATGTTGAAGGGCTGCATATATATATTGAATAATAGGGCAGATAGTGAGGAACCCTGGGGAACACCATGTTTTTGTTGAAAAGGCTCGGAGGTCGTGGAGCCTGTCCGTACCTGCTGCCATCTATCTGATAGGTACGATTTGTACCAGCTCCAGGCTGAGCCCTGGATTCCCTTTTCTTGGAGACATATCGGGAGCTGCTCGTGGTTGACTGAGTCGAAAGCCGCGGAGATGTCCAAGAAGATCAGGGCATATCCCCGTCTATTGCTGTTAATCCCTGTGATTAATGTGCTGAGAAGCGTGGCAAGAAGCGTTTCAATGCCATGTGATTCCCTGAAGCCATGTTGGCATGGATCGAGGGGGGCAGTGGAGTCGATGTGTTCTTGGATTTGTCATTGGATGACCTTCTCGATAATCTTGGCTAGAGGAGGGATACTTGAGATTGGTTGATAGGATTCGACCTTCTGGGGATTCAGCTTGTTGTTCTTCAGAAGGGGGCAGATTGACGTCTGTTTGAGGCATGCTGGGAAGGTTCCTGTGGAGAAGGACTGCTCCATAATCCTGGCTAGAGTTGGACTGAGTTCATTGCGCAAAGATCTTATCCAATATGCTGGACAGGGGTCGTTTGGAGCAGTGGTGGAGTTGATGGTTGCAATGATGTCCTCGATGCCTCTGACTGATGGTGTTGTAAGCGAGTTGAGTGGTAGTAGTTGGTATGGGTTGTGTCCAGGAGTGGGTTTCGTGGCTACGCTGATGTTGCTGGATTTGGCTAGTATGTAGTCTGCGTATTCCTGCAGGTGTAACATTGTAATCTGGGTGGGCGAAGGTTCTTTCGTCAGGGTCTTCACTAAGTTGAAGAGGTCGTGAGGTTTGTTTAGTGAGCGGCGTAGGCGTTCGGAGTGTTACTCTTTCATTTTCACTGATATAGAGTCTTGGTGTGTGTTCAGGTGGGCGGTGTAGGCTGCCTTGGTCAGTTGGGGACCGGGATCGCAGCCATCTTCTTTCTAGTTTCCTAAGGAGAAGTAGTGAGGACCATAGCTCTGCGGAGTACCATCGTGCAGGTTTCCTACCTCTTGATGGGGTAGTTGGCTTGTTTGAGATAGGTAGGCAGGCATGCAAAGGAATTCAGGCTGTTATTCCATGTGGCCATCTTTTCATCCAGATTAAGCGAGTCAAGCTTGAAGTTTGGAAGGACTTTGTTGAGGATCGCCTCTTTGTCAAATGGTTTGAACCGTCCTATGGGTGAAGATGAGCTTTCGGCTGCTTTCCTAGGCAGGTTGCTGTCCTGAAGCATGGGTATCAGGAATTTGATTAGGTTGTGGTCAGACCATGGGACTGGGGTGATTTCTAGGTCAAAGTTGTAGTTCAGGCTTATGTCTGGTCATGGGATGAATACAAGGTCTAGTGTATTTCCTTTCCGGTGAGTGGGTGTCTCAACTATCTGTTCGTAGCCAAGTTTGTTGAGTGCTTCAAGGAAGACATTGGAGTGGGTATTTTGAAGAGCTGGTAGGTTAAAGTCTCCCAATATCCAGTTTGGTCTGTGGATTTTCTTGGGGTTACAGGCAAGGTCAATTATGGTTGCGAGGTCCTCAGGGGAGGAGGATGGTGATCTGTAGATGAGGTTGATGGTGCTGTGGCTGTTGGTTATGGTGAGTGTATCAAGGTGTGTTGTGCTGCTGGAGTTGATAAGTTGATATTGGAGCTCTGTTTTTGATAGGATGAATGTGCCACCTCCTCTGCGGTTAGGTCTGTGGCAAGTGTGGATTGAGAAGTTGGGGGGGATGAGTTGGTTGATAAGGACTGAATCTGAGTCGGTGAGCCATGATTCAGTGACCAGTAGGATGTCTAGCTCAAGGTAGGTTATAAGGTCTGTGATGGCTGGCCATTTCCTGCGGACTGATCGTGCATTTATGAGGGCACATTTCAGGTTTCACGGGCTTTGGGGTTGCGCCACTTTGGATTTTGTGGAGTGTTGGATTGGGATGGATTAAGTGTGGGTGTGCGTCTTGATATAAATCCAATGGTTTACAATGTGTGCTGCCGTGATATCTCCTTCCTCAGCCTTGGCCTTGAAGGATTAGAATAGGGTTGTAGTTGGAGGATCTCATGAATAAACAGGGTGAAGACCTTCTTGGGTATAGTCATGGATTTAACGACAGATTGGAAATCCTTCCTGGTAGAGGAAATTGCACCTGGTGCAAATGCTAGAGCTTTGGTGAGCTTCAGAAGGAACTTAGGGTAGGAGTGGTTCTGGCACAGTGTTTGAAGGGTAGTAGATGAGCCCTCATGCGCCTCTGAGTCATCACCCTGTACTCTGAGGCCATCATCCTCTGCCCTTACCTGGAGTTCCTCCCCAGTTCAGACTTCAAGTGCTTGTGCCCCGCGTGACCCCATCTATATCTGTATCAAACTCAACTCCACTACCCCGCTCCCATCATTTGCTTGCCTCCCATGCTTTACTCAACTGTCAATCCCTTCGCTCTAAAACTGCTCTCATTCACAATCTTATCTTACTCCATTCCCTTGATCTGCTCTTCCTTTCAGAAACGGCTTAGGGAGGGCAAAGAACATGTTCTATTTCGCTCCCTTCTTCCTGGTTTCTCTGTTTTTTCAACTTCCCGCTCCTCTAGAGCAGGTGGAGGTGTCGCCTTGCTTTACTGTGGTTCTCTAGGAATCACTGAAGTCTCCTCCCCTTCCATTTATTAGCCCGAGGCCCTCTTTATCTGGTTCCCTCTGCCCCACAATCTTTCCATTTTCTGCTGGTTTATGTCCCTCTCTTCCCACCTTTGGGACTCTCTCCTGATGACCTTGGTCGAAATGTCTATGACCTTTTTAGATCTACTCATCTTAAGCAATTTTAATATCCATGTAGACTCGCCTAGCAGATCCCAGGATAGGTTGTTTCTTTCTTGTATCTTATATCTTTCCCTCCATCAACATGTTACATTTCCTACACACACAGCTGGTCATACACTGGATCTTCTCCTTACCCCCTCTACCTATTGTCTGCAGCTCTTTTCTCTTTGGCCAGTGTCTTCCTCTCCCCTGGACAGAACACTATAGTGTATTCTTCCAATTATTACTTCCCTGTTCTCCCTATGCCCTATCACATCTGGCCCTCCTGCTCCTCCACAGTATCACATCACTGCTTCCAGCCTTCAAGCATTTCCTCCCTCTGATGCTCTGTTCCCATCAGATTTCAATTCTCTTCCAGTTGATGAGCAGGCCCTTACCCGGAACTCCATTCTCCACACAGCATTTGATTCCCTTGCCCCAGTCATCTCTCACTCTCGGCCACATAACAATCACCACCACCCCTGGTACCGTTCCGGACTCTTCCTCCTACATCACCAACTCTGTAGAGCTGAGCATTTATGGCACCGCCTCTGCATCCCATCGACTCTTGTTACTTTTTAACAAATTAATTCCTCCTACCAGGCAAATATATCAATGGCTAAAAAAAGCTACAACAGTCGTCTCATTGCTAACGCCTCTAACCGACCCAAAGCAATTATTTTCCATTGTTTCCCATCTTTTGTGCCCCCTATCTCTCTCTTCACTTACTATACTGTACATAGTTTGCATTTTAATCTTAATCCAGATTTAGCCTGTTATGTTTGATTCTTAATGTATATAGTTCAACTGTTTTATGTAATTGATTCTGTACTGTTTTCTGTACATTTCAAATGTTTAATGTAAACTGCATTTGATCTGTTGGAAAATGCGGTATAGAAATGCTAATAAATAAATAAATAAAACCCAGTCTGAGCAACTGACCCAATTCTTTTCTGATAAAGTGAGCCAGCTGCAATGACATTTTGTCTCCCTTTCGTCCCCTATTCCGGTCTCACAAGGTCCCTCCTCTCCTACATCTGATCATATCGTTGGCGCAGACTTCACTCTTTCACATACTTAGTTGCGTTTCACTCCCATTTCTATGGCATCGTTCACCAAGAATGTCGCATCATCTTCTAAAACTACTTGTGCCGGCGATCCCATAATCTTCACTAACACTGGATCCCGAATCTTCACTAACACTTCTTCCTTACGTACTTTCTCTATCAAATTTTGATATATCGCTTTTCTACAAGTCAAAGCGGTTTACAGTGAACTACGTTTTTTACAATGAACAACATTAGAACTTTTACAATGAACTAGATTTATTACAATGAATAAGTTATGAATAACAGAACTTTTGCAATGAACTTTATATGAAACTGATAACAAACAAAATTATATACAAGGGGATGAGGAGCTGGTGTGGAGGGGGGTGGGTAATAGGGGTTTCATGAGGTTGGGACAGAGGAAGGATGTGCATATAGGCATGAGTTTCTGTTGATTTGATTTGTCAGTTATTCACTGCCAAAATGCCTCTGGAATAGGTGTATCTTGAGTTTTTTATGAAAGTTCGTGGAAGACTTGATGGTTCGAATATTTAGGAGTAGTGCATTCCAGAGGGTGGAGTCATAGAGTGAGAATGCTCGTGCTCTTATGGTCTGCTTGCAATTGTGAGTAAGTGGTAAGATATTGAGGAGGTTCTGTGTGCCTTTTCTCCTTGCCCTATTAGAGTTCAAGTTATGAATTAGGGCATGTAGTTGCTCTGCTGATTTCCCATCTAGAGTTTTGTGGATGAGGGTTACAACCTTATTTATTTATTTACATTCTCTTATATACTGCGCTATTCTGCATCAGTGCGGTTTACATTGAACAAACTGAAATAACATTGAACAGGGCATTATAACTTGGAGATAACTATTTTACAGGGAATATGGACTATGGAGGGTTAAGTGGCTTGCCCAAGACCACAAGGAGCACCTGTGGGACTAGAAACCCCAGTCCTTCCGGCCCAAGGTTGCTGTCCTCTAGTGGGATTTGAACCCCCGACCTTCTGGTCTGAAGTACCTTGCCCCAACCACTAGGCCACTCCTCCACTCCTTGTATTGTATTCTTGAGTTGATGGGGAGCCAATGGAGGTGTTTGAGAATTAGAGTGATATGTGTTTTCCATAAGGCTTGGAAGATGATTCTAGCAACAGTGTTTTGGGTGAGCTGCAATAGATGGATTGTGTATTTGGGTAATCCTTGGTAAATGGAGTTACAGTAATCAAATAGAGGAGTGATGGTGGCCTGGCAGACTTTAGGGAAGGACAAGTGGACAGGAGGGGGTGCAGGTTCCGGATGGTTTTTAACTTGTAGTATACTGCCTTGGTGATGCTGTGAATTTGTCCCTTGAAGGTCAGTTGCTGGTCGAGTATGACTTCAAGGTATTTTATGTGGGAGTTGACTGATCTCTGTGTTGCCAAGCTTGATAGATGTGGGAGGGGTGAAGTTGGGGTTCTTAGTTATATGTAGTAGCTCTATTTTGCTGAGGTTGATAGATTATGACGGTGTAGCTAGCTGATGGTTTTGCTGAGGGAACTTGAAAATGTGGAGTAATCCGGAGAATGGTGTGAAGATCTAAGATGCAGACAGCAGTCCAGCAGCAAGATGGGGGCTTTCTAGTCTCTTGCATTGAGTGTCACATGTATGATTTTCTCCCAGTTGGTGAGAGGTCTTACATGTGCACTAGGTGCAAGGAGCTCTTTTCTCTCAGAGAATGAGTCTGTTCTCTAGAGGCTAGAGTACCAGACTTGGAAGACATAAGAAAGACAGAGAGGTACATAGACGAGACCTACAGGGATATAGTCCTGAAGTCCCACCTCCAGTCTGGCAGCATCCCTGTTGCCATGGAGGAGAGAGGTCACGTGACAGGAGATCATCACCCTGGTGTGGCAGGAAGTAATCCTGTAACTAGGACTTGTCCTCCGGGTGATATAAAACCCTCTTGCACCGAGGAGGTTTCTCCAGGGCCATGTGCCCATGAGGGAAGGGTTAGGACAGCCATTATAGTTGGTGATTCAGTCATTAAGCATGTAAATAGCTGGGTGGCTGGTGGATGTGAGGATCGTCTGGTAACATGCCTGCCTGGTGCGAAGGTAGCGGACCTCACACGCCACCTAGATAAGGTCTTAGATAGTGCTGGGGAGGAGTCTGCTGTCTTGGAACATGTCGGTACCAATGACATAGGAAAATGTGGTAGGGAGGTTCTGGAGGCTAAATTTAGGCTTTTAGGTAGGAAGTTGAAATCCAGAACTTCCAGGATAGTGTTCTCCGAAATGCTTCCCGTTCCACGCGCAGGACCCAAAAGGCAGGCAGAGCTCCAGAGTCTCAATGCGTGGATGAGACGATGGTGCAAGGATGAGGGTTTTGGATTTGTTAGGAACTGGGGAACATTCTGGGGAAAGGAGGGGCTCTTCCGAAGGGATGGACTTCACCTTAACTGGGATGGAACCAGGCTGCTGGCATTAACCTTTAAAAAGGAGATAAAGCAGCTTTTAAACTAGATAATAGGGGAAAGCCGACAGTCGCACAAGAGCGCATGGTTCAGAAGAATGTATCCTTGAAGGATACTACCAAAAGCAGAGAGGTTCCAAAAAAGAATAAAGTAGCCCAAATGCCCTCGAGTATGGAGCAGACAGAGCTTAAAGATCCCAAATTACCCATGCCTACCAATAGCCAAATTAATATGAATAATATACAGTCTCTAAAATGCTTGTATGCAAATGCTAGAAGTCTAAAAAATAAGATGGGAGAGTTAGAATATATAGCACTAAATGAGAGGTTAGATATGATTGGAATCTCAGAGACCTGGTGGAAGGAGGACAACCAGTGGGACACTGTGATACCTGGGTACAAACTATATCGTAATGATAGAGCTGATCAAATTGGTGGAGGGGTTGCACTCTATGTTAGAGAGGGCATTGAGTCAGAAAGGATTAGTTTGGAAAGGAAAAAAAAATTGCTGTAGTATCTCTATGGATTGAAATTCCATGTAAAAAAGGGAAGGCGATGGCAGTGGGGGTGTACTATCGACTACCTGGCCAGAATGAAGAAATGGATGATGAAATGCTCAAAGAAAACAAGGAAGCTAATAAAATGTACAGCACACTATAATAATAATGGGTGACTTCAATTACCCTGGTATCGACTGGCTCAGTGTCACGGCAGGACATGCTAGGGGGATAAAGTTCCTAGATTAAATAAATGACTGCTTCTTGGAGCAGCTGGTTCATGAACCGACCAGAGGGGAAGCCATATTGGACCTAGTCCTTAGTGGGACACCAGATCTGGTGCAAGAGATAAGGTTGTTGGGGCCACTTGGCAATAGTGATCATAGCATGATCACGTTTGATCTAATTAATGGAGGAGGGATGGTAAGGAAATCCACAGTACTACCTTTTAACTTTCCAAAGGGAGACTATGGTAAAATGAGGAAAATAGATAAGAAAAAAACTAAAAGGAGCAGTTGCAAAGGTTAAAGACTTACATCAAGCTTGGGTGTTGTTGAAAAACACTATCTTGGAAGCCCAGACCAGCTGTATTCCACGCTTTAAGAGAAGTGGAAGGAAGCCCAGAAAACTGCCAGCATGGTTTAAAGGTGAGGTCAGAGAAGCTGTTGTTGCCAAAAAAGCATCTTTCAGGAAATGGAAAAAAGAGCCAAACAACAAAACCTGGAAACAGCACAAGCACTGGCAAGTTAAATGCAAGGCATTGATAAAGCAGGCAAAGGGAGAATTTGAGAAGAAGCTTTCTGCAGAAGCAAAAACGCATAATAAACACCTTTTCAAGTACATTCATAGCAAAAAATCTGTGAGAGAGTCAGTTGGTCCATTAGATGATAGAGGGGTTAAAGGGGCACTAAGAGGCGACAAGGCGATAACGGAGAGACTGAATGAATTCTTTGCTTCGGTCTTTACTGAGGAAGATGTAGGGATTACCTATGACTGAAGTGGTATTTAAAGGTGCGGAAGAATTGAAGGAACTATCGATACATTGGAAAGATGTATTACAACTATTAGATAAACTGAAGAGTAGCAAATCACCTGGGCTGCATGATATACATCCAAGGGTGTTGAAAGAACTGAAATATGAGATTGCAGACCTGCTATTAGTAATCTGTGAACTATCATTAAAATTATCTGTAATACCTGAAGATTGGAGGATGGCAAACGTAACACCAATTTTTAAAAAGGGTTCCAGGGGTGATCCGGGAAACTACAGACCGGTGAGCCTGATGTCAGTACCGTGAAAAATGGTAGAACCAATCATAAAGAATAAAATTGCTGAACATATAGATAGTCATGGCTTAATGGGAGACAGCCAGCATGGCAAGGAAGATCTTGTATTACTAATCTGCTATGTTTTTTTGAAGGTGTGAATAAACAGGTAGACAAAGGTGAGTCGGTTGATATAGTGTGTTTGGACTTTCAGAAAGCCTTTGACAAGGTCCCTCATCAGAGACCTTTGGCAAAACTAAAGAGTCATGGGATAGGAGGCAGTGTACTATTGTGGATCAGGAACTGGTTAAAAGATAGAAAGCAGAGGGTAGGGCTAAATGGCCAATTTTCCCAATGGATAAAGGTGAATAGTGGTGTACCCTAGGGATCTGTGCTGGGTCTGCTGCTTTTTGACATTTTCATAAATGACCTGGAAAAGGAATAACGAGTGAGGTTATCAAATTTGCAGATGACACAAAACTATTTAAAGTTGTTAAAACCCAAGAGGATTGTGGAAAATTGCAAGAGGATCTTGATAAATTAGAAGACTGGGCATCAAAATGACAGATGAAATGTAATGTTGACAAGTGCAAAGTTATGCACCTAGGGAAGAACAACCCAAACTATGGTTACACGATGCAAGGTTCCACATTAGGAACCACCACCCAGGAAAAAGATTTAGGCGTCATTGTGGATAACATATTTAAAACCCTCCACCCAGTGTGCAGCGGCAGCCAAGAGAGCAAATAGAATGCTAGGTATCATAAGGAAAAGAATGGAAAATAAAACAAAGGATATTATAATGCCTCTATATCGTTCCATGGTGAGACCGCACTTTGAATATTGTGTGCAATTCTGGTCGCTGTATCTTAAAAAGGATAGAGCATTATTAGAAAAGGTTCAGAGAAGAGCCACCAAAATAGTAAAGGGGATGGAAGGATACCCCTATGAAGAAAGGCTAAAAAGGTTAGGGCTCTTTAACCTGGAAAAGAGACGGCTGAGGGGAGATATGATAGAAGTCTATAAATTAATGAACGGAGTTGAATGGGTAAACGTAGATCGATTGTTTACGTTATCAGAATATAAAAAGACTGGGGGACATGCAATGAAGCTACAGAGTAAACTATTTACGAGTAATAAAAGAAAATATTTTTTCACTCAACGTGTAATCAAACTCTGTAATTTGTTACCGGAGGATGTAGTAAAGGCTGTTAGTGTAGCTGGGTTTAAAAAAGGTTTGGACAAGTTCCTGGAGGAAAGGTCCATAAACCATTATTAAAAAGGGACCCAGGATATCAATCCTTGACCCAATACAAGCACTGTGGAACCTGTGTCTTTTGGGAAAACTGCTAGGTACGTATGACCTAGATTGGCCACTGTTGGAAACAGGATACTGGGCTTGATGGACCTTGGTCTGATCCAGTATGGAATATCATATGATCTTATGTTCTTATCATAATATCATCCGCATATATCAGAAACTGAGCTGGTCATTGTTGGAGGATATCACAAAGAGGTCAAAAGTATATATTAAAAAGTAGGGAGGAGAGGGATGATCCCTGTGGTACACCTATTTTGGAACTTGTTGATGAGTGGTTGGTGAGATACAGTGTCAAAGGTGGCAGAGATGTCCAAGAAAAGCAGGAGGAAGCCTTAGATGAGTGATTCAAAGCCTGTGATAAGTGAGTCCAAGAGGGAGGTCATGAAGGTTTCTGTGCCGTGATTGGGTCAGAAATCCATGTTGCTATGGGTTTAATGATGCATGTAGGTCAATATGATCTTGGAGTTGTGTTTGTGTGGCTTTTTCAATGATTTTGGAGATGAAGGGTATGCTGGTTATGGGTCTATAGGAGGAGTGTGCATCCAGGTTTGGTTTCTTCAGGAGCGGTCTTGTGGATGCTTGTTTGAGGGAGGGAGGAAGATATCCTTGGGTGAGGGAGGAGTGGACGATATCAGATATTAAAGGTAGGAATTGGTCCTTTGTGACTTTCAGCCAGTGGACTGGACACGGGTCGAGTGAGGATGTTATAGTGTTGAGGTTGCTGATGATTTTGTTGAGCTCATCATGTGGAAGCGTGTTGAAGGTAGTCCAGTGATGATCTTAAGTAGTTTCATTGTTTGAGGTGGGAATATGGAGACTGGTGGACGGAGAAGGTTTGCTTTTGGCTATTAGATATGAGGCCGTTTTTTGTGGATTGAGAGTGGTCTTTATTTGATTGAGAAGGGTCTTTGGTAAGTGATTTGACCAATTCAAAGAGGTCTCTGGGTTTGTTGATGGAGTGCATGAGGAGGTTGTTGTAGAATTCTTGTTTGGTCTGAGTGGTGGATTCATGGCATAGTTTGAGATCCGGTAGGTAATGGGATTTGAGTATGAACTTTGGGTCTTTCTCCAGAGACGTTCAAGATGGCATAAGTTGCATTTTTGTGTTTTTACGAGTAAGTCTGATGAGTATCAAGGAAACACAAAGGAGCAAGATACGAAGATGTGGATGTTGATAGAGCCTTTAATGGTGATGGTCAGAGACCCCGACGCGTTTCGGCGTGGGACGCCTTCTTCAGGGGGTACAAAGCTTAAAAACAGGGGAATAGCACATATTGTTAAATTAAAAATATAAATAATTAGTGAAATGAATAATACAACAAACAATACATGGAAAACATAAACAATTAGATTAATACCATATATACATTAAAAAATAATAACAAGTAAATCATTGCAATTGCCAAAGTGATTACCCTTATAACTGTGTAAACTGATATAGAGCAGTGTACATTAACTATGAGTCTTTTTAAAATAGTTATGGGGATCACACAAATATACATTAAAAACTCTCTAAAAGATTATTAGGGAGACGCAGGACATGAGGATTGAAACCAAAGGATCAGGCAGACCAATAGATACTAATTGGTGTATGTAATAAACATGTGTTGAAAATGAAAATGAACAATAATAATAATAATAATAAATGCATAAAAGGGATGATACTGTGTTAAAAAATACAAAATGATGATAAACCAACTGAACATGTAAAAGTGTAAAAATTGGTAAAATGGTAAAATACAAATATTGAATTGAGTCTATAGCAAATAGATATTAAACTACAAATTACTGCTGTTAAAGCATAATAGTACTTGCAGAGAAAAGGAGGGATGAAGATAATATAATAATGATAATATAAAAAATAAAAATATAATATATATATATAAACGGACGAAAAGTGATGATAATAATAATGGTAATAGTGCATAGATAAAAAACTATCCCTTTGAGCATTCAAAGGATATTATTGATCCTTATAGTGTAATTAGGATGTTAGAATACTCAATAGGACCACTAACCTGAGTCGATTTATTAGTTTGTTTGCATCATGTTCAAGAATTGTTCAATGAACTGTTGATTGAAATATGAACCATTGGCAAAAACCAAGAAACAAACGGGAAAAAAAGAGATTAGACTAATTAGGCTATGAAAGATATTCATGTATATGTCATGTGAATCTATGTAAAATTGTGTTCATGGAAACATATGATGTATATTAAATACATAATTATCATGAGGTAGTATGAAAAAACAATTGAGATTGATCTATTCTTGTGATGCTCTTGACTGTTGCAATGCCCTTTACTTAAAATTGATGGTACTAAGGGACAGTGTAAACGAAAATGGTAGGAACTGAAAATTATCTGTTGGACCTTTAGTTAATTCATCTTTATCTAGATGTGTGATACATTGCTATGGAAAAATGCAGTGGAAATTACTGTGCCTTACATAACGTTGTAAGTAGGACCAGTTGGATAAATAGCCAAGAAATTCCCTTGTCTAATAGGACCGTCACCTTATTGAACAGTAAAACCAAACTGGACAATCAACTTGAAGCGATGACTATTTAAAACAGCATGTAAATATGTACAATTGAATCGATGATGGTGTTGATATATGCACCTCTTATATTAATCTCCCTATAGTGCTTATAAACATGAAATGTAGAAGGTAATCATAATGTTTAAAATCAATTAACTACTCGTAAAAAACGGGAGGCTTGTGGGGAGGAATGGCACATGATGACTAGTATTAGCAATTAGCAATACTTATTTTGAGTCTACACCGGCAGGACGCCGTAACGATAGATGTTGAAAACAGTACTTTATAACGTGATAAACCTGAACTTATTGTAAACCGTTTAAAAGGATCATGGTGCTGTAGAGTTGTAATACATAAAAATTATGTTATATGATTATAAATGAATGAAATACATGTAAACTGACCCAGACTCAAAAGGTGCGTTGATCGTGTCGTCTTAATATAGGGCAGGAGGAGCCGCTATTCTAATCGTAGAGGAAAAAACAGATTATGTTATATTTAAAATAAACTGTTTATGAGACTGAAACTACACTTGATAAAGGCGGGAAATTACCCGACAGTACTTGTTAAAAATGAGAATATTAATGACTTGAAAGCATTTAATGTGAAAAAGTAAAAAGGTAAAACCGGCAGTACTCATTAAGACTACAGGAGTCCTGTGTAATCGCTATGTAAGAATAACACCGCTGTACTAAGCTTAAAACCAAGGCACGATCCAGAACTGACGATAATATAAAACATCCGCCGATGATATTGTACCATAAGGTTGTAAACAGAAGCCAGACAACATACCTGAAAAAATGAATTTCCTGCCGCCAGCAGTAGAGGAGAGCTTTGAAGAGCGCTTGTGAGAAGCCAGATTTTAAACGTCAAATTCCCGCCAAAATCGGGAGAGGTTACTAAGTGGGGAGGAGCTTATTTGACAGGACTCATCAACCGAAATTTAAAGTTCCATATAAAGTTCTGTGTTTTAAGATTAACTACCATACCAGAGAATATCATAAAAACGATGCTGATGCAAGATATTGTTCATGCTTGCCAACCAATTTATATGATAAGCTTCCTTGGTGAACACTGCTATATTTATAAACAGTGATATTTAAGATGTGGTGAATAATGTCTGAATAGTGAATAAAGCTATCAAAAATATGAGTGGCTTGTTGATAAGCATAAATATGGTCACTGGATAGATAAATTGAAGTATCTATAGAAACACAGAGAGGTCTACCTCTTGATTAAGTCCGTTAGGTTCCAGACTGTTGAACTCATAAATGAACCTTTGTTCAAGTTTTAAAAGGGCCTTGTTGATGTCTCCACCTCTCCAATGTAGTGTAACTTTTTTCAGGACCAAGAACTTTAAATCGCTAATTTTGTGACCTGTTGTGACCCAGTGTGTTACCAGAGGTTTATCTACAATTTTTCTTGAAATACTGCTCCTATGCTCAATAATGCGCGTGCGCACTTCTCTCGTAGTCTTACCGATATATACCAAATTACAGGGACATAACACCAGATATATAACATTGGACGTTTTACAATTTGTGTAGTTGTGTAAATATACTTTATGTAATGTTGTGGGATGAATAAAGCTGTTTTTGACTGTAATGGTGTGAAGGCAAACTGAACAGTTTCCGCAACTGAAGTGACCTTTAATCTTAGGTGGAGGGTTGCACCTTGTGAGAGCTGACGTGACTAATAAATTGGAAAGATTGGGATTCCTTTTATACGCTATCATTAAGCGTTTAGTAGAAAATTGTGGTAAAGAGGTGAGTAAATGCCATTCTTCTCTTAGAATATTGATGATTGGTTTAGAAAGTTGAGTATATGTAAGAGCACAAACAATCTTGTCTGCTTTTTTTTGTCGATCTTTCTTTTGCAATAGAGTAGAGCGTTCTGTCATGCATGCTCTAACATATGCTTTTTTGATACATTTAGAAGAATAGCCTCTGTCTTTAAATCTATTATGCATCCTGACTGCTTGTTGTTCGAAATCTGCATCTGATGTGCATAGTCTTTTGATCCGAAGGAATTGGCTGATTGGTAGATTGTGTTTAAGTGAGGGGTTATGGTAACTATCAAATTTCAATAAAGTGTTACGGTCTGTTGGTTTTTGGAAAAGATCTGTAGAAAATCCATTAGTATCTTTTTTAATCATGATGTCTAAATATGAGATTTTATCTGCACTGAAATGCCCCTCAGTGCAGATAAAATCTCATATTTAGACATCATGATTAAAAAAGATACTAATGGATTTTCTACAGATCTTTTCCAAAAACCAACAGACCGTAACACTTTATTGAAATTTGATAGTTACCATAACCCCTCACTTAAACACAATCTACCAATCAGCCAATTCCTTCGGATCAAAAGACTATGCACATCAGATGCAGATTTCGAACAACAAGCAGTCAGGATGCATAATAGATTTAAAGACAGAGGCTATTCTTCTAAATGTATCAAAAAAGCATATGTTAGAGCATGCATGACAGAACGCTCTACTCTATTGCAAAAGAAAGATCGACAAAAAAAAGCAGACAAGATTGTTTGTGCTCTTACATATACTCAACTTTCTAAACCAATCATCAATATTCTAAGAGAAGAATGGCATTTACTCACCTCTTTACCACAATTTTCTACTAAACGCTTAATGATAGCGTATAAAAGGAATCCCAATCTTTCCAATTTATTAGTCACGTCAGCTCTCACAAGGTGCAACCCTCCACCTAAGATTAAAGGTCACTTCAGTTGCGGAAACTGTTCAGTTTGCCTTCACACCATTACAGTCAAAAACAGCTTTATTCATCCCACAACATTACATAAAGTATATTTACACAACTACACAAATTGTAAAACGTCCAATGTTATATATCTGGTGTTATGTCCCTGTAATTTGGTATATATCGGTAAGACTACGAGAGAAGTGCGCACGCGCATTATTGAGCATAGAGCAGTATTTCAAGAAAAATTGTAGATAAACCTCTGGTAACACACTGGGTCACAACAGGTCACAAAATTAGCGATTTAAAGTTCTTGGTCCTGAAAAAAGTTACACTACATTGGAGAGGTGGAGACATCAACAAGGCCCTTTTAAAACTTGAACAAAGGTTCATTTATGAGTTCAACAGTCTGGAACCTAACGGACTTAATCAAGAGGTAGACCTCTCTGTGTTTCTATAGATACTTCAATTTATCTATCCAGTGACCATATTTATGCTTATCAACAAGCCACTCATATTTTGATAGCTTTATTCACTATTCAGACATTATTCACCACATCTTAAATATCACTGTTTATAAATATAGCAGTGTTCACCAAGGAAGCTTATCATATAAATTGGTTGGCAAGCATGAACAATATCTTGCATCAGCATCGTTTTTATGATATTCTCTGGTATGGTAGTTAATCTTAAAACACAGAACTTTATATGGAACTTTAAATTTCGGTTGATGAGTCCTGTCAAATAAGCTCCTCCCCACTTAGTAACCTCTCCCGATTTTGGCGGGAATTTGACGTTTAAAATCTGGCTTCTCACAAGCGCTCTTCAAAGCTCTCCTCTACTGCTGGCGGCAGGAAATTCATTTTTTCAGGTATGTTGTCTGGCTTCTGTTTACAACCTTATGGTACAATATCATCGGCGGATGTTTTATATTATCGTCAGTTCTGGATCGTGCCTTGGTTTTAAGCTTAGTACAGCGGTGTTATTCTTACATAGCGATTACACAGGACTCCTGTAGTCTTAATGAGTACTGCCGGTTTTACCTTTTTACTTTTTCACATTAAATGCTTTCAAGTCATTAATATTCTCATTTTTAACAAGTACTGTCGGGTAATTTCCCGCCTTTATCAAGTGTAGTTTCAGTCTCATAAACAGTTTATTTTAAATATAACATAATCTGTTTTTTCCTCTACGATTAGAATAGCGGCTCCTCCTGCCCTATATTAAGACGACACGATCAACGCACCTTTTGAGTCTGGGTCAGTTTACATGTATTTCATTCATTTATAATCATATAACATAATTTTTATGTATTACAACTCTACAGCACCATGATCCTTTTAAACGGTTTACAATAAGTTCAGGTTTATCACGTTATAAAGTACTGTTTTCAACATCTATCGTTACGGCGTCCTGCCGGTGTAGACTCAAAATAAGTATTGCTAATTGCTAATACTAGTCATCATGTGCCATTCCTCCCCACAAGCCTCCCGTTTTTTACGAGTAGTTAATTGATTTTAAACATTATGATTACCTTCTACATTTCATGTTTATAAGCACTATAGGGAGATTAATATAAGAGGTGCATATATCAACACCATCATCGATTCAATTGTACATATTTACATGCTGTTTTAAATAGTCATCGCTTCAAGTTGATTGTCCAGTTTGGTTTTACTGTTCAATAAGGTGACGGTCCTATTAGACAAGGGAATTTCTTGGCTATTTATCCAACTGGTCCTACTTACAACGTTATGTAAGGCACAGTAATTTCCACTGCATTTTTCCATAGCAATGTATCACACATCTAGATAAAGATGAATTAACTAAAGGTCCAACAGATAATTTTCAGTTCCTACCATTTTCGTTTACACTGTCCCTTAGTACCATCAATTTTAAGTAAAGGGCATTGCAACAGTCAAGAGCATCACAAGAATAGATCAATCTCAATTGTTTTTTCATACTACCTCATGATAATTATGTATTTAATATACATCATATGTTTCCATGAACACAATTTTACATAGATTCACATGACATATACATGAATATCTTTCATAGCCTAATTAGTCTAATCTCTTTTTTTCCCGTTTGTTTCTTGGTTTTTGCCAATGGTTCATATTTCAATCAACAGTTCATTGAACAATTCTTGAACATGATGCAAACAAACTAATAAATCGACTCAGGTTAGTGGTCCTATTGAGTATTCTAACATCCTAATTACACTATAAGGATCAATAATATCCTTTGAATGCTCAAAGGGATAGTTTTTTATCTATGCACTATTACCATTATTATTATCATCACTTTTCGTCCGTTTATATATATATTTATATTTTTATTTTTTATATTATCATTATTATATTATCTTCATCCCTCCTTTTCTCTGCAAGTACTATTATGCTTTAACAGCAGTAATTTGTAGTTTAATATCTATTTGCTATAGACTCAATTCAATATTTGTATTTTACCATTTTACCAATTTTTACACTTTTACATGTTCAGTTGGTTTATCATCATTTTGTATTTTTTAACACAGTATCATCCCTTTTATGCATTTATTATTATTATTATTATTGTTCATTTTCATTTTCAACACATGTTTATTACATACACCAATTAGTATCTATTGGTCTGCCTGATCCTTTGGTTTCAATCCTCATGTCCTGCGTCTCCCTAATAATCTTTTAGAGAGTTTTTAATGTATATTTGTGTGATCCCCATAACTATTTTAAAAAGACTCATAGTTAATGTACACTGCTCTATATCAGTTTACACAGTTATAAGGGTAATCACTTTGGCAATTGCAATGATTTACTTGTTATTATTTTATGTATATATGGTATTAATCTAATTGTTTATGTTTTCCATGTATTGTTTGTTGTATTATTCATTTCACTAATTATTTATATTTTTAATTTAACAATATGTGCTATTCCCCTGTTTTTAAGCTTTGTACCCCCTGAAGAAGGCGTCCCACGCCGAAACGCGTCGGGGTCTCTGACCATCACCATTAAAGGCTCTATCAACATCCACATCTTCGTATCTTGCTCCTTTGTGTTTCCTAGCTGGTAGCGCAAGACACTCTGCTCCTTCTTGTGTTTTTTTTTTTGATGAGTATCAAGGGTCATTTGATTGTCAGGTTTTATTCAAAACGTTTGGTGGGGCTATGGCTGCGGCTGAGATGGTCGAGTTCCATAAGCATATTTTGGTTTCAAGGTCTGTTTGAGCTGGCAAGGAGCTTAAGGTTGGGATGGTGGTTTGGATGAAGGCTTATTTGTTGAATGAGATTAATTTGTGAGTTGTTGGAGGGGAGCTAAGAGGTGTGGTTTGTGTGCATGAGTTGGGTATGATGAATGAGATTAGGTTGTGGTCAGACCTGGGGGCATTGATGGTTGGGTAAATCTGTGGGCATTTCGGAGTCAATTTGGGAAGAAAATCATGTCCAGGATGCCACTCTTAGCATGGGTAGGGGAGGATATGATCTGTGTGAATTGTAGATCTGTCATGGCTTTGAGGAAGGCTGATGAGTAGGTGGATGATGCAGAAGATAGGTTCAGATCTCCGAGTAGGATGAAGTCTTCGTGGGTGGATGAGTGTGAACAAATTTCTTCCAGTAAGGTAGTGAGGTCTTCAGCATTGGTGTGAGGGGGTCTGTAGGCAAGGCAGATGGGGAGAGAGAGTGGTTGGAGACTGTGATGGTGTCGAGGTTGGGGGTGGATGCATGGTTTATGATATTAAATTCAAGGCTCTTCCTTGTGAGTGTGCAGACTCCACCGCCTCCACTGGATGTCTGAGGACATTTATGGATATTGGGGGCAGATGTATTGAGCTGGTTGGCCAGGCCATTGTCATTCTCGGTGAACCAGGTTTCAGTGATACATAGCACGTTGATCTTGTTGTCTGTTATGTAGTCAGCTAGGGTTTGAGTTTTGTTGCGGGCTGAGTGAGAGTTGATGGGGCACATCTTATGGGATTGAGTTGCTGTATGGATTTTGTGTGCTTGGCTGTAGACTTGCTTGAAGCAGCTGTGTAAAATTTGATGAGTCAACTGTATTTTCTGTCGTGATGAGTGCTGGATGGGTGCCATATGTTTGTTGGGATGTTAGTGGCCAAGTGAATTAGGCAACTGTGAGATTGCTGGAATATGAGTGCATTGGTATGAGAAGGGGAGAGGAGGAGGATGCTCAGGATAAGCAGGCAGCAAAGTGAGAATATAATTTTGTTGTGTAATGGGAAAGTAGACGATTGTTACCTTGATTCTGGTGGATGATTGTGGGCGTTGGAATCTTTGATGAGGGGGTGTTGTCCAGAGCTGGAGTGACCGATTACAGAGTTTCGTTGTGTTGGCTTTGGCTTGTCTTTGTTCCTTGCCAAAGGGCCCTCTGGCGAAGCCCTCAGGCGTGGGCACGCTTGCTGGCGCTTGTGATTTTAAAGTTCTTGCTGGCTGCTTGTCCTGGGCCTGATTGGCCTTGGCGGGGTGAGTGGGAGGGGCTAGATCTCCCACTCCCTCCCCTCATGCCAATAGCTTCTCCACTGGTATTTTTCCCCACTCCTGGAAGACTGCTATAGTTTGCCCCCTTATAAAGAATCCCTCTTTTGATTCCTCTGTCCCTAGCCATTTCTGTCCAGTCTTTAACCTCCCATTTCTTTCCAAAATTCTAAAAAAACTAGTATTCACACAAGTTTCTGACCACCTTGAGCACACTAACTTCTTGCACCCCAGACAGTCTGGCATGCTGCTAGTCTAAAGCAGCCTTAATGCTAGGTCTTGGAACGCTTTTTAGATGGCCACCGAGTAATCTCTGTCATCACTGTGTTGCTCGAGGGAATTGAAGAGGGAGCATGGTCCTTTATCGCATGGCTAGCAGCTGCTGAAGCTCTCACAGCTGCCAGCGTGGCAAGTTCGCCTGTGCAGCTAGGCTTTTTTGTCTTTTTGAACTGTTCTTTCTCCAGCGGTGAAAGAAGTGTGCCCAGAGAAAGAGGCAGAGTTTTCAACAAACTATTGTAAAGCATGGTAGCAGTTTGCTGGGAAAGTTCCAGCATGACAAAGTCCGTGAAGTAAATTTACAAAGGTTGCTTTTTGCCACCAAAATTCCTAAGTCAGTTGAAAGTGAAAGCTGTGCCTCCGGAAAAAAAAACGCTGATGTAAAAATTTGTAAAACAAAAGTTTCAACATGTCAAATAGAGGAGAGAGTTGGACCACGTCTGGCACTGCTGCAGAAGAAAGAAGACTGATTGATTCACGAGGTGTAATGCCTTTCCCTCCCTCATTCTCTGTGCTTGTTTTCTTGAACTCAGATACTGTCTTCGTCTCCACCACTTTCACTGGGAGGCTGTTCCATGCATCCACAATCCTTTCTGTAAAGATGTCCGATTTATCTGGGCTCAGACCACTGCCTGAACCGCTTCCAAAGTAACTGTGAAGCAGAGAAATTACTTCTGCTTGCCCAGAAGAATGAAAGAAGAATATAGTCTGTACATTCTAATAGCTCCTTCTTTGCAGATGTTGTCTCTTCTTCCCTGTGCAGTGACTTTTTTTTATATTGAGAATTTTTACTATTTGTACAATAGCCTGGAAAAATGAAAAAATACAATAACAGGAGACATTTCCACAAGAAAACACAAAGACAAATATTAGTCCTCGGCATGGAGAGAGAATATACCTGGATTGAAGAGTGAAACCAACCTCAAATATAGTAGAGAACCCCCCCCCTCTGAAATTCCTTTCAACGGTCATATATCCACATCATGAATAAAAAATGGCTCCCTACCAGCTAATCAAGCCTCCCTATTATCCAAGAAAGCTATAAGCTGTACCGGATCTGAATATACATATTGAACATTGTTAATAGTGACCAGACACGTGCAGTTACTTTAAGAATCCAGCCACAAAGGAGCAGGACTAGGACTCATCCAAATTGGAGTGACCTTCCAGACTTAAAGTAAAGTTGTCCTCTGCACACTCACAAAGGTCTGAGATCAAGGCATCCTTGAAAGGCTTTGCAACAGTGCTAGAGAAATGACGAGACTTCCACACAGATGCTCAGAATACTGCTCCTAAGCGCAGATCTATACAGCTCTTGCCTGCTCCATCAAAAACACGTCATGCGGATGGTAACACTGACCTTTTCTTCCTTCATTGGTGCAGGCATCATGTCTGCTTCTCAGCACAGATAGGCTACCACAAATATCTCTGTGCACTAATAGTGCAGGCCCAAGAATATGCCATCTTGTTCTCTATTGCCATGCAGAAATCTCCAATACAATGGCCTCCGATAGCATCAACTCCACTCTTCATTAGAGTAACTAATAAATCATCTTTTTTATTTTATTATTTACAGCACTTGATATACTGCAATTCAAGTGGAAACATGCATAAAAGACATAAAGATGATCAGCTAGGAAGAGGACAGATTGAAATACTGTATAGGGGAATGGTGAAAAGGATAGATTTAGGAGAGAATGGTGACTTTTGGACCAGGGCAGCCCGAAGAGAGGCTTGAAATAAGTTATGAGTCAGAGACTTGCCAAAGCATTACAAAGCCATGTTTTAATAGCCTTTTTAAATTTAGGAAAATAAGATTCCAGCCTAATTGACAAAGGCAGCATGTTCCAGAGGGCTGGCCATAATAACCTCATTCCTTCCAGAAAAAATAACATTATTTTAGAAACTCTATTCACATTTTAAATGTAGATACGGCAGCAGAAAAAAAGTGAAAGCTGTGTCCATGTGGAAAATGCAATTTTGAAAAGGATGTGAGGTCCACATTTGTTTTGCGCCAGACACACTCATCTCTGGACATTTTGAGGCATGGCTTGGGCGGTGCCAGTGTTTGCACATCCATGACATATTTCACACAGACCGGCAATGTGCAGGGCAGATTTTTTGACTATGTGAATTTACACCTACTATAAATCAAAAGTGGACAAAGGAGTAGCCTAGTAATTAGAGCAGTGGCCTGGTGAGCAAGAGAACAGCATTCAATTCCAACTGGTACTCCTTGTAACCTTGGGCAAGTCACTCTACCCTCCATTTCCTTGGAAGAAATGCATGACATTCTAAAGACAGGCATGGTAGTCTACTTCTGGTCACACTTTGCCAAGAAAACCTAGGGCTGCTGGGTTTCCAGGAGTTAACACTGACTCGGTGGCTTGCCTTGTATTAGCATAAATCATGAATAAGCAATGGACTTTGTTATCTTTTGGGACTGAATGTGGTGTTAGTAACTCTTCTGCAGCATCACCTTTAAATACCACTTCAGTCATGGGTAACATCCCTACAACTTTCTCAGTAAAGACATGAAGCAAAGAATTCATTCAATCTCTCCACTATAGCCTTGTCCCCTCTTACTACCCCTTTTACCCCTCTATCTTCTAATGGTCCAACTGACTCTCTCACAGGCTTTTTGCTACGAATGTACTTGAAAAAGTCTTTATTATGTGTTTTTGTTTCCACAGCAAGTTTCTTCTCAAATTCTCTCTTTGCCTGCCTTATCAATGCCTTGCATTTAACTTGCCAGTGCTTGTGCTGTTTCCAGTTTTCGTCATTTGGCTCCTTTTTCCATTTCCTGAAAGATGCTTTTTTGGCAACAACAGCCTCTCTGACCTCACCTTTAAACCATGCTGGCAGTTTTTTGGACTTCCTCACACTTTTCTTAAAGCATGGAATACAGCTGGTCTGGACTTCCAAAATAGTATTTTTTAAACACCCAAGCTTGATGTAAGTCTTTAACCTTTGCAACTGCTTCTTTTAGTTTTTTCTTAAGTATTTTTCTCATTTTATCATAGTCTCCCTTTCGAAAGTTAAAAGGTAATAATGTGGATTTACTTACCACCCCTCCTCCATTAATTAAATCAAACACAATTATGCTATGATCACTATTGCCAAGGGGCTCCAACACCCTTATCTCTTGCACTAGATCTGGTGTTCCAATAGGACTAAGTCCAAAATGGCTTCCCCTCTGGTCGGTTCATGAACCAGCTGCTCCAAGAAGCAGTCATTTATTTCATCTAGAAACGTTATCTCCCTAGCATGTGCTGCCATGACACTAACCCAGTCAATACTGGGGTAATTGAAATCACCCATTATTATTACCATTCTGTAACTTTTGTTAGCTTCCCTGATTTCTTTGAGCATTTCATCATCCATTTGTTCATTCTGGCCAGGCGGCCGATAGTACACCCCCACTGCCATTGCCTTACCCTTTTTACATGGAATTTCAATCGATAGAGATTCTACAGCAAATTTTGTTTCCTGTAGAAAGTTAATCCTTTGTGACTCAATGCCCTCTCTAACCTTAAGCGCAACCCTTCCACCAATTTGATCAGCTCTATCATTACGATATAGTTTGTATCCAGGTATCACAGTGTCCCACTGGTTGTCCTCCTTCCACCATGTCTCTGATATTCCAATCATATCTATCCTCTCATTTAGTGCTATATATTCTAACACTCCCATCTTATTTTTTAGACTTCTAGCATTTGCATAGAAGCATTTTAGAGACTGTATTTTATTCATATTAATCTGGCTATCGGTAGGCAGGGGTAATTTGGAATCTTTAAGCTCTGTCTGCTGTGTACTCAAGGGCATTTGGGCTACCTTTGTCTTTATTGGAAACTCTCTGCTGATGTGCCCTAATGTCATTTTTTTGGTAGTATCCTTCAAGGATACATTGTTTCGAACCATGCGCTCTTGGGCGACTGTCGGCTCTCCGCTATTATATGGTTTAAAAGCTGCTTATCTCCTTTTTAAAGGTTAATGCCAGCAGCCTGGTTCCATCTCGGTTAAGGTGAAGCCCATCCCTTTACAAGAGCCACTCCTTTCCCCAGAATGTTCCCTAGTTCCTAACAAATCCAAAACCCTCATCCTTGCACCATTGTCTCATCTACTCATTGAAACTCCGGAGCTCTGCCTGCCTGCCTTTTGGGTCCTGCATTTCGGAGAACGCTACCCTGGAAGTTCTGGATTTCAACTTCCTACCTAAAAGCCTAAATTTAGGCTCCTGAACCTCCCTACCACATTTTCCTATGTCATTGGTACCGACATGTACCAAGACAGCAGACTCCTCCCCAGCACTATCTAAGACCTCGTCTAGGTGGTGCTTGAGGTCTGCTACCTTCGAACCAAGCAGGCATGTTACCAAGTGATCCTCACGTCCACCAGCCACCCAGCTATCTACATGCCTAATGATTGAATCACCAACTATAACAGCTGTCCTAACCCTTCCCTCATGGGCATATGGCCCTGGAGAAACATCCTCAGTGCGAGAGGGTTTTACATCACCTGGAGGACAGGTCCTAGCTATAGGATCACTTCCTGCCACACCAGGATGATGCTCTCCTGTCACATGACCTCTCTCCTCCATGGCAACAGGGATGCTGCCAGACTGGAGGTGGGACTTCAGGACTATATCCCTGTAGGTCTCGTCTATGTACCTCTCTGTCTTCCTTATGTCTTCCAAGTCTGCTACTCTTGCCTCCAGAGATCAGACTCATTCCCTGAGAGCAAAGAGCTCCTTGCACCTTGTGCACATGTAAGACCCCTCACCGACTGGGAGAAAATCATACATGTGACACTCAATGCAAAAGACTGGAAAGCCCCCATCTCGCTGCTGGACTGCTGTCTTCATCTTTTTTGTGATTTGTGAATTGGAGATTTTGATTGAAGCAGGGGGGTTGAAATCAGTGTTCCTTGTAATGATTATTGCTTCTGTTTTCTTGATGTTAATGTTGAGGTTGTTTTCAGTAAGCCATGTCATTTCGTGGAAACAGGTTGACATTGTAGTGAGTTCTAGAGAGTCTAACTGTATTGGTGTGTAGGCCATGATATCATCTGCATATATGGCATATTGTATGTTGTGTTTCTTGAAAATGTTGCAGATTGGCTGTACATATATGTTAAATTGGAGGGCAGAGAGCGAAGATCCTTGAGGAGCTCCTTGGATGGTGTGGAAAGTGGTTGAGGTGAGTGGACCAGATTTGACTATCTGTTGTCTGCCTTCGAGGTATACAAGCAAAAATAGGTCAACTTTTAACAGAGCAAAGTATTTTACAAATAGTGGAATACTCTGAACAAAACCAAGAAAGTGTACTGTATTTTCCGAGACTTATATTTAGACAACATAGATCTTATAACTTTGCAAAACTATTCTTCGGCGACACAGGTCTCAGAACTACAGGGCTTATTTCAACTGACACCAAAATGTCAGACAATGTTGTGCCCTAGGTACATCACCTACCTGGATATTTGTCAAGCCATATTTATATTTTTTGTTAAGATTTTTTCCAATATATATAAAACAAGATTGCCGCGCTTAATGAGAAAAGATTCAGCTGATATCTTCCAAAACAGTTATAGGTGAGAAATCTTGTACTTAGCTTTTCACAAGAACTTCTGGAAGTTCAGCCTTGAATTACTCAAAATCCCAACGCTATCAGGCACGCTCCACATAAAGCATTTCACCCTGGAGGCTTTGTCAGGGGAAATTCATAGAGGCACTGCAAACAAGATAAGTGCATGTAATACAAACTTTCATCCATCTGTAATTTAATTGAGAAAAAAGTCAAAAACATTTCATACCTTTAGCAATCGTCTAAACGGTAACTTGTAGACTTACTGGCTTTTCGCGGTATTACCCCTCATATATAGACGCCGCGCATGCGGATTGATTGAAACTCAGTATTCATCTTTAAAAGGATACACTGCGAATGCGAAAAAAGTTAGAAAACTAAATACTATCTGATTCAACCCTAAATAATCCAATTCATCAAAAATAAGCTTCCCATTCGATCCGCATGTTTAAACCCAATGGGGTTACACTTTGTAACCGATGAATCCAACATTGTTGTACATAGAGTAGCGCTTGTTCCCGTGATCTGCCCAACTGAGAAGTGGTCAGCTGTTCTATACAAAAACATCTGAGGTCCTCATATGTATGATTGTGTATGATTGAATTCCAGGCAGTGATCCACCATGGGTGCCTCACGTCTCCGACATTTTAGCTTACTTTTGTGTTCATTCATACGAACACGAAAGGGCCTGATGATCTTGCCCACATACATCAGATTGCAAGGACATTTTACACAATATACTACATATGTAGATGAACATGTGGTCGAACATCGACGTTTATAAATTTAATCATAATGAAAAAATTTATAAACTTCGATGTTCGACCACATGTTCATCTACATATGTAGTATATTGTGTAAAATGTCCTTGCAATCTGATGTATGTGGGCAAGACCATCAGGCCCTTTCGTGTTCGTATGAATGAACACAAAAGTAAGCTAAAATGTCGGAGACGTGAGGCACCCATGGTGGATCACTGCCTGGAATTCAATCATACATATGAGGACCTCAGATGTTTTTGTATAGAACAGCTGACCACTTCTCAGTTGGGCAGATCACGGGAACAAGCGCTACTCTATGTAGAACAACGTTGGATTCATCGGTTACAAACTGTAACCCCATTGGGTTTAAACATGCGGATCGAATGGGAAGCTTGTTTTTGATGAATTGGATTATTTAGGGTTGAATCAGATAGTATTTAGTTTTCTAACTTTTTTCGCATGCGCAGTGTATCCTTTTAAAGATGAATACTGAGTTTCAATCAATCCGCATGCGCAGCGTCTATATATGAGGGGTAATACCGCGAAAAGCCAGTAAGTCTACAAGTTACTGTTTAGACGATTGCTAAAGGTATGAAATGTTTTTGACTTTTTCCTCAATTAAATTACAGATGGATGAAAGTTTGTATTACATGCACTTATCTTGTTTGCAGTGCCTCTATGAATTTCCTCTGACAAAGCCTCCAGGGTGAAATGCTTTATGTGGAGCGCGCCTAATAGCGTTGGGATTTTGAGTAATTCAAGGCTGAACTTCCAGAAGTTCTTGTGAAAAGCTAAGTACAAGATTTCTCACCTATAACTGTTTTGGAAGATATCAGCTGAATCTTTTCTCATTAAGCGCGGCAATCCTGTTTTATATATATTGGAAAAAATCTTAACAAAAAATATAAATATGGCCTGACAAATATCCAGGTCGGTGATGTATCTAGGGCACAACATTGTCTGACATTTTGGTGTCAGTTGAAATAAGCCCTGTAGTTCTGAGACCTGTGTCGCCGAAGAATAGTTTTGCAAAGTTATAAGATCTATGTTGTCTAAACATAAGTCTCGGAAAATACAGTACACTTTCTTGGTTTTGTTCAGAGTATTCCACTATTTGCCTTCGAGGTATGACTGGAACCACTTAAGGGTGATGTCTTGGATCCCAATTGATGACAATCACTCCAGGAGGATGTTGTGGGAGACTCTGTCAAAGGCAGATGATATGTCAACGAAGATTAATAGGAAACCTCTTCTTATGTTGTCAATACCTTTGAGTAGATTATCAAATTGATGGATGAGGAGTGTCTCTATGCTGTGATCTGGGCGAAAACAGTGTTGATGAGGATCCAGAGGGGTGTGTTTGTCAATGTGGTCCTGGAACTGTCTCTGAGCAATCTTCTCAATTATTTTAGCTAGAAATGGAATGCTAGATATTGGGCAGTAATCTGATGGGTCGTTGCTGTGTGGAGGTGTAGTCTTTGGGATAGGGCGGATGGTAGCTTGCTTTAGCGCCAGGGGCATGTGTCCTTGAGTAAGTGAGGTACTTATTATTTTTTGAATGAATTTAATTAGGTCATCCTTGACTGATTTGATCCATGCCACTGGACAGGGATCTGATGGCGCTGTGGTAGTATTCAGTTCAGTTATAGTGCGGGCTATTTGTTCTGTTGATGGGATGTAAAACTTCCTCAAGTGGTTTGAGGCACTGGAGCTCATGCTGATTGGTAGTATGTCAGGTTTTGCAGAGTCCTTGTACTGTGTAGGTTGAAGGGGTTTGTTCTTGGATTTGAGGTAATCTGCAAATGTTTGTGAGTGAATTGGGATTTCATCCTTCAGAGTTGGGTGCATTGTGTTAGCATTCTGACGACGTTGAAGAGTTTTGGGTTTGTTGCAGGCTTTTTAAATTAGGCTAGTGTGGTATTGTTGTTTGTGTGTGTTTATTAGAGCATTGTATTCTTGTTGAATTATTCGGTATTGTTTTAGTGAGGTTTCTGTTTTGTCATGTCGCCATCGACGTTCATATTGTCGTAGTTTCTTTTTGGATTCTCTTATTTTAGCAGAGTACCATGGAGCTGATCTTGGTCTGTTGTGTATTTGTCGTGGAATGGTTTGAGTTGGGAGTCTCGAAGTGGCACTGATGGTAGTATTCCAGTTGTTGACAGCATTATCCAGATCAGTAAAGTCTTGGGATAAGTATTGAAGAGTGTCCCTGAGGAATTGGTCTTTGTTGAAAGCTTTGAAGCATCTGGGAGAGTTATCTGGTTCAGTGATTCCTGTTTGTTCTTGAGGCGAATTTTTAAGAGTTTGTCATGGTGGCCAGACCATGGTATGGGGGTCATTGATAAAGCTGTTATGTGTCCTTGGTCTAGAATGCTTGCTGGTATGAATATAAGATCTGGGGTGGAGCCAGATCGATGAGAGGGACCTGTAAGTATTTGTTTGCGTAGTATGGAGTCCATTGCTTTGTGGAAGGCTGTTTCCTCCTTGTTAGAGGCAGATGTGAGGTTTGAGTCCTCTAGTACTATAAGGGGTTTGTGAGGGGAGTTTGCCGAGTATATGGATTCGAGAATGTCAGATGTGTCTTCAGAGTGTGTGTTGGGGGTTCTGTAGATTAGGAAGATGGAGAAGCATTTATTTTCTATGATGATAATGTCACAGCAGTCTGTGCTTATTGAACTAGATGTTTTGAGTTTCAAGTCTTCTCTAGCTAGGATGAGTATGCCATCTCCTCTTTTATGAGTACAAGGGCAGTTGAATGCGATGAATGTGGGGGGTGTTACATGATTCAGGATGACTTGGTTCTGAGGTCTTTAGCCAAGATTCGGTAATACAGAGGATATCAATATGGTTGAATGGCATATAGTAGATGTGCATTTATCCATTTGTGTATGCAAGCTTTGGGCTTTGGATTGTGAGGGTTGTAGGAGAGCATGGCAGGTTGTTGCAGGGGATCGGTGGTGGTGCGTGCCATGAGGTATAGCTTTAACCACAGTTTATGAAATCCTTTGAAGCACTAGAGACTGTTATGACTGTACCCAATACAAAGACAACCCCCACCTCTGAGGACGTCATGTACCCAAAATTCCTGTGGAAGGTGTCCTCAGTCCTGGGGATTCCTTCCACAGATATAACCCACCAACGCCTGGAGACTCAAGCAGCCCTAAAGTTCTTAGAGATGCCTAAAACAGCAGCAATTCTGCCGGTCCACCTCCTAATGCGGGAGAACCTCCTGATGTTCTGGCAGAACCCAGCAACCAGTCCCGCCACAGCCCGGAAGGTGGCTCCAAGTACCTTGTCCAACCGACACCCGGATTTGAAAGGGCCCAGCTTCCCCACAACTCCATAGTAGTAGAATCAGCCTTAAAGTGGGTGAAGTCTGCACGCACCCATGTAAACAGCCCGCCAGGAAAGGACCTTAAACTCCTGGATGAGGTTGGAAAGAAGGCATTCCAAAGAGCCATGCTATCCGCAAAGTAGTGGCACACCAGCTTCATCATGCCCTATACCAGGACATCATCATGCAAAACCTAAAATTGGCAACTTCATCCCTTGCCGGTGAGGCACAGGCATCTGCAAATGCAGCCCTGGCTGATCTACATGAATGCACGAAACATCAAGTCAGAGCGGCTTTTGATGCGTTCGAAACTGCCACCCATACAGCAGGGACAGCTATCTCGGCTTACCAGTTGGCATGGTTATGTGCCTCTGGACTTCGGGATGACACACACGACCACATCACGGACACACCCTGTTTAGGGGACTCGTTGTTCGGCGACAAGGTGAAGGATGCCATGAACGATATGAAAGACTGATTCGCCACACTGCAGACCCTCGCAGAGGAAGGCCTCAAGCAGACCTCAACATCCAGTCGGAAAGGGACCTTCCAAAAGTCCTACTCAACTGCTAAGTGCTACACCAACTACAACTCCTACTGGAAGTGGCAGGCGCCTCACTATAAGCAGCAGTCCCATCAGAGCTCGTATCACAACAAGCTTCTCCAGTGTGATCAGAAGCACCAGAGGTCTACACCGTTGAGCGCAGGGAAGGCTAACCCCTCCTTTTGGTGCCAGTGCAACAGCCACCCTCTCCACTGGGGGTCAGCTGTCTGCCTTCAGAAAGGCCTGGGAATGCATCACCACGGACAGATGGGTCCTGCGCATCATCAGGGAAGGTTACATTTTGAGATTCACCTCCCTCCCTGTACAGCACAAGCCACCCCAGAGCAACATATCTGCAGCTGCGCTCCTCAAGATCAACAGGGCGATACAATCCCTTCTAATGGCCAGGGCTATAGAGCCTGTGCCAATCAGTGAGCACTTTATAGGATTCTGTTCCAGATTCAGAACAACCACTACCAATACAAGGTCCTACCATTTGGACTATCTCCAGCCCCATGGGTCTTCACAAAATGTGTTGCAGTCATGGCCGCACTCCTCAGGAAGCAGGGCATTTGTGTATTTCTGTACCTGGACGACGCTGATCTCCAGTCAGTCCCCAAAGGAGACAGAATCCGTTGTGGAAAGAACCATCCACCTGCTGTCATGCCTGGGTTTTCGAGTGAACCTACAAAAGTCAAGACTGCACCCATTCCAACAGCTGGAGTTCATTGGAGCGCTAATAGACACGACAGTGGCAAAGGCATTTCTTCCGCAACCACGGAGGGAGGTTATCATTAACCTGACCTGACATGTCTCGTCTCCTCCTTGGCCACATGGCAGCAACCACACAGGTCATACCTTTGGCAAGACTATACATGCGCCGTCTACAATGGCACCTGCATGTCCACCGGAGATATCACACACAACCTCTGTCAACAATGATGCCCCTGGATATAGCTGTGAGAAACTCACTAGCCTTGTGGACCAACTCGGAGAACTTAGCCAGAGGTCGATCACTACAACAACCTCCACATCAGATGGTCATCACCTCAAACGCCTCGCTGGTGGGATGGGGGGCCCACTGCTGGCAGCTTCGTGCCAAAGGAACATGGACACAGAAGGAGCGCTCGCTAGACATCTATCTGTTGGAACTCAGAGCGCTCCACCTCACTCTCAGGGCGTTCCAACACCTGATCTGGGGAAAGACAATCCTACTGCAGACAGACAATCAGGTTGCCATGTTTTATGTAAACAAGCAAGGAGGGACTGGATCCAGGAAACTGTGCAAGGAAGCCCTACAGCTCTGGAAATTCGCATGATCTAAACACTGCCTCCCACGGGCCTTCTACCTTCCAGGCACGCAGAATCAGTTGGCGGACCAGCTCAGCCGACAGATAGATCCGCACGAATGGTCCCTCAACCACCGCATAGCGAAGTCACTCTTCAGGAGGTGGGGGCAACCAAGAATAGATTTATTTGCCACAGAGACCAACACAAAATGCAGCCACTTCTGCTCCAAGCGCACGTCCAGTCACAGCGTCACCTCGGATGCCTTCGCTGTGTCGTGGGGGGAATGGTCACCAGTATATGCCTTCCCACCCCTACCACTAATCTCAATGACCATACAATGGATCATGACAGACGGGGCGCAGGCCATACTCATTGTACCCTTCTGGCCCCAACAGATGTGGTTTCCCTATCTCTGATGCCTGTCTCTGGAGCCCCCCGTGAAGCTCCCCCTAAGTCCAGACCTCCTCTCCCTGGAAGGGGAAATTGCCTCTCATCAGAGCCTTAAAACACATCTGTTCTCCTCTGCCTTTGACCCCTGCCCCTAATGTGTGACACTGTATAGTTATATTTCTCTTCTCTTGTCCACTCGACTGATCTTCTCTTTCCTATAACATATTGTAGTTCCTTTCTTTTTCCAGCCTATGGCCTCTCTGTATTGTTTGATTGTATACCACCCTGATGTTATAAAGGGCTGTATATCAAATGAAATAAACATAAACATTGTAGGCCGGGTCCACCTACAAAAGATCTCTAATTTTCACCAAAATTGCCTGGGTACATGGGAGCTGTACACCAGGAAAATAAAAGAACTCAGATCACAGCCACTTGTCAGTAAAACCCTTTATTTGGTACAAGCAAAAGCTGTAAACGCCAATTCACAAGTGTCTGTCTCAGGGATCTGAGTGCAGGTGACGTTCTCCCTACCCCTCAGTGGTGAGAGAGAAAGTCACCCCCGATCTATGTAGCTGCTTCCTTATATGGATTCTCTGGCCCAAAGTTCTAGTGAATTCTGCTTGAATTACTGATGTCATTTGAAAAACATGCAAAAAAACCTGCAAGTTCAGAAGGTCAGAAGAACTTCTGCAAGTGCTCTTCCCTCAGGACCCTCCCATGTTTATCACCAAACAACAGTTGGTATTTCAACAAGGTCTGTATTTCAAGGTCTGCTCAAGGTCCGCTTATCAGCTGGTCACAGCCCCCCCTGCCTGTGCTGTGTTCATGCCTTTCCATTTCCTGGAACTCCATCTCTTGGCACTGTCTGTTATCTTCAGGGCTCAGAGTATGCTTCCTGGTTGGCCTGTATTTGGTTGGCCTGTATTTCTCTGGGCCTATATACTTTGCACGTTCCTGTCCAAAGTGTCTAGTTCCCCAGGCTCTCCCGTATAAGGCCGCAAAATACTCTGCTTTGCTAGCCCACATGCGTGTCTTCTTGTGCCAATCATATGTTACTGTGTATATTTTCAGGCAGGTAAGGGTGCAACCATACAAAGCAAACCTATAGAGCAGGCCTGAAATCCACACTTAGACTAATTATCCCTTCAACATAAGTATCCCTGGCAACCTTAAGTAAGTAAACACCTTAAATGGATAAACGAAACCTTAAAACTAAGATACAGACAGCAGTCTAGCAGCAAGATGGGGGCTATCCAGTCTTTTGCATTGAGTGTCACATGTACAATTTTCTCCCAGTTGGTGAGGGCTCTTACATGTGCACTAGGTGCAAGGAGCTCTTTGCTCTCAGGGAATGAGTCCGATCTTGGGAGGCTAGAGTAGCAGACTTGGAGGACCTAAGGAAGACAGAGAGGTATATAGACGAGACCTACAGGGACATAGTACTGAAGTTCCACCTCCAGTCTGGCAGCCTGGAGGAGAGAGGTCATGTGAAAGGAGAGCATGACCTTGGTGTGGCAGGAAGTGATCCTGCAGCTAGGACCTGACCTTCAGGTAATGTAAAACCCTCTCACACTGAGGAGGTTTCTCCAGGGATATGTGCCCATGAGGGAAGGGTTAGGACTGCCGTTATAGTTGGCAAATCAATCATTAGGCATGTAGATAGCTAGGTGGGTGATTGATATGAAGATCACCTGGTAACATGCCTGCCTAGTACAAAGGTAGCAGACCTCACACGCACCTATACAAGGTTTTAGATAGTGCTGGGGAGGAACCTGCTGTCTTGGTACATGTTGGTACCAATGACATACAGTAGGAAAGTGTGGGAGGAAAGTTCTGGAGGCCAAACTTAGGCTTTTAGGTAGGAAGTTGAAATCGAGGATGACAATGCCTCCTCCCTTATCGGCCAGTTTGATGATGATATCTGTACGATCAGTAAGAGAACTAATCACTTGTCTCTCCATACGTGTCAAATTGTCAAATCTCTAGGTATGGCTCTTTTCTAGAGCTCCAATGTCTCAAAGGGACACACTGGGTGAATGTCTGGATAGCAGGATCAGTGGGACACGGTGGGATCTACCATGACTTGGTGCATATAACTGAAGGATCAAAATTACCATTGTTCTTGTCCAAGAAAAAAATGAGTGATCTGTAAATTGCAACTAAATTTGTTGGAAAGCATCGTAACACGCAGAAGGGACAAAGGAAAGTCCCTTCTTGAGTAAATCAGACTCAGAGTATGAAAGTGTCCCTTTTCATTCTTTTCCCCCTTCTCCCCTTCCCTCCCCCTTCTCCCCTTCCCTCCCCTTTCTTCTTTTCTCCTTTCTCTATTGGCTTTTGTTACCTTTGTTTTTCTACAGTTGCCTTCTCGGTTTTTTAACTGATAATTAGTGCTCTGCTTTGCCCCCAAAAAGGGGAGGAACTCTGTCAATATTAATCTATTTAAACTGTTCATATATGCGGTGCATTCATTTTATCAGTGCCATGCCTGAGGCTAATGTTTAGCCAACTCTATTTGCTTGCACAATACTTTTTATTAATCCCTTGCTGTCCCTTAAAAAAAGGGGAAGAGCTAAGTGCTGATGCTAAACTATTTACATGTGCTGTGTTTACATTTCACCTTCGCTTTGCCTAAGGCTTTGGTATGTATGCGATTGCACTCTACTTTCTACACATGTCTTCTATATCCTTTGTTAAATTGTTTTTGCTGCTATCACTCACGCTTTTCTCACACACACTGCTACTTATTATTTTAGGTCCTGCTTTTACCTTGCTTTTCTGTTTTCTTAGTACTCTTGATTTCAATATCCCTCAATGCTGTTTTGTATTTATGCCTCTTGTGGTACTTGGATTGATTGTATAACAGTGACGCCGAAGTGAGTGGCCCCAATACTTTCGTTTTTTGAGCCATATGGAGATCTATTTTTAATCGATGGTTTGGTGCCCTGTGTACATTTGCTTGATGATCTTTAAACTTTCAGAGCATTTCTCTACTCTTTTAAGAAGATTTTGTTAACTATTTCAACATATGCACATAATGTACATGTGCGGCATTCTTATTGCACCCATGCTTTTGCAGTTGAGTTAAACGGCATTTCACTGGTTACAAACTTCCTCTAAGGTTTGTTTGCTGGTATCTTCAGTTTTAGCATACTCTGCTCTCAGTGAATTCCACTCCGTATGTTGCCACAAGTACCTTTTAATTTTATATCTATATGAGGTTTAGATGGTTCGATGAACCCACACAATAGTGACTACCTGAATGATCGTAGCGTTACCATTCACTTCTCAATCTCTGCTGTTGATTTGGGTATATATTCTTTTTAGAGTGCAAGTTTGACTTTTTCACTGCGTCTTCTGTCAAAGCTTCTCTATATACTTACATGACTGTAAGCACTGTCATATTCCCTTTCCCCTCTTTGAGTCTTGCATTACTTTTAGTTTGAAGTGTCTCAGAATGTCTTCTTTTTTACAAGAGTTTTTTTCAAGAGACTTCTCAGACACTGTTCACTCTTCAACATGCTTTATATTACCTGTGGCTTTTGTCTATTTTCTTTTTTCTTGTTCTTTCCACCTCTTCCTTCCCCAGGTTCCTGTACAGGTTCCCCAGTCCCCCCTTCCCATCCACATCTTCCCCTTCCCTTCTCTCTCTTCTCCCCCTCCCTCCCTTTCCTTCCCCCTTCCTTTCATTCCCCTTTCCCCCTCCCTCCCTCCCTCCCCCTTTCTGTTTCCCTCTCCCCCTCCCCTTCCCCATCCCCATCCCCATCCCTCCTCCTTTCTCCCTTCTCTCCCCCCCAGGCATCTTTGTTTATCTTCCATCATTTTTAATTTTGCACTGTTTGGCTGCATGACTCAGTTTTTATATAATTTACTTTTACAGATTTGACTATTATTTAGAATTCAATGACAGTTTGTTTTTGCAGTTTTGTCATTTTTTTTAGGAGGCCCTTTATAGCTTTTTCTTTTTTATATTCTTCTTTTAGGATTTCATTGTCTTAAGGTACCTTTTTATATTCCTTCCCTTTTTAAAAATATTTTATGCATGTGTTTTGTATGGTATTTATATTTTTATATACCCTGCTAAGCCTTTCCTCTCTAGGCCCTCCCTTTTTATTATTTATTTATATATTTTTTTAGCTGTTGTTGTTTTTATCTCCCATTGTAGGCACTACTGTTCTGTGACCAGCCTTTGTTCTGGTAGGGATCTGTTTTATATGTGTTATCATTATGTTCTATTATTATGTTTATGCCTTTTGTTTCAGTTAAATGCTCCCAGTGCTGCTATTTGCCTTTTTATCACAATATGCATGTCTTGGAAACAGTTTTTATTTATTTTGTATTGAATTTTGAGTAACATTGGTTGTTGCCTTTTAGGTCATTGTATGTTCTACTACCTATTTTGTACTTCTATCAAGTTGCAATTGACTTCCATTTTCACTAGTAACCTCTTTTAAGATCCTAAATGTTTCTGGTTATTATTGCCGTTTTTGCTGTCTGTTTTATTTTTTCACGTTTGTTATTTTTTTATTATTTTTCTTATGTTCTATGTTATGATATATTTTTAACAATTATAACTTTTTGATAGGCATATTTTTTGTTTGAGATGTTTGTATTGTATTTTGATGTATTTATATGTTTTTATGCTTCAGTTCCCTGACGCGCTTTGATGCCAAAACTTGGCCAAAGTCAGATCCTTTTAATAAAATTGTGTTTGCAAAGATATTATTGGCGTGGCTGTGGTCATTCTCCACTCTTCTGTTGGACTGTTGCTTATTGCAGAGGATTTCCTCTTCTCTATTCTTCTTGGTACAGGTTGGTACCAGTGACATAGGAAAGTGTGGGAGGGAGGTTCTGGAGGCCAAATTTAGACTTGTAGGAAAGAAGTTCAAATCCAGAACTTCAGGGTAGCATTCTCTGAAATGCTTCCCTTTCCATGTGCAGGACTCAAAAGGCAGGCAGAACTCCAGTCTCAATGCATGGATGAGACAATGGTATAAGGAAGAGGGTCTCTGATTTGCTAGGAAAGGGCAACCTTCTGGGAAAGAGAGGGGCTTTTCCAAAAGGATGGACTCCATCTTAACTGGGATGGAACCAAGCTGCTGGCATTAACCTTTAAAAAGGAGATAGAGCAATTTTTAACTAGATAATAGGGGAAAGCTGACAGTTGCCCGATGGTGCATGGTTTGGAAGGATGTATCCTTGAAGGATACTAGCAAAAAAGGGAAGTTAGGGCAGCCTGACAGACGTTTTAATAAAGATAAAAGTAACCCAGGTGATCTTAAGTACAGAGCAGACAGAGCTGAAAGATTCCAAATTACCCCTGTCCATCTGTCCAACTAGATTAATATGAATAACATAAAACCTCTAAAGTGCCTGTATGTAAATGCTAGAAGTCTAAAAAATAAGATGGGAGAGTTCTATATAGTACTAAATGAAAGGTTAGATATGATTAGCATCTCAGAGACCTGGTGAAAGGAGGACAACCAAGGGGACACTGATACTTGAGTATAAACTTTACCAATTTGATCTACCCTATCATTGCAATAGAGGGATTATGTTCTATCTTAGAGAGGGTGTTGAGTCACACAGGATTAAAGTTTGCATGAAACAAAATATACTTTAGAATCTCTATGGATAGAAATTCCATGTGAAAAGCAGAAAGTGATGGCAGTGGGGGTATACTGCCAACTGCCTAGTTAGAATGAACATATGTATGATGAAATGCTAAAAGAGCAGCTGAAAAGGTTAAAGATTTACATCAAACATGGGCGTAGTTTAAAAATACTATCTTGGATACCCAGACCAAATGTATTCCATGCTTTAAGAAAAGTGGAAGGAAAGCCAAAAAACTGCCAGCATGGTTTAAAGGTGGGTTCAGAGAGGCTGTTGTAGTCAAAAAAGCATCTTTCAGGAAATGAAAAAAGGAGCCAAATGACAAAAACTGGCGGTGGTTGCAGTCCACCTTCATCTCCAAGGAGCCTTCATTTTTCCCTACCTGGACAACTGGCTCATAAGGGGAGGCATAACTGCAGAGGTGCACCATGCCACCGAGTTTGCCATCCATGCTCTGCAGCACCTGGGGTTTGTCATTAACTACCCCAAGTCCCACCTCTTTCCAACTCGGTGCCTGGAGTTCATTGGATCTCAGCTAGACACCCTCCAGGCAAAGGCCTTCCTCCCTTAGGAGAGGTCAGAATGCCTCAGGAGGCTAGCAGCAGAGGTACAGCATTGCCGGTTGCTACCCACCCATCTTCTCCTCTGCCTGCTGGGCCATATGGCCTCTATGGTCCACATGACCACATACGCCTGTCTACACATGAGGGCGGCGCAGTGGTACCTTCATTCTCAGTGAACACAAGCCACTGGCAGGCTCCATGACAGGGTGAGAGTGACCCACCAGCTGGCAGACTTCCTCGCCAACTGCAGGTCAGAATGCCCTTCCAGGCACCCACCTCCAGAGGGTCCTCACCACAGACGCCTCCCTCCTGGGCTGGGGAGCTCATTGTGAGGACCTTTGCACACAAGGCAGCTGGTCCCAGATGGAATGCCAGCTGCAGATCAACCTTCTGGAGCTCCGGGCAATTTTCCTGGCTCTCCGAGCCTTTCACCACTGGCTGCAGCACCAGTCAGTACTAGTCCAGACCAACAACTAGGTCACCATGTTCTACGTGACCAAGAAAGGGAGCATGGGGGTCGTACTCCCTCTGCCAGGAGGCAGTAGCCCTCTGCTCATATGTGACATACAACAGGATGCTCCTAAGGGTGGTCTACCTCCCAGGCCAAGACAACGCCCTGGCATCTGCTCCCGCCAGCCACACCTGTCCTGGGAGGTAGCGGATGCATTCCTGATTCCATGGACGGAAGGTCTCCTTTACATCTTCCTACTGACTCCACTGGTCACGAAGACCCTCTTCAAGGTCCAGCGCAATGGGGCATCACTGACACTGATAACCCCACAGTGGCCCAGGCAACCTCGGTTCCCTCTACTTCTCCACTTGGCGGCATCGCTGATTTCCCTGGGCTGTGCCCTGGGACTGCTATCTCAGGAGAAGGGCTCTCTTGCACCTCAACTTGGGGTCCCTGTCTCTTGTGGCTTGGCTGTTGAAAGGTAGCCCTGGCTGTCTTCAACCTTCCATGGGAAGTGGAAGTGGTCCTCTGGCCTCCCATAAGGTCTCCATGAGAAGGGCATATGCCTTCAAGTGGCATCGCTTCTTGGTCTGGTGTGCCGAGAAGTGGATGAACCCATTCTCCTTCTCCAATACCTATTCCACCTGTCACAGGTGGGACTAAAGTCCAACTTAGTCAGAGTGCACATGTGTGCTATCCCAGCGCATTACCATGCCATTCAGGGAAAACCTCTCTTAGCCCAACCACTTGTATTACAGTTCCTATGGGGCCTCATGCTATCCAAACCCCCTGTCCACCCACCAGCAGCTGAATAAGATCTCAACGTGGTGCTCTTGCAGCTTACTAAGCTGCTGTTTGAGTCCTTGGCTACCTGCCACTTGAAGTACCTCTCCTGGTCATCTTCCTCATGGCACTCACATCAGCTTGCAGTGTCAGCGAACTCCAGGCTCTGATGGATGAACCCCCCTACACAAGGTTCTACAAGAACAGGGTAGTGCTCTGCACACATCCCAAGTTTTTGCCAAAGATGGTGTCCCCAATCCACCTTGTTCAGGAGGTGGTGCTCCCTACATTTTTTCTGAGGCCTCACACCAGAAAGGTGGAGACTGTTCTCCATACTTTGGATTGTAAAAGGGGCCCTGTCCTATCTGCAATGGACTCAGGGCCACCGCAAAGCACCTCAGCTTTTCATCTCCTATGACCCCAGTCGACTGGGGCTTCCAGTGACCAAGCGAACTCTGTCCACTTGGATGGCGGACTGCATTGCCCTCACCTCTGAGCAGGCTGGAATCTCAATAGACCAGCAGGTCACGGCGCACTGCATCAGGGCTATGACTACTTCTGTGCCAAATCTGCGTTCCGTACCTGTAACTGAAATCTGCTGGGCTACCACCTGGTCTTTAGTCCATACCTTCGCAGCTCACTACCACCTGTAAAGGGCATCCCGACGGGATAGTGCCTTCGGCCAGACAATACTCCATAATCTCTTCAGGATGTAGGCAACTCCTGCCCTCCGACCCTTCTGTGTTTAGGCTACCAGAGTGCCGGTTCTCCGCCGGACACCTAGGTCTTGCAAGAGTCTCTCTGTTGGGACTTAACTGCTGCAGCTCACGGTTCACTTCTCTGGCCGCTGTGACATTTTGTACAGGTTCTCGGTAGCCTGTAGCTGGGGAGTCCCATATGTGAGGACTGAATTCCTGCTTGTTCCCAGAGAAGGGTGTTCTCTGAGGACAGCAGTAATCAGTCCTCACAACCCTCCCTCCTCCCCTTGGAGTTGCTTCTTTGCCATATTTTAATTTTTTTGCCATCTTAGCTATGTCATTAGACTGAAGTAAGATGGCACCCTTGGGCGGAAAGGGGACCACGCATGTGTGGTGCATCTCCCAAAGGCTTTCTTTGAAAGCTAGGGAGATGTTTCTGTACAGGCTCCGTCGGCGCTGATATCAGTGAGGACTGATTCCTGCTATCCCCAGAGCACACCTGTTACAGATAAGTAACTACGCTTTCTACATGCCATCAATAAACCCCGGGAACTCTTCAATCTCATCAAATTGCTCATTAAAGATCCCACTCATCCCTGCCAAAATAGCACCCTGCACCCTTAAGACATGGCCTCCTATCTACAAGCCAAGCACAACTCAGGTCTCACCAACAACCTCACCTTATTTATTTATTTATTTTGCTGTATTTATATCCCGCTTTTCACCGGGTCAAAGCGGTCAATTGGGGGATACATTTAACACGAGGGGATATGAGACACATACACTAATACTTACAGGGAACATGGGCAGTGGAGGGTTAAGTGGCTTGCCCAAGACCACAAGGAGTGCCTATAGGACTAGAAATCCCAGTCCCTCCGGCCTGATATTGCTGTCCCCAGGTGGGACTTGAACCCCCGGCCCTCCGGCCTGAAGTACCTTGTCCTAACCACTAGACCACTCCTCCCTCTCCTTACCCCCACTCAATGCAGACACTGCTATTGAATACTTCTGGACTGCCTTCAGATCTGTATCCTTTGAGGAGCTCGATGAAATAATCACCAACATCAACACTACCACCTCCACACTTGATCCCTGTCCAGTATCCTCGGTAAAAACTACAAGAGCACATTTTCTACCAATCATATCAAACATGCTCCAGACATCTCTCTCACAAGGATTCATCCCACCCTCACTCAAACAAGCCTCTATCAGACCTCTCCTAAAAAAGCCGAACCTAAACACCAGCTCACCTACCTCATACAGACCTTTAGCCAGAGTACCATTCTTAGCAAAAATCATGGAAAAAAACCACTCATACCCAACTCCAGGACTACAACCATGCACCACTTGACCAACATCAACATGGTTTCCACCCTTATCACAGTGCAGAAACCCTTCTGATCTCCCTGCTAAACACACTCATCCCTGGTACAGAAATCCTCACCCATAGATTCATCCTACTCTTTCTTGACATATCCACCGCTTTTGACACTGTCTCATCAAATCCTTCTCAACCAACTTCATCACATCGGAGTACAAGGCATCCCCCTCAAATGGATTCATCTCTACCTATCCAACTGGAGTCAACAGATAAAAATTAGAGCCCAAAAATCACATCCTTACATCCTAGCTCAAGGAGTATCTCAAGGCTCATCTCTCTCCTCTCTACTATTCAACATCCACATTCAACCCATCCAAAAATTCAATGTCAATTACTTAATTTACGCTGACGACATAATGATTTACACACCCTTTTCCATATCCGCTCCTAAATATTTGAAAATCACAGACTACTTCATCGAAATAGTCAGATGGCTCCACCTTCACAACTTGTCAGTCATGTTCAATAAAATAGAAATTCTTTACATCACAAGAGACCCTAACTTCACCCCCTCATCTATCAGGATTGGCAACTCTGACCTCCATGTCAAAACAGAAATCAGATACCTAGGCATCATACTTGACCAACAACTGAGTTTCCAAACCCAAATCCAGTCTACCACTAGGTCTGTCTACTACAGGCTCAGAATGCTGTGAGACCTACGTCCCCTCCTAACTATGGAAACATTCCACTCATTCTGCCAAGCAACTATCATCCCACTATTCGACTATTGCAACTCAATATATCAAGATCTACCCAAGTACTCTTTTCTTCCACTATAACTCGCCCAGAACACTACAGCATGTGCATATTTGCCAAGTACCCAGACAGACTCATATCTGGAAAAAAGGGGATTGTTATAGTGGTTGATATGGAAGGACAGACTAGATAGGCCATGTGGTCTTTTTCTGTCGTCATGTTTCTATATCACTCCATTCTCAAACTCCTACACTGTCTACCCATCAGCTCAAGAATCAAATACAAGGTTCCCATCACAATACATAAGGCACTAAATAACCACTCCTCTGAGCACCTTCAATTTCTAATCCACACTCCCAAGACCAACAGAACAAGAAGGAATAGCATAGAAAATCTCCTCAGCCTACCTCCACAGATTTGCAAGAGCAACCAAAGCAGACACTTAGAGCATTCATACCCTACACCACCACTTTCTGGAACTTACTACCCTCCACACTAAGAAACATCAGCTCAGTCACAGACTTCCAAAAGAAACTAAAACATATCTCTTTCAACAGAATGCAATGCAACATAAACTTTCACAAATAGAACTTCCTTCACTCAGCTTCCCTGGAGCTCCCCCTCAGATTCCCCAGCCCACCCTTCTCTTGCCCTTCTAACTGTGTAAATAGTTAATACCTTACTCTAAGCTTATTGTTACCTTCTGTTACTTATATGTTATATGTCACCCAGTTGTTTGCACATGTTCATTGTATTCATCTAGTTCCATGTATACAGTTTTGATTGGTAGAAAAACAGTATAGCAAAACCTGTTAAATAAATAAATTCATTTATTTGTAAAAATTATACAGCTAATATTGGACCATTTAAATTGCTAAATGGTCAGATGCTATCCATATAATTGTGGACTGAGTTAGGGGCAGGGGGGAGCGCCCTAGAAATCTATTTAGAAGCAATATACAGCCACTAAGCGCAATTCTATAACATCCACATCCAGCAAGCAGAAATGTCTAACTTGAAAACGGGCATGTAAGAAACATGATTCTGATACCGCGGGTATAGATGCACCCGCGGTTCCGGAATCAATTTTTTAAATAATTTCTATAAATAGCAATGCCAGCTCGCTGACATTTCCTCTGTAAATTCAGCAGTATACAAAAGTATACACCCTGTAAATAGTTCTGACAATTTACTGTTCTGTTATATGTAAAAAGTTAAGAAGTTCTTGTTCTATGTAATGTTATGCAAATGTATGCAATTGTTCCATGTAAACCGCCCCTGATCTCTGGAAGGGGCGGTATAGAAGAAATAGATAAATAAATAAATAAATAAGGATATATTCATCTCTGGCATGGCACGAACAACACACCTGGGGAAACACAAGCCTGCACTGCCATGATGGGACATGGGTACATGCAACAAACAACCTGAACATTCCAGTGCCCACCATATTCTGAAAAGGTAGACGTCTCAGATGCTTCCCGTCTCCGTGCTGCCACACCTCTACTGGCAAAACATACATCTCCTAAGTGATGCTCACATGGACAGTGTTGTGCTCATGCAAACACAGTAATATGGATGAAACAGATATGGTCATACAAACCAGATTATGTATTCTATAAGGTTATGCACATGGGAGGAGCGGCTCAGTGGTTAGGACAAGTTACCTCAGGCCGGAAGGCCGGAGGTTCAATTCTTGCATGGGGACAAGCAACCTCAGGCCAGACTGGGGTCACTAGTCCCATGGCCACTCCTTGGGCAAGCCACTTAACCCTGCATTGCCTCAGGTACACTTGGATTGTGAGCCCTTCGGGGACAAGGGAATAAAAAGTACCTGTTAGTATACATGTAAACCGCACGGATTCTAAAGAGCACGGTATAAAAAAAGAAAATAAATAAAAAAATGCACCAAAGCCATTGTATAAGCAAGTGGAAAGTGAGATGTTTGTCCTGACAGACCCTGCAGCAAAACAAACATGTCATTTGAAGAACACCTTAGTAATTCCTGCAGTGGTCATCGCTGAAAACAGTATATGTTGTGATAAGTAAGGGCTAGAAAAAACTTAAATGGGTCTCTACAGCTAATGTCAAAACATGTCCCTGTCAATAAAAGGGAACCATCAGGATGTGAACATGCAACAGTTCAAACATCAGATATATATGCTCAAAAGCAGCAGTATCTGTCCATACAAATGTGCACAATGTTAGACTCTGATGGTGTATTAGAATATGTATTTGTATTGTTTGCACTGCAGCATGCCTCCACTCCGAGGGCTCCCACCAGATACAGGGACATGTCATGCTATGTTGATGCAGAGCAGCTTTTCAGAATGTACTGCCCATTCACACTGACTCTTGGTGATGCTGCAGTCAGCCCCATGGTTCAGGTACTAGCCAGGCATACATTTCTCCCCAGACTTGCAGATCAGCACACCAGGGCCTCCCCTGCACCCCCATACCACACACACACACACACACTCTCTTGCCTGCAGTCACAAATAACATACCTCTGACAAAACCATGTTCTGCACCTATAAACAATCGCTGGTAAGACATAATGGCATGGCATCTCAGGACAATACAACTGATCTGCATTTCTCATCCAAACACGATTCTTCTCCATACTACTTCACGTACCACCCCTACATCTACATTTCCATTTTTCCAAACACTGGGATTATTAGGGAAACCTAGAATAGCCCCTTTAGTACGAACAGCAAATGTCAGCATAACCAGAATAAGGCTAGTGCAGTGCTTTATATTTCTGTAGGTGTTTTTATTGTTCCTTAACCGTACAAATGTTCTATTCGTTACAGCTGAATCTTGTGCCCTCCCAGACAGCAGCCACACCAGTTCAATACAGACATGTCACAGCCATTCATCTGTATGGTGTGCTTTGATGTTCAGAGCGGAAAGTTTTCTTAGTCCTGGTCTTATTCCATTTTGCCGCTGGTATAACGTAGGCGTCCGTGGGAAGCAGAATGTACACGGGTCTTTCCTGAATATGCTTTATACATCTCTGTGGCTTGTCATGCTCCTGTTCCGCCCCCTCTTGCCCACGTTCTGATACACCCATTTTTGTGCCATGTACGTGCAGGGCTATGTGGTTTCGGAATACGGTTCTAGATATTTTCACAAGAAAAACGTCTATCCCACATCCAATTGGCCTATTTGCATTTTGGAATGACCCTAAATGGATAGTGCCCTGCAATGTTTACTGCACTGCATGTATATTCAGAAACAGTTGGGCCAGTACGTAACTTAATATGGTGACTGTGTAGGCTGAGAATTTACCTCACATTGTTAAAAAGCACGTTTCAATTAGACGTTTTTGAATAGTATACGTATAGCCTTGACTTCACTCACATTCCTCAAGGGCTGCCAATAACTAGGTTTTTAGAATATCCCTAATGAATATGCCTGAGAGATATTTGCATTCAATGGAAGTGGTGCTTATGGAAATCTTTCTTATGCATATTCATTAGGGATATCCTTGAAAACCTGGCTTGTTGGCTGCCATTGAAGATTAGGAGTGAAGACTATTTTTGACTATTCTAATAAGCAGAAGACAGTACAAGTGTATTCTTGTGGCAGCCTGATGTACTGTAGTGCCACATGAATAGCAGGAAAAAATCCCCACCACTTTTATTAAAAGAGAATACATCTAATTTTTCTGGATTTGAAAGTATTACTTGCCAATTGAATTTGAAAATCTTTCCATAGTAAATTTGCTGCAACAGGATTATTTTTAGTATTCCTTAAGTGCTAAGAAAGTGGTAAATACTATGGTTTGGTTTACCAACATGTTGAATTTGTGGTGAATATTTTAGCACATGGCTGGTCCACAGTCTCATGTAGACTGTTAAATGGATTCCAACAGACGGTGTAGAACTCATGTCAACTAAAACTGAAACTGCTATGACATCCAGTGTCAGCGTAGTTACAAAACAACACATTCTAGCTTCTTCCCTATCCACACAGCTGCCTCATTTTTTTCTATTCAGTGATTAATTTCAACAGAAGCTGTCAGAAACAGGTCTTTTACATTTTTTTTCAGCAATAGGAACTGACTTGGAAGTTGATTTAGGAAGTGACTGTTTACTGTGATAGTGCTGGAGCTCTCTCCCGAATTGTTCTGTCAAAGGGACCTCCAGTATTCTTTGATTGTTCCTTTTGGTATTTTTCCTTTAGTCCCCTGCTGTCTGGAGGTAGGGTTTCAAACTGGCAAAATGTATTAGAAGTAGTAGCATAGGTCATGAGTCCCTAAAAGGATAAGAAATACATTCTTAAAGCTATTTTGGTTGCACTGCCACACTTTTAGACACAAGAAACTACAAATGTAAGATGGTTATTTATTTTTTTAAATATCAGTGAAGTATATTGGAACCTTCCTGCTGAGTTCTACCAGATCCTGGATTTCTATGTTGCTGCACATTAGGAAATTAAGACGGCTGGGACTTCACAGAACATTTGTTCAGTTTTCTAATGAAATTCATTATGACAATGAATCACTGAATATACATAAATCTCCAGGAACAAGCATGAATGTAGTCTTCACATATGGGTATCGTCGGTACCGACGGAGCCTGCGCGGGAACGCTCCCCAGCGTCCAATAGGAACGCTTTTGGGAGCATCCCTTAGCACATGCGCGCTGCCTTCCCGCCTTTCCAACTGTCCCTCTTCAGTTCTTCGTTTTCCGCGGAGCCGACAGGACACATACCCTGTCACCGCAGGAAATTTCTTCTTTAAACTTGTTTTCTTGTGGTCGCGCCTGCCTCCGCACGACACCTACCGGTACCGCCGGTTCTTTCTTTCTTCTTTTTAAAAAAAAAAAAAAAATCTATCTATTTTTGAACTGTTTCTCTTCAGAAATTTTTTCTTTTGGTGCTAGGCGCCATTTTGAGCATTAGGCCCCATTTTTCCCAAAAGATGGAAAAACCAGCTAGTGGTTTTAAAAAATGTACTAAATGTGGCGGTACCATCTCCGTCACCGACACCCATGACTGGTGTCTAAAATGTTTAGGCCCTGACCATTCTCCATCTGAGTGTTCCTCCTGTATGGGGATGACTAAAAGAGGAAGACAGAACCGAGCTGCAAAGCTCGGTACCCTCTTTTCTTTGGATACCAGGTCCATTGCATCGACGTCTTTAAGAGCCTCGTCTTCCTCCCATGGATCTCAGGTAACTAAACATAAGAGCCGGTCCTCAAAGGGTAGCTCTCCTTCAAAGTATCGAGAGGCCATTGGCATTGCCCTTGAGGAAACTACACCGGCAAAACAGCCCCAGCGGGAGGCTTCGGCCTCCAAAGCATCAATGGGGTTCCAGGATGTTCTTGAGGCTTCGACCTTGGCAGAACTACTGGTGCCATGCTCAGGGGTTCCGGCCGCTTTTACCAGGACCGATACCCAGGTATCGGCAGTGTTGATAGACCAGAGATTCCTCCCTATCGAATGCAGTCTTGCAGCTCTCCTTACAACTGAGGTACCGTTGACACCAGTGGTTCAATGGGCACCGGTACCAGTACCAGCACCGACGGTACCGGCCCCGGTGGGCAATGTTCCCTCTAATTTTCTGTAGGCTGTGTGCGCATAAAATATCAGCTGTGCAGCTTTTGAAGGAAGGTTACATTTTTGTGCACAACATAACGACGCTCGGAGTTATATACTTTAAAATTTGACTACACGTCAGAATACAGTATGTACACCACATTGATTTTAATCAAATTAAATGAAAATAGACAATTACTAAATGAAGAGGAAAATTTCTAGTAATTACAATCACAGCTTTTAAATTTTAAGATGTCTGTGTTGTTTTCTATCAGAATCAGAACCATAATTTTTGTGCGCTCTGTTGTAAAGTATGTGCGCTCGCTCGGCGAGGTGTGTGCGCGCGCACACGCGCACAGCTTAGAGGGAACAGTGCCGGTGGGAATCCTTCCCATGCAGACTTTTTCTGGCATCGACAGATCGGTACCGGACCAATTCGGTATCGACTTCGATCGATACCGAGACCGTGCTTTGCATGAACATTGGGATCTGAGATACTTCGAATCCTCCAATTCCGATGACTCTGATAATTCTGCCGGTACCAGAGTGTTTCTCCTGGAAGACTCCTCTTCTCCCCAACGCATAATGTCTCCTCCAGAAGATATGTCTTTTCAGGATTTTATTTATGATGTGGCCCGAGGCCTTTCAATCATGGTAGCTCCTGAAAAAGAACCTAGAGCAAAGGAATTGGAAATTCTCCAATACCCTAAGGCTCCCAAGGAAGCAGCCACTCTGCTCATTCATGAAATTCTTCATGATTTAATGCTCAGAATGTGGGAGACACCTTTGACCACATCTCCTCATGCTAGGAGACTCGATACCATGTATTGAGTTCCACCATGTCCTGGTTTTCAAAAGACTCAGCTGCCACACCAATCCTCCAAGTCGTGAATGCAGGACTCTTGACGCTTTTGGGTGTCAGACTTTTCAGGCTTCCATGCTTTCAGCTAGGATCAGCTCATATATTTTATATATGGGAATGTTCCTCAAAGAGGTCACAGGAGATTTGGAGCTTATGAGCCCCCTTCTCCCTGAGGACAAACGACAGGACTTTCTCACTCTGGTCAAGCATGCTCAAGATGTCTCCAAGTTTGTAAACTGTGCAGCCTTTGACTGCTTTGAATGCATCAGCAGAACCTCTGCTATTGCCATTGGTGCACGTCGGATTGCCTGGCTTCAGCCATCAGACTTGGAGATTTGGGTACAGGATAAATTGGGAAACATCCCTTGCACAGGAGAAAACCTCTTTGGCAAGAATTGGCAGGAGAAGGCTAATGAGATAGATACTGACAGACAATCTCACTTTAGACAGATTGTCAAAATCTACAGCCACTCCAGCCAAAAAGAAACCCTATAAAAAACCCTTTTTCAGCAAAAAGAGGAAGTTTTATCCATCCTATATCCAGCAAGGGCAAGCTCAGGGTCAAGTTGCCCAGAAGGGTCAACAACAACAATCCAGACAAAAGAAGCCAAAAGGCCTTAAAGCTCAACCAGCTCCACAGGCCCAGCCCCCTCAAGGGCTTTGACTCCTTCATAGAGAACTTAGCCTTCCTGCCTCTGAAGAGGCCAGATCCCCTAAACATTCCAGGCAGGTTGTGTCATTTTGCCAACAGATGGCACCAAATAACAACAGAAAACTGGACTCTGTCCATTGTCGGAGAGGGGTACAAGCTTCATTTTCACAGTATGCCCCCTCCTACAATCATAAGACAGGTCAATTCCCAAACCTCTACAGGCAATCTACTGGTTCAAGGAGCAATAGAGGAAGTGCCCATTCTTCAGCAGGGTGCAGGGTTCTACTCCCCCTATCTTCTTATTCCAAAGAAAATAGGAGGACACAGACCCATTCTAGACCTCAGAGAATTGAACAAATATCTGTTCCGAGAAAGGTTCAAAATGATTTCTCTGGGAACTCTTCTGCCATACCTTCAAAGTCAGGATTGGCTTTTCCATGTCAAATGGTCTAGGGCTCCCCGCATGACCATCACGGATTCCGACTAAATTTTACATTTAGAGCCCCCATGTCTCAAATGAACTCTGGCAGAGCCCTAGGTTCTCTGGTGTTAAACCCGTTGAGACATAGCCGTTTGTCTGACCCCACAGCCTGAACATGCACAGTACGATTCAAAATTTCAGCAACTTTGAGACCTAACATTGTTGTTATTATTTGTTCATAAGAAATGAAACTTAACTACCCTGCACATCTCCTTGCGCTCTCTTCAATGAGACCAATAACAACCTTCCTTGATTGTGTCAGAAATAGACACACTGCACCAAAGTCGGGCAAAGAAATTGGCGGCCTAAAAAACCCAAAAGTTTAACATTGCATAGCTCCTGAAATAAGTAAACAACGAACATGAAATTTGAGGCATAGTATCTCGTGGTACTGTTGTTTTTGTGTTCACAATTTCAAGCTCCCAGCCCCCTTCATTAATCTGCAAACCAAGTGTAAAGTTGATAATTTCTGCAAAAAGGCCAAAATAGGGTATTTTCAACTCCCTTCCACACAAAAGCATCCCCCAGAAACGCCTTCAAACCACTACCATTAGAAAGAGCATGCTCTAAACTCCCCAAAAAAGTTAACCCGATTGACTAACGCTGGCATACAGTGCTCTAAAAAGAGGACCAAAGTCAGCGGACACCGCCATGGCAACAGCGTATATTTCATCATATTATTATTGTTAATTTTTTGGATCATACTTGTTTTAACATTTTTATATTGAAAATGTTCTCTAGATCTAAAGGATGCATATACTCACATTCTGATCCATCCAGATCACAGGAAATTCTTACGATTCCTTTTCAAGGGAAAACATTTCCAATACAGGGTTCTTCCCTTTGGTCTGGCTTCGGCACCAAGAGTATTCACAAAATGCATGGCAGTAGTAGCTGCATTTCTGCAAACCCTGGGGATATTCGTCTTCCCTTACTTGGACGACTGGCTCATTCGAGCCCCCACGGTTCCAGAAGCCAGATCTGTACTATCTCGCACAATGCGAATCCTTCAATACTTGGGATTGGTCATAAACCTCCCAAAATCCCAACTTGCTCTGTCTCAGTCCCTAGAGTTTATAGGAGCCTGTCTAGATACCAGACAGTCAAGGGCTTTTCTCCCACAACCCCGCTGTCTTCGTATAATGCAGCTAGCTTCTCAAGCAGCGGTGAAGTCCTCCCTAACTGCTCGAGAACTACTACAACTATTGGGACATATGGCATCCACGGTTCATGTGGTTCCCTATGCTCGCCTTCATATGTGAGCAGCCCAGTGGACCCTATCCACACAGTGGACACAGGCCACAGAACCTCTGTCGGACAAGATATCAAACTCACAACGACTGATCTTGTCCCTACAATGGGGCAATCACTGGAAAATCTTCTAGTGGGGTCTCCTTTCCAGCAACCCCTATTCCAGGCCACCCTAACAACAGATGCATCACAGATGGAATGGGGAGCACACCTGCATCATCTCTCTACCCAGGGTACCTGGACTCCACAGGAGGCTTGTCTTCACATGAACCTCCTGGAACTCAGAGCAATCTATCTAGCTCTTCAAGTATTCCATGCCCAGCTCAGCTACAAGACAGTCCTAGTCCAAACGGACAATCAAGTAGCTATGTTCAACGTGAACAAGCAGGGCGGAACAGGTTCTCTGTCGTTATGCAACGAAGCTTTACGACTATGGGCCCCTCACCAGAGAGCATCAAATTCACCTTCTCATGGTATATCTTCCAGGCATTCAAAACCTTTGGGCAGATAAACTCAGCCGAGTACTACTGCCTTACAAATGATCTCTCCACCTAGACCAGGTGGCCCAGATATTTCAGATCTGGGGAACCCCAGATATAGACCTATTTGAATGCCAAACTTCCCCGGTTCTGTTCCAGGATTCTGGCTCAAAATTGCCAGGCAAGGGACGCCTTCCTTCTTCACTGGGGTCACGACTTCCTCTATGCCTTCCCACCTATTCTCCAGGACGAAGCAGGAAGTCAGTCCTCACATATGGGTGACGTCAGCGCCGATGGAGCCCCCGTGCATAACATTCCCCAGCTTTCAAAGAAAGCCTTTGGGAATGCAGTGCGCATGCGCGGTCCCCTTCCCACCCAAGGGTGCCATCTTGCTCAGTCTTTCTTTTTCCGCGGAGCCCAATGGACGTGAGTTCGTGTCACCCGGGAAAAGTAGATTTTTTTCGGCTATTTTGGCTTTTTCTGTTCCGGTTCGACGCCGGTTCCCCTTCCCGCCTGGGCTCGGTACACTGGTATCGAGTCCGGAGTTTTGATTTTCGTTTTTGTCCTTCGTGACTAGTGTTTGCACTCTTTTTGTGTTTTCACTGGCAGCCCAGTCTTTTGACCTTGCAGGGGCCCTTTTTCCCCCGTTGGCTGCCAGGGTGTTCAGAAAGTGTGATCGGTGTAAGAAACTTATGTCTCTCACCGACACACATGACTGCTGCCTCCGTTGCCTCAGGCCTGACCATGACCCGCTGGCCTGTGGCCCATGCGGCAAAATGTCGTCGAAGGCGCTTCGGAGCCATCACCATCAACGTGAGAGAATTTTCTCTGACTCCGTGTCCGGCCAGGCCCGCACTTCGTCAGAGGCCTCGACATCTCGGGAGCCTGACCCCGAGCGCCGTCGGGGTTCCTCTGAGAGGGAGTCTCCCACCCGGGAGCTCAGAAGAAAGAAGCAGCTCATGAGGGCGGCATCGGTGGAGGCTCCTGGATCCTCGAGGGCCAGGTCGCGTAGCCCTGACCGCCGCCCTGGGCTCTCGGAGTCGGAGAGGCCATCCAAGTTACCTCGTGTGGAGCCGGAGTCCCCGAGTCATGTAAGTGCAGTTGTCCTCGTGGACTCTCCTCCGGGGGAGCTGATGTCGGGCCCGACACCATCAGGGCCCGAGTCGGGGGCTGCTGAGTCTCCTGGGCTTGGACTCAGGTTGACGGCCTTGGAGAGCAGCTTGGCTGCCTTCATGGAACAGCAGCGGGTGCTGATCACTGGTCTGACCGGTGCATCTGTCCCGACCACCGGGACCTCGACGTGCAAGTCGACCCCGGAGACCGAGCCGATCGAGTCAATGAAGTCTCGAGTTGATCATTGGTCAAGGTCCCCCTCGACCTCCCTTGGAGAAGTCGGCATGGGAGACGGAGGATGAGGCGTCCCCGGACACCTTCCGGACTCGGTGCGTCCCTTCGGACTCACCGAAGTCCGAGCCTCGTAGATGGTCCCCCCCCAGAGGATACCCGGTTCTCAGACTTCATGAGGGATATGGCCAAAGCCTTGGCCTTCCCTGCGGATGCCGAGGAGGAGCCTCGAGCTGAAGAGCTTGATGCCCTCCTGTATGACTTTCCTCCGAAGGAAGCCTTTACTGTACCGGTTCCTCCGATGCTGGAACGGCTGCTCTTCCGTATGTGGGAGGCACCGGTTCTTAGCAAACGGGTCGATTCCATTTATCGAGTCCATAAGAGCCATGGGTTCCAAAAGGCGCAGCTACCGCACAACTCCATGGTTGTGGAATCGGCCATGCACTGCCTGAAGAGTCAGAAGATGCACTCCTCGGTGCTCCCCGGTCAGGAGGCCCGGAACCTGGATGCCCTCGGTAGAAAGTGCTTCCAGGGCTCTATGCTATCTTGCCGTGTCCAGACCTACTAGCTGTAGATGGGCATTTACCTACGAGGCCTGGCAAAGGAGATTGCCGGGTTCTCAGCTAGCCTCTCCGAAGAACCTTTGCAGAGGTTCAAGGCTTTGTCAACAGGGATCCGAGAGTGCTCGAAGTTTATCTCTCGAGCAACCTATGATGGCTTTGAGGCTTCGGCCTGGGTAGCCGCGGCTGGCATCGGTGCACACCGTCAGGCCTGGCTGCAGTCAACAGACCTGGAGTCATGGGTGCAGGACAAGTTGGTCGATGTCCCCTGCCAAGGTGAGAACCTTTTTGGTAAGCCTATGACTGAAAAGGCTGCAGAAATCGAGACTGAGACTCTCATCAGGACAAGGCTGTCCAGGAAGACTTCTGCCCCTTCTCAGAAAAAGAAGGGGTCGGGAAAGAAGCCCTTTTTCCCAAGAAAGGGTACTGCCTGCAAATCCTACCCTCAATATCAGGCCTCTCCAGCTCCCCAACAGGGCCAGCAGGCCAAGGGGCAGGGGCATGGGCCCCGTAGGCAGAAGACCCCCAAGCTGCTAGCTCCGGCTCCTGCACAGCAGGGAGCGGGGTTCTGAATCCCACAGCATAGCCTCTTCTCCACAGCTGGCTCCACTCAGTACAGGAGGTCGGCTGACCCTGTACGCCTACAGGTGGACAGTCATCACAGGGGATACCTAGGTCCTCAGCATATTCCAAAAGGGCTACATGCTCCACTTCCACCAGCTACCCCCTCCTACTTTCCAAGGGAGCCTCCAAGACTCCCTCTGCACAGAAACCTCCTCCTTCAGGAGTTGGCAAGTCTTCTAAAGGAACAGGCGGTGGAACTGGTGCCTCACCACCTGGAAGGGCAAGGCTTCTACTCCAGGTACTTCCTGGTACCAAAAAGGACAGGAGGCCTCCGGCCTATCCTAGACTTGTGAAACCTAAACAAGTTTCTGGAGAGGGAAAAGTTCAAGAAGCTTACCCTTGGGATACTGCTGCCCTACCTCCATCAGGGAGACTGGCTATGCTCCTTAGACCTAAAGGATGATTATACTCACATTCTCATCCATCCAGACCACAGACAATATCTAATATTTGTGATGGGAGGAAAGCATTTTCAGTACAGAGTTCTTCCCTTTGGCCTAACTTCCGCCCCCAGGGTTTTCACCAAATGCCTGGCGGTGGTGGCGGCCTATCTAAGGAATCAGGGAATTTTTGTCTTCCCATACCTGGACGACTGGCTCATCAGGGGTCAGTCTCTCCAGGAGGCCAGACAAGCCACTCTTCACACTGTCTCTCTTCTTCAACATCTGGGCTTTGTCATAAACTACGCAAAGTCCACTTTGCTCCCCTCACAGAACCTAGAGTTTATAGGGGCAAGATTAGATACCCTCAGGCAATAGCTTACTTGCCCAAGGACAGGCACCACAGACTGATGGACTTGGCCAAGCAGTTCCACAGCAATTCTCAGGTCTCTGCCAGGCACTTCCTGCGGCTCCTGGGCCACATGGCATCCACGGTACATGCGACTCCGAATGCCCGTCTGCACATGCGGGCTGCTCAGTGGTGCCTCAGAACTCAGTGGGCGCAGGCCACAGGTGACCACTGAGACAGAGTAAAGGTGTCCAAACCACTTTTGGACTCCTTGCAGTGGTGGCTAAATCTCCCAAACCTTCTCAGGGGGGTACCTTTTCAGGCCCAGCACACACAAGGGTGCTGACGATCGATGCTTCCTTAAAGGGCTGGGGTGCACTTTACCAGGGCACATGCACTCAAGGCCTCTGGTCTCCTCGGGAGGACACACAGCAGATCAATCTTTTGGAACTGCGAGCGATCCGCTTGGCTCTACCGACTTTTTCTCATGCCCTCTCTCACCAGTCTGTCTTAATCCAGACAGACAATCAGGTAGCAATGTTCTATGTGAACAAGCAGGGGGGCACAGGGTCCAGGCTTCTATGTCAGGAGGCGCAGGCCCTTTGCTCCTTTGCAGTCAAACAAGGCATGTTTCTCAAAGCAGTTTATCTACCGGGTCAGGAGAACTTCTTAGCAGACAAGCTAAGCAGGATTCTCCAGCCCCACGAATGGCATTTGAATCCATTGGTGGTCCAGCAGATCTTTCTACGATGGGGACTTCCATCCATCAATCTCTTTGCAAGTCCACTGAACCATCAGCTGCCCAGGTTTTGCTCCAGAGAGCCACATCCCCTGAGAATGGCAGCAGATGCTTTTCTGATCTCTTGGTCTATGGGCCTCCTGTATGCGTTTCCTCCCACGCCCCTGATGGCCCGAACTCTGTTCAAGATCCTCCGGGACAAATCCTTGGTGAGTCTAGTAGCCCCCAGATAGCTGAGGCAGCCGTGGTTTCCACTTCTTCAGCAGTTGGCGGTGGAAACTCCTTTCCCTCTGGGGTTGCAACACGATCTTCTATCTCAAGATCAGGGTTCCCTTCTGCACCCCACTCTCAGGTCCCTCAATCTGATGGCCTGGCTGCTGAAAGGATAGTGCTAGCTCCCTTGCTTCTACCTAAGACGGTTAAGAGGTGGTTTTGGCCTCTAGGAGGCAGTCCACCAGAAAGTCCTATGCCCTCAAGTGGCGTAGGTTCACAATATGGTGTGCTCAGCGCAATGAAGATCCTTTCTCCTGCCTTGTGCCAGTGGTACTGCAGTTATCTACTTCACCTGTCAGACCTAGGCCTTAAGTCTAACTCTGTTTGGGTCCTCCTCAGTGCTCTATCAGCGCACCACTCAACAGTGGAAGGACAGTCTCTGTCAGTTCACCCCTTGGTGTCCCGCTTCCTCAGAGGTCTGCTTCTTCTCAAGCCTCCGGTTCGTCCACCAGCGACTGAGTGGGATTTGAACATGGTCTTGCAGCAACTTACTCGCCCACCGTTTGAGCCAATGGCTACTTGCCATTTGCGCTTCCTCTCTTGGAAGGCACTCTTCCTGGTGGCTCTTACCTCGGCCAGACGTGTGAGTGAACTACAAGCTCTGGTTTCTGATAGACCGTACACACGGTTCTATAGGAACAGGGTGGTCCTACGGACTTATTTGAAGTTCCTTTTAAAAGTGGTCTCCTCTTTCCACCTCAACCAGGAGGTGGTTCTTCTGACCTCCTTTCCCAGGCCGCATACCAGCCAGGCTGAAACAGTCTTGCATACCTTGGACTGTAAGAGGGTGTTGTCTTTTTACATAGAACGTATGCGGGGGCATCGATGAGCTACTCAGCTCTTCGTCTCCTTTGACCCTAATAAGATGGGGTTACCTGTCTCCAAGCGTACATTGTCCACTTGGGTAGCAGATTGTATCACCTGGGCGTACAAGGCAGCCGACCTCCCCTTGCAGGGTTGAGTCACGGCCCACCGTGTCAGGGCGAAAGCTGCGTCAGTAGCTCATCTCTGCTCTGTTCCATTGGCAGACATCTGCTGGGCCGCTACTTGGTCTTCAAGCCAGACTTTTGCAGCCCATTACTGCCTCGAGAGAGAGTCCCGAAGGGACAGTGCTTTCGGACAGGCGGTACTCCGTAATTTCTTTGAGGTTTAGGCAACTCCTACCCTCTGGCCCTTGTGTTGGGATACCGTACGGGGGCGTTCTCAGAGGATATTCTTATCACGAATGCTGAGGCTCTTGAGAGGGAGCCATTTTTCAGCTTAGGGTTCCCGCTAGCGTAGAGCTGGGGAGTCCCATATATGAGGACTGACTTCCTGCTTGGTCCTGGAGAAAGAGTAGTTACTCACCTGTAACAGGTGTTCTCCAGGAACAGCAGGAATCAGCCTCACGACCCTCCCTCCTCCCCTGGAGTTGCAGTCATATACTTCATTTTGGTTTTTTTGCTGTCCTTTAGCTATGTCATCAGACTGAGCAAGATGGCACCCCTGGGCGGGAAGGGGACCGTGCATGCGCGCTGCATTCCCAAAAGCTTTCCTTGAAAGCTGGGGAAATGCTCTGCACGAGGGCTCCGTCGGCGCTGACATCACTCATATGTGAGGACTGATTCCTGCTGCTCCTGGAGAACACCTGTTACAGGTGAGTAACTACTCTTTACACGATGCAAGGTTCCACATTGGGATCCACTACCCAGGAAAAAATGTAAGCGTCATCGTGGATAACATCTTAAAACCCTCCGCCCAGTGTGCAGCGGCGGCCAAGAGAGCAAATAGAATGCTAGATATCATAAGGAAAGGAATGGAAAATAAAACAAAGGATATTATAATGCCTCTGTATCGTTCCATGGTGAGACCGCACCTTGAATATTGTGTGCAGTTCTGATCGCCGTATCTTAAAAAGGATATAGCGTTATTAGAAAAGGTACAGAGAAGAGCCACCTAAAAGGGGATGGGAGGCTACTTCTATGAAGAGAGGCTGAAAAGGTTAGGGCTCTTTAACCTGTAAAAGAGACGGCTGAGGGGAGATATGATAGAGGTCTATAAATTAATGAATGGAGTGGAACGGGTAAAAGTAGTTCAATTGTTTACGTCATCAGAATATAAAAAGACTAGGGGACATGCAATGAAGCTACAGGGTAATCTATTTAAAACTGATAAGATAAAATATTTTTTCACTCAACGTGTAATCAAACTCTGGAATTTGTTACCGGAGGATGTAGTAAAGGCTGTTAGTGTAGCTGGGTTTAAAAAAGGTTTGGACAAGTTCCTGGAGGAAAGGTCCATAAACCATTATTAAGAAGGGACCCAGGATATTAATGCTTGAACCAGTACAAGCATTGCGGAACCTGTGTCTTTTGGGGAAACTGCTAGGTACGTATGACCTAGATTGGCCACTGTTGGAAACAGGATACTGGGCTTGATGGACCTTGGTCTGACCCAGTATGGCATATCCTATGTTCTTATGTATGTCCTTAAATTAAATCAGTGGTAATCTAAACTGTGATATGTTCTAGCTGCATCACATAAACCTGGTTTGAGTAGCCATTTTCAGATGATCAGTATACCAGAAAGGTTTTTAAAGTGCTCTGAACTCTAGTCTGAGAAATTCTGAGATGGTGTCACGTCTTGGCACACCTCCATGGGACGTCAAGATGTGGAGGCTGAGGAAGGATTATGCCAACGTCCAGGTAGAGGGTAAGGATTATGGCATGATGGGACAATCAGTTTTCACTGCCATCTCAAGTCAATAATTGTTAGGTGTATGTGGAGGGCACACCAGCAGCCATGGATACAGAAGTACCTAGTGCCAGTTGGCTAAATCATCAGTAGCTGTGCTGTGGTGAATGGTTACTGCAGCAGAATCAACAGCTACAGGAGCAGCAGGCAGAGAAAACTGAGCTGCTGAGAAAATTGTTGACCATCAAGGAGCTACGTATGTACCTGGAAGAGAGACAGCTGGAGCCATTGTATGCAAATATTGATTGCATGCATCCTTAAAACCAGACCAATATGCAGTAGACATATGCACAATCAAAATTGTCATCATTTTTGTTAAAACCTAAGTGAATTTTTCTTTTTGTTTTCTGTGTGGTTGCATGTCTACTGTGCATATCTCCGACTTTACGCATGCACACACAAGCAATTTGAGTGCATGCTTAATTTTTAGGCATGCAAAAAAAAGGCCAAACAAATCTGAAATCCACAAGCCAAATTTTCAGCTCTTAATGACTGGAGTTGGCACGACATATAGATAATAAAGACTTAAATCTCCAGGAACAAGCAGGAATGTAGTCTTCCTATATACGGGTGATGTCGGTACCGATGGAGCCTGCGCAGGAATGCTCCCCAGCATCCAATAGGAAAGCTTTTGGAAGCATCCCACTCTGCCTGCGTAGCTGCCTTCCCGCCTTTCCAGCTCTCCCTCCTCAGTTCTTCATTTTCCGCAGAACCGACAAGAAGCAATTCCTGTCGCTGCAGAAAATTTGATTTTTCTTATTTTTTTGTGGTCGCATCTGCCTTCCCGTCGATGCTGGTACTGACCCTGTCGGTGCTCACTTTCTTTCTTTCTGTAAAAAAAAAATAAATTATATACTTTTCTGAGGGGAGAATCTCTTCCCTCAGGGCACATCAACGTCATCTTAGGCTTAGGCTTTGTTTTCCAAAATGGACAAACCAGCTAGTGGTTTTAAGTGTTCCAAATGTGGCAGTACAATTTCAGCCACAGACACCCATGATTGGTGTTTAAAATGTTTGGGACTGGATCATCAACCGTCTGACTGTCCTCTCTGTAGGAAGATGAAGAAGAGAGGCCTGCAGAACAGAACTGCGAAACTCAGCACCCTCTTTGCCACCGATGCCATGTTGGTAGCATCAACGTCATCAAGGGCTTCATCTTCCTCCCAAGGATCTCAGGTATCGAAACCCAGGTCTTCGTGGAAGACTAGCCAGCTCTCCAAGGGTAGATCTCTTTCTAAGCATCGAGATGCCTTAGGCGTTGCCCTGGAGGGAGACACACCAGCCAAGCAACCCCGACGGGAGGTTCTTGCCTCCAAAGCATTAGTGGGGTCCTAAGATGCTCCCGAGGCCTCGACCTCCAGAGAGCTCTTGGTGCCATGCTCAGGGATCGTGGGCCACAACTCAGGTACCGATACCCAGGCATCAGCAAGCTCCATGGATCAACGTATCCTAGCTATTGAGTGGAGCTTAGCGGCTTTGCTAGCGGCCTGGTAAAGCCTCTACAGTCGATTCCTCAGCCATCGGTACCGACAACGATACCGAAGGTGCCTGCATTGACATTTTGCCGCTTACCATGCTACCACCTATGCCGGCCCTCGAGTCCATCTCCGGTACCGAGGTTCCAGCACCGAAACTTTACGATGACGGTTTCAAGCGGTATCGAGTATGGGCAGAGTGTGAGTACCCTGCCCTTCGATACTTCTTTGGACTCTGATTCTTCCGATGACAAATCAACCGGTACAAGGGAAATGAGAATTCTGCTGAATGATCCATCTCTGTCCCCGTAACGTTGCATTTCCCCTCCGGAGGACATGTCTTTTCAAGATTTTATCCACAATGTTGCTCGGGGCCTCTCCATCACGTTGACTTCGGAGAAGGAGCCTAGGGCTGAGGAGCTTGAAATTCTTCAGTACCCTGCTGCCCCAAAGGAAGCTGCTACTCTTCCTATCCATCGAATACTTCACGACCTTATGCTTCGAATGTGGGAGACACCCTTAACCATCTCTCCACATACTAGAAGGCTCGATACTATGTACTGGGTACCGGAGTGCCCTGGCTTCCAAAAGACACAATTACCACACCATTCCATGGTAGTGGAATCGGCAATGCGTCAAATTAAAAGTGCCGAAACGCATTCCTCAAACCCTCCAGGCAGGGAATTGAGAACCCTCGATGCTTTTGGTCGTCGATGTTTTCAGGTCTCCATGTTATCGGCCAGAATCAGTTCCTACATACTTTACATGGGTATGTTTCTTAGAGAGGTGGCTAGGAGTTGATAGCTCCTCTCCTCCCTGACGACAAGAGAGCTGATTATCTCACCCTGGTGAAGCATGCCCAAAATATTTACAAATTTGTTAACAGGGCAACTTTCGACTGTTTTGAATGCATCAGCAGAACTTCAGCTATATGCATTGGTGCATGCAGGATCACTTGGCTCCAAGCCTCTGATTTTGAACAGTAGATTCAAGATAATCTGGGTAATATACCTTGCACAGGTGACAATCGTTTTGGCAAAGACTGGCAGGATAAGGCGTTTTAATTAGAGTCTGAGAACACCACTCTAAATAGACTTTCTAGATCAATTGCCAACCCAGCTAAGAAGAACATATCAAAGAAACCCTTTTTCAATAAGAAGAAGTAGTACTATTCTTCCTACAACCATGTGGTGCACTATCCCATCCATGCTCCTCAAAAAGGGCAACACAACCTAAACAACAAAGAAAGGCTCAGACTCCCAGGTCTCAGCCAACCCAGCAGGCCCAACCTCCTCAGGGTCTTTGACTCCTTCTGGAGAACATAGCCTCTGGAGATTCCACATTCCATCCACATTTCAGGCAACTATGTCACTTTGCCCACAAGTGGCATCTTGTAACATCAGAACACTGGACTCTCTCCATAGTAAAGGAGGGGTACAAACTTCACTTCTGAAGTCCACCCCCCCCCCCCCAATCTCCTCCAAGAGAGTTCAGTTCTCAAACCCCTCTCACCACTCTGTTATTGCAGGTCACCTCTCTTCTCTTGCAGGGTGCAATAGAGGAAGTGCCACTCTCCCAGCAAGGTCTGAGCTTCTATTCTCCTTACTTCCACACTCCAAAGAAAACAGGGGGATACAGGCCCATCCTGGACCTCGGAAAACTGAACAAGTATCTACTCCGGGAGAAATTCAAGATGATCTCCTTAGGTACTCTTCTCCCCTGTCTCCAGTCAAGATTGTTCTCTAGATCTAAAGGATGCATATACTCACATTCTTATCCACTCAGAACACAGAAGGTTTCTGTGTTTCCTGTTCCAGGGGAAGCATTATCAGTACAGAGTCCTGCCTTTTGGCCTTTCCTCTGCCCCAAGAGTCTTTGCAAAGTGCATGGCAGTTGTAGCCACATTTCTAAGGACTCTAGGGATATTTGTCTTCCCCTACTTAGACAATTGGCTTATTCGAGCAAGCACACCTCTAGAGGCCAATCTTTCTCTCACGCACACCATGCAAGTGTTGCAACATTTCTGATTTGTAATAAATCTTCTAAAATCCCAGATCATTCCCTCTCAAACTCTGGAGTTTATAGGAGCCCTCCTAGACACTCACCAGTGAAGGGCTTTTCTGCCTCAAGCCCACTGTGCTCGATTCATCCAGCTTGCATCCCAAGCATGCCTCAAGACCTTTCTCACTGCTTGTGCATCCGGTCATTTGGGAGACAAGATAATTCTCTCTACATGTCTCATCTCATCTCTCCAGTGGTGGCAATCCCCAGAACACCTTTTCCGTGGAGTCACCTTTCCAGAAGCCTCCACACATCAATGTACCCTGACGACGGATGTGTCCAAAATGGCCTGGGGAGCTCATCTGGACAACCTCGCCACTCAGAGTCTTTGGTCTCATCAGGAGTCACAGCTCCACATAAATCCGCTGAAACTCAGAGCCATCCACAATGCTCTCAAGGTGTTCCACGACCACCTTCGCTTCCGCACAGTTCTAGTCCAGTCGGATAATTAGACATGCTCTACTTGAAAAAGCAGGTTGGAACAGGCTCTTGAACACTTTGCAGTGAAGCCCTGCACCTATGGTCTTTCACCATACATCAGATTCATCTACTTGCGGTTTATCTGCCAGGCAAACAAAATCTCTTGGCGGACAAACTCAGTCGGGTCTTACTATCCCACGAGTGGTCTCTCCATGCAGACAAGGTTATCCACATTTTCCAGATCTGGGGAAACCCAGACAGACCTGTATGCAAGTCCTCAGAATGCCAAACTTCCCCGATTCTGTTCCAGAATCCCTGCTCAAAACAGCCAAGCGGTAGATGCCTTTCACCTTCACTGGGGTCAGGGCTTCCTATACGCCTTCCCCCCCCATCCCCAAAACTCTTTTCAAGCTCCAGAGAGACAAGGGCTACATGATTCTTATAGCCCCGCGTTGGCCACGACAACTGCGGTATCCTCTGCTTCTACATCTCTCTCGAGTTCAACCAGTAGATTTGGGGTCTGCCCCAGATCTCCTCTCACAGGCGAACGGGACACTGCTGCATCCCAATCCACAGTCCCTACACCTAACAGCATGACTACTGAAGGCATAGAATTCCAGGGCATCAGCCTCTCTCAACAAGTGAAAGCTATCCTTTTGTCTTCTAGGAAACCTTCCACAAGGCGCTCCTACGCCTTCAAGTGGCATAGATTCTCTCTCTGGTGTTCGAAAAGGGATCTTAACCCCTTTTCAGCTCCCATGGAAACATTACTTGAATATCTTCTCCACCTCTCTTCCTCTGGACTCAAGACTAATTTGGTAAGAGTCAACCTAAGTGCCATAGCAGCTTCCCACATACAGTTGGATGGTCAGCCCATCTCCTCTCAACCGCTTGTAGCATGCTTCATGAGAGGTCTTCTATTAACTAAGCCTCCCATTAAACCACCTCCAGTGGCATGGGACCTTAATGTGGTTTTAGGATAGTTTATGAAGCTGTCTTTTGAACCCCTAGCCACTACTTCCCTGAAGTTTCTTACCTGGAAGGTCACCTTCCTTATTGCCCTCACTTCAGCAAGGCGCATCAGTGAACTTCAAGCTTTGGTGGCTGATCCTCCTTACACAAGTTTCCACCATGATAAGATAGTCCTTAGGGCTCATCCTCACTTTATGCCAAAGGTGGTCTCACCATTTCACTTGAACCAGTTAGTGTACCTTTCTGTTTTCTTCCCTACACCTCATTCTTCTAGGGTGGAGGTAACCCTTCATACTCTGGATTGCGAATGTGCTTTTGCCTTTTATCTCCAGAGAACTCGGGAGCACAGAAAAGCTTCTCAACTTTTCATCGCTTTTGATTCCAGTCATCTAGGACTACCAGTATCCAAGCAAACTCTCTCCAAATGGATAGCAGATTGCATCTCCTTTGAATACGACAGTGCAGGACTCTCTTGAGGGTCATGTCACTGCACATAATGTTCGAACAATGGCTACCTCCATGGCAAATCTGTGCTCTGTAGTGATTGATGAAATATGCAAAGCAGCAACCTTGTCCTAGACAAGGACTCCCGCCGGGATGTCTCATTTGGCCAAGCTGTTCTCCAGCATCTCTTTCAGACTTAGATCAACTCCTACCCTCCGTCCCGAGTTCCGATACAAGACATCCTTGGAGGACATATGACCTACTACGTAGCCTTGTGTTCCACGACTCACTCTGAGGTCATCACTCTGGCATCTCCAAGCTAGGGAGTCCCATATGTGAAGACTACATTCCTGCTTGTTCCTGGAGATAGTGTAGTTACTCACCTGTAATAGGTGATCTCCAGGAATAGCAGGAATTGAGTCTTCACAACCCACCCTCCTCCCCTAGGAGCTGTACTTTTCCTCTTCTTCTCTGCTTTTATCTCAGCTACAAACTCAACTGAGGAGGGAGAGATGGAAAGGCGGGAAGGCAGCTACACAGGTGCAGTGGGATGCTCCCAAAAACTTTCCTATTGGATGCTGGGGAGTGTTCCCACACGGGCTCTGTAGGTACCGACGTCACCCGTATATGTGAAGACTCAATTCCTGCTGTTCCCGGAGATCATCTGTTACAGGTGAGTAACTACGCTTTCTCCCCCAGTTTGGGGCTTGGAAAATTTTAGGAAGACTTCCACAAATAGAAAATAATTATAGCTTGTGTTAAATAGACATGGCATACATTGGGGGTTATTTTAGAAGTTTTATTCATAAATTCTATGTGGAAAATCTGGCATTTACACAAGCAAATGGCTTCCATGTCTAAATGGAGATTTTAGAAATGGCTAAATTTGCAATTTCTATGTATTAGGGACATCCACATGTAAAGGAGTATGCTAGAGGTGTGGTTAGGGTGTGGCCTGGACAGGTAAAATATCTATACCTGTATTCCCATAGGGAATGCATGCTTATGATTGAAATTGTTCACATTGGGGGTTATTCGGTACCATGAACAGTAGGGATGGGACGTCAATCCCCGCTATTCGTGCCTTCCCCTGCCGCATCTAACCTCTTGGCCGGTTGTGCGGGGAAGTTAAACAGAGCGGGGAAGGGGCGACTTATGGGTAGAGTCTGGGCAGGCGATGGGCAGTTGCCGGCCCTGGACATAAAGGGCCGATTCTAATGTCGGCCCTGTACATCCAAGGCCGGTGACGTGTGGGGAAGTTATTCCACCTCAGAGGTGGAATAACTTCCCTGGATGCGTTTTTTCTTGTGCCTGGGATGCGGATGGGGCAGGGGGGCCCAGAGGACATTCCCCACACCCAGCTCTGGCCTTAGGAGGCCAGATCAGGGGTCGGGCTGCAGGGAATGAAGCCCTGAATTCCGGCGACCGGCATTGCTGCTCTTGAATGGAGCTGCGGTGCCATGACAACATGACGCCATGGTGCCACGGCGCCATTGAAGAGCCTTGACTGAGTTAGCCAGGAAGGTCCTGTATGTGCAAGCCAGGCTGAATCACAGTCTTGGCCTACACGTACAGGACTGATCGCGATTCTGATCCCGCGGAGCTAGACGTGCCCTGTGGGATCAGAATCATGATCCCCTCTGTATGTCCGGCTCAGACTGGCCGTACAGCGGGGATCTATGTCTGGGTCAGAATGAGCCCCATTGGGCCCAATTCTGAGGCACAAATAGCGGGGTTGGACGTCCAACCCCCATTTAAGCCTGGGACAGTATTCTGCACATTATGCTCCATGCATGCACAGGGCCGATGTACAGGGACTACAAAAGGGGATTGCTACTTCTGGAGCGAGATCTGCAATTGTAAGTATTTACTTCTGGGAATTTTTTTAAATCTTGGGGAAAAAAAGAATTCTTTAGATTAAAGCTGATTAATCTGTGAACCCAGTGTAATTGTTAAATCAATCAGGGCCTAGTAGCAGCAAGAGCTTGCAGTTTAAATTTAAAACAGAGAAGAGAGCTTTCTGGTTAAATTTAGAACCCAGCAGAGAGCTTCTACTTTAAATTTCCTACTCAGTCAGGGCCTAGTAGCAGCAAGAGCTTTAATTTAAATCACATCAGAATATAACAGCATAAAAGGCAAAACAGGGTCAGTATTCCTTGAGCAATAAATTATTTCTAGAGACCTTTACAAAGAGGACTTCTACACAGGGGGCAAGAGACCCGTGAAATATTTTACATTGGTGTTAAAGCCGGGTGACAGATCAAAGGACCAGTTTGAAAGACTCCCTCTATTAAGCAAGGACAGTTAATCACTCAAGAAATTGGTCACAGCTTACCTCAGAAGCACAGGTATAAATAGTTCAACCAGAGTTCTGTGCTTCTCAGTCTTGAAGGACTACAAAAGGGGACTGCTACTTCTGGAGAGAGATCTGCAATTGTAAGTATTTACTTCTGGGAATTTTTCTAAATCTTGGGGAAAAAAAGAATTCTTTAGATTAAAGCTGATTAATCTGTGGCCCAATATAATTGTTAAATCAATCACGGCCTAGTAGCAGCAAGAGTTTGCAGTTTAAATTTAAAACACAGCAGAGAGCTTTCTAGTTAAATTTAGAACCCAAGACTCCCTCTATCAAAGCAAGGGTTTTGGGACTCCCCTTGGAGATTGGTCACAGATTACCTTAGAAGCACAGGACAGGGTACTGTGTAGCAGCCAGCTTTTAATAAGTCTTCTATCCCTCCCTGACACACGTCCACCCCTGGGATAATCGTAGCTTTATAGGTGCTTAAACCTCTTAAAGGAAAGAAAGTGCCGTATTCACTCTCAGGTGCAGTTGTTTATTCTCATCAGCATACCTGAGATTAATTAAACTTCAGGTGAACAAAGTACATTAAACGTATTAGGTATAGTTTTATTATGTTTATGTTTATTAGCTTGATATACCGCTGTTCCAGTTAGAGCACAGCGGTTTACAAAAATGGTCAGTCTAACAGAAAAGGCCACTGGCCAGAAAAGGAAAGGAAATACAATGAATGATAGAAAAGCACCCAAGACATTTAAATAGACATGACTAAGGAGAGAGAGGGGTGAGAAAGAGGGGGAAGGGAAAGATTCACACAGAAGGAGAGGGGAGGTCAAAAGCGGTTGAGAAGAAGAATGTTTTCAACTTTTTTTTGAAGGTGGGGAGGTGCTGTTCAAGTCTGAGGGGAAGGGGTAGTGAATTCCAATAAGCAGGGCCAATAAAAAAGAAAGCTGAGGTGCGTGTAGATTGTAGGTGGGCGCGTGATGGAGAGGGAAAGTGAAGGCGGTTGACATGGATTGAACGAAGTGAACGAGTGGGAATATGAAATTAGTGTAAGTATCCCTAGCAACCCTTAGTAAATAAAGAACTTAAATATCTAAACACAACCTTAAAACGAAGATGCAAACAGCAGTCCAGCAGCGAGATGGGGGCTTTCCAGTCTTTTGCATTGAGTGTCATATGTATGAGGTGTGGCAGGAAGTGATCCTGTAGCTAGGACCTGTCCTCAAGGTGATGTAAAACCCTCTTGCACCGAGGACGTTTCTCCAGGGCCATGTGCCCATGAGGAAAGGGTTAGGACAGCCATTATAGATGGTGATTCGATCACTAGGCATGTAGATAGCTGGGTGGCTGGTGGACGTGAGGATCGCCTGGTAACATGCCTGCCTGGTGCAAAGGTAACGGAACTCACACGCCACCTAGACAAAGTCTTAGATAGTGCTGTGGAGAAGTCTGCTGTCCTGGTACATGTTGGTACCAATGACAGGAAAATGTGGTAGGGAGGTTCTGGAGGCTAAATTTAGGCTTTTAGGTAGGAAGTTGAAATCCAGAACTTCCAAGGTAGCGTTCTCCGAAATGCTTCCCGTTCCACGCGCAGGACCCAAAAGACAGGCAGAGCTCCGGAGTCTCAATGCGTGGATGAGACAATGGTGCAAGGATAAGAGTTTTGGATTTGTTAGGAACTAGGGGACATTCTGGGGAAAGGAGGGGCTCTTCCGAAGGGATGGGCTTCACCTTAACCGGGATGGAACCAGGCTGCTGGCATTAATCTTTAAAAAGGAGATAGAACAGCTTTTAAACTAGATAATAGGGGAAAGCCAACAATTGCCCAAGAGCGCATGGTTCAGAACAATGTACCCTGGAAGGATACTACCAAAAAAATGAAGTTAGGACACATCAGCAGAGAGGTTCCAATAAAGACAAATGTAGCCCAAATGCCTTGAGTACAGAGCAGACAGAGCTTAAAGATTCCAAATTGACTGTGCAGAGGGTCATATCCAAGATGGCGGCGGAGTAGAACGCCGAGATGGAGTTGAATCGGCTCCTGCATTTTGCCTTCTAATGGGGAAGAAGCATAAACAGCTACCCCTGAAACCCTCCGGTACCTCCTCTCCTGCAGACGGGCTTGTGCAGTCATCAATTGCCGACTTTTGTCTTCCCTTGGTGTGTATGGCTTCGAGAGACCCACAGGATATTCCCGCGGATCTGAGCGATGAAGAGGAATCTTTTAGCCCTGTGCAAGCGCCTCCAACACAGCCCGGAAGCCGCTTTGGGGAGGGGCAGTATGGCGGTGTATCTCCAGGTCAGGAGGTTACTGCAGCTGCGGAGGGTTCTCCCACGAAGTTCCAGCTGGTGGTTTCTGCTCCAGGAGGTCGAGTGGGTCTTTCTCCCTCCGGTGACAGTTGTGGTGTGGAGCTCTTGGAGAGTGGCTCCCCTGGCACCTCGGCTATCCGGCCTCCTAGATTAGTGGAGAAACCTGCGCTTGTTACCAGAGGGGAAGCCATTTTGGACTTAGTCCTTAGTGGAACGCCAGATATGGTGAAAGAAATAAGGATGTTGGGGCCACTTGGCAATAGTGATCATAGTATGATCACATTTGATTTAATTAATGGAGGAGGGATGGTAAGGAAATCTACAGTAATACCTTTTAACTTTCAAAAGGGAGACTATGATAAAATGAGGAAAATTGTTAAGAAAGAACTAAAAAGGAGCAGTTGCAAAGGTCAAAGACTTACATCAAGTTTGGGTGTTGTTTAAAAATCCTATCTTGGAAGCCCAGACCAGCTGTATTCCATGCTTTAAGAAATGTGGAAAGAAGTCCAAAAAACTGCCAACATGGTTTAAAGGTGAAGTCACAGAAGCTCTTATTTCCAAAAAAAGCATCTTTCAGGAAATGGAAAAAAAGAGCCAAATGACGAAAACTGGAAACAGTACAAGCACTGGCAAGTTAAATGCAAAGCATTGATAAGGCAGGCAAAGAGAGAATTTGAGAAGAAACTTGCTGTGGAAGCAAAAACGCGTAATAAACACTTTTTCAAATACATTTGTAGCAAAAAAAACCTGTGAGAGAGTCAGTTGGATCATTAGATGATAGAGGGGTAAAAGAGGCAGTAAGAGGGGACAAGGCTATAGCGGACAGACTGAATGAATTCTTTGCTTCAGTCTTTACTGAGGAAGATGTAGGGATTTTACCCATGACTGAAGTGGTATTTAAAGGTGATACTGCAGAGGAATTGAAAGAAACATTGCTGCACCGGGAAGATGTATTACAACTATTTGATAAACTGAAGAGTAGCAAATCACCTGGACCAGATGGTATACATCCAAGGGTGTTGAAAGAACTGAAATATGAGATTGCAGACCTGCTATCAGTAATCTGTGAACTATCATAAAAATAATCTGTAATACCTGAAGATTGGAGGATCGCCAATGTAACGCCAATTTTTAAAAAGGGTTCCAGGGGTGATCCGGGTATCTACAGACCGGTGAGCCTGATATCAGTACCAGGAAAAATGGTAGAAACCATCATAAAGAACAAAATTACTCATCATGTAGATAGTCATGGCTTAAAGGGAGACAGCCAACATGGCTTTAGACAAGGATGATCTTGTCTTACTAATCTGTTATTTTTTTTTGAAAGTGTGAATAAACAGGTAGACAAAGGTGAATCAGTTGATATAGTGTATCTGGACTTTCAGAGAGCCTTTGACAAGGCCCCTCATCAGAGACGTTTGGCAAAACTAAAAAGTCATGGGATAGGAGGCAGAGTACTAGTGTGGATCAGGAACTGATTAAAAGATAGAAAGCGGAGGGTAGGGCTAAATGGCCAATTTTCCCAATGGAAAAAGGTGAATAGTGGAATACCCCAGGGATATGTGCTGGGTCCACTGCTTTTTGACATTCATAAATGACCTGGAAAAGGGAATAACGAGTGAGGTTATCAAATTTGCAGATGACACAAAACTATTTAAAGTTGTTAAAACCCAAGAGGATTTTGGAAAATTGCAAGAGGATCTTGATAAATTGGAAGACTGGTTATCCAAATGGCATATTAAATTTAATGTGGACAAGTGCAAAGTTATGCTTCAACGCAATCACCGACTGTTGGCTTCTAACTCAGAATTTACGCATAAACTTTAAGAAAACCGAGGTCTTATTTATCACAAAGAACAAGAGCTTCTCTCCTCCCACTACCTTGAAGGTGAGAGATGCAGAGCTCCCATGCAAATCTGTGATACGTTACCTGGGTGTCACACTCGACCAACAGCTCAACTTCAAAGAAAACATAAAGAACACCACCCAGTCCATTTACAATAAAATCATGACTTTAAGGCACCTAAGATCTCTGCTAGCACCAGATGATTTCAGAACAATATTCCAGACGCTTGTAACACCACATTTTGATTACGCAAACACCATTCTGCACGGTCTCTCCAAGAGCACCCTCAACCCACTGGAAATGGCGATGAATGCAGCAGCCCGCATTCTCTGCGGCATATCCAGAAGAGCTCACATCACGCCCATACTTATGGAATTACATTGGCTACCTTTAAACAGCAGGCTCAACTACAAGGCACTACTCCTAACCTTCAAAGCAATTAACCTGTTATCCACCTCATCCCTCACTGCACTCCTCACCGCCACCCCCAACAACAGGCTGAGAAGGTCAGTAGCTGCCAGTACACTAATTATACCATTAGAAGCTACAAAATGCACACAAACAACCAGGAATAGATCCTTTGCTTTCTATGCCCCGAGGTGCTGGAATAACCTCACACCACATATCAGATCAATCAGGGATCTTTCGCAGTTCAGAAAAGCCTTTAAGCATCATCTGTTCCTCCTACACTTTGCCCACCCTAATCCAACACAACCACTTCCCACACCTCAACTCACTCATGCAGCCCCTAACACACTCATAACCTGACTTATGACAAGGCATACAACAGATCCTTCCATCAGGTACATTTACGACGCTCTTAGACTATAAGGACTAATGCATCAAGAATAACAGCTTGTATTTAAATTTTATTATAAATTGTAAATAGTTTCACATCCACTACTGTTGTACATGTATATAGTTATCCCAGTATTTAGTTATCCCAGTTTCAGTCCCAAGTTACCTATCCTTTTACAATGTAAGCATAAGACCGTTGGTCTGATGCAAAATCTTTTTGTTATTTGTAAACCGCACTGATACTGAAAAGCGCGGTATAGAAGAGCTTGTAAATAAATAAAATAAAATGCACCTAGGAAAAAACAATCCAAACTATGGTTACACAATGCAAGGTTCCACATTGGGAACTACTATCCAGGAAAAAGATTTAGGCTTCATTGTGGATAACATGTTGAAACCCTCCGCCCAGTGTGCAGCGGCAGCAAAGAGAGCAAATAAAATGCTAGGTATCATAAGGAAAGGAATGGAAAATAAAGCAAAGGATATTATAATGCCTCTGTATCGTTCCATGGTACGATCACATCTTGAATATTGTGTGCAATTCTGGTCACCATATCTTAAAAAAGGACATAGTGTTATTAGAAAAGGTGCAGAGCAGAGCCACCAAAATGGTAAAGGGGATGGAAGGATACTCCTATAAAGAGAGGCTAAGAAGGTTGGGGCTCGTCAACCAGGAAGAGGGGAGATATGATAGAGGTCTATAAATTAATGAATGGAGTGGAACGGGTAAACGTAGATCGATTGTTTACGTTGTCAGAATATAAAAAAACTAGGGGACATGCAATGAAGCTACAGGATAACCTATTTAAGACTAATAAAAGAAAATATTTTTTCACTCAACGTGTAATCAAACTCTGGAATTTGTTACCGGAGGATGTAGTAAAAGTTGCTAGTGTAGCTGGATTTAAAAAAGGTTTGGACAAGTTCCTGGAAGAAAGGTCCATAAACCATTATTAAAAGGGACCCAGGATATCACTGCTTGACCCAATACAAGCATTGAGGAACCTGTGTCTTTTGGGGAGACTGCTAGGTACTTATTACCTAGATTGGCTACTGTTGGAAACAGGATACTGGGCTTGATGGACCTTGGTCTGACCCAGTATGGCATATCTTATGTTCTTAAGAGTGCTGGGAGGGGCGGGCATAAGACGTGAATTGGCCTTGTATGTTCGGGTGCCTGGTCTGCCCACGCTTCACCCACTCTCCGCTCCCATGCCGCCCCCAACCAGCTCTCCCCGCACAGTGCGTGCGGGGAGAGAGTTTCTCTGCATTCGGGCCAGACGGCTAGTGGGACTGCATGTCCCACCGGGACATACAGCCCTGCTATTTGCCTTACAGAATCGGGCCTTATATGTTCTCACTGTATTGTGAATGAATCAAACAACTTGCAAACATTGTCAGTTCCAAGATCATCCAAAGTTGAATTTCATATATTTTTCAGTGTCAGATAGTTGGAAAAAGAAAGATCTAAAACACACATTACATTAACATATAATGCTATATTTCAGAAACTAATTTTTGCAGTTAAAGCACATATTGGTTGGTCTAAGGATATTGAGCGCCTTAGTCAAATCTTCAGCCTTATCCCCTCTCCTAAGATTGTGATAATTAAACTCAGTAATAATGATCATCCCAACGCCAATTCTCCTGCAACAATCCTATAAAAATGCATACTTGAATGCTGTACTTTTAAATATTAAAAACTTTGCTTGATATATATGTATGCACCTGCTCTACTTTTAGGTAAAAAGAATGTGCTGATGAGTTTTTGAATTTATGTGGCTATCAGGATCTGTTTTGCTTTGACTGCTGTGCTTCAGAAACTGCCTCTCTGCCTGTTCAGTAAGCTAATATTTACATAGAACTGTAGAAAGATAAGACTGAAAGGCCTGAAAAAGTTATCTATTCCATGGTTCTCAGCAAGTGCTGTAAAAAAAGTCCGTTTTTCATGATATCACAATGAATATTAACAAGATATAACTTCACAACTGTGGTTTAGGAAGATTTTCTGTAAAACCAGACCTCTTTGTGGTTTGGGAGAACATGCTCACATGTTAACATCTCAAAAATAGACTCTGTATAGAACACATGAAAGTATAGATGTATCAAACTCAAAACTGAATGCATTCAATAGAGGGTACAAAAAGCAGTTTCAAGCATATATTGAAAGCAACAAAAAGGTCTCAGACTTTAACGGGCAAACCATATACTCCAGGCAGCATTCGCCGTCAGAGCACAGCAAAGCCCTTCTTGCATCAATGACCTTATATATTATGTGGCTATAAGGATAGCTATCTCTGACTCCTTTAGCATAGGCAGTATCAATGTTTCTCTTAATGTATTCTTCCAAACTGATATAGGAGAGTGAATAGCATAACTTAGCTGAAAGAGTATTGCTTGAAATGCTGCTTTGCCATCATCTCATCCCCGCTTCAGCCCCAACGCTCTCAATCGCGCTGTTGTTGCGTTTCACCCGAGCAGGTTTCTTCAGGGGGTGACTGGCAGAGGATGGCGAGAACAGGCAGATTGCAAAAACCCAAGCGTTGTAACGTTGTAACGCTTGGGTTTTTGCAATCTGCCTGTTCTCGCCATCCTCTGCCAGTCACCCCCTGAAGAAACCTGCTCGGGTGAAACGCAACAACAGCGCGATTGAGAGCGTTGGGGCTGAAGCGGGGATGAGATGATGGCAAAGCAGCATTTCAAGCAATACTCTTTCAGCTAAGTTATGCTATTCACTCTCCTATATCAGTTTGGAAGAATTCATTAAGAGAAACATTGATACTGCCTATGCTAAAGGAGTCAGAGATAGCTATCCTTATAGCCACATAATATATAAGGTCATTGATGCAAGAAGGGCTTTGCTGTGCTCTGACGGCGAATGCTGCCTGGAGTCACTGTTCCCTCTAAGCTGTGCGCGTGTGCGCGCGCACACACCTTGCCGAGCGAGCGCACATACTTTATAAGAGCGCACAAAAATTACAGCTCTGATTCTGATAGAAAACACAGACGTCTTAAAATTTAAAAGTTATGATTGCAATTACTAGAAATTTCCCGCTTCATTTAGTAATCGTCTATTTTCATTTAATTTGATTAAAATCAATGTGATGTACATACTGTATTCTGACGTGTAGTCAAATTTTAAAGTATATAACTCCGAGTGTCGTTATGTGGCACAAAAATGTAACCTTCCTTCAAAAGCTGCACACAGCTGATATTTTATGCGCACACAGCCTACAGAAAATTAGAGGGAACATTGCCTGGAGTATATGGTTTGCCCGTTAAAGTCTGAGACCTTTTTGTTGCTTTCAATATATGCTTGAAACTGCTTTTTGTACCCTCTATTGAATGCATTCAGTTTTGAGTTTGATACATCTATACTTTCATGTGTTCTATACAGAGTCTTTTTTTGGTTTGACAGTTTGCGCTCTGTGAGAGTTTTTTGACCACTACCATATTTGTCACATGTTAACATCTGGCACTTTATATCTAAATTAGAGGGGGTAATTACCAGGGGCGGCCCAAGGAGGGTGCAGGGCCATGTGTGAAGACTCATTGTGGGGCCTCATTTGCATAAATATTTGCATAACATAAACGTGCACCAACTTTTAGTAAACACGCCTCTTAATGAGTGTCTGGATAAAGAAAGACTACCAGATTTCTACATTACTATACTCTAGTGCCAACAGCCAAGTACATTATGAAGTACTATAAACACTGACCATTTAAAAACCATAGCAAACCCACCCTATCATAACAGTACTGCCAGGACTCATAAAGCACCAAACCCTACCTATCAAAAAGGCAACACTGCAAATATTAAACCAATACATCTCAGAGAATACCAATGCAACTTCTACTGGGGAAAGAGAACAAATCTCTGTCAAATAAAAACTACATAAACAAAATACCTTAGCTCAGTTCCACATGCAGAACATAGACCGCCACCAAACAAAGAACAAGGGATCACAATTTAGAAATAGAACGACAATAATTAAACTGGGAACCCCAAAGGCCAAAGCTGGAAGTACAACATTATTGGAGAAATAAAACTATAAATTAATTTCCTCTTGTACGAAACAAAAACGCAAAGACGTTAGCAATGCACATTTTCCAGAGCTGACATATTCCAGTTAATAAATTCAAAATAAAAAAGTATTTTTCTGCCTTTTGTTTGGGCATTTTATTTTTCAGTTGCAATTGCTCCCGTTTTCTTTGTGTCTTTGACTAACTCTCCTTTGTCTGCTGTCCATTTGACCTTTCTTCTCTCTTCTAATTTTTTCCCATTCTCTCTCTACATCTCCTTTAACATACTGATCTTCCCCTTTTGCTCTTTCCTCCATTTCTTTTTCATCCACTCAAATTTCAGCCTTCCATTCTCAATCCCCACTTAATTTCCCAATACCCGGCCAATCGTAGATTTTTCTTCCCTCCCACACAAAATCTCTTTTCCTCTCTCCATCCTCACTCCCCCAGCCCCGTCCCCTTCTAGTCCTCCCCAACATCAGCACCCTTTTAATTCCAGCCCCACCCAGCATCCGCTCCCTTCTAGTCCCATTCTCTCATCCACCTGCATAAGCCCATTTCCAGTCCTAGCCTCCCATCAGCCATTTCCAGTCCTATTCCAACCCCCCCATTAGCCCATTTCCAGTCCATGCTCCCCCATCAGCCCATTTCCAATCCTAGCCCCCCCATCAGCCATTTCTAGTCCTATTCCAGCCCCCTATCAGCCCATTTCCAGTCCAGGTCCCCCCATCAGCCCTTTTCCAATCCTAGCCCCTCATCAGCCATTTCCAGTCCTATTCCAGCACCCCTAGCCCATTTCCAATCCTAGCCCCCCCATCAGCCATTTCCAGTCCTTTTCCAGCCCCCCATCAGCACACCTCCAGTCCAAGCTCCCCCCATCAGCCCATGTCCAATACTAGCGCCCCCATCAGCCCATTTCCAGTCCTAGCCCCCCCCCCATCAGCTCAATTCCAGTCCTAGCCCAGCCCCCCATCAGCCCATTTCTAATCCAAGCCCCCATCGGCCCATTTCCAATTCTAGCCCCCCATCGACCATTTCCTGTCCTATCCTAGACCCCCCCACCCCGAAGAGCTCACGGCTGTCTAAGCTGCTGCAGAGGGAGCCGGGGAAGCCTGCACGAAGCCCGACTCCCTCTGCACAGCCACCAGCATGAAGAGCTGTGTTTTCTCTCATGCTGGTGGCTGTGTTACTGTGAAGCACGCATGCCAGGAAAAGTTAAAGAGCATTTCTCGGCACTTGCACACTTCACAGTAACACAGCTGTCAGCGTGAGGGAAAACACTGCTCTTCACGCTGGGGACTCTGCAGAGGTGAGCTGGGGCCTCGCGTGGGCTTCCCTGGCTCACCTCTGAAGCTGTCCATTGTGTGTGAATAAAGTTTGTGCAGGGCTCTGTGTGAATAACATTCTCGCAACGTGGATGCGCTGGCCCTGGTAAGTACAGTCCATGGGCCAAATCTAACCCAGAGAGCACTATAATCTGGCCCTGTTGCATTTCTGAAAATTCTTAATTACGGGCCTATTGTTTCTCTTAGGCCGTCCTCTCATCTTTGTAAATGAACTCTGGAAAGGCCTAGTGTTGCACACAATTCTCCATATCACAAAATATGGAGAATGGGGTCTTTTCTGATGACAGAAATCAAGTGATGGTTTTGGAACATCACAGGCCTGTAAGAAAATGGCAGTGATTTATTAAGAGGCGCCGTCCATGGTAAATGCCCTAGTGCAGGGGTGGGCAAGTCCGGTCCTGGAGAGCCGCAGACCAGTCAGGTTTTCATGATGTCCCTAATGAATATTCATGGACCTATTTCCGTACAATGGAAGGCAGTGGATGCAAATAGATCTCATGAATATTCATTAGGGACATCTTGAAGGACTAGAAAAAGGGACTGTTACTTCTGGAGAGAGATCTGCAACTGTGAGTATATACTTGTGGTAATTTTCTAAAAGGAATTCTTTGTATTAAAGCTAATTAATCTGTGAACATAACATAAGAACATAAGATATGCCATACTGGGTCAGACCAAGGTCCATCAAGCCCAGTATTCTGTTTCCAACAGTGGCCAATCTAGGTCATATGTACCTAGCAGTTTCCCCAAGAGAGACACAAGTTCCACAATGCTTGTACTGGGTCAAGCATTGATATCTTCGGTCACTTCTTAATAATGGTTTATGGACCTTTCCTCCAGGAACTTGTCCAAACCTTTTTTAAACCCAGCTACACTAACAGCCTTTACTACATCCTCCGGTAACAAATTCCAGAGTTTGATTACACGTTGAGTGAAAAAAATATTTTCTTTTATTAGTCTTAAATAGTTTACCCTGTAGCTTCATTGCATGTCCCCTAGTCTTTCTATATTCTGATAAGGTAAACAATCGATCTACGTTTACCCGTTCCACTCCGTTCATTAATTTATAGACTTCTATCATATCTCCCCTCAGCCGTCTCTTTTCCAGGTTAAAGAGCCCTAACCTTTTTAGCCTTTCTTCATAGGAGTATCCTTCCATCCCCTTTACCATTTTGGTGGCTCTTCCCTGAACCTTTTCTAAAATCGCTATATCCTTTTTAAGATACGGCGACCAGAATTGCACACAATATTCAAGGTGCGGTCTCACCATGGAACGATATAGAGGCATTATAATATCTTTTGTTTTATTTTCCATTCCTTTCCTTATCATACCTAGCATTCTATTTGCTCTCTTGGCCGCTGCTGCACACTGGGCTGAGGGTTTTAACATGGTATCCACACAATGACACCTAAATCTTTTTCCTGGGTGGTGGTTCCTAATGTGGAACCTTGCATCGTGTAACCATAGTTTGGGTTGTTCTTCCCTAGGTGCATAACCTTGCACTTGTCCAAATTAAATTTCATTTGCCATTTTGATGCCCAGTCTTCCAATTTATCAAGATCCTCTTGCAATTTTCCACAATCCTCTATATTATAATGCCTCTATATCGTTCCATGGTGAGACCGCACCTTGAATATTGTGTGCAATTCTGGTTGCCGTATCTTAAAAAGGATATAGTGATTTTAGAAAAGGTTCAGAGAAGAGCCACCAAAATGGTAAAGGGGATGGAAGGATACTCCTATGAAGAAAGGCTAAAAAGGTTAAGGCTCTTTAACCTGGAAAAGAGACGGCTGAGGGGAGATATGATAGAAGTCTATAAATTAATGAACGGAGTGGAACGGGTAAACGTAGATCGATTGTTTACCTTATCAGAATATAGAAAGACTAGGGGACATGCAATGAAGCTACAGGGTAAACTATTTAAGACTAATAAAAGAAAATATTTTTTCACTCAACGTGTAATCAAACTCTGGAATTTGTTACCGGAGGATGTAGTAAAGGCTGTTAATGTAGCTGGGTTTAAAAAAGGTTTGGACAAGTTCCTGGAGGAAAGGTCCATAAACCATTATTAAGAAGGGACCCAGGATATCAATTCTTGAACCAATACAAGCATTGTGGAACCTGTGTCCCTTGGGGAAACTGCTAGGTACATATGACCTAGATTGGCCACTGTTGGAAACAGAATACTGGGCTTGATGGACCTTGGTCTGACCCAGTATGGCATATCTTATGTTCTTATGAAAACCTGACTGGTCTGCGGCTCTCCAGGACCGGACTTGCCCACTGCTGCCCTCGTGTTTAACACCAATGCTACATTTAGAAAACCATAAACCAGAGAAAACTGCTGCCTGATCAGCTCTATCATGGTGGATTCAAGTCAGGGGCCTGTGTTTATTCTTTCTGACCCCTTTATCGATCATTCGTGTTCCTATCATGCTGCTTGTTACACTGGCCCCATGGGCAGATCATCACACATGAAAAGCAAGGGCAGGCAGGATAAGAGGATCCTGGATGGAGCTGGGTGGACTTGGGAGGTATCCTACTCTTTGTAGCTCTTTCCTTTCTTTTATCACTGAAAGATTAAAAAAGTAGTAAGCTGGTTTTTTTTCCATTTCTCTCTTAGTGGATTGTGCTAGATACTCAACTTGAGCTCCAAGAGGCATGGCCCACAATTACAACCGACTAATGTGTCACTATATAAAAAGGTTTGCCCACCCCTGTTTTAAACCATCTCTAAACTATTTTGCAAGAATTTAAATGTATTACCTGATGTGTTGGAATCTGTAGTAAATTAAATTAAGCTGCTTTTCATGACAATGCATTGTTAGTTTAATTGACTAATTAATCACACACCTTACAGGCTACAGCAATCAGGCATAAAATTATAAAAATAATGAAGAAAGACATATATGCATCATAAAACACTGTACTGAAGGGAAAGGAAAAGTTCTAGGCACATGTCAGGGTAAACATAGTTTATTTGTCTGAGTATACTTAAATGCTAAGAATTGTTGATATCATCTCAGAATATATTGGCATTTTCTTCATAAACTGAAAAATAAAGTGAATTGAAGAGAAAAGGTTAAATAAATCAGAAATAGATGGGTGCTAACAATTTGCAGTTGTGATAGCCTGAAGTACCAGCATTACTGAAATTCATTTACCTAAGACTGGCATCCTGGTTTGGCACCTTAGTATGTTTAGACATCCCAGTAGAGGTTCCCAGTAAATAAAATATGCTAAACGCTACTTACCATAGTTTAAAAACATTCTTGCTCAACAGATGGTAATGGTAAGCTACTTCACTGGTATAGACTATTCATACCCCAATAAAATATCTGTAGCAGTACCATCTGCTGCTTGTGTAAGCACAGGGAAAATGTGACACATCTGGGTACTACATTTCTGGAAACCAATGTGAATGTAGCAAAGCTGAGGGATAGAAAAATCAACAGAGAAAAAATAGTCTGCAAATGTGAAGGAGGGAATGATGTCTCAGCTGAGCATGAGTGAAGCTGGTGGTACTTGTTTAATTTCTTTCATGTACTCAGTAGATGTGAAATCATAAAGGAGGGGGAGGGGGCAGTAATAGTAAACTGTATGTAACAATAGTTTTTTGTATATAAGGCTGATGTTTTCAGAGGATTTAATTTTGTAAGACGTATGTTTCTGATGCCAGCACCACGACTTAACACACACTAAAATGACAAAAGGTCTTGAGTCCTTGTAGATGCGTGGGTATACAGTTGTGGTCAACATTATTGGCACCCTTGCATTTTAGGTATGTTGTGCACAATATCTTGAGAAATAATTGGAAATATACCAAATGTATGTCATCATAATATTGTAATAGTATGTTCAAAGGTGTGGTTGTTGTTGTTAAGTGCCGTTGAGTCAGTGTTGACTCATGGTGGCCCTCTGGATAGTTGTCCTAAACTGTGTTCGGTCTTCAGTCAGGCAGCTCATTATTGATAGAGTGATACCTATAGCTGCTTTTATTGTATGGAACCATCTCATTGCTGGCCTTCCTCTTTTGTGTTGACCTTCTACCTTGCCAAGCATAATGTCTTTCTCTAATGATCTCTCTCTTCGCATGATGTGCAAAATACAGAGGAAATGATTTTACTCCTTCTTCACAGCTTCCAGATGTTTGCCTGACAAAACGAGTACTTTTCAGATGCCTTGTTGAGTCCTGGAGCAGGTTTAACTTTAGACAAAATTTGGGGTGTTTGAGATCAGGTGGGGTTGTCCAGGTTCTTAGGAATGCCCTAGTCATGCCTCCAACACATCCCTGTTCAGACTTGGACATCTTTGCACTGGGGACATTCACAGACCTGGCTTCTAAAATGACTCCAGGGATGTCTCTGTAATTTGGATGTCTGCATGCTCATTTGCAGACATCCAAATCGTGAAAAGTGCTTTTAATATAACACCCATAAGTTCCAGCCAGCACCTGGCTTCAACAAGGTCCAACTATCCCACTCCCCCATTGTAGGAGAAGCAGCTATGGAGAAAGCAAAAAAGTATAGGGAGTTTTCTTAAAACAACCCTGGCAAAGATACATGATTCTTGGATCATTTTGGCAAGAAGCTTTTTAAAGAGGATATGCTATCGGCAGGGGCGGCCCAAGGGGGGGTGCGGGGCTATGTGCAGAGATTCATTGTGGGGCCTCATTTGCATAAATTGCATAATGTTAACGTGCATGTTTAGTAAACATGCCTCTTAATGAGTGTCTGGATAAAGAAAGAGTAACAGATTTCTACATTACTATATTCCAGTGCCAACTGCCAGGCCCATTAGGAAGTACTATAAACACTGACCATTTAGAACTCATAGCAAATCCACCATATCATAACAGCATTGCCAGGACTCACAAAGCACCAAACCCTACCTATCAAAAGGCAACACTGCAAATATTAAACCAATACATCTCAAAGAAAACCAATACATCTCCTACTGGGGAAAGAGAACAAGTGGCACAGTCAAATAGAAACTACATGAACAGAATACCTCAGTTTGGTTAAAATGCAGAACATAGACTGTCACCAAAGAACAAGGGATCACAATTTAGAAATAGGAAGACAATTAAACTGGGAACCCCAAAAGCCAAACTTGGGATGTACAACAACACTGGAGAAATAAAACTATAAATTAATTTCCTCTTGTACTAAACAAAACACAAAAGACGTTAACGATGCACATTTCCCAGAGCTGATATATTCCAGTTAATAAATTCAAAATAAAAAAGTATTTTTCTACCTTCTGTTTGGGCATTTTCTTTTTTCAGCTGCAATTGCTCCAGTCACTTTCTTCTGGTTTCTTCGTGTCTTCTGCGAGCTATCCATTTGTCCTTTCTTCTCTTAGATTTTTTTTCCATTTTCTTTCTCTATATCTGCTTTAACATACTGATTTCCCCTTTTGCTCTTTCCCCCATTTCTTTCCTTATTCCTTTATCATCCACTCAAATTTCACCCTTCCATTCTCAATCCCCACTTACTCTTACAATACCTGGCCCATCGTAGACTTTTCTTCCCTCCCACACAAAATATCTTTTCACCTCTCCATTCTCATTCCCCATCCCTTTCTAGTCCTCTCCCAAAATCAGCTCCCTTATAGTTCTAGACCCACCCAGCATCCGCCCCCTTCTAGTACCATTATCCCAAGCCTCCACATCAGCCCATTTCCAGTCCTAGCCCCCCATTTGCTCTTTTCCAGTTCCATTCCAGCCCCCCATCAGCCCATTTCCACTCCAAGCTCCCCCATCAGCCCATTTCCAGCCCTATTCCAATTCCCATCAGCCCACTTCCAGTCCTATTCCAGCCCCCATCAGCCCATTTCCAGTCCTATTCCAGCCCATCACCCATTTGCAGTCCAAGTTCCCCCATCAGCCCATTTCTAGTCCTATTCCAGCTCCTCATCAGCCCATCTCCAATCCTAGCCCCCCATATGCTCTTTTCCAGTTCCATTCTAGTCCCCCATCAGCCCATTTCCACTCCAAGCTCCCCCATCAGCCAATTTCCAATCCTAGCCCCCTCGTCAGCCGATTTCCAGCCCTATTCCAGCTCCCAACAGCCCACTTCCAGTCCTATTCCAGCCCCCATCAGCCCATTTCCAGTCCTAATCCAGCTCTTCATCAGCCCATTTCCAATTTTAGCCCTCCCATCACATCCCATTTCCAGTCCTAGCCACCCCCCCACCATCATAGCCCATTTGCAGTCCAATCACCCCCCACCATCACAGGCCATTTGCAATCCTATCCCCCCCCACTATCACTGCCCATCCAGTCCTAGCCCCCCCCTCCTCTGAACAGCCCCGCTGATGTCTAAGGGGCTTCAGAGGGAGCCAGGGAAGCCCACGCGAGGCCCCGGCTTACTCTGCACAGTCGCCAGCGTGAAGAGCCTTTTCCTTCACACTGGCGGCTGTTTCAGTGAAGCCGCGAATGCCGGGAAAGGTTAAAGGCAATGCCAGTGGACAGCTCCCTCTGAAGCTGTCCACTGTGCTATAATGGAGTTCGCACGGGGCCCTGTGTGAACAACATTATCGCTCAATGGACGGGACGGCCCTGGCTGTCGGCATGCATTGCAACTCATATCTATATCTATATATATGATACAATATATGCATGCCATTTTTCAAAAGGTACAAGTATTCTCATTCAACCTCTCTCAGCCTCAGTTAGCAGTCATGTTATCCAAGGCAGATGAGCGAGGGGTAATTTTATAAGGCTCACCTAGATTAATGTGCGTTTTATGTGCATATTTCATGCCCATTTTATAAAATAAGATATACAGTATGTGCATACTTTATAAAATAGGAGGGTACTGTGTGATCTGCTTCTCTAACCAATCTGTATGTATACAAAAATTGTACCTGCCCTGATTCAGCAGTTTCTCAATGTAATCCTACCCGCTTCTGATCGCTGGAAGGAGCGGGATACAAATACCTGCTAAATAAAAAAAATAAAATAAGTGGACAAAAACACCTGTTTGTTTATGCTTATTTTAAATTTTCTATATCGTCTTTCTGTTTAGAGGCAAGGCGGTTTACATTTGATAAAATCATTGAAATTAGAAAAGAACACCATCAGTTAATAGGATAGAGGGGACAGAGGGTAGAACAAATAGGTTGAACGATGGGTAAATTCAAGTCGTGCTTTGTTGAGGGTGGGATATGAAGTCTATTATCCTGAAGGGAGTGAAAGGCCCAAGATGGGGTATAGAATGTAAGATAGGAGAACAGGTAAGCAGGGGAACTACTATAGAGGTCCTTGTGTGCTAAAGTCAGCAGTTTGTATTGGACCCGGCTGAGACTGGCAACCAGTGGTGGGATTTCAGGAGTGGTGTAACATGGTCAAATTTTCCTGCATACAATAATATACGAATAGCGGTATTTTGAACTGCTTGAAGGCGCTTTAGTGAGTAGAGCGATAGCCCAGCATATATGGAGTTGCAGTAGTCAAGACAAGTGATAACACAACTGAGCAAGACAACTGATAACGCAACTGAACACCTACACCATTTCTAGAGCTGGCACTAATTTCTGCTCCTAGATTTGCAGGAACACATGTAAATTATGGTATTTTATAATGTAAGCACATTGTACTCTGCCCACACCCAATCCAGACTCTGCCTCTATACATATCCACAGTGAAAGTACATGTGATCAACCCTTTGCACATATTTTCAGAACTGCAACTGCATCAGATACACACGTAAATGCCCATAATCCCTAGATTTATACATGCTGTTTGGGATGGGGGCAATAAGCATAAAATAGAGTTCAAGTTCAGGGGATGGCCGCAGCATCTCTCATTATCCAATGTGAGGATGTCAACATCGTCATTAGTTTCATGAGTGTCTACTACTTTTTGCTTTGCTTGAAAGGTTAAACATGTTTCCATTTTCAACAATTCCACCCCACTCATGGTTTTATAAACTACAATCATATCATCTCTCAGTCATCTTTTCCAACTGGCCTGTCTAGTCTTTCTTCATAAGGAAGGTGCCTTATCCCCTTCATCATTTTTGTTGTCTTTCTCTTACCCTTTTATAGTTCCACTATTGCGTTTTTAAGATGGGATGACCAGAATTGCACACGATCAATAGTGACCTATACAGAGGCATAATGATATTCTTAGCGGTATGTTTAATAAAGAGCATTAAGGGCGCACCGGTTAGCAAGTGGTAATGGCAGTGGTAAGGGTCCCATTGTACGGTAAAGGTCGGGGCAGGCAGTAGACATTTCAGTGGTAAGGGTGCATGGCAGTCACCTTAATGCAGAATAAGGGAGCCTCTTTGAAAGTCACATTTTAGGTGACGGATGGAAGGAAAGGTAAGATCTGATGGACCTTTCAGATCCATATGTATTCTACATGTCGGTCAGTAAGTGGGATGAGCATGTGGGAGGCAGCTGTACTGCATTAGTGAGAGGTGCCCACATAAAATGCCATAATGTCAGTATGTGGCATAGGATTGGGAAGCAGTGTCCCCTGGTGGAGCCAGCATCGCCATGATGAAGAACTACCAAAAGGGACTACTATAATAGGAAATAGATCTGCACTTATAAGTATTTATAGATCTTGGGGGAAAAGGGAATTCTTTGGGTTAAAGCTGATAAATCTGTGTATTTCAGAATTCAGTGCTTTTGCTGAGTCAGTCAGGTCTCAGTACCACCAGAGAGCTTTTCATTTAAATCAAATCAGAGTGTAGCTTAGCATAAAAAGTAAAACAGAATAAATAGTCACTGAAATAAATTTGTTTCTAGAGAGCTTTTTTATTTAAATCAAATCAGGGTATAGCTTAGCATACAAATAGAATAAATAGTCTCAGAGTAGAAAGAAATAAACTAGTTTCTAGAGACTTTTATAAAGAGGCCTTCCAGTTGGGAGGCAAAAGATCTGTGAAGTTGTCTTAACTAGGTGTTAAAACCAAGTGACAGATCAAAGGGGCAATTTGAAAGTCCCATTCTATCAAACTAAGGGCTGTGTGAATCACACAGGAAATTGGTAAGACTTTACCTTAGAAGCACAGCTTTTATTGTCTTTTTCCCTCTCACCCACCCCAGGGATAATCTTAGCTTTATAGGCTCTTAAACCTATTAAAGGGAAGGAGGTGCCCATATTCACTTTGAGATGCAGCTGGTTATCCTCATCAGGAATACATTAATTAAGGACCTCAAATTAATTAATCTTGAGGTGAACAAAGTCCATTAAATGTATTAAGTATCGTTATATTAGTATAAGTATCCCCAGCAAATCTAAGTAAGTAAACAACTTAAATACCTAACAAAATCTTAAAACTAAGATGCATTCAGCAGTCCAGCAGTGAGATGGGGGTTTTCCAGTCTTTTGCATTGAGTGTCATATGTATGATTTTCTCCCAGTTGGTGAGGTATCTTACGTGTGCACTAGGTGCAAGCAGCTCTTTGATCTCAAGGAATGAGTCCGATCTCTGGAGGCTAGAATAGCAGACTTGGAGGACATAAGGAAGACAGAGAAGTATATAGACGAGACCTACAGGGACATAGTACTGAAGTTCCACCTCCACTCTGGCAGCTTCTCTGTTGTCATGGAGGAGAGAGGTCACGCGACAGGAGTGTATCACCCTGGTGTGGCAGAAAATGTCCTGCAGCTAGGACCTGTCCTCCAGGTGATGTAAAACCCTATCACACCTAGGAGGTTTCTCCAGGGCCATGTGCTCATGAGGGAAGGGTTAGGACAGCCGTTATAGTTGATGATTTGATCATTAGGCATGTAGATAACTGGGAGGCTGCTGGACGTGAGGATTGCCTGGCAACATGCTTTCCTGGTGCTTAGGTAGTGGACCTCACGCACTACCTAGACAAGGTCTTAGATAGTGCTGGGGAGGAGTCTGCTGTTTTGGTACATGTTGGTACCAGTGACATAGGAGAGTGTGGTAGGGAGGTTCTGGAGGCCAGATTTAGGCTTTTAGGTAAGACGTTGAAACCCAAAACCTCCGGGGTAGCATTCTCAGAAATGATTCCTGCTCCATGCACAGGACCCAAAAGGTAGGCAGAGCTCTGGAATCTCAATACATGGATGAGATGATGGTACAAGGAAGAGGGGTTTTGGATTTGTTAGGAACTGGGCAACATTCGGGATAGGAGGGACTTTTCTGAAGGGAGGGCTCCACCTTAACTGGGATGGAACCAGGCTGTTGGCATTAACTTTAAAAAGGAGATAGAACAGCTTTTAAACTAGATAATAGGGGAAAGCCGACAGTCACCAAAGAGTGACTGGTCTGGAACAATGTATCCTTGAAGGATACTAGCAAAAGATTGAAGTTAGGGCATATCGACAGAAAGGTTCCAATAAAGACAGAAGTAACCCAAATGCCCTTAAGTACAGAGCAGATAGATCTTAAAGATTCCAAATTACCCCTGTCTATTGATAACCAGATTAATATGAATAAAATACAGCCTCTAAAATGCTTGTATGCAAATGCTAGAAGTCTAAAAAAATAAGATGGGAGAGTTAGAATATATAACACTAAATGAGAGGTTAGATATGATTGGTATCTCAGAGACCTGGTGGAAGGAGGACAACCAGTGGGACACTACCTGGGTACAAATTATATCGCAATGATAGAGTACCGGTTCCTCTTCCCGACTTGAGCTGGTGCCATACCTAACGCCATCCTCTGCTTTCCCTTCTTTTACTTCGAGGCTTGCCTCGACCAGCATTCGCGCCCTTTTTCCCCTGGGGGTCGTTGATCCTGGCTGGGTGTCTCCAACCATGTCTCCTGGTGGGTTCAAAAAATGTCTGTTACAGGCACCCGTGACTGCTGCTTGCCCTGCTTTGGTCCGGACCAAGACAGTACCACCTGTGCCCTGTGTCAGCCATGACTCAGAGAACCAACAAGAAAAGGTTGGCGTTGCAGGAGATGATGCTCCCGTGGTCCAGTTCAGCCCTGGCTTTCCCAATGCTGAGCCCCAAGCCCAGCACCTCCTGTGAGCCCTGGGCATCTTTGGAGTCCCGTGGCAGCTGCTCCTCCGTCAAGACCCTGGAGCCTGGCAAGAAAAAGAAAAAATCCTCAAAGTCAGTCGAGGTTCCACTGGTAAAATCCGGCAAGGTCCTGCGGCGGGACTCAGCGACTCCGAGCAGCATCCTCCTAAGGTCTCTAAGCAGGATTACTTGGCTAGTGGCTACCTGCGAGGCTCCCTGAGGCCGTGGTCCTCGTCAAGGATGCACTCATGAGAGTGCCAGCGCAGGGCCAGAGACCCTTGGTGCCTGCACTGAAAGCTGCGGAGCCTTCTGGCATAGAGGCCAGGATGGCGGCCCAGGAGCAGAAATCTCTGCCATCCTGGCCATGCAGCAGGTGATGATGTCAGGTTCGTCCGCATCATCTGCCCCGACGACCGAGACCCTGACTGCAGTGGCGTCCCTGGGTGTTGAGCCAGGCCCCGAGTGCCACCAGCCTCGGGTGAGTCCTCGACACCGATCGAGGTCCCTATCCTGATCCTTGGGGATCCGGTCCTCCCTGGTTAGTTTTCAGGAGTCTGACCCGAGACCCATCGGGGATCTTGGTTCCTCGGAGTGGGTCTCGAGACATGGACAGCCCGTGCCTCGGACTCCTTGACATCCTCCGGCTCCGACTGGGAGACCGATGTCTAGGCCTTGTCCAAGACCTCCCGGCACCAAGATGTCCCTTCGGAGCCATCTCCCCTGGAGCCCCAGTGCCATTCCCCACCCGAGGATGTGGCCTTCCATGGCTCCATCCGGTACATGGCTTTGGTCCTCTCAGTCCCGACTGAGTAGGAGGAGGATCCATGCATCCAGTGTGAGTCCCCGCCAAAGGAGACTCTGTCGGAGCCGGTGCAACCCATCTTCGAGCGGCTTTTCCTGCAGATGTGGGAAACCCTGGCCTCAGTGCAGGTGGTCAACTGATGCCTCAAAGTAATCTGTCGTGTCAAGAAGAGCCTAGGCTTCCAGAAATCCCAGCTCCCACACAACTCCATGGTGGTGGAGTCCTCAATGCAAAAACTGAAGAGCCAGAAGAATTACTCTTCTGTCCCCTTGGGGAAAGAGGCCAGAGCCCTCAACGCCTTGGGGCGCAAGTGCTTCCAGAGATCCATGCTGAGCTGCTGGATACAGACCTATGAGCTCTACATAGGCATGTTTCTAAAGGACCTCATCCAAGAATTTGCCAGGTTCTCGACAGGGCTTGTCGGGGAACCCCTTCAGCAGTTCCAGACCCTGGTTGCCTCCATCCAGGACTGTTCCAAGTTCTTGTCCTGGGCCACCTATGATGGTTTTGAGGCTGCAGTCTGAGCCACGGCTACTGGCATCGGTGCTTGGCACCAGGCCTGGCTACAGACCTCAGACCTCGAGCATTGGGTCCAGGAAAAGCTGCTGGATGTCCGCTGCACTGGGGAGAACTTGTTTAGAAAACCTATGGTTGATAAAGCGGCTGAGATAGAGGCTGAGGTGGTGACCCAGCAGAGGCTCTCAAAGAAAACCTCTGCCTTCCTCCAAAATAAATGAATGGGGAAGGCCAATTTTCTCAAGGAAAAGGGGCCTTTTCACCAGAATCATCACTATCAAGCCTTCTCAGGCCAACAGCAGCAGGGAACCCAGCCTAAAGGCCAGGGACATGGGTCCAGGAAGCCAAAAGCCTTAAAGCCGCAGGTCCCCGCCCCGGCTCACCCTGGATGGAGCTTTTGATTTTCAGGGTAGGGCCTCCCTCCCCCTGGGAGACTCTCACAAGTCCACAGGGGGAAGCCTGGCACTCTTCGCCCACAAGTGAGCCGAGGTCACCTCCGACCAGTGGGTGCTCCAGGTGGTAAAGGAAGGTTACCAACTCCACTTCCAGCAGACCCCATCGGGGTATTTTTCAGGATAGCCAGTGCGACCTCTCCTTCACCATACTCTCTTGCTCTCAGAGCTAGTAGGTCTACTTAGGGATAAGGCAGTAGAGCCCTAGAGCCCGTACACCAACACCTTTGGGGAAAGGGCTTCTACTCCAGATATTTCCTTGTTCCAAAAGAACCGGGGGCCTCAGGCCCATTCTGGATCTCTGAAACCTGAACACGTTTCTGGTGAGGGAGAAGTTCAAGATGCTCTCCCTTGGAACACTGCTGCTCTACCTCCACCAGAGAGACTGGCTGTGCTCCTTAGACCTAAAGGATGCATATACTCACATCCTGATCCACCCCTCTCACAGGCAATTCCTCAGATTCATGGTTGGAGGGGGCCACTACCAGTACAGGGTACTTCCCCTTTTGTCTGGCCTCCTTGCCAGGAGTCTTCACAAAGTGCCTAGCAGTAGTAGCCGCCCATCTGCGCCTATAAGGAGTGTTCATCTTTTCAGAAGCGGTATAGCCACAGAAACCAGCCAGGCCGCAGAGCATACCATTCTCCTCCTGCAGCACCTGGGGTTTGTCATCAATTACCCCAAATCACATCTCTCTCCAGCCCAAAACCTGGAATTCATAGGTGCTTAGCTGGAGACGGTACGGTCCAGGGCTCTCCTCTCTCAGGACAGGGCAGAACACCTCAGACAGCTGGCAGGGCAGCTTCACCAAATGTGTGGACAGGAAGGAAAATCCCTTCTCCTGCCCCATACAGCTGCTACTCTAGTATCTGGTGCACCTGTCCCACGCCGGGCTGAAATCTAACTCCGTCAGGGTGCACTTGAGCGCTATAACTGCTCACCACTACCCGATCGAGGGAAAATCTCTCTCAAGCTAGCTCCTAATCTCATGGTTTCTATGGGGCCTTCCACTGTCGAAACCCCCTCTCTGCCCTCCGGTGGTCAAGTAGGACCTCAACATGGTGCTCTTCCAGTTTACCTGACCACCGTTCAAGACCCTGGCCACGGGCCACTTGCGGTACCTGTCTTGGAAGGTAGCCTTCTTAGTGGCCTTAACCTCAGCTCGCAGGGTGAGTGAACTCCAAGTTCTGGTGGCAGATCATCCGTACAGCAGGTTCTTCAAGAACAGGGTGGTGCTCCGCACTCACCACAAGTTCCTCTCGAAGGTGGTATCCCTGTTCCACCTCAACCAAGAGGTTGTACTTTGCACCTTCTTTCCGCGACCTCATGACGGCAAAGAGGAGCTCATACTCTATACACTTGACTGCAAACGGGCTCTGTCCTTCTATTTACAGAGGACCCGGGGCCACTGTAAAGCACCTCAGCTTTTCACGTCTTATGACCCCAGCAGACTGAGGCTTCCTGTGACCAAGCGTACTTTGTCCACTAAGGTGGTGGACTGTATCACCCTCACCTATGATCGAGCAGGCCTCTCCATGGAACACCGGATCACAGCGCATCACGTGAGGGCGATGACCATGTCAGTAGCCAACCTCTGCTCGGTGCTGGTGATGGAGATCTGCAGAGCGATCACATGGTCCTCAATTCACACGTTTGTAGCTCACTACTGCCTGGAAAGTGAATCCCGCAGGGACAGTGCCTTTGGCCAGGCAGTACTCCATAATATTTTTGGGGTATAGGCAACTCCTGCCCTCCGACCCTTCTGTGTTCAGGCTACCGGAGTGATAGTGCTGCTGGACGCTAGGGTCTTGCAGAGTATCTCAGCGGGGACTCACCTTCTGCAACGCATGGCTACTTGATTGGCCACTGTTGGTGCTGTCGTGGTCAGGTCCTCAGCAGCCTGGAGCTAGGGAGTCCCATATGTGAGAACTGACTTCCTGCTTATTCCTGGAGAAAGCATAGTTACTCACCTTAAAAGGTGTTCTCCGGGAACAGCAGGAATCAGCCGCGCCCCTCACCCCACATAATCTCCTCTCAACCACTTCACATCCGCCATTCCTCCTGCTTCCTCTCTCCGTCCCCCTTTGCCCCTCCCCCTCCCTAGACCTTTTCTGTTCTCTACCTTTTTGACTGTCTCTCTCTGTCCTATTATTATTGGCGTTCTTTTCTGTCTTTATTTTTCAGTGGCCTTTACTGTTTTTGTATTGTACACCGCCCTGACGCCTTGGCCTGGGCGGTCTATTAAATGTTGCAAATAAAGAATAAAGATAAAGACAACCCTCCCTCCTCCCCTAGGAGTTGCCTTCCCTATCTTGCTTAATTTTTTACTGCCGTCTTAGCTATGTCATTGACTGAACAAGATGGCACCCTTGGGTGGGAAGGGGACCACTCATGCATTGTAGCATTCCTAAAGGCTTTCTTTGAAAGTTGGGGAAATGCTCCACGCGGGCTCTGTTGGTGCTGACGTCATCCATACATGAGGACTGATTCCTGCTGTTCCCGGACAACACCTGTTACAGTTGAGTAACTACGCTTTTTTTAAAAGGATTCCAGGGGTGAACCGGGAAACTGCAGACCTGTGAGCTGATGTCAGTACCAGGCAAAATGGTAGAAACCATTATAAAGAACAAAATGACTGAACATGTAGATAGTCATGATTTAATGAGAGAAAGTCAACATGGCTTTAGCCAAGGAAGGTCTTATCTTACTAATCTGTTATATTTTTTTGAAGGTATGAATAAACAGGTAGACAAAGGTGAGCCAGTTAATGTGGAGCCTGATTCAGAGAGGAGCACATCCGGGCCATCCGGATGGCCCCAGGCAGGACAGGCCCATTTAGACCTGATTCTGGACTGCAGGAACAAAACACAGTAACCAGAATCGGGCCTGAGGATGGCTCAGGGTGCCCCTGCTGCCTAGGGGGACATCCTCCCCACAAGCGCCCCCAACTCCTACATCTTCAGCCCCCTTTTCCCCACCACCCGACCCAATGCTGGCACACCGTGGCCTGGATCAAGCAGCGGGGAACCCTCCGCACCCAGGCACAATCGCCGGGTGTTTGCTGCTTATTCCACCTTTGAGATGGAATAAGCAGCGCGTCTCCACACGCCTGGGAAGACATACAGGGCTGTGACCTGAATTGACCCTATATGTCCCTGCTGGGCTGGCCTGCCCCCGCTTTACTCCACTCTGCTCCATCCTAAACCCACCCCTCCCACCCCCTGCCAGCTCTCACCGTCCTGATGCTCAGGATGTATGGGGAGAGTCAGAGGGGGAATTAGGCATGGACAGCTTGCAGGGCTGCATGTCCCATGACCCACGTCCGAGAATGAGGCCCAGAGGATTTTCAGAAAGCCCTTGACAAGGTCCCTCATGAGAGACTCTTGGCAAAATTAAAAAGTCATGGGATAGGAGTCAGTATACTATTGTGGATCAGGAACTGGTTAAAAGATAGAAAGCAGAGGGTAGGGCTAAATGGCCATTTTTCCCAATGGAGAAAGGTGAATAGTGGAGTACTCCAGGTATCTCTGCTGGGTCCACTACTTTTTAACATATTTGTAAATGACCTGGAAATGGGAATAACAAATGAGGTAATCAGATTTGCAGATGACACAAAATTATTCAAATTGTTAAAACCCAAGAGGATTGTGAAAAATTACAAGAGGACCTTGATAAATTGGAAGACTGGACGTTCAAATGGCAGATGAAATTTAATGTGGATAAGTGCAAAGTTATGCACCTAGGAAAGAACAACCCAAACTATGGTTACACGATGCAAGGATCCACATTAGGAACCACCACCCAGGAAAAGGATTTTGTCGTCATTGTGGATAACAAGTTGAAACTCTCTGCCCAATGTGCAGCGGCGGCCAAGAAGGCAAATAAAATGCTAGGAATCATAAGGAAAGGAATGGAGAATAAAACAAAGGATATTGTAATACCTCTGTCTCTTTCAAATGCTGCAACTGCACTTTAAATATTGTGTTCAATTCTGATTGCTGTATCTTAAAAAGGATATAACGGAATTAGAAAAGATAAAGAGAAGATCCACCAAAATGGTGAAAGGGACGGAAGGATACCCCTATGAGGAGAGGTTTAAAAGGTTAGAGCTCTTCAACCTGATGGCTGAGGGGAGCTATCATAGAGGTCTATAAATTAATGAATGGTGTGGAACCAGTAAACATAGATCGATTGTTTATGCCATTCAAAAGTAGAAAGACTAGGGGACATGCAATGAAGCTACAGTGTAACTCGTTTAAGATTAATAAGAGAAAACATTTTTTCACTCAACGCATAATTAAACTCTGGAATTTGTTACCGTAGGATGTAATAAAAGCTGTCAGTGTAGCTGGGTTTAAAAATAGGTTTGGACAAGTTCCTGAAGGGAAAGTCTATAAACCATTCTTAAAGAGGACCCAAGAAATCCACTACTTGCCCCCAATACAAGCATTGTGGAACTTGTGTGCCTTTTTTGGAAACTGCCAGGTACTTGTGACCTGGATTGGACACCGTTGGAAACAGGATACTTGGCTTGATGGACCTCGGTCTGACCCAGTATGGCATTTCTTATATTCTTATGACCGAGCAGGAGCAGTGACATGCAGATCATTCAGAGGAGAGGTGTAAGTTAAACATCCAAATGTTTAAATTGTTCCTGTGTGGGCCATGGTGCAGCAGCTGGCAGTAGAATACATGACTGTACATAACGACCATATGCTAATGGATGGTCTGAAGAATGGATGGTGGTAGATGAGAGTGTGGTATGGCTTTTCTGGCCCTCTGTACTTTATGTGACCACACAAATGAAGTTGTTGCTTGTGTGAATAAAATGTAGCTGCCCCAATACCAACTATGTGGGTATGACAGCTGTGTCAACCTTACTAACCACCATACAATTCTTCTGACACATATGCATATAACAACTGGACAAGTGTCACCCATATTGGCCATATGGAGCAAGTAAGTATTGTGATGATCCCTGCAGGTGGTCATCCCAGGAGTGGGATTTGCCTGTATGTAATGCATACATGTGATGGAGCCAAAGATGTTCAATCACAAGTATGATGAAATATTCCAATCATATACAACTCATGTGTCATACATGTGCAGGGTGAACATGTCTGACCCTTTGCAATGGGCTGCAGCAGAGCCAATAAAGTCATGTGTCAGATGGGCATGATTTCAATGTGCATGTCTGCAAACCCAATGTGATATCGTAACACATAAAAAAAATAATATTAATGTGTGTCCATCGGTATGTAGACCCAGGACTGTTTCTGGCACTATATTGAAGTGGGTTTCCCACAGCCACAAAGAGAACAAGTGGGAGTCAAACCCTCATCTGTCGCTTACTGAGCCAGTGCTCTAAACAATAGGCTGCACTTTCACACTCTTCTCCATAGCACAGTCTAGAAGCAAAGAGACTGCAGGTCCCTGCCTGCAATGGGCGCAACCCAGGACATGAAACAACATGGCTGCCGCATTCTGAGACTGGTACACCACATCTAGGGCCGGTCTACAGCAGTGCACATGCAGTATGCACTGCACTGCACACCAGCTGCATAACAAACACACAGCCACAGAACACATCCCTTGTCCAAAGGCTGAAATGCATGTGAGGTCAAGATGCCCATCCCCTTACTGTACTTCCAAAGCCAAACAGTGCACGCAGAGGTCCTCTGTGCCACAATGTGATGTTAACACCTGAGGCAACACATGTGCAGGGCATGCAGTCACTTGTCACCTGCTATAGACTCCAAGATAGGTACACCCATACATACAATAAATGCAAACTACATTCATGACCCCTGCATTCCATCGCTGATCATACAACTCTCCTCAGGGGGCCATGAACATGTCTCCCACCATCATAGAAGACAAGCAGGCACCGCTATGGCTGCAATGTGGGCTATGTGTGCCGGTAATAGCCCCTTTATTTCCCAGGATGCACCTCACCAACTGAGCACCAATATGTACTGGTAATGGTTAGCCCCTTTTATTTCCCAGAATGCATCTCACTATCTGAGCACCAATATGCTACCTTTTACCCAATGGAGAATGCAGTGATCCATCACATCAGCTATGGACTGTGCAGAAATATCATGTGCATCATGGACATAACACCCTCCACATGTGCTAATGACCTTTTTTGCCATCCACCCTGAATGAGAGGAGGGGCACACATTACCTGGTCCCCAGAGCATCTATTGCAGGTCTTGTTCTGTGGACCAGGTGACGTGTACGCTTCTTCTCATTCAGGGTGAATGGCGAAAAAGGTCATTAGCACAAGTGGAGAGTGTTATGTCCATGACGCACACAACATTTCTGCCCAGTCCATGTTCTAGAGTAGATCTCTATCATTGAAGAGAGTGATTAATCTCAATCAGGAAAACGCTTTATTGGAGACACCATATAGGTAAGGCAACCGCTTGAATACCAAACACTTAACCTGACACAGCCATGTTTGGCGTGGTCTTCCTCAGGGGTTAAGACTAAGAACAAACAGATACATAAAATACATAAGAATAAATATAATATATACATAAACATATTAAAATTATATAGACAATAATTAATTATAAAAGAAGCATAAAAGGACAATATAAACTGTAAATTTGAGAGACTAAGATCATACTCCACATACCCTGGCTTAGAAGTGAGCTTCATGACTGCCATTTGGAGAAACTACCCCGAGTAAAACAAGGGAAAGAAACCCAATAGCGGGCGTGGCTTAGGACAGAGTAAAAATATACAAATGTAATAATGATCATTCCTATTGGAAGTGAGGAAAGAAGAGAGGGCAGTGTGCACATGATATTATAGAACTCACCAGCAGTATTCAACTGTATGTTAATTAAGATGCTGTAGTTAGTTTATAAATGAATCCTTCATCAAAGATACAACTCACTTTATTACACGATTACAATCATTGACAGAAGTACTGGACTCTACTTATCTGGTGACTCTTGATGTTAATGCTTTATATACAAATATTGATTAACATGAAGCATTGGCAGTAATTGCAGGTATTTCATTAGAGCTGCCATCCAGGATTCCTCACAGCTTTTTTCAACAGCTGTTGGAGTGGGTACTAACAAAGAATTATTTTATGTTTGAGAATCAATATTATTTGCAAACATATGGTATAGCAATGGGGGCCATGGTGACCCCCTCAGTAGCCACTTTATATATGGCGAATTTTGAATCAACTCATGTTTATACTTAGTTGGTTTTCTTTTATTCCCCTTTGGATTAGATTCCTGGATGACATTTTTTTTTCTGTGGCAGAGTTCGGAAAATGCTTTACACTTATTTTTGAGTTGGCTTAACGGTATAAAGTCTAATATTCAATGTACTATGCATTATCATATCCAAAAACTGTAATTTTTGGATGTGGTTGTGTATAAACAAGATTATCAGTTGTATACCACGTTATATCGTAAATCTGTACAGCGGAACACTCTACTTCAGTATCACAGTTTTCATCCAAATTCTTTGACAAGAGGATTACCATATGTACAATTTCTCTGGTTACGGAGGATATGTTCTACAATTGATGAGTATAAAGGTCATGCTAGGGATTTATTTACAAGACTTGGGACTAGAGGTTATCCTGACCAATTACTAATTAAAGCGAGCTTGTTATTCGCATCAAGAATGGCTATTGGGGGAAACCAACCCACATTTAACCTCTCTTCAAGTGGAGCAAAATGGTGATCTGAAGAAATTTGTGGGAGTGCTCCCTTATATGACTTTATCTTATCAAGTTATGAAATTATTAAAAAAATATTCATCTGTTTTAGGGCTCCATAGCTGTTTTCAAAAGCAGCTTCAGATAGCATATTCTAGAGGTTCTAATATACAGGACCAAATAGTTTTGACTGTGGTATTTGCGGATAAGTCACAACAGACCTTTGCTCCTGATGGTACTTTGGGTCATTATAGATGAGAGTCCTGCAGGTTTTGTGAGCAATCCTTATTGGGAACTTGTTGGATTGACCCTGCTACAGCTTTTGGGTTTATATGTTGATTTGCCCGTGTCTAAAGAAATATATTGGGCATACTATTCGCCCCGTTAAGGATCATCTTCAGGAACATCAGTCTAGATTAGACAATAAAATCTTGAGTGCACCCATAGTGAGTCATTGTATCTCTTCATCATACGTTTACGGATTTACAATGGAGGGTTTTGGATTTTGTCCCACAGGATTCACGAGGGGGGATCATGAGCATAAAATGCAGGTGTTAGAGCATTCATGGATCTTAAACTGGCTATGGTTTCTCCAGTTGGTTTAAATCAGGAACTTGACTGGTGGAGCCGTTTGTGAACTTGATGGGGTTCATCTACTGTATTGGTGGTTTTCTGCCCATCAGATCCTCTTATTGATGTCAAGTTGCTAAAAATCAACTGGGTTATTTCAGAACCATTCGTTTGTGGAATCTTACGGCAGCAAGTCCGAGTTCTTTCCAATGGAGTGTTGATTCAGAGCTTGAATAGTTGTCAGCTCTAAATGCAGTACTGTGTTTGTGGTATTGGAGGAGATCTATTGAGAAATTTGCATAGATTTCTACATTTGAATTCACCATGCTGGGAGCTGGTGTTTGTGGAGTTTGAGTACCATGCTGAGAGCTGGTTGTTGAAATACGACAAAAAAAAACAAACCACGCAAGGAGCTGGTGTTGAGCGGATTAAGCTCATCAGATATGTACTTTTAACTATTTTTTATTGAAGGAAGCTGGGATACTCCTTTTTAGTTTTGAATTATTGGTGAAAGTTTGGTGTGTCACACATTGTTGTGTTGGTATACATTTTTAGGAATGGTTCACAAGTTTTCAGGTAAACCTTAAAACAATTAAATGGGAAAATTTGTTGCAGGAGTTGGTAATCCTCATGACAAATATTCCAATAAAAAATTGAGTGTGCCTGTTAGTACACTTTTTGTTTTCTTTGGGAACAATATTGAGTGGACATTGTGCGTTTTTTTTGGTACTTTTGGTTAGTTCACAAATGGCACTTCACTACAAATGCAAATAAAAAAAGATTAAAAAACACAGGGTATGGTGAACAATATGAGGCATACTGCCCAGAAAGAGTGTACATATGCTCATATGTGAAAATTGCAGCTGTCTGGATTAGGTAAGAATTTATCCAGATTGCACTGCTCAATCTGGATGTTTGGTGGCAGCTTCTATCCAGATATTTATTTATTTATGTAACAGGTTTTTTTTATACCAACATTATGCCAAGGTGGTTTACATAGAACAACAATAACAAACTCAAGTGAGTTGCAGTTACATAGAACTCATGGAGATGCAAACTTGGAGTTAACAAAATGGGGGTTTACTGATTTCAGCAGTACATGAATGAAGACATGGTATGTGCAGCTATGTGATATCATGTGGGTCAAAATGTTCAATAAAGAGATGTGTTTTTAAGAGTTTCTTCAGGTCTTGTATAGACTGTGCAGATTTGATGGCTTCCGGTAGGGTGTACCAGATTGTTGGCGCAAAAAAGAGTGAAGACTATTTTTTGTTTGCTGATACTCTGGTCTTGAGGGGGGTATCACTAGAAGGTTCTAGTTTGCTGTTCTTCTAGGCCTTGTTGAGGGTGTTCTTGTGATTAGGTCTTCGAGGCAGGGAGCTGAAGAGCTATGGAGGATTTTATAGATGGTGGTTGCAATTTTTATTTTGTCCTTTGTGTAATTGGTAACCAATGAAAGCTTTTTAGAGTCGGTGTGATGTGCTGCATCTTGATGTTCCCTACTGCTGATCCTAATAATCTATCATACATATTAGAATTAGCCAGTGCCGACAAATCCCTGAACAAAAACAGTAATCTAATCTAGCATATACCCACAATAGTCATTCTCATACATTCCTCAGTGCAATGAATGATATTTATTTATTTATTACCGCCTTTCGTGAATCAAAGCGGTTTACATAGAACTAAAAAATATATTGAACAGAGTTGACTGAATTATATACATTAAACATTTTTAAATGAATAAACAGGTAATTTGGGGTGAAAAGGGGAAGGGAAATGTAACTTTTTATCAACTGTATGGACTATCGACAAATTATCAATGTCCCCACCCTCAACAGGGTAACACACTTGAGTTGATATTTATGCCAAACGATATACTTGATAATTCCACCCAACCCAATCTCTATAGCATCACCAGTAACATGATCTGACCACTATTTAGTAAACTTCACAATTTCATATCAAACACTCATTATCGATGACAGACCCATAACAAAGATACCATACCGATTCAATAAATTTCACAAGAAATCTTTCTTAAATGATACCTTACAACAACTCAAGCTGTAACTAACAGACATAGACACCTTGGTAAATAAGTGGAACACAGTAATAGGCAAGGCAGCGACAACTACCCATAAAAAGCAAAATAAAAGAACAATCAAAGGTATGGTACACACAGGATCTAAGAAACACAAAAAGGCATTTAAGAAAACTAGAACGCAAATAGAGAACCACCAAAGCACCACAGGACAACATCAAATATATGACTACCCTCACTTACCACAGAATGATCAATGACAGCAGAAAAAAACTATCACACTAATTTAATTATGAATTCATTAAATCGTCCAAGGGAGCTCTTTGACATTGTGAAATCCCTCACCCAATCACCTACCTCAGAGGACGCCAGCATAATCATTAAACACAGGAACTCGCAAACTATTACATGAAAAAACTAACATTACCTGCTTGTAACATACCACAACCAAATACCAGCAACATTACTGTAGCCGCACTCTGGCAAAATCTTACGCAGTTCAACACTCAGCAACTGGAACAGATTATTACTGCTATAAATACATTTCCACTGGATCTATGCCCTATCAGCTGGATAAAAATTACTAGAGCAGATGTCATGCATTTAATACATAACATTATCAATCTGTCCCACACAGAGTTATGTCCTAAAAGCTTAAAAAGAGCAATCATTCGCCCCATCCTAAAACATGGCTGCCTAGATAAAATGTGCCTCAATTCATAGAGCCCGATCTCTGGCATTCCTTTCATTGCAAAGATAATGGAAAAAGTTGTACAATTACAATGCCAGGACTTTATAGATACTCACACACCTCTTGACCCACAGCAACACGACTTCCAACCAAGGCATGGAGTGGAAACACTTTTAACCTCTTTACTCAGCAGGCTCTTGAAGGAAATTGATAAATCCAGACAACACTTCATTCTAATATTTCTGGACATTTCAGCTGCTTTTGATTCCATTAATCACAAAACCCTCATTACTAGGCTACAACAGATCGGAATTGGAGGTACTACCCTACTTTGGTTTAAGTCATACCTATCAGGCCATATCCAACAAATCAAGATAGGTCAAGACTCTTCATAGCCCTGCAATCAACAACGAAGCATACCACAAGGCTCAGCCCTTCACTATTTAATATATATCTCCAGACGATTTGCAATATATTTTGCAAACATAATGTAAATTTTCACATATATACAGATGACATTGTGTTTTACCTTCCATACAATCCTGCCCAACCTAACACTCAAGAAATAGCTACAATTTTCAGTGAAATCTCAGAATGGCTTGCCTCTTGCAACCTCAAGATAAACTTACAAAAGACTAAGGTCCTATTCGTCTCCAAGGATAAAGACTTCATCCCACCACCACAAGTAAAGGTAAAAGAAGCCTCTCTGATAGTAAAGGATCAAGTAAGATACCTAGGAGTAATTTTGGACCAAAGCTTAAACCTAAAAACACACATAGATAAAATTACTAAAGTAATATATAAAAGATACGAGTTCTACAACATTTGAGATCCCTACTTCAACTAATGACTTCCATACAGTATTTTAATCTATATCACATCACCACATCTGGGCTTTTGTAATGATATCCTGCAAGGCCTCCTTAGGATTTACCAATTACAAATGACACAACATACTGCAGCACGAGTATCACTCAAATTCTAAATCAGAGCATATAATCCCTATACTCAGAAAGCTTGCAAAGAAGTCTTTCTACAATAAGAAGAAATTCTCTTCTTTTCCTCCTGCTTCTCAGTACCAGGGTCTTGACCCCATAGAAGAGGCAGCAGCCTCCTAAGCAACAAAAGAAGTCATAGGTGGCTAAATCTCAACCAGCTCCGCAGCCACAGTCTGCATCTAGTTTTTGACTCTTTCCTAGAGAATATTACCACCCTGTCTCTGGAGGACCCCTACCCCCTCCACATAGCAGGCAGACTGTGTCACTGCATCCACAGATGGTACCTCATCACCTCAGAGCAGTGGACACTCACCATAGTCCAGGAGTGGTACAGACTTAATCTGCAAACTCTGCCCTCCTCCACTTTCACGGGGGAATATCAAACGCAACCCCTACTCACTGCTCTCCTACAGGACAAGGTGTTCTCTCTTCTGTCTCAGGGCGCCATAGAAGAAGATGTCCCAACATCCCAACAGGGAATGGGCTTCTACTCTCTGTACTTTCTCATTTCAAAGAAATCCAGAGGGTATAGGCCCATTCTGGACCTCAGAAACCTCAACAAGTTTCTAGTCCATGCAAAATTCAAGATGATCTCTCTCGGGACTCTTCTTCCCTACCTCCAGAATCAGGACTGGCTCTTTTCTTTAGATCTAAAAGAAGCATACACATATATCCTCATCCATCTAGGTCACAGGAAATATCTACGCTTCACCTTTCATGGAAAACATTATCAATACAGAGTCCTTCCCTTCGGACTCGCCTCTGCCCTAAGAGTCTTCACAAAGTGAATGGCAGTCATAGCCACATATCTAAGATCTCTGGGGATATTTGTTTTCCCTTACTTAGACGACTGGCTAATAAAACACCTCCCAAGAGATACTGCTCTCCTTGAATTGTACCATCACAATACTACAATACCTGGGATTTGTGATAAACTTCCCAAAATCCCAGCTCATGCCAACTCAAAAACTAGTGTTCATCAGAACGCAAGAGTCACAAACTCCTGATCAATCTCCTGGAACTTTGTGCTATCTTGAATGCCCTCCGGGTGTTTCAACACCACCTCAGAGCACAACAATTCCTAGTCACAACAGACAATCAGGTTTCCATGTTCTATGTGAACAAGCAGGGAGGAACAGGCTCTTGGGCCCTCTGCAAGGAGGCGCTATACCTGTTGTCCTTTGCCATTGCTCATCAAATACATCTCCAAGCGGTGTATCTCCTGGGGAAGTTCAGTGTCTTGGCAGACAGACTGAGTCACATCCTTCTTCCCCAAGAATGATTTCTCCATCCAGACAGACACAACATCCTACATCTTCCAGACCTAGGGAACTCTAGGCATAGATCTGAATGTGACTCCCCAATATGCCAAGCTTCCTCATTTCTGCACAAGACCAACCAACAAGTGGATGCCTTCCACCTACACTGGGGTCAGGGTCTGCTGTATGCTTTCCCTCCTATATCCCTCATTCCCAGGATGCATTTCAATCTTCAGTCCGACAAGGACTCCATGATACTCATAGCTCCTCACTGGCCGCGGCAACCATGGTTTCCACTGCTACTACGTCTGACTTAGACAATCTGTGTGATTGGGATCTGCACCCAATCTCTTCTCCCAGGACAACGGCTCACTACTCGATCCCAATCCACAGTCTCTCCACCTTACAGCTTAGCTGCTGAGAGCATAGCTTTATAAGGCTTTGACCTTACTCAAGAGGTTAAGGAGATCCTTTTGGCTTCTTGAAAGCACTCCAGATGTCCATATCCTATTTAGTGCATCAAATTAATGAAAAATTTAATCCCAGCATTTGAGAACAGTATGACCAATATTTTTGAGCACCCAGAGCAATTAACTCTTGTTTTTCAGACTATGAATATTACTCAAGATGAGGATAAAAATCTCTATTATCTTGATCATTTTCTCAGAAATGCAACAAGAAGTTAATACAATGCCTTCACATTACAAAAGACATTTAGAATCCTTTGAGCAAGCCCTTCAAAAATATTATGAGCTTTAGCAAAATGCTGTAGCCATCTAAGAGGCTCATTATACTATGGTTTGTATATAGGACCAATCCATTAAGGAGTTTGCACATAAACTAAAACAAACTTCCTATCAATTTGCACAAAGTCTAGATAGCCAGGAAGAGAATGAACTGAAGGAACTATTTATGAAAGTGTTATCACACTCTACTAAAGTGTATTTGGCCAAAAGGAAGCATGAATCTCTTTCAGAGTTGATTGAACATGCCCAGAGAATTTATGAGGCCTATGCTAAAAGCCATCAGCGTTCCAGCAAGCAAAAGAATCAGAAGAGTCATGGAGCACACAAAAAGTGTGTCAGTGCTGTAAATTCTAGTCTGTCCTTAGAAAATAATCCATGTGTCTCTAACTCACAGTTGCACTTGAGAACATCTTAGGACAGCCAACAGCAGAGCAGCCCTAATTCCCAAAATAAAAAAAAGGGTCCTTTACCCTAAAGAAGAAACCAGAAGTGGAAAAATCATCCAGGTCCTAATCAAATACAAGCTGTTAAAGAATGGCTACAAGAGATGAAACAAGCCCTTCAAGGTCTCTCTTCATAGGACTCCCAAAAGGCTGTTATACCTAAGAAGGAGTCTCAGACATTTCTGAGCATAAACAATGGGCAAAGGGGTAGCCCTCTCTCTAGTACTTCAAAGGATGGAGACCTGGAACCCCTAATCCTTTCTGAGAATGAACAATGATTAGTTGATTCTGTTTCTTGCCTACAGAAATCCACAGTCAGCCTTCCAGAAACATCAAAGCCTGAGACCTCCCAAGAGGAGAATTCCCTTGATCTCAGCCATCCTACTTTGGGACAGAACAGCGCTCCGGTATTTGACTAGATACAGAAGCACAAGTCCTTGAGTAAACTTAAACACCAAGGACACAAGTACAGTCAAACCTCGGTTTTCATGATTAATCCGTTCAAAAAAGTCTGACTAAAACCGAAACGGACTAAAACCGAAGCAAGATTTCCCATAAGAAATAATGTAAATTCAATTAATCCGTTCCAGACACCCAAAAATATTGACAAAAAATACATTTTATAGAGAATAACTATCTTTTTACATACAGAAAACAATGAGAAATACATATAAATGACTAATGAAATGGATAAATGAGCATGTAACATCACTTTTACCTTTATTGAAGACTTTTGTTGGCATATGGGACGCACTCCAGCCAGCTCCAGCTGCTCTCCCCTCTGGGGATCGAGCAATCACCACCAGCAGCGGAGGTGGGAACAGCCATCTTGGCCGTCTGCACAATCGGGGCTCCAGCCTGCCTTTTAACTTAGCAGCCATCACACCCAGTTACCAAGCTCACAGTGTCAGGAGAGGTAGTGCCAATGTCAGCAAAAGTAAGGGCACCAGAAAGAGGACAGTGCCCGAAGTCACACCAGCCTGTAGGGCAGCCACTCCTACACAGTGTCGGGAGAGGTGGAGAGGCAGTGTCAGCCAAGCAGCAGGCAGTTGAGAAACAGTGGGACAGAGAGTCTTAGGCTGCCTCCGGCCCCCCTAAGGTAGTAGCCTGACACAGGTGAGAGTCAGAGAACAGCGTGGGGCTGTGCCAGCAGGAGCCTGCAGCTGCAGACTGCAAGGTTTCAAGGAGAGGCCGCGTGTGCAGGCCTGCAGGACACCCAGAATCCAATCGGGAGGGCAGGGGCCCCGGCGGGAGACTGGGCCGCCAAGGAGAAGCAGATTCGGTCACCAGCTCCTGTCCCGGTTCAAGGGATGTGCAGGGGAAGAGGCAGCAGGCAGACGTACCCCTCTCAGGATAGATCGTATTGGTGAGGGATGGTGACAAGCGCCGGCGGCTGCCACGTGGATGTCGCTTGGTCCCGATAAATCTCCCCTTCAGTTCTGCAGCGCGACAGCCAAGCTCCAGACGTTTGTAATAGGTTCCTCCTCCCGTTTATCAGACCGCTGCTCAGACCGCAGGCAATAGTGAGGGCTCAGCCCGCAGGCCCCGCAGGAGCCTATCAGGCAGCTTTCTTCTGTGCCGGATACCGCGGCTGGCAGCAGCGTCAATCGGGGGAGAGTCCGGGGCAGGAAGCAGTTTCGGGCAGGCCACGCTGGAGCGTTGAACTCCTCGGCTCCCCAGAGGTCCCGCAGAATCGCTGGCTCAAGCTCCGTGGGAGATCGCTGGCTCACGCTAATCCATGGCAGGTACGGTGGGGGGGGGGGGGGGGGTAAAATGCTGTACGAAAACCGAGACAACGTACGAAAACCGAAACAAAATCTTGATGAAAAAAGTCAACGAAAACCGAATCGTACGAAAACCAGGGCATACGAAAACCGAGGTTTGACTGTACATCGTTGTCATGCAGGTACAAAAGGTGATACCTTGTGAGCAATGTTCCCTCTAATTTTCTGTAGGCTGTGTGCACATAAAATATCAGCTGTGTGCAGCTTTTGAAAGAAGGTTAAATTTTTGTACACCACATAACAACACTTGGAGTTATATACTTTAAAATTTGACTACACGTCAGAATACAGTATGTATACCACATTGATTTTAATCAAATTAAATGAAAATAGACGATTACTAAAAGAAGCGGGAAATTTCTAGTAATTACAATCATAAAGAACTTTTAAATTTTAAGACATCTGTGTTGTTTCCTATCAGAATCAGAACCGTAATTTTTGTGCGCTCTGTTGTAAAGCATGTGCGCTCGCTCGGCGAGGTGTGTGCGCGCGCACACGCGCACAGCTTAGAGGGAACAGTGCTTGAGGGTTTAATAGCACAGATGCCAAGGTTACCCTGATGGCTAAGAGTCTTTTTGAAAAACTTACTGCTTCCCTTGAGGGCCAAACCAAGCTGAGACTGACTCTCTGTGATTTTTTTCTGTTAGTGTGCGGGGAGTTGTTAAGTGGACCCATCTCAGTGGCTTGCATGTTTGAGACGCCCATCACGCATTAGCTGTTGGGAACATACTGATCATACCCCTGACAACTAATATGGAGGCTTTACAGTTAATATTTGTTTCTTTGGTATGTTAATTACAAATTCTTTGTGGAATTTAGTAAAAGGACCCTATGCTTCTTGAGGTATAGTTCTCTGTTTTGCAAAAACTGACATGCAAAGATGTTTTTTGTATGCTGGTATAAACATTTCATAAAAAATGAGCTGCTTTGCCTGCTTTTGCATTACAGCAGATCATTATTTTTGAATCTGCATACACTTTCTTGCATAGGAAACTATTGTTTTAATTAAATATTCATTACTGTTCAAAACAAAGTACAGAAACAAATCATTCCATCATGAAATAAACACAAACAAACAACAAGTTTAGCCCACATCACAATGACTGGGGAGGGCAAACCCAATAGACCAGGAGTTCTCAAAACTGTCCTGGGGCCTCCTCAGGGTTTTCCGGATATCCACAGTAATATGCATGAGAGAGATTTGCATACAATGGAGGCAGTGCATGCAAATCTCCCATACATATTTATTGTGGATATCCTGAAAACCCAACTAGCTGTAAGGCAGGTTTAGGAACCCCTGCAAAAGAAGATACAAATACACAATACATTCAGAGAGAAGACCCCCTCTACTCAAGATTGCCTACGCAAGAAACTCCCCAATTGCAGGAGATACGTAAAAACATAATTAGACCCTTGATAAGAAATAATACATTTACAGGGAAAACATAAGAAAAAAGTGGCTCCTACTTCCTGCACTAACTGAGAGACTGTGAGCTATTATGGCCTTATTAACATAAATTGATGGCGTTGGCAGCAAAAGCCCTTTGAAAAAGCTGTTGTTGAGATGGCGAAACCAGTGGCCAGGGTCAAGTTCAGTTGAACCGCCAAATAAAGCCACTAAGTGAAATGGAATGTTTATAACTACCAGGTTGAAGATCATTATTGGAGTATGCAGCTGAGAGTTTCTTAATATATGAAAACTTTTGAGAGAATGAGGTTCTCATGAAATGTCTCATACATCTATGTTGAAGATTGTTATTATTGTATGAGATTGGGAAATGTATGAAGGTTTTAAAGAACATTTTTCAGCATTGTTGAAAATTTTTGAAGAAAAATAAAATCGTTGATAAATTATACATTTTGAATTTCTGTGAGAGGTTTTGAGAATCCCAATTGCTTTTTTTTTTTCCTAGTCCATCAAAGTTGTGTAACTCTGGCAATGTCAGGAAATATAGAAAACTTTTTGACCATAAAATAATGAGCCCCTACTGGTGAAAACAGTCCCCAGGACAGGGAAGGGGAGTTCTCTCAATAGGACTCAAAGAGGTACCCAAAAGAGAGGAGGTTGACAAAATCTCAGGTTTCTTCTCAAACAATAGCAGACAATCTGCTGATCACAAGTTTATCCATTGGCCCCACAATCCCTGAGCCAGGTACCTGAGAGAAATTCTTCTTGCCTTTAGTCTTTCTCTTATAACCTTTGAGCATCCTCCTTTCTCACCGAAGGTCCGAGCCGTAAAGCCCCAAATAGCACCAAAGGGGCATGCAGCCATGATATACCACAGCTGAATTTAAGAAGTTCCAGTGGCAGCCAATTAATGATGTCACTTCTGGGTGGGTGGAGCTGTTGAGGACCTCTTCCTGTTGCAAAGGAAAAGAGCAGGTAACCATCACAAAAAGGTCTGCTACTACCATGAATTAGGTTCTCCCTGAGATACCCTCTTCAGACATGGAGAGAGAACACAGCACAGCTGAATTTAAGAAGTTCCAGTGGCAGCTGATTAATGACCTCACTTCTGTGTAGGTGGAGCCATTGGTGACCTCCTCCCAATGCAAAGGAAAAGAGCAAGAAACCACTGCCAAAAGGGCTGCTACTGGAGTGAATTAGGTCCTCTCATAGATACCCTCTCCAGACATGGAGAGAGAATGAGCACAGCTGAATTTAAGGAGTTCCAGTGGCAGCCGATTAATGATCTCACTTCTGGCAAGGCAGAGCCATTGACAACCTCCTCCTGATGCGAAGGAAAAGAGCAGGAAACTATTGCCAAAAGGATTGCTACTGCGGTGAATTTGGTCCTTTCCTAGATACCCTCTCCAGACATGGAGAGAGAATGAGCACAGTTGAATTTAAGGAGGTCCAGTGGTAGCTGATTAATGATCTCACTTCTGGGCGGGCAGGGCCGTCGACAACGTCCTCCTGATGTGACAGAAAAGAACAGGAAACCACTGCCAAAAGGACTGCTACTGCCGCAAATTAGGTCCTCTCTGAGATACCCTCTCCAGACACCTTGCATAGCAAACTAGACGTGAAAGTTTGCTACATAGAGAACTCAAAATTTTTGTATATTTTGCAGAAGGTCATAATGGGCTAAACACTTAAAGTTCAGCATTTGTGTGCATGTCCAGGCATTTTGTGTTGTTTTCATAGATTGCTGGAGTCTGTAAAAAAAAATTGCAGTTTGGTAAAAAATGCAGAAACATTAATTGGTGAGAGATCCTTATTCATATGGTTTTGTAAATAAAACTAAAGTCCAGCAGATAAATGTGCTCTTACTAATACTTTCATGTTATGTTTACCAGTTGGAAAGACTTTAAGGAATGCACAAACATTCTGCAAATTACACAGGTACACTACCAAAAAACTGCCTCCAGTTTTGCAACTGATTCCTATAGATTTTGGGGTGCTGAATCCAGGAAAAATAGCCAAAATGTTCCATCACGTCACGTTTTCTTGCAAAATTAGATTTCTTACCCATATAAGGAATGTTCACATAATTTATTTTTAGCCGACTGCAGTTTATTTTCTTGGCCCAAAATAGAGGTTGTAATGGTTAACTAACTAGAAACACTCCCTCGTGATATTTTAGAGTGTTTTGTATTCATTTTATACATTAACAGGACAATTGGGAGGCGGGGGGCTAAATCCAGTACTCGCGCTGGCGCATGTTCTTTCCTGTTCGCCTCGCCTCGTTCGCTCGCTCAAACACGGTGGTTGCGACATGAACGTTCCTGTCAAATTTCAGTTTCTTGCAAGTTCATTATTACCTTTTGTTTGCTCAGTCGTAATCCAGCTTTATTCCGAAGTGGTTCACTACAGTTGTAGTTTGCAGTGCTGTGTATTTGTGATGGCTCACAGAGCCAGAGGTTGCGTCAACTCTCCGGACAGTTTTTGTTTTATTTGTGGGGAATATACCGTGAAAAAGCGGCAGAGGAACATTTCTGCATTTATTTAAAAAGTATATTTCGCCTATTTCGGTTTGAAGTTAGGCGATCAAGACAAACCGTGGGCTCCTCACAAAGTGTGCAAGACATGTGAGGAAGATCTACGCTTATGGATGAAAGGTAAAAAAACAAGCATTTTGTTTCGGAATACCTATGATGTGGCGTGAACAAAGAGACCACAGCAGTGACTGCTATTTTTGCTCTTGTATTGTGAAGGGATACAACTTAAAAAATAAGAACGTAATAAGTTACCCCAACCTTCCCTCAGCAATTAGGCCTATGCCTCATAGCAACGAAGTACCTGTGCCTGAACCACCAAAATCTTTGGATCATATTTGTGTGGACGGTTCTGATCATGATGAGACTCATCAGATGGCTTTTCCCGATGAGTCCAGTACTTCCGAGTTTGAAACTGAACCAGATTCGAAACCTGAACTTTTCTCTCAAGCTGAATTGAATGATTTAGTCCGGGATTTAGGACTCCCAAAAGATGCTGCCCAACTGCTAGGTTCTTGGCTTAAACAGAAAAATCTATTGTCACCAGGAACAACTTTTTATTGGTACCGCAACCGCGAGACACAATTTTTGAAGTATTTCAGCAAAGAGGAATATTTGGTATTTTGCAACGATATATACGGAGTGATGGAAAAGTTTAAACTCAAGTATGATCCTGCTGAATGGCGGCTGTTCATTGATTCGTCAAAAGACAGCATAAAAGGTGTTCTTCTTCATAATGGCAACACATTCGCTTCAGTTCCTATTGCTCACTCTGTTATTCTCCAAGAAAAATACGAGAATTTGGCCCTGATTCTTCAGAAGATTCGTTATGATGAGCATAAGTGGATGATTTGTGGAGACTTTAAAATTCTATCCATGCTATTAGGGCAGCAATCCGGTTTCACCAAATATCCCTGCTTCCTTTGCTTGTGGGATAGCCGGGCCCGCGACCTAAACTGGGGGAAAAAAGACTGGCCAATTCGGGAGTATTTGAGACCCGGTGAGAAAAATGTTCTTCATGAGAGCTTGGTACCTCGTGATAAAATTCTATTACCACCTCTCCACATTAAGTTGGGTCTCATTAAGCAATTCATCAAGTCCCTTCCAAAAGATGGTGAGTGCTTTCGGTACCTTTGCTCAAAGTTCCCCGACTTTCTGAAGCAAAGCTAAAGGAAGGATTGTTTTTTGGCCCTGATATAAGGAAACTCATTTCAGATGGAGCATTCGCTGAAACGATGTCTGAGAAGGAAAAAGAAGCCTGGGATTCCTTCAAGGATGTTGTTCTCAAATTCTTGGGGAACAGGCGGGATGAGAACTATAAGGATATTGTTGCCAGGATGCTCAATGCCTTCAAAGAACAAGGCTGTAACATGAGCCTGAAAGTCCATTTCTTGCACTCCCATGTGAACTACTTTCCCGAAAACTTGGGGGCGTACAGTGAAGAACAAGGTGAAAGGTTTCACCAGGACATCAAGGACGCAGAGAGAAGGTACCAAGGAAGATGGTACACCACTATGATGGCTGATTTCTGCTGGTTGCTGCTGCGGGAAACCCCAGATGAAAAATACGCCAAGCAGCGCACCAAGAGAAGCATTCGGGGGAAGAAGAAACGGGCCCACCAGGAGATTGATTGACCCAACAATGACTTTAAAATCTAAACTGTGTTGACAAATATCGTGTTTTTACTAAACTTTGAAATAAAAATTTGCTAGTTATTACCACAGTGTCGGATCTCATTTATTAGAATTTTATTTTCACACCATCGGGTGTTTGTCTTCATGTATTGCAATGGTGCGGTTTGCGTTTTCTATTCTTACATACATACCTGTACAACATTTTTTGCACATTTCTTTGCTTTGCTTGTGTCTAACCTCGCTCTTATATGCTCAATGTTTGTGCACATGTATGTGGCTGTTTTAAGTGCGGACAATTTTGCTACCATCACAGTGTGTTTTGTTGACATTACTCTATTCTTATGTGCTGCCTTGTTACAATTTTCTTTATTCTTATTTGAATAACTACTAAACAATTAGTATAAAGAATTCATCCAAGAAACTTTTATCTTGATCGCACTCAATCTGAAACGTTCACCTCAAACTGCTAACCCAATGTAGCAAAAAATCTGTACGTGATGGAGCAAATTGGTTACCAGATTTGGATTCAGCGCACCAAAAAACGTAAAAATCAATCGAAACATTAGAGGCAGTTTAAAAAATTTTTTTTTAGTGTACCTGTGTTATTACAGTGTTCATATAAAAACTTCATTAAAATTATAAAGTCTTCTAAATTTTTAGTAATAAGATTCAAAAATGTCATGGGAAATTATCCCCAGACTTGCATTGTTTGAAAAAGAAATGCAAAATTAATCGTAATTGCTTGGAGAAGTAGACCTGGGGTTCACTTCCTCTATAGTGCCTTGTAAAAGTCTTCATTTCCTTGTAGATTTTTCACAATTCTACTGTCTAAAACAGGGGTGGGCAATTCCAGACCTGGAGGGCCACAAACCAGTCAGGTTTTCATAATGTCCCAAATGAATATTCATGAGATCTATTTGCATCCACTGCCTTCCATTGTATGGAAATAGGTCCATGAATATTCATTAAGGACATCATGAAAACCTGACTGGTTTGTGGCCCTGCAGGACCGGAATTGCCCACCCCTGGTCTAAAATATACAAGTTCTAAATATATTTAAAAAGGGGTTGGTTCACTAATCAGCAAAACTTATTTTCCACTTTCAACATGGAAGAACAATTGTAGAAATATTCAAATAATAATTAAGAATAAGAAAATGTAGGTGCCGATATTCAAAAGGGTTTACCCAGTTAGCAGGATCAGAAGTAAAACTGTCCTATCTTTATGTGATTTGGCTGTCTGGAGAGCAGACGAATATTACTGATGCCTCGATAGCTATGCCAGTCAGCCCAGACACCAGATATTCAGCACCAGAGGATAGCTGGATTCCGGTGCTAAATATCCAGTTTCATTTTTGTCCATGGTGCCAGGTGCTTTAAAAACACTGACTACTGCAGGCTATCTTTCAGGGCCCAAAAGGTTTGAAGGCATAAATCTTCACACCCTTTCTTATTACAAACCCAAATTAGTTCTGTTTACAAAAATTACCTTAAAAGGCCCATAATAAAAACAATGCCCATCTTTATCAATCACAGTAGCTGAGATGATTTGATTTCTCCTGGATGAAGAATCAACCTGCTTCAGTTGTATGAAGTGAATATGAAGAAAGGCTGGCTACTGAACAAGGAACTTCCAAAGAATTCTGGAATACTTATTGAAAGGTACAAACTGGGGGGGGGGGAACGCTATAAGAAAATTTCAATGTGCTCGAATAGCTCTTGGAACATTGTCAGATCCATCAATGTAAACCGAAAACAGTTTGGCACTGCCAAAACATTGACTTGATTAGACTATCCCTCTAAAATCATTTACCATAGGTTAAAGAAATTTCTGAGAAAGGTTATTGTGAGGCATACGATTACTTTAAAATAACTATTAAAGTCTCTGGCTGAGACTGGGGAAAATATTATTGTTCAATAACATCAAGATTATTCCACAAATATGTTCTATTTAGGAAGGGGCAAGAAGGAAGTCACTGCTGAAGAAAAGCTATATGATGTGCTGGAGGGATGTACTGTGATGCAGCGGAGGCTGATGAGAGCCCTGATAGAAGAAAAAAACATGTTTGTCAGCAAGGAAAAGATGTGCACAGAGTGCAATATTCACTGGGACCAGCTAGAGGGAGCAGGAGTGCAGTCAGGAAGACTGAAGGGCCACGCCTAGCTGGTCAGAAGCACGTGACAAACATTTCACAAGCCTCAAAGAGAGGAGTCCTTTATAAGGAAGCACTGCCTCAAGTTAAACAGAAAGGAGGAGGCCCGGCTCAGAAAGAGAAAGAGGAAGAGACACAGACACAGAAAGAGCGAGGACTGGGGCAGAAGGAGAAAGAGAAAGAGAAAGCTGTTTGCTGGCAGAGGAGAAAGACTTATACGGATTGCAAGCAAGAAGCAAGGAGGAATCAGCCGGTAAGGAAAAGCCAGGTTGAGCAAAGAAGCCAGGATTTGGGCTATTGCAAGTGCAGGCATTTACCAGAAGAGCTGTTCCCACGGGTGAGAGAGGAACCAAACTCTCAGAGAAAAACTTGGCACGAAGCTTCTGAAGGGAGGAAGCAAGTCCAAGGAGAGAACCTTTCCTCAGCATGTTGCTGCAATAAGAGGTATGAGAATTTTTTTTTTTTTTTTAATATTTATTTTTTTTAATTTACTACACACTTATATACCGCTACTTCCAGCGATCAGCAGCGGTTTGATTCATCTTTGGGGGATTGTCAATCAAGACTTGGGGGGGGTTGGTATATACATAGAACTGAGGTCACAGCACACAGAATTATATTCCTACAAAGAAACCTTTGCCCTGTAAAAGTTCTTGTGAAGGAAGTGTGGAATCTCTAAGAAGAGAAAGCCCAGTTAATACTAAGGGGACACGTGGCCAGCACTCCAGGCTAGGCCCGAGGCACTGGAAAGTATTAAGGGAAATATACAAAGCTCCAGAATACAATATTCCAGAGACTTTTAACACAGAATTAGACATACCAATTCCTGAGCCGATGCAAGTGGAACTGGTGGAACAGTTGCCAGACCCAGAGGAGATGGATTGCTCTCTCTGCATTTTCCATAGCACAGAGTCTTTGGAGGACGTATGAATGGCTTGTGGTATCTGCAGAATGTCTATTATGTGCTGAGCAGAAGAATTGTACAAAGTTGCTTTAAACTAGAAGCTATGTTTGTGCCCTGCTACTACTGTGAAGTTAACAGTTTTCCTTAAACCTTGTATTTTCTTTTGTGCCTGAAGTTAAGGACATTATTTTCAGTTGTGACCAATTTATGACCCCATGCGTAAAGGGAATAAAAGCCTTTTTTTTATCCCTACCACTCTGCTTTAATTGTTTGCTTTAAAGGATTGGAGTTTAAAACCACTAGACCAAGTTTCCTTGGTGCTTAAAATGGACTCTCCTATCTAATAATAATAATTTTTATGCCACTGTGTGACAGTACACAGCAAATATAAGTTCAGTTAGCCTTCATTTTAAACAAAGATTTAGCAATTTTCATGTGGGTTGTTTTTCATGTTATGAGCACATTTGTCTTAAATGCATGACTTCTATGTTGTTACAACTTTTTTTGCATACACAAATCAATTGTACAAACATTAATTCATAGGTATAGGTAGGCACAAGAGACATGCATGGACAAACATTTTTTAGGTTCCCAAACAAATGCACACCCCTAATGTGTTGCAGAGAAACACGGGATACTGCACGCATGTGGGAGAAGTTTCTGTGGTCTAATGAGACCAAAGGGGAACTTTTGGGGCTCTATTAAATGTATGTGTGGTGTAAAGACAACACATCACCTTGTTAACACCATCTCTACAGTAAAGCAGATGAGAGTGGCATTACGTTATGGGAGTCTTGTGAAGACCAAGGGGAAGATGGATGGTGCTAAGTAAAGGAAGATCATAAATGAAATATATTCCAGTCTGCCACACACCTGGAAGTAGGATTAACCTTTTAGCAAGGCAATGATACTAAGAACGAAGCAAAAAGTAGAATGGAGTTACTCAGTGAGAAGCAAGTTAAAGCCCAGTCCCAAATACAATGACTAATCTGTGCAAGACTTGAAAACTGTAGTACATATATGATTCTCTGCCAACTTGAAAGAACTTCAGATATTCTGCTAAGAAGAATGAACAAAAACTGTACCATCTTACTGTGCAAAACTTGTAGACAGACACATCCTAAAAACTCAAGACTGTTATGGCTACAAAAAGGGCTTCTAGCAAGTTAAAGACTGCAAAGACTTAATGCAATCAAGGCTTTTTGATTCCTTATTTTTCATTACTTTTTGAAGACTTTGAGTGGAGGAGTAGCCTAGTGGTTGCTATACTGGCTTGATAGCCAGGAGACCAACATTTGATTCCCACTAGCACTCCTTGCAGCCTTGGGCAAGTCACTTAACCCTGCATTGCCTTGGAAGAAAGGCCTGGCAATCTACTTCCAATCACACTGCCAAGAAAACCCAGGAGCTGCTGGGTTGCCAGGAGTCAGCACCGACTCAAAGATATACATTGCATTGTTGAAGATTTCTTCCATATTAAAAGCATAGAGCTTGTTGTGTAGAGAAGTGAAACAAACTCCAGTTCTGAAGAATTTTGAATTGTACTTTTTAGTGGAATGTAAAAATATACAAGGGTGTGAAGACTTTTATAAGGTGTGCATCTCTGGGAAGAAACAACATAAAATGGATCTCCCCATTAGGATCTGCTTGGTACCTCCAAGTCACCTGAATTTGGTCATTCTCACAGACAGGCCCCTGATCTGACCCAATATGGCACTTCTTACATTATGTAGGTGCAGAAGAAAACTACAGTAAATATATTCACAGTGGCTCTAAACTGTTTAGCATATAGGATGTCTAATTGACAATTCTGTATCCAAGTGTAAATTTGTCAAGGAAGGATATACAACGTATTTTTTACATCTCAGTGAGTGCTGCTGTGATTTGGATCTATTACTTCTGAATATTGCATGAAGCTGAGAAGCACTTGTCATTTAAAGACCACATGGAGGCATTTAGTTTTCCATTTATACATAATAACACATTATGTAAATAAGCTTGCAAAGGAAAGCTGGAGGCTTGCATGAAATAAACTGTCAAACACAACTTGCTAATAAATGAATGTTTCTTTATGTCTGGTTTTAATTTGAGAAGTTGGAAAACACATGTAGCAGTAGTGAATGGAATACTTTATTTTTCCTTATTTAAAAGTATGGTCTTTTTTAAAGCTGAAAAGGTGGAACTTTAATGGGTACATATTCAGTAGTGCATTTAGGTACTTTTAGGAATGCAGAAAAGAAAACATTATCAAACATTAGTTCTCTATGACTATCAGGTTCTTGTGTGGCTAAATGTACATGTAACTTCATGCAGGTTGCGAATATTTTAGTTACACATATAGGGGCATGTTCACTAAGCTGCGTTAGCTGATAACATGGGCTTGAGTGTGCACTAATGGGCCATGATAACAGCACACACGCTAAATAGACAGTACAGGGTTAATTCTGTGCTATCTGCTTAGTGCGAAATGAGGAGGGAAATGGGTGGAGTAGAGATGGAGCATGGGCATATCTGCACATTGTGGTTAATGTTGGGGTTGACTATGGTGTTCAGTGCATTCGCATTGCTACTGGTACATGTTAAGGCCTGAATCAAAGTGGTATCTGCTGGGACCATGCTGTACATACCCCCAACAGGCAGTCACAATCTTTGCATGTACCACATGTTGATTTCTACCCTAAATGCATATCTGCAAAACCTTAGTGCTCTTTAGTAAACATGCCCCATAGGTTCATAAGACACCCCAAATCTTTTTTCAGCATGTTGCAGTCAAATTTGTACTTAGCTGTAACATATATCATGTAGTGGCTATTTTTTGTAAGAGATCAATTTATAGACTTTGAGGGTCATTCTGAACAGTGTTTAGCAGGTCTGGAGTCCAATCTAAACATTAAACGCCTGGAATGCGCTGACGGAACAGAGCTCCCCGCATGTAGATGCGAGTTGTGCGGGAAGCTCTGTTCATGGGTGGGAGGGGGTGGGCTGAGGGAAGAGCAAGGGCAGGCGGGGGCAGCATCATGCCCCGGACAAACAGGGCCAATTCTGAGGTCAGCCCTGAATGTCCAGGGTCGGCCATGTAAACGGGGTCTTATTCCACCTCTGAGGTGGAATAAGTCCCCCTGGACAGTGGCAAATGCAGGAGCTGGGGCCGGGAAAAGGAGGTAAGGGGTGCAGGGGGATCCCCACTGCCTGACCCTGGCCATGGAAGGCCTGATCATGGGTCAGGCTGCAGGGAAAGGAGCCGGTGATTGTGGCTCCTGCATGGAGCTGCAGTGGCATAGCAACAGGACACCATGCCACTGCCACTCCATTCAGGAGCCGGGGAAGTGCAGGATGTCCTGCCAGACAGAATCAGGCCATGCCCTGTATGTCCAGGCAGGTAGACCCGATTCAGATCCCGCGGGATCAGAATCAGGTCTACCGCTGCATGCCCCGATTCTGGCAGGCCGTAAGGCCGGGGGACTGCCAGTACAGAATGACCTCCTTTGTATTTTGGTAATAACGGTAGCATCAAGTATGAAACAATATCATGCAAAAAGACTACAACGCTCCTTGAACAAACCCCACGAGCTTTTCAAAATTGTGAAATCTCTAGCAAAGGAGCCATCTCAAGAGAACTTACCCTACCCAGACTCACAAGAATATGCTTATTACTTGCGTAAGAAAAGTAATCAGCTTGCCCAACCTGCTAAGCCCCCCATACCAGCCAGCCTACCTTTCTCCATCCCACAACCTCCTCTTGGTCATTTCTTGAGTGGGTCCCAACACACTATCACATCATTTTCTACTCCATCTGACAGAGTCATTCAAGACACTATCCTAAACATAAACACTACAACAGCACCCTCCGATCCGTGTCCAGCTCCCTGGATAAAGGCCCTGCATGCCGAGCTCAGCCCATTCCTATCCAAATTGATTGATGTATCGTTCTCTACTGGAACATTCCCTCGAAGCCTGAAACAGACGGCTATCAGACCACTCCTAAAAAACAGTAAGTTCGACCCTTCAATGATGGAATCCTACAGGCCTATCTCCAGCATACCTCTCCTATCGAAAATCATTGAAAAGATTATCCAACGCCAATTACAAGATCACATAGATTCTAATGCACCCCTGCATCCCTGCCAGCATGGATTTCGCGAAGCACATGGTGTTGAAACATTACTCACAACCTTATTCAACACCATAACCTTAGGTCTCGATAACATCAGACAAGGCTTTGCACTAATCTTTATGGACATTGCCGCCGCATTCGACACCGTAGACCACGAAGTTCTCCTGTTACGCCTCAGAGAGAAGGGAGTTCACGCTTCAGCTTTGTCATGGTGCGCTTCATACCTCACTGATCGCTGGCAACATGTCCGTTCTGGCCCCTCCAACTCCGATTCCTTCCCCCAAACTAAAGGTGTTCCACAGGGCTCATCTCTATCCGCCTTGCTATTCAATGTCTATATGCAACCCATTTGTGATCTCATCCAATCATTTAATATCAACTGCCTGGTCTATGCTGACGACATCTTGATGTACATGCCAATTTCGACAGAACATCTTGAACTATCCCCACTTATCAGGTGCTTTGATGCTGTCACAGACTGGCTAAATGCACAAATGCTTAAGTTAAATTTCAAAAAGACAGAAGCCCTCTTCGTCACCAGGAATCCGGCTTTTACTCCACCCCTGTCTATCAAGGTTCGCGATGCAGAGATCATATGCAAGACTACAGTAAGATACCTAGGTGTAACGCTTGATCAGCAACTTAATATGAAGGCTCATATCAAAAACATAACAAAGTCGGTCTACCATAAAATCCGGACCCTCCACAATCTGCGTCAACTGTTAGAGCCTGATGACTTCCGAACTGTCTTTCAGGCCCTAATAATGCCTCACTTTGACTATGCCAATGTGATCTTGTATGGTCTACCTAAGTGCACGACTAACCCCTTACAACTTGCAATGAATTCAGCTGCAAGAATCCTTCATGGAGCCTCAAGAAGTTCTCATATTACCCCAATACTAAAACAATTGCACTGGCTACCCATACAAGCCAGGATCTCATTCAAGATCCTAATTATGACCCATAAAGCCATCAAGAAATACCCTGCTACTGCCATTACTGACCTAATTTCAATCACACCTCCCAATCGAGCAAGGAAATCGAATGCCGCAAATACTCTCATATTACCTAAGGCAAGCACGAAGTGTTCTCAATTCACTAGATCCAGAGCCTTCTCCTTCTTTGCTCCATCCTGCTGGAACGCACTACCAGCAACTATCAGAACCATCAGTGAACTCTCCCAATTTAGGAAGGCACTGAAACGTCACCTCTTTCTTCATCACTACGATGTTGCAGTCTTCCCCCCACACCCACCCACTCTCACATCTCAATGCAGCACCTCAAACTCATGCACGTCACATTGTGGCAGGTGCAGGCCTGTGACCCACGGTGTCTGAACATAAGCAGGCCAGCATGGCTAGCTTGACCTGTAAATGAGGCCTGTGGAGAGGCATATAGGATTGCACATCCCCCAATATGCTGCTATTGTAAGATAGAATTCAGTAGAAGTATTGAATTAGCTTAGGTAGGCAGAACTGCAGAGCTAAAAGATGGAAAAATACAGAAAGACATGTTTAAAAGTTACTGATAAGAAAAAGTACATCTGCAAAGAAATAATTGGGAGTGCTGACAGATGAGTTGCAGAACCCTGCTCCTCTGCACGCACAAATTGGTTCTATGGCCTTGAGAGTGTGAAAGTAACAAGTTGATGAACTGACCATTGTAATTGGGACTAGAAGGGGGGCATGCAGGTGTCATGCCCACAGAAGGGACATAATTGGATAAACTTATCAGTACCGGGACCAATGGAAGAGGTACGGGAGGTACGGGAGGTTACCGGGACCAATGAAATGTTTTTCTATACCTAGAATGGAACAAGAGTCTATAAAAGTTGTTGTAACGCTTGAAAACTTTGCTCAGCCATTTTGAAATTGACTGGTTCGAGACTTGTGCACAAATAAATGATTTGGACCTTCTGAACAGACTCCTGGTATCATTGGTTTGTCTGCGCTTTGCTGCTACATATTCTTGGTGCATTGGCCGGGAAGTTGTGGAATCAAAGTGTATATAGGGCAATATACCACGACTTTCCGCCTCTATAGGCTTGGTCCTGCCGGGATCGCGCCCTTCCGACGAGGGCTGCTCCCTGGCGCCACCGGTCCCTTGTATCGGAGGGAGCTGGTCGGACCTCGGCGGGTGCCGGGCCCAGTTGGAGCCAACGCCTCGAACCCGAGTGAGGGGAGTCCGAGGTCCAACTCATGCGCCTGCTTGGGAAGTTTGAGGACCGGATCCGGTGAGTATAGTTTCGATTTTGGTGTCTAGACAGAAATAGAAAGAGCAGTACTGCCATTGGAACTTGGAATTTGGAATTTGTAATCCCGAGATATTGGGAATTGGTAAGAGAGCATGATCAACTCTCAAGGAAGGGCCGAGTAACCCCGCATGGGAATTCGCCGGGTGAAACCCTCATCCTTTTTGTAATTGGGAAAAAGACTAGTCAGAACAGATAGAAACGAATGCATTCTGGGATACGTTGCTAGCATGATTGTGTGAACGAAGTGTGAATGAGAGGTCTGGCAGCACGGACCAAGTGAAGGCGGACCCCTGAGTAGCGCATTTCCTGACCGGGCGACCGCGTTCAGGTCGCGAAAAGGGGGAAGCGATTGTCGTCTTGTCTTGTTATTTGTACTCCTTATACGTTTCCAGGACCGTGCGGACCCCTTACCCACGGTCCGCCCTCCTTTTCCCTTCTGTCTGTTGTTGCGCGCACACATCGAAATGGGAGGGGCGGGGTCTACTAGAAACACTCCATTAGAATGTATGATCGCACATTTTAAAGAGGGATATTCAGGAGATTATGGTATTAAAATGACAGCAGCCCGTTTGCAGATTTTGTGTACTAGGGAGTGGCCCGATCTAGACCTCATCTGGCCCCGAGAGGGAACGTTCAATGTAGAGATTATTCAGTCAATACACCGTAGAGTGCGGATAGCGCACCCCGATCAGTACCCCTATATAGATTCCTGGTTAAGTATTTGTGAAGATCCGCCCCCCTGGGCGCAGCGCTGTTATGAGGAACAGTGCAGAATAATGTTAGCGAAAACAGATTCTAGACAGAAAGCGGAACAGCCCAAAATGAAAGAGCAGGATAAGAAAGCCAGAAAGAAGCCCATCCTGGTAGATCCTGATTCCCCAGAAATAATTCTCAGGCAGCCCCGAACCCCAGGTCCAATAAGAGTAGCCCGGCGTCCTGCCCCAGAACCCCAGAGATGGCCGGAGCCGGAGCGGGACCCAACCCCAGATCCACCTCCCGGAGGGGAGGAAGAGGAGGAATTAGCTGAAAGAGAAGAGGAGGACATAAAAAGTGAGCCAGAAGCGGAGATAGAAGAAGGAGAAAGAGAGAATCCCCCAGACGAGGAGGACAGTGTACAAGTAATTGAGAAAGCCAGCGCTAGCACTAGCACGCCAGTAAAAGCTAAACCCAAAGCAAAGCCTGTTGAGAGAAAGAAAGTGACTCCTTCAAAGGCAATTACGACAATAACCCTTAGATCCCAAAAGACACCTACGACAGCCAAAATGTTTCCCTTACGGCAAGTCCCGGGAATGCCCGTAAAGAATGATAATGATGAAGTGGTAGCGGGACCCCTAACTTATGTGTATATCCCTTTCTCTACAACTGATTTATTAAATTGGAGGTCGCATTATGCCTCCTATACTAGTAAGCCCCAGGAGCTGACAGAATTAGTAACTAGTATTATGGAAACTCACCAACCCACTTGGCCAGATTGCCGTCAGCTCCTGACCACCCTATTCACTACAGAAGAACGAGAAAGAATTAGAAAAGCAGCTATTGAATGTATGGCAGAAAACCCTGTAGCTCCGGCACAGGGGCAGAATATAATAGACCGTCGGGAAGCAGCTCAGAGAGAATTCCCGAATGAAGACCCCCAATGGGATCCAAATACAGATGAAGGATCCACAGCCCTAGCCCGTTTTCGCCAAGGCTTCTTACAAGGCCTGAAAAGGGGGGGCCAAAAAGCTATGAACCTTTCCAAAGTTGCAGGAGTCATCCAAGGGATAGATGAGAGCCCAGCAGATTTTTATGAGAGATTAACTGAAGCATACAGAATGTATACTCCCTATGATCCCGAGGCACCAGGAAGTTTATGTATGGTGAATTCTGCTTTTGTAAACCAGTCTCAACCAGACATTAGACGTAAATTACAGAAATTAGAAGGGTTTGCGGGCATGAATGCAACACAGTTATTGGAAGTCGCTCATAAAGTGTATGTGAATCGTGATAATGAAAGACAGAGAGAATGTGATAGAAAGATGAAGAAGAAAGCTGATTTTTTGGCTGCGGCCATAGTGGAACAGAAAAGGGGAGGTGTCCCTAGTCGAAGGAGCAGAGGAAGAGGGCGGGGTCAAGGCGGAGGCCGGACCCAGAGGCTAGGCGTGAACCAATGCGCCTACTGCAGAGAGGAAGGACATTGGAGAGATACGTGCCCGCAACTCGAAGACGCCCAGCACGATGACGACAGCAGTCATCAGTGGCGAGAAGAAAGACGAGGCTATCCCCGAAGCCGAGGAGGAGCCAATTGAGAACAATTCCAGCGAGAGAGAGGAGGAGCCATTCAAGCATTGGCCACACCAGCCAATGATGAGAATGACGTGGATTAGGACAGACCGGGCTCCAAGTTTGCTTTAGGTCTCCAGGAGCCTATGGTCGGAATACAAATAGGAGACCAAATTATAGACTTTATGGTTGATACTGGAGCACAACATTCAGTAATAGACAAAAAGATAGCCCCATTCACTACAAAAGCAGTCACCATTATAGGAGCAACTGGTGCCAAAGCCACAAAGTCTTTTCTTCAAAATCGAATATGCAGTCTAGGAGGACAGCAAGTAACTCATCAATTCCTTTACATGCCCGAATGTCCAGTACCACTACTGGGACGAGATATGCTAGCCAAGCTTCAAGCACAGATATCTTTCTCTGAACAAGGAGAAATGCAAATGACAGTAAATTCCCAAGCCAAACCAGCAGGAGTAATGCTGCTGACAGTACCCCGAGAAGAAGAATGGAGGTATTACGTTGATGACTCCATCCAAGATACCTATTTTGAACAAACTTTAAAGAATATCGATGCACCACCTGGAGTATGGGCAGAAGGCAGTCCCCCAGGCCTAGCCAAGCATATAGCTCCAGTGATTGTAACCCTCAAGCCTAGTGCTACACCAGTGCACGTCAAACAGTACCCTCTCCCAAGAGCCGCAATTGAAGGCATTCATCGCCACCTACAAAGATTGCTCGAGTATGGCCTACTAAAAGTATGTCAATCCCCATGGAACACTCCACTTTTGCCAGTAAAGAAACCTGGGACAGATGATTATCGCCCAGTACAAGATTTGAGAAGAGTAAATGATGCAGTTGAAACCATACATCCAGTTGTACCCAATCCTTACACTCTTCTAGGACTGATACCTGCTGAAGCTACCCATTTCACTGTACTGGATTTGAAAGATGCATTCTTTTGCATAAGATTAGCCCCTGTAAGCCAAATATTGTTTGCATTTGAATGGCAGGACCCCATCTCTGGAAGAGGGGGCCAACTCACCTGGACAAGATTACCCCAAGGATTCAAGAATTCGCCTACCATCTTTAGCGCTGCACTAAATCAAGACCTTTCAAGCTATCCAGTAGCCCCGGGGAAGAGAGTGCTTCTCCAATACGTGGATGATCTGTTGATAGCTGCCATATCAGAAAGTGAATGCATACTAGCCACCAAAGACCTCTTGCAGTTACTAGATGAAGCTGGATACAAAGTTTCCAGAGCCAAAGCACAGCTATGCCAAAAAGAAGTGAAATACTTGGGTTTTCGTATTACCCAAGGAAGCAGAAGATTAGGCAGAGAAAGAAAAGAAGCAGTATGCAGAATTCCAACTCCAACAACCAGAAAGCAAGTCAGAGCCTTTCTGGGAGCGGCAGGATATTGCCGAATCTGGATACCTAACTTTGCCCAAATTGCCAAACCACTGTATGAAGCCACAAAAGGAGAAGAAAAGTCGCCACTGGAGTGGGGACTTGAGCAGGATACAGCCTTCAAGACGTTAAAGGAAGAATTGATGTCATCACCAGCACTTGGACTACCAGATGTTCACAAACCTTTCCACTTGTTTGTACATGAAGCACAGGGAAATGCCTTAGGCATGTTGACTCAGAAATTGGGAAATTGGGAGCGACCTGTAGCATACCTATCGAAACAATTGGACCCTGTGGCCAAAGGATGGCCACCTTGCTTGAGAGCAGTTGCAGCTACAGCGCTACTAGTGAGTGAAGCAGACAAACTCACATTAGGACAGAACATACGAGTCACTGTGCCACATGCAGTCCTTGCCCTTATGGAACAGAAAGCAAATTATTGGCTCACCAATTCCCGAATGTTGAAGTACCAGAGCATGTTATGTGAAAACCCACAGATACAACTTGAAGTGAGCCATGCCTTGAATCCAGCTACTTTGATACCCATCAGTGAAGAACTCCCAGAACATGACTGTATCGAAGTCATGGAAACTGTGTTCTCCAGTCGACCTGATTTGACAGATGTGCCCATAGACAATCCTGACCAAATCTATTATGTTGATGGGAGCAGTCTCATCCTTGATGGACGACGCTGTGCCGGATATGCAGTCGTCACTCAACACGAAGTAGTTGAATCATCAGCTCTAGCCTCAGGCACATCAGCCCAGAAAGCCGAATTGATAGCACTCACCAGAGCATTGCTGTTAGGAGAAAAACTTGTGCTGAATGTATATACAGATTCCAAATATGCCTTCACTACCTTGCATGCCCATGGAGCTCTCTATAAAGAAAGAGGACTCATCACATCCGGAGGAAAATCAGTCAAGTATGGTCCCGAGATATTGATGTTACTTGATGCAGTTTGGGCCCCAACACGTGTAGCTGTCATGCATTGCAGAGGACATCAAGCAGGAAAAGGAGAAGTTGCCCGAGGAAATAGATTTGCAGATGCCTCAGCACGACAAGAAGCTATGACAGGACAGATTGCCCCACAAGCTATGCCAATGCAAGCAGCATTGTTTCCAGTACCTTTGAATCTATGGACCCCACGATATACCACCAAAGAATTGGATTACTATTGTAACAGAGAAGATGGAATACTGAAAGATGGATGGATTGAGCTGCCACCAGAAGAGGGCAGTCAACCTCCTGGACGAATAGTAATTCCTGAACTGTTAGGACCATCCTTTGTCAAAGCTTTCCACGAAGCCACCCACTATGGGAAGAGTGCTATGGAGAAAGCACTCAGACCACATTTCTACATCCCTCTGATGACAACCATATCAGCCTCAGTAGCACGTCAATGTCTAACCTGTGCCAAAAATAATGCCAAGCAAGGCCTTATAACGGCACCCCGAGTTCAGTCAGGAGGTGTCACCCCCATGCACAACCTCCAAGTTGATTTTACTGAAATGCCAAAAGCCAATGGATACCATTACCTATTAGTATTAGTTTGTACTTTCTCTGGGTGGGTAGAAGCCTTCCCAACCAGAACTGAGAAAGCCCGAGAAGTTACCAAAGTCTTGATGAGAGAGATTGTCCCTAGATTCGGAATCCCAGCAGTAATAGGGTCAGACAATGGACCCTCATTTGTCTCCCAAGTTACTCAGCAATTAGCAAAAGCTTTGCAGATACAATGGAAACTCCACACTGCATACAGACCCCAGAGTTCAGGGAAAGTTGAGCGAATGAATCGTACCTTGAAAGCCCAAATGTCCAAGCTTTGTCAGGAGACACACTTGAAATGGCCCCAAGTGCTCCCCATAGCCTTACTCAGAATACGCTCAGCTCCTGTAAAGTCAACAGGATTTTCCCCTTTTGAAGTTCTGTATGGTAAACCCCCACCAATAGTGCAGGGAGTCAAAGGAAGTTTAGCCCAGATTGGTTCAGAAGTAACCAGACAAGAACTTCTAGCTCTTAGTTTCGTTCTGCAGACTCTCCATACGTGGATCCAAGACCAGTTGCCTATCAACTTGACGGAACCCTTGCATCCCTATCAGCCTGGTACTTCGGTGTGGATCAAAGATTGGAAGAAGACACCGTTGGAACCCCACTGGAAGGGACCGTACACCGTCATCCTGTCTACCCCAACTGCAGTAAAGGTAGCCGAGATCGACGCCTGGATCCACCACAGCAGAGTCAAGCCCGCCGCCGATCCTGAACCAGAGCAGTGGACAGCAGAACAGCATCTTGATGCACCCTTGCGAGTTACTCTGAGACGGCAACCAGCAGCTTAGACACTTCATCACAAGTGCTTTGCAGTAGCCAAGTCTTTCGAAGAGGATTGCTGTTTTCCATGCAGCAACAGTTTTGTTTCAACGAACCCAATTTGTGTGTGATTTGACACACTACTTTGAGACTACATTGACTAAGCCAGATTTCACAAGCCAACTGAAATTGCTAAAGAGTTGGTCAATGTGTACTGGACAACCTGAGGATCTTCAATCAACACTCAGCACCCGTTAAATTGCTTATTGCTTGAGCCATGTGCACATTAAACTGGCTTGGATCCTTGAAAAGACTCCTGGTTTTATTTATTGCATGCTTATCTGCTGCTACATTTCTTGGTGCATTGGCCGGGCACACGGGACGAAGAATAAAAGACCGTCGTGATCAAGATCAGCAAGCTGAGGATTCAGAAGAACTCCAATCAACATCAACATGTATCTTTGTTTTTGCTTTGCCTTGGTTGCCTTCTTTGGAGGTTTTGAACTGACTTATGCTTTACCTCCATGCACTGCTTGCATTACTTCTACTAGAACTGGACTGAAAGTAACTCAGACTTTGCTTTATCATTCTTACTATACCTGCAAGGGAACAGTAACTCGGTGTATCTATAACACCACTGAACTAAATGTTTGCACTCATGGCAAAATCAAAGCATGCTATAATCCGCATCAGAATCCATCCTATTACACGTTGGAAATAAGATGGAAGGATGCAGATGGACCTATACTAGCTGCTACACCACCACTTAAGGACATTACTAAACCTGCTGTTTTGAATTTTGATGCATGTAATGCCATTAATAGAGATAGTCAGTCCACCTGTGGTACATGGGAAAAAGCGTATCGAAATGACCATAAGTATATGTGTCTAGAAGGTGCCACAAATTGGTGGAAGTGTACAGATAAAACAGGATCAGGCTATAGTACTGCAACAGCGGCAGATTACTATTGCCCGTATTGGGGATGTGTTTTTTATGCTACCTGGAACACTGGTATAACTGATGAGAAAATAGATAAAGGGATGGCTACTCTAACCAAGCCAACCACAAATGATAAATGTCAGAAAGATGCTTGCAACCCCTTACACTTACGTATACACAATCCCCATGCATGGAAACAAGGATACAAGTTTGGTTTACGTATTGCTGGAGGAGCAATAGATCCAGGGACCATTGTGTATATCAGATTGAATACCCAAGCCCACAAGTCATCTAAATATCATATTCATAATACCTTTTATGAAGCCATGCATGTAAATAAGTTTGAGATCCCTCACCCCTCACAGAATTTATTTCTAGAATTAGCCGGAGCAGTAGTATCTAGTCTTAAGATCACAGATTGTTATTTCTGTGGCGGAACCCAAATGGGAGATCAGTGGCCATGGGAAGCCCAAGAATTGAATTATTCTATGATCTACAATCAGACTGAATTACACAAGGCTACCAGTGAATGGGTGTTAGCGCACTCAATCGTTGGACGTCTTTGCTATGCCAGAACTGGACCCCAGTTCACCCAGAAGGTAGGACAGCTGGTCTGTCTTAGCCAGAAGTACTATAATGCCACGACCAAAAAGACAGCATGGTGGTCAGGAATCAGACATCCTGAACCTCCTAACCCATTAGCCAGATTTCCTGAACTTGCTGGTTTATGGACTAACCTTGCCAAAGTCCAAGCCTGGCAAGCCCCACCTGGCCTATATTGGATCTGTGGAAACCGAGCATATGCACAACTCCCGCCACACTGGGGAGGGGCATGTGTCTTAGGAACCATCAGACCTTCTTTCTTTCTTTTAAACACTGAACATGGAGAACAATTAGGATACCCTGTTTACACTACCCATCGACACAAGAGAGCATTAAGACAGAAAAGAGAAGCCTTACAGATAGGCAAGTGGGAGAAGTGGCAAGGTGATGATTGGCCACCAGAAAGAATCATTGAGTATTATGGGCCTGCCACTTGGAATGATGACGGTATGTATGGTTATCGTACTCCAATCTATATGATTAATCGTATTATTCGCTTACAAGCAGTAGTTGAAATAATAACCAATGAAACTAGTCATGCTCTTACGCTCTTAGCTAGACAAAGTACTCAGATGCGCACTGCTATATATCAGAACCGCTTAGCACTTGATTATTTGTTAGCAGCTGAAGGAGGAGTATGTGGTAAACTGAATTTAACTAATTGCTGTTTGAAAATAGATGATAAAGGTCAAGTAGTTGAAGAAATTGCTAAAGATATGCAAAGACATGCTTATGTGCCAGTACAGACTTGGCACGCATTGAAATTTCCTAACTGGTTTGCTAACCTCTTTTCATGGGTGGGAGGATTTAAGACTTTCATTGTTTTAGTACTAATCCTTGTTGCTGTTTTCTTCTTATTACCATGTCTAATCCCCTGTTGTATGCGTTCCATTCATAATGCTATTGATAGTACAGTAGAGCGGAAGACCGCAACTAAAATAATGGCCTTATACAAAGCTAGTCCTAGTCGAAATCCTTCAATCATGATGTGATTCTTCTAAAGGTGATTTAACTCTCACACCTTATTGAGTAATAGGGTGAGATTAATCAAAGGGGGGAATGTGGCAGGTGCAGGCCTGTGACCCACGGTGTCTGAACATAAGCAGGCCAGCATGGCTAGCTTGACCTGTAAATGAGGCCTGTGGAGAGGCATATAGGATTGCACATCCCCCAATATGCTGCTATTGTAAGATAGAATTCAGTAGAAGTATTGAATTAGCTTAGGTAGGCAGAACTGCAGAGCTAAAAGATGGAAAAATACGGAAAGACATGTTTAAAAGTTACTGATAAGAAAAAGTACATCTGCAAAGAAATAATTGGGAGTGCTGACAGATGAGTTGCAGAACCCTGCTCCTCTGCACGCACAAATTGGTTCTATGGCCTTGAGAGTGTGAAAGTAACAAGTTGATGAACTGACCATTGTAATTGGGACTAGAAGGGGGGCATGCAGGTGTCATGCCCACAGAAGGGACATAATTGGATAAACTTATCAGTACCGGGACCAATGGAAGAGGTACGGGAGGTACGGGAGGTTACCGGGACCAATGAAATGTTTTTCTATACCTAGAATGGAACAAGAGTCTATAAAAGTTGTTGTAACGCTTGAAAACTTTGCTCAGCCATTTTGAAATTGACTGGTTCGAGACTTGTGCACAAATAAATGATTTGGACCTTCTGAACAGACTCCTGGTATCATTGGTTTGTCTGCGCTTTGCTGCTACAACATTCCCAGACTGATCACTCGCAATCACACCTTCCCCTCCAACCACCATGAGAAACTTATGCAGTGCCGCATAACTCATTATATTGTTGCATAAAGTAGACTGTATTTATTCATCGTGTCTCCTTGTTAAGGGACTGGTTATTTATACTCTATTTTACCTGTTATACCTGCTTAATGCATACCCAAGTTTAATTTTCCTGTTTAATGTATACCCAAGTTATTATACCTGTTTCACTGTAAGCACAAATCACGAAATTGAGATGTGCAACTCTTATGTTCATTGTAAACCGCACTGATGTCGAATAGCATGGTATAAAAGAGACTGCAAATAAAATAAAAAATAAAAATAACAATGTTTAATGTAAGAGTTGCAGATTCTCCTAAGTATCAGATTCATTGTGTGCTTGGGCAGGGAGATATGGTGAGTTAAGCTGGAGGTATATTCATAGGGAGAAGCAAGGGACATCAGTTTATTTGAATGTTTTTGGTAGAACCAATCAGTCCACAGATTGAGTATGCAACTCTTGCTTTCATAAACACAAGATTAGTTAAAAACAAAGTACCTGTTCTATGTGATCTAGTGGTATCTTGCTATATCAATGTTTTAGTGATATAGAAACAGAAAATGATGACAGTTAAAGACCCTACAGCCTATCCAGTCTGCCTGTCCATACCAGCTAGCAAGCTGTACCGAAACTTAGTTATCCATGGCAGATATTCAGCTTGCTATCTAGATAAAGGTAAGTGAGCTTTTTTGCTGCATTGTTTGAAAAAGAAATGCTGTCCTAACTTTATTTAGATAGCTACAGTATGTGGATAGTGACTTGAATATCTCTGCTGTCTAAATCAGCGATGTTCAACCGCTGTGCCTCGACACATTGGTGTGCCGTGAATGGTCTGCAGATGTGCCGTGGGAGTTTGATGGAGGGCAGAACCTGTGTCACTCTTCAGTTAGCTGTTACATAGTAACATAGTAAATGACGGCAGATAAAGACCAGTATGGTCCATCTAGTCTGCCCAGCACGATGGCAAGAGTAGCTGCACCTGCCGCTCCGTGCAGGCCACCCCTCCACACGTCCCTGTTTAGGGGTGAACCCGCCACTCCATGCAGGACACCCCTATTTGTTGAGAAATTGGATGGTTCAGTTTATTTTGATTTTATCCTGTTGCTGTAAAGGGATCCACTGTGTCTGCCCCATGCCATTTTGAATTCCGTCACTGTGTTTGCCCCCACCACTTCCATCGGAAGGGCATTCCAAGCATCCACCACCCTTTCTGTGAAAAAGTATTTCCTGACATTGCCTTTCAATTTACCACTTTGCAGCTTCCTGTTATGCCCTCTAGTTTTACAGCTTCCCCGTCTTTGGAAGAGGTTTGCTTGTTCATTATTTCCCTTTAAGTATTTAAAGGTCTGAATCATATCTCCCCTGTCCCTCCTCTCCTCCAAAGTGTACAAGTTTAGGTCTTCAAGTCTCTTCTCATAAGGCTTCTGATGCAGGCTCCAAATCATTTTGGTCGCCTTCCTCTGAACAGTCTCCAGTCTTTTTACATCCTTTGCAAGATACGGTCTCCAAAACTGAACACAGTATTCCAAGTGACGCCTCACCAGTGACTTGTACAGTGGCATAAGTACCTCTTCTTTTCTGCTGGTGATTCCTCTTTGTATGCAGCCCAACATCCTCCTGGTTTTTGCCACCGCCTTGTCGCACTGTTTTGCCACCTTGAGATCTTCAGAAATAATCACACCAAGGTCTTTCTCCTGATCCGTGCACACCAACCTCTTGCCCCTTATCGCATACATTTCCCTTGGATTTCTGTTACCCAGGTGCATGACTCTGCACTTCTTCGCATTAAATCTTAATTGCCAAGCATTAGACCATTCTTCCAGCTTTTGTAGATCTTTCCTCATGTTAACCACTCCCTCAGGGGAATCAACTCTGTTGCAAATTTTCGTGTCATCTACAAAAAGATAGGCTTTTCCATTCAGTCCTTCAGCAATATCACTCACAAATACATTGAACAGTGCCGGGCCCAGGACCGACCCCTGGGGCACTCCGCTAATCACCATCCTTTCATCTGAGTGAGCTCCATTTACCATCACCCTCTGTCGTCTGTCAGTCAACCAATTTCTGATCCAATTTACCATCTTAGGATCCATCCCCAAGCTACCGAGTTTATTGAAAACCTCCTCAGGGCCGGCCCGTCCATTGAGCAAGAATGTTTTTTGCACAGGGCCCCGCGTTTCAGGGGGCCCCGCGCAAAAAACATTCTACATTACCACAAAGATTAAAAAAAAAAAAAACGGCTGCTGCTGCCGCTGCCACCGTGGCAGCGGCAGAATCAAATGTCCCGCCGCGGGGCCCCACCTGCCCGGCAGAGCCTCCCTGAGCTTCCGAGTCCCTCCCAATGCGCGGGCTTTCAGAAATCCCATCAGCCCCGGCGAGATTAACAGAGCCGCGAGAAGAAAGGGAAACTCACGGCTCTCAAAGCCCGCGCATTGGGAGGGACTCGGAAGCTCAGGGAGGCTCTGCTGGGCAGGCGGGGCCCCACAGCGGGACATTTGATTCTGCCACTGCCACGGCGGGAGCGACAGCTGTTTTTTTTTTTAAATCTATCAGGGCTGATGGGGGAGGGGGGTTAGGACTGGTAATGGGCTATGGGGGGGGTTAGGACTGGAAGTGGATTGATGGGGGGAGGGGGTTTAGGACTGGTAATGGGCTAAGACTGGAAGTGGGTTGATGGGGGGAGGAGGATTAGGACTGGTAATGGGCTTTGGGGGGGGGCTAAGACTGGAAGTGGGCTGATGGGGGGGTTAGGACTGGAAAGGGGCTGATGGGTTAGGATGTAATGGGCTGATGGGGGGCTAAGACTGGAAATGGGCTGATGGAGGGGGGGTTAGGATGTAATGGGCTATGGGGGGGGGCTGACTGGAAATAGGCTGATGGGGGGTAGGACTAGTAATGGGCTATGGTGGGGGCTAGGACTGGAAATGGGCTGATGGGGGTTAGGACTAGTAATGGGCTTTGGGGGGGCTAAGACTGAAAATGGGGTGATGGGGGGACTTAGGACTGGAAGTGGGCTGATGGGGGGCTTAGGACTGGTAATGGGCTGGGGGGTGGCTAGGACTGGAAATGGGCTGAGTGGAAAGAGGGCTTGAACTGCAAATAGCTGATGGGGACGGGGGCTTGGAATGGAAATGGACTATGTGGAAGAAGGGCTTGAACTACAAATAGCTGATGGGGAAGGGGGCTTGGAATGGAAATGGGATGTAAGGGGAGGGAGCTAGGACTTGAAATGGGCTGATGGGGGTTAGGACTGGAAGTGGGCTGATGGGGAGCTTAGAACTGGTAATGGGTTATGGGGGGCTTAGGACTGGTAATGGGCTATGGGGGGGGCTAGGACTGGTAATGGGCTGGGGGGGGTGGCTAGGACTGGAAATGGGCTGAGTGGAAGGAGGGCTTGAACTGCAAATAGCTGATGGGGACGGGGGCTTGGAATGGAAATGGGCTGAGTGGAAGGAAGGCTTGAACTACAAATAGCTGATGGGGAGGGGGGCTTGGAATGGAAATGGTCTGTGAGGGGAGGGAGCTAGAACTGGAAATGGGCTGAGTGAGGGGGGCTAGGACAGGAAATGGGCTGATGGAGGGCTAGGATAGGACTGGAAATGGGCTGTTGGGGGGGGCCGGGATTGGAAATGAGCTGATGGAGGGACTCGGATGGGGGAGCTAGGATTGGAAATGGGCTGATGGTGGGGCTAGGATAAGACTAGAAATGGGCTTATAGGGGCTGGGATTGGAAATGAGCTAATGGAGGGACTCGGATGGGGGAGCTAGGACTGGAAATGGGCTGATGCGGGGACTAGAAGGGAGCAGATGCTGGGTGGGGTGGAACTAGAAGGGAGCTGATGTTGGGGGAGGATTAGAATAGGATAGAGTTGGGAGAGTGAAATGGAGAGAGAAAAAATATTTTGTGTGGGAGGGAAGACAAATCTACAATTGGCCGGATATTGGGAGAGTAAGTGGGGATTGAGGATGGCGGGGTAAAATTTGAGTGGATGAAATAGGAATGAGGAAAGAGCAAAAGGAGAGATTAGTATGTTAAAGCAGATGTAGAGAGAGAATGGAAAAAAACTAGAAGAGTGAAGAAAGGACAAATGGACAGCAGACGATGGAGAGTTAGCAGAAGACGCGAAGAAACCAGAAGAAAGTGGCTGGAGCAACTGAAAAAAAATGCACAAAAAGGTAGAAAAATATCTCTTTATTGAATTTATTAACTGAAATATGCCAGCTCTGGAAAATGTGCATCATTAACGTCTGCGCTTTGTTTAGTACAAGAGGAAATTAATTTATAGTTTTATTTCTACAGTGTTGTTGGGCTTTTGGGGTTCCCAGTTTAATTATTGTCTTCCTGTTTCTACATTGTGATTTCTTGTTTGGTGACGGTCTATGTTCTGCACGTGTAACTGAGCTGAGGTATTCTGTTTATGTAATTCCTATTTGACATTGCCACTTGTTCTCTTTCCCCAGTAGGTCATGTATTGTTCTCTGAAATGTATTGGTTTAATATTTGTAGTGTTGCCTTTTGATAGGTAGAGTCTTGTGCTTTGTGAGTCCTGGTTGTGCCGTTATGATACGGCAGGTTTGCTATGGGTTCTAAATGGGCAGTGTTTGTAGTAGTTCCTAATGTGCCTGGCAGTTGGCACTGGATTATAGTAATGTAGAAATCTTTTAGTCTTTCTTTATCCATACACCCATTAAGAGGCATGTTTACTAAAAGTTGGTGTATGGTAACATTATGCAAATATTTATGCAAATGAGGCCCCGCACCGAGTCTCCGCACATGGCCCCGCACCCCCCTTGGGCCGCCCCTGAGCCTCCTATGAGGAACAGTATCAAAGGCTTAGCTGAAATCCAGGTAGATGACATCCATCGCATGCCCCTGATCTAGCTCCCTGGTCACCCAGTCATGGAACTCAGATTTGTTTGGCAAGATCATCCTTCGGTAAAACCATGTTGCTTCGGGTCTTGCAACCTGTTGGTTTTGAGAAAGTTCACTATTTGCTCTTTCAGGAGCACCTCCATGACTTTTCCTGCCACCAAGGTAAGGCTCACAGGCCTGTAGTTTGACACTTCTTCTCTGTCACCACTTTTGTGTAGAGGTACGACATCAGTCATTCTCCAGTCCTGAGGAACCTCTCCTGTTTCCAAGGATCTGTTTTAAACATCCTTTAACGGCTCTGCAAGAACCTCTCTGAGCTCTTTCAGTATTCTAGGATGTATCCCATCCGGTCCCATGGCCTTGTCCACTTTCAGTTTTGCAAGTTGTTCTAACACCTCATCTTCTGTGAATGGTGTGGTAACTACTTCATTACCATTTTTATATTTGGGAGTCACAGGTGGTCCTTCTCCAGGACTTTCTTTAGTAAAAACAGAGCAGAAGTATTTGTTTAGCAATTTCGCTTTTTCAATGTCATTTTCCACGAGTCCGTTCGCAGCACTTCTGAGTCCTGCAATTCCACCTCTGATCTTCTTCCTTTCCCGAATATATCTGAAGAAGGTTTTGTCACCACACTTCACATCTTTAGCCATCTTTTCCTCTGCCTTTGATTTTGCTATCCTTATTGCTCTCTTTGTCTCTTTGAGTTTGATCCCGTATTCATTTCTGTGTTCCTCCGTTTGCGAGCTTTTGAATTTTGCGAAAGCTGTGTTTTTTGCCATTATTTGAGCAGCCACTTTGGAAAACCAAATAGGTTTTCTTCTCCTCTTGTTTTTTGTTTACTTTTGTTACATATTTATCTGTTGCCACTTTTATTGCCACCTTTAGTTTAGCCCATTGCAATTCCACTTCCCTTATCTCCTTCCACCCTGTCAGCTCCTCCTTTAGGTACTCGGCCATTTTATTGAAGTCGGTGTTTTTGAAGTTTAGGACTTTGAGCTTGCTATGTTTGGCCTGTACCATGGCTTTTATCTCAAACCACACCGTGTGATGATCGCTGCTGCTCACAGGGGCACTCACGCAGACATTCGACACGCTATCGCTGTTGGTGAGCACTAAATCCATTATTGAGCTTTCCCTGGTTGGTTCCATCACCATTTGTCTAAGTAACGCATCTTGGAGAGCATCCACGATTTTTTTGCTTCTTTCAAGATTTGCAGAAGGAGTAATCCAATCCACATCAGGTAGATTAAAGTCACCCAATATGATCGCTTCCCACTTTGTGGCTATCTTGGCAATATCTATAATCAATTCGTTATCTATCTCTTCAATTTATGTCGGAGGTCTGTAGACTATAGCAATATGGATGACAGTGCCATCTCCTCTTTCCAACACAATCCAGAGCGCTTCTTCTTTTCCCCATGCCCCCTGCATTTCAGTAGCTTTAATATTGCTTTTGACATACAAAGGCCTACTCCTCCTCCTCTTCCATTTTCTCTGTCTCTTCTGAATAGATTATAGCCAGGTATGGCTATATCCCAATCATGAGATTCATTAAACCATGTTTCTGTAATGGCCAGAATGTACAAATCCATTTCCACCATTAGGGCTTCTAGGTCTGGAACTTTGTTGGCTAAGCTTGTTACCCTGCACCCACTCCCTAACCTTGAGGGTTAAGGAGGGATGGGCCTTTTGTAGTTGTGGGGGCCAAATGATAGTCGGGAACAAGAATATTTATTTTGTAAGGATTTATTTACCCCGCTCCTTGGTGGAATGGAACAGGCGTGAGGATTACCAAAACAGGAACAAAGGAAAAATCCAGGTTTTGCAATACTGTGCTTAAATTATCTTTCACACTGGAGTGCACATTACATCATGTGTCCTTTTACTTTGTATTCACAAATAATCAAGTGAGAAACAATAATGCTCATGTGTTGTAACCAGATTATATTTTAGCTTATTTTCCTAGTGCTTCATAAGCTCTTCATTCAGGTACATAAACACTACTCATTTTCATAAGCGTTGCATCCAGGTATTTGAACAACATACCCTTCAGGATAAGGTAGAAAATAGGACCATTCAAGCTTTTGCTTTAGTCAGCTTTGTCAATCAGCCCAATTGAGCAGTCCATTGGCTGATTAATTTCAATCATGGGTAACGGAGCAGCTAAGGTTATTCCTGGCTCAGGACTATGTCCTGCTTGCAATGTCTTTTGTTCAGCAACAGCTCTTTTATCTAAAAACTGTTTAAACTCATTGAGAAGAAGTTCAGCCTGCCTTCTAGCTGGGCTAGACTGAGGAAATTCTCCTTCTTTAGGTAAGTGATTATTTATTTCTGGAAAGCAAGTAATGCCGTCTCTGTTTAAACAATCATTGCCTGCAGTGGAGTTACCCCTCCCCCACTTATCTCTGTTTGCAAGTGTTGGGTTAACAAGTTCCGCTGCACGAGATCTGCTTTTAAAGAGTGATTCAAAGGTAGGACCTCCTAAATTATCGTGGCTTAATTCTCTTCTGAACAGTTCAGCTGAATTCTTTATGTCAGCCTGCTTGCTAAAAGCTTGAGCTGTTTGGTGAGAAAAGCTGGGTTTGTTTAAAGAGACTGCAGGCTGTAGCCAACGGCTCTCACACTGCCAGAAACTGTCCTGAGCTTTAAAGTCAGCATTCACTCTTTCTGGCTTCTCATAAAACTTGTCATGTGAATTAAATACAGCAGGTACCTTAAAATGAGGCTTGTCTGAGAATGCCTTGCCACGGTGCCTTTCTCTCCAAGGGTCAACTGTGTCTTCCAGAAACCTAGGCTTTAATCCTGGGTCTCTCAGTGCTTCTAACCTCTGATGCTCCCAGAAGGTTCTTTCAGGCACTGAGTATCCCTGGTACCTACTTCCTGGTTCTGAATCCCTTTTCCTTGTATTACGGCTGGGCAGTGTTTCTCTTGCTAGGTCAAAGGATTCTGCATCCAAGAGAGCTTCTTGCTTTTCCAACGTCCTTTGCCTTCTCACTCGTGGGCTCAATCCACTTTCACTCCTCATTCCATTCGTCCTACTCCTTCTACTCCTCCTACTACTGTCTTCCTTCTCTCTGCTTAACAAGGTGCCCCTGCTCTGGGGAGCCCGCCTCCTACTAGGGCGTGCCCAATCAGCAGCTCTGCTTCTCTCCTCCCCTGAGGTGAACTGTGTTAGCTGATTAGCTCCCTGCAGCTTGTGCTGAGAAGGGAAAACCTTGCCTTTTCCTGCAATACCTGAACCAACCAGTGGGTCAGTATCAGTTTCTATGGCTTCCAGCCCTGCCACTGCGTCACAAGCTTCGAGCATTTGTGCTCATTGCTTTCCAGCATTTAACTGGCTTGCGTGTATTTAGCATTGATTTTGTTCTGTCTACATCTTCCCACTTGTTTTTGATGTGTGGTTTAAATGTGTGGCTGTTTCTGATTTTAATCTGCTTTTGCAGGGGGTGACGTCCAGAGTTTGACCTTCCACATCCGTCACCCCCTTGTTCTAGTTTAAATGCATATCCACATATTGCTTGTATTTTTCACTTAGGATTCTTTTCCCTGCGACAGAGAGATGTAGTCCATCAGCACAGTGTAGTCTTTTGTTGGTCCATCTGTTTCCCCAGTCGCCATTAAGTCTGAATCCTTGTTTGCACCAGTTCTGGAGCCATGTATTAAAGCTGTTAATGCGATGCAGCCTTTTTGCCCCCTTACCAAGCACAGTTAGAAAGAACCTCTGAGAATGCAACAGTGTTAACAATGGGCTTGAGTTTCTCTCCCAGAGATTGGAAGTTCTTTTGGACTGTAGAGGTACTGTTCCTAGCCAGGTCATTTGTGCCCAAGTGGATAATCACATCAAGTTTGGAGTGTTCACTTTCTGCGCTAAGTACTTCAACAACATGGTTTGTATTTCTGCTGGCTGCAGAGCCTGGGAGGCACTTGACTATCTTCTCTCCTTTGAACTGTGTTCCCAAGTTGGTGCCACTGATGATGGAATCACCAAGTAGTAGTAGTTTGCTGTTTGGTGAGGTTTTCTTCATATTTGGTCCTTTAGCAGGAGATTGGGCATTATCTGTCTCATTTAAGGGCCCTTCAGCTTCTTGGGATTGGGCATCCTCATTCGCTGTCTCATTTAAGGGCCCTTCAGGTTTTTGGGATTGGGCATCCTCATTCACCAAGGCAGAGAAGGCATTATGCAGGGATATCTCCTGTTGCACAGGATGCCTCTGTGTCACAGGTCGGAATCTACCAGAACCCACTGTGATCCATTTGCTCCTGGGGTGTTTCATTCTTTGTGGGAGTGGTGGTGGACTTTGTTCAGTTTGTATCTTAGAAGAGGTGCGCTTCATTGCAGCCAGTTCCTCCCTCAGTTCCTCATCCTCATTAGCCAAGGTAGAGAAGGCATTATGCAGGGATATCTCCTGATGCATAGGATGCCTCTGTGTCACAGGTCGCAATCTACCAGAACCCACTGTGATCCCCTTGTCTCTGGGAAGTTTGATGCTTTGTGGGAGCGGTGGTGGACATTGTTCAGTTTTTATCCTAGAAGAGGTGCGCTTCATTGCAGCCAGTTCCTCCCTGAGTAGGGTCACCTCTTTATGCATGGCAGCTAGGTCTTCCCTTAGTAGAGTCAGTTCTTTATGCATGGTAGCTGACCTGAGGCACATAGGACAAGCTCTGAGGTTCCATATGATTTGTCTTGGAATGAAAGTATTGCAGTTATTGCACTGAATACATGACATGCTGAATAAGCAGACCTAGAAGGAGAAGAGGAAGAAGAAGAAGGAAGGAGAAAGAAGATGTGGGCTCTAACCCAAGTTAAAAGGATAGATGGCAACGTATGCGAGTACTATATAGGCAATGCAGCCCCTGGGGTGGGTGGGGCGAGGGGTAGGGTGGGCGGGAACCTAAGTGTCTCTGGCCAGTAGGCTGTTCCTGAACTGGGGGCACCTACAGATATCTGCTCCAAGGCTACCCAGAAAAGGAGACAGTCAGTCAGATTATCCCCAAGCTTAATTTAAAACCACAGTTAAACTTTATATTAGCAATTCCCACAAAACAGACAGACTCTATATTGGTAACTAGAAAGCATCAGAGATAAGAAGGAAAATTAGAGTCTTAGCTTTGTGAAATATCCACAGCTCCTGCAGCCAGCCTCAGAGACCCGTAGCTGTTGTTCGTATTGGGTTTGTTATTCTGTGTAAGCTTGCGCTAATCCATTTTTGTTTGTGATTTCTATTTTTTTTAGATTTTTAATTAAAAAAGTAAGTTAGATGATGACAATGATTTAGGTGTGGCTGGCACTGGTAATGCACATAGTACCATCAGTGTTAGTTCTTAAACTGTTGTGTGCCAGTATTTCTGGAGCCCAGCGGATTATAGGATCCAAGGTAGCATGGATTCACCAGAGGCAGGTCTTGTCAGACAAATCTGATTGATTTCTTTGACTGGGTGACCAGGGAGTTGGACCGAGGGAGAGCCCTAGATGTGGTGTATTTAGATTTCAGTAAAGCCTTTGACACTGTTCCTCACAGGCGACTTATAAACAAACTGAGCACCCTAGGGATGGACCCTAAAGTTACTGCTTGGGTTAGAAATTGGTTGGGTGGGAGGCGACAAAGAGTACAAGTAAATGGAGCTCACTCTGAGGAGAAGGATGTTATCAGTGGTGTGCCCCAGGGATCTGTCCTTGGTCCGATTCTTTTTAACATCTTTGTTAGTGATATAGCGGAAGGGCTTTCAGGTAAGGTTTGCCTCTTTGCGGATGATACCAAAATCTGCAATAGAGTAGACACCCAGGAAGGGGTAAATAACATGAGGAGGGATCTAGCTAAGCTTGAAGAATGGTCTAGAATTTGGCAGCTGGGATTTAATGTTAAAAAATGTAAGGTCATGCATTTGGGCCGCAGCAATCCAAGGGAGCAATATAGTATAGGGGGTGAAGTACTTTTGTCCACTAAAGAAGAGCGGGACCTAGGCGTGGTTGTGTCTGATGATCTTAAAGTAGCTAAACAGGTAGAAAAGGTGACAGCAAAAGCTAGAAGGATGCTTGGGTGCATACGGAGAGGAATGGCTAGCAGAAAAAAGGAGGTGATAATGCCTCTGTATAAGTCTTTGGTGCGACCTCATTTGGAGTATAGTGTGCAATTCTGGAGACCGCACTTTCAAAAGGATGTGAACAGGATGGAGTCGGTGCAGAGGGTGGCTACTAAAATGATTAGTGGTCTTCATTATAAAGCATATGAGGACAGACTTAAGGATCTTAATATGTACACCTTAGAGGAAAGGTGGGATAGAGGTGATATGATTGAGATGTTTAAATACCTCCGTGGCATAAATGTTCAGGGAGAGAGCCTCTTTCAATTGAAAGCAAGTTCTGCTACGAGGGGACATGGGATGAGGGTGAAGGGAGATAGATTCAGGAGTGATATGCGGAAATATTTCTTTACGGAAAGAGTAGTGGATCCATGGAATAGTCTCCCAGTGGAGGTGGTAGAGATGAGGACAGTAACTGAATTCAAACAAGCATGGGACAAACACAGAGGATCTCTAAAGGTAAAAAGGGGACTGTTGTAGTTGTTATGGAAGGACAGACTAGATAGGCCATGTGGTCTTTTTCTGTCGTCATATTTCTATGTTTCTATGTTTCTAATGAAGACTATGGAGGTCATTCCCAAATGCAGGTTGTGGGGCTGCACATCCCGGCAGGACGTGCAGCCCTGCAAGGCATCTGGGGCCAATTCCCCCTCTGGTTCTCCCTGTACATCGTGTGCATCAAGATGGGGAGAGCCAGCGGGGGGCAGGCCAGCCTGGCAACACGTACAGGGCCGATTCAATAAAACTTCAGGGTAAACTATTTAAGACTAATAAGAGAAAATATTTTTTCACTCAATGTGTAATCAAACTCTGGAATTTGTTACCGGAGGATGTAGTAAAAGCTGTTAGTGTAGCTGGGTTTAAAAAAGGCTTGGACAAGTTCCTGGAGGAAAGGTCCATAAACCATTATTAAAAGGGACCCGAGATATCACTGCTTGACCCAATACAAGCATTGTGGAACCTGTGTATTTTGTGGAAACTGCTAGGTACTTATGACCTAGATTGGCCACTGTTGGAAACAGGATACTGGGCTTGATGGACCTTGGTCTGACTCAGTATGGTATATCTTATGTTCTTATGTGTCATCTATATCCTTCCCTATGTTGCCTCTGAGGATTCATCTTTGTTCCTGGAATGGCAAACTACTGTAGACTCTAACTTATCAAATGTAATTATTAGTGGTGATTTTTACATGCTTGTGAACAAAGTGCCACAATCAGTTTGGGTTGATGATTATTTTATCTAGCATTTCTCTGTTGGGTTATAAGCAACAATTACTTCTCCAACATATTTAGATGGTCATATTCTTGATTTGCTTTTTTCACTAAAAATAATACTAATAAACAGGGGTGTGCAGGCAATAATTTGTTTCATTTTGCTTCTCATGTTTGTGATATTTTTTGTTTTGGTTTGTTATATTTTAATTTTGTCACTTCTTGTCTCTTGTTGATAGTTCACACTATTGCTTAATAGCGGGTACTATTGATTAATAGTGCATGCTATGGACAAATAGTGTGTACTATTGAGCCAAAGTGCACATTAATAAGCCATAATGTGCCCTATTAAGCAATACTGTGCACTATTTACGCATGACAAATAGCATGCACCATTGCTTAATAAGGCAGACTATGGATTAATAGTGTACACTATGGCTCAATAGTGTGCACTATTTGCCCTTAGCATGCACTATTGATCACTAGTGTGTACTATTAAGCGATAGTGCACACTGATAATGACAGACAAGAAGTGATGAAATTTCAGGGTTATTTCTTCTGTTTCATTTGAAAATGATACAAAATGATATAGGAAATACTGTTGACATTTCCCATTTTTTGTTTCAAATGAATGCATATCCCTACATCAATATGTTATTATGCAGGGCATAGTCAGCCAATTCTATAGTCAGATCACCATTTGATAAGTTTTGAACTGTCTTATTTAGTTAAATCTTTCCCAATCTAATATGAAACCACCATGTAAGGTTATGCATTTAAAATCTGACTGTTATGGTTTTATTGATAATTGGGGTTATAAGGATAGTGCACCTAATGGAAATGATGTGAAGAAATTAGTTCAGCTCTGGGAATGTGCAGTATTGCAGCTGCAGATAAGGTAGCTGTTAACTAATTGATCATGTGTGGCACTATGGGTTATAGAACAATTAAGAACAAGAAGTTGAAAAATGCATTCTTGCAGTGTGACATACAGGGCTGACCTCTGGTGTGGAGGTAGGATGGCTCTGTGTGCGCGTGTGATTCAGTGATGGGGTGGAGGGCATAGAGAAAAGTACAAACAATAGCTTTAAATAATGCATGTTTGGATGCTCTTAAAATATATAAAATATTAAAAATACAGATTGCTTTATCAAAACCCATGAAACTATTGTCAATTATTATAACAACCTAATGTGAACCTTGATTCTGATCGTCTCTCAGTGCAGGAATTTGCTGCTTATTTTAATGCTAAGATTAACAATCTGTCTGCGTATGATCTACATTTGGGTTCTGATTTTAGATATAAGGAGAAGATACTAATTCCAAACATACTATTTACACTCTCTGCAGCCTTTATCACCAATTAAATCAGAAATGATTATACCTATGTCATATTACAGAATATGCGGCCGGTTACCTGTGTATCAACATCCTGTGTGAAATTGTTGAAGTGGCTAATTTTTTAAGACATTCACTTTGGTCCTCTCTTAATGAAGGCGATATACCTGTGGTTGTAAATGGGCATTGGGAGTCGGGGGGCGCTAGTGAGCGCTAGCGAGGATGGCCGCAAGTTAATGTAGCTCTGTGCCCGATCCGCCTTGTTGCTGGGTATATAGTGAAGAAAATGCCACAACTCCTCTCAAAACGCTAATCAAGCGCGAGGGAGTCTAAACTGTAACACTTCTACCCCTCTGCACTGGGATCGCTGTCTCCGGTGACAGGAAATATGACGGGCAGGTAAGGCTGTTGCAGTGCTGGGCCCTGAAGTGACATCGGATACTAAGGAAATATACCCAGGGGATGCAACGTGTGATGTTGGTTGCACGGCATCTTATTCTTAAGGGATGGTTATCGAGTAGTGGACCCCGGTTGGCCGATTTGTGACAGGAAATATATGATTTAATGTTGGTAGAGAAGGTTGGAATATGAGGGAATGACAAATTGGGAGAAAGATTCCTGATAGAATGGGGACCCTTTGTACAGACCCTCTCTGCATGGGAGAGGAGCAGGATACTCAATACGTTGAGGTAGAGATCCAAATGATATCGGGAGTACATGGACCACTAGCAATGGGGATATGGAAGAGGGGTGGGGGGGGGTAGGACGGAGGGGTGGAGGGAAGGCAGAGTGAGGAAGAAGGGAGGTTTGGGGGGAAGGGGGGAAGACGGAGCGAACAGTTGGACTGTGGGATGGTAGCTTAGGTATAGCTGAATAGAAGAAGTGAATGGACCCCTGTGCGGAGTGTAAGAGTCAACACATGCTGGGGGAGTGGGTATAGGGTAGGGGAGGAGGGTAGAAGCACACCGTAAGGTAGGTAAGGGGGGAATGGGGAGGGAGGGGAGGGGGGAGGGAGGGTAGGAGGGGGAAATATTGAAAGGGATAAAATAAATGGTATAGGCAAGAGGAATGACTATGTATTTGTTATTGATGAATAGTTTACTATGTATATTATGATATGATACAGTGACAATGTTATTTGATAAGGAGTATGCCTAATAAAAGAAAATTGACATAAATGGGCATTGGTTAGACCAGTGATAAAAAAACCCCTTGAAAAGCTGAATGTTCTAATTACTGTTCCATCTCTAATATACCAGATCAAGGGAAAATAATTGAACACACGGTGAGACAACATTTGGATCAGTTTTTAGATGCTAATAATATCTTAGATCCATGGCAACATGGATTTAGAGTAGGTCACAGTCCAGAAACTCTAGTAACGTCTAGTCTTGATACTGTTTTGAAGGGCCTGGAGTTTTGAAGCAAAACATGTTTATGTTTAGTCTATGTTTCATTTAGTAATTCCGTAATTATTAATATCCAGATTGGCTGTATTGGGAATAGAAGGGGTCATATTAAGTTTGTTTTCCTCATGTAACAAACCAATGTCAACAAGTATACGTTGGAGATGAGACCTCTGTTTGGTATCTGACATCACAAGGAGTCCCACAAGGATCTGCATTATCCTCAGTCTTGTGTACTATTTACTTGACTCTGCTTTGTAAATTGCTGCATGAAATGGATATTTCTTTTCAATTATATGTAGATGATATCGTGCTATTTGCTCCATTTACCCTTGCTGATGATGTTTCATCTACCAAGATTCTTAATACATTTGCATGTATCTCTAAATGATTTGCCTCTCATGGGTTAACAATAAATTTTATGAAAACTGAGGTAATGGTAGTTTATAATAAGCATTATTCATCACTTGTAATAGTCTTGATAGATGATAAAGTAATCTCTCTGGCTTTGAACACAGGGCCAGCACTACTAATAGGTGAACCAGGTGGTTGCCTAAAGCGCCAGCCCTCTGGGGGACCATAGGGCCTGCAGCAGCAGAAGCTCAAGAATGGTGACACAGGGCATACCTAAAGGTTGTGGTGCTTTTTCATGGTTTCCATCTCCTCCTACCTGCCACTTCAGCTCCCCCTCCCCCCCCCCCCCGATGCAGGCTTACAGTTTGCACAAACGATAAAACCAACGAGGCAGCACCAAAGCCTTTAGGTAAGCATTGTGTCATGGTTTCTGAGCTATTGATGCAACAGCAGTGGGGGGGGGGGGGGGAGCGAGGGCCGCCTAGGGCGTCTCTATTTCTTGCACTGGCCCTGGTGGTACCTTGGATTTGTTCTTGATGGAAACTTGTCCATGCAACCTCAAATTTCCAGTTATTCACAGTGGGGGTCATTCTGAGGCATGAATAGCGGGGATGGAAGTCCCAACAGGCTCCTGACCCTGTACAACTTCCCCGCTGGTTGTGTGGGGAAGTTATACGGGGGCAGGGAAGGGGCGACATGGGGGCAGAGAGTGGGTGGGCAGTGGGCGGTTACTGGCCCTGGACATACAGGGCCGATTCTGATGTTGGCCCTGTATGTCCAAGGAAGTTATTCCACCCCCAGGATGGAATAACTTCCCTGGACAATTCTTTTGGTCTAGATCGGGGCGCGGAAGGGGCTGGGGGGGGGGGGGCAAAGCTAATTCCCCACAGCCTGACCCTGGCCTTAGGAGGCCAGATCGGGGCTTGGGCTGCGGGGAATTAACTTTTGTAGCAGGCGGCCAGCACCACAGTTTTTAAATGGAGCCGTGGTGCCATGGCAGCATGATGCCATGGCACCATGGCTCCATTTAAAAGCGCTGGCTGAGTTAGCTAGGCAGCGCCTGTACATGCAGGCCGGGACAGAATCGCAGTCCTGACCTGCACGTACAGGCTTGTTCGCGATTCTGATCCTGCGGTGCTAGACATGCCCTGCGGGATCAGGCTCGCAATCTCCTTTGTACATCCAGGTCAGCCTGGACGTAGAAAGGAGATGTACATCGGGATTGGAATCGGGCCCTGTGCATTTTTCAACTTAAGAATTGCACATGGAATAACGTGGTTTTGGTGTCTTGAGAACTTTCGTATGATAGCACAATCTTTCGTTTTCCCCTACTCCAGCTATGGTAATATTTCATACCTGGTTCTCCCTGATGTATTAATAACATTTCTACAGTGGGTCTAAAATGCAGTTGTATGTCTCTTTAATGGAAGAAGGAATTCAGAATATATTGCACCAGTATTGAAAGAATTGTAGTGGTTACTCAGAACATTTTGGACTAACTTTATAATGTATTGATGGACTGCATCTCTCTGTGGCAGGGAAAAGGATCCTAAGCAAAACATTCAGACAATATATGGACAAGCATATTCTAGGGAAAGGGGATGGAGAAAAAGAAGTTCAGGACGTCACTTCAAGGAAAATCATAATATTGGAAGCAGTTACCAAACTAAGTCACACATTAGTGGCATATACTATAAACCATAATTAAAGAGGACCCAGAAAATCCACTACTTATCCTGGGACAAGCATTGTAGAACCTGTGCCCCTTTTTGGGAACCTGCCAGGTACTTGTAACCTGGATTGGTCACTGTTGGAAACAGGATACTGGGCTTGATGGACCTTGGTCTGACCTAGTATAGCATTTCTTATGTTCTTAAGTGAGAAGAGGAGTGCAGAATACAATCCAGCCAATCAACACTTGCTGGAAGGCGATGAGCACAATTACTCGAAACCTAGCCTACAAAGTTCCTGACCTGGAAGTCCTAATGGTGGAAATGCACTTGAGCATTGTGGCATTATAGAAATATGGTTTAACGAGTCGCATGAATAGGATATAGTCATAGCTGGCTAAGAGATAGAGAGGCAGAAAAGGAGGAGTAGCAGCCCTATATGTCAAAAGCAATATTAAAGCTGTTGAAAATGCAGGGGACGTGGGGAAAAGAAGAAGCACCGTGGATTGTGTTGGAAAGAGGAGATGGCACCAGAGCCGGTCTTAGAGTTGGTCCAAAGTGTTGGAGCCCTAGAAGAACCTCAAGCTTTTCGTCCCCTTTGGCTGTCAAAATATATTATTTAGCTTTGAATGGCCTGCTTTTGCTGCCCTCCAGATGTTGCTGCCCAAGGCAACCACCTAGTTTGCCTAGTGGTTGGACTGGCCCTGGATGGCACTATCATCCATACTGGTGTAGTTTACAGGCCTCCAACTCAAATGGAAGAAATGGATAGAGACTTGATCACTGATATTGCATAGGTGCCATGAAGGAAGAAGTGATCATATTGGGTTACTTTAATCTACCGGATGTGGATTGAAGTATTCCTTCTGCAAATCTGGAAAGAAGTAAAAAGATTGTGGATGCCTTCCAAGAAGCATTGCTCAGACAAATGGTGATGGAACTGGCCAGGGAAAGTTAGATGCTGGATTTAGTACTCACCAATGGAGACAGCGTGTCGAGTGTCCTGATAAGTGCCCATGCGAGCATCACACGGTGTGGTCTGAGTTAAAAGCCAAGGAAGAGGCCAATCACACTAACCTCAAAATCCTAAACTTCAAAAACACTGGCTTCAGTAAAATGGCAAAGTGCCTGAAGGAGGAGTTAGCAGGGTGGGAGGAGATAAGGGAAGTAGAAGTACAGTGGACAAAACTAAAAGAGGCAATAAAAGGGGCAGCAGATATATATTGTAACGCCCCCTGCTGGCTAGGCAGTTGCCTTTAGGCAGTAGGTGTACCTCCTATTGTCCCTTGGTATTATGGGTTCCCAGAGCCAAGGGCTTCTGGGGATTGTAGTTGTGAAAAAAATGAGTAGCCAAGGGTTGAAGGCAAATACAGGAAAAATTTATTCTTTTCTTCTTTTGTCCTTTCAAACATACAGCAACAAAAGTAGGATACTTCTCCAAATAAAGAAAAAGGAACTTTCACAGTAACACCGGTAGCAACTGCTTCACTCAGCTTGTTATACAAGAAGTATATCTTTTTCCAGAGTTCAAGAATACAGCTTAAGAGTTCCTGGCTCAGTTCAGCCCAAATAACTGCTCTTCCAAACTGAGCACTATGCAAAGTACAACCAACTTTACCTCTGGCTGTTTATACGCTTAGGTACGGACTTCTTAAGCATTCAAATCAGCACTTTTGAACATTCTCTGCCAGCTTTAAAATGTTAGCACTTCATTCCAAACATTTCTAGCAGAACAGGCAAGTACAAAGCTTCTGGGTTTTCTCAGTTTTAAACCTTACAGCTTCTTCACCTTTGCTTTACACACAAAGAACTATTATCAGAATCATAGTTATCTACCTGCATGCTCTCATACTCGGGGTCAGTTAGCATCTGGCTGGAATCAGCTTCTGGGATTTCAGGTTTTATTTCTTCTAATAACTTTAAAACTTTCTCCCAATGAGACCTCTTTCTATGCTGAGGAATGCTGGAAAGGCTGAGGGGATTCTTATCCTTCAATAAAGTATGCAAGGTTTCAAATGGGCTCACCTTACTTCTAGTAACAGAGCTCTTTACAGACCTTCCTCGAGGTGAAACTCTTCCCCCAGGTTCTGTCAGGACCACGCCCATGCTCTGCTCAAAGACAGCACTTTCCTCAGGATAAACTCTCCTGTCCTCAGGACCTGCTGTAATGCTCCTACAACATGGGCTTCCTTCAGAGCTGTAGTTTCCTGTGTGCTGGTTGCAACGAGAACCTTTCTTGAAGCTGCTTCTAGAACACCTCTCTCTCTCAGCTTTCTTGCAAGAACCTTTCCCTTTACTTCCTGGTTCCTCGGTTATTCCTTCTCTTCCTGGTTCCTCGGTTGCTCCCTCTCTCCCAGGTTCCTCGGTTGCTCTCTCTCTTCCTGTTTCCTCAGGCTTAAATGACTGGGGCTGCCCTATGGCTTCAAACTCCGCCCTCGGGTGTTCCCCATTACCTACCCTGGTTGCCTTGGAGCTAGGGCGTGGCTTGCACTCAGCAACTCTATGTGTGTGTTTTTTTTCCATGGCTGGAGTTTCAAAGTCAAAACTCCCTGAACTATTCTTCTGCTTAGGGGTAAATGTCTGTTTTCTATCCATTTCCCTGGGCTCCACTACAGTCTTGCCACCACAATATGTAATGAAAGTAAATAAAAACAAGAGGAAAAGAAAGCCAATATGGCTCTCCAAAGAAGCAGCCACACAAATAAAGCCAAGAAACACAGCTTTCACAAAATTCAGAAGATCGCGAACAGAGGAACATTTTGAATATTCATTATGGAATGATGGATTAAACAACCAAATAAGTAAATAAATAAACTGAAAATAATTTAGCTGAATTTTAAGTTTGGTGTATATTATAAAATATACTGTATATTTTTTCCCTACAAATAGAAAGCTTGACTTTGGGAAGGTGGTTAAGTCATCAGAATCAAAAAGAAATTCTCCAAAATTCTCCAAGCAATTCAGTTTTAAAAAAACACAATACTACAAAATAAAACAAGATAAAATAATCCAAGAATAAATAATTATGTGACTTGCATACATAATTTATAAAAGTATGGACAGAGCTGTGCAAAATAGAATATGAATATGTTCAAGGTTCAGAGCAGGTGTAAATGCCTGTTCCTACATTCCAGTGGCAACTTTATAAAAGCAGAAAGACGAATATGTTGCCTTTATAAAATAGAAAGTGCCCGCTAAGCAACTCAATCCACACAGGACAATGTGCTAAACACCACCACAATGCGTCCTAATTAATAAATAACAATACTAGATATGCATTCTTTACTATGTGTGGTGAATTATCATGGTTCAACCTGGCTTGGCTTTTAACCCCTGCTTCAGGGGCCAGCCTACAGTTAATAACGATCCACTTCTGCTCACAAACAATATTAGCTTCTGAATCAGCATTTTTGCTTGTGAGCAGAAATGGATCGTTAATTGTGGGCTGACCTCTGAAGCAAGGATCAAACCTTGAGTCGAACTGAGTTCCAATGATTCTTCACACTGCATTAACTATTAACATGGGGACTGCTGCACAGTAAGTATACCACGCTACCATCATGGGGCTCCATGTTAAAAATCCCTCACTAACTGAGTAGCATGTGATTGGGTGGGCGTGGGTGGGTTAGAGGCAGAACATGGGCATTGATAGCGCATCGCAGTTAGAATGGGCATTACAGGCATGCATGTTGTTAGCATGGGTGCAGTGAAACAAACCCAAGGGGTGGTGGTAAGTGCACCCACATGTCGGTTAGCACAACATGGCACATTAGCAATGTGCCAATAGCAGGGGGATGGATGCACACATGCCTTCTAAAGTTAGTGCAGGACTCTGCAAAGGTTTTGCAGTTCAAACATATACTACTGGTGTACCTTTTAGTATACATGCCCCTTAGTAAATATAAGCAATGCATTTTAGGATTTCATCCTTCAAGTTCTGAATGCTACATGGGTGCCTATCCCATGTAGTGGTTTGACACAAAAACTTTAAAAGAAAAAGATGCAAAAGTTTTGAAAAAGTACTTACAGACTGTATAATAGGACCAATGATTGAGAAAATTGTTCCCTGTAAAATAGTTATCTCCAAGTTATAATGCCCTGTTCAATGTAATTTCAGTTTGTTCAATATAAACCGCCTTGATATCATGAAATGTTAGATAAATAAATAAATAAATAAAAATTGAGACCTCAAGTGCAGCCAGTCTAAGGTGATGTAGATATTCCCGTATTATTCTCTACTATTACTACTACTAATCATTTGAATAGCGCTACAAGGCATATGCAGCACTGAAACAATGAAACAAAAAATATCAACATATATAATTCATTGCAAATATATTTTCTTTATTTTTAAAGTGGACTTTCGGAGTAGGAACACACTGTTTCTTAAAATTGATCTAGTATAAGATCTCCATCATTTTTGTTATTAGTCCTTTTGGTTCTATAAAAATTATTTAAATATAATTCCTCTTTTCAGGATTTTTGAGTGAAAGCTAAAGATTTATGTGAGCAATTTTTACAATGCAGTTACCCAATGGATTTATTTCAAAATCCATATAAATGAGTGAGGTATATACATTGTGAATGGTTATTAGATTCTTGTGCATTTCCTTTTTCTGCAGCCTCGTGGCAATTGTTAACATTGATGCATCCACATTGGCATGCTTTAGAATTGTATCCAGCCTTTACAGATCCTCCTCTTATACATTCCAAAGGGGTAAAAATTTGGATGAACTAATTAATATAAACTGATTGAAATAGATATTAAAAATAAAGATGCAGGCCATTTTCCTTGTGGTCATTGCGACTGGTATGCAAGAATGATAGAAGGGAATGAATGGGATCACCTAATGAATGACAAGAAAATTATTTCTGGGAATCTAACCACTTGAGAATCAGCATATGTAATTTATATAATTGTGTATGCTTGCACCCTAATATATGTAGGGCATACAAAACAGAAAGTGAGATTGTGGCTAAATGAGCATAACAGCCAGATCATAACTAAAACAAAGTTGGCACATTGATAAATCATTGTTTAATGAACTGGCATCAAGTTCATCAATTGCAATGGAGTAAATTGATGGAATCATACCAAATTGGAGAAGAGGTAATTTAGAATGTTTGCTGAATTACCATGAGCAATTTTGGATCTTTCATCTCAACTTAGTAGAAACTAATGGGCTCAACAATGAAATTGAGTAGATGTCACTGTGCTGAATGAATGACAATTACAGGTTCTCTTTTTTAATTGGTCGGAGTTGCCAATATTATAAAAACACCATCACCATTTTTGAATCAACAGAGTTAAAAAGGAGCTATTAAGATGCTGGATCTTTCATCAAATTTGTTTTCATGTACTTTTACTTAAATAATTTAAATAACTTCTATAGAATTAAGAGGACCAATGATGACAATTGTGGATGTATCATACTAGACCAATTTTATGAAACAGTATGCTTCTACTCTGAAGGTCTACTTTAAAAATAAAGAAAAATATATTTGCTATGTATAATTATGTTGGCCTTTATGAAATAGGCAGAACATATGTACCTATGTGCCTTTGCTGTCTAGATGCCCTATTTTAAAATTACCTTCAAACAACAATAGCCAAAGAAGGTAGATAAACAATGTGAACACAAAAAAATCCATATCTTGTACATGTGAGAAGAAATTGAAACATTTTGGCTGGAATTTGTGTGCTCATAAAAGGATATTCTAGGGAAGGAAGAGGAGGAGTAGGTAAGAGAGAAAAATTCCATTGGGAACATGAAGAAATCTTAGGGTCATGTTTATTAGACATTAGTGTATGATATTGCAACCATACCCATTGGAAAAATATGGGTGCTGCAGTAGATAGTGTACGTTACTGTTTAGTAGATATGGTCCTTAGTTTTTCTATTACTTTATTCAAGGTACATGAGAATCTTTACTATGATGATTCTGGACTGTGCATTTCTACAATCTTGTACCCTGTGTTTTGTAGACTTCATACTACTCAACTTGTTTTTTTTTTATCTTAGTTTATTTTTGGTTGGAACAATAATGATCATGTAGCGACTTTCACTGAGAGACTGTGTGACTAATCACCTGAGCCTTGCAGGTTTTAATCCCGATTCACATCTGTCATCAGTTTTTCTCTATTCTGCAGCTTCTAAAGATGGAGTGCCCTAGAAAGAGGCAGCTACAAATATGATAACAACACTTTAATTTTGCCTTATCAATATTTTTAAATAGCTTCTGTTATCCTACTTAGTTTTATTTTGTCTTTAAGGATGATGACATTAAAACTTGCTTTTATTTTTTGTTTTGGTTCCATAATTTTTATTTAGGAAAGAAGAGGAGAATATAAAGTCTTTGCCATAAAACAGCACAAAGCTTCAGTATTGAACGATATGAGTGAGCACAAAAAACCCCCATAAACATGTCAAAGACATAACTTCGGATATATATAACTGGTCATAAATAGTAAATCTGTATAGGACAAATACAGAGACTGCTATGCATTGTTAGTTTTCTTCACTGGCTCCCAGATCTTGTGTAATAAAAACACTTGATTAAACTTTTCAGCCATAATTTTTTCATTCTAATTCATGTCACACACCATACTCCATCAATAATGAACACAGGCTTCGTCATAAGGCATATGGGAACAGACTTAAATATCTCAATATGTATACTTTTGAAGAAAGACAGGAGAGGGGAGATATGATAGAGACGTTTATCTCTGTGGCATAAATGCACAGGAGGAGAACCTCTTTTAATTGAAAGAAAGCTCTGCATGAAGGGGCATAGGATGAAGGTGAAAGGAAATAGACTCAGGAATAATTCTGTAAAGAGTAGTAGATGCATGGAATAGTCTCCCAGTGGAGGTAGTATAGAGAAGGACAGTATCTGACTTCAAGAAAGCATGGGACAAACACAGAAGATCTCTAAAGGAAAAAAGGACTGTAGTAATTAGTATGGAAGGGCAGACTGGATTGGCTGTATGGTATCTACTGTCATGTTTCTATGTTCCTACCCAGGGAGGTGATGACTTTCCAATTGGCCATTAAAACCTTCATGGCCAATGATAATAAAATGCCCATCAATCCTTTGTTATGCTCTGATAATATAGAGAATCTAAATAAAACAAACCTTTGGGCAATGGAAAACCTGTCAGCCCAAATAATGACTACTATTCAAAATGAACAGGTTCCATATATCAACAACCTCTCCAGAAACTTAACTGGCGGTTCGTGTCCTTTTTAATCAAAATGCAGAAACCTTTTAACTGCTGAGTGAATTTTCTGCAAGAAGTACTTAACTATATCCCAAACGCTGTAGCAGAAATCCTCAAAAGTGGTGGATAAGGAACCTGAAAAACAGTGAGGCCATTTAAAAGACATGGCGTCTGACGTCAGTAGCCAGTAGGAAGGTGAAAGCAACAAAAAAATGCAAACACCTCCGAACAGACTACAGAAATGTTCAACAGAAATTGCTCCAATCTTGTTCAGAATTTAAACCGTGAGGTATTAACGTGTCCAATCAAAAAATCCACCGTTATTTGATCTTCAATAAACAGGAAAGCCGATTCCCCCCATAAATCAAAGGGGGTACTTGGTCTATAGCCCACCAGGTGAAATGGTTGAACACGTGAGCACACTGCAAAGAATGTTGAACTAGGGGAGCAGAAAGAGTCTGAGTATGGATCCTAGAGGTGTGCTTGGCTAAGCATTTCTTAAAAGGTCGTGAAGTGCAGTCAACATATTTCAGACCACATGTGCATACCAGCAAATACACGATAAATGCTGAATCGCATGTTGTAGAATGTCGGAAAATCCATACTTTCTTAGTTACCGGATCTTCCCAAGTTATACCCATCATAGATCCCGAACAGTAGGTACAGTGACCACAAGGTAAATGGCCCTGCTGATCCAACGATCGGGCAATACGTGGAGACGGGTGCATCAACTTATCTCGTAAATTTCAGCCCCGAGTATATGCTAAACAGAGACGTTTGCAAAAACAGTTGTGTAAGCGTAAAATATCCCAGTGCTTGCACAAAATTCTCCATACCAAATGTGTCATATTAGTACAGGATAGAACTCCCACAATACATTCCTCCATAGAAGAAGAGTCTGTAGATTTTAAATCAGGAGATAGCAACCATTCCCTATGATTATATAGGGCATGCTTGTAAGGTTTAGTGATCACAGATTTTGGGTAGCCATGAACATGCAATCGGTAACTAAGATCTTTGGCATGATGTTTAAAGTCAGACACCGAAGAACAGATTCTCCGAAGACGGAGAAACTGTCCAAACGGGAGACCTCGCTTTTGAGACGGTGGATGAAAACTAGTAAATTGTAGAAGGGTGTTGCGTTGAACTGGCTTACGGTATAATGAAGTGGATATTGTTCCATCAGTTATGGTAATTACCACATCCAAAAAATCAATGGAACATGTACTATGTTTTAAGGTAAATTTTATGCTGTCATCTAAAGAATTCAAAAATTCTACAAATAAACATAATTGTGAAACATCACCTTGCCAGATAAAAAAGATATCATCCAAAAACCTTTTCCACACTATAACATCTGAAAAAACCTAGATGTATATATGTTATGCTGCTTAAAGTCGGCCATAAATAAAGTAGCCACAGAAGGAGCTACTGTGGCCCCCACGGCGATCCAGAAAACCTGTAGATAAAACTTATCATATGAAAAGTAATTTCTTTTTAATGCTAGGTCCAACAAGGACAGAACAAAATGTTGAGGAAGACGAGATGGAAGTCGCAACAGCAACCCCGAAATAACTTGCAAAGCTGCCGTCTGAGAGATGTTAGAATACAGGGCTACCACATCAAGTGTAGCCAAAACAACAGTCACTGTAGGTAAGGTAATCGCTTGCAATGTAGTTAGGAAGTGAGATGTATTCCATATAAAAGATGAAACTTCACTTGCTAAAGGTTGTAAAAATAAGTCGCAAAATTGAGACAGAGGTTCTAAAACAGAACCACAACATGACACAATTGGATGTCCCGGAGGGCAACATAAAGACTTATGAATTTTGGGGACAGTATAAATTAGTGGAATGCGCGGGTTAGATTGAACCAAAAAATGAAACTCATTTTTGGTGAGCCAGCCAACGGCAAAAGCCTGTTGGCAAATCCCCGTAATCTCTATCATCAAGTTGGGAGTCGGATCTCATGACCTGATAATAACGAGTATCAGATAATTGATTCATGAGCTCTTGATGATAGCCCCCCCGAGATTGTAGAACCACAGCCCCACCTTTATCGGCAGACCATACAACAAGGTCAGTATCCAAAGCCAATTGATCCAGAGCCAACCTCTGTGATAAGGATAAATTCGTATAGAATTTATAAGGAGATTTCTCCAGTGCTTCCAAATCTTTAAGAACTAAACTTTGAAAAGTGGCTATTACAGGATCCACTGGACCCGGTGGCAACCACGTAGATGGTCCAGCAATCAAAGAACCATCAGAGGAGCCATTAAAAGTTGAAAAAAAATAGATGAATCCTCAATTTCAGAAAAGGCGGTGTAAAGCCACTCGCATAGAGAAAGGATCATAAAGCACCTTAGGCACAAAGGATAAGCCCATAGACAATACTTGGATCTGATCAGGGGTTAGAGATTTGTTGGTGAGGTTGATGACTGACGTTTTGTTCGTTGTCTGGTAACCAGGCCCTTCCATTGGCCTTGTTGGTAGCGGGGCCGGGTTGAACCCCAGTACCGGCCATCGTGAAAATCCCACGAAGTTGAAGATTCCCTATAGAAATTTTCTTCAGGCCCAGATGAGGTATCTGCCCCATGAAACTGAACTGATTTCTGTTTAGAAGTTGACTTATCCTTTCACTGTCGATCAACATCAGAATCACCTGAGGAAGCAGAAGAATCTTCAAAGTTAACTTTTTTAGATGAGTCTTTCTTTGACATCCAGGAGTACACCTGATCCGTATGGTAGTCAACTTGGTCCCTCCAAACTTTCTTAATTTTGTAATTCCTCAAATTTTCTTGGAATGAAGACATCTTAGCGTCTAATTCAGATAGAGACAACCGTAGTTTCTCCGGTTCCAAGGACAAAGAGTATTTTTCTTGTAGCTCTACCAGCTGAGTCGAAATAACCTCTTCCTCAGTCATTGTACGTTCAACTAACAATGTCATAAGGTCAAAAGCACATTTATTGAGGACGCCATTCCATTTAGTAAGAAAATCTGTTTCATCAGAAAAACATTTAGGTGTTTTTTGGATTCGCAAACCCTGAGGAATCATTTGTGTGTGCAAGTATTGTGTAAGATAAGCCTCATGAAGTTGTGCACGAATAAACCTACGTCGCGTTTTAAGTAGATTGTCATATACCGAATCTTCCAAAGAGTCACCACAGTCTTCCTCAAAGATAGCCGCCTGCTGGATAATTTTGTCTCGCTGCTCATCAGAATAGGCAAAAGTATCCAGGTTAGGGTCAGCCATGAGTCAAGGATCATACCAGAGAATCTAAATTAAAAAAAAACCTTTGGGCAACGGAAAACCTGGCAGCCCAAATAATGAGTACTATTCAAAATGAACAGGTTCCATATATCAACAGACCTCTCCAGATAAAATATTTTTGTTGGACAATTGAACCGCAGGCAAGAAACTTAACTGGTGATTCAGCATTTATTGTGTATTTGCTGGTATGCCCATGTGGTCTGAAATATGTTGGCTGCACTTCACGACCTTTTAAGAAATGCTTAGCCAAGCATACCTCTAGGATCCATACTCAGACTCTTTCTGCTCCCCTAGTTCAACATTCTTTGCAGAGTGCTCACGTGTTCAACCATTTCACCTGGCGGGCTATAGATCAAGTACCCCCTTTGATCTGGGGGGGGGGGGGAATCAGCTTTCCTGTTTATTGAAGATCGAACAACAGTGGATTTTTCGATTGGACACGGTAATGCCTCATGGTTGAAATTTTGAACAAGATTGGAGCACTTTCTGTTGAACTTTTCTGTAGTCTGTTGGGAGGTGTTTGCATTTTTTTGTTGCTTTCACCTTCCTACTGGCTAGGCAGTAACCATGTGTCTAGTGGTGATGTCAGACGCCATGTCTTTTAAATGGCCTCACTGTTTTTCAGGTTCCTTATGAGCGAATCTCATGGCTGTGGTGGACTTTAACCCGAAGCAGGGTCTAAAAAGTTGATGACCCGAAACGCAGGACTGTGTCATTATCCACCACTTTTGAGGATTTCTGCTACAGCGTTTGGGACATAGTTAAGTACTTCTTGCAAAAAATTCACTCAGCAGTTAAAAGGTTTCTGCATTTTGATTAAATAGGACTCGAGCCGCCAGTTAAGTTTCTTGCCTGGGGTTCAATTGTCCAACAAAAATATTTTATCTGGAGAGGTCTGCTGATATACGGAACCTGTTCATTTTGAATAGTACTGATAATATAGAGGACAACAGTATTGATTGAAAGATAACTAGCTGGGGAGAGTTATCTAAACGAAGCGAGTAAATCATCTTGGTTCTGCTCCATATATCCAGAAGTTAAAAATAATTGCATATATTCTAGATGACTAACATCACCTGACAGTGCCAGCATATACTGGATGAGTTCTTCTGGAACTTTGATAACTTTAGCAGGATCTATAGTGGCCTATGAGCAAAAAAATAAAGTGACTGTAACAATGATGCTGATGACAAAGGAAAAGGGTTCTTAACCACTTTATTCTCCATTCATGCACAGAAAGCAAACTAGCATGGGAAAATCAAGAGCAAAACCACTGCACTAAAACATACTGTAGATGGCATGCTAATCAGATACATAAAAATTAATTTTGAATTGCTCCTGATATAAAAAGAAATCACATTGAAACTTGCTGTAGTTTTTTATTCTTCTTTTAATGCTGGATCATTACATCAGCTTTGGACAGATCAGTGTAAAGATAAGATGCACTGGGGAGCAAAATGATAATCTGAGGTGAAGTATGACCAAGGCAGATTAGTGTCTTCCCCTGATTGTTGGTGTCCTCCACCAACCCTGACACCACTCTTCAAATCTGTTAGGAAACATCCCTGGTGACCTATGGTCCTACCCCACTCCCCAAACCTGCCAAGAAACATCTCTGGCGACCCAGTGACCCTACCCCCACCCTGTCCTGAACCCCTGGAAGCATTATGATCCCTCCCTAGTATCTAAATAGTTTGTGAGCTGGAGCAATGTCCATACACTACCTGCCCCTCCCTGGAAAACAGTGGCGTCTGACCCCTGTGAGGTGCAACCCAAAATGTACCGTGTAGAGTCAGATTCTGTGTGAAACATCTTCCTTAAACTTCCATTAGGAAGCCTTGCACTAGAGCTTTAGTGCTGGGCTTCTGTATCAAGCCCTGATTTTGTACTTGAGGCAATGGAGGGTTAAGTGACTCCACAAGGAGCAGCCGTGGGATTTGAACTAGGCTTTTTTCATTGCAAGCCCCTTTAGGCTACTCCTCCCCTCTTCTGGATAGCCCTTTGAGGGAGAGCCCACAGGTACTTTTTTTACTCATGGTCTCTGCCAGTCGCACATTTTCAAAGGGAAACACTGCTGGCTCTCTGACTCAGTGAAAGAATATAAATAGCTAAAAGTGCCATTTAGCTGTATTGTCCTTGCAACAAAATAGTGCCATCCTCAAAACTGTCTGGCACCATTTTGAAATATGGATTCAGTGGAGCCACTGGGGTTTGCTACTGCTTTATTTGGACTTCTCGACTTTATGGGTGAACTAAAATGGATTCAGGGACTATAGCGAAAGGCCTGAGGAGGGGATCAAATATTTTAGTTTTGGCAGTACTGGCTTTTTGATAGTGAGAGGAGTCATGGCTGGTTGGGGTTGGTGGCTGCTTTATTGAAAGTTGTTTCATTTCTTTTCAAAATAAAAGATAACAAAACAGGAAATTTCAATTAATTAAAGCACATTCCTAGAGGACAATCCAACAAGACTGCACTAAAAATGTGATGGGAGAGGTAAAAAAAGAAGCAAGATATAGCAGTGTATCAAAATCCAAGTGACGACAGTGTCAGGAAGTAAATAATGATCAGCATTTTAAAATTTAGCAAATACATAGGTCAAATAAGTTGATAATCAAGTAAAGGCCCTTTGGTTGACCATGAAGAGATCACTGGAGACTATGGCAAGTGTTGTTTTCACAGCATGAAGAGAGCAGAAGCAGATTTGAATGAGTCCAGAAAGGTGTGAAATGCAAGAAAACCAAGGTGACTGAGGTAAAGAGTATATTTGAGTAGCTTGGAACGAAAAGGAGGAAGATAAATTGGAAAATAGCAGGGCAAGTAGAGCTCAGTGAAAGTTTTCATAGGAGTGGCCCATTATCTATATAGTTTGACATTTTTCAGAATTAAGTACGAGATGATTGAATTCTAACCATTAAACCAGACCTGACAAACAGTTCTTGATGGAAGAAAAGTTCAACGAAGTTTGATCTGTATGAAATAACAATTGGATATCATTAGCAAATATAAACAGACTAGCATCCAATGATTGAGCCAGTGTAGCTAAAGGATTGATAAATATATTGAAAAGTACAGGAGACAAAACTGACCCTTGCAACATATTAGTCGGGAGTGAATGAACTGAAGAAGAATTTACCTAGACCTTAGGGGCATAATTTTATTTGAAGCCAGGAAAGTTATGCACCATCTATGTGGGTAAATCATGGATTTTTAGTGATTCACATGCATTAATGGGCCTTTGTGTGTGTACCATAGGCAGTTGCTATTCTGTAAGTATGTGCGTAAGGCCAATGGCGCATACTCTCACTGTGGGCATTCTCATGGACGACGCAATGGCAGAGTGCGCAATTGCACATGCATTTTATAAAATATGGGCTTATGTGTATTAAATATGTATGAACATTTACACCAGCCTGGTGTAAGTACTTGCACCCAGATTTAACACACTTTTCTGACCATTTATGCCCCAAGTGCTTTACTTTATAAAATAGATGTGAAATATGTGCGTTTAAACACACGTTAACCTAGTTGTCTCTTATAAATTACATTAGAAATGTTCTGCCCTCTAGATACGATGTAAACCACTTATGTACAATACTATCAATCCCTAATTTTGAAAAATGAGCATGTAATGACTGATGATTGACTACATCAAAAGCAGAAGACAGATCAAGTGATACGACAAATTTACCTGCATCCAAGTACCACTCAACCTCACTCACCAAGGCGATCAAGCATGACTCAGTAATATGATGTTCTTTGATCCCATATTTTCTTGAATGATGAACGTTTGTTTTACTAAGAAATGATAGCAACTGAAGTAGTACCACTTCTCAGGTATCTTAGAAATGAATGATAGATTTCATATGGGTTGATAATTGGATGGAATATTTGCATCTAGTTTAGGTTTTGTAGGCACAGGCCTGACAACTGCAATATGTTGCAAGGAGGTAAGAAAGATAGAGGAGGCCTCGTGGAAAAATCAAGATTAATCTTTTGAAACTTATTAAGAAAGAGGTCGGTATAATCTGGGTAGGAAAGGCAGTTTGAGGAGGGAGTTGAGCGCACTTGGAGATGATGGGGTTGGAGGCAAAGACGCTTGTCAGGTGACTGTAGTAAGCTTTCATGGTAAATGCAATAGCAGACTGGAAAGAGGTGAGCATGAATCTGAAATGCATTTTTTAAATTTATTTATGCTAAGTTTATTACTCACTAGTCAGCAGTTAACAATAAAACATATGTAAAATTAAAATACATTAGTTGGCATCAGAAAAGGATTTTAGTTAGAGATGCTCAGTGGAATAGGTATAGAAATGTAGGAAAGAAACTGAATAAAAAACAAGACTGAGCTTTAGTATGTCTTACAGAATGGGAATGACAGAACAGGAGTGTTCAGGAAGATGAAACAAGATTGTCCAAAGTAAAGGGATATATAGTCTAGTACAAAGAAAGTGTCTTGTCAACAGACTCTGACAATATTGTGGAGGTGAAGAGAAACGAGACAGTAGTGGAGAGTAGGCAAAGATCAATGGTTTAAAAGTTTCTATAGCTATGGGTGGTGATTGGACAAAACTGAAGGAAACTGTGGCTAAATGTGAACGTTATCAGATAATGGCCAGAGAGAGGAAGAACAGAGATGGAGAAGCCTCAGATGGATCAGTTGGAAACAAGAACTAGGTTAAGGCAGTGATATAAATACCTATACAAAAATACATTCTTTTAATTTTATTAGACTTTTTTATTTGACAATTCTATATTCATATTATATTTGATTAGTTATATTCATAGTTACAGTTCCTTTGTTCCCTTTGCGGTTTCTCTATCTTCAGTGCTAGCTCAAGCCTCTGTTTGCACTCTGACAGGCTGAATCAGTCCTAATTTTATCTCATTGTAGTCATAGATTTGTAGCCTTGCCTTGCTCAGAAAAACTGGAGTTATAATCCACATAGAGTAAGCAAAGTCAGAATTGATTCAGACTGTCCATTATAACATTTATTTGTTGGCAACCATACTCCATACTGATATATTTATTATCACTCTTCCATACATTTCAGTCTTGATGGGTTCAGTAGATGGATGAGATGGGGGGGGGGGAGCTAATATATTAATCTAACTGATTGATGTTTTTCTGATCTATAAATTCATAACAATTCAAACAAAAAAATTAACTATTTTCAAAATATGAGCAATAAACATGCTCAGGATTCATTCTCATGAGAGATTCAAATAGTGCAGTCAAAAATTCCAGTGTTCTGTAATACACACAAATTGTTGCTTTTATGTTGTATTTTTATATGACCTTTAGAAATAAGGCTAGATCTAATATGTGTGCTCCTGTATTAGAATATGCTAACACCGTTAATGTATGTTATTAGTAAATAGTAAATATGTCACCTAAAATGGAACCTGTAGTAAATAATGTGAGTTAATATGCACTAATGTACACTAATGCAAAAACACAATTTAGTAAATCCAGCCCACAGTGCACACCAATGCAATTCAGAAAACATAAGAATAGTGCAATAAATAATACATCATGAAATAAAAATACAATTAAAATATACACATTTATATCATTAATAAAAATATAAAGCAACAATACATTTCTAAACAAAACCTGAATCTAACATAATTAATATAATCCAAAAATGATACATATTTTAAAAATAAGTTCCAGCATATCTTAAGTACTGAGTATTACAAGATACATGATGCAAAATGTTCAGACCTTTGTTTTATGACTACAAAAAAACCTAGTAACCTGTCCATATGAGGGGAGTATGTGTATGCATGGGGGGCAGGGGGACAGAGCTGTTGACAGCATTCTGAATCTAATCATTCCCTGCTATAGTAAAACAGTTAAAAACAGAATTTCACCACTATCATCAAATGATTGCAATATGGAGTTGTTTTTTAGGGGATGTGTGTGAGTATATATTTTTATCACTATAAGAGGTATGAGGCACATTTCGAGTTGGCCACCAGACCCCTATGCGCTGGATCGGAATTGGGATACACAGGGGCAGATGTGCTCCGCAGGATCAGAATCGGGTCTAGGGTCTGTATGTGCAGGCTGGGACCCGATTCCGATCAGCCTGCACATACAGAGCCATGCCTGGCTAACTCAGTCAGTCTCCTGAATGGAGCCGCGTTGCCATGGCACCTCGGCTCCATTCAAGAGCCACGATCCCTGGCCGCCGACCAGAATTTCATTTCCTTGCAGCCCGACTCCCGATCTGGCCTCCCATGGTCAGGGTCAGACTGCGGGGAATCCCCTGCACCCCCTCACCTTTTTGGTGCTGCCAGGGCCTGCCATCCCCTGATGTCCAGGGGGACCTATTCCACCTCCAAGGTCCGCCATCCAGTCTGCCGACCCCAGACGTACAGGGCCGACTTCAGAATCGGCCCTGTATGTCCAGGGTCACAGACCATCCACTGCCTGCCCTCACCCCACCTCTGCAACGCCCCTTACCGACCCCCATCTAAGCCTCGCTTTACAAATTCCTTGTTCATAGAGGGAGGATTTTGTTGGGAATGGCAAGGGGGGGGGGGGGGAATAGCCATCACTTCTATTCGCGCGTGAGAATAGACCCCTATGTGTATGGGGAGATGTGGAGAAGAATGTGTGAATTTGTTCTTTTTAGAGTGGATGCGGGGAGGTATGTGTACATGTTGTGGAAGCAGAATATATGTGAGGTATGTATAGCTATATGTATAGGTATGAGGATGTGTGTTTATGTATGCCCACATATTTGTGTCATGAGGTACTGTATGTATGTCAAGCAGTTTGTGTATGTATACATTGATGGTGGCTGTTTAAAACAAGCAACCATATATTCTTGTGCTGTACTATTGAAACTCAAGCAAAGAAAAGAAAAACCTGAGTTGAAAATAATAAATATTATTTTCTCACCTATCACCTTTCCTTTCCCTATTAATGTAATGATAAAGTGCTCAAAATAATGTAACCATTTCACAGACGCTGTCTGTGAAAAAATTAACATTACCTTAGGGTGTGTAAAGATTTTGTGGTACACAAGAACTTTACTACCTTACTTCATTTGCATGTCATTTACATTGTTATTACACACATACGTGGGGGTGATATTCAGCACTCTTTAGTACATTTGCCTCACAGTGGGGGATGTTTACTAAAATGTGTTACACAGTAGAGTGGGGTTTAGTGCGCAGTTTGGGCACCATGCTAAAAAACAGCATGGGCCCCTGTGCTAAAAATCCCATGTTACCTGGGTTGTGCATGATAGGGGAGGACCGGGGAGGAACGGAGGCATTGACAGCACATTGCAGCTAGCAATCATTAGTAGCTCATTCTAATTGCGCTTGCTGCCCTTAACACAAGTGCATTTCATGCCACCTCAATGGCTAGTGTTACGTGCACCCATGTGCCAGCTTGCATGGTGCTGCATCTTGGGTCCACGCTAACTGCAGGGAGATGACCGCACATGCCCCTCGAGGCCCCCCAGCCCTCACACTTGTAATGCAACTCAGCAGTTTGCACAGGAGGGCTAGCGAGAAAACAACTTTAATGTATAAAGTCTTGCAGCATACCTGCTTACATCATAGCACTAAGCAGGATCCATCTGTTTTGCAGTGACAGCAGCAGCAGCCACTGATGCACCACCTATGCTGCTACCACCTGTGCTGCCACCATCATGACTGCCTGCAACAGCACTCAGGTGACAGGCTGTCGAAGAGCTGTCCACCACCATGATCACTAACACCAAGACAGCTGGCAGCAGCAGCAGCAACAGCAGCAGTGGCTCTTCTGCAGGGGACCAGACCCCAATCAAGAAGGAAAGGGCAGAGGAAGAAAACCCTTCTGAGCAGGCCCAACACACTGATGCAGCATGGGACAGTGAAGGGACAGTGACTGATACAAGACCACCCCTGCCACTCACAATTGGCCTGGAGAGAGAGGATAATGGCACTAGGGATCCCAATGCTGTGTGTAAGGGGGAGCTGCAGGGTGAGAAGGGGCAGGGGAGAGGGAAGGTAGAGAGGGGTTTGGTGGGAAGGGGGATGAAGCTGGATAGGCTGAAGATCCACTGCAGCCAATAGAAACCCAGCCTGTTCAACCTGCCTCCCCACTGGTCCAGATGCATCCCAATGAGGTCCCCCAAGACCGTGGAGAACCCTGAGATCCTGCTGTATCTCATGTTCCTGCAATGTAAGGTGCAGCAGGGCTTTGTTGTGGTTACTAGGTAACAAGACCTCATGGTGATGCACCTAGAAGGCTTACAAGTGGAGCTACATGCCATGGTGAGGGCATATATCGACACCCATATACACATTTATAAAACTGGAACATACATGTGTGTGGGCCCATTTTAGAAATGCTGTGAGTTTTGCTGCCTCTGAAGCTAACAAAAGTTACAATATAGTAATAATAATAGGTGATTTCAATTACTATGGTGTCGACTGGGTCAGTATCATGGCAGGACATGCTGTGGAGATAAAGTTTTTAGATGAAATAAATGACTGCTTTTTGAAGCAGCTGGTTCATGAACCGACAAGAGGGGAAATCATTTTGGACCTAGTTCTTAGTGGTACACAAGATCTGGTGAAAGAGATATGGGTATTGGGGCCACTTGGCAATAATAATAATAATAGCATGATCACGTTTGATTTCATAAATGGAGGAAGGATGGTAAGGAAATCCACAGTATTGCCTTTTACTTTTCAAAAGGGAGACTTTGATAAAATGAGAAAAACAGTTAAGAAAAAACTAAAAAGAGCAGCTGCAAAAGTTAAAGATTTACATCAAGCGTGAGCATTGTTAAAAATACTATCTTGGAAGCCCAGGCTTGCTGTATTACATGCTTTAAGAAGGGTGGAAGGAAGTCCAAAAAACTGACAGCATGGTTTAAAGGTAAGGTCAGAGAGTATGTTGTAGCCAAAAAAGTATCTTTCAGGAAATGAAAAAAGGAGCCAAATGACGAAAACTGGAAACAACATAAGCACTGGCAAGTTAGATGCAAGGCATTGATAAGGCAGGCCAAGAGAGAATTTGAGAAGAAGCTTGCTGTGGAAACAAAAACGCATAATAAAGACTTTTTTGAGTACATTAATTCCAAAAAACCAATGAGAAAGTCAGTTGGATCATTAGATGATAGAGGGTTAAAAGAGGCACTAAGAGGGGACAAGGCCATAGCAGAGAGACTGAATGAATTCTTTGCTTTGATCTTTACTGAAGATGATGTAGGGAAGTTACCCATGACTGAAATGGTGTTTAAAGATGATGCATCAAAAGAATTGAAAGAAATATTGATAAACTGGGAAGATATATTACAATTAATTGATAAACTATAGCAAATCACCTGATTGGATGGTATACACCTGAGGGTGTTGAACGAACTGAAATATGAGATTGAAGACCTATTATTATGAATTTGTGAATTATCATTAAAATCATCTGTAGTACCGGAAGACTGACGAATGGCCAATGCAACGCCAATTTTTAAAAGGGGTTCAAGGGGTGATCCAGGAAACTACAAGTCGGTAAGCCTGACATCAGTACTGGGCAAAATGATAGAAACCATTATAAAGAACAAAATTATTGAACATGCAGATAGTCATGGTTTGATGGGACAAAGCCAACAAGGCTTTAGCCAAGGAATGTCTTGTCTTACTAATCTGTTATATATTTTTTGAAGGTGTGAATAAACAGGTAGACAAAGGTGAGCCGGTCGATATAGTATATCTGGATTTTCAGAAAGCTTTTGACAAGGTCTCTCATGAGAGACTTGGTGAAGTTAAAAAGTCATGGGAAAGGAGGCAGTGTACTATTGTGGATCATGAACTGGTTAAAAGATAGAAAGCAGAGGGTAGGGCTGAATGGCCAATTTTCCCAATGGAAAAAGGTGAATAGTAGAGTACCCCAGGAATCTGTGCTAGGTCCGCTGCTTTTTAACATATTTGTAAATGACCTGAAAATGGGAATAATGAGTGAGGTAGTCAAATTTGCAAATGAGACAACATTATTCAAAGTTGTTAAAACCAAAGAGGATTGTGAAAAATTGCAAGAGGACCTTGATAAACTGGAAGACTGGACGTTCAAATGGCAGATGAAATTTGATGTGAGCAAGTGCAAAGTTATGCATCTAGGAAAGAACAACCCAAACTATGATTACACGAAGCAAGCTTCAACATTTGGAACCACCACCCAGGAAAAAGATTTAGACGACATCATGGATAACACGTTGAAACCCTCCGCCCAGTGTGCAGCAGCGGCCAAGAAGGTAAATAAAATGCTAGGAATCATAAGGAAAGGAATGGAGAATAAAACAAAGGATATTATAATGCCCCTGTATTGTTCCATGGTGCAACTGCACCTTGAATATTGTGTATCTTAAAAAGGATATAGCGGAATTAGAAAGTATAGAGAAGAGTCACCAAAATGGTAAAGGGGATGGAACGATATCCCTATGAGGAGAAGTTTAAAAGGTTAGGGCTTTTCAACCTGGAAAAGAGATGGCAGAGGGGAGATATGATAAAGGTCTATAAATTAATGAATGGAGTGGAATGGGAGTAAACATAGATCGATTCTTTACTGCATCAAAAAGTAGAAAGACTAGGGGACATGCAACGAAGCTACAGTGTAACCCGTTAAAGACTAATAAGAGAAAATATTTTTTCATTCAATGCGTAATCAAACTCTGGAATTCATTACCAGAGAATGTAGTAAAAGCTGTTGGTGTAGCTGGGTTTAAAAAAAGTTTGGACAAGTTCCTGGAGGAAAGGTCCATAAACCATTATTAAAGAGAACCCAAGATCACATAGACGCCGCTGCTCCCCTAGATAGCTGCCAACATGGGTTCAGAGAATATCATGGGGTCGAGACACTACTCACTAGTCTATTCAACGACATCATCACAGGCATTGACAACATCCGTCAAGGTTTTGTGCTCATCTTCCTAGACATCGCCGCGGCGTTTGACTCCGTGAGTCACGAAATTCTCCTCGGAAGACTGAAAGAGAAGGGCATCTGCAACAGTGCGCTAGGATGGTGTAAATCTTATCTGGATGGAAGATGGCAATATGTGAAGTCCGGATCAGAAGAGTCAAAACCTTTCCATCAAAAGCAAGGGGTACCTCAAGGCTCCTCGTTATCCTCCTTATTATTCAATATTTACATGCAGCCCATCTGCAACATCATAAGATCATTCAATGTGAACTGTTTGATATATGCAGATGACATTCTCTTATACACGCCGTTCTCCACAGCTCACTTGGATCTGGCACCGCTTATAGACTGTTTCAATGCGGTCTCAACGTGGCTCCAATCACAGAACTTACGCATTCAACATAAAAAAACAGAGGTGCTTTTCATCACCAGAGACCCCAACTTTACTCCCCCATCCCATGTCAGTGTCAAGGAAGCTGACTTACAAACTAAAGAAACAATAAAATACCTTGGAGTTACTTTGGATCAACGTCTGGATATGAAACACCACATAAGCAACATAGTCAAAGCCGTTTATTTCAAAATCCGCTCACTCAAGCACCTACGCTCCCTGTTGGACCCAGACGATTTCCGGACCATATACCAAGCGCTAATCCTGCCACACTTTGACTTTGCAAACGCCATCTTTCAAGGTCTCCCCCAATCCACACTAACCCCCTTACAGTTGGCCATGAATTCCGCAGCAAGGGTCCTCTACGGAGCCTCCAGAAGCGACCACGTGACTCCCATTCTCAAACAGCTTCACTGGCTACCTATCCATGGGAGGATCATCTTTAAAACCCTACTCCTATCATTCAAGGCAATCAAAGGTATTTCATCCTCCTCACTCACAGATCTTATTCACATGGTCCCCCCCAACAGATCCAGAAGAGCAACATCCGTAAACCTTCTAACAACCCCAAAGGCATTGACAAAGTGCAACATGACAACCACAAGCAGGGCGTTCAGTTTCTATGTCCCCAAATGCTGGAATGCTCTACCCCCTGACATTAGAGCCATTGCCGACCTATATCAGTTCAGGAAGGCACTCAAATCCCACCTTTTCCTCCAATACTACCCAACCAGCAATTGAACCTAGATATCCCCTCTGAAGAAACGACCCACTCTAGAAAGACCCTTACATTTGTTATGTGATTTTTACCTAACCTTGTTCCGTGTAAATATCTCATGTATATAGTTAACCCCTGTTATCCAAGTTTGCACTCCTGTTCGATGTAAAACCAGACAGCTTGTTGTTATGGTTGTTGTGTTATGATGTAAACCGCGCTGATACCGAATAGCGCGGTATATAAGAAATTGTAATAAATAAATTGTAATAAATAACCCAGGTAATCCACTGCTTGCCCAATACAAGCATTATGGATCCTGTGTGTCTTTTTGGGAAACTGCTAGGTACTTGTGACCTAGATTGGCCACTGTTGGAAACAGGATCCTGGGCTTGATGGACCCAGTATGGCATTTCTTATGTTCTTATGACCAAGTCATGGCACCTGAAGACTCATCTGCATAAACTGTCCTGGCAGCCCCAGCAGAGGACCAGAAGACTCTTCTGTATATCCGTCCCAGCAGCTTCAACACAGGACTCCAGAGGTCACTGTGAGCCAATCAGGTAGGAGCTTCCACAAACCCTGCACTCGTCCCAGCAGCAGAGCACCGGAAGACTCATTTGCCACGAGGTAGCAGCAAGCTCTGCCCACATACCTACATTATTGGGTGAGACCCCAGAATGAGATGCATGATGGCCCTGCACCACCCAATCTAGCTTATGGGCCCTAGTAGACAGACCAACAACTGCCTGCAATGATCCCAAGCCACAAGCCAGTGGTGACTTAGCAGGATGATTAGCTCTGCCCATACATACACATCATCCAGTAAGGACCATAGTGTTGATTTAAAACAACTCCCCTAGGCAGGCAACCACCTGATGGGCCCTTGCTAAAGGGCCTAGACAAGAGGCCCTTAGAGTGGACCTCAACTCGATGAAGCCTCCTCACTTAAAATACACAAACTCTTCAATCCAGCACAAAAGCTCATCCAAACTTGACAGCATACTCAAAGGTAAGACAAAAGAATACAGATTAGAGAGCAATAGAAAACAAGCCCTCTATTTGCAACACACAAGCATATCAAAACAAATGATAAAGCATCTAAAAATGCTCAAACTCTATCATTGCCTTAATTGCCCAATTGCAGGCCTGGTTATCCCCTCTGACTCACATCCCAATAATCAAGTGATACTGATGTAATGACCTTGTGATTCCATTCCACAAAAAGAGAAATAGAAATAAAAAAAAAATTGATTCGCATACAGAACCATGCTCTTGCAGCATACACCATAGAAAAAGAAGTCACCAATGCTCAGAAAATAAAATGTGCACTCATCAATACATGCTCCGTGCAAAGGAAAATTCCAACACTACTTCTATTAAACATTTATAAAGCGCTACAAGGCGTATGCAGCTCTGTACATATACAGGGTGGCCCAAAAAAAGTGAGAACATCTCATAAATTAAAAGCTTAGTTTACTTATTTATCTTTTTTAGCTATATAACGTCTTTATTGCGACAATTTCCGGTCGCCATCTTTGTTTTTTTAATTTGTCAATCGTTTACATCTGTCTTTTTGAATTTTTAAATAACTTATATGCTACGAGATGTTCTCACCTTTTTTGGGCCACTCTGTACATATAAAAGACGGTCCCTGCTCTTAGAGCTTACAATCTAATCAGGACAAACAATACAATAGCTGTGAACAAGGGTATGAATAGGGAAAGGTAAGAAGGCACAAGGAAAACAAAGTATTAGGATCCAAAAGCAGCTATAAAGAAATGAGTCTTTAGCATGGATTTGAAAGGGATCTGAGATAAGGCCTGACATATAGACTTAGGTAGTTTGTACCAGGCTTATGGGGCAACAAGGTGAAAGGATCAAAGTCCGGAGTTGACAATGGAAGGAAAGGGCATAGAGAGAAGCAAGCCAGAGGAAGAGCGGAGATCACGAGGAAGGGTGTTGGGAGAGAGGAGAGAGGAAAGGTATTGAGGAGCAGTAGAATGAATGCAATTTTCATCCTAGCAAGCCTATTCATCACCATTTCCATTAACCCTTTCCAGGCCGAGCCCAAAACTCTCGGGATCCAAAATTCTGACTAAATATTCCTATCAAATGGCATATAATACATGACCATAGCAGAAGGAAAATCACTATTAGATCATATTGAATAAGACGGGTACAAGTTTCCTGAAATTTGCAAATTTAACCCGGCTGCAGAATGTGGATTAAAAATTTAAAGTAGGCCTTCAAAGGGTTAACCATTCACTCTCTCTCATACATAAACACCTCATCCCAATAATCCCCTACCACTATAAACACGAGTCAGTAAGCCATAACCTTTATCGCCCCTCACACCATACCAGACCAACTCGCCTCATATACATAACTCCACAACCACTTTCAAGCAACTTGAATCTACACATAAAAGAGTGCTATATCTCTAAAATGGTACTTGATAAATGCAAGACCCCTAAGAAACAAAATCCCTGTTATACTTGACCTCAAGTGTATACTTGACCATGTGTTATACTTGACCACGTGTAATCAAACTCTGGAATTTGTTACCGGAGGATGTTGTAAAGGCTGTTAGTGTAGCTGGGTTTAAGAAAGGTTTGGACAAGTTCCTGGAGGAAAGGTCGATAAACAATTATTAAGAAGGGACCCAGGATATCAATGTTTGACTCAGTACAAGCATTGTGGAATCTGTGTCTTTTGGGAAAACTGCTAGGTATGACCTAGCTTGGCCACTGTTGGAAACAGGATACTGGGCTTGATGGACCTTGGTCTGACCCAGTATGGCATTTATTTATTTATTTCTTTTTTATACCGTGCTCTTTAGAATCAGTGTGGTTTACATGTATACTAACAGGTACTTTTTATTCCCTTGTCCCCAAAGGGCTCACAATGTAAGTGTACCTGAGGCAATGGAGGGTTAAGTGGCTTGCCCAAGGCCACAAGGAGTGGCCATGGGACTAGAGACCCCAGTCTCTCCGGCCTGAGGTTGCTTGTCCCCATGTGGGAATTGAACTCCTGACTCTCCGGCCTGAGGTAACCTGTCCCAACCACTGAGCCACTCCTCACTCTTATGTTCTTATGTTCTCATCAACGACTGCAAACCAGACATCATCTGCATAACTGAAACCTGGCTATATGACACGGACACGGTATTGTTCAACCAAATTAAAACGCCAGGATACAGCCTTTTTTACTGCTCACGAAACAATAAGAAAGGTGGAGGAGTAATCTTCCTGTGCAAAAACGAATTGGAAGCTCAACAAACATCTTCCATAAGTTCAGAAGGCCTAGATAGGCAACTATCCATACCAAAAGATTAGCAATAACGCTTCAGGAATACTTTACTAAAATAAAACAGCTATCATTCTGGTCCATTACAACGTGACTTACCCCGGGACAATTTTTAAGGATAAGCCGGTTATGCATCAGCCTTAAGGAATTTCGGAAATGTGCTCTGGAGCTTAAACAGAGATTGCTGGCAAGGGGTTATCCTGAAGGTTTGCGTCAACATGCGTACAAAAGAGCTTTAAATAACCACCCTGAATGGTGGCAGAATTCAGGTGATCCAGTACAGCTTCCCGCATCATCGGATAGATTCATAGGGGTGCTTCCTTATATGCCCAACACAGCAGCCGTGACTCGTATTTTGAAGTCCCATTGGCCTATTTTGGCACTTCATGACTGTTTTCAGAAATCATTAATGATGGCATACCGTAGAGGGGCTAATATTGGGGACTTAGTCGTTCGAACCACTGTAGGACGGGTGATGGAGGCTGAATTACAACATAGAGGTCATCAAGCCTGTGGTTCTTGTGATTTTTGTGCAAATACAATGGTGGGAGACAGTTGGAGGGATCCACAAATGGGGGTCGTCTATAGGTTTCATCATGCTACCAATTGTTTAAGTTCGGCAGTAGTGTATTTGATTGTTTGCCCCTGTCATTTGAAATATGTGGGTATGACCATGCGACCCATCAAGAAAAGGTTGCAGGAACATCATTCATGGATAGGTATGAGGGTGTTGGCTGCCCCTTTAGTTTCACATTGTATCCAAGCACAGCATGCTTTTGCAGCTTTGTGGTGGCTGATTTTGGATGAAATGTGGGCTTCCCCTAGGGGAGGTGACCAGGGCAGGCGATTGCACTTAAAAGAACAGCGCTGGATTTTTCCATTGCAATCTGTGGCTCCAGGGGGTTTAAATTCGGAGGTGGAATGGTGGACATTATCTTGAGGCAGGGAGGTCTATTTTGGTTAGTGTTAATAAGAGTCGGATGCTGAATTAGTTGGGATTCAACTTAATTGCTGTAGATTCAGTAGTGAATAAAAACTGGAACCGGAAAGTCGATTGAGATACAATGCTTGAGAAAGAGCCCTGAAGGACCAAGGCTTGAAACACAGTGTGTTGCAGTTCTCGATCGTCGGAGGGGATTTGAACATGGCAAACAGTCCCAATTAACTCTACAGGACCCTCAGCTAAGTACAACTGTGGGGAGAATTGAAGTTTACAAGTATGTTTGGGACTTGGAGCCAGTATGTGATCCATTTCATGCACTTGCCATGGATATAAAGTGACGTGCACAAGGTGGCAGCAGTAGTCACTGTGTTCCTGTGGCTCAATCTTTACCTCAACAACCGCGGCAGAAGAAAGTGGGTTGAGTGTTTTTTTGTGGGAACATTCAGGTGAGCGTTTCCTGCGTTGAAAAGCTGGTCTCCAGTTTTTTAAAAAATATTTGATTAAAAAGGAGGTACCCACTGCAGGAGGGAGTAATCTCTTAGGGTGGACTCTCCGACAAAAACATTTTTGAGCAAGGCATTATTTGAGATAGGCTTGTATAGTTAGAACTTGTGGTTTTCACTTTATTTTGTTAAGTAAATAACCATGTCCTGGCAATGTCCCAGTTTTTATACTATTTCCTACTATTTCCTTTTTTAATTGGCTTTGTTTTATTTGATTCTTTTGTGTGTCAAATATGTGTGCATATATATTTCAAAGCTATTTCACTGGCCACTTTTTTTTTAGGAGATATTGGACATTAAGGGGTTGAACTGCAAGGGTGCCAATGATGTTAACCACAACTGTAAGGGGTAGCAGAGAAAAGGTAGCAAACTACAGGCCAGTAAATCTTACCTCAGCAGTGGGAAAGTAATGGAAATGCTGCTGAAAAAAAGCATATTGAAATTTCTGGAATCCAATGGATTACAGGATCCGAGGAAACATGAGGATGGTCATGCCAAATAAATCTGATCATGAGGAGCTGCCCTATAGCATCCTGATGCGAGGGGTAGCAGTGGGAGATTACAGCCATATTTGTGAGTACCAATGAATGGGACAGGAGCTCAGAACTGTTTTTGCCCCCTCACTGCTACTCATAAATATGACCAGGATCTTGTGGTGCTGTCCCCTAATGTCAGGACGCTAGAGGGCTGCACCTCATGATCGCAGCCATTTTGCGCTGGGACTACCATGGGCACAGAAGTAGGGAGGATCACCCCTGCCCCCATTGACCTCAGACCACAAGGGATTGTCAAAGGTGTTGGAGGGATTGCGTGAGGAGAATCTGGGTGGACCCCCCTAGGTCGACTGACTAGCTGGGACACATAGGGGTCTGTTTACTAAACAGTGGTAGCGGACTCCGTGCGATATCGCAGCCGCGGCCCCATTGATATCGCACGGAGTCCGCTACCGCCGTTTAGTAAACAGACCCCATTGTTTTTAATGGGGAGGGGAGGGAGAGGGAATTGGGACTCTGACTGGCTAGCTAGGTTTTATTAAAAGGATCGGGAGGGGTGCTTTGGCCACCTGACTGGCTAGCTGGACTTTTCTCTTGGTCTTGGGGTGCACCGATTCTCCCTAAACAGTTCCTGATGGGGATAAGGAACTGTCTGGGGGGGGGGGGGGGAATCAGTGCTGAAGAGGGTCAGGCAATTTTTAAAATGTTGTTGGTGCTGCAGATCTGTAGATAATGTGGATGTTCTCGACTTAACTGTGGGCCTTTTGCAGCTATCGCCATCGTGATAGCTGCAAAGGGCTACCACAGTTTAGTAAACATGCCCCCTAGTCTCCTCTTGACCTCTTATGTGTTTCCTTACCATTCCCTGAGATATATCCTAGTCTCCAGTTGTGTTGTCTGTCTTGACTAGACTAAGATTTTAGGAGCAGGTACTGTTTCTTACATGTCTCTTTACAGTGCTGTGTATGCCTTGTAGTGCTTTGTAAATGATGAGTAGTAGTAGTAGTAGCATTTTTAGGCACTCAGAATGGGTCTATCCTAAGCCTATTTTATAATGAAAAGCAGGTGCCTACTTTTCTTTATAAAATGGGGCTGGTGTAAATGCTTATGTCTACATTTTTACAGAACATGCGTATGTTATATTGTTTTGTGATCTACACACGTAGATTTGTATTTCACCCAAGCTCCACCCAAGTGCACGCCCACACCATAAGTATGCACCATTAGCTTGATGCATATTCTTAGAGACTAGTTCACAAAATTTCACTCCAATTCCCCATGAGATCAGCTCCATCCTGTCTTCACCCCCAACTCTTCCCCTCAACCTCTGCTACCCTCTCTTCCTTTTCTAATATCTCCAATGAGGAAACCTCTCATCTTCTTTCCTTTAAACTCACTACCTGCTCCTCTGATGCTGTCCCCACCTGTCTCCTTAACTCCATCTCCTCCACTGTCATCCCTTCATCTCTCATATTCTCAACCTATCACTCTCCACTGCAACTGTCTCTGCAGCCTTCAAGCATGTTGTGGTCACACCTCTCCTCAAGAAACCTTCACTATACCTATCTTTCTAATTATCTTTCTAATTATTGGCCCATCTCCCTCCTCCCCTTCATTTCTAAACTACTTGAATGTGCGGTTCACTGCCATTGTTTTGACTTTCTCTCCTCCTAAGCTCTTCTGGATCCACTGCAATCTGGCTTTGGTCCTTTACATTCTACTGAAACAGCTCTTGCCAAAGTCTCTAGTGACCTGCTCCTGGCAAATTCCAAGGGCCTTTACTCAGTCCTCATCTTTCTTGACCTTTCTGCTACTTTTGACACTGTTGACCACCATCTTCTCCTTGATACCTTATCCTTGCTTGGTTTTAAAGGCTCTGTGCTATCCTGGTTCTCTTATCTCTCCCATCGCTCTTTCAGTGTTTGTTCTGGCAGATCCTTCTCTACTGTACCCCAAGGGTTTGTCTTGGGCCCACTTCTTTTCTCTCTCTAAACCCACTCTCTCTCTACACCTGATATCTCTCTGGCAATCCAGACCTGGATCTCTGCCTACCTATCTGACATCACTGCCTTGATGTCTCATTGTTTGAAATTGAACATGACCAAGACCGAGCTTCTTATTTTTCCCCCTAAACCCACCTTCCCCCTTCCTCCTTTTTCAATATCTGTGGATAACACTCTTCTACTCCCCGTTTCCTCAGCCTGCAACATTAGGATCGTCTTTGATTCCTTTCTCTCCTTCTCCATACATATCCAATTGATAGCTAAAATCTGTCATTTCTTTCTCTATAACATCAGCAAAATTTGCACCTTGCTTTCTGAACACACTACTAAGACACTTATCTACTCTTTAGTCACCTCCCGTCTTGACTATTGCAACCTCCTCCTTGCTCGTCTCCCTCTGAATCATCTCTCTTCCCTTCAATCTGTTCAAAACTCAGCTGCATAGCTAATCTTCCACCAGCCCCAATATGCTAATATAACCCCCTCTTCTCAAGTCACTTCATTGGTTACCCATACATTTCAATATCCAGTTCAAACTTCTACTGACCTATAAATGCATTCATTCTGTTGCTCCTCACTACCTTTCCTCTCTCATCTCTCCCTACACCTTTCCTCATGAACTCCATACTTCTGGTGGATTGCTTCTGTCTATACCTCTTTCTTCCACTGCCAACTCCAGACTTCTTTCCTTTCACCTTGCTGCTCCTTATGCCTGAACAAACTACCCGAGTCTGTATGTCAGGCCTCATCCCTGCCCCTTTTCAAATCCATGCTAAAAGCTCAGCCTCTTTGAGGCTGCTTTTGGATACTGATCTGCTTAGTCTCCTATATGTCTCCTTACTTTCCCTAGTTGTTTTCTTTTTCTTAGCTGTTGCATTGTCTGTCTTAACTAGATTGTAAGCTCTGACAAGCAGGGACTGTCTTTACATGTATCTGCACGTGCATCACGTCAAATAGCACACACCAGTCCAAAAAATGTGGGAGGTTGGAAGGAGACCTTTATTTGCTAAATCATAAAACCACTGGCCCGACACAGGCCGTGTTTCGCTGCCTTCATCAAGGGCTAAATGGCTAAAAACATTAAAATCAATAAATCACAATAAATAAAGATTAAAAACAGATTATATTCATAAATAAACATTTAAAAAAACCTTTTATATTACAAATACAAACTGCCACTCAAATTTTTATTGTGTAGTGCAGAAGGTCACTGGAATCTTTTAAGTAGCTCCAGTTAGCTGTGTGGGTTTCTACAGGTAATTCCTTCTTTGTTTTCCTGGCCTTGGGGTTTACACAATTAGACATTTTAGACATGGTATTTTAAACTAATATACATATTTAATATTGAAAAATCCTAATTTATGGGTTCTTAACAATAATTTAACCATAATGAGTTTAATGGGTTAGTTCTGTTCCCCTCGGATCACCATATGGTTTATGTTAGATTTTTTATTGACACAGTTTTATTGTATGGACATTATGAAGTTTGATATCATGCATATACATCTTTTTTGTCCCTTTAAAAGGCAGTTAATAAGGTTGACCTTACATACAAGGTTGTAAAGGTATGTATTTTATCATTCCTTTTATGGTTTCATCTATTTATGGTTTTATATTCATTATTAATGTCATCAGTTCTGACTTTTTATTTGATTTATGGTTTATTTTAAATATAGAGAATTTGAGTGGCAGTTTGTATTTGTAATATAAATGTTTTTTAAAAATGTTTATTTATGAATGTAATCTGTTTTTAATCTTTATTTATTGTGATTTATGTCTCATTGACATTATTGATTGTATTTATTTATTTATTTTAATGTTTTTAGCCTTTTAGCCCCTGATGAAGGCAGCGAAACACGGCCTGTGTCGGGCCAGTGGTTTTATGATTTAGCAAATAAAGGTCTCCTTCCAACCTCCCACGTTTTTTGGACTGGTGTTTACATGTATCTGTGCAGCGCTGCGAATGCATTGTAGTGCTCTATAAATGATCAAGAGTAGTAGTAGTAGAATAGTGACTGATTAAAGTATGCATGTAAAGACCCAACCACCTGCATACGTCATTGAAAATATGTCATTTACGCATGTTGATAGTGCATAACTTTACACGGCTCCTTATAAAATTGCCTCCAAGCCACATATTAATTCCCACGTTAATTGCACGGCGTGAAATAGAACAGGGAATGGGTGGGGACAAGGCATGGATTGCGCCTAACATTCAACTCAAGGTAACTTACTGTGTGTTAACTGTTAATGCAGCAGATAGCGCAAATCACTTAACGCCACTTTAATAGGTGGAATTAAGTGCATCTGTGTTATCTGCCATGCACTTAATGCATGGTAAATGTGTTATTTCTGGATTAACTGCGTAGGAAGATTCTGAGAATGTCCCTAGTGGTTAATGTAGAGGCTTTGGAGTTACCACACAGAAATTTGGGCAATTACCGCATAATGGCAGAACTTTACCATACTTCAGCAAAAGGAGTCCTTAGTTTCCTGAGGGCAAATAAATTAATTCATGCCTGATATGTTTCAATTTGTTAAAACATAAGAACATAAGATATTCATACTGGGTCAGACCAAGGATCCATCAATCCCAGTATCCTCTTTCCAACAGAGGCCATTCGCCATTCCAGGTCTCAAGTACCTGCCAGGTTCCCAGAAGGTATCTAGATTCCATGCTGATTGCCCTAGGGGTAAGGAGTGGATTTCCCCCATCCACTTTAATAATGGCTTACAGACTTTTCCTCGAAGAATTTGTCTAAACCTCTTTTAAACCCGTACACTAACAGCTTTTACTACATCCTCTGGTAACAAATTCCAGAGTTTGATTACCTGCTGAGTGAAAAAATACTTTCTCTGTTTATCTTAAATGTGCTACATTGTAGCTTCATTGCATATCCCCTAGTCTTTCTGCTTTTTAAAGGAGTAAACAACTGATCTGCGTGTACCTGTTCCATTTCATTCATTATTTTATAGACCTCTATCATATTTCTCATCAGCTGTCTCTTTTTCAAGTTGAAGAGCCCTAACCTTTTAAGCATTTCCTCATAGGGCTATCCTGCCATCCCCTGTACCATATTGGTTGCTGTTCCCTGTACCTTTTCATTTCTGGTATAAACTTTTTAATATATGGTGACCAGAAGTGCACAGATTATTCAAGTTGCGTTCGCATCATGGAGTGATAGAGGGGCATTATAATATCCTTCATTTTATTCTCCATTCCTTTCTTTATGATTCCCAGCATTCTATTTGCTTTCTTGGCCGTTGCTGCACAGTGGGCAAAGGGGTTCAATGTATTGTCCACGATGATGCCTAAATCATTTTCCTGGGTAGTAGTTCCTAATGTGGAACCTTGTATAGTTTGGCTTGTTCTTCCTTAAGTGCGTAACTTTAGAAACATAGAAATATGACGACAGAAAAAGACCACATGGCCTATCTAGTCTGTCCTTCCATACCAACAACTACAACAGTCCACTTTTTACCTTTAGAGATCCTCTGTGTTTGTCCCATGCTTTTTTGAATTCAGTTACTGTCCTCATCTCTACCACCTCCACTGGGAGACTATTCCATGGATCCACTACTCTTTCCGTAAAGAAATATTTCCGCATATCACTCCCGAATCTATCCCCCTTCACCCTCAACCCATGTCCCCTAGTAGAAGAACTTGCTTTCAATTGAAAGAGGCTCTCTCCCTGAACATTTATGCCACGGACGTATTTAAACATCTCAATCCTATCACCTCTATCCTGCCTTTCCTCTAAGGTGTACATATTAAGATCCTAAAGTCTGTCCTCATATGCTTTATAACGAAGACCACTAACCATTTTAGTAGCCACCCTCTGCACCGACTCCATCCTGTTCACATCCTTTTGAAGGTGTGCTCTCCAGAATTGCACACTATACTCCAAATGAGGTCGCACCAAAGACTTATACAGAGGCACTATCACCTCCTTTTTTCTGCTAGCCATTCCTCTCCCTATGCACCCAAGCATCCTTCTAGCTTTTGCCGTCACCTTTTCTACCTGTTTAGCTACTTTAAGATCATCAGACACAACCACGCCTAGGTCCCGCTCTTCTTTAGTGGACAAAAGTACTTCACCCCCTATACTATATTGCTCCCATGGATTGCTGCAGCTCAAATGCATGACCTTACATTTTTTAACATTAAAACCTAGCTGCCAAATTCTAGACCATTCTTCAAGCTTAGCTAGATCCCTCCTCATGTTATCTACACCTTCCTGGGTGTCTACTCTATTGCAGATTTTGGTATCATCTGCAAAGAGGCAAACCTTACCCGACAGCCCTTCTGCTATATCACTAACAAAGATGTTAAAAAGAATCGTACCAAGGACAGATCCCTGGGGCACACCACTGGTAACATCCTTCTCCTCAGAGTGAGCTCCATTTACCTGTACTCTTTGTCGCCTCCCACCCAACTAATTTCTAACCCAAGCAGTAACTTTAGGGTCCATCCCTAGGGTGCTCAGTTTGTTTATAAGTCGCCTGTAAAGAACAGTGTCAAAGGCTTTACTGAAATCCAAATACACCACATCTAGGGCTCTCCCTCGGTCCAACTCCCTGGTCACCCAGTCAAAGAAATCAATCAGATTTGTCTGACAAGACCTGCCTCTGGTGAATCCATGCTGCCTCGGATCCTGTAATCTGCTGGACTCCAGAAACCTCACTATTTTCTCTTTCAGCAGCGTTTCCAATAATTTACTCACCACCGAAGTTAAACTAACCAGCCTGTAGTTTTCAACCACATCCTTACTTCCGCTTTTGTGTAAAGGCACCACATGCCTTTTCTCTGTTTTTACTAAAGAAAATCCTGGAGATGGACCAGCTGTGACTCCCAAATATAAAAATGGGAATGAAGTAGATACCACATCATTCACAGAAGATGAAGTGTTAGAAAAACTTGCTAAACTGAAAGTGGACAAAACCATGGGACCGGATGGGATACATCCCAGGATACTGAAAGAGCTCAGAGAGGTTCTTGCAGGACCGTTAAAGGATGTCTTCAACAGATCCTTGGAAACAGGAAAGGTTTCTCAGGACTGGAGAATGGCTGAAGTTGTACCTCTACACAAAAGTGGTGAGAGGGAAGAAGTGTCAAACTACAGGCCCGTGAGCCTTACATCAGTGGCGGGAAAAGTAATGGAGGCGCTCCTGAAAGAGCGAATAGTGAGCTTTCTCTAAACCAACAGGTTGCAAGATCCAAGGCAACATGGTTTTACCGAAAGACGGTCTTGCCAAACAAACCTGATTGAGTTTTTTGACTGGGTGACCAAGGAACTAGATCAGGGGCATGCGATGGATGTCATCTACCTGGATTTCAGCAAAGCCTTTGATACTGTTCCTCATAGTAGGCTTGTCAATAAACTCAGTAGCATGGGGATGGGTCCCCAGATGGTAAACTGGATTAGAAATTGGTTGACTGACAGATGACAGAAAGTGATGATACATGGAGCTCACTCGGATGAAAGGAAGGAGATTAGCGGGGTGCCCCAGGGTTCAGTCCTGGGCCCGGTACACTGTTCAATGTATTTGTGAGTGATATAGCTGAAGGACTGAATGGAAAAGTCTGTCTTTTTGCAGATGACACAAAAATTTGCAACAGAGTGGACTCCCCCGAGGGAGTGGTTAACTTGAGGAAAGATCTAGAAAAGCTGGAGGAATGCTCTAATGCTTGGCAACTACGATTTAATGCGAAAACGTGCAGTGTCATGCACTTGGGTAGCAGAAATCCAAGGAAAATGTACGTGATAGGGGGGCAAGAAGTTGGTGTGCACGGTTCAGGAGAAAGACCTTGGTGTGATTATCTCTGATGATCTCAAGGTGGCAAAGCAGTGCGACAAGGCGGTGGCAAAAGCCAGGAGGATGTTGTTCTGCATACAAAGAAGGATTACCAGCAGAAAGGAAGAGGCACTTATGCCACTGTGCAAGTCACTGGTGAGGCCTCACTTGGAATACTGTGTTCAGTTTTGGAGACCATATCTTGCAAAAGATGTAAAAAGACTGGAAACTGTTCAGGGGAAGGCGACCAAAATGATTTGGAGCCTGCATCAGAAGCCTTATGAGAAGAGTCTTGAAGACCTAAATATGTACACTTTGGAGGAAAGGAGGGACAGGGGAGATATGATTCAGACCTTTAAATACTTAAAGAGAAATGATGAACAAACAAACCTCTTCCAAAGACGGGGAAGCTGTAAAACTAGAGGGCATAACATGAAGCTGCAAGGTGGTAAATTGAAAGGCAATGTCAGGAAATATTTTTTCACTGAAAGGGTGGTAGATGATTGGAATGCCCTCCCGATGGAAGTGGTGGGGGCAAACACGGTGAAGGAATTCAAAACGGCATGGGACAAACACAGTGGATCCCTTTACAGCAACAGGATAAAAACAAAATAAACTGAAACATATAACTTCTGAACCATTTAACGTCTCAACAAATAGGGGTGTCCTACATGGAGAGGTGGGTTCACCCCCAAACAAAGACATAGAAAGGTGTGGCCTGTACCTACTCTTGCCATCTTCCTGGGCAGACTAGATGGACCATGTTGGTCTTTATCTGCCGTCATCTACTATGTTACTATGAGCCTCTCTCCAGTCCTTTGGCACCACTCCCGACTCCAATGAGACATTGAAAAGGTCAGTCAGTGGAGCTGCTAGAACATCCCCAAGTTCCCTCAGTATTTCAGGGTGTATCCCATCCGGTCCCATCGCTTTGTCTACTTTAAGTTGAGCTAGTTTCTCACGAACACAGTCTTCTGAAAATTGTTCAAGATGTCCCTCGCTTCTGTTCCTGTTTGTGGGTGTTTTCTGAGGTCCTGCTCCTGGTTCTTCATCTGTGAACACAGAACAGCAATATTTGTTAAGCAATTCCGCTTTATCCTTATCAGCTTCTACATATTCCTCCCCTACACTCTTGAGTCTGACAATACCACTTTTGCCCTTCCTCTTCTCACTAACATATCTGAAAAATGTCTTAATCCCCCATTTTATTGCATTGGCTATTTCCTCCTCTTTTTGAATCTTTGTTTTCCTGACTACTTTGCTAGCTTCTCTAAGTTTTTCCAAATATAGATGCCTGTCTTCCTCTCTCTGTGATCTCTTGTATTTCATGAAGGCCTCCCTCTTTTTCTTCACTTTTTCAGCAACTTTGCACTTGTCCACATTAAAAGTCATCTGCCATTTGGACGCTCAGTCTCCCAATGTATCAAAGTCCTCTTGCAGATTTTTACAGTCCTCTTGTATTTTAACAACTTTGTAGTTTGGTATCATCTGATAACACATAATTCTGTATTTGAGTTTGTTGTTTAGAATAAATGACAAATTTGTTTATCTTAACAATAATTTAGTTATCCTAAAACCAGGTGGGGTTTTTTTGTTAGAGAACTGTGATGCATTACTCATGGCCAGAAAGGTTTCCTCAAGTGCACTGTGTGTGTAATAGTTTCTGTAGCAAGAATTTGATGTCTGTCATCTTTCACCCTAATGAAAATAATGCAGTTTGTTGGCGATTATAGACTCCTATTGATTTCCAATTTTCAGCAGACATGCTCAAGTCCCTTGGGCTGTAGGAGCTGGTAAATTCTTCTCAGTCTTGCAGTAAGATAAAAATGTGATAATATAATTGGCACCGTGTAGCTATATGATTTTTCTGTTCTACTTTCAATTTAGTCCTTTACTGCAATATCTTGACATCAGATTTTTTTTTCTTAGTGCTAATGGCTTCCTGTAAGGTTCATGATGATCAGACTATCAGACAGAATATCTGAGAGATCATTTTTTACATTGTTTTTTTCCCTTGTGCTTTATTTTTAACTTAACATAAATATTAACCAAAGGGAATATATTAGCTCACAGATGCTATATAATAAAGATAGCTGGACAGGTTAGAATTAGATTCAGCTACCAGCTGATATCCTTGGGCCAACTGAGAAAAATCTAAGCTTATTCTAATTCAGCTTTGATTTTTAATTGTGCCCTAATGTGCTAAACTGGGATTCTGTGGAATCAAAAGACACAAATATGTAATTCACTGATAAATGATGATAGTTATGAGGATAGCAGCATTGAAAATTTCTGCTATGTGCAGAACTAAAGTCTCTGTCCTAGCTCCAAATCTGGACTGCCCTGGCACTATCCAGAGAGAGGCCAATTCTGAACTGTGCATGGTGGGCCATCTGGATGTCCAGAAAATAAATGGGGCCAATTAGCATTCAATTCTGCAACCTAGGGAGCTATACGTTCCTGTGATTGCGGAATCAGGGCACTTGGATGGCTTGGTGTGCACAGCATTCTGAGTGGGGAGATGTACAGCATGCTGCCCGTCCCCACTGCTCAATGCTCCAGCTGGTGTGCTGGTGCTGTGTCATCCATGGCACTGACACGTCCAGCCTGAGCTTCCAATGACTGATCATAGAAAGACCCTTTCCCCCACTGCCCGATCTTTAGCAGGGGCAGCCAGGGTCGGAATCGAGCAGCAGGACACCTCCAGTGCCCAGCACTTATTCCACCTTCGGGGTGGAATAAGGCGGGCATCCAGTGTTGCTCCAGAGGAAGTAAAGAGGTCTGTCCGGAATGGCTGCTGTACGTCCGGGTGCCTGGCCCCTCCCCCACACCACCCATGCTCTGCCTCTGCAACACACTCTCCTACTCCCATTCAGTGCTCACCGCACAAACCCTCTGTACGTACGGAAAGCACTGGAGCCAGACTAGCATGCTGGGCCTAAATGGGCGTTGGACGTTTAACCCCACTATTCGATGTGTAGAATTGATCCTATAGTGTGTCACGCCATCACCACTCACCTCTAGCTTAGAGGGGCGTGGTTAATAGAGGAACTTTCTGCTATCCGCTTTTTCAGCTTCTTCCAAAACTATTTCCCCACAGTGCCCTCTGGGAAATGTAGTCTTTGTTTAGCTGTATGGGTGCATCAGGCAGAAAGTTGTAGTCAGGCTCAAGGAGGTAAGGCAAATGACAGAAATTTATTTTATACACAATGGTTTGTTCATACCACATACAGGCTTATTTGTTCAGGACTCTTTGAAGTAGAGCATTGCCCAAAAACAAAGCCAAACACAAAATGGCTGTTAAAGGTTCTCTATAGTTGAGGATACACAGTTTTTAACAGCAAGGATATTGCATTCCCTTTTTAGCCTTGCTGGGTAAAGCACAAAAACAAAAGCACATTTAAAGTCTGTGGTAGTTTAGCTTCTATTCAGCTTCAAAACCTTTCTTGGTTACCTTCCAAGTAAACAGATATAATCCAGGGGCAAAAGAAAGCTTTGTTATAATAGCTACTTTAGCTTATCCCAGTGTCCTCATTCCAGCAGCAGGTGATTAACAAGTTTATCACAGTTCCAGGCTTGCTCCTTAGTCCCCGTAAACGTCCCCTTTACAAACACGTGGGAATCACGGCCACCCTGCTTGTTGACTACGGGTACCTTTTCCTGGAAGAGTTTCTTTCAGGACTGGCTTGCTTTCTCTATGTTCCCAGGTTTAAAGCTTGGCAAAAGGAACAGTCCATGGGAGTGTCCTCATCGTTCAGCTTCACCTCGGGCTCTCCCAGCTTCACCTCGGGCTCTCCCAGCTGCATAGGTTCTGACTCCCCATCCTGCTCACAGTGCTCAGCTAACAGCCTCCTGGGGAATCTTGGAGTCTCTCTTATTCCTGGCTCCAAACCCTCCTGAAGACGTGCCATATGCCAATTAGCAATTTCTCCTCCTGGAAGCTCAGTTCCTCTGCTCTGCTCAGCACCAGTCAAGCTTCCCTTGCTTGTGTCTGTGCCGCTGCTTGTGTCAGCCTGGCTTCCTCCTTCTCTTCCCCCTCTCTCATACTCTGGCCTAAGTTTATACTTCCAGGGCTCTAGCTCCAACTCCTCCCTACCCAGGTGATGGCAATCAGCCTGACTTCGGGCACGAAGCATTCACTGCCTAAGGGGTTCTGGGCCCTGTATCCTCTCCCCTTCATTCCACTAGGGGGAGCATGAAATGTGGGCCACATGGAAGGTTTTTGATTCTTGGAGGTGTTTATGGCTTTCCTACCCTGATTTGGTGAAAGGAAGCCCTTTACTAGGGTGAATTCTCTGTCTCTTTGTCCTCCCCCGGACCCCGGATAGGCCTCCTTGCCACAAGTGCCAAGAAGGTTTATGAAGATATTTAGTGGTACTATCCACTGCTAACAGGATAAATCCTTTAAAGGACTGACACCTGTTTTTATTATTATGATTTTTGTTACTGTTACTACTACTAACAGCAATTTATTTATTTATTTAACAACTTTTATATACCGCGCTATTTGTTATCAGTGTGGTTTACATTTAACAAAAGGTTGCACAGTCAGAAGACTGTACTGTGCTTACATTATAACAGGAGTTTAAACTTGGAGCAACAGGGTAATTATAGACATATGTACAAAAACACAATTAGATTAGGTTGGAATATACAAAAAGGGCTAAGGCAAGCTCAGAGGTACATGTAACAGGGTTATTTAAGTTGAGCATGAAAGGTTTGTGGGCATTGGTGAGTGGGTGAGCAGAGGTGGGGTGGATGCTTGTGCAAAGTGAAGTAGAAAGATGTGATGTTTGATTGCCTTACGGAACTGAATAAGGTCTTTGATGGATCTAATTTCTGGTGGAAGTTCGTTCCAACATTTTGGGGCGTAGAAGGCGAAGGTTCTTTTCCTGGTCATCTGGGTGCACTTGATGGACTCTTTGGGGATGATCAAGGTGTTGTCAGTTACTGACCTTCTGATTCGGTTTTTCGGGGTGGGGTGATAAGTTCGCTGAGTGTCGTAGGGGCTAGGTTGTTGATGATCTTGAAGATGATGAGAAGGATTTTGTATGGCAGGGGTAGAGCTTAACAGAAATTATTTTGGTACTAGACATGCTGAAAATGAAATGAATGTTAATGTTACTTTTTAGAAAACACTATCATGTATTTGGTTTTAGCTAATGCCTTTTTATTGGTAGCTCTCAGTGAGTTACATCTATTTCTCTGTCTCCAAAGGGCTTAGTGCCCGAAATTCAACTGGACCCATTCCACTCCATTCATTATTTTATATACCTCTATCCATAGGCAGCAGAATGGGGTGAGTTGCAGGGGGCATGGACCTACCAATATTTTGCTCAACATACTGTAGCAATAATAGAGTGCTTGGGACAGAGGTGAAGATTGTTTTTTTTGGCACCTCCAAACTAAAAGATGTTCCACTGCACCCGTCTCTATCATATCTCCTCTTAGCTGTCATATTTCCAAGCTGAAGAGCCCTTATCTTTTAAGCCTTTCCTCATAGGGGTATCCTTCCATCCTCTTTATCATTTCGGTTACTCTTCTCTGTATCTTTTCTAATTCCGCTATATCTATTTTCAGAGATGGCGACCAGTACTGCACACAATATTCAAGATACGGCCCCACCATGGAGCAATACAAAGGGGTGGAGGATGCAGCCTAGAACTGGAAAGACCAAATCCCACTAGCACTCCCTGTGGCCTGGGCAAACCACTCAACCCTCTATTGCCTCAGCTACAAACTTAGGTTCTAAACCCTCTGGGGACAAGAAAATAACTACTATGCCTGAATGTAACTTGTCTTAAATGCCTACTGGAAATGCATGAGCTAAATACTAATTAATAATCATAATAATAAGTTCTCCTTTCCTTATGATTCCTAGCATTCTATTTGCTTCCTTGGCCGCTGCTGCACACTAAGTGCAGGATTTCATGGTATAATCCACGATGACGCCTAGATTCTTTTCCTGGGTGGTAATTACTAATGTGGATCCTTGCATCATATAACCATAATTTGCGGTGTTCTTTACTAAGTGCTCAACTCTGCACTTGTCCACATTAAATTTTATCTGCCACGTGGACACCCAGACTCCCAGTTTTTCAAGTCCTCTTGCAATTTAACAACTTTGAATAATTTTGTGTCATCTGCAAATTTGATCACCTCACTCATTATTCCTATTTCCGGGTCATTTATGAATATGTTAAAAAGCAGTGAGCCTAGCACAGATCCCTGGGGTACTCCAGTGTTCACCTTTCTCCACTGAGAAAATTGGCCAGTTAGCCCAACTCTCTGCTTTCTCTCTTTTAACCAGCTTCTGATCCATAATAGTACACTGCCTTCTATCCCGAGACTTTTTAATTTTGCAAAGAGTCTCTCATGAGGGACTTTGTTGAAGGCGTTCTGAAAATCCAGATACACTATATCATCTGGCTCACCTTTATCTACCTGTTTATTCACACCTTCAAATAAAATATAACAGATTAGTGAAACAAGACTTCCTTTGGCTAAATCCATGTTTGGCTTTGTCCTATTAAACCACTACTTTCTAAAGGGGTAATTTTGACCCCCGAATAGAGGGATTGGATGTCCAGGTTGGACATTCAACCCCCTGTTCTGTCCCGGCACTGTATTCCGCTCCCCTCAGCTGTCCACACGTACAGAGGGCTTGCGCAGGGAGCGCTGGACAGGGGCAGAAGGGGGAGTGCTGGAGGCGGAGAGTAAGCGGAGAGTAGATGGAGAGGGAGCGGGCCCACAAACCAGGATGTACAGGGTCTATTCAGATCACAGCCCTGTACATCTGACGAGGCCAAGATGCATGGGGACTTATTCCACCTCAGAGGTGGAATAAGTTGCAGAAGCTGCGGTGATTGGGACACTCAGACCCCCCCCCCCCCCGAAGCATTGCAGGAACAGCAGTGAAGGCCCAGCCCTGACTGCCCCGGCTGAGGGTTGGGCAGTGGGGAAAGAAGAGCAGGACTGGTGTGGGATGAGAGTCCTGGGGCTATGGCGATGGGATGCCACGACACCGGCTCTCCTACAGGAGCATGCGGTGGGCTGGCCAGGCAGGGGAAAGGACGTCTCCTGCAGCAGAATCAGGGCACGTCCGGGACATCTAACTGCCCATTTCTGCAACCGTGGGAATGTCTAGCTCCCGCAATTGCAGAATCGGGTACATGTTTGGGCCATCTATTTTTTGGCCATGCAAATAGTCTAGACATGCCCCGATCAGAATTGGCCTCCACCTGTTCAGTAATTTTGTTCTTTATAATGTTTCTACCATTTTGCATGGCACTGATGTGAAGCTCACTGGTCTGTAATGTCCTGGATCATGCCTGGAAGCCTTTTAAAAATTAAAGTTACATTGGTTATTCTGAAATCTTTAGGTACAACAGATGATTTTAATGAGGCTGAAATTTCCAGTTCAGAATCATCTCCCTGTACCACTACAGCTATCACTGAAGTTCACTTTTTCAGTAGGTTAATATGGTAAATTTTGACTTTCTTCGTTTATCTGGTTGGGCAATCTTGTAGTTTACAGTCCACATTTTCTCTTCCGTCTCATAGAGCCTCTACCATTTGCAAAGTAACTTGCTCTTGTATCAGGGCAGCAAGATGAAAATTCTGTCTCCTGGTTGGAAGGTCTGATGCACGGCTGCCCAATTGTAGCCTTTGGCCTGCTAGGCTTGGGCTTTTTCTAGACTGAGCTTGGACACCTCTCTGGCTTTCCTCAGCTGGTCTTGCATTTGTATAATGTAGTACACCAAATTACACCCGGCATGGGGTTCTTCTTCCTAGGTCTCCCTCACCACATCTAATATGCCTCTTAGCTGTCTTTTGAAGAACAACTCAAAAGGCAAAAACCCAGTGGAATTCTAAGTACCTCACAATGTCAAACATCAAGTAGGGTAGGAAAATGTGCCAATTCTTCCCATCCGTCTGCACAAACTTTTTAAACATCTGTTTCAAAGTTTTTTTGAATCGCTCGACGAGGCCATTCATCTATAAGTGATATATTGATATTCGCAGCATCTTGACCTTCACCAAGGCACACACTTGCTTCATCACCTTGGATACCAGGATATTGGGTAGCATAGTCAAGTATGATTAAAATATACTTGTTGCCTCCAGTGGTTCACTCCAAGGTCCATGGCCACTCTTTCAAATGGGGTTTCAATGATGGGCATAGGCACTAGAGGGGCAGGTCGGACTCTGGCAGGGTTACGAAATTGGCAGGTGGGCATGACTGGCAATATAATTGCACCTGTTTATTTTATTTATTTATTTATTTATTGAACGGTTTTATATACCGCCTTTCAGAAAAATCAAAGTGGTTTACATAGAACAAAACTTGAACATTACATTGAAACTTATTCAAACAATTGAAATTACAGTAAACATTAAATTGTATATAATAAAAATGGTAATTTGAGGGTTACAATGCTGAGTAAATGCTGATTAGGTATATAGATAGTTTAAACATATATACAGATTTAAATATTTACAAATTTCAAAAATCTTATCATCTTATCTGAGCAAGGAAAAATGTATTGTAGTTCACTAGAATTATTAGTGTAAAGAGTAAATGTGATAATGTGAAGAATTGGGTATTGTAAGATAGAGTAAGAAAAAGGAAAAAGTAAGTTGTGAATTAATGAATATGAGTATACATGAGTTTAAGTGGGAAATATTTCATCTATTGGGAATGAGTCTCCAAAGTATTCTATAAATAGGTGAGTTTTAAGATCTTTTCAAAATGCTGAAAGATCTGTGATATCTATGAGTTTATCCGGCAGAGCATTCCATATTAAAGGAGCATTGAAGCTGAATGCCCTAGCTGTTGTAGTTTTATTGAGTTTTGAAAAGTTGTTTGGAACAAGTAGGTTCCTTTGTCTCACTGTTCTGGTCCTTGAATGAATTGTCAGTAGATCAGTTAGATATGATGGGGCTATATCTCTTATCAGTTTGAACGTTGTTATGATAACTTTATATTTTATCCTACTTTGTATAGGTAACCAGTGAAGTTTGTACAGTATAGGGGTTATGTGTTCAGTTGGACCTGCATTTATAAGCATTCTTGCAGCAACATGTTGTGCTACTTTTAGTTGGTGTAAAGCATGTTTTGGAATACCTTGAAGAATTATGTTACTAAAATCTAAGTGAGGCAGGATCAGGGCTTGAAGGACTGATCTGAAGTCCAGATTTGATAATAATGGTTTTAGATTTTTAAGATATCTTAATTTATTATATATTGTGTTTGTTGTATTCCTGATGTGTGTTGTTAGACTTAACGTTCTGTCTATGATAACGCCAAGGTATCTTATTTCATCTTTTATGGGGATGCTTATGTTTTCAATAGTTATTTCTGTTGGGGGGGGTAAATTTTTGATTTCTAGAAACAAATAATGCTTCTGTTTTCTTGAGATTAATGTGTAGATTGTGTTCATTTAGCCATTGCGTCATTTTAGTGAAACATGATTTGATATTGGAGAAGTCCAGGGAGTCTATGTCCATAGGGAGATAAATCATAACATCATCAGCATAAACTGCATATTTTAATTTGCACTGTTGAATGATGTGGCATATAGGTTGTAAATATATGTTAAAGAGTAGAGCTGACAATGCAGAACCTTGTGGGATTCCTTGTTTTTGCGTATAGGTTTTAGATGTATGGTTTCCTATTTTTACCTGTTGCGATCGATCAGTTAGATATGATTGGAACTGATATGGACACCGGGTCAGAAAAATCAGGCTAAAACATGCTCTAGTGTTTTCTCCATCCCCAAGTGTCCCCCTAATAAACGGCTATGGGCCAACTATAACACCTGCTGATGATAAGGCCGGAGAACTATCAGTTATTCTACATATTCACCCTCTATGGTACTCTCAGCCGCTCTGTATAACAAATCTCCTTTTATCACAAAATAGGGAAAGGTTCTTACAAGGGACTCTCTGTTACTTATTGGAACCCTATCCCCCTCCAAAATCCACTCTCGGGCATGTTTAAGGGACTCATCCTCTTGCTGGGCCCTCCTTTAGCTCCCTGGGTCTTCCTCTAGCCCTCACTCTGGGAAAGGGACAATTGTATTTGGGTCACTACCACTGAGTCCCGGGTTATCCCCATGGGTTTCTTCCCTAGGTTCTCCCTTTCCAGATCACTCCACCATAACTGCCCCCAGATTCTGTTGGTAGTGTAGCTTTTCCTGGTGATGCTGACTCCAGGACTTAGCAGGCTTGGGATTCTTGACATATAGATCTGGGTCTTCCAGGGGGAAAATCTCTGGGACATCTTCCTGGTCCGACTTAGTGGAGCCATTAGTTAGATGGGCCCATATCGCTCTGAAGTTTGTGTAATCTCAGCTGATCACCACAATATGGGAGCCAGGGCAGCACCACAACCTCAAATGTGGCTCTGCTGGAGTCTTGATTGAACCCTGTGCTGTTGGATACTACCTCTGATCTCCATGCACACAGGCCAGTGTTACTATCTTTGCATAGTCAATTTGGAAATAGGTTACTGTTTCCCAGAGAATGAGAGTCCACACAATCCTGGAGTCTATCAAAGCCTGGAGATGGGTCCCCTTGAGCTCCACTAGAATCACAAAGTTCTGTGTCCCTGACATCCTTGGGTTCCTCTGTACCCAAGGGACATTCCTGAGCAAAGTGTCTCTGGGCTCCACACCTAAAACAGGTGAAGGGGTCATGCCTGGGGCTATGCCCTCGCCTAGCAGGTGACTTTGGGGGTCGGAACATGGGAGCCAACATCCGTTTTGGCTTCCCCTTCTATCCTCCTGGGCTGACAGGTGACTTTTTCCACTTCTCACTGTCTGCTACAATCACCGACTGGGCTTCATGATACTCTTCGGCGGGAGGAGTAGCCTAGTGGTTGGGGCAAGGTACTTCAGGCCAGAAGGTCAGGGGTTCAAATCCCACTAGAGGACAGCAACCTTGGGCCGGAAGGACTGGGGTTTCTAGTCCCACAGAAGCTCCTTGTGGTCTTGGGCAAGCCACTTAACCCTCCATTGCCCATGTTCCCTGTAAGTATTAGTGTATGTGTCTCATATCCCCGCGTGTTAAATGTATCCCCCAATTGTGTTGTGACCGCTTTGATTGAAGGATAAGGCGGTATACAAAACTGTCTAAATAAATAAATAAAATAAATAAATAAATTTCCAGTGCACTCTCCAGCATAAGCTTGGAGTTTTGACATACTCACTCTTTAATCGAGGTGGTCAAGCCCTCCAAAAAATGCTTCAATAGCACAATCTTGTCTATCTCAGGCCTGGTTTTTCCCTCCAGTTGCAGCCACTTTCATGCGAGATCCTTCATTCGATAGAGTAACCTCAGAGACTCTCTTCTATCTGGAGTCCCCCTTTTCTGAATCACTTGTGATAGGCCTCGGGTACAGTCAGCCCATTCTAATATGGCGGCCTTGACAACTGCATATGTAGCTTGCCCATCTGGGTTTGTGTCCTGGAATACAGCCTGACTGCTATCCATCAGCAGATTCTCCAAATAAGTAGTCCATTTCAACTTTGGCCACCTAGCCATGTGGGCAGCTCATTCAAAGTTCACCGAGAAGTGGTCAGATTCATCTTCTGCCATCATTTTAAGAAGCGCTTGTGCTGGAGGATGGAGTTGCGGTCTCTGCAGAGCCTGGGTCAACTGAGCTAGGGAACTCCCCTATAGCTCTCCCTGCACTTGAATAAGATCCTGTATGTGCTGCTGCTGCTGTTGTTGCTGCCCCTCCAGCAGGGCGTGTTGAAACTGCTGCTGACATTGTTGCTGCTGCTGCTATAGTTGCTGTTGCTATTGATCTTCTGTCAGAATCTGGAGCAGTTGCTGCATCCTGGCTTGTCACTGTTCTCTTGCAACACCACCACAGCTAGCTGAGTTAACCCTGTAGTATTCCAGCTCAAACAAACTTTTAGCAGCCTGTAGTGGCCAAAAAAAAAGCCTGCTTGCCCGGCACTGACTAGTCCTTCTTCGAGCTCCCTAACTAGGGTGAGGCTAACCTTCTTAGCCCATACAAACAAAAAATATCCTGACCTGCTGTAGAGGCCCAGCCCTGGAAGGATGTGGATTTGCCCTCAGTCACGTGGTTAGAGGAAATCCCCAAGCTGCCATTATATGTGGTAAGCGGAGTGTGGGGTGGAAAGGAGTTTTCTTTAAAACACAGAACAGACAGCAGTTCAGGAAAAACAAAATCAGCTTTTATTCTGTCCAAAATTGTTAAACCTCCACAAAGCTAGTTCTCTCGGCCCCTCCTTCAGCCCCAGTTCTTACCTCAGAACTCCTTTGCACGGCTTGTCCAGCCCCAGTTAAAATTCGTACCTTAGAACTGCTTTGCACGACTTGCCTTGGAAGGACTTCTGGCTCCATGGGTCTCTCTCCCTCCTGCAGCCTGCTGGATCCTAAACCCTTCCCTGTGAGCCACACCTTCCCAGCCCTGAACTCTGGTCTGCAGTCTCTCTTAAAGGGGACTGCTGATAATCCCTTTGGAGAGAGACAGGTAACATTTTATATACCCCATCACAAATGCCCAGGCCTGATGTAAACTCATAACCTTCATAGTTGCTCCTTTTAGTTTTTCCTCAACTATTTTCCTCATTTTATCATAGTCTCCTAACGTTAAATGCTAGTGGACTTCCTTGTTATCCTCCCTCCATTTATTAAATCAAATGTGATCATTTTATGATCATTATTGCCAAGCGGCACAAACACTTATCTCTTGCACTAGATTCTGCATTCCACTAAGGACTAGGAATGGAGGAGTGGCCTAGTGATTAGGGGCAGCACTCTAGAGCCAGAAAGATCAGGGTTCAAATCCCACTCCTTGTGACCCTGGGCAAGCCACTTAACCCTCCATTACCTCAGGGACAGGGAGATATACAAAGTACCTGAAAATAACTCACTATGATCATCTCCAGGAAAGGCATGAACTAAATAAGTAAAATGGCTCCCCTTCGTTAACCAGCAGCTACATGAAGCAGTCATTTATTTCATCTAGAAAAGTTATCTCCCTAGCATGTCTGGATGTGACATTGACTCAGTCGATGCTGGGGTAACTGAAATTCCCACTATTACTGTGTTGTAAACTTTCTTAGCTTCCCTAATTTCTGTTAGCATTTCATCATCTGTCCATTCATTTTGGCCAGGCAGAAGATAGTACATCCCCATTGCCATTCCCTTCCCTTCCTTTTTTACATGGAATTTCTATCCACAGAGATTCTAGAGTGTGTTTTGTTCTGTGAAACCTTTATCCTGTTTGACTCAATGCCCTCCTTAACATATAGCGTCACCCTTCCTTCAATTTGATCTACCCTATTATTGTGATATAGTTCGCACCCAGGAGAATTATGAGGAAATTGGAGTAATATGCAAAATATTTATTTACAGAAAAACTGGAATAGTCTCCCAGTGGAAGTGATAGAGATGAGGACAGTATCTGAATTCAAAAAGCATGGGACAAGCACAGAGGATCTTTAAAGGAAAAAATGGGACTATTTAGTAGTTGATATGGAAGGGCAGACTAGATAGGCCATGTGGTCTTTTTCTGCCGTTATGTTTCTATACTTCTATCACAGTGTCCTATTGGTATCCTCCTTCCACCATGACTCTGAGATGTCAGTTTTATATAACCTTTCATTCAATGCTCTCTCTCATCTTATTTTTGAAACTTCTATAATTTATATATAGGCATTTCAAAGTTTGTTTTTTGTTCTTATTAACAATCTGGCTATTGGATGACAAGGATAATTTGAAATCTTTCAACTCTGCTCTTTAATGAAAGGTAACTGGGTTACTTTTATCTGTATTGGAACTTCTCTATGGCATGCTCTAACTTCCCCATTTTACTAGTATCCTTCAAAGATACATCATTCTGAACAATGCACTCTTGGGCAACTGTTGGTTTTCTTCCATTATCTAGTTTAAAAGCTGCTCCATCTCCTTTTTGAATGTTAATGCCAGCAGCCTGGATCCACCCTGGTTAAGGTAGAGCCCATCATTTTGGAAAATCTTCCTCTGCCCAGAATGTTGCCCAGTTCCTAAGAAATTCCAAACCCTCTTCCTTGTACCATTGTCTCATCCATGCATTGAGACTCTGGAGTACTGCCTGCCTCTTGGGTCCTGCACGTTGTCACCCTATGCTGTGGACCTTGCTGGTTAGGCAGGGCACCGCACTGGGGCTTGTGCTTAATTGACTTAGTTATGCTGTGGAGGGTCTTGCTTGGCCCTCTGGGAGTTGTAGTTGTTGATTGCCAGTTAAAGAACTAGTCGTGGAACGGTGGTAAGGTTTAACACGGGATTTATTCCCCCCTCCAAGAGGATTCTTTGCCGTGGTAGAGATAAAGGAAAAACAAGCCCTCTGGGCATATAACAAAGGAACAAAAATTAGGAACAAAAGTAGCTTCTCTTCAGCTCATTAACAGGTAAAGTAAAGGTAAATTAAACAGTCCTTCATAAGCACAAAAACCCTTTTCTTTACTGTTTTAGGCTTAATCAGTTCTTATTTCTTTTCATCGTAGTGAGGAAATGCTATCCGCTACTGTAAGCGTACAGTCCATATATTCAGTACACACTGCATATCCCCGTCACATGCTTTTAACACTTCTTCCCTTTCAACATTAGGGACGTCATCCAACAATCTCTCTCTACTCTGCCGGGACTTTCTTCCTCCCTCTGTGAGAGTGTGCTGGATACAATTACCACATTCACTATAATGCTTCTGGTGAGAGCCTTTCCACTGCTGGTAGCTGTTAGGTGAGTTATAACATTCCCTTGCACCTCTATTAGGGTAAATTGGCTTACCTCTAGGCTCTGACTGGCTCAGGTTCCTATGTACAGCTGTAGCTGCTGAGGAAGCATGAAACGGCAGTTTTGCAGGCACTCGGCTTCTTAAATCCTCTCCAGATATAAAAGCTTCTTCTGGCAAAAAGCCTTTATCCCTCCCATGCCTGGTATAAGGGTAAGAAATCTTATCTATATCTCTCAAGCTGGCTTTGTAGGGCTCTGGCGTTTCTGTGTACTGCCTTCTATTGCCGACCCCTGGGCTTGCCCTTTCAGGCTGGAAATAAAATTTCTTGGCTTTTACCGTTCTCCCCACAGCTCCGTTCCAACCTGGGCTTTTCCCAACACGTTCTGGGCTCCTCTGATATCCAAAGCTTCCTGTCCTGGCTTTGCTACCTCCTCTGTAGCTCCTTCTATGTCTGCCGTTGCTTTCACTCTCAAACTCTGATTCCAGCTGTCTCTGATTCTCTCCCAAGCACTCGTGGTAATCAGTCAGGCTCTCATTCAGGCTCCCGTAGTGATTCTCCTGCAGGCTCTCCCTAACTGCTTGTGAGTTGTGCTTATCTACGTACTCCCGAGCTCCACCTCCCCCCAGCTGGCTTGCATCAGGTGATGACCTACTAGCCTTTCTGCTGCCTGGGTGTGTCTCTCTGGCTCGTGACCACATTTGTTTCTGTTGCCCATAGCAACTTCCTGACATGTGTTTACTTAAAACGTCAGTGTCAGCCTGATTCACTGCCTCTCTGTCTATCTCCATGGGCTCTGTTGGATCTGCTCTGTGACAGATTCCCCCCCTTAAAATATTACGGGCTGCCGTAATTTACATATAATGGGCCCAATATTCATCTGGGCAGCTATGCGCCAGTACGGCGCACAGCCCTGCCAGCCGACCCTTAACCCCAGATATTCAGTGCCAAGGACATATGCAGCCCTGGCATTGAATATCTGGGGATCGCCACGCACGCCGGAAGATGCAGTAGCTAACCGGGCAGCGGCGATATTGCATGCTGCATGGTTAGTTCCTGCACCTTAAAGATAGGAGAGATTTTCCTCACCTATCTTTTAGGCGCAGGTCGCTAATGGGGAGCATGCAATATCGCTGCTGCCTGGTTAGTGACAGTGTCTGCCTCCGCTCCACCCTTGAATACCCCAACCTGCCCTGATGATAACCGCTTAGCATTGGGGCTTGTAGCAGGGTTAGAAAGGGATATTCAAGGGCACTAACCATGTAAGTGCTGTTTAATATCCCAGTTAAAGGCATTTACACATTTTACTGGGCTGTAAACTATGTAAATGCCTTTTGAATATCAGGCCCAATAAGTTTAAGGAACTTTGGTTAGTGTTCACCTCAAGAGGAAATGCACGGCCTTAATTAATCTATTCCTAAGGCATAACAACTTGTTGATGAATAGCACTCCTTTCCAATTAACTGGTTTAAGAGGTTGTAAATCAAAGATTAGGCCTGGTGTGAGTGGGAACTAGGGCGGGAAATGAGTACTAACTGAAAGTTGGCTTGTTATATTATGCCCTAACTGACTAACTGAAGTTGGCATGTTATGTTATTGTTGTTAAGTGCTGTTGAGTCGGTGTCGACTTATGCCGACCCTCTGGATAGTTGTCCTAAACTGCATTCGGTCTTCACTCTGGCAGCTCATGGCACCCATAGCTGCTCTTATTGCTGGCCTTCCTCTTTTGCATTGACCTTCTACCTTGCCAAGCATTATGTCTTTCTCTAATGATCTCTCTCTCCGCATGATGTATCCAAAGTATGAAAGTTGAAGCCTTGTTATCTGGGCTTCTAAAGAAAGTTTAGGTTTGATCTCCTCTACTATTGACTGGTTTGTTCTTCAGGTCCATGGTTTATGGACCTTTCCTCCAGGAACTTGTTCAAACCCTTTTTAAACCCGGCTACACTAACAGCTTTTACTACATCCTACGGTAACAAATTCCAGAGTTTGATTACACATTGAGTGAAAAATATTTTCCCTTATTAGTTAAATAGGTTACACTGTAGCTTCATTGAATGTCCCCTAGTCTTTCTGTATTATGATGGCGTAAACAATCAATCTACGTTTACCCATTCCACTCCATTCATTAATTTATAGACCTCTATCATATCTCCCCTAAGCTGTCTCTTTTCCAGGTTGAAGAGCCGTAACCTTAACCTCTCTTCATAGGTGTATCCTTCTTTGAATAATTTTGTGTCATCTGCAAATTTGATTACCTCAGTCATTATTCCCATTTCCAGATCATTAACAAATATGTTGAAAAGCAGCGGACCCAGCACAGATCCCTGGGATACTCCACTATTCACGTTTCTTCATTGGGAAAATTGGACATTTAGCCCTACCCTCTGCTTTCTATCTTTTAATCAGTTCCTGATCCACAATAGTACACTGCCTCCTATCCCATGACTTTTTAATTTTGCCAAGAGTCTTTCATGATGGACCTTGTCCAAGGCTTTCTGAAGAGCCAGATACACTATATCAACCGACACACCATTGTGTACCTGTTTATTCACACCTTTAAAAAAAAAACCAGATTAGTAAGACAAGACCTTCCTTGGCTAAAGCCATGTTGGTTGTCTCCCATTAAGCCATGACTATCTACATGTTCAGTAATTTTGTTCTTTATAATGGCTTCTACCATTTTTCCCGGTACTGACGTCAGGTTTACCACCTGTAGTTTCATGGATCACCCCTGGAATCCTTTTTAAAAATTGGTGTTACATTGGCTATCCTCCAATCTTCAGGTATTGCAGATGATTTTAATGATATCCTTTTGGTATTCTTTTGTCTTTTCAAGCACTCATCTCACATCTCTGATGATGTCTCTATTACCTTGTCCTTTCCTGAACCCTGCTTGCACTTAAGGCAGTTCTCGTTCCAGGTGTGGTTGTAGTGGCTGCGAAAAATCTTGAGTAGAATCTTGCTGGCATGTGAGATCAGAGCTATCGTGTGATAATTTCCACAGTCAGTTGGATCATCTTTCTTTAGTATTGGTATAAACACAGATATTTTCCAGTCTGTTGGCCATGAGGTTATCTTCCAGATTTTTTGGCAGAGTCTTGTAAGTATTTTTTTTATTTTATTTTATATTTAACAAATTTTTCAATACACAATTGAAAAAAAACAAAAGGAAAGGATGGTTGCAAATCACAAAAACACTCAAACCACCAATAATCCCATAATACATTTCCATAATACATTCCATCTCAATAGATAGACCACAAAAAAAACAAAACAAAACCCCAATGCGGTTCCAAACAAGAAATTCCCATAAAAAAAAGGAGAGAAAACCCCTCTATCATAAGAGCATAGTATAACATTAATGGCAGCCAGTACAGGAGCTACCCTTCCCCCCCGCCTCCCTCACCTGAAGAAATCAATCAGTTGTAAGTATTTTAACATGTGCATTAGGTTGCTGTAATATTTCAATGGAATGCCATCAATGCCTGCTGCTTTGTTCTTTGATAAGGCTTTCAATGCTGCTTGAACTTCTTCTTTCATCACCAATGGTTTCTGATCATAAGGTACAGGTTGAAATGGCTGTTGGTCCACTTGATTTTTATGGTATAATAACTCTGTATATGCTTTCCACCTTTTCTTGATCTTCTCAGCATCATTCAACATGGATCCTTGAGCATCTTGTAGCATTCCAATTTGAGGCTGGATTTTTTTCTTTAACTTTCATAGCTTTAGGAAAGCCGATCTTGTTCTTCCTCTAATTCTGATTCTATTTCCTTGCATGCATCTCTGTAGTACTTCTCCTTATCTTATCTTGCTGCATGTTGAAAATCTTTGTTGATTTTTGTGATTGCTTCTTTCTCCTCTGGCTTTAGCTTTTCTTCATTTTTGGGCAATTTTCAGAGTTTCTTTGGTCATCCATTTTGGGTGTTTTGCTTTTTCACCTTTTGTAGGGACGTCTCACTTTCTTCCAACACAACCTTCTTGATGTCATCCCATAACTCTTCTGATGCTCTGTCATATTTTGCTACATTCATGAGAGGCTTGTGCGACACCCACTGGCTGGGCCAAGAGGCTGACAGCTGATAGGCGGCCTTACTGTCCTTTAGAATAAAAGTTCTTTACTCTGTAGGAATGAATTGTAGTTGAGGCAGCTGGTAAGGCTTTGCAAGATTTTTATTATTTATACAATGGGGATTTTCAAAGGCACGCGGAGGTTCAAAACACAACAAATGCACTAGGATAACTTCTCCAAATGAAAGGATGAACACAGGAAAAACCAGGAGAAATGAAAAACAAAACTTTTCTTCTCTGATGTTCTCTGCACTGCTCCGTGTGGTCACACACTATACTGCAGCAGAACTAAACACAGCTGGTTTCACTTTCACCAAACAACGTCTTCCCAAACTCCGTTACTCTCAACACTGAATACAGCACAGCATTGCTTTCTTCTGAGTCACAGGTAAAAGCTACCTTATTAAAAGGCTTTTAAAACTCGCTCCTGTTTCCCTTTCTTACTGTGGTATTCTTCTGAGTCAAACAACAGTCTATTGGTATAGAAAAATCATCACATTCAGGCACAGTGGTTTCTATCTGCATTTCCTCAATGCCATTAGAATTACCAAAGTCTTTCTCATATGTGGGGACTTCTTTTAGCTTTTCTCTCTTTAGAAACTGGTGGAAGTGATCCCACAGCAAGTCAGCCTTTTCAGGTGTTTTGGTACTAGGGGTTTGAATCCTCTCACTAGAGAATAGTCTCTGCAGGGCCCCTAATTTAGAAGCTTCACAAACGTCAGAGTTATCTGGTCTGGAGTTTGCAGCAGGTACTAGGCTTTCAATCCAACGTTTCACAGTAGAGGGGGAGGGTTCCAGCTCCTGCTCAATAAAACTAGCCTTTATCTCTTTTGCCAATTTATCAGATATAAAATGGTCAGTTTTACCTTGAGGCTGTTTCTCTGTGTCAGCACTGGAGCTCTTTCCACCTCTCCAAATCCTCCCAGCTATAGCAACTGTTTGACTGGCCTGCATGGCTTCTCCAATTGTCTGTGCTTTTACCTTTGAATGCTGGCTTTGTCTGAGAGCGTACCTTTCCCTTGGCACCTTCTCTCACCCAGGCTGTTCTGCCTGGACTCTCTGGTCTCAGACTCTGGTCTTGGCTTTTTCTTGCCTTCCAACTGGCTCTCTGGATATTTCCCTGACCAACTTCTTTGTGGGTTCTCCAATTGGTTCTGTCTCCAGGTCTCTCTTCAGGTCTCTCCTCAGGTCTCTCCTCAGGTCTTCCTTCGGATCTCCCCCCAGATCTCCCTTCCTTCCCTCTGCACGTGGTTTTTAACCCTGGCTTCCTGCTTCCTTGGGACCAATCAGAATGGGGGTTAGTCTCCACCCTTGCACTAGGGCGTGGTTTGCTTCCTACAGGGAACTGCCTTTTTCTCTGACATAGGCTGAGTTTTCCTTGTAGCAGTGCATTATCATTGCCTTCAATGGGGACCTCAGGATTTTCATCCTCTTTCAGGCTTTCCATAGGGCTTTCACCATCACAAATCCCCCCCCTTAAGATATCACGGGCTGGCTCAATAATATTGGCACAGCTCGTGATACCGTCTGAGGGGTCTGTAGATTGATGTGTCCTCACTACGCTCTCTGCTCTGGGGTCTACTGTAGCTAGATGGGCCAAAGCTATTCTATCATGCCAGGGCTTTAAAACATTCACGTGATACACTTGCCTGCAGCCTCTTCTATTTTCTACTAAATAGGATACTGGTCCTACGGGCTTTATGATTCTACATGGACCTTTCCACTGGCTTTCAAATTTTGAAGCAGGAGCGGCCACCATTACTATGACCTTCTCGCCTACTTGCAGCTGACGTTGCTTTGTGCCCCGATCGTAATATACTTTTTGCTTATGTTGACTAGCTTTAAGATTCCCCTCTGCAATCTGGGAGGCATGGCGTAACCTGCCCTTTAGGTCTCTAAGAAACTCCGGCACTCCCACTTCTTTTATATCGGGCTCCACCCACTGCTCCCTTAAAATATCTAAAACGCCCCGAGGGGATCGGCCGTACATTAACTCATATGGAGCGGTTCCCAGAGAGGCCTGTTTCCTCTCTCGGCAGGCATATAGGGCAAAGGGGAGCACCGTATCCCAATCGGCCATATCCCCTTTTAAGCTACGCCGTAGCATCCTTTTCAATGTCAGATTCTGCCTTTCTACTAACCCATTTGTTTGGGGGTGGTAGGCAGAGGTTTTAATATGCCTAATTCCAAAGGCGTCCCACACTTGGGCAAGATATTTTGATAGGAAATTACTCCCTCTATCCGTGAGTACCTCCCGTGGGAACCCTATTTCACAAAACAACTTTATGATCTCCCCGGCCACCACTTTGGCAGATATATTGCGCAGTGGTATGGCCCACGGGAATCTGGTTGCGTGATCTACAATTACTAATATGTATTGAAACCCGCGAGGTGTTTTAGTTAGGGGTCCCACAATATCCATCCCTATCCTATGGATGGGTTCCGAAATCACTGGGGCCGTTACCATGGGTACCTCCCTTGGATGCGCCACCGAAACCCTCTGGCATGCTGGACACGCTTCACAGAATCGCGCTGTTTCCTTGAATACCCCTGGCCAATAGAACCGGGCCAGAATTTGGTCCAAGGTTCCCTGGATACCTTTATGTCCCCCAACGGGGTGGTCGTGTGCCAACCTCAGGACTAACGTTTTAAACGTTGTTGGCACTACTAATTGCTTGTGGTCTGTACCAGTGTGGGGATCTCGGCTTTTCCTATAAAGTATTCCCGTATCTACAAAGAATCTAGGAAGGACATCCCTTCCGTTCTGAGCATGCTTAAATGCCTGGGTTAAAGCGGCATCAGCCCTCTGTTCTTTGGGGAAGGTAGGGAATTTGGCAATTAACTCTGCGGGTACTCATGGCAAACCCGGCCCCCCTTGAGCTTTGGTCTTTTCCTGGGAGCGAGATTGCTTCTCTCTTCCCTTTTCCCCCTTCCCTCTTTTACTTTTCGTTGCTGGAGACCCTATTAAATCTTCGTGAAAAGGAAGCTCCTCCATAGCTTCTTCTTGGGATTCCTCCTCACTTTCCAAGGCTTTTAACTGGGCCCTTGTAGATATCATGGCTTCCCTGGCAACCAGGTCCTGCCTCAGGCTTTTGCAAAACTGTGGCCAATCTTTTCCTAGTACCAATTCATGCGGTAGCCTAGGTACCACAGCTATTTTCATATGTCTACTCACGCCTAAGCCTTTCACTCTCAGACTATAAACTGGGTAGCTGGAGATACCTCCATGTATACAGCGGATTTTTACCTGAGTTATGGGCTGAATTGCTGTGTTCCCACTTTCGGCCTCAATTTTTCGCCATAGCGCTTTGGATAGCATGCTATGTTGAGCACCCGAATCCAAAAGCGCAGTGGTTGCAATCCCCTGTACTTCCACTGACAGGAAGAATTTTTCTTTCTCCCTAGGTTGATTCTCCACTATCAATGCAGTTCTCACAAAGCAATTACGTTGGATATGTCCTTCTTCCCCACATTTATAGCATTTCCTATGAGAGACACAACCTTTTGATAAGGGTTTATACATTTCTTTCACATTATCAGTACTTACTCCTTTTCCTCCTTTCTAATACTCCTCCTACTGCCACCTGGGAGGTACTGTCGTGACTATGGGCACTTATTTCTGCCTCCATAAACCTCTCTGACAGTGCTACTGCCTCCTGTGGGGTCTTGCAGTTCTGGAGTATGAGGAAGGTTTTTAATTGTTGGGGTACAGCATCCAGGTACTGTTCCAGTATAAAACTGTCAATTATTGATTCCACGGTCTTACCCTCCGGAATCAGCCATTTATTCAGCAAGGTTCGGACTCTATGATATAGGGCCTTTGGCGTCTCGCCTGCTTGCAATTTTACCGCCCTCAATTGGCGATGGTATACTAGAGGAGTGAGCCCCAACCTCTCTCTAATTGCCTTAGTGAGCTCACTGTAATCACTAGCAAGCATGGGTGGCATAGCCCGGTAGGCAGCGAGGGCCTCCCCCATGAGGGATGCGGCCAGGCGTATGGCCCACTGTTCCTGCGGCCAACCACTAAGGTGCGCCACCCTCTCATATCCCTCAATAAAGTCATCTATATCGTCCCTTGGTGTAAGTTGTCCAATATTGAATGCCCCACCAGCCTGCAAGTCCAACTTCAGAGAAGCAGCTGGTGTACTGGAACTGGATGACATGGTCTCTGGTCCGGTCTTCTTCCTCTGTTCAGCCAGCCAGGTAAGCCTCCAACATTTGTAGCAGCGGCTGTTGTTGGGCCTGCATCCGCGCAGCACTCTGCTTCTTCTGCGCTTCCAGGGACAACTCCGCCTGGCGCTCAAACTGGAGTGACATTAACTTCAATACTTCCGGTATTTCGTGCGCCATCTTGGTTACCTACAAAACACAAATAAACAACCCAAGAGCGGGACCACACACACAAGAAGGTATTCCCCTCTCTTTGGTTTTTGCTGTTTTAACACTACGGCTAGCGCTTGCACCCGTGCCCTTGGTATCCTCAACCGACCCTCGGCTTGGTACCCAATACCTGGTGTGGGTGAAGCTTCGCGCTTAACACCTCCAATGGTCAACCGTAGTCTCCTGGGCACTGTGGACCTGCTTTCTGGACCCTTGTCAGCTGGGCTCCTCAGCAAAGTTTCTCCTGCAGTGGAAATCCTGAAGCAATATCCTTGCGCACCGCGTGGAAAAAAAAATCCTAAATACTACGCCAACTTGCGACACCCACCGGCTGGGCCAAGAGGCTGACAGCTGATAGGCGGCCTTACTGTCCTTTAGAATAAAAGTTCTTTACTCTGTAGGAATGAATTGTAGTTGAGGCAGGTGGTAAGGCTTTGCAAGATTTTTATTATTTATACAATGGGGATTTTCAAAGGCACGCGGAGGTTCAAAACACAACAAATGCACTAGGATAACTTCTCCAAATGAAAGGATGAACACAGGAAAAACCAGGAGAAATGAAAAACAAAACTTTTCTTCTCTGATGTTCTCTGCACTGCTCCGTGTGGTCACACACTATACTGCAGCAGAACTAAACACAGCTGGTTTCACTTTCACCAAACAACGTCTTCTTCCCAAACTCCGTTACTCTCAACACTGAATACAGCACAGCATTGCTTTCTTCTGAGTCACAGGTAAAAGCTACCTTATTAAAAGGCTTTTAAAACTCGCTCCTGTTTCCCTTTCTTACTGTGGTATTCTTCTGAGTCAAACAACAGTCTATTGGTATAGAAAAATCATCACATTCAGGCACAGTGGTTTCTATCTGCATTTCCTCAATGCCATTAGAATTACCAAAGTCTTTCTCATATGTGGGGACTTCTTTTAGCTTTTCTCTCTTTAGAAACTGGTGGAAGTGATCCCACAGCAAGTCAGCCTTTTCAGGTGTTTTGGTACTAGGGGTTTGAATCCTCTCACTAGAGAATAGTCTCTGCAGGGCCCCTAATTTAGAAGCTTCACAAACGTCAGAGTTATCTGGTCTGGAGTTTGCAGCAGGTACTAGGCTTTCAATCCAACGTTTCACAGTAGAGGGGGAGGGGGAGGGTTCCAGCTCCTGCTCAATAAAACTAGCCTTTATCTCTTTTGCCAATTTATCAGATATAAAATGGTCAGTTTTACCTTGAGGCTGTTTCTCTGTGTCAGCACTGGAGCTCTTTCCACCTCTCCAATCCTCCCAGCTATAGCAACTGTTTGACTGGCCTGCATGGCTTCTCCAATTGTCTGTGCTTTTACCTTTGAATGCTGGCTTTGTCTGAGAGCGTACCTTTCCCTTGGCACCTTCTCTCACCCAGGCTGTTCTGCCTGGACTCTCTGGTCTCAGACTCTGGTCTTGGCTTTTTCTTGCCTTCTAACTGGCTCTCTGGATATTTCCCTGACCAACTTCTTTGTGGGTTCTCCAATCGGTTCTCCAGGTCTCTCTTCAGGTCTCTCCTCAGGTCTCTCCTCAGGTCTTCCTTCGGATCTCCCCCCAGATCTCCCTTCCTTCCCTCTGCACGTGGTTTTTAACCCTGGCTTCCTGCTTCCTTGGGACCAATCAGAATGGGGGTTAGTCTCCACCCTTGCACTAGGGCGTGGTTTGCTTCCTACAGGGAACTGCCTTTTTCTCTGACATAGGCTGAGTTTTCCTTGTAGCAGTGCATTATCATTGCCTTCAATGGGGACCTCAGGATTTTCATCCTCTTTCAGGCTTTCCATAGGGCTTTCACCATCACAAATCCCCCCCCTTAAGATATCACGGGCTGGCTCAATAATATTGGCACAGCTCGTGATACCGTCTGAGGGGTCTGTAGATTGATGTGTCCTCACTACGCTCTCTGCTCTGGGGTCTACTGTAGCTAGATGGGCCAAAGCTATTCTATCATGCCAGGGCTTTAAAACATTCACGTGATACACTTGCCTGCAGCCTCTTCTATTTTCTACTAAATAGGATACTGGTCCTACGGGCTTTATGATTCTACATGGACCTTTCCACTGGCTTTCAAATTTTGAAGCAGGAGCGGCCACCATTACTATGACCTTCTCGCCTACTTGCAGCTGACGTTGCTTTGTGCCCCGATCGTAATATACTTTTTGCTTATGTTGACTAGCTTTAAGATTCCCCTCTGCAATCTGGGAGGCATGGCGTAACCTGCCCTTTAGGTCTCTAAGAAACTCCGGCACTCCCACTTCTTTTATATCGGGCTCCACCCACTGCTCCCTTAAAATATCTAAAACGCCCCGAGGGGATCGGCCGTACATTAACTCATATGGAGCGGTTCCCAGAGAGGCCTGTTTCCTCTCTCGGCAGGCATATAGGGCAAAGGGGAGCAACCGTATCCCAATCGGCCATATCCCCTTTTAAGCTACGCCGTAGCATCCTTTTCAATGTCAGATTCTGCCTTTCTACTAACCCATTTGTTTGGGGGTGGTAGGCAGAGGTTTTAATATGCCTAATTCCAAAGGCGTCCCACACTTGGGCAAGATATTTTGATAGGAAATTACTCCCTCTATCCGTGAGTACCTCCCGTGGGAACCCTATTTCACAAAACAACTTTATGATCTCCCCGGCCACCACTTTGGCAGATATATTGCGCAGTGGTATGGCCCACGGGAATCTGGTTGCGTGATCTACAATTACTAATATGTATTGAAACCCGCGAGGTGTTTTAGTTAGGGGTCCCACAATATCCATCCCTATCCTATGGATGGGTTCCGAAATCACTGGGGCCGTTACCATGGGTACCTCCCTTGGATGCGCCACCGAAACCCTCTGGCATGCTGGACACGCTTCACAGAATCGCGCTGTTTCCTTGAATACCCCTGGCCAATAGAACCGGGCCAGAATTTGGTCCAAGGTTCCCTGGATACCTTTATGTCCCCCAACGGGGTGGTCGTGTGCCAACCTCAGGACTAACGTTTTAAACGTTGTTGGCACTACTAATTGCTTGTGGTCTGTACCAGTGTGGGGATCTCGGCTTTTCCTATAAAGTATTCCCGTATCTACAAAGAATCTAGGAAGGACATCCCTTCCGTTCTGAGCATGCTTAAATGCCTGGGTTAAAGCGGCATCAGCCCTCTGTTCTTTGGGGAAGGTAGGGAATTTGGCAATTAACTCTGCGGGTACTCATGGCAAACCCGGCCCCCCCCCTTGAGCTTTGGTCTTTTCCTGGGAGCGAGATTGCTTCTCTCTTCCCTTTTCCCCCTTCCCTCTTTTACTTTTCGTTGCTGGAGACCCTATTAAATCTTCGTGAAAAGGAAGCTCCTCCATAGCTTCTTCTTGGGATTCCTCCTCACTTTCCAAGGCTTTTAACTGGGCCCTTGTAGATATCATGGCTTCCCTGGCAACCAGGTCCTGCCTCAGGCTTTTGCAAAACTGTGGCCAATCTTTTCCTAGTACCAATTCATGCGGTAGCCTAGGTACCACAGCTATTTTCATATGTCTACTCACGCCTAAGCCTTTCACTCTCAGACTATAAACTGGGTAGCTGGAGATACCTCCATGTATACAGCGGATTTTTACCTGAGTTATGGGCTGAATTGCTGTGTTCCCACTTTCGGCCTCAATTTTTCGCCATAGCGCTTTGGATAGCATGCTATGTTGAGCACCCGAATCCAAAAGCGCAGTGGTTGCAATCCCCTGTACTTCCACTGACAGGAAGAATTTTTCTTTCTCCCTAGGTTGATTCTCCACTATCAATGCAGTTCTCACAAAGCAATTACGTTGGATATGTCCTTCTTCCCCACATTTATAGCATTTCCTATGAGAGACACAACCTTTTGATAAGGGTTTATACATTTCTTTCACATTATCAGTACTCCTTTTCCTCCTTTCTAATACTCCTCCTACTGCCACCTGGGAGGTACTGTCGTGACTATGGGCACTTATTTCTGCCTCCATAAACCTCTCTGACAGTGCTACTGCCTCCGTGGGGTCTTGCAGTTCTGGAGTATGAGGAAGGTTTTTAATTGTTGGGGTACAGCATCCAGGTACTGTTCCAGTATAAAACTGTCAATTATTGATTCCACGGTCTTACCCTCCGGAATCAGCCATTTATTCAGCAAGGTTCGGACTCTATGATATAGGGCCTTTGGCGTCTCGCCTGCTTGCAATTTTAACCGCCCTCAATTGGCGATGGTATACTAGAGGAGTGAGCCCCAACCTCTCTCTAATTGCCTTAGTGAGCTCACTGTAATCACTAGCAAGCATGGGTGGCATAGCCCGGTAGGCAGCGAGGGCCTCCCCCATGAGGGATGCGGCCAGGCATATGGCCCACTGTTCCTGCGGCCAACCACTAAGGTGCGCCACCCTCTCATATCCCTCAATAAAGTCATCTATATCGTCCCTTGGTGTAAGTTGTCCAATATTGAATGCCCCACCAGCCTGCAAGTCCAACTTCAGAGAAGCAGCTGGTGTACTGGAACTGGATGACATGGTCTCTGGTCCGGTCTTCTTCCTCTGTTCAGCCAGGTAAGCCTCCAACATTTGTAGCAGCGGCTGTTGTTGGGCCTGCATCCCGCGCAGCACTCTGCTTCTGCGCTTCCAGGGACAACTCCGCCTGGCGCTCAAACTGGAGTGACATTAACTTCAATACTTCCGGTATTTCGTGCGCCATCTTGGTTACCTACAAAACACAAATAAACAACCCAAGAGCGGGACCACACACACAAGAAGGTATTCCCCTCTCTTTGGTTTTTGCTGTTTTAACACTACGGCTAGCGCTTGCACCCGTGCCCTTGGTATCCTCAACCGACCCTCGGCTTGGTACCCAATACCTGGTGTGGGTGAAGCTTCGCGCTTAACACCTCCAATGGTCAACCGTAGTCTCCTGGGCACTGTGGACCTGCTTTCTGGACCCTTGTCAGCTGGGCTCCTCAGCAAAGTTTCTCCTGCAGTGGAAATCCTGAAGCAATATCCTTGCGCACGCGTGGAAAAAAAAATCCTAAATACTACGCCAACTTGCGACACCCACCGGCTGGGCCAAGAGGCTGACAGCTGATAGGCGGCCTTACTGTCCTTTAGAATAAAAGTTCTTTACTCTGTAGGAATGAATTGTAGTTGAGGCAGGTGGTAAGGCTTTGCAAGATTTTTATTATTTATACAATGGGGATTTTCAAAGGCACGCGGAGGTTCAAAACACAACAAATGCACTAGGATAACTTCTCCAAATGAAAGGATGAACACAGGAAAAACCAGGAGAAATGAAAAACAAAACTTTTCTTCTCTGATGTTCTCTGCACTGCTCCGTGTGGTCACACACTATACTGCAGCAGAACTAAACACAGCTGGTTTCACTTTCACCAAACAACGTCTTCCCAAACTCCGTTACTCTCAACACTGAATACAGCACAGCATTGCTTTCTTCTGAGTCACAGGTAAAAGCTACCTTATTAAAAGGCTTTTAAAACTCGCTCCTGTTTCCCTTTCTTACTGTGGTATTCTTCTGAGTCAAACAACAGTCTATTGGTATAGAAAAATCATCACATTCAGGCACAGTGGTTTCTATCTGCATTTCCTCAATGCCATTAGAATTACCAAAGTCTTTCTCATATGTGGGGACTTCTTTTAGCTTTTCTCTCTTTAGAAACTGGTGGAAGTGATCCCACAGCAAGTCAGCCTTTTCAGGTGTTTTGGTACTAGGGGTTTGAATCCTCTCACTAGAGAATAGTCTCTGCAGGGCCCCTAATTTAGAAGCTTCACAAACGTCAGAGTTATCTGGTCTGGAGTTTGCAGCAGGTACTAGGCTTTCAATCCAACGTTTCACAGTAGAGGGGGAGGGTTCCAGCTCCTGCTCAATAAAACTAGCCTTTATCTCTTTTGCCAATTTATCAGATATAAAATGGTCAGTTTTACCTTGAGGCTGTTTCTCTGTGTCAGCACTGGAGCTCTTTCCACCTCTCCAATCCTCCCAGCTATAGCAACTGTTTGACTGGCCTGCATGGCTTCTCCAATTGTCTGTGCTTTTACCTTTGAATGCTGGCTTTGTCTGAGAGCGTACCTTTCCCTTGGCACCTTCTCTCACCCAGGCTGTTCTGCCTGGACTCTCTGGTCTCAGACTCTGGTCTTGGCTTTTTCTTGCCTTCCAACTGGCTCTCTGGATATTTCCCTGACCAACTTCTTTGTGGGTTCTCCAATCGGTTCTGTCTCCAGGTCTCTCTTCAGGTCTCTCCTCAGGTCTCTCCTCAGGTCTTCCTTCGGATCTCCCCCCAGATCTCCCTTCCTTCCCTCTGCACGTGGTTTTTAACCCTGGCTTCCTGCTTCCTTGGGACCAATCAGAATGGGGGTTAGTCTCCACCCTTGCACTAGGGCGTGGTTTGCTTCCTACAGGGAACTGCCTTTTTCTCTGACATAGGCTGAGTTTTCCTTGTAGCAGTGCATTATCATTGCCTTCAATGGGGACCTCAGGATTTTCATCCTCTTTCAGGCTTTCCATAGGGCTTTCACCATCACAAATCCCCCCCTTAAGATATCACGGGCTGGCTCAATAATATTGGCACAGCTCGTGATACCGTCTGAGGGGTCTGTAGATTGATGTGTCCTCACTACGCTCTCTGCTCTGGGGTCTACTGTAGCTAGATGGGCCAAAGCTATTCTATCATGCCAGGGCTTTAAAACATTCACGTGATACACTTGCCTGCAGCCTCTTCTATTTTCTACTAAATAGGATACTGGTCCTACGGGCTTTATGATTCTACATGGACCTTTCCACTGGCTTTCAAATTTTGAAGCAGGAGCGGCCACCATTACTATGACCTTCTCGCCTACTTGCAGCTGACGTTGCTTTGTGCCCCGATCGTAATATACTTTTTGCTTATGTTGACTAGCTTTAAGATTCCCCTCTGCAATCTGGGAGGCATGGCGTAACCTGCCCTTTAGGTCTCTAAGAAACTCCGGCACTCCCACTTCTTTTATATCGGGCTCCACCCACTGCTCCCTTAAAATATCTAAAACGCCCCGAGGGGATCGGCCGTACATTAACTCATATGGAGCGGTTCCCAGAGAGGCCTGTTTCCTCTCTCGGCAGGCATATAGGGCAAAGGGGAGCACCGTATCCCAATCGGCCATATCCCCTTTTAAGCTACGCCGTAGCATCCTTTTCAATGTCAGATTCTGCCTTTCTACTAACCCATTTGTTTGGGGGTGGTAGGCAGAGGTTTTAATATGCCTAATTCCAAAGGCGTCCCACACTTGGGCAAGATATTTTGATAGGAAATTACTCCCTCTATCCGTGAGTACCTCCCGTGGGAACCCTATTTCACAAAACAACTTTATGATCTCCCCGGCCACCACTTTGGCAGATATATTGCGCAGTGGTATGGCCCACGGGAATCTGGTTGCGTGATCTACAATTACTAATATGTATTGAAACCCGCGAGGTGTTTTAGTTAGGGGTCCCACAATATCCATCCCTATCCTATGGATGGGTTCCGAAATCACTGGGCCGTTACCATGGGTACCTCCCTTGGATGCGCCACCGAAACCCTCTGGCATGCTGGACACGCTTCACAGAATCGCGCTGTTTCCTTGAATACCCCTGGCCAATAGAACCGGGCCAGAATTTGGTCCAAGGTTCCCTGGATACCTTTATGTCCCCCAACGGGGTGGTCGTGTGCCAACCTCAGGACTAACGTTTTAAACGTTGTTGGCACTACTAATTGCTTGTGGTCTGTACCAGTGTGGGGATCTCGGCTTTTCCTATAAAGTATTCCCGTATCTACAAAGAATCTAGGAAGGACATCCCTTCCGTTCTGAGCATGCTTAAATGCCTGGGTTAAAGCGGCATCAGCCCTCTGTTCTTTGGGGAAGGTAGGGAATTTGGCAATTAACTCTGCGGGTACTCATGGCAAACCCGGCCCCCCTTGAGCTTTGGTCTTTTCCTGGGAGCGAGATTGCTTCTCTCTTCCCTTTTCCCCCTTCCCTCTTTTACTTTTCGTTGCTGGAGACCCTATTAAATCTTCGTGAAAAGGAAGCTCCTCCATAGCTTCTTCTTGGGATTCCTCCTCACTTTCCAAGGCTTTTAACTGGGCCCTTGTAGATATCATGGCTTCCCTGGCAACCAGGTCCTGCCTCAGGCTTTTGCAAAACTGTGGCCAATCTTTTCCTAGTACCAATTCATGCGGTAGCCTAGGTACCACAGCTATTTTCATATGTCTACTCACGCCTAAGCCTTTCACTCTCAGACTATAAACTGGGTAGCTGGAGATACCTCCATGTATACAGCGGATTTTTACCTGAGTTATGGGCTGAATTGCTGTGTTCCCACTTTCGGCCTCAATTTTTCGCCATAGCGCTTTGGATAGCATGCTATGTTGAGCACCCGAATCCAAAAGCGCAGTGGTTGCAATCCCCTGTACTTCCACTGACAGGAAGAATTTTTCTTTCTCCCTAGGTTGATTCTCCACTATCAATGCAGTTCTCACAAAGCAATTACGTTGGATATGTCCTTCTTCCCCACATTTATAGCATTTCCTATGAGAGACACAACCTTTTGATAAGGGTTTATACATTTCTTTCACATTATCAGTACTCCTTTTCCTCCTTTCTAATACTCCTCCTACTGCCACCTGGGAGGTACTGTCGTGACTATGGGCACTTATTTCTGCCTCCATAAACCTCTCTGACAGTGCTACTGCCTCCTGTGGGGTCTTGCAGTTCTGGAGTATGAGGAAGGTTTTTAATTGTTGGGGTACAGCATCCAGGTACTGTTCCAGTATAAAACTGTCAATTATTGATTCCACGGTCTTACCCTCCGGAATCAGCCATTTATTCAGCAAGGTTCGGACTCTATGATATAGGGCCTTTGGCGTCTCGCCTGCTTGCAATTTTACCGCCCTCAATTGGCGATGGTATACTAGAGGAGTGAGCCCCAACCTCTCTCTAATTGCCTTAGTGAGCTCACTGTAATCACTAGCAAGCATGGGTGGCATAGCCCGGTAGGCAGCGAGGGCCTCCCCCATGAGGGATGCGGCCAGGCGTATGGCCCACTGTTCCTGCGGCCAACCACTAAGGTGCGCCACCCTCTCATATCCCTCAATAAAGTCATCTATATCGTCCCTTGGTGTAAGTTGTCCAATATTGAATGCCCCACCAGCCTGCAAGTCCAACTTCAGAGAAGCAGCTGGTGTACTGGAACTGGATGACATGGTCTCTGGTCCGGTCTTCTTCCTCTGTTCAGCCAGGTAAGCCTCCAACATTTGTAGCAGCGGCTGTTGTTGGGCCTGCATCCGCGCAGCACTCTGCTTCTGCGCTTCCAGGGACAACTCCGCCTGGCGCTCAAACTGGAGTGACATTAACTTCAATACTTCCGGTATTTCGTGCGCCATCTTGGTTACCTACAAAACACAAATAAACAACCCAAGAGCGGGACCACACACACAAGAAGGTATTCCCCTCTCTTTGGTTTTTGCTGTTTTAACACTACGGCTAGCGCTTGCACCCGTGCCCTTGGTATCCTCAACCGACCCTCGGCTTGGTACCCAATACCTGGTGTGGGTGAAGCTTCGCGCTTAACACCTCCAATGGTCAACCGTAGTCTCCTGGGCACTGTGGACCTGCTTTCTGGACCCTCGTCAGCTGGGCTCCTCAGCAAAGTTTCTCCTGCAGTGGAAATCCTGAAGCAATATCCTTGCGCACGCGTGGAAAAAAAAAATCCTAAATACTACGCCAACTTGCGACACCCACCGGCTGGGCCAAGAGGCTGACAGCTGATAGGCGGCCTTACTGTCCTTTAGAATAAAAGTTCTTTACTCTGTAGGAATGAATTGTAGTTGAGGCAGGTGGTAAGGCTTTGCAAGATTTTTATTATTTATACAATGGGGATTTTCAAAGGCACGCGGAGGTTCAAAACACAACAAATGCACTAGGATAACTTCTCCAAATGAAAGGATGAACACAGGAAAAACCAGGAGAAATGAAAAACAAAACTTTTCTTCTCTGCTGTTCTCTGCACTGCTCCGTGTAGTCACACACTATACTGCAGCAGAACTAAACACAGCTGGTTTCACTTTCACCAAACAACGTCTTCCCAAACTCCGTTACTCTCAACACTGAATACAGCACAGCATTGCTTTCTTCTGAGTCACAGGTAAAAGCTACCTTATTAAAAGGCTTTTAAAACTCGCTCCTGTTTCCCTTTCTTACTGTGGTATTCTTGTGAGTCAAACAACAGTCCATTGGTATAGGAAAATCATCACATTCAGGCACAGTGGTTTCTATCTGCATTTCCTCAATGCCATTAGAATTACCAAAGTCTTTCTCATATGTGGGGACTTCTTTTAGCTTTTCTCTCTTTAGAAACTGGTGGAAGTGATCCCACAGCAAGTCAGCCTTTTCAGGTGTTTTGGTACTAGGGGTTTGAATCCTCTCACTAGAGAATAGTCTCTGTAGGGCCCCTAATTTAGAAGCTTCACAAACGTCAGAGTTATCTGGTCTGGAGTTTGCAGCAGGTACTAGGCTTTCAATCCAACGTTTCACAGTAGAGGGGGAGGGTTCCAGCTCCTGCTCAATAAAACTAGCCTTTATCTCTTTTGCCAATTTATCAGATATAAAATGGTCAGTTTTACCTTGAGGCTGTTTCTCTGTGTCAGCACTGGAGCTCTTTCCACCTCTCCAATCCTCCGAGCTATAGCAACTGTTTGACTGGCCTGCACGGCTTCTCCAATTGTCTGTGCTTTTACCTTTGAATGCTGGCTTTGTCTGAGAGCGTACCTTTCCCTTGGCACCTTCTCTCACCCAAGCTGTTCTGCCTGGACTCTCTGGTCTCAGACTCTGGTCTTGGCTTTCTCTTGCCTTCCAACTGGCTCTCTGGATATTTCCCTGACCATCTTCTTTGTGGGTTCTCCAATTGGTTCTCCAATCGGTTCTGTCTCCAGGTCTCTCCTCAGGTCTCTCCTCAGGTCTTCCTTCGGATCTCCCCCCAGATCTCCCTTCCTTCCCTCTGCACGTGGTTTTTAACCCTGGCTTCCTGCTTCCTTGTGACCAATCAGAACGGGGGTTAGTCTCCACCCTTGCACTAGGGCGTGGTTTGCTTCCTACAGGGAACTGCCTTTTTCTCTGACATAGGCTGAGTTTTCCTTGTAGCAGTGCATTATCATTGCCTTCAATGGGGACCTCAGGATTTTCATCCCCTTTCAGGCTTTCCATAGGGCTTTCACCATCACACTTGCTCTTTTTCAACTTTGGCGTGAGTTTGCATACTAATAGCTGGGGATCTGTATCACAGTCAGCTCCAGGTTTTGTCTTTGTTGATGTTATAGAGCTTTTCCATCATTGACTTCCACAGATGTAGTCAACTTGATTTTTGTACAATTCATTGAGTGAAGTCGCCACTTGTGTTGCTGGAATGGGGTGTTTCCAACCACTTTACCTTCTTCTTTGTTGGCAACGTTTGTGTTCCAGTCACCCAAGACTATCAGGATATTCTGTTTGCACGTTCTGTCAATCTCAACTTGTACTTGTTTATAGAACTCATCAACTTGATCCTCTTCTGCAGCTGTTGTTGGGGCATATACTTGAATTATAATTGTGTTGATAGGCATTCCTCATAGACAAATAGAAATTAAGCATTCACTGACTGCATTGTATGTCATTACAGTTCTTGCAAGTTTCTTCTTGACTAGAAATGCAACACCATTTCTTCTTTGTCTTTCATTTCCAGCATAGTAGACCTGGTGATCATAAAATTTAAAGTGCCCGATGCCATTTTTGTTCGCTGACACCCAACAAATCAAGTTGCACATATTCCATTTCATTCTTGACCAACTCCAACTTCCCTTGGTTCATGCTTCGTACATTCGATGTCCCAATATGTAAGACACGTTTACAGTTTCTGACTCTCATTTCATGTGCAGCTACATCAGCAGTCAGACGTCCCAAAGGCTTTGATCCAACCACATCATAAATGCTGGCTTTACACTGAAAAGTCTTCAGCTCCTCCCCAGTAGCTCTCTGAGTGCCTTTGAACCTGGAAGTCTCATCTTCCAGCACTATAGTGCAATTTGTTTTGTTGTGACTTTCCATTGGGTTTTCGTGGCAAGATACGGAAGTAGATTGCTAGGCCTTTCTTGTACACAGGTAATTCTAGTGTTGTTGCCGTTGTTTCAGAATTGTGATCCTCCGCCGCCAACACTGTCCCATTCTGCTGCTGCCCATATGGGTGGTTTGTCGTGGTCTGGTCCCTCTGCTGAGACCTGCCCATCTTGGGAGACCTGCTAGCTCTCAATATCACTGATGCACACAAGCCCTCACAGCATGACAAGCTGCAAACCAAGTGCATGTTATATTATGCCCTAAAGGACTTAATGAAACACCGAATTTTAAATTAGATTTTATCAGCTTAAACTTAAGGTATTCCCTTTTCCCCAAGATTTTGAGAATTTCCCAGCAGGTAAATCTAAGTATAGATTTCTTCTCAGCAGCTGTAGCTCCTCTGTCAGCCAGCTCCTGACTGAATATTTCATTTTGCTGCAGGGTCTATGGTTACGGAGGAAGGAGAGAGCTAATCGTTGTGTGATAGCTATACCAATGAGAGAAGATCTCTCATCTATTTTTCTTAAGAATTAACTATCAGAGATAATCTGTACTGTTTTTAAGAACCGATATCTCATTTCCCTGAATACTGTTTGACATGGATTCTGAGCTCTGCCATTCTAGACATGCCAGGAGCTGAAAGACAAACAACATAGAGGGAGGTATTAGGTGCTTAATACACATTAAAGTATAATAATTTACATTATTTTACTCAACACAGAATTTGCTACCATACCGTGCATTGAATAATAATGAGATGCAAAACATGCAAAGCACCTCATTATTATTTACATGAATACTGCAGCTTGTGGTAAATCACCACAAGTTGTATTATTCTTGGAAAAATAGTGCTAGATCACAGCCGATATTATTTATCTGCTGGAAGCATTGGGCCACTAGTATGCAATCTGACGATCCCAGCTGCCATCTTAAAGGGACCATGAGAGCAATATTCATCTGATGGTCTGTGCACTACCAAGGAATCACGGCCACTCACCCATTAACATAACCCTTACATGCCTCGAATCCCCCACCCACTTTCAAGATATGATCCATGACCCACCCCCTCCTTTTTGACCCCGAATCCCCAGCCCTGAATGTGTAGTATTCTTTAATTTTGGTCAGAAAGGGTTATAAACTTTTATAAATAAATAAATCCCCCATCCTCCTAAGACCATCCTGGACCTATCTGAAAGCAAACCTAGTGCTCTTTTGGAGCCCAGACAGGAGTGATCCCGACTTGCTCCAATCTAAGCTGGCACGGGGTTCCAAATGGTATCACTGCTATGATAAGCCCTACTGTTAGGAGTGCAAGACTACTGCTAGGAGATTGGGGATGCTATATTGAACCCGCACTGGCTAAAATGGGAGAAATTGGGGGTCACTCCCTCTAGGACCCATTAGACCAACAGGATTGCTTTCAGAGGGTCAGGGGATGCAAGGATTTGGAGTTAACATGTTGGGGGTCATCAAGGGGGAATGGATCATGGATAGTAACTTTAACACTGGTAGGGAATCAGAGGCAAGCGGGGAAGATTAATTGCAAGGTTAGCCCTGACTCTTTGGTGATGCTGGGGGGCAGGGACCACAGAGCACCAGTTGGATATTTCCCTCATGGTCCTTTTAAGATGGCATCCAGGAGCACTGGGCCAAATGCTAGTGGTTTGAGCTGGCATTATTTTTTCATGGAGTAACGCAGCTTTTGGTAATTACTGCAAGCTGTGTTATTCCTTTACAGTGGGAGTCACTAATCTGTTGAAGACTGCATAATTGTGATTACTGGTTATCCCGAGTTTCATAGAACCAGGTAGGCATAGTGTGATTAGCTATGCAAAATACCCCTAGGTGACTGTGGAAATTTGATCCTTTCATTGAAGACTTCCCCACATTGGCTGGTCCCATCTCTAGAATTTAGTATTCAGGCCATCATGCTCTAAACAGGAGAGAAAGCCAGTCACTTGAAGGAGTAGGGGTTATTTCTCTGTCAAGGGGGAATGACCATTGTAGATAAAAAGAACTCTGATTATACAAATACTGTCAAAAATCCATAGTAGCTATTAATATGATTGTGCATTTCAGGGACATCATAGAAGGGATGTTAGACCCTGGCAGCATTATTGTCAGATTATCATTCCAGGGACAGCCTTTGCTGAGACTGTTAACAATGAAGGTGCCAGTCCTGGAGGATACACTTTTTCCATACATTAATTTGCAAGCGATCCGGAATGAAAGGAAACAGCAAAAAATAGCATTGCTTTTTTACAAATAGTGACATGAGGTCAAAGGAACCAACTATTTTTAATTGACAGACTTAGGTTATATAAAAGCACTGTCATCTGTTACAGTCTGTAGAAATAGTTTCATGCATCAAAAATAAATTAAAACCTTATCATTTTTAAATAGCGAAGGTGGCAATATGTAGCCTGAGAGTGATACTGAAACAATTTCTCCAGTTGGGCTTTGTTTAAATTTCTTTTTATTGAAATCAGCATATAATTCTGGCCTGTGGGGACATCATGTACTTAGAATATAAATTTTTTTTTGTAGACAGTGGAATACGATGTATCATACATACTAATGCTTCTAAAAGCAACATACAGTAAATATTTACCATCTCTAATGAAAAATATCTGGTCCTAATATAACCATGGAATGAAGATTACCAGAGATTCATTTGCTGTGATGGCTGTTTTCCTTACTGTTGAAGTTATGCTAAATACTGCATCCAGTCACTTAAAAAGGAGTAAAAAATGCTGGATCATAGTGGAGGCATATAAAAAGACTGTATTAATAAGACTCTTGAAAACTCCTCCTCTCTCAAATATTTTGGGCATACTACCTGAAGGAGAAGTCCAAAACTGAATATAAACATTTATTTAGGTAAAATATATCATTCCTGAACAGAATGCCTTCATCTTCCAGAGAACTGATATTGCTGAAACATTCTAAGTTACCATTGCACTAAAAAGAGGATTTGGCTGCTAGTATTGCCAAAACCATACTGCAGCACTTTTCACTGCTAAAACTGGATGATCCTGTTTAGAACCTGATTTTATTTCAAGCTTTGGAAGCAGTGAAGGCCAATGCCTTCTTTATGACCACACAATGCCATCATCTGTTTACTTAGAGGAACATTCCAATATGACCGTCCAGGCCCCTGTGTGTCTGATCGGAATTGGGATGTCCAGAGGTAGACCTGATTCTGATCCCGTGGAGGCTAGATGTGCCCGTGGGATCAGAATTGGGTTTAGGGCCTGAACATGCAGGCTGTGTCCCGATTCAGATCGGCCTACACACACAGACACATGCCCAACTACCTCAGTCAGGTCTCTGAATGGAGCCCAGTGTCATGGCATCCCATCACCATGGCTCCATTCAGGAGCCGCAAATGCCGGCTGCCGCCAATTTACTTCTTTCCCTACAGCTGGACCCTCAATCCGGCCTCCCATGGCCAGGGTCCGGCTGCGGGGAACTTCCTGCACCTACTACCTCTGCATAAATCCAATACATAATGTTCAAACCAGTAAAGATGGGAGCAATATAGATAGTAAACAGAATAGCAGATAAGGCATACCTCTGAGGGCACACCAGCTGAAATAAGCTGCCAAGAAGAACACTTTCTCGCAGACCTAACTTGGAATTGTTGACAAAGCAAGAAAGAAGAAAACCAAGAGTAAACTGTTTTATCTAAACCATTCTCACACAGTCTTACCAGCAACAATGCATAATCAAACCTTTTTCAAGTACATTCATAGCAAAAAACCTGTGAGACAGTCAGTTGGATCATTGGATGACAGAGGAGTAAAGGGGGTGCTAAATGAGGCCAAGGCCATAGCAGAGAGACTGAATGAATTCTTTGCTTTGGTCTTTACTGAAGAAGATGTAGAGAATTTACCCATGCCTGAAATGCTATATAAAGGTGATGTATCAGAAGAACTGAAAGAAATATCGATAAACTGGGAAGATGTATTACAACTATTTGACAAACTGAGAGCAGCAAATCACCTGGACTGGATGGTGTATATCCAAGAATATTGAAAGAACTGAAATCTAAGATTGCAGACCTACTATTAGTAATCTGTGAACTATCATTAAAATCAACTGTAATGCCTGAAGAGTGGAGAATGGCCAATGTAACACCAATATTTAAAAAGAGTTCCAGGGGTGATCCGGGAAACTACAGACCTGTGAGTCTGACATCAGTACCGGACAAAATGGTAGAAACCATTATAAAGAATAAGATTGCTGATCATGTATATAGTCATGGTTTAATGGGAGAAAGCCAACATGGATATAGCCAAGGAAAGTCTTGTCTTACTAATCTGTTATATTTTTTTGAAGATGTGAATAAACAGGTAGACAAAGGTCAGCCAGTTCATATAGTATATCTGGATTTTCAGAAAGCCTTTGACAAGGCCCCTCATGAGCGACTCTTGGCAAAATTAAAAAGTCATGAGATTGGAAGCAATATAGTATTGTGGATCAGAAACTGGTTAAAAGATCGAAGGCAGAGAGTAAAGCTAAATGGCCAATTTTCTCAATGGAGAAAAGCAAATAGTGGAGTACCACAGGGATCTGTGCTGGGCCAGCTGCTTTTTAACATATTTATAAATTACCTTGAAATGGGAATAATGAGTGAGGTGATCACATTCGCAGATAACACAAAAGTTGGGAAAAATTGCAAGAGGACCTTGATAAATTGGAAGACTTGGCGTCAAAATGGCAGATGAAATTTAATGTGGAGAAGTTCAAAGTTATGCACCTAGGAAAGAACAACCCAAACTTTGGCTACGCGATGCAAGATACCACCTTAGAAACCACCACCCAGAAAAAGATTTAGGTGTCATCATGGATAATGCATTGAAACCCTCCGCCTAGTGTGCAGCAGTGCCCAAGAAAGTTAATAGAATGCTAGGAATCATAAGGAAAGTAATGGAGAATAAAACCAAGGATATTATAATACTTCTGTATCGTTCCATGGTTCGACCGCACCTTGAATATCGTGTGCAATTCTGGTCACCATATCTTAAAAAGGATATAGCGGAATTATTAAAGGTACAGAGAAGAGCCACCAAAATGGTAAAGGGGATGGAAGGATACCCCTATGAGGGAAGGCTTAAAAGGTTAGGGCTCTTCAACTTGGAAAAGGGACGGCTGAGGAGAGAAATGATAGAAGTCTATAAATTAATGAATGTAGTGGAATGGGTTAATATAGATGGTTATTTACGCCATCAAAAAGTAGAAAGACTAGAGGACACACAATGACGCTACAATGTAACTCATTTAAGACTAATAAAAGAAAATATTTTTTCACTGAATGTGTAATCAAACTCTGCAATTTGTTACCGGAGGATGTAGTAAAAGCTGGTAGTGTAGCTGGGTTTAAAAAAGGTTAGGACAAGTTCCTGGAGGAAAGGTCCATAAACCATTATTAAAGAAGACCCAGGAAATCCACTACCTACCCCAGGACGAGCATTGTGGAAGCTGTGGAATTTGGGTACCTGCTAGGTATTTGTGACCTGGATTGGCCACTTTTGGAAATGGGAAACTGGGCTTGATGGATCTTGGTCTGACCCAGTATAGCATTTCTTATATAACTGTTTCCAATCATGCCACCATCACGCTTGAAATGCAGATACCTCAACCCACTGTGAATTTCCCTGCTTTGGAAATTCAACAAAATGCTACTGGCTGATGATCAATTCTTAGCCACCATCCAATGAGCTATTGCTGATTATTTTTATTTGAATCTTTCTGATGCCACACCAAGATGAGCCTGGTGGGAGGCCTTTAAGGCCTCCATTAAGGCCACCATCACCAGTTTTGCTATTAAAGCGATAAAACAGTAGAAAAAAAGAACTCTTGGACTTGAATGTTCAAATTAAAGAGAGAGAACGCATTCTTATTCGTAGGTCTGATCCTTCTGTTGTATTGCAGAGAACAGAGAACTTATTCTATCAAGTACCCAACCAATCCTCAACAACACATCACTCAACCTCGACGAGTCAATCGCTGCCTGGAACGACAGCCTCAACGCTGTTGCTCAACTACCAAACAAAAAGACCTTATCAGGGAAAAGAACCTCTGCACCATGGTTTTCCCCTGAACTACGGGCCTCTCTTATGCACCTACGAAGGCTAGAAAAACGCTGGCGCCGCTCACTAGCTACCGACGACCACGAAGCCTACATTCTTCACCTCTCAACTCACCGCGAGGCAATCGCAGCCAGAAAGAAGCAATACCACTCAGATATGCTCAAGAGATCATTGAACAAACCTCGTGACCTTTTCAACCTGGTTAAGTCACTATCAAAGGAACCATCTTCTGAACAAAATAATGATATCCACCCGCAAGAATTCGCTGATTACTTGCAATCAAAACTCCTACAGACAGATGAACTCTCAAAAAACAATATACAAGAAACGACCTGCCCAACATCCCTATCCGCACTTCACACGCCTTCTTCTAAACACATTGAAGACACCATCTCCTCACTCAACACGACCACTGCGCAAACCGATCCCTGCCCAGCCTTTTGGATAAAGGATCTGCGGTGTGACTTTAGCACCTTCATTGCAAGAATCATGAACCTCTCTTTCACTACTGGCGCCTTCCCATCTGCATTAAAACTCACATCCATCAGGCCACTACTAAAAAACGCTAAACTGGATCCAAAACGGCCAGACTCCTACAGGCCAATAGCCAGTATCCCCCTCTTAGCAAAGATCTTTGAGAAAGAGGCACAGCGCCAAATCCAAGACCACATCGACTCCGCAGTCCCTCTAGACTATTCTCAACACGGTTTCAGAGAATTCCACGGCGTTGAGACACTGCTTACCACCCTCTTCAATGATATTCTCAATACCATAGACAACATCCGACAAGGCGTCGTGCTAATCTTCTTGGATATAGCAGCAGCGTTTGACTCAGTAAATCACGAGATTCTCCTCGGTCGACTGGAAGGAAAAGGCATCTGCAACTCAGCACTTGAATGGTGTAAATCATACCTCGACACCAGAATGCAATACGTCAAATCCGCAACAGGAGAATCAAAACTCTTCCATCAAAGACAAGGTGTTCCGCAGGGGTCCTCACTCTCATCCCTCTTGTTCAACGTCTATATGCAGCCTATCTGCGATATCATCAGGTCCTTCAATGTGAAATGTATGATATACGCTGACGATATCCTACTCTACATGCCATTTTCCACAATGCAAATGGATCTACTGCCTATAACAAACTGCTTCGATGCAGTCTCACAATGGCTCCTGTCACAGAACCTCCGCATTCAGCATAAGAAAACTGAGGTTCTCTTTATCACAAGAGACCCCAACTTCACCCCTCCACCACATATAAGTGTCAAGGGAGCTGACCTAGGCACCAAGGATACAATAAAATACCTCGGAGTCACACTAGACCATAGGCTCGACATGAAATCACACATAAACAATATCGTAAAATCTGTATACTTCAAAATACGCACCCTTAGACACCTGCGTCCCCTACTAGACCACGAAGACTTCAGAACCATCTACCAAGCACTGATACTGCCGCACTTCGACTTCGCCAATTCCATTCTACAAGGACTCCCACAATCCACCATAAGCTCCTTGCCACTCGCAATGAACACCGCTGCCAGGGTTCTTCTAGGAGCGGCCAGAAGTGAACACATCACACCTATCCTCAAAGAGCTCCATTGGCTCCCTATACACGGAAGACTTACATTCAAAACCCTCATCCTCACATTTAAGGCCTTAAATGGTTTATCGTCCACATCACTTACCAAACTCATCCAATCCGTCCCATCAAATAGAAATAGGAGACATGCAGCATTAAACTCACTAACAACCCCAAAGGCTATAACAACGTGCAGCCTATCAACATCAAACAGAGCTTTCATGTTTAGCGCACCAAAATACTGGAATGCTCTCCCACCTGATCTCCGCGCCATAACCGACCTAACCCAGTTCAGAAAGGCCCTTAAACTGCACCTTTTCATCAAATACTACCCTACATGAACCGTAACATAACAGCCTCACCCTAGTATAATCCACAATATCCCTCTTGTTCCAAGCATCACTGCTAATTTTATGTAAATAGTTCGAGCATGCTATCTAGCTAATAGATTATATACTCCATGCAAATAGTTCTCCCATGTTATCCAAGTTGATACTCCTGTTATATGTAATACCAAACAGCCTGTTGTTCTGGTTCCTTTCTGTTATTTGTAAACCGCGCTGATGTCAAAGAGTGCGGTATATAAGAAGTTGAAATAAATAAATTGCAACTACAAAAACTTTGCTATTAATATATCAGCATGGAGGCTGATCAAATTGCTACACTTAACAGCTGATACTTTGCTGAGAGCAACAAAGTGGGGAGACTGCTTGCTAGCTCCTTAAAGACCTGTAAAAACATCATTTGTGTAGCCGCTCTTAAGGGAGACACCGATCGGCTACTCACTCAAGACTCTGATATTTTAGACTGCTTTTGTGAGTTTTATAGTCAACTCTATACGTCTGAGAAGCAGGCTACCCTGGAAGCTTTTGTTTGTTTGTTAGTTTATTCAGTTCTATAGACAGACCTACCCTTACCCTGCCTCAAGCTGCTGAATTAGATGCCCGACTTCAGCTAGCTGAGATCTTGTAGGCTTTCCAACAGATGCCCTTAGGCAAGGCTACTGGTCCTGATTGCCTTCCATTTGAACTCTACCGAGCCTTTAGCATTGAGCTTGCACCCTGCCTCCTGACCTACTTCTCCCGCCTTTGCCAGTAGCTACCTCAGGTAGGTGTGATTGCTGATACTACCATTGGAATCCACCCCAAGCTATGAAGGAACCCTTAAAAAGTTGAGAACTATTATCCCATTTCCTTGCTCAACACGTCTGAACAAGGTTATCCCGATCCTTATTCACCCCAATCAATGCGGGTTTGTTGCGGGCCGATCCACAAGAGATAATACTCGCTCTTATGCAATGTGATCACAGCCACACAACACCTCAATGTTCCGATGATAGGGTTCTCCTTATATGCAGAAAAGGCTTTTGACAGGCTCAAGTGGCCTTTTCTCTTTCAATTGCTACATTGGTTTGGGATTGCCGATGTCTTTATTCATATGATTCGGATACTATATGCCCATCCATTTGCTCATATATGTGCCAATGGTGCATTTTCCACTCCATTCTCACTGTATTGGGGCACCTGTCAGGGCTGCCCCTTATCCCCTCTGCTCTTCAACATGGCGCTAGAGCCTCTTGCGCTTCTGATCTGACAATCTCAGGATATTAGCGGTGTATGCATGGGAGATTTCCATTTAAAACTTTCAGCCTATGCAGATGATTTATTATTGTTTGTTGAGACTACCTCCATACCTCATGTCCTCGCCATGATCAAACACTACTTGCAGTTGTTGGGTTATCAAACCAACTGGTCAAAGTCAGTAACATTTTCTCTGAATAAGCATGTTACGAAAGCAGACCTCATATCTTTTCCTTTTCAGTGGGCAGACTCTTTGGTAAAATACCTAGGGGTGGAATACTACCCCACCTTGGCTGATACAATACAGCATAATGCTGCTAATTGCTTAACCATGGTTCAATACCTTACCTCATGGTGGTCTCTTTTATATTTGTCCTGGTGTGGGCAGGTCGAGACCATCCAAATGATGCTTGTTCCCAAAGCCAACTACCTCTTTCCTGATTCTTTCTACAGAAAAGTTGAGAAACTCTTTATGACCTTGATGTGGAAAAATATGACCCTACATACAGCCGCCTGGAAGCTGAAGTTCTCTAAAGAACATGGGAGGGGGCAGTTCCCAGATATTAAACATTATCACTATTCCTTTCTTCTTAAGCAGGGCTCCTGGTGGGTGACTCTTCCTGCGGGGACACCATGTCCGACTTGGCTGACACTAGAGCGATACATGGTACATCCCATTCCTACGGACTTACTGATAGGGATATCTTTTTGCCCATGAAATGGATTTCCTCAGTTATCCTTTCCACACAAGCCACCTGTCAGCAATCTGTACACTTAGGCCCCGATTTTGTAAGGCAAATAGTGGGACTGCACATCCCAATGGGACATGCAGCCCCTCTATCCGCCTTGCTGATATTCTGCCTCCATCCCCCACTGCATGCACAGAACTGCTGTGCCTGCTGCAGGAGACAGAGGGGTGATGGGGCAGAGAATGAGCGGGACCGACCCCCGGATGTACAGGGCCGATTCCACTCATGGCCCTGTACATCTGGGGGTCACGGCCTGTTTATTCTACCATGGAGGTGGAATAAGTAGCGGCCGACCCCCTCCGGATTGCCAGGCCAGGACACTCGGGCCAGTGGCGGTGCGGCAGGTGGGTCACTGCCACCCAAACAGGGCTCTGGCTGCCCTGTCGAGCTCAGGTGGCGGAGATTCACAGTCCTGGGGCACAGGACATGTGATGCCATGAGAAGGCATCCCTGTATGATGCTGGGCTGGCTGGGCCATCTCCAAAGGCACAATCCTGCACCCGCGGGATCGTCCTGCTCTCATAACTTTAACTTTAACTTTATTTCGTATTTGATAAACCGCTTACGTTAAAAGAAACATTAAAGCGGTGTACAGGCAATATAAAAAGCGGCACTGCAAAACTACGGAAAGGAACGCCAAAGTAAATAGGAAAGAAAAGAAGAGCATAACAACAAATACAAAAGACAACAAGCAATAATAAATAAGGCACAAATTTAAAAACCATGTACAATATTAAAACATAAATGGTAAAACAATAATTTATACAATAAAACCATAAAATGATTAACAAAATTAACAATATACCAAATAAAAACAAAGACTAGCAACAGTAAAAGAGACAAACTACTCAAACACAAACAGACGGAGGGAAAGACAAGACTAAGACACTAACAACCAAGGATAGGGATAAGGGAGAAAATCACAAAAGGGAAGGAGAGATCAGGAGGGGAGATTGAACACTGTCTGGAACAGGTGGATTTTGAGAACGGATTTGAAATGAGAATATGAGGACTCTAAACGGAGGGACGAGGGTAGGGCATTCCATAGACTGGGACCGAGAAAAAAGAAGGCAGCATGACGTGTTTTTTCCAAATGAGCGTGAGATGGGGACGGTAGAACCAAACGATTTGCATGGAGTGAACGGAGCTGGCAGTAAGGTGTGTGAAGCAGAATTAAATCGGCCAAATATAAAGGGTTATGGGTATGAAGTGCACGGTGAATAAGAATCAGGAATTTATAATGGAACCTAACACAGAAGGGTAACCAATGAAGTTGAATGAGAATAGGTGTAATGTGGTCAGAGCGGTGGGAAAAAGTGATGAGACGGGCAGCAGTGTTTTGTATAAGTTGTAAACGTTTAAGTTGATACTTAGGAAGGTTAGCCATAAAGACATTACAATAGTCTAGACGACTGATAATAAGAGAAAGAGCAAGAGTAACTAGAGATTCAAAAGGAAGAAACGACCGAACAGCACGAAGACGACGAAGAATGGCAAAAGAGCGCCGAACCAGGGAAGAAATGTGATCATGAAAAGAGAGAGAGGAATCCAGAATCACCCCAAGATACCGAAAGGAAGAAACCAGAGGAACAGGGACAGAGTCAATCATGGGTGTGACGGATGGGCATGACCCCGAAAGTGAAACCCACATAGCAGTAGACTTAGACGGATTTAATCGTAGAAAATTCTGTGAAAGCCAAAGAGCAACGTGAGAAAGACAGGCATTAAAAGTAGAGAGATCCAAAAGAAGGGGAGAAGTATGAAAAAGTAAAATAATATCGTCCGCATAAACATAGCAAGACACCGGATATTGTTGTAGTACCAAAAGTAGAGGGGCAAGAAAAATATTAAACAACAGAGGGGACAAAACAGAACCTTGGGGAACACCACAGGTGAGAGGGAAGGAACTAGAGGATATGTTGTTCAGAGAAACATAGAAAGAACGAGAAGTGAGGAAAGAACGAAACCAAAGAAGAACAGCTCCACGTAAACCCACCTCAGCAAGACGAGTGAGAAGAAGAGAGTGATCAATTAGGTCAAAAGCCGCAGATAAATCAAGAGAAACTAAGAGAGTAAGATCACCACGATCATGTGCAACATGGATTTCATTAAGAACAGCAAGAAGGACAGTCTCCGTACTATGACCTGGACGGAAACCGGCCTGACGGGGATGTAGTGTATTTGTGGATTCGACATGAGAGGACAACTGAAGAAATGCAAAGCGTTCAAGAAGTTTAGCCAGAAAAGGAAGATTAGAGACAGGGCGCCAATTTGCAAGAACAGAGGGATCCAGGGATGGTTGCTTAAGAAGAGGATGAACAACAGCAGATTTCCAAGAAGAGGGGAACAAACCAGAGGAAAAACTAGTGTTAATAATTGTAGTAATAATAGGGACTAATTGGAGGGACGGAACAGACAACCAACGGGAGGGAATAGGATCGAGGGAGCAAGTAGTCTTACGAGAGGTGGACAATATTGAAAGGATTTCGGCAGAACAGATTGGGTGAAATGAGGACCATGTATGGGAAAGAGTCTGATTAGGCATAGTACTGGGAGACAGTGGTACAAGGTCAATAGCAACTGGGCTATGAGGAAGAGGAGGTGGGGAGGGTGGAGGTGGGGGGGCAATGGGAAAAGAAGCACGGAGGTCTAGAATTTTCTGGGAGAAATAAGTAGCCAGAGAATGAGGGTCAGGGGACCGAGAGAGTGTTGTAGATGAAGAACCAGTAGATGAAAGTTTATGCAAAATCTGGAAAAGTTTGCGAGAAGAATTTGATGCATCTTTAATTTCAGCTTCGTAGTGAGCCCGCTTGGCGGTCTGGATAGCCAAGCGGTATGCAGCATAGAGTTTTTTGAAACGGGTAGATAAAGCAACTGAAGGGTGGCGAGACCAGCGGCGTTGCACCTGACGGAGTTGGGCCCGTTGAAGCCGCAGGCCAGAATGAAACCAGGAGGAGTGACCAGGATTAGGTAGGCGTGAACAGGGACGTAAAGGTGCTAGCTGATTCAGAGCATCGTTTAAGAGAGAGTCCCAGAGAGAAGCCTGGCAATCAGGTGATAATGATGCAAAGTCCGAAGGGAAAATAGAGGAAGCGGAAGGAAAAGAATACAAAGTTTCAGGGGTGAGATGACGACGAAAGGAGGGGAGAGTGGGGGAGACAACAGGTGGGGGTATTTGAACAGAGGGAATAGTGACAGAAAATAAAACGCAATGATGGTCCGACCAAGGGACAGCAGTCATAGAAGGAGGGGAAATCTGAGCTGTCAATGTAGGGGAGGATACCACAAGGTCTAAGGTGTGACCAGCAGTGTGAGTAGGACCTGCAACATGCTGGTGAAAAGCGATATCCTGAAAGAAATTTAGAAAAGCAAAATCCTTTTGCCGACTGGGGTTGTTTGCATGGATGTTAAAGTCCCCTAAGATGATAACATTGGGGAACCGCAAAACAATATCAGAGAGGAACTGAAGAATGCCATCCCAGCGCTCAATAGAAAGGGAAGGCGGGAGGTAGAGAAGAAGGAAGTAAAGTGGGGGAGAAGAAGGAAAACGGAGGAGAAGAGACTCAGAAAGTACAGCGGAGGGGGATGTTATTTCTTCTAGAAGAATAGTAGAGCGATAGAGCAGTGCCACCCCCCCCCCTGCTCTACCCAATCTAGGAGAAGAGAGGGCCGAGAAACCAGGGGGCAGGGAGCTGGCCAGAACAGGACTATCACCCTCCTTCAACCAGGTCTCCGTAAGAAAACAAAGATCAAGAGAGTATTGATGAATCAGATCAGCCACTAATAATGACTTGGACCTAAGAGAGCGAAAATTAAGCAAGGAGACCTGATACACCTTGGCAGGAGTCAGGTTAACAGGTACAGGAACTGGGAGAAGTCGTTTAGGAAGTGACCGTATAGATTTACAAACAATAAGATTGCTATTGCAACTAGCAAGAGGGCCGGGCAAACATTTTGCAGATAGCAAAGGGCGCCGCCCCCAAAAAACAGGAATAACTGCCATACCTGAGTGATGTTCAGACTCCCAGGTGTAGTTACCCGGAACGGCAAGAATTATCCCTAAGAAAAAGGCTCCAAATAACAGAAGGAGAGTATTCCACCATGTTCCCGCCCCTCGCTCGCCCCAAGGAGCGCGACCAAGGAGCAGCTGCTCTTTGGTCGCGCTCCTTCGGCGCACGCCCACGGCGCGCGCCTCCACGGCGCGAAACGCCGTAGGCAGAATGAATTTAAAGGGTACTGGTGTACCTGGAGGGATCGCGGCCGCGTGAACGCGGTCGCGTCACTTCCGGTTTTCACTGAGCAGGTCCGGAGGCACAGGGGAGGCACAGGAGAGCAGCACACAACAGGGGCAAACCTGAAAAGTAACAGAGAACAGCTAAACAAGCAAGTGCAGGCTGAAACGCCATAGGCAGAATGAATTTAAAGGGTACTGGTGTACCTGGAGGGATCGCGGCCACGTGAACGCGGTCGCGTCACTTCCGGTTTTCACTGAGCAGGTCCGGAGGCACAGGGGAGGCACAGGAGAGCAGCACACAACAGGGGCAAACCTGAAAAGTAACAGAGAACAGCTAAACAAGCAAGTGCAGGCTGAAACGCCGTAGGCAGAATGAATTTAAAGGGTACTGGTGTACCTGGAGGGATCGCGGCTGCGTGAACGCGGTCGCGTCACTTCCGGTTTTCACTGAGCAGGTCCGGAGGCACAGGGGAGGCACAGGAGAGCAGCACACAACAGGGGCAAACCTGGAGGGATCGCGGCCGCGTGAACGCGGTCGCGTCACTTCCGGTTTTCACTGAGCAGGTCCGGAGGCACAGGGGAGGCACAGGAGAGCAGCACACAACAGGGGCAAACCTGGAGGGATCGCGGCCGCGTGAACGCGGTCGCGTCACTTCCGGTTTTCACTGAGCAGGTCCGGAGGCACAGGGGAGGCACAGGAGAGCAGCACACAACAGGGGCAAACCTGAAAAGTAACAGAGAACAGCTAAACAAGCAAGTGCGGTGCAAGCATGGTGCAGAATCGGGCGCTGAAGGCCCCATCTTGGTTGGGGCTGTCCAGATGGCCTGGACGTGCTCCATTGTGGATTGGGCTCCATGTTAAAGAAGGCAATCTAGGTTCTAAAAAGCACCTTATTTGGTATAACCCTAAGCTAAAGATCCAAGGCAGTTATTTAGACTCTTGGTTATTTAGACTTTGGCCTGGAGAGGAGACGGCTGAGGGGAGATATGATAGAGGTCTATAGATTAATGAACGGAGTGGAACGGGTAAACGTAGATCGACTGTTTATGTTATCAGAATATAGAAAGACTAGGGGACATGCAATGAAGCTGCAGGGTAAACTATTTAAGACTAATAAAAGAAAATATTTTTTCACTCAACGTGTAATCAAACTCTGGAATTTGTTATCGGAGGATGTAGTAAAGGCTGTTAGTGTAGCTGGGTTTAAAAAAGGTTTGGACAAGTTCCTGGAGGAAAGGTCCATAAACCATTATTAAGAAGGGGGACCCAGGATATCAATGCTTGACCTAGTACAAGCATTGCGGAACCTGTGTCTTTTGGGGAAACTGTTAGGTACGTATGACCTAGATTGGCCACTGTTGGAAACAGGATACTGGGCTTGATGGACCTTGGTCTGACCCAGTATGGCATATCTTATGTTCTTATGTTCATTTGCTGAGGGGTGCAGATGTGAAGTCCTTTGCTGAACTTCACCAGGAATATCAATGACATCATCATTGTTTTTTCCAATGGCTCCAGCTTTGCCATTGCATCCAAAAGGCTGGATGTATTCCTTTAAATCTCTCAGAAGATTGGAAATTACCAGGAGTGACTAAAAACTATAGCAGCATCCTTGAAAGTAGTCTCTCAATTTTATGCCACTTTTGGGCTGAGTATACTTGGCCCTGGTTGGGTGCTGAATCCATCTGGGAGATGGATGTGGAATGGCTCCCCATGTCCTGGCATTGGAAGATCTTCTGGAATTCCCTAATTAGACCCATTGGTTCAGCCTCTCTTACCCAATCTCTTTTTTTCCTAGCCCATCAAGCTTTTATAACTCCGGTGATGCTGGCCAAATGGAAAACAGACATGAGTAATCAATGCTGAACCTGCAATCTTGATATAGGGACCCTTCCCCATCTCCTCTGTGAATGATCAAATCTTTGTCCTTTTTGGTGGCAGGTATGGGAAAAGGTTCAGGATATCCTAGGAGTGCGGGAACCATTTACTTTTCAAATTCTTGTTTATTGGTCCCTCGCAGATGTCCCCTCACATGCACAACACCACCAGCCTCTTTTTAATCCACTGATCAGTATTGCCCTGAAACTTACTACTAATCACTGGAAGGCCTCTACTGAACTAGATGGGCATCACTGATGGAATATGGCTTGTCTGTATCAGAAATATGAGGCAGACTGCTCAATGTATAGTTACCTATAACAATCTTATCTGGAAACCTTTGGATGACTTTACTAAGCACTCTTCCTGATGTGATTGAGGACCAGAACTGTTTGCTATGCTGTTATTGTTCCTGTAGAGCCAGGGAAAGGGGGGGGGGGGTTATTTCGATATTAGGTTATGTTGTGGTATTTGTAATGATGTATAATTCTTAACTTTAAATACTTAAAAAAAAGGAACATAGAAAATGATGGTAGATAAAGACTATATAGCCTATTCACTCTGACCAGCCATACCAACTATTAAGCTCTACAATCCTTTTCTCTCCCAATGAGATCCTAGGTGCTTGTCCCATAATTTCTTGAAGTCAGATTATGCTTAAACAAAGGCATAGAGGGGGATAGCCTGCATGGAGTGGCAGATATAACTCTAGTCACCTTATTGGGCAGACTGGATGGACTGTAGTGATCTTTATATGCCATCATTTACTATGCTACTATGTTAGTCCTTGTGCCCACTACCTCTGATGGGTAGCTGTTCCATGTTTTTACTATCTTTTCTGTAAAGAAATATTTCCTTAGATTACTCCACAGTCCATCCCCATTCAGGAGTGGTCTAGTGGTTAGGACAAGGTACTTCAGGCCGGAGGGCCGGGGGTTCAAGTCCCACCTGGGGACAGCAATCTCAGGCCGGAGGGAGTGGGATTTCTAGTCCTGTAGGCACTCCTTGTGGTCTTGGGCAAGCCACTTAACCCTCCATTGCCCATGTTCCCTGTAAGTATTAGTGTATGTGTCTCATATCCCCTCGTGTTAAATGTATCCCCCAATTGACCGCTTTGACCCGGTGAAAAGCAGGATATAAATACAGCTAAATAAAATAAATAAATAAATAAATAAATGACCCCCCCCCCCATTCCAGAGTTTCCTTTTATTTGAAAGAAGCTCCCTCCTGTGCATTTATTGCCATGGAGATATTTAAATGTCTCTATCATATCTCCCCTCTCCCACCTTTCTTCCAAAGAATACATACTGAGATCTTTAAGTCTGCCCTATATGCTTTATGATGATGACCACTGACCATTTTAGTAGCCACCCTTTGAATCAACTCAATTCTGTTTATATCTTTTTAAAGACGTCTCCAGAATAGTACATAGTACTCCAAATGAGATCTCATTAGAGACTTATGCAGAGACGCTAACACCTTCTTTTTCCTGCTGGCCATTCCTCTTCCTATGTACCCAAGCATCCTACTGACTTTTGCCATCACCTTTTCTACCCATATAGCCACTTTAAGACATTAGATATGATCATTCTCAGGTCCCACTCTTCTTTCATTCACAAAGGTATTTCACCCCATACTGTATTGCTCCCTTGGATTTTTGCAGGCCACTTTATGTCCCTACATTTTCTAGAAGTGGTCTTCAGCACATTGGTTGAACTACTTTAGATTGTAAAAATTCTGATTTGAATTTTTGGAGATTCTAAGAGTGGGCTATCTGTGTGTGCCTAACTCCTTCTTGTCCAGTGAATGGATGTCTGCTCAGGGAAGGTGACAGAGTTCCTCCAAAGCCTGACCTCTGGGTCATCACCTAACAATGCCAGTAACATTTGTGGTTATAAGCTGTATCAATTGTAGTGCGAAATGAGAGAGAGCTGTGTATCTGCTACTGGTTTGAATAGTTAGAGCAAACTGTCCATGTGTAAATGCCTTCCTCTTGTCCAGTCAGTGGGTATCTCCTCTAAAGTCCATGACAGGAGGTCCTTCCCTCTCCAGATGTCATTTAAGAGTGTCGAGTGTATAGAGTTTTAATTTTAAAAATGTGCTGCTTCTTCCACATAAATGTAGGCACTTTAAATGATGCCAGGCTAAGGGGAAGCTCAGGATGGGGGAATTAAGTTAGGTACTCAGCACTGGCTTCCAGTAAGCCTCTTAACTTAGGAAAGTTCAAAGCAGGCCTAAGAAGGCCTCTCTTTAAAGCATCTAAAGTTAAAGTTTGGTGACTATTATTCAATAAAATATTTTAGAGATCTATAAACAGAGCTGGTGTCACCATCAAGCAAACTAGGTGGTCGCCTAACACATCAGCCCTCTGTGGGCACCCATTGCTGCCACTGCATTCCTTCTCTGGGGCCGGCGGCAGCAGCAGAGGCTCTAAAACTGCATTGCAGAGCTTAACTACACACTTCAGTGCTGTGTCACCATTTTTTCGCTTACTATCAGCTGCTTCTGAAATCTGAAAGTTTGCATTGGAGGGGGTGGAAGCAGGAGATAGTAGGCAAAAAACCCACAGCATAGCACTGGAGTATGTAGATAAGCACTGTGTTGCGGTTTTGGAGCCATTGCTCAATGGCGGTTTGGGGGGGGGGGCCAGGGGGGAGTGCGGCAGGATGGAGAGTCAGCCTAGGGCGCCTCGCATCCTTGAACCAGCCCTGCCTATAATTGCTGAATATAGACTCCTCACTTTAGCTTTTCTATTGAGATGTTCAGTTCTCTTTGAATATCAGGTTCTAGGCTGTAAGGGGAAACTTAAAAACTAGGCTGCAAAACGTTTTTGCTGGACCACTGGTGATTCTGCTCTATAGTTTAGCATGTAAGAAAAATTGCTGTGGTGAATAAACTCCTTATTTAGTAAATGCAAAAGATTTAGATTTAATTACATACCTCTCCAAAGCTGACCTCTAAGCAAGTTATAATTTAAGTAAGATGAGCTTGTCAGGAGGGGATCCAATATGGTGCTAGGCAGAGATTATATCTCAGATGCTTTTCCTAATGCTGCATAAGAGGAAAGTAAAGTTGGGCAAGGTGCTGCAGATAGCCCAGCTTTCTTACCCTTTACTTACCCCAACTGTCTGTTGGACATCTTTGTGTGCTGTGAGCAGCAGTTGCAGATTCTAGGGGTGAATAGCCCAGCTGAGAGGTCACGGGAGCAGGAGTGCTCAGCGTCTCTCTCAGGTAGTGATATCACACCCCCAGATTTGTGGAGACCGCTGAAGCAGGTGGGCCCTGATGTATGTCCGGAAGGTCTGGAGGCAGCTGAGGTGTCTGGTGTTAGTGTTCCTTATGCTTTGCTGGGTACGACGTTCGGCATAGACATGGGAAGTGGATTAGACCCACAGGATCTGAAAGTGCTTGGGATGCTGCTCGAGGTGCGACCTGCCTGGGGGTGGCTAGAGGAGACGCTGTTTCCTTGCCTGTGGCCTCAGGGATGATGGCAGACACAATAAATGCTTTGCAGGAGGTGCTAGGTTTTTTCTTCAATTTATTTTTTATTTTGCAAATCTATTTATTGATAGCAAATAAGACAACGATAACAAACGTACAAACAGCATCCAGTAATACAGAAGAACATCCATTGTCATACAATGGCACCACCCGGGCAGGGCCGTGTCTTGTCCACCACCCGGGGGTTATAACTACAGCAAAAGTCTTTTTTATGTTTCTTGTAGTATACAACACACATCCATACCAATACCTCCAAATCCCCCCCCACCCCCTCCCCCAGGAACCAGAACTCCACCAGAGTGCCATACCAAGGAGTCTCACTGCGCCCCATCTACCACTACCCCACTTTAAGCACTTCACTACGGGTTCTGGGCCCCAACCGCTGGATATAAGGCATCCAAATCAGCAAAAAGGTGGCCCATCGCCGGGGGTGCCTCTGCGCACTCCACCGTTCCATAAGCATGAGTTGATGCAGGCTATTGCGCCACTCACAAAAGGTGGGGGCTGTAGGCTCCCTCCACCGGCGAAGAATAGGGCCCTTTCCCACCAGACAGGCCTTCCGCACCAAGATACTCTCCCAACGCCCCTTCGGGTGGAGTGGTCCAATCTGATCTAGGATTACCAACGATCCTGTCCAGCAGACCCGCTGCTGCAACAGTCCACTAAGATACTCCCCAATACGTAACCAATAGCGGCGGACGAGGGGGCAGCCCCACCACATATGACCCAAGTCCGCTAAAGAACAGGGGCATTTGGGACACCCCCCAGAAGTGGCGATACAACTTCGCAGCGCTCGCCGGGGAGAAAAATGGGCTCGGAGAATGCATTTAAATTGGATCTCACGCCACCGGGCCCCTTCAACCAAATGCGCAATCCGTCCCAACGCATCCGAAACCGAGTCCGGGGCTAACTCTCGCCCCAACTCCCTCGCCCAAGACTGCTCCACCGCCGAATAGTCAGGGGGCGAGTCGAGGACCTCCAACCGCCTCTTCAGCCTAGCTATAGTCGGAGGAAACTCCTCCCCTAGGTCAAAGAATTCAAGAATCCGTACCGAGTGCTCCACCTGCAATTCACGCCCCGACAACGAACCAACATAATGCGAGACTTGCACGTACGCAAAAACAGATTTCCCCGGGTCCAAGCCATACTCCCTACAAAGCACCCCCAGAGCCTTGCAATGGCCGTCCTGATCCACCACCTGGCCAAGGCGCTGTATCCCCGATTGCGCCCAACATCGAAAAGAGGCAGAATCGGAGCCCGGAGTAAAAGAAGCATTGCCCCTCAAAGGCAGCCAGCTTGACACCTCAGGGTTTCGCCCCCAATATTTATTGATCTGTTGCCACGTACGCCGTGTCGCCTGCACCAAGACACTACCCGTCAGGCGGGCCGGCAGGGCGTTACGTTTTAAGTGCAACACCGCATCCAGGGTGTGTGGGGCCACAAAAGCCTCTTCAAAGGCCCGGGGTGTATAAACCTCAGTCTCCCCCAGCCAGTCGGCAAGATGGCGGGCCTGACAGGCCAATGCATACTTCCAAAGATCCGGGACCCCCACACCACCCAAACGCCACCCCCCTCTCATCCTAGCCAACGGTATACGCGCTCGAGCGCCCCTCCAGAGAAACCCACAAATTTCCTGTTCCAGACGCCGTAGGTCGCGTCTTAATAACCACACCGGTAACGTTTGCATCCAGTAAAGCACGCGGGGGAGTACCACCATCCCCAAGGCGGCCACTCTACCCAGAAGGGACAGCGGCAGGGGTGCCCAGGCCTGCAGCTGCGCTCGGAGCTTAAGAAAGACTCGATCAAAATTAATTGTGTATAGCCGAGAAGGAGTCCTGGTCAGCAAAATACCCAAGTAGACAAAAGCCTCTGCAGCCCAACGGAGCGGAAAGCCCCCCTGCCAGCTTCCCCTCAGGCTCCCATCAACATCCAAGGCCTCAGACTTGTCCAAATTAAGGCGGAGGCCTGCAAATCCGCCATAATGGGAAAACTCCTCCAGCAGCCGGGGCAACGATTGTTGGGGCCTCGTAAGATGGACCAGCATGTCATCAGCAAAGGCAGCCACCTTGAACCCCCGCCGCCCAATACGTACTCCACAGATACCCGGGGACTCCTCAATTTGCCGTATGAGCGGATCTAAAGTCAACACAAAAAGCAAGGGGGAGAGGGGGCAGCCCTGGCGCGTGCCCCGTTCCAAGCGAAAGCTATCCGATATCACCCCGTTACAAAGAATTCCAGCGGTAGGGTCCGCGTAAAGCAATGCCACCATCTTGCAAAAGGAGTCCCCCAATCCATAATACGGCAAAAGATGTTCCAAATAGTCCCAGTGCACCTGGTCAAAGGCTTTCTCCGCATCGAAACTAACTAACAAAGATGGCAACCCCTTTTCCCGCACCCACTCAAGGGAAGCCAGGATTCTCCGTAAATTCCGCACGGCATATCTCCCCTTAACAAAGCCAACCTGTGATTCATGCACCAGGTCCCCTAGGACAGAGGCCAGTCTATTCGCCAAAACCTTTGCCAACACTTTCAGGTCGAAGTTTAACAACGAGATGGGCCTATAAGACGACGCCTGGGTGGGATCCTTACCAGGTTTAGGTATTAGAGTAATATACGCATGATTGGCGCCCCATACGAAAGTCCCCTGTGCCACTCTCCGATGGTACATCGCCACGAGCGTCGGGGGCACAAGGTCTCCCAGTAGTTTATAGAACTCTGCCCCAAACCCATCCGGGCCAGGCGCTTTGCAACACGCGGCACTCTGAATGACTCCCCCAACTTCCTCCACCGTGATTGGGGCGCCCAAATACGCCCGCTGGTCAGCCGTCACGACAGGCAAACGTACCTGCCGTAGATAATTCTGCATTTCAGTAAAAGACCCCTCCCACCGTGCATAAAGCTTCTGAAAAAAGGAGCGAAAGGAACGAGCAATAGCCGAATTCGCCGTCTGCAAGCAGCCCCTCTCATCCCGAAGCGCAGCAACCAACCGGGCTCCCTGGCTGCCTTGAAGGCAGTGAGCCAAAAGTTTCCCAGGTCTATCCCCAAAGCGGTATAATTGGTATCGGTAGTACATATGAGACTTCTTCGCTCGCTGGTGGAGCAACTCATTGAGCGAGGTCTGCAACTCCCATAGGTGTCGCATATGAGCCCTACTAGGGTCCCCTGCACACCGCCACCGGGCTCGTACGACCTGTTTCTCCAACTGGACAATTTGTGCCGCCAGCTGTTTGCGCTTTCTTGCCGCATATTCTATGATATTTCCCCGCAATACTACTTTTGCCGTTTCCCAGAGCAATTCCGGTTCGTCCCTGTGCTGCTCATGATGGGCCATAAAGTCCTTCCAGCAGTGGACGAAATGCTCACGAAAGGTAGCATCGTAGTACAGCCCTAGAGGAAAACGCCAAACACGTGGAGAAACGTCCGGGGTCCCCCATGACAGATCCACCCAAACCGGGGCATGGTCAGACACCGCCGTAGGCCCAATTTGCGCATCACCAACCCGCGCAAAAAGTCTCTCCGAGACCAAGACATAATCGATGCGAGCACTGGAGCCATGGGCTCTCGATTGGTGCGTAAAGTCTTTCTCAAGCGGATGCAATAACCGCCAGGGATCTACGAGCCCTAGGCGGTAACACAGCCCCCGCAACACCTTAGTAGTCGGGGTCCGTACGCGTTCGCCCCCCCTCCATTGGTATCAAGCTCCACGTCTAGTACCCCATTCAGGTCGCTAGCCAACAGCAAGGGGGCATCCGGCAGCTGCTCCACCCGAGAGGCTAAACGGGCATACAGTGCCCGATCCAACACATTGGGGCCATACAGGTTACCCAACACAATAGGTCGGCCCTCAAGGCGGCCATACAACAAAATATACCTACCCTCCGGGTCCAAATATTGCTTTTCCACCTCAAAGCGAACCCGGGTATGAATCAAAATGACCACTCCACCCTTTCTCCCCTGGGCCGGGGCGCCCCAACTCTGCCCCACCCATGTTTTCCGCAACTTAGCATGCTCTTCAGCCGTCTGGTGGGTCTCCTGTAATAAAGCAATATCACAGTTCAGCCGGGCCAGGGCCTGCAACACCTTATATCGCTTGATGGGATTACCTATACCACACACATTCCAGGAAACAACCCTCAAGCTGGGTTACGTGGGAACAAGTAATGAGTATCCGATCTGTAGTGTGAGTGGGGCGGGACCCCCCCAGCCTGAAGTCCCCCCCCCAATCCTTGAGACGCCCCCAGCCATCACATCTAAAGACAAGCAGGAATCCCTCTGTGAGTTCTGGTTCCCCCACCCCACATCCCCTCCCCTCCCCCCGCCTTCCCCCAGCTTCCCCCCCAACCCTCCCTTCCCCCCCACCACCCCTCCCCCACCCCCTTCCCCCTCCCCCTTCCCACCCCCCCCTTCTACAAAACAAGCCTCCAGTCGCCTCTGCATTCTCCTCCCGTCGTCCAACCCCCTACCAGACTACCCCTCCTCACCGAGTCCCCAACCCCCCTAGTTCCGCTAACCTGAACCACCCTCCTCTCCCCGCCTTGGGAGAGATTACTGAGGTCCCACTGAGCTCAACCCACTCCCCCCCCTACCCAGTATTATAACACCAATCTCTTCCCACCACCCCCCCTTCTCACTAATAGGCCCCCCTCCGCCCATCTAATCCCACTGATAGACTGCCTACATGAAGCTAACCCCGCCCTATTAGCCTCATAGGTAAAGGAACCTAAACAAAGAAGCATAACCGTGTTATCAATCAAAAAGCATATCTACTAGTTTATGCCCTGAAACTAAGCTATCAAAGGCCCCCTTTGAACGGCACTAGGCCGTAAAGCCTAATACCCTGTCAGTAAAGGTGCCCCTCACTAAAACAATTCAACTCCTCATATATTAATTCCAAAACCGGAACGGGGGAGCCACCGAGGGGTGAGCCGCGGTGGCTACGCCGTTTTTCGTCAGCGACAGTCCCCGCAAGCCAGGAACTCGCCAGCTGCCCCTGGAGGTAGTGTACCCCTCACTCAACCTCTCAAAATGGGCACGGAGCCTAACCTTACAAAATTAGCGAGAGGGTCCAGGGGGTGCACTACGCTGGTCCATACCCTCGTTCCACCGTCCCCCCCCCCCGCCAACGCCGAGATCAGCCCCGTTGCCCTACCGCAACAGATGGTCTTGGCGGAGGCGGAAAAATAAGATGACAAGCCAAGTCCCAAGTCCTTTACTGAGACGTCGAGGGCTCTCGTGCCTGTGCCGCCACTTGCTCCACATACGGCCCAGCCTCTACAGCAGACTCGAAGACTCGGTGTGAGGTATTGTGGAAAACATGCAAACGGGCTGGATATTGCACCGAGAAGCAAATCCCCGCCGCAATAAGTTTTTCGCACCAGGGCGCATATTCCCTCCGCTGCTTACTAAGGGCCACCGAGTAGTCTTGAGCGACGCGGATCTTCACGTTGTTATAGATGACGTCGCCCTTCTGCCGTGCTGCCCTCAGAATCTTCTCCTTGAGAGGAAACCGGAGAAATTTAGCCAGTACAATCCGCGGGCGGCAGTCTCGGGTTTGTGCATTCCCCACGCGGTGAACCCGCTCGATACATAGGCGCTCTTCGACGTCAGCAGGACCCAGCAGGTCAGTAATAAAGGCCTCGAGGTAGCCACGGAGGTCTCTGTCTGCCACCGATTCAGGGATGCCCATGAACCGGAGGTTAGTCCGGCGCGCGAACGATTCTCTAGGTCGTCCAGTTTTGCCGCTTGTTGCCCGAGCTGTGTCTTGAGGCTCTCTACCTCATGGGCCAGGGCTGCGGCGCCATCTTCGGCCTGTCCTAGCCGCTCTTCAACCTCTCGAAGCCGACTTCCCAAAGAGTCCACCGAAGTCTGCAGGCCATCCATCTTTTCATGAAGTGCCGCAAATTGGGAGGATAGGGCCGCCGCCACCGCGGCCGACACCTCATCGAGGAATGCGGCCGATTTTGGCGAGTTCGGTGCCGCTGTTATGTCGGCCATCTTACTGGCACCCGCCATGCGCTCCTTGTCCCTCCGAGTCGTTTTGACTGCGGAGGCCATAGCAGACTCAGTCACCCGCTGATTTCAGAGCGCTGTCGGCTGGTAGATTCACAAGGCTCAAGTAGCCCCGCGTCGCTAGACATTAAACGGCAAAGTTTTGCCGGTTTTGGGCTAAGGGGGAGCGGAGCTCGCTCAGAATGCGACCACTATCGTGCTCGCATCACGTGACCTGTTTTTCTTCAATTTAATGTGACCAGAACAGTTTACTTTGGAAGCAATTTGGTTGGCTATCAAACAACTTGGCGAGGTCATTATCCCTCAGGTACAACTAATGCAAATGCAAATACATCAGAATAAAGAAGTTTGTTCAAGGAACACTACTTCGGTTGAGGTGCTTAAAATATCTATGAATGACTTTCCCTCAAGATTGATCATTTGGATTCTCAAGTGGAGGCATTTATGAAAGACTAACAATTTGAAGAATCAGTTGGAATATCTGGTAATTGTTCTAGATTAGCTAATCTACGCTTAATACATCTTCCTAAATCAACTGGGATATCAGCTAAAGAAATGTTTAAAATTTATTTGATGGAAATATTAGTGGTACCCCCTGAATCTTACCCTCCATTAGTGAAGATATATTATCTACCTAGCGGTCGTAAAACCCTTGCAAGTGTGGAGATACTGGGACCGAAAACAGCTGATGTGTTTTTTTTTTTTTTGAAACTTTTATTTTCATTTTACAACAAGCAAACGAAACAACAAACCAAAGGAGACAAATACAAATATACACATAAGGAAAGCAACCCCAATTAACCCCCACCCCGAAGCTTCTTCTCTGGAACTGAGGAGTATCATCAAAGAGGCGTATACATATAGCAGTGATTGTACATCCAAACAAACAAAAGAGTATCAGCAATATAGACTGATCAGGTGAAATAGATTTAAACAGTCAGATGGGAGCATTTAGCATTTTAGCATTTTAAACATAATCGTGGAGTATCCTCCATTCAGACAAATGATAGAGGGTCTGAACGGAGAGACCAACAGATGAGGTAGTTGTTCATAGTTACTATATAGACTGACAGGATGCCACCATTCATTGAAATTAAGAGGGGACCTATTTTTCCCCCAGTATTTTCCAGTAATATTAGGGTACCGGGCATTCAAACATAATATAAGTTAGTATGTGAATGGCCGTGTGGCATATCCAAAATCTGTTGCTCTGGGTAGCGGTCATTTGACTAACCTATCAGGAGTATAGAAACTTCGGTGGATTAAAAGAAAAAAGTGTCTGAGTAAGTGAGGGAGATCGAGAGATCCATGTCAACCTGCTCCAGGCTGGGCTCCCATGCTCCGGGGTCAAAGCTACATGCAGCTCCCGCTCCCAGAATTTCGGCGCTATCTGAGCGCATTGGTGGATAATGGGAGTGAGGGGAGAAGCAGCCTCCATATATCTTCTAGCGCAAAATCTGTTATCAAAGCAGTAAAAGAATCAAGACTCTTGGGTGGACCACTCGTTCTGGGCGGCAGCCAAACTGTCAAGGGCTCAAGTACTTGGTTGAATCGCCGCCGAGCATTAATGGAGGGCTGGCAAATGCCTGTGCTAACTGCATAATACTTGCATAATAAACAGGATTATCCACATTCGGAGCATAAATACCAATACACGTAAATTACAGTCTCAACCTGAAGGTGTGCACGGGCCCATCTACCCTCCTTATCAAAGCTAACATCCATTACAATAGCTTGCAGAGACTTCTTAACCAAAATGGCTACCCCACACCGCTTGGAAACAGCGGAAGAGAAGGCAGTCACCATATTAGGCGTGGTATTAAGTTTCAATGCCGCAGCGGAATTTAAATGCATTTCCTGAAGAAACATTAAAGTAACATGCTCATGATTAAGATAGCTAAGGATTTTCTTTCTTTTGATTGGACTATTAATGCCGTTTACGCTTTATGAGAAGATCTGACACAAGGCCATCAAGAAAGATTAGAAATTCTGAGAAAGAACACAATAATGCACACAATTTCCCAATGTCCCTCATCTTAACTATGTATGATTGTGCACATAACATAATAATCAATGAGTTAATGAAAATCATGGAAACGCCCCATATAAAAAAAAAAATAAGCACCGAGGTGCACTAGAGAAGAAGCTAAACCCCAGAAATTACTGGCGACCTAATGTCTGCGGGGAGAAACTCCAGAGAGGGCCCAAGCTAAAACATATAACCTGTGAAACTATGCATGTTTCGAATCCCACCGAGGTGCACATCATGGAGGGATAGAAGGCCAAGTAAATTATAAATAGAAAGAAAAGTCCAGGCAGTCTCTATTCCAGGCTGGGGTCACCGCGTCGGGCCGTTCAAGATGGCGGGCAAATCCGGCGAATTACAGATCAAGATTGTTGAATCATAGTGGTTGGATTAGCGCATCTGATCTGCGTTATTTGGAGTCCAAAAACATTGCTAGTAGATCGGGATCTTCGAATGTTATGGCTGGGTTATGGAGAGTCACTCTGAGCTTCACTGGATATATTAGGCCAAAGTGAGCCTGTAGTTATTGAAGTCCAGGGCGAGAAACAAGGAGTCTCCTCCGTCGGTCAACTGTGGACTTTGCCACGTCAGGGGAAAAGAAACTTTATGACTTTCAAATTCAAGATGATAGTTCGCCCGGGCAGCAGTGCGAATTTGCTCTACTTACTGGTATCGCAATAATCGAAAATTGAGAGCCCGAGGGGTCGTCCGATTGAGCGCCATATTAGCAGGAGCACGATGCGCTCGGTCAGTCTCCAGATCTCTGTAAATAATAATCTTTAGCAAGGGAGGGAGAGTTATGACCAAGAATTCTCGCATGTCTCCTGCTCTCACATCCTCCGGTACTCCAATGAGCCCCATATGGTTGCAAACAGCTCGATCATTGCTATCCTCCTGCTCTTTTCGAAAATTCTGTATCATACGCTCAGCCTTGCCCAATTTCACCAAGCGCACCGCGTGCGAGTCAAGGACCTCCGCCATGTTGTCCTGTCGTAATGGGAGACTTTCGAGCCGGTTCTGAAGTGTGCCAAAGTCTTCACGCATGGTTCGGAGCGCCGCTCCGTTGGATTGTACCAGCTCCTTCACACCGCGTATCTCCGCCAAGATCCCCTGTGGCGTTGCGGGGTTTTCCCAAAGTGGGGCCATCTTTTGTGGGGAAGAACTCTGTTTTGGAGCGTTTTCCGTGTGAAGAAGAGGGAGATCCGAGGTCCAGTCGCACTGGTTTGTGGCCCGCCGTTCCCCCCGAGGCACCCCGGTAAGTTCAGAGCAAAAAAATGAAATTTATGCAGGTATTAATTCAGGATTCTGAGTAGGCCTCTCGGGAGCTTCAACGCGAAGCGTCTATCCCGCTGGACATCAGGCTCCGCCCCCACAGCTGATGTGTTAAATGTGACAGCATTGTTAGAGAAATCAGATTTTGAATTAGTAACTCCTTCCACTTGCTTAGTTACACTAGCTTTAGTGTCAAATAGGGAATGGCTTCTAAAACTGTTTTTCAAGAAGAGGAATTTGTCCTTTAAAAGCTGTATGGTATGCATGTTTCCTGACCTCGCCAGGGAAAGTCAGTGTCACAGGAGAGAGTTTTTGCTCATGTGTCCACGGGTTTTGCAACTGGGAGGGTTATTTATTTTTTTTGAAGTATCCTTGCAAGTGTCTTGTGAAGCTGGATATGTTTTTGTTTTTTTATTTTCCTTCTCAGTTGATTTCCTTTCTGAATGCTCTCAAGTCCACAGGTTTTGGCACAGACAGTAGTTCTACACCACAATAATTGTTTATGCTTGCTGTTTATCTCTGCTAATTCCTATAGGAATATTAGTCATGTTTTGCATTTGCCTTATGTATTGGATTCCCCCTTATGGTGGGCTAAAGTGGGGTTACCTTTGATTTTTCTTTTTTCCTGATAAGTGTAATTGTTTGCCTATTTGTTTTGATTTCTTAGGCATACCCTGATTTCTGTACAACTGATTGTATCCTTGCTTACTTTTGAAAATTGCATAAGTATTAAAAAAAAAAAAGATTGGGCTTGTCAGTGTGCAAAGTTAAACACTGGTACAATTTTTTTCTTTATTCCTATATTCAGCAATGCTATCTATTTAACTAGTGACTGCTTCGGTGACTATAGGGGTCAGTTACTAAAGACAGCTTGTCTGGACAGCATTGCCATTTAGCATGGGGTCATGACAATTAGTGCAGGCTAATTCCCATGCTAATTGTGCATCCCACATTAAGGATGTGAATGAGTGGGTTTGGAGAGGAGAGTGGGCATTGTGACATCTGCTCAGTTAGCATGGTGTACACACCGTGAGCTAAGTGCATCCCACATGATTAGTGCAGGTTCACCTAATGTCACCTCAATAGGTAGAATTAAGTGCACTCACACTAATGTGGGGGTGCATAAGGGGACAGGGAAAATTCTTTGCACACCGCCGACAGTTAACGAGGTGGTGTTGCACCTAATGCGCCATGATATTGGAACTATTGATGCATTAAGTGCAACACCTTGATGCCCTTTAGCAAATGTTCCCCTATATGTTTCAAATCAGGCCTAATTTAAAATACAGAACTTATCTGTTTTGTGACCAAATATCACCATTAAATGTATAGGTGCAATTTCCACTCTTGCAATTTCGCAGTAATCAACACATACAGCTGTGCTCGACATTATTGGCAGCCTTGCATTTTAGATATGTTGTGTACAATATCTTGAGAAATAATTGGAAATATTCCAACTATATGTCATCATAATATTTTTTTTCAATTTTAAACAATCTTTCATTAATCAATAAAACAGGAAATATTAAGTTCACATCAAGAGGAAAGCCAACAAACAAACAAATAGTGCTGTAACACCCATAGTTAAGTCCAAAACCATAAAGACCTATTCTCAAAGAAGGCTCTATATTAACACTGGGAGAACTGATATTTTTTGTCGGACCAGTGGGCTGTGTGAGGACTTAACCTCACACAGCCCACTGTGAAGTGGAGGAGGGGCCTAGTGGTTGGGGCAAGGTACTTCAGGCCGGAAGATCGGGGGTTCAAATCCCACTAGAGGACAGCAACCTTGGGCTGGAAGGACTGGGGTTTCTAGTCCCACAGGTTCTCCTTGTGGTCTTGGGCAAGCCACTTAACCCTCCATAGCCCATGTTCCCTGTAAAATAGTTATCTCCAAGTTATAATGCCCTGTTCAATGTAATTTCAGTTTGTTCAATGTAAACCGCACTGATGCAGAATAGCGCGGTATATAAGAGAATGTAAATAAGTAAATAAATAAATAAACCCCTACTACAGTCCGTGTCCATTTTAATCAATATATGCAGAAGAATACACTTAACGTAAAACACTTATCTTGTAGTCCATCAGTTGTTGAATTAAACACAATCTCCACAATTCATATGGCAACAGCCATCACGGAGTATGACACAGCACTGTATTTTGGGACCATTGAATTTTAAAGACCTTGTATCAGGCAGACATCCCTAAAACAAACAATAAAGATTGTGAAAGCATGAATTGCCACAGTAGAACCTTCTCATTTAAAAACCGGCACGTGATATCATCACCCTGCTGACTACTGCTCGAGCCAATCAGGAAGCAAAGACAACAATGTAAACACCTACCTCATAGGCTCTAATCATACAAGGCTATACCAGTTGAGTTCCTGATTGAGCCCCACTGGGGAAACTGATTTTAATGTAAAAAGCTATCTCTGTTCACGCAATTGAAGGGTTGCCTCACGATCGCCCCCTGTGATTAATGGAGGAATCCAATCCAAAACTCTCCATTTGAATTGAGAAAAAGAATGTTGAAATTGTATGCTGTGTTGAACCAAAGGAGCTGATGACATTGCCCTAGTACGAAGATGAGATGCATGCTCTGACAACATTTTTTGAAACGGCGAATCGTACGGCCCACATATTTTAGATCACAAGGACAAAAGATAAGGTAAGCCACAAAATCAGTGGTATATGTTGTATAGTAGCATGCAAGCCATTCTTTCTGGGATGCAGTGTCTAACCAAGATTCTCCCTCCAAAGTGCCAGAGCAGAATAAGCACTCCCCACATGGGAAATGGCCATCTGCTCTGGCCTATAAATGTATCGCTGGTCTGCATTGCCAAAGAGCTCAAATTTGGTTTCATCTGTCCACAGAACATTTTCCCAGAAGGATTCAGGTCAGCTTTAAGCTCTTTGGATGTTGTACGCAATGTTTTTCCAACCATTCACACTAAACTTCAAAGACGTCTTGAATTAATTTCCCTCTTCCCAGCAGGTCCTGGGAGGTTCTTGACAGTTCCATGAGAAGAAAACTTCTTAATAACAGTGTAAACTATAGACAAATTTGGAGATAATGGCTTTTCTGATGGTCTTAGGCAGCTCTCTTTTCTTTATCATTGTGAAAATGGAACAGGGAGCAAATGAGGCCATTTAAAAGCCATCATTCAGTGGTTGATTCAAGTCATGTGAGTACTGACAATTGATCACAAGTGCATCTAATTTTACTGCAATGGGAATGTGGTTCTTCTGTTCAAACTGATTTGAATTGTTTATAATGGTGCCAATGATCAAGTCCTGTCAATGTCCCAGTTTTTATACTATTTCCTTTTTTAATTGGTCTTGTTTTATTTGATGCTTTTATGTGTCAAATATGTGTGCATATATAGACTAAAGCCATTCCACTGGCCATTTTTTTTTATTTTAGGTAATATTGGATATCAAGGAATTGAACTGCAAGGATGCCAATAACATTGAACACAACTGTAAATACAAAGGAATCACAGCAAATATGCTGTGTTATTATACTGGAACTGGATGCCATTACAAGTGAAGTTAAAGTACACATTAAATGGCAATAAATAATTAAGGAATAGATACACTATAATGAGTTGCAAAGACATAATGCATCACAGCTTGTCAGACGGCTGCCTGGGTGAAAATCTTCACAGTCTTGGCAAGTGCATATATCTGTATGATTTGCAAGGTATTGTGGGCAATGTAGTTCATTCACACCAGACACAGCTGCTGACAATAATTTAGTTGTGCTCTTGGGTAAAGCCAATAAGATATTTTATTTATGGGGTTATTTCTCCCAACACAGATATGCTTGGTAGCACATAAATTAGGTTACTTGCTTTCAGTGTTAACTTGGAAAAACAAAGTCAAAATCAGGAAAACAACAAATGAAAAGCCACAAAGCAAGAAACAAACTGTTCTTTTCAGGTTAACTTCTGATTACTTCCCACATAGATACAGAAGTGATTCTCTCCTAGCTCACAAGCAATTAGGTAAGGCTTAATTGCTAGCAGTTATCCAGCTGAAACCCCTTAGCTGGCTTGCTTTCTACTGTGTGGGTCAAATCCTGCTTCAGGAGCTTTTCTGAGTAGATTAAAGAACAAATTTGTATTTCTTTGTGATGGTTGCTGTACTTTATAACAGAAAGTTACCAACGGAGTTTAGATAAAGAGCAGTCCATATAAACAGGATCCTCATCTGCTATTATTCCCCCTTGTTCAACAAGCATGGGTTCAATATCATGAATTGGCACAGATGAATCTCTCAATAGAGCATTTTCAGGAGAATACTTGTTTCCCTGCTGTCTTTCAAGGTTATAGCTAGGGCATAGATCAGTGTTCATACCTGAGCTTCCATTGCTGCTAGAGTTCCTCTCTATATAGCCAGGCCAGTATGTAGTCCAGTTCTTATGTCCAGCCTTCCAATCCAGATCCCTGGACACTGGATCTCTCTTCACATACCTTCTGGCACAGGTCTTAGGGTCCCTTCCACGTGCATCCGTCTCCCTCACAGGTAGCCTCTGGTGATTCCTAGCTCTGCAGCACCATTCCTCTGGCTTTCCCCAGTCCAATGGTGTATGCTGGCCCTTGGAATACCTCCCAGTATACGTACTGCTTTGGACTCTTCTAGACCTCTCAAAGGCTTTTCTCTTCCTTCTTCCAAAGGGTCTCTTTCCCTCTCTGTCCGTCCGGTTTGGCTTCTGCTTCTGATGATCCTTCAGATGAAACTGATGATCAAACTCAAGCTGATTCTCAGGATACTGAGGACAATTCTCTGGATATCCAAGGTGATCATGAAGATGGTCATCTGTAGAATAAACTCTACTCTTATTCTGCTTAGATGAGTGATACTCCCTAACACAGCGCAGCTGTGCTGAATCAGGCCCTGCCCTTTGAGATGAGTGCTTAGGGATTACCTCATAGCCCTCCTGATTGAACACACGTTTCCTCACTTCAGCTCCTCTAATGGCTGTTGGAAACCTGGTGCATTCTGGGACTGGTAGTCTTTTATGGCAAAATTCTGTTTTCATATTTCTACCAGAACTGACAGGTTGCTTGTTCAGAGTCACTTCACCTTTTCTATAGCACCTTCCTGAGCTATGATAAGCTTCTTTATCACAAGCTACTAACATACCCTCACGGATGTCTTCTCCATACTATACATACATTAAAAGATTGTTTCTCATTTCTTTTCAAGAGGAAGTACTAGGAACTATTTTATAATTTAGTTGGCTGTTAAAATATTTTTTTCCCTTTTTCTTACTTTCTGGAGTACAGGCAGCACCAGAAAAGTAATACAGAACAATTATATTATAATGATATAAGAATAGCTAATCAAAGCATTTACAAACATGTTTAGTGAAAGGGTATTAATTTAGAACATATTAAAAGCTACCAAGAACTGAAAATCTACATAGGTTAAGTACTGGTTCATTCCAGGAAGCTAGACCAGCATAAATGAATAATAATAATAAATAGAACCTTAGGAGTTTTTATTTGAGACTTTAAAATCACGGTGGCCTCAGTCCTGCAATATCACTATATCGTGCAAATGGAAAGATTTGGTCTATGACATTTTATAGGTGTTGCTGGGAGGAAAAGATATTTGGGCTGGCTCAGGGCTTAAATTATGCTTTGCATTGTGGGGATTTAATTAGAACATAAGAACATAAGATATGCCATACTGGGTCAGACCAAGGTCCATCAAGCCCAGTATTCTGTTTCCAACAGTGGCCAATCTAGGTCATACGTACCTAGCAGTTTCCCCAAGGGACACAGGTTCCACAATGCTTGTATTGGTTCAAGCATTGATATCCTGGGTCCCTTCTTAATAATGGTTTATGGACCTTTCCTCCAGGAACTTGTCCAAACCTTTTTTAAACCCAGCTACACTAACAGCCTTTACTACATCCTCCGGTAACAAATTCCAGAGTTTGATTACACGTTGAGTGAAAAAATATTTTCTTTTATTAGTCTTAAATAGTTTACCCTGTAGCTTCATTGCATGTCCCCTAGTCTTTCTATATTCTGATAAGGTAAACAATCGATCTACGTTTACCCGTTCCACTCCGTTCATTAATTTATAGACTTCTATCATATCTCCCCTCAGCCGTCTCTTTTCCAGGTTAAAGAGCCCCAACCTTTTTAGCCTTTCTTCATAGGAGTAGCCTTCCATCCCCTTTCCCATTTTGGTGGCTCTTCTCTGAACCTTTTCTAAAATTGCTATATCCTTTTTAAGATACGGCGACCAGAATTGCACACAATATTCAAGGTGCGGTCTCACCATGGAACGATATAGAGGCATTATAATATCTTTTGTTTTATTTTCCATTCCTTTCCTTATCATACCTAGCATTCTATTTGCTCTCTTGGCCGCCGCTGCACACTGGGCCGAGGGTTTTAACATGGTATCCACAAGGACGCCTAAATCTTTTTCTTGGGTGGTGGTTCCTAATGTGGAACCTTGCATCGTGTAACCATAGTTTGGGTTGTTCTTCCCTAGGTGCATAACCTTGCACTTCTCCACATTAAATTTCATCTGCCATTTTGATGCCCAGTCTTCCAATTTATCAAGATCCTCTTGCAATTTTCCACAATCCTCCTGGGTTTTAACAACTTTAAATAGATTTGTGTCATCAGCAAATTTGATAACCTCACTCGTTATTCCACTTTCCAGGTCATTTATGAATATGTCAAAAAGCAGCGGACCCAGCACAGATCCCTGGGGGACACCACTATTCACCTTTCTCCATTGGGAAAATTGGCCATTTAGCCCTACCCTCTGCTTTCTATCTTTTAACCAGTTCCTGATCCACAGTAGTACACTGCCTCCTATCCCATGACTCTTTAGTTTTGCCAAAAGTCTCTCATGAGGGACCTTGTCAAAGGCTTTCTGAAAGTCCAGATACACAATATCAACCGACTCACCTTTGTCCACCTGTTTATTCACTCCTTCAAAAAAACATAACAGATTAGTAAGACAAGATCTTCCTTGTCTAAAGCCATGTTGGCTGTCTCCCATTAGGTCATGACTATCTATATGCTGAGTAATTTTATTCTTTATGATGGTTTCTACCATTTTTCCCGGTACTGATGTCAGGCTCACCGGTCTGTAGTTTCCCGGATCACCCCTTTTTAAAAATTGGTGTTACATTGGCGATCCTCCAATCCTCAGGTATTAGAGATGATTTTAATGATAGTTCACAGATTACTGATAGCAGGTCTGCAATCTCAAATTTCAGTTCTTTCAACACCCTTGGATGTATACCATCCGGCCCAGGTGATTTGCTACTCTTCAGTTTATCTAATAGTTGTAAGACATCTTCCCGATGTATCGATATTTCCTTCAATTCTTCCACACCTTTAAATACCACTTCAGTCGTGGGTAACATCCCTACATCTTCCTCAGTAAAGACCGAAGCAAAGAATTCATTCAGTCTCTCCGCTATCGCCTTGTCGCCTCTTAGTGCTCCTTTAACCCCTTTATCATCTAATGGACCAACTGACTCTCTCACGGGTTTTTGCTACGAATGTACTTGAAAAGGTCTTTATTTCGCGTTTTTGCTTCCGCAGCAAGCTTCTTCTCAAATTCTCTCTTTGCCTGCCTTATCAATGCCTTGCATTTGACTTGCCAGTGCTTGTGCTGTTTCCAGGTTTCATCATTTGGCTCTTTTTTCCATTTCTTGAAAGATGCTTTTTTGGCAACAACAGCCTCTCTGTCTTGTCTTGTTTGCATGCCTGTGCATTACAGTAAATTGAGGCTAATGATTTAGATTTAAAGACAAATTAAAAATGTGCAATACAATCTGGAAAACTGAAACTAGTTTGCATGCATATTGTATCAAATGTAAAGATTACATTTGTAAGCTTTTCCCAGGTCCAGCTATAGTGAAGGGCCAGAGCTGAGCCCTCTGTGTCCAGTGAGGATTCTCCAAAGGAGGCAGGAATCGTCCTTCAGAGCCCCAGCCATTGACTCCTTGAATTTTCATAATAGAATCCTTACATGGGATGTTTCAACCAATTATATATTTTACAGAGGAATTTCTTCAGCATGAAATAGCTTGATATCTGGCATGTTCCTTTGGTGTGACATTTATTATGTGGAGTGCTCCCTGGACTACTCTATTTCCTCCTGAATTTTAGGGATTTCCCCGAGTAGATGTTATGGTTCTCCCTTTCTACTTATAATTCCCAAAATGATTTAGTAATAACTAATCGGACCCTTATAGCTTCTTCTTTGAACCACTATAATAGTGTAACTCTCACACCAGGCAGGTGGTCCGGGCTCCCCTTCTTTCTTCAAGCCATTGGGACCTTGATCCGTTCCTGAGGTACAACAAAAGACATCACTCCTCCATGCTTCCCTGGAAGTTGGGGCAAGGGGCTGGTGCAAGAAGGAAATAGTTATGGTTATTATAAAGAGAAGGAGGAAGAGTGGGAAAACACTAGATGAGAAGATGATATTTACCAACCAGTTTATAATAATAATACCAGGAGGAACTGTGCCCACAAATATTCCTCAATTAAGTGTAGGAAGCCTCTTAATGAGTGTCTGTATTTCTGAGGCACCCTGCCCTTCTTTGTGTTAACTAAGCTCAATAAGATGGAGTGGAGGAGTAACCTAATGGTTAGAGCACTGGCTTGGGAACCAAGAGACCAGGGTTGGGTTCCCACTAGCCCTCCTTGTGGCCTTGGGCAAATTACTTAACCCTCCATTGCCTCAGAAAAATCTAAGTTATCAATGTCCCTGTTTAATGTGCATTACCAAGTTTAAGTTACAATGTAAACTGCTTTGACTGAAATGATAAAGCAATATAAAAAAACTTAAATAAATAAAGCTATTATTCTGGTCAGAGGTATAACGGGGCAGGTTTAGTTCTCACCGCCGGTCACCTCTATCACTATCCTAGTTGCTTGGCTAGTATCTTGGTTCATTGTTTAGCTCCAGGTTCCACAGAGGTCTGCAAAGCTCCCATGCAATGGGAAGCCACACCCTCAGATCCCATGGTGCACCAGACTACAGAAATTAACAAACCACCTCCCAAGTCCCTAACCAACAGTAGGCCTAACCTTGGTGTATCTGCTGGCTTCTCAATTGCATACTAGTTTATTTTATTTATTTATTTATTTAACATCTTTTATATACCGCGCTATTTATTTTCAGTGCGGTTTACAATTAACAGAAGCTGCACAATCAGAAAACACTGGTGTGCTTACATTATAACAGAAAACTTAAACTTGGAACAGAGGGTAATAAAACTATAACTATGTACACACAGTGAAACTATGTACAAACAGCAGTGTAAAAACTGAACTATGTATAAACATATTGGGTTCTTTAGTATTCACGGCAGACTATAGTCGAAATAAGGTAGGACATAAGAGACTTGAGGCAGAATTACTTATGTGGGAGTTGGGGTGAAGAGTGGGAGTTTGTCGGTTTAGGAGTGCTGATGGTCAGATGAGGATTGGGTGCTTGTGCAAAATGGAGAAGGAAGATGTGGTGCTTGATTGCCTTGCGAAATTGAGAGAGGTCTTTAATTGCTCTTATTTCAGGTGTGAGGTCATTCCAGCATTTAGGTGCATAGAAGGCGAAGGTCCTATTCTTGGTTGATTGGGTACATTTGATGGACTCCCTGGGGATAATCAGGGTGTTGTCTGTTGTTGTCCTTCTCGCTCTGTTTTTTGGGGTGAGGGAGATGAGATCATTAAGAGACGTGGGGGCAAGGTTGTTGATGATCTTGAAAATGATGATGAGGATTTTATAGGTTATCCTGCAATGAATTGGTAGCCAGTGTAGTTCCATGAGAGTCGGGGTGATATGGTCTGATCTTGATAGACCACATAGCACTCTAGCAGCCGCGTTCATCGCCAGTTGTAGTGGATTAATGGTGTTTTTGGGGAGACCGTATAAGACGACATTAGCATAATCAAAATGAGGTAGTGTGAGGGCCTGGAAGATGGTCCTAAAGTTGTTCTGAGGTAGCATGGGTCTGAGTTGCCTTAGCGTTCTTATTTTATTGTAGACAGCCTTTGTGACATTCCGAATGTGTTCCTTAAATTCGAAATGTTGATCCAGAGTAATCCCTAGGTAGCGAATAGAAGGTTTACAGGGGAGATCCGCATCTCTTACTTTTAGAGAGGATGGAGGTGAGAATGCTTTGTTTCTTGATATGAACAGAACTTTGGTCTTCTTGAAGTTTATACGGAGGTGTTGAGCTGCTAACCAGTCTGTGATGGCATTGAAGCATTGAATGAGGTTGGTGAAGTCTGGTTGACTGACATTAAATTGAGTAAACAGTAGAACATCGTCGGCGTAGATTAATGAGGAGATGTTGAAGGTGCGTATGATGTCACAAATCGGCTGTAAGTATACATTAAACAGAAGTGCAGATAAGGATGATCCTTGCGGAACACCTTGATGTTGGTGGAAAGGTGTGGATGTCGTGGGACCAACTCTGACATGTTGCCATCGCTCAGACAGGTATGACCTACACCATTCCCAGGCGAGACCACCGATTCCCTTCTCGAGGAGTCGGGCAAGGAGAAGATTATGATTAACTGAATCGAAGGCAGCGGAGATATCTAGGAATATTAGAGCAAAGCCGTTTTCTGCTTTATCAAGACCTCTGTTCAGTGTATTAGTTAGGGTGGTAAGGAGAGTTTCTACACCGTGTGATTCCCTGAAGCCGTGTTGACAGGGATCAAGTGGTGAGGTTGTATCAATATGATGTTGTATCTGTCTCTGAACAACCTTCTCTATTATTTTGGCTAATAGAGGTATGCTCGAGATTGGACGGTAGGAGTCTGGCTTTAGTGGGTCAAGCCTAGAGTTCTTCAGTAGAGGTCTTATAGAGGTTTGTTTAAGGAGAGATGGGAACGCGCCTGTTGCAAAGGATAGACCAATGATGTTGACTAGGATTGGGCTCAGTTCGGCACGTAGCGATCTGACCCAGTATGCTGGGCATGGGTCACTTGGAGCTGTAGAGGTGTTGATGGAGGTGATGAGATCTTGAATGTTTTTCTCAGAGGGTGTTGTGAACGTTGTGATTGTAGAAAATGGGGAGTGAGAGTGAGATAATGTTGTGACTGAGATTGTGTCGGTTATGGAGGTCTTGGATTGGAGATAGTCGGCGTAGGACTGGGGGGGATAGGAATTAGTTGGGTAGATGATGGTTCTTTAATTAGGGATTTTGCTATGTTGAAAAGGTCTCTGGGTTTATTTAGTGAGCGGAGGAGAAGATTAGCATGGTATTCACTCATTTTGAGATATATAGTTTCACGGTGGAGTTTGAGGTGGTTCATGTATATTACTTTATTGGCTTTGGAGCGAGATCTTCTCCATTTCCTTTCAAGTTTTCTGAGGGAGAGGAGGGATGAACGGAGATCTGCTGTGAACCATGGTGATGGCTGTCTCTTGTTTTGTTTGGTCTTGTTGCTTTTGGTTGAGGCTGGAAGTTGTGCAATAGACTTTAATGTGGTGTTCCAGTTGGTGATTGCTTCTCCGAGGTCAGAATGTATTGGATTGAGTAGTGGTAAGGCGTGCCTAATGAATTCCTCTTTGTCCAATGGTTTGAATTGGGAGATAGGTTTAGATTCTGTACTAGGATTGTTAGGTGGATGCTTAGAGTGAAGGGTGGGCATCTGAAACATAATTAGTTTATGATCCGACCAGGGAATGGAGGTGATGGTAGTGTTAATGATGGGGTTTTGGCTGAACGCAGCGTGGGGAGCAAAGATTAGGTCCAGTAGGTTTCCTTTATTATGTGTGGAAGTGTTTACAAGTTGGTCAAAACCAAAGCTACAAATAAAACAAAACTAGTGTTCTAACTTCCTAGAGGCTAATACCCTTTACTCCTAACTGGCAGGACTCTTGCAGTACCTCTAGCAGCTGCTTTCTAGGTAGGGTTGCCAACTGGCCGGTTTTTACATGGCCAGGCCAGCTACTGGCAGAGATCTACTGTAAGACCAGCGCTTGATAAAACATTTTTTTTGTCCTGGCCGTGGGACTGGGAGTGGCCAGAGCAGAAAACTAGCTTTTCATCTGGGGTCCTTGTCCTCACCAGTGCAACCTCACCTTCGCCTTAAGTCCCTTCCTGCCACCTCCTTCCTTTTGCAGCCATGGCTCCTGCTTCTAACAGAGCAGCAGCTGAAATAATGCTAATTTAAAAAAAACAAAACTGGTGCGGAGCACTCCGGCCCTATGGAACCTCTGCTGCGGTGTCCTGCCCCCTGTAGTGTCACTTCCTTTTGAGCGTGGGATGCCATAGCAGGGGTTCCATAAGGCTGGAGGATTCTGTACCGGTTCTGTTTTGTTTTTAAATTAGCGTTATTGCAGCTGCTGCTCTGTAAGAAGCAGGAGCCATGGCTGCAAGAGGAGGTGGCAGGAAGGGACTGACACAGGGGGAAGGTGGAGGCAGGAAGGCAGCTGAAAGAAGGGGGAAGGAGGTGGCTTGAAGGGAGCTGAAAGAGGAGGGAAGGTGAGGGCTGGAAGGAGGTGGCAGGAAGGGAGCTGACATGAGGGGAGGTGAGGGCTGGAAGGCAGCTGAAAGAGGGGGAAGGAGGTGGCTGGAAGGGAACTGACATGGGGGAAGGTGAGGGCTAGATGGGAGCTGGCATGGGGAGAAGGTGGGGACTCGATGGGAGCTGACATGGGAAGAAAGTGGGGGCAATGGGAGCTGACATGGGGGGAAGGAGGTGGCTGGAAGGGAGCTGACACCAACTGGCTTTCTCAGCGTAGGACAAAAGGATTTTTAAATTTAAAAGCCTCTGGAGCGGGAAGATCTTCAGCTGGCAAGCTCAGGAGTGAGCTCCTCTCCGCTCTGTTCCCACACCAACTGTCTTTCTCAGCATGGGACAAAAGGACATTGAAATCCACAGCAAACAAGACGCGCCCACCTTCTTCTCCTGAACCAGCTATCCCGGGTATTTGCATTCCATCAAGGTGAACATTGGCTTGTGATCCATCCATGGTCATAACTTTGGTCTTGTCCACACTGATTCTGAGGCCATAAGATTGGGCGATGCAAGTGATGTGGTAAAGGATGTCTGTGGCCTCTGCATCCGTGTCAGCAAATATGGCACTGTCGTTTGTGAACATCAAGTTGGTCAGGAAGTTGTTCATGTCATACTGGACCCCACATCTGTCCTCAAATATTTTCCTCATAATAGCGTTGATCATGATATTGAAAAGCAGGGGTAAGGCAACATCTCCCTGGCGGACACCAGTTTGGATAGGAAATTCCTTGGACAGTTCATTTCGGATCTGCACACTGCTGGTTGAACCATTGTATGATGCTTGGGGAAGTTGGATGATCTTCAGCAGCATGTGCTCATTCTCCAATGCCCTCCACAGGGTGGGCCAGTGAACACAGTCAAATGCGGATTTGAAGTCAATGAAGACGATGATGGTTCACTTTCCACACCTGATTCTTTCCTCCGCCAGTTGATGAATCGTGAATATTTGATCGGTGCAGCCCTGATATGGCCTAAATTCTGCTTGTTCTTCTTGGCTGGTCAGTTCACGATGTTTCTGCAGCCTTGATTGTATGGTCTTCATGAACACCTTGCCAACGATTGAAAGGAGGCTGATGCAGCGGTAGTTCTTGCATTTCCAGCTATCGTCTTTCTTCAGGATTAGCACAATGATGGCTTTCTTCCATCTGATGGAACTTGTTCCATGTGCCAGATGAGTGTTAGGAGGATGTGAAAGCATTGCAGCAGGATGTCTCCCCCAGCTTTGATCATTTCGGTAGTGATTGGTCCACTCCGTGCGCCTTTTTGTTCTTCAGTGATCTTATCACACTCTTCACTTCATCGACTGTTGGCTCACCGTGGAGGAATGGATTCTCCAGCAGGTTAATGGGTAGTGGCTCTGGGGTGGTCCCTGGGGAAGATCATGGTTATATTGCTATTGGAAGAATTCTTTCCACCCTTGCAGGCGTTCACCAGGGAGCTCATGAAGGTGCCTTCCTCTTTCTTGATGTTGTCATTGGTCGACTTGGTTTTACCACCCAGTCTTCTGAGGGTCTGATACAGAGTCTGGTGCTTGTGCCTGGATGCTGAAAGTGATGGTTTCCCACTACCAGGTTGTTTGATGCAGTGAAGGACAGCAGGCACAGTCCATTGTCATTGACCTTGTCATGACCAAAACTGCCCAGGATTTCTTCCTATCCGGTCCTGTCCACACCAATGTGGGCATTGAAATCTGCCAAAATGATCAACTCTGTCTGTGGAATCAAATCCAGTGTTTGTTGGAGCTGGTTGTAGAAGTCCTTGGCTGCATCTGGGCTGGTCTCGGTTGCAGTATGGCGGACAGAATATGGGTCTTGACTGCGCCATCAATGATAAGAATTGCCAGATGTTCCAATATTGGTTGGAAGGCAATTACACTTCTGGCAGCCCATCTGTCCACCATAAAGCTGACGCCAGTTTCTTGGTTTTTGCCACCGGAGTAGAATAGCATCATTGTTTCATTGATTGTTGGCAGTTGGATGGTCAGTGTTCTAGATCCAATAGACATACTGTTGCTGTTAAGTGCCGTTAAGTCAATGTTGACTCATGGTGACCCTCTGGATAGTTGTCCCAAACTGGTATATTTATAATTTTTTATAAGTAGATTAGGTCAAGCTTTACAGCACCTCCCAACCCCAACACCAACAATAAAAAAAATACACCCAATACCACCAAGCGAAGATTCCAGAAGTTTGATAAACAAGCATTCCTTGCAGAAATCACCCCTCAACTACAGACCAATGCGAACAACATAAACACACTGATTAGCAAATGGAATGAGACCATAAACAAAGCAGCAGATGCACCACCAACAAATCCGACCAGAGGTCACAAACAAAATGCAACTTGGTTCACGAGAGCTAAAGAGTGTAAAAGAGAATTAAGAAGAATCGAGTGAAGATGGAGGAAATCTAAACAACCAGAAACCCAAGAGAAGTACATGACCAAACTTAAGGAATACCATACCATGGTCAATACTACAAAGAGGGAATATCATACAAAAGTCATAATGAGCTCTCTCAACCACCCAAGAGAACTGTTCGAGATCGTCCATACCCTAACCCCAGTCAAGAAAATGATATAATACCCTGCCCATAAACACTCACCAACTTCTTCCAAACAAAACCAGCACCCAATACCATCACATTACAAACACCACAGATTGATAACTCCAGCAGTGAACAATGGAAAACATTAGATTCTATATTGATAGAAAATATAGATCACATAATCAGCACTCTAAAGAAAACCACCTCACCTCTAGACCCATGCCCAGCTAGTTGAGTAAAAATATCCAGAGCTCAACTATCCCGTTCATCTTCAGAATAATACAACTTTCACTTGAACAGGGATACCTTCCAAAAGAGCTAAAGATGGCATCTGTGTACCCTATACTGGAAAAAACCCACTTCTGACAAAAGTAACCCTGTTGCATACAGACCTATATGCAGCCTACCATTTATCTCAAAAGTAATAGAAAAAGTAGTACAACAGCTACAGGAACACATCAATAATTTTGCCCCGCTTGACCAGCATCAGCACGGTTTTAGGCCACACCATGGAGTTGAGAGTCTTCTAACCTCCCTACTATATTCAATCATATAAGGCATGGAAAAACTCAACCAGGGTTTTATACAGATTTTCTTTGAACTAGCTTCAGCATTTGACTCTATCCCTTATGGCCTATTACTTGCAAGATTATGAGCAATTGGAATTGGTGGCACCCCATTCAACTGGTTTCAACCATACCTAGCTGACTGTCACCAACAAGTCAGAATAGGTTCATGTGAATCTGTACTGTATTATCAATATAGGGGTATCCCACAAGGCTCTGCATTATCATCTTTACTATTCAACATATTTATACAGTCCATATGATCCATCTTCCACAAGCACAATATTCACTATAAAATATATGCCAATGACATAATGATGCATGCTCCCTACGATACCTCCTATCTGGACTTAAACAAACTATCAATATGCTTCACAGATATCCAGGGCTGGCCTGTCCATTGTGTATGAATGCTGTTCGCACAGGGCCCCACGCTTCAGGGGGCCCCACGCGAACTTCATTTTCACACAATGGACAGCTTCAGAGGTGAGCTGGGGAAGCCCGTGCGAGGCCCTGGTTCTGTCTGCACATCCATCAGCATGAAGAGTGGCGTTTTCCCTCATGCTGGCAGCTGTGTTACTGTGAAGTGCACGAGTGCCGAGAAATGCCCTTTAACCTTTCCCGGCATTCAGCGTGCTTCACAGTAACACAACTGCTAGCGTGAGGGGAAAACACCATTCTTCACACTGGGGGCTGTGCAGAGAGAGCTGAGGCTTGCTTGGGCTTCCCCAGCTCACTTCTGAAGCAGCTTAGCAACCACAGGGCTCATTGGGGGGAGGGTCTAGGATAGGACAGGAAATGGCTGATGGGGGGCTAGAATTGGAAATGGACTGATGGGGGGAGCTTGGACTGAAATGGGTTGATGGGGGGCTGGGCTAGGACTGGAAATGAGCTGATAGGGGGGGCTAGGACTGGAAATGGGTTGATAGGGGGCTTGAATAGGACTGGAAATGGCTGATGGTGGGCTAGGACTGGAAATGGGCTGACGGGGCTAGGATTGGAAATGGGCTATGGGGGAACTTGCATTGGAAATGGGCTGATGGGGGCTGGAATAGGACTGGAAATGGTTGATGGGGGGCTAGGAATGGACATGGGCTGATGGGGGGGCTAGGACTGGAAATGGGCTGACGGGGACTAGGATTGGAAATGGGCTGATGTGGGATGCTAGGACTGGAAATGGGCTGATGTGGAGGGATGGGAGAATGGTACTAGAAGGGAGTGAATACTGGGTGGGGCTGGAATTAGAAGGGAGTTGATGTTGGGGGAGGACTAGAAGGGGATGAGGCTGGGGGAGTGAGGATGGAGAGGGGAAAAGATATTTTGTGTGGGAGGGAAGAAAAATCTACAATTGGCTGGGTATTGGGAGGGTAAGTGGGGATTAAGGATGGAAGGGTGAAATTTGAGTGGATGATAAAGAAATAAAGAAAGAAATGGAGGAAAGAGCAAAAGGGGAAGATCAGTATGTTAAAGCAGATGTAGAGAGAGAATGGGAAAAAACTAGGAGAGAAGAAAGGACAATTGGACAGCAGACAATGGAAAGTTAGTCGAAGACATGAAGATACAAGAAGAAAGTGACTGGAGTAATTGCAACTGAAAAATAAAATGCCCAAACAACAAAATGTAGAAAAATACTTTTTTATTTTGAATTTATTAATTGGAATATGTCAGCTCTGGGAAATGTGCATTGCTAACGTCTTTGCGTTTTTGTTTAGTACAAGAGGAAGTTAATTTATTGTTTTATTTCTCCAGTGTTGTTGTACATTCGAACTTTAGCTTTTGGCGTTCCCAGTTTAATTATTGTCTTCCCGTTTCTAAATTGTGATCCCTTGTTTGGTGATGGTCTGTGTTCTACATGTGTAACCGAGCTGAGGTATTCTTTTCATGTAGTTTCTATTTGACAGTGCCACTTGTTCTCTTCCCCAGTAGATGTATTGGTTTAATATTTGCAGTGTTGTCTTTTGATAGGAGGGTTTGGTGCTTATGAGTCCTGGTAGTACTGTTATGATATGGTGGGGTTGCTATGGGTTCTAAATGACCCTCAACCTACTTGATTTCTATTAAACTCTAAACAGCAGATGTTGTGCTCCTACATTCCCTAAGATATATCATGAATTCGAAATTAAATTAAATTTTTGTCGGATAACTCACCGATGAGTAGAAACCATTCTACTCTCGAAGTGAGCCCTCCATTTTAATCAAATTTTCATAAAATTTGACCCATTACAGGTCTATTTGACCCACTACAGGTCAAAACAGGTGCGACAGCACTAACAAGCTGTTGCTCCTATACCGCTAAAACGAAGCAAAATCGTTCAATAAAGGTATTCCAACCTGCTCCGGTGCTTCCAACTTGTTCACCCAATCATTATTAGAGCAGGTACTCATCTGAATGAAGGCCAAACTCCTCCAGTAATCGTCACGCTGGCAGGGCCTCAAAACTGTTGTAAAATGTTCAAAGCCAAAGCCTCAAACCTCCAGCAGCCAACGGAACTGTCTCAAAGATGGATAAAGCTTCGTCCCCAGTATAGGATTTATATGATTCACTGCGCAACACCAATCAGTGTTTCAAGCCGCTCAGCTTTGCAGCTCTTCTTCAGGCGAATGAATCATACACATAAATGGCTCCTACTTAAAGGATACAAAAATGACGTCAGAGTAACCACCCAATAGACCACTAACTTAGCCTCACTCCACCAATCACATTCGAAGACTCCACCATTCTATGTCCATATTCATACCCGCTGGAGCTACAGAGGTCAAACGAAAAATCCATTGCTGTTCTTTAAAATGAAGCTTAGTGTGACGATCACCCCCCAACACCAAAGGGGAAACTACGTCTAAAACTCTCCATCGAAGATCTTCAAATTGATGTCCAAGTTGCTGACAGTGGGGGACCAAAGGAGCCGAAGCCTGACGGGCATTAATGCGAGATCGGTGCTCAAGGAGTCGTTTTCGTATTGGACGCGTGGTTTTGCCCACATATTTCAGATGGCAAGGACAAATTAACAGGTAAACCACAAAAGCTGTATAACAATCAGAAAAAGTCTGGGAGGTATATTGCACTTCGGTAACTGGATCTACCCATTTATCTCCCTGCAGGGAGGAGGTACAGAAGTCACAATGACCACAGGCAAAGTGACCTCGAAGGGGTACTGGAGTGACACTAACCTCTCGAGTCTTAATAACCCGTTCCCCTATCGTCCGGGATCTTTTATAGGCTATCATTAAGGGTTTTTGAAAGCATTGATGTAATGCCAATATAGACCAATGACGCTTGAGAATAGAAACCACCCGGGATGCATTCGGCAAAAATGGTATTACTCCAATTACCCTCCCTACGGTGTCCTGTTTTCGGGGTGCGCGGCCCTCCCACCAACCGGGATGATTATATAAGGCTCTTTTAAATGCCCTGTGAACGATGGTCATTGGGTAACCCCGTGCCTGTAAGCGCTGACTTAAATCTTTAGCATGATGTCGGTATTCACCTACCGTTGAACACAATCTACGAATGTGAAGAAATTGCCCAAAGGGCAATCCCCGTCGCAATGCTGGCGGGTGGAAGCTAGTGTACCTCAACAAAACATTTTTTTTTTTTTACATTATATGTAGCAGATTTTGAAGAGAGGTTTGTTTACACTTCAGTCGGGTTTTCACATGTGATTCTATGGAAAAGATTCCTGGATGATATCTTTTTCATTTGGACCGGTTCGGAGCAAGACTTACAGTCGTTCTTGTTATGGTTGAACTCTTTGAATGAGAATTTACAATTTTCCCCCAAATATCATCGATATGAGATTGAATTTTTAGATCTTTTATTAACAGTTCAGGGATCGACGCTGCAGAGTACTTTATACAGAAAACCGGTGCAAAAAAATGTTTTGTTGAGGTACACTAGCTTCCACCCATACGTAAAACTTTCCACCCACCTCTTAGCAGTAGACGGTGAGGGCTCTGCTTCCTGGACCTTAGCAAAAGCAAACTGTTTCTCTGTTGATTTCTCAGCTCTGAAACTGCTGGCTTTACCTTGGGGATGGTTCCTCAGACAAGTGCTGATTTCTTTCTTCCTGGGATCCTCCAGGCTCTGAAATTCAGCCTCCTTATCTCCTTCTCCAGGCCCTCTTAGGTAGCTGCTTTCCTGGGAGTTTTCTTCTTTCTTTCTCCTCCAGCTATGCTCAGCCTTGCTCTCTCTGTTGTCCTTTGCTTTCCTCCTTCCCTCCTCTTTCTGCTCTGCTCGTGGTTTTAAGAACCGTTGGCTTCTAGGCACTCCCTGTTCTCTGCACCTGTGTGACCAATCATCAGGCAAGCTTGTCTCCACCCCTGAGCTAGGGCGTGGCCTGACCTTAGCAGGGAGCTGGGTTTTTCTCTGATCTGGCTTGCAAGTCTTATGCACAAGTGAACTGTCATTCATTTCAAAGGGGAAACTAGGATTTTCTTCCACTTCCCTTTCTTCCTGGGAGCTTTCATCACTACAGTACTAGAACTAGACATACTGTTTAAAACATTCTATGTAATACAGTTGAATGTTCAATGTAAATCACTTTGATTCCCAGAGAAAGCGGTATAGAAAACTAGACAAATATATCTATTTATTTTAGTTTACTCCATATGTTTTGTTCATTTTAATTGTATTGCTTGTTTTATTGTTTTGCAACTCTCCTCGTGCTGTTCTAGAGGAGGCATGCAATTATACTGAAATAAATACCTACAACCCACTGCTTGGTCTCCACTGTTATATCCATGTTTTCTTTCCTCAGTGTACTGTGTTGACAGTGATTTTGCTGTCTCCTCTGGATGAGCACCAGATAGGTAACTTTCTCTTCTTCTCCTCCCTAGTGGCATCAGCTGGGCACTTATTCCTCAAAACAGGTGTCTGCTCTGTTGCAACGTTCCCTAGGCAGTTGCTCTAACCACCAGGCTACTCCTCCACTCCCAATGAAACACTAACATACATAAAAGCTGGATTGCACCACTGCAGCAGTTTCCAGTGGTGGAGGCTATGGGCAGATGGTGTCTTTATCTGGCCTACTCTGCTTAGCCTAACCCTTCGACAGGGCCACACTTTTCAATAAGGGCAAATTTGGAAATTATCCATATTTTTGGCAGCAGTGTAGATCTGCCATTAGGGAAAAAATGTGCACAACAAAAAAATGTGTATCCATTAAACAATACTTAAATTGTGCCGAACAAAGTTTACCAGTCCTTAAACCATAACCAATATTCCTGAAACCTCTGCTTCTGCCAACACTGAAAGTACTGCTTTATCATAACACTAATGTGGTCATTTCATGATTTTCTGTAATGTAAAGAAAGTAAGACACACAATCTGACCTGCTAACATTTAGTTTGGATTCAAAGCTTTCAGCTGAGGCCACTTATAGCAGTGCACTTCAATATAAGGGCTGTTCCATGGCACAGAAAGTGATTGTTTAGGAAAGGTGGGGGTAGGGGGATATAGGGGGAAATTCTCTTTCAGAGCCTGGGTTTTATCATCAGTCTTGCTGTTGAAGTCTCTTTATACAAAGAGGAACCTGCAACAGAGAATCAGTGAAAGGACAAAAGAAGAGAGTGAGCAAAAATCAGGTGGCAGTGCTTAAACCAGTTCTTTCATTGCTGAAAGTATGTGGATTTTGCAAATGCATTAGTCAAAAAATGCCAGCAATTTCTGTCCTGCAAGAAAGAGAACTGCAGGTGGAAGATATTGATGTTTTCTTTTGCTGCAAGCCTTAACTGGTAATGGTATTAGATTAAGAATACAGTCAAAAAAGGAACAGTAATGCATTTTAAGTAATTAGTTTAGAAAATGCTGCCTGGTAGATAGAGTGTGTTTGGCACGCTTGATGTTCAGTGTTTTTCAATATAACTAGCTTACATCAGTACTGACATCTTCCAGATGTTAGCAGCTTAGTTTTTTTTCTCCTCCGTGTTGCAAATGAGTTGGCATGGAAACAGTTCTTTTCTGGCAACATGACACATGATACAAGGCCAAATGCATTTAACACAGATGACTAGTTCAGGAATCTGCCGGTAATGAAAGTCATTTTGATAGCTGTTTTGAATTTCATGTTGTTATTTAGGACAACTTATTTTTAACTCAGTCTAAAATAATATATACAAAAAACAATGTGGTGCTATGTTTTTTCTTTCTTCAATGTTCATTTCATCAAGTACTGTATTTGTGTGCAATAGAGAAAAATCTGTCTGGAGAATAAACTCAGTTTTGCTTCGTTAAGCCCTATTAACAACCTTTATTAATGACTTCTACTCTATCTGGAACCAATTTAGTAAAAGAGGGCAGCTGAGTACTAAATGCATTCTGTGCTTATTATTTTCCTGATTCTGTTTTGATATAAATTAAAACATCAAGACCAACAATATGAATAGGGCAACTTAGAGTATTGCCAACTTGAAAGATCAGGAATAAGATTATTTGGAACATGCCAACCCCATCCCCTCAAAGAAACTAATCTAGCTACCCGAAGACCATTTGTATCTCAGGGAAACAGACAAATTCCTTTGAAGCATGATTTTAGACCCGCCCCCGCTCTGCATTTCCTAATTGATTATCTGTTATATTACATTACACGTAAGGCTCGTTATTACAAGATTTTTCTGGAGTTTGGAAGAGGAAGCCGACAGCGTGTTCTTACCATAACACCAGCTTCACAGAAAGGCAGGAAACCAAAAATGCTCATCTACTTCTCCATACTTCAGTCACCGCAATGTCTTTTAAATATATTCAAAAACGTACATAGACTAACTCCAGAGGGATCGATGAAGAAAAAAAAGGATAATTGCACAGAAATCAGGATGAGCAATCTGTTATTTACTAAAAAAAAAACTTATTTGGGGATTTATAAAGAAATAAGCATTTTTTTATTCAGGAGTTAGGGAAGTGTTTCATGTATGTTGACTGGGAATAATTTTATACCAGGCCATCTACATGAAATGTCCAAAAATGCTCCTATTATTGCCTATATTATAAAGGCACCTGAAATATAGTGGTTGAAGATTTTTCAAATTGATACAAATCAGACAAAATCATGAAGCCCAGTTTCCTGTTTCCAGCAGAGGGCAATCCAGGTCACAGGTATCTATCAGGTTCCCAAAAAGGTACACAGATTCCATGTTGCTTATTCGAGGGGTAAGCAGTGGATTTCCCTGGTCCTCTTTAATAATGGTTTATGGACGTTTCCTCCAGGAACTTGTCCAAATCTCTTTTAAACTCATCTAGGCTAACAACTGATAATGAATTCCAGAGTTTGATTATGCATTGAGTGAAAAACTAATTTCTCCGATTAGCACTACATGTGCTACATTGTGTGCCCCCTAGTCTTTCTAGTATTGATCTACATTTACCCATTCCACTCCATTCATTAATTTATAGACTTCTATCATATCTCCCCTCAGCCGTCTCTCTTCCAAGCTGAAGAGCCCTAACCTTTGAAGCCTTTCCTGGCAGGGTTATCCTTCCATCCCGTTTATCATTTTGGAGGCAGCAACAGAATGTATGCACAATAACCACCTATTTTTCAGCTTTTAGGCTATAATTTCATCATATGCCTCAAGTTTATCTAACATAGCACGGGAATTATAGCATATTTTCCAAGCAATGCAACACTAATACCAAAATCATTCAGCTGGAACATGTAAAAATGTACATATCTAACCATAGCGATTACTCAAGGAGACAACACCCAGAGGAGCTAGCAATAACATGAGAAATACTTATCTATATGTGACTTCTTTTCCTTTGTAGAATGTTTCCCACTTCATGTCAAACTTACGAAGAATCCATATCACGTATCCTGACAGACCTGACATCAATGTTTCAGCATAGAAGCCTGTTTTCGGGTCAATAACTTATTTAATAGCACATTAATTCCGCACCAAACAATATTCTTCCTTGGTACCCTAAAAAGAGTGCTCCTACTAGTTCTAAAGAGAACATAGGCATTGTCCCCATTTCCTAATTACTCATGAACAAATGATGAAATATTAAAAGAAAATGTCTGAATACATTTTTCATACTACAGTAAGCGTCATACGGAATTACTGAAGATCTGTGCATATTTTTATGATTTATCAACAAATATGTTCCAACACAGGACTCAAATTCAAACCAAAGACTATTACTCAGAAACGTATATATATATATATGTGCTGGATGCTCAGTTCCTTGAGCCACTCTAGATTCAGCAGATTAGTTCATATCTAGCAGGAAAACAGAGAAGAAAAAGCTGTAACAAGCTTCTGCTCAGGTCCCGGTACTCTTTGAGGGCATCCGTCTTTATTTTTTCCAGGAGACAGTGGTTGATTTAGAAGAATGGCCGAAGCTTCACAAGGATGTGGTGAAGGATAATGACGAGCAAACTTGAGTCTCATTCACTGCAGAATCGATCCAAGAAACCTGATAGCAGGAGACAGAACTGGCTATGAGGGAGGAGAGGAATTTTGTCATCCCTCTCATTTCCCTATTAATGTTGGCCCTGTACGTCTGGGATCAGCCATTTGCACGGGGGACTTATTCCACCTCAGAGGTGGAATAGGTCCCCCTGGATGGAGGATGATGCACGTCCCGGGCCCAGAAGGGCAGGTGAGGGGGTGCAGGGGGGTTCCCCACAGCCCGATGCTGGTCACAGCAGGCCCAATCAGGGGTCGGACTGCAGGGAAATTGTGGAGTTCTGCCGGGGATTACAGCTGCCAAGGCATCGTGGCTCCATGCAGGAGCCTGGCTGGGCTAGCCGGGGAGTTTGTTGGACATCCAGGCACCCAGAATCGGGACATGCAGGAACAGAATCAAGTGCAACTGGAACACGTTCCGATTCTGGGCGCCTGGACAGGCAGAGGACGTCCAGATTGGAATGGGCCTCTCTCTCCCTATATCCACTATGGGTGATTCTTGCTGCAGTATTTTGCAGTTTGTATATTAATTTCTTTGACATTCCTATGCTTTTTCCATTGCTGGCCCTCGGCAGAAAGTTAAAAATGATTTGTTTCAGATGGTCTAGGATATTGGGGTAGTGTATTTTTGTTACTATCCTGTCAATTTGTATTTTATACTAAATCCAAACATAGAATTAACAAGTCCCTAAAATTATATTATGGTTGGATTATATCAATCTTATTTCTAGCCCAGATTCAGCCAATAACTTTAATGGTCCTTTTAAATTTTATAAAACTACCAAATAGTGTATTTCTCCCATTGATAATGTAAAATTTGTATTTTATTTCTGCATTTTTGTTAACCATACTGAACAAATATTTGTGGAATTACATTTGGTATAAATATTTCAAAATAAATGAATAAAATAAATAAATAACACATTTAATAATTGCCGCAGGCTGCTGCTGCTGCTGCGACCTGGAAAGGACCTCTAAGTAGAAAAAAGCAAGATTTGTTCCATTCCTCCTCCTGCCTCCAGGGCTTCTGCTGTTCCCTCTCTTGATATCGTGGCAGGCCTTCAATTGGGCTCCATGCTGCTGATGCTGCTACTCTCCTGCCAGAGCTCCCGCCCTGTGCAAGTACATTGCTTGCACAGTGGGCTGTGCTAACCCAGGTGACACCTGACTTTAGGACTGGTACTAAGCAAGGTACGATTCAAATTGTTTATAAATGTTTTAGAAGGCAGAATGTCAATGAGTTTGTGAAATTCCCAGATGATACTAAACTATGTAGAGCAGTTAAAACTAGGGGTGGGCATTTATCAGAACAATAACGCAAGGAACTGTACAAAAATGTAATGATCCGTAATACGATTCATTTTCTTTAAGTACATTACTTAATTTAATGCTCTCTGCCTCTCTTCCCTCACCCCTGGTGGGTCCTGCATCTCTTTTTGGCCACTGCCGGGGATGCTTCCTTTAAGGCAAGTGTGCCAAGCTAGACACATTGTGAAAGAGGGGGGGGGGAGGAAGAGATGCTGGACCCAAGAGAGAAAGGGGGGGGGGGTCCTGAACCCAAAGGGGAAAGAAGGGGGGGGGGGAGAGAAAGAGATGCTCATGGGATGGGGGGAAGAAGAGAAAGGATGGAGTGATGCTGGCCCATGTGGGAGATGGGCTATGGATGGAATGGGGCCTTTAAGCCCATTGCAATTAATCACACAATTAAAATTTGTAATTACTTGGTTGATTTGACTAAAAGTTTTAGTTTATGCTCTGCCCTAGTTAAAACACAAGCTTATTGTATAAAACTGCAAGAGTATCTAGAAAGAGTGGGAACTCCAGCTTCCAAAAGGGATAAGAAATTTAAGAACATAACAAATGCCATACAGGGTCCATCAAGCACAGTATCCTGTCTCGAACAGTAGCCGATCCAGGTCACAAGTACCTGGCAGGATCCCAAAGGCACACAGATTCCACAATGCTCATCCTGGGGTAAGCAGTGGATTTCCCAGCTCCTCTTTAATAATGGTTTATGGACCTTTCCCTCCCGGAACTTGTCCAAATCTTTTTTTAAACCCAGCTACACTAACAGTTTTTACATCCTCCGGTAACGAATTCCAGAGTTTGATTACAGGTTGAGTGAAAAATACTTTCTCTTAGTCTTAAACGGGTTACATTGTAGCTTCATTGAGTGTCCTTTCTACTTGTTGACAGCATAAGCAACTGATCTACATTAACCCGTTCCACTGCATTCATTAATTTATAGACCTCTATCTTATCTCCCCTCAGCTGTCCCTTTTCTAACTTTTAAGCCTTTCTTCATAGGGGTATTGTTCCATCCCCTTTACTAATTTGGTGGCTCTGCTCTGTACCTTTTCTAATTCTGATTTATCCTTTTTAAGATAGGGAGGCCAGAACTACATACAGTATTCAAGGTGCAGTCAAACCATGGAATGATACAGAAGTATTGGTTTTATTCTCCATTCCTTTTCTTATCATTTCTAGCATTCTATTTGCTCTCTTGTCCGCCGCTGCAGACTGGGCAAAGGGTTTCAACATATTATCCATGATAACACCTAAATATTTTTCCTGGGTGGTGGTTTCTAAGGTGGTATCTTGCATTGTATAACCAAAGTTTGGGTTGTTCTTTCCTAGGTTCATAACTTTGTACTTGTCCACATTAAATTTCAGCTGCCATTTGGACGCCCAGTCTTCCAATTTATCAAGGTCCTTGCAATTTTTCACAATCCTCTTGGGTTTTAACCACTTGGAATGATTTTGTGTGATCTGTAAATTTGATTACCTCACTTGTTATTCCCATTTCCAGGCCATTTATTAATATATTAAAAAGCAGCTGGCCCAGCGCAGATCCCTGCGGTACTCACTATTCACCTTTCTCCATTGAGAAAATTGGCCATTTAGCCCTACTCTCAGCTTTCTATCTTTTAACCAGTTCCTGATTCACAATACTACACTGCCTCTAATCCCATAACTTTTAAATTTTGCCAACAGTCTGTCATGAGGGACCTTGTCAAAGGCTTTCTAGAAATCCAGATACACTATTTATTTATTTAACACATTTTCTATACCCCTTTTTTCTAGTATTCAAAGCAGTTTACAGTGAACAAATAAACGAAGAACTTTACATAGAACAAGGAAGTTAAACTTGGAGTTAACAATGTCAACAATCAATGTTAATTACATGATGTCACTGTATGTTTGGGAACATATGATATTAAAGTCAATATATCAACTGGCTCTACCTGTTTATTCACACCTTCAAAAAATATAATAGATTAGTAAGACAAGACTTTCCTTGGCTAAATCCATGTTGGCTTTCTCCCATTAAACCATATACATGATCTCCCATTAAACTATATACATTAGTAAGACAAGACTTTCCTTGGCTAAAGCCATGTTGGCTTTCTCCCATTAAACTATATACATGATCAGTAATTTTATTTTTTATAATGGTTTCTACCATTTTGCCCGGTACTGACCTCAGACTCACTGATTTGTAATTTCCCGGATCATCCCTGGAACTCTTTTTTAAATATTGGCGTTACATTGGCCATTCTCCACTCTTCAGGCACTACAGTTGATTTTAATGATAGTTCACAGTTTACTAATAGTAGGTCTGCAATCTCATATTTCAGTTATTTCAGTACCCTCAAGATGTATACCATCCAGTCCAGGTGATTTGCTACTTTTCAGTTTATCAAATAGTTGTAATATTTCTTCCCGGTTTATCGATATGTTTTTCAATTCTTCGATACATCATCTTTATATACCATTTCAGGAATGAGTAAATTCTCCACATCTTCTTCAGTAAAGACTGAAGAATTCATGCATTCTCTCCACTATGTTCTTGTCCCCACTTAGCGCTCCTTTTACCCCTCTATCATCCAATTGTTCAACTGACTCTCTCACCATTTTTTTTGCTATGAATGTACTTGAAAACGTTTTTATTATGCATTTTTGCTTCCACGGTGAGCTTTTTTTCAAATTCTCTCTTTGCCTGCCTTATCAATGCCTTGCATCTAAATCCTTATGTTGTTTCCCATTTTTGTCATTTGGCTCCTTTTTCCATTTCCTGAAAGATGCTTTTTTTGCAGCAGCAGCCTCACTGACCTCACCTTTAAACGATGCTGGCAGTTTTTTGGCCTTTCTTCCACCTTTCTTAAGGCCACCTTTCTTAAGACGTGGAATACATCAGTTATGGGCTTTCAAGATAGTACTTTTAAACAATGCCTATACTTTATGTAAATCTTTAACCTTTGCAGCTGCTCCTTTTCATTTTTCTTAACTATTTTCCTCATTTTATTATAGTGTCCCTTTTGAAAGTTAAATAGTAGTACTGTGGATTTACTTGCTATCCTTCTTTCATTTGTTAAATCACATGTGATCATGATATGATCACTATTGCCATGTGGACCCAACACCCTAAGGACTAGGTACAAAATACCTTCCCCTCTTGTCAGTTCATGAACCAACTGCTCCAAGAAGCAGTCATGTATTTCATCTAGAAACTTTATTTGCCTAGTATGTCCTGCTGTGACACTGACCCAGTCGATATCTGGGTAATTGAAATCAACCATTATTATAGTGTCTTTCAGCATTTCATCATTCATCTTTTCATTCTGGCCAAGTGGTCTGTAGTACACCGCCACTGCCAGTGCCTTCCCCTTTTTATGTGGAATTCCTATCCATAGAGTTTCTACAGCGTATTTTGTTTCCTGCAAAACTTTAATCCTATGTGACTCAATGCCCTCTCTAACATAGAGCGCAACCCCTCCACGAATTTGATCTACTCTGTCATTGCGATATAGTTTGAATCTAGCTATCACAGTGTTCCATTGGTTGTCTGAGATACCAATCAAATCTAACCTCTCGTTTAGAGCTATATATTCTAGCTCTCCCCATCTTATCTTTTAAGACTCCTAGCATTTGCATACAGGAATTTTAGAGGTTGTATTTCATTCATATTAATCTGGTTATCAGTTGATAGGAATAATTTGGAATCTTTCAGTTCTATACTCAAGGGCATCTGAGTTACTTTTATATTTATTGGAACCTCTCTGTTAGGATACCCTAATTTCTCTCTTTGGCTAGTATACTTCTTCTGAACCATGCACTCTTGGGCAACTGTCAGCTTTCCCCTATTATCTAGTTTAAAAGCTGTTCTATCTCCTTTTTAAATGTTAATGCCAGCAGCCTAGCTCCATCCCTGTTAAGGTGCAGCCCATCCCTTTGGAAGAGCTGCTCCCCAGAATGTTACTTAGTTCCTAACAAATCCAAAACCCCTCTTCTTTGCACCGTCTTATCCACCCATTGAGACTCCAAAGCTCCACCTGCCTTTTGGGTCCTGCGCATGGCATGGGAAGAATTTCAGAGAATGTTACCCTGGAAGTTCTGGATTTCAATTTCCTACCTAAAAACCTAAATGCGACCCCCAGAGCCTCGCTCCCACATTTTCCTATGTCATTGGTACCAACATATACCAAGACAGCAGACTCCTCCCTAGCAATATCTAAAACCTTGTCTATGTGGTGCGTGAGGTTTGCTACCTTCACACAACTGGCAGGCATGTTACCAGGCGATCCTGACATCCACCAGCCACATGATCAAATCACCCACTGTAACGGCAGGTCTAACCCTTCCTTCATCGGTAAGCTTATTGTATAAAACTGCAAGAGTATCTAGAAAGAGTGGGAACTGCAGTTTCCAAAAGGGATAAGAAATTAAATATAGACAGGTGCAAAGCAATGGAAGAAAAAATCCAAACCACCAGTCCAGTGGGATTACAGTGGATGATGCACTGAAGCTATCAACACAGAGTGTAGTAAGGGCCAAAAAACCCAATTGTATATTGTGATAATTTGGAAAAGCTTTAACCAGATATTCAAACAAATCATCATGCCGCTGGATAGAGCTCTGTCATGTTCACACCTACTGTTCTCATGCAATTCTGGTTACTCCTTCTCAAAAAAAGGATACAGCAGAGTGCAAAATGAACAGAGAAGAACAATCAGATTGGTAAAAGGATTGGAGGATCTGGCTGGAAAGGCTGGGAAAGTTAGGACTTTTTATCTTGGAAAATAAAAGCCTGTGAGGTTGATATCATTTATTACAGTATGGTAAAAATTTGCAGCCACCATGTGTTAGTTGCAAAAATTAACACATGGTAATTGCATGATAATGGTTGAGGGCATGCCTGGCATCTTCCCATAAAGCTATTGCACAGAAAAAATATTCACCATGTGTTAAGTGCATTGCAGCTATAAATGAAGGCACTTAATAGCACATACTGAGTGAGGTGGCATTAAGTGGTATGCATTATGTTTTGTTTTATGAATATTTCCATTATTATGTATGCAAGCCACTCAGGAATGTACAGTATGTTGAGCGACATATAAGTATTTTAAAGCTATATAATTACAGGGCTTAAAAGGGAGAGATAAGGCACTGTGGGTTAAACTAGAAAGAGGAAAGAGAAATCCATTTGCATTGGCGTGAGGAAGTGGACAGAGATTTAATAGAAGACATAGGCAGCATTGCCAGGAAAGGGGAAGTGCTACTACTGAAAGATGATTTCAATATGCCAGATGTTGATTGGCACATTCTTGCTGCAGTATCTAGAAGTAAGGAGATCCTGCATTCTCTAAAGGGAGAACTATTCAGGCAACTAGTAACAGAACCCACACGTGAAAGGGCCATACTGGACTTAGTGCTTACCAATGATGAAAGTGGTCCTGATGTTATAGTGGGAGATCATCTCGCATCCAGTGATCACCAGATGGCGTGGTTCAGTATTAGGACTAAGGCTGATAAAATCCATGCAAAAGCGAGGGTCTTAGACTTTAAGGAAAACTAACTTTGCTAAGATGGGCCAATACCTCAAGGAGTCGTTAGCGGGATGGGAACAACTGGGGGATGCAGAAAAATAGTGGACAAAACTGAAAGGGGATATTTTAAGGGCAACCAACCTTTTTGTTAAAAAGGTAAATAAAGGTAAAAGGAAAGGAGGATACTATGGTTCTTAAAAGAAGTGGCTGAAAATGTGAAGAAAAAGGGGGAGGCCTTTATGAACTACAAGAGATCACAGAGAGAGCAAGATAGGCATCTATATTTGGAAAAACTTAGTGAAGCTAGCAAAGTAGGCAGGAAAGCAAAAATACAAAAAGAAGAAGAACTAGCCAATGCAATAAAATGGGGGGATAAAATGTTTTTCAGATATGTTAGTGAGAGGAGGAAGGGCAAAGGCGGTATTGCCAAACTCAAGGGCGAAGGGGAGGAATATGTAGAAGCTGATGAGGATAAAGCAGAATTGCTTAACAAGTATTTCTGTTCTGTGTTCACAGATGAAGGGCCAGGAGTAGGACCTCAGAAATCTCTCACAAATAGGAACAAAAGCGATGGGGATCTCAAAGGATTTTTAGAAGACAGTGTTCGTGAGGAACTAGCTAATCTAAAAGTAGACAAAGTGATGGGGCTGGAAGAGGTATATCCAAGAGTATTGGAACTTTTGGATGCCTCTTTGGAGTCAGGAATGGTGCCAGAGGACTGGAGAGAGGTAAATGTAGTCCCTTTACACATAAGTGGAAGTAAGGATGTGGTTGAAAACTACAGGCCAGTTAGTCTAACCTCTGTGGTGAGTAAATTGGACATGCTGCTGAAAGAAAAACCAGTAAGGTTTCTGGAGTCCAATGGATTACAGGTTTGGTGGCAGCATGGATTCACCAAAGACAGGTCCTGTCAGACAAATCTGATTGATTTCTTTGACTGGGTGACCAGGGTTGGTCCGAGGGAGAGCCCTAGATGTGATGTACTTGTATTTCAATAAAGCCTTTGACACCATTCTGCACTGGTGAATTATAAACAAACTCTGCACCCTAGGGATGGACCCTAAAGTCACTGATTGAGTTACAAATTGGTTGAGTGGGAGGTGACAAAGGGTACAGGTAAATGGAGCTCACTCTGAGGAAAAGGAGGTTACCAGTGGAGTGCAGGAGAGATCTGTCCTTGGTCCGATTCTTTTTAATATCTTTGTTAGTGATATTTGGCAGTTGAGATTTAATGCTAAAAAATGCAGGGTCATGCATTTGGAGTACCGCTGTAACAAGTCCCCTTTTAATTAGATATGGATAAAAATTTTTTGAATCCAAACTTAGCTTTTTAGAGAGTGCTATCCTTTGCACTAACGATTTCTGCCAGCAAACTTCATTGCGACGTGGCTCCATGTTTCGGGTGTCTGTTCCTAATGTAAGATACTTTTAACACCCTGCTTCAGGCCCATCCAAACTGGCAGCGTTCAAAGCTTGAATGAAAATAACCGCGGAGGTGTACCGCACCAAATAGTCGCCAGCGTCTGACGTCAGCAGACAAAAGCAGCCATGATTGTCCAATCCCAAGACAGTCCTGACATCAGGGGAAAACCCACTTAAACAGGGAAACCCCTTATAGAAATTCCTCAAGTAACGTAAATGACAGCTAGATAATAGTGTGCCAGTCAACCTGGAGATTAAGTCCACGTGGATGAATGGAATCCAAAGAATATATCCAGCGTTGTTCTCGCTGTTGAAGACGGAATTCTCTATCACCCCCCCTAGGATCAACAGGGATATGATCTAATATCCTCCACCGCAAGGAAGAGAAATCATGTGCCTTTGATAAACAATGATCTACCATAGGGGCAGAGCGAGTCCCAGTCCGTAAACGAGAGGCATGTTCCGCTAAGCGAATTTTGACAGCTCGTATAGTCCGTCCTACATAGTATAATGAGCAAGGGCATATTATTATGTAAACCACGAAACAAGAGGTACAATTGGTATGCCACCGAGTAGTGTAGACTCGGGAAGTGTGCACATCTACCCAGTCAGATCCTTCCAATGTAAGAGAACAGTATGTGCAACTCCCGCACAGAAAATGTCCATTATCAGCATGCCTTTCCAAAGGGCGATCTTGTGGTGCAGTCGTATGAACAACGGAATCCCTTAAGTTCGCTGTACGTGAGTAAGCAATTCGTAATGGGACATCCCGAAAACACTCATGAGATCCCAAAATAGGCCAAAACTAATGTAACAGCCTAGTAACTTGCGGCATACGAAGGGCGTACGGCAGGATTTGGATTCCATTCATCCAAGGATAGCACTCTCTAAAAAGCTAAGTTTGGATTCAAATTTTTTTTATCCATATCTAATTAAAAGGGGACTTGTTACAGCGGTACTCGGACTGGGTTCCTTGTACTTTGTTATCATATCCCGACAAAAAAAGTTATTTTTTTATGTAACACTTTTCAGGGGGTTTGTTCTTGGGACCTTCATTTATTTGGTTATTAATTTGGTTTCAGGGGGTTTTTTGTGGTATATGGGTCATGCATTTGGACTGCAATAATCCAAGGGAGTGGTGCAGTGTAGAGGGTGAAGTACTTCTGTCACAAAAGAAGAATGAGACCTGGGCGTGATTGTGTCTGATGATCTTAAAGTAGCTAAACAGGTAGAAAAGGCGATGACGAAAGCTAGGAGGATGCTTGGCTGCATAGGAAGAGGAATGGCCAGCAGAAAAAAGGAGGTGATAGCGCCTCTGTATAAGTCTTTGGTGCGACCTCATTTGGAGTATTGTGTGTAATTCTGGAGACCACACCTTCAAAAGGATATAAACAGGTTGGAGTTGGTGCAGAGGGTAGCTACTAAAATAGTTAGTGGTCTTCATTATAAAGCATATGAGGATAGTCTTAAGGATCTTAATATGTATATGTTAGAGGAAAGGTGGGATAGAGGAGATATGATAGAGATGTTTAAATACCTCCATGGCATAAATGTGCAGGAGGAAAGTCTTTTTCAATTGTAAAGAAGCTCTGCTACGAGGGAACACTTATTTATTTATTATCTCTTCTATACCGCGCTATTCACATCAGTGTGGTGTACATCGAACAAAACCATGCACACTGCAGGCATGCTGCAGTGCGTTCACAGTAAAACAGATATTGAAACTTGGTTACATAAGGGGAAACTATCTGCAGTTATTTACATTGTTGAGTGTCTAAAGTTATTTACATTGTTGGGTAAATTTCCTATAGATCTTACACCGAGTAATATCTTGTGAATAGATAGTGCTTTAGAGCCTTCCTGAATTGGGTTAGGTCGGTGAGAGCCCTCATGTCTGAGGGGAGGACATTCCAGGCTCTAGGGGCGTAGATGCTAAAGGCTCTGTTGGATGTCGCCTTTGAGCATCTCGTTGTTTCTTTCGGGACTTTCAAGGTGTTTATTGCTGTGGCTCTTCTGACTCTATTGGGGGGGGGGGTGAGGTGTGGATTAGCTCTGAGATGGCTGTAGGGGGCTGATTGTTCAGGGTTTTGAAGGTCATAATTAAAATCTTATATTGGGTTCTGGCTTGTATCGGTAACCAGTGGAGCCTTTTCAGGACTGGTGTGATATGGTCCACTCTCGACATTCCTTCTAGCACTCTGGCGGCTGTATTCATTGCCAGTTGGAGAGGGTTTAAAGTTGCTTGTGGAAGCCTGTATAGTATTGCATTTGCGAAATCGAGGTGTGGCATCACAAGGGCTTGATAGATTGATCTGAAATCAGTGGTATCAAGTAATGGTCGTAAGTGTCAAAGTGTCCGTATTTTATGGTATACCATTCTTACCGTGTTTTTTATGTGTGTTTTCATGTCCAGCCGTTGGTCTAGGGTGATGCCTAAGTATCGAATGGTGGATTTAGTTACCAGTTCTGTATTCTTTACTTTTAGCGTGGGTGGGGGAATGAAGACCTGGTTCCTCGTGATGACAGCACATCCGTCTTGCTGTGATTGATTCGTAAGTTCTGTGCGAGGAGCCAATCCGCGACTGCGTCGAAACAGCTTGCTATTGGGGTAAAGTCAGGATGGTCCGTTGCGAAAGGCATGTATAGGAGAATATCATCTGCATAAGCTAGGCAGATGTTGAAAGATCGGACTAGGTTGCAGATGGGCTGCATGTAAATGTTAAACATTAATGCAGATAGCGATGAGCCTTGTGGTACTCCCTGCTTTTGTAGGAACGGTTCAGATGTTGTGGTGCCGATCCTCACTTGTTTCCATCTGTTGGACAGGTAAGATTTGCACCAACTCAATGCTGAGCCCTGAATTCCTTTTTCCTCAAGGCGGTCAATAAGTATTTGATGGCTTATGGAGTCAGACGCTGCTGCAATGTCCATGAATATAAGGACAAAACCTTGACGGATGTTGTCTATTCCTGAGATTATGGTGTTGAAAAGGGTGGTAAGAAGAGTTTCCACGCCGTGTGCTTCCCTGAAGCCATGTTGGGATGGGTCCAGCGGGGCTTCGGTATCAATATGTTGTTGGATTTGGCGTTGAACTACCTTTACAATTATTTTGGCTAACAGTGGAATGCTTGATATCGGTCCGTAGGATTCAACTTTTAGTGGGTCTATTTTATTATTCTTCAGTAACAGCCTGATGGAGGTATGTTTTAGGCTTTGTGGGAAGGATCCCGTTGTGAATGATTGGTCTAGGATTTTATATAGAAAGTGGCTTAGCTCACAACGAAGTTCTCTTATCCAGGACGATGGGCAGGGATCATTTGGCGCAGTGGTAGCATTGATGAAGACGATGGTATTTTCAATCTCTTTGGTTGATATGGTGTTGAATTTGGTCAGTGGAGATGGGTGCGTCGATTTAAGTGGTGTGGGGTGGCTGGTGGGACTGTGGTTTTTGCCTGTCTGAATCATTTTTGATTGTAAGTAGTCAGCATAAGCTTGTGGTTGTATTATGTGTGTTTGTTCTGGGGCTGGTTCTCGTGCTAATGTTTCTGCTATATTGAATAAATCGTGGTGCTTGTTTATTGATCGTTTCAGGAGGTCTATGTGGAACTGTTTTCTTCTCTCTGCTATTTCTTGGCGATGCTTTCTTAGGTGTGAGTTGTAGGCAGTCTGGGCTTCGGTAGATCGGGATCGGCGCCATTGTCTCTCAAGCTTGCGCAGGTGTAGGAGTGATGCCCGTAATTCCTTTGAATACCATGGTACATGTTCTCGGCTCCTAGTTTTTCTGGTTGTATCTGGGAGTTGTGAACTAGACTTGAGGGTGTTGTCCCAGGTGTTAATCAGGTCATCCAGCCCAGTATCTGTGTTGTTTAGGAGTGGAAGAACTTTCGTTAGTATTTCTTCTATGTCAAATGAGCAAAATCTTCTCGCTGGTGGTTTGGGAGAGATGGTGTTCTGATTGATGAGGAGGGTGGGTAGTTGGAATATGATCAGGCTGTGATCAGACCAGGGTACTGGCGTTATAGATATTGCAAAATCATGGTCTGCCTCTGTGATCATCTGTGGGGCAAAGATCAAGTCCAATGTGTTTCCCTTCACGTGAGTGGGTCCTCTGACTATTTGACTGTATCCCAGATCATCAAGTGCTTCAAGAAAGGCTGTGGATTGGGTGTCTTGTAGTGTGTGGAGGTTGAAGTCGCCTAATAGCCAGCTCGATGATTTTGGCTTATCTGTGTTGCATGTGAGGTCGATTATTGTTGCCAGGTCTTCTGGTGAGGCAGTCGGTGCTCTGTAGACCAGGTTGATTGAGCAGGTGTTGTTTGTTATGGAGATCGTGTTAAGGTGAGTTGTGCTGGTGGTGTTACTTAGCTGAAATTGTAAACCACTTTTCACGAGGAGTGCTCCACCTCCTCTTTGGTTGGCTCTATGGCAAGTGTGGAGTGTGAACTTGGGAGGTAACATCTGGTTGAGGATGACGTTATCGCAGTCCGATAACCAGGTCTCTGTGATCATCAGGATGTCGAGGTTGTGGTGGGTTATCAAGTCGGTGATCACTGGCCATTTTGTTCGGATTGATCTGGCATTGATGAGGGCACATTTCAATGAGCGTTGTTGCTGGTGTTTCTTGATCTGGGGCTTCTTAGTGAGATGGAGGGCAATGTGCAGCAAGTGGGTATGATGTGTATGGTTGGCTTCCGTTGAGGATGTGTGGGTTTTCTCTGACCATCTTCTCCAATTAGTCCGCAGTATTGGTATAGTGTTAGGGCCTGGGTTGAAGGCGTTTGAGCAGTTGGGCAGTACAGTGATGAGACAGATGCTGGATATTGCTATAATTGTGTACATTTCTAGTACTCCTCATGCGTCTGGAGTAGGGAATGTTGTCTATTGAAGAGGGCAGTGATCTAAGTACAATCAGGTAGCTATTCTAACTGGTAAGGCAGAGCAAGCAGCTATCTGGTATTGACAAGAGTTTGGCTAGGTATATAGGCACATTCACTGGACTGTTTCAGCTACATATCATTAGGTAGTTATATAACTGGTAAGGCAATGCTAGCTGTTATCTAGTATTGACAACAATTTGGCTAGGTATTCTGCTTGGTGTGGTTAAGCCCCAATAATATGCAGCCACTAGACAGGTATTCTATCTGATACAACATAGGATGAGGGTGAAAGGGGATAGACTCAGGAGCAATATGTGGAAATATTTCTTTGTGGAAAGAGTGGTAGATGCGTGGAATAGTCTCCCAGTGGAAGTAGTAGAGATGAGGACAGTATCTGAATTCAAAAAAAGCATGGGACAAACATGGAGAATCTCAAAAGGTAAAAATGGGAGTATTGTAGTAGATGATATGGAAGGGCAAACTAGATAGGCCATGTAGTCTTCTTCTGCCATCATGTTTCTATGTTTCTAAATAATTATCTTCTAACGTAGCAGTTAGCATGTAGTGCAAGGTGTTGTCCATGTGCCTTCCCCACCTATTCCCTGCTTCTTTCCACACCAGGCTCTTAACATTTGAATTAGTGTGCAGTAAGGATCAAGCCACCATGGTAACTTACTATGGCCACAGAGTGTACCAATTTATGCACAAACTGCTTAATGCACTACAGTACTAGGTCCCCTATATGCTAGCAACTTCAAGAGAAATGCAGGAAAATATTTCTTTAGTCAGGAGGTAGTTAAATTGTGCAATCTCTTCTGCTTAGTAGAGTCTCAATGTGTTCCTAGAAGACAAGGACATAAAACAAGCATTCAAATTTGGGTGGGGGCCAAATTGCTATACAGTTACGCATCTGCAGAGAGCACTTAGATGAAATCTGGCTTGGATCTCTGGGTATTACTAATAACTCTGCTGCCACTGTCAGAGGCAGGATGCTAGGCTAGATGGATCATTAATCAGACACACACCATCCCTTATAGAATTAAATTAAAACTTCATCATAACACTACAAATAGCTGTCTGTTAAGATACTCTAATCAGTACTGTGTTGACACTGTAAGCAGCATGTCTCTAATTATATGAATGTCCTATTATGCTTTAATGTGTACTTTTATATGAATATTTTGCTATGTTGTAATTGTAAATTGCCAGCGTCCAATTTACAGTTACTGTACACTGACTTGGATGAACTTATTCCTAAAGGTATGAAACAAATAATTAACTAATTAATAAAGACTCATTTGCTTCCATTCCTACCTACCTGAACTCCATTTTGAGGATCATTAATTAAGGCAAATTTTAGATAGCACATGGAGATTGGAATTGAGATGTCAGGACATACGCAATTCTAGGTGCATTTTATAAAAGGCTCTGCAAACGTGGAGCCTTTTGTAAAAGATGCATAAGGACATGCAAGAGTGCACTTGTACTTGCCAACACGTAGAGTTGGAGCAGCCATTTTACACATCTACACGTGGGGAAAATCAATGGAGGCATTTAGACATGTAAGTTGGTACTTTGCAAACCTATATGTATAAAGGCCACCAATTCACTACCGCGGCCACTAATTTTAATTCCATTCCATTTGGAGGCAGCCATAAAGAACAGTAAAGAATGGGGAGCCAGGTGGTAGTGGGTAGACTGCCTTGCCGCTTTGCTTACTCCCTCTTCTGCTCCCCTTCTTTCCTATGTGTTCCTCCTTCTTTGTTCCTTTAGTTTTCTAGTTTTCTGTCCCACCTCTTCTTTCTTTTCCATTGCCTTATGTATCTTATTGTATTGTAAATTGCTTTTCTATCATGATGTAAGGTAGAGTATCAAATTCATTAAACACTGAGCAGAGGTTTGTGTATTTAGACCTGTGGGGAGTGCAACCAGGGCAACTTCCTTGGACTCCCATGTCATAGGGTCCCCAAGCCTGCTTAAAACTAGAATGCATGAAGGCTCATTTTACATATGATGTCCAAGTGCAACCTGGGATGTCAAAGCCAGAACCTATGAAAAAAGAACAGGTGCATCCAAATTTAGGCACAATTTCACAAACATGGACGTGCCTGATATGGATGTTGGCAGGGCTGTCTACATAAATTTCCCCAGAATAGTATGCCAGACCAGGGACATCTAAGAATAGCCTAATGGTTAGAGTAATGGGCTATGATCAGGGAAGCCAGGGTTCAAATCCCACTGCTGAAATTGTGATTGCGGAGAATACTGGGGATGGTGGAGCACCATCTTTTCTATACCCTGTGGATGTTTTACCACCAAAACTAGTGGGTGGGGATGTCCAAGTCCATTGCACTATCCCAGACATGCCTCCACCACCGCCTTTGCCTACTTGGATGCCCCTGCAGCAGACACATCCTAAAAAGCTATGTGCAAAATGGTTCCAGGGATATCTGTGATTTGGACACCCACAAGCACGTTTTGGGATATCGAAATCACAACTAAAGCTTTTAAAATGATCCCCATAGTCTTCAAACAAATTTTGAAGACCCCAGCATGCCCAACACCATCCCTGTTCATGATGTTCTTTTTCCAATATTCATCCTCCAAATGTGAAAAAAAAGCTATTGGGTGAATCAGCCCTTAAGCTGATACACATTAAATATGGATGGTGAAGTTCAATAGTTTTCCTTTCTCATGACATCAGCAGATAATGAACCGGTAAATGGGAAGTATATAACTATTAGGCATGTGTGGGGCCAAAAAAACTTTTGTTTAAAATGAAAACACACACAATTTTTCTACTTTTGCTACAGTATTATTGTGTGCCTTCTATGCATGCAACAGTGTTTAGCATGCACAAACAAATTATGTGCTTTATTACTTTTTAGGTGCCTAAACAAATACCCAAATGAACCTGAAATGCACATGCCTAATAAGCTTTGCCTTATAGTCGTCTCCTCAATCTACTTATCATAACCCTAAACTCCATGAAGGTACAGAAATAATGCTGTATTTTCATGCAAATAACACACATATGAATAAAATACACAGGGCATATGCCAAATGGAAACTATTTAGACATATCAAAATAAACTTGCATATCATGCACATACTGTACATATAATATGCATTAAAGGCCCACTTTCACAGCTACCATGAACTAATAGCAGCCAACATGGTAAAAATCCCATGTTTACTGCTCTTAGTGCTGGCCAGTGACAACTAGTGAGTGGGATGTTGCTGTACGTTAGCTGTCACGACTGCCAATAGAATTGCGTTAAATGCAGTTGTGCTACTGGCATTTCCTTGTTCCTGTACAAATAAACTGGCATGATGCTTATTCGCATATACCACTACAACCTACTAATCATTTATAAAGTGCTACAAGGTATATGCAGCACTGTACAAACATAGATAGAGACGGTCCCTGCTCGTGAGAGCTTATAATCTAATTAAGACAAGACAAAGGCTAAGAATAAAGGGAAAAGCAAGGTAAGGAGACACAAGGAAAAAGACGGTCAGGATCCAAAAGCAGCTTTAAAGAGGTGAGCCTTTAACATGGATTTGAAAAGGGACAGAGATGAAGCTTAACATTCAGACTCAGGGAGTTTGTTCCAGGCATAAGGAGCAGTAAGCCAGAAGAAGAGCGGAGTTCACGAGGAGGGCTGTAGGGAGAGAGAAGAGAGGAAATGTAGAAAGGAGTAGAAGAGTGAATGCATTTATAGGTCAGAAGAAGAAACTTGAATTGGATATGGAAATGGAAGGGAAGCCATGAAATGATTTGAGAAAATGTGTTATATAAGAATATCGAGGCTGGCAAAAAATAAGTCACACAGCAGAGTTCTGAATAGATTGAAGGGGAGACTCGGAGGGATACCAGCAAGTAGAAGGTTGCAATAGTTGAGATGGGAAGTAATTAGAAAGTGGGCAAGTGTTTTAGTAGTGTGTTCAGAAAGGAAGGGGTGAATTTTGTTAATGTTATAGAGAAAGAAATGACAGGTTTTAGCTATCTGTTGGATATGTGAGGAGAAGGAAAGGGAGAAGTCAAAGACAACCCCAGGGTTGTGGGATGAGGAAGCAGGAAGAAGTGTGTTATCCACAGAGACAGAGAAAGGATGAAGGGGGAAGGAAGGTTTAAAGTTCAGTTTTGACCGTTTAACTTCAAATGGCGGTGAGACATCCAGGTGGCGATGTCAGACAGACAGGCAGGCAGAGATGTTAGACTAGAGTGTCAAAGAGATAGGTGTAGAAAGATAGATCTGAGAATCATCAGCATAAAAATGATACTGAAATCCATGGAAAGAGATGAGAGCCCCAAGGGACTGGGTGTAGAGAGAGAAAAGAAGAGGGCCCAGAACAGATCCCTGGGATTCACCAACTGAGAGTGGCATAGCAGTAGAGGAGGAACCACCAGAACAAATACTGAGAGATGGGAGAGAGAAGAGGAGATCCAGGACAGGGCAGAGTCCCTAAAACCAAGAGAGGACAATGTCAAGGAGAAGGTGATGGTCAATGGTGTCTAAAGCATCAGAAAGGTCAAGAAGGATGAAGATAGAATAAAGGCCTTTGGATTTAGCAAGGAATAAGTCACTGGAGACTTTGGCAAGTGCCATCTCAGTAAAAGGAAAGGGACAAAAGCCAGATTGAAGTGGATTCAACAGGGCTTGAGAGAAAAGAAATTCAAGATGAAGAAGAACTGCACACTCAAGAAGTTTAGAAATGAAGGGAAGAAGAGAGATGGGTCAATAATTAGAAGGACAACTAGGGTCAAGAGAAGGTTTCTTAAGGAGAGCTGTGACCATATATAATGCATAGCAGAAGTGCACGGTGAGTGAAAACATGTTATATACATGAAAATATTTATTTATTTATTTCAATTTTTATATACCGCGCTATTTACAATCAGCGCGGTTTACAGAGAACCAAAGACCAGAACAACAGGCTGCTCGGTATTACATAAAACAGGAAAATAAACTTGGTATAAAATATGGTATATAATTTTTCCTGCATTCATATCACTACCTTAATACTTTGCTAAAAAATTATAGGGGAGCGTGTGAGGAGGAGGAGTTCCTGCCCGAATTGTGCTCCACGTCCAGCGTTGTTTCTTCAGGCACCTGCAGGACTTCCCAGTACACCAACGTGGCGCCTGGCCCCGACGTCACCTTGGGGGCCTTAAAAGTGCAGCAGATCTTGCAAGCAGTCGGGAGCGTGTGAGGAGGAGGAGTTCCTGCCCGAATTGTGCTCCGCGTCCAGCGTTGTTTCTTCAGGCACCTGTAGGACTTCCAGATACACCGACGCAGCGCCTAGCCCCGACGTCACCTCGGGGGCCTTAAATTCTAGCTTGCTCTGCGGTCACGCGGTAGCGGTCGCGCTTTGAAGGGGTGCGGTTTAAAGGGGCATGTTAAGCTCCTTTTGCGCTCCTTCGGCAGTTGAGGAGCTCTAGAGCTGGTGTCCATGGAATGGGCAAGCGTAGAAAACGTCTCCTAAATGTAAGTACAGTGAATCCCTCTAAGGTTGTTAAAATTGTTGGGCCTATGGATAGACACGTCGTGTCTGTGAATGATGTAGATGGGATTCCTGGTGCTGCTGCCAAGTCTTCGCCTCTCTCTGATGGCTCTTTGGTATTGTCAAGGGTTTTAAACTCTGCCCCTCTTGCTGATTTGGATTCCATTGGCCCAGTGTCGTCTTCTCCTATGGTGGAGGAGCAGTCTCGATGAGTGGATTTACTATCTCCATCCGCCCTCCTTGGGAGTCCCTTCGAACCTGTGGACGTTCCTCTGCCATGGGCTCTTCAGGTACCGGAGGATCTCGTGAGGGCCCATCAAGATGGTTTACCTAGTTTACCTGTGGACACTCAGAACATTTCTTTAACTGATGTATGGCGTGTCCTCTCACGAATTGAGGCTTCTTTAATCTCTGTTATATCTCAATTCTCAGAGTTTTCGAAGGATTCAGTGGCTAAGTTGGATCAGCATGATTCTCAATTACTAGCATTAGACATTAAATGTCAGAAATTGGAAACTCAATGTGTTAGCTTGCAGAATTCTTCTTTGTCTTTTATTAAAGATAGTCTTACCCTGCATACCCAGCAAGAATTATTGGAAAATTCTCTGAGGGCAATGAATATTAGATGTTTAAATGTCCCATATACTCGTTTGTTGTCTCCTCAGGCATTGTTTGATAAATATTTATCTGAAATCTTAGGGTACCAAGTGTCACCAGTAACCCTCCCCAGAGGCAAAAGCATGGGGGTAGGTCAGCCTGGGCGTGTCCAAACCTAGCAAGAAGGATAGTGCAGTTGGCCCTGCACTGCCTTCTGGGTATTGTAGTCCCTCTTACTAAGCAAGGAATGAGTTGTAGTCGAGTGGAGTTAGGCAAAAGACAGGATTTTATTTCCCCTTCTGGTTGGATTCATTGCAAGAAAAACAAGAACAAAAATGACCATACTTCTGGTACAAAAATGAAACGAAACAGGAACAGAAACAGCTTCTATCTTCAGCTCACATAAACAATTAGTTGAACAAAAACGTAACTGCAGCAGTCCCTTTTCTCAAAGGCAAACTTTCTTGCTTTCAGTGCTGTTTCACCAAAACCTTTAAACAGCTATTCTAGCATAGAGACGTGACATGGTCTGCTACAGACAGCGTACAATCCATTTCTTCTTCTGGGGTTTGTTCCATAAGAAATTCTGTTGGCATTTCTTTAAACTCACCCCCAGCTAAGTATTCTTGTGGATTATTATACGTCCCTCCAAAGAGCAGTCTCTCTTCACTGCCTCGAGACTTCCCTTCCCCCTTTGCTACAGAGCAGGGTGGAAGATTACCACATATACTGGAGTTTGCTATAGGAGAGCCCCACAAACTCTGGCAGTTACAGGGAAAACTTTTACATTCAGTTTCTCTTCTATAAGGTTTATACAGCCTACCTTCCAGCTTTCTCACACAGGAACCTCTCAGCACAGCTGGGTCAATAAGGCTTTCACAGCACGGCTGCGTTCTCCTGCCTTTTACCCTTTGCTTTCTCTGACATATAAATGTCCTCTGGCCAGGACGTCTCTGCTTCACTGGACCTGCAGCTTTCAACTTGGACACTTTCCTCTGATCCCTTTCTCCAACTGGTTCCCCAACCAGTCCTCCGACCAAGGCTTCCTTCAGTCCTGCAGCTGGGTCTCTCAACAACTCTCCTGCTGAGACTCCTCCTGGTTCTGAGTCCTCTCCTTGCTCTCTCTGTTCCTGTTCTTGCTCGCCTTGTTCTTCCTCTTGCTGCTCTCTCACTATCCTCAGGTGAGTAATTTTTATGTGCGTGTGTCCTAGGGCTTAACTGCACCCAGCTGCCTCTCCTTACACACTGAGCTTGGGGCTTGTTTGCAGTTTGGGCGTGTTCTCTCCCCTCGTGACACTCTTTGTTTACGTTGCTCATGGCAACCCTGGGCCATGCGCTTTTCTATGCTGTCATTTTCAGACACACTTTCTTCAGCTTCACCCTGATCCATAGCTTCTGGAAGATCCACTACATTACCCAAGATAACACTAAACCGTCTATTAATAAGCTATATTATTTGCCTGTAAGGGGGGTGACCCCAGGTGGTGTTTCTCAGAGAGCCGCTCCTATTTCCTCGTTAGATTCATTAGACGTTTCTGAGTTTATTGAATCTTCTCATGATGTGATACCTACTCGGGCCACTCTTCTTGTCTCCTTTTCCTCTGAGGTTGATAAAAATACAGTTATGCATTTGTTTTTTCAAAAGAAGAATGCTGAATTTTGTGGGGAGAAAATTAATATTTTTCCAGATGTCTCAAGGCAAACTCAGCTTAGGCGCAAGGCTTTCTTGTTATTAAAGCCATGCGTTCTAGCACTTGGTGCATCCTTTTTCCTTAAGTTTCCCTGTAAATGTTTGGTTACATTGGGTGGCACCAAGTATGTTTTCTCTGAGGCTTTATCTTTAGAATTGTTTATTATAAATCAAGTTCCACAGATATAATTTATATTAGTTTGTTTTATAAAGTCAACAAGTTGAAATAATTAGAGTTTTGTATAACTTTTCAGGGCACTAGCTCCCTTCCATACATAAATTTCCATCTGTAATGATCTTTTTTTCTTTATTTTTATTTAACTGGTACTGGTTGCTCCCCTGGATGTGGACTAAATGGTTTTCTTTATTTTTTTCTCTTAATGTAAATTTGTATTATTTTCTGGAATTATTAATAAAAAGATTAATACTAAAAATGATATACATCTGAATATGTTCAATTATCATTGATTTAAGTCAGCTATTTTAGATTTCACTTTACAAACTATTCTGAGATACGTGTACAGAGAGATGAAGTTTGGATTTTGCACAATATAATGAGAGCCTTGGGGGATCTTTTAGAAACAGTTGCTAGCTGGCAGCGCACGTCCTGGCGCACTCTGAAGACGCAGTGGGATATACTTTACCAGCTGGCGCAGGGCCATGACAGTGCGGGATGATTTGCGTGCTAACTCTGCAACCTGTGCTAGAGGATGGGTCTGTTAGAAGCAGAGTGGGAATGTTAGAGGCAGAAAGTGGGCATGGTGAGCTCAGCGCAGTTAGCATTTGGTTCGCACTGCACACTAATAGCATTAGCATGGGTTTACCTACCACCGCCTTAATAGGTGGAGTTACGAGCATCTGCGCTAATGCAGTATAAGCTAGGGGACAGAGCTCTGCATTAACTGCTGGGGAAATGTTTTCCACATCCCTGACAATTAATGAGGTGGAGTTGCACCTAACGCACCATAGTTTTGGCACTATTGGTATGTTATGTGCAACACCTTAGCACCCTTTAGTAACAGACCCCCTTAGTCTTAAAACAATCCAACTGGAGACATTGAAAATCTGTGCAATGGACTCAAATGTACATAGGGGGAATCTTGTGGAATACAGTAGAGACACATGGTTGTTTGCTTTGCTTTAAAATATAGAGTACATAAGGAAAGACAATGGAAAAGCAACCCCATGGGACGCTTTTTGGCCGAGAAACTGGGTATTTGTTTTATGTGTCAGCTGAAGTAACCGTAGGCACATGGTTATTTCCCTCCCTCACTCTACCTCAGTTCTATGTTTTTCTCTTTTCTTTTTCTTACCATTTACTTCTTTTATTAAAATACAATATGCTTTTATCGTAAACAGCTCATATATGTTAAATGTTAAGTGGTATATCAAGTTAATAAATAGGTTTTAAGGAATTGTTCAGTGTTTAGTATACTTGGATTTCATCTTTCCAGAATTTGCTATATCAGTGTTGCCCAGACGTCTGCTGAAGTCACACCTAGCCATTTTGTTTTCAGGATTGCCACAGTGAATATGCATAATGAAACTCCACCAGGACAACAGTAAAGGAACCAAATCAAATGCAATATAAATCAAACCTCTACCAGACTTAACAATTACCTACTTTAATAAAGGTAGACATTAGAACTATATGCCAGATGACCTCAAATAATAACCAGAGATACATAAGGCCAAGCAACGGTCTTCCAGTATAACAGCCCAAAAGGCCTATACCAGATAGCTCATATCTCATCATTGGTCAAATCATGGCAATATAAACAGTCTTTAAAAACAAAAAAGCATACATTTTTCTATACAAATTTTAAAGATATCTATACTTAGTACTGAACTATCCAATACCCGATACAATATTGTGTTTCGATTAGAAATAAAATTATCTGCATCAGGGGAACATTTTATAAGGATATCTATACAGTGATCTCCTAAAAGGCTGAGTAATCCTAAAGCATACTACCATCCTTAAATACCAGGCTCCCAAATCAAAAAGTCAGATATTCAAAAACTCCTCCTTCACAATAGAGTAGACCAATTAACAGATTGATTTACACCCACAGGCTCAATGAATCCAACTCTATGCATCCACCTATGTTCCCGAAGCATTAGCTGTTTCCTATAATTACCACCCTTCCAAGTTTGCGGTAGATGTTCTAAAACTCTCCATCTAATGTCATTAATTGAATGCTGATAACGCATCCAATATGTCACTAACGGTGCAGATTCAATCTTATTGTTGATGCAACTCCTATGCTCACTCAACCGAATGCAAACTTTCGTTGTAGTACAACCTACATAAATCATCAAACAAGGACATATGATCATATATTCAACACCCATAGTATCACATGATGAATGTTATTCTGATATAAATATTCTACCATTTGGGTGAGTCCAGCTTGATCCAATTAGCGCAGAATCACACCAACTACACTGTGAGCAGGCATAGTGAGCTTTCAATTCAACAGACAGATTAGAGGGCAATCCTTGGTAATTTGTTAGAAATTCTCCCAATTCTTTTCCCTCTGGTAAAAGCTATCCTCAAAGGGGCTTCCAAACAAGCATGTAGTTGTAATATAGTCCAATGTTTCCAAATAACCTTAACAATCTTCTGAACACCCGAAACATATGGCAAAACACACGTCAATGCTTCATATTCCTCAGATGAATGATATTGCAGTAATAGTGACCGTTGAGCATATCGCGCTCTGAAAAAAGCTTTTCATACATCGGAATGCAAATAACCTCGTGCCATAAAACGTGTATCCAGCAATCTAGATTCCTGCAAGAAGGACGCATCCATAGAGCAAATCCTACGAGCTTGAAGGTGTTGACTTAGTGGCAAGTTCTTCCATAAAGTAAGAGGATGATAGCTGGAAAAATGCAAAAATGCATTGCGATCAATGTCCTTACGATAAACTAGTTGAAATCCCATGTTGACCACGAGATATATGTACATCCAAAAAAATCAATATCTGAAACATGATAGCATATAGAAAACTGAAGATTTTTATCCTTATCATTCAGCCACTTATGAAATTGAATCAATTCAACCTCAGAGCCTGCCCACAGGAAAAACACATCATCCAGGAACCGACACCAAAGCTTAAGATACCCACACCACAGGGCACACAACACACATTGATCTTCAGACTCAGCAACATATAAAGATGCCACTGACAGGGGTCAACATGGCTCCCATCGCAACTCCATGGTGTTGCTGGTAGTAAAGTATTCTTAAACAAAAATAGTTCCTGGAGAGAACCAAATGGGCTAAATCTAAAACAAAATACACAGGAATACGTGCAGGAGGGGGTGGCCTTCGGAGCATCTTAACAACCTTAGGTGCCCGATCTTGTGGAATATTAGTATATAAACGCGTAATATCCATAGTCACTATAAAAGATACCTGAGACCAGTCAGAAAACTCCTGTAATATCCTCAAAAATGAGTCATATCCTGAAGGTAAGATAGAACCTCTTGTACCAAAGGTTTCAAAAAACTGTCTACAAAACGTGACAATAGTTCAAGAATAGATCCTCAAGTAGAGACAATAGGACATCCAGGAGGATGTTCCAACGATTTATGTACCTTAGGCAAAAAATATATCAGAGAAACAACAGGAGCTGTTTCAAGTAGAAACCGACTTTCACGAGACGTCAAACAACCCTTTTCTCTAGCAGCAATTACCATATCCTTAATTAATATGGCTAACTCAGGCATAGGATCAATAGAGAGTTGAGCATAATATTTACTATTAAATAATTGGCAACTAGCTTCTTCATCATATGCTCTACGATCTTGAATAACAATGCTACCCCCCTTATCAGCATGAGTAATTACTATAGAAACATCATCCCGAAGTTGCTTCAATGCTAAACGTTCACCTGCATTCACATTTCTACGGCCCTTAAAAAACATAAGGTTCCTCAGGCTTAGCCATATCATTAAGCACTAACTCTTAAATGTGTTTATAACTGAATCAAGAGGCCCTGAAGGCATCCATGTAGAATGCGGTTGAACAACAGAGTTATCAATACCTGCAGGATGATTAGCAAAATACACTTTTAACTGCAGGGTACGGATAAAGTGATGGAAGGCAAGTAAAAACTGAAACGGGTTGTGGAACCAAGTGGGGACAAACTTCAATCCATATTCTAAAACTTTATATTGATTAGCAGTTAAACTGATAATAGATAAATTAATCACAGCTGATCTCATACTTTGTTTGGTCAACTCATTCTCCTTGGTCTGAGAATGATTACTGGGCCCTTGCCGGATCCCCAATTCCAACTGCGATTGTGACACTGTCGCCTTCCCAGACGGGTTCCACGAACCCGGGTAACAAACCCGTAGGTTGATCACTGTCAGAATTGCCACTCCATTCAGACTCATCCAACAACCCAAAAAAGGTCTCTTGTTTATTACCATTTGTAATCCCACTGGCAGCATTACATTTTAACCAAGGGTAGATCTGATCATGCATATAATCATATTCATCCTGTTTAAATTTCTTAATCTTAAATTGTTTAACTGATGCACGGAATTGGTCCATTGAGCTCTGAAAGTCAATTACTTTCTGTTCAAACCTGAATTCATCTATTCTCTGGAGATCTCCTTTAAGAGCAGAGATGGTCTTAGCTCACTTTCAGTAGCTTGCGTAAACTCAATAAGTAGCATTAAATCCATACTGCATTTATTTAAAATCTGAATCCACTTATCCATAAAAGCTGGATCAGTATTAAACGATTTAGGGATCTTATAAATCCGCAAGCCATGCAGTATTATCATCCGCCGAACATACTGAGCCATAGAATCCCCATGTAATTCGGCCCTAATAAGCCGATGTTGCAAATTATATAAATCACCCCAATTATTAATTGGAAATCGCCAGAGAATCTGATGATTAAAGCAAAGAGGATCTTTGCACCAACTTAACCTTCTGTTCTTCTGAGAAGCTAAAACTCTCTGACCATGTACCTCCGGAAGCTCATACTTATGAATTTTATAACTATAGGCACCCAACATTCAAAAGGAAATTCCACCAGGCCAAAAGTAAAGGTACCAAATCAAACACAATATAAATCAAACCTCTACCAGACTTAACAATTACTTACTTTAATAAAGGTAGACATTAGAATTACATGCCAGACGACCTCAAATAATATTCCGAGCTATATAAGCCAAACAACGGTCTTCCAGTATAACAGGCCAAAAGGCCTGTACCAGACAGCTCATATCTCATCATTGGTCAAGTCATGGTAATATAAACAACCTTTGAAAACAAACAACATACATTTTTCTATACAAATTTCAAAGATATCTATACTTGGTACTTAACTATCCAATACTCGACAGAATATTGTGTTTCGATAAGAAATGAAATACTTCTCTGCATCAGGGGAACATTTAAAAGGATATCTATACAGAGATCTCCTAAAAGGCTGAGTAATCCTAAAGCATACTACAATCCTTAAATACCAGGCTCCCAAATCAAAAAGTCAGATAATCAAAAACTCCTCCTTCATAACAGATTAAACCAATTAACAGATTGATTTAAACCCACAGGCTCTATGGATCCAACTCTATACATCCACCAATGTTCATGAAGCATTAGCTGTTTCCTATAATTACCACCCCTCCAAGTTTGCAGTAGAAGTTCTAAAACTCTCCATCTAATGTCATTAATTGAATGCTGATAATGCATCCAATGTGTCACTAATGGTGCCAATTCAATCTTATTGTTTATGTTTATTAGCTTAATATACCGCTAAACGAAAAATGCGACTCCTATGTTCACTCCACCAAATGCGAACTTTCCTTGTAGTACAACCTACATAAATCATCAAACAAGGACATATGATCATATATACAACACCCATAATATCACATGATGAATGTTCTGATATAAATATTCTACCATTTGGGTAAGTCCAGCTTGATCCGATTAGCTCAGAATCACACCAACCACACTGTGAGCAGGCATAGTGACCTTTCAATTCAACAGACAGATTAGAGGGCAATATGCATGACATATATTTACATACAATGGGACTCCAATGTATACAGATGTCTGTTATATCTATTCATTATGGCTTTCCTGAAAATCTGACTGCCTAAATGTGCCTCAGGAAAGGGTTAGGAAAAATTGGGAATCTTTTACTAAAGGGCACTAGCTGTCAGTGGGTGTTCTGGTATGCACTGAAGGAGAATTGGGACACATGTTGACTGCTAGAGAAGAGCCATGACAGCACTGCCAGATTTCTGTGCTTACTGTCCATGGCACGTTAGATGAGCAAGTGCCCATGCTAACTGCAATGTGGCCAATTAGTGACGATACAATTACCACCATCTCAATGGGTGGACGTAAGTACACCCTTGCTAATGTGGCTCTGCATTAACTGACATGCTTTCCATACCCCTGACAGTTAACGCAGTGGCGTTGCACTTAACGTGCCATGGTTTGCATACTATTGGTGCATTAGGTGCAAATCACAATGCAGTTTAGTAAAAGGGCCCAACAATGTTAAATCCATAAGTAGTAAAGAGTAGGTACTTCTTATACAACTATTATCATCCTAAGAGATCTCTTCATTAAAAAGGAGAAAGAAATTAATTGCTTGATAGTGGAGCATAAAAACATTAAAGTTTGATTAATCCATATTTTCTTGATTTGCCACATCTGAGCAGTTCAAACTTCTTCATTAAAGCTTAAAGCACCACCTTATAAACACAGGCAGGTCTTTAAAGCCTTAGGATGTTGGTATCATGGTTTGTAATATAAGGTCTGCAGCACAGAATTTCTTGAACGCATAAAGAACATTTCAGCTAACGCCATTTATTTTAATGATATTTAAATGCAGTTCTTGCTTAATTAATGCATATGTTTTAGATGATGAACTATTTGTTAGGCAAAGCTGAAGTGTTCTTTAAGCTATCATGTTTGATTATGTTGCGGTTAATATAGTGCTGCATTTACTGCTTGTAGTTTATCTTTGCATCTGCATTGGACAATGTACTACCAGAAATAAAATGAAGAAGTGAGTATACACCTCTGAATATTTTAATCCATTAAACAAATTACTTGTTTGCATCAAGCTCTACTAATTTTGTATTGAGGGTTTGTTTCATTGCACTAATTAGACGTTGCCTCAGTAGCATGCCTATAGAGGAGATCACATGACTCTTTCAGATGTTACATAGCAAATCAAAAAGAAGAGGCAAAGTATGTGCCAAGCAGCATTGCACCTGTTACCCCGGTATTCATATTTTGTAACATACATCTCACTATCATTCCTATTTTGATAGCCAAAAGAGAAAAAATGTTAATGCAAACATTTTTCTCGTTGTTAGGTAATAGTCAATGAGAAGAAAACCAGCATGAAAGTGCAATTCATACAACAGCCTCAAAAACTGAATACAGCCCAGGAGCAGTGGAAAGCTATTTTGGCTTGGGGGGGGGGGGGGGAGACAAGCAAACAAATCAAGCTCTGCTCTAGCTCTGTCTCCCTGCTCCCACCCAGACGTCCCACATTATGTTAAGGCGTGGGGTAATTTTATAAAGGATCGTAAACCCTGTTGTATGCACAGAAAAGGCTTCTTATAAAATAATCCCATGCGTCTGTGGTGACGAGAAGGCACTTTTACATGGTACAAGGGATGACGCATTCAGGGTCATAGTTTGGGCAGGGTCATGGAGTACACACATAGAGGCCCTTTTACTCAAGTGAGCTGCACAGGTAATGCTAACCTTGCTCATGCAAACTATAAGCATATGGCTGTGACAGCACATGCAGATTCCCACACTAACCGCAGCCCATGCTTTAGAGTAGGAAATGGGAGGTTAGGGCAGAAAGTGGGCGTGATGAGCACCACATCATCAGTGCAAGGGTACACACCACCCTCTAATGGCATGTCTTGCAGATAGTGTGGGCGAAACTACCTACATCTCAATAGGTGAAGTTACCTGCACCGGCAATATTGGTGACCCATGTTTTTGAAATGCTTTCTACGCCTGACAGGTAAAGTAGTGGCTTTACACAACGCACCTTGGAGTCTTGCGCGCTAAAAGCGCAGAAGGTGCAAAACAGCAGCACACTTTAGTAGAAGGGCCTCATTGGTTATAAAATACACACATATGCGCCTACATTTTGTTGAAACCTGTTCGTAGTTTTGACATGGGCTGCATTGTAGCCACAATTTCAGCAAGTTTTGCAATGCTCTTTTATAAAGACACATTGGCACCTTTGTGTCTTTACAAAATAGGAACTTAATGTACTTAGCCCTTCAACCTAGTTGACTTGTTAAAAAATTACCCTCACGGAGGGTAATTTTATAAAATTATTTTTGCCTTTGTACAGTAAGTATATGTGCATAAAATTACCCCATGCAACTTCAGTATAGGTGTGTTTTGGGGCAACATTTAGGTGTAGTATGGGCAAAATCATGATTTACGTATGTACTTTATAAAATATGTGTGATTGTACATATTATCTGCAGGTACATTTACCCCTCATAGGTTCATTCTTATTTGTGATTTCTGCAGGATGTGTTTCAGTATTTTATGAATAAACATGGGCACCTATGTGTTTTTATATAATAGGCTATGGATAGGCACCTTCTTGGCCTCCGAATCCAGGCAATGTTCTATAAAATTACCCTCTTAATGTTGCTCTTAATGTTTGCTCACCTTTCTTTTAAATCTTTTATCTCAAAAACCGTTCAAAGTTTCTTCTTTGCTCTTAGAAGAATCAAAGCTATGAATCCCTACCTAGATGCTAAAGCCTTAAAAATAGCTCTTCACTCATTAGTCATCAATCGAATAGATTACTGCAATTCCTTACTAGCAGGTACCACCCAGTCCCAACTAAAACGGCTTCAGATAATACAAAATACTGCAGTAAAACTCATCTATAAGGCCAAATGGCATTATCATGTCACTCTTCTTCTCCACGAACAGCATTGGCTCCCTGTTGCCTATCGTATAAAATTCAGACTCCTAACGGACACACCAAGCTTATTATTCTGGCAGGCCTGCCTACTTGCACTCATATCTCATTCCTTATTACCCCTCCTGTACACTGCGCTCCTCAAATACTGACCTCCTTGTTGTCCTACTATACACATGATCCATCTTGAAACTTAATCGTTTCATGGCCTTCAGTTTTCTTGCCCCTCAGTTGTGGAACTCAATGCCTACTGAACTCCATAAAGAGTCCTCCTTCAAAAAAATTGAAAACTGATCTAAAGACTTAGCTATTTACTTGGGCCTTTGACAGTATTTAAGTTTTCCGACCTTGTTCTTCTGATTCATTGACTGGAAAGCACAGTTACTTACCTGTAACAGGTGATCTCTGGGAACAGCAGGAATAAGTCTTCACATATGGGTACGTCGGTACCGACGGAGCCTGCGTGGGAACGCTCCCCAGCGTCCCAAAAAAGGAAAGCTTTTGGGAGCATCCCACAGCGCCTGCGCGCTGCCTTCCTGCCTTTCCTAACCACCTCTCTCCAGTTCGAGTTTTAAAGCAGAGACAAAGAGAGAGAGGAAAGGAAAGATAGATAGAGAGATACAACTCCTAGGGGAGGTGGGTGGGTTGTGAAGACTTATTCCTGCTGTTCCCAGAGATCACCTGTTACAGGTAAGTAACTGTGCTATCTCCAGGAACAAGCAGGAATGAGTCTTCACATATGGGGACTCCCCAGCTAGAGATGCCTGGGAGATCCCCAGGGTTGTGAGACCCTGAGAAGGGCTCTACCTTCTCCCATGGATCTCAGGCATCCAAGCAGGGATGGAGGGTAGGAGTTGATTAAGCATGGAACAGGTGTTTGAGAACAGCCTGACCAAACAAGGCATCCCGGCGGGAGTCCTTGTCCAAACAGTAATGGGCTGTGAAGGTATGAACCGAGGCCCAGGTGGCCGCTCGACAGATCTGGTCGATGGACACAGAATTTAGATGAGCCATAGAGGTTGCCATGGCCCTCACATTATGAGCTGTGACATGGCCCTCCAGAGAAAGGTTCTTACTCTGGTAGGCGAAAGAAATACACTGAGCAATCCAATTGGACAGTGTCCTCTTAGAGACTGGAAGTCCCAAATGAGAGGGATCAAAAGCAACAAAGAGTTGAGAAGACTTTCTATGTTGCTGTGTCCTTTGTAAGTAAAAAGCGAGAGCCCTCTTACAATCCAGGGTATGAAGATTCCTCTCTGCACTTGATGCATGAGGACCTGGAAAAAAGACAGGTAAATATACCTCTTGGTTAAGATGAAAAGGTGAGACCACTTTAGGCATAAAGTGTGGATTGGTCCTAAGGACTACCTTATCATGATGGAACCTTGTATAAGGTGGATTAGCCACTAAGGCCTTCAGTTCACTGATGCGGCGAGCTGAGGTGACTGCAATAAGAAAGATAACCTTCCAGGAAAGAAACTTCAAGGAGGTAGTGGCTAAGGGTTCAAAGGGTGGTTTCATGAGCTGACCAAGAACCAGATTCAAGTCCCATGCCACTGGAGGTGGTCTAATGGGAGGATTAGTTAAAAGAAGGCCTCTCATGAATCTTGCAATAAGAGGAGAGGAGACAGGTTGTCCATTGAGAGGCTTGAGAGATGCTGCAATAGCACTCAAATGGACCCTTACTGAATTCATCTTGAGGCCTGCATGGGAAAGATGCAGGAGATACTCTAGTAAAGAATTCAAAGGTATTGCTAGAGGGTTAATACCCTTCTCAGCACACCAAATGGTAAACCTTTTCCATTTAAAAGCATAGGAACGTCTAGTAGAAGACTTTCTGGAAGCATAGAAACATAGAAACATAGAAACATGATGACAGAAAAAGACCACAAGGCCCATCTAGTCTGTCCTTCCATAACAACTACAACAGTCCACTTTTTACCTTTAGAGATCCTCTGTGTTGGTCCCATGCTTTTTTGAATTCAGTTACTGTCCTCATCTCTACCACCTCCACTGGGAGACTATTCCACGGATCCACTACTCTTTCCGTAAAGAAATATTTCCGCATATCACTCCTGAATCTATCTCCCTTCACCCTCATCCCATGTCCCCTTGTCGCAGAACTTGCTTTCAATTGAAAGAGGCTCTCTCCCTGAACATTTATGCCACGGAGGTATTTAAACATCTCAATCATATCACCTCTATCCCGCCTTTCCTCTAAGGTGTACATATTAAGATCCTTAAGTCTGTCCTCATATGCTTTATAATGAAGACCACTAATCATCTTAGTAGCAACCCTCTGCACCGACTCCATCCTGTTCACATCCTTTTGAAGGTGCGGTCTCCAGAATTGCACACCATACTCCAAATGAGGTCGCACCAAAGACTTATACAGAGGCATTATCACCTCCTTTTTTCTGCTAGCCATTCCTCTCCGTATGCACCCAAGCATCCTTCTAGCTTTTGCCGTCGCCTTTTCTACCTGTTTAGCTACTTTAAGATCATCGGACACAACTACGCCTAGGTCCCGCTCTTCTTTAGTGGACAAAAGTACTTCACCTCCTATACTGTAAGGCTCCCTTGGATTGCTGCAGCCCAAATGCATGACCTTACATTTTTTAACATTAAATCCCAGTTGCCAAATTCTAGACCATTCTTCAAGCTTAGCCAGATCTCTCCTCATGTTATCTACACCTTCCTGGGTGTCTACTTTATTGCAGATTTTGGTATCATCCGCAAAGAGGCAAACCTTACCCGACAGCCCTTCCGCTATATCACTAACAAAGATGTTAAAAAGAATCGGACCAAGGACAGATCCCTGGGGCACACCACTGGTAACATCCTTCTCCTCAGAGTGAGCTCCATTTACTTGTACTCTTTGTCGCCTCCCACCCAACCAATTTCTAACCCAAGCAGTAACTTTAGGGTCCATCCCTGGGGTGCTCAGTTTGTTTATAAGTTGCCTGTGAGGAACAGTGTCAAAGGCTTTACTGAAATCTAAATACACCACATCTAGAGCTCTCCCTCAGTCCAACTCCCTGGTCACCCAGTCAAAGAAATCAATCAGATTTGTCTGACAAGACCTGCCTCTGGTGAATCCATGCTGCCTCGGATCCTGTAATCCGCTGGACTCCAGAAACCTCACTATTTTCTCTTTCAACAGCGTTTCCATTAATTTACTCACCACTGAAGTTAAACTAACCGGCCTGTAGTTTTCAGCCACATCCTTACTTCCGCTTTTGTGTAAAGGCACCACATGAGCCTCTCTCCAGTCCTTTGGCACCACTCCCGACTCCAACGAGGCATTGAAAAGGTCAGTCAGTGGAGTTGCTAGAACGTCCCCAAGTTCCCTCAGTATTCTAGGGTGTATCCCATTCGGTCCCATCGCTTTGTATACTTTAAGTTGAGCTAGTTTCTCACGAACACAGTCTTCTGAAAATTGTTCAAGATGTCCCTCGCTTCTGTTCTTATTTGTGGGTGTTTTCTGAGGTCCTGCTCTTCTTCATCTGTGAACACAGAACAAAAATATTTGTTAAGCAATTCCGCTTTATCCTTATCAGCTTCTACATATTCCCCCCTGTACCCTTGAGTCTGACAATACCACTTTTGCCCTTCCTCTTCTCACTAATATATCTGAAAAATGTCTTATCCCCCCATTTTATTGCATTGGCTATTTCCTCCTCCTTTTGAATCTTTGCCTTCTTGACTACTTTGCTAGCTTCTCTAAGTTTTTCCAAATACAGATGCCTATCTTCCTCTCTCTGTGATCTCTTGTATTTCATGAAGGCCTCCCTCTTTTTCTTCACTTTTTCAGCTACTTCCTTCGAAAACCATAGCGGTCTCCTGTTCCTTTTGCCTTTATTTACCATTTTAACAAAAAGGTTGGTTGCCTTTAAAATACCCCCTTTCAGTTTTTTCCACTGTTGTTCTACATCCCCCAGCTGTTCCCATCCCACTAACGACTCCCTGAGGTATTGGCCCATCTTTGCAAAGTTAGTCTTCCTAAAGTCTAAGATCTTCACCTTGGAATGGATTCTAACAGCCCTAGTCCTAATACTGAACCACACCATCTGGTGATCACTGGATGCAAAATGATCTCCCACTACAACATCAGAAACACTTTCACCATTGGTAAGCACCAAGTCCAGTATGGCCCCTTCACGTGTGGGGTCTGTTACCAATTGCCTGAATAGTTCTCCCTGTAGAGAATCCAGGATCTCCTTACTCCTAGATGATACTGCAGCAGGAATGTGCCAATCAACATCTGGCATATTGAAATCTCCTAGCAGTAGCACTTCCCCTTTCCTAGCAATGCTGCGTATGTCTTCAATTAACTCTCTGTCCACCTCTTCCTCTTGTGAGGGAGGTCTGTATATCACACCAATGCAAATAGATTTCTCTTTCCCTCTTTCTAGTTTAACCCACAATGCCTCCTCTCTCCCTTTTAAGCTCTGTAATTCCAAAGCTTTAATAGTAGTTTTTACATATAGTGCTACTCCTCCTCCCCTTCTTCCTACCCTGTCCTTTCTGAATAAAGTATAGCCAGGTATAGTTACATCCCAGTCATGGTTTTCTGTGAACCATGTTTCTGTAACTGCCACTAAATCTAAGTCAGCCACTCCCACCAAAGCTTCAACTTCAGAGATCTTATGTCCCATGCTACGGGCATTAATATACACTGCTTTCCATATGTTACCCCTGTTACCCATTTCCATAAAGGTATTTAATGTATCACTTACCTGGGGGCTTTCACTTACCTGGGGGCTTTCTTCACCCATCCCCAACGAATCTAGTTTAAAGCCCTCTTCAGTAGATTAGCCAGTCTACTACCAAAGATGTGTTGACCTTTCTTGGACAGATGGATGCCCCTTACTTGCTGGATGGATGCCCCTTACTTGCTGAGAAAGATGCCAATCTTGAAGGTCTAAGCCTTCAGCAACCAAGCCCTGAGATGGAGAGATTGGGGGTTTGGGTGCCACAACGTTCCCCCCTCCTGAGACAGGAGATCTGGAGCAGACCCCAAGTCCAGGGAGGGAGCTTGAGAGAGATGCAGAAGTAGAGGGTACCACACTTGGCATGGCCAATGTGGAGCTATGAGGATCATAGTCCCTCGATCTCTCTGAAGCTTGAACAGGTCTTGGGAATTAGGGGAATGGGTGGAAAAGCGTACAGGAAGTCTTGACCCCAATGAAGGAGGAAGGCATCCCTGGCCTGAACTCCCTGATACGGAATTCTGGAACAGAATCGGGGAAGTTTGGCATTCCACGGACTTGCAAAGGGGTCTATGTCCGGGGTTCCCCAAATTCGAAAGATTCTGACTATCTGGTCCATATGAAGGGACCATTCGTGTGGAAGCAGAACTCGACTGAGTCTGTCTGCCCAAGAGTTTTGAACTCCTGGAAGGTATACTGCCAGAAGATGGATTTGATGCTCTCTGGCGAAGGCCCACAATCTCAGAGCTTCGTTGCAAAGCGACAGAGAACCAGTCCCTCCCTGCTTGTTCACATAGAACATGGCTACTTGGTTGTCCGTGTGAATGAGGACTGTCTTGTAGCTGAGCAGGGTATGGAAGACTCTGAGAGCTAAGAAGATTGCTCTGAGCTCTAAGATGTTGATATGTAGGGAGGTCTCCTGTGGGGACCAAATGCCCTGGGTGGAGAGGTCTTGAAGATGAGCTTCCCAACCCTTTGGAGAGGCATCTGTTGTAAGGATTGCTTGGGGTAACAACTGTTGGAAGGGGGACCCCAGAAACAGATTTTGAGTGGACTTCCACCACTGGAGAGACCAAAAGAGGCCCCTGGAGGTTGCTATTTTGTCTGACAGACCCCCTGATGCCTGGGTCCACTGGGTGGACAAAGTCCATTGAGCTGCCCTCATGTGAAGGCGAGCATAAGGGACCACATGCACAGTGGATGTCATGTGGCCTAGCAGTTGTAACATCTCTCGAGCAGTTAGATGGGTTTTTAACTGAATCTGAGAGGCTAACTGCACTAAGTGTAGGCAACGGGCCTGGGGAAGATAGGCCCTTGCAGTTGTGGTATCCAGCAAGGCCCCTATGAACTCTAGAGACTGAGTAGGGGTGAGTTGGGACTTTGGAATGTTTACCACCAGTCCCAGATACTGCAGAACACGCATTGTGCAGGCTAGGGAAGTCTGGGCCTCTGATTGGGATGAAGCTCGGATGAGCCAGTCGTCCAGATATGGGAATACGAATATTCCCAGAGTGCGTAGAAATGCAGCTATTACTGCCATGCATTTTGTGAACACTCTTGGAGCAGAGGCCAGACCAAAGGGAAGCACCCTGTATTGGTAGTGCTTTCCCTGATAAAGGAACCGAAGGAACCTTCTGTGTGCTGGGTGGATGAGTATATGGGTATACGCATCCTTGAGATCTAGAGAACAAAGCCAATCCTGACTCTGAAGGAATGGAAGGAGAGTACCTAGAGAAATCATCTTGAATTTCTCTTTGCATAGGAATTTGTTCAATTCTCTGAGATCTAATATGGGTCTGTAGCCCCCTGTTTCCTTTGGAATTAGAAAGTAGGGGGAGTAGAACCTTGAGCTCTGTTGAAGAAGAGGTACTTCTTCTATTGCCCCTTGGGCAAGAAGGGTAGAAATTTCCTGACCCAGAAGGTCGAGGAGAGATGTTGGAGAATTGAACTTTCTCACCATGGTATAAGGAGGAAAGTTTGAGAAATGAAGTTTGTACCCTTCCCTTATGATGGAAAGGGTCCACTGCTCTGCTGTGATTTGCTCCCATCTGGGAGCAAAGTGAGCTAACCTTCCTGGAATGGTGAGAGGCTCTGGTTCCTTTAGAGCCAGAAAGGCTAAGTTCTCTAGCTGCAAGTCAAAGGCCCTGAGGAGGCTGAGGCTGTTGGGCTACAGTAGCCCTTGCAGCCTTAGGCTTGGCCTGTTTAGGTTGTTGACGCTTTGCAGCAAAACGACCTGCAGGAGATGTCTGTTGACCATAAACAGGATAATATCTTCCCTTCTTGGGAAAATATGCCTTTTTGAACAACCTCTTCTTGACAGGATTAGAGGTAGACTTTGAAAGCCTATCCAAAGCAGAATTTTCTGCATCCATTTGTGTGGCCTTTGCTTGCCAATCTTTGCCAAACAGATTTTCACCTGTACAAGGAAGATTGCCTAATCCATCTTGGACCCAGGGTTCCAAATCAGAAGCTTGTAACCAAGCAATTCTGCGTGCACCTATGGCAATGGCCAAGGCTCTGCTGGCCCCCTCAAAAGAATCAAAGGCTGCACGGTTCGAAAATTTGGAAACATCCTGGGCATGCTTAAGAAAGTCTTCCCTTTTATCTTCTGCAAGAAAAGGGAGGAAAGTTTGCAGATGATCTGTAACTTTCTTCAGAAACATTCCCATATAGAGACTATAGGAGTTGATTCTGGCAACAAGCATACTGGCTTGGAAAATTTTCCTGCCAAAAGCATCTAAGGTTCTACATTCTCTTCCTGGAGGAGTAGATGAGTGCCTCTTTGCACTCTTTAACTTTTTCATAGCAGACTCCACCACAATAGAATGGTGAGGAAGCTGAGTTTTATGAAATCCAGGACAAGGAGGGACACGATACATGGTATCCAACCTACGAGAATGAGAAGAGATGGTGAGAGGAGTCTCCCATATGCCCAGCATGTGGTCATAAAGGATCTCATGAATTGGCAAAGTGGCTGCTTCTTTAGGAGCCTTGGGATATTGCAAAATATCCAATTTTTTGGCTCTAGGCTCTGACTCAGGGGCTACTGAGATAGAAAGCCCTTTGGCCACTTCCCTTATGAAGTCTTGAAAAGACAAGTCTTCTGGAGGGGACATTCTTCTTTTTGGAGAAGAAGGCTCCTGAGTAAGGAGTACCGATGCTTCGACAGAGGCCTCCGATGCATCAGAGTCTTCGGAGGAATCGAAGTATGGCCTGTCCGGATGCTCCTGTATAGCCCGATATGCGTACCGGGTGGTATCGACATCGGGAGTCATCGGTACCGAGAGGCATCATCGGACAGGGTACCGCTGCAGTCGACACCGAAGTCGATGTCGATGCAATCGGTACCGGCACCGGAACCGATATCGGAGCCGGTGTCGGAGCCGGTACCGACAATGGAGCTTGTTGCGGTACCAGCGGCGTCGCAGCTTGTATGAATGCCGTGATGGCATGCTGCATGGTCAGAACATTCTGATCCATTGACGCCATGAATGTCTGGAGGTCGGTACCGGCAGATTCCACCGGTACCCCAGAACATTGCAACAGGTGATCGGTCGAGGCCGTGCCATCGATGTCAACCTGTAACCCCATAGGAGGAGCTTTGGAAGCCGGAGCTTCCCGCTGGGGTAGTTTTGCCGGTGCAGGATCCTCGAGGGCAAGCCCCGAGGCATCTCGATGCTTGGAGGGAGATCTACCCTTTGAGGACCGGCTGGACTTATGTTTGGTTACCTGAGATCCATAGGAGGAAGAAGAAGCCCTGGAAGACGTCGATGCCACCGAAGCTGCATCAGAGGGAAACAGTGTACTGAGCTTGGCTGCTCGGTTCTGTAAACCTCTTTTAGACATCATGGAACAGGACGCACAATCCGTGATGGAATGGTCAGGACCCAAACACTTAAGACACCAGTCATGGGTGTTGGTAACAGAGATGGTACCACTGCACTTAGTGCATTTTTTAAACCCAGAGGCGGGCTTTTCTATGAGGAATTTTTCTGTTAGGCCTAAGGCCCAAAGAAGAAAAAATACACTGAAGTGAAACGGAAAGTATTTTTTTTTTTTTTTTTAAAGAAAAAGAAAGAAAAGACCGGCGGTACTGGTCCGACGTCGAAGAAGGCAGACACGTGACCAAAGAAATAAAATAAAATAAAGAACTTCTTCAGCGGTGACAGGAACACGACCTGCTGGCTCCGGGGAAAAGAAGAACTGGAGAGAGGCGGTTAGGAAAGGCGGGAAGGCAGCGCGCAGGCACTGTGGGATGCTCCCAAAAGCTTTCCTTTTTTGGGATGCTGGGGAGCGTTCCCGCACAGGCTCCGTCGGTACCGACGTACCCATATGTGAAGACTCATTCCTGCTTGTTCCTGGAGATCCCCTTTTCTCTCTTACCCTCTTCCCTATGTTTTCCCAAATGAAGAGTTTCTCCTCTCTTGTCTAAATTGATATTATAGTGTTGTGTAATTGCTTCCCTTCGAATTGTTTCTCTGCTATGTCTTTAGCTTGTCTTGCCTTGTCCTTTCTGTTTTTTGTTTCTATTTATTGTTATCATGACAATAAATCTTGTATTGTAAACTGCCTTGAAGTTCAAAAGAGCGGAATAACAAATCTGTGCAAATAAATAAATTATGCAAGATCAGGGGACACTAATATTCCAACACTAAGTCCCTAGCCATCAAAGCTTGGATGTTGAGGGGTTAACTTTATCATCTCTGAATCTGCTGATTGGTGTGACCAACATCCTCTTGGCTTCCAGGAGCGATTCCACTAGGAAGTCTTATGGTTTTAAATGGAAGATATTTACTGTTTGATGTGAGGGAAAGGCCTTAGATCTTTCCTCTTTCCTCACACAAAACTGCTTGAGCATTTACATTTGTCAGAATCTGGCCTGAAGACCAACTCCATAAGGGATATACCTCAGTGTAATTGGCACTTACCATTATTGTGTATAAGGTAAACACATCTCTCTACAGTCTTTAGTTATTCGCTTCAGTGGGGCTTGCCTCTTATGAAGACTTCCCTTATGTTTCCTGCATTGTCTTGAGATATTAATGTGGTTCTGATTCAGCTGATGAAAGTTTCTTTTGAGTAGCTAGATACCTGTGCATTGCAGTACCTGAGTCAGTGCAGAGGGTGGCTACTAAAATGGTTAGCGATCTTTGTTATAAAGCATATGAGGACAGACTTAAGGATTTTAATAGGTATACTTTAGAGGAAAGGTGGGATAGAGGAGATACGATTGAGATGTTTAAATACCTCTGTGGCATAAAAGCACCGGAGGAGAACCTCTTTCAATTGAAAGCAAGCTCTCCTACGAGGGGACATAGGATGAGGGTGAAAGGGCATAGACTCAGGAGTAATATGCGTAAAGGTTTCCTTATGGAAAGAGTGGTAGATGTGTGGAATAGTGTCCCAGTGGAGGTGGTAGAAATGAGGACAGTATCTGAATTTAAAAAAGCACGGGACAAACAGAATCTCTAAAGGAAAAATGGAACTATCGTAGTAGCTGATATGGAAAGGCAGATAGATAGGCCATGTGGTCTTTTTCTGCCGTCATGTTTCTATGTTTCTATGACCTGAAAAATCTTGATTTGGTGGTGTCAGCATGCAGAGTTAGTGACCTCCAGACTTCTAACTGATCCACCCTATACTTTTCAGCAGTAGGGCAGTTTTGCATACTCATCCTAAGTTCCTTCCTAGAGTTTTCAATTTCCATCTTAATCAATCAAAGTTCTATCAACACAACGTCATACTTACAAAGAGGAAAGTGCATTGCATATGTTGGACTGCAAATGAAGTTTGCCCTTCTCTTTGGAGCAGACTAAAGCCCTTAGAAATTCTATTCAACTGTTTCTTTTGGGTACAACAGATTGGAGGCTGCCATCAACCAAGGCATGCTTTCAGTTTGGCTGCGTTCATGACCCACAAGATCAGCCTCCATGGAGGAGATCTACAAAGCCACGACATGGACTTCTGACCACACATCCACTTCTCACTACTGTTTGGAAAGGTACTCCTGTTGTAACAGCACATTCAGCCAGCCTGTTCTCCAGAATTTGTTTGAGGAATAGAATTATTCTTGGCAAGATTTCACAGTGGTTTGACATTGACTCCTGTAGCCTGTAACATCATGTCTTCCCAAGCAATTTCCCATCCAAGCAGTAGCCAGATCTAACCTATTTAGCATACAAGATCTCATAGTATCAGGCTCACTCAAGATGGCATGTGCTGAAATTATCATTATCCATTCCTATCGTCTGAACCGAACAGTGGTTACCAACAACTAGTATCATAAAATTCTAATCAGTGAACTGCTGGAACATGTCCATGCTATAGGGAATTTTCTCTTTGGACAGTACCTTGCATATATCTATGGACAGAGGAGAGGAAAAGGGGAAGGGAACATATTTAGAGTGGAGAACTGTTCAGAAGTTTCCTGAACTACAAATACAGTTACATGCTGTCAAGCACCTCTTCCCCCTACTCCCCCTAGACCTCTTCCAAACAGTGTGCCAGGCAATGATTACTAGATTACTGCAATATCACCTTCCAAGATCTGCCTAAACAAACTCTCCACCCACTACAAATTGTCCAAAAAACTGCAGCCTGAATAATTACTGGTGCCTCATATTGATCACACATCACCCCCATTCTAATACAGCTTCACTGACTTCCCATCTCTGCTAGGATCAGATACAAAATCCTTATCACAATATTCAAAATACTGCATAATAAACCTGCCACATGCCTCCAATCCCTAATCTCAAGAACAAATAATGATAGACTACAAGGAACTTCCACCCTCAACCTGCTCGCAATACCACAGAATAAGTCAAAAAGTAAGCAGGTCACCTGCAATAGGACTTTTACTCTATTTGCCCCATCCATACGGAATAAACTACCACCAACATTAAGAGCTCCCTCAGACCTGTCTGACTTCAGGAAAAAATTAAAAACTCACCTCTTCAAAGAAGAATATAACAAATCCTCAGACATAGAGACTCGCCACCATAAATCTGTATTGCAAAAACCACACAACTCAACAAACACTAACAATGTACTAAGGATTCAGAAAGATAACTGTATATACACCGTAAATAGTTCTTTGTTAAAGATACCAAATGTTATACAGCTACATTGTTAATTTGTTATTCTGTTCCAGTTCTCTGTAAAACATTGCACCTTATTAATCTGTTGTGAAGCTTTGAACCGTAGAAAGGCGGTATAGAAATAAGTTTGAATAAATAAATAAAATAAATATATTTCTGAACATTGTAACAATTACAAGTATAAATTTTTAGCTAGTGCAGCTCAAACTGAGACTCTGAGTTCAAGCCCAGGTGGGTGGTAGAACTAGATTGGGAAGTAATAGCCCCTTTGGTTCACCTGCATACAGGACCATATCAAGCTAGCGATGTCCCCTGCACGACTGGTGAACCTGGTGCCCTCCCACTCAGCCAGCCGTGCTCAGGAACTCCCTTTTGTCCAGCTTCCTGGAAATTCAGCCATGTACTCACGCTTTGTGCAGCTGTACAAAGCTGGTACAGTCCCGCCGGTGTATGTATTCCTCGTGCCTGTCTCTGTTTTATTATCAGTCAGTAAATAAATTGATTTCATAATTACCAACCACTGTGTGAGCTTGTCTGGTTGTTTGAAATTCAAACTGGTTATAACGCGGAAGATCTTGAAAATGTATTGCATTCCTTAGTACTTAGCAACGCTGTCTGCTGCTAAAGGCCAACTCAAATTATAGAGTTTTTTTTTTTTTTTTTAACGTTTCAGGTTCCCATTTGTGGGAAGCTGAGGCAAAAGTATTTCAATATAACTGTTGATAAGTATCTTTCTAAATTCTACACCATGCGAAACAGCTCTTGGAAATTAACATTCTGTATACATACCTATTTTCTGGCTGAATGCTCCCTATCTCTAGATTTTGAAGTAAAATTCAACAGAGAATGCTATTTCATTCATATCAATATTATCTCTGGTTTCAGAGCTGGGGTAATATGACAGTGAAGTCAAGTTGGAGAAGATAAGCAAGACAGTAAGTAATGATCTCAGCTTTGGGGAAATGTACAGCAGAGTATTTCTACTTTTTATTCATCACTGCCATTTATTATTGCTGATGCATACTGACTAGACAAAGAAGCAAATGGCACCGATGTGACTCATGCACACTTCACCATGTGTACGTGAGCTGAGGAGTTTATTAAAATGTTGCAAGGATTCTTCCTCAGACAATGCATGAACTATCAATTGCATATGCTTCTGGAATTCTTTTATAAAACTGGTCCATGGTAAATAACATTTTAGCAGAGAGGTTATCTAGTAGAGACAGAAAGATTTTCAAAGTAGAAATTAGACTGTTGCAGCTATCAATTAGTTTTCTGATGTCCCAAAACCGTCGTTTAGACCTGAACACTGTTTTTTTTTTTTAACAGGGAGGAAAACAGAAACACAGGGAAATGACAGCAGTTGAAGACCATACAGCTTATCTAGTCTTCCCATCTAAAGCAACTAATTAGCTCTATGATTTTTCTCCCTGAGACAATCTCTCTGCTTGCCCCATGCTTTCTTGAATTCAGATACAGTTGTCCTTTCCATCACTTCCACTACCCTTTCCATAAGGAAATATTTCCTTACATTATTCCAGAGTCTATCCTTTTCTGCCATCATTCTAGGACTCCTGAAGTGCATTAATGTGTCGCTCTAATTTTCAAAATAAACATATTCCAAACATCATTTGCTGAAATTCTTCAAGAGAAGATTTCATTTTACATCAGTATGTCATTTTATCTACTCTTTCCTGTCTTTAGTTTTCTAGATTATTTTGTTCTGTTGCTTATTTTATTACCAGTCAGCGGGGGAAGAAATTGGTCCTATTTTCAACTCTAACACCAGAGATTTCCATTCTGGATTTATAAAACTTGCAGGCAGCAGCAGCGACAATAGCGCTCCATGGCATCAAGAAGAGGGCAAAGTGGCAGGAAGAATTCGGTGAGCACCCCATGGCCCACTGAGGGCGCAAAGTGAACAGAGTCAAGAACATCCATAGCAAAGTGACAGGTAGCAGGCAGGCACTGAGAGAGAGGCAAATCTCTGGAAAGAACAACGTGAACAACCAAAGGCATCCAAAGAAGAGGGAAGTGCCATAAACATCGGTGTGAAGAGATTAAGGCCAGGGTGTAAGTTCCAATAAGGAGCTCCCAAGCAAATTTTTGCTGAGGACTTCCCATGGTGGAGGAGAGTGGGAAATTCCTTCCCCATTCCCCCTTCCCAATTGTCCTCCCGCCCTCTCTGCCACTTTTAAGTTTAAGGCACTTAAAAAGTTGCTGTACTCCTTCCCATGAGCTTTTTGCAAAGCAAGTCCTTCAGTCCTGCATCCCAGTAGCCAGAGAAGTGTATAAATGCCTCATCTCCTGCTGCTGGGCTGAAGCCTCATGATAATGGCGGCAAAATCTTCAAGCCCTAAACATGATTCCTCTGAATCAGTAGGTTTTTGAAAAACTTCCTGTAGACATTAATCTGAACAGAAGAGGGATGGCTGTGCGGTCTCTGGTTGCTGACCTGGTTCCCCGTGCTGCTGAAACACTTAATTGAATATAGATTTGCTGGCCTTGTACTACAATAGTGGCGATGGAGGTAGGTGGCTGCTTTTCCTGCTTTTCAGCTAAAACTGCAGGTCTAACAGGTTTCCCTCTTTAAAAAAAAAATCCCACTTGATAGTAGTAGGGGAATTGCTAATCCTCCACTTTACCACCACTGGCCATCATAGTTCTTGCTGGCATAGTCTTCTTTTCTGCAAGTTTTTGTGCCCCCCACCCTCCTCCATTTCTTATGTCTCTCTCCTAATATAATGGACTGATCACCAGTGGGTGGGGGTTGGGATTTTACTTTACAGTGTACACCGGATAGAGTCAGTGTGCATGGACACACAATCACAGAGGCATGTTTACAAAGCTGCGGTAAGTGTTTGCACCTACTGCACTACCTGTGTAACACTGAGTGGTAGCTGCAAACTCTGTATGGCAAATTCAGGGGACAGGTCCAGCATCTGCCCTGCATTTAACACATAGGGAAGACACTTAGGAGTTATTCTGTACCATGAATAGCGGGGAAGTATGCCTGCCTGGACATACATCCCCGCTATTTGTCCCCCTGCTGCTCCCGGTGAAAAGGCTCCCCATACGAACAGGTTGGCCCTGTATGTCTGAGGTCAGACATGTAGACAGAGGACTTATTCCATCTTGGAGGTGGAATAAGTCCCCCTGGACACTGGGGGATGCCGGAGCTGGGAGGCAGTGATGAGGTGAGGTGGCGCAGGGGGATCCCAGCAGCCTGACCCTGATCACGTGAGGCCAGAGTGGGGATCGGGCAGGGGGGAAAAGACGTTGGGTTTTGAGGTTGGTGATCTCAGCTCCTGAATGGAGCCGCAGTGCCAAGGCAATGGGACACCATGGCACTGCAGCTCCATTCAGGAGCCTGGCTGAGTTAGCTGGGGATCTGCTGAGCATGCGGCCCATCAGAATCGGGGCCTGGCCTGCACATCTAGGCCAGTAGACCCGATTCTGATCCTGTGGCACATCTAGCCCCCATGGGATCAGAATCGGGTGCTACTGCTGTACACTCCAATTCTGAGGGGCCGCACAGGAGCTGGATGGCCAGAATAGGCCTCCTACTACATAACCTCTTGTTCCCTGCCTTGGCAGGTAGCACAGGAGCACCTGCGCTACTCACTGAGCAGGGAATGTGAGCCCAGAGAAAAAACACAGGGAAGAGGAAGCAACTGCAGCGGCAAAGTCCACCCCTCTCCAGCTGATGCAGTCTTTCCATCAATCCAAGCCCCTCCTATAGCTACCTCCTGCCACCCTCCACTCAGGACACCAACGCAAAATGGTTACCATCCCCCAAGACCCCCCAATCTGGCCTTCTTCACCCCCTGGCACTCATCCCAGCTATCCCCTCACCCTGACCCCCTAAAGTCGTACCCAAGGGCTCCCTGGTAGTCTAAATAGTGAATGGGCTGAAGCAGTCTCCCTCCACTCTTGCCGAACTCTGGGAGCTTTCAAAATGCACCGGTCTTGCAGTATTTGATGGTAGTTTCTTAGTAGAGCTAGGTTACAGTACTGTGACCCCAACACCATTGTGAAAGCTGCTAAAGCCAGGACTGGAGCAGAAGGGACAGCACCTGTGCCATTCACTGCTTGGACCACCAGAGAGCCTCATCCTAGGACCCAGGGGGGCAGGGGGTGGGCAAAAGCTGGGGTGGGTGTCTGAGTAGGATGGGAACGTGATTGGGGTGGGAAGGTTGTGGGGGGGGGGTCTTGGGGTTGGTAGCCATTTTGGGATGCTATCTGGGGGGAGAGGCTTGATTGGTGGGGGGAGTTGTAAGAGGCACTGCATCAGCAGGACTTGAGCTGAGAGGGGATTTGGGTCTTTGAGAGGGAAGGGGAAGACACTGATACAGCCTGACCATGGGCTTTTCTATGGGCAGCTGCCACGCTATCAGGTTGCTGGTAATCTGGCACTTTACCCTATCTCTTGAGGTGGTAATAGATTCAGTCATGCCATTATCAGTCATGATATCTAGTGCATGCCAATATCCCACTCACAAGCAGTCAGTGGCCAACACACCCACTCTCCACCCCGATCTCACCCAATGGCACTCTAAGCAGATAGTGTGGAAGTAACTCTGTGCTGTCCGTTTAGTGCCTGCACTGTTAGCACTGGTCAGCACATGCTGGATAACTCACACTTGAGCCCACACTAACAACACTGCTTAGTAAATATGCCCCACAGAGTCATTTTTGTTTGACAAACTATAGTGCACTGCTACTAACTCCGCATTCACCTACTCAGACGCAGAATGTAGTCTCTACAGCTCTTCTGTGTACAGCTACCACCTTTACATGGAGAAAGAGAGAGAAAATAAGGCTGTCACAGTGCACTAAAGACAGATACAGTATCTTTTGGACGGTGTATCTTTCCTTAAGGCATACGCTAGAAAGGTCTGACAGGGACTGCGTCTGCAGTGCTCTTACCTGCCCTGTTGATATCCTGTCTCTGAGCCAAAAGGAAAGTAACAAAGCTTCATGCTCAAGGCTTAGAGCTCACAATTTACAACTGTGAGCCCTCAATGCACACTAAGCTGCAGCACAGCACTGTCTATAATGATATAATGACATGAAGACAAACAGCAGCCTGTTTCTGAATACGGTTTTAAAGCTTTTTGTTTGACTCTGAACTCTGATCAAGGGGCTTTCGAAATGTGCTCTACTGAGTAGAATCTTCCACACAAGTGGCTGAAAATGGCATCTGTTGGAGCTCCTGACTCTGTTCTACTTTGAAGCAAGCTGTAGGGATGTACACAGGCTAAAAGAGTTTGGTTCAAAGTTGGAATTTTCAGATATTTTCTCAATTATTGGGTATTTTATGTGTTTAGCACATTCAGTTTAGTGCATTTTTTACACACATTAGAGCTTGTTAGTGTGCACAAGAAGTGGACAGAGATTAAATTGAAGATATTTACAATACTACCATGAAAGCATGTTGCCATGCTGAATCTTGATTAGGATATCCCTTAGGGTGGTCCACTGCCTTAGGGAAAAAAATAAAAGTAGGAATTTCTTTGCTCCCTGGCCTGATTCTGGTTCCATTTATGTAGAAAACAATGTGTGCAAAGTTTGAAGCCAATCAAATAATATTTAGGGGTGGCTCAAGGTCCCTATCTATCAGGCCCCTGGATCCCCCCCAGGGTTCGTCAGACCACTGGGTATTATCCGCTCATAGACGGGGGTATCATGCTTGCCAAGCACTCAGTGTGGTCCAGATGCTAGTAAGGACTTTGACGATGTGGGGAACATCTTACGGTGTTGCAAGACAATACCCAGAAGGAACTGGAGTTGCTCTTCTTTTGTGGTGTGTCGGCCGTTGAACTCCTCAATGAGTTTGACCCCTCGCTCAGCCACATCGTTGATCACTGGAAGATTTTTTACTTTCTTCAGACCGTCTTTGAATGATGCATTCTCTTCCCAGTCTTCTGGGTCTGCATTAAGAAAATCACTGTTGATGTCCAGGAAACGGATTGACTTGCGATTTGCAAAAGATTCAAGTGGTGGAATCATGGAACTTTTCAATTCGACCCGCTTTGGGGGATCTTCGTCTTCGTCATCATCCTCATCGCTTTCATATGATTCTGCCGGGATCATGGCCGACACTATGGCCCGCTTTGTCGGTGCTGAAACAGCTTCATCGAACAGTGACAGTGCCACAAGCTCCTCTGACACATACCACAGATGCTGTTGCAGTTTGTCTCTGGCTGCTCTTCCAACACGGTCATTGTGGTAAGAGTGTAGTTTCTTCAGCATCTCCAAATCTGTTCGAGGAGCAACTGCGGCATCAGGGGCAGAAAACCAGGCTTCCACATGAATCAGGATGGAGAAAATGCTCACATCACGAACACAGGACTCCTCCCGTTGGGTAAGATCTTTGAGTTGTCCTCGGAACATCCAAATCTTGAGACAGTACAAGACTTTTGCCATCCATCTGGCATGATGGAAAGCTCCGGGTTTCTTGAAATTCAAACTAGGAAGATTCCCTCCAAGGCAGACAATCGTTAACTCCAAGAATTCCAGGTAATCATCTCGGTGATTGCCCTGTGCCAACTTGGATTCCGCAAACTTCATGATGCGATCCCTGTCAGGTTGCAGCACCTCCAAGTCTTTTCCAGTTTGATAGTTGGACTTGTCAAGGGAGCCCCAATTCTTTTGGAACCGGCGAAAGAGTTGGACATCGTGACCCGATGAAGCTCCAGAGCATGTAAATAATACTGCACCAAGAATTATTTCGTAAATGTGATGGCGGCATGCCAAATGAAGGACTGTGCGACGGAGTCTCTGTTCTAGAAGAATGCACGCTCCTGATCGACGTCCCGTGTTCGATGCAGTTGTATCAAAGCAGAAGCCTGCAACCTTTTCATCCAAACACCATTCCTGTAACAGTTCATAAACTGCTGCAGCTTGATTCTCGCCCGTTCCTGATGTCAGTTTTGGTACACCAAGAAGTTGTGTTTCTCCATTGGAGACAGCCATTATCAAAACTGGAAGGCGGTCAACGGATGTGGTTGAACAGAGGAGAGATGGCAATAACTTGCTATCCCAATGCACAATGCATGCTTTGCCTTCGGCTTTGAATGCGTTGTGCAGGTCCGTCCATTGTTGCTGACGGTGCTTTTCTCTATGGCGCTTGACGCTGGAGCGGCTGATATTGAGCTCCCCAGGATAATGTCCCAGACTTCTGGCGGTTTCAGCTACCACAAACAGAGCATTGCGATCCGTTGTCCCTGTCCAATCCAGGGCTGCTGTAAGCTCTGGGGTCCAGACATTGTTAGGTCGAAACTGCTTCGTTTGTGGAGTTGCTTTCTTCTGTCCATTATCTGAATCCGCAGATGTCGACGAGTCTTCACCTGACTCTGCTGAGGAAGAAGATCCTTCCAGCTGAACTTGGCTTGTAGTTGCCTCGGCTTCGGCAACATGTTTTTGTCTGCGCCTTTTCAGTTCTTCTTCTCGCTGTTGCGATCTTGCTTCCGTGTTGGCCAGTTTCTTGTCCATCGCGCACATTGAGCCGCGGCACCCTGGTTCTCGTTGCGCTATTAAGAATTCTTTGTCTTCTTTAATATGAATTAAAGACATTGCATTGGCATGCGCCACATCAAATAGGTTTTTCATTGCAACCTGGAATTCTTTTTCATTTGCCTCTTGTTTCCCTCCTCTCCCTTTGTTTTTCTTCAAAAGTTTCCACTGATTGAACAATTTCTTTACTTTTTCTTGAATTTTGTCATTTCTTTGAACAGGAAGCCTGGCCTTTTCCCAGTAAGCTTCTACTTCACTTGTTACAATAGATGCACTTTCACTAACGCCTTTGTTTAATGTCATATGGTGATGTAAAAAGACACTTAACACTTGCTCCTTGCTGGGGAGCTTGGCCCCCAGAATTGTGGTGGACATTTCTTCAATGAGATAAAAACCACGTTTTTTCGCCATCTGAAAAGAATAAAGATACAAAGATAATAGTACAATGTCTTTGCCACCTCTCAGAGACGAGATTAGTTCAAATATGACGCAATCAAATGTAATCAGCGTGGAACTGAGTGGATGATACAAGATGATGCAACATTTCGTCATCTGCTCCCAGGGGGAAATCTCAAGACTTGTTGAGCCACCCCTAAATATTATTTGATTGGCTTCAAACTTTGTACACAGTGTTTTCTACCTAAATGGAACCAGAATCAGGCCAGGGAGCAAAGGAATTCAGGAATTCATTTTTATGGACCACCCTAATATCCCTGCTGCAGTGTCATCTAGAAGTAAGGAGATCTTTGATTCTCTACACAGAGAACTATTTTGGTAACTGGTAATGAAACCCAAGAAGGAGGAAGCCAAACTGGACCTAGTGCATCGAGAGCGTTTCACATGTTATTATAGTTAATCATCTGGTATCCAGTGATCACTGGATAGTGCTGTTCAGTTTTAGGACATGGAAAGAGACTGCTGATTCAAACGCAAGGGTCCTGTGGTTGATAAGTCAATGTCAGTTCCTGGTGATCTTATCGATAGTTGTATATGTGAAAGCACATTTTACAAAGGATGTCCAAGTGCAATTTTAGATGTCCAAGCCAGAATGTCTGAAAAACAAAAAGCAGGTATGTGCAAGTTCAGTCACAATTTCACAAACATGGACATGCCTGATATGGATATCTATGGAGATGTCTACATAGGCGTCTCCAGACTAGCATTTAGGAGCAGGATGACCAGGGTTCAAATCTCAGTGCAGACCTTTGTGATATTAAGCTAGTCACTTAACTCTGTACTCTCTGGATGTTTTAAGGTCAAAACAAGTGCTTTCCTGATGCCTGTTCCTGCCTGGAGTAGGTCTAAATGTGGACGAGCCCACAGATGTCCCCAACATTTCTGAAATTGAAAGAGGGATGTCTAAGTCCATTGCACCTCCCCAAACACACCTCTGCCACATCCCCTGCATTCTTGGACATCCCCACACTAGATATCTCTTTAAAAGTCATTTGTAAAATGGCTCCTGGGATGTTTACATGATTTTGATGTCCACATGCATGTCTTCAGATGTTCATATCATGACTAAGACTTTTAAAATGACATCCATTGTGACTATTCCCTGCATTTTCTTGAGAAAATACTACCAGAAATAGGCTGCATACCCTTTCTTCCATGCAGCAAGCCTACAGCACCTGCTATTTCAAGATAATCTCCTATCCAAGTACTAACCAGCCCCAACTCTGCTTATCTTCCCAGATCAGCTACACTCAGGGTGGCGTGGCTGTAGTAAGGGTCTTAAGCACAAGAAAACAAACTTTGTCAAGATGGGTAAACTCCTCAAGGAGTCAGCTGGATGGAAACATCAGGGGAAAGCAGAAAATCAAATGGAAAAACTGAAAGCAGATATTTTAAGGGCAATGAACCTTTTGTTAGGAAAGGAAATAAAAGTAAGAAGAAAAGGAGGCCTCTATGGTCCTTGAAAGAAGTAGCTGATAAGGTAAAAAAAGAGTTAATCATCAGAAACTACATGAGATTGTAGATAGAGAAAGACAAGCAACAATATCTGTAAAAGTCAAGAGAAGTTGGGAATGTAGTCAGGAAAGCAAAGATGCAAACGGAGGTAAAAATAGGCAATACAGTAAAATGGGGGGGGGGAGTCATTTTTTTAAAAAATATGTTTGTGATAGGAGGAAGTATAAAAGTGGTATTGTCAGACTCAAGGGTGAAGGGCAGGAATACATAGAAGCTGCAGAGGATAAAATAGAATTGCTTTACAAATATTTATGTTCTGTGTTCAGAGATGATGGGCAGGGAGTAGGACCTTAGAAAGCAAACAGAAATGGCAAAGGAGATCTTGAACGATGTTCAGATGACTATGTTCACGAGGAGCTAAATAAACTATGTGGTCAAATGAGAAACATCTAAGAGTATTGAAGGAACTTAGGGAAATTCTGATGGCTTCACTGTCTGACCATTTCAATGTTTCTTTAGAGCTGAGAGTAGTTCTAGAGGACTGGAGAAGGGCGGATATCATCCCTTCCTATAAAATAGGAAGTAAAGATGAGGTTGAAAATAACTTACTAGTTAGTCTGACTTCTGTTTTGAGTAAATTAATGGAAACACTACTAAAATAGAGGATAGTACGGTTTCTGGAATCCAGTGAATTACAGTATCTGAGCCAGTATGAATTTACCAGCGGTAGGTCTTGTCAAATTAATCTGATAGATTTCTTTGACTGGATGGCCAGAGAGTTGGATCAAGGGAGAATACTAAATGTGGTGTACTTAGATTCCAGCAAAGGGTTTTATATGGTTCTGCATAGTCAACTGAGTGGGAGGTGACAAGGGTAGGAGTAAATGGAATATACTACCAGTGGTATGCAGCAATGATTGGTACAGTTCTTTATAACATTGTTGGAAGTGATACTGTAAAAGGACTGTCAACTAAGATTTCACTCTTTGTGGATGATACTAAAATCTACAATAGGATAGACACTCTGGAAGGTGTAGATAACATGAAAAGAAATCTAGTGAAGCTTGAAAAATGAGCTAGAATTTGGCAGCTAAGGTTTAACGCTAAAAAATTCAGAGTCATGCATTTGGACTGCAAAAATCCCAGGGTGTGGTACAATATATGGGATGAAGTACTTCTGTGCATAGAAGAGCAGGACCTGGGGATGATCGTATCTGAATCTGATGATGGCCAAACTGGTAGAAAAGGCAATAGCAAAAGCCAGAAGGATGCTTGGGTGCATAGGGAGAGGAATGGCCAGCAGGAAAAAGGAGGTGATAGTGTCTCTGTATGAGTCTCTGGTGAAACCTCATTTGCAGTATTGTGTGCAATTCCAGAGACTACATCATCAAAAAGATAAACAGGATTGAGTAGGTGCAGACGGTGGCTACTAAAATAGTTAATGTTCTTCATCATAAAACATATGGGGACAGACTTAAAGATCTCAATATGGCTAGCTTCAAAGAAAGGCAGGAGAGAGGAGATATGATTGAGGCATTTAAATACCTCCGTGGCATAAATAAACAGGAGGAAGGCCTTTCAATTGTAAGGATGCTCTGGAATGAAAAGACAGAGCCCAGCCCTATACATTTAGCTAAATAGATAAGTTATGCATGTAAAATTAGGACTTTGTAAAAGCAGGCTAATTTGAAACAGTTACAGGAGTGATCATTAGTCCTACATATATTCAGTAGCTCTAGTTAAATGGATAGCATCACTGAATATATGAATAAAGTTAAAAACCAGCGCCAGCGCTTAACTTTGTACCCTGATCAGCCCTCTTACCTAAATTATAACTTGCTTTGAGGCATAGGAGCCACGTTTTTAAAATGATAAGGAATGCTAAATTCAATACAAATTACTCCTTCCTGGCCACGGCGAAGGAGCTTGTTAAATATTGGGGGTACTCAGCACCCACTGCCCTTACAGAATTGGCACCTATACTTTGAGGTCAGCTTTGGCGAGGCATGTAATTAAAGATAAACCTTTTGCATTTACTAAATAGGGAGCCTGTTCACCACAACAATTTTTTATAAATGTTAAGTTAGAGAGCTGAATCACTAAGTGGGTCATTCTGAAATGCAAATAGGCTGCCTGGACATGTAGGATAGACGTTTTCCTTGCAAAATCATCTAGACCCGTATTCTGAAACCACGTGGCCCTGCACATACACGACACTAAAACAAGGATCTCAGAACGTAGGTGGGAAGGGGCGAAATGGGGGCGTGGCAGGCCATGAAGACATATAAAGCATATTCAAGAAAGGCCCATGTACATCCCGAGTGTATCCCGTGAATGCCTACATCATACCAGCTATACAAATATCTAAACCCTTCACTCTATTCTATATCTACAACCTACTTCTTGAGTGAATGTGCAGTAACTGATATATTAAGATGTTGTAATAAACCCCTATTTTTTGTTGGAAGTTGTTGCCTTGAGAGATTACTCCTTCTTGAAGCGTAACTTCCCTTTTAATCAATTTTGTGGCAACCTAACCACTCCATAAAATATTGTGAAATAATTGCATTCTTTCTCAATGCTATATCAAAATAACCTCTTCGCTTGAAAATCAGCCCCAGGGGGTCCCTTCTAAACAATCGGGAATTCTCCCCTACTTTTGTCCAATTCTGCAGATCACAACGAACACAGCACTGCGTTTGGAGCCACGCTCTATTTTTTGGCTCTGTTTCAACGCTTAAAATTCTGCAATCAGCATATACTCATCTTTGTACAGTGTCCAGCAATGACATCTTATTCTTTGCGATGCTTAACCCAAAGATGTATCCAATATTACACTCTTCTTGTGACAGACACTTCCGTTAATGTAGTCTCACTGATCAGGAAATTACTGACGTCAAGAGATTTTAAAACCCTCCTCCAATTCGAGACCAATACGTCATAGCAAGCTCATCCAGTCCAATTCCAGATTTAACCCCTTGGGTTCCAGAGATTCAGCTCGAAAAATCCAACCTTGCTCTAACCACTGGAGATGTTGTTCCCTGTCTCCTCCTCTCGGATTCTCTGGCACATGATCTATAATTCGCCATTTGAACTCTGCGAATGTATGCTGTAATTCCACACAATGTTGAACAAGAGGGGCAGACACTACTGCGTTCCTTATTCTTGAAGCATGTTCTTGTAAACGTAGTCTTACCCTACGAATAGTTCGTCCTATATAAAGTTTCTCACATGGGCAGACTAATGCATAGACCACAAACGAAGATGAGCACGTGGTCGACCATTTAGATACTTGCTTTATGGTAGTGTTAGGTATATTCCATTCCTTTCCTTCAATGGTTTGCCGGCATAAATCACAAGCGGAACATGAATAGTGCCCCAATGGAGACTCTATTGAATCTTGTAAAGATTTTAATCCTGTATTCCCTAGGGGTCCGAACATTGGTAATAAAGCAATTCGCACAAAATGCTGCAGCTAGAATCACATTGAAAATCAATTCCCTTCAACACATATCACCAATACTAGCCTCCCTTCATTGGTTACCAATTCAAAGTAGAATAATCTACAAAACAATAATAACAACATTCAAAGCCTTATATGATTTGGCCCCATCCATGCTATGTAACTTAATACACAAAGAACCAGCTAAGCCTACACACAGAAAAGGACAACTATGCAGATTAAAAATCCCGAAAGATTTCACAAAAGCCCACAAATCAACAAACAATAGAGCATTTTCGCACATAGCCCCTACTATCTGGAATTCCCTTCCAGAGGAGCTACGAAAACTAACAGAGATCACAGAACTACGCAAGAAACTGAAAACCCATCTGTTCACCAAACATTATAACATAAATAACTCAAGACATTATCGCCGCTATCAACCCCACTACCGCACCCAATGACCCATGCCCTGCTTTATGGATCAAGGAGTTACGATGTGACTTAAGCCAATATCTGAGCGAAATAATAAACCAATCCCTTTCAACCGGATCGTTTCCACAAAGTCTGAAACAAACATCAATCAGACCACTGCTAAAAAATAACAAGTTGGACCCAACGAAAGTGGAATCATACAGACCAATTTCAAGTATCCCCATGCTTGCCAAAATAATTGAAAAGTTAGTACAGCGTCAAATCCAACAGCATATTGATAATGAAGCCCCACTCGATCCTGCCCAACATGGGTTCAGAGAGGCGCATGGGGTGGAAACCCTCCTCACCAACCTATTTGATCACCTAGTCTCTGGAACCGACAAAATTCATCAAGGATTCGCCCTCATATTCCTCGACATAGCAGCGGCCTTCGACTCGGTTAGCCACGAGATCCTCATACAACGCCTCAGCGAGAAAGGAATTCAGGGAACAGCCCTAAAGTGGTGCAAGTCATACTTGACTAATAGATGGCAACATGTAAGATCAGGCTCTACAACCTCGGAACCATTTTTACAAAACCAGGGTGTACCACAGGGCTCGTCACTATCTGCATTGATGTTTAACATCTACATGCAGCCCATATGTGCCCTAGCACGTGCATTCAAGGTCAACTGTCTAGCCTACGCTGACGACATCCTTCTATACATCCCATTCAGGACCAACCAACCAGACCTCTCCCCTCTAACAAGATGTTTTGAGGCAGTAGCAGAATGGTTCAGCACACAAAACATGAGAATCAACTACAACAAAACAGATGTCCTTTTCATCTCAAGGAACCAGGACTTCACCCCTCCACTCTCTTTAAAAATCGGCAACACAGAACTAAAAACCAAACCCACCATCCGCTACCTTGGCGTTACACTGGATCAACAACTGGATCTGAAAACCCACATAAAAAACACAGTAAAAACAGTATATATGAAAATAAGGACCTTAAAACATCTCCGACCGCTACTTATTTATTTATTTTATTTATTTAACAGTATTTCTAAACCGCCTTATCATAATAATCAAGGTGGTATCACAGCAAACAATCTGGTAGTGTGAGTGTGTTATACATGCAGTGAGGGAGAAAGTTTAGTTGGATGCGTGTTGTGTTGTGTGCTAGATTAGTTTGAGTTATGTACAATGTGGGCTATATACAGTGGTGCTAAAAACATCTTATATACATACAGTGTTAGGCGGTGACGTGTGCTGATATATAGCTATTTGGACTATGTGATGTGTCCATAGTGTTCTATGAACAGCATGGTTTTCAGCTGTTTTGACTTCAGCGACTACCGATCGATCTACCAGGCATTAATATTACCACATTTCGACTATGCCAACGTAATTCTTCACGGTCTACCTCAAGCAACGCAAGCCCCTCTCCAGCTTGCAATGAACACTGCTGCAAGAGTACTAACAGGGGCCTCACGGAGAGATCACATAACGCCAGTACTGATGAACCTCCATTGGTTACCGGTTCAAGCAAGAACCCTGCATAAAGTTCTAACCTTAACCTTTAAAGCCTTAAACACTTTGACCCCCACAACTATCAGCAAGATGATACATAAGGTACCACCGAACAGAAGCAGAAGACCCATGATGCAAAACACCCTAGAGGTCCCAAAAGTAATGACGACATGCACAAAGGCAACAACAAATAGGGCCTTTACAATCTATGCTCCCAGAGCATGGAATGCTCTCCCCACCTCTATTCGAAACATCACTCACCTAACCCAATTCAGGAAGGCATTAAAGCAGCACCTGTTCACCACATACTACCCTGAATCCAGCCTTAGTAAGCATACTTATTGCCCCTCAGACAATCACTCACCCCAACTAAACAAGCAGACTCAGCATGAAAAAGGATAACCAACCGATCTCTAAGAAGTACCCTCTGAACTAGAATTCAGACTCCCAGTGTAAATAAGATGTAGATATGTTCTGCCTGAAATCAGGTACCAGTGTAATACAATGTTAATAATTACACAATATACATAGTTTCCCCCCAGTTATTTCCAAGTTGATCTCCCTGTTTATTGTAAATACAACTCAAAGTGCCTGTGTTGTATAGTTGTTAAATGTAAACCGCTCTGATCTAAAATAGAGCGGTATAGAAGAACTGTTAAATAAAATAAATAAATTAAATAAATATCTACACTAGACAAAGGTTAAATAGACAATTCGGTTGCTCTATGCAATAAACCTTTAACCTATACAGATAGCACTCTCCAATGATGATCCTCTGACCTCCCCCTATGTAATCTATGTATATATATTCATATATAACTTGTATATAGTTTCCACACTGTTCGGTATTATACCACATTGTCTGTTCTATACTTTATATGATGTTCCTTGTAAATAAGTTCTGTTTTATTGCAATGTTCCATGTAAAACAAACTTGATTTGTTTATTGTTGTTAACTGTAAACCGCAACTGAACTCTTGGAAGATGCGGTATATAAATGTGAATAAAATAATAAATAAATAAATAAGGGGTCTGTTATTTGTAACCGCAGGCAAGAGTGAGTGTGTGTGTGTGGTATGAGGGCTGCAGGGGAGGCCCTGGTATGCTGATCCACAGCTCTGGGGGGACATGTATGCTGGCCAGTACCTGGACTGTAGGGCTGACTGCGGTATCACCAGGTGCCAGTGTGAATGGGCAGAAATCTCTGCAGCAACATAGCGGGGCATGTCCCTGTCACTGGTGGGGGACCCTTGGAGTGGGGGCATGCTGCAGCGCAAACAGCACTAATACATATCGAACATATCCGAATGCACCAGAGGTCTCTAATATTTGTCAGGACAGATGATGGTGCTTTTGGGCATGTGTTTCTGATGTTTGCACTGTTGCATTTTCTCATCCTGATGGTTTCCTATGAATGATAGGGATATGTTTTGACTTGCAGCTGTACAGTCCCATTTCAGTTTTTTCTGGCCCATTCTTAGCATTGAAATACTGTTTTTAGCGATGACCACTGAAAGAATAACTAAGGTATTCATCAAATGCCATGTATGTTTTGCTGCAGGACAAACATCTCACTTTCCACTTGCTTTTACAATAGCTTTGGTGCACTTAGATAACCTTGTAGTGTTATGGGCATGCAACAGACTAGTATATATAGCCTGGGTTGCATGACCTTATCTGTTTCATCAGTACCAATGTGTTGTTTGCATGAGCACAACACTGTGGGCATCAGCTTAGGAGATGAACGTTTTGCCAGTGGAGGCGTAGCCGCACGGAGATGGAAAGCATCGCAAATGTCTAGCTTTTCAGAATACTGTGAGCACGGGGATGTACAGACTATTTGCTGCATTTATCCATATCCCATTACAGCAGCGAGGGCTCATGTTTCCCCAGATGTGTTGTTCATGCTGCGCCAGCAACGCATATCTCCCTGATTCTGGAACCGCTGGTGCGCCTATCTCCGTGGTTTCGGAATCAGGTATATTACATGTCCATTTTCACTTTAGATGTTTCCGCAGGCCGGCTGTGGATGTTATAGAATTGGGCTCCACGGGTCCAGCAAAACCTTTTTGCAGCCTTTTTTTTTTTAAGCGATGATTTTTTTCCCCCCTTTAGGGCCTAGAACCTGTTATACAAAGAGAACTGAATGTCTAAATAGAGGCTCCTAAGTGAAAAGCTAAAGTGAGGGACCTATATTCAGAGAGTTATAAACCTCAAAATTATTTTATTGATTATAGTCACCGAACCTTTTAGATGTCTAAACTGTGGTCTTTGGTTAGGCTGGCTATGAATTTTGCTAAGTTAAGCTGTGTACTGGAAGTCTTCAGTGAGTATTTAACTTAAATTCCCCCATCCTGCCTGTAGTTCTGGCATCACTTTGAGTGCTGTCTCAGAGTTTGAAGTAAATAGATACTGAACACTGCTAGAGCAGAGGAACCATGATGTATTCTATCAGAAGGTCAAAGGTGACAACAACAAGGAAGTAGGAAAACAGTGAGATATAACAATGAGCTGAGATTGGACTCTTCCTTGGCTTTTACCTCAAACCACAATCAATGTGTGGTGATCAGTGCTGCTCAGATGAGCATCTACCCAAACATTAGACACACTCCGTGGACATTCAAAGCTCTTAGCCAGCTGGCCAATGAAAAACAGGCTGGCTAAGAGAGCAGACTATAATATATCAGCAGCACTATCTGGAATGCTGCTGAATATCTCCACAGACTGCCCTGGTACTATCCAGATACTGCAGCGTTATCCTTAGGTGGCGTGTGAGCGGTACCAGTGCTAAGTGCCGCCACTTACCCAGTTAGCACAATTTTTAATGGTTCTTGTCTAGACAATTTAGGATGCATAAAAGCAGGCCTAAGTTGTACTCTGGGCAAGCACTGGCTAGGGTTGCCAACTGGCCGGTTTTCAGCCGGCCTGGCCGGTTTTTCCACGGCCAGGCCGGCTGCCGGCGCAGAGGCAAAACCGGCCCTTTAAAAGTCGGTTTTTTTGCTCTGGCCGCAAGATCGGCAGCGGCCTGAGCAAAAAAACAGGCTTTTCTCCGCTTCTGAGGGAGCCGGGGCAGCCCGCGCGAGGCCCCGGCGCCCTCTGAACAGCCCCCAGCGTGCCGAGCCTTTACCGTCACGCGGGCGGCTGTTCCTGCGAAGCCGCGCATGCTGGGAAAGGGTAAAGGTTGCCCTTTAACCTTTCCCAGCATTCGCGGCTTCACAGGAACAGACGCCAGCGTGAAGGTAAAGGCTCTTCACGCTGGTGGCTGTTCAGAGGGAGCCGGGGCCTGGCGCGGGCTTCCCCGGCTCCCTCTGAAGCCTCAGACAGCCGCGATGCTGGTCCAGGGGGGGGGGGCAAGGAATGCATGGGCTGTGATGGGGGGACCTGGCCTGGAAAAGGGCAAAGGGGGGGGGGGCCTTGGACGGGAAAATGGCAAAGGGGGGGGGGGGGGACTTGGACTGGAAAAAGGCTAAGGGGGGGGGGACTTGGACTGGAAAAGGGCTCAGGGGGGGACTTGGACTGGAAAAGGGCTAAGGGGGGGGGGACGTGGACTGGAAAAGGGCTAAGGGGGGGGGCGTGGGCTGGAAAAGGGCTAAAGGGGGGGACTTGGACTGGAAAAGGGCTAAGGGGGGGGGGGACTTGGACTGGAAAAGGGCTAGGGGGGGGGGGACGTGGACTGGAAAAGGGCTCAAGGGGGGGACCTGGACAGAAAAAGGGCTAAGGGGGGGGGGGACTTGGACTGGAAAAGGGCTAAAGGGGGGGACCTGGACTGTAAAAGGGCTAAGCGGGGGGGACATGGACTGGAAAAGGGTTGTGATGGGGGTGGAGGGGACCTGGACCAGAAAAGGGCTATGGGGGGGGGGGGGAACTTGGACTGGAAATAGGCTGTGATGGGGGGGGGGGACCTGGACTGTAAAAGGGTTATGGGGGTGGGGACATGGACTGGAAATGGGTTGTGATGGGGGTGGAGGGGACCTGGACTGGAAAAGGGCTATGGGGGGGGGGGGGAACTTGGACTGGAAATGGGCTATGGTGGAGGAAGGGGGATCTTGGACTGGAAATAGGCTGTGATTAGGGGGACTCGGACTGCAAATGGGCTGTGATGGTGCGGGGGGACTCGGACTGCAAATGGGATGTGATGGTGGGGGGGCCTAGGACTGGAAATAGGCTGTGATGGGGGACTTGGACTGTAAATGGGCTGTGATTGGGGGGGGGGAGCTAGGACTGGAAATGGCCTGTGATGTGAGGGCTAGCACTGGAAATGGGCTGATGAAGAGCTGGAATAGGACTGGAAATGGGCTGATGTGGGGCATGGGAGAATGGGACTAGAAGGGAGTGGATGCTGGGTGGGTCTAGAACTATAAGGGAACTGATTTGGGGGGAGGACTAGAATGGATGGGGAATGAGAATAGAGAGGGGAAAAAATATTTTGTGTGGAAGAAAAGTCTATGATGGGCCGGTATTGGGAGAGTAAGAGGGGCTTGAGAATGGAAGGGTGAAATTTAAACGGATGATAAAGGAATAAGGAAAGAATTGGGGGAAAGAGCAAAAGGGAAACAATCAGTATGTTAAAGCAGAAATAGAGAGAGAATGGAAAACATCTGAAAGAGAAGAAAGGACAAATGGATAGCTCGCAGAAGACACGAAGAAACCAGAAGAAAGTGACTGGAGCAATTGCAACTGAAAAATAAAACGCCCAAACAGAAGGTAGAAAAATACTTTTTATTTTGAATTTATTAACTGGAATATGTCTGGTCTGGGAAGTGTGTATTGCTAACATCTTTGCGTTTTTGTTTAGTGCAAGAGGAAATTACTTTATAGTTTTATTTCTCCAGTGTTGTACATTTCATGTTTGGATTTTGGGGTTCCCAGTTTAATTATTATCTGACCAAGGAAGTTAGCCTACACGTATCCTCGGTAATTTTTGTGGGTGGGGCTGGGGGCGGGGCAGGGGTGGGACTAGGGGCGGAGAATGGGTGGAGCATGGCGAGCCACAGGTGTCGGGTTTTTCTCGGTGAAAAAGTTGGCAACCCTAGCACTGGCTAAAAATCGTGCTAACCCGGTAAATGTCAGCATTTACCCGGTTAGTACCACTCAGCCCTGATATTTAGCGGCAGCTCTATCCGGATACTGAATGTCCTGCTGATGTTTAAGCACCACAGCTGGCAGTTTTGAAACTTGGCTAACTGTCTCCATTGGTGAGCATTAGATGCATTGTTGACCTTTTCTTGGTGATTTCCATCACTGGAGCAAGGTCTCTAAGATATCCACAATTTTTGTACTTCTTTCCAGATTTGCAGTCAGGATATTCTAATCCTCATCCAATATTTAAGTCACCTCTCCCTTCATTGCTACCTTTGCAATATCATTAATCAAGTCTTTCTCCATTTCTTCAGTTTGAGTTGGAGATCTGTAGAAAATACCAGTGTGGATGGTAGTGTCATCTCCTCTTTCTAAGACAATCCACAGTGCTGATTTTCCCCACGTTCACCGCATTTCAGTTGCTTTAATATTATTTTTAACACCGAGGGTTACTCTTCCTCCTTTTCTGTCCTCTCCTTTCTAAATAGATTTTAGCCAGATTTGGTGATACACCATTCATGAGATTCATTGAACCATATTTTCGTAATGGTCACAATGTCCAAGTCCATTTCCGCCACTGGGGCTTCCAGGTCAGAAACTTTGTTTCTTATACTGTGAACATTTGTGCTTATTGCATTCCAGCAATTTTTGATTGGCTTGCTTATATTTTGTATGGTTTTTATTCCCGATTCCTCTTTCTCTTTGTTATTGATATGTAAGTTAAGATGATATCTCTTTTTGTTTTCAACATTACTGTAATGGTTTTGACGGTGGTGACATCCTGAACTAGCTTTCTTCCATCTGCCATCCCTTTTCTCTAGTTGAAAAGCCTATCGACATACAAGAAGGGCTAATAAGTCTCTGGCTTTGTAACAAAACAGAAAGCTACGGGCACACTTCAGTTCCGGAGGTTCGAATGTTCTCTCTGTAGTTTCGTTACAAGGCTAGAGACTTGTCTGAAATTTTTATTTTGGATCCTCTCTGTTGCCACAGAAATATGTAGTCCATCATTCCACTATAGCCTCTTGTTTTTCCATCTATTGCTCCAGCTGCCTATGTATCTAAAATCTTTGGGGAGCATTTTCAAAGACCTGCTAACCAGCTAAACTGCGGCCGCTGTGATATTCAATGGCATTAACTGGTTAGTGCTGCTGAACATCCTCACAGACCTCCTGGGTAAAACAGCAGATGCTAAGCAGTGCAGTAAGTTACAATGAAGGGTCTCCAAGCAAAATTTTGTTGAGGGCCCCCCATTGACATGACAGTGGCACGCTACTCATGTGCGGCTCCCCTCTGTGTGGCCTCCATGCAGTGGCAGTGGCAGCGGCAGCAGCAGCAACAAATGTATGTCATTGTATTTGCTTGTGTAAGTTCATTGCAGGCCCAGTGGCTGTTCCCCACTGGGCCAAAATTTCATGGTATGGCTCTTATCATGAGATTTCGGCTCTGCGCGGAATAGCCACTGGGCCCACGGCAGATTTACATGAGGGTAGCAGAGTGACGCGCATGATAAACTAAGTTTGCCATGCTGTTGCGCTGCTGCTGTGTGGGCCCCCTTTCTGCCCGTGCTCCCCATCGCGGGGGCTGCTTGGGTGGAATTTATGCCACTGATGCTAGGGTAAAACCAGGATGGTATGTAGGCAGAACAAGGATGGTGCTATGTGCTATCCTGTTAGCGGTGATATTCAGCTGCTTAACAGATAGCTTAAGCAGTTAATGTTAGGACAGGTTAATGCCTGTGCAAAATCTCAGCAGTGACCGAATAGCTGACTCCAAGAGACATAAGGGGAGTACAATACATTTTGGAGTCTACATGGACAGAGATATTGAAGAAGGGAACTCCATTCAAATGGGTCATTGAATAGAAACTGGCTTTCAAATATCTAAAGGGAGTATTTATAGCAGCCCCATTTCTGTTACATCGTAACCCAGAACAATAATTTGTGATAAAAGCAGATGCATCAACATGGTCTATAGAGGCTCTTCTGTCCCAGAGAAAGGCATAAAGGACCACACTCCTACCATGTGCCCTTTAGTCCCAGAAGCTGAGAGTATTAAAAAAAACTACCAATCAATGATAAGGTATTTACTGTACAAGCTTCTGCAAAAGTGGTGGCTAGCAAGACAGTAGTTTTTGAGAATGGCCCTCAGTGGGAGAAGTTTTCTGTAATTTCATCTAATCTTCAGTATATATTTCAGCTAAACTACTGGTTTGTGAAGGCAATGGCGGTTACATTGGTAGATAGTCCAGGGATCAGCTCGGGAATGGTGTAGATCCTACCTAACTAACCGCTGGCAACAGGTGCGGATAGGATCCTCAACCTCTGATCCCTTCCAGCAACAACAGGGTGTACCCCAAGGATCTTCTTTATCAGCTCTTCTATTTAACATATATATGCAACCAATCTGTGAAATCATCAGAACATTCAACGCCTCCAGCTTGATCTATGCAGATGACGTGCTGATATTCACTCCAATAAAAATCAATGCCCCCGACTTCTCCCCAATAATCGATTGCTTCAACGCGATTACAGACTGGCTCTTAACCCAGAACTTGCGAATAAACTTCAAGAAAACGGAAGTCCTATTCGTAACCAGGAATAAGAAATTTTCCCCCCCTGCAACATTGAAGGTGAGAGACGCGGAACTACCATGTAAATCATCAATTCGCTACCTGGGAGTCACCATCGATCAAGAACTGACCTTCAAAGATCACATAAAGCAGACCGTCAAATCCATTTACTACAAATTAAGAACGCTGAAACCCTTAAGACCTCTACTCGCCCCTAATGACTTCCGAACAATCTTCCAAGCCCTTGTAACACCACATTTTGACTACGCTAACGTCATCCTGCATGGTCTACCCAAGAGCACCCTCAACCCACTCCAATTGGCGATGAACTCAGCAGCCCGCATTCTCTGCGGTACCTCCAGTAGAGACCACATCACCCCCATACTAACAGAGCTTCACTGGCTACCCCTACAAGCCAGGATAACTTACAAAGCACTACTGCTGTCCTTTAAAGCAATCAATCAAATAGCCCCACCCTCCCTCTCCTCACTTATTATTAACACCCCCACGAACAGACTGAGAAGATCCACAGCCGCTAATACCCTTGTCGTACCAAAGGAGTACACTAAATGTAACCAAGCAACCAGAGACAGGGCCTTTACTTTGTTCGCTCCAACTTGCTGGAACAATCTCCCTCCTCATATCCGATCAATAAAAGACCTCTCTCAATTTAGAAAGGTCCTTAAACACTACCTATTCTGTCATCACCTTTTAGGCCCTAACTCTACACCTCCTCCCCCCATTTCGCAAATCACCCACACAGCCTCTGACACTCCAACAACTTAGTCATAACAGAACACGAACCAGATTCTCTGCACACCCAAAGTTATGATCCCAACTTGAACTGTAAATATTCCAGAGATGATATATCTTTCTGTATATAGTTTGTATATAGTTCCCCTGTTATCTCCAAGTTCTGACCCTGTTATAATGTAAGCAAAGGATTGTTCTAATGCGAAAATTTGTTATCTGTAAACCGCGCTGATACCAAAGAGCGCGGTATATAAAAACTGTAAAATAAATAAATAAATAAATAAAGTTTTGGTGGCATTAAATTCTTCCTTGTTTGAAGAGGTGTTTCTTAATGAGCTGAAGACAGCTGTCATTTGCCCCATTTAAAAAAATCATACCCTAGACCCTTTAAACGTACTAAGTTACTGATTCTTTTCTAATATTATCTTTCTAAGGATACTGATTGAAAAAGTAGCTTTGACTCAGCTACTAGAGTTCTTGGATGATCATGTACTGTTGGAACCATTCAAATGTGGATTTAGACAGAAATGACTATGTATATCAGGGTAAATGAAATCTCTCCTTTTTATTGTATTTCCAATTACAACAATCTGTCTAATCTCTGTTAGCCTTTCACAATGTTTTGCCATCCTCATTAGCGGAGCAGAAATAAGCCCTTATTACTATACCCTTTCCTATCGCACACTTAATTCCTATCCATAGTTTCCACAGTGCAGTTTGTTTTCTGCAGAATTTGAATCCAACTTGATTCTATGCTATCATATATACATATAAGAGGTAACATAGTAAATGACGGCAGATAAAGACCAGTATGGTCCATCTAGTCTGCCCAGTAAGATGGCAAGAGTAGGGGCACCTGCCGCTCTGTGCAGGCCACCCCTCCCCATGTCCTTGTTTTAGGGGTGAACCCACCGCTCCGTGTAGGACACCTCTATGTTGAGAAATTAGTTAAGTTTATTTTGGTTTTATCTGGTTGCTGTAAAGGGATCCACTATGTCTGTCCCATGCCATTTTGAATTCTGTCACTGTATTTTCCCCCAACACTTCCATTGGGAGGGTTTTATTAGAGAGCCAGGTAGAGTTATGTGGCATCAATATGGGTTACTCATGTATTTTCATTGACTTAGGCACAGATGAGCCTTTTGCGTGTGCACTTTAGATGGGTGCTGTTCTGTAAGTATATGTGTCAGGTTGATGGTGCTTACTTTTTGTGTGGGCGTGCACAGGGGTGAAACTTGGGCAGAGCCTAGGTACAGTACAAATGCATGCACACAAGTTATAAAATACTATAATGCACATTTTCGACAAATCTAGGTGTGGACATTTAAACCAAGTCTAGGGTTGGTGTAAGTGATCATACTTCGATTTGGCACATGTATTTCACCACTTAAGTCCCTATTTTATACAGTAATTTACGAGCGTACTTTACCTTATAAAACAGGCATAAACTATACGCATTGCAACAAGTATTAACCTAGGTGTGCTTATAAAATTATCTCCATAATGCCATTCTACCACCAGTCTGATCTGTCCTTGTCCAAACAGCCAGCCCGCCTTCCAGCAGGACCTCCAGAATCTCCATTAGCTAACGCTGACAGGGACGGATTGGCAACTGTAGTACATCATCATCAGGATTCCCACAAATGCTGAATGAGGGATCTGTTTAAAAAAGCAGAAAAAGTTATATTTTAACTTTCTGTAAAAATGTAGGGGACAATATTCAGAAGCACTTCTGCAGTTAGTGGCATTTGTTAGCTGGATAGTTGCACTGATTATCTTACAGCATTATCCAGATAGTGCTAGTATGGTCCGTGGATGGTGCAGTGAATTATCTGGATAGTGGCGATACTCAGTCCATTCTCCAGATAATTATCAAATTAAAGTTAGGACAACACAAAGACTGGCCTAATTTTATGGGGTTAGCTATCCAGATAGCTGACTGAATATCGCTGCTATTGGGCTAATACTTTTGGTCACTGCATTATCCAAATATTCAGTAAAGATGTGCAGCCCAAAAATGTTTGTATCATTTTGTTTCGTCCTGTTTTTTTTTGTGTTTTTTTTATTTCATATTGTTTCCTCAATAGTGCACATTATTGAGCAGTACTATGCACTCTCGCAAAAGAGTGTGCACTATTGCTCTATAGTGTGAAGGTAACCAGGAAATGACAACATCATCATTTCCTCTTTTGAAGAGATCCCAGCTTTCATTGCAAACAAAAACATATTACTACTATTCAGTACTAGCCACTATCTGGATACTGTTGCTGAATATCTGGATGTTTTTTAAGCACTACAGCTGGCATTTTAAAAAACATCAACCGCATTGGTTGAATTACTACTACTACATTGAACATTTGAAAAGCGCTACAAGACATATTCAGCGCTGCACAGACACATGTAAAAGACGGTCCCTGCTCATCAGAGTTTATAATCTAGTCAAGACGGGGAGCACGGTAGCTGTAGACATGGGATATATCTAGGGGGAATGGTAAGGAAACACAAGGGAGATCAGGTGAGTCAGGATCCAAAAGCGGCAGCAAGAGGTGAGTTTTTAGCCTGGATTTGAAAAGGGACATAGAAGATGCCTGACGTACAGACTCAGATAGTTTGTTCCAGGCATAAGGAGCAGCAAGGTGAAAGCAGCGAAGTCTGGAGTTAGCAATAGAAGAGAAGGGCACAGATAGAAGCGACTTCCCAGAAGAGCAGAGTTCCTGAGGAGGGGTGTAGGGAGATATAAGAGAGGAAAGGTAGTGAGGAGCTAAAGGTCACCAGGAGAAGTTTGAACTGGATGTGGAAACAGATAGGGAGCCAATGAAGTGACTTGAGAAGAGGAGTAATATGAGCATGATGTGGCTGGCGGAAGATTAGCTGCGCAGCAGAGTGTCGAACAGATTGAAGGGGAGAGAGATGATTCTGGCCCGTTGCTATCATTTTGCTTTATAGCTTTATTTATGATATTTTAATAGAGAATATGTTTGGTTTGTTGCATCTACGTATAGATTATGTGAGAGATTAGATGTTTGCAGAAGAAAATTACAAGGGAAAAGAGTAAGAAACAGAGAGGTGTTCCCATTGCCTTGAATCATTCTGTGTGGCTGTAGATGTCTGCCATAGTGATGGATTCCTGCCTCTGATAAATATAGCACACGATAGAAAGATAGCAAATCTATATATCACAAAATGAACCTGCATGACTGACTAGAGATCCTTGAGAAATTTGGCAAGGCAGCTTCATGTCTGCTCCCAAAAAGGTAGAATTTTATTGACATATGGAGTTTCTATAGGGACCACTCCCACCATATCAAGAGTAAATCTTTAGAAACAATAACTAAATATTTCCCTAAATGATCAAATATTTATTTGAAAAAATAAAATTAAAAAACAAAACAGTTGTAAGCGATATTAAGTTGCCAAGGTGACTGAGGTATTTGACTGCATAAATTCTTGTCTAAAGACATGTTTCTGTTTGCTTGTTCAGAGTGATGAATGAAATATGTGCAACTTCTTTCCTTCTAGAGAAATTTATCATCTTAAGTGCCATGAATTGGTCTTGTGGATTAAAGGATGAGGTTAGAGGACAAACATGAAATGAATGCAGTGTGAAATCAGTATTTTAAGGTTTGTAATCCAAGTCTTCTGAGTGAATGCTTCCTTTCTTCGTGTTTTCATCAACAATGCAGAAAGAGAAAAATTACTCTTTAGCATACAATAAGAAATCAAGGGCCAGATGTACTGAAGAGTTTTTTCTCATTTTATATCTATGGGAAATTTTTTTTATAAACATGCTTCTAAATTTGAAAACAGAATCTTATTGGCCTGTTTTACCAAACTGTGTTAACATTTTGCAGTTACTATGGGGGTTATTCTGTCCCATGAATAGTGGGGATGGACGTTCCAACGGGACATCCATACCTGCTATTCGTTGCCCTCCTCACCTGCATCTAACTTCCCCACTGGTTGTACGGGAAAGATAGACGGGGGCGGGGAGGGGGCTGATCAGGGTTAGAGTGAGGGCGGGCGGTGGGCGGTCGCCGGCCCTGGAAGTACAGGGCCGATTCTAATGTTGGCCCTGTACATCCAGGGCCAGCAACTTGTACGGGGAAGTTATTCCACCTCCAAAGTGGAATAACTTCCCCAGACATTGTGGATTGATGGGCCCGGGGCACGGATGGGACAGAGGAGGCTAAGGACATTCCCCACAGCCTGACCCTGGCCGTAGGTGGCCGGATCAGGGGTCGGGCTGTGGGAAATGCTTTGAAGGAGCCGGCGGCCGGGATCGCGGTTTTACAATTTACCAGCTGGAAATTCTCTAAATCTTGGGAAAAAGGGAATTCTTTGGGTTAAATCTGATAAATCTGTGTATTTTAGTTCACTGTTTTAGTTAAGTCAGTCAGGGCTCCATTGTAAAGCCCCGACTGAGTTAATCAGACATGTCCTGTACATGCAGGCTGGGATAAATCGCAGTCCCAAACTGCACATAGAGGACTGTTCACGATTCTGATCCTACAGGGCTAGATGTGCTCCATGGGATCAGAATTGCAGTGCCCTCTGTATGTCCAGTTCAGACTTGACATAGAGAGGGCTTTTACATCCGGGACGGAATCAGGCCTTGTGTGTTTATTGGCAAAATTAATACAAGGTAATATCAAAACTTCTATGTTAGCATTTGATAAAGTGCCCAATATCTTATCTCACACTTAACAAAGAAACAAAACGCTTACCACATGTTAACTGCATTATAGATAACACTGATGCAGTTAATGTCACATATTTCAGACATACTGAGTCACAAGCATTAGGCGTATGACAAATGTTTTTAGCCCCACTCTTCCGCTTTTGCTCCCTTCTCTCATGCATGTAAAGGCCATACTAGACCTGATGCTTACCAATAGGGAAAATGTTTCTAATGTTATACTGGAAGATCATCTCGTATTCAGTGATCAAAGGATGGTCTGGTTTAGTATTAGGAATAGGGATGATAAAGTCCAGTCAAAAGCGAGTCTTAGACTTTAGGAAAACTAACTTTGCCAAGATGGATCAATACGTCAAGGAGTTATTAGCGGGATGGGAACAGCTGAGGGATGTAGAAAAGCAATGGACAAAACTGAAAGGGGATATTTTAAGGGCAACAAATCTTTTTGTTAGGAAAGTAAATAAACGTAAAAAGAAAAGGAGACCACTATGGCTCCATAAGAAGTAACTGAAAAGGTGAAGAAAAAGAGGGTGGCCTTTACAAAATAAAAAAGATTACAGAAAGAGAAAGACAGGCATCAATATTTGGAAAGACTTAGAGGAGTTAGGAAAATAGTCAGGAAAGCAAAGACACAAATAGAAGAAAAAATAGCCAATGCAGTAAAATGTGGGGACAAGACATTTTTCAGGTATGTTAGTGAGAGGGGGACATGCAAATGTGGTATTGTCAGACTTAAGGGTCAAGGGGAGGAATATGTAGAAGCTGATGAGGATAAAGCAGAATTGCTTAAATATTTTTGTTCTATGTTCACAGAAGAAGGACCAAGAGCATGACCTCAGTAAACACCCACAAAATAGGAACAGAAGTGAAGGTGATCTTGAACAATTTTCAGAAGACTGTATTTGTGAGGAACTAGCTAATCTAAAAGTAGACAAAACGATGGGGCCAGATGGGATACATCCAAGAGTATTGAAGGAACTTAGGGCAATTCTAGTGGCTCCACTGTCTGACTTTTTCAATGCTTCTTTAGAGTTGTGAGTGGTCCTAGAGGACTGGAGAAAGGCATATATAGTCTTTTTACACAAAAGCAGAAGTAAGGGTGTGGTTGAGAACTACAGGCTGGTTAGTCTGACCTCTGTGGTGAGTAAATTAATGGAAACACAGCTGAAACAGAGGACAATGAATTTCTGGAGTCCAATGGATTGCAGGATCTTTGGCAGCATGGGTTTACTAGAGGCAGGTCTTGTCAGACAACTCTAATTAATTTCTTTGACTAGGTGGCCAGTGAGTTGGTCCGAGAGAGTCCTAGATGTGGTGTACTTAGATTTCAGTAAAGCCTTTGACATAGTTCTGTACAGGTGACTTATAAATAAATTAAGCACCCTAGGAATAGACCCTAAATTGACTGAGTGAGGCTACAAATTGGTTGTGCTGGAGGAGACAAAAGATACTGGTAAATGGAGCTCACTCTGAGGAGAAATATGTTACCAGTGGTGTGCCGCGGGGATTTGTCCTTGGTCTGATTCTTTTTAACATTTTTGTTAGCGACATTGCAGAAGGGCTGTGAGGTAAACTTGTCTCTCTGCAAATGATACCAAAATCTGTAATAGAGTAGACATCCAGGAGAGAATAGATAGGAATCTAGCCGCCTTACAGAATTGGGCCCTTAATCTCTCCACTATGACCTTGTCCTCCCTTGGTGTCCCTTTTACCCCTCTATTATCTAATGGTTCAACAGACTCTCTCACAGGTTTTTTGCTATGAATATACTTGAAAAAGATTTTATTGTGCATTTCTGCTTCCATGGCAAGTTTTTTTTCAAATTCTCTCTTTGCCTGCCTTATTAATACCTTGCATCTAACTTGCCAGTGCTTATGTTGTTTCCCCATTTTCATCATTTGGATCCTTTTTCCATTTCCTGAACGATGCTTCTTAGGTTACAACAGCCTCTCTGACCTCACCTTTAAGCCATGCTGGCAATTTTTTGGCCATCCTTCTACCTTTCTTAAAGTGTAGAATACATGTGGTCTGGGCTTCCAAGATAGTATTTTTAAACAACGCCCATGCTTTAATTTTTCAGCTGTTCCTTTCCTCATTTTAACATAGTCTCCCTTTTGAAAGTTAAAAGGTAGTATTGTGGATTTCCTTGCCATCATCCCTTCATTTATTAAATACAGTGCAATCATGCTATGATCACTATTTCCAAGTGAACCTCTCTTGCACCAGATCCTGTGTTCCACTAAGGACTAGGTCCAGAATAGCTTCCTCTCGTGTTGGTTCATGAACCAGCTGCTCCAAGAAGCAGTCATTTTTTCATCTAGAAACTGTATCTCTCCAGCATGTCCTGCTGTAACACTGACTCGGTCAATACCAGAGTAATTGAAATCACCCATTATTAATATGTTGTAAGTTTTGTTAGGTTTCCTGATTTCTTTTAGCATTTCATCATCCATCTGTTCATTCTGGCCAGGTAGACGATAGTACACCCCCACTGCCTGTGCCTTCCCCTTTTTACATGGAATTTCTATCCATAGAAATTCTACAGTGTGTTTTGCTTCCTGAAAAAAGTTTATCCTGAGTAACTCAACACCCTCTCTAACATAGAGCACAATCCCTTCACCAATTTGATCTATTCTATCATTGCGATACAGTTTGTACCCAGGTATCATGGTATCTAATTGGTTGTCCTCCTTCCACCAGGTCTCTGAAATGCCACTTATAGCTAATCTTTCAATTAGTGCTATATATTCTAGCTCTCCCATCTTATTTTTTAGACTTTTAGCATTTGCAAACAGGCATTTAGAGGTTGTATGTTATTCATATTAAAAATGTGTTAATATCAGTTGACAAGGGCAATTTGGAAACTTTCAGCTCTGTCTGCTCCATACTTAAGGGCATCTGAGTTACTTTTATCTTTACTGGAACCTCCCTATCAGGATGCCCTAACACCTCATTTGATAGTATACTATGCACTCTTGGGCGACTGTCAGCTTTCTCCTGCTAACTAGTTTAAAAGCTGCTCTCTCCTTTTTAAGAGTTAATGACAGCAGCCTATTTCTACCCTGGTTAAGGTAGAGCTCATCCTTTCAGAGAAGTCCCTCCCATTCCCAGAATGTTGTCCAGTTCCTAACAAATTTAAAACCCTCTTCCTTGCACCATCATCTCAACCGCATATTGAGACTCTGGAGCTCTGCCTGCTTTGTGGGTTCTGCGCATGGAGCAGGAAGTATTTCTGAGAATGTTACCCTGGGAGTTCTGGATTTCAACTTCCTACCTAAAAGCCTAAATTTGGCCCACAGAACCTCCTTCCCACATTTTCCTGTTATTGGTGCCAACATGTACCAAGACAGCAGGCTTCTCCCCTGTACTATCAAAAACCTTGTCGAGGTGTACGCATGAGATCCTCTACCTTTTCACCAGGCAAACATGTTACCAGGTGATTCTCACAACTATGAGCCATCCGGCTATCTACATGCCTAATGATCGAATCACCAACTATAACAGCCATCCTAACCCTTCCCTCATGGGCACATAGCCCTGTAGAAACCATCTCGGTGACCTGGAGGACAGGTCCTAGCTTCAGGATCACTTCCTGTTGCACCAAGGTGAGGCTCTCCTTTCATGTGATCTCTCTCTTTCATTGCAACAGAGAGGCTGCCAGATTGGAGGTGAAACTTCAGTACCACGTCCCTATATGTTTCGTCTATATACCTCTCTGTCTTCCTTAGCTCCTCCAAGTCTGCTTCTCTAGCTTCCAGAGATCAGAGTTGTTCCCTGAGAGCAAAGAGCTCCTTGCACCTTGTGCACATGTAATAACCCTCACCAACTGGGAGAAAATCATACATGTGACATTCATGCAAAAGACTGGAAAGCCCCTATCTGGCTGCTGGTCTGCATCTTAGTTTTATGGATGTGTTTAGCTATTTAAGTTGTTTACTTACTTAGGCTTGCTAGGGATACTTGTACCAATACAAATATACCTAATAAATTTAAGGGACTTTTTTCACCTCAAAATTAATTAATTTTAGAGCCTTAATTAATTTCAGGGCCTTAATTAATCTATTCTTGATGAAGATAACCAGCAGAACCTGAAAGTGAATTTGATCACACCTGTCCCTTTAATAGGTATAAGAGCTTATAAATCTAAGATTATGCCAGGGTGGGTGGGAGGGAAAGAAACGCATAGTAAAAGCTGGCTTGCTACACAGTGCTCTGACTTGTACTTCTAAGGTAATTTAACAATTTCCTTGGTGATTCACACAGTCCTTTGTTTGATAGAGGGTGCCTTTCAAATTGCTCCTTTGATGGGTCACTTGGCTTGAACACCTATTTAAAAAATTTTCATAGGCTCCTTGCTTTCTAACTGGAAGACCTCTTTGTAAAGATCTCTGGAAACCATTTATTTTCTACTCAAAGAATATTTACCCTATTCTACCTTCTCTGCTAAGCTATACTCTGATTTGATTTAAATGAAATGTTTTCTGGTGGTTCTAAGCTCTGACTGACTTAACTAAAACACTGAACTAAAATACACAGATTTATCAGCTTTAACCCAAAGAATTCCATTTTTCCCAAGATTTAGAGAATTTCCCAGCTGGTAAATACTTACAAGTGCTGATTTTTTTCTAGCAGTAGCAGTCTCTTTTGATAGTCATTCAAGACTCTGTCCATGAGAAAAGAGCGGGACCTGGGTGTGATTGTTTCTGATCTTGAGGTGGATAAACAGTTAGAAATTGTGACAGGAAAAGCCAGAAGGATGCTTGGGTGCATAGGGAGAGGAATGGCCTGTAGGAAGAAGGAGGCGATAGTGCCTCTGTCTCAGTCTTTGGAGAAACCTCATTTGGAGTATTATATGTGATTCTGGAGACCACACTTTCAAAAGGATATAAACAAGATGGAGGTAGTGCAGAGAGTGACTACCAAAATGATCAGTGGGCTTTGTCATAAGGCATATGGGGACAGACTTAAAGATCTCAATATGTATACTTTGGAGGAAAGGCATGGGAGAGGAGATATGATAGAGATGTTTAAATACCTCACTGGCATAACGGGAAGGCCGCGGGGCCACGTACCTGGAGGCCACAGTTAACTGGGTGGGCGGCGTGGTGCATGGCCCCAGCCTCGGCGTGTGGAGGGGGGAGGTGGAGCGGTGCGGGAGGCGTCATTTAAATCCATTGGCTCCCACGGGTGTATGAGGAGCGCGGGAGCCAATGGGTTAGCGGCAGGAAGGTGGGGGGACGGTGTGAGGCGGGAGCAAGCCGGCGAGGCCTCAGTCCTGGTGAGCAGGGGAAGGTGACTGGCGTTGGCAGCGAGGTCTGGGGTTTTTTGTTTGCGGCGGTGGAGGAAAAGAGGATGGCAGCGGCGGTGTGTCTGGCGGAAAGGAGGCTGCTGTGCGGTACACCATCTTCTGCCGCGTGTTGGGAGGAGCAGGCTGAAGGATAGGACGTCGATTGTTGGATGAGTGCTGAGCATGGGGGGTGCAGCTGCGGTGCTCAGGCGAGTAAATGCAACAGAAGTGAACAGAAAGGGGGAATTTGTTGCCAGGGCAGGGAGTGAGGACCGGCTGGCTGTGCTGGGAGCTGTTTAAAAAAAAAAAAAAAAAATTCCTCGAGAAATAAAAGGGGGAGGCCAGGATTGTTCTTTCACGGGGTGTAGCATGCCAGCAAGTGAGGGCCGGGGGGCCAGGGGGAGTAGGGGGTCGGGCAGCAAAGGGAAGGCAATCTGGTAGGGGAGGGGGGGGTGCTGGGGCAAGGGGGGGTAAGAAAAAAGGGGGCACGTGGTGGGGGGTTGGTCCGCGCGAGGAGACTCATGAGAGGGGCGGAGCCTGTGCGGTCCCTGTCAAGGAGCAGGGGGAGTGCTCGAGGGGGTCTCCAGGGGGGAGGAGGTGAGTCATGGTGCGGATGCGTTCCGGGGGGCGGGCTTTCTGGGATGCGAGGGAGGATGGGGGGGTCGGCTGGGTTAGGACCTATCCCTCTGGGGTCAGCGGGGGGGTGCGGTTGGGCAGGCCAGTCAGGAGGAACTAGGTGTGGGGGGCCCATGGAGCTGGCCTATGATACCGGGTGGGTTTTATCCTGCGGCATGGGAGCACTGGCGGGGAGGGGGGCAGGGATCCTCCAGGGCCGAGTGGCTGGGGGCTTGGCAGCCACCATGGGCCATGGCAGTTTCTCCCTCCGTGTTTTCTTCTTTGTCTTCACAGATGTCGTCTGGACGGACGCGGTTGACTGGACAGCGTGAAGGAGATGCAGCGCGAGGTGAAGAGATGGACGTGGAGGCAGCGAGAAGTGGGCAGGCAGCAGAGTCGAGGAGAGAGAGTAGGAGGAGGTGCTTCAGGCGGACAGCAGGCTACTGGCTCTGGATGGCTCCACAGGGTTGTCTCGGCTCAGTACTCCGGCAGCTGGTGAGTCATGAGGGAGTCAGGGGGAGCTGAACATTGGGGGGGAGGCCCAGGGGGGCGGGGGGTGGGGAGGCCCGGGGGGAGGCCCAGCGGGGGGGCGGGGGGCAAGGCGAAGAAGAAGTGTAGGCACTCCCATAAGCGGCTTTGCAGGTCGGGGTCCTCCTCTTCATCGTCTGATGATTTTTCGTCATCTTCTTCGGGGTCGGGGACCAGAGAGTGAGCAGCTGGCAGCGTGTGTGTGTGGGGGGGGCAGCGGTGTCAGGTGGTGTGGGTCCCACGCTTGCGTCTTTTTCAGAATTATGGGAGGGGGTCCTGCGGAAGCTGCGTCGGAGGATTTGGAAAAGGCGGTATATAGATATCTTTAGACTGCTGGAGGGTAGGAAGCGGTCGGGCGATAGTAAGCGGAAAAGAAGGGAGGATGAGAAGGCGGGGAGGGTCCGGAAGGCTTCGCGCAACGTCATTATTTGGATGAGAGCCTTCTTGCGGCTAGCTAGTGTGTGGGGGCATCATTACCCGGGGCACTATGGGATGTTGCTAGCTTACGCGGACTCTATTCTGGAGGCAGCGCAAACTCATGATGGTTGGGCGTGGCTCAACTATGATGAGAAGTTTCAGGACAAAAAGGAGGAAAATAAGTTGTTGTCCTGGGGAACGCAGGACATCAACTTATGGTTGACGCAGATGGCAGCTAGAGGGGGTGCTGGGGGGGCAGACATAAAGGGGGTGTGGGGTCGTCGGCTGGTACGGGGCGGCCCTTTCATGGGAGAGGGGTTCCTGCGCCACAGAGCACAAGCGACGGAGGAGTTGGGGACGTATGTTGGCGGTTTAATAAGACCTCCTGCCCTTTTCCGGATTGTAATGTCCGACATAGATGTTCCGTCTGCGGTGGGGGGCATTCAGCCATTAAATGTATCAAGAAAGGGGCCGCGGTTGGCCCCTCGCCTGCTCCCAAGCAGTAGGGACTTGATGGGCCTGGCTCCGACGCCAATTCAGGTTGAGGCGCTTAGGCCTTGGCTGAGGCGGTACTGGAGGTGAGGGGATGGAGTGGTGCTAGAGGAGGGGTTTCAGTATGGGTTTCCAATACCGGTGGAGGGCAAGGGGGGATCAGAGGGGGGTCGGAACTCCCCGTCGGTGAAGCGTTTTGTTCAAACTGTTCGGGGCAAGCTGGCCGTGGAGCTGGAATTGGGCAGGGTAGCCGGGCCTTTTGCAGAGCGTACGTTCATGCGCTTTGTGGTTTCCCCATTGGGCTTGGTTCCCAAGAAGGAGCCCGGGAGGTACCGATTGATTCACAACTTGTCTTTCCCGGTAGGGTCGTCTGTCAATGACCAAATTTCACCCCTCCACCACACCTCATACTGGGAACCACCCAAATAAAGATTCAACCCCAAATAAAATAACTAGGAATCACTATAGACCAAGCACTCATGTTTACTCCATAGATTGCTTTCCTGAGAATTTGATGTTTAATTCCTGACGAAGCCGAATAGGCGAAACAGAAGCTTTTGTCGGGCAATTTCAGTAGGGTGTTCAAAGTATATAACAGGAAATTCTTCATGATAGTAGAAACAATTCGCTGCTCCTTCAGTACTTGAAAATTACAATCCCAGTCAATCCATGGATAGCAAAGGAAGGATTAATCTTTATTGGTCAGTAAAAAAGCCTATGGCCCCAATAAAGATTAATCCTTCCTTTGCTATCCACGGATTGACTGGGTTCGTATCTAGCACGTGGTTTTGTGCTCCTTTGTTGGTACCCCTTGAAAATTACAATGAAAGTGAAGGTGTCCTGCTGCGGTGTAGACTGAGCCTTTACAACGTCCAGATAAGTGAATCTTTTTTACTAGTATGGTATTGTGTACTATTAAATTGAAGAGTATTTTACTTTTTCTTTTGTAGGATTTGAATGGGCAATTTGTGGGCTTTGGCTCTCTACTAAAGCGCGACAGTGTGAAAATTGGAAATAAGATAAAATTTAAATCTTTAAAAACGCTTTTTGAGAATCCCTAAAAAGTACTTTTTGGGTGTAGGATATTTTATTATATTTGGGCTAATTTTTTGTAAGTTTGAATTAAAAATAAGAAGGTTATGACCCATGATGTGAGGTTTGTTACCTAACCCTACGGTGATTCATCTCACCACATGTAGGGAAAAGGATACCCTGAGGTCATATATACCTTATATGAATATGTGAAAGTTGTGCTTATTTTTTTATAGATATTTGTGACTGGGGAAGGTTGGTGTTTCTAACAGTGTTGGTATTCAGTATATCTTTAGTTTACCCTTTGGCAGTCAGTTGGTTGAATGCAGAAAACTAACCCATTTGGAGAAACTGCCCTGGGAAAAAGCAATCTGCAGCTCTATTTTGAAATTGGAAACACAATTGAGTAGAGACAACAAGAAATTTGCTTCTTGTGCTATATGAGTAAACCAAAATACATTTTTGGCAACTCAGAAGATGCTAAACAGCTTGCTGTTTCAATGCACTAAAAAGATGTTAGCAAACAATAAATTTAAATTTTATTGATGGTAACCAGCTGGGCCACATGTTAGTGAACTTGACTAAGACCTGGTTAGGCCCCAAGTATGGTTCTGTGGTGAAGACGTTGCATGGTCAGATAGTTAACAATATCAATAAAATGACCAATATGTTTCACTACTTTATATTCTTTGGAATTACATGCTCAGCCCACATGCACTAATGACTTTTTGGCACCTTTGGAGCTTCTTGTTCTTTCGCAGCATGATTTAAATCAGCATTGTGAACGTATTTCTACTTTGGACATTCAGAGGTTCTTGAAATGTTACCCTTGAATAAAACACCAGGCCCTGATGGATTCAGCGGTGAATTTTATTATATTTTACAAATTCAGCACCTGGGTCTGCTAAAGTCCTACTGCAGTGATGCTATTCAGCGAGGTGGATTTTCACATTTGAATAACCAAGCCTTAATTATTGTAATTCCAAAGAAGGGTTCTGATCCTTTGTTGGCCAACTTTTCTCTTGAACATAGATTTAAAATTTTAGCTACAATTTTGGCAGATGACCCTGTTGCTTTCCCTTGCTTGTTGCATCAGAACAAGTTAACTTTAATGCAGCAAATCATTTGTTCAGGTTTCAGGATAAGTCCATTACAAAATTGAGCATTCGTATCTGTTCGCCTAATCTTCCTAGGTAGGGTAGCTCTATATTTTGCCCATTTGCACCCCTAGGAGGCAATAATAACTAAATAAAGTATACAAAGAGAATAGGAACACATGACCTGAAACCTTCACCAAAACTGGACTAACACACTGCACACTATACTGTACATCTTCAGCACACTATTTCTCACAACCGATCACATGTAAGTAGGAACGTACCAAGCTAGTACGAGTGTGCCCACTGCAACTGATGAACTTGGTGCCCCTACCCACCCAGTAAGTGCCGTTGAATATCCCCATTTAAGGCATTTACATGGCTTACTGGGTTGTAAACCATGTAAATGTCTTTTGAAAATCGGTCCCAATGTTTTTATGGAATGGCAAGGGGATTGTCATTAGCTGAATGAATTTTATGTATGGTAGAATCAATGTGATAACAGTCTGAAATTTCAGATGGTCTGTGATACATTTCAATATATTTTCTTGATACACTGATTAAGAAAAATCAATCTAGTTTCAAGACTAGAGTTTTTTGAAAACCCATGGACAGGAATAAGTTATTAAATTATCAGAGCTTTTACAATGTATTTTATGAGATATCTTATGTATGCTGTGTCTGGCCATGTGATAGTTTTTATTATTTACTATTTTCATTATTGTTTTATATTTTTGTTTTTATAGTTTGTTGTTTTTACATTTACTTTTTTAAAAATCCTTTTTCTTCTGGCCATCTTGTATTTTAGATTTAACTATGTATGAAATCATGTTTCATGTTCCTCTTTTTTTTTTAAAAAAAGCTGACCACTGTATTAGGTAATCTTTCTGCAATTTTGAGTGTGAACTTTAAACTTTGACTGACTAGCATTGGGAGGGTCAATCACCAGTGTTGGTGGGATTTGCACAGCATCTTAGAATATTAAAATCATGGTCAGAATGGCAGAGTTTGGCACATGTGTATGAATGTTGCTGACATAATCTGGGTGAGTTTCAGAAAAACGTTTGTTTGCTTCACCAGTCATTATACTTTGAAAAATTATATAAAATGAATAAAAATATAAATTAAAGTAAAGTAATGAGGGCTTTTTTTTTTTTACTAGATCTATGACAAATGATTCTCATAGCCAGTTATTAGCTCCGTGAGGGGCAATCCATGGCTAGAAACAATTGAAGGACGTGGTGTGAGCTCTTTTTCCCTCTTTCCATTGCTGAATTTATTTCTTGGGATTAGAACGTGATACAGTGAGAAAAGAAATGAAGCAGTGATTGTTTATTTGTTTGGTATAGTATTATCTCACTGGTATTAACCTTGATACATAATGCATTCTGAGCTCTACCTTCTATGCAAAATGTTCCTTCACATCAACTGGCTCACCACTGATCACTTGTTTGTTGACACCTTCAAAAAATCTAATAAATTAGTAATACAAGACTTACCTTAGCTGAACCTTTGCTGACTCATTTCCATTAAGCTGTGTTTACATGGTCAGTAATTTTGTACTTTAGTATCGTTTTAACCATTTGCTCAGCCAATCTAAGGCTCATTGGTCCATAGTTTCTTGGATTACCCCTGGAGCCCTCTTTAAAAATGGCCAACCTTCCAATTCTCAGGTTTCATGGCTATTTCAGTTATATGTTACAAATTACTAGTGAACAGGTTAGCAATTTTATGTTTGGGGGCCCGATTCTGAGAAAGACGTGCAGGATGGATGTAAACGCACAGAATGTGTACGTCCAAAATGTAAATGTGATTCTCTGCCCGGGCAGCTAGACGTGCACCTGTGCCACAGAATACGGCGTTGAACGTCTGCGACGCTAAATGCGCAACCCGCGCATTGGCGGGATTTCGGTTGTGCGTAAGTAACACGTGTTAACTCTGTGCCATGTACGTGTAGTTCCGAAAACGTATCCACCTGCACCGTTGTCCACATGCAACAGGAAACAGGATACTCCCCCCTTGGCTGCCCAGAGCTTAGAAAATGGCAACCAGACAGGTTAATTTCTCAGAGGCAGAGACCCACCTGCAATGCAGGATGGTTCTGGAAAATGAGGGTGCCCTGCTCCCAACAGGACATCGGAGGCCAGCCCTAGCTGCATCACGCAGGGGCTGGGAAAGGATAAGGACCACCCTATCACAGTAAGTAGGGCAAAGCAGGAAAGGGAGGAGGCAGGGGAAATACATGTGGTGGGACAAGAACAGTGCAAAGAGCCAGGAAGTAGCTGCAGAGCAAAAGAGCAAAAGGAGCGGGGTAAGCTGGACCCATCACACAACCAAATGACAGTAAACACACAAAACAGGGCCCACACAAGAAACAGGCAAACAGAAGCACAATGGCCAAGAGCAAAGCAACATGGAAAAAATGCAGAATGGACAAAAGGGAAAGCACATATGGAAAGGAAACCTGAATACAGTGAAAAAGACCTACTGTGTGTAACAGTGCAGCAACATGGCCCAGTACTGTCAGCCAAAACTCAGCACAGTGGAAACAGAGACATGGTGCTAGTAAAGACAACACATGGCTGACCTAGGCCACCCCCCACAACCAACCACCACACCAGTCCCCTGAGAGAACCCTGTGTCTGCCCCATGCCGTCTAATACTGTCCACAACAGCACCACCTCCAATGGGAAACTGTCCCATGCAGCCACCACTATGTCCATAAAGAAACAGCCCTGAATATGATACCCGGGTATAACCCCTACCACCCCCATCCCATGACACTGTGCAGCACAGCATGCACAAGCCCAAAAAGGTCACCTCCAGAATGTAAATCACACAAATACTGCAAGGTATACCAACTTACCATTTGTCACACATTACATCAGGTAAACATTGGATACAGAAGGAAAAATGAGCCTCAGAATCCAAGGAGGTAGGGGCAATGGTAAAAGTTAATTTTGAACCAGGCCCGATCCTTCTCACATCAATGGTTCTAAAATACTCCTACCAATCGCCTGTTCAATATAATTCCATTTTTTTAAAATAGTGATTCGCTAGTTGTGGTGTACTTAGATTTCAGTAAAACGTTTGACACCGTTCCGCACAGGTGACATATAAATAAATTGAGCACCTTAGGGATGGACCCTAAAGTGACTAAGTTAGAAATTGGTTGAGTGGGGGGCAACAAAGGGTACAGGTAAATGAAGCTCCCTCTGAGGAGAAGGATGTTACCAGTGGTCTGCCACAAGGATCTGTCTTTGGTCCAATTCTTTTTAACGTTTTTGTTACTGATATTGCGGAAGGGCTGTTGGGTAAGGTTACCTCTTTGTGGATGAGTAGATACCCAGGAAGGAGTAGATAATATGAGGGACCTAGCTAAGCTTTTTGAAGAATAGTCTAGAATTTGACAGCTGAGATTTAACACTAAAAAATGCAGGATCATGCATTTTGGCTGCAAAACTCCAAGGGAGCAGTATAGTATAACAGGTGAAGTACCTCTGTTCATGAAAGAAGAGTGGGATCTGGGTGTGATTGTTTCTGATGATCTTAAAGTGGCTAAACAGGTAGAAAAAGCGAAAGCCAGAAGGATGCTTGGGTGAATAGGGAGAGGAATGGCCAGCAGAAAAAAGGAGGTGATGGTGCTTCTATATAAGATTTTGGGGAGATTTTATTTGGAGCATTGTGTGCAGTTCTGGAGATCACACCAAAAGGATATAAACAGGATGGAATCGGTGCAGAGGGTGGCTAACAAAATGGTAAGGGACATACTTAAAGATCTCAATATGTATACTTTAGAGGACAGGTGAAATAGAGGATATATGATAGAGATGTTTAAATACCTCCATGGCATAAATGCACAGGAGGAGAGCCTCTTTCATAGTAACATAGTAAATGATGGCAGATAAAGACCAGTATGGTCCATCTAGTCTGCCCAGTAAGATGGCAAGAGTAGGTGCACCTGCCACTCCATGCAGGCCACCCCTCCCCAATTAAAGGTAAACTCTGCAATGGGGGGGACGTAGGTTGAGGGTGAAAGGGGATAGACTCAGGAGTAACATGTGGAAATATTTCTGTATGGAAAGGGTGGTATATGCATAGATTAGTCTCCCAGTGGAGGTAATAGAGATGAGGACGGTATTTGAATTCAAGAAAGCATGGGACAAACACAGAAGATCACTAAAGGAAAAAAGGGGACTATAGTAGTTGATATGGAAGGGCAGACTAGATTGGTCATGTGGTCTTTTTCTGCCGTAATTTTTCTATCTTTCTATCTATGTTTAATGTCTCAATTTTTATACGTGTATGTGCAATAGACTTTAGCCCAATCCCATCCAACCTAATATCTTTGTTGCATACTCCCAGTTCTTTTGCTACATTTGTCTTGAGGATGCCCCTCTTTGTATACCACAGACGCGTTTATACCTGCAGTTCTGGAATCTGCAGTACCTACCATTGTATAATCTAATTGTAAACACTCATCTCTAAGGTCTTCACGCCCCAACTTTGGGTGGCTGGCCAGTCCATGAGTTGCCCAAGTGTCCCTGTGAAATAAGTAGCTAAACCACCCTGTATTGGTACTTCGATTGCCTGTCTGAAAGGTTGCGCAACACAAGGAGCAAGAGACGTGTAAAGGTGGGATACGTTTATTGAAACCCCTACGCGTTTCGGCTGTCGCCTTCTTCAGAGGGCACACAGACTATTGGTATGTCGCAATAAATATATTGTAGACGTAATACTATAAAATGCAATCTACATGGGGGGGCGGAGCCTGATGCCGAGCGGAGTGGACGTGTAGTGCGGTGGCTCCGTGGAGACCTAGCAAGAATCCTGCTTATTTTGTACCTGGTCTTGGATCTCTGCTCTCTGAACGATAGACGGTACCTTCCTGATGGCAGGCCCGAAACCGCAACGGCTGGATTACTCGGGGGCGGCGAATAGCAGCGCAAAACGATCCAAAACCGAGCCTATCTCCCCACACAAAATGGCGCCTACACGAGAGGGGCCTGATGCTCACCTTGAACTCCTTACCGAGATTCGCGGAGTTAAGGAGCTCGTTATAGCCAATGGAGCAGCTCTGGCCGTTATGCAGGAGGACCTGGTCGGTCTTAAGGCGAAAATGGAGGGCCTATCCGTGCGGCAGGACAAGGTGGAGGGTACACTTACCGCTCATGAGGCCCGCTTAGCAACTATTCCCAAGTTGGAGAGACAGATCAAGGCGTTGCAACGCGAAGTCGAAGATGGCAATAACCGTGCACGCCGCAACAATATTAGATTGGTGGGCTTACCGGAGGGAGCCGAAGGAAAAGATATGCGTGCTTTTCTCTTCAAGGCCATTCCCGAGATTCTGCGGTGCACCTTTGACAAGGAGTTCGAAATTGATCGCGCTCATCGAGTCCCTTCCCATGTGGTCGCACAAAACTCCAGACCACGGCCTATTGTCCTGCGTACCCTGCGATACCAACAGGCAGCGCAAATTTTGGAGCTGGCGCGCTCAAGAGCCCCGATTGAATTCGAGGGGCACAAGCTCTCTTTCTATCCCGATCTTGCCAAATACACTGTCAATCGGCGCAAGAGGCTGTTGGAGTTTCGACCCCGACTTCAGCAAATCCAGGCGCGCTTTGGCCTTATGTATCCTGCGCGGATGAGAGTTACCTACCTCAACCATACTCGCACCTTTGAGGAGCCTGACACACTTCAACATTTTTTGGAAGACGCTGAAGCAGCCCAGATGCGCTGAATTGTGGCTTGTGGCTACATTCCTTCACTTTGCAAATGCCTTGTCCTCAGTGCAATGTTTGAATCGGTGCTTCTTGAGCTGCTGAGACCCCTCCGGGGTCCTCCAGAGGCTGGAGCGGTCTTTCTTGGCGCCCCAGGAGGTGGAGCGACCAGCGGACTGAAGTATTTGTTAAGAACTTTTGCTGCCTTGTCGAGGCTTTCCACTTTCTCACTAATGACTGATTTTGTCTAAGTCTCTTAACTTAGTTGCATTATTCCTATTGTGGGGATTTGGTTCTTCTACGCACTGCTGTTTTCCTCTCTTATGTACGGTTTAATTAATATCCTGACTCAGGCCGCTCTGTGTTTTTTGCGGTAAGGGTCTGGCCATTTTTTCTCTCTTTTTATTTTAGGTCTCCAGAGCCAGCCCCGCCGGCCTGTGCTCACCTTTTTCATATGCTTCGGGTTTTGCCTCTCCTCCGGGGTACATATTGGTGGTTATCTATGTTATTTTATCTCAGAAGCTATTAGTCTGTAATTGCTATAATGTGCCTAAATGTATTTTCTGGGTCAACTGGCTATTCTTCTTAGATCCTGGTATGCTCTCTCTCCTGGCCCCTAGGGGTAATTTTACGGGCTTGCTATAATGGCTCCGTGTAAACTACTCTCCCTTAATGTGCAGGGTATTAATAGTCCAGTCAAGCGGCGGAAAATCCTAGATTATGCACGTCGGGAAGGGGCCGATATCTTACTACTCCAAGAGACACACCTGAATCTGCATGAGTCATTGAAACTCGGGCAGAGACCCTTTAAAGTTATAGCATATTCCCCAGCAGTCAGGAAACATAATGGGGTCGCTATTCTCGCTAGATGTTCTCTAGGGTTAACGGTCCTGAGTGTTAAATCTGATTTAGAAGGTCGTTGGGCTAAAGTGTTATTTCAGTTGGGAGGGCTTGAGGTGTTACTCATGTGTCTTTATGCTCCCACAGCGGATGACCCTGCTTTTTTCACAACAATCGCAGAGGAGCTCCATGATGTTAGCGGGAAGTTGATCATGGTCGGGGGGGATTTTAATCAAGTTTTGGATCCTCTGGTTGATCGCCAGCCCCCCCGGTCTGCTCAGCGGTCCCGGGGGCATCTCATTCTTACATCCATGATCCATGAGTTGGCTCTGGTGGATATCTGGCGCCTCCAGAACCCGCGGGAACTGGAGTTTACCTTTTTTTCAGCGCCGCATGCGTCGCAGTCCCGTATAGACTATTTTTTGGTGTCCAAGACCCTAGTCCCCTGTATGGGTCCCTCTCACATTTACTCTATTCATATCTCGGACCATGCGTCCGTCTCTGTGCTTTTTCAAGATGACTCCTTGCAGACTCCGTCTCCGTATTGGACCCTGGATAGATCTCTCCTAGATATCCCTGAGTTTCAGATTGCAGTAAACTCCGCCATCTCTGAATACTTTCTGTTCAATTTGGTTCATGCCACCTCCCCCTGGGCCTGGTGGGAGGGTTTTAAGGCCACGGTTAGGGCGGTTATCACCGGCTTTGATATACGCTTGAAAAAGCAGAAGAAGCAACGGTTGCACGCTTTAGAGCAGCAGATCAAAGCTGGAGAGCGGATTCTGGTGCGTCGTTCTGACCCGGGTATTTTACTGCGTCTTCAGCGCTTGCGTTTTCAATATAACTCCCTTGCGTCCACTGAGGCTTCCCTATATGTGCGCCGGCAACAGGGGTATTATTACCGTGAGAAGAATAAAGCGGGAAAGCACTTAGCGCTCACCTTAAAGGGCAAGCGAGAAATTAAGCGAGTTAGCGCCATCAGATATCCGCCGGGGCAGGATCTTTTACTCACAGATGCACAGATAGCTGAGGCCTTTCGGGATTATTATGCCCATTTGTATAGTTCGGAATGCGAATTCTCCCCCGCGGGTTTCGCAAAGTTAGTAGCCAACTTACAACATCCTACTCTCTCTGAGGATTGTCGGGTAGCGCTAGATGCCCCTATTACCGCTGCGGAGATTCACAGGGCAATAACATCTATGGCCTCGGGTAAGGCGGCTGGCCCAGACGGGCTGCCGGTTGAATTTTTTAAAAGGTTTGCTCCTGCCCTTGCACCTCATTTAGAGCAGTACTTCCGCCTTCTGGCAGCGGCGGAGCAACCAGCCGGCTCTTTTGCGGTCGCTAATTTAATAGTATTTGAAAAACCGGGTAGAGACCCCCTTCTGGTTTCCAACTATCGTCCCATATCTTTGCTTAATGCGGATTATAAGATCTACGCTACTGTATTGTCCGCCCGGCTCTCGGGGATTATTCCATCCTTAATCCACCCTGATCAGTGTGGCTTTACAGAAGGGCGCTCGACAGCTGACAATGCGCGCCTTTTATGCCATGTCTTATTAGGTGCCGATGGGATGGAAAAGCCATTGATTGGCCTCTCATTGGACGCAGAAAAGGCCTTTGACCGCTTAGAATGGCCGTTTCTTTTCGCGACTCTCCGTTGGTTTGGATTTGGGGAGGCCTTCATTCGAGCCCTCAATCCTTTATATTTGGAGCCCATCGCTCGGATCTGTGTGAACGGCGTCACATCGGCTCCCCTAGCTTTGCAGCGTGGCACCCGCCAAGGATGTCCGCTTTCTCCTTTGCTCTTTAATCTCGCTATGGAGCCTCTAGCCCTTCTCATAAGACAGAACTCGGACATTCAGGGGGCCGAGATCGCAGGGCTGGAGATAAAGCTCTCCGCATACGCGGATGATTTGCTTTTATTCGCTTCACCCGACTCTCTTCCTATAATATTGGACACTATTGAGACTTACTCGAGATACTCCGGATATAAAATTAATTGGGCTAAGTCTGTGATGTTTCCTCTGAATAAATGGGCTCACAGGGAGACTTTGGGAGAATATCCCTTTCTGTGGGAAGCGGGAGCTGTGAAATATTTAGGGATTCGCTACTGCTACCCGTTTGAAGAAACGATTAAACGCAATGTGGAGGAGATTTTGTCTTTAGCGCGGGATCTGACGACGCGGTGGTCTCCCCTAGCACTTTCCTGGTGGGGCAGGTTGGACACCATAAAAATGATGATCGTCCCCAAAATTAATTACTATTTAGAGATGCTTCCCTGCTACCTCCCTGCTCAAGCGTATCAACATCTAGAACGGTTACTTTTGCAATTTCTCTGGAACAATAAAGTTCCAAGGATCGCTAGAGACAAATTGCGGCTTCAGCGGGAGCAGGGTGGTGTGAATTTTCCTAATTTCCGCTCCTACCATCACGCTTTCCTGCTTAAGCAGGGGTCCCGCTGGTTGGAAGGTCCTTCCACTGGATGCCCGATATGGATTCTCTTGGAGGAGAAGTTGCTTGCGCCAGTTCCCTTGCGGTTTGCCCCTGGGATGCAATTTCCCTCCACTGTTCCTCTCCCCTCTGTTATTGTCGATACACTCAAAGCGTTTCAGGCTTTTATTAAAACATGTGAGCCTAAGGGAGCCTCTCATTGCTATCTGCCTTTGTGGTATAATCCTTTGTTCTCCATTCAGAAGAAACCGGTTGCCTGGAAAATCTGGTATTCCCGGGGGATATGGCTGGTGAATCACTTACAAGTCTCTGGCAGGTGGAAGACTTTTATGGAGCTTAGACAGGAGTTTGCTCTCCCGATATCCTGTCAGTTTCAGTGGCTTCAGCTTAGGCACTGTTTGGGAGGGGCAGGTGTAACCCCGACTCTGGTTCCTAATACTGAGGGGGTCATGGTATACCTAGAACAAATCAGTCAAGGGAGGGGAATAGTCTCGAAGATCTACAAGAGATTTGTAGAGTTTTTGCCCCCAGTGGTGAGTAAAGTACAAAAGAACTGGGAACGCGACACAGGGAGGGTGCTCTCTAAACCTCAGTGGAGGAACTTCTGGTGCAAGCAGGTTAGAGTGACCCGCTCCGCCTCTTTGACCCAGACTCTGTACTTCTTCGCTCACAATTGCTTTTACACTCCTGTAACCCTCGCACGGTGGGATAATGCCCTTAGTCCCCTGTGCTGGACATGTGGAGAGGAAGTAGGTACTCTAAAGCATCTCGTCTTTGAATGCAGAGGGGTGTGTTTTTATTGGAACTCCGTTTGGGAGCAGGTACAGCGTGTTCTCCGGTTCAGAGAGCCCCTCTCTTGGCAGATAGTGAGCCTCCGCTCGGCAGCGGATGTACCTTCTCTATCTCACCAAGGTGCTTTCCTATTCGATTTCATGTTAGGCATTGCGATCTGCTTAATTATGAAGTATTGGAAAACCACCTCGAAAGCTACTTTTCATGAATGGTGGAATCATGTTAGTTTATATAGTCAGTTTGAACAATGCTCCTGTACGTCTAAGCCTTTGTCTGGGAATCACCTCCTTAAATGGCAATTGCTGAACGACTTCGTGGCTTCGGCTACTCTACGGAGCTGACCCAGTTTTGTACACTATACCTTCTCCTATGGGAGATCTGCTATACATACCCCGGAGGAGAGTGCTGGGGGGGGGGGGGTAGGGGTGGGCCGCCTTGGGGTCTTGTTTTTTTTTTTTTTTGTTCTGTATGATGTAGCAGTAGGCTTTGCTGTGTTTTATTAGTCTCTGTGCTTTGCTGTGTTATGTTGTATAAATGAAAATAAAGATTTAAAAAAAAAAAAATGCAATCTACATATGTTGCACGATTGATTATATGATGACTGGAAAACACCAAGAGTAAGGACGCTTGACGACGCTCAAAATCCGACTGTTGAGCATCATCAAGCGTCCTTACTCTTTTGGTGTTTTCCAGTCATCGTATAATCAATCGTGCAACATATGTAGATTGCATTTTATAGTATTACGTCTACAATATATTTATTGCGACATACCAATAGTCTGTGTGCCCCCTGAAGAAGGCGACAGCCGAAACGTGTAGGGGTTTCAATAAACCTATCCCACCTTTACACGTCTCTCGCTCCTTGTGTTTCTTCTGGACTCTATTGCGAGAGTAAGGGCTCCTCTCTGTGTTCCCTGAAAAGTTGCGCAACCCATAGTAAGGCTTTTTTTGCCTCTGGGACTGAGTAATTAGCCTTATTCCTAGGTCTATGTCTTTTCTGCCCCATGATAGACTGCTATGTTCTTCCACATTTATTTGAAAGTGCTCATCATACTCTAATCATACATTTCTCCCATAGACTTTATAAGCTTCACATATCATAGCCTGGTAACTGAACAGGTCTCTACGCATCTCTGGACTGTTATTGCCCACTACGCTTGACAGTATTCTAAGGCGGTACACCAATTCACTATGTTTCTGTGAATTTCCACTTTTTTCTCCTCTGCTGTAAATTCACTATGACAACCATTATAATCTGCCTTGTTTTTTGTTTTTTTTAGTCAAGCGTGAGAAATTTCTATATTTTTTCCTTCAATGCTAAGGGAAGGTGGTTATCTAATGAGTTTGTGGCACAGATATATTCTGTAGGTTTTGCACAGCTGGCCAGCACCTGCTGTTTGTCTTTATTACCCCCTTTGTTCTCTTCTTTAGCATTAGAATCTACTAACCTGTTAAATAAATAAATAAAAAACTCTCTTATTGTGACTTCCTACTAGCTGATTTCTATCAGAGCGCATTTGCATGATTTTACTTACCATAGGCAATAGATTCTTTCCTCCCCTGCTTTTGTCCTGTCTCCTCATATTTCTCAGGCTGCTGTCCCGCTCCCGTTGTGATTGTTGAGTTGCTGTTTGTGTTGTTGTCTGTGTCAGCTGGGGTCTTCTGTGTTGTATTACGGTTCTCGCCTGATGCACCAGTGCCTCTTCCACCTCGGGCTAGCTGTTTTTGCATGTTATTGGGTTCCACAGCTCTGCTGTTATCCAGTTCATTGATCAATGAAAGCAGTCCTCCTACTCCATGGATCGCTGCTGCTGCCCTGACTTTGTTCACAAGGTGATGCATCCTAACCTTCTCCTCTCTGATTTTAGTGGATAGCTGCATGTTGATTGCTTGTACACCCAGGCTGCTTACATAGTAGCCCTTGATTTCTGGTGGGTCCACACACTTCTCCTTTTAATGTGCCCTCTCTCTTGGTGTTTTCCATTATTTCCTCCATAGCCCTGTTCTTCCCTCTTTCTCTTGCTTCCTTGGTGAGTTGAGGTTCTTGATCTTCTTGATTTTTCGATTTTGTTGCTTGCAATTTGATTTCTTCGCTGTTGATTGCTCCTGCCCATCTGCTTTGTATTGCCTACTTGCTCTTCATGTTCTCCTTTCCCTGTAACATGGTTAATAGTTCCATGAAGATTGCTTTTATTCTGCTTAAACCAGGTTGGATGCTGCTGGGGCTGCTTCTCTTTTTGTCCCAGTGCTGTTATCAAGGCCTTATAGATCTCTATGTTCTGCTGGCATCCCAATGTGACATCATTTGCACTAGCCACTGCAATGGAGTCTTCTTCGGTCCAGCATTGTCAATCTTTCGTAACAGCTTTGTGGCAGCTCCAGATGCTCAGCAGATTATCTGCAGCTGAAATCCATACTGCCTCTCCTATCGCTACTTCAGACCTGCACTGCTGCTACGTTGACTACGTGGGCTGTGATCACTGTGCTGTAAGTGGCTGATTTTACTCCTCGGCCTTATGATGTGCACCACTGGTCGGCTGCTTTCTGGACTGACTCAAAATAAGGAGAGGCAGTGGAAGGGGGAAATGGAGTCTACACGCGCACCCATTGTCTGTCCATTAATTTTCTTTCCCCAAAATGGTGGTTTGTTAACAAGGTCTTGCTGTCTACTGCTGCCGGCCTCATCCTGCTCCTGTTAAAGTCTCTCAATCAACTCCCCAGTCCGCAACACATATCAGGCCTGCTTTAGACTCGACTGGCTGGCAACATGTTGTATCTGGCCTGATTTTGCTGTACTGGTTGGGTGTGTGTTGCCTAGTGTTTCTCACTTGAAAATGGTCTCTCTTCTTCCTACCTAGCCCTTTATTCCCTCGACTGCTTGCTGTGTAGCCTTTGCCCCCTTGTCTCACCTTCTTTACCACCCACTCCTGTCTTTCCTAGTTACTTCACATTCTCCACTCACCCTTTCTGCCCATTGTTGCTTGTCTACCTGCCCCTATGCCATGGCAGTGACTACATTATGGGTCTGGGTCCAACTCCCTTTACTTGGGTTGGACCTTCTTAACCCCTTGTGGATTGATCTATGGATAGCAGGGTCATACCAAGAGCTGTGCAAGCGGAGCAGCCACAAAGGGAGCAAGCACAGAAGGGGGCACTGTTATCATCACTGGGCTTCCAGGAACCTAAAAAGAAAAGTGAGTTACTGAACATGGCTGGGTGGAGGGAGGCACCAGAATTGTTAGTCACATAGGGCACATTTCTGGCTTGGTATGGTCCTGATGGGTAGCACAGAAAGCATTAATGGGGTATCCATAACTCTTCTTCTGGCACACCCCAAATATCTCTTTATGATCAGTGCTGAATATTTTTGTGCACTCTGCAAATGTCTCTTGAATTCCTCTTTTTCAGAAATTGCTATTTGGTGCAACCCAAATTACCTAAGGTATTTTCAGTCTGGAGTCCAAAAAGATCAGGGGTGATTTGAGCCCAGTGTAAATGAAAACCTGAGAGCCATCTAAAATCATCTTTAGAGAAAAGGAGAAAAAAAAACAAATATTAGTAGAGGGCATTATTTTCAAGGAAATTGCTTTCTAGGTCAAGAACTACTCACTAAACATAGAGCTGCTGAAGAAGCATTTTCGTAAATGGAGCTCTTTGAAACCATGTGTATGAGTGGTCAGGTAATTGATTTCCTGATAGAAAATACTTCTTTGTTCTACTAGAAAGACCAAAAGAGGCACTAAATATATATTAATCCAATGTTTTAGGTAAGGCATGAAGAAGCTTTAAGTTGCAACAAAATAATTACTCAAATGAAATTATAGCGCTTCAGAAAATGTATGTGCAGTGATTAATCCATGAAATATTGACGCTGAATACACAACTAAACTATAACTTGAGGCTGCCTACTAAAAATCTATACTATCCAAGTTTTCAAACATTTTGGCCTTGTTGCATGCTACCGGGCTTCTATGATATTTTAAGGGCACTTATTTTTTTATTAACTTAAATGCACAAGTAATTTCAGGTAATTTACATTCTGGTAAATTAGGTATTCCCTGTCCCTAGAGTGTTTACAATCCAAGGGGCCTTTTACTAAAGTATATTAGGTTTTTGCACTTGACGTGCATTTTGCATTAAAAGTAACATGTATCAAGTGCAAAGCCTCTGGGGTAACTGTCAGGGGTGTAGTCTGCATGTTTCTGTCAGTTATTGCGGAGACGCATACCCTAACATGTGACACTGTTACCATGGGGGCACCTAATGCCACCCACTGAGGTGGTATTGGGTACACCTGCATTATTTGCAATATTGCATTTAGCATTGCAGAATATATTGCATGCTGTCAAGGTGCTTGTATTCCACTCTCCACCCCAACCCGTCCATTCCATGCCCCAGTATGCGATTTGAAGTTACCGCACGCTAATTCCTGTGCCCATCATGCCTGCACAGGAACAGTTATGACAGGCCCTTATGCACATTTACAACACATGAAAATGCACATTAACTGCTTAATACACCTTAAAGGGCCCCTAAGTTTGGATCTGATGCAATGGAAAGTTAAGTGACCTGCCCAAAGCCACAAAAAGCAACAGTGGGATTTCTCTAACCACTAGGTTACTGCTCTACTTTGACACAAACTGGGAGAAAACCATTTGTACATTGGCCTCTATGGTCAACATGTTCAGTATATAGGGTCTTTATTTCTCAGTTGTATTATGCCTAGAAACTTCTGCAGTTCCTGTGCCCCAAATCCTCTTGAATAGAAAGTACTCAACAAGGACCTGTTATGTTCAGAAGAAAATCACTCCCATGAAAAAGAAATATGCCACAGATTTGGTTTACCCTTCTAGGCTGACCCTGCAGGAGTTGGTCCTCCAGTTAATCAGTGGTTTTCCCCTGCCTTTGTGGTCCACTCTTTGGGTGAATCATGTTGACTCTATAACTCAATAGCCAGTAGTTCTTTTGCTACTTCTCTCCTTCATATTAGCAGATGGATACAGTTAATGGCAGGCCCTTCTATCAGTAGTGTTTACTGCATACTCATGCTACCCACCACCCACTCGGCCCCTGAAAGTCTCTTTATTATCGACCAGTGGTTTTACAGGAAATGTCTTTACTCAGCTGAGCCCCTTATTCTTTCTTTCTTTATTTATTTATTTATTTACATTCTCTTATATACCGCGCTATTCTGCATCAGTGCGGTTTACATTGAACAAACTGAAATTACATTGAACAGGGCATTATAACTTGGAGATAACTATTTTACAGGGAACATGGGCTATGGAGGGTTAAGTGGCTTGCCCAAGACCACAAGGAGCACCTGTGGGACTAGAAACCCCAGTCCTTCCGGCCCAAGGTTGCTGTCCTCTAGTGGGATTTGAACCCCTGACCTTCCAGCCTGAAGTACCTTGCCCCAACCACTAGGCCACTCCTCCACTCCTTATCACATATTCGAGGATTTTAGGCTCCGCACTGTCCATGCACAAAATACTACAAGAGCTCAGCTTCCTCTGTACTGGGTTGCCACAACAGCAAATAGCCTTTAAAATCCCCCACTCTTTCAAACAGGAGTCCAAATAGCACAGGGAGTTAGTCTGAGCCACGGGGCATCCATTGTTGCTATTCGTGGCTTCTCCTGCCCCCGAATAACTTCCCTGCCGGTTGTACGGGGAAGTTAGACAGGGGCGAGGAATGGACGTCCTGGGGCTGGAGTCTGTGTGGGCAGTGGGTGGCCGCCGGCCCTGGACATACAGGGCCAATTCTAATGTCGGACCTGTACATCCAGGGCTGGCGAAATGTCCGGGGAAGTTATTAACTCCCCTGGACATGTTTTTTTTTTATGCCGGGGCGCGGATGGGGCAGAGGGTGCTGGAAAACATACCCCGCAGCCCGACCTTGGCCTTAGGAGGCCAAATCGGAGGTCAGGCTGCAGGGAATTAACTTTATTCTCTGGCATTGTGGCTCTTCAAGTGAGCCACGGTGCCATGGCAACATGATGCATGATGCTGGGGCTCAATTGAAGAGCCTTGACTGACTCAGCCAGGTGCAGTCCTGCATGTGCAGGCCAGACAGAATTGCAGTCCTGGCCTGCATGTGCAGGACTGTTCGCAATTCTGATCCCACGGGGCTAGACGATTCAGATCGGACGCACAGAGGGGATCTCCATCTGGAACAGAATCGGGCCCAGAGTGTCCCAACAAGCAGTCTCTCTCCTACCTACCTACCTAAGGAGCAGCAAAGTGAAAGGAGAAAAGTCTGGAGTTGGCAATAGAAGAGAAGGGCACAGATAGAAGCAATTTGCCAGAAGAGTGGAGTTCCCAAGGGGGGGGGGGGAGTGTACGGAGAGAGAAGAGAGGAAAGGTAGTGAGGAGCTGCAGAGTGAATGCAGTTATAGGTCAGCAGAAGAAGTTTGAACTGGATGCAGAAATGGATAGGGAGCCAATGAAGTGACTTGAAAAGAGGGGTAATATGACATGACGAGGCTGTTGGAAGATTAGCCATACAGCAGAGTGTTGAGCAGATTGAAGGGGAGAGAGATGATTCAGAGGGAGACTAGCAAGGAGTAGGCTACAATAGTCTAGACAGGAGGTGACTAAGGAGTGAATAAGTGTCTTAGTAATGTGTTCAGAAAGGAATGGGCGAATTTTGTTGATGTTATAGAGAAAGAAGCAGCATGTTTTAGCTATCAGTTGGATGTGTGTGGAGAAAGAGAGAGAGGAGTCAAAGACAACCCCGAGGTTGCGAGCCGAGGAGATAGGAAGGAGTACAGAGTTATCCACAGTGATGGAGAAAGGAGGAAGGGGAGAGGAGGGAAAAATAAAAAGCTCAGTTTTGGCCATGTTCAATTTCAAACAGTGGTGAGACATCCAAGCAGCAATGTCAGAAAGGCAGGCAGAGATCCTGACCTGGATTGCCTGTATCTAAAGTCTGTGGGTCCAGCTTAAGAACATAAGAACATAGTGCACCAGGGACGGTTTGGGACTGCCTGAAGGCAGTAGTATGGGGCAAACTTATTGTAGTAGGAACACATCGGAAGAAGATGAAGTTGCAGCAGCAGGCTCTTCTGTTAGCAGGGATTGGTGAGGCGGAAGGCAAATTGAAAAAGAACCCGAGTGATGTGCAAGTGTCTAAGGAGCTTAGGACACTACAACGGGAACTGAATGAATTGAATATGCAGGAGATCCGGTATAAAATCTCTATGTTGCAACAAAAGAGTTTTGAGTTTAGCAATAAGGCAGGGAGGATGCTGGCACGCAAAATACAAAGGAGGAAAGCGCAAAATACAATAGTAAGAGTTAGGGATGAAGGGGGGATAGATCTCTGGTGTGGAGCCGATATAGAAGAGAGATTTGTACAATTTTATCAGAAGTTATATACCCCAGAAGAAGGGGTAGCTGAGGAGAAAATAAAAGATTATTTGGATGCTGTTACGATGGCTCATCTTGAGGAGGAAGAATGTATGGCATTGTCCGCGCCCATTAGGGAATCTGAAGTATTGTCAGTGATTAAGGGACTGCGGGGACACAAGGCACCGGGGTTAGATGGATTTTCCAAAAAATTTTATAAGGTGTTTGCTGCGGTTTTGGTAGGGCCGTTGGCTCGCATGTATAATTCTTTCAGTACAGTGGGGCCGATGCCAGCGTCGCTGCGCTTGGCAGGAATTAGCATATTGCATAAGGAAGGGAAAGACCCGGCGGAATGCAGCTCTTATCGTCCAATCTCCCTACTGGGGGGGGGACTTAAAATTTTTACGAGGGTCCTGGCAAACCGGCTGGGGCCTCATCTGGGGCGGTTAATACACCCCAATCAGTCGGGATTTATTCAAGGGAGGTACACGTCGGATAATATTCGGAGAGCACTGAATGTGATGTGGAGAGGAGTGGAGCGGGGAGAAGAAATGGCCCTATTAGCGGTGGATGCTGAGAAGGCCTTTGATAGGGTGAATTGGGAGTTTTTATTTAAGGTGCTTGAGAAGGTAGGGATAAAGGGGGCGTTTCTGAACTGGGTTAGGACCTTATATCAGGCACCCATGGCTTGCCTGAAGATAAATGGTGCCATATCCAAGGGTTTTGAACTATCTTGGGATACACGGCAGGGGTGCCCACTTTCACCCCTGTTGTTTATTTTGGCAATGGAACCGATGGCGCAACGGATTCGAGATAGAGGGGACGTAAGGGGGGTGAGTGTAGGGCAGGAGACTCATAAGATCTCTCTGTTTGCAGATGATGTGTTGTTCTTTATTACAGAACCATATAGGACGTTAGCGGCCATTCAAGAAGAACTCAAAGAGTATGGAGAAATCTCGGGTTTCCGTATGAATGCCACCAAGTCTGAGATATTGAACTTGACTATTGGTAAGGAGGAAGAGAGCAGGATGAGACGGGATCTCCCATTTCGATGGGCTCATGGTAGCATTTGCTACTTGGGAGTACAGCTTACCTCAAAGCGTGAGGCATTGTTCCGAGAAAACTATGAGGTGGCTCGGGTAAAAATGTTTAGGGCTTTGGAGGATTGGGGGTCCTACGAGATCTCCTGGTTAGGGCGGAGGGACCTGGTTAAGATGATAATACTTCCCCGGTTGCTGTACTTGTTCAGGAACCTCCCAGTGGCAGTACCAAGAGGGTACTTACGGCAGTTGCAGGCTAGGGTGATGAAATACATTTGGAAGAGCCGCAGGCCCAGAGTGGCACAAAGTATACTTTGTGCTGGCAAAGAGGAAGGGGGTATGGGAGTCCCTATGTTGCCCAGATACTATGAAGCAGCGTGGGTCCGGGCGGTGTTTGAAAGGTTACTGAGAAGATCAGCGGAATGGGTGCGGTTGGAGGGGGAGGGTTTGCCCGTAGGTGAGGTTTTGGATGGGAAGGTTTGGATAAAAGGGGGGGCCCTTTTCTATGGCCCACTAAAGAATCCGTACGTTGCCCTAACCCTGCGACACTGGCGGAAGTGGCAGCTGAAGTGGTATGGTAGTACGGGGGGATCTAAATTTTTTCCGTTGGTGGGGAACCATGAGTTTGCGCCAGGCAGGGAAGACCCCACTTTTCGGCAATGGGCAGCGAGGGGGTTGTGTTGGGTAGGACAGTTTAAAAGGGATGGTGAATGGGTGAGTTTTGAGGAGCTGCAAGAGAAGTTTCAATTGCCTGAGACGGATAGGTTCCAATTTGTACAAGCTCTGCATTACAGTAAAGAGGTAGCGCAGAGAGGGAATGGGCCAAAGGGTGAAGATATTGATGGGATCATGGATAAGAGCGAAATTAAGGGCCTCGTATCCCAATTGTATAGGGCGATGGGGAGAGAGGGCGGGGGTGAGTGGGCTCATCGGAGAGCGTGGGCGATGGATCTTAACCAGAGTTGGGATGAAACGCAATGGGGGAGAGTGTGTAAGGGCCTGTTCAAGGGGGTGATATCCAGCGGTATTATGGAGCATAATTATAAAATGTTGTACCGATGGTATATGACACCTCAACGGCTGCAGAAGTGGAAGGGGAGGATGGCGGAATGTTGGAGAGGGTGTGGGCAAGTCGGCTCCTTTCTCCATATTTAGTGGGGGTGTCCTCTACTGAGCCCCCTTTGGCATGGAGTGGGGGCTTGGCTGTCAGAGGTGTATGGTGAGGATAGGCGGGTGGGGCCTTGCCTGGCATTACTTAATGTGGAAGAGGAGGAGCGTGGGAAGGAAGGTAAGGGATGGAGTGGAGTGGTGTGCACTGCTGCTAGGCAATTAATAGCACGGCGGTGGAGGTCTCTCACAGTGCCTACCCTTGTAGAGGTTCAGATGAAAGTGGAGCACCTGTCCTTGATGTATCGCCTCGCAGCACTGCATCAAAATTCCCTGTTTCACTTTCAAAGGACCTGGGGTCCGTACCTCAACTGGAGGGGGGATGGGAGATAAGGGAGGTAGAGGGGGGAGTTGGGGGACCTGGGATGATGGTTCTGGGTGGCTGCGGTTGTTTAGTGTTTAGTGATTAATATCACTATTGATGTTTCTTTTCCATGTGTGCATAGTTAGAGGCTAGTGTGGAGGGCGATGGAGCTGGGTGCAGAATGGGCCTCATTGTTAAAAGCTCCGGCTTATGGATGGTAAAGATGTGTTGGTGTTGAAGTGTGATGACCTCCTATACTGAGTAAATTGAGTACGGGGGGGAGGGGGGAGTGGGGGGGGGGTATTCAGGAACCAAGTTGTTATTGTCTTGTATATGAGTATGTTGATTTCCTGCAAAATAAAGAATTGGAAAAAAAAAAAAAACATAAGAACATAAGATATGCCATACTGGGTCAGACCAAGGTCCATCAAGCCCAGTATCCTGTTTCCAACAGTGGCCAATCTAGGTCATACGTACCTAGCAGTATCCCCAAAAGACACAGGTTCCACAATGCTTGTACCGGGTCAAGCATTGATATCCTGGGTCCCTTCTTAATAATAAGAACATAAGAACATAAGATATGCCATACTGGGTCAGACCAAGGTCCATCAAGCCCAGTATTCTGTTTCCAACAGTGGCCAATCTAGGTCATATGTACCTAGCAGTTTCCGCAAGGGACACAGGTTCCACAATGCTTGTATTGGTTCAAGCATTGATATCCTGGGTCCCTTCATAATAATGGCTTATGGACCTTTCCTCCAGGAACTTGTCCAAACCTTTTTTAAACCCAGCTACACTAACAGCCTTTACTACATCCTCCGGTAACAAATTCCAGAGTTTGATTACACGTTGAGTGAAAAAATATTTTCTTTTATTAGTCTTAAATAGTTTACCCTGTAGCTTCATTGCATGTCCCCTAGTCTTTCTATATTCTGATAAGATAAACAATCGATCTACGTTTACCCGTTCCACTCCGCTCATTAATTTATAGACTTCTATCATATCTCCCCTCAGCTGTCTCTTTTCCAGGTTAAAGAGCCCTAACCTTTTTAGCCTTTCTTCATAGGAGTATCCTTCCATCCCCTTTACCATTTTGGTGGCTCTTCTCTGAACCTTTTCTAATAACTCTATATCCTTTTTAAGATACGGCGACCAGAATTGCACACAATATTCAAGGTGCGGTCTCACCATGGAACGATATAGAGGCATTATAATATCCTTTGTTTTATTTTCCATTCCTTTCCTTATCATACCTAGCATTCTATTTGCTCTCTTGGCCGCTGCTGCACACTGGGCCGAGGGTTTTAACATGGTATCCACAATGACGCCTAAATCTTTTTCCTGGGTGGTGGTTCCTAATGTGGAACCTTGCATCGTGTAACCATAGTTTGGGTTGTTCTTCCCTAGGTGCATAACCTTGCACTTGTCCACATTAAATTTCATCTGCCATTTTGATGCCCAGTCTTCCAATTTATCAAGATCCTCTTGCAATTTTCCACAATCCTCTTGGGTTTTAACAACTTTAAATAGTTTTGTGTCATCTGCAAATTTGATAACCTCACTTGTTATTCCACTTTCCAGGTCATTTATGAATATGTCAAAAAGCAGCGGACCCAGCACAGATCCCTGGGGTACACCACTATTCACCTTTCACCATTGGGAAAATTGGCCATTTAGCCCTACCCTCTGCTTTTTTTTTTTTTTTATTGGAATTTTCACAAAACTTACAAAGTAAGCACAAAGAAACATTCTGATGGTACATTAAGAAGAAAAGCAAAAACAATATATAAAAATACACAAAATAACAATGCATCAAACCTAGCCCACAATAAGGGGAGAGTATAATAACCATAATAAACTAAAGGAAAAAAAAACCAAGAGTTAACCTCCTGAATTCCTAGACAGCTAAATTAACTAACCCACCTATCCCAGCCGCTTAGAGCCAAGCCCCTCTTTATCACCAAGAAATGACTCAAGTTGAGAAGGATCCAGAAAAACATACCGAGATCCCTGAAAAGTTAACAAACACTTACAGGGATAACGGAGAAAAAAAGTGGCCGGCAGGGCAATCACTCTAGGTTTAAGGGCCAAAAACCCCTTCCTCCTAGTTTGAGTCGCCCTACAGACATCTGGAAATATTTGTACTTTCATACCACAAAATAGTGCAGACATGTTCTTGAAATAACTACGAAATACTAGAGCTCTATCCTGGTCCGAAAGAAAAGAAACCACCGAGGTGGCTCTAGAAGAAATATTGTCCTGAGAATCCTCCAGGAATTTGGTGAGATCCAGGGCAATCCCACCTTGAACCTCATCAAACCCCCCAGAGGAGTCCTGGGACAGAGCTCTACCCGTCAAGTAGTATAATTTAGAGAGACAAATGGAATCAGCCGTAGCCAGTCCCAGAACCTCTCTAAAATATTTTCGCAAAAGTATTTCAGCCGAAAGCAACCTACAATAAGGAAAATTCAACATCCTAACATTTTTTGCACGAGACAAATTCTCATACAGTTCCATTTTGTGGTGTAAGACTAAACTATCTTTTATATGAGAAACATTCACATCTTTAAGAGCCTGACACTGATTTTCACAATTGGAAATCTGCTTTGAAACAGTCTCCACCTTATTATCCAATTCAGACAACTTAGCAGTAATCTCCGAAGAGAAACTGCAAAGTTGAATCACAGTAGGCACTAAGGAACTTTCAATACGGGTAACCACCTTCCAAATGTCAGCCAGGGTCACCTGCTCGGCAGGTACTACACTGGCTTCCTTTGGCACGGGTACCCATACCACAGGCTTCAGCTTTTCCCCAGTTATCACAGGGGTACTCTGCTGAAACTGCATAACCTCTGAAGTGGACAAAGGAGGAGAGACATAGACTGGGGGGGAGGGTGGTGTCCGGTCAGGAGAGCTCAAGGACACCGGAGAGGGCCGGAGCACGAGAAAGTCAGGGTCAAGCGTAGCATCCGCACCAGATAGTACCTTAACATGCTTATCCATGGGGCCCACCGCAGGCTCAGTTGCCGCAGCTGGTTCAATCTTCTTCTTACGCTTTCCCATCACAATTCCAACCGCCAAAGGATGATGAACCCGGCTCCTTGCTCCTTCGTTGCTCCAAGGGGCTCCCAAGGGGCCTGACCTGCCCCTTGTATCTAGCCCCTTCTATCGCTGCCCCAGCTAGCGCCTCCGGCTGTGCCAGCCCAAGGAGCCTTTTAACAGGCCCCGGATGACGTCGGGACCGCCGGAGCAGGTGCCTGCCTCACCGGACCTCTGCGCCGCCTCTCTGCTCTCTCCCAGGCAAACTCTCCCACTGCTCCAGTATTTCACAAGGCCCCAGATGACGTCGGGACCGCCGGAGCAGGTGCCTGCCTCACCGGGCCTCTGCGCCGCCTCTCTGCTCTCTCCCAGGCAAACTCTCCCACTGCTCCGGTATTTCACAAGGCCCCGGATGACGTCGGGACCGCCGGAGCAGGTGCCTGCCTCACCGGACCTCTGCGCCGCCTCTCTGCTCTCTCCCAGGCAAACTCTCTCACTGCTCCGGTATTTCACAAGGCCCCCGATGACATCGGGACCGCCGGAGCAGGTGCCTGCCTCACCGGACCTCTGCGCCGCCTCTCTGCTCTCTCCCCCTACCCTCTGCTTTCTATCTTTTAACCAGTTCTTGATCCACAATAGTACACTGCCTCCTATCCCATGACTCTTTAGTTTTGCCAAAAGTCTCTCATGAGGGACCTTGTCAAAGGCTTTCTGAAAGTCCAGATACACAATATCAACCGACTCACCTTTGTCCACCTGATTATTCACTCCTTCAAAAAAACATAACAGATTAGTAAGACAAGATCTTCCTTGTCTAAAGCCATGTTGGCTGTCTCTCATTAGTTCATGACTATCTACATGCTGAGTAATTTTATTCTTTATGATGGTTTCTATCATTTTTCCCGGTATTGACGTCAGGCTCACCGGTCTGTAGTTTCCCGGATCACCCCTGGAACCCTTTTTAAAAATTGGTGTTACATTGGCGATCCTCCAATCTTCAGGTATTAGAGATGATTTTAATGATAGTTCACAGATTACTAATAGCAGGTCTGCAATCTCATATTTCAGTTCTTTCAATACCCTTGGATGTATACCATCCGGCCCAGGTGATTTGCTACTCTTCAGCTTATCTAATAGTTGTAATACATCTTCTCGATATATCGATATTTCCTTCAATTCTTCTGCACCTTTAAATACCACTTCAGTCATGGGTAACATCCCTACATCTTCCTCAGTAAAAACTGAAGCAAAGAATTCGTTCAGTCTCTCCGCTATCGCCTTGTCGCCTCTTAGTGCTCCTTTAACCCCTTTATCATCTAATGGACCAACTGACTCTCTCACAGGTTTTTTGCTACGAATGTACTTGAAAAGGTCTTTACTTCGCGTTTTTGCTTCTGCAGCAAGCTTCTTCCCAAATTCTCCCTTTGCCTGCCTTATCAATGCCTTGCATTTGACTTGCCAGTGCTTGTGCTGTCGTTTGGCTCTTTTTTCCATTTCCTGAAAGATGCTTTTTTGGCAACAACAGCCTCTCTGACCTCAACTTTAAACCATGCTGGCAGTTTTTTGGACTTCTTTCCACTTTTCTTAAAGCGTGGAATACAGCTGGTCTGGGCTTCCAAGATAGTATTTTTCAACAACAGCCAAGCCTGATGTACGTCTTTAACCTTTGCAACTGCTCCTTTTAGTTTTTTCTTGACTGTTTTCCTCATTTTATCATAGTCTCCCTTTCGAAAGTTAAAAGGTAGTACTGTGGATTTCCTTACTATCCCTCCTCCACTAATTAAATCAAAGGCGATCATGCTATGATCACTATTGCCAAGTGGCCCCAACAACCTTATCTCTTGCACTAGATGTGGTGTTCCACTAAGGATTAGGTCTAATATGGCTTCCCCTCTGGTCGGTTCATGAACCAGCTGCTCCAAGAAGCAGTCATTTATTTCATCTAGGAACTTTATCTCCCTAGCATGTCCTGACGTGACACTGACCCAGTCGATACCGGGGTAGTTGAAATCACCCATTATTATTACTGTGCTGTAACTTTTGTTAGCTTCCTTGATTTCTTTGAGCATTTCATCATCCATTTGGTCATTCTGGCCAGGCGGTCGATAGTACACCCCCACTGCCATTGCCTTCCCCCTTTTACATGGAATTTCAATCCATATAGATTCTACAGCAGATTTTGTTTCCTGCAAAACTTTAATCCTTTCTGACTCAATGCCCTCTCTAACATAGAGAGCAACCCCTCCACCAATTTGATCAGCTCTATCATTACGATATAGTTTGTACCCAGGTATCACAGTGTCCCACTGGTTGTCGTCCTTCCACCATGTCTCTGATATTCCAATCATATCTAAGCTTTCATTTAGTGCTATATATTCTAACTCTCCCATCTTATTTTTTAGACTTCTAGCATTTGCATACAAGCATTTTAGAGAATGTATTTTATCCATATTAATTTGTCTGTTAGACATGAGTAATTTGGGATCTTTAAGCTCTGTCTGCTCCATACTTGAGGGCATTTGGGCTACTTTACTCTTTTGTGGAACCTCTCTGCTTTTGGTAGTATCCTTCAAAGATACATTCTTCCGAACCATCTGCTCTTGGGCGACTGTCGGCTTTCCCCTAATATCTAGTTTAAAAGCTGATCTATCTCCTTTTTAAAGGTTAATGCCAGCAGCCTGGTTCCATCCCGGTTAAGGTGAAGCCCATCCCTTCGGAAGAGCCCCTCCTTTCCCCAGAATGTTCCCCAGTTCCTAACAAATCCAAACCCCTCATCTATGCACCATTGTCTCATCCACGCATTGAGACTCCGGAGCTCTGTCTGCCTTTTGGGTCCTGCGCGTGGAACAGGAAGCATTTGAGAGAATGCTACCCTGGAAGTTCTGGATTTCAACTTCCTACCTAAAAGCCTAAATTTAGCCTCCAGAACCTCCCTACCACATTTTCCTATGTCATTGGTACCAACATGTACCAAGATAGCAGACTCCTCCCCAGCACTATCTAAGACCTTATCTAGGTGGCGCGTGAGGTCCGCTACCTTCGCACCAGGCAGGCATGTTACCAGGCGATCCTCACGTCCACCAGCCACCCAGCTATCTACATGCCTAATGATCGAATCACCAACTATAACGGCTGTCCTAACCCTTCCCTCATGGGCACATGGCCCTGGAGAAACTTCCTCGGTGCGAGAGGGTTTTACATCACCTGGAGGACAGGTCCTAGTTACAGGATCACTTCCTGCCACACCAGGGTGATGCTCTCCTGTTTATGGACCTTTCCTGTTTATGGACCTTTCCTCCAGGAACTTGTCCAAACCTTTTTGAAACACAGCTACACTAACAGCTCTTATTACATCCTCCGGTAACAAATTCCAGAGTTTGATTACACGTTGAGTGAAAAAATATTTTCTCTTATTTGTCTTAAATAGTTTACCCTGTAGCTTCATTGCATGTCCCCTAGTCTTTCTATATTCTAATAGCGTAAACAATCGATCTACGTTTACCCGTTCCACTCCATTCATTAATTTATAGACCTCTATCATATCTTCCCTCAGCCGTCTCTTTTCCAGGTTGAAGAGCCCTAACCTTTGTAGCTTCTCCTCCTACATCCTCATGGCTTCCTCCAACTTCTCCTTTTGAAAATTTGCCAGCTCCTTTTGATGGGAAGTTCCATCTTCCCTACACTTAGGACTTCCCCGCACAGGGTTCTTCCCATCCCATAGTTGTTTCCAGGCACTTTCCTTTTTTCTGGCAATGTAACGAAATGTAGTCCTATCTTTCCCTAAATCTCCTGTCCTGTGAGCTTCAGCTTTCCTGGTCTCCTTAGGCGTAGGAGAGGTCTTTCCCGCCTTAAAATGGATACACCAGAAACAATATTTGTAAAGCAACTATATTAAAAGCTTTTGCTCTGAGAATTTAGAACTTTATTTTACAATACTGGGAACTCCAGTGGGGTGTTACCCTACTTTACCTTATTTATTAATTTTATTTATTTGAACTTTTTTTTTTAATATCGCCCCTTCCAGCGATCAGGGGCGGTTTACAAGGAACTAACACACATTGTTACATGGAACATGTTAACCTTGATGTTATGAGAGTGTCACGGTCAGCTGAGTTACCTCAGGCAAGCCAGCAATGGAAACTCCCAGCTTACAGAGAAAATATTTTTATTTTTTCTACAATGTGCTCTTCAGCTTCATGAACCTCAAATTTCAAATATGAAATTACTAAGGGATGAGAACTCTCCCATAATTAATCACATGAACAAGTTTAACTTCTGTAAAGTTTTACCAATTTGAATTTGAAAAGTAGTATAAATTCAATTTTTGTAAACAAACAGTAACAGTCTTAATAAATATTTTAAAGGGAAAAGCTTTCTCTTTAACAATGCTCACAAATAAAGTCAGTTTATATAACAACCTGTATTCACAAACACAATGGTAAAACCTCACTATCATTTAGTCAACCATATCCAATAAACAATTCTTAAACTGCTTCTATTCTTCAACAATGATACAATATGGACCCTTTCAACAACAGACAAGTGGAGGTGGTAGAGATGAGGACAGTAACTGAATTCAAAAAAGCATGGGACAAACACAGAGGATCTCTAAAGGTAAAAAGGGGACTGTTGTAGTTGCTGATATGGAAGGACAGACTAGATAGGCCATGTGGTCTTTTTCTGTCATCATATTTCTATGTTTCTAAGTTTTAGTTAACCTGTTAAAGGCTTGAATTTTCTTTATTCTGTAGTAGAAGAACTCTAACACTGTCTTTTATCTATAACTTTGCAGGCGAATGGGTATTACCAAGCAGGTAAGGAAACCTTTTGTTTCAAATATATATAAACTTGTGCATTAGTATGTTTAAAAAAAGGTCACTATGGTGTGCAATCTTCCTTACCAGGTCTTGCTGTTTTCTTAGACGTCGGACATCTTAAGATCCTCTTCCCTCTAGCGATGTTCAGTTTCAGTTAGGATATTAACTCAGGATACCTGCTACCTATCTTTGAAAATCAATATCTGTGCAATCTAGAAAAGTATTCCTGGTTTTTTTTTTTATTTCTTTATTTCTATTACTTGTGAGGCTTGCTATTCCCCCTCAAATAAAAGATAAGCAAGTTCCCTATCTTTCCCTCACAGAGAACTCTCTGTCAAAACCAGTTGTATGCCAGACCCAATCTTTTAAATCTGCCATCAGTTCTAAAGAATTATACCAATTGCCAACCAAATTTAGCTCTTTTAAATATGGTAAGGTTTTTTTTTCTTTTCTTTTATAAACACATTCAAACTTTCATTCTCTCTCACATCCACACTCTTCCTCACTGAAGCAGTTCAAGATGTTTCAGGATTACACACATCCTGTGAGCAGCACACTGTTTAAAAACAGCTTGCTTTCAATGTTTTCTTCTCACTTCACTGGGAATTTGATACCTTCAGCCTTAGTTTTCTTTTGGTGCTTGAAGGACTCTAGTGCTCTTGAAAGCAAATCTTACACACTGTTGAAATTGTCTCAAAACAGAGGTCAAATTAAACTCTCTCTCCAATAAATTAGATTTATTAAGATTTCAGTAAAGCCTTTGAAACCGTTCCTCACAAGTAACTTATGAACAAACTGAGCACCCTAGGGATGGACCCTAAAGTTACTGCTTGGGTTAGAAACTGGTTGGGTGGGAGGCGACAAAGAGTACAGGTAAATGGGGCTCACTCTGAGGAGAAGGATGTTATCAGTGGTGTGCCCCAGGGATCTGTCCTTGGTCCGATCCTTTTTAAGATCTTTGTTAGTGATATAGCGGAAGGGCTGTCGGGTAAGGTTTGCCTCTTTGTGGATGATACCAAAATCTGCAATAGACACCTAGGAAGGTGTAGATAACATGAGGATGGATCTAGCTAAGCTTAAAGAATGGTCTAGAATTTGGCAACTGAGATTTAATGTTAAAAAATGCAAGGTCATGCATTTGGGCTGCAGCAATCCAAGGGAGCAATATAGTATAGGGGGTGAAGTACTTTTGTCCACTAAAGAAGAGCAGGACCTAGGTGTGATTGTGTCTGATGATCTTAAAGTAGCTAAACAGGTAGAAGAGGCGATGGCTAAAGCTAGAAGGATGCTTGAGTGCATAGGGAGAGGAATGGCCAGCAGAAAGAAAGGAGGTGTTGGTGCCTCTGTATAAGTCTTTGGTGTGACCTTATTTGGAGTATTGTGTGCAATTCTGGAGACCGCACCTTCAGAAGGATGTGAACAGGATGGAGTCAGTACAGAGGATGGCTACTAAATGGTTAGTGATCTTCGTTATAAAGCATATGAGGACATATTACGATTCTTATCTTAATATCTACACCTTAGAGGAGAGGTGGGATAGAGGTGATATGATTGAGACGTTTAAATACTTCCATGGCATAAATGCACAGGAGGAGAGCCTCTTTTGATTGAAAGCGTCCTGCTATATTTTGTCTTGACTAGATTGTGAGCTCTAACGGGCAGGGACTGTCTCTTTTTATGTTTGTACAGCGCTTCGTATGTTGCAGTGCTTTATAAATGCTTAGCAATAATAATAATAACAACATGGGATGAGAGTGAAGGGAGATAGATTCAGGAGTGATGTGCAGAAATATTTCTTTACGGAAAGAGTAGTGGATCCGTGGAATAGTCTCCCAGCGGAGGTGGTAGAGATGAGGACAGTATCTGAATTCAAAGAAGCATGGGACAAACATAGAGGATCTCTAAAGGAAAAAAGGGGACTGTTGTAGTGGTTGATATGGAAGGACAGACTAGATAGGCCATGTGGTCCTTTTCTGTCATCATGTTTCTAAATCAATTCAAATCCTCATCCAGTTTAGTTTTAAACTCCTTGAATTTATTTATTTATTTATTTGTGTGCTTTTCTATACCGCCCCTTCCAGAGATCAGGGGCGGTTTACAAGGAACTTAAAAAACAATATAACATACAGTGAAATATTGTATTACATAGAACATTAAGGGAACATAAGAACTATGTTACAAAGAAACAATGTGTAAATTATTTACATGGTTGAACAAAAACTATTTACAATAGTTATTTGTAAACATATGTACAGTGTTGGGAGGAGGGCTGTTTAGAATAGTTATTAAAGGAATTAGGATTCAGTGAGTGAGAAGTATCAGAGATGGTTATAAGCAAATGCTAACAGAAGTGAGTCTTGAATTAGGTGGGGTAGACTTGTGTTTGGTTAGTGGTGTATTCTTGTGTAGTATATTTGATTGTAGGTTGTAGGTTGCTGTAGTGTTGACTAAACAGGTAGGTTTTAAGTTCCTTCCTGAAAGAGTTTCAGAGCTTCCTTACTGTAGCCTTCTTCCAGTCACCAAGGAAAAAGTTCTCATATTTAACTTTAAGTTTTCTCTTCAGCTTTCATTCAAGTTTCTTACACACTTCTCCAATAAATTCTCATTTAATCACAGTTCTGACATCAAATAAATCCTTTCACAGCTCTTCCACACAGACATTCATCTGGCACATCATACCTCATCAAAGTCTTCTTTCTAACCCTTAGCTGAAGTTCCTGCACGAGTATTATATCTTCACTGTAAAAGTGTTCTTCCATCTAGCTCTATTTGAAAGTAATCCCCTTTTACTAGCTTCGTTTCAACTCACACTGCAGACTTTTAGGGGCTTGTTTACAAAGCCGCGGTAGCGGTTCGCGGTCGTTATCGGAGCCGCGGCCCCATTGCGGCCGCGGCTCCGATAACGACCGCGAACCACTACCGCGGCTTTGTAAACAAGCCCCTTAGTGTTTTAAAACCCCAGTAGACCTTTGCACAAATAAAAGTAATTTTATAAGCTATGGGCCCAATTATGTTTTGGACTTGCTGGCCCTCTGTACACCCGGTCGGAACCGTATGCAAAGAGTTAGCTGGGATTCTGATCCCATGGGGCACATCTAGCCCCGTGGGATCAGAATCATATCCAGGCCTGTGCATGCAGGCCAGGACCCCAATCCTGAATTGAGCTGCGGCGCCATGGTGATCTCCGGCTGCCGGACAAAACTCTTCATTCCCCGCAGCCCGACCCCCGATCTGGCCTCCCAAGGCCAGGGTCGGGCTGCGGGGAATCCCCTCTTCCCCCTTCTACCTCTTCTGATGTCCGGGCCTGCCATTCCCCACCGACTAGGGAACTTATTCCACCTCAGAGGAGGAATAAGTTCCTTGTACAGTCTGCCAGCCCCGGACATACAGGGCCGACATTGGAATCGTCCCTGTATGTCCGGGGCCGCCAACCACCTACTGCCCGCACTAACTCCGCCCCCGCACCACTCCTTTCCTGCCCCCATCTAACTTCCCCGTACAATATGCAGGGAAGTTAGTCAGGGTTGGAAGAAGGGTCGAATAGCAGGAATGGACGTCCCATCCCTGCTATTCGCACCTCGGAATGACCCTGTATGTTTTTAAAAGTTTGTCTAGTATCTGAAATTTTTATTTAAATTACATCATGATTTTAGCATCCTGTGAGCTCTTAGAAACATAGAAACAGGATGTCAGAAAGAGACCTATTTAGTCTGTCCTTCCATATCACCCATTACAGCAGTCTTCTTTTCCCCTTTAAAGATCCTCTGTGTTTGTCCCATGCCGTTTTGAAATCAGACACTGTCCTCATCTCTACCACCTCCACTGGGAGACTATTCCATGCATTTACCACTCTTTCCATAAAGAAGTACATAAGAACATAAGGTATGCCATACTGGGTCAGCCCAAGGTCCATCAAACCCAGTATCCTGTTTCCAACAGTGGCCAATCTAGGTCATACGTACCTAGCAGTTTCCCCAAAAGACACTGGTTCCGCAATGCTTGTACTGGGTCAAGCATTGATATCCTGGGTCCCTTCTTAATAATGGTTTATGGACCTTTCCTCCAGGAACTTGTCCAAAGCTTTTTTAAACCCAGCTACACTAACAGCCTTTACTACATCCTCCAGTAACAAATTCCAGAGTTGAATTACACGTTGAGTGAAAAAATATTTTCTTTTATTAGTCTTAAATAGTTTACCCTGTAGCTTCATTGCATGTTCCCTAGTCTTACTATATTCTGATAACGTAAACAATTGATCGACATTTACCCGTTCCACTCCGTTCATTAATTTATAGACTTCTATCATATCCCCCTAAGCCATCTCTTTTCCAGGTTAAAGAGCCCTACCTTTTTAGCCTTTCTTCATAGGAGTATCCTTCCATCCCCTTTACCATTTTGGTGTCTCTTCTCTGAACCTTTTCTAATAATGCTATATCGTTTTTAAGATACGGCGACCAGAACTGCACACAATATTCAAGGTGCAGTCTCACCATGGAACGGTATAGAGGCATTATAATATCTTTTGTTTTATTTTCCATTCCTTTCCTTATGATACCTAGCATTCTATTTGCTCTCTTGGCTGCCGCTGCACACTGGGCCGAGGGTTTTAGCATGTTATCCACAATGACGCCTAAATCTTTTTCCTGGGTGGTGGTTCCTAATGTGGAACCTTGCATTGTATAACCATAGTTTGGGTTGTTCTTCCCTAGGTGCGCTTGTCCACATTAAATTTCATCTGCCATTTTGATGCCCAGTCTTCCAATTTATCAAGATCCTCTTGCAATTTTCCACAATCCTCTTGGGTTTTAACAACTTTAAATAGTTTTGTGTCACCTGCAAATTTGATAACCTCACTCGTTATTCCACTTTTCAGGTCATTTATGAATATGTCAAAAAGCAGCGGACCCAGTACAGATCCCTGGGGTACACCACTATTCACCTTTCTCCATTGGGAAAATTGGCCATTTAGCCCAACCCTCTGCTTTCTATCCTTTAACCAGTTCCTGATCCACAGTAGTACACTGCCTCCTATCCCATGACTCTTTAGTTTTGCCAAAAGTCTCTGATGAGGGACCTTGTCAAAGGCTTTCTGAAAGTCCAGATACACTATATCAACCGACTCACCTTTGTCCATCTGTTTATTCACACTTTCAAAAAAACATAATAGATTAGTAAGACAAGATCTGGCTGTCTCCCATTAGGCCATGACTATCTACATGCTGAGTAATTTTATTCTTTATGATGGTTTCTACCATTATTCCCAGTACTGACGTGAGGCTCACCGGTCTGTAGTTTCCCAGATCACCCCTCGAACCCTTTTTAAAAATTGGTGTTACACTGGCGATCCGCCAATCTTCAGGTATTAGAGATGATTTTAATGATAGTTCACAGATTACTAATAGCAGGTCTGCAATCTCATATTTCAGCTCTTTCAACACCCTTGGATGTATACCATCTGGCCCTGATGATTTGCTACTCTTCAGTTTATCTAATAGTTGTAATACATCTTCCTGATGTATCGATATTTCCTTCAATTCTTCCGCACCTTTAAATACCACTTAAGTCATGGGTAACATCCCTACATCTTCCTCAGTAAAGTCCGAAGCAAAGAATTCATTCAGTCTCTCCACTATCGCCTTGTCGCCTCTTAGTGCCCCTTTAACTCCTCTATTATCTAATGGTCCAACTGACTCTCTCACAGGTTTTTTGCTATGAATGTACTTGAAAAAATCTTTATTTCACGTTTTTGCTTCCGCAGCAAGCTTCTTCTCAAATTCTCCCTTTGCCTTCTTTATCAATGCCTTGCAGTTGACCTGCCAGTGCATGTGCTGTTTCCAGGTTTCATCGTTTTGCTCTTTTTTCCATTTCCTGAAAGATGCTTTTTTGGCAACAGCCGCCTCTCTGACCTCACCTTTAAACCATGCTGGCAGTTTTTTGGACTTCCTTTCACTTTTCTTAAAGCGTGGAATACAGCTGGCCTGGTCTTCCAAGATAGTATTTTTCAACAACACCCAAGCTTGATGTAAGTCTTTAACCTTTGCAACTGCTCCTTTTAGTTTTTTCTTAACTATTTTCCTCATTTTATCATAGTCTCCCTTTCGAAAGTTAAAAGGTAGTACTGTGGATTTCCTTACTATCCCTCCTCCACTAATTAAATCAAAGGCGATCATGCTATGATCACTATTGCCAAGTGGCCCCAACACCCTTATCTCTTGCACTAGACCTGGTGTTTCACTAAGGACTAGGTCTAATATGGCTTCCCCTCTGGTCGGTTCATGAACCAGCTGCTCCAAGAAGCAGTCATTTATGTCATCTAGGAACTTTATCTCCTTAGCATGTCCTGCCGTGACACTGACCCAGTCGATACCGGGGTAATTGAAATCACCCATTATTATTACCGCGCTGTAACGTTTGTTAGCTTCCTTGATTTCTTTGAGCATTTCATTTGTTCATTCTGGTATTTCCGCATATTACTCTCGAGTCTTTCCCCCTTCACCCTCATCCTATGTCTCCTCGTAGCAGAGCTTGTTTCAATAGAAAGAGGCTCTCCTCCTGTGCATTTCCCATGTGCTCTTCCCATGCTTGCAAGTAACACCCTGCACGTGGACACCATCTCCCAGCATAAACTATAACACACTTACACATGCCCACCCACTAGTATTTATTAAATTTGACTTTCATTATATGTTCATTAATTTTATTTAACACTTTTTTGCACTTATGTATTTTTAAATGTTACTTTCACTTCATTTTTGTTTTCATTTTCAGTTACTTTTGCTTTAAAATTGCCCCCTTTGAGGGTTCCACTAGCCTTCCTAACCTGATTTGGCTCAAAATGAGCCTTTTTTAAAACTTTTTTAAAATGTTTTTTTCCTTCCTCAGTGCTTACTGCTCCTCCTGGACCCCTTCCCTCTAACCCGGAGCACTTCCGCACATGCGTGACAATCTCACATACATGTTTACTTCCAGGTTTGGGCTGGCTCAATAAAACTTTAAAACTTTAAATTACAGGTGGCCGAGCTTTGGGGCAATGCAAGGAGCTGCGAGCTCATCTCCCTATGCCTGCTCAATGCCTCCGGAGCCACCTTTGGGCCTCGGGTGACATCATTGTGATCAAGGGAGTACTGCAATCATAGCGGCTATGTCCCCAACAGTGCCTCCATGGCAGACCCGGGGAGCTGGCACGTATGCTCCCACAGCTTCCCTGTGGTATTAATTGCTCCCAGACCCAAAAAACCCACACAACAGAGCCAGCAGGTTTTTAAAAAAAAATTTGTCTTCTCTGCCATTACAGTATTGCCTTCCTTGTAAGTATGAAACATAATCGCCTACGGTGTATTACGGAACGATTGCAAAAGTGATTGCCCACATGGATATTTTTTGTTTAGTAGTCTTTAATGAGAAAGAAACTTGATAATGCTGATGGCCTGTACCTACATGAACAGTTTGTAATGTTTGTTTACATATCATTTAGCTTGAGTTACTAATTCATTCTGGAACAATAGGTTGGCTTTTCTTGTATATATGTAAGGGACCTCAAAAATCTCTGAGGCCTTTTACTAAAGTGTATTAGGTTTTTACACCTAATGCACGTTTAGTGCAAAATTTAGTGTGTGTTAACAGCAAAGCCTCCCAGGTAATTGTCAGGGGCATGGCCAGCCTGTTCCTGTCAATTAACATGCAGCTGCATACCTTAATGCATGGTGCAATCACTGTTGATGCACTTAACTCTACCTATTATGGTTGTGTTAGCTGAATCCATGCTGCTACATTGACAGTGCATGATATGTCCCCCCCCCCCCCCGTGCTAACTCTAATGTGCTCAACATGCCCAGTCTCCGCCCCTAGCCCGTCCATTCAGCACCCCAACACACAACTGGCAGATAACATGTGAATCAGTACATGGTAACTGTTATGCTCCCCAGTCACAGTTACTATGGATCCTAGTGCGCATTTACCGCTTAGCACACTTTAATAGAAGGGTCCCTCAGTTCAGATGCCGAGTCATATAGAAATTTCTTCTGCCAGCTAATTTGAGCTAACTAAATTATCAAAATTAAAAAACCCTCTGTGAACACTGTGGTTGAACCATTTTCTGATAGGTGGCATCCCTCAATTTATGTACAGACTTAAGTATATTGTTGCAGTGGTTACATATCTAAACATGGCCTTCCATTTTTTTTCCATTCAGAGAGTAACAGCTTCATTTTAGGGACATGACCCTGTTCTCTACAGTATTTGCTGCTGCAGAGTTAAACATTATCACTTTCATTAATATCAGACTTGTTTCATAAAAAGGCTAAAATATATTTTTGTCTTTAGAAACAATTGCCATCATGTCTTAATCAACAGGTTTGAACTTACTGATATTTGCTTTGAAAAGGATTCTCTATGCTCAACAAATACAAATCAGTTTTTATTATTTCTTTATTTATTAATTATCAATTAATTTTTGTCATTATTTATTTATTATGTATTTATTATTACCAACTTCTCTTCTGTTTATTTTTTACTTGATTAATTGCCCTTCACTAAAAATGCAACAGGGCGGTGTACAACATTAAAAGCAAATAAAAATCAGAAACAGAAAAGAATGCCAGTTTTCAAACAGGAAAGAATTAGGGCATTCATACCAGAGGGAGGGGTAAGGGGAGAGAAGAGAGGAAGGAGAAGAGAGCAGTGGGCATAGTCATGTAACGGGCAAGTAATAGGCAATATGAAAGAGATAGGTCTATAGAAGGGCTTTAAACCTGGGGTAGGAGGGTTCGAGTCAGAGGGCAGGAAGAAGAGCATTCCAGGAGGCTCGGGCCAGAAAATAGAATGCTGAGGAACGAGTGGATTCTTGATGGGCGTGAGAAGGTGTAAGCGATTTGCTTGAATGTTCCAGAGGGCATGGCGTGGAGAATGAAGGAGTAGAAGATCAGAGAGGTAGCGGGAGGGATCCTGTGTGCAACGCTTGATGGACCAGTGTAAGGAGTTTGAATTGGAGCCGGTATTTCATAGGGAGAGTAGGAGTCAACATCGGGAGAGGACTACCAAAGGGAAACCAGATGCCTGTGGACTTAGAAGTGTTAAGCTGTACAAAATCAAAGATGAAATACTGGAAAGGCAGGAGTTAAGAGGTGCAAGGTCAGGGGCAACTGGGCTAGTGTGTGGAACAGAATAATGTCATCGGGGTAGAAGTGTGCTGAAAAGCCATGCTGTTGAACCAAATGGGTGAGGGGGATCAGGAAGATATTAAATAAGAGGGGAGGCCAACACTGAATACTGAGGTACCCCACAGGGAAGAGGGTGAGTGGAGGATGAAGAAGTGCCAACTGAAACAGAGAAGGAATGGTGAGAAAGAAAAGATCAAAACCAGCGCAAAACTGTCCCGTGAAGACCAAAGTCATGAAGGCATGAGAGAACAGTGATGTGGTCCACGAGGTCAAAGACCAAGGAAAGATCGAGAGAAATATCACCACGATCATGAGATTCATGTATTTTGCTCTAGAGGGAGAGGATGATAGTATCTCTGCTGTGCCCAGGACGAAAACCAGATTGGCAGGGATGAAAGGCGTGAGTGGAAATAAGGTGTGCTGAAAGTTGAGCGAAGACCAGTTTTTCAAATACCTTGGAGAGAAAGGGAAGAGTAGGGACAAGGTGATAGTGGGAAAGAAAAGAGGGGTCCAGTGAGGGGTTCTTCAGGAGTGGGTGAATTGAAGCATGTTTCCAGGAGGCTGGGAAGACCCCAGAGGACAGGTTGTTGAAGAGCGACATAATCAAAAGTGGTAGTGCCGGTGAGGGGTGACAAGCCAACTTGAGGGAATGGGGTCAGCCAGTGAAATTGTCTTGTGGGATGATGTGATGACCTTGAGGAATTCAGTGGAAGCAATTGGGCTGAAAGAAATTCTTGTGTGGAAGAGAGGGGTACTGGGAGGAGGGAGGTCAGGAGAAAAGTTGGCTTGTAAAAGGGAAGAGGGTGCCAGAGAACAGGGGGATAAGGGAGAAGTGCAGTTTGAAAAAGAAGACTGTAAGGACCTTGTCATGAAAGCTGGTAAAGTAGCCAGGAAAGAAAAAATTGCTCATACAATAAAACATGGAGACATACTTTTTTTGGTATATTAGTGACAGAAGGAAGTGCAAGTCAGGGCTGTGTGAATGGTCCAGCTGAACAGAGGGCAAATACAGAAGGGGTGCTGATATCAGCATTGGGCTTCCAGGAAGTGTGATGAGTGAGTTCTTGCATGCAGCTGTGAAGAAGAGGGGTAGCAGCAGGGACGGCGCTACCATTAGTGGAGGAGTGGCCTAGTGGTTGGGGCAAGGTACTTCAGGCTGGAAGGTTGGGGGTTCAAATCCCACTAGAGGACAGCAACCTTGGGCCGGAAGGACTGGGGTTTCTAGTCCCACAGGTGCTCCTTGTGGTCATGGGCAAGCCACTTAACCCTCCATAGCCCATGTTCCCTGTAAAATAGTTATCTCCAAGTTATAATGCCCTGTTCAATGTAATTTCAGTTTGTTCAATGTAAACCGACCTGATGCAGAATAGCGCGGTATATAAGAGAATGTAAATAAAAATAAACTAAGTGGTCACCTAGAGTGCCAGCCCTTTGGGGGTGCCCATTGCTACCACTGTTGCCCCTCTCCAGGACAGATGGTGATGGCAATAGCTGCAAACAGCCCCACAGAGCTTACCTTCAAGCTTTGATGCCACCAGGCTGTTTGCTGCCGTGCCCTCGGGGTCTCGATGCTAACTTCCTGTTTGCATGAGAAGTTGGCATCAGGCTTCGGAGACCAGTAGAAGCACCATGCTGGGGGGGAGTGGCGCAAGGGATGAGGTTCGCCTCAGGAATCTCATCTCTTGTGCTGGCCCTGAGCACCAGGTTCATGAGTCACACACGATGCATTTCTAACTCTGGAAGCCAAGAGATTACAGGATCTGAGACAGCATGGCTTTCCTAGACGTTGGTCTTGTCAGACAAATGTGATTGATTTCTTTGACTGGGTGACCAGAGAATTGGACTGGAGGAGAGTGCTAGATGTGGTATATTTAGATTTTAGTAATGCCTTTGACACTTGGTGACTAATAAATAAACTGAACACCCTTGGGATAGACCCTAAAATGACTTACTGGATTGGAAACTGGTTGAGCAGGAGGTGCCAGAGGGTAGCGGTAAACGGAGTTCACTCTGAAGAAAAGGGTGTTATCAGGGGCACTCTTCAGGGATTGGTCCTTGATCCTATTCTTTTAAACATTTTTGTAAGTGATATTATGGAAGGTCTGTCAGGAAAGATATAAGAACATAAGAACATAAGACATGCCATACTGGGTCAGACCGAGGTCCATCAAGCCCAGTATCCTGTTTCCAACAGTGGCCAATCTAGGTTATACGTACCTAGCAATATCCCCAAAGACACAGGTTCCACAATGCTTGTACTGGGTCAAGCATTGATATCCTGGGTCATAAGAACATAAGAACATAAGAAATGCCATACTGGGTCAGACCGAGGTCCATCAAGCCCAGTATCCTGTTTCCAACAGTGGCCAATCTAGGTCATACGTACCTAGCAGTTTCCCCAAAAGACACAGGTTCTGCAGTGCTTGTACTAGGTCAAGCATTGATATCCTGGGTCCCTTTTTAATAGTGGTTTATGGACCTTTCCTCCAGGAACTTGTCCAAACCTTTTTTAAACCCAGCTATACTAACAGCCCTTACTACATCCTCCGGTAACAGATTCCAGAGTTTGATTACACGTTGAGTGAAGAAATATTTTCTCTTATTTGTCTTAAATAGTTTACCCCGTAGCTTCATTACATGTCCCCTAGTCCTTCTATATTCTGATAGCGTAAACAATTGATCCACGTTTATCCGTTCCACTCCATTCATTAATTTATAGACCTCTATCATATCTCCCCTCAGCCGTCTCTTTTCCAGGTTAAAGAGCCCTAACCTTTTTAGCCTCTCTTCATAGGAGTAGCCTTCCATCCCCTTCACCATATGACTCTGCAGATGATAAAATCTGCAACAGGGTAGGGCTGGCCCAAGGATATCTGGTGCACAAAGCAAACACCCTCCCCCCCAATGCATGCTGTCCCCATTTAATTTGGGGGAATATAAAAAAGGTTATGTATTGTCTTGCTTGAGCAGGTTTTAATACTCATGTTTCCAACTACAGAACTAGTTAGCAGCATTAGTTGAAGAAACACTACCAGATTAAAATATCTAGAACTGCAAGACCAGTTCCTTTGTAGATCTCTCTGCTATGCAAAATGTACAGGGCTGTGTTCACGGTTGACAGCAAACGGCATCTAAACAGTAAGGGGAAGCAGAAAATCACACATCTACCTTTCATCCTCTTACCCGATAAAGCACTTTTATCATAAGAACCTGAAAAATGTCAGGTCAGAATGTCTTCAGCACTAGTCAGCCGACTATGAAATGCCATACAACCCTGCTAAAAGAGGAACTGGGACTCCAAAACCACACACAGCTGCTTTTAGTATGGTAGAAATGTTCAGAGGTAGCAGGACTGTCCTGAATATATTACATGAAAACACAGGCCCCTCTTCTGCGCAGTGCCTGCTGTCTCGGGCAGAGAGGAATACTTTCAATTTGTTTTGTGACACCCTTAAAATTCTGCTGCTTAGTGCTAGGACTGGCCCTGGGAAACAGACGTCTCCAGCAGTACTGTATCTACTGGCAACGGCAGAGCAATCTACCCTCAAGGTTCAAAGAGGAGGGGAAAGGGATGGACTCAACTTCTCCATCTCTCACTTCAGCCCCTCATCCACACACTGACTTTCCGCTGTTTTTTGCGTGACAAACTGGTTATAGGGCTTGCAGGCTGCTGCCCCATCAATACAAGGTAGGCTTAGGTCCTTGTTTTGTACTTCACATTGCAATGAAAATAGGATCAAATTTAATCAATCAAATGTCAGGTACAACACGTGCCAAAATGAATAAGCTGTTTTGCTGTGTAGGGCAAAAAGGGGCCTCTGAAAAACTGACATTTACAGTAGGTTCCAACGGAGCCTGGGAGATTGGGCATCATTCCTTCTCAATGAACCCGAGGATGATGTAGGGTAAAGGGGATGGGGCACGTTTTATAGAGAGGGGGCCAAGATGAAATTATTTTTAGAGGGTTATATTGGGGGGAGCTGACGGGGATCTTTCTTGGAAGAGGATGCTTGCCTGAGGGCTTCTGACTAGGGATTACTGGTTTCTTGAAGGATTACAGACTAAGTGGGCTAGGAATGCACTGATGGTACAAACTTTGGTAAAGTCAGCATATTCCTGAACATGGGAGTGCTACTGCAATATTCACTAAACTTCAGTACTCACTTAGGGGCCTGTTTAAGAAAGCGCAGCAAGGCTTTGAACTTATTGCACTTTCATAGCAAAAGTTAAGGTACAGTAAATGCAGAATCTGCCTTGCATTTTCCATGCAGAGCAGACATTTACCATGCAGCACTACCTGCTGAGGCAGCGAACACAGGCCCAGTGCCCAAAAAAGTTGAAAATTCCCCCAAACGGCTATGGCCATGATACCCCAACCAACCTCTGCCCCACCAAAGACTCCCCACCTGCTCAAACTATCATCCCTGGCACTCAATCTTCCTCCCCAGCACAAGAGCCCCCTTCAGAACACTTCCTTTGTGGAAAACCAAAGCAAACCCTTACATCAAGGCACCCTTGTGACCCCCCAAACCCCCAAACAGACTGTTTCTGCCACATGGGCCTATTCCCAACCCTCTCCTCACCCTCAACTACTCCTTGGGTCTTACTTAGGTGATCTCTGGTAGTCTAATTGTCCTCAGGGCAGAAGCAGTCCCTTTCTGCTCCTTCTCAGGCTGTGGAGGCTGTCACAATGGTGATCTCTTAGGGTACTACCACTAGGGAATGACCAAATTCAAAACCATCTCATTAATACACAAAGTACTACAGAATGAATCCGCCCCCTGTCTACTCTCACTGCTCTCTAAACTAAACTGCACCAGACCACGTAGATCAAATATCTTAAACATACCCTCACAGAAGAAAAAGAGCAGAGAAGCCACATGTAACCGGGCCTTCTCCCTCTATGTCCCTTCGGTATGGAATGCCCTCCCTCCTGACCTAAGAGGATGCGCCAACCACTCGGAATTCTGCAAAAAGCACAAAACTTTCCTCTTTAAGGAATACTTTACCCTGCCATCCTAAACCTCAGCTCTCCAAAGCTAATCAAAATCAGCTCCCATCTTCTCTCCTCCATGTTCCTCCTATCCACCCACCTCCCACTGTAAATATGTAAATAGTTCTACTGAAAGTGTTTCACCTTTGTATTCAAATTGTTGTTGTTCTTTGTAAAACAGCTGTGAAAACACTGCTACTCATGTTCAATGTAAACAGTTTTGAATCATAGAAAGACGGTATATAAAAAAATGTTACATAAATAAAGAAATAAAGAAAAATTGGAGGGTGGAGGATGGATCACGATTAAGCCCCTGTGGGTGAAGCGGTCCCTTTGGGACTAGGGAGTTTAGGGGGACCCTGATGTAAGGGCTTGTTTTGGCTTTTCCTGGGGGGACAATTCTGACGGGAGGGTATACACTGGAGGGAAGAGGTTCACTGCTGCAGCGCCACAGTTTTTTTTGGATGATTGGCAGCAGTTGTGCTACCAAATTGCCGATAGTGCGGCTGCACATAATGCCACCTCGAGATGGTGTTAGGTGCAGTCGCATTACTGACAGTTGTGATAGCTAGCGCGCGGTGCCTTCCTGGGCAGTAGCTGTCACCAGCTGCACTCCTACTCTCCTCCCCAAAACTACCCTGCTCAAGCTCCATCCTGCTTTAAGTTGTAGTAGCAGTTCCCATGGTCCCGTGCTAATGGTTAGCATGTGTTAAAATGCATGCTAATCATTAACACACTTCAGTAAATATATCCCTTACTGTAGCAGAGTGAATTTGATTTTAATTAAACTGCATTTCAATTAGGCTTAATACCATCCCATGAAGGGTATGCAGCTGGTGGGTCAGGGATGGATGGCTGAGGCTGACGGAGTTGTTGGTTAAAATGACATAAAAACCGTAGATATGCCTTGCTGGATCAGACTAAGGGCCCATCAAGCCCAATATCCTATTTCTAACAGTGGTCAATTCAGTCACAAGTACCTGGCAGATTTTCTAAAAGGTACACAGATTCCATGCTGCTTGTCCAACGGGCAAAGAGTGGATTTCCCTAGTCCTCTTAGTGGTTTATGGACTTTTCCTCCAGCTACACTAACAGCTTTTGCTACATCCTCTGGCAATGAATTCCAGAGTTTGATTACATATTGAGTGAAAAAATATTTTCTCCGATTAATCTTAAATGTGCTACATTGTAGCTTCATTGCATCTCCCTTAGTCTTTCTACTTTTTGAAGAAGTAAAACAACTGATCTACAATTTACCTGTTCCACTCCATTCAGACCCCTATCGTGTCTCCCCTCAGCCGTCTCTTTTCCTAGCTGAAGAGCCCTGACCCTTTAAGCCTTTCCCCATAGGGGGTATTCCTTTCCAGCAGTGTTGTATGCTTGGCTTGAGGCTGAGCCCCATAACCTATGGCACTGGAGGAATGCGTTGCACCAGCTCATGCAGATAGATCACTTGTGGATGATGAGAGGGGAGGACTCGGGTCCCCAGATTTTTGGCTATGTGAAAAGACTACATACAGACACTATCCCCTTGGGTGTGCAGTTGACACAGGGTTGGGGGTCTGGGGGAAAGAGGGAGGTTTGTGAGATTGGAGTCTGCTAGTGTGAGGGCACCTCATTTGTTAGTTGTGCTCTGGTGTCTTTGAGGGGTTAGATTACTTGATGATTGGCATGGTGAGATCATTTGGGAGGGGGTGAGATGAATGCTTGCCTGTCGATTGTGTGGGTGGTGGGGGTGAGGGGTCTGTGGTGGAAGGGTATATGAGGGTGGGGTTCAAAAGGGGGGAAAATATGTTCTGTTGTATTTTTATTTTAGTAGCCAGGAGGTGTGGAAGCAGCCCTGTACCTCTGGGCGGTTGGAATTGTTGCAGTAAACAGATTACATCATAAAGCGGGCTTAACATCTAGTTTTAATACAGTTTAGTAAATAGGCCCCTTAATTTAGTACATACATAGGTACTGAATCGAATATACTCCTGCGCTCTATCACGTTAGTCATGTACCGTAATCCTATAGCACTAGATTCAATGAGGAAATTTTTACGGGTCTCAGACTTATAATAGTATGAATTTCTGGATAGTTTTTGTCCAGTAACACGCTTATTTGCATTAACGACCCTTTTTACTTTCTATCCTCTCAATTCTTCTTCATGCAACCAGCAACAAAGTGTCAAAAAATGTTTCATTTCAGTCTTTTAGAGAAAGATATTATTTAACTCACATTGCTGTAAGTACTGCAGATAGTCCATTGAAACAAGATATATTTGAAACCCTAAAAACAATGAAAAAATATTCTTTAAGATGGCACTTAACTCGCTATGCCATAAGGTTTCTTCCATATACTGCAGTTCTTCTGTTTGAAATTAAAAATCCCGACGCTATTGTTTGAAGCGCCTCTGCGTTTCTCAATCCGGTTCTTCAGGGGACTCTTAAAGTGTCGCTACTAATCTAAAAGACATAAAAACACCCATCCATAGGTACTAGCAACGATAGAATTATCAGCATAAAGTTAATGGAACTGATTAAATCCAGTACTATTACGATAAACGTATCATCTCTGACTCCCATGCAAACCAGTGAATGATGCCTGGGTGCAGTTTGTGAAACTTGCTCCATGTGTCAGAATGTCTAGTTATACCACTATACTCTGATCAGCTTTTATGATTTTCTGTGTTTTACATTAATTTGGACTTGGTTGTAGCATGTTATTTTGAAAAAGAAACGTATATATAACAGATATATGCAAGGTTAGGTGTCCAGTTTTGATCATCAAAAGACTCGTATTGTTAGGAAATTGAACTGTATTGGTTTCCTTAGGTTGATACCTTTCAGATGTATTTTGGATTAGATTTCCTTCAAAATTGCCCTACAGAGATCTTGCAGGAAAACAGCAGGCATATGCATGCAGTCCCTCAGACGGGAATCTTAGATTCCCTTTGACAGATTACATTAGACTGGTGAAACTGTACTGTGAGTATAGAAACAGCTGCTTAGGAAGAACCCTGACATTTTCCAGATTTTATGATCTGTGTCTATGGCTCACTAAATCTAGCATATTGTGCACAACGAGTTATCATTTATCATTCGCTTTTCAGTTAACAGTGGCAATTCTGACTTGTCTGGTTTCTGTTTTGCACTAATGAGAGACTTATAGCGTAAATTAAACTGGTTATGACTTTCTCTCTTCCACATCACCACCTGATATTTGTGCTATACAATATTCAGTTTTTCAGCTACACGGAATCTCCATTTTCTGAAAGAAGCATTCTTTTCTTAAAGACCACTGAATATAGTGAGGTAGGAACTTTCTCAGAGATACATCAGCAGAAGTACTTGTCGGTTTTCACTACCTTTCTCCAGTTACACTGATTTTTTTTGGGGGGGCCTGGCAGTTTTCTCTCGCTCCTTGGGCTTCCAGCTCAATCAAAACTATAGGACTCAAGAGCCATAGCCTTCATTTGTACCCTAAATTGAATCTCCCTTCAAATTCAATTAGCTTAGCCACTGCAGTGACTCCCCTTGGCCAAGGCCTATGTAGCAGGCTTCCTTCTGGAAATCTGAAATCACCAGTCCTAAGTCTAGCCGCTAGGGTCACCATTGCGCAATGGCTAGGACTTCTTTCTCACAGGGGCGGCGAGTGTTGTCGTTGCAGCAATTGCAGTCATGGCCAGCCCAGGAAATGGAAAACCTAATTTGGGAATCTAACTCAGGGTCTCCACATAACTGCATAGCACAGCCATTGAATCCCCAGGTTGACCCACCCACTGATTTTTTACCTTTTACGAGAATCTGAAATGTAAATAGTTTGTAGGTCACTAAACACATTTTTTCATATAGTATTTATGAACAAAATTGAGATATTAGATTCTAGCACTGAAATTAGATTATTATGCATGTTAAGAAGGTGAATTAGTTTGTGATTTACATTCAAATCTCTATCTTTCTTTCTCTGTATTATAGAGTACTATTTACAAATGAATGTGGCCGTGGTGTTACCCTCTTGGAAAATAAATAGAAAAGTGCTTTCTTAAAAAGGAGAACAATATAAATAATAATAACTGAGTTGTGACATAAAATGAAAATTAACAGGATTTATAAGATATCTCCTAAATCCCTTTATTTTTTATTTTTAGTGGCACAAAAAAAGTCTTTTTCAGGACAAGTTCCCTCTTTGTGGAACCCACTGCCATTAGACGTGAAAATGGTGGTGGGCTATGTGCCCTTCAACCAAAACTTAAAAACCTGTTTTTCTGGTTGACTTTAGGGTTCCTAATGCGAGGCTGTGTGTGTCTGTGTGGAAGAAAAGGGAAAGTGGATTTGACCCTGTTTTTATAGCGTGGGTGATTATTTTTGGGAGGCCAGATGTTGCTCTTGATTGATTGAGGTGCTGCAGGTGGGTTTGGGCACTAGGGTTTTATATAAGCTGACTTGTAAATTTTTATCTTAAAGTAATAGTTGAATGGATGGCTATCAATGATCAAAGATTAAACTCTTAAAAATTGGAATTTATCTTTTTTCCCCAGACACTGAACTTGGTTACTTAAGTCCTCCACAATTCTGTGATTTTTCATTCGCAATCAGTAATCACATGAAGAGTCTAGCATCACAGAAACAGAGAAAATGATGGTAGATACAGCCATGCGCCCAATATTCAAAAGGAATTTACACGGTTTACAGCGCAGTAAACCATGTAAATGCCTCTAATCAGGACATTCAATGGCACTAACATGGTTAGTGCCGCTGAATATCCATGATTAGAAGAACATAAGATATGCCATACTGGGTCAGACCAAGGTCCATCAAGCCGAGTATCCTGTTTTCAACAGTGGCCAATCTAGGTCACAAGTACCTAGTAATTTCCCCAGAAGACACAGGTTCCACAATGCTTGCATTGGGACAAGCAGTGTATTTCCCGGGTCTCCTTTAAGAATGGTTATGAACCTTTCCTCCAGGAACTTGTCCAAACCTTTTTTAAAACCAGCTACACTAACAGCCTTTACTACATCCTCCGGTAACAAATTCCAGAGTTTGATTACGTGTTGAGTGAAAAAAAATATACTCTTATTAGTCTTATATGGCTTTTACTGTACGTAGCTTCATTGCATGTCCCTTAGTCTTTCTACATTTGGATGGTGTAAACAATCGATCTACGTTTACTAGTTCCACTCCATTCATTAATTTATAGACCTCTATCATATCTCCCCTCAGCCATCTCTTTTCCAGATTGAAGAGCCCTAACCTTTTTAGCCTCTCCTCATTGGGGTATCCTTCCATCCCCTATACCATTTTGGTGAGTCTCTGTACCTTTTCTAATATCGCTTGTGATACAGTAGCCGGTGTACAGCACATGATAATAGGTGAAAAAGAGGAATTTACCTTGGAGTCTGATAGGCAGCAAACACACTCAGCTCACAGGAGGCAAAAGAGCAATAGACTAAATTTACCACACACAAGTCCTGACGTAGCAGGAAGGTTAAAAGCTAATCAGGATCACCTGTCCATGAAAGCACAGGCAGCGTGCAAAGGACATGAGGATAAAAGCTGCTGGGTAAATCCAGGAGAGGCCAGAGGGGGCAGCGACCTGGGAGGAGTGAGCAACCAGGCTGAGAGCAGACGTCACACAGAAGGAAGCCTGCTCAATCAAGGAAGCAGTAGGTGTGGTCCGGTAGCAGGAAGCAGCCGGGGAAAAACTTCTCAGGAACGTGGCCATAGCACTGCTCAGACTGCTGGTAGCTGGAGGTCTCGGGAAGGAGCTGTCCGTAGCCCAGAGAGAGGAACCAGGACAACAGAGAGAAGGTGGGAACCTAGCTTTAAGAGAGAAAAAGCTAAGAACTCTGTTTTGTCTGGAGGTCCAGGGCATGGCATAAGAAGTAAAGTAAATGCTGGGAGTTATGACGTAGTTCCACATTACTGGAAAGAAAAGGAAAGCCAGAGGGAAACTGCCACAATACCAGGTATTCAAAACCCTGCTTGCCTAGAGCAGTTTCCTGATAAGCTGACCAGTGCCTCACAGAGAGGGTTTTACAATAAAAACAGCTATGAGGATTCTAACCCACCTGCAGCCCCGTAGGATTGTGAACTAATGCAGTGGGAAAATAATAGCTGTAACCTTGAACCCACACCAATGGACTGTACGTTATGTTTCTCTGATGATATTGAATCATTGTGCTAAACAAGTGGGCAGAAGCTCTGTAAAAAGACCAAAGGGAAAGAATATATTTTTCTTTGAAGAAGCTGTTTTTGTTCCAGGTTTTTGTTGTATAAAAGGAGATCCTTAGGGGAGGGGAAATAAAGCCCTATTCTTATTTTGCTTTAATTACTCGACTGCAGACTGTTATTGTGTTAGAAGGCAGCTTGATCCTCAAGGCCCTAGGCGGATGTCTAATAGGGACTGGGAGAGGAGTCACACGCTATATCCTTTTTAAGATACGGTGACCAGAATTGCACAGAATATTCAAGGTGCGGTCTCACCATAGAACAGAGACATTATAATAAAAACTTTGTTTTATTCTCCATTCCTTTCCTTATGATTCCTAGCATTCTATTTGTGTTCTCGCCCGCCACTGCACACTGGGCAGAGGGGTTTCAACGTGTTATCCATGATAATGCCTAAATCTTTCTCCTGGGTGGTGGTTCCTAATGTGGACCCTTGCATCGTGTAACCATAATTTGCATCGTGTAACCATAGTTAGGTGCATAACTTTACATTTGTTTACATTGAATTTCATCTGCCATTTGAATGTCCAGTCTTCCAATTTATTAAGACCCTCTTGCAATTTTTCATAATCTTCTTGGGTTTTAACAACTTTGAATAATTTTGTCTCATCTACAAATTTGATTATCTCACTTGTTATTCCCATATCCAGGTCATTTATGAATATGTTAAACATCTGTGGCCCCAGCACAGATCCCTGGGGTACTCCACTATTCACCTTTCTCCATTGGGAAAATTGGCCATTTCGCCCTACCCTCTGCTTTCTATCTTTTAACCTGTTCCTAATCCACAATAGTGCACTGCCTCCTAACCCATGACTTTTTAATTTCGCCAAGAGTCTCTTATGAGGGACTTTGTCAAAGACTTTCTGAAAATCCAGATACACTTCATCAACTGATCCACCCCTTACATGCTCCAGTGCTAATTTCTTAGCATTGGAATGTGTCGGGGGAGTTCTGGGGAGAAACGGAGGCGGCGACAGTACCTAAATGGGCAGTAGCAATATTGCATGCTGTCCAGTTAGGGACTTGCAGCTAAAAGATAGGTGAGGAAACCCCTCACCTATCTTTTAGCTGCAGGAGCTAATTGGAAGGCATGCAATATCACCTCTGCCCGGTTAGCCACTGCGGCTTCTGGGCATGTGCGGCAAACCCAGATATTCAATGCCGGGGCTGCATATGACTCTGACATTAAATATTCAGGGTTAAGAGTGGGAGGGTATGGCTATGTCCTATCCATTCTGCCCATCCATAAGAATTATTAAGTTCTAAAATCCCTTCCTCCAATGACAGAAATTCAAATTATAGGACTCCAAGCAACAATTTTTTAAAGGGCCATCAGAGCAAGGGAAGGCCACTCCAGAAGACAGAGGAGCAGCTGCAAGTGGGCAAATTTAATGTGGAGAAGTGCAAAGTTATACATTTACAGGCTTATTCTGTCCCAGACATTGATCCCCTTTGTATGTCCGGTCTGAACCGGACGTACATAGGGGATAGCGATTCTAATCCTGCGTGGCACGTCTAGCCCCACGGGATCAGAATCGCAAACAGTCCTGCCCGTGCAGGCTAGGACTGTGATTCAGTCCGGCTTGCATGTGCAGGACTGTCCCCGGCTAACTCAGTCAGGGCTCGTCAGTGGAGCCGCGGCACCATGGTGTCATGGCACTGCAGCTCCATTGAAGAGCCGCAAAGCCAGCCGCCAGAAATTAAAGTTAATTCCCTGCAGCCCGACTCCCAATCTGGCCTCCTACGGCTAGGGTCAGGCTATGGGGAATGTCCTTCAGTCCCCTCTACCTCATTCACACCCCGGAATTTAAAAAGTGACATGTCCAGGGAAGTTATTCCACCTCGGAGGTGGAATAACTTCCCCGCACATGTCCTCGGCCCTGGACGTACAGGGCCGATGACCACTCAGACTCCGCTCCTGAGCTGCCCCTTCACCGCCCCTGTCTAACTTCCCTGCTATTCATGGCACAGAATTGGGCCCTTAGGGACCATTTCAGTTGTAGATGTCCTGCCCCTGTCTGGCCGGTCAAAATCGGGTATGCAATGGTAGCACCCAATTCTGATCCCATGGGGATTAGACGTGCCCATGGGATCAGAATCGAGTTTACTGGCATGGCTGTGCAGGCTGGGCCCTGATTTTGATCAGCAGCATGTCTGGCACCTACCCAGCTAACTCAACCGGGCTTGTGAATGAAGCCGCAGTGCCATGGCATCCTGTCACCACGGCACTGTGGCTCCATTAAGGAGTCGGCCGCCATCAAGAAGATTCTTTCCCCGCAGCCCAACCCTCAATCCAGCAATCCCATGGCTAGGATCAGGCTTACAGGGAACCCCATGCACGCCTCACCTTTCTGTCTCTGCCGGCCTCCGCTGTCTACCCACATCCAGGGGGAGTTATTCCACCTCCGAGGTGAAATAAGTCCCCCGTCTACCTGTGTGACACCAGACGTAGAGGTTCGACCTCAGAATTGGCCCTGTATGTCCGAGGTCACATCCCCGCCTGCCGCTTGCCCTCGCTCCTCCCCCGGCCCACCCCAAACAGAGCTCCCCACATAAGTGGCCTGTACGTGCAGGGAGCTCTGCTGCTGTCGGAGAGCTCCAGCTGTTTAGCAAGACTGGACATCTGGATTGGACATTCAGACATGCTAAATGGAAACCAGAATGATCCCCTTCGGGAAGAACAGCCCAAACTACGGTTACACAATGCAAGATTCCACATCAGGAATCATCTTGAAAAAGGATCTTGGCATAATTGTAGATAATACATTGAAACCATCTGCCCAGTGTGCAGTGGTGGCAAAGAAAGCAAATAGAATGCTAAGAATCATAAGGAAAGGAATGGAGAATAAAACCAAGGATATTATGATGCTTCTGCATTGCTCCAAGGTGTGACTGCACCTTGAATATTGTATGCAGTTCTGGTTGCCATATCCTAAACAGGATTTAGCGGAATTAGAAAAGATACAGAGTAGAGCAACCAGAGTGATAAAAGGTTTGGAAGGATACTGCTGAGAGGAAAAGCTTAAAAGGTTAGGACTTTTTTGCTTGGAAAAGAGATGGCTGAGGGGAGATATGATTGAGATCTACAAAATAATGAGTGGCATGGAATGGATAAAAGTAGATTTGTTATTTCCTCCTTCACAAAGTAGAAAGACAAGAGGACAAACAATGAAGCAACAATGTAGCACTTTTAAGACAAATCAGAGAAAATGTGTTTTTAATAAATGTGTAATCAAATTCTGGAATTCCTTGCCAGTGGATGTAGCAAAAACTGTTAGTGTAACTGGGTTTAAAAGACATTTGGACAAGCTCCTGGAGGAAAAGTCCATAAAACGATTATTAAAGTGGTTTGGGAAATCCAGTGCTTACCCATGGGATAAGCAACATGAAATCCGTCTACCTTTTAGGAACCTGACAGGTACTTGTGACCTGGATTGGCCACTCTTGGAAACAGAATACTGGGCTTGATGGACCTTTGGTCTGACCCATTATGGCACATCTTATGTTCTTATGGGCCCCCTTTTTCCTTGGGGGCCTCCTGCACTGCAGAGGCCACTTGGGCAGAATTTACAAAACTGCCTTCTTTTTCTTTAGCGATCCTCTGTATTTGTCCCTTGGGTTTTTTCCTGCTGGCTGTTCCTCTCCCTATGCACCCAAGCATCCTTCTACCTGTTTGGCCACTTTAAGATCATTCTTCCAAAGTTAGATTTCCTGAAGTCTAGGGGCCTCACTTTTGAATGAACCATCTTCCACCCTTGTCCTAATATTGGAACTCACCATCCGATAATTACTATCCACCAGATGATCACCTGCTACATTAGAAACATTCTCCTCTTTTGTATTAATTTATTTAACAAGCTTTTATATACCGCCCCTTCCTGAGATCAAGGGCGGTTTACATGAAACATCACAGCAAACTTTACATTAAAATTAGAAACTATGAAAAGTTAACTTGTTATAACTATATACAATAAACTGTGTAAAGCATGGACGAAAACATATGTATTATGAAAATCTGATGTATCCTTAATTTATGATCTCACATTGCCACGAGAAGTTGCTTTACAGTGCTTCATATTTCTTGGGATTTGGGGACATTGAATAGAAATGTCCAATGAATAGAAATGTCTTTAAAACCTTCTGGAATTGCAGGAGGTCTTTTGTAGCTCTTAAGTCATTGGGGAGGGAGCTCCACAATATTGGGGCATTGTAAGAGAAGGCTTTGGAGCTGGTGCATTGGTTCATGTTGCGGATGTGGGAGGGTATTCTATAGGTGTTTTGGGAACAATGTCTGCTTACCCTGGAAGTGTTGGGTGATATAAGGAGGGTGGAAAGAGGGATTGAGGCTATTTTGTTATGATGTTTAAATATAATCATTAGGTATTTGTATTTTATTCTCGAGTTGACTGGTAGACAGTGGAGGTCATGGCATATAGGGGTGATGTGATCAGTGCATCTTGACTTTGATACTATGCATGCAGCTAGGTTTTGTGCTAGTTGGAGCTGGTGAATGGTTTTCTTTGGAAGTCCCTGGAGGATACTATTGCAGAAGTCAATGTGTGGAGGACAATTAGTGATTGGAGGACAATTCTGAAGTCGTGATATTCTAATAGTAGTCTGAGACATTAGATTGTTCGTAATTTAAAGTATATATATATATATATATATATATATATTAGATCAATCTTTAAGCATGGCCTCCCACATAAAAGCAATTACAAAAAGTATATCTTCTAATAGTTATAAAAAAAGTATATCTTCTAATAAATTACGAACAATCCAATGTCTCAGACTACTATTAGAAGATATACTTTTTGTATATCTATTAGAAGATATACTTTTTGTAATTGCTTTTATATGGGAGGTCATGCTTAAAGATTGATCTAATATTATGCCTAGGTATTTCACCTTATCCTTAACTTCAAGGTCTGCATCTTGTAAGAGTATTTTGCTGGGGGAGGGGGTGAAGTTTTGATTTCTTGAAATATAAAGGACTTCAGTTTTTTTTAAGGTTGATTTTGAAGTTATGGGTATTGAGCCACACTGTTATTTCGGTCATGCATGCGGTTATTTGGGAGTGGTCAGGACTGGTAGTATCTATTGGATGATACATCATAATATCATCTGCATAGAGATGATAGTTAATGCTGTGTGTTTTGAATATGTTGCAAACTGGCTGAAGGTAAATGTTAAACAATAGGGTGGATAAGGAAGAGCCTTGGGGGATACCCTGTTTCTGATTAAAGATCGAGGATGATTCTTGGCCTATTCGGACCTGTTGTGTTCGGTTGGTTAGATAGGATGTAAACCATTGTATGACTGTTCCTTGCAGACCAATTTGTTTTAGTCTTTTTATTAGTAGTTTGTGATTTATGCTATCAAAAGCTGCAGCAATGTCTATAAAAATGATGATAAAAGCCTGTTTACTAGAGTCTAGGCCACGTATAAGCTTGTCTAGGAATGATAGCATAATGGTCTCGACACTATGGTGAGGGTTAAACCGATGTTGATTCTCATCCAGTGCTTTAGTTCAATGAAATCTTGTAGTTGCAATTGTACAACTTTTTATATGCCCTTTGTTAGGAATGGTAAGCTTGATATTGGGTGATATGAATTAGGTAGGTTTTTGTCAGATGTTGCAGATTTTAGTATAGGAAGGATTGTAGCCTGTTTTAAGGTAGTAGGCATGTATCCTTGGTGCAATGAAGTGTTTACTATCTCACGGATGACTGGGGAGAACTCGTCTTTAGATGTTTTCAACCAGCTGACTGGGCAGGGGTCACTGGGAGAGGTAATAGTGTTGATGTTAGTTATTATATTCTTGAGATGTTTGTTATCAATAACGTGAAACGTTGACCATGTTTCATTATTATAGGAGTTTGGGTTTATGGGCTGGGGCTAAGTGGGACCACTGTATTCTCATTCTGAATCTGGTGGCTGAGTTTGTTTATATTTATTTATTTAACAGTATTTCCATACCGCCTTCTCCTTCAATCAAGGCGGTTTCCATGGCAAACAATCAAGGAGTGTTCGTGTGTTATCATGCAGTGGTGTGTGTAGTGTGTTAGTGGTGGCGAGTATTTGATTTGGGTTGTGTATTCTACATTGTGTGCTATTATACATTGTGAGCTAATATACATTCATATATACAAGCTTGGGGTGGGGGGGAGGGTCCAATGTTCTGGTTTGGTTGGTAGCTCATGTGACATGTCCATAGTGTTCGATGAACAGAGTTGTCTTCAGCTGTTTGCGGAAGTCCTTGAGGTCTGTGGTTAGTCTCAGTTCATCTGGGAGGGTGTTCCAGATTGATGGAGCAGCCAGGGAGAGTGCTTGTACCGCGGTGTCCTTGCGGGTCTTGGCGAAGTCTTTTGGGGTGTTTACTCGATTGGCGGTGCCTCTTCTCCTTGGTCGTGTGCTTGTTTCAGGTTGTATGAGTGTGTGTAGGCTTATGGCTGAGGAGTGTTGTTTGATCTTGAATATGTTTATGATTGTTTTGTATTTGATGCGTGAGCTGATTGGGAGCCAGTGCAGATCTTTCAGTATTGGTGTGATGTGTTCCTGTCTCGTGGTGCCAGATATTATGCGGGCGGCCGTGTTTTGTGCCAGTTGCAGCGGTCTGAGTGTCTTTTTTGGTAGCCCAAGGTAGATTGGGTTGCAGAAGTTTAGTAGTGGGGTGATTAGAGCCTGGCAGACTGTACGAAAGTGCTCTGGGGCGAGGAGGGGCTTAAGTCTTCTGAGTCTGATTCTGTGGTATGAGCTTTTGGTTGTTCTGCTTATGTGTGATTGGAGGTTCAGCTCCTTGTCCAGGGTCACTCCGAGGTACTTTACTTCTGATTTTATGGGTATGACTGTCTTTTATTTTGATGTCGGGTGGGGGGACGAAGTCCGAGTTTCACGTGATAATCAGTGCCTCTGTCTTGCTGTAGTTTATTGAGAGGTTGTTTTTTTTAAACCAGCTTGTCATTTGTATGAGGCAGTTTGTTATTTTGGAGTAGTCCGGATTGTCGACTGAGATGGGTGTGTATATCATGATGTCATCTGTGTATATTGTATGTTGTGATCTTTCATAACATACAATACAGTAATTCATAACAAATATATAGTAATTTGCTATCAGTTGTGGGTGTAATGTTATGTTATCTTCCTCAGGAGTGTGTGTTCTTGTTAGAGATTTCACAATGGAAAATCGTTCCCTTGGTCTGTTAAGGGATTTTGTGAGTAATGTTGTATGGTATTCTTTTTTTTCTTTTATTTATGGCTTCTTTGTAAATTGTTAGTATTTGCATGTATTGCTGGTTGTCATGTTCTGATTTTGTAAGTCTCCTTTTGTGTTCTGTTTTTTGTAATTTTTGTTTCAATTTTCTTAGATCTGATGTGTACTAGTTATTAGTGTTTCTTTTTTTCGTGTTTCTGTGAATATTTGGGGCTAAGGCAGCATTGGTTAAGGTTGTGTTCCAGTCTTGTATGATGTCATCCAAGTTAGTGAGGGAGCTGTCAATGCGTGGTAGGGTGTTATCAAGGAAGGATTCTTTATCGAAGGTTTTATATTTACTAAGGATTTTGGATTGTATCAGGTGTATTTATAGGGGGCAATTCTATAAGAAAATGGTCTGTCCATGGTAGTGGGGTGGTTATTGGGCTAGAGTAGCAAATGTCTTGAATGGTATTTTTGTGGAGGAATATGAGGTCTAGAACATTACCTTTATTGGGTGTAGGGCTTCGAACTACTTGATTGAGGTGCATGTCTGCCATCGCATTTAAGAAATGAGAAGAGTGTGTGCTATGCAGAGAGGAGAGATTGAAGTCTCCAAGAATGATTTGTGATTTATTAGCTTTTGTGGAACATGCTAATTCCAGAATGATGGCGAGGTTGTCAGGGGAGGTCGAGGGGGTCTGTAAATTAGGGTAAGTGAGAAGTATTTATTTTCACTGGTTAAGATGTCAATGTCCTCAATGTTTTTGTTTAGATGTTGGGTTGTCTTTGATTAGAGTCATTTTACAAAAAGTTCAAGGCTTCCCCAAAGAATCACTATTTTAAATTGGCCTTTGAGTCACAAATGTATTATCTTCTGTTTGCACTTGCCCATGTGGCTTAGTAACCGAGGTATCCGTATGCCCACCCTTTGCCTGGCGGCAGCCATAGTACTTTACCACCATTCCCGTCCAAGCCTCCTTACGCCAATGTCAACTCCCCCCACCCCTCCCCTGCTTACACATTACACCCATAACAGAAGACACACAGACCATAATTTTTGGTGAACAATAAGTTGGTCGCAGCTTTATTTATAACATTATAAACTGGCCCAACATAGGCCAACAAACGTTCTTAATCGAAACATTCCCCCCCCTCCGCCTCCCAAATTCCGGATGATACCCCACCAGCCATTTCTAGCAAAGCGGTGCATCATCCACCCCCCATTCCCCCTCCGCCCGCCTTGCCATGTTATTAGCAAAGGCCGGCATTTCTCCACCGGGCAGAGACCACAACCGTGATGTCTTTCCCAACCTACAGCAATGCTGCTCCTCTGCCGAGCGGCATTCACCTCAAATGCCCCGCCGGGTCGGCGAGCGCCGGCTCGCTACCCCGCCACTCCTGCAACCATGACCCCCGCCCCCTACCCAGCTGCGACAACCCCCTTTTCCCTGCAACCACGAGCGAGGGGAGGGTGGGAGGGAAACCTTTCGGTCGGCTGGCCACGCTGCAAAGAGGGAGAGCGCACGCCAGCGATCTCCCTCGCGTGCCACCGCTCCGCCCCCGGCCGGCACCCGCACCAACCAGAGAGCACTACGTGTGCATGTCGCTTGCTGGTGCCGGCCGCGCTTCTCATCCGCTCTCACCCCCCCCATCCATGAAACGGCCGCGAATCTGCCGCCATAAGGCTGGGCCCCGGGAACCCGGTTACTACCGGCTCGGGACCCTGCCCTGCGGCACGGCGACATTAACCGAGGTATCCGTATGCCCACCCTTTGCCTGGCGGCAGCCATAGGACTTTACCACCATTCCCGTCCAAGCCTCCTTACGCCAATGTCAACTCCCCCCACCCCTCCCCTGCTTACACATTACACCCATAACAGAAGACACACAGACCATAATTTTTGGTGAACAATAAGTTGGTCGCAGCTTTATTTATAACATTATAAACCGGCCCAACATAGGCCAACAAACGTTCTTAATCGAAACGTTCCCCCCCCCTCCGCCTCCCAAATTCCGGATGATACCCCACCAGCCATTTCTAGCAAAGCGGTGCATCATCCACCCCCCCATTCCCCCTCCGCCCGCCTTGCCATGTTATTAGCAAAGGCCGGCATTTCTCCACCGGGCAGAGACCACAACCGTGATGTCTCTCCCAACCTACAGCAATGCCGCTCCTCTGCCGAGCGGCATTCACCTCAAATGCCCCGCCGGGTCGGTGAGCGCCGGCTCGCTACCCCGCCACCGGCACAAGGTAGCTCCTCTATCCTTGTGCCGCCCCCCCCAAAGAAAGCTGCGACCAACACCAATATTCAATGGCCTCCTGCCAGTCATTCAGCAGCAAATCCTGGCCAACAGGAGCAAGGTGCACAACGTCCAGGCGGTACAGGCCACTGCAGCGCACTTCCGCCCACGGATGCAACACCTGCCGTCCACCTGTTTGCTGAACCCATCGCCCAATCTGCCTATTGATTTTAATCAGGCCCCGCGACCACCGCCGCTGCGTCCAACAGGCGGGGCGAGGGATTATATCAGACCAAATCATGGCCACATCCGGAAAGAGTTCCTGCAGCAGACCAAGGTCCCTCTGAACAACTCGAATGAGCTGCCGGCAAGACCAAGTCACCAAGTCGTTGCCCCCCCAAGTGGATCAAAAGCCCGACTGGCCGCCGACGCTGCGCCATCTGTGCCTGGACGAAGTCCACGAGCTGCCACCACCGCATTCCACGTTGTCCCATCCAGCATAGGCGAACTCCCGAAGCAGCTAGACCAAGATGTAATCCCAAGGGCCTCGACACCGCCTTCCGCTCGGCCCAGTAGACGAATGAATGGCCGCTGACCCACCATTCACTGGAACCGACACCATCTGAAAGGACAAAGTGGACTGCCACCAGCAGGCAACTCTGAAACAGGAAGAAAACTGTTAGAAGACCCCCCCCCCCCGCCCGGTAACCCCGGACCACCAGGGCGACTGCTAAGAGGAGTCGCCGGTCGAACCCAAATGCAGAGGTCGACCACCTAAGGGTGCACATAACCTTCATATGCCCCAGAGCGCCACCTCCCAATCCGCCGAATGACCGCCCCCTCAAGCCCCGCGGCCGCCGCACTTGTGGCCGCACCGATCCGGAACGAATGCGACGCAAAGCTCCGTTCGTCATAGCCCAAGGACCGTAACGCCAGGCGTAGCACCGCCGTAAACTGAAACTGCGTTACCGGCCTACCGTCCTCATGCAAAAAGAAGTAGGAACCATGCAAACCCGAACGCCTCTGGGAATAACTGCTCAAAGCTTGCACGGGGCACGAGGGGACGGGGTAGATGGCGCCCAATACCACCCAACTCCCTTTTCCCGCCTGATCCGTCTTGGACCGCGGGAGGAAAATACGGACTTGAGACCCCTGGATCGTGACGTGGGCCAGCTCAAGACCCCCCGGCGCACCCTTCTTGGCGGATCGGGGCACCAGCTCGCACACGCGAAAGGCCCCAAAAAAGGCCGTCACGAACAAGGCATGGAACAAAACAGACTCAAAAGTAGAAACCGCAATGCGAGGTAAGACCTCGCAAACGCGCAGCAACAGTTCGTGGGAAACCGGTAGCCGCCAGTCCTGGGGCCTGGGATGAGCCCTAGCCCAACCCGCCAACAGATACCGGACTAAGAAAGAGACCCTTGGGTTCCCCCACCCCACCGCCTTGCAGAAAAAGGAAAACCCAGCTACCGCGGACGTAACAGCCGTACGAGTCCAGCCCGCCTTCTTCGCCCAAAGCACGAACTGACCCATCAGTCCCTCGGGAACCTTCCCCCCACCCCAGCCCCAAGAGCTCAGGATAGCCTATAAAATTGTGACCGAGTCACAGAATTTCTGTTCAGGGTTTCTCCTCTTTCCGTCTAGTTTCATTATTCCTTATGCACCAACAAAAACCCTTCATTCATCCAGACAGAATTTGCTGGTTGTCTCCTTCTACAGTAAAATGCATCATGACAGCATTTTGTTATACCTCTTTTAGGGGTCTGTTTACTGAAGAATGTGCCAGTAGTGGACATTTGGGCCATGAATCAAGCAGAGGTCTGTGCCAACTTCAGGGAGCATGTTGTCAAGTTCCTAACATGTGGCACAGTGCAATCCGGCATGTGGATACACTTATCTCGTATTGCTGCCTATTGAGGTGGTGTTAAGAGCACCTATGCCAGTGGCAACATTTGTAGTTTACACATGCCCATAACACCCACACTATCCATGAGGTGTCATCAATGCCCACATTCTGCTCTCAACCCACCCAGTTTCCTCCCAATTGTTTGCTACCCAGTTAGTAGAGGAGTTTTATTTTATTTTATTTATTTAACAATCATTTATATACCGCATCTGCCATAGATCAGTTGCGGTTCACAATAAACAACAATCAACAAAGCAGAGTTAGTTTTACATGTAACATCATATAACCAAAAGCAATAAAATAAGTAAACAGCAAATGTTAAAACTGATCAGCACAGAACAGTGCAAACTATATACATTATATACAGATACATATTATGTAGGGCTTAAGCATTGGGCAAAGTACAGTTTCAGCTATGTAGAATTGTATGTTTAGGTCATTGGGACATCTCAGACAAAAACTGATGAGCCTTTATCTAAGTCTATTGAGGGATGATCTGTATTGTTGTAATGCATAGTAAATAGATAGGTTTTCAATTTTCTGCGAAATTCAATGATCTCGGTTAACATTCTTAGGTCATCTGGGAGGGAATTCCAGATTGTTGGAGCTGCATGTGAAAATGCTCTGTTGTTTGTTAGTTTATTTGCTTTTATGAAGTCTTTGAGAGTTTTTAGTTTATTTAATTGCCCTTTTCTTTGAGTAGATTTTGAATGTTCTTTACTGATTAAGTTACTTAGAGTGACTGGGGCCATATCATTTAGAGTTTTAAATGAAGTTATTAATGTTTTGTATACTATCCTGCTTTGTATTGGCAGCCAGTGAAGGGATGCTAGTATTGGTGATATATGTTGATGTGAGTGTACTTTCATTATTATTCTAGCTGCTGCATTCTGTGCAAGTTGAATTCTTTTAATGTTTTGTTTTGTTGTACCTAGTAAAATTAGATTAGCGAAGTCAAAGTGAGGGGCTATGGTAGCTTGAATTATACTGATAAAATCTTGTATGTATACAAGGGGTCTTAGTTGTTTAAGGATTTTGAGCTTGAAATAGATTTTCTTTGTGGTATTTCTAATATGGGTATCCATTGTAAGATGTTTATCTAGGATAACTCCTAAATATCTTACTTCGTTTTTTATTTTAATTTCTTGGTTTTGAAGCGTTGTGTGTTGGGGGAGTGTAAGATTGATTTTTAGTAACAATTAGCACTTCAGTTTTCGAGTGGTTTATTTGGAGATTATTGGCATTTAGCCAGGATGTGATTTCATTGAAGCAATCTGACAGGAGTTGCATCGGTAAGTTAGGGATCGTAAATGGGATGTACATCATGATATCATCTGCATATAGATGATAGAGTACACCAAATTACAAAACGTTCAAGGCTTCCCCAAAGACTCACTACTTTAAATTGGCCTTTGAGAAGCAAATGGAATATTATGTTTGCACTTGCCCATGTGGTTTAGTTTGCTGATCATTGCAGTTGGGGCAGCTAACAGAGCTGGGTTGTGGGTGCACAATAAGAGTACTGTTTTCTTCTTTACTATTTTTTCTCTCTTTATTGCACTGTTTTTCTACTTATGCTCACAATGGGGGTCATTTTAAAAGAGATGGATGTGGGTTAGATGTCTGAAATGGGTGATATGGACGTCGATCTGCAGTGATATACAAAGGACAATTCCAGAACCAGGCAGATCTGAATGTTTCCTGGATCAAACATCCAAATCTAGATGTCCCAACATGGACATATCTGGGAGCATTTCAGATAATGGCTAGGGCAGATTAAGGGTGCAGACATTCAAGGCGTATTTTGAATAGCATTTGGGATGTGACAGGTGCAGCTGCCAAATGTCCAGCCTAGACTACCTATACAGCATGAACAGGTAGAGGACGTTGTAGTCCTGCACCTGGAGTGGAGGAGAAGTCTAATGGTTAAAGGACTAGCATGGGCACCAAGAGACCAGGGTTCAATTCCCACCAGCACTCCTTGTGGCCTTGGGCAAATCACTTAACCCTCCATTGCCTCAGAAGAATCAAAGTTATCAGTGTCCCTGTTTAATGTACATTACCAAGTTTAAGTTACAATATAAAATGTTTTGACTAAATGATAAAGCAGTATAAAAAGCTGTTAAATAAATAAATAATCCAGGCTGACCACAAATGTGATTGTGTTAGGAGGAACGTGAAGTCAAGAGAGAAGAGTCTGTCTCTCATCCCTGCCTTTGTACGGTGTTGTACAACCCCCTGTATCTCAACCATACTCCCCATGCATCTGTCATTGTAGCCCCATCCCTGATAGGTCACCCCAACAACCCCCATTTCCAGGCACAGGCCTCTGGCCACTCCCCTCTAAAACCAGCACCACATTACCTGGCCCCTTCCCCAATGTCCCACCACAAACCCATATGTTTTTTTCAGCAGTGGGAGTGTGTGTGCACCTGTGGATGGTGGCATGAAGGAGTCGAGGAGTGTGCGTGGGTGTAGGTACTGGTGTCTGGCTGTGCATGAGAGTCTGTATCCATCTGGGTCCATGTTTCACAGAGCACTATGTATTGGTGGAGGTGGGTGCTTTTTTAGGGTTAGGAGTGGTTCCAGAGGATTGGAGAAAGGCACATGTGGTCCTTTTACACACAAGCGGAAGTAAGGATGAGATTGAGAACTGGTTAGTTTAACCTCTGTGGTGAGTAAATTAATGGAAATGCTCATAAAACAGAGGATAGTGAGTTTTCTAGAGTCCAGTGGATTGCAGAAGCTGAGGCAGCATGGGTTTACCAGAGGTAGATTTTGTCAGACAAATCTGATTTCTTTGATTGGGTGATCAAAGAGATGGACCGAGGGAGAGCCCTAGATGTGGTGTACTTGGATTTCAGTAAAGCCTTTAACACCATTCTGCACAGATGACTTATAAATAAATCGAGCACTCTAGGAATGGAACCTAAAGTGACTGACTGGGTTAAAAATTGGTTGAGTGGGAGGCGACAAAGTGTATAGGTAAATGAACCTCACTCTGAGGAGGAGGATGTTTCCAGTGGTGTGTCACAGGGATTTGTCCTTGGTCCGATTCTTTTAAACATCTTTGTTAGTGATATTGCAGAAGGGCTGTCAAGTAAAGTTTGTAGATGATACTTTGTAGATGATACCAAAATCTGCAATAGAGTTGACACCCAGGAAAGAGTAGATAACATGAGGAGGGATCTAGCTAAGCTTGAAGAATAAACAGGAGTCAGTGCAGAGGGTGGCTACTAAAATGGTCAGCAATCTTCATTATAAACCATATGGGGACAGACTTAAAGATGTTAATATGTGTACATTAAAGAAAGGTGGGATAGAGAAGATATGATAAAGACATTTAAATACCTCCATGGCATAAATGCACAAGGGGAGAGCCTCTTTCGACTGAAATCAAGCTCTGCAATGAGGGGACATAGGATGAGGGTGAAAGGGGATAGACTCAGGAGTAATATGCGGAAATACTTCTTTATGGAAAGAGTGGTAGATGCGTGAAATAGTCTCCTAATGGAAGTAGTAGAGATGAGGACAGTATCTGAATTCAAGAAAGCATGAGACAAAACACAGAAGATCTCTAAATGGATAGAAAGGGACTATAGTAGTTGATATGGAAGGGCAGACTAGATAGGCCATATGGTCTTTTTCTGTTGATATATACCAGTCTGTCAACAATGAGCCGCCTGACTGAAGACCGAACACAATTTAGGACAACTATCCAAAGGGTCGCCATGAGTCGACACTGACTTGACAGCATTTAACAACAACAACAACAACAACATTCCTACGTTTCTTTTTTTCTTTTTCAAACCCACATTGCAGGAGAGCAATATCTGATTACAAAAACATAACATATAAAAGCATCTATTATTACAGAAAAATACTCAGAAATATCATTAAATTCCATTCAAACTAAGCTATCCAACAAAACATTCATCCAGTACTACTAGTCTTTGGATTCTTAAACGAGATTTTAGGAAATCATCCAACTGCATTGGCCCAAGGAAAATAAAACTATTCTTCTTTAACCTCATCAGGTATTCTAAGGGTGTCAGTGGTGGGTGTGAGGTGGTGTAGATGTTGGTCCCCATAGGTGATGGTGGTGCGAGCAGCTATGCAGAGCATAAATCAGTGATTTCTAGTGGATATAGAGGACGAGTTGAACAGGGAGCAAAGAAGGGCACCCCTATCAGATGGTGTACCAGCAGGGTCGGCCGAAGGATTTCTGCCACCTCAGGTAGGAAACCTGGCCGTGCTCTCCCCCTTGCTGCACCAAACCATACCGCATCCCCTGACACTGCCACTAATTCCTGTCTTCTGGGGAAGGGGGCCGGGTGGCAGTGACAGCAAGAGTTTAAAAGCAGCAGTTTTGTGCCATTGCTTCAGCACCCCAGCAGACTTGGCTCTTTGGGCGCTCAAGTGCATCATGTTCCGCAGGCAGTAAAGTGGTGGCACAAAGGCGCCATGCTGCCTAACCTGCCTGGTGGATGGACCAATCCTGTGTACCGAGCAAGGGCCCAATACATGGGACTCATGGATGACCAGTGACAGATGCATTTCAGGTTTAACAAAGTGGCCATACATCAGGCATGTCAAAAGCTGGAACCAGATCTGAGTGCTGCCACACATAGAAGTCATCCTATTTTTGTTGATATAAAAAGAACTGCCCTCGGATTCCTGGCAACCAGCAACTTTCAGACTGTGCTCTCTTCCATGGCAGGCATCAGCCAGTTGGCATTGTCACAGTGTTTGACGCAGTTCCTTGCAGCATTCCTCACCAGAACATGCACAGTACATAAGCTTCCCCAGCTCAGTACAGCAGCGGCAACAGACCATACTTCATTTCCACCAGATAGAAGGCTTCCCGCATGGTGCTTGGTGCTGTAGACACCTGAAGGTGTGGGAAGCCACCTACAGGAATATAAAGGCTATCACTCCATGAACATGTGGGTGGTCTGCAGTGCAGAAGGTGAAATAATCAGTGTGTTTCCTTGCTTTGGTGGCTGGTTCCTTGGTAAGAGTAGACATCCTCTATGTCCCTATGTATGCTATGAAACCCAATGAAACACCAGCCAGAGGTTTGTGATTGCTTGAAGCACCATATCCTGCCAGAAAATCTGGCTATCTGGATGGAAATGGTAGTGAGGGGTGGGTGCCAATATGCCAAAGAGCAGAACAAATTCGACCAACACTAGTAAGAAAACAAAGAAGATATCGGTAGCCATTGAAAGTACACTGCTGGACTGGGACAGCCAGTAATGTGCTATTAGTTGGGTAGGAATTGAGGTCACTCTACAGGAAGCATGCCATTCAGAGGCCAGGGGGGATCTGAGCATTCATTGAGAAGTATAGCCCAGAATAGTGCTTGGCCATAGGGGGCAGCAAAAATATGTATGGCCCAGGTGGGCATGGAGGGAAGAAAGAGAAGAGGAGGGGTGTGCAGAAATCATGTAAACACAGGGCACACCTGACTACAGAGCAGGATGACAGCAGCAGCATCTGGGGGTGGTGGGCACTGTGGAAGCACATGGTAGTCAGCAGCTATTCATCAACTGTTTATTGAGATAGGTATAGAGGTATAGGAGTGGATGTGAGCTGTAGCAGTGACAATAATAACTGTCTGTGACAGGGCATACTCACTAAGTTGCTTCTCTTCCCCCTCATCCTTCTTGTCCTGAAGGAGACAAAGGATATCCATTGAGGAACTGGCTCATAACCCCCATTGTGAAGCAGAGGAGCAGTACAACCAGGCTCACCAGAGCACATGGTCTGAAATTGAGCAGACATTTGGCCAGCTGAAAATCTGGTTCCGGTGTCTGGATAGAACATAAGAACATAAGAAATGCCATACTGGGTCAGACCAAGGTCCATCAAGCCTAGTATCCTGTTTCCAACAGTGGCTAATATATAGGTCATAAGTACTTGGCAGGTTCCCAAAAAGGTAAACAGTTTCCACAATGCTTGTCCTGAGGTAAGCATTGGATTTCTCTGTTCCTCTTTAATAACTGTATATGGACATTTCCTCCAGGAACTTGTCCAAACACTAACAGTTTTATCTATATACTTCGGTAACAAATTCCAGAGTTTGATTACATATTGAGTGAAAAAATATTTTTTCTGATTAGTCTTAAATGTGCTACATTGTAGCTTCATTGTGTGTCTCCTAGTCTTTCTACTTTTTGATGGAGTAAACAATTGATCTACGTTTACCCATTCTACTCTATTCATTAATTTATAGACCTCTGTCATATCTCCCCTCAGCTGTCTCTTTTCCAAGTTGAAGAGCCTAACCTTTTAAGCCTTTCCTTGTAGGGGGTCTCCTTCCATGTCCTTTACCATTTTGGTGGATATTCTCTGTACTTTTTCTAATTCTGCTATATCCTTTTTAAGAAATGGCAACCAAAATTGCATACAATAAGCAAGGTGCTGTCGCATAATGGAATGATGCAGAGGCATTATATCATCTTTGGTTGTATTCTCCATTTTATACCTTATGATTCCTAGCATTCTATTTGCTTTCTTGGCCACTGCTGCATACTTCGCAGAGGATTTCAACGCATTATCCACGATGACACCTAAATCCTTTTCCTGGTTGGTGGCTCCAAATGTGGAACCTTGCATTATGTAATTGTAGTTTGGATTGTTCTTTCCTAGGTGCATAACGTTGCAGTTGTCCACATTAAATTCCATCTGCCATTTGGATGTCCAGTCTTCCAATTTTTCACAATCCTCTTGTGTTTTAACAACAGTTTAACAAGACAAGACCTTCCTTGGCTAAATCCATGTTAGCTTTCTCCCATTAAACCATGGCTATCTATATGTTCAGTAATTGTATTCTTCATAATGATTTCTACCATTTCGCCCAGTAGTGGCATCATGCTCACCGGTCTGTAGTTTCCTAATTCACCCCTGGAATCCTTTTCAAAAACAGATGATTATAGATGGTACAGATGATTTTAATGAGAGTTATGCAATTTCATATTTCAGTTCTTCAATACCCTTGGATGTATACCATCCAGTCCAGGTGATTTGCTATGCTTCAGTTTGTCAAATAGTTGTAATATACAGTATCTTCCCGGTTTATTGATATTTATTTTGGTTCTTCCAATACATCACCTTTATATACTACTTCAATCACGGGAACTTCCTACATCTTCTTCAATAAAGACGAAAGCAAAGAAATCATTCAGTGTCTATGCTATGGCCTTGTCCCCCTCTTAATGTCCCTTTTATCCCTCTATCACCTAATGGTCCAACTGACTCTCTCACAGGATTTTTGTTATGAATGTACTTGAAAAAGTTTATTATGCATTTTTACTTCCACAACAAGTTTTTTTTCAAATTCTTTCTTTGTCTGCCTTATCAATGCCTTGCATTTAACTTGCCAGTGCTTATGTTGTTTCCTGTTTTCATCATTTGGCTGTTTTTCATTTTCTGAAAGATGCTTTTTTGGCTACAAGAGCCTCTATGACCTCACCTTTAAACCATGCAAGCAATTTTCTTGGCCTTTCTTCCACTTTTCTTAAAGTATAGAATACATCTGGCCTGGGCTTCCAAGATAGTATTTTTAAACAACGCCCATGCTTGATGTAAATTTTTGAGCCTTTGCAGCTGCTTCTTTTAGTTTTTTCTTAATGGTTTTCCTCATTTTATCATAGTCTCCATTTTGAAAGTTAAGAGATAGTACTGTAAATTTCCTTGCCATCCTACCCCCATTTATTAAATTAAATGTGAACATGCTATGATCACTATTGCTAAGAGGCCCCAACACCCTTACCTCTTACACCAGATCCTGTGTTGCACTAAAGACTAGGTGCAAAGGAGCTTCCTCATTTATTTCATCTAGAAATCACCCATTATTATACTGTGTTGTGACTTTCATTAGCTTCCTTGATTTATTTTAGCATTTCATCATTCAACTGTTCATTCTGGCCAAGCAGTTGGTAAGTACAGCCCCACTGCCATCACCTTCCTTTTTTTACATGGAATTTCTATCTATAGAGATTCTACAGTGTATTTTGTTTCCTGCAAAACTTTAATCCAGTGTGATTCAATGGCCTCTTTAACATAGAGTACCTTAAATTGGTTGAGGGGTTGGCTGTATCATTGCAATATAGTTTGTACCCAGGTATCACAGTGTCCCATTGGTTGTCCTTCTACCAGATCTCTGAGATACCAATCATATCCATCCTCTCATTTAGTGCTATATTATCTAACTCTCCCATCTTATTTTTTAGACTTCTAGCATTTGCATACAGGCAATGTAGAGGTTGTATTTTATTCATATTAATCTGGTTATCAGTGAAGAGGTGTAATTCAGAATCTTTCAGCTCTGTCTGCTCTATATGTAAGGGCATCTAGTTGACTTTTATCTTTATTGGAACCTCTCTGTCAGGATATCCTATTCCCTCTTCTGCTAGTATTCTTCAAGGATACATCCTTCTTAATCATGCGCTTTTGGGCAACTGTCTCCTTTCCCTTATTATTTAGTCTAAAAGCTGTTCTATCTTCTCTTTATAGGTTAATGCTAGCAGCCGGGTTCAATCCTGATTAAGGTGGAGTCCCTTCAGAAAAGCCCCTCCTTACTCCAGAATGTTGCCCCGTTCCTAGCAAATCCAAAACCCTCTTCCTTGCACCATTATCTCATCCACGCATTGAGACTCCAGAGCTCTACCTGCCTTTTTGGTCCTGTGCATGGAATGGGAAGCATTTCAGAGAACACTACCCTGGAAGTTCTAGATTTCAACTTCTTATCTAAAAGCCTAAATTTGACCTCCAGAACCTCCCTACCACACTTTTCTATGTCATTGGTACCAACATGTATCAAGACAGCAGACTCCTCCCCAGCACTATCTAATACCTTGTCTAAGTGGCGCATGAGGTCTACTACCTTCGCACCAGGCAGGCATGTTACCAGGCGATCCTCACGTCCACCAGCCACCCAGCTATTTACATGCCTAATGATTGAATCACCAAATATAACGGCTGTCCTAACCCTTCCCTCATGGGCACATGGCCCTAGAGCAGTGGTTTTCAACTCAGTTCTCTGGGACCTCCAGACCAATCAGGTTTTCAGGATATCCACAATGAGTATGGGTTTTAAACTTAGAAAACTGTCCAGATATGTTATCCATCCTTCAGGTTTCAAGATATTAATGTAAAAATCTGTACAATTCTAAAAGAGCCAGCCAGTTGTCAGTCCTAACCTCCTGAGCACATGACAGAGCCCCTCTAAACCTTGGACCTGATATTGCACAGAAGCCTCTACCGCTGTTTAGGAAATATACCCCTAGGTGTGTTTGTAATTTGCCTTTATCTAGCCCTGGTCATGGCAACAGATATTAGTTGGCAGCACAAATAGCAACCAATACGAAATTTGTATAATTCATTCAGTAGGTTTCACAGCAGAAATAACAATAGACAATGAAATAAATATCAGTATAAGTTAACATTCAGTATATTGCAGCTAAAGAATTACACAGGTACACTACCAAAAAACTGCCTCCAGTTTTGCAACTGATTCCTATAGATTTTGGGGTGCTGAATCCAGGAAAAATAGCCAAAATGTTCCATCACGTCACGTTTTCTTGCAAAATAAGATTTCTTACCCATATAAGGAATGTTCACATAATTTCTTTTTAGCCGACTGCAGTTTATTTTCTTGGCCCAAAATAGAGGTTGTAATGGTTAACTAACTAGAAACACTCCCTCATGATATTTTAGAGTGTTTTGTATTCATTTTATACATTAACAGGACAATTGGGAGGCGGGGGGCTAAATCCAGTACTCGCGCTGGCGCATGTTCTTTCCTGTTCGCCTCGCCTCGTTCGCTCGCTCAAACACGGTGGTTGCGACATGAACGTTCCTGTCAAATTTCAGTTTCTTGCAAGTTCATTATTACCTTTTGTTTGCTCAGTCGTAATCCAGCTTTATTCCGAAGTGGTTCACTACAGTTGTAGTTTGCAGTGCTGTGTATTTGTGATGGCTCACAGAGCCAGAGGTTGCGTCAACTCTCCGGACAGTTTTTGTTTTATTTGTGGGGAATATACCGTGAAAAAGCGGCAGAGGAACATTTCTGCATTTATTAAAAAAGTATATTTCGCCTATTTCGGTTTGAAGTTAGGCGATCAAGACAAACCGTGGGCTCCTCACAAAGTGTGCAAGACATGTGAGGAAGATCTACGCTTATGGATGAAAGGTAAAAAACAAGCATTTCGTTTCGGAATACCTATGATGTGGCGTGAACAAAGAGACCACAGCAGTGACTGCTATTTTTACTCTTGCATTGTGAAGGGATACAACTTAAAAAATAAGAACGTAATAAGTTACCCCAACCTTCCCTCAGCAATTAGGCCTATGCCTCATAGCAACGAAGTACCTGTGCCTGAACCACCAAAATCTTTGGATCATATTTGTGTGGACGGTTCTGATCATGATGAGACTCATCAGATGGCTTTTCCCGATGAGTCCAGTACTTCCGAGTTTGAAACTGAACCAGATCCGAAACCTGAACTTTTCTCTCAAGCTGAATTGAATGATTTAGTCCGGGATTTAGGACTCCCAAAAGATGCTGCCCAAGAGCTAGGTTCTCGGCTTAAACAGAAAAATCTATTGTCACCAGGAACAACTTTTTATTGGTACCGCAACCGCGAGACACAATTTTTGAAGTATTTCAGCAAAGAGGAAGATTTGGTATTTTGCAACGATATATACGGAGTGATGGAAAAGTTTAAACTCAAGTATGATCCTGCTGAATGGCGGCTGTTCATTGATTCGTCAAAAGACAGCATAAAAGGTGTTCTTCTTCATAATGGCAACACATTCGCTTCAGTTCCTATTGCTCACTCTGTTATTCTCCAAGAAAAATACGAGAATTTGGCCCTGATTCTTCAGAAGATTCGTTATGATGAGCATAAGTGGATGATTTGTGGAGACTTTAAAATTCTATCCATGCTATTAGGGCAGCAATCCGGTTTCACCAAATATCCCTGCTTCCTTTGCTTGTGGGATAGCCGGGCCCGCAACCTACACTGGGGGGAAAAAGACTGGCCAATTTGGGAGTATTTGAGACCCGGTGAGAAAAATGTTCTTCATGAGAGCTTGGTACCTCGTGATAAAATTCTATTACCACCTCTCCACATTAAGTTGGGTCTCATTAAGCAATTCATCAAGTCCCTTCCAAAAGATGGTGAGTGCTTTTGGTACCTTTGCTCAAAGTTCCCCCGACTTTCTGAAGCAAAGCTAAAGGAAGGAGTGTTTGTTGGCCCTGATATAAGGAATCTCATTTCAGATGGAGCATTCGCTGAAACGATGTCTGAGAAGGAAAAAGAAGCCTGGGATTCCTTCAAGGATGTCGTTCTCAAATTCTTGGGGAACAGACGGGATGAGAACTATAAGGATATTGTTGCCAGGATGCTCAATGCCTTCAAAGAACAAGGCTGTAACATGAGCCTGAAAGTCCATTTCTTGCACTCCCATGTGAACTACTTTCCCGAAAACTTGGGGGCGTACAGTGAAGAACAAGGTGAAAGGTTTCACCAGGACATCAAGGACGCAGAGAGAAGGTACCAAGGAAGATGGAACACCACTATGATGGCTGATTTCTGCTGGTTGCTGCTGCGGGAAACCCCAGATGAAAAATACGCCAAGCAGCGCACCAAGAGAAGCATTCGGGGGAAGAAGAAACGGGCCCACCAGGAGATTGATTGACCCAAGAATGACTTTAAAATCTAAACTGTGTTGACAAATATCGTGTTTTTACTAAACTTTGAAATAAAAATTTGCTAGTTATTACCACAGTGTCGGATCTCATTTATTAGAATTTTATTTTCACACCATCGGGTGTTTGTCTTCATGTATTGCAATGGTGCGGTTTGCGTTTTCTATTCTTACATACATACCTGTACAACATTTTTTGCACATTTCTTTGCTTTGCTTTGTGTCTAACCTCGCTCTTATATGCTCAATGTTTGTGCACATGTATGTGGCTGTTTTAAGTGCAGACAATTTTGCTACCATCACAGTGTGTTTTGTTGACATTACTCTATTCTTATGTGCTGCCTTGTTACAATTTTCTTTATTCTTATTTGAATAACTACTAAACAATTAGTATAAAGAATTCATCCAAGAAACTTTTATCTCGATCGCACTCAATCTGAAACGTTCACCTCAAACTGCTAACCCAATGTAGCAAAATATCTGTACGTGATGGAGCAAATTGGTTACCAGATTTGGATTCAGCGCACCAAAAAACGTAAAAATCAATCGAAACATTAGAGGCAGTTTAAAAAAAAATTTTTTTAGTGTACCTGTGTTATTTGTAATTCCCATGTATGTGTCTGTGCGTTGTCACTCGGTTCCCGGTGACACAAAGATTATACGCCACTAGGTAGCGCTGTTAAAGAACAAAGAGTCCAAGTGTAGGGTAATAAAGGCTTTTATTCCCCGTTTAAAGCAAGGTTCAACTAAGAGATATTTTAGATAACAGAAACAGTCCTTTGTTTTAAAAGGTACCAATATTCACTGGCTAGTTAACTGTTACTTCACAGTTTAAAGCAGGTTTTCTTCCAAGTAATATTCAGTATAATACATCAACTTATACTTCATTTATTCTTCTGTGGAGCATACACACTTTGGAGCATAGGCAGTGCACCAATCACATTCCATTTCCTCAGGCAAAGGTGAGGGAATAGTGCTGGGAGAATCCACTTCCATCAATTCCTCTCCCCTGTACTGATTCAAAGGGCTTCCACTGTCCCTGTCTATTTCAGCATGGTAATCTACCACTTGGGAGTTTGGCTTCACATAAGCAGGGACTCTTAAGGCTGGCGGTAGTTTAGTAAACCATTCTGCACTCTTGTTTCCCTTAGGAGGAATACTTCTTTTAGCATAACTTTTAGCAGTACAATCATTACAAGTAATCTTCAATGCCTCATACCTTGGCTCACTGAGTAAAAACTTCCGTTGCTTATAAAACTGCTTTTCCCTCTGAATAGGTGAAACTTGGCAATGATCCTCTAGAGATAAGCTTCTGTCAGAACCTCCCTCTCTGGTTCTTAGCTTTCTTCTCTCTATGTTACAAACAGGCAGAGTATAGGAACTAGGCGTGGCAGAGCCTCTCACCTTGGAGCAACTTCCACCAAACTCCCCTTGCACAACAGGTCCAGTTTGGGCTTTCTGGCTTCCCACCTTGTGAGGTCTGTTTCTCCTCCAGCTTCCAGCTTGGCTTCTTTCACAGCAATCAGGCTTATGTCCTTGATAGCCTCCAGGCTCCTCTGCTGTTTCTCCTTCTAATCCAGCTCCAGTTCCTTCTTCCTCTTTCTCCTCCTTCCTCAGCTCCTGCTGCTGTTTCCACTGCTTATTCTTCCACTGCTCCCTTTGCTTATGCCACTGCTCTCCAGAAGCATTCTGCTCTGGCTTATAAAGTGAACCGTTACTGCTGACTTCCTGGTTCCCTTTCAGCTGCAGGTGATCAGTGAGATTAGGTTCATTAAGACCAGTATGTCTGTTCCTGCTCCCTCTAGCTGTGCTTGGAGGTAACTGCACATCTAGTTCTTCTAAAACAGGATTTCTTTTCTTAAAACCAACTTTATTAGTGCCCGCATCATGACAGCGTATGTGTATATGTCCTGTATTCCCTGTTGTGTGTTCTGTATGTGTAATGTCTGTGGGGGTAGCTGGGAGGTGGAGGGGCAGTTTTGAAGAGTTGCAGGGAGATAATTTTTGAAGGTGTGGGTTAGTTTGCAAGGTGATGGGGCAATTGCGGTGGGCAGTTTCTGGGATGGGGAAATTTGCAGCAAGGTGAGGCTTGAGGGTGGGGCGGTTTGTAGGGTTAGTGAGGCAATTGTGGCAGAGTATTTTTTGGCGTTATGGGTAGTTTAGGTGTGGTGGAGCATTGTGTGGGGGGTAGTTTAGGTGTGGTGGGGCAGTTGCATTGGGATTTTTTTTTATGATAGGTCAGTTCACTGGGGGTAGCACAGTTGCCTGGGAGTATTTTTTGGGGGAGAAGCTTGCGGGGTAGTGGGACTGTTTTTTGGGAATGGGATAGTTGCAGGGGGAGGTAGTTATTGGGATTGGAACAGTCAGAGATGATGGAGCAGTTGTGGTGGGGTAGATTTGAATTGTGGTGGCAGTATGAGGGTGGTGGGGAAGATGGAGGCTAGTTTTAGGGGTGGGAATAGTTGGGGGGGGGATTGGACAGGAGAGAAGAGGGAGAGGAGTTTGAAAGGAACAACTACCTATCTACTATTTTTCACTGTATGGAATAGGAGTGTTGCTACGGGGTGGGGGTGGGGGGCCTTGGAGGCCCAGTTCCCTTGGCTGTTGCTGATTCTGGGGCCACGATAATGCTGAGCTAGTTGAGCCATCAGTTACTCACTGCTGCTGGCCCTGCTGTGGAGAGGGCCAGAAAATGTGGCGTTTCACTTTCATTTAGACTTCCCCACCACGATGAGGAACTCTGAAGGAAAGTGAAATGTCACATTTTCTAGTCTTTCTCCACAGTGGGGCCTGCATCAGTGAGCCACCGATGGCTGTAATTAACAGCTAGCTCAGCCTGGCAGTGAAGTAAGGAAATGCCACTTCTACAGAGTCTGTAAGAGACTGGGTCTGGGGGAGGGGTGGTCGAGACAGACACTGGGCCTGAGGGAGAGGGGGTCATGAGAGACTAGAGAAGCAAGAGGGTCATTATGATTAGAGAGAGAGAGACTGGGAGAATCAGTGGGTAATTATGTTTAAAGAGAGAAAGAGAGAGATTGGGGGAAGCAGAGAGGTCATTATAGTGTGTGCGTGAGACAGAGATTGGGGGAAGCAGAGGGGTTATTATGGTGTGTGTGTGTGCACATGAGACAGAGACTGGTGGAAGAAGGGGGTCATTATGATGTATGTGAGAGGGGGAGATTGGGAGAAGCAGGGGGATCATTATAGTATGTGTATGTGCACACGAGAGAGAGACTGGTGGAAGAAGGGGGTTATTATGATGTATGTGAGAGAGGGAGATTGGGAGAATCAGGGGGTCATTATGGTGTGTGTGTGTGTGTGTGTAAGAGAGAGAGAGAGAGAGATTGGGGGAAGCAGGGGTTCATTATTATGTCAGAAAAAGATAAAAATTGGGGAAGCAGGGGTCATTATTATGTGTGTGTATGTGAGAGAGAGATTGGGGGGGAAACAGGGGGATTATTATAGAAACATAGAAACATGATGACAGAAAAAGACCACATGGCCTATCTAGTCTGTCCTTCCATATCAACAACTACAACAGTCCACTTTTTACCATTAGAGATCCTCTGTGTTGGTCCCATGCTTTTTTGAATTCAGTTACTGTCCTCATCTCTACCACCTCCACTGGGAGACTATTCCATGGATCCACTACTCTTTCCGTAAAGAAATATTTCCGCATATCACTCCTGAATCTGTCTCCCTTCACCCTCATCCCATGTCCCCTCGTAGCAGAACTTGCTTTCAATTGAAAGAGGCTCTCTCCTTGAACATTTATGCCACGGAGGTATTTAAACATCTCAATCATATCACCTCTATCCCGCCTTTCCTCTAAGGTGTACATATTAAGATCCTTAAGTCTGTCCTCATATGCTTTATAATGAAGCCCACTAATCATTTTAGTAGCCACCCTCTGCACCGACTCCATCCTGTTCACATCCGTTTGAAGGTGCGGTCTCCAGAATTGCACACTATACTCCAAATGAGGTCGCAGCAAAGACTTATACAGAGGCATTATCACCTCCTTTTTTCTGCTAGCCATTCCTCTCCGTATGCACCCAAGCATCCTTCTAGATTTTGCCGTCACCTTTTCTACCTGTTTAGCTACTTTAAGATCATCAGACACAACCACGCCTAGGTCCCGCTCTTCTTTAGTGGACAAAAGTACTTCACCTCCTATACTGTATTGCTCCCTTGGATTGCTGCAGCCCAAATGCATGACCTTACATTTTTTAACATTAAATCCCAGCTGCCAAATTCTAGACCATTCTTCAAGCTTAGCTAGATCCCTCCTCATGTTATCTACACCTTCCTGGGTGTCTACTCTATTGCAGATTTTGGTATCATCCGCAAAGAGGCAAACCTTACCCGGCAGCCCTTCCGCTACATCACTAACAAAGATGTTAAAAAGAATCGGACCAAGGACAGATCCCTGGGGCACACCACTGGTAACATCCTTCTCCTCAGAGTGAGCTCCATTTACTTGTACTCTTTGTCGCCTCCCACCCAACCAATTTCTAACCCAAGCAGTAACTTTAGGGTCCATCCCTAGGGTGCTCAGTTTGTTTATAAGTCGCCTGTGAGGAACAGTGTCAAAAGCTTTACTGAAATCTAAATACACCACATCTAGAGCTCTCCCTCGGTCCATCTCCCTGGTCACCCAGTCAAAGAAATCAATCAGATTTGTCTGACAAGACCTGCCTCGGATCCTGTAATCCACTGGACTTCAGAAACCTCACTATTTTCTCTTTCAGCAGCATTTCCAATAATTTACTCACCACCGAAGTTAAACTAACCGGCCTGTAGTTTTCAACCACATCCTTACTTCCGCTTTTGTGTTAAGGCACCACATGAGCCTCTCTCCAGTCCTTTGGCACCACTCCCGACTCCAACGAGGCATTGAAAAGGTCAGTCAGTGGAGTTGCTAGAACGTCCCCAAGTTCCCTCAGTATTCTAGGGTGTATCCCATCCGGTCCCATCGCTTTGTCTACTTTAAGTTGAGCTAGTTTCTCACGAACACAGTCTTCTGAAAATTGTTCAAGATGTCCCTTGCTTCTGTTCCTATTTGTGGGTGTTTTCTGAGGTCCTGCTCCTGGTTCTTCATCTGTGAACACAGAACAAAAATATTTGTTAAGCAATTCCGCTTTATCCTTATCAGCTTCGACATATTCCCCCCCTGCACCCTTGAGTCTGACAATACCACTTTTGCCCTTCCTCTTCTCACTAATATATCTGAAAAATGTCTTATCCCCCCATTTTATTGCATTGGCTATTTCCTCCTCCTTTTGAATCTTTGCCTTCTTGACTACTTTGCTAGCTTCTCTAAGTTTTTCCAAATACAGATGCCTGTCTTCCTCTTTCTGTGATCTCTTGTATTTCATGAAGGCCTCCCTCTTTTTCTTCACTTTTTCAGCCACTTCCTTAGAAAACCATAGCGGTCTCCTTTTCCTTTTGCCTTTATTTACCATTTTAACAAAAAGGTTGGTTGCCCTTAAACTATCTCCTTTCAGTTTTGCCCACTGTTTTTCTACATCCCCCAGCTGTTCCCATCCCACATCCCCCAGCTGTTCCCATCCCACTAACGACTTCCTGAGGTATTGGCTCATCTTCGCAAAGTTAGTCTTCCTAAAGTCTAAGATCCTCACCTTGGAATGGATTCTAACAGCCCTAGTCCTAATACTGAATCACACCATCTGGTGATCACTGGATGCAAAATGATCTCCCACTACAACATCAGAAACACTTTCACCATTGGTAAGCACCAAGTCCAGTATGGTCCCTTCACGTGTGGGGTCTATTACCAATTGCCTGAATAGTTCTCCCTGTAGAGAATCCAGGATCTCCTTACTTCTAGATGATACTGCAGCAGGAATGTGCCAATCAACATCTGGCATATTGAAATCTCCTATCAGTAGCACTTCCCCTTTCCTAGCAATGCTGCGTATGTCTTCAATTAACTCTGTCCACCTCTTCCTCTTGTGAGGGAGGTCTGTATATCACACCAATGCAAATAGATTTCTCTTTCCCTCTTTCTAGTTTAACCCACAATGCCTCCTCTCTCCCTTTTAAGCTCTGTAATTCCAAAGCTTTAATAGTAGTTTTTACATATAGTGCCACTCCTCCTCCCCTTCTTCCTACCCTGTCCTTTCTGAATAAAGTATAGCCAAGTATAGTTACATCCCAGTCATGGTTTTCTGTGAACCATGTTTCTGTAACTGCCACTAAATCCAAGTCAGCCACTCCCACCAAAGCCTCAACATCAGGGATCTTATTTCCCATGCTACGGGCATTTATACACACTGCTTTCCATATGTTACCCCTGTTACCCATTTCCATAAAGATATTTAATGTATCACCTACCTGGGGGCTTTCACTTACCTGGGGGCTTTCTTCACCTATCCCCAACGAATCTAGTTTAAAGCCCTCTTCAGTAGATTAGCCAGTCTACTACCGAAGATGCGTTGACCTTTCTTGGACAGATGGATGCCATTATGATGTGAAAGAGAGATTGGCAGGAAGCAGGGGGGTCATTATGAAGTGTGTATGTGACAGAGAGAGACTTGGTTTTTTTTTTTTGCTTCCCATATTGCCAGACTAAGGTGATATGGGAAGCAAAAATGGAAATTGCCTCAGGTGCAGCTATCAAGGATCCCTGGGGATGTTGTGCGTGTGAGGTGGGGGGGGGGGGGGGCACTGCCTTCTGTTGGCACTATGCAGTGGTACGTTGAGCGTGACTTTGGCACCTTTCTTTACCATAGAAAATAGTGATCAATCTCAGTAATCAGACCTCTAAAAAAGGAACTGTGATACACCTTTTCTTTGTACGTGGGTGAGGAAGGTGGGTAGTATGAGCTAAGTCTTCACACTTTGTGGATTGCCAGGGGTGGGGGGTTCAGGAAGAGAGCACACAGGTCAAGTGAACTAGTTGCTACATTACTCACTTTCAGGAGGAAGATTTAAGGCCACTCCCGCATTTCTAATAACCTTATCCTGAAGCATTATGGGACTCGAAGCACTGATTTCATTGGGCAGAATATGGGACTACAACTCCACATTATTTAGAGCTGTAAGTTCAAAACCAGCACTGGCCGAAAAGTCTCCCTCTTGGAACACAGTAATTTGTGCAGTTCTGAGTGGGATGGCCAAGTTTCCATAATTTTTGTGAGGACATGCTGAGGCTTCAAAGCCCTGTGCATTATTTTTGTGGGGGTGTGCTATGTAATGTAACAGCCCCCACTCCCACACCAACAACAATGACTGGGGCTTGGCTTAGCACAGAAGGAAATGCATTTCTGTTTCTAGCTCTGAAGTTTTGTACTGTGCACAGAGTGGTGTCTTGAGGTTTCATTTTAGTTTTTCCTCTGTATATCTATAATATGTGATTAACTATGTTCTGTATTTGGTGAAGGTCTGCCTTTGTTCAAGGTGTAACTGAAGTGAGATATTCTGCAAGTTCAGGTTTGGGGAACCTCCAGCTCTGCACTCCATCGCCTCCCAGCAGCTCTCTGGACTTCTCGCTGCTGCACTCATCCTCTTGTTTTCCCCAGAATTGTACAGTTTTCTTTTCTGTGCATTCTTTTATGGGAGATCTTTGATTTTTCTTTCTCAATTTTTGGAAATGTGTATCCGATATCTTTTGGATTTTGTACAGTACAGGAGGAAGTGCATGTCTGTTTTTCTCTCTCTTTGAGATCCTGTCTAATTCCTTGGGGTTTCCAGTTTAGCGTTTGTCTACATATTTCTAATTTTAATTTGTGTTCCCTCATTCTGTATTTGGTGAAGATGTGCGTTTGTGTTCTGCGTGTGTGACCAAGGTGTGGGTAGTCTCCTAGTCTGCAGCTTGTGGGGATCTGCTGCACTTCAGCGTATGTTTTTCCAGTAGAAAGTATATTAGTGTTACAAAGCCTGCTGTAATATTTGTATTTCTATCTCTTGCTAGGTAGAGTTGTTGCTGTGAGACTCCTGGCGGTTATGATTATCTTGGAATGACAAGGTTACCTCACGGGTGCTGAGTGTTTCTTAGAGTTGTGTGTTCTTTCGGGGTGAGGAATTTGTCATTGAAATGAGAATATTCTTGAAGGGTGAGGAGTTTGTCATTGAATAGTCTTTTCTGCATAATTGGTAGTAAGTGGAAACATCCTAGCAGCACACAATGGCATGAAAACAAAATGTGCCATGCTGGGTCAGAATAAAAATCAAGCCCAGCCAAGAGAGACTGGCGTGTTACAAAACCTGACGTTTTTCTCTTTGTCTTAGATATATCAGTAAATTACAATATGTAAATTGTGGGCGAAGTTTTCCAAACATTAGCATGCACCATCTGCTGCAGCACCCACAGTTATTCTATGGGCACAGTGGCAGACAGCACACAGTCCTATATGCATTTATATGTTCAGCAGTTGATTTAATGTTGCAGTCTGTTTACCTGTAAATCTGTCAGCAGCAGGTGCTCTCCAGGGCATTAGAGCATAAGTAGCATGGCTCAGACTTGTGTATGCCTAGTGCCCACTCATGTTACCTCTGGGTCCCCTCAAAAACTCAGGTCTGGCTACACCACTGGCATGGAAGCTTCTGTGCTACATGGGCTGGAGCTCCTCCCACAGAAATGCATTGTCTGATCTGACCCATTTTCGACTTGATGTGTCTTTTCACTGTTTTTTCCCACATGCCAAGTTTCGTCTTATTCCACTAAATTTTCAGAGAGTTATTTTGCCACCAGAAAGACAGACAGACATGCTCAACCTCACTTACATAATTCTTTCCAGCTTCTATTGGGTTGGAAAGAATAAAAAGGGACACAGAGAGAAAACTATACCGAGAAAGTAACAAGAAGAAAGAGAAGTCAAAATGAAATTAAAATGGAAGTAGTAACATGAGAGAAAAATTAAAATGGGAAAAGAAACAAATAGAAAAATAAGAAAAATAAAGGAAACAATGCATTTAAAACAGTGCAGTGTTTCTGCTTTGGAGTCTGCACTGTTTACCTGCCTAGCTAGAAATAAATGGAAGTTCCCCACCCTAGCTTTTCATTCCATTAGAGATAACGGCCCTACATCTAAGGTAGAGACTACGCTGGTGCTCCCTGTGTAGGGAGCTTAGATCAAATTAGGGCAGTCTTCTGGCTGTTCTAAACCAATGCAGGGTTCAGAGCTCTCAGTTAAAAGACAAGATGTTCTTGTTTGTGGTACCTACTCTGTTAGACAAATCTGTGGTCTTTCAGAAAAAAAGTAAAACCAGGGCTGGACCCAGACTTGGTTCGTGTTGATGCCATAGGAAATCTTAAGCTTTAGATCTCCCTGGGTGTCAAAATCTCTTGTTTAGCTATGAAAGGCCTACTCTGTCATCCTAGAAGTTGAAACTCTAGGCAACCATCTAGTTTGCCTAATGGTTGGGCCAGCCCTGAGTAAAACTTTGGTTAGCACATGCTATTTGTATCTAGGTCTCATGTTATTCAATGGAATTTAGTTTCAAATAGCATATGCTAAATGTTAGCTCAGCTTGGTAAACATGCCCCTTTGGGATTTCCTATTGCTTATTAATATAAATTTTTAGGGTTTTTTTTTGTTGTTGATATTTTGGCAAGTTTGTTATTTTGTCTATGACTGTACTATCCTGTGATTGCTATGTCTTATGTGAAAGATGCCTAGTTTTGGCTTTTAATGAAGTTGTCTTATTTTGTGTTTCACTTGTTTTTAATTGGTTTATATGTGCTTCATAGACCTTGGTTTTTGTTTTGAAAATCACTTTGATTGCTCTTCTGACCAAGGGGGGTAGTTTATTAGAGTGGTTCTGTAAGGGCCATTTTTATTTTTAATCGTGCCTATTCTATAAAGTCAAATTTGTGGTGTTTTGGATTTTATAGAGTAGAACAGTCACCCCTTGCAGAATTACTCTAATGTAGAATAGCCGCTAATGTGCCTAAATATAGTTGTGGTTACTTATACCATCTCTAGAGCATGGCGATAGGGAGACCAGTTCATCATTAGTGCTTGCAACATTTGGGGGAGGGGCAGGGCCTGCCTCCCATGCCTCCCCCAAACTACGCCTATGCTCTAGAACAGGGGTTCTCAACCCAGTCCTTGGGACCCACCTAGCCAGTCAGGTTTTCAGGATAACCACAATGAATATGCATGGACGAGATTTGCATATGCAAATCTCTCTCATACATATTCATTGTGGTTATCCTGAAAACCCGACTGGCTAGGTGGGTCCGGAGGACTGGGCTGAGAACCCCTGCTCTAGAAATAATGTAAATGGCCATGTCTATATTAGATTGTCTCCTCAAGCTCCATCCATATATGCACCCACACAAGGCACATGTGATTGGTCCTTTGCTCTTACTTTCAGAATGACAACTGGCTATCTAGCATGTGTAAGAGGTGATTTATACACATCAGCCACTAGAATACAGTGATTAATGCACTTAAGCATGTAAATCCAGACGCCCCTTATAGAATTCCCTCCAATAACTACAAGTAAAATAAATTCATATATACCATACAAACAAAATTAGAAATGGTTTATTTCATTTTTGATTATATTACAGATAGGGGTCTGTTTACTAAACCGTGGTAAGCTTTTGCCGCTGATTTGGTATTTTAGTGCAGCTAGTTCAGCATTAGCTGTAAAAGTCATGCAGTATCTGTTGGGGGTATGCACAGCATTTCCGTAGCAAATATTGCACCAAAACGTCAAACATTGTAGTGTGGCAAAATCATGGATGCACCTAACGCCACCCACTTGTGCTGTCTGCAACTCCGACAGTTACCCTGTGCTGAGTACACCAGCGTTAACCGCATGTTGCAGACATGCCCACTCACACAGATACCGTGGAAAATGCAGAAAGCACAGAAAATTGCCGTGCTATCTGCATGTTCTCTGCATTACTGTTACTATACCTGTACGCTAATATCACATGCTATTGGCTACATTAACCACTAGTGCAGCTTAGTAAACATGCCCTATAATATTCTGGGGGGTTTTTGTGCACTGTTTAGCACATAGCTCCAAATATGTTTAGGAGCGTAAGAACTTTGAGGTATATGCCTACTATTAATTGCAATAAAGATTTAGAGGTCTATTACCTAAAGTGCTCTAAGTAGTTAGCAAGTATTTTAGCATGCAAACCATTGGTGCAGGCCCAGGCTACTGGCTATTGTGAGGAAGAAGCCCATACTGAACATATGGAAGTAGAAGAAAAGGATGATTTTACCTTTAAACAAACTGACAATCAGGCTGCACACACGTTTCAGCATTTGCAAGAGAGAGGCAAGCATAGGGAAACAGGAGCTAGGCTGACACACCCAAGCTCTGATGTAACTGCAAGCCTGGAACCTAATTACACACACCTGTTCAGGAAGGCAGACCCAAGGCTCAGGGAACAGGAATATAAACCCTGGCTAGGAGAAAGCAAGAGGGGAGGAGTTGGTGATTGGAGTCTCGCTGAGAGAGCCGGTAAAAGTGTTGATGAAAGTATTGACTGGAGAGGTGGTTGGAGAGACGGTTGGAGAAGAGCTGGGAGGAGACCTTTGAGGAAACCCAGCTGCAGTTCTGAAATTGAAGCAGACAGAGCAGAAGGAGAGAAGGGACAGACTGCTGTCAGAAACCTGCCTAGAGGGAGAGAGCAGAGAGACCTTCAGACCTCATTGCCAGATAAAAAGCTTCAAGGAGCTCACAGGTGGGAACCTAGCACTAAACCCAGGAGTTTGCAAAGCTCAGTTTGGGACTGGGAACCAGGGCAGTACTCCAGACAAGAACTCCAAACAGGGAATCAGAGAGCGTTTCCCTACAGCTGGAAAAAGATAGCTGAACAAAGCCAGAGAGGAATCTCCACAACCTCAGGTATTTCCAATCCTTACCATATAGAATTGTGCCCAAAGGAAGCACCAGAGGTCTTAAGGGGAAACTATCCTAAGCCGTATAATAACAGCTTAAAGCCAAACTCCATAGTTCCAGAGTTTGAAGAGGCGCAACAGGACTTTAATGAGAGTGACTCAGCAGAAGTGCCTATGGACTGTACACTGTGTTTGGCAGATGATATAGAATCCCTTTGCTAAAGGTGTATGAGGGAGCTGAGTGTGAACAAAGGGAAAGAAGATATTTTTCTTTGTGAGAAAAAGCTGTTATGTTTTCTATCTGTTACATGTGATATGCATTGCACATTTTGTGAGCAAAGAGTGTGAAGCTCAATCAGTTTAAGTTCTGTAAATATCCTCGAGCAAACACCTGAAGAGTATCCTGATTTAATCTGCACTGAATCTTTTTGTTGGGGAATAAATTCTTGTCATTTTGCCTTACCACTGGTCTCACAACTATTTCCTTATCAGAGGGCAAAAGAACTACCACTCCCAGCAGGCATAGCGGGAGCCAAAGGTTTTATCTCACCTTCTGCAAGGAGCATATAATGGCAACCCCAACCCTCTGAGCCCTAGGAGGAGGGCTTGGGCTTGACACTATCATACTGTAAAATAGCAAGCTTAGCACATTGTAGGGAGGGATCTGTGGTAAGTACATCAGCAGATACCGCGGTTGCACCCACACTATCTGCCAAAGCATTTAATGCAGGCCCATATGCTATTTATATGCCCTGTGTGATAAATGTTGGGCATATGTTGATGTCCCTGACACTGACCACACAGGCTTTGCAAATACTGTGTGTTAATTTTGCTGCTAACACAGAGTACGTAAGTGCAAAAAACTACTGCACTTTAGTAAACTTGTTCCTTAGGGTTTTTTGTCCCTCAAAAAAATCCTACCTGTTTTTGAGCTATTTTGCGGAAGAAGACAAGTATACATAAAAGGAGATTTTTCAACTGGTTAAAAATCAATAAACACATTTAGAAAATGCCTGAAGACTTGTAACAAACTCTACAATCTCAATGCTATTTACAATATTTGCATTTTTAGCTGCATTGCACTCAAACAACAGTGTCTGTTGTGAAGAATGTTTCCATCTATTTGTCTGTCAATCCATGGGCAGCTCAAGGCAATCTGATGCATGAGGTGAGGGATGAGATGCCCCCCCCCCAATAGTGTGGTGGGGGCTTTCTCAAAACTTCAATCAGGAACTGAACCAAACCAAAAAACTGATTAGATTATAGGGAGGAAATGCAAGATGCTTGCAGACCAAGGAACGAAAAGAAAGAGTGAGAACCATAGCACAGTTTATAAAACTAAATTATAACTCATTTTTATTTTGTTGTTATAAACTGCGTTCTGGTATTTGCTTTTTCTTCTTGAACATATATTTTGCATTCACAGAACCCCCCTCCCTCAACAGTGGGTGCAGAGCAGAACCAGGACATTCACCCACAGAACTCAAATATGCTGGGCAGATTAGATGTACCATGATGCTCTTTGTCTGCCGTCATATACTATGTTAGTATGTTAATGTTGTTGTTGTTGTTAAGTGCCGTCGAGTCGGAGTCGACCCTCTGGATAGCTATCCTAAATTGTGTTCGGTCTTCAGTCAGGCGGCTCATTGTTGACAGACTGGTACCCATAGCTGCTGTTATTGTATCGATCCATCTCATTGCTGGCCTTCCTCTTTTGCGTTGACCTTCTATCTTGCCAAGCATGATGTCTTTCTCTAATGATCTCTCTCTTCGCATGATGTGTCCAAAGTATGAAAGTCGAAGTCTTGTCATCTGAGCTTCTAAAAAAAGCTTAGGTTTGATCTCCTCTAGTACCGACTGGTTTGTTCTTCGGGCAGTCCATGGTATACACAGTATTCACCGCCAGCACCATAATTCAAAGGCATCAATTTTCTTCCTGTCTATCTTTTTTCACTGTCCAGCTTTCACATCCATATGATGTTATTGAAAATACCATGGCTTGAACAAGTCGAATCTTTGTATGGAGAGAGACATCTCTGCTCTTGAGAATCTTTTGGTATTCTTTAGTCTTTTCAAGGATCCATCTCACATCCGCAATGATGTCTCTCGTTCCACGCCCTTTCCTGAACCCTGCTTGCACTTCAGGTAGTTCTTGTTCCAGGTATGGTTGTAGTCTCTTCTGAATAATCTTTAGTAGAATCTTGCTGGCATGTGGGATCAGAGGGATTGTGCGATAATTTCCACAGTCAGTTGGATCACCTTTCTTTAGTATTGGTATAAACACAGATCTTTTCCAGTCAGTTGGCCATGATGTTGTCTTCCATATTTCTTGGCAGAGCCTTGTAAGTACGGTAACAGCTGCATCAGATTGCTGTAATACTTCTATGGGAATGCTATCAATGCCTGGTGCTTTGTTCTTTGATAAAAAAAACAAAAAAACTGATTCTGATAATCTCACTAACAATAAACATTCTCCAGTACCAGGCATATTGTGAACTAAAACAAAACCCTACAACAAAGTCACTGAGGATCTATAGAGCAAATCTACCATATCATACCATATCAGCACCAACTTCCAAAACTCACATAAAGAGCCCATCGAAAACAAGCATCACTGTGGGCCCTGGAACATCCAACACCAATTTGAAAAGCTGAACAATTCAGATTAATACTTACAGATCCCTACAGTACGTACAAACTCCATGTTAACAGAACACCTGGTCTTGGTCACACATTCAGAACACAGAACACACAACCTCACCAAGTACAGAATAAGTGACCGTAACCTAAAAATAAACATATATAGATAAAAATGAAACTGCTACCCCAAGAAGCCAGATTCTGTATATAGTACAATACCAGAGAAATAGAGAGAGATGCATTTCCATGTACTGTATAACATATAAAGATAGAACCAAGTCTGATCATTAAATTAAAAATAAAATTCTCTTCTAACTTTGTTGTCTGACCATTTTATTCTATGATCATGTAGGTCCCAATCTGAGGTTTCTGCTTTCCTCTGTCTCCCAGTGCACCCTCCTGCTACGTTCTCCCAGGGACTCACTGCGGCATCATTTTCATAAATTTAGTATACTTTATTTTAAAATATGTATGTCACTCATCTAAAATCCTAGGTGGCTTCCAAACATACACATGCAATTTAGTAAAACAGATGTTACACTAAAACAAACATAATAATAAAACATTAAATTTGATTAATGAAAAGCCACCTACCTAGCTCCCCCCAATCAAACCATCATAAGTATCTGCACATCAGATTTACTTTGCTAGAACCAGATTATTGATGAGGAGAGAAGACATAAAATGAGAAACTAATACTGGTAGCCATGAATTCAAACGCTGGATTGGATAATGCTAGAGCTGAAAACGTCCAGAACTCAGCAGCGGTGAAGCTATCAGGCTACTAAATAAAATTAAACTGAGATGTCTCTTAAAATTTGAAATTTCCTTGAATCTGAACTGACAAAATATGCACCCTACAGTTGACCTCATCAAGAACCCAGAATACAGGACTGATAGGGCAAATCTACTATTCCATAACAGCACTAACCTACAAAGCTCACACAATATGGAGTGTACCCAGAAAAGGGCAACACCATAAATATTGCAGTGGGCCCTAGAACATCAATATTCCTATTCAGAAAACTGAACAAGCCAGCTCCCTTTATAGAAACTCCATGCTAACAGAACAGGTAGCCTAAGTCACATATATGCAGAGATAGTGTGATAAGGAAGACTCTAGTGAGCCCATGGAAGTAGAAGAAAAGAATGATTCTACCTTTAGGAAAGGTCACAGCCCTGAAAAGCACACGTTCCAGCATTTCTCTGGAGAAAACAAACACAGGGATTCAAAAGCTAAGCTGACACACCCAAGCCCTGATGACATAGCAACAGGCTTGGAAACTGATTACAAACACCTGTCTAGAGAGTCAGGGAGGCTGATCAGAGCACAGGAATATAAACCAAGGCTGGAGAGTGAGTCAAGAGTGCAGCAAAAGGAGCAACACAGAGAGCAACACGGGAGGCAGCAAAGGAAGCCACATGGAGAGCAGCACAGAGAGCAGCCTAGACGGGAGCACAGCTGGAGGAAACACAGTAGCTGGAGGAAGGAAGCCACGTGGAGGAAAGGAACTGAAGCAAGCAGTGCAGAAAGGGAGAGGACAGGAAGGTGGTCTGGAGTGCTCAGAGAGAAAGAGCAGGGAAACCTTCAAACCCCAGCACTGAAAGAAAAGCTTCAGAGAGCTCAGAGGTGGGTGCCTAAGACTCAGTGCAGAAGTCTGCAGAGCCCAACCTGGAATGGAGAACCGTGGCAGAGCTCCAGGGAGGAACCTAAGCTAAGAGACAAGGGACTGTTTCCCCAGAGCTGGCAGGAGATAGCTGCACAGCTGCAGAGAGGAGTTTCCTCAGGCTCAGGTACTGCTTACCTCTATTCACTAGAACTGTGTTTAAAAGACCCACAGGGAGTTCTAGGGAGAAAACACCCTGAGGCATTGGCCAGTAGTTATTGGCAAGTCACTGCAGCACGAGAACCTGAAGCAATGCAGGTGGACCCTAAGGAGAGTGATTCCTTACAGTCAGAACAACCTATGGATTGTACTTTATGCTTTGCAGACAGTATTGAAAGCCTTTGCTAAACTGTATAGTATAAGCTGAGTGTAACCTAAAGAAAAGAAGATATTTTCTTTGGTAAAGGAAGCTGCCAATTTTTGTTCTTTTGCTGTATGCGTGAGAAGCAGCTGCATTTGGATTGAATGAATGTAAAAGCTCAGCCAGCACACTTATATAAAGAACCTTTTTGAACAAATACTGGAGACGTATCCTGATGCAACTTACTTTGAACCTTTGCTTTTGGGAGAAATAAACTTTGTTATAGTTTTGCCTATAACCCTGGCTTCATGACTATTTTCTATCAGAAGGAAAACTACTTTTCCCAGCATGCATCATGAGAGGAAAGTTAGTTAATTTAATCTTCAATAGAGATAAATAATGGCAACCCCAGCCCTCCAAGCCTAAGGCAGTGGGCGGGGTATGACAATAGATATTCACCAAATAGGGAATATATTAATATAAATGGAAAACAGACATATGAGGACAAAAAATGCTTTTACCCTATTACTCTTAGGTTTGCAGGATTCTTTCCCAAAATTATACTTTACTTCAGAGTGAGGCGAGAGAAAGAACTCTCGCACACAGGCATCTGCATTGTCAGCAGAAACTAACATAATGGCTCAGCGTAAATAGCGTGCGTGCAACAAATGCCACCTCAGTGGGTGGCCTTAGTTGCACCAGCAGCAGCTGTTTTGCCACGCTGAATGCTGTAACTGTCTCCCTGCAGTTAGCCTACAACCCTGCGTAATCAAATTCTGGAATTAGTTACCAGAGAATGCAGTAAAAGCTGTTAGTGTAGCTGGGTTTAAAAAAGGTTTGGACAAGTTCCTGGAGAAAAGGTCCATAAACTATTAAAGAGGACCTGGGAAATCCACTGCTTGCCCTGGGACAAGCATTGTGGAACCTGTATGCCTTTTTGGGAACCTGCCAGGCAATGTTCCCTCTAAGCTGCGCTGGGTCCGCCACCAACATTCCTGCCAGCGGGTGGGGGGGGGGGGTGCAGTGCGATTGATCGCTCTTCCCCTCCCCCCACCAGCGGGAATGCCGGCGGAGGACCCGGCGCAGATGAAAGGGAATATTGTGAGGGTGTTGCAGTGTGTGTTAGACCCCACGGGTCCTCTGCCGGCATTCCCGCCAGTGGGGGGAGGGGCAAAGCGATCGATCGCACTGCACCCCCCACCCCCGGCCGACTGGAATGTTGGCGGCGGACCCAGCGCAGATGAAAGGGAAACAGGATACTGGGCTTGTTGGAACTTAGTCTGACCCAGTATGGCATTTCTTATGTTACCAGTGCAGAGCCTAAGAAACATGTTGCTAAATATGGCAAACAAGAGGGGCTCAACAGCATCCATGCAGCATCTCCCACGTCCACAAAAACAAGAGCAACTTGGCACCACAGCACAGTACTTCCCACCCTCTGAAAAACAAAGAGCGGCTCAGTGGCCCTTACACAGCACTTCCCACTCTGAAGAACTTGAGAGACTTTGTGACCCCCAAAACACCTCCTCCCACTCTAACGTAAACACCAAGAAGGGCTTGGCAACCCCAACATAACTCCTGAAACTCCGCAATGGACCAGTATGGTGTTAATGTAAATATATATTCCATAAAAAACAAAGGAAATACAAGATGCTTGCACACAAAGGAATAAAAAGAAAAAGTGAGAATCACAGCACAGTTTTTAAGACCAAATTAGAACTCATTTTATTCTGTTATAAACTACGTTATGGTTCTCACTTTTTCTTTTTGAATATATATTCTGGATCCACAGAAACCTCTCCCTTGACAGTGGGTGCAGAGCAGAACTCAATATATTTTAAAAAAGATCTGATTCCAGTCATCTCACTAACAAACATTCTCTAGTATCAGGCATAGTGGGAACTAATATAAAACCCTACAAAAGTCACCTAAAATCTACAAGGCCAAATCTATTATACCATACGAGCAAAAAACTTCCAAAACTCATACGAGGGGCCTACCCAGAAAAAAGCAGCACTAAAAATATTGCAGGGGGCCCTAGAACATCCATACACCTATTTGAAAAGATGAACAAGTCAAATTACTACAGTATAGTATAGATCCCTCTGTATAAACTCCATGTTAACAGAACACCTGGCCCCTCAGTCACACACTCAGAACACAGACCCTCACTAAGTACAGAATAAGTGACTACAACCTAAAGTAAAAATAAAAATATATAGACAAAAATTAAACTGAAACCCCTAGAAGCCAGACTCTGCATGTAGTACACCAGATAAATAAGAGAAGCAGTTCCCCATACTGTGTAAAATATAAAGATAGCACAAAGTCCAAACACTAAATTGCTATGCAAACCCTGCTGCTTGAAGAAGCAGTGAAGTTGTTATGCCAGTTAAAGAAGCAATGGAGCAGTGGATTAGTGGTAAGGAGGTCAGGCTCCACCAATAGGACAGCCCGGCTGCGGTGGAGCTTGAGGCAATGGTTGGCAGAGATCCCAGTCTCCACCATCCAAAAAGAAGCAGTTGGTGAAGCAGTTGTAGTGCCTGGGTTGTGAAGGGGTCAGAGTGGGAGTGGGGAAAAATGCCTACTATAGGTCTCTACCACAGAGACACACAAACACACGCATTCACAGGTAACTCCATCCTACTTGCACACACACGTGCACACTCACACAAAACCCCCAACACATACTCAAAACACCTATGCACCTTCACACCACACAGCCCGACACTCACATTTACACAACCTCTGCCAGTTGGCAGAGGTCTTGAGAGCTGAACTGGCTCCCATTATGGGAGAGGTGTGTGTTTAAATTGTTGTTCTTGACCTTTAAAGATGACCCACAAGGGCTGACCAATTTAGTTGAGTGTATTATTGAAATGGTATCAACCAGCGAATTTGCAGTCGATTTAGGGTCATTTGTTGTGGTTTAAGTAGGGGTTCAGTAATTTACCCAAAGTAGCAACAAGGGTAATGGGATTTGAACCTTGGCTTCTAGACCTCTGCACAAACCACTAGGCTACACAAATTGAGGCACAGACTACACAAAAGGATGTTTGAGTCACATTCGAAGATTTTTTACTGTGCTCTGAAGATTTATTCTTGTGCAGCAGTAAATATCCTGAGAAATGTCCTTGTTAACGTTGATGCGTCTCAAAATAAATAACCAGAAAGATCTATTAATAGAGAACTTAATAGGGGACTTCCCAACATTTCAGGTGTCACTTCTGGCGTCTACCATTTCCCTCATTTGCCATGATTTGAATAGAAGGAATATTGCAAAATATAAGCCATTGTTTTTCAGTTTTGAGAGTACCACTGCAGCAGTAATATATTCCAGTATGTTATTTCCCAATACCAGTTCTATAACTTATTCATGACATTTAATAGAATGCTAGTATCTAAATATTAATAGCAGAACGATTATGTTTTATGAATGTCTTGCATATTTGACAGATAATTAATAAAACATTAAAACAAATACTGCCTTTCCCTAACAACTTCAAACTCTAGTAAATCAAACAGAAATTAGCAGTTCCTTTCTTTACAAAAAATCTTTTTAGAGGTTCTACTTATATATAATTAGGACCTCAGATTTTAGGTTTTAACCAATAAGTATTGGTAAAATATCCCAATGTAGAGGTAATAAATAAATAAAGTAGGTATTTCTTGGATAAAGACTGGAAAAAACACTATGGCGGTCATTCTGAACAGTGTTTAGCGGGGATATATGTCCGGTTTGGACATACATCTCCCGCTAAATGCATGGGGGCAATTCTGTCCCCAAAGCTCCCCGCACGTACTGTACAGTGCTAATGTGTGGGGAGCTCTGGATGGTGGTGGGAGGGGAAGGACCGGAGGAGGAGCGTGGGTGGGGGGAGGTGGGACCATGACCCCGGACATACAGGGTCGATACCGGCCACGACCCTGTAAGTCCGGGGTTGTGGAGATAGACAGGGGAATTATTCCACCTCGGAGGTGGAATAAGTTGCCTAGACATCAATGGACAGGGCAGGCAGGCCCCCCCACAGCAGCGATTGGCGGCAGGTGAAGACCCCTCTGCCTGACTCTGGCCCTGGCAGGCCCCTCTGGGGGTTGGGTGGCGGGGTCCTCACCTGTAGGTTTTGTGGGGCATCGGGACTCCTGCATGGTGTCCTGGTGCCATGGTGACGGGACACCATGGCACTGAGGCTCCATGCAGGAGCATAGGGCGGCCTAGACGGAGGGCTTTCTGGAGATGCAGCTGGCCTGAATCAGGGCACGTCCAGGCCGTGCAAGTGCCTCAGTTCTGCTCCCATGGGAATGGCTAGCTCCGATGGATGCAGAATCGGTTCCAGATCTGGGCTGTCCAGGTTTTAGACATCCAGACAGCCCGGATGGCCCCGGTTCAGAATTGGCCTGCACGGCGGGATATCAGCAGTGGTGACTAGTGCTGGTAAAGCATATAGCAGTCACCACTGAAGACTGACCCTGGATTTTCAATGTCAGGGCTATATCCGGCCACCAGCACTGACTATCCGGTGTATTTGCAGAACCCAGAAGCTAACCGGGAAGTGATGATATTGAACTGCTGCCCAGTTAGCTTCCATGGTTAAAGTTAGGCCAGCATTTGCTGACTTTACCCACATTTTTGCTAACTGGGCAGTGGCTCAATATTGCCGTTGCCCCGTTGTGACAGGTGCTGCCTCCGCTCCACCCCGGAATGCCCACAATACACCCCGATGCTAACTGCATAGAGGCCAATCAGAAAGAAAAAACACCCCTGGGAATCAACCCCATAAAATCCATAAATATTTGATTCCCCTAACTACCTATTAAAGAACTACTCCCACCCCCCAAAAATAAAAATATATTTTTTTGTCGGATCACTCACCCTGACAGGAAACATTTCATGTCTCGTAGTGAGTCCTCCTTTTTAATCAATTTAAAAGACCGACTACCTCGGTCCTGATTTAGACAGGACAACACCCGTTGCCGTCAACTGTTACTACGTGTAGCAACAGAAAAGCAAATCCCTTAACTGGTTCAGTGCAGGCTAAAACTGACGAAGTGATGCCACAGCGTCATTAAGTGCCCAGCCTCAAACAACAGCAAGGAACCAAATGTACTTAGCTGAATCTCCCCACAGAGCAACTTTCACAGTCCAAGCTTCAAGGGGGTCAGCTCACAGGATACATCCCCGGCAGGATTCTGCATAGAGGCAGCACACGCAGATATCCAGCAGCACACGCAGATATCCAGCAGCACTAACTGTGCTAGTGCCGCTTAATATCCCAGCAACTGGTATGCAAACCATGTAAATGCCTTTGAATATCCCTGCCCTGCCCTGCCCTGCCCTGCCTTCCCTTGGATCCTCCAGTTGGTTTTTCTGCCTTTTCCATCCCAACAACTCCTCATCTGCAGAAATATATATATATTTAATTCGATCAGAAAAAGTAAACAACAATAGCACCTGCACTGCAGAAACACTGGTAACACAGATTTTTTTGCACTGTCAAAGAATAGCTGGAAAATAGGCCGCTAAATTTATTGGGGTCGATATTCAGCAGCAACAAGCAGCATCTTTAAAGTACTTGTCTGCCGCTGCTTCAACAAAAACGGGATATTCAGTGCCAACGTCTATCCGGCATCCAGCTCTTAATATCCATTTTCACTAGCCAGAAGTTTTTCTTTCTGGGTTGAGGTGATATTCGGCTGCTAATTGAATAACTGCTGGGACTACCCCAGCTCTTCCTGGAATTAACCAGACATCTTTACTGCTGTCTGTAGGAATATTTAGCGCTACCATTTGGACAGTGCAATTAAAGGATAGCTGAGGTTTATGTGCTTTGCTGGTGCTGTCTGAAAATTGGTCTACCTTTTATAAACATCTAAATATAGAAATCCTCTTATAATCCTGTTAAGTTTGCCTTGAATTCTGATGCAGACTGGCTACTAATTCAACACACATTAGATATAAGAGATGCAAACAGAGACTCCTTTTTATAGCTACTGAGAAAGGAAATATGATGAATATTTCAAGTTTCACATGCATGAAACATAACGAAGTTAAATACTATTGCTAAGGCAAAACAGAAATATCCTAAAGAAGTGAAATTACAGTGGAAAACTGGAGAAAAAGGAGAAAGAAATTCTGAACAAGAAATTGCTTGTGTCTAATTTAGAAGACACTCAAATTTATTTTAAATATAGGAGACATTAACATTGAATACAATTATTGGCCTAAGTGAATACCATTATCTACCTCACTTATTTTGCAACAAAAGTGAATAAAGTGCTCCCAAGCCTATACTGTGAACTTGCATCCAAAGATTTATCTTTTAAAATTAATCACAGAACTTCCAACTATCTTTAAATTTGATGGAAGTTCCACTGTTATCGAATTATCATAGAAATATAGAAACATGACAGCAGAAAAAGACAATATGACCTATCTAGTCTGCCCTTCCATATCAACTACTACTATAGTCCCATTTTCCCCTTTTAGAGATCTTCTGTGTTTGTCCCAGGCTTTCTTGAATTAACATACTGTCCTTGTCTCTCATATCTCCACTATTCCATGCATCTACCACTCTTTCCATAAAGAAATACTTCTGCATATTACTCCTGAGTCTATCCCCTTTCACCCTTATCCTATGTCCCCTCATTGCAGAGCTTTCTTTCAATCAAAAGAGGCTTTCCTCTGTGCATTTATGCCACAGAGGTATTTGAACGTCTCTATCATAGCTTCTCTATCCCGCCTTTCCTCTAACTTATACATATTAAGATCTTTAAGTCTGTCTCCATATGCTTTATAAAGAAGACCACTAACAATTTTAGTAGCCACCCATTGCACTGACACCATCCAGTTTATATCCCTTTCAAGGTGTGGTTTCCAGAATTGCACACAATACTCCAAATGAGTTTGCACCAGAGATTTATACAGAGGCACTATCACCTCCTTTTTGTTTTGCTGATCATTCCTCTCCCTATGCACCCAAGCATCCTTCTGGTTTTGCCATTGCTTTTTCTACCTGTTTAGTCACTTTATTTATTTATTTGTAAGTCTTTTATATACCGCCACTTCCCAAGATCAGTGGCGGTTTACATCAAACAACAAGAAATACATAGAACAGTTCAGTAATAATTGGGTACATTAAACGGTAATTAGAACTATAAACATTAAGTATAAGCATATTTTGAAACTATTTACAAGCTTTTACAGTATTTATATATACATATGTACATCGGGTTTCATTGTGTGTTCAGTTTTGGGAGTAGTGTTGTGACTATCAGAGCAGGTGAGAGCCTTGGTGATTTATGGAGGATGGGTGGCCTTGTCAAGATTATTATCTATGTTAGAGTAATATTGTGTAAATAGATATGTTTTTAATTCTTTTCGGATTTGCTTTAGGTCTTTTAACTCTCTTAATTGAGCAGGGAGATTGTTCCACAATAAGGCGGCTACAAAAGAGAATGCTGTGTTACTTGTACTCTGTTTTGTTTTTCTGATTGAGTTGGGCACTAAAATGGTATCTGAGGGAATTTGAAGCAATGTGGATAGGTATGATGGTGCAATCTGATTAATTAATTTGAATGTTATTAGAAAGATTTTCTACTTATTATAGGTAGCCAGTGCAGGGAATAGAGTATTGGAGTGATGTGATCAGACAGTTTAGCTTTAGCAATTATCCTTGCTGTTACATTCTGAGCCATCTGTAAAATTTTTAAGTTCTTTTTGGGTACTCCTGATAGAATTCCATTACAGTAGTCAATGTGTGGAATTATTAGTGCTTGCGTGATCAGTGGCGGCCCAAGGGGGGTGCGGGGCCATGTGCGGAGACTCGGTGCGGGGCCTCATTTGCATAAGTGGTCTTATTTGCATAAATATTTGCATAATGTTACCATTCACTAACTTTTAGTAAACATGTCTCTTAATGAGTGTATGGATAAAGAAAGACTAAAAGATTTCTACATTACTATAATCCAGTGCCAACCGCCAGGCACATTAGGAACTACTACAAACGCTGCCCATTTAGAACCCATAGCAAACCCGCCGTATCCTGACAGCATTACCAGGACTCACAAAGCACCATACCCTACCTATCAAAAGGCAACACTGCAAATATTAAACCAATACATTTCAGAGAATACTGGGGAAAGAGAACAAGTGGCAACGTCAAATAGGAATTACATAAACAGAATACCTCAGCTCAGTTACACATGCAGAACATAGACCATCACCAAACAAGGAATCACAATTTAGAAACAGGAAGGCAATAATTAAACTGGGAACCCCAAAAGCCAAACTTGGAATGTACAACAACACTGTAGAAATAAAACTATAAATTAATTTCCTCTTGTACCAAACAAAGCGCAGATGTTAATGATGCACATTTCCCAGAGCTGACATATTCCAGTTAATAAATTCAAAATAAAAAGATATCTTTCTACCTTTTGTGCATTTTTTTTTCAGTTGCAATTGGTCCAGCCACATTCTTCTGGTTTCTTCATGTTTTCTGCTAACTCTCCATCGTCTGCTGTCCATTTGTCCTTTCTTCTCTCTTCTAGTTTTTTTCCATTCTCTCTCTACATCTGCTTTAACATACTAATCTTTCTCCTTTTGCTCTTTCCTCATTCCTATTTCATCCACACAAATTTTACCCCTCCATCCTCAATCCCCAATCACTCTCCCAATACCTGGCCAATTGTAAATTTTTCATCCCTCCTACACAAAATATTTTTCCCCTCTCCATTTTAATCTCCGAGCCCCATCCCATTCTAATCCTCCCCCAACATTCAGCTCCTTTCTAGTTCCAGTCTCACCCAGCATCCATTCCCTTCTAGTCCCTGCATCAGCCCATTTCCAGTCCTAGCCCCCCATCAGCCCACTTCCAGTCCTAGCTCCCCCATCCATTTCCAGTCCAAGTCCCTTCATCAGCTCATTTCCAATCCTAGCCCCCCCCATCAGCCCATTTCTAGTCATTTCCTAGCCCCACCATCAGCCCATGTCAAATCATACCTCTCCTCCACTCAGCCCAATTCCAGTCCAAGCCCCCCCATGAGCCTACTTCCAGTTCTAGCCCCTCCATGAGTCCATTTCAATTCAAGCCCCCACCACAGCCCATTTCCAATCTTAGCTCCCAACAGCCCATTTCCAGTCCTATCCTAGCTGTTCCATCAGCCCATTTTCAGTCCTAGCTCCCTTCCCTCACAGCCCATTTCCATTCCAAGCCCCCTCCCCATCAGCTATTTGCAGTTCAAGTCTCCCCTTCCACTCAGCCCATTTCCAGTCCTAGCAACCCCCAACCCATTACCAGTCCTAGCCCCCCGTCAATCAACTTCCAGTCCTAACCCCATCACCCCATTTTCAGTTTAAGCCCCCCTATAACCCATTACCAGTCCTAACCCCCCATCAGCCAATTTCCAGTCAGCCCCCCATAGCCCATTGCCAGTCCTAACCCCCCCCATCAGCCCACAGCCCATTACCAGTCCTAACCCCATCAGCCCACCTCAAGTCCTAACCCCTCCCAATCAGCCCATTTCCTGTCCTAGCCCCCCCATAACCCATTATCAGTCCTACCCCCCCATCAGCCCACTACCAGTCTTAACCCCCCCATAGCCCATTACCAGTCCTAACCCCCCCCATCGCCCATTACCAGTCCTAACCCCCCCATCAGCCCACTACCAGTCTTAACCCCCCCATAGCCCATTGCCAGTCTTAACCCCCCCATAGCCCATTGCCAGTCTTAACCCCCCATAGCCCACTGCCAGTCTTAACCCCCCTCCCCAGCCCATTGCCAGTCTTAACCCCCCCTCCCTAGCCATTTGCGAGTATTAACCACCCTCCCTCACTCCCTAGCCCATTGCCAGTCTTAACCCCCCTCCATCCATAGCCCATTGCCAGTTTTTACCCCCCTCACTCCCTCCCTAGCCCACTGCCAGTCTTAACCCCCCCATAGCCCACTGCCAGTCTTAACCCCCCTCCCCAGCCCATTGCCAGTCTTAACCCCCCCAGCCCATTGCCAGTCCGAACCCCCCCTCCCTCGCCCACTGCCAGTCTTAACCCCCCCATAGCCCACTGACAGTCTTAACCCCCCTACCTAGCCCATTTCCAGTCTTAACCCCCCTCCCTAGCCCATTGCCAGTCTCAACCCCCTCCCTCCCTAGCCCATTGCCAGTCTCAACCCCCCTCCCTCCCTAGCCCATTGCCAGTCTCAACCCCCCTCCCTCCCTCCCCCATTGCCAGTCTTAACCCCCCTCCCTCCCTCCCTCCCTCCCTAGCCCATTGCCAGTCTTAACCCCCCTCCCTCCCTCCCTCCCCAGCCCATTACCAGTCTTACCCCCCTCCCCAGCCCATTGCCAGTCTCAAACCCCCCTCCCTCCCTCCCTAGCCCATTGCCAGTCTCAACCCCCTCCCTCCCTAGCCCATTGCCAGTCTCAACCCCCCTCCCTCCCTAGCCCATTGTCAGTCTTAACCCCCCTCCCTCCCTCCCCGATTGCCAGTCTTAACCCCCTCCCTCCCTCCCTCTCTCCCTAGCCCATTGCCAGTTTTAACCCCCCTCCCTCCCTAGCACATTGCCAGTCTTAACCCCCTCCCTCCCTCCCTCCCTAGCCCACTGCCAGTCTTACCCCCCTCCCCAGCCCATTGCCAGTCTCAACCCCCCTCCCTCCCTCCCTAGCCCACTGCCAGTCTTAACCCCCCATAGCCCATTGCCAGTCTTAACCCCCCTCCCCAGCCCATTGCCAGTCTTAACCCCCCCAGCCCATTGCCAGTCTTAAACCCCCCCCCTCCCTAGCCCACTGCCAGTCTTAACCCCCCCTCCCCATAGCCCACTGCCAGTCTTAACCCCCTCCCCAGCCCATTGCCAGTCTCAACCCCCTCCCTCCCTAGCCCATTGCCAGTCTCAACCCCCCTCCCTCCCTACCTAGCCCACTGCCAGTCTTAACCCCCTCCCTCCCTCCCTAGCCCATTGACAGTCCTACCCGCCCCCCCTCGGCTCATGGCAATTAAAAAAAAAAAAAAGCTGGCCGCTGCGGCATGGAGTGTCCCGCGGGGCTCCCTCTGCCCGGCGGAACTCTCCCGGCGCGGCTGAGCCCCTCTCTGCCGGCTTGCAGATACGCGAAGGGAGAGAGTCTCCCTCGCGTCTCTGTTAAGCCCGCAGGGGCTGATGGGAAGCAGGGGCTGATGGGAAATTTCCCATCTGCCCCTGCGGGCTTAACAAAGACGCGAGGGAGACTCTCTCCCTTCGCATATCTGCAAGCCGGCAGAGAGGGGCTCAGCCGCGCCGGGAGAGTTCCGCCGGGCAGAGGGAGCCCCGCGGGACACTCCATGCCGCAACGGCCAGCTTTTTTTTTTTTTTAAATTCAATTAAGAAAAAGCAGAATGTTCTTTGCGCGGGGCCCCCCGAAGCATGGGGCCCTGTGCAAAAAACATTCTTGCTCAATGGACGGGCCGGCCCTGTGCGTGATAGTTCTGAAGTCTTCGCTTTCTAAGAGGGGCCTTAATTGTTGTATTGATCGGAGCTTATAGTAAATTGTTCTAGTTGTTTTTTTAATGTGGTTAGTGAAGTTAAGGGCCTTGTCAAGGGTGATTCCCAAGTATTTAATCTCTTCTTTTATGGGAAGGGTAAAGTTCAGAATTGTGATATCGGTTGGTGGAGTGTAATTTATGTTTTTTGATGTTTAAGATCATCAGAAACAATCAGGCCCAGATCCCGCTCTTCTTTCATGGACTGAAGTACTTTGCCTCCTACACTGTACCGCTCCCTTGGATTTTTGTGCTCAAATGCATGACCCTTCATTTTTTTAGCATTAAATCACAGCTGCCAAATTCTAGACCATTCTTCAAGCTTAGCCAGATGACTCTTCATGTTATCTACTCCTTCCTGGGTGTCCACTCTATTGCAGGTTTTGGTATCATCCGAAGAGAGGCAATCCTTACCTGCTAGCCCTTCCGCAACATCATTAACAAAGAAGTTAAAAAGAATCAGACCAAGGACAGATCCCTGCGGCACACCACTGGTAACATCCTTCTCCTCAGAGTGAGCTCCATTTACATGTATACTGTGTCGCCTCCCACTCAACAAATTACCCAGTCAGTAACTTTATGATCCATCCCTAGGGAGATCAATTTATTATAGGTTGCCTGTACGGAAAGGTGTCAAAGGATTTACTGAAATCTAAGTACACAACATTTAGGGCTCTCCCTTGGTCCAACTCTCTGGTCACCCAGTCAAAGAAATCAATCAGGTTTGTATGAGCAAGACCAGTCTCTGGTAAACCCATGCTGCCTCAAATCCTGCAATCCACTGAACTCTAGAAACCTCACTAACCTCTCTTTTAGCAGCATTTCCATTAATTTACTGACCACAGAGGTCAGACTAACTGGCCTATAGTTCTCAAACTCATCCTTATTTCCACTTTTGCGTAAGGGGACCACATGTGCCTGTCTCCAGTCCTCTGGGATCACTCCTAACTCTAAAAAAGCATTGAAAAGGTCAGTCAGTGGAGCCCCTAGAACAGCCCCAGGTTCCTTCATTATTCTTGGATGTATCCCATCCAGTCCCATTGCTTAGTCTACTTTTAGTTTAGCTAGATCCTCATGAATACAGACATCTGAAAATTGTTGAAGATCTCCTTCACTTTTGTTCCTATTTGTGGGTGTTTTCTGAGGTCCTGCTCCTGGCCTGCCATCTGTGAACATAGAACAAAAATATTTGTTAAGCAATTCCACGTTATCCTCATCAGCTTCTACATATTCTTCCCCTTCACCCTTGAGTCTTCCTCCTCTCGCTAAAAATGTCTTGTCCCCCCCCCCCCATTTTATTGCATTAGCTATTTCTTCTTATTTTCCTATCTTTGCTTTCCTGAATACTTTAGTAGATTCTATAAGCATTTCCAAATATTGATGCTTGTCTTCCTCTTTCTGTGATCTCTTGTATTTTATGAAGGCTACCCTCTTTTTCTTCACCTTTTCAGCTACTTCTTTTGAGAACCAGAGTGGCCTCTTTTTCCTTTCATATTTATTTATCTTTCTAACAAAAAGTTCTGTTCCCATTAAAATACCCCCTTTCAGTTTTGCCCATTGCTTTTCTACATCCCCCAGCTGTTCCATCCTGCTAAGGACTCCTTGAGGTTTTAGAAACATAGAACCATGACGGCAGAAAAAGACATTGCCTATCTAGTCTGATCTTCTATATCAACCACTATAACAGTCCCTTTTTTTCCCTTTAGAGATCCTCTGTGTTGGTTCCATGCTTTTTTGAATTCAGATACTGTCGTCATCTCTATCACCTCCACTGGGAGACTATTCCACGCATCTACCACTCTCGCCGTAAAGAAATATTTCCGCATATTACTCCTGAATCTATCCCCTTTCACCCTCCTCCTGTGCATTTATGCCATGGAGGTATTTTTATTTTATTTCAATTTAAACATACTTGACATAAGCAAGTGAAAAGAAATAAACAGAAAATACAATAAGAAAATAATCTCATAAAGGCAATCCATAAACAAACAATTGCAACCCACATCTAGGGGAGAATTACAAAAGAAAAAAGAAGAAAGAAAACAAAGAGAGAAAAACTCTCTACAAACTCAGAGCCAAATTTATACAGCCACCCAATAATCCCTCATCAATCACACGGCTTTCTCCCTTTCAGACAAGGTGGTCTCCAGTTGTAAGGAAACAAGAAAAATAAACTTTACACCCTTAAGTGTTATCACACACTTACAGGGAAACCTAAGAAAAAAAGATGCCTCAAGGGCCAACACCCTTGGCCTGAGGGACAGAAAAGCCCGCCTACGCACCTGTGTTGCCCTAGAGACATCCTGAAACAACTGTACTTTAGCACCATAAAAAAGGCATCTTTACATTTAAAGTAACTTCTAAATACCAAGGTTTTATCCAATTCAGATACAAATGAAGCCACCAACATGGCCCTAGTTAGAATGGTGTCTTGTGAGTCCTCAAGGAATTGGGTAAGATTAACTTGAGATTGAGGTTGCAATACATCATACTCCCCAATGCACTCGTCAAATACCTTTCTAGAGGAAAGATAAAACATTTTAGAAAAACCTATGGTAGCAGCAATTGGAAGTTCTAAAACTTCCTTTATATATTTACGAAGCAATATCTCAGATGATAACAAATGAGTAACAGGAAAATTAAGACAATGTATATTTTTCATCTTAAGAGAATTTTCCAGAGACTCCAACCTACAATGAATAAGCAAACTATCTTTAACTGAAGACACACTCATCATCTGTAAAGAGGCATATCAGGAATCACATTGCTGAACCTGAGCAGTTAAAGATTCCAACCGCTCATTGACTGCCCCCAGCCTTGTAACAATTTCCTGTGTAAATTTACAAAGCTGGGACACTGTGGTTACCAAAATAGCCTCTGTACATGTCACAACATGCCAAATATCCATCAAGGACAACTGAGACTCAGGTGTTGCTTGGGGAACATGCTGGGGTGGTGTCCAAATAACAGGTAAAAAAGAACTCACAACAGGTACTGGGGTACTCAGTTGTACGGGCATATCACTTGCAGGCAAGTTGGGTGGGGTTATCATTGATGGGGGAAGAGGCGGAGAGCACTCAGGGGAACTCAAGGAAGCTCCCTCCGGAATTCGCAGAGGCAAAACAGTACCTGCAGGGGGAAGAGACACAACGTCCCCAGTCTTCACATGCCTATCCATAGGGCCAGTCTCTCCTGGTGCCAAAGGGAAAATCTTCTTCTTTCTCTTACGCATAAATACAGTAGCTCCTCAGTGGCTCCTAAGGGGCTCCCATGGGGCCTATTTGCCCCTTAGGGCATGCCACAGCCACGTGTCTAATAGAGAGTGAAAATTTAAAGACCCTGATGTCAACAGGGGCAATCCCCGCCGCAGCCGAGAAACTCCGATGCTGCATGGCTGGCTCCAATTCAACTCTCCCGAAGGCACACCGAGCTCTGATGACTTTTAAAGACCCTGATGTCAACAGGGGCAGTCCCCACCACAGCCTGTTCACCCTGGGAAACTCTGATGCTGTAAGACTGGCAGCATCTATACATGCAAGCCATTGAATGTTCGTGATTTACGTCTGCAGATGGCGTGTAACTTTACGTAGCTACTTATAAAACTACTTCTATGTTTCATAATATGAGGTGTGACAAAATAGAAACGAGACTGTCCCATAAATGTTTATTACAAAATCTACAGAGAAATTACGCATTGTCCCCTTCAAAGAAATTCCCCCCAGAGTTAATGCACTTCTGCATTTGCTTCTGCCACGTATGGAAGCACTCGGTAAAGTCTTCCTCCTTGAGGTCCCTCAGCACCCTCATCACAGTGGCCTTGATCTCTTCTACAGAGACAAAATGAGTTCCTTTGAGCATAGGTCTTCAACCTGGGGAAGAGCCAGAAGTCGCATGGTGCGAGATCTGGGGAATAAGGAGGGTGGTCGAGAGCTGTGATCTGTTTGTTGCCAAGAACTGCCTTACACTGAGCACGGTGTGTGTGGGCGTGTTGTCGTGGTGGAGCAGCCATGACTTGTCTCTCCACAGAACCCGCCGGCTGCGCCAAACCCGGTCATGGAGGCGATTGAGGATCTTCTGGTAGAAGTGCTGGTTGACTGTCTGACCCTCAGGCACAAAACTCATGATGGACCACTCCCTTCTGGTCGAAGAATGCGATCAGCATGACCTTGATCCTTGATTTGGACATGCGCTCCTTCTTGCATCTGGATGACAGTCGAGTCTTCCACTGCAGGCTCTTTCTTTTGCTTTCTGGGTCATACTGGAAGACCTAAGTCTCTTCTCCTGTGATGACTCGGCCAACGAATTCTGGATCTTCTCCGATCTTCTCTAAAAAATCTCGACAAACATTGACCTGGTGCTCCTTCTGGTCATCCGATAAAAGCTTGGGCACCATCTTGGTGCACACCTTCCGCATCCCCAGCTCCTGCAGCTATCATCCGCACCATCAGTCTGCGATCACTCTGCACCAGCTGGTTCACTCTGTCAATGTTCTCAGCCGACTTTGTCATGGAAAACCGTCCTGACTTGGGATCATCCTCCACCTCCTCACGGCCAGTCGAAGCATTTGTGCCACTCGAAGACTCGCAGCCTTGACATTGCATCTTCTCCAAAAGCCTTTCGGAGAAGTTGGAGACACTCAGTTGGGCCCTTCTCCAACTTAACCAGAAATTTCAAGTTGATTCTTTGCTCCATATTTCTGTCACCTCCCATTGCGTGACAAATCGATGGAGCAGTGTGCTACAAAAAAACCTGAAAAAGAAAAACAGAGTGAGAGAGATGAAAAATATTATAGCAGAATAGTGGCTGCCACAGTCTTGGTTTTTTTTTTTGTCACACCTCGTATACAGTCTGTATCCCTCCATCTTTATTTTAATTTAAAATATGTCTGATAAAGAAACATAACCATTTAATTCTGCATATTCGTGATTCACGAAACAATTTCTACGTGTTCAGTAGCGATGTTCATTCAGTATCCATGTTCAAGTCAATAGGCATCACAGTATCAGATAAAAAATTCATTGTTGTTCCCACTGAAATAATTTGAAATCACTATCCCTGCAATGCAGTTAGGCAGAGCTGGTGCTAGGGTCTCTGGCACCCCCCCTCCCGCAACCTATAGATCGGTGCCTCCAACCTCATTACTATTAAAGGTAGGTTGCATCCCCCCCTTCCAAAAATGCCTTTCTGAACTCTATTCACATGATGCTAATATTTCTCTTTATAATCAAATGTTTTAACAAGAAAATTGCAGGGAAGGGGCAAAGACTAGCGAGGAAGCATCCTGCAGCAGTGGGAGTATGAGGAGGTGAGCTACTCCCCACTCCACCACTCATCCAATCAGTGGCCAAGATCAATTTTAAAGTTAAAGCCCCGATCAGCATGGCCAGAGAAGACTGGTGAAGGAGCAGCCTGCAGCAGTGGAAGAGAGCAAGGAGGTAAGCTCCCCCCTGCCCCACCACTCATCCAAGCAGCAGCCAAGATCAATTTTAAAGTTAGAGCCCCAATCGGCGCACCCGTGCAAAGGGTCCTAAGGTGCAGCCCTTGTGTTTGAACTGCTTTACTGAAGTCTGCAAAACTATAAAAGCAACCCACAATAAGGAGGTACCTCAGTGATGCCACAGACCCCTCGGTTTACTGCAAGGAAAGACTGCAGGCTGCGTGAGATCAAAGTGTTGAAGTAGACTTCTGCACTCCTCCGACCAGGGATACAGAGCAGCAGGCAGACCTAAGGATTCACTATTGTTGGTAAGCTCTGCCTCCATCGGAGGCACAATAATCAGTCTCCCATATATAAATCAACCTCCCTAATAAGTGAGCCCTTGATGAGCGAGCCCTCGCAGAGCCAAACCAAAGGGCCCTTTGGTGTGTCCCTTCGATATGTTCCAGGTGTTCTCATTACTTGCAACATTTGAATTCAAATTCAACACAGAAACTCATCCACTAACTACTCCCTGCTCAGTACCTCAACTATTATGCCTTTATTGTAATTTTTGTTTTGTTTTTTCCTTTCTTCTAGTTTTGCTCCAGGTAAGCCTTTTTGGCATGTTGTTCACTGTAAACTGCTTAGATTCTTAGATTTGCGGTATATAAAATTAGATAAACACATAAATAAATAAATAATACATCCAAGAAGACACACTAAGATTAAACGACATCATTGCTTACTAGCTGCACAATACACAACTCAAAAACATTCTCTCAAGCCATTAGCCATAACTGCCACAATCTAAAACCTAAAGCACAGGTACAATGCAAAAGAAAATATTTACCCTACTGACAATCATTTGCAAAATATCTACATTTGCCCTATGTGAATCCCTCACACTAGTCACCAATCATATTCCCATCATGCAAACCTCACGAAACCAGGATCTAAGAGCGACACCTCAAAGGGCCAGGAAAGCACAGTTACTTACCTGTAACAGGTGATCTCTGGGAACAGCAGGAATAAGTCTTCACATATGGGTACGTCGGTACCGACGGAGCCTGCGCGGGAATGCTCCCCAGCGTCCAATCAGAAAGCTTTTGGGAGCATCCCTCAGCGCCTGCGTGCTGCCTTCCCGCCTTTCCAACAGTCTCTCCTCAGTTATGTTTTATAGCTGAGACAAAGAGAGAGAGCGAGGAAAGGAAAGATAGATAGAGAGATACAACTCCTAGGGGAGGTGGGTGGGTTGTGAAGACTTATTCCTGCTTTTCCCAGAGATCACCTGTTACAGGTAAGTAACTGTGCTATCTTCAGGAACAAGCAGGAATGAGTCTTCACATATGGGGACCCCCAAGCTAAGATGCCTGGAGCCCTAGCATGGTGAAGATTGAAGCATGCTACACCTCATATGGCCAGGCATCCTGAGGATGGAGGGTAGGAGTTGAAAAAGAGAGGAGCTGTAGGAAACAGCTAACTTAAGAGAGGACTACGGGCAAGGAGTCCTTGTATGTATGATAATCATCATGAAATATATTGAAATGAACAATCACAATATGGACCTCACCTACTAGATTGCAGGAAGTAGAGAGGCTGATGGAGTCTACTGGGGATCCAGTAGAGGAATCTTCAAGGTGACCTCACTGGAGTGAAGGTGAAGGTCAAAATCTGGAAGTGACAGGTGACCCCAGGATTCAACTGGGGTAGTACAAAAACGGTAGATCTTTAGTGGGAAGCTTTATGGAAAAAGCTGAAAACTCTTTTGGCTACAGAGTTATTCCCAGTTAGGAGCAAAAGAGGAAGACTGATCGATTTGGACAAACTGGCCTAGTCCTTGAGGGAAGAAGGGGTATGGGAAAAACCACGTATTCCCAAAGAAAGGACAGATGTCTGAGGAGTTGAAACCTCAGATCTACTGAAGATCCATCATGTCATTCCTAACTGGAGAGAGGTAGGAAGATATTGGAGTATGGAGCTTCAGGGATACCTGAACCTAGGGTTATGGTAGGAGCTGTCAGTAGCACAGCAGTGGTTGTGTGCATAATACCCCAATCATACTGAGGAACAGTATGAACATGTGCAAACCCACTGTCTGGAACATATAGGAAGGAAACCTTTATGAGCATAGACAGAGAGATAAGTATGTAAATACATATCTACCTATGAGGAAGCATCTCAACAGATACACACACACACACATATATATATATATATATATATATATATATATATATATATGTGTGTAGATATATATATATGTGTGTAGATATATATATATATATATATATATATACAAGGGTATATATATATATATATATGTTTATAGTGAGATCTAGAGGGGCATAACATATGCACACGCAGCTGACAGGCATATGTATCTATAGAGGTGTATATAGATATATATACATATATGAACATATAGGTCTAAGATAAATGTCTGCAAGAAAACAGACAGAGATATGCCTATAAGAACATTCACATGGAGATGTGAAGAGGAAAGATTCATCCAATAACAAGAAGGTGGAACCTACTTGAGAAGATATATAGAGACTCTATTCCCCCTGGTTAAGATGGTGCAGGAATGCTATCCAGTGAAATAACCTGGATGGTTGCGTGAAAAAACAGAGGATAATAGCAGTCTGTAAACAGCAAGTCCTGAGTCCGGTAGAACTCTAGCATGGTAAATGGACCGAAAAACGCATAGGATGAGATACCAGGTTGACCCACTTGAGGGACAAAAAGGGGTATCATGCGTTTTTTTAGTGAAATATGTGCTGCCCATGAAGGATTAGGATACCATGAGGACAAGCTGCAATGAAAAAGAGAGCATATTCCGTGTAGGAATTTGACAACTCTTTAGACTGTCACGTAGGGAAGGCTTATGCCCTTTATTTTAAAAGGAGATAGAAGGGTGTAAAGAACCCTCACAGTCATGGGGAATGACTGAGGAAGCCTTTTTCAACCATATAGGATAGTTATTAGAGAAAAAAACCCATGCTCTCTAGCAAGGGCCCATAGTGGAAAGCTTCTCTGTAGGATTGCAGAGAGCATTATGCAGGAGAATTGGGAAATAAAACTGGCTGTTGGAAAAAACCAGCTGCCACTTCAACTATGCTGCCAAATCCTAGGAATTGGAGATGGCAGAAAAGAAGATAGTGATAAGGATTATCCAAGACAGATGAAGCACTATCTTGGAAGCACTACTAAGGCCAGACAGAAAGTAATGGAAAACAAGACTGGAACTTGTGGAAAAATACCAGTAGTCCAATCACTGGAACTCCTGCATGGGCAGCTGCTGAATAGGACAGCAGAGAGAATCTTTCTGTGTAAAACAGAGAGAACAGACAGAACAAGAGGAGAACATCCTGTCTCTGTCTGATGAGCTGCCCAGACAAAAGAAGGGAGTTTACTCAAGAGAAAAAACTCCACACGGGAATGGAAAGAAAGATTAGAAAGGCTAAGAAAGCCTTCCAGTGGTATGGTACCACTCTTACAGGGGAAACCCTGGAGAAGAGGGTAGAGAAACAGGAGCTGAAGGGTGACTTACCATATGGTAAGTCTGTGGAAGGAAAAAATTCATGTCGGTACAGAAAAACTATCATGGGATAGTTGTTAAACCTCTCTTCTTGGCAGGAAGAGGAGGAAAAACCTGTGACCTATAGACATGAATATCCTGACAGCTCAGCATACCTAAAAGCAACTGGATGTCCGGAGGACAGGAATCCATGTGTAGAGTTTTGAATGAAAAACAGTGAAAAACTTCTGTTGAAAAGAAGATAACTGTAGGCTATAAAGAGATTAAGCAGAACCCCATGGTTGCTGTGTTTATTCAGCATGGCTAGAGTTTGGATTCTTCAGACCAGGACGAGGCTTCCCGTGTTTGGGAACATCTGAATGATGGGCAGGAGAAGAATAAAACCTCTTTCTCCTAGGGAAAGAAGGTTTGGAAGGGCATTTCCTACCTACTGGGGAAGGAGAAGGCTTAGGATCGCCTTCAGAAACAGGGAAGTCAGTGGAGCACTGAGCAACCTGATGTAAAGACTCCTTATTGAAGAGATTTTCTCCAGTGCAAGGAGTATTACCCAGTCTTTGTTGTGCCCATCTGTTCAAGGCTGAAGCTTGGAGCCAGGCTCTAAGTCGTGCCCCTATGGCTATAGCAGAGGTTCTGCTAACAGACTCAAAAGAGTCTAGGGAAGCACGAGAAAGAAACCAAGAGATATTTTGGCTATGACTAAGAAGTAAGGAATAGTCTGCAGCCTTGGGCTCTGATAGAAAAGGAGTCAAAAGAGATAATTTCTTTGTGACCTCCTGAAGGGATAGACTCATATAAAAAATATATGAGAGAATCCTTGTTGCCAGCATAGATGTTTGGAATGTTTGCCGTCCAAAGGCATCTAGTGTTCTAGATTCACGACCTGGCGGGTAAGAAGAATGCTTCTTCTTGCTTTTTACCTTCCTCATCGCCGATTCCACTACAATGGAATGATGGGGAAGTTGAGTCTTCTGAAACCCTGGAGAGGGGGGCACCTGATACAGAAGATCAGTTGCTCTAGAAGGTGAGGAAACCCTTAAAGGTGCTTCCCACATTCTTAGAAGAAGATCCTGCAAGGAATGATGTAAAGGAAGCATTATATTTTCCTTTTCTCCAAAAGAAAGAGAGCCTTGTGTAGGACCATAGCCAGGGATAGGAATAGCAAGGGATGTTGCTATATCCAGGAGAAAATTCTGAAAAGAAGGATCTCCAACGGGAACCGTCCCTGGACAGGCTAGACCTGAAGAACTAGCCTGGGCACCGGAGGATTTACTTGCTGCCCGGTGCAGAAAAGGATCCCTAAGGGATGAATGCTGGTACTGGAGGTCATGACCTGAAACAGTCAGTACTGCATTGTCCACGCCAGGTATCGATTCCAAACTAGGTATAGAAAGGAGCGACCCCGGTGAAAGAAGCATGGAAGAAGCTGGCCCCGATGTTACCGCAGGTACCGGCACCGACACCGATACCGGTAGCTGTGCCGGAATCGAGGGCGATAGCGACATCGAAGCAGTCATCGGAGGCTGCTCAAGCGGTACCGAGGTAACCGAAGGCCTTTGGTAGTTACCCTCGGTACCGAGCATGCGGAACCGGTAAGTGTCGGTTCCGAGACGTGTCGGTACCCAGTCTTCCAGACTAGAAATCGATTACAGACTCGGCATCGAAGGAAGCGAGTCTATCGATGCATATCTAGAAGGTTCCGACGTCGGTGGTAGTATCGGCGGTGATGCCGATACTGGAAAGTCAGTCTGGGACGTATCGATCGGTCCCAAAGGTACCGAGAAAGCCAGATGACGATCCCTGGTGAGGAGTGGATTGCTCAACACCAGTGCCGATGCCGGGGTATCGGTACCGCTTGAAGCGGATACCACCACCGAGCATGGCTCAGGTATGTTCTGTGAGGGGTGAGCCCCAGGAACAACCTGAAACCCCTGAAATGCTTTGGAGACCGAAGACTCCTGCCGGGGTTTTAAAGCCAATGGACCCTTGAGGGCAAGGCCGGAGCCATCATCATGCTGTGCATGAGACCTACCACTCAAGGATTGGCTAGTCTTAACAGACTGTTTGTGGGTTACCTGATCCTGTAGAGAAGAAGTGGTCGGTGCCCTGACACTGGAAGGGAAGCCGGTATCGAGGGAAACTCGAAATGGAAAATCTCTTCTCATAACATTGTAGCCTAATGGCTCCAGAGGAAAATGGTCAGGACCCAAACAGGTTAGATACCAGTTCTTGGAGTCTAAAAACAAAACTGTACTGCCACAGTTAAGGCACTGCTTAGGAAAAGAAGGTGGCAGCTCCATAATGGAGAGGCCTGAAAGGCCCAAAAAGTTTAAACAGAAACTGAGGGAAAAAAATTCCCTGAATTTAAGAAAAAGAAATAAAAAAACACCGGCGGTACTGGTGGAGTCGGGGAGACAGCCGCAACCACAAGAAAACAAAGAATTAAAGAATTTAAAAAAAAAATTTCTGCGGTGACAGGAGGACGTCCTGCCGGCTCCGCGGAAAAACGAAAACTGAGGAGAGACAGTTGGAAAGGCGGGAAGGCAGCACGCAGGCGCTGAGGGATGCTCCCAAAAGCTTTCTGATTGGACGCTGGGGAGCGTTCCCGCGCAGGCTCCGTCGGTACCGACGTACCCATATGTGAAGACTCATTCCTGCTTGTTCCTGGAGATTAAAGCTTACAATGTCCTAAAACACATGAGAATTAATGAGCACTCCCCACCAAAACCTCACACTTCCTCCACTTTTACTCTACAAGTCAACACCCGATTAGTTAGAAATAAAATCCCTATCATAACATATTATATTAATGATCACAGCCCAGACATACTGGGCTCAATATTCAAAAGGCATTTACAAGGTTTACAGCCCAATAAACTGTGTAAAAGCCTTAAATCGGGATATTCAATGGCACTTACATGGTTAGTGCCGTTGAATATCCCCTTCTAATTCCCCAACACATCCCGATGCTATCTGGTTAGCATCGAGGCATGTTGGGAGCATTCTGGGGCTGAGTGAAGCGATAACTGGGCAGCAGTGATATTGCATGCTGCCCTGTTAGTGATCTGCGCCAAAGATAGGCGAAGAAAACCCTCGCCTATCTTTTGGCACAGGAGCTAACCGGGCAGAGTGCAATATCACTGCTGCTTGGTTACCTAAAATGGCTTCTGGCATGTGTGGTGATCCCTGGATATTCAATGCTGGGACCGCATATGATCCCGGCATTGATTATCCAGGGTTAAGGGTTGGCAGGCAGGGCTATGCGCCATAGTGGTGCATAGCCTGCCCAGAAGAATATAGGGCCCACTATGTCTAACTGAAACATGGCTTACTGAAGAAGACAATGTCCTTATCAATCTTCTCAAGGTACCAGGATATGACCTGTTCTACATAAACACTATTAAATAAATAAATAAATAAATAAATAATGTTGCAACAGAAGAGAAGGCATTCTTATCACCACAAAAAGCAAACTCAACATCTCCACCACAATTACAGTCAGCACAGATGGCCTTGACTTGGTCCTTTTTGAAAACAAGGAACTAGCATTATCTCTTCCCTACAGATCACCAAAACCAAAAGACATGACCCTCTCCAGCATACTAGAAATAGCTTGCTCCTACTTAGCTTGAAATAACTCATCTTATTAGGTGAATTTAATCTTTCTATACTACCCATTAGACAATCCACAGCCTTCACAGATGCCATAGAATCCCTAGACTTCATACAGATTGTCAACATCTCTACCCACAAGGGAGAAAGCACTCTAGATCTAATCTTTCCTTCCAAGCAATTCCTCAATCCCACTACCTACATCATGACACAAGTCACTCAAGTACCATGGTCTGACCAGCACTTAATTGTATTCCAATTTCCAAGCTACCTCACACATCACCACAACAATGATAATACAAACATTGGGCACCGCTTCAAACATTTTGACAAACCATCATTCATGGATACTTTATCCCCAATGCTGGACAATGATTCAAGCAACCTGGATGACTTTATCCTGAATTGGAACAAAATCATTGCCGAATATGCCACAATACCATATACTAGACAAAACAAAGCAACAATTAATACCAACTGATACAACCCAGAGCTAAAATAATTGAAAAAATTCAGAATATTGGACTGCAAATGGCGACACTCCCAAAATATCCATGATAAACATACCTACTCCCGGCCACTGTTCCCTCTAAGCTGTGCGCGTGTGCGCGCGCACACACCTCGCCGAGCGAGCGCACATACTTTACAACAGAGCGCACAAAAATTACAGCTCTGATTCTGATAGAAAACAACACAGACGTCTTAAAATTTAAAAGTTATGATTGTAATTACTAGAAATTTCCTGCTTCATTTAGTAATCATCTATTTTCATTTAATTTGATTAAAATCAATGTGGTGTACATACTGTATTCTGATGTGTAGTCAAATTTTAAAGTATATAACTCCGAGTGTCGTTATGTGGCGCACAAAAATTTAACCTTCCTTCAAAAGCTGCACACAGCTGATATTTTATGCGCACACAGCCTACAGAAAATTAGAGGGAACATTGCTCCCGGCACAAAGTCAATGAATACAAGAAAGAGTATCACACTGAGCTGATCATGAGCTCCTTAAATAAGCCCAGGGAATTATTTGATACTGTAAAATCTCTGATCAAGTTGGACGACGATAATAAAATACGCAATGCTTCTGATCCACAAAGCCTGGCAAACTACTTCCAACCAAAACCCCAGGAATACAGCCTCACCACAACTCTCCCAAGTACTAAACAGCTCTCTCATGAAGCTCTTACCACCATCCTTGGAAAACTTAAAAACCATCATAAGGACCATTAATACGACAACATCTCCAATGGACCCATGCCCAGTAAGTTGGATAAAGATCACCTGCTCTGAGATATTCCTAAGAAAGATAATACATTCCTTTGAACAAGCTCACATACCCGCCTGCCTTGTGAACGGCTCAATCAGACCCATTCTAAAGAATCCTAAGCTAGATACAAGTAACCAGCCTTCCTATAGACCTATCACAAGCTTACCATTCCTAGCCAAAATAATTGAAAAAATAGCCCTGTTACAACTACAAGATTACATCAACATAAACAACTCATTAGACTTACAGCAACACGGCTTCAGGCAATACCATGGCATAGAAACCTTAATCACCTCCCTCTTGGATGAAATCATAAAAGGCATTCAGAACCTACAATAAGGATTCATCTTAATATTCCTAGATATTCAGGCTGCATTTGACTCAGTATCACACAAACTACTGCTCAAATGCCTACAAAAAATCGGAGTTCAGGAAACTGTTTTAGAATGGTTCCGCTCCTATCTCACCGGACATTAACAGCATTTAAAAACTGGAAACATTAAACAATCCTCATTTAAACTAACCCAGGACATCCCACAAGTCTCAGCACTATCCTTCCTCTTATTTAACATTTACATGCAATCAGTCTGCAGTATCATTCCAGTCCACAACATACTACACCACATCTATGCCGATGATGTCATGATTTACATGCCATTTTCAACAACAAAAGCCTTCTATACTCCTTTAATAGATTGCTTCAATGCAGTCTCCACTTGGTTTCTACACCATAACCTCAAAATAAATTTCAAAAAAACTAAAATACACTTCATCACAAGGGATGAAAATTTCTTCCCACCCTCACTTCTAACAGTCAACGACGTGGAGCTGGAAGTTAAAACTGAGATCAGGTACCTTGGAATAACGATTGACCAATGACTCACTCTACAAACACACATCAATAACACCACCAAAACAATTCACCAGAAGATAAAAACCTTCCAACACTTACGACCACTACATGAAGCTCACGATTTCCAAACAGTATTTCAAGCAATATTTTTCCGACATTTAGACTTTTGTATCATCATCTTCCAGGGCATCTCTAAATACGTCTTGCTACTGTTACAAATGGCCCAGCACACTGCGGCCAGGGTCCTTGAAGGAGTTTCCAAAATGTATCATGTAACTTCTATCCTAAAAAAGCTACACTGGCTCCCCCTACCCTGGCACATCAGAAACAAAGTACAGATTACATGATTCACGACCACATCACTCCCATACTGTACCACCTACACTGGCTCCCAATCAGCTCTAGAGTCCAATTCAAAGTACTTCTACACATATTTAAAATAATACACAACCTCTCAGCAGACAGCCTACGTCCTCTCATAAAAACCGATGACAACAAGAGACCAAGAAGAAAAGGAACCTCAGACACCATCAGAACACAAAGGGAATTTGCTAAAACAAGGCTGGTCACATCAAGGAGGGCACTCTCCCGGGCAGCACCCGCTATATGGAACTCCCTCCCAGACCACATAAGATCAACCAAGAACCTCAAGGACTTCAGAAAGCTTCTTAAGACTGCTCTATTTACAGAACATTTCAAGGACCTCACATAAATGGCTCCTATTTTCTACCTTCAAGACATTACAGGATCTTGATCCTAGCACACCTCTCAAACAGCCCCATTATTGTATATATGTGTGTAGCTCATTATGTAAATAGTTCACCGATATAATCTAACACACTGCTCCACACACCACTCTTCTCAGTTCTCCAACTGCATGCTACAGAACACACATTATTATTGATTTTGATTGATGTGCCAAACCGCCTTGATTTAACGATAAGGCGGTATACTAAATCCTTCTAAATAAATAAATAAATACTCATGACTACCTTCAGAATTCTACATATGTCCACAGTTCATCTACAGAACATGCTCAAGAAGCCTCCAGAAAATAGAATTAGAAGGTCATGCACTCAAAACACTAAGGGGTGTGTTTACTAAACCGTGCTAACGGTTAACCCGGGCTATCTGCAACAAGGTCCCATTGAATAATATGGGACCTAGTGGCAGATAGCCCGGGTTAACCTTTAGCCCGGTTTAGTAAACATACCCCTAAGTGTACATGTAGGAAAACTAAAATATAACCAAATAACTTGTGCATGTGCCTTCTCATTGTATGTTCTTGGACTACGGAATAACCTACCGACAAGACTCAGAAACAGAGGACTTATCCCACTTCAGAAAGGAGCTAAAAACCCTACTATTCAAAAAACATTTTATGGAAAAAACATAACTTGACTTCTCCCTCGACTTCCTTAACAATAACTTTCATACAATCCGCTTCACCTACATTCAGAATGGACAATAAGACGCCATACCTGACATGATCAAATGAACCAGCAATCAAATCATAACACCTCCAAGAATTCTCTCCTTAAACATCACCATATAATGTTCAAACAAGCATATATCCTAAGTTAATGTAAATAGTTAATACCTGTACTACTTCTATTGTTGAATGTTTCTATCCATGTTAACATTCCCTATTCAATGTAATGTTAATCTGGAAATGCAGTATATAAAAAATACTAAATAAATAAAATAGCTGGAATAAAAAAGTACAGAGACGTTACTGGAGGATGTAGTGAAGGCTGTTAATGTAGCTGGGCTTAAAAAGGTTTTGGACAAGCTCCTGGAGGAAAGGTCCATAAACCAATATTAAAGAGGACCTGAGAAATCTACTGCTTGCCCTGATGCAAGCATTATGGAACCTAGGTGCCTTTATGGGAACCTGTCAGGTACTTGTAACCTGGATTGGCCACTGTTGGAAATAGGATTCTGGGCTTGATAGCCCTTGGTCTGACCCAGAATGGCATTTCTTATGTTCTTATGATGGGGTAGGGGAGCCTCTTACTGTAACCCTGTGGAATCTAGAGCAAAGTTTCACTGGATAAAAACAATCTAAGTGCAGGATAGGCAGCATGCTATCCGTCTATCCTTTTAGGACCTTACAGGCACATGTGACCTATGCAGGTACTGGACCTTACGGTATATACTATGTTTTGGAAGTCCTTGGAAGTACAGAGTGGAGGGAAGAACATTACTTGCTAAGGTGAGTGAAGATATTTTATGCTGGTAGAACGTTAACTAAATGGCAACAGAGTTCAGTGAATGTGTGTGTGTGTATATATATATATATATATATCAAGCTCATGGGGCAAGAGGGGGTGAGGATTTCTCTCTTCTTTTTTTTTTGCTGTCTTTGTTGTGCCTGAGGGTTGTGGCAGGCAGCCTTTTGAGGATCAGTAAAAGATGTGGATTTGAGGTAGATGCCCTGTGATGGGCCCCATTCGCTATGCAGGAGACCTGTGGTAGTGAGATCTTGTTCACCATCCTGGATGACACAGGCAGTCCTGAGGCCATTGCATATGATCCTGGCAACAGATTTGTGTGAAGGTTCAGTCTAATAAAGGGGGGGGGGTGATACTGGGAGTACACTGTACAGCAGATGTGGTGCTTGTGTGGCAGAGAAGGGTTTATTATTATTTATTTAGCTGTGCTTTTATACCGCTTTTCTCTGGGTCAAAGCAGTTTATAAACAACTGAAGGATACAGTGAAACAAGGAGTGAACATAACTATGTACAAATAAGTATTCGCATATACTAACTCATAAATAAGTTAACTATATACATTGGTATGCTTTTGTTGGGATATGTGGGTGTGTAGGGTTATGTTCCAGGTCCATAATGTTCAATGAAAATATGAACATTCAGGTGCTTCCTGAATGATGAGAGGTCTTTGATGCATCTGATGGTGGCTGGGAGAGAATTCCATAGAGTGGGTGCGTAAAGTCCAAATGCTCTTGTGCAGGCTTGCTGGGTGCTTTTGTTTTTTGAGTGAGGAATGATCAGGATGTTGCTGGTGGATTGGTGGCTGGCTCTGTTTGGTTGGAAGGGGTGGAGGAGGCCGAGGACGTATGTCGAGGAAAGTCCTAGAAGTGTTTTGTAGGTCACAATCAAAGTTTTGTATTTGATGCAACTGTTGCGGAGAAGCCAGTGGAGTTGCTTGAGGATGGGGATTATGTGATCTTGTTTAGGACCTGACAGAAAGGTGCATGTGGCAGTATTAAGGGCTGTGTGTAGTGGAAGGATGGTTGATTATGGGAGACCTTGGTAAATGGAGTTGCAGTAGTTGAGGATTGGCAGGATGGCTGCTTGTAGTGCTGATCTGAAGTCTGGGGGGGGGGGGGGGTGTCTAGGTTTGGGCAGAGGTTCTGGAGAGTGTGGATTTTGTAGAAGATAGAGTTCACTGTTTTCTTCACTTGTTGTTTGAAGGAGAAGTTGTGGTCCAAAGTGTTGCCGAGATATTTGATATCTTGTTGTACTTTGATGTGAGTGTTGTTTAGGATTATGGTGAGGGGGGGGGGGGGAATTTACTGTCTTTGGTGATGAAGAAGGCCTCAGATTTTTGGAGTTGATGGAGAGGTGATTATTTGTGAACCATTGAGAGATTTCAGAGAAGCAGGGCTGTAACTTTGTGAGAGTTGGTCAATTGGCATCGAAGGGGGTGTAGATGAGGATACCATAGAGTATAGCGGTGGTAGAGTAGGTTGTGGGACTTAATAATTGAGCAGAGTGGCTGTAGATATATGCTGAAAAGCAGGGCAGAGAGGGTGGAGCCTTGTGGGATGGCTTGGGTTTGAGTGAATGAAGTGGAGGAGATATCACCTATTTTGATTTGCTGATGGAGGACAGGAAGGAATGGAACCAGTACAGAACTGTATTCTGGATTCCGATGGATTGGAGGCATTAGAGGAAGATGGTGTGGCTTATTGAGTTAAATGCTTCTGAAAGGTCGAGGAAAACTAGGATAAATCCTTGATGTGCTGACTGGATGCCTTGGATGAGCTTATTTATGAGGGAGAGGAGGAGGGGTGGGGCGGAGGTCATGTTTTTGAGAGTCAAGTGGGGCATTGGTTTCAATGTGATCCTGGAGTTGTTGGCATATTACTTTTTCCATAATCTTGGCTAGGAGAGGCTGGTGATGGGTCTGCATGAGGTGGGGTCTGTTGGGTCAAGGTTAGGTTTTTTGAGGATTGGGTGGATAGAGGCAAACTTGAGGGTGCTGGGCATGAGTCCTTGGGTAAGGGATGTTTAGATGAATTTAGTGATGATGGGGCTAAGCTCTGCTTTCGCTGCCTTGATCCAGGTCAAGGGTGGAGGTGATGGTGTTGAGTGAAGTGATGATGGTTTCAATATGGGTTGTGCTTTTTGAGTGGATGGTCGACCAGGGTGGTGTGGTGGTGGTTGCATGGGGTGAGGGGAGATCTTGCATCTGAAGCTGTCATTGAAGTTGTTTGTAGTAGTCTGCTCATTGTTGAGGGTTGATGGAGTTTCCTGAGGTAGGCTTGGTTGGAAGCTTGGATAATTGTTTTACAATACTGAAGAGTTCTCTAGGGCAGTTGAGGGATGGGTTGATTAGTTTTGAGTGGTATTGTTTTTTTGCATGTTCCATTGAGGTTTTGTAGTTATTTAGTAGATTCATGTAGAGGTTGCGGTCTGGGGGGGGGGTGGGGGGGGGCGGTGCTTGGATTTATGTCATTTTCTTTCCAGTTTTCATAGGTGAGTTTTGATTCTCTGGAGTTCTGGTGTATACCACGGGGGTTTTAGAGTTTTGTTGGATTTATGATGTAGGCTAGTTGGGGCTGCTGAGGCTGTGTGGATGGTCTTGTTCCATAGATCTGGGAATGCTTCAGAGTCATTGGTTTTGTCATTGAATTGGGGTAATATGTTGTCTAGGAAGTCATCTTTGTTGTACTGCTTAAATCTTCTTTTTGTTGGTTTTGATGTGTTTATGGGGGAGCGAAAGATTGAAGTGGATGAGGCAGTGGTTGGACCAGAGGACTGGTTGAATTTGTGGGTGCGTAGGTGGCATGATGTGTGGAGGGGTGGTGAGGTTGTTGATGAAGATCAAGTCAAGGGTGTTGCCTTTATCATGGGTGGGGGAATGTACTATCTAGTCGAATCCAACAAAGAAGCACTTATCCACGTGCCAAGACACAAACCAACCAGAACCGTGGATTGTATTGGAAGGAACAGTTTATTCAAATAAAAATCAGCCAGGCCCTGGTTGGTTTCTATCTAGTCAAATTCCATGGCTTTCATGGCATCTAAGAAGGTGGTCCAAAAGATTACCCCCAGACGGTTATCAAAATAGATACTAACAAAACCAAGATACCGTCAAAATCCCCCCCAAATTTTTTTTATTTTATTTTTGTTGGACATAAATCACGAGGAGGAGGCACTGTGAACCAACCCCCAAATGCGATACATGTCCCTTTTATTCAACCACATGGGTTCAAACATCTAGACTTTAATCGCTCCAAGGCTGTATAACAATGAAACAGCAATTTGCACTTATCTTGTAAGCACGCGCGATGTGCACGTTTCGGGGGACAAAACCCCTGTATCAAGCGCTCCGAACTCAACTCTGAAAAGAACTTGATCCACCATGAAACTGGCAAAAAACGCCGAAAAATTGGCCAATACTTTAGCTGGTATCCTCAATTTAAATGGCCAATTTTTCGGCTTTTTTTGCCAGTTTCATGGTGGATCAAGTTCTTTTCAGAGTTGAGTTCAGAGCGCTTGATACAGGGGTTTTGTCCCCCGAAACATGCACGTCGCGCGTGCTTACAAGATAAGTGCAAATTGCTGTTTCATTGTTATACAGCCTTGGAGCGATTAAAGTCTAGATGTTTGAACCCATGTGGTTGAATAAAAGGGACATGTATCGCATTTGGGGGTTGGTTCACAGTGCCTCCTCCTCATGATTTATGTCCAACAAAAATAAAATAAAAAAACTTTTTTGGGGATTTTAACGGTATCTTGGTTTTGTTAGTATCTAAGAAGGTGGTGGCATGATTTTGTTGGATGGAGGGTAGGTTGAAGTCTCCTTGGAGTATGGAGGTCTTGTTTGTCTTGGTGACCGAGAGAGCGTGTTCTAGTAAACTGATTAAGTCAGAGGCAGAGGCAGACCGTGGTCAGTAGATGAGACATAGCATGATGTGCTTATAAGAGATGGTGAGGGTGTCGGAGCTGCTCGAGTTGTTGGAGGCTTGGGTGCAGAAGTTTTGATGTAGCTTTGAGAAGATGAGTATTCCGCCTCCTTGACAATGCAGACAGGGGCTGTGATGTAGTTTGTATCCTTGGGGGGGTTGAGGTGATTTAAAAGGACTGAGTCTGTTTCTCGTGTCCAGGTTTCAGTGCTTATGGCAATATCTTGGCTCAGTTGGATCTTTTTCTTGATTGAACATATATTAATTAGTACATATTTTAGTGTGTGTGGGGGTGATAGGGGGAAGGGGGTCTTTGTAGGGAGTGGGAGGGTGGGGATATGTATGAGGCAAGGGGTTTTCCTTGGATGGGAGTATGCAAAGGGAGGGGAGATGTATAGTAGGATACATAGGGTGTAAGAATGAAGTGGCTGTGGGGGAGAAGGTATGCGCATTGAAGATTAAAAGTGTTATGAGGGTGATCAGGGTGAAGATCAGGGCATATATGGAGGACATGGTGGGGCTGAGCACTGAGATCTGGGTTAGGCAGGAGAGTGTTGCTTAGATGGGGAAGGGGTTGCTAGTTTTGTTCTAAGGATTAGTTGGCTGAGATTTCTGTTGTGGTTGGTGATTCCCTTATGTGATGTTGGTTGTGGTGGTGCATTGGGGGCTTGTTTCAGCTGGTGCAGAAGAAGTAGCTGGGAAGTGGCTGGTTTAGCTGTTTATTGTGCAAGCGGTTTGGTGTGGGGTAAAAGGGAGGAGCTGCTCTAAGCGTCTTCCTACCTTAGAGGTATGAGCGAGTTGTCTTGCTCTGGGAAATATCCTTTAGGCTGCGCCTTCGGTCTGCACCTAAGGGCCATGCCAAAGGGCCCTCTGGTGAATCCCTCAGGCACTGGCCCGCCAGGTGTAGGCATGGCTGCCGGCGCTTCTATTTATCGTTGCTGGGGTGCGGTGGGCCTGATTGGCCTTGTGGCAGAAATCAGGGAGAAGCTTCCCTTCCCGCTCGCCTCCCTGATGCTGATCGGGCTGGAGTGTGGGCAGAAAGTCATTTTGCGCCTGCCGGCGCCTCTATTTATTGTTGCTGGGGTGCGGTGGGCCTGATCAGCCTTGTGGTAGCGATTGGGGAGGGGTTTCCCTTCCCGCTCGTTTCCACAATTCCGATTGGGCTGGAGTGTGAGCAGAGAGTTTAGTGATTCACTCAATGCCACCAAAGGGTGAAGTAGGGTGACTTGCTCAAAACCACTAAGGGCATCTGTGATTGGGAATGCAGCAACTTCCTGCTATAATGATGATGGCTGCCTTCTCTGTGCATTGTACTCAGGACCTTCAGATTATGGGCTCTCATGCTGCCTACTGCCGTAGGAGACTCTTGCTGGCTCTCCTCATGGTCTAGAGGTTGGATTGCCTCCATAGAGCATCTGTAACACCTGGGGCTGTATGCCCGCTGGTTGTTTCCCCTTTTGAGCAGCTATTTTGTGTGTGTGTGTGTAGGCCCTTGGAACAGGGGCACTCCATATGGAGAATAGTAAAAGGAGAAGACAGGGTTGGGTTGAGTGATGTTGAGATATCACAGTAGCCCTTCTAAAGACCTTCTTCCCAGGGTTAGAAAGCATTTTCCTTTTTTTTTTTTTTTTTAAAGCTGAAGGAGGACATCAATGGGAAAGGAGTCTATGAAACTGCTCCAGCTTAGGGAGGGTGTTCATAGCTGCCCATGAAGTGACCACAGATGAGGGCGATGGTGCAAGGGATAGAAGTCTGGACTTGAAAGACTTAACTAGTGGAGCAGTGAGCCGATTTCGCTGTTTCAAGCAGCACAGGTTTGGTGTTGCATTAGCCTTTTTGAGAAGCAGTGGAAACTACAGTACCATAAGAAATCAGGTAGGCAGCATGTGTTCAAAGGATCAGCTGTAGATCCAGAGGCCTCATGTATGTGACAGGGAATGAAGCAGCAATTCTGTCAGGCAGGAGAATGTCAGGGCACTGGGACTGGGCCAGTGGCATGCAGCTGCAACCTGGTCTGAGCATGTAGCCCAGCCACCATCAAGGAAGGGGCCCCTCCATGCAGGATGTGTGATGCTGCATACGATACTGAATGTTTTGTTTTCCGCAGGAGTTGGTGGGGAATGTGGCTTCCAACACCAGTTGGATACTGAGACACTCTGGGGCCATGTGGCCACTGATGCAGAGTCTGCCCCAGTACTGTGGGAAGAATGCCATGCCAATGGAGGGAGTTCGGTTGGTCGTGCTGTGACAGTGTCAACAAGGGGAAAAACTGGAACCTGGAGCTCTTGGTAAGCCCATTGTGTCTGCCCTGCAGTTTTATTTTTTCCTTTTTGTAAACATATCTAGCCCAGAGAGCAGAATCCCAGTCCAGGAATCAAACTCAGGTGCTCATGTTGCCAACATAGGGCACTTGCCACTGAGGCAGCTGTCCCAGACTGGAAGGAGACTGAGCACTGAAAAATAAAAAACTTCCAGCTGATGCTGGGGCACTGAAAGGAGGTTCAAGCCAATGTACCGCAAAATGAAGAGGAGAGCAGGGTTCAGTCAACAGAATCTATGAAGCAACCTGCTGCCATTGTGCCAAAGAATTTCTGTGCCTATTCTATCCATGGCATTGTTGGATGATGTCAGCCATGTGTGGATGACTCTTTCTGCTTGTCCATGTTTATTGGTGGGATTGAGAGGGAAAGACAATTCAAGATAAAGGGGAGAAAAATGATCATATGGAGAAGGTGGATGTGAAAGAGGGAGGATCATGTACAGAACTATTTCATAACCCTGTCCTGGAAGTCTAGCTAGCCAGTCAGGTTTTCAGAATATCCACAATGGTGGGCATTTTAGAAGCATTATTTCAGAGTTGGATGTCTAAAAACAGGCACGTAGACATCCAAATCACGGAGATGACCCCTGAGTCATTTTACAAGGTGGCTATGGAGACAACCCCGGCAAGGGGGCATCTATCTAGGATAGAGACATAGCAGGGACATGTCTGGGGCATTTTGAAGACCTTAGACTTGCATGCCCGATTTTAGACTTTGCATACCCATCACATCTCTGCCCTTATCCAAGTTTATACCTTATCTAGGGCACAAATAAGCAACTGAGAAGTACTTATTCTGCCATTAAAACATCTGGATAATGTAGAGGAGATGGTACTTTAATATTCACAATACTGTCCACAACCATAAAGACAATTGATAGGTAACTGGGAAACCTGCTTTGTGGTTGTTGTGCTGCCAAACATTTCCACTAGCAGAATGGCAGACGTATTCCCTGTCTGGAATACCATTGCAGGGATGTCTATGTATGTAGTCATCCTCGATGACGCTCATATTGGGTATGTCCATATTTCTGAAATCATGCCCAGCCTTTTTGGAATGTCTTTACTGGGATGTCATAAGAACATAAGATATGCCATGCTGGGTCAGACCAAGGTCCATCAAGCCAGGTATCCTGTTTCTGACAGTGGCCAATCTAGGTCATAAGTACCTAGCAGTTTCCCCAAAAGACACAGGTTCCACAATGTTTGTATTGGCTCAACCAGTGATATCCTGGGTCCCTTTTAATAATGATTTATGGACCTTTCCTCCAGGAACTTGTCCATACCTTTTTTAAACCCAGCTACACTGCTTTATTACATCCTCCGGTAACAAAATTCAGAGTTTAATTCCACATTGAGGGAAAAAATATTTTCTCTTATTAGTGTTAAATAGGTTACCCTGCAGCTTCATTGCATGTACCATAGTCTTTCTACATTCTGATGACAAACAATCGATCTATGTTTACCTGTTCCACTCACTCCATTCATTAATTTATAGACCTCTATCATATTTCCCCTCAACCGTCTCTTTTCCAGATTGAAGGGCCCTACCCTTTTTAGCCTCTGTTCATAGGGGTATCCTTACATCCCCTTTACCATTTTGGTGGCTCTTCTCTGTACCTTTTCTAATAACACTATATCCTTTTTAAGATACGGCGACCAGAATTGCGCACAATATTCAAGGTGCGGTCGCACTATGGAGCGATACAGAGGCATTATAATATCCTTTGTTTTATTTTCCATTCCTTTCCTTATGATACCTAGCATTCTATTTGGTCTCTTGGCCGCCGCTGCACATTGGGCGGAGGGTTTTAACATGTTATCCACGATGACGCCTAAATCTCTTTCCTGGATGGTGATTCCTAATGTGGAACCTTGCATCGTGTAACCATAGTTTGGGTTGTTCTTTCCTAGGTGCATTACTTTGCACTTGTTCGTATTAAATTTCATCTGCCATGTGGATGCCCAGTCTTCCAATTTATCAAGATCCTCTTGCAATTTTCCATAATCCTCATGGGTTTTAACAACTGTAAATAGTTTTGTGTCATCTGCAAATTTGATAACCTCACTTGTTATTCCCTTTTCCAGATCATTTATATGTCAAAAAGCAGTGGACCCAGCACAGATCCCTGGGGTACTCCACTATTCACCTTTCTCAATTAGGAAAATTGGCCATTTAGCCCTATCCTCTGCTTTCTATCTTTTAACTGGTTCCTTATCCACAATAGCACACTTCATCCTATCCCATCACTTTTTAGTTTTGTTAAAAGTCTCTGATGAGGGACCTTGTCAATGGCTTTCTGAAAGTCCAGATATACTATATCAACTGACTCACCTTTGTCTACCTGCTTATTCACACCTTTAAAAAAACATAACAGATTAGTAAGACAAGATCTTCCTTGTCTAAAGCCATGTTGGCTGTCTCCTATTAAGCCATGACTATCTACATGTTCAGTAATTTTGTTCTTTATGATGGTTTCTACCATTTTTCCCGGTACTGACATCAGGCTCACCGATCTCTAGTTTCCCGAATCACCCCTGGAACCCTTTTTAAAAATTGGCATTACATTGGCCATCCTCCAGTCTTCAGGTATTACAGATTATTTTAATGATAGTTCACAGATTACTAATAGCAGGTCTGCAATCTCATATTTGAGTTCTTTCAACACCCTTGGATGTAAACCATCCGGTCGAGGTGATTTGCTACACTTCAGTTTATCAAATAGCTGTAATACATCTTCCCGGTGTATCGATATTTTTTTCAATTCTTCTACAGTATCACCTTTAAATACCACTTCAGTCATGGGTAACATCCCTACATCTTCCTCAGTAAAGACCGAAGCAAAGAATTCATTCATTCTCTCCGCTATGGCCTTGTCCCCTCTTAATACCCCTTTTACCCTTCTATCATCTAATGGTCCAACTGACTCTCTCAAAGGTTTTTTTTGCTACAAATGTACTTGAAAAAGTCTTTTATTACATGTTTTTTCTTCCACAACAAGCTTCTTCTCAAATTCTCTCTTTGCCTGCCTTATCAATGCCTTGCATTTATCTTGCCAATGCTTGTGCTGTTTACAGTTTTTGTCATTTGGTTCTTTTTTTCATTTCCTGAAAGATGCTTTTTTTGGCAACAACAGCCTCTCTGACCTCACCTTTAAACCATGCTGGCAGTTGTTTGGACTTCCTTCCACTTTTCTTAAAGCATGGAATACAGCTGGTCTGGGAACACCCAAGCTTGATGTAAGTCTTTGCTCCTTTAATTTTTTCTAACTATTTTCCTCATTTTATCATAGTCTCCCATTTGATAGTAGTACTGTGGATTTCTTTACCATCCCTCCTCTATTAATTAAATCAAACGCGATCATGCTATGATCACTATTGCCAAGTGGCCCCAACAACCTTATCTCTTGCACAAGATCTGGTGTTCCACTAAGGACTAGGTCCAAAATGGCTTCCCCTCTGGTCAGTTCATGAACCAGCTGCTCCATGAAGCAGTCAAATTTATTTCATCTAGAATCTTTATCTCCCTAGCATGTCCTGCTGTGACACTGACCCAGTCAATACCGGGGTAATTGAAATCACCCATTATTATTACTCTGCTGTAATTTATGTTAGCTTCCCTGATTTCTTTGAGCATTTCATCATCCATTTGTTCATTCTGTCCAGGCGGTCGATAGTACACCCCCACTGCCATCACCTTCCCCTTTCTACATGGAATTTCAATCCGTAGAGATTCTACAGCAAATTTTGTTTCCTGCAAAATTTTAATCCTTTGTGACTCAATGCCCTCTCTAACAGAGCACAACCCCTCCACCAATTTGATCAGCTCTATCATTACGATATAGTTTGTACCCAAGTATCACAGTGTTCCACCGGTTGTCCTCCTTCCACCATGTCTCTGAGATACCAATCATATCTAACCTCTCATTTAGTGCTATATATTCTAACTCTCCCATCTTATTTTTTAGACTTCTAGCATTTGCATACAAGCATTTTAGAGACTGTATTTTATTCATATTAATCTGGCTATTGGTAGGCAGGGGTAATTTGGAATCTTTAAGCTCTATCTGCTCCATACTGATGGGCATTTGGGCTACTTTTGTCCTTATTGGAACCTCTCTGCTGATATGCCCTATCTTTATTCTTTTGGTAGTATCCTTCAAGGATACATTGTTCCGAACCATGTGCTCTTGGGTGACTGTTGGCTCTCCCCTATTATCTAGTTTAAAAGCTTCTCTATCTCCTTTTTAAAGGTTAATGCCAGCAGCCTGTTTCCATCCCGGTTATGGTGAAGCCCATCTCTTTGGAACAGCCCCTCCTTTCCCCAGAATGTTCTCCAGTTCCTAACAAATCCAAAACACTCATCCTTGCACCATCATCTCATCCACAGATTGAGACTCCGGAGCTCTGCCTGTCTTTTGGGTCCTGCGCGTGTAACGGGAAACATTTCAGAGAATGCTACCTTGGAAGTTCTAGATTTTAACTTCCTACCTAAAAGCCTAAATTTAGCCTCCAGAACCTCCCTACCACATTTTCCTATGTCATTGGTACCGACATGTACCAAGACAGCAGACTCCTCCCCAGCACTATCTAAGACGTTGTCTAGGTGGCGCGTGAGGTCCGCTACCTTCGCACCAGGCAAGCATGTTACCAGGCAATCCTGATGTCCACCAGCCACCCAGCTATCTACATGCCTAATGATTGAATCACCAAATATAACGGCTGTCCTAACCCTTCCCCTCATGGGCACATGGCCCTGGAGAACTACCTTGGTGCGAGAGGGTTTTATATCACCTGGAGGACAGGTCCTAGCTACAGGATCACTTCCTGCCACACCAGGGTGATGCTCTCCTGTCATGTGACTCCTCCATGGCAACAGGAATGCTGCCAGACTGGAGGTGGGACTTCAGGACTATATCCCTGTAGGTCTCGTCTATGTATCTCTGTCTTCCTTATGTCCTCCAAGTCTGCTACTCTAGCCTCCAGAGATTGGACTCACTCCCTGAGAGCAAAGAGCTCCTTGCACCTAGTGCAGATGTAACACCCCTCACCAACTGGGAGAAAATCATACATGTGACACTCAATGCAAAAGACTGGAAAGCTCCCATCTCGCTGCTGGACTGCTGTCTGCATCTTAGTTTTAAGGTTGTGTTTAGATATTTAAGTTCTTTACTTACTAAGGGTTGCTGGGGATACATTAACTAATAAAACTATACCTAATATGCTTAATGTACTTTGTTGGCCTGAAGCTTAATTAATCTCAGGTCCTTAATTTATGCCTGATGAGGATAAACAGCTGCACCTAAGAGTGAATATGGCATCTCTTTTTATTTAAGAGGTTTAAGCACCTATAAAGCTACGATTTTCCCAGGGGTGGGTGGGTGTCGGGGAGGGAGGGAGAGAAAGAAGACTTATTAAAAGCTGGCTGCTATACAGCACCCTATCCTGTGCTCCTGAGGTAATCTGTGATCAATTTCCAGGGGGAGTCCCACAGCCCTTGATTGGATAGAGGGAGTCTTGGGATCCAAATTTAACCAAAAAGCTCTCTTCTGTGTTTTAAATTTAAACTGAAAGCTCTTTGCTGCTACTAGGCCCTGACTGATTTAACAAATACATTGGGTTCACAGATTAATCAGCTTTAATCTAAAGAATTCCATTTTCCCCAAGATTTAGAACAATTCCTAGAAGTAAATACTTACTATTGCAGATCTCTCTCCAGATGTAGCAGTCCCCTTTTGTAGTCCTTTTAAGATGTAACTTAATAAGTACACATAAGATAGATACGCACAGAATGGGGCTCTAATGTATGCAAACCTATTTCAAGCTTATTCACTGTGGCAATCCTGAAAATCGAACACTACGTATAGCTCCAGAAAAGGATTGAGAAACACTGATGTAGATTTTATGTGGCAGAGAGAGAGATCAGGAAGGGGCGATAAAGGATGGCGTAGGATAAGGGGAGATAGAGAAAATGATATGTGCTTGAGAGAGTAAGAGAGACGATCACAAATACATAGTGGCTGAATATTGCTGTTAATTAAACAATTTTTTAGCATGCTGATGGACTGCCCTTTGCCCCATCTTTCTTATATGGATAATGTATTGCCCGAGTTGTCTGGCCAGAAGTTATCCATTAATTGGCTCTAAATAAAGGGACTTCTGCAGTTAGTACAGCTAACCTCATAGGACCTGATATTCGAAAGGCATTTACATGGTTTACAGCCCTGTAAACCATATACAGTAAATGCTGCTCAGCGGGATATTCAATGGCACTAATATTAGTACTGCTAAATAGCCCCGATCTTCTCTCCTACACGCCCTGATATTAACCGGGGAGGAGCAGAGGTGGTGACAGTTGCTAACAGACAGTGGTGATATTTCATGCTGCCCGGTTAGCGACCTGTGGCTAAAAGATAGACATAGGAAACGTTTGCCTATTTTTTAGCCGCAGGGGCTAAGCAGGCAGCATGCAATATCTCTGCTGTCTAGCTAGCTACTGCAGCTGGGAGGCTGTATGGCCAAATCAGATATTCAGTGTTGAGGCTGACATTGAATATTCGGGGTTAAGGATCGGCGCAGATGGCTATGAGCCATAGTGGCGCATAGCTGTTATAACTCTAAATTGGGCCCATAGGTCCTTTTGAATAACGACTCAGATGTTTATTTTCAAAATGAATGCAGGAGTGGACTGAACTGAAAAACATCACAGTAAAAACGGGAAAATTAGCTAACAATTCAGCAGCTATGCAACAGCAGATCGTAAGAAACAGTATAGATGCTTAGTGTTGCCATCTTGCCCCACATCTACCAAACAGGCTGTTCCCATCCTGGTTTTTTTTTTTTTTTGGAGTGCATGCAGAAATTTGTAGTTAAGATTTTATTTTATTTATTTTTTTACTATTAATGTCCCAAAGAAAGTCAAACATATTGCTACACTACAAATTCATAAGAACATAAGAAATGCCATACTAGGTCAGACCAAGATCCATCAAGCCCAGTGTCCTGTTTCCAATAGTGGCCAATCCAGGTCACAAGTACCTGGCAGGTTCCCAAGAAGGTACATGGGTTTCACAATGCTTGTCCCAGGGTAAGCAGTGGATTTCCTGGGTCCTCTTTAATAATGGTTTAATGACCTTTCCTCTAGGAACTTGTCCAAACCTGTTTTAAACCCAGCTACCCTAACAACATTTACTACATCCTCCAGTAATGAAGTCCAGAGTTTGATTACGCATGAGTGAAAAAATATTTTCTATTAGCCTTAAATGGGTTACATTGTAACTTTATTGCGTGTCCCCTAATCTTTCTACTTTTTGATGGCATAAACAACCGACCTACGTTTACCCGTTCCACTTCATTCATTAATTTATAGATCGCTATCATATCTCCCCTCAGCTGTTTCTTTTCCAAGTTGAAGATCCCTAACTGTTCAAGCCTGTCTTCATAGGGGTATCCTTCCATTCCCTTTACCATTTTGGTGGCTCTTCTCTGTACCTTTTCTAATTTTGCTATATTCTTTTAAAGATATGGAGGCCAGAACTGTACACAATATTCAAGGTGCGGTCATACCATGGAGCGATAGAGAGGCATTATAATATCCTTGGTTTTATTCTCTGTTCCTTTTCTTATGATTCCCACCATTCTATTTGCTTTCTTGGCTGCTGCTGCACACTAGGTGGAGGGTTTCAATGTATTATCCACAATGATGCCTAAATCTTTTTCCTGAGTAGTGGTTCCTAATGTGGAACCTTGCATCGTATAACCATAATTTGGGTTGTTCTTCCCTAAGTGCATAACCTTGCACTTGTCCACATTAAATGTCATCTGCCTTTGGATGCCCAGGCTCCCAATTTATCAAGGTCCTCTTGCAATTTTTTAGAATCCTCTTGTGTTTTAACAACATAAAATAATTTTGTGTCATCTGCAAATTTGATCACCTCACTCATTATTCCACTTTCCAGGTCATTTATGAATATGTTAAAAAGCAGCGGGCCCAGTACAGATTCCTGGGGTACTCCAGTATTCCTGCATACAATATGGTACAACTGGGATAGGATCTGCCATTTGGTTAACCTGAAGTGACATGGTAACCCTATACAGATGTACAAAGCTGCCACATTATCCAGTTCCAGTATGGAAAATTTTAGGCCAGTCTTGGATGCCTCACAATCCTGTCTTAATGCATTATGGCCAAAAAATCTCTCTCCTGTAAATGGGTAACTTGGCTGTTCTGTGACAATGAAGCTGAAAATTATATACCAAAAGCATCAGGAACTAATCAGCAATAATCTACTGCAAAAACACAGCAGCAAGCCCATGCTTCAAAACTCTATTCTCAGGAGGAAATGAGAGGAGAAACATATCACCAAGGAAACAAACTGAGGTACAAACCTCCCCTCTTTTTTTATCAGAATGTGCAGAATAAAAATATTGGGAAAGCAATAGATGTCAGTAAGATCATGGAACTGGTATGATTTACCTGTACTGAGCTAATAGGGGAAAGTGCCAGTGATGTGGGACAGACATGGGGAGAGGAGTCTTTTGGGTTGATGTTCCTTTCATAAAGGGAACCATGAGACAATTTCAAGAACAGCTTATCCAGAGGGCAAACAACTTTTCTAAAGTGCAAAGAAAGGGAATTTTTTGAAGAAAAGAATTTTGTAAATATTGATTTTCAAAGGGTTGAGAGACAAGAACTATAAAACTGATGCACTAAGCTTTTTGCCCATTGACACAGAATGGAAGAAAAATCTTAATAAATCAGGCTATATATGGATGGGACCTTGTAAAAACTTGCTAAGAATTCAGCTTAAGGCAGGCGTATGCTCCTTTGAATGGGGTCTTACTTCCCACTATAATGGCAACTGCAGGTATTAAGGAGGGGTAGTGCCTTTTTTTTGATAAACTCATCACTTTGATCTCTATCTATGCCCACCTTTCACCTGTGCCTTTTAAGTGGCTGCAAACTGCTTTGAAAGTCTGCAAAACAAAGTCAAACCATTTAGTAGCTTTCTATCCTTAGTAAGTAAGGGAACTTGCTTTTTTTGTCATTAAAAGATGATTCTGATTAACTGGGCAAAGGAAATCAGATTGTAAGACATCTACAAAATCTCAATATGGACAAAAGACTCAATAAAAACAAAGCACGGCAACCCCTCTTTCATAAGTTTAGTGCTACAAAGACTGGCACCAAAGACCAACAGTTTTTCCAACTTCCAGAATCCGACACCTGCACAAGACATCTTCCTGCTAAAATTCTAAATTACCCGCCTTCCAGAATCTCAAACTTGAACTTTTCGTGCCTCATCTCCAATGAATTTTCCTACCAAACTTCAAATTTTCCACCAAAATTCTAATTTCCTGCCTCATTCCCAGCAATCTGGTTTCAGAACCACTAAATATAAGAACAGACATCCACTGCATACCCACTTCATCCTTAAGAAAGCCATAGAAATATGACTGAAACATTGGTTGCACTTACTAAGATGCCACATGACTCGGAAAACTGCAAGGATCATGATACTAGCCATGGAAGTCTAAGGGATATGTCTACAAAGCAGAGCTAATGCTTAACCAGGTTATCTGCAACTAGATCCCAATGAAAACATGGGATATAGTTACAGATAGCCTAGGTATGGCGGCGAATACTGTGTATACCATGGACTGCCCGAAGAACAAACCAGTCGGTACTAGAGGAGATCAAACCTAAGCTTTCTTTAGAAGCTCAGATGACAAGACTTAGACTTTCATACTTTGGACACATCATGCGAAAAGAGAGATCATTAGAGAAAGACATCATGCTTGGCAAGATAGAAGGTCAACGCAAAAGAGGAAGGCCAGCAATGAGATGGATCGATACAATAACAGCAGCTATGGGTACCAGTCTGTCAACAATGAGCCGCCTGACTGAAGACCGAACACAATTTAGGATAGCTATCCAGAGGGTCCCCATGAGTCGACTCCGACTCGACGGCACTTAACAACAACAGCCTCGTATTCAGCAGTTTACGGTGGGATGTTTACAGAATGGCAAGGCAATGAAGATGCTATGCTGCTAATTTCAGCTCAGGAAGACTTCAGTTGTAATATTTCTTCATGCCAAAAGGATGAAGCCTCCTTGGTCAAGAGAGTGGGACTGTCCTCTACACAAACATCTCCTTAAAATGAATGTTCTACTTGGGCCTCTTTTGCAAATCTCATCTGGGATGATAGTAGCATCATGCAGCAACATGTTGAGGTGACCATTCTCAATCATCATCGTAATTTTGCAGTCAGGTGGCCTTGGAACCAGTGGCCACTCCACTCAGTCCTTGTGGAAGTAGAGACGTTCTGCAACATTCTTTAACGTTTGAGCATTTTAACATAGCAACATAACAGGAGATGATAAATAAGGACCAATTGGCTTATCTAATTTGTTCAGTTATTCTAGTCTGCACTGCTAAGAATAGCCTTTCTGCCTGTTAGGGATGTGCATTGATTAGTGCTCGTTAGGGTGTTAATGCACCTTAAACATTTTAATGCATGCAAAATCAATTTAATGTGTATTAACCTATGAAATAATACACGTACCATCAATTTCCATGCATTGATAAGTTTTAGAACTGAATAAAACATTTTTATTAACACAAATGTGTAAAGTAAACTGAAAAAAAATGAACCTCATTTGGGGGAAACTGCTAAATTTTCTGAAAACGAATTGAAAATATTTCTCCTATGCCCATCTTTACTGCCTGTTGTAAAGGTTTGTTTGCTTGAAGGATGCAAACACATCTTAGGTGAACAGGACATACCACCCAAATGGATAATCACCACCTCTTAAAAGAAAACTAGTATGGGAAATTCAAGAAAGGAAGAAAAAAGAAATATCATGTGTATAAGCCCTTTAAAGATAACCCAAAAGACAGTTTTCTCTTGACTGGCATCAGTCTCAAGGAACTTCAGTAAATGCTTCAGGACAGAACCTCTCGCTGTCCCTGTAAAGATCAGTATGCAGCCAAGCAGGTGTATGAAAAATATATCGTATAGTTGCATGGCTAAACATACGTTCCCGGTGCAGCTGACTCTGTATATGAGGATTTGACCTTCAAAGTCTCAAGATGAGATTTATGACAATACTGTCATCCTGATTAGTGATGAATTACCAATTAATCACCTCGCTATGATGTACGCTATAATTCCTCTCTTTCACAAAAGCTTTCTGAGGAAAAGATGAGGATGATAGATATAATCTAAAATGAGAGACTAAACAAAAAAGCTCACTGTGACTATTATTTTTGACCATGAGTAAACACCTGACTCACATATAATACACTGGCTAACTTGTGACACCTTGAATGGGCCTACTAAGAAAGATGTGCAGTAGGGGATTTTGGAATGGTAGTTATCAGTTTGAAGGGAAATTGAATGCATGAAAAATCTGCAGATTAACCTACTACATTCCTTGTATGCCAGAAATAAAAAAAAAGATGTTTTACAGTATGGTCAATTGAGCTGCTCCAAGTCATCTGTGACAAGATCAGATGTAGTCTGTGAAAAGATATGAATCATTAGAATGGATGCTTTAGCAGAATCTTGTATAACTGCTACTTCAGTCAGGATATTCCTACTGCCAAGAACTTCAGGTCTAGCATGGTTAGTCAGCGCCATACCAAGGACTGAGCAAATGCTGCAGCTGCACAGGGTGCAAATTATGGAGGGGCACAATAACCAACAGAGTGAACGCAGCAGATTAAAAGAATAACAAAAAAAAGTACATCACACTGGGCAGTCAGAAAGGATGCATGCACTGAAGGTACTGCCACGTTCCTGCCCCTTCTTCTGTGCAGGCTTCCTGTCAGTAACAGGAAATCAAGGTTGAGGGAGAGAGGGGAAATGTGGCAGTGTCTTCAGCATATGAATCCGCTTGGAGCCTGGCATGCCATACCTTCTTTTTTGTTATTTATTTATTATTATTTTTTATACCGTGCTCTTTAGAATCAGTGCGGTTTACATGTATACTAACAGGTACTTTTTATTCCCTTGTCCCCGAAGGGCTCACAATCTAAGTGTACCTGAGGCAATGGAGGGTTAAGTGGCTTGCCCAAGGCCACAAGAAGTGGCCATGGGACTAGAGACCCCAGTCCCTCCGGCCTGAAGCTGCTTGTCCTCATGCGGGAATTGAACCCCCCGGCCTGAGGTAACCTGTCCCAATCACTGAGCCACTCCTCCCTCCTAATGGCAGGCCCTGCACCCAATGTCCTAGTGCTGACTGCTGAAAATCCTGCGCTGGATGAGGAGTAGTATGTGAAGAAAGTGAAAGAAGACAGCAGTGTTAGAGAAGGGGGAGGAAGGACTGGGACCTGAGGGAGAGGAAAGAAAGAGAGAGAGACAGATGTGATAGATGCTGGATAATGGAGAAGAGAGAGAAGGGGCAGAACTTGGAAGGGGGTGAGAAGAGGAAAGTAGAGAGAGAGAGAGAGAGAGAGAAAGAGGGCAGATATTTGAAGGAGTAAGGGGGCACATATTAGATGAAAGAACAGAGAGATCAGATGATGGAAAGGAGGGATAAGAGGGAGAGAGGGGAAGATGCTTGATGGAGGAGGAGAGAGCGTGGGGGGGGGGGGAGCAAAAGCTGACTGGCAAAGGAAAAGAGGAGGAAAGAGGGCAAATGCTGAATGGAGAAGAGAGAGGGGCAGATGATGAATGACGAGTGGAGGGGAGAATGAACCCCATACCAGTGGGGACAGTAGAACCTGAAAAAGGAATATAGAATGACCGATGAAGAAAAACAGAAACCAGGACCAATGTGATTAAAATAGCAATGTCCAGATAACAAATGCTGTTGCTCTCCCGTTAGACCTGTGACTCTTCCTGTGTCAGTCAGTTTCCACCAATCTTTATCTTTATTTGTGCTTGATATACTGCCCCAGGCGACCATGGCTTCGGAGTTCTTTACAATAAAAACAAAATGACTGCAGGAGAGAAACTGGAAAGGAAAGCCAGAGTTATGATGGGAAAGCAATGTGCTGTCATGGAGATGTAGGCATGTGTAGCATCCTGACTACACAAGATGTCCATGGTGACATGTACACCAGTACCGACCTCTGCCTTTGCCAGTCTGCCTGCAGCTGGTGATGCAACTGATTATATAGATTGGGAATCACCTACTTAATTAAAGTTATCTTGCTGGGTTCTCAGGAAGCAGGAGCTAAGAGGTGCAGCAGTATCTTAAACCCCACTGTCTTAACCAGGGTTATAATTTCCCTGAAGCGCTGGGTCACCACCCTTGATGCTGCCTGCTGCTTGACAGTGTAACGAGCACCATCCCATGTCTTCCATGCTGGCTTGTCTTCATGCATGTCAAGCCTGCTGACATTCCATCTGACTAGTGGAAGAGGATAGGGGCACTGCTTGGGAAAGGGTGTTTCTTTTTTCTGTACCTTTCCCATCATTGCTATTTACACTCCTAAATAGAGTCTCCATCCTAGAATCAGCCCCCTTCTTTGTACCAAGCTGGAAGGGGTGCTGCTTTTGCAAATAATGCAGCATGCCACTTTTTATAAGATGAGCCATCAGCTACCCTTTGCTAATGTGAGGCCTATAGGAACTGCATCCTGCACACCATAGGTCGTCAAGCACTTTAAAATGCCTCCACAAGTGTAGAGTGTACTTCCTTGGAGAGGAGGGGCTGCTGCTGCTCTTGGTGCTCTTGCTGGACCCATAGTTGGGGGGGAGGAGAGGATGAAAGGCTAGCACACGTGTTAAGCCCTAATTGGCAAGGATACCATCCAAAAAACTCAGGACGCGTTGAAGGATTTGAAATGACATCGGATTGAGTGCTTGAGCCATTGAATTCCCCCTGAAGAAACCCACATCTGTGAAACGCACGCACGGACCCGGATGGTGGCGTCGGGGCATAATCTTTACATAAAATACAAGCACACAATTTGAATATGAATTAGTTGAAAGTAAAATGAGTTGAGTAAGAAAATCAAAATATAAGTGAACAAAAGATTGTACACGCTGATATATGAGGTCGTTGATGCAATATAGTGCTGTGGCTAAGGACTTTTGCCCGTTGTAGCCAGCGCTGGTTATAGTCTGAGACCTCAAGAAGATAAATAGTTACAAACCAGATGGGTGACAGTAGAAGTGCATAGCCCAGTTAATTTATTGGAGGGATATTTACATTATTTTGCTTATAGCTACCCTCTGAGGAAGCGACTTATATCAGAAGGATACCATTCTAGCAAGATAATAAAAATAATACACTCTAGATAAATAATACATAGCTACATCCAATCTATAATATTGCATTGTTGGGCAGTTATCTCTTCCATGTCAGCAAGTAGGTATAACAATTTAATTATTCTTATCTTTAAGAGAAGTTTCTATTTGCACTGGGTTAAATGAAATGTACTTCTCTTAAATTTTAGGAGTACTTTACATGGAAATAGTAATGTGGACTAACATGGCAACTACATTACTTTGCTCAACATTGAAAGTTTAAATAGAAATCAGCACCCAGTGTCTAAGATCTACATCTTCCTTTGAAGAAAAATCTTCCGAAAACTGTGTATCTATTTTTATTAAGGGGCATATTTACTAAACCATGATAATGGTTATTGTGGGGTTTAGTAAACATGCACTTAGGGGCATGTTCACTAAAATACGCAAAGTTATCACGCGTTAGACCTCAAACATTTGCAGAGACTATCAATAACTGTTGGGAGCCTCAAGGGGTGGTGTCAGCATGGGCAGTGTAGTAAAAATCCCATGATAACCTCTTAGCATGTGAAGGGACGGGGACTGGGTGGGTTAGGAGCAGAATGCGGGTGTTAACGTTTATGTTTGCCTTTATTTGATATACCGCAATATCTGCATGTAAGCAATATAGTTTACATAGAACACTAATTGGAAAAAAGGAAAACAATGCCAGCTTTGATAATAGGAAAGGAAAGTAAAAAGAGAAAATAAAGTGAGAAGACGTCCTGGTACAGGGAGAGGGGGGGGGGGAGGAGGGGGGAGGAGGAGGGAGAGATTTCGCTCTGCTGGGCAATGGTGTTGATTGCACATTGCGGTTAGCAAGGGGGACATTGGCATATGCTAACTGCAAATACTGCTAACACAGGTGCACTTACCATCTCCTCAAGGAGGGGTGGTAAGTCCACTCGAGTTAAGTAGGCTTGCCAGTTAGTTTGGTGGCAAATACCAACAAAAACAAAACTCCACATCAATCTCAATCCAATTAAGAGCTAATGTGAACCAATTGCCGTAAACCCAGGGATTTTTGGTCAAACCAAGAGAAAATACCTTGTTTTCTCAATGGAAGGGTGTTATCTATCTATCTGTGTTAGCGCTCTGAGGTATTTGGGACTGGCCTCAGTCACAGGGTCAGGGGTTGCACTAGAGAGCTTGTTTCATGCTGCAGTTCCCCATCTTTTAACTATCAGTCATAGGCCTTCACCCAATTTTTTTTACAAACTTTTAAATGCATTTTAAAAGCTTTGAAATAACTTAGCTGATGTTGTAACGCCCAATCCTCAGAGCTGATGTCACTGCTTAACCCACTGCGTCGACTCGAGTTTCACCCTTCACTTTCCAGGGCTGCCTAAGGATCGACCAAGCTGACAAAAACACCCTTTTAGGAATACTAACACTCTGCAATAGAGGATTTTTGAATAGAGGCGGCAAAAGAACAAACAGATGCCCAGTCAATGAATACAAAGCCCCAGAAAACCGGCGTCCCAATGAGGAACTCATTGGATGACATCAGACCGCACCACCAACTGGAGAGGGACTGAATTTAAAGTGCTGTTATCCAATCTAAAGATTCATTCAGTCCTACAGGCTGAACAGTGTTAAGAAAAAAAATCCATTTCTGTTCAAGTCTGGCTAAACGCTGTTCTGCTTGGCCAACACGAAGATCCTCAATCCATCTATGATCAGTCAATGAAGATGACTCTAAGAATGTTTTTAGTCCACACAATGTTGAACAATGGGCGCTGTTAGTACTTTATTCTTTAGATGAGATTTATGTTCACTAAGGTGTATGCTAACAGATCGACAAGTTCTGCCGACATAAGTTTGTACGCATGGGCAGACAATGATATTTATTTTATTTTATTTATTTCTTTAACAAACTTTTATATACCGCGACCTTCCAGTGATCAGGTGCGGTTTACATATAACAGAATAGGGGAACAGAACGACAGTTCTGTTTTTTACAATGAACATAGCGTGAACTATATACATTAACAATTAAAACTTAAAACTTTTAACTTTGTAGAATTATGTACATTTAACTATATACAGATAGTAGAGACAAGGTCAACATTGTGGGTAGTTATATCAAAGATGGGGTCAAAGGTCATAATATCATAAGGTAGTTACGAAGTTGATATGATATAGATCACCCATGAAGTTTGACAATCCGTTTTCAATTTCAGGGGATACTTATTTTTCTTTACAGGATCCGTTCAATGACATAAAACACGTTGCAATGTCCACCTGGGCCATGATGTCCCTCCCTCCCCCCCCCCTGCTCAGATCCTTGCATCAGAAAGTCTGATTTAATCAACATATCTTTAAGGTTCCGAGCACGGGTGAACGCTATACACGGTCCTGCTTGAAACACTGTGTGCAATGCCAATATGTGCCAATGTCTGTAAATATTTCCCGCTATCCTCTATGCCTCATCAGAACAGCAGAGTACACATACCTGCTTCTCCATTCCTTCTTTGCAGTTTTCTATAATAAGAGGGGGCGTTATGTATATTTGGCATGCAGGTAAGCTCAATGGACTGTCTCGGATACCCACTTTGTAACAATCTACTACTAAGATCCTTTGCCTGAATCAAAAAATCTTGTTCACTAGAACAGATCCGACACACCCTCAAAAATTGCCCAGTAGGAAGTAAAAGTACTACAATGACGCATGCAAGGAAATAGAAGCAGAAACTATTAGAGGAAGAACAAGATCGGCTTTCCTAAAGCTACGAGAGTTAAAGAAAAAGTTCCAGCCTCGAATTGGAATGTTACAAGATGCTCAAGGTTCTTTGTTGAATGATGCTGAGAAGATCAAGAAAAGGTGGAAGGAATATACAGAGTTTTTATATGATAAAGATCAAGTGGGCCAACAGCCGTTTCAACCTGCACCTTATGATCGGGAACCATTGGTGATGAAAGAAGTTAAAGCAGCATTGAAAGCCTTATCAAAGAACAAAGCACCAGGCATTGATAGCATTCCCATAGAAGTATTACAGCAATCTGATGCAGCTGTTATCGTACTTACAAGGTTCTGCCAAGAAATATGGAAGACAACATCATGGCCAACTGACTGGAAAAGATCTGTGTTTATACCAATACTAAAGAAAGGTGATCCAACTGACTGTGGAAATTATCACACAATCGCTCTGATCCCACATGCCAGCAAGATTCTACTGAAGATTATTCAAAAGAGACTACAACCATACCTGGAATAAGAACTACCTGAAGTGCAAGCAGGGTTCAGGAAAGGGCAAGGAACGAGAGACATCATTGCGGATGTGAGATGGATCCTTGAAAAGACTAAAGAATACCAAAAGGATATCTATTTGTGCTTTATCGACTATAGCAAAGCTTTTGACTATGTAAACCATGAGAAACTCTGGGCCACATTAAGAAGTATGGGTATACCAGAACACCTGATCGTACTCTTGCACAATCTGTACATTGATCAAGAAGCAGCAGTTCGAACAGAACAAGGAGAAACAGAATGGTTTAAAATAAGCAAAGGTGTAAGACAAGGCTGCATACTTTCCCCCTACCTGTTTAATTTATATGCAGAACAAATCAGCAGAGAAGCAGGATTGTATGAAGACAGAGGTGTGAAGATTGGTGGAAGACTCATCAACAACCTTCACTATGCTGATGATACCACATTACTGGCTGAAAGTGAAGATGATCTGAAACATTTGCTTCTCACAATCAAAGAACATAGTCTCAAAATGGGCCTGCACCTTAATGTAAAGAAGACAAAGATCATGACAACTGGCATAATCAACAGGTTCATGGTTGAAGGAGAAGAAATTGAAATCGTGAACAACTTTAACCTACTTGGATCAACTATCAATAAAGAAGCAACAAGCAGTCAAGAAATCAGATGACGCATTGCTCTTGGCAGAATGGCTATGAAAGACCTAGATAAGATTCTCAAGAGCAGAGATGTCTCTCTCCATACAAAGATTCGACTTGTTCAAGCCATGGTATTTTCAATAACATCATATGGATGTGAAAGCTGGACAGTGAAAAAGATAGGAAGAAAATTGATGCCTTTGAATTATGGTGCTGGCGGCGTATACTGTGTATACCATGCACTGCCCGAAGAACAAACCAGTCGGTACTAGAGGAGATCAAACCTAAGCTTTCTTTAGAAGCTTAGATGACAAGACTTTGACTTTCATACTCTGGACACATCATGCGAAGAGAGAGATCATTAGAGAAAGACATCATGCTTGGCAAGATAGAAGGTCAGCGCAAAAGAGGAAGGCTAGCAATGAGATTGATCGATACAATAACAGCAGCTATGTGTATCAGTCTGTCAACAATGAGCTGCCTGACTCAAGACCAAACACAATTTAGAATAGCTATCCAGAGGGTCGCCATGAGTCGACTCCGACTCGACGGCACGTAACAACAACAAGGAAGAACTCTTTTTAATTTATAAGGATGATCGCTACTAAAGTGTAGTAATTTAGTCTGGTCTACCGATTTCCAATGCAATGATGTAGACAAAATTCCTTTCTCACATCGTACCACTACATCCAGAAATGACAATTGAGTGGTGGATTTAAACATTGTAAATTTCAGACAAGGATCATGGGTATTCAACCATACTGAGAATTCCTCCAATGTTTCTTCAGTATCTAGCCAGATACAAAAATCATCATCAATAAATCTGACCCATAGACCTATATGGCTATACCATACAGATCTATATAAAAAGGTTTCCTCAAAAGACGCAAGTCGACACAGTGGGTTAAGCAGCAACATCAGCTCTGAGGATTGGGCATTACAACATCACCTAAGTTCTTTCAAACCTTTTAAATGCATTAAAAAAATTTGTAAAAAACTGGTTGAAGGCCAATGACTGATAATGGGGGTTTAAAAGATGGAGAACTGCAGTGTGAAACAAGCTCACAAGAACAACCCCCGACCCTGTGATTGAGGCCAGTCCCAAATACCTCAGAGCGCCAACATAACGGGGGAGGGGGGGAGGGGGGTAGATAACACCCTTCCATTGAGAAAACAAGGTATTTTCTCTTGGTTTGACCAAAACTCCCTGGGTTTACGGCAATTGGTTCACCTTAGCTCTTAATTGGGTTAGTTTGGTGAGGCATGGCTCCAATGTAGTAACTGCAGCGGAACATGCAAGCATGCCCCTAACAGTTACAGGGGGCCTCCACAAAATCTTTTGGGGTCTATTGCATACTCACTTTACATACTTTAGTAAACATAACCCTAAGTGCACGATTTCCATCTTCAAATAAGCACATGCACTAATAAAAATATATACAGAAAAATATAAGCAAAATAAGCAAAATCGGTGCACAATTTGACCAATACAGTCCAAAAAATTGTTTTGTGATATTTAAAGTATGGTTTATGCTCATTTAAAGCAATTATTTTTCCATTTTTGGGCATTTGTTCATGCTTGTATCACATATTCATTTTTTAGGCATGCATTATATGTGCTCTAGAACTTTTTAAAGCATGCAAATCAATTCTATGAACTTTCATAGATATAGGTATATACAAGTGATTTACATACATATTACATTTTTAGGGGTCTAAATGAACTGTAAATAGACCAAGTTTGCTCCTACGGCAACCAATGCTATGTATATAGTTTTAAAACAGTTATAAACATGCATATAATTATTAATCCTGTTAAATGTATATAATTCTAAACCTGTTATATGTATATAATTTTAAACCTATTATATGTAACTGTTGCTTTGCTGTGCTCAAGTTATAATGTAAACCGCTACTGATCGCTGGACGAAGCGGTATAAAAATGTAACCAAATAAATAAATAAAATAAAATGCATGCTCACAAATGCACATCCCTAGAAACAAGCATACTCCCTTTAGAAAGAACAACCTATCCATCAACATAAAGAAAACAGAAACCCTTATAGTAATAAAGGACCCAGACTTCACCCCACCTTCACACCTCAACATTGGAACCACACAAATACAAATACAACCGCATATAAAGTATCTAGGAATCATCACAGATCAAGCACTCACACTCAAGCAACAAATCAAAAAGACCACTGGAACAATATTCCACAAAGCCAAAACAGTACAATGCCTCAGACCTCTCCTTGAACCACAGGACTTCAGAACAGTGATGCAAGCCATGGCACTCCCCCACCTGGACTACTGCAATATAATTTACCACGGACTACCAGCCACCCACACCAACCCACTCCAAACTGCCTTAAATACCACAGCAAGGATGATCCAGAAAGCAAAAAAAAGAGACCACATCACCCCTGTCCTAATACTCCCCCTCGAAGCAAGAACCAAATACAAAGCCGCCCTACTTACCCATAAAGCTCTCTACCAGACTCAGACCTCCCAGCTCCGCACACTACTACCCCGACCAACCCACAACAGAACAACCAGACAAACCTCCAACAACTCCCTCACCATCCCCATAAACGAACCAAATGCAATCAACGGACCTGCAACAGAGCCTTCGAACTATATGCGCTAACCCTCTGGAACTCTCTACCAAGTCACATCAGATGCAATAGAGACCCCTCATCGTTCAGGAAACAGCTAAAAACCGCCCTATTCCAGGAATACCTCGGACCAGAAACAAGCACCTCGGACCAGAAACAAGCACCCACCTCTGACCACCCCCCAACCCCCCCCCCCAGTTCACCTCCATGAACATATGCTCTAAGAGACTGTAACACAACATTTATGTCTATGTCCCAAGTATTTGTTAAAATCATTAATGTTGAACTCCTGGTGATAGCCCCCACCCCCAGAAGCTGATTATTGTCCACCCCCCCCAACTCAATGTTGCACCGCTTTGACCCGGAGAAAGACGGGATATAAATACAGTTAAATAAATAAATAAAAAATAAATAAAAGAGGGTCTGCAGTTTTATGTCTAAAATAAAGGAGAGAAAAAAACACTTTCATTCAAGCCAGGTGGAGCTTCAATTTACACAAAACACCTTTCCACACAATGGAATATATCTAGACATGTGTTTTGCCCTTGATTTCCTCAGAGAACAATTTTCAATGGCGTAGGATCTGATTTATTAAAGATTTTCTCTCATTTTGTGCTTACGGGAAAAGCTTTGATCAATTGGACCTGGTGTTTCTTCTGTCTTCTACATGGTGCTGTATACACAGGGTTTCTATTGTGGACATTGCTTGCAAGTGATGAATGATACTTGCTGTGGGCTATTACGACGTCCTAGAGAACCCTGGTATGAACTGATTTAAGTAGTCAGCTTCACTAAATCATTTGTATGACCTCTTCTTCAGAAAACAAAAGTTCCTGAAGCACCAGATTCATAATTTTACATATGAAAATCCTTGCCCACTGGCAAACGATAGAGATTTTTTTTCCATCAATTCATTAGATCTCCCTGCATGCAATATTTATATCCAATGTTAAAACAGTTATGAAACATTACAAGAACTAAATATCAGTTTTCACAGTAGGAATTCATCACTATAACTTAGTATCATGGTAATACAATAGTATCATAATAAGGTTCCCAACAGGGTAGAATGAAAGTTTTATGCAAATACTTTCAAGTTGTATTATTGTTTCTTTGCAACTAAGATGATACAGAAAAAATATGAGAAAATGAATCGGTTCATATCTATGCCTGAAAGAGTTACGAATATTAAAAGAATATTCCCATTCTCTCCTTTCCAGATTTAGATTTCTTTAGAATGAGCTTGAAATTTGCCTTGTAGTTATATTCATGCTAATGAATCTATTTAATAGGAAACATCCCTGCTGTTCCTGCTTAGTCAACGGGAATAAGACTTGAGGCAATGGATGTGGCTCACTTGTCTATGGACCTAGCTTGCTCCTGACCTGCCTTCGAAAGATCTCTCTTCTTGACATGTTGACATCATCCTTCCGTGAAGGACCACAGTTTCAATCCATATTCACAACCCACCCGCAAACTGTTTTGGTAGCTTCCTCCTACAAATATAAAAGTAATAAAAGTGCTGTCTTTTGTTTGATTTTAACAGAACATGAACATCCTGGGGAAAAAGTATAAATCCTTATTATTCTTAATGCAATATACCAAAGCATAGGTTTCACCAAATCAACAATGTACATGCCGAGGGTAATTTTATAAGAAGATGCTAACAATGTTCCTAAAGATTAGAATTTTAGTTATTCAGGAGTGCAAGTGGCCACTTACTCATGTAGAGGGCCTCTTATAAAATACTGACTAGCACAAACGTCGTACACGTGTTTGCATCTTTTGTACTTTCAGTATGTCGTCTCCATGGGCAGAGTTCAGATGGATCATAGACAGAGCATGCATTGATTATAGACTATTATAGACTTGGAAAAAGTAGAAGCTCTAGGACTGATGTAAATTTCCACACCTTGGGACTCATTCTCTGGCACTTGTGCTAGCATTTGATAAAGTCAAATGCTTGACTTTATACAATTGCACTCACTATACAGAATCATTGTCTGTGGAGCAACTCATGGAATGATTTTGGAAAGTGGTATCATTAATCAAAACCAAAACATGCTATACCTCCTTTCGGTATTTTTTGTGTCATCAAACTACCCCTAATTATGATTTGACTTCTTGTGCTTGCTAATATATTATACAATGTAAAGATTTTATTATGTTATCATATTCAAAACCTCATCGCCCGCATCCATTGTGGTTTCACTGTATTGCCAGAGTAGCAGTTTTGTTTGGAACCGGTTCTCTCATCCTGCTCCTTTGGGCTTCAGTTCAACTGGAGCTGGGACTGGGATCCATTACCATGAACCTTTATTTTTAATTACCCTGGGATTTTATATCCCCTCTGAACTCACCTAGCCTAATCATTGCAACAAAGTTTGTTAGTCAGGGGCTATGCACCAGAGCTCTTTCTGGAACTCTGGATCATAGGTGGAACTAGGTGTTGCTGTTGAAAAGTGACTGTTGTGACACCGCTCCCTACTCAGCCCCAGTATTAAGGCTGTTAGAAAGGGGGACACAGTTAAAGTTACTTTGTTTGTGCTGTTTGCCTGGTATTCTTATGTAGTTGTAGCCCAGTGATGACAGCCAAAGTTAGGTTAAGGGTGAACAATATATTTATTGTCGCACAGGGTTTCTTCCCCCAAAACAGAGCAAAAGAGAAGATACGTGTTTGTAACAAATAAAGTCCAAAATGAAACAGTCCTCCTGATACTTCTCAGGGTACAGATGCAACTCAAAATCAGCTTCTTATATTTCCTCCAACTTTTCAGGATACAGCATTGTTTCCAAACACTAGTAATGCTTTCCTAATAAAACTTCTAAAAGAAACTTCTCCGTGTTGTGGTTTTTATTCCACGTATGCTTAACAATGATTAGGCTTCCACAGCACCCTTATATACATAGGATACAATTAAACTGCACCTTAGAACTCCTTCTTACAGATGCCACAATCCATCTCCGAGTCACTGCTAGAGGATAAGGGATTGTCTGTCTGCATCGGCTCACTCTCAAGATCTGGGGTTTCTTGAACACAAGGATCAAAAGAATCCACAGACTTCAAGTGTTTAAGGAGAGTCTGTACCTGCTTCCATCTACTATCCTTACGTCTCCTAGGCACTTGCAGGGTTTCAGGCTTATTGGCCCTCTTAAACAGTTCATAGAAAGGATTTCTCTCTTCCCTGTCTCGCCTGGATATCACTCTCTGGTTGGGTGGAACATATCTCTTCTGACACTGCTTTACAAGTTCCTTTAATACAGCCTGGTCTTCAAAATCTGACTCTAGCTCCGTGTCCCGTTGCTGGCAATTAGTAACTTGCTGACGTGCAGCTGGGCTACACTCTGAACTGCAGCTTCTGACACGTTCTCTATTATAAGGAAACCCTTGTACTTTATGAGCTGGGGTTTCTCTTCTACCCAGCTTTTCTCTTATCAATCTGGTTCTAAGAAAAGTCTCTGAGGAGTTACTTCTATCTCTCTTAGGTAAGAACTCTAATCTTTGCTTCAAAGGTTTATAGGAGTTTCTGACCTGATTCTCCTTTGGCTGAGGGCTGTTCCTTCCAGGAAGCACTTTCAACTGCCTCCCCCGAGACGTGGCTGTTCCTGGGCAAAGTGGCTGGCAATCTTCCAAGTACTTGGTTCCCACCTGGCTCTCTTTGCTTCCAGCTCTGCCTCTTTGGGACTTCCAGTCTCTGCCTGGACCTGACTTTCCTATCCCTCTGGAAAAAGGCTCTGACTCCAAGGCTGCATCCAATTCCCTTGAGTCAGTTTCTCCCCACTGTGTCCACTGTGGGGCTCCTTCCTCCTTCCTTCTCCTTTCCCGTTCTCCTCCTCTTTCTGCTTCCTTCTCGTCTTTCTGCGTTCCCTCCTCTCTTTCTTGAATCTACTACTTTCTGGTTATGAGGACTGAGTTGTCCAATCGGGCGTGAGTCCACCCCTTTCCCTGATAGGATAGCTCTCCTGGTTAGCCTGGGGCTAGGGTGGGGCTCCCTTTCTACTCTCTCGTGTAGTGAAGCTTTGTGTGCTGAGGTTTTAACCCCTTCCTGCCCTGTATTTCTGGCAGGTTCAGAGGACAAAGAGTATTTAAAACCCTTTTTCTTACTCTCTAAAGCCTCTGCCTTGTCACACTGTAACCATCCCCCCCCCCTCAGAAGCTGTAAATGCTACCATTATAGCATTTTGAGACCCAGGCAGCCTAGGCAGCAAACAACCTGACCCAGGAATTGAACCTAGGTTCTCCAACAGTGTGCCTTTCTGCTAATGAACCGGTCTACCAAGAGTATTTTTTTAAAAATCATTTACCAACATGAAGGCAACTGATTCTATGATATTAACTGCAAATTTATTTACATTTGGTATACCACTTTTCGCATGGCAACAAGGTGGTGTACAGATCCAGAGTAGCAACTGCGGCAGGCCGGACCCGGCTGAGCACTAACTGGGGAGTCCCTTCCCCAAGACCCTCTCTCCCTCCCCCATTTCCACCCTACAACTCATCCCCATGAACACAACACAAATATTTTCTGGTATAACCATTGGTCGCAACTTTATTAGCCAACTTAATTAAAACACATTAACAATTGTCAATTCAACCCCCCCCCACCCCCATGAAGGAGCCCATTCAACCCCCCCAACTCCCCTTTCTAAGCATGCCTTCTGCCAGCCATATCAATAGCAAGGTGATGCTGCCTTTGGAGGAAGAAGAAAGATCCAGAATCACTCCATCATTTCAATTCCTGCCATCTGCACTACCGTTTCCTCATAATTGAAGCAAAGCAATCCCACTACTCCAATCTCATTTCCTCTTCATCTAATTCTACCCATCAACTTTACTCCTCTCTTAAATCCTTTTCCTCTTTGTACATCCCCCAAAACCATGGAGATCACCCCCCAAAGCCCAGTGCCTCCCATCGAGCTTCTTTCTTTGCCTCAAAAATTCAAAGACTCCGCTTTTCCCTTCCGGTTAACACTGCTCCGCTCAACTCACCTCTACCTCCACCTCCACCTCCATCCCCTTCCCCTTCCTTGTCTCATATTTGATCTACTTTTCAACCTAAATCCACCCTGGAGCTCGTTAAATCAGTTGCCACTGCTCGAAAACAACTTGTGCCTTAGACCCTGTTCCTTTGAAGTGGATTCCTCAACCCTCTCTTGCCCTCCTTCTTGTCTTGTTGTCTATGCTTAACTCCTATTTAAACTCTGGCATCGTCCCAACACTTTGGAAACATCCATTAGTCCGTCCTCTCACCAAGAACCCCTCACGCGACCCCAGTGACCCCGCCCGCTATTGTCCCGTCTCCAATCTTCTGTTCGTCTCCAAGATCCTCAAAAAGGCCATCTTTGCTCAGCTTTCTACCCTCCTAGATTCCACTTGCTTCCTGCACCCATGTCATTCCAACTTTGTCCTTAGCCACAGCACAGAATCTATTTTCTTATCCTTTCTTAATGAGCTTCACATTTCTCACGATCGGGGTGATATTTCTCTGGCTGTCTCTCGTGACCTCTCTGCTGCTTTTGATCTCTTTAAATCACTCTATTCTTCTTTCTCACCTCAGAACAGCTGGTCTTCAGGGCATGTTTTTTTGTTGGTTCTACACTTTTCTCTACTCTCACTCCTCCTCTGCCTCTCAACTGTGGGGTCCCCCATGGTTCTGTTCTTGCCCTGCTTCTTTTTAACATTCTCACTCTCCTGTTGTAACAATCTGGTATCTCAGCGTATTATTATGCTGATCATATCATTCTCCTCCACCACACTTCCCCCACTAACCCGGATCTCTCCCCCCTCAAAACCTGCCTATCACTTGTTGCTACCTGGCTGATCTCAAACCTTCATCTTAACCCATCAAAAGCATCTGTAATGTGGTTCACCTTTGGTGGCCCTCAACCAGCCCTCTCCCCTTTTCTTCTTGATACCCCAATCCCCCTAGTAGCTTCACTCAGATATTTAGGCATCACTTTAGATCCTGACCTTTCCCTCCACATCTACATTTCTATCCTTATGCGCCAATCTTATTACTACCTTCGTCAAATTTGAGCTGTTAGCCCTGTACTCCCCCCTGCCCCTCTCACAACTCTCCTTCTCTCCCTGGCAATCTCGTGCCTTGATTATTGTAATATCATTTTTGCTGGCATTCCCCATTATCTACTCCACCATCTACAGATGATTCAAAATACTGCTGCCTGGATCCTCGCCCCCACCACCCATTGTAGTCACATCACAATCTTCCTTTTCAATTATATTGGCTCCCAATCTCTCATTGTATCACTTTCAAACTCCTGATTCTGACTCATAAGGCCCTCTACATGCCCACCCCTCAGTACCTAGCAGACTGCATACAGTTCCGCCTGATGCCTCACAGTCTCCGGTCCCTGCATGTTAATCGCCTTGATCTCCCCTCCCCAGCCCATGCTCACTTAGAGCAGACCTAACACTCGGCATTTTTCTTCTTAGCCATCACTCTGGAACTCCCTTCCTCCTTCACTCCGTCAAGAACAATCGTTCCCCAAGTTTAAGCTCCTCCTCAAGACCCATCTCTTCTGTGCTGCCTATGACCTCCCCCTTCCTGACTCCTCTTTGTCTCCCTCCCCCTCTGCCTAAGTTGCTCTCTTTCCTTTTCCTAGGTTCTGGTATGACTGTGTGCTTTCCTATCTGATATTGTAGTTCCTTTCTGTTTCTGGCTTTGGTCCCTGTTATTTTATATAATTATAAACCACCCAGATGACTTCCAAGGGGCAGTCAATCAAGCATTTTTATTAAAGATAAAGATGTATTAGCCTATGCACTGATTGCAGAATCCCACCACAGCCCTCACTATGCCGCCCCCCCCCCCCACTCCATCAGCCTTAGCCTTACCAGAGAATCCTATACCCGGGATCGCCCCCTGATTAAGAGTCCACTGCATCCAGGCCATGATCACCTGATTGAGGTCCAATTAAGCCGTCTCACCTGCAGTTCTGGTATCCAAGACCCTCTGGCACCCGCCCCAAAGGACTAGTTACCATCCCACCCCACCCCTACTACCGCTGCAATGAACCGATCCCCCCCAAATACCACTGGGAGAGAGAGTGGGAGAAAGCTGCTGCCATCCCCACTGACAGGTGAGGTGAGGTGAGTGAGGGAGAGGAAGACCGCAACCCCAGCTTAAAGAACCATGCCGGCTCCCCCTCCCCCAACTACTCCCCCCCCCCGCAGCCAATGAAATCAAATTCCCAGTGCTAGGGACGGGATTTTAAATGTTGCCACCACTGCCAAATGGCCAGACCACCTAAACCCTTTCCCCTCCTCCTTCCTGTACTCACGGCCTTGCTCCCCCGTGACCGCCCCCAGGCTAGGCACCCAGTTGCAGGTAGCCACCATGGACCGAGGTCCTGTGGCCTGCACCCCAATTTCAGCAGCCCAGAGCCGGCCCTCCTCTCCCTCCCCCATTTCCACCACACAACTCACCCCAATGAACACAACATAAAAATTTTCTGTTATAACCATTGGTCACAACTTTATTAACCAACTTATTTAAAACACATTAACAATCGTCAATTCAAACCCCCCCCCCCAAGAAGGGACTGCCACCTGGTGGTTCCTTCAACCCCCCAACTCCCCTTTCTGGGAACACTTCCTACCATCCATATCAGTAGCAAGGTGGTGACGCATTAGCCCACAGCATCTGGGCCATGATCACCTGATCTAGGCCCAATTAACCCATCTGCCTGCAGTTCCGGTCAGGGGCGGCCCAAGGGGGGTGCGGGGCCATGTGCGGAGACTCGGTGTGGGGCCTCATTTGCATAAGAGGCCTCATTTGCATAAATATTTGCATAATGTTACCATATACTAACTTTTAGTAAACATGCCTCTTAATGAGAAAGACTAAAAGATTTCTACATTACTATAATCCAGTGCCAACCGCCAGACACATTAGGAACTACTACAAACACTGCCCATTTAGAACCCATACCAAACCCGCCGTATCCTAACAGCACTACCAGGACTCACAAAGCACCATACTCTACCTATCAAAAGGAAACACTGCAAATATTAAACCAATACATTTCAGAGAACAACAATACATGACCTACTGGGGAAAGAGAACAAGTGGCAATGTCAAATAGGAATTACATAAACAGAATACCTCAGCTCAATTACACATGCAGAACAAAGACCATCACCAAACAAGGAATCACAATTTAGAAATAGGAAGACAATAATTAAACTGGGAACCCCAAAAGCCAAACTTGGAATGTACAACACCACTGTAGAAATAAAACTATAAATTAATTTCCTCTTGTACTAAACAAAGCGCAAACATTAATGATGCACATTTCCCAGAGCTGACATATTCCAATTAATAAATTCAAAATAAAGGGATATTTTTCTAACTTTTGTGCATTTTTTTCAGCTGCAATTGCTCCAGCCACTTTCTTCTGGTTTCTTCGTGTCTTCTGCTAACTGTCGATCGTCTGCTGTCCATTTGTCCTTTCTTCTCTCCTAGTTTTTTTCCATTCTCTCTCTACATCTGCTTTAACATACTAATCTTTCTCCTTTTGCTCTTTCCTCATTCCTATTTCATCCACTCAAATTTTACCCCTCCATCCTCAATCCCCACTTACTCTCCCAATACCCGGCCAATTGTAGATTTTTCATCCCTCCCACACAAAATATTTTTCCCCTTTCCATTTTACTCTCCCAGCCCCATCCCATTCTAATCCTCCCCCAACATCAGCTCCCTTCTAGTTCCAGCCTCACCCAGCATCCATTACCTTCTAGTCCCTGCATCAGCCCATTTCCAGTCCTAGCCCACCATAAGCCCATTTCCAGTCCTAGCAACCCCCCAACCCAATACCAGTCCTAGCCCCCCATCAACCCACTTCCAGTCCTAACCCCCCATCACCCCATTTTCAGTTTAAGCCCCCCCTATAACCCATTACCAGTCGTAACCCCCCCATCAGCCTACTTCCAGTCCTAACCCCATCAGCCCATTTCCAGTCAGCCCCCCATAGCCCATTGCCAGTCCTAACCCCCCCATCAGCCCACAGCCCATTACCAGTCCTAACCCCATCAGCCCACCTCAAGTCCTAACCCCTCCCCATCAGCCCATTTCCTGTCCTAGCCCCCCCATAGCCCATTACCAGACAGCCCCCATCCCATTACCAGTCTTAACACCCCCCCATAGCTCATTACGTTCTATACCCCCCAACCGCCCACAGCCCATTACCAGTCCTAACCCCATCAGCCCATTTCCTGTCTTAGCCCCCCCCATAGCTCATTATCAGTCCTAACCCCCCCCACAGCCCATTACCAGTCCTAACCCCATCAGTCCACCTCCAGTCTTAACCCCCCCATCAGCCCATTTCCATTCCTATCCCCCCCATAGCCCATTACCAGTCCTAACCCCCCCTAACAGCCCACAGCCCATTACCAGTCCTAATCCCATCAGCCCACCTCCAGTCTTAACCCCCCCATCAGCCCATTTCCAGTCCTAGCCCACCATAGCCCATTACCAGTCCTAACCCCCCCCAACAGCCCACAGCCCACCTCAAGTCAAGTCCTAACCCCCTCCATAGCCCATTACCAGTCCTAACCCCCCCCCCATCGGCTCAAGTAAAATTTAAAAAAAAAATAAAAAGCTGGCTGCTACCGCTGCCGCCGTGGCAGCAGCAGAATGGAGTGTCCCGCGGGGCCCCCTCTGCCCGGCTGAGTCCCTCCCACTGCGACGGCTGAGCCCCTCTGTGCCGGCTTTCAGATTCGCAAAGGGAGAGTGTCTCCCTCGCGTCTCTGTTAAGCCTGCAGGGGCAGATGGGAGGCTGAGCCCCTCTGTGCCGGCTTTCCCATCAGCCCCTGCGGGCTTAACAGAGACGCGAGGGAGACACTCTCCCTTTGCGAATCTGAAAGCCGGCACAGAGGGGCTCAGCCATCGCAGAAGGAGGGAGGGAGGGACTCAGCCGGGCAGAGGGGGCCCTGCGGGACACTCCATTCTGCCGCGGTGGCAGCGGCAGTGGTAGCAGCCAGCTTTTTTTTTTAAATTTAATTTTGAAAAAAAGCAGAATGTTCTTTGCGCGGGGCCCCCTGAAACGCAGGGCCCTGTGCAAAAAACATTCTTGCTCAATGGACGGGCCGGCCCTGGTTCCGGTACCCGAGACCATCGGGCACCTGCCACCAGCATTGGGCACCCGAGTCCAGTGCCGTCCCCCCTCCAAACGCTGCGACCAATGAGACTGCACCAGCCCAACCACTGATTCCAAGGCCTCCTGCCATTCATTCAATAGCAAATCTAGTCCCACTGGGGATAGGTGAACCCTGTCTAAACCATAAAGGCCCGAACAGCTCACCTCAACCTAAGGATGCTGAATCTGCATCCCACCATGTTCCATCACCCACCTCCCTATCTGCCTGTTAATTTTGGTCGACCCACGAGACCAACAATGCTACTTGGCAGTGACAGGCCGTGGAATGATGTTGGACAAGCATACTAACAGACCCAGGAAAATGGTCAGGACATCCAAAAGGTCCCTTTTTGCTACCAGAATCAGCTGGTGGAAAGTCCATGCACCAAAATGGCTGCTGGCCGAGCCCAGACCTGCGCCTAATGGCGCAACCACAGGAGTAACTACGTTCATTGCATTCCTCACATTCCCAGCCATTCCAAGGAGATGCTGACTGAAGCCAATTCCAAGTGCAAACCCAGTGGTTGAGATCACTGCATGCTGTCCTGCCCAATGGACGAAGGAGTGCCCGATAAGCCACTGTGAATCTGAACATGCCAGCATACCTGCAAAAAGAAAAACATGTTTAAACTGCCCCCTCACCAACCTACAAATCCCTATTTACAACCCCCCGGTTATAAGCGAATGTAACTGGCAAATGCTCCTGAGTGCCAGTAGCCTTTGCGCTGATTGAACCCATCTGCAAAACAGGCTGCCTCTGCGCTGGTGGCAGCCCCAATTCAAAAGGAACGCACAGCATAATGCCATCCGTCGAGGCCCAACGCCTGCAACATCTGGTGCATCACTGCCGTAAACTGGAACCGTGTCACTGGCTGACCCATGACGAACAAACAGTGCCCTTTCCCCAGCGTGGTGCACCACCAGGTACTCCTGCAGCCATGTGACCAGGCACGTAGGGTCATCGACATGCCCTTCCCTGCCTTATCTGTCTTGGACCTTGGAATCAAAACCCGAAGCTGACTCCCGGATAGAAAATCATGCTCAAGCAACAGACCCCACTGAATTCCCATTTCAGCAGAGTGTGCCACCAGCTCACCCATGCGGAAAGCCCCAAAAAAGGCTAAACAAAAAGAGAGTCCAAAATAAGACCGCCTCAAAGTTGGACGCATACGCCTACTAACAGAGCATGTGAAATAGGTCACCAAGGGTCTGCGGGCAATGGTTTCCTGCGCTCCCAGCCTGCCAGTAGCCTGCATAGCAAGTAGCCACCCATGGGGTTCTCCCGGCCTATTACCTTAGCAAAGAAGGAAAACCCCATCAAGTGGGCCCATACCATGGTGAGAGAAAAACCCACCTCCTGCGGCCCCCACCACATATTAGCCCAACCCCCCTGGATGCATGCTACACCTCCCAGCCCAAAGATGCCAAATATTGCCCTACATGCCTGTAACCCTGAACACAGAACATCCAGGTAGCCGTTGACACTGACCGTCGTAACAGCGACATCACTCCTGCCGGCCAAACTGCCAAAGGGAAACTGGAAACTACTCCTACCTCATCCACCGCCAACACCATAGTACAAAAAAACCTCCCACTTAAAGTAAGAAAGACAGTCGGCAATGTGGTTAACCGAGACAGTCACATGCCATGTTTGCACATACACATTCAACTGCAAGCAGAGCAGCACAAACTCATGCATCAGCATCACAACAGGTAAGTACCTTGATGAATGATAAATAATAACCTCCATCACTGCCTAATGGTCACACCAGAAAACCACTCACTGATCCTGCAAATGTTCAGGTCAAAGCTCAAGGGCCAACACGATCTGAAAGAGTTCCAAAAGGGTGATGTTGCAGGTAAGTCCTGATTCATGCCAAACAGTTGGCCAATGCTTCGCACACCAGGATCCTTGAAATTAAATCCCAAAGTTGATTCCACCCCCCCCCCACGGCATCCATGAACAACTGTAAATCACTGTTCGAGACCTCCTCCCGTTGCAAAACCGAAATCCCATTGAACCCCTCCAAAAAATTGTCAGACCTGAAAATCCACACATATGTCCCGAGAAATACATACCCAATGATGGCACTTCCACCATGGCACTTGCCAGATGTCTGGAGAAAACCCGGCCCATTGGGATAACCTGACACGCAAAATTCAGTGAGCCCACCAATGACTGCAACACCTGGAGTTGTACTTTAATTGAAGCCAGCACCTGCTCCACCAGCCAACATAGCTTGGAGATCTTCACATGTGGCAAATGTGCCTGCATGGCCAATGAATCAAGTTTGATGCCCAGAAATGTTAGTTGCAACACTGTCCCTTCCATCTTACCGTCTGCTAGCGGCATGCCAAAGCCGGAGGCCGTAAAGGCCTGTAGCAAACAAGCACATGCCGGCGATTCAGTCAGGCCAATAAACAAAAAGTCATCCAAGTGATAGACAACGTTAGGCAACCCAGACCGCTGAACTAGCACTCAATGCAAAAAGGTGCTAAAGGCCTCCAAATACACACACAAGATGGCACAGTCCATTGGGCATGCACTTGTTGAAATACCATAAGTTCTCAAAAATGAAGTTGAGCAAATGGAAGGACTCAGGATGCACTGGTAGTAAACAGTAGACCGACTCGATATCGAATTTGGCCATCAGGGCCCCAACCCCACACTGGCGTACCAGGAGCACTACCGAATCAAAAGAAGTGTACCATATCATGTACCATTCCCGTAGTATGCGATAATTAACCAAGCAGCCTTCTGGAAAAGATAAATTGTGAATCAGCTGGAACTTGATTGGCTCCTTCTTTGGCATGACCCTCAAGGGTGACATCACCAAGCTATGTAACGGGAGTACACCTGTTGCACAACTTCTATCCTGCTATTCTGCCCAACCAAAGCTAGTCGGCCAATTTGGAGCGGACGACCTCCACTCTGCCACTGAGCCGGTCTACTAGAATATTTTTTCTTGAAATCATCTACCAACATGAAGACAACTGATTCTATGATATTAACTGCAAATTTATTTACTTATTTTATTTGCATTATTTGGTATACCACCTTTTGCATGGCACCAAGGCGATATATAGATCCAGAGTAGGAACTGCAAAATACATGTAACATTAAAATCACATGAGCATACTGGAACATGACAATTTAAACTGGAAGACAGAAGCAGAACATTAAACAAGGGGAAAGGGAAAAAAGAAAAAGAACAAACTAAAAGCTAGTCTGAAACACCACAAGCTCAGACACTTGATTACGTGTGCACAAAATCTGATAAAGTTTTAATGATCAAGTTTTTACTCCTTTGTTAAATTTTCTGTAGAGTGGTTCTTAAGATCCATGGGGAGAATATTCCATAAAGAAGGAGTGATACAGCAAAAGGCTACATTATGGAGGTATTCCAGATGAAGTTTTCTGTATGATGGAATAACTAAGTAATTTCCTTGTTAAGAATGTAAGAAACGTAGTGGATGATAAGGAACCAGACTAGAGTCTGGAAGGCCAGTAAGAGGGCTCTCAGGGGTCATATCAAAGACATCTCTGGTGCTGGGACAGCCAATAGGCAGGGTGTATGGTTGAGGCTTGTCTGGGGCAGTGCAATGGACTTACATGTCCCTGCTCGATTTCAGAAATCTGTAACCCTGTTCAAGTTTAGACTTGTTGCAGGCACAAATAGGCACCAGGAGAGTACTCTGTTTTGGCAGCAAAACAGCTAGAGAATGTAGAGAAGATTGCACTTCGCCATCTCCAGTACTTGCCACAATTACAATGATAACAGTAGTGGGATTTGAACCCCGACTTCCCCCTAGTCCTATCCCACTACCCCAACCATTAGGCTATGCTTAGATACCCCTGGTCTGGAATGCTATTTTTTTTTTAATATTTATTTTTATTTCAATTTGGAACAAACATAGTGGAACCAACATTTCAATAAGCCAATAATTCCAAACCCATTTTAATACACGTTAATGCAACCCCCCCTCAACCTCCCCTTCCCCCCCTCCCTTTTAAGGCATCTCAGCGTTTAAGATAGTCCAATAGAGGTAACCATAATTTATTAAATCTCTCCTGCTTCTGGCGGCGCAGTGCTGTTAACTGCTCCATCAAAACAATTCATCCCAAGTGGCTCTCCCACTGGTCCATTCCCAGGAGCAGAGTTTGCTTCCATGCCCGAGCAATTTCACTACGGGCAGCCTGGACACAGGCCCATATGGGCCGTTCGTTCTTCCTAGGACTCTCTTCAGGCCAAATTCCCAACAGACAAAACCCCAAGTCCAGTCCCATTCCTGCTCCAAACACCTCAGATATCCGCGTTCCCACCTCGCTCCAATATATAGTAACCATGGGGCACCCCCACCACACATGCAAAAAAGTCCCCTCTCCCCCACACCGCCTACAACACTGATCAGACACTTCTGGGAACATCTTGTGCAACCTAACCGGTGTGTAGAACCACCGATAGAGCAACTTACAGGAAGTCTCCCGCACAGCCACCGACAGAGCTTGCCGAACAATATTTACATGCACTCTCCTCCATTCCTGATCATCCAACTCTCTTCCCAATTCCCTTTCCCACTCCTTCTGATGAGGGAACTTCTGGGGTGTGTCTCCCCCTAACCCTCTATAAATAAGAGTTATCAACCCCCTTGATTTCTCCCAGCCCAACCACAACGCCTCTCTATCATCCCCTCCCTCCTCCCAGCTCGCTCGAATATCCTTTTGGCATAAAAAATATATAACACTGGTCAACAAATTTTTACAAAAGTCATGTTACTGAAATAAAAATAGTCATTTCTTATCAATTTTTATATGCTGAACACGAATATGACAGTGAAATTGCAAAGCTGGCTCTAGATTTTTTGTAATCTACAAGAATTAATGTTTACATCAAGAAATGCATGTCAATAGTAAATATAATAGGCCTTCGGTTAATACCTGTAAAAAACCAAGTCACAGACTACTTCTTAGATTTTTTTCGCCTGTCTCTTTTTACAGCTGTTCGAGAACTTCTCTGGGGAGTGCCCAGCAGTAGTCAGCCAGCATTGTAGTGGACCATTTTCCCTGGTATCTTTGCTCCATCATTGCGATTCCTGGTGAAAACTTTCACCCTGTTCATCACTAACCATACCACAGTTGTCAGGAAAGAAATTGAGATGGGAATCAAGGAAATGGATCTTTAGAGACATATTGCAGCCAAGTTTTTGATACTGCATCAGCATGTCTTCTACTAGTTCCTTGTAGTTTTCTGCCCTAACATTCCCGAGAAAGTTTGTTGACACTAGGCGAAAATCATTCCATGCTTGTTTCGCATCACCCTGCAGCAAGTTGTTGAATCAGTCATCTTTGAAGAGCTCTCGAATCTGAGGACACACAAAAACTCCCTCTTTAATCTTTGCTTCGCTGAGTCGAGGGAATTTTTCATGCAGGTATCGGAAAGCTGGCGAAGTGCAGTCCATGGCTTTCACAAAGTTTTTCATCAAACCTAGTTTGATGTGAAGGGGTGGTAGCAGGATTTTGTGAGCCTCAACCAGAGCTGGGTGTTGGATATTCTTCTCTCCAACTGTTACATTTTGTCTGTGATTCCATTCCTTCCGCAAGTAGTGCCAATCTCTTGCTCGGCTATCCCATTCACATAAGAAACACATGTATTTTATATATCCCTGCTGCAGTCCCATTAAAAGGGCAACTACCTTCAAGTCACCACAGAGGTGCCAGCTGTACTTGTTATAGTTAATGGAAGTCAGTAGATTCTTTAAGTTATCGTATGTCTCTTTCATGTGGACGGCATGTGCTACTGGAATAGATGGAAGACGGTTTCCATTGTTCAAAAGCACAGCCTTCAGACTCAGTTTCGAAGAGTCTATATAGTCTCCAGCCTTGTGGGTCATGAGTGATTTTTAAGGCATTCATGAGGCTTTCAATATCGGAACAGAATACCAGATTACTTTCCTTTCTGAAGAAAGGCTCCAACTGCTGGTGGTGCTTTCGATATGAAGTAATGTTGACATTGTCTTCTAGAAGATTCCATTGTTGGCGTCTTGATCCTAGCAATTCTGCCTTGTTCTTGGATAAGTCCAAATCATGAACCAGGTCATTTAGTTCTTCCTGTGTTATTCTGTGTGGAGTTGATAATGCATCCCAGTGAAAATCTGGGTCACTGCATGCTGACGGACCAGGAGAAGAACAGGTCGGCTCACCCTTGTCCTCATCAGATGAATCAAGAGAATATTCTGATGGAGGTTCTGGAATTGGAAGTCCCTCACCATGTGGAACTGGTCTCAATGCAGATGGAATGTTTGGGTAGACAATGCTCAACTTCTTTTGCTTCGTTATTCCGCTGGAAAGAGGAGTAACCAAGCAGAAGTAACAGTCATTTATGTGGTTGCTTGGCTCGCTCCACACCATGGGGACTGCAAACGGCATTGATGGTCTTTTGCAATTCAACCACTGTGAAAGCTGTGTTGTACATTTATTTATTTATTTATTTACATTCTCTTATACCGCGCTATTCTGCATCAGTGCAGTTTACATTGAACAAACTGAAATTACATTGAACAGGGCATTATAACTTGGAGATAACTATTTTGCAGGGAACATGGGCTATGGAGGGTTAAGTGGCTTGCCCAAGACCACAAGGAGCACCTGTGGAACTAGAAACCCCAGTCCTTCCGGCCCAAGGTTGCTGTCCTCTAGTGGGATTTGAACCCCCGACCTTCTGGCCTGAAGTACCTTGCCCCAACCACTAGGCCACTCCTCCAATCCATGCAGCGCAGCATATATGCGGGGCCCAAGGCTTGTCTTGGTCACCAATCTTGCATCCGAAGTAAAGATGATATGCCTTCTTCAGTTGAGAAGTGATACTTTTCTTCTGGTTGGCAAATGTCACTTCCCCACAAATGTAGCAGAAATTGTCAACGGTATTAACGCACTTTCACGGCATTACTGTTCTGTATTGTACCTAAATGGCTAAAATTATATGATTAATAAAAGTTACATATAACAGTAGCTTAAACTGTCTCGCACACAGTCTGAAATATTTTCAATGCTCAACCTTTCCGACTGCGTATAGTACACTGCTGATGTCAGATGGCTTCAGCAGCCGTCTGGCAGTAGTATTGCATTGCATCAGAAAATGATGCCATCAACTCTGGATGATGTGTGCATGCTGGTATTATGCAATGTGATGCAATATTACATCATTCAAGGCTTATTTGGGATATTGTTGATGTCCTACTGGATAAATTTACACGGTGAAACGTCAAAAATGAACTACATGCAATATCTTCAAAACGAGAGCCAATAAATTTTTTTTAATGTTATATTCATGTTCAGCCCACCAAGATACTACAGATTAGGGCCTTTTAAAGTCAGTAACGATTTCAATGTTGACCAGTGTAATTTGCATGGGAAAATAAATCCCCACTATGCAAATGATATTTCACCCGAAGGTCTGAAAAGGAGATCAATTCCCCATCTGCAATAAATTTATCAAAGGTATCCAGCCCCCTCTTTCACATCGCTTAAATACTCCCTCCCATCCCGGAAGAAAACCAGATATCGCCCGCATCAGAGCCAGCTTTGAAAAGGTTGATCTCGGAGCGAACTTCCTCCGAGCCTTACGCCACTGCATTAGCAAATGCCACATAAAGAGGTTTTCCCTCCACCGCCCTCCCGGTGTGGGCCCATCATCCAGGGTAAATAGTTCAAGCATATCTCTGCCGCCCAATATTGCTCCACCTCTCGGAAGCATTTGGGGCGAGCTCCCTTATCCCTCCATTCATACGTAACTGAGCCGCCTCATAATGCCTCCCCAAGTCTGGAACTCCCAAGCCCCCAACTTCCCTAGTAGCATACATTACCCGTCTACTCACTCTAGGTCGACTATTCTCCCACACAAAAGCAAACACTTGACTCTGCAATTGGCGCAAGTCCTTCTGACTAACCTGAATCAGCAGCGTTTGGAACAAATATAATAGACGCGGCAATACGTTCATCTTCAAAGTCGCAATCCTCCCCGTCCAAGACAACTACTCCCCCTTCCACCTAGCCATATCCTTCTGCAGCTGGCCAAATAAAGGAGGATAATTCACACCATATAAACCTCATGGGTCGGCTGTAACGCGAACTCCCAAGTACTGAATAGATCCTTTCGCCCAGCGAAACGGAAATGAGGCCTGCAAGCTCCCCACCACTTGAGGCTGCAACGTGAGTGACATCGCCTCAGTTTTATCCCAATTAACTTTGAACCCCGAAAGCCCCCCCCCCCGTATGTCCGTAACTCCCTCATTAATACCGGCAGAAAGACAATCGGCTGTGTCAAAGTGAAAAGTAAATCACCAGCAAACAGGACAATCTTGTGCTGCAATGAACCGACCTCTATCCCCTTAATATCCTTCACCGACTGAATTCTAGCTGCCAATGGCTCCATAACTAACGCAAAAACGTAGTGGGGACAGCGGACACCCCTGCCGTGTCCCTCTTCCCAAGGAAAAAACCTCAGAATACCCCTCATTCGTATTCCCCCGGCAGTTTCCACAAAAAATGGTAAGATAGTAGGTCCCATGGACGCCCATCTTCAAGTCGGGGGAATGCCAGCCTCAACTCAGCCGGTTGAGAGCGCTTTGGAGGATATTTCTTCTGTGAGTACTGTTTCTCCTAGTATCTCCCCGCTTGGAAAAAAGTTAATTCCGAGTAGTCATGAGATTGAAGTGCTGCCTGTGCATTCTTCCCCATTAAGTGATATGGGGTTAGGAGAGCCTGGGCCTAGATCGCTCCCTTCTTCTTTCTTATGTATTGAATCAACTTCAGAGGTGTTATCCCCTGCGCTTCCTGATGCAATAGTTTTCTCTCCGGTTGGTGAGATGAAAGCTCCACCTACAGATGTGTCTTTGAATGATGTTTGGATGGTACTTTCTCGTTTGGAGTTAGCTCTGGGGTCTTCTCTCCAGAGAGTGTCGGATTTTTCTAGAGAGACTGTCGTTAAATTAATGGATCAGGAATCTAGGTTGATCTCCGTTGAGAGATTAATGGAGGTGCAGCAGACTCAATTACAGGCACAGCAAGGTGTGGTGTCTGTATTAACGCATGATGTTTCCTCTCTCCATTGGCAGGATGAAATTCTTGAGAACTCTTTGCGTGCTAGAAATTTACGTCTCCTGAACTTTCCTCGGACACATTTTCTTTCACCTGTGATTCTTTTTCAAAAATATTTAAAAGAAACTTTAATGATTATGGATTGTACTTCAATTGCTTTATCTAAGATTTATTATCTTCCCTCACGGCGTTTGCTTGGAGATATGGAGGAAGGCAGGTTGATCAATTTGCATCTTCTACATTGGATGTCTCCGAGTTTTTGGAGTCATCCAAGGAGAAATTTCTACAAGGGCAACCTTATTAATTACTTTAGTTTCTGAGATTGATAAGGAAAGAATTTTTCGGGCTTAAATTAAGAAGAAATCTGAAAGGTTTTGTGGCCAGTGTGTTCAAATTTTTCCAGATGTCTCCAGGGCCACACAACGGCGGTGTAGGGCCTTTTTGGAGGTTCGCCAACATGTTTTGGCACTTGGAGCTCTGTTTTATTTAAAATATCCCTGTAAATGCCACATAACTTTTCAGGGTAAAAGATATGTTTTTCTTGAAGTTGAACAATTGTTGGAATTTTTGAAGGATAAAGAATAACTTTTTTATGTCTCTTTTGACTATTAATGGAATTTATCATGGGTTCCAATTGAGGTTTTTATTTTTTCCTTTGATTTGACGCCTCCTTGATGTGGTCTAGTTTTAGAACTCCAGTGTTAGGTTGTATATTTCTTGTTCTTGTTTTCCTCTATGTAATTTGGAATTATGATTGTTAATTAATAAATATTTCAAATTAAAAAAAAACAAAAAACCATTAACATGGACTGCTGCCTCTGGTACTGCGTATAAAGTCTTTATCCAAGACCTAAACTTAGGGTCCAGGCCTATATATTCTAACAGTGCCATTAGAAAATCAAAATTGACCGTTTCAAAGGCCTTTTCCGCATCAATGGAAAGGAACATAGCCCTTTACTGCTCCTTTTTGACCAGCCAACCCAGCTGAAGGACTCTCCTTATCCCATCTGCCGGTTGTCTGCCCTCAATAAACCCAGATTGGTCCGAATGAACCAAACCCGGCATACAGGGCCCCAGTCGCAATGCCAACACCTTGGCCAAAATTTTTACATCAATATTCAATAAAGAGATACAATTCGCATACCGCCGGATCTCTCCCTGGCTTTGGGATGACCACTATGGCCGCCTGATTCATCGATGCCGATAAGGCCCCTCCCTGCAAAACAGCATTAAATACGCTCGTCAAGATAGACCCCAGCACCTCTGACATTTTTTTTTATAGAACACACTTGAGAATCCATCAATTCCCGGTGCCTTGCCTAACACTAAGCCCTTAATGACCCCCATCACCTCCTAAAGCCCAATTACCACATTTAACCCCTCCCCCTCAGACTCCTCCAACCGCCCACTCCCATTCCCCCCATTCTGCAGGTACTGTCTAATAGCCTCATCTCCCCCCCCCAGGCTCCGCTGCATATAAGCCCTTGTAATAATCCCGAAAACTGATCTCTAATTTCGCACCCTTTAAACAACATTTTATCCTGAGGGTCCTTTATTTTTGCAACAGCCTGCCTCCGTCTCTGAGCTCTTAATTTAATGCTCAAAAGCCGGCCCGCTTTGTTATCGAATTCATAATATCTCTGTCGAACTTTCTCCAATTGGTTGGACACCCGCGCCAACTGAAGGGCATTTAACTGCCTACGAATCTCTTCCACTTGGCCTCTCAACCCATTCCCACCTCTCTGCTTGTGGGCCCTCTCCATCTCCACCAATTGCCTGGTAAGGTGCTGGGCTTCCTCCTCCCTCTTCCTCCGCGCCCCCTCTTGTACGATATGGCCCCTCACTACCGCCTTCAACCCATCCCAAAGGACCCCCATACTCATTTCACCATTATCGTTCAAATCCATATATTCACAAATCACCTTCTTTATCCGCTGACCTACCTCTTCTCCATGAAAAAGGTAATCATTCAACCTCCAGAAAGTGCGCCGACCGACCTCCTCTGAAGAACCAAACCACGCCTCCACCGCGCATGATCAGACCAAGTAGCTGTTCCTATCCATACCTTATCTAATGCCTCCCTCCAATAATTATCACCAAACAGATAGTCAATCCGACTATAGGTGGCATGAACCGCCGAATAGAAGGTATAATCTCTGGCCAGTGGGTGGGCCAACCTCCACAAATCATTGAGACCATAAGCTTGTAGGCATTTCTGAAATTTCCTCAAACCCGGGTCACTACCCCCTCGACTCCCGGCTCTACCATCCAAAGCTATATTACAATCTCCCCCCATCAAAACTTTCCCCTGAATCTTCCCCTCCAGCCACATGCCCATCCCCTCCCAACCCGCCCCCCCTCCGGGCGCCATTCGGTCCATACACTGAGACCAACGTAACCTTCTCTCCACCTATCTCCCCCCACCACCTCCACTGCCCTACCATCCATTTTCCTGAATACCTGACCCACAATGAAGGGAATATCCAGCCTAATTAGGATAGAAACTCCACCCTTCCTATGGTCCCCCTCCCCCGCAGCAAAGAAACACTGGAATTTACCTGAGCTCAACAGGCGCTCATCACACCAGCGCAGATGAGTCTCTTGCACAAATGCCACTTGCCACTGCCGCTCCCTAAGTTCCCGCCACAACAGTTTCCTTTTCTGTGGAGAGTTTAGTTCCCGCACATTCAAACAACCCACTTTCAAGCCAGAAGCCATTCCCTAAGTCCATCCACACCCATTCTCACTGATGTTATTCCTCCCCCTCCCCCCAAAGCCCCCCCTTCTCCCCTCCATCACACGGAGCTCTTCTCCGCCTCCCACTGAGGAAGGGACCCCCCCGGGGATGCTGTGCCATCCCCCTTCCCGCACTGTTAACTTGTTATAGATAAACATTAAAACATACATAATAACTTATACTTTATACCTGCCCAGACACCCCCACCCACTCAACCCCCCTTCCTCCCCCCACAACATCCCACCATCACTTCCTTAGCCTGAACCCAATCCCCTCACCCACCTCATTTCCCCCTGGTTATCACCCCCTTTTGTTACATACACCAGCCAAGTATTTAAACATCACAATTCAGAGTCCCAGAGTTCATGTGATCGCTAATGTGGATGCCTCTTCAACATTTTCTCCACGTCCCGAATTTCCAGCCTTCCGCCGCAGATACTGTCCCTTCACTGGGACCCTCTACCATCTAGGACAATCTCCTGTGCTCTCTGGGCAAACCGGAGCGTTGGCCTGCTCAGGCAAATTTGGTGCCCCCTCTTGTCTCAAGATTTTCCAGGCCTCCTCCACCGTACACACTCTGAACCCCCTGCCATTTATATCCATCAAAAAGGCAAAGGGGAAAAGCCAACGGTACTTTGCCTTCTCTGTCCGTAGGTACTGTGTGACTGGCCGCATATCCCTCCGCCCCTGCAAGGTAGCTGCGGATAAATCATGATCCATTTCCACATTCTGTCCTTCCCAAGAAAAACACCTCCTGCTGCTTGTCACACGCATCACCCTCTCCTTTTGGCCATAGGATGCTAAACAGGCCACGATATCTCGTGGCTTTCCTGGCCGTGGCGGCCCCAGCGCTCTATGGGCCATCTCCACCAGAATAGGCACCTTCTCTCCCGCTCCCATCTCATCATGCAGCAGGAACTGACAAACCTTCTGAACCACTGCCGCTGCATCCGCAAAAGCCCCTGATTCTGGCAAGCCCCGAATCCGTACATTATTGCGGCAGGAGCGATTTTCAAGATCGTCTAATTTATCTTTAAGTAAGTCCTCCTCAGTTTGCAACCTCTGCATTTGAGTCTCTGCTTCAACATCTCTCTCTGCCAGCTGATCGGCCTTTTCCTCCAACTTTTCCACTCGGTGGCCCAGCTCTCTCATGTCTTCTCTGATCCCCGCCAAAGTCTCTTTGAGCTCCCCCCGAGTGGCAATGATCTCTTGTTTCAGGGATCTCATCCAGCCCCAAATATCACCTCTGCTGCATCCCTCGTCAGCCCGGTCTAGCTCGTCCTCGGATTCCTCACACGATGCCATGTGCTCGGGGAGGTCTCGCCCCCCTCGCTCTCCAGCTTTGCCATATGAAGATTTAAATCTGGCCAACTTCTTCCTCACTGACATCTCCACTCCTTCGGGTCTCCTTGGCTACCCACTCTGCAAGTTGGGAAGGGGGGTAAAATCGCTAATTTTGCCTTAATAGCAGCGTCTCGACAGGAGCTCACAGTTTAAGCTGCCATCACCCGGGTGACGTCACTTCCTCCCTGGAATGCTATTTTGAGGATGTTTATGTAGATGGCCTCACAGATATCCATATAAGGCACATCCATGTTTGTGAAATTGTGCCTGAACTTGGACGTAATTTCTAAAATGTGGCCTTCTATGTGCAATTGTTAAAATCTTGAAATGAAGATGGCAACTTACAGGTAATAGTGCAGGTCAAAAAGAAGAGGAGAGACATGATCTGATCTCCTGGCCTGGTAGATCAATTTAACAGTAATGTTTTGAATGATTTGCAGGTGTTGAAATTTATAAGATGGGAACCCTATTTATTAAGAGATGCAGTAATCTATTTGCTTGATTATTGTTGCATGAATCAGTATTTTCAAAGAGGTGATGTCAATAAATGATCTAATGGCTCAAATTCTTCTTAGTGAGAAAAAGAGGGTCCCATTTACCCCCAGTTTTCAATATTTGAATGGTTCAACTTTAATTTGTTAATTGCTAGCTTATGTTCAACCTAGGGGTTGCCAACTGGCTCCAGATGCGCCCGACAGGCTTTATCCAGTACTGAGTTTACACCATAATCATGCAGGGACATGTAAATCTTGCTTTTCTTATGGAGTGCAATGGAGAAATCAGCACTACATGTCTCTGCATGCAATGGGGTAAGCCAGGACTGGATCAAGCCTGTCAGAAGCCAGTTAGCAACCCTAGTTCAACCTCTTCAAACCAGAATTTAAATTGTAGATAGCCTCCTCCCAATGTGGATTTCATCAGCATTTTCGATCTGCTTCAGATTTATGAGAAATTTATAATTCCATTTCAGGTTTTCATCAGAAACTACTGGAGGCAATATGGATTTTCACATTAGACAAGCAGAAACTTTTGTTTTCCTGGTGAATGTAAGTTAGGCTGAAACTTCTCTACTTCAAGATAACCTCAGATTTTCCACACATCTTTGGCTCTTATCCAAAATGTACCGACCTTAAGTAGGACCACGAGTATATTCTGTAATCAGATGACATCATTCTTTTCTTTCACACTTACTCACTCTTACTGGATCTCTCACTGCTCAATTCTTGTCGTTCCATGATTGCCAACTGGATGACTACTAACTATCTTCACCTGAATCTGGGGAAAGCTTCTGCTATTTGATTCTCTGGTGGGGGTCCCTGTCCTTTATCCCCCTGCTGTATGATGCTCCAGTCCCCATTGTCCCCTTGCTCTGCTACCTGGGTGTTGTTCTTGATTCCTCTCTTTCCGTGAGCACCTCTCTGTCATTCGTCGCTCCTTTTCCTTCCTTTGTCAAATCCATGCTGTATGTCCATTTCTCTCAGTCCTACTACTACTCCTTAACCACCCTGCTTTTCACTCTTCTAATGTCCCATTTAGATTACTGTAATGTTGTTCTTGTTGGCCTTCCCGTCTACAAACTGCAACATCTACAGCTCATACAGAACACTGCCATCTGGATCCTTGCACACGCCTCATATTTTGATCAGGTTACTCCTCTTTTTATCTGATATCACTGGCTCCTGATCCACCATCATGTTCAGTTCAAAATCCTCCTTATAGTTCACAACTCCTTCACATCAGTACTCCTCTCTACCTCAACAACCTCATTCACTTACACTCCCCACACCGTGAATTACGCTCCATTCACGCCAAATGCCTTTACTTACTTCCTGCCTCCCATGCTAGATTGGAAACTACCTGCCACTCCACCTTTTACTTCCTTGGCCCCTCCCTTTGGAATACCCTACCCTCAGTCCTCTGCCTTGAGTCATCCCTTCTCAAATAAAGATACTCCTCAAACTTTTCTTTTCTGTAAAGCATTTGACCTCCCTCCCTCCCTCGGATTCCTTACCTCCCTGACTTACCTTGACTGTCCTGTCTTAGCTTATCCTTCTTCTTTCCATAATAAATGGCTCTCCTTTTCTATCTAAATTTTATGGCGTTCCTTTCCTTTCCGGCTTTATTTTATTGTACACTGCTTTGATGCATTTTCTATCAGCAGTCAATCAAATGAAATAAATATAAACATCCCAGAACTCGAGGGGGGGGGGGGGGAGATCATTCAAAGCCCAAAGAGGATGACATGTCATCTGGTTCTGGAATCAATAAAGTCAGGCACACACCCAAAATAGATGGCAATTGATCCATGTGAATTGTTTGCGAGTCCATCGGACCATGAAGAGGGGCCTGAGTATATATCAAAGTGGTACAATGAACCTCAGAGGTCTTCTTCACCCGCTTTCCTTTTCCTCTTTGCCATCACAGGAAAGGATACTCAGAGCAAAGGATGACAGCTGCCATTTTGGAACCTCCCCCTCCATTCCATGCTTATTTTCAGTAGGACTATCCATTTGAGTAGAGCCACTAAATACATCATCCTCTGCAGGCCAATGCTACCATTAGGTGAATTAAGCAATTGCCTAGAGGGCCGGTTCTCTGGGGCACCCATTGCTGCCACTGTCATCCCTCACTGGACCTACAGTGGCAGCAATGCCTTGAAACAGCCCTGTAGCACTTACCTTCAAACTTCAGTGCCACGGGGCTGTTTGCTTCCACCCTAACTGATGCCGACATTTTGCACACATTACTATTTTATAAAGTCAAGTATGTGCAAAAACAGTGGTGTAAGTGATCAAAAATGTGCATTAAATCTAGACGCAAGCACTTATGCTAACCCTATGGCAAGTGTAAATACCCGCTCCTAGATTTTTGAGGAATGAGTGTAAGCTATAGTATTTTATAACTTATGCATGTGGATTTGTACTCCATCTACACTCTAACCAAGTTCCACCCCTGTGCATGTCTACAGTGAAAGTACACATCATTGACCTGACATGTATACTTAGAGAATAGTGATAGCTAAAGTTTGCATATAAAGACCTATCCATGTGCACGTCACTGAAAATATGTGATTTATGTGTATTGACAGCAGGCAACATTACCTGGTTCCTTATAAAATTACTACCTAAATTCTTTTAAATACAGACCTCTGTGTTTTTGTGCAAACATCTAATAAGATAAGGATTCTTATTCTGTACTTCTTAGTTAATACAAACAATGAGTGCCTTCAAATGATACCACTGTTTATTGTTCATCATCACAAAACTATTCAAATTATTTCTGCATAAAGTTAGAATAATCCACTATACGAATGAAGAGTTATCCTTTATTATCTGCTCTTGGATTAGATTTTAGCTTTTGTCTAAGGTTATTTCAACTCAATTAATAATCAGAAACATTAATTAGCTGTTCATAAGCTGACTGTAAAAACCTTTAAAGGTCACTGTATTTCATAAAATTTGAGGCAATGCAGCATTCCAGATTGCTGAACTTTATATTTTCTATATTAACATTTAATCTACTGCACACCTATGTCAGTTCTTGTCTAAAACTTTAGCAGCACCCAGTCATTAGATTATTAACCAGTAGGGAATTTGAAATCATAGAAACTACATCTAGCAAGCTTGTTCATTGCCAATCAATATGACCGCTCATGGTTTAGGATGCTATTAATACATTTAGGTGCATGTTTACTAAGCCATATTAAGCTGAGTTAGTGTGGGTTTTCACATGCGCTAACATCAGCAAAGGCATGCACTAATGGTCATCGCATGGTAAAAACTGCTGTGCGGTAAAGCACATACTTACTGTTTAGTATAGGTGGAAGCAGGCTCAAGATGGCTTATGGGCAGAGATAGGACGTGGCTAGCAATGACAGCTAGTATGTGGGGTGTTACTATATGCTAACCGTCAGGACTCCTGATAGCATGGCTGTACTTAATGCTACCTCAAGATGTCATGTTAAGAGCAGCCACACTACTGGCAATCAGGTAGTGATGAACAAAACCATCTCCTGATCAATTCCCATAGGACAATCACCCCATACAGATTCCCTCTGAAACAAGTACCACCGTATGCAGATACTCCCAAATCAAGCTCCCCCCCTCAACAGCATCCCTTCTCCAATCAAGGAATCCCCAACAGCACCTCTCCCTGATCAAGTGTCCTCTCAACAACCCCAATTCCACACAAGAGCCCTCCTCCCCAGCCAAGCTCCTCACTCGAGAACCCCCCCCCCCCACAGGAATGCTGGAAGGCCTAGTTCCTGTGAATCCCAAGCAAGTTGAAGTAATTAACCCAATTAAATCAAGGGGTTGGGAAACTCAAAAACAAAACTGGTTGTGAAGAGAACGAAGAGGTCTTAAATACTACAGTATCTAAAAGGGTAATCCACCTTTTTGTGATTTTTTAAATTGGCTTTCACTTTGATGAAAGCAATAAGCTATCAGCTTCATTTCAATTCATGATAACTTTTGGGTTATGCAAAGTTGCCTTCATGATAACTCAGCAACATCAAGCATTGGGTGGAAGAAATAAAGGGAGCATGCAGATTTGAATTTTATGCTACTTTATGATTTTTCCATTTTGATTGCTTGTTTATGCATACTGTACATATTATCCTTGTAAAAATGTTTTCAATGACTGGAAAGGCATGGAGTGCTGTGGGATAGGCCCACAGTTTCTACCTGCTCCTTTGGGCTTCCATTTCAAATGGAACTGGCTTCTACTGGGGCTATAATACCATGATCCTTTATTTACAGCAAATAAAATTCATCTCCTCCCCCAAACCCACACATTTTAATCTTGTTCCCATATTCATCTACTCATGGCCTGTGACTTCATTTGGGGCCACAGACCATGACTCCCTTCAGAACCTGGTAAGGGTGGATCCTTAATCTATCCATCACTGTGCAATATTTGAAACAACTTTATCCTTGCCAGTCCAAGACTGCCTGCAGAACAAAAGTTAAGCTCAGGAATTTAATCCAAGTCTATTGCATGGTTACAATATGAATCAAAGATTCATCATGTTTGTTGAGCTCTTTAAAAATTAAATTATAAACTTGCACAAGCCTATAGGACCTCTCTCTTCTAGGTGAATATGAGCCTGGCATGCTGAAGTGTGATTTCATTCAAAATCTGTTTTTTAGATGGTGTGAATTTCCAAATGGACACGTGCCCACATATCAACAACTACCCTTGTAGTATACATGTATTATGATTCTAGCTGACAGTATCAGCAGAAATGCCAGGCATTGAACTGGCCAGGAAACTGGATCACCTTTTCTCTAGTGGCATGCCTTCTGGAGCACAGTCTATGGGGAGTATTTTAGACCCTCTATTCATGATTTGGAGGTCAGAAAATGGACATTAGATGGGCAAAATCACAGAGGTATCCCCAAACCTATTATAGGAGCTGGGTATAGAGGTGTCCCTGGTGCGAACACATCCATGTAGCATGGGGCCAGGAAGGAGGTGTGACCTGGGCGGAGCAACAGAGAAGCATATTGCAGTGTGATTTCAGAATAGCACAAGCACATCTGGGCCTGGTTCGAAGTGTCCATGTGTATACCAGCTCCAGGCCATGAACAAGGTGCAAAAAAGAACACTGCCCACTTCCAGGGGGCAGAGAAAAATGTGCTTTCATCGCCACAGTTAATTTCTGCTGACCAATGAAACAGGCATGTAAATTCATACTCTAAACATATAACTAGCCTGCTGCCACCACACATTTGTGTAACTGAAATGGCGGTCTGGGATGCGCTAGTCTCATAAAATAGCTTCCCTCCCCGCTTCTGAAATACCTTTGCCGGCATGTCCAAGTACCTGGTTCTGCAGCCATACAATTTGGGGATGTTCGCATTTGTGAAATGGCCTCTATCCATGCACATACCTGGCCTTGCCATTTGTGAGGGGCCCCGTCTCCAGATGTTCATTTTTCAGGGTGAGATGGAGCGATTTCAGAAGGTACTTATATGTGCCTCCCTTTACTGTTGGTGAAACACAAAAAAGAGCACTTGCTCTTGCAGTCGAGTCCAAGGGAAACACAAGGAGCAAAAGACGTATGTTGGTCGCAGATGACTTTATTGGTAAAGACCCCAACACGTTTCGGCAAACCCTCAGGGGGCATGCAGCTTGACAAGATAAAAATTTAAAATTAAAGGTTAAAAATAACATGACATAGATGTGTTATACATATAGAAAGCACATATAAAACATCAATTGTCAATATTAAACATATAAATTTAAAACAAGAAACGTAATATATAAGAGAAACAATCATAAATTTATGAAACTCTGATAAAACAAAAATAAAAGAAAACGCAGGGCAGCAGGGCAGGCGTGATGTTGAGAAAGCAAACATAGTGGCTTAGGAAATCATACGTCTTTTGCTCCTTGTGTTTCCCCTTTTCCCCCCTCCCTTTACTGTTGCCACTATCCAGGATTTTTGGACGTTCTGCTCTAGACATCCTAGATTCTTCCTAAATGTCCCTTCTAAAATCCCGCTTCACATAAGTTGGAAGGGCATTCCACTGAGTCCTTAGTATTACTATGTTCTTCCTATTTTGTGAATAAATTAACATTCATAAGTGCTAAAATCTTTTGAATTCTATAAAGTAAATCATCATTGATTATATTAATAATGCAATCCTAGGAATTCATTTTACATCAGGATCAATACAATTTCACTCAGAAATAACACAGTAATTACTAGATAACTCTGCAACATTTCCATGCAGGTATTTTTATCAAACATATGAAGCTTCTACTGTACATGAAAGCGAAATATTAAACATACTGTAAATCAAGGTTATAAACTAATATACTTATCACACAAGCCCAACTAGAAATTTTGAAATTTTCACAGCCTTTGACTTTTTTTCTTTTTCTTCCTGATAGATGTATTACTCATGGATACTGAGACTTCTCTTACATACAGTCTGTCTATTTGCATTCTGTATACAGTACTTTACTATAGAGAATATAAATGGGCAAATATATAGGGATATTTTCTCTTACACATCAACGCTATCAGCAGTACAAGGTATTTTCATTCTGCTCATTTTGCACAAAAGTAGTCAGTATGATAGATGACTATAGACCTTCATAATATACCAACAAATTCTTCCTCTCTTGTTGAATTGTGGAAATATTCTGCCAAATTCCTGACAAGCTCTTGCATGTTGTGTGAATATCGCCAAGAGAATGTATTTATTCTTGCCAGAGGCAAAAGGAAGTCATTTTGACTACACTTAGCAATTGTGGAGCTCCATCCAGGTTCATGCAAAACTGTCTCTTCCAACATTTTTTTTTAACTTCTTTTCTCTTTTCCTCCACTTTGCTTTAGCTTTGTTATGGCCTTCCAGTTTCCCTTTTCTGTTTACTTTCTCACTCCTCCTCCCAAGTGATCTACAGTCCGACATGTGCTCACATCTCTTCTTGCCCTCATTCTTTTTTTGCTAAACCCTTCATATTTGCTCCCATAAGTTCCTTTTCTCACGGTTGCCCCCGATATATATATTCTTCTTGCATTCTGTGAATGTAGCACAGTTACTTACCTGTAACAGGTGATCTCTGGGAACAGCAGGAATTAGTCTTCACATATGGGTACGTCGGTACCGACGGAGTCTGCGTGAGAATGCTCCCCAGCGTCCAATCAGAACGCTTTTGGGAGCATCCCAACATGTCTGCGTGCTGCCTTCCCGCCTTTCCCAACTGCCTCTCCTCAGTTAAGTTTTAAAGCTGAGACAAAGAGAGAGAGCGAGAGAAAGGGAAAGATAGAGATAGAGAGATACAACTCCTAGGAGAGGTGGGTGGGTTGTAAAGACTAATTCCTGCTGTTCCCAGAGATCACCTGTTACAGGTAAGTAACTGTGCTATCTCTAGGAACAAGCAGGAATAAGTCTTCACATATGGGGACTCCCCAAACTAAGATGCCCGGAGGGAGTCCTAGCATGTTGCAAATCTAGAATGAGCCATGCTACTCCTCAGAACCTCAGGCATCCTGGGGATGGAGGGTAGGTGTTGAATTAAAGAATGGTGCTGTGGAACAGCTGGACTAGAACAGGACTGTGGAACAGCTGGACTAGAACAGGACTTCTATAGAGGAAGACCCTGTGTAGATGACATTTAGTAGTAAAAATATTGAGTGCAATAGGACTTCCCTTGGTGGTATTGTAAAAAGTCTATTGAGGTTCATATGGATCTGTTAGAAGAGCCAGTAGAAAATCCTCAAGGAGTACCTCACTGTGAAGTAGAGGTAATAAACTGTAGAAAAAAACATGTGGAGGTCAGAACCCTTCAGGTTGAGAAATAGCCCCAGGGGAACCTGGGGTAGTACAATGAGGTAGGGCTTCAGCGGGAAATGCAGAAGGTACTATTAGACAAAGCTTAAGCTCTTTTGGCCGAAGAACAGTACAATCCTAGGACCAAAAGGAAAATAAGTCTGACCGATTTGGACTGACAATAGAAACAGTCCATGTAGGAGAGAAGGGGTATGGAAGACCCCTGTATCCGATAAAGGACAGACTTATGAAGCGTTACAGCTTTAGATTAACTGAAGATCCGCAATGTCTTTCCTAAATGAGGTCAATTAGGAAAGAAAAAGGTACATGGAGAGCTTCAGAGGTACCTAACCCTGAAAGGTTATGGTAAGAAAAAAATTGTTAATTACCACAGGGAGTGGTTGTATGTGTAGAACCCTAAGCATGCTGGCACAGCACTGATAGGGGTAGTGCCCATCTGTCAGAGTCATATAGGAATATATGGATATATGAACCTAAACAGACAGATAGATAAGTACGTCGATACATATCTACCTAAAAGATATATCTCGACAGATATATATATATATATACATATAGGAGTATATATGGATATAGATATATACAGAGATATACATGGGCAGAAGATACACACACACACATATACATATAAATATGTAGACATATAGACACATGTCTCCACGTATGTAGATGGAGACATGCCTATATAACTAGATCCCCATAGGAATATGGGGAGAGAGAAAGATTCATCTAATAGCAAGAAGGGCGATACCTGCTTGAATAGATGCATAGAGAATCCCTGGTTATGACTGACAGAGTCAGAGGAATGGTCTCCCTGACAAGGAGGAGTCTAGATTCCTTTAAGAATTCGAGCTCTTGAATAACCAAGATGGCCTACATGAAAAATGCAGAGGATAACTTCAGTCTGCAGGCAGCAAGTCCAGATCTCTCTAGAACTCCAGTATGGTAAATGGATATAAGACGCCAATGGAATAAAATACCATATTGACCCGCCTATGAGGGCAAGATGGGTATCATGCATCCTTCAGTTGAACATGAGCTTCCCATGAAGTATTGGGAAGGAAGCATATAAGGACGAGCTGCAACGAAAAGAAAACTATCCCTGGTGAGAAGTCCAAAGAAGATGTGGACCAAGCCAGGGAATTGGCCATTCTTTAGGTTTTCACGTGATGTAAGGCCTGCGTCCTTTGTTTTGAAAAGAGACTTTACATGAGATGGTAAGGGTAGGGAACACCTACCAGTCATGGGAGCATGATTGGGTGAACCCCTCCTAACCATCTGGGATTATCTGCTAGACAAGATACTAATGCTCTCTAGCAAGGGCCCATAGTGCAAAGCTACTCTGTAGAGTTGCAGAGAGCATGTTGCAGGTTGGTTAGAAGAAAAAACTGGCTGCTTAAAGCCAGTAGGTAAAAACTATTCTGCCAAAAACAAGGGAATTGGAGATGGCGAAGAATAGAAGTCAAACCAACAAGCCTGTGATGATAGGGTTTCCAAAAAAGGTTGATAACCTGTTTTGGGTTTACTACCCAGGCCAGAAGGATTGCTAGTGGAGGACAAACCCTGGTTGTGTGGTGAACAGAACCAGTGGTTTAACCAATAGGAACTGCTGCATTTGCAGCAATTACCAGGGCAGCGGAAAAAAAATCCCTTTTTTTTTTTCCAGATTGGAAAAAGAAACAACAGACATAAGCAGGAGTGGTAAGACTTCCTTATTGTCTGATAAGCTGCCCTAAAGTAAGGCTGTGAAAGGGGGAGACAACTCTGGAAAGGAAACCCCTTCCTGGAATAGGTAGAGAACCATAGGGGCTTACCAGTGTAATAGAACCACTCTTACAAACCGAATGTTGTAGTAAGAGGGCAAGTAAGACAGAGTTGAAGGAGACTCACGATGCAGTAAGTCTCTGAAAGGTAAGATGATACATGCTAGTACAGGGAAAACTGTCTTATTGATAGTTGTTATACCTCTTTTTCCCAGTAGGAGGAAGAGGAGAAACCTGTTAACTATAGGCATGATCATCATAAAAACTCTTAGTGTAGATGCTTCAAGTGAAAAGAAGCAGACTACAAACTCTAACCCCCAAACAGGAGATGTAATGATAATCTATCAGAAACCCTGCGGCTGCTGGGTTTGCTGAACCTGTTGAGGTTGTGGTTTCTTTAGCCCGGTCTGATGTTTCCCCTGTCTGGGAACATCTGTATGATGGTTAGAAGATGGATAAAACTTTTTCCCCTTAGGGGAACAAAGTTTGTTAGGAAATTTCCTACAAACTGGGAAAGAGGAAGGCGTAGAAAAGCCTCTGAAAACAGCAATGTCAGTGGTTAACTGAGCAGCTTGGAGTGAAGACTCCTTGTTAAAGAGATTTTCTCCAGTGCAAGGAGTATTTCCCAGTCTTTCTTGTACCCATTTGTCCAAGTCTGAAACTTGGAGCCAGGCTTTACGTCGTGCCCCTATAGCTATATCAGAAGTTCTGCTAACAGACAAAGGAGTCTAGGGAAGCACGAGTAAGGAACCTAGAGATATTTTGAGCATGACTAACCAATAAGGAATAGTCTGCTCTTTTGGCCTCTTGAAGAAAAGGGGTCAAAAGTAGTAAATTCTTTGTGACTTCTTCAAGAGATAATCCCATATAGAAAATATATGAGAGAATTCTTGCTGAAAGCATGGATGCCTGGAAGGTTTGGCGTCCAAAGGCATCTAAAGTCTTAGACTCACGACCTGGCGGATAAGAAGAGTGCTTTTTAGTACTCTTAACACGCCTCATTGCTGATTCTACAACAATGGAATGACGAGGAAGTTGAGTCTTTTGAAAACCTGGAGAAGGGGGCACCTTGTATAGAAGATCAGTTGCCCTAGAAGGTGGGGATACCGTTAAAGGAGTTTTCCACATTCGAAAAAGCAGATCCTGCAAGGTCTGATGCAAAGGAAGCATGATGTTCTCCTTTGGACTCCAGGGAATATACAGAGATTCTGTATTCCCTGGTGCAGGATCTTGTCCAGGTATAGAAATGGCAAGTGACTTTGCCATATCAAGCAGGAATGCTTGAAAAGAAAAATCCCCAGAGGACAGTCCTCTACAAAGAGGAGTACAGGCTAGATCTGTTGAAGAACTAGCATTGGCACCCAGGGATCTATCCAAATTCATTGGAATAGAAGACCCTAAGGGGTGGAGCATCGGACTGTCCTTACAGGATGGTCGCCGGTACAGCAGGAGGTCGGGACCACAAGCAGTCGGTAGCGCATCGTCCATGCTAGGGATCGATTCCAAACTCGGTACCGAGGGAAGCGAGCCTGTTGAAACAAGCATGGAAGGTACCGACAGCGATGCTAATGTCGATACCGGTACCGACTCCGGTACTGTATCCGATACCGATACATGAAGGCCAGTCGGTGACAGCTCTAACGGTACCAAAGAAACCGAGTGTGCCCGACATGGATCATCGGAACTGTGCCTTCGGTACCGTCCGGTGTCGGTACCAAGGCGAGTCGGTACTCAGTCATCCAGACTGGAGATCGACTCCAGACTCGGCATCGAAAGAAGCGAGTCTATTGATGCACATCTGGACGGTACCAACGTCGGTACCAGTACTGGTACCGGGATCGATACCGATACTAGAAGATTGGTCTGCAGCGTCTCTAACGGGCCTGAAGGAACCGAGGGCGCCAGACTGCGATCTTTGGTGAGGAATGTTTCATCCAACACCATTGCCTATGCCAGGGTATGGGTACCGCTCGAAGCGGATGCCACCACCGAGCATGGCTCAGGTATGTTCGGAGAGGGGTGAACCTCAGGAACAACCTGAAACCCCATTAAGGATTTGGAGGCCGAAGACTCCCACCGGGGTTTTAAAGCCAGTGTGTCCTCGAGGGCAAGGCCAGAGGCATCTCTATGCTGTGCATGAGATCTACCACTCGAGGACTGGCTAGTCTTAACAGACTGTTTTTGGGTTACCTGATCCTGCAAAGAAGAAAGAGTGGTCGGTGCCCTGAAGTTGAATGGGGACCGCGTATTGAGGTGAACTCGATGCTTAAGACTTCTTCTGACTATACTGTTGCAGGAGGGACACTCCAGCGGATAGTGGTCAGGACCCAAGCAGGTACACCACAAAAATAAAAGAAGAATTTTCTACGGTGACAGGAGAACGTCCTGCCGGCTCCGCGGAAAAACGAAAACTGAGGAGAGGCAGTTGGGAAAGGCGGGAAGGCAGCATGCAGGCATGTTGGGATGCTCCCAAAAGCGTTCTGATTGGACGCTGGGGAGTGTTCCCGCGCAGACTCCGTCGGTACCGACGTACCCATATGTGAAGACTTATTCCTGCTTGTTCCTAGAGATTGTCTGTTATCCTGTGTCCATGTGATTTAATATACATTGGAAAAACTAAGAAGAAACTATGCACTAGACTGACGGAACACAAACACTGCATTAAGAAAGGCCTTTTAGAGGCATCACTGGTTGAACATTGTCTAGACAACATTCATGGGTATGAAGAATAAGGGTGGGTGTTCTGTGTGTGGTTTCCCCATAGGTGTCGGAACAGGGTGGGCCACACGGGCTCTGGCCCAAACAAAATTTTGCCTTCCAGGTGGTAGCAAACTGCATGGAGGCCACGATTGCGGCCTTCTTGTCTTGTTCTACCTGTGGGATCCCATCTCCCACGGGTAGAAGAGAAGACAGCAGCCATGATTGCAGCAAAGATTCCTTCAGTCTGTCCATCAGAGATCAGATATCCACGGGAAGAACTGGAGGGGAAGGTCGCGGGTGCTAGGGGCTGAGTTGGGGTGGAGCTTGGGCCCCCCGCAATCATTTAGTCACTCCTGGTGTCCCTCTTCTAGTGAGGAGGAGATACTGACAAGACTATGTTGAAAGAGGAACAAAAGATTATTTTTGAGATGAAAACGGTGAAACCTAATGCCTTAAGTAAGAAATGGGTCAGTGGTTTTGAAATTTCAGCAGTGATAATGTGATTTTAGTCCTACAGAGTTATTTATTCATTCATTCATTGGCTCTTGATATCCTACTCAGAGTTAATTAAGAACTAGAATAGCTAACAATAAATAAACAGGAGAAACATACATAATCAAAGGCCCCTTTACCAAAATGTGGTAAGTTTTTGTACTTAATGTGCATTTTGAGTAAAAACGTACATGTGGTAAGTGTGAAAGTCATACGCTTTTGGGTGTATGGCTGTTACCAAACTGAAAAGTGAGGAACAGTGTCAAAGGCTTTACTGAAATCTAAATACACCACATCTAGGGCTCTGCCTCGGTCCAACTCCCAGGTTACCCAGTCAAAGAAATCAATCAGATTTGTCTGACAAGACCTGCCTCTGGTGAATCCATGCTGCCTCGGATCCTGTAATCCGCTGGACTCTAGAAACCTCACTATTTTCTCTTTCAGCAGCGTTTCCAATTTACTCAGCACTGAAGTTAAACTAACCGGCCTGTAGTTTTCAACCACATCCTTACTTCTGCTTTTGTGTAAAGTCACCACATGAGCCTCTCTCCAGTTCTTTGGCACCACTCCCAACTCCAAGGCATTGAAAAGGTCAGTCAGTGGAGCTGCTAGAACGTCCCCAAGCTCCCTCAGTATTCTAGGGTGTATCCTATCTGGTCCCATAGCTTTGTCTACTTTAAGTTGAGCTAGTTTCTCAAGAACACAGTCTTCTGAAAATTGTTCAAGATCTCCCTCGCTTCTCTTCCTGTTTGTGGGTGTTTTCTGAGGTCCTGCTCCTGGTTCTTCATCTGTGAACACAGAACAGAAATATTTGTTAAGCAATTACGCTTTATCCTCATCAGCTTCTACATATTCCTCCCCTTCACCCTTGAGTCTGACAATACCACTTTTGCCCTTCCTCTTCTCACTAACATATCTGAAAAATGTTTTATTCCCCACATGTTATTGCATTGGCTATTTCCTCCTCTTTTTGAATCTTTGCTTTCCTGACTACTTTGCTAGCTTCTCTAAGTTTTTCCAAATATAGATGCCTGTCTAGTGCTATGAAAGTAGTCTAGTGCTATGCCGTCTTATTCATGAGGTTTTGGTTTCCATATAATGTACTGTGCATATGCAACAATGGGCTAAGACTATATATAATAATAATAAAAATCTTTTGAAAAAGTTTAGTTATGCCCTGGAGGCAAGTGATGGTAAATATGGGATATAAATATGCTTATGAAACCTTTTTAGCATGAAATCCCAATTGATATCACCTTGAACCTTTTTACACATTTAATATAAAAAAAATGTAAGATGTAAAGTATTGATTTGTTCATGCGTCCTTGTTTGTGAGCACTGTGGCCTTTATAAAACAGGCTAAGTGCTTTTTGGACATTTTTCATAGGCACCCTGTTAGGAAATTAGTCCCATACTGTTTCACATCGCTAAAGCAACCATGTTACGGATGCCCACATGTACTTCTAACCGGGCAGAAGAGGGCAGTTTCCTAATGAGTCCATTTATTGAGGAAAAAGCCTTTGAAACTGAACTCCCCATGAACAGGTCATTCCATTTTCACAAGGGGTAAGTAGCTATTATGTGAGACTTAATAATACAACAAAAGAAACATCTAAAATAAGATCTATTATTTCCCAATATAAAATCAAAGACTCGAGCAGCACATGAATATGGTATTTAAAAAGTCCAGCACAGTTAGTTAATAAATGCAGATCTCCTAAAACTGAAATTTTTGCAAAAGTGCAGAAACCACTTTATAGCCATATGGTTACAAAAATGTCACAAAATGAAAGAATCTTACATTTCATGTAATTATCCCAGACTACAGTACATAATTGCTTGTATAATCAGTGCTTAACGTGAAAAGAAACTCACAAGCATGACATTTCTATTCTGTTTCAAATGTGGATTACTTTTAGGCAGAAATAAAACTTAGAACTATATAAATGGACTTGATATTTAAGGCACATTTAATGGCATTTATATTTTAATCTTCTTATTGACTAGGTATTAAAGAATGCTTCAAGTAATTCAAACAGTGATTAAAGAAATGTGAATTGTTTGACAATAACAACACAAGCATGGCTAATTATTCCTTGATTCATGTAATATGAAAACATTATAGCGTATTAGAAATCCAGGGAGAATTTGCTTTCTGAGTTTGGTTTGTTAGATAGAAGAGTCATCATGTAATCACGTTATTAAGGTTCCCAAATCTTGGAAATTATCCTTGCTGTGGAGATATTGTTTAGGAATCAGGGTCAAGTAAAGCTAAATTCAGAGTTTTGCAAATCAAGTCATGCTGAATTAATTTTATTCTGAGCCATGGGGAGTATCATTTCCAAAAGCCATTTACCCATGTGAAAGGGCAGTTTGAAAATTGCCCTCCCTAAACTAGCTAAAAGCATGCATGGAGTCCCATTGCACATGCACCTTTAGCTAGGTTAAGGAGAGGCGTTCTTGGGGGATGTTATTTGGAGATAATGAGGAAATAGTGTGTGCACATTGCATTTTAAATGTATGCATACCACAGAAAGAAAAGCCACAAAGTCTACAGCCCAGTCTTACACTAGGGCAATTTTCAGAGAGAAAGTATCTGCAGACATTACCTTTTGAAATATTATAAAGGCTCTGCTAGTGCAAAGTACCTGTCAACTTTGCACCTGAGCGGGCTGTTTTGAAAATTGTGCCCCCCAAGGGTTTTTTCATGAGGTACTATGTCAAAGGCTTTCTGAAAATCCAGTTCACTTTTATTCACGTTTATTTACACCTTAAAAAAATATAGAAGATTGATGAGGCAAGACTTATCTTGGCTAAATCCATGTTGATTTTGTTCCATTAAATCATGTCTATGTGTTCAATCTTTTGTTCTTTCTAATAATTTCTACCATTTTGCTCTACAATGATATCAGGTTCATGAGTCTGCTGTTTTCTAGCTCATCCCTGGAACTCTTTTTAAAATTGGTATTACATAAGCCACCCTCCAATCTTCAGGTACCATAAAAGATTTTAATGAGAGATTACAGATTACTAATAATATATCTATTATTAGTAATCTGTATATATTCTTATCTATATAGCTCATAATGTAAATAGCCCTTGTACATAAGAATGTATATAGCTCATAATATAAATAGCTCAAAAGAATCTAATATACACCAACACAAACACACAATCTGTACCACTGCATGAACACACTTGAACCACTCTTATGATTGTTTGCTGTGGAAACCGCCTTGATTAAAGGAGAAGGCGGTAGAGAAAATCTTTTAAATAATAAAATAAATAAATAAAATCTGCAGTTTTGTTTGTGAGTTCTTTCAACACTCTGGAGTGTATATCATCCAGTCCAAGCTATTTGCTGCTCTTTAGTTAAACAGTTTGGCCTTTCATATCTTCCAGGTTCACCGAGATTTGCTTTAGTTCCTCTGAATTATCAGCATTAAATACCATTTCTGACATGGGTAGATCTCTTACATCAACCTTAGTAAAGACCGAAGCACAGAATTCATTTAGTCTTTTAAAAAGAATAATATCAGAACAGCATATAGCACACTACAGAAGCTGGTATCCTCACTTACATGAGTGAAGGATCGCATTCCCCCATTCCAAACTGCTGGAGTCTATGGCCACAGCATAGAAGAAAGACTATAGGAGCACGAAAGACATTACAAATTCTGTAACACACAGAAATCTGTTATAGCCCTCCGAGCAATGAAAACTTGCCGCTTCGGAGGCTCACTCGGGACCGGGGAAAGCAGCAGTTACCAGCTGAGTGTGTGGGCAGGACTTGATCTTCACCTCACTGCCAATCACTTGCCCTGCTCAACGGCATTAAAACCACCGCTTCGGAGGCGCGCCCGCGCCTGTCGTATAAAAGCTGTGAGCCCAATTGTCATGCTGGTAGTTTCTGAAGGTAATATCTGCTGTTCTCTCTCCTATCTTTTCTATTTTTTGTCTATCTCTGTGTCTCCTACTCTGTCCTATCTTATAAATGGCGTTCTTTTCATATTTTCCCTAACATTATTGTAGTACTGTAAACCACTCTGATGCTTTTCGGCCTGAGAGGTATATCAAATGTATAATAAACATAATAATAAACATACAATCAAAATTTTATAACACAACAAACCTGGAAAATGAAGAATGCTGGTTGCTAAGGAGGATCAAAGAGGCATCAGAGATAGCAAGACACCTACAAATCCTCAATGGGGACAAAGGACTCAACATCAACAAAACATGGCAATCCCTATTTCACAGAAGGTTTAGTGCTATAAGGTCTGGCACCAAAGATCAATAATTTTTGTTACCTTCCAGAATCTGAGATTGTCACAACTGCCTTCCCGCTAAAAGTCAAAATTCCCTGCTTCTAGGATTCCTACTTTTCTTCAATAAAATTTCCCACCAAAATTCAAATTTCCTGCCTTTTCTTCAAATAACTTTCCTGCCAAAATTCCAATTCCCCACCTCAATACCACCAGTATGGTTTGAGAACCACTATATATAAGAACAGACATCCACTGCATAATCACTTCACCCCGAAGAAAGGCACAGCATGATGGCTGAAAAGTTGGTTCCACTTACCAAGATGTGGCCACATAGTTAAGCTGCTTAAAAAGAAGAACATCAGAACAACATATAGCGCACCACAGAAGCTGGTATCCTCATTCATATGAGTGAAGGATCACATTCCCCTTTTCCAAACTGCTGGAGTCTATAAAATTCCATACAGCCGTGGCCAATTGCATATAGGCGAAACCTGCCACATCATAGGAGAGAGGCTACAAGAACACAAAAGACATTGTAAACTCTGCAACACAGAGAAATCTGCTACAGCCCTCCACATGATGGAAACTGGCCAATTTGATGACACAAGAATTTTGTAAAAAGAAAAACGCTGGTGGCCAAGGAGTATCAAAGAAGCGGTAGAGATAGCAAGATACCCCACAAAACCTCAATGGGGACAACGGACTCAACATCAACAAAGCATGGCAACCCCTCTTCCACAGAAGATTTAGAGCTACAAGGTCTGGTGCTCAACGACCAATACAGACTCTGAGATTGCCACAACAATCTTCCTACTAAAAGTTAAAATTCCCTGCTTCCAGGATTCCTACTTGCACCTTCCCTGCCTTTTTCCCCAAACTTTCCCTCCAAAATCAAATTCAAATTTCCCTCCTTTTCTTCAACCAACTTTTGCATCAAAATTGAAATTTCCCACTTCAATCCACCAATATCGTTTGAAAACCATTATATATAAGAACAGAGATCCACTGCATAACCACTTTACCTGAAGAAAGACACAGCATGCTGGCTGAAATGTCTGTTCCACTTACTAAGACGTGGCATGATCCAAAAACTGCAAAGATCACAATCCTAAACTTCTTTGCCACTGAAAGCTTTCAGACATCTGAGGTCACAGCAGGCATAAGGTAGTCAGTCAGTCACCCTGTGCATTCCACAGTTTCTGAGCGCTTTTCTCAGGAAAGCCAAACAATATATTGTGCTTCCTAAGCAGGCAAGATTTATTTATTTATTTATTTAACAGGGTTTTTATACTGCTTTATCATTTAATCAAAGCTGTTTATATTGTAACTTAAACTTTGTAATGTACATTTAAACAGGGACATTGATAACTTGGATTCTTCTAAGGCAATGGAGGGTTAAGTGACTTGCCTAAGTCCACAAGCAGTGCTAGTGGGAATTGAACGCTGGTCTCTTGGCTCAATGACAGAATTTTATAAGCTGCCTCACGCGCCATCTGTTCTGGGGACTTTATTGCATACACATTAAAATCTAGTCTGTTTTCTGGAGAGTGAACGCAGCTAAAGAAACGGAAAGATCTTTCACTCCTTCAACATGCAAGTAGTTTGCAATGCCTCCACTATCAGAACTTATGTGGGCCCACATCCCAGGCTTCTGTTACAATGTCTAAGTTCTATAACAATCTGGCATACATGAACACTTTGAGGGGGGCAAGATCATCAGACGATGGCTTCTGGTAACCAAACACCTCTCAGCTGACAAAAAGGGCCCATCTTAACTAAGACTATCAACATCGCGCACCATCATTTACCCACTCATTTTTGTCATTTTTCTGCCTTCTCCCCCCACAGTTGATAGAGGCTATCTCTGGAGGAAGTGGAGGCAGATTCAATAACATACACGCCCGGCCCACAGACATGTCTAAACATTTTGGACATCCCCACTTCCACCATATTCTGAAAAGTTGCACATTTCGGATCCTGAACATCTCCGTGATGTACCCATGAATGCTATGCCTCCTTGGTAAAAATATGCATCTCCTAAGCTGCCCTTCACATTGACAGTAGTTTGCTGATGCACACTAGACATAAATACCAATGAGAAATGACTGCTGCTGCAATCTTGACCATGTACCAGTCCTCTTCATGCCCTGAAAAGTGCTACGTAATCCCAGTGCACCCTAATATAAGAGAATGTAAATATGAACGTGTGTCAGGACATACCTTGCATCAAATGGTACTTGGCATTGTAAAATGGCCCCAGTAATTCCTGCCTTGGTCATCTCTACAAACACACTTTAAACTGCTAAGGATGGACCCTTACCAAGTGCACAAAACCTGAAACTAACATTACAGTTCTCCAAAGGATGCCTAATATTGTTGTGCAACAAATGGATGCCCTTTTCATTTCTATGGCCTATATGTGCACTCATTTTGCTGCTTCACACTCTCTTATCTCTCTCTACACCCCTCCTCAAGAACTCTGCTCTTCTGGCAGATCACTTCTATCTGTGCCCTTTTCTCTTCTACTGCCAATTCCAGACTTTGCTCCTTTCACCTTGCTGCTCCTTATGTCTGGAACAAACTTCCTGAGTTTATACGTTAGGCTTTGCATTCTGGCCCTTCTCAGATACATGCTGAACACTCACCTCTTTGTTGCTGCTTTTGGACCTGATCCGCCGAATCTCCCTTGTGTTTCCTTACCATTTTCCTTAGGTATATCAGGCACGATATTCAGTTGTCCATAGTTTGGAAGGGCTATGTGCCGACGGGCGCATAGCCCTCCCTGCCGATCCCTAAACCAGACATTCAATGCTGCGGCGATGGCATTGAATATCCAGTGATCACTGCTGATGCCAGAAGCCACCAAAGCTAACTGTGCAGCAGCGATATTGGATGCTGCCTGGTTAGCTTTAGCACCTTAAAGATAGATGCTGCACAGTTAGCGCCATTCTCCGCCTCCGCTCTGCCCTATACCACCCCCAACATGCCTCGATGCTAACTGGATAGGGGGCTATAAACTGTGTAACTTCCTTTTGAAAACTGGATTCATCATGTCCACAGCTGCTGTATTGTCTGTCTTGACTAGATTGTAAGCTCTGCTGAGCAGGGACCATGTTTTATGTGCGCAGCGCTGCATATATCTTGTAGTGCTATACAAATGATCAGTATTAGTAGTATGGCCGTCTGGCTATGGCAAAAGATTCCCACAGATCTGGGTACTGGCATTTCTCATTGCCGTGACACCTGTCCCATCATGGCTTATGTCGGTCTGTATACAGTCTTGTACATCCGCTATCTGTGGGGCAACACCGTCTGCCTTCCCATAGTTTGCTTTGTGGTACTGCTGCCCTGGTCAGGCCTGTGTGGGCATGAGAGGGGGGATCCCTGTGCCACTATACCCAGGTAGCCAGCCTCTAGATATATCTCCACTCTTGCAGCTTGCATAGATCCTGGGATGGGGAAGGATATAGGCCTCATGACACAATCTGGGGGATGTTGACATAACATCACTCATATCTTCCAGTGCCTGGCACAGCTGATGTATGTCTACCCTATCACACTGGCACCTGGTGACACTGTGGTTATCCATATGGTCCAGCTACTGGCCAGTTATTCATGGCCTCCCTGAATTGTAGAGCAGCACACCAGACCATCCTGTGCTACTCCCAAACCACACACTCTCACTTGCAGTCACAAAAGACATCAGTCTGCCAAACTGAACCTATTACTAACAGCTGCTATACCATAATAGCATGACATCCCAGGACTACTCATATGATCACTGTTTTTCACTCCTACATGATTTGTTTCCAGACTCACTCACATACTATTCTTACATCAGTCCCAGTTTTCAGAACACAGGATTTGTTAGGGTCCCCTGGATTAGCCTTTTTAGCACAAACAGTTTGTATTTCAGCATAGCCAGAATAAACACTATTGCTCCTCTTAATATTTCTGTAAGGATGTTTATTAATGTTTCTTGACCTTACAACATTCCCTCACCTCTCCTTTCTGTTCTTTATAACTTAATCTTGTGTTTTTCCAGACTGCAGTCACACCAATTCAGCACATATTTGTAACAACCATTCTTCAATATGGGATGAATTGAAGAGCACAGCAGAATATTTTCCAAGTCCTGGCCTTATTCCACATTTCAGCAGGATGGGGACATCCACGGGGATATCACAGAATGTACACAGGCCTTTCCAGAATACGCTATGCATATCTCCGCGGCTGACCATGTCCCCGTTCTGCCCTTTCTGGGCACGTTCTGAGATTCCCATGCTAGCGCCATGGATGTGCACAGCAGCAGTGCTTCAGAATATAGTCAGGGACATTTTCGGCACAAAAATGTCCCAGTCGCATGTACTAACCCCTTATTCGTGTTTTGGAATGACCTCCATGGCTTATGACCCACATCATCAATCCTTAATAAAGGAGTGCTTTTAACATGACTCACAGACACAAAAGAATGTCATAAAAAGGACTTTTTGTCTTTGAAAACACAATTAAGTGACCTGGACAGATTAGGGGAGAGTTCATCTATCCCTCCATGGCATGTGACATATTCTTGGCTTGTGGTATACTCCATACCTAACCTGACCCATAGGCTGTGTCTTCCCAAGGGCCTTTAGCCTAAACTCCCAGACAGAGAAATCAGCCCAGCAATTAGAACATCAGCACACCCATGGACACAAACTTCCAGTGACAGCAAGGAATGAACTCATTCAAAGGATTTTCTTGCTGACAATGCACATCTAGTTGATTTTCTAGCTGATAAATGCACAGCGATTAACTATATGTATACACTATTAATGTGTGTGGAAGTAATAACTGGCATGTAGTAACGGTGAAGAGTGCTGCAGTCTTTGTATGCAAGTGTTGTGCCTAAGATCTAGGTCACGCTGGCCTTGGAAGGGTTCTCCCCTCTTCTGACCCTTCTGAGAAAAGCTTGGCTGCTCCAGCAAAGTCTGGAAAGACAAGTTCCTCATGGTTTACCCTTGTTCAGTATCTCTGGGGTAACATGTGGGGAAGAAAAGAAATGGAAAAAAGTGAGCAGGACAGAGGAAGGAGGCCAAGGCTCAGGTGGAGATAGACGATGCACCATCATCACTAACAGACATCCTATCATATGATAGTTGAGGCAAAAGATTAGACCAACAACTGGAATAAATAAATATTATAATACTCTGGAGCCAACACATCACAATTATCATGAATTCCCTCAATAAACCTTCACAAGCACTGATAGAATTGTATATACAGACAGCCTAAGACCTAGATGATGTTGTACTATTTAACCACACTGTCAATACATTCTTTCATCAATGACTTGAAAAAGAGAGGATAACTCTTGAAACCCTGTGAAATATATTAAGTTGGTGATAAAGAGAGGATACCTTTTGAAAGCCTGCGAGATATATTAAATTGGTCCAAGAAAAAGGGATCACTAACAAGCAGGGATGGTGGCGGAAGCCTCAAAATGGAAATACAAATAAAACGACTTTGCTGTATTTTATAGCTCCTGTTTATGTAAAATAATCCATGTCCAGCCTATGTCTTTAACATGCTGACTGGTGGTCTTTCTTCTTCAAGTTCCTCTTTGGGTGTATATCTGTACAAACTGTCTGCTTTGTCTTTGGTCTGTGTTAGTTTTATAGGTGCTGCAACGAAGGCCATATTCAGCGTATATGGGGCAAGGGCCTCAGGGCAGCAGGGTAAGCCGACATCTGGCCATGACCTGCAGCCTGCATTCTTTCAAGCCTACTTGCTTCAGGTTTGGCTCATTCCACTACTTGTAGATACTCTTGCATGAGTGAAAAATTATGTGTATTCTATGTTGGAACTGATATAATATTGAGCTGGAAGAAAAAGGTGATTTATGTGAACCCATTCCTTTCTTGGGAAGCTTCCCTCATTACATTAATGTTAGGTTATTTGTGCATCAGTGGAACAGCAAAGATGCAACATGGAGTTGTGATGTTCTTTTTTGCTTAGTGAAAATGTGATGAGATTTTCTCCACATAAAGCCACTTAGATTCTTATCTTGATTTGAGTTTTGTTGATCCTTAGGTTGGAATTTTTATACAGTGACATATTTGAAGAATATCATTCCTTGGTTACTGTTATGTCTGCATCTTTTACTTGTTTTTCATTTGCAGGCTGTTTCCTTTAAACTTTGATTCAATGTTATTGTTCCTATATATCGTGCAGTTTATGTATTATTGTTTATTTGATCTATGCTATAAAGTATTTTTCTTTATTGAATTGATAACAATATTATACATTTATTTTGAAAATTATTTTTGATGATTTTGCATGCCATATTTTTTTTAGCATATATACATGTATGTGGGGCTATTGTAGTAGCTGTTTTTGCGTTCAGTGTTTTCTTTTGATCAATTCACCGAGGTGAGTTCCACTACTACTACTACTATTATTATTATTATTAATCATTTATATAGTGCTACAAGGTATACACAGCGCTATATAGATAAATAAAAAATACATGGTCCCTGTTCATCAGAGCTTATAATCTAATCAAGACAGACAACACAATAGCTGAGAACAAGGGTACAACTAGAGAAGGGAAAAGAAACATATAAGAAAATAAGAGATCAGGATCCAAAAGCAGCCTCAAAGAGGTGAATTGTTAGCATAGATTTGAAGAGGGGCAGAGATGAAGACTGGCACTCAGACTCAGGTAGTTTGTTCCAGGCATAGAAAGCAGCAAGGTGAAAGGATCAAAGTCTGGAGTTGGCAATGTAAGAAAAGGGCAGAGAGGAACAAGGCAGTAGAGAAGTGAAGTTCATGAGAAGGGGTTTAGGGAGAGAAGAAAGGTAGTGAGCAGCAGTAGAATGAATGCATTTATAGGTCAGAAGGAGAATTTTAAAATGTATATGGAAACAAAAAGGGAGCCAATGAAGTGATTTAAGAAGAGGGGTTATATGAGTATATTGAGACTGGTGGAAGATTAGCCATGCAGCTGATTTTGGAACAGATTGAAGGGGAGAGAGATGACTCAAAGGGAGACCAGCGAGGAGAAGATTGCAATAGTCTAGACAGGAGGTGACTAGAGATGGATAAATGTCTTAGTAGTGTGTTCAGAAAGGAAGGGGAAACATTTTGCTAATGTTACAGAAAAAGAAACAACAGGTTTTGGCAATGAATTGGCTGTGTATGGAGAAGGAGGTGGAAGAGTCAAAGGTGACCCCAAGGTTGCAGGCTGAGAAAACAGGAAGTAGAAGAGTGTTATCCACAGAGATAGAGAAAGAAGGAAGGGGGGAGGTAGGTTTAGGGGGAAAAATACGAAGTTGAGTTTTGGCCATTTTCAATTTCAAATGGTGGTCAGATATCCAGGCAGTGATATCAGATAGGCAAGCAGAGATTCGGGCCTAGAATGTCAGAGAAATATCAGGTGTAGAGATAGATCTGAGAGTCATCAGCACTGAAAGCATGGAAGGGGATGAGAACACCAAGGGGGTAATGCTGACCTGAGAAATGCAGGGATGTATGTCTGGATTGGACGTGCAAACCCCGCTATTTTCAGAGAGTGTATTCCATCTCCTTGGCTCCCCACACGCACAGAGGGCTTGTGCAGGGAGTGCTGGATGGGGGCAGAAGGGGGAGTGCTGGATGGGGGTGGGAGGAGGAGGGCTGGAGTCAGAGAGTGGGTGGAACATGGGCGTTCCAACTCATCCAGACATACAGAGCCTATTCTGATCAGGGCAGCCTTACCAAAGTTGGGTCAGGCAGTGGGGAAAGGAAGCCTGCAGCAATGTCGGGTCTTCTGTGCTCCTGCTGGGCATCCTGGTGCCATGGGGATAGGACACTGTGGTAGTGGCACACCAGTAGGAGCATAAGGCAGGCTGGCCAGGCAGGGCAATTGGATGTCCTGTGCTGCTGAATCGGGGCAATGCCGGGCCATCTAAATGCCCGATTCTGCAACCGTGGAAATGTCTAGCTCCCGCGGTTGCAGAATTTGGTACACTTCGGGCCCATCCATTTTTTGGATGCCCAGACATGCCCCATTCAGAATTGGCCTCCATGGGACTGGGTATAGAAAAAGAAAAAGAGAGGGCCCAGAACAACCCTTGGGATACACCAACTGAGAGTGGGACAGCAGTAGAGGAAGAACCACCAGAACAAACATTGAAAGAGCAATGGGAGAGATAAGAAGAGAACCAGGACAGCACAGATCCCCTAAAACCAAGTGAGGACAAAGTATCAAGGAGATGGTGGTGGTCAACAGTGTCAAAAGCAGCAGAAAGTTCAAGAAGAATGAGGCTCTTAGATTTAATCAGGAACAAGTCACTGGAGACTTTGACAAGAACTGTCCCAGTAGACTGCAAGGGACAAAAGCCAGATTGTGGGGATCCAGAAGTACTTGAGAGAAGAGATATTCAAGGCAGTGGCGGAGAACTGCACATTCAAGAAGTTTGGAAATGAAGGGAAGAAGGGAGATGGGTCAATAATTAGAAGGACAAGTAGGGTCAAGTGAAGGTTCCTTAAGGAGAGATGTGACTACAGTATACTTGAAGATTACTGGGACGGTTGCAGTGGAGAGTGAAAGGTTGAGAATACTCCCCATGCAACTGGTACAAAACGCTGCTGCAAGAATCATAACTGGAACAGCAAGGTAAGCCATATAACACCTACTCTCTACCAACTTCACTGGCTTCCGGTCGCAGTACGCACTAAATACAAAAATATAATTAAAATCTTCAAAATCGTAAATAACCTGTCCCCACCTGCCCTTGAACAACTTATCAGAAGAACCCGTCCAACCACAAGGAGACGAGACGACAACACCTTAGAAACACCAGCAAGCTTCAGAACGTCAAAACACTCCACCAGCAATAGAGTCTTCTCCCTTTATGCTCGCCATCTATGGAATGATCTACCCAGCTCATTACGTACGATCAAAGACCTACTAGACTTCAGGAAAGCCATAAAGACTAACCTTTTCATGGAATGCCATGAAAAGGCAGACAATGCCATGGACTCACTATTGAATAAATTAATGATAAGAATTCACTGGAAGCAACCCAATAACCTCTCTCTTGCATCATATCACTCCTCATCAGCATCATAACATTCTCCCATGTCTCAACATACTATACTCTAAGGACATCTAAAACCTCACATACATCCTCCCCAGCTTATATATCCTCCCACACTCAATCCACACTACAACAATAATGCTATTTAACCAACAATTGTTAAAGGTAACAACTGAACTCATCCAATCTGCAAAAATGTAACTGTATATAACTGATAATTTAAATGTATTTTTATACCCCATGTAACCCTCCAAGTTCTAACTCCCTGTTTTATGTAAAGCTCATTGCTATAACCGTTATATTTAAACTGCTTTGAATTGATGATAAAGCGGTATATAAAATCTGTTAAATAAATAGAAACATAGAAACATGATGACAGAAAAAGACCACATGGCCTATCTAGTCTGTCCTTCCATAACAACAACTACAACAGTCCACTTTTTACCTTTAGAGATCCTCTGTGTTGGTCCCATGCTTTTTTGAATTCAGTTACTGTCCTCATCTCTACCACCTCCACTGGCAGACTATTCCATGGATCCACTACTCTTTCCGTAAAGAAATATTTCCGCATATCACTCCTGAATCTATCTCCCTTCACCCTCATCCCATGTCCCCTCGTAGCAGAACTTGCTTTCAATTGAAAGAGGCTCTCTCCCTGAACATTTATGCCACGGAGGTATTTAAACATCTCAATCATATCACCTCTATCCCGCCTTTCCTCTAAGGTGTACATATTAAGATCTTTAAGTCTGTCCTCATATGCTTTATAATGAAGCCCATTAATCATTTTAGTAGCCACCCTCTGCACCGACTCCATCCTGTTCACATCCTTTTGAAGGTGCGGTCTCCAGAATTGCACACCATACTCCAAATGAGGTCGCACCAAAGACTTATACAGAGGCATTATCACCTCCTTCTTTCTGCTAGCCATTCCTCTCCGTATGCACCCAAGCATCCTTCTAGCTAGGTCCCGCTCTTCTTTAGTGGACAAAAGTACTTCACCTCCTATACTATATAGGGAGGAGTGGTCTAGTGGTTAGGACAAGGTACTTCAGGCCGGAGGGCTGGGGGTTCAAGTCCCACCTGAGGACAGCAATCTCAGGCTGGAGGGACTGGGATTTCTAGTCCTATAGGCACTCCTTGTGGTCTTGGGCAAGCCACTTAACCCTCCATTGCCCATGTTCCCTGTAAGTATTAGCATATGTGTGTCATATCCCCTCGTGTTAAATGTATCCCCCAATTGACCGCTTTGACCCAGTGAAAAGCGGGATATAAATACAGCTAAATAAATAAATAAATAAATACCGTATTGCTCCCTTGGATTGCTGCAGCTCAAATGCATGACCTTACATTTTTTAACATTAAATCCCAGCTGCCAAATTCTAGACCATTCTTCAAGCTTAGCTAGATCCCTCCTCATGTTATCTACACCTTCCTGGGTGTCTACTCTATTGGTATCATCTGCAAAGAGGCAAACCTTACCCGACAGCCCTTCCGCTATATCACTAACAAAGATGTTAAAAAGAATCGGGCCAAGGACAGATCCCTTGGGCACACCACTGGTAACATCCTTCTCCTCAGAGTGAGCTCCATTTTCTTGTACTCTTTGTCGCCTCCCACCCAACCAATTTCTAACCCAAGCAGTAACTTTAGGGTCCATCCCTAGGGTGCTCAGTTTGTTTATAAGTCACCTGTGAGGAACAGTGTCAAAGGCTTTACTGAAATCTAAATACACCACATCTAGAGCTCTCCCTCGGTCCAACTCCCTGGTCACCCAGTCAAAGAAATCAATCAGATTTGTCTGACAAGACCTGCCTCTGGTGAATCCATGCTGCCTCGGATCCTGTAATCCACTGGACTCCAGAAACTTCACCGTTTTCTCTTTCAGCAGCGTTTCCAATAATTTACTCACCACCGAAGTTAAACTAACCGGCCTGTAGTTTTCAACCGCATCCTTACTTCCGCTTTTGTGTAAAGGCACCACATGAGCCTCTCTCCAGTCCTTTGGCACCACTCCTGACTCCAACGAGGCATTGAAAAGTTCAGTCAGTGGAGTTGCTAGAACGTCCCCAAGTTCCCTCAGTATTCTAGGGTGTATCCCATCCGGTCCCATCGCTTTGTCTACTTTAAGTTGAGCTAGTTTCTCACAAACACAGTCTTCTGAAAATTGTTCAAGATGTCCCTCGCTTTTGTTCTTATTTGTGGGTGTTTTCTGAGGTCCTGCTCCTGGTTCTTCATCTGTGAACACAGAACAAAAATATTTGTTAAACAATTCCGCTTTATCCTTATCAGCTTCTACATATTCCCCCCCTGTACCCTTGAGTCTGACAATACCACTTTTGCCCTTCCTCTTCTCACTAATATATCTTAAAAATGTCTTATCCCCCCATTTTATTGCATTGGCTTTTTCCTCCTCCTTTTGAATCTTTGCCTTCTTGACTACTTTGCTAGCTTCTCTAAGTTTTTCCAAATACAGATGCCTGTCTTCCTCTCTCTGTGATCTCTTGTATTTCATGAAGGCCTCCCTCTTTTTCTTCACTTTTTCAGCTACTTCCTTCGAAAACCATTGCGGTCTCCTGTTCCTTTTGCCTTTATTTACCATTTTAACAAAAAGGTTGGTTGCCCTTAAAATACCCCCTTTCAGTTTTGCCCACTGTTTTTCTACATCCCCCAGCTGTTCCCATCCCACTAACGACTCCCTGAGGTATTGGCCCATCTTCGCAAAGTTAGTCTTCCTAAAGTCTAAGATCCTCACCTTGGAATGGATTCTAACAGCCCTAGTCCTAATACTGAACCACACCATCTGGTGATCACTGGATGCAAAATGATCTCCCACTACAACATCAGAAACACTTTCACCATTGGTAGGCACCAAGTCCAGTATGGCCCCTTCACGTGTGGGGTCTGTTACCAATTGCCTGAATAGTTCTCCCTGTAGAGAATCCAGGATCTCCTTACTTCTAGATGATACTGCAGCAGGAATGTGCCAATCAACATCTGGCATATTGAAATCTCCTATCAGTAGCACTTCCCCTTTCCTAGCAATGCTGCATATGTCTTCAATTAACTCTCTCTTCCTCTTGTGAGGGAGGTCTGTATATCACACCAATGCAAATAGATTTCTCTTTCCCTCTTTCTAGTTTAACACACAATGCCTCCTCTCTCCCTTTTAAGCTCTGTAATTCCAAAGCTTTAATAGTAGCTTTTACATATAGTGCCACTCCTCCTCCCCTTCTTCCTACCCTGTCCTTTCTGAATAAAGTATAGCCAGGTATAGTTACATCCCAGTCATGGTTTTCTGTGAACCATGTTTCTGTAACTGCCACTAAATCCAAGTCAGCCACTCCCACCAAAGCTTCAACTTCAGGGATCTTATTTCCCATGCTACGGGCATTAATACACACTGCTTTCCATATGTTACCCCTGTTACCCATTTCCATAAAGGTATTTAATGTATCACCTAGCTGGGGGCTTTCAATTACCTGGGGGCTTTCTTCACCCATCCCCAACAAATCTAGTTTAAAGCCCTCTTCAGTAGATTAGCCAGTCTACTACCGAAGATGCGTTGACCTTTCTTGGACAGATGGATGCCATCTCTGCTCTGCAACCCTTGTAACAGCATCCCATGGTCTAGGAAACCAAAACGCTCTGTGATAAGGAAGCTTATCATAGCTCAGGAAGGAGCTATAGAAAAGGTGAAGTGACTCTGAACAAGCAACCTGTCAGTTCTGGTAGAAATAAGAAAACAGAATTTTGCCATAAAAGACTACCAGTCCCAGAATGCACCAGGTTTCCAACAGCCATGAGAGGAGCTGAAGTGAGAAAACGTGTGTTCAATCAAAAGGGCTATGAGGTAATCCCCAAGCACTCATTGCAAAGGGCAGGGCTTGATTCAGCACAGCTGCGCTGTATTAGGGAGGAGCACTCATCCAAGCAGAATAAGAGTAGAGTTTATTCTACAGATGACCATCTTCATGATCACCTTGGATATCCAGAGAATTATCCTCAGTTTCATCTGAAGGATTATCAGAAGCAGAAGCCAAACCGGACGGACAGAGAGGGAAAGAGACCCTTTGGAAGAAGGAAGAGAAAAGCCTTTGAGAGGTCTAGAAGAGTCCAAAGCAGTACGTATACTGGGAGGTATTCCAAGGGCCAGCATATACCATTGGACTGGGGAAAGCCAGAGGAATGGTGCTGCAGAGCTAGGAATCACCAGAGGCTACCTGTGAGGGAGACGGCTGCACGTGGAAGGGACCCTAAGACCTGTGCCAGAAGGTATGTGAAGAGAGATCCAGTGTCCAGGGATCTGGATTGGAAGGCTGGACATAAGAACTGGACTACATACTGGCCAGGCTATATAGAGAGGAACTCTAGCAGCAATGGAAGCTCAGGTATGAACACTGATCTATGCCCTAGCTATAACCTTGAAAGACAGCAGGGAAACAAGTATTCTCCTGAAAATGCTCCATTGAGAGATTCATCTGTGCCAATCCATGATATTGAACCCATGCTTGTTGAACAAGGAGGAATAATAGCAGATGAGGATCCTGTTTATATGGACTGCTCTCTATCTAAACTCCGTTGGTAACTTTCTGTTATAAAGTACAGCAACCATCACAAAGAAATACAAATTTGTTCTTTAATCTACTCAGAAAAGCTCCTAAAGCAGGATTTGACCCACACAGTGGAAGGCAAGCCAGCTAAGGGGTTTCAGCTGGTGACTGCTAGCAATTAAGCCTTACCTAATTGCTTGTGAGCTAGGAGAGATTCACTTCTGTATCTATGTGGGAAATAATCAGAAGTTAACCTGAAAAGAACAGTTTGTTTCTTTCTTTGTGGCTTTTCATTTGTTGTTTTCCTGATTTTAACTTTGTTTTTCCAAGTTAACACTGAAAGCAAGTAACCTAATTTATGTGCTACCAAGCATATCTGTGTTGGGAGAAATAACCCCATAAATAAAATATCTTATTGGCTTTACCCAAGAGCACAACTAAATTATTGTCAGCAGCTGTGTCTGGTGTGAATGAACTACATTGCCCACAATACCTTGCAAATCCTATAGAAATATGCACTTGCCAAGAGTGTGAAGATTCTCACCCAGGCAGCCGTCTGACAGCTCTCGATGACACCATCCACGCAGCCATGAATTCATCTCCAGGATGCGAGCCTCTCTGCCTTGGCCTTTACCCTCAACAGGGAGGATTGAAGAGAACACCACCTGTGCACCTAACTGCTTCACCCTCTGTCCCAGAGCCATGAAGTCACTTTTGATACGTTCCGAGGTATACATGGCAGTAAATAAATATGAGAGATGGAAGGGATGACAGAGGAGGAGATGAAGTTAATGAGACAGGTGCAGATAGGATCAGAGGAGCAGGTAGTGAGTTTAGAGGAGGAAAGAAGATGAGTGGTTTTGTCTTGAGAGATCTTAGAAAAAGAAGAAAGGATAGCAGATATTGAGGGGAAAAGTTGGTATTGAAGAGGGGGGAGAGGAGATGAAGTTGATCTTGTGGGGAATTGGAATGGAATTTTGTGGACTTTATCATGGAAATAGTCGGATAGGGTTTGGGCAGAAAGAGGAGGAGGAGGAGGAGTAGGAGGCAGAGGCACCTTGAGTACAGAGTTGAAAAGAGATAAGGGTCGGAGGCAAGAGAATTAATCAGATGGATATAGTAGTTTTGTTTGATGAGTGCTATGGCTCATTGGAAGAAGGCAAGCATGAATTTGAAGTGAAGAAATTCAGAAAGGGTGCAGAATTAGCACAGTTACTTACCTGTAACAGGTGATCTCTGGGAACAGCAGGAATAAGTCTTCACATAAGGGTATCGTCAGTACCGACGGAGCCTGCGCGGGAACGCTCCCCAGCGTCCAGTAAGAAAGCTTTTGGGAGCATCCCACAGCACCTGCATGCTGCCTTCCCGCCTTTCCCAACCGCCTCTCTCCAGTTCGAGTTTTAAAGCTGAGACAAAGAGAGAGAGAGGAAAGGAAAGATAGATAGAGAGATACAACTCCTAGGGGAGGTGGGTGGGTTGTGAAGACTTATTCCTGCTGTTCCCAGAGATCACCTGTTACAGGTAAGTAACTGTGCTATCTGCAGGAACAAGCAGGAATGAGTCTTCACATATGGGGACTCCCTAGCTGCAGATGCCAGGGAGAGACCCCATGGTTGTGTGCCCTTGCAGAGGGCTCCACTTCCCCCCATGGATCTCTGGCATCCGACCAGGGTAGGTGGGTAGGAGTTGATTAGGAATGGAACAGGTGTTTGAGGACAGCCTGACCAAACGAGGCATCCCGGCGGGAGTCCTTGTCCAAACAGTAATGGGCTGTGAAGGTATGAACCGAGGCCCAGGTGGCCGCTCGACAGATTTGGTCGATGGACACAGAGTTTAGATGAGCCATTGAGGCTGCCATGGCTCTCACATTGTGAGCTGTGACATGGCCCTCCAGAGAAATGTTCCTACTCTGGTAGGCGAAAGAAATACACTGAGCAATCCAGTTGGACAGTGTTCTCTTAGAGACTGGAAGTCCTAAATGAGAAGGATCAAAAGCAACAAAGAGTTGAGAAGACTTTCTATGTTGCTGTGTTCTTTGTAAGTAGAAAGCGAGAGCTCTCTTACAATCCAAGGTATGAAGATTCCTCTCTGCATTTGATGCATGAGGTCCTGGAAAAAAGACAGGTAAATATACCTCCTGGTTCAGATGAAAAGGCGAGACCACTTTAGGCATAAAGTGTGGATTGGTCCTGAGGACTACCTTATCATGATGGAACCTTGTATAAGGTGGATTAGCCACCAAAGCTTGCAACTCACTGATGTGGCGTGCTGAGGTGACTGCAATGAGAAAAATAACTTTCCAAGAAAGAAATTTCAAGGAGGTGGTGGCTAAAGGTTCAAAGGGTGGCTTCATAAGCTGACCAAGAACCAGGTTTAAGTCCCATGTCACTGGAGGTGGTCTAATGGAGGTTTAGTTAAAAGAAGGCCTCTCATGAATCTTGCTATAAGAGGGTGAGAGGAAATAGGTTGTCCATTGAGAGGCTCGAGGGACGCTGCAATAGCACTCAAATGGACTCTTACTGAATTCGTTTTCAGGCCTGCATGGGATAGATGCAGGAGGTACTCTAGTAGAGAATTCGGAGGGATTGCAAGAGGGTTTAGACCCTTCTCTGAACACCAAATGGTAAATCTTTTCCATTTGAAAGCATAGGAACGCCTAATAGAAGGCTTTCTAGAGGCATGAATAACATCTCTGACTTGCTGAGAGAGATGAAAAACTTGAAGGTCTAGGCCCTCAGCAACCAAGCCCTGAGATGGAGCGACTGGGGGTTTGGGTGCCACAATGTTCCCCCTTCCTGGGACAGAAGGTCTAGTGCAGAGCCCAAGTCCAGGGAAGGAGCTTGAGAGAGATGCAGAAGTAGAGGATACCACACTTGGCGTGGCCAATGTGGAGCTATGAGGATCATGGTCCCTCGATCTCTCTGAAGCTTGAATAGTGTTTTGGGAATTAGGGGAATTGGTGGAAAGGCATAAAGGAAGTCCTGACCCCAGTGAAGGAGGAAGGAATCCTTGGCCTGAACTCCCTGACACGGAATTCTGGAACAGAACCGGGGAAGTCTGGCATTCCACGGACTTGCAAAGAGGTCTATGTCCGGGGTTCCCCAAATTCGAAAAATCCTGGCTACCTGGTCCATGTGGAGGGACCACTCGTGTGGGAGCAGAACTCGACTGAGTCTGTTCGCCCAAGAGTTTTGAACGCCTGGAAGATATACTGCCAGAAGATGGATGTGATGCTCTCTGGCGAAGGCCCACAGTCACAAAGCTTCGTTGCAAAGTGACAGAGAGACAGTCCCGCCCTGCTTGTTTACATAGAACATGGCTACTTGGTTGTCCGTATGGACGAGGACTGTCCTGTAGCTGAGCAGGGGATGGAATACTCTGAGAGCTAAGAATATTGCTCTGAGTTCCAAAAGATTGATATGCAGAGAAGTCTCCTGTGGAGACCAAATGCCCTGGGTGGAGAGATCCTGCAGATGAGCTCCCCAACCCATTGGAGAAGCATCTGTTGTCAGAGTTGCTTGGGGTAGCGGCTGCTGAAAAGGGGACCCCAGCAACAGATTTGGAGGGGACTTCCACCACTGGAGAGACCAAAATAGGCGGCTGGAGTTTGCTATGTTGTCTGACAGCAACCTGATGCCTGAGTCCATTGGGTGGACAAAGTCCATTGAGCTGCCCTCATGTGAAGGCGAGCATACAGAACCACATGCACGATGGATGCCATGTGACCTAATAGTTCTAACATCTCTCGAGCAGTTAAATGGGACTTTAACTGCATCTGGGAGGCTAACTGCACCAAGCGTAGGCAACGGGCCTGAGGAAGATAGGTCCTTGCAGTTGTGGTATCCAGCAAGGCCCCTATGAACTCCAGGGACTGAGTAGGGGTGAGATGGGATTTTGTGATGTTTATTACCAGTCCCAAATACTGAAGGATACGCATTGTGCAGGTTAGAGAAGTCTGGGCCTCTGACTGGGATGGGGCTCGAATGAGCCAGTCATCCAGATATGGGAAAACGAATATTCCTAGAGTGCGCAGAAATGCAGCTACTACTGCCATGCATTTTGTGAACACTCTTGGTGCAGAGGCCAGACCGAAAGGAAGCACCCTGTATTGGTAGTGCTTTCCTTGAAAAAGGAACCGAAGGAACCTTCTGTGTGTTGGATGGATGAGGAGATGGGTGTACGCATCCTTGAGATCTAGAGAACAAAGCCAATCCTGACTCTGAAGGTATGGCAGCAGAGTACCGAGAGAAATCATCTTGAATTTCTCTTTGAATAGAAACTTGTTCAATTCTCTGAGATCTAAAATGGGTCTGTAGCCCCCTGTTTTCTTTGGAATAAGAAAATAAGGGGAGTAGAACCCTGAGCCCTGTTGAAGAAGGTGACCCAGAAGGTTGAGGAGAGATGTTGGAGAATTGAACTGTTTCACCATGGTGTGGGGAGGAAGGTTTAAGAAATGAAGCTTGTACCCTTTCCTTTATAATGGAGAGGGTCCATTGCTCTGCTGTGATTTGCTCCCATCTGGGAGCAAAGTAAGCTAACCTTCCTGGAATGGTGAGGGGCTCTGGTTCTTCCAGAGCCAGAAAGGCTAAGTTCTCTAGTTGCAAGTCAAAGGCCCTGAGGAGGCTGAGGCTGCTGGGCCGTGGGAGGCCTCGCAGCCTTCGACTTGGCCTGTTTAGGTGGTTGCTGACGCTTTGCAGCAAAACAACCTGCAGAAGATGCCTGCTGACCAATCTTTTCATAGCAGGAGCAGAGGTAGACTTTGAAAGTCGATCCAAAGCAGAGTTCTCAGCATCCATCTGAGCGGCCTTTGCTTTCCAATCTCTGCCAAAAAGGTTTTCACCTGTACAAGGAAGATTTCCCAATTCATCTTGGACCCAGAGTTCCAAATCAGATGCTTGTAACAAAGCAATTCTGTGTGCACCTATGGCAATAGCCGAGGCTCTACTTACACACTCAAAAGAGTCAAAGGCTGCACGGTTGGAAAATTTGGAAACATCTTGGGCATGTTTAAGCCAAGTGAGAAATTCCTGCATTTTATCTTCTGAAATAAAATGGGCTAAAGTCTGCAGATGATCTGTGACTTCTTTTAGAAACATCCCCATATAGAGACTATAGGAGTTGATTCTGGCAGCAAGCATATTAGCTTGGAAAACCCTTCTGCCAAAAGCATCAAGGGTTCTGCATTCACGTCCTGGAGGATTAGATGAGTGTCTCTTTGCACTCTTTATTTTCTTCATGGCAGACTTTACCACAATAGAGTGGTGAGGAAGCTGAGACTTATGAAAGCCAGGACAAGGAGGGACACGGTACATGGTGTCTAACCTACGAGAATGAGGAGAGGTAGTAAGAGGAGTCTCCCACATGCTCAACATGAGATCATAGAGAATCTCATGAATAGGTAGGGTGGCTGCTTCTTTAGGAGCCTTAGGGTATTGCAAAATATCTAATTGCTTGGCTCTAGGCTCTGACTCAGGGGCCACTGTAATGGAGAGGCCCCTAGCCACTTCCCTAATGAAGTCTTGAAAAGACAAGTCTTCTGGAGGAGACGTTCTTCGTTTTGGAGAATGACTCCTGAGGAAGAAGTACCGGTGCCTCGACAGAAGCCTCTGACTCATCAGAGTCTTCGGAGGAATCGAAGTATCGCCTGTCCGGATGCTCCTGTAAAGCCCGATACGCGTACCGAGTGGGATCGACATCGGGAGTAAACGGTACCGGTTCGGTACCGATGGGCATCACAGGACAGGGTACCGTTGCAGTCGACACCGAAGCCGATGTCGATGCAATCGGTACCGGCAACGGAGATTGTTGTGGTACCGAAGGCGTCTAAGCCTGCATAAATGCCGTTAGGGTGCGCTGCATGGACAGAATTTTCTGATCCATCGATGCCACCAGTCTGGATGCGGGACCGGTGGAGGCCACCGGTACCCCAGAACACAGCAACAGGTGATCGGTCGAGGTCGAGCCATCAATGTCAACCTGTGACCCCATAGATAATGCTTTGGATGCCGGAACTTCCCGCCGGGGTAATTTTGCCGGTGCGGATTCCTCGAGGACAAGCCCGGAGGCATCTCGATGCTTAGAGGGAGATTTGCCCTTCGAGGACCGGCTAGATTTATGTTTGGTTACCTGAGAGCCATGGGAGGAAGAAGAAGCCCTGGAAGACGTCGATGCCACTGAGGCTGCATCAGAGGGAAACAGGGTACTGAGCTTGGCTGCTCGGTTCTGCCGACCTCTTTTAGACATCATGGTACAGGACACACAATCCGTGATGGACCCAAACATTTTAGACACCAATCATGGGTGTTGGTGACAGAAATAGTACCGCCACACTTCGTGCACTTTTTAAACCCGGAAGCGGGCTTCTCCGTGAGGAGAAAAATGTTCAGGCCTAAGGCCCAAACCGCAAATGCACAGTTGAAGAAAGAAAAGGTGTTTTTTTTTTTTTTTGTATAAGAAAGAAAAGAAAAGACCGGTGGTACCGGTCTGACATCGAAGAAGACAGACGCGACACAGAAAAATAAAGAAAAAAATAAAGAATTCTTCTGCGGTGACAGGAACACGACCAGCAGGAATAAGTCTTCACAACCCACCCACCTCCCCTAGGAGTTGTATCTCTCTATCTATCTTTCCTTTCCTCTCTCTCTCTTTGTCTCAGCTTTAAAACTCGAACTGGAGAGAGGCGGTTGGGAAAGGCGGGAAGGCAGCACGCAGGCACTGTGGGATGCTCCCACAAGTTTTCTTACTGGACGCTGGGGAGCGTTCCCGCGCAGGCTCCGTCGGTACCGACGATACCCATATGTGAAGACTCATTCCTGCTTGTTCCTGGAGATTGAGCCAAATGTGCTCAGCTGAGTGGGCATAGGCATATAGATAATGGGTAGTTAAAGACAACCAAGGTTGAGGCATAGTATGCCTCACAGGACATGGGATGGGTGGAGCACAAGCATCCAGAGCAGAGGAGAGTACAGTATTACAGGAAGCTACAGCCTTATCAACAGATTTAGAAGACAAGGGGGAGGAAAGAGGTGATGAGACAATAGTGGAGAGAGCCAATGAATTGATAGCATGAAGATTTCTAAAAAGGTAGGAGGAGATTGAGGCGGAGAGTGATGAAGATTGAAGTTTAGCAGATGATGGTCAGATAATGAAAGAACTGAGCTATGGAAATTAGAGGGTAAACAATTAGAAGAAAACAAGGTCAAGGCAGTGACTGTGCTGATAAGTGGGGGCAGTAGAGCAAAGTTGGAGGTTGAATGAGGAGGTAAGGGAGAGGAACTTGCAAGCACAGGGGTCAGAAGGGTTATGAACATGAATATTAAAGTCATTGAGAATAAGGAAAAGGGAAGATGAATCCAGAAAGAAGGAAAGCCATGAATCAAAATCAGTGAGAAAGGTAGAGGTGAACTTGTCTGGGAGTCTATAAATTTCCGCTATCCGTAGAGGTAAGGGATTAAAAGGGCAGATGGAGTGGCCTTCAAAGGAGGGAAAGGAGTGAGACTGAAGTAGAGGGAGTGGTTGAAATTGTCAGAAAGGGGAGAGTAGAAACCCAACACCACCACCATGGCCAGTGGGACGAGGAGAATTGATAGCCATCATGACAGAGGACAGCAGCTGAAGCTGTCTCATCAGGGAGGAGCCAAGTCTCAGTAAGAGCCAGAAGATGGAAAACATTAGAGATAAAGAGATTGTGAGTAAAGGCAAGTTTGTTAGATATCTCAGGGTGATCATAAGATCTCAGCAGATTTTTTGAAACATTGTCTGGAGTTAGTTCTTACTCGCAATTACTTTTATTATGAAGGTGATTATTATGTTCAACATCATGGAGTAGCTATGGGATCCTCAGTAGCTCCTTCTTTAGCAACATTAATAATGGTGGACTCTGAGGATAAAAATGTGTATGCCTCTCCATTCTATATTCATTTGATTTTATGCTGCTTTTTTCTAGACATCATCTTCTTTTTATGTTCTGGTTCTGAACAAATGTTGAATATCTTTGTTGAAAGTTTAAATACGATGGATGAACATTTAAAATTCATTATGAAATACTCCATGACAGATATTGATTTTCTGGATGTACAGATCTTTAAAGAAGAAGATAAATTGCAGACTACGCAATTTCAAAAATCAGTCAAGCAGAATAATTTATTATGCTTTTAAAGTTATCATTTTGGAGCTTTGAAGGGGAACCTCCCAAATGGGCAGTTTCTCCGCTTAAGGCAAATCTGTTCTTTAGTCAATTTTTGTTAGAAGCAGAAGGTCTGAAACAACGTTTAGCCTGTAGAGGTTATCCTCAAACCTCTATAAAAAAAAGAAGCATTTCGGAGAGCAAAATATGCATGCCATGATCATCTGTCACTATATAAACAACGTGAAGAAGATTCTCAAATAACTTGTGTATTACCATATATGTATGGGATTAGAAATTTGTTGGGTTTGATCCATACCCATTGAAACGTTCTCTCTATTCATAAAGAGTTATCAATATTACCCTGCATTGCTTTTCAACGGGGTTGAAATATTTATTTATTTAGACAGTTTTGTATACCACCTTATCCTTCAATCAGAGTGGTCACAACACAATTGGGGGATACATTTAACACAAGGGGATATGAGACACATACGCTAATACTTACAGGGAACATGGGCAATGGAGGGTTAAGTGGCTTGCCCAAGACCACAAGGAGCACCTGTAGGACTAGAAACCCCAGTCCTTCCAGCCCAAGGTTGCTGTCCTCTAGTGGGATGTGAACCCCTGACCTTCTGGCCTGAGGTAACTTGCCCCAACCACTAGGCCATTCCTCCATATAGTAGAATCGTTAAAGCTTCCATTACAGGAAATGTCTGAAGCTGGCCATATAGCGTGTCAGTGGTGTGCCACTACTATATCAGGAACATCTTGGGAGGATCTTCATACTGGAAAATTATATTATGCTTACAATCAGACATTTTGCTTATCCACATATGTGATATGTATGATCGTGTGTGTGTGTCCCAAAATATATGTAGGATGAACAGAAAGGTCTACGAGAATATGTTTGACTGAACATTTGAGTCGTTTAAATACTAAGACTATGACAACTCCTTTGGTATCACATTTTTTTAAATGTGCTGACATCATCATCTTTGGATGGCATGTTACTGATGCAGGGTCTTGCCATTGGAGAGGTGGGGATCGAGATGCTATTTTGAATTTAAAAGAGCAACAGTAGATTTACTGCCTAAAATTGGTTACACCGAATGGTTTCAATCAAGAAATACCGACACTAGTCCCTTTGATCCTTCCCACACCATACCTACTCTCTCAAAACTGCTCAGGGGTCCAAGGCTAAGATCTCCCCCCCCTGTCTGGGATGGCAGACCTCACATAATGCCTTATCTGATAGTAGGACAATTCATTGCCCTCTTCTAACTCATAGTAGGCCTTTAGATCATTATAACTCACGAACTCATCCAATAGGTGTCCTACCCGGCTCACCCCCTTTATCTGCCAAGTCCTAAAGTTTCCTTGTATCAAGCGTGGTGGAAAATCCTGATTAAACCGAATAGCGGGACTTCAGAAAAATCTTACAGCCCCCACATAGGGCCCCATGATGATGCTGCCAAATCTTTAACGTACTTCTCACACAGGGAAAGCTCTGACCATCTAATTTAGGCAGCTCTGGGAGTCAGCTGGCCTGCTCCAGAGACATTGGGCCTCCTCCCCTAAATGTTGTTCTATATATACCCATTGCTTACTTTCCATACCCCTGGTCCATTTCATCAGTCCACTGAGCATAACACTCACATAGCACGCTTTCAGGTCTGGCACTCTCAGCCCGCCTTGTTTCGTATCCCTCATCAGTGCTTCCCTTGGGGGTCTTTTCCTCCATATGAAATTGAATAATCTCTGCTGCTATTTCCTCAAAATCGCATCCAGAATTTTAATGGGCAGTACCATAAATAAGTACGAGGTAGGATGTTCATCTTAATAGTAGTTATCTGACTCATCCAGGACATGGTCAGGCGGTCCCATCTTTCCAATCCTCTTAATCCTTATCCAGAGGTATTCATGATTAAGAACATACAGTTCTTCTCACTTAGCCACAACCTGCACCCCTAAATAACATATCACTTCCTTAGCCCACTTGAAGGGAAACACTTCCCTCAAACTGATCTCTGTACTATGAGATAGGCAGATCGGCAACAACTCGGTTTTTGTTGAGTTCATCTTATACCTAGAGAGTCGGCTATACACTTCGATCTCCTGCGTTAAGTTGGCCAGGGACGTCTGTGACTACGTTAGTGTGTATATGACATCATCAGTGAATAGCCTAATCTTGAAGGCACGTCCCCCAACTCCAATGCCATGCATGCTCCCATTCCCTTTAATTCTGTCCACCAGGGGCTCTATCACTAAGGCAACGAGGAGTGGCAACAGGGGACACCCCTGCTCAGCTTGAACTCCATCAAGTACCCTCCATTCAATCGTACTCTCGCACTGAAGTCTGCATAGATGGCCCGTACCCAATTAATAAACTGTGGCCCGATACCCACCCGTTGCATCATCTGAAACAAAGCCCCACTCCTCCCTATCGAATGCCTTTTTGGCATCCACGCTTACTAAGATCGCATCTTCCCCCCTTCTGCCATGCCCAGCAAATAAGATTGAGCAGCTTTCTCACATTGTCGTGCGCTTGCCATCCTAGAATGAATCCAGACTGGTCTTTCTACACAATGCGGCCAATCACCTGTTGTAGTCTCATAGTCAATACCCTTGCTAGAATCTTGTAATCCAAGTTTATCAAAGAAATAGGGCAAAAGAAACCTCATACCATTTGATCCTTTCCCAGTTTGGGTATCAGTGTTATTCCTGCAGTGCACATGGAGCGTGACACTCTGCCCAACTGCGATGCGTCATTAAAGACAGCTACTAACTTCTCCAGCAGTGAGCCCTGGAATTTTATATAGAATCTTGTGGTGTAATCATCCAGACCCGATGCTCTGCTATTTTTCATAGCTGTAATCGCTTTGGATACTTCCTCACTTGTGATTTCCTCATCAAGTGCTAGTGCTAATTCTGGAGGGAGCTCCTCCATCGAGCATGACTGTAAATATTCACTCATGTCCACCTCTGCTACCCTTTGCTCTCTACTATAGAGGTCTACATAGTAATGCTTAAATATATCTCTAAACTCCTCCTCTGTATTTCACAGTATCCCCTGCTCATCCCAGAGCTGGGTCAGCTGTGACTGATGAATCCGTGCTTTAAAATGGGAAGCCAACAACTTTCTGGCTTTGTTGCCCCACTCAAAATACATACATTTTAAATGGTCAAACTTAAATGCCATATCCTGGTTTAACAGCTCCTACATCTTTAACCTGATGGACTTAATGAGGTTACCCCATTCCGCTCCCCCTACCTGCGCATGTTGGCTTTCTAGCTCCCACAGTTATGTCCTTAGGTCTTCCTCTTCCCATCCCTGCATTCTTTTTAAGTATTCTGCCTCCAAGATTAAGAGTCCCCTAAGCACCACCTTCAGGCAATCCCATATAATTTTCTCTTTCCCTCCTGAAGCATCATTATGTGCATAGTAGTCCTAGATCGCTGTCCCCACTTTTTCCACTATTTCCTCCTTGTCCAGTAGGGAGTCATTGAGTCTCCAAAACCAGAGCCCAGCATTCCTCTGGCCCCCTCTCAGCCTCAGACCAATGGGAGCACGATAAGACCAGGTAAGCTCCGCCATCTCTACTTTTTCAATCTGCACTACCCAAGCACAGTCCAGCCAGAACAAATCCAGTCTACTGTAACTGTGATGTGGGTGCGAGTAGAAAGTATAAGCACAGGGTCTGTCGTCCCTTACTCGCCAGCTGTCCACCAAATGGTAGGTCTCTACCAATTTTAACAATTTTCTCCTCTGTACCCAGGTTCCCCCTCATTCCTCCTTGGAATTATTTAATTGGGGGTTCTTAGTTATATTGAAGTCTCCTCCAAGTATAATGGGTATATCCTGGAAGGCCTGGAGCTGTATGTCCAGGTGGCTCAAAATATTCACCTTGGTGAATATTGGGAGCATATATATCAATCAAGATTACTCTTATCCCATCCAGCACAACATCCAAGGCTATAAAACCTCCCGCCCGTCCCTCTCATTTTCCACTGTACAGACACCCGAAGTCCTGAAGATATCAGAATACCCACTCCTTGCCTCTTAGATGCCTTTTTCCCCCCTGCTAGAAACATGTCTGGATAGGATCCATTCTTCAGCAAATAGGACTGCCCCCTTCTAAAATGGGTCTCCTGGAGGAACAGCACATCAGCTCTCCATCTCTTCGCCTCTTTCCACATCAAGTTGCGCTTCCTCTAGGATCCCAGTCCCTTCATATTCAGAAAGACACACTGACACCTCTGCCCATTTCCATCACCACTCATATGCATGATTATGATATTCATTTTCATGTCCTTTTCCCTCCCTTCCCCATCTCTCCCCCCTCCCTCTCCCTCCACCTTCCATCCAATCACCTTCGCTCCCCCTCGGGGCACCCTTGCCTCAGAGTAGTGACATCTTCCCTTGCTTACCACACCCTCCCAACTCTTCCCCTTCTTATCTGTTTGTCCCCTGCCAGGCAAACTTACACCCATCATCTACCTCTCCTTCATCTGCTCCTGCTTTCAATTTGCGATCATCCGGTGTACCTCCTCTCCTTCTCTGTATCCATTCTGCTTCTGCAGCCAACTGACATCAACTGTCATACCATCAAGATTCCCATTTCACCCCTTGGCATCCTCCTCTTCCCACCTCCATGTCCCCATCAAATGAAAAGAACCCTCCTCCCTGTCCTCAACCCAGCACCCAGTTATATTCTGCAACAGAAATCACAACTTTTTTAACCCTGGTTCCTGCTAGTAAGGGAGGCTCCTGGATCCCCGTCAGCAGCCCCTAACAATGATACCACGATGTGCCCAAACACTCGGTGTGCTCCTACAGGCCTCTGCACATTTCAAGTGTCCATGGGCTTCCCTCCTTTACTCCTCTTACTTGCTCTCTGCTGCACTTTCTGCCATGCTGCTTGTGTGACTGGATTTCTCACTGTCAGATGTCCGTAGGGTAATATCACTGATTCCCAGGTCTTTCAGTTCAAGGAGTGCTGCTTGCGGTGTCATCGCCTGATGTGTCACTGCATTCACCGTGAAGGCAAGGCCAGCCGGAAACAGTCAGCGGTATCTGAATTGTCCCTGCTGCAGATGGCTCGTGATTGGGCAAAACTGTCGGCAGCACAATATCACTGCTGAGGCCAAGTCATTGTAAAGTGTCACTTGGTTCCCCCTCCAGGTCATATGTGACAACGTCTTCATTCTTTGCATAAGACGATCTTTCACCATGTACTCATGCATTCAAATAATAATATCCCTGGGACTTTTCTCATTTGGGGGACAAAAGGCTCTGTGTGCACTTTCAATTTTAACCTCCGGGATGTCGCACTCCCCTCACCCTTCTCTGAATATAGCCATGCAGATCTACACTGCTACTTTCTGGGCTTCCCCATACTCTAATTTGTCTGGTACTCCTCAAATGTGGACATTATTGCAGTACATTCGATTTTCCAAGTCCTCAATTTTTAATGCCAAACTCTCTCTCTCCGTGTCCTTAGCCTGCACCAATCATCACAGGTTATCGGTCTCTCTCTGCAACTCTCACTCTCCTCATTATTCTGCACATGGAGGCCTAGTTCAGTGACCTCACACCATAGTTCTTTCATCATTTCACTAATCTCCTCTTTGACCTCCTGCAAGTCTTTCTTTATTTCCAGCATCCACCCTCTCATGTTCGCTCTTGTTAGCGGCATCTCTCCATCGTCCTCCTGTTTACTGTCCCGCTCAGAATTACTCACAGCAGAAGTCTGTGCTGCTATTTTTGCCTGCTCCTGCATTTCTTCTCGGCTGCCCTGAAAGGTGAATTCTTTGAGTTCCGTTGTTTTCTGATGTGTGGTCATTTTTCAAGCACCCTGGCTATTCCCCTCTTTTTCCAGGTCACTCTTTTCACAGGGTTCCACTTTTTGATAGCTTTTCGTGGGGATTGTAGCAGAGCTCAAAGCTCACTCAACCATTGGCTAGGCTGACATCACTTCCTCCAGGAGCTTATCTTAAGACATATAGCTGCCTTTAGATATTGACCTATTTAATATACAGGACTCAAAATGATTTTGGTCAGTTGGCTTCCTTAGTTCCATTTGAGAAGATGGTGACATAAGAAGAGTGACTCTAAACATCTGAAAAGGATAATGAGGATCCTGCATATTATATTGATACTGATTACATCTTCCAGCACCATATCACAATTTGTTTTGTTGTGACTATCCACTGGGTTTTCATGGCAAGATACCGAAGTAGATTGCCAGGCTTTTCTTCCATGCCAGTAATGCTGGTGTTGTTGCTGTTGTCACAGAAATGTGATCTTCCGCCACCAACTCTGTCCCATTCTGCTGCTGCCAGTGGATGGTTTGTCTTAATCTGGCACCTCATCTGAGACCTGTCCCTTCTTGGGAGACCCTTTCAGTAGTTAAACATAGTTTAGCTCTCAGCATCCCTGTTGCACACAAGCCCTCCCAGCACTTCAAGCCACAAACCAAGCGAGAGCTTTTTTTGCCAAGTTTAGAAACTGGAAAATTTTCAGCAGAAAGATATTTGTCAACATTAGTAATTAAATCCATATTGCAAAAATAAAAAATGTAGCTAAGAAGCCTTTCAGATATGAAAGAAATAGAACAGACCCTTAATGTTCAGATTTCTAGTTTGGTCCCCACTAAAACTCATTGTGAGATCTCCAGGTCGGAAGGCACTCAGTGAACTGAAGACTTTTCAGATTAGTATGGAAACTCAAGCTAAAGTTGAAAAAACGCAAGCCACTCATGAATGCAGCAAAATATGATTGTGAAAATATACCACCAGAATTTAAAGACTGCCTATGAAATCTATTTGCCTCTTTGGATACAAATGACAGAGCACTAGAAGAGTCATAGGATGACATCAAGAAAGTTGTGCTCAAAGAAAAGTGAGAAGTCTCTACAAAAAGTGAAAAAGCAAAAACGGACAAATGGATGACTGAAGAAACTCAGAAAATTGCACAGAAATGCAGAGAAGCAAAAGCCAGAGAAGAAAGAGATGATCACAGAACTTAAAGAGATTTCCAATTTGTCGCAAGACAAGACAAGGAGACGTATTACACAATGACACATGCAAGGAAATAGAATCAAAAACTATTAGAGGAAGAACAAGATCAGCTTTCCTAAAGAAACAAGAATTAAAGAGAAAATTCCAGCCTTGAATTAGGATGCTAAAAGATGCTCAAGGATCCATGTTGAATGATGCTGAGAAGATCAAGAAAAGTGGAAAGAATACACAAGTACTCCTTATGATCAGGAACTGTTGGTGGTGAGTTGAAGCAGCACTGAAAGCATTATCAAAGAACAAAGCACCAGGCATTGACTGCATTCCCAATGAAGTATTACAGCAATCAGTTGCAGCTGTTACAATACTTACAAGGCTCTGCCAAGAAATTTGGAAGACAACATTATGGCCAACTGACTGGAAAAGATCTGTATTCATGCCATGAAGAAAGGTGATCTGACTGATTGTGGAAGTTATCGCACAATCGTTTTGATCTCACATGCCAGCAAGATTCTACTCAAGATAATTCAGTGGGGACCATACCTGGAACGAGAACTGCCTTAACTGCAAGGAGGGTTCAGGAAAGGACAAGGAACAAGAGACATTATGGATGTGTGATGGGATCCTTGAAAAGAAAAAAAGAATATCAAAAGGATATCTATATGCGTTATATTGACTACAGCAAGGCCTTTGATTGTGTAAATCATGAAAAACTCTGGGCCACATTAAGAAGCATGAGTATACCAGAACACCTGATAGTTCTCATGAGCAAACTTTACATTGGTCAAGAAGTAACAGTTAGAAGAGAACAAGGAGAAGCAGAATGGTTTAAAATCAGCAAAGGTGTATAACAATACTGCATACTTTTCGCCTAGCTGTTTAATTTATATGCAGAACAAATAATCAGAGAAGCAGGACCGTATGAAGACAACCGAGGTGTGAAGATTGGTAGAAGACTCATCATCAACCTTCCCTATGCTGACGATACCACATTACTGGCTGAAAGTGATGATGATCTAAAACATTTGTTTATTAAGATCAAGAAATGTGGAGGCCTATTCCAATCTGTATGTCCCAGGACTCTGTGCATCCGGTCAGAACCGGATGCGATTCTGATTCTGCAGGGCACATATAGACCCCCTGGGATCAGAATCATGTCTAAGCATGTATGTGCAGGCCAGGACCCGATTCTGGTCGGCCTGCACATACAGGCTCCTGCCCGGCTAACTCATTTAGGCTCCTGAATGGAGCTGCAATGCCATGGCATTCATTTGCCATTTCACCGTGGCTCCATTCAGGAGCCCCAATCTCCAGCCACCACAGACTTTCTTCATTCCCCGCAACCCAACCCCCAATCTGGCCCTCCCATGGCCAGGATTGGGCTGTGGGGAATCTCCTGCACCCCCTCTACCATTTGCCACTGCCTGTGCATTCCGTTCCTCAACATCTACGGGGACCTATTCCACCTCCAGGGTGGAATAAGTCCCCCATCTAGTCTGCTGGCCCTGGACGTACAGGGTGACTTCAGAATCAGCCCCTTACATCTGGAACCATGGACCACCCACTGCCCGCCCTAACTCTGCCTCCGCCCTGGCCCCTTCCCACCCCCATCTAGCCTCCCCATACAAACTCCTTGTTCATACGGGGAGGCTTTGGACGGGGATGGCAGGGGGGCGAATAGCAGGGGGGCAAATAGCAGGGATGGATGTCCATACCCGCTATTCATGGTTCAGAACAGACCCCATGTTCTTCAAATGAGCTTGCACCTTAACATGAAGAAGACAAAGATCCTGACCACTGTCAAAATCAATAATTTTATAGTTGCAGAAGAAATAAAAATACTAGACAACTTTAGCTTGCTTGGATCAATAATAATCAACAAAGAAATCACAAGCAGTCAAGAAATCTGACAATTTGCAGAACATCTATGAAGGACCTAGACAAGATTTTCAAGTGCAGAGACATATCTCCATGCAAAAATTCAACATTTCAAAGCAAAGTTATTTTCATTAATATCATATGAATGTGAAAGTTGGACAGTGAAGAAGAAATGCAAGAAGAAAATCGATGCCTTTGAATTATGGTGCTGGCGAAGAATACTATGTTTACCATGGACTGCTTGAAGAACAAATCAGTCAGCATTAGAGGAGACCAAACCTAAGCTTTCTTTAGAAACAGATAGCAAGACTTCGACTTCATAAGGTCAGCACAAAAGAGGAAGGGCAGCAGTGCAATGAATGGATACAATAGCAGCAGTTGTGGATGCCACTCTGTCAACAATTTGCCACCTGACTGAAGATCTAAAACAGTTTAGGACAACTATCCAGAGGGTGACCATGAGTCAGCACTGATTGAGTCAGCACTCAACAACAAGAACAAGCCCATAAGGGATAGCTTTATAGGCAGATCATTTTCTAGAACTGTGCAATGTAGAGCAGATTACCAATAAGATATAAAGGAAAACTATTTGTTCGGTGCTTGAAGTATATTGTTTGGTTCAGTTGTATGGTAAATGCTTGCATACCTTATATGCAACCCAGGCTGTAGGATAAAACCATCTCATATTTCAAATACCTGGGACACTGATATATTTGCTGACTTGTATTAACAGGCATTAACAGCTACAGCTCTCTCATTACATTTGAATTGTAGTAATGCTATGACAGCTACTAGACGTGGACAAACAGAAACAAAGCTTTATTGTTTCCTTCTGCATTCTTCAAAAAATATGAACATTATTTTAGATTTATTTCACTTATTTATCTCTAGTACAGTCCATTATTGGCTAACTTTACCATTTGCGTTATGCCTTTTATATAGGGAGAACAATTCCTATCATCAGGAAATAATTATAAACAAAGACCAGTTAATTATACATGATGTACTCAGCTGCCCTAATTAAGGCACAGTTCAATATCAGCAGCTTGGTAATTTTTTTCCTTAATCATGAATAGATTTAGTAGAAGCCTGTCTCATGAACAAATAATGAAAGCAGTGTTTCTAAAAAAAATCTGATTAAGAAAATTATACTCCAGTCATTTCTTTCCATGACTCATGTTGTTCTTTCACTTATGGCAGGTTATATGGAGTAGCGGAACCTGAAACCAAGTTATATTTACAGGCTCACTTTCAGAATCCTTTTCTTTTAGGAACACCTTACCAGGAACAGCATGCTTTCTTTTACTGTAAAGACCAGTTGGTATGACATGTAGCATAAAATGTAAACATCAAGTGCCATAAAAAATGTGGGAATTATCCCACTCACTTATCGTCAAAGTGATTGTTTTAAGTTGCAATGATCAAAAAGGCAATCATTTTAGAAGACCTGTTCGTGAGTTGGATGGCTGAAAATGGGCAGGTAACTTTGCAAATCACGGAGACGTCCCTGGAACTATTTTAAAAGCTGGGCATGGAGATGCCCCCCCCCCCGGTATGGGAACATCTAAATTCCTTGGGGGCATGGCAGAGGTGTGTCCAGGTGTGTTCCGTAAAGATACACATCTCTGCCAGATTTCAAAACTGTCAAGCACGTCTCTACCCAGCGTCGATAATGTCCATGTCTATACCTGCGCCAGGGCATGACTAGACGTCAGAAAAAACATCTGTTTTTCCACCAAAACACATAGAGGGAGTAGAGAAGAAGGGACTCTGATATCCCTATTACTTTTCTGGCCTATAAAGAAAGCTGAAGGAAAACAAGGACACTTGTTTTATGGTCGGCACGCCAATGCAAATCTCCACTTACAAACTAGCAAGCAGGGGCATGCATTCAGGATGGGATAGATGTCTCCGTCCTGAAGTATCATCATGGGGATATCTATAGTGCTGTTTCCATAGACAGTCATTTTGGATGCATACACATTTCAGAAATTGCCCCTGAACTTGCATGCTGTAGGTATTTTTCATGCTTTTTTGGCTTGGATGTACCAGATTGCATCCCGATGTCATTTCTAAAATGCCGCTTCACACATACAGATTTAAGATTGAAGGGGGCAGTAAGGACCAATGGCTACAATGAACAATCCCTTACATCAAAAAATATAGCTGCACAAAGTATGGTGGTTTTATCACTATACTCCCTTTTTCTTAAAGAAACCCAGGCTTTCATCCCAATCTTTCCCAAGGAAAAACCCATTCTTTTTTTGGACAGGATTCTCACCCAATGCTAGGACTCCTTAGGCACCCTAAATCTTTCAAAAATCGTGGAGGAGATCATCTTTGAATCAAAGGATTGTCTATTATACTCAGGACAGGCTGAAGCTTATCTGCAGCCTTTTAGCATGAACTACCAATCCCTCCCTTCGGGCAGCTCAAGGCTTTGCTGCTGCCCTCCTCCCCTCCACCCTGTAGTTTCACATCATCTCTCTCCTCGCTTAACCACTTGGTCCACCCCTTCAAACCTTCGGGGGTGCAGCACCCTTTCCCTACTCTTTTCCTTTCTCCTTGGAAATTAGAAAGAAAAACAAAGGGTGCAAGGGAGGGAAAATGGTATACTGACCTAACCGGGCTGCTGGAAGCAACATTAAGGTGGTGGATAGGGTTGGGGCTTTGTTTTCTTTGCAGCTCTATATCTGGAGAGGGCAGTGGTGGCAACACTGCTAAATACAGCCCGACCCAGCCTGACTCTATCCCTTCATTTGTTCGGGAGGTTGGAAAGTTAGACACTGATAATAGACGGGACCAGTTTCAACTGGCCACATTTACATTAATAAATATTAGAAAAGAAAATGTCTCTCTCTGTTAGCTATCGAGCTGCCAGATGCAGCGAGCACTAACAATAGAAGCCCTCCAAATCTGGCCACTGATGAAGACACTTTAAAAACATTTAGAACATCCAAATGTTTTCTAAGTTTTCTGATAGCAATAATGCCCTTGACGGCAGGTTCTATCAGATAATTGCCCTGAGCAACTAGAGAGATAGCTTCACCTTTGACTTGGATCATCTGTCTTTTGGCACAGTCAATTATCTGGCAATAAAACCTGTCACAGGCCAGTGTTGCAAAAGTGCAGCACAATTACAGAATTCAATATTAGTTTAACCATCTCCAAGTTTATATTCTTATAGGACATGCAGTGACATGCCTATTATAAACACAGAAAAAGCATTCAGCATAGTCAAAGTGCAATTCCAATCACCCTCAAGGCACTGGCAGGACCTTTAGGAACTCACTGTTACAATGACCATTGCCACCACTCTTCCAAGGCACATGCACCCACCTTCTCTCCTTTAAGAAACTCCCAGATCTTACCTTCCCCACCTCCAGGCTCTGAGGTGCAGCCTCAGGCCCCCCCCCCACCCCCCCGCACTGTTACTCTCACGCTTGATTGGCAGTGCCAGACTAAGGACACAGCTCCATGATCCCCTTTCCAGCTCTAGGACACCATTGAGGTGAAAGGTTTGGAATCAGAAGTGCTGAAGGGATGGAAGAAGAGGAAAAAGGACGAGGAGGAGTGGAGAGCGACTGGAAAAAGAAAAGAAAAAGAAAGCAGAAAATGAACTTTTTAACATCAATGGTGTTGCCCCTGTTTTGCCAGCCTAGATGACTGCCTAGTGGAAGGGCCAGCCCTGATTATACTGTCTTCTGCCTAAAGAAAAGTTAAATTATACAGTGCAATTTTATTTTGTCAACAAGTTTTGTATTGTAATAAACCTCGGAATTCAACATTGAGCTTCACAAGAGAGAAACTAGGAAGGCAGGCAGGCAGGCAGACAGTTTCTCCAGGGCTGATTGGTCAAGATATAGTGACATGTATGCTAAAATGCTCAACGTTAGCATCCATTCAACCCTAAATATTAGCATGTAAGTTGGCGCTAATTTGTGTGTGTGTGTGCATGTTCTGCTGTTATTAGCGCTTTGAAGCCATGTTAAATAGCACGTGCATGCATTACCACCACCCCTTGAAGTGGCTGTAAGTGCGCCCATGCTAACAGCAACATTTGTAGTTAGTGCAGGCCAACGACGCTTGTGTCAACTGCAATGTGCTGTCACTGCTTACATTCTGCCCCTAATCTGCCCAATCACCGCCCCATCCCTCACTAAGTGGCTAACACAGAATTTTTGCTGGGCAGCCCCACGCTACTTGGAGTAGCCTTGGAAATATCTGGCAAAGCTTGTTTGCAAATCTAAAAAACTGTTAATGACAATATACTCATAAAGGATAATTTCTAAGAGTGCCTAGGTTAATGGGGCAGAAAAGTGCCCATTTTCAGCATATTTTATAAAGACAAGTAAAAGTCCACTAGACAGGTTATGGAGAGCAGAACTGAGATGTCCAAGATAGGACACACACAATTCACCCTGTATTTCACAAAGGCTCTTCCAAATGTGGAGCCTCTTATAAAATGTGACTAAGGATGTGCAGGACTGCATGTGTATAGGCTGGCACGCCCAGGGAGAGCAATGATTTTGAAAAGCTGCACATAGGGAAAAAGAGTGCCCTGCTCTCCTCCAATTCTACATGGGTTCAGCTTTTTAAAACTGTTGCCTATGAGGGCATCAATCCTCTCATCCCCCCCACCCAAAACAGCTCCTGACATCAAATGTTCTATTTACCTCTTCTAACATCAAATATTCTTTGCACCCTCCTGATAACCCTCTATCTCACCGCTGGTTCCTGGTTCCCTAAGGGAGCAGGAGTGATTCCCAGTTGCTCCTGCTCATTGCATCTCTGGGTTCAAAATAGTGCCCTTGATCCCTAGCAGTAATCTCCTGGTATTACTGCTAGGGGTCAAGCTGCTAAATAAAGGCAAAAAGAGTGCAGACTGGGCAAGAACTGCACTAGAGTTAATGCTGAGGGAGTTACCACATGTTTACTGTTAATGTGACAGATAAAGCTGTGTAGTTAACGGCAATGCATTATCTGCAATACAGTTAGCACACATAAAACAAATGCTTTTCTGTGTTAACTGAATAGGAAACTGCAGGGAGCACCTCCAACAGTTAATGCAGAAGTTTTGAAGTTACAGAGCATTCAGTTTGGTAATTTATACATGGCAACTGCAATATCTTACCCAATGCATTTTTTCCTTAAAATAAGGTGCCGGTACTATATGCAGGGCTCTTTCATTAGTACATGAGGACCATGGGTAAATTTTAGCAGCAACAAAAAAGGTGCCGGTAATCTGTACAATTGCAGCGTACCTTCTCTAAAAAAGCCCTGATCTTACCGCACTTTAGTAAATAGGGCACTAACAAGATATAGGAATAGTTTCAAATCTCTGAAGTGGTCTGAATGATCTGTCACATATACAAAAGGGGGGGGGGGATATGCAATGTGATTAATCCAGTTAGCTGACTTGACAAATGCATTAATCATGGTCAAAGGTGCTGTCACTGTATAAATGTGGACTCTAGAAAGGGCTCAAGTTACGTGCATGCCAAGCACATGTGCCAAAAATATAGAATTCAAGATTACTATCTCATCTGCGAATACCTAAGTATTGGATTATCAAAAAGGTATCAAATCCACAAAGAAACAATCCCATACATGCCTTCTCCATAGTAGGTCCAACTGACCTAAAACCCTTTTCTCCATTTTTTCTTCTTTAATTTCTGTAGATAGCAAGTTTATTTTTTTTTATTTATGTGATTTTTATACTGCCATATCAAGAATCATAGCAGTTTACATAAAACAACTGAATTACATTGAACAAGGTAGTGATGACATATAACTAACAAACAATCAGAAATATATACATGATTCGAATACCAGAAAACTATTTACAATTAGCCTGTTCTTGATGACTCATGTGCTTTCAATATTATGCATCTTTGAAGAGGTAATCAGAGCAATGTAATGTATTCTGGGGTTGAGAGTAAGTAGAGAAATTGTGGAGTGTAAGGTGCTTGATTCTTCTCAAGGTTATAACAGGTCAATTAGTTGGAATGATCTCTGACTAAAATGTTCTATAAATAAGTTCTCTTTCATCATCTTTTCAACCTTCAGTAGAGGACATGAAGGCACATTTCAGAATCAGACATCCAAGTGCAATCTGGGACATCAAAGCCAGAACATCTGAAAAAAAAAGCAGGCACGTGCAAGTTCAGGCATGATTTTGGAAATGTGGACGTGCCCGAAATGGACATCTATGGAGACGTCTACATAGATGTCCCCAGAAGAGCACTTCAGAACAGGGATGTCTAATAGCCAAGATGGTTAATGTAGTGGGTTAGTAGCCAGGGTTCAAATCCCGGTGTGCTTGCAGACATTTCTGAGATCAAACAGGGATGTGCAAGTCCATTGCTTCTCCCCAGACATGTCTCCACCACACCCCTCCCCCCCTTGCCTGCTTGGATGTCCCTGCACTGGAGATTCTGTGACATTCATTTGTGGAATGGTTACGGAGACGTCTCCAGGATTTTGACATCCACATGCACATCTTCAGATGTCCAAATCAATACTTAACCTTTTTAAAATGACCCTCTTAGGGGGTCACTGCAAACCCGAATAGGCTGTTTACACATGCATAGGAGACGTGTATCTTGCAAAACCGTCTATGGGTGTATTCTGGTACACAGTGCACAGGGATGTCCATGGCGCTTGCATGGGTATCTCAGCCCATGGTCAAGAGAGGCAGAATAGGGGCATGGTTTGCCCCGGAGACATGTATAGCGTATTCCAGAAAGACTCGTGTATGTTTTTTTACTTCACCACAGACATGCCTGTTATTCCTGCCAGAGACGTGGACTTTTCTGCTGTGTTCTACAATTCGTTCCTGCAAGTGGAAGTGTGTGTGTGTAGTCTGAGGGTTGCATGGGTGGATCCTATGTGCTGATCTGCAATTCAGGGAGGACATGTATGCCTGGCCAGTACTTGGACCTTATGGATGACTGTAGTGTCACCAGGTGCCAGTGTGATAGGGCAGCCATACATCAGCTGTGCCAAGCACTGGGAGACATGACCGATGTTGTGCCAACATTTCCCAGATTTTGCCATGAGGCCTACATCCTTACCCAGTCCAGGATCTATGCAAGGTGCAAGAATGTTGATATATCAAACCCCTTTGATGTCTTTTGCATGAGACAGACTTCAGATCAATATTACAAGCCATAGTTACACCAAACCTTGACTATGGAAACATCATCTACCAAGGCCTCACAAAATCTGCTTTATCCCCACCACCAGTTCATCAATGCTACATATAACACTAATCCTAAAAAACCTACACTGGCTTCCAATAGCACAGCAAGCAAAATACAAAGCCTTCACCGCCACCTTCAAGGTCATTCACAATCTATCAGCTCCCTGCCTTTCTGACCTGATCACAACAACATACACAACAAGACCAAGAACAGCTTCCAATCAGAACTTCCTGAACATCCCCCTGCTTAAGACCAAAACCACACAACAGATCAGCAACAGAGCATTCTCTTTGTATGCTCCATCAATATGGAACCCACTACCAGACAACGTAAGATCAGCAAAATCTATCAACGAATTAAAAAAACAACTAAAAACGCATCTATTCAGAGAATACTATGGACCTGATGACAAAACATAATCCAAGCATTAACACACCACACAGAAGATCAGATAAGATAAATCAATCAATCCTCCGCAGAAAACGAATATCACCTCTACATGTAAATTGTTCATTCCCCCCACTTAATTTATTGCCTACTTATCTCCAAGTTGTACTCCCTTGTTTAATGTAAAATGATTCCTCTGTAATTGTTATGTTGTTTGATGTAAACCGCCTTGGATAAAGACAATATAGAAAAACTGTTAAATAAATAAAATAAATAAATAAATAAATATCTCTGGAGGCTGGCTACTTGGTATGATGGCACAGGGATCCCCCTCCCATGCCCTCAGATGTCTGATCAAGAGAGCATTGCCACAAAGCAGACTGTGGGAAGATAGATAAGGTTGTCCCATAGATAGCAGAATTGCAAAGTTAGTTAAGGTTTTTGTGAACTTGGCAAGGGTCCATACTTAGCATTTTACTACTACTACTATTCAGCACTTATAAAGCGCCACGCACGCAGTGCTGCACAGCTAACCTACAAGAGGTAGATAACACACAAGAGACAGTCCCTGCCCATCAGAGTCATGCTCATTGGAGCTTACAATCTAGTTAGAACAGTACATTAGTTAGGACAGTACAGAACATTAGTCAGTTCCACGCAAGGTATGGTGTGGTACAGTTTGTTCTGTAATTTGGTCATAAGCGTTGACGGGGGTTAGGGTAAGATGAGGAAGGAGTCAGGATCTGAATGCAATGGTGAAGAGGTGGGTCGTCAACCTGGATTTGAAGAGGGCCAGGAAGGATGCCTGGCGCACAGATGCAGGCAGTGTTCCAGGCGCAGGGTGCAGCAAGGTGAAAAGAGCGCAGTCGGGAGTTCGCGGTACGGGTGAAAGGCATTGATAGAAGTAGTCTGTTAGCGGAGCACAAATTTCGAGAGGGGACGTAGGGAGAGATAAGAGATAAGAGGTATTGATGGGCCATAGAATGAATGCATTTATAGGTCAGCAAGAGAAGCTTGAATTGGATGTGGAGCTGGACAGGGAGCCAGTGAAGCAACTTGAGAAGAGGAGTAATGTGGGCACGGTGAGGCTGGCAGAAGATCAGTCGAGCAGCATGATTTTGTATAGATTGGAGGGGAAGGAGGTGGCTCACGGGAAGACCAGCGAGGAGTAGGTTGCAGTAATCAAGGCGAGAGGAGATTAAGGAGTGGATAAGCGTTTTGGTAGTGTGTTCAGAGAGGAGGGGTGGATTTTGCTGATGTTGTAGAGAAAGAAGCGGCAGGTCTTAGCTACAAGCTGGATATGAGCAGAGGAGAGAGAGGTGTCAAAGATAACCCCTAGATTGCGGGCCGAGGGAACAGGAAGGATAGTAGATCCAGCCACATGGATTGCAATGAAGCTACAGGGTAAACTATTTAAGACTAAGGATAGTAGATCCATCCACATGAGATTGCAATGAAGCTACAGGGTAAACTATTTAAGACTAATAAAAGAAAATATTTTTTCACTCAACGTGTAATCAAACTCTGGAATTTGTTACCGGAGGATGTAGTAAAGGCCGTTAGTGTAGCTGGGTTTAAAAAAGGTTTGGGCAAGTTCCTGGAGGAAAGGTCCATAAACCATTATTAAGAAGGGACCCAGGATATCAATGCTTGACCCAGTACAAGCTTTGTGGAACCTGTGTCTTTTGGGGAAACTGCTAGGTACGTATGACCTAGATTGGCCACTGTTGGAAACAGAACACTGGGCTTGATGGACCTTGGTCTGACCCAATATGGCATATCTTATGTTCTTATGAGATTGGGAAGTGGGGGGAGGAGTTAGGTGGGAAGACAAGGAGTTCAGTCTTGGCCATGTTCAATTTCAATCGGCGATGAGACATCCAGGCAGTGATGTCCTTAAGACAGGCAGAGATCTTGGACTGGGCTGCCGGAGAGATATTAGGTGTAGAGAGGTAGATTTGGGAGTCGTCGGCATAAAGATGGTATTGAAAGCCATGGGAGGAGATAAGCACGCCAAGGCCTTGGGTATAGAGAGAGAAGAGGAGGGGGCCCAAGACAGATCCCTGGGGTACACCTACATGGAGCGGGGTAGGGGAGGAGGAGGAGCCACCAAAGCATACACTGAATGAGCGATGGGAGAGGTAGGAGGAGAACCAGGATAGTATGGAGTCCTTGAAGCCAAGCGAGGAGAGGGTGAAGAGGAGAAGGTCATGGTCAATAGTGTCAAAGGCAGCAGAAAGGTCAAGAAGGATGAGGATAGAATAGAGGCCCTTGGATTTAGCCAGGAAAAGGTCATTTGTGACTTTTGTGAGTGCCGTTTCAGTGGAGTGTAGGGGACGGAAGCTGGATTGAAGTGGGTCCAGGAGGGCCTGGGAGGTGAGGAAGTCGAGGCAGCAACGGTGGACTGCTCGTTCTAATAGTTTGGATATAAAGGGAAGGAGGGAAATGGGTCGATAGTTAGAAGGGCATGTGGGATCAAGTGAGGGTTTCTTGAGGAGGGGTGTGACAACAGCATGCTTGAAGTCAACGGGGACAGTTGCAGTGGAGAGTGAAAGGTTGAGGATATGAGTGATGGAGGGGACAATGATGAGGGGGGATGGAACATAGGAGATGGGTGGGGATAGGGTCTGCTGAAAAGGTGGTGGGTTTGGAGGAGGACAGAAGGAGCGTGGTTTCTTCCTCAGAGATCGTAGGGAAGGAGGAGAGGGTGGCAGAGGGAGTATGGATGGGGGAGGAGAATGGGGGGGGAGGGGAGGTAGATGGGGGGTAGGGAATTGGAGGGTAACCTTGTGGATTTTGTCATGGAAGTAGTCGGCTAGGGTTTGGGCAGAAAGGGAGGGTGGGATCGGGGCGGGGGGACTTTGAGGAGAGAATTGAGGGTATTAAAGAGATGGCGAGGATCAGAGTTAAGGGAGTTGATCAGATGGATGTAGCAATCTTGTTTGGCAAGTGTTAAGGCAGACTGAAAGGAGCCAAGCATGAATTGGAAGTGTAGAAGGTCTTCCAGGGAGCGGGATTTGGACCAAGCTCGTTCGGCAGAACGGGTGCAGATGCGTAGGTAACGGATAGTGGGTGAAAGCCAAGGTTGGGGAGTAGATCGTTTGACAGGACATGGGGTGGGAGGGGCAAGAGAGTGTCAAGGGCTGAGGATAACGTAGCATTGTATGAAGATAATGCTTTGTCGACGGACTTAGAGGATATAATGAAGGAATGAGATGGAGAGATGGTGGAGGACAGAGTCAGGGGATCAATATTATGAAGGTTTCTAAATAGGTCGGAAGAGACAGGATGAGGTTGGGATGGCGGAAGCTGAAAAGTAAATGTTAAGAGGTGATGGTCAGATGAGGGAAGGATTGATTTGCGGAAGTTTGAAGGAGAGAAGTTGGAGAAGAGTATTACATCAAGGCAGTGACCATGTAGATGCGTGGGGGCAGTGGAGCAAAGTTAGAGGTCGAACGAGGAGGTAAGAGCGAGGAACTTAGAGGCACGGGGGTCGGAGGGGTTGTCAATGTGCATGTTGAAATCGTCAAGAATAAGAGTGGGGGAGGAGGGAGCCATAAAGGCAGAAAGCCAGGAGTCGAAGTCGGAGAGGAAGGTTGATTTGGGTTTGTCCGGTGGGCAATAAATAACAGCTATTCAGAGAGGGAGCGGTGAGAGGAGGAGAATGGAGTGGACTTCGAAGGAGAAGGGGAGTGTGATTGGGGTGGCAGGAGGGGTTGGAATTAGCAGGAGGGAGAGAATAGGAGGCCAACGCCACCACCACGACCAGTAGATCGAGGTGTATGGGAGAACTGGTAGCCCCCATAGCAGAGAGAGGCAATGGATGCGGTGTCATCTGAGGGGAGCCAGGTCTCGGTCAAGGCAAGAAGGTGTAGGGCATTGGAGATAAAAAGGTCATGAATGAAAGTGGTTTTTTTAATGACTGAGCATGTGCTCCATAGGGCGCATGAAAATGGGAGAGTGGAGGGGGGGAGGAGAGGGATATGGATAAGGTTGGATAAGTTACGTGTAGATTTCTTATCAGAGTGGCGTGGGGGTCTATTTCTAGGGTAATGCCGAGATTTAGGTTTAGAGGGAGCAGGGTGTGGGTGGGTGATTGTGTTTTCCAAAAGGGACATGAGGGAGGGGAAATGAGGGGAAAATCAATGGTATCGGGTAGGTTATGTGAGGGATTATTTTTGGGAATAGGGTTGGAGTTGATGTCTATGGATGAGTAATTGAGGGATAGAAACATAGAAACATAGAAATATGATGACAGAAAAAGACCATATGGCCTATCTAGTCTGTCCTTCCATAACAATTACAACAGTCCCCTTTTTACCTTTTGAGATCCTCTGTGTTTGTCCCATGCTTTTTTGAATTCAGTTACTGCCCTCATCTCTACCACCTCCACTGGGAGACTATTCCACGGATCCACTACTCTTTCCGTAAAGAAATATTTCCGCATATCACTCCTGAATCTATCTCCCTTCACCCTCATCCCATGTCCCCTCGTAGCAGAACTTGCTTTCAATTGAAAGAGGCTCTCTCCCTGAACATTTATGCCACGGAGGTATTTAAACATCTCAATCATATCACCTCTATCCCATCTTTCCTCTAAGGTGTACATATTAAGATCCTTCAGTCTGTCCTCATATGCTTTATAATGAAGACCACTAATCATTTTAGTAGCCACCCTCTGCACCGACTCCATCCTGTTCACATCCTTTTGAAGGTGCGGTCTCCAGAACTGCACACTATACTCCAAATGAGGTCGCACCAAAGACTTATACAGAGGCATTATCACCTCCTTTTTTTCTGCTAGCCATTCTTCTCCGTATGCACCCAAGCATCCTTCTAGCTTTTGCCGTCGCCTTTTCTACCTGTTTAGCTACTTTAAGATCATCAGACACAACCACACCTAGGTCCCGCTCTTCTTTAGTGGACAAAAGTACTTCACCCCCTATACTATATTGCTCCCTTGGATTGCTGCAGCTCAAATGCATGACCTTACATTTTTTAACATTAAATCCCAGCTGCCAAATTCTAGCTCTCCCTCGGTCCAACTCCCTGGTCACCCAGTCAAAGAAATCAATCAGATTTGTCTGACAAGACCTGCCTCTGGTGAATCCATGCTGACTCAGATCCTGTAATCTGCTGGACTCCAAAAACCTCACTATTTTCTCTTTCAGCAGCGTTTCCAATAATTTACTCACCACCGAAGTTAAACTAACCAGCCTGTAGTTTTCAACCACATCCTTACTTCTGCTTTTGTGTAAAGGCACCACATGAGCCTCTCTCCAGTCCTTTGGCACCACTCCCGACTCCAACAAGGCATTGAAAAGGTCAGTCAGTGGAGCTGCTAGAACGTCCCCAAGTTCCCTCAGTATTATCGGGTGTATCCCATCCGGTCCCATCACTTTGTCTACTTTAAGTTGAGATAGTTTCTTACGAACACAGTCTTTTGAAAATTGTTCAAGATGTCCTTTGCTTCTGTTCCTATTCGTGGGTGTTTTCTGAGGTCCTGCTCCTGGTTCTTCATCTGTGAACACAGAAGAAAAATATTTGTTAAGCAATTCCGCTTTATCCTTATCAGCTTTTACATATTCTTCCCCTGCACCCTTGAGTCTGACAATACCACTCTTGCCCTTCCTCTTCTCACTAATATATCTGAAAAATGTCTTATCCCCCTATTTTATTGCATTGGCTATTTCCTCCTCCTTTTGAATCTTTGCCTTCTTGACTACTTTGCTAGCTTCTCTAAGTTTTTTCCAAATACAGATGCCTGTCTTCCTCTCTCTGTGATCTCTTGTATTTCATGAAGGCCTCCCTCTTTTTCTTCACTTTTTCAGCTACTTCTTTTGAAAACCATAGCAGTCTCCTTTTCCTTTTACCTTTATTTACCATTTTAACAAAAAGGTTGGTTGCCCTTAAAATATCCCCTTTCCGTTTTTCCGTTTTTCTACATCCCTCAGCTGTTCCCATCCAACTAACGACTCCCTGAGGTATTGGCACATCTTCGCAAAGTTAGTCTTCCTAAAGTCTAAGATCCTTACCTTTGAATGGATTCTAACAGCCCTAGTCCTAATACTGAACCACACCATCTGGTGATCACTGGATGCAAAATGATCTCCCACTACAACATCAGAAACACTTTCACCATTGGTAAGTACCAAGTCCAGTATGGCCCCTTCACGTGTGGGGTCTGTTACCAATTGCCTGAATAGTTCTCCCTGTAGAGAATCCAGGATCTCCTTATTTCTAGATGATACTGCAGCAGGAATGTGCCAATCAACATCTGGCATATTGAAATCTCCTATCAGTAGCACTTCCCCTTTCCTAGCAATGCTGCTCATGTCTTCAATTAACTCTCTGTCCACCTCTTCCTCTTGATGAATGAGGGAGGGCAGAAGGAGGGAGGAGCAGGATGTGGATGAGATTAGATCGGGTACGTGAGGAACTTTCTTTAGTGTGAGAAAGAAATCGGAGGGGGGGGGCAGGGTTGGGGTTGATATTACCTGATGAGAGAAGGAGCAGGAGTATTAGAGAGCGAGGTAGAGTGGAGATAGTACGGCGGAAGCAAGGTTGGGGTTGCCTTAAAGAGAGGGGGGTTGGTTGAATGCGGGGGATGGTGTGAAGAAGCTCAAGAGCAGGTGCTAAGCTAGGGGGCAGAATAGAGGGAGAAGTGAGGAAGGTAGAGAGGGGGGTTTGTTGAATGCGGGGGATGGTGTGAGGAAGCTCAAGAGCAGGTGCTAGGCTAGGGGGCAGAGTGGAGGGAGAAGAGAGGAAGGGAGGGGAAGTGTAGGGGGACAAGGAGGGAGGGTGTTGGTAGGAGGGGAGGCAGTTGAGGAGGATAATGAAGAGGAGGACAATGAGATGTGGGGCCATGGTAGTGGGCAGCAAGGTCTGAGCAAGCAATGGGTAGCAAGTTCTAAGCAGAACAACGGGTAGCAAGTGATAGGCAAACAAGCAGGCAGTAGTTAGCAGTTCTATGCAACAATGGGGGCAACAGTATGCAAACAATGGGTAGCAGCACTATGCAACAATGGGGGCAACAGTATGCAAACAATGGGTGGCAGTATTATGCAAACAATGGATAAACAATGGATAACAGTTCTATGCAACAGTGGGTGGCAACAGTGTGCAAAACAATGGGTAGCAGACCAAGCGACAATGGGTGGCAGCAGTGTGCAAACAGTATGCAAACAATGGGTAGCAGTACAATGCAAGCAATGGATGAGCAATGGATAATAGGTTTATGCAGTGATAGGTAGCATTCTATGCCCAGGAATGGGTAGCAGTACGATACAGGCAATGGGAACAGTGCTAAGCAAGCAGAGGGCAGTGGTGCTATGTAGGTAGTGGGTAGTAGTTCAATGCCAGTACTGGGTAGCAGTACAGTGCAGGCAGTGGGCAGCAAGTTCCAGGCGGACAGTGGGAGGAAGAACACCACCAGCAGTAGGAAGCATGACAAAGGAGAGATACCTGAAGGTACCAGGGTGGAGCCCGTGAGACGGCCCAGTGTGGAGGAGCGTCCGAGCCCGCTCGACCCCAGCAGTCCTGGAGCACCGGAGCTCGCACATAAGGGCCACGCCAAAGGGCCCTCTGGCGAGGCCCTCAGGCGCGGGCCCTCCAGACGCGGGCACGCCTAGGAGCGCTGAAGAATTTCAAAAGCTGGTCTTCGGCCTGATCGGCCTCATGGTGGGAAGCAGGGAGGAGCTCACCTGCCTGTTTTTAGAGATAACCAATGCAAGAATGACTGAGGCATTTTAATACTGCCAAATACTTTTTGATGGAAGGTATATCATGACAAACATGTTAATATTTACTTTCTTTTATAATATATTAGAGTGCACTGAGGTTATTTGGCACTTTTCTGGGCATGAAAAAGACTAGTATATTGTCTAGTTTGCATCAGCATTCATTTATCATTAGTATTTCTATCTAGTCTGCATCAGCAAAAAACTGTCAGTGAGAACAGCAACTTAGGAGATGCACATTTTAACCGAGGAGGCGTCAGAGTTGTCCATCGCGGAGATGAGCACGATCAGAAACGTGCAGTATAGGATGAGAATGGGGACATCAAAACCATTTCAGTACCTATGCGTGTTCCATAATATTAGCAGGGATCGGATTCTCCGCTTCACTCTATGGCCCGTGCCTGCACCCATGTAGGCTCTTGCTCTGAATACGTGCACAGGCTGGCTGAACAGCATGTTGGATGTGCCGCGCCAGACACGTCTACGTGCCAATTCCATAAATGTGGGCACATCTATACTCGTGGATGTGGAATTAGGTTTGAATCATGCCTGTGCCCGAATTAAAAGGTGTCCACTGGAGATAACTGGCCTATATGGAATCTGCCTTCACATCTTATTTTTCAGACAAGATCACCAACATTAGGAAAGAGCTTCAGCAGATTTCTTCATTTTCAGATTTGCCTTTAAGTTAACCCAGACAGCTCAAAATAATTCTTCATCCTCAACCTAGTGTTTGTTCACTTTGCCTACTTTATGCAGTTTAGAAAAAGATGCTTTCTTCTATTAAATCTACCTTCTCAGGCTTGGATCCCCTATCTTGCACATTATTAAAACCCATAACCATGGATCTACTACTACTTCTTCTTATCATCATTACCAACAGTCTTACAACAGGGGAAGTTCCATTAATTTGGAAACAAATAATTGTTGTTCTACAATAAAAAAAACCCCTTTTTTATTAGGTCCTACCAATTACAAGCCTAATTCTAACCTCTCATTTTTGTTCAAAATTGTTGAAAAAGTGGTTCATTTTCAGCTTAATAATTTTGAGGAAAAATCATTAATTTTGCACCCTAAACAGGCAGACCTTTGAAGTGGGCAAAGTACAGAAACCTTGCTTCTTTCTTTCTGCAATGATATTCAGAGGCTGCTTGACCAGGATTTTATACCCTGGTTGTTTCATTAGATCAGGGGTTCTCAACCCAATCCTCAAGACCCACCTAGGCATTCAGGTTTTCAGGATAACCACAATGAATATGCATTGGAGAGATTTGCATGCACTGCTTCCTATGTATGCAGAACTCTATCATGCATATTCATTGTGGCTATCCAAGGACTGGGTTGAGAACCACTGCATTAGATTTACAGTTGTGGTCAACATTATTGGCACCCCCTTGAAGTTCAACCCTTTAATGTCCAATATCTCCTAAAATAAGTGGCCAGTGAAATGGCTTTGGATTGTATATGCACACTTATATGACACATAAAAGTATCAAATAAAATAAGACCAATTAAAAAAGGAAATAGTAGGAAATAGTATAAAAACTGGGACATTACTAGGACATGATTATTGACACACTTATAAACAATTCAAATCAGTTTGAACAGGAGAACCACATTCCCACTGTAGTAAAATTAGATGCATCTGTGATCAATTGTCAGAATTCATATGACTTGAATCAACCAATGAATGATGGCTCTAACGTTTAAAATTCAGTGTTCCATTTTCACAATGATGAAGATAAGAGCTCCTGAAACCATCAGAAAAGCCATTATCACCAAACAGCAAACTTCAAAGGAGTACAAGACCATCGCCAAAGACTTTGGGATTCCTGTGTGTACAGTTCACAATGCTATTAAGAAGTTTTCTGCTCATTGAACTGTCAAGAACCTCCCAAGATGTGGTGGGAAGAGGAATATTAATCCAAAAAGTCTTCGAAAGTTAGTGCAAAAACACCACATACAACATCCAAAGAGCTTAAGGCTTCTTGAAGCAATCAGGAGTGGTGGTTTCAACCCACACCATACACCATGCAGTAAGCAAAGAAGGACTTCATGGGCAAAAGCCAAGGAGGACCCCACTGCTCAAAGACAGACATAAAAAGGCATGCCTGGCCATTGCCCAAACTCACCTTGAGAAACCACAATCTTACTGGGAAAATGTTCTGTCGACAGATGAAACCAAACTTGAGCTCTTTGGCAATGCAGACCAGCAATACATTTACAGGCAAAGAAAGGAAGCTTATATGGGAAAAAATACCCTTCCTACAGTTAAATATGATGGAGGTTGCATAATGTTGTGGGGCAGTTTTGCTGCCTTAGGAACTGGAGGGCCTGGAACATATTAAAGAAATCATGAAGTCAGAGGACTACCAAGGTATTTTGTAGTGAAATGTGCTACCCAGTGTCAGAAAGCTGGGTCGAAGATCATGGGTCCTCTAGCAGGACAATGACCCAAAACATACATCCAAAAGTATAAAAGAATGATTAAAAAGGAACAAATGGACTGTTTTAAACTGAAAGTTTATTACAAGACTGTCTCCCTTTGCAAAATGTTTCACAAAATATCCAAAACATTGGAAATAGCCACACCTTTTTGCCACACATCAATGGCAAACGGGAAGAGGCGTGTAGAACAAAATCCATGCAAAATATAGGCAAGCCAGTCAACAAATGCTAGAAAGCAATGAGTGCACATGCTCAAAGCCTACCCAACAAAGTTCCTGACCTGGAAGCCCTAATGATGGAAATGGACTTGGACATTGTGGCTATTACAATAACGTGGTTTAATGAGTAGCATGAATGGGATATAGCCATAGCTAGTTATAATCTATTTAGAAGAGACAGTGAGGGTAGAAAAGGAGGAGGAGGAGTAACCCTATATGTCATAAGTTATATTAAAGCTGCTGAAATGCTCCTCCTCTGGCTTTCTTCTCTCTATGCTCTTTTCTCCTACTGTCAACTCTAGTCTTCGGTCTTTTCACTTTGTTGCCTCTTATGCATGGAACAAACTTCCTGTATCTCTACATCAAGTCTCTTCTCTCCCGGTCTTCAAATCCATGCTAAAGGCTTACCTCTTCAATGTTGTTTTGGATCCTAATCCCCTGTTGTTCTTGAGTCTCCTCCTATTTGATCCCCATTTTCTCCTGTTTTGCCTGTCTTGGTTAGATTGCAAGCTGTATGAGCAGGGACTGTCTTCTATTTGAGTTTGTGCAGCACTGTGTACACCTTGTAGTGCTATAAAAATGACTGATCGTAGCAGTAGTAATTTAATATGAGAATACCCTTTTATGAGAAACCTTCACACTTTATGAAGTCCTAGATCATAGAATAAAGTTTTGTGTAGAATTTACTGAGCATTTGTATAGTGCTACAAGTCGTACGCAGCACTGCACAGACATGTAAGAGACAGTCCCTGCCCGTCAGAGCTTATAATCTAGTCAAGACAAAACACAGAAGGTGTAAACAGGGATAAAATTAGGGAAACGAAAAGGAGATCAAGTGAGTCAAGATCCAAAAGCAGCAGCGAAGAGGTGAGTTTTCAATCTGGATTTGAAGAGGGCTAGAGAAGGTGCCTGGCGTATAGAAACAGGTAGTTTGTTCCAGGCGTAAGGTGCAGCAAGGTGAAAGGAGCGAAGTCTGGAGTTAGCAGTAAAAGAGAAGGGCACAGATAGAAGTAGTTTGCTAGAAGAGCCGAGTTCCCGAGGGGGGATGTAAGGAGAGATAAGAGTTGAAAGGTACTGAGGAGCCGCAGAGTGAATGCATTTATAGGTCAGGAGGAGAAGTTTGAACTGGATGCGGAAACGGATAGGGGAGCCAATGAAGTGACTTGAGAAGAGGAGCAATGTGGGCATGACAAGGCTGGCAGAAGATCAGTCGCGCAGCAGAGTGTTGAACAGTTTGAAGGGGAGAGAGATGATTCAAAGGGAGACCAGCAAGGCGTAGGTTACAGTAGTCAAGACGGGAGGTGATTAAGGAGTGGATAAGCAGAAAGGAAGGGGCAGATTTTGCTAATGCTGTATAGAAAGAAACGGCAGGTCTTAGCAACAAGCTAGATATATGTGGAGAAAGAAAGAGAGGAGTCAAAGACAAACCCCAGATTGCAGGCCGAGGAAACAGGAAGGATTACAGAGTTATCCACAGAGAATGAGAAGGGAGGAAAAGGAGGGGAGTTTTGGGGGGAAAGATAAGAAGTTCAGTCTTGGCCATGTTCAATTTCAAGCGGCGGTGAGACATCCAGGCAGCAATGTCAGAAAGGCAGGCAGAGATCCGGGTCTGGATTGCAGGAGAGATTTCAGGCGTAGAGAGGTAGATCTGTGGGTCATCGGCATACAGATGGTACTGAAAGCCATGGGAAGGCATAAGCACACCAAGGGACTGGATGTAGAGAGAGAAAAGGAGCGGACCCGGGACAGATCCCTGGGGTACACAAACTGGGAGCGGGATAGCAGAGGAGGAGGAGCCACCAGAACACACACTGAAAGAGCGATGGGAGAGGTAGGAGGAGAACCAGGATAGTTCAGAGCACCTAAAACCAAGCGAGGACAGGGTATCAAGGAGAAGGTTGTGGTCAAGAGTGTCAGAAGCAGCAGAGAGGTCAAGAAGAATGAGGACAGAGTAGAGGCCCTTGGATTTTGCCAGGAACAAGTCAATGGAGGCTTTGGCAAGAGCTGTTTCAGTAGAGTATAAAGGACGAAAGCCGGACTGTAAGGGGTCCAGGAGAGCATGAGAGGAGAGGAAGTCGAGGTAGCAGCATTGAACCGCATGTTCAAGTAGTTTAGATATGAAGAGAAGGAGAGAGATGGGTCAATAGTTAGAAGGACAGGTGGGATCAAGTGAGGGTTTCTTGGGGAGAGGTGTGACCACAGCATGCTTGAAGTCTGCATGGAAAGTTGCAGTGGAGAGTGATAGGTTGAGAATATGAGAGATGGAAGGGACAACTGTGGAGGAGATGGGGCTTAGGATACGGGTGGGGATAGGATCAGAGGAGCAGGTGATGAGTTTGGAGGAAGAAAGAAGGTGTGCAGTTTCCTCTTCAGAGATCACAGGAAAGGAAGAGCGGGTAGCAGAGGTGGGGGGGGGGGGGAGAGTTGGGAGTGGAGAGGGGGAGGAGGGGAAGTAGCTGACTTAGTGGGGAATTGGAGGTTGATCTTGTGGATTTTGTCATGGAAATAGTCAGCTAGGGTTTGGGCAGGAAGGGAGGGAGGGACCAGAGGCAGAGGCACTTTGAGGAGAGAACTGAGAGTAGTAAAGAGATGGCGAGGATCAGAGGCAAGAGAGTTAGTCAGACGGACATAGTAGTCTTGTTTGGCAAAGGCTATGGCTGACTGGAAAGAGACAAGCATGAATTTGAAGTGTAGAAAGCCTGCACGGTAGCGGGATTTGAGCCAAACACGCTCAGTAGAACAGGCACAGGAATGTAGATAGCGGGTAGTGGATGAAAGCCAGGGCTAGGGTGTAGAATGTCTGACAGGACGTGGGATGGGCGGAGCGAAAGCATCCAGAATCGAGGAGAGTGCAGTCTTATAGGAAGTTACTGCCTCATCAACAGACTTAGATGACATGGTGGAAGAAAGAGATGAAAAAATGGTCGAAGAGAGAGCCAAGGGATTAAAACCCTTTCCAGACCGAGCCCAAAACTCTCGGGATCCAAAATTCTGACTAAATCTTCCTATCAAATGGTATATAATAAATGACCATAGCAGAAGGAAAATCACTATTAGAACATATTGAATAAGACGGGTACAATTTTCCTGAAATATGCAAAAATTAACCCGGCTGCAGAATGTGGATTAAAAATTTAAAGTAGGCCTTTAAAGGGTTAATACCATGAAGGTTTCTAAATAGGTTGGAGGAGACAGGACGAGTCTGAGGTAGTGGGTGATGAAGATTAAAGCTTAAAAGGTGATGGTCAGATAAGGGGAGAACTGAGTTACAGAAGTTCGAGGGTAAGCAACTCGAGAAAAATATCTGGTCAAGGCAGTGGCTATGTTGGTGAGTGAGAGCAGAGGAACAAAGTTGGAGGTCAAACGAGGAGGTAAGGGAGAGGAGCTTTAAAGCATAAGGATCAGAGGGGTTATCAACATGAATGTTAAAATCCCTAAGAATAAGAGTGGGGGAAGAGGAGTCCAGAAAGAAGAAAAGCCAAGAGTCAAAGTCAGTGAGGAAGGTAGAGGCAGATTTGTCAGGAGGATGATAAATAACAGCTACTCGGAGAGGAAGTGGAGTGAAAAGGCGGATGGAGTGGACTTCAAAGGAGAGAAAGGAGTGAGACTGAGGCAGCAGGAGGGGTTGGAATTGGCAAGAGGGAGAAATTAGAAGCCCAACACCACCACCACGGCCAGTGGGATGAGGCGTGTGGAAGAACTGGTAGCCCCCATGACAGAGAGCTGGAGTAGATGTGGTATCATCAGGGAGGAGCCAGGTCTCAGAGCAAGAAGATGTAGAGCATTAGAGATAAAGAGATCATGAGTAAAAGCAAGTTTATTAGAGACAGAGTGTGCGTTCCACAAGGCCCATGAGAAAGGGAGAGTGGAAGGGGAAAAGGAGAGGGATATGGATAAGATTAGAGATGTTGCATGAAGATCTCTTCTCAGAGTGAGACAGAAGTCTAGGGGGGTGAGGATTAGGGTTGATATCTCCGGATGAAAGAAGGAGAAGGAGTAGCAGAGTATGGGGAATAGAGGAGACAGTACGGTGGAAACGAGGGTGAGGTTGCCTTAGAGAGAAGGGTGATGGTTGAATGAGAGGGAGAGAGCGATGAAGCTCAAGAGCTGATGATAGGGTAGAAGACAGAGTGGGGGGGGGGAGTGAGGATGGCAAGGGTGGGACAAGGAGGGAAGGAGTGAAGGTGCTGGTAGGAGGGGAAACAGTTTGGGAGAGTTAAGAAAAGGAAGACAATGTGATGTGGAGCCATAGAAGAGGAGCAGAGAGGGGCTATGCAGCAGATGTTAACTTACAAGCAGTGAGGTAGCAATGGATTCTACAGGCCATGCAACATATGTTATCTTACAAGTAATGAGGTACCAATGGGTTCTGTTACTGGTTCTATAGGTGATTGTTGTGATGGGCTTAGAGTCTGAAGAGGCGGTTCATCACTGTGGAGCTCCACTGGATGTACGTGAAGGCTGTAGCTCTTATTATGCGGCCTGAATGGCCTCGGTGGGTGGAGTGGGGAGGAGTGTTCCCTTCTGCTCCACTCCCCGGCGGAGATCGGGTCCCGGTGTTGTGCAGCCGGTCAATACATCTGCCAGCAATGAGCAGCACCAGAGTTGGTATGAAGACCCCAAGTCCTCTGAGTGAGTTCTGTCGTCGTTGTACTCGTGTTGTGCAATCTCGTGTCCCGTAGACGTTTATTGTTTTTAGTCCTTTGCAGGTTAGTTTGATCTGCGGGTTGGGTCTAGGGCGCTGTTTGTGTGTTTGCCTTAGTGCTTCGCCTAAGGTCCCTCTGGCGAGGCCCGTCAGGCGTGGGCACGCCTGCCGGCATGCTCCCTTTAACTGTTCAGCCGGGGCCCTGATTGGGCCTTGGTAGGTGGAGCAGGAGGGGCTAGTTGCTCCCGATTCCCTGCCGAAGCTCTTCCTGGTCCGCTGGTGGTGTATGGAGAGAGGGGGTTTCCCTGCCAGCATGCTCCCTTTAACTGTTCAGCCGTGGCCCCGATTGGGCCTTGGTAGGTGGAGCGGGGGGGTTGTCATGTCATATTTTCATTTTATTTATAAATGCTTAATGTCCCACTCATGACCCGAGAGCTGGTTACCATCAATAACACATACAACCAAATAGAACAAACTGCTCCCTCACCCACCTGACTACCCCAGCACACCTCAACTTCTATAATTAAAAGCTTCATTAAATAGCCATGCCATAAGGTTTTAAAGCACAAACAATTCACTTCAACCTTTACCTCCTCTGGTAGGCTGTTCTTTAGCTCCAGTACCAAGCATCAAAAATTATCGACTGTAGTTAATGCACAATGTAGCCAAAGAATGGGTAACGATTAAGAGACTTTTTCTGCTAATTTGAGAACAAAGCCTTCAAATCTGGCACAGTACTCTAAAACCCTTCTTTACTATCTCTACAATCTACTTATCTAAATGTAATTGGTTGTCCAAAATCATGACTACAATCTTAGGTTCCAGTTGCACTCCCTCTATAGCTGGTTGAACACTCAGCCAACCCCTTCCTCTGCTACACCATAGCATATCATATTTACCAGGGCTCAGTTTCAACCTACATCTCTGCAAACAAGCTGCCACCTCTTGATGAACTTCATTCATCTTCAAGATGTCTTGTGCCTGATCTTGGGATACATCCACTAGGGTAACAAGAGCTACATCATCTGCACACAGATGACCTTCAATCAGAGCTGACCCAACCATTAGACAAGCCAGGTAGCCGCCTAGGGTGGCAACTTCTGGGGAGGCAGCATAGAGAAGGGCATTCAAAGCTAAAAAATAGATTCTGATGGGGTGGGGGTGGGGAGATAGGGTTTAACATTTGCCTAGGGGGCCAATACCTTGAACTAACTCTGGAGTCATCCCTACCTTCAGTGCCCCTAGGATCTTACAATCTGCCTATAAAAGTGATGATAAAACTGATCTTTGGGGGATGCTGTATTTAACCACTTTTGAATTGACATTCTGTCCCATCCTCAAGAAAGTCTGTGTACGCTATAGTCTTTTAAAGTTTTTCATGATAAACTGAAATCAAATATATTCCATTCTGTCAGAAAGAAATTGCTTTGGTTTTATGTAAACATTTCAAAGGTTTAATATATTAACAAAGGAACGAAAACAGTTTAGTTTAATTTAGTTTATTGCTTGATAAACCACCTTCTCAGGCTTTTTATGGCCTATCAAAGCAGTTTACATTGTAAAAATCACAGTATAAAAGCATCAAAGTAGAATTTACAGCACTTTAAATAAAGAAAAACATTAGTTTAAAAATAACCAAATATGTATAAAATAGCTGGTAGCATAGAAGAAAGAGGCAGAGAATTGGAAAGTTTATATGGCATTCTTAATGGCGGGCTATAAATGCCTCTGAAATGAGAAATGTTTTAAGAGTCTTTAAGCTGTGCATGGTTTGCCTCTTGGCATAAATCAGTGGGCAGCGAGTTCCAGAATATGAAAAAGCAGATTGTTTCATAGTTTCCAAGTGTAGGTTAAAGGGAAGTGCAAGTCGACTCATATCCGGGTATGTGTTTCTCGAGAAAAAGAGCAGGGGATTAGTAGATCGGTGCACCGGAACATAACACCTTGTACATTAATGAGAAAATCTTACAGTGAATCCTGAAAGTCACAGCCAGTGTCAAAACAGATTTTAAGGCAGGGTTGATATGGTTATGTTTTTTTATTCCCTTAATAAGTCTTGTGGCAGTGTTCTGAAGAAGTTTAAGATGCTAAATAGAGGAATTACTTATGGCATAGTATAGGTAATTACTGTACAATAATCAAGTCAGCTTAGGATCAAGGCATAAGCAAGGATCTTAAGATGATGTTGATCAAGACACAGTTTGACGATTCGTATATGTCTGCAGGCAAAGTAAGATGATTTCATCTCATTTGTTTGGAGTGTTACCTTATTCGGAAGCACAGGCCATTGATCTGATCAGTTCTTAAAATAAATGGTTAAAACCTATTTAAAGATGCTGAGCATGAACTCAGTACAAAGTCACAGTGTAAAGCAATGTTACTGCATGACAGCTTGGAGACATTTTTCACAGTGTGATGATTTATTTTGCTCATCTAGTGTTGCTTTGATCAGTTCAAAGAATACATATCTTTCTGGTTGCTGTTAAGAACAGGATTTGCACTCTGCTGTGAGCTAACTTCCTGAACAGACTCCATTTTGCTGTGTTTTTTTTTAGGCAACATTTTCACTACGACTATGTCCTCACATTTTCTCAGGGGGGCTCCTTATCTCGACTCCTTGCCCATGCCAGCTAGGCCTCTGGAGAGAATTCTTGCTAACATGATACGGTCCAGACTAATTCTTTCACCTGGCATCAGTCCAAAGTATAATTCAATAAGAAGCCTATTTGCAAAAAAAAAAAAAAAGAAAGAGGTGAATTCCCTTTCAAAACTTAGCACATGCACCTTTTGCTTTTCAAGGGAAAGATTGGAATAGATGAGGTTTTCTTGAAGTAGCAGTAATTGCAAAACATTTATAGGTCAATGCTGAAACCCTGTGGTCAGTGTTTCTTTTAAACAGCAGCTGCAGCGATGAAATAGTTTATGTGTATTCAACACTGCTTTCCATCAAAGTGGCAATGCTAAATATATGTATACAGTGGTGACCGCAGCCATTAAGAGAGCGCCTAGGTTTAGAGAGCAAGATGGGGCCTATTTTAGTCCAATTTTATTTAGTTTTTTTATTGAAATATAGAACTATTACATTTAAATGAATGTAGTTCGCTATCCTTTCAAGCTACAAAGGATCAATAAAAAGGACAAAAGAAAACAAATGAAAATACAATTCTACCACTAGCCCACAACAATGAGGAGCAAGGAGAAAATCTCATATTAAGCGATAAAAAGAAAGCAAACAAGGTATTGTTCCATTCTTAAAATGACACAAAGGTGCTTATGTCTCTTTATAAAACACTAGAGCAAATCCTGCAGCAATTGTGGCTACATTGAGGTCATGGTCATCTACGCCTGCCTGGGAGCAGGTGCAAATGCCCACACGTACACTACATGAGTACACATATAGATTTAGGTATTTTAACTCATATAATTCTCGAATGTACTTTGCAACTTGACCTCTGCTTTTCCTGGACTGTGCCCCTGGTAGCACCTAGGATAAAGGAATGTGTCTTCATGACCTTATAGATGACTGTTATAAATGATTTCATAAAATAACCCCTTAAATCAACAGCTGGCGCTATTTAGCCACTAACAACATAGCTAAGGAATTTAATTTAGGCTAGATGGTTAGTGGCTGAATCTTGCTGGCTAGCCGGAAAGTTTGGTGGAATTCCTAAGCCTCACCCTTACTCTGCTCCAGCACTATGCAGACAGCGTGGGGCAGTCTGTACAACTTCTCAGTGGCATTATCCATATAGTGCCGCTGAAGAGTTAAGGATGGATTTAATATGTTTAGTGGCTGTCGCTAAATGCATAATCTCCTTTCATTACTGGGCTACTAGACTATTGAGTTCAGAACATTCGTAAATAAGATCCTTGGTATGAAGCAGTTTATAGAGGGCAGTTCCTAAGGTGCATTACTGAAAAAACACACAATCTTTGCCTTTTAATGAATGTAAAAAGGCAAAATTATGCATTATTTGATTGTAATGCATGTTATTTTACCACAATGAGTATTCCATAAGAATGACGTGCATATGCATATAAACATCTCATTTTTATGGAACATGAAAAATGTAACTCAGATTGTGTAAAATTTTACAAGCTGAATTATTCCTGGAAAAATAACAGCAACTAAAAGCTAATGTTATTTTCCTGCCCAGAAGCTTTGGGCTGTGAATACATGGCCTGAAGCTCTGGGGACACCTTCTTGACGGGCCCTGTGCTGTCCTAAAATAGATTAAAACCCCCTCTTTCCCCAGTCCAGACCCTCCACTCCTCTAGAAGACTTTCCCTCAGAGTCACAGTCAAGTCCCCTTTCCCCCCCAAAGACTTCTCCATCCCCAACCCCCCAAAGAAGACCCCCATCCCCCTATAACCTCCCCATCCAAGCCAACGTACAGAATCCCTGGTGGTCTAGGCTAATTAGGCAGACACTATCCCTAGTCATTCGTGCCCCTTTCAATGACAGATTCAAAATGGCACCAGTTAAACCCTAGCGTTAATCTCATGATACTACCACTAGGGGTTCAAACCTAGTGGTAGTACCACAAGACTACTGCTAGACTTCAACCAAAGCAATTTTGAACCCGACACTGGAAAGAGCAGGAGCAACTGAGATCACTCTTGCCCAATCACCCTAGACCACCTGGGATTTCTGGAGTTAGGCCTGGGGAGACCTATGGGGGTGGGGGTCTGGACTGGGGGTTGAGGGAGGTTTCAAACTATTTTAAAACGGTGCTAGAGATTTCACTGCAGCTTAATAACTAGCGCTCTATAAGTGGAATTTTAGAAAGGGACATCTAGAAAGAATTTGGGATTTCCACAGCATGTCTGAAACTCTGGGGAAGTGGAAGTAGTGAAAAAAGGCACATGGAAGTGCCTTCTGAAATTGCTCCCTCTTAGCTCTGAAAGATGAATGTCCCAGTAACCGGTTCTGGTGCAGACCCTCAGATAGCAAGGCTGGGTATGTGCATGGGTGTAGGCCATTTTACAAATATGGAAGACCCGGAATCGCATGGCCTCAAAAAGGGGGCTGACTATGTTATGAGACTTGCACATCCCGGTCTGCAATTTACTGATGTGCGGCAGAGGGCCATTAATGTGTTTGGAGTATGTATTTACGTGCAGGTTTCTTTGGCAAGGAAATATGAACTGGAGTGATAAAAGAGCATTTTGCTCTTCCTCCTGGAAGCATTGCAGTTATGAAATTAATTTTTTGCAGCTTTTGTGGTCAGGAGCAGGTATAGGCATGTACATCTCAACAACCAGGGCCAAATATGCTTGTGCCATTCTAAAATTGGACTGCAATGTGCATCTCTGTTGCTCCACCCAGGGCATGCCTCTACCATGCCCCCATGCTACATGGATGTGCTTGGGCCAAGGCAATTTATAAATACCTGGCTTTCTAAAATTACCATGTTTACGTGGACGACATTATGCTATATGCACCTTTCTGCACGGACAAACCTAACTACACTAATTTGATATATTTCTTAAACACAGTCTCCCAATGGCTTTCCAGACACAACCTTATAGTTAATTGCAAAAAGGCTGAAGTGCTATCATAACCAAAAACTAACCAGTCATTCCTCCAGCAACCTTAAATGTAAGGAATGCAGAACTTGAAGAAAAACAGATCTGCTACCTCAGAATCACTCAGAATCAGCAGCTAAGCATGCAAGCCCACATCAGCAATTCCACTAAAGTAATCTCCACAAGATTCACCACCTATGCCCACTCCTTGATGCACATAACTAATGCACCGTGTTTCAAGCTCTCTTCCTTCCCCAGTTTGAATTTTGTAATATCATCTATCAAGGACTACCAAAATACATCCTACAACCACTTCAAATGGCACAGAATACTACCACCCGTACCTTAAATGGACTCTCCAAGTCAGGACACATCATCACTTCAATATTAAGACACCTACATTGGTTACCAATTGGGGCACGCATAAATACAAAGCCCTGCTCATGATATTTAAAATCCTCCATAAGATTTCCGCAGACTTGCTCTCACTTATCATTCACTTTCCATCTAACAGCAGGAAGAGATGGCAAGGCACATGCAATACACTCATTACCCCTGCAGCAAGCATAAAAAGCAACCAACCATCTTGTAACAGAGCTTTTTCACTGTATGCTCCTACAAGTTTCCACAGAACTCTAAAGACACATTTATTCCAGCAGTATTATCAACACATTCCATAGAATGAGAAAGAACTGGCCTGAGAAAACTGTTACTGTTGCTGTAACTGTCCATCCCTACTGTTAACCCTTTGCCCCACCTTCCCCCTACAGTTATCCTTGTTGACTATCTAATTCTACCTTGTCAAGTTATCCAAGTTAACAATTCTGTTACATGTAAACTAGCTTACTGCTAATGTTCAATGTTGTATGTAAACCACTCAGACTGCAAAATAGAGTAGTATATAAAATCAGTTGACTAAAAATAAGACTTCCCAAAACAAGACTTCAGGACAGTAATGCAAGCTCTAACACTCCCTCATCTGGACTACTGCAACATAATCTACCATCGCCTACCTGCCACACAGACCAATCCCCTCCGAACTGCCCTAAACACCACGGCGAGAATAATTCACAATGCAAGGAAACGAGACCACATCACCCCAATACTGAGGGACCTTAATATTCTCCCCATCGAAGCAAGAATCAAGTACAAAACTCTTCTACTCACCCACAAAACCATCCACCAAACACAGGGCACCCCACTCCGCACCCTACTGCCTCACCCAACCCACAGCAGAACAACCAGACAATCCTCCAACAGCTCCGTTGCCATCCCCCACAAAAGAACCAAAGCAACTCAACGGACCTGCAACAGAGCCTTTGAACTCTATGCCCCATCCCTCTGGAACTCTCTACCAAACCACATCAGGAACAACGGTGATCTCCCATCATTCAAAAAGCAGCTAAAAACCATCCTATTCCAAGAACATCTCTGAATCGGACCCCCCCCCCCCCCCCTATTTCTCTCCAAGATCTCCAAACCAGTAACTATGCTATCTTGTCAGTCTCTATGTTCACCCCAAAAATCATCAATGTTGAACCCCCGGTGATGGCCCCCCCCCTGGTTATATTTATGTTATTTATTTATTTAACATATATTTATAACCCGCAACTTCCAGAGTTCAGTTGCGGTTCCCAATAAAACAACAATCTACAAAGCATAAGCTTAGTTTTACATCGAACATTTTGTAACAATAAAAGTAATGGTTAACAGCATGAACTAGTGCAAAATAGCAAACTGGCTTGTAAACTATGTACAAAAAACTATATACAAATACATGTTGTGGGTACTTTGGAATTGGATCATAGTGTTTTTATAATAGTGTATTGTCTGTTAAATTGTTGGGATTAGTATTACTCTGTCATAATTTTTAACCTTTATCTGAGTGTATCCAGGGGTTATCTATGTTATCTATATGTCCCACCGCTTTGACCCGGTGAAAAGCGGGATATAAATACAGTTAAATAAATAAATAAATAAAATGTGTCTGGGGAAGTTACTGTGATTTGCACATCAGAATACCCATTTTCAGATATCCAACTCACGAAGAGAGCTTCTAAAGTGACCCTCTATCTTATGCTTCATCATACATTTTTATTTAAAGTTCTATTTAAGTCATTACTACTACCAGTATCTGCTATTCTGAGTTCATGTAAACTGGTATTTCCATGCTGATCTTCACTTAAGCCAATGGATGCAAAGCATAAGCACTTGTAAAGCATGAATGCAAAATTAACAAACAATTGAATCAGGATGTGAAATTCTAGTAGCCATAGACATCTGAAGAAGGGTCCTATGTAATCGCAAAAGTTACTGAGAGCATAAAATAAGCCATGCTGGGTCAGATCAAGGTCCATTGAGCCCAACATTCAGTTATCTGATAATGGCTGGCCCAAGACAGAAGTACCAGGTAGATTCTAAAAGATAGATCTGTTTATTATAGCTTATTTCCAAAGATAAGCGATGGCTTTCCTAGGTTTACCCGATATAATTTTTAGCAGTTTTTCCTCCAGAAATTTATATGAATCTTTTTTAAACTCTGTTATACTGGTTGCCTTGACCATGTCCTCTGGCATCAGAATCCATAGCTTAGTTGCTAGCTTAAGTAGTACAGGGATATAGCTGCAAAGCTTTTTCTAAAAGGAAAAAAATATATGACAGAGTCCACTCTATTTTTACTGGCAGCAATTACACTGGCTGCCAATATCAACAAAGATTCTTTTAAAACTACTATGTTTTGTTTTTAAGATTTTAAATGGAAATATTCCATCCTATATGGTGAATGCAGTTTCCTTTACTGTTCCTTTAAGGATTTCGTGGTCAGTGAACAATAACTCTCTGGTAATTTTTTTGGTGAAGAAATGCAAAATTAAAAGTAAACTGGATCAGTGGCTTGCATATGTGGCAGCCACTGAATGGAATACATTACTTTATGAGGTAAAAAGCTCATCTAGTTATATGGCATTTTGGAAGTCTCTTAAACATTCTTATTCGGAAGCTATTTGTTAGATACTACTACTATTAAAACATTTATATAGTGCTACAAGGCATACGCAGTGCTGTCCAGATACATATAAAAGATGGTCACTGTTCATCAGAGCTTACAATCTAATCAAGATAGACAATAGATGAGAAGAAGGGTACAGTAGGGAAGGATAATGAGACAGAACTACTACTACTACTACTGAGCATTTGTATAGCGCTACAAGTCGTACGCAGCGCTGCACAGACATGTAAGAGACAGTCCCTGCTCATCAGAGCTTACAATCTAGTCAAGACAAACACAGAAGGTATAGGTAGGGATAAAGCAAGAGGAAAGAAAAAGGAGATCAGGTGAGTCAAGATCCAAAAGCAGCAGCGAAGAGGTGGGTTTTCAGCCTGGATTTGAAGAGGGTTAGAGAAGGCGCCTGGCGTACAGACACAGGTAGTTTGTTCCAGGCGTAAGGCGCAGCAAGGTGAAAGGAGCGAAGTCTGGAGTTAGCAGTAGAAGAGAAGGGCACAGATAGAAGCAGTTTGCTAGAAGAGCGGAGTTCCCGAGGGGGGTTGTAAGGAGAGATAAGAGAAGAAAGGTAGTGAGGAGCTGCAGAGTCAATGCATTTATAGGTCAGCAGGAGAAGTTTGAACTGGATGCGGAAACGGATAGGGAGCCAATGAAGTGACTTGAGAAGAGGAGTAATATGGGCATGACGAGGCTGGCGGAAGATTGGCTGCGCAGCAGAGTGTTAAACAGATTGAAGGGGAGAGAGATGATTCAAAGGGAGACCAGCAAGTAGTAGGTTACAGTAGTCAAGACGGGAGGTGATTAAGGAGTGGATAAGCGTTTTAGTAGTGTGTTCAGAAAGGAAAGTGCAGATTTTGCTGATGTTATAGAGAAAGAAACGGCATGTCTTAGCTATCAGATGGATATGTGTGGAGAAAGAGAGAGAGGAGTCAAAGACAACCCCCAGATTGTGGTTTGAGGAAACAGGAAGGAGTACAGAATTATCCACAGAGACTGAGAAAGGAGGAAAAGGAGGGGAGGTTTTAGGGGGAAAGATAAGAAGTTCAGTCTTGGCCATGTTCAATTTCAAGCGGCGGTGAGACATCCAGGCAGCAATGTCAGAAAGGCAGGCAGAGATCTGGGTCTGGATTGTTGGAGAGATTTCAGGCGTAGAGAGGTAGATCTGGGAGTCATCAGCATACAGATGGTACTGAAAGCCATGGGAAGGGATAAGCGCACCAAGGGACTGGATGTAGAGAGAGAAAAGGAGCGGACCCAAGACAGATCCTTGGGGTACACCAACTGGGAGTGGGGTAGCAGAGGAGGAGCAGCCACCAGAACACACACTGAAAGAGCGATGGGAGAGAGGAGGAGAACCAGGATAGTACAGAGCCCCTAAAACCAAGCGAGGATAGGGTATCAAGGAGAAGGTTGTGGTCAAGAGTGTCAAAAGAAGCAGAGAAGTCAAGAAGGATGAGGACAGAGTAAAGGCCCTTGGATTTTGCCAGGAACAAGTCACTGGAGACTTTGGCAAGAGCAGTTTCAGTAGAGTGTAAAGGACGAAAGCCAGTCTGTAAGGGATCCAGGAGGGCATGAGAGGAGAGGAAGTTGAGACAGCGGCGGTGAAGCGCATGTTCAAGTAGTTTAGAAGTGAAGGGAAGGAGAGAGATGGGTCGATAATTAGAAGGACAGGTGGGATCAAGTGAGGGTTTCTTGGGGAGAGGTGTGACCACAGCATGCTTGAAGTCTGCAGGGACTGTTACAGTGGAGAGCGATAGGTTGAGAATATGAGAGATGGAAGGGACAACTGTGGAGGAGATGGGGCTTAAGAGACGGGTGGGGATAGGATCAGAGGAGCAGCTGGTGAGTTTGGAGGAAGAAAGAAGGTCTGCAGTTTCCTCTTCAGAGATCACAGGAAAGGAAGAGAGGGTAGCAGAGGTAAGGGGGGGGGGGAGAGTTGGGAGTGAAGAGGGGGAGGAGTGGATGTAGCTGGCTTTGTGGGGAATTGGAGGGTGATCTTGTGGATTTTGTCATGGAAATAGCCAGGGTTTGGGCAGAAAGGGAGGAAGGGACCAGAGGCAGAGGCACTTTGAGAAGAGAGCTGAGAGTAGTAAAGAGATGGTGAGGATCAGAGGCAAGAGAATTAGTCAAATGCACATAGTAGTCTTGTTTGGCAAGAGCTATGGTTGACTGGAAAGAGACAAGCATGAATTTGAAGTGTAGAAGGTTTGCAGGAGAGCGGTATTTGAGCCAAGCACGCTCAGCAATATGGGCACAGGAACGTAGATAGCAGGTAGTGGGTGAAAGCCAGGGCTGGGGTGCAGAACGTCTCACAGGACGTGGCATGGGCGGAGCGAGAGTATCCAGAGTGGAGGAGAGTGCAGCATTTTTAAGAAGTTACTGCCTCGTCAACAGACTTAGATGACATAGTGGAAGAAAGATGAAGAAATAGTGGAAGAGAGAACCAAGGGATCAATAGCATGAAGATTTCTAAATAGGCTGGAGGAGACAGGACGAGGCTGAGGCAGCGGTTGATGAAGATTAAAGCTTAAAAGGTGATGGTCAGATAAGATGGTCAGAACTGAGCTACAGACGCTCGAGGGTTAGTAACTAGAGAAAAATATCAGGTCAAGGTAGTGGCCATGCATAAGGATCAGAGGGGTTATCGACATGAATGTTCAAATCTCCAAGAATAAGAGTGGGGGAAGAGGAATCCAGAAAGAAGTAAAGCCATGAGTCAAAGTCAGCGAGGAAGGTAGAAGCAGACTTGTCAGGAGGTCAATAATTAACAGCTACCCGGAGAGGAAGTGGAGTGAAAAGGCAGATAGAGTGGACTTCAAAAGAGAGAAAGGAGTGAGACTGAGGCAGCAGAAGGGGTTGTAATTAGCAAGAGGGAGAAAGTAGAAGCCCAACATCACCACCACGGCCAGTGGGACAAGGTGTGTGGGAGAACTGATAGCCCCCATGACCGAGAGCAGCAGTAGATGCAATATCATCTGGGAGGATCCAGGTCTCGGTTAGAGCAAGAAGACGTAGAGCATTAGAGATAAAGAGATCATGAGTAAAAGCAAGTTTATTCGAGACAAAGTGTGCGTTCCACAAGGCACATGAGAAAGGGAGAGTGGAAGGGGAAAGGAGAGGGATATGGATAAGATTAGACATGTTGCGTGAAGATCTCTTCTCAGATTGAGACAGAAGTCTAGGGGGGCCAGGATTGCGGTTGATATCTCCGGATGAGAGGAGAAGGAGTAGCAGAGTACGGGGTAGAGAGGAGACAGTATGGCGGAAATGAGGGTGAGGTTGCCTTAGAGAGAGAGGAGATGGTTGAATGAGAGGGAGAAAGCGATGAAGCTCAAGAGCTGATGATAGGGTATAAGACAGAATGGAGGGGGAAGGGAGGACAGTAAAGGGGAGATAAGAAGGGTAAGAGTGAAGGTGCTGGTAAAAGTGGAAACAGGGAGGATGAAGAAGAGGAAGGCAATGTGATTAGGAGCCATAGAAGAGGAATAGAGGGGAGAACAAAGGCCAGAGGATATAGAAGGTAGGAGAATCAAGGGAGTAGGTGGACCTGTGTATAAATTAGATAATGAGCAGATGACAGCTATAAAAGACAGCCAGTCACGGGGTGGGTGGGTAGAGGGGGGGGGGGGGTATAAGTTATTCAGCCGAGAAGAGCTGAACAAAAGTGCAAATTTTAAAGGGAGCAGTTAGGTAAGGGAATGCACGAATAATGACAAATAAAAATAAATATGTGGAGACAAACAGACAGAGAGAACTCACAGCATATGAGCAGAAGAAGAACATAGTAAAGGATTAATATCCAAAAGTGGCCTAAAAAAGTTGAGCCTTTTTAGCATAGATTTGAAAAGGGGGAGAGATGAAACCTGACAAAGATACCGGTAGTTTGTTCCGGGCATAAGGAGCAGCACGGCGAAAGGATCAAAATTGGGAATTGGCTGTTGAAGAGACGGGCATAGAAAGAAGCAAGCCAGAGGAAGAGCAGAGTTCACGGGGAAGGGGTGTAGGGAGAGAGAAGAGAGGAAAGGTAGTGAGGCACAATAGAATGAATGAACTTATAGGTCAAAAGGAGAAATTTGTATTGGATACGGAAACGGAAGGGAAGCCAATGAAGTGATTTGAGAAGAGGGAGCTATATGAGTATATTGGGGCTGGCAGAAGATTAGACGCGCAGCAGAGTTTTGAATAGATTGAAGGGGAGAAAGATGACTCAGAGGGAGACCAGCAAGGAGGTTGCAATAGTTGAGGCGAAAAGTGACTAAAGAGTGGATACGTGTTTTATTCATTTATTTAACAGTTTTTTATATATCGCCTTCGTTCCAAGGCGGTTTACAATGAACAGCAGAACATAATCTCATGAGATTTGTTTTACATTGAACAAGGGGGTAAACAATTTGGAGTTAAATATGGGGTTAACTCTGGGAATTTTGATTGAATCAATAGATCAGCAGAGGATAATGCATATAAAGTTATGTAATGTCATTAGGCCCAAAGTGTTCTATGAAAATGTGTGTTTTAAGTAGTTTCTTCATATCTTTAGAAGATTGTGCAGATCTGATAGTTTTGGGTAGGGAGTTTCAGATAGTGGGGGCCTCTTACAGGGCATACCCAAAAAGACACTCCATATGCTTCAACTTGCACAAAATATAACTGCTAGGATTATTGCCAAAGCAAGCCTTACCAACCACATCACCCCAATACCCTATAACCTCCATTGGCTCCCCATTGCTTCCAGAGTAAAATGCAAAATGTTAGTCACAACTTTTAAACTACACAATAATATCTCTCCCTCCTATTTATCCACCCTGATCCATCCACAAGCTGATGTCATAATGAGAAGAAAATGTACAAAGGACCTCCTAGCCATTCCTCTCTCAGTAAGGAAAACCAAGAAAGCTACCAGCAACAGAGCCTTCAGGTACTCTGCACCTACCCTCTGAAACTCTCTCTCTGATCCTATCAACTAAGGACCTACAGGCATTTCGTAAACTACTAAAAACCCAAGAACATTACAACTCATCTAATTCCCCTCCCCCCCTATGGTAGGAATACACCCCCATAACCAGCTCGGTTGTCAATATATCCTGTAAATAATTCAGACTCAACTTCCACAATACTTCTATATAAATGCTTAGCTGACTTGTATATAGTTTATTGTATTATAGTTTGAAATGTTCTCTGTAACCAAGTTTATGGAATATTGTTCAATGTAAACCGCCCCTGATCGATGGGAGAGGCGGTATATAAGAAACGTTAAAATAAATAAAGCGGAAAAGCCCTATTGCTTGTCTGTTGTGTACATTTGGTCTTCTTGGTCTCATCATGGCTGCTTTTGTGATTTGATCATTGAGGCAGGGAGCAGAGAGGTTACGAAGGATTTGGAATGTGGTAGTTATGGCTTTGTGTTTAGTCCGTTGAGTGATTGAAAGCCAGTGCAGACTTTTTAGTATCGGTGTTATATGTTGTCGATTTGTTCTGGCTGTTAGGATTCTGGCGGCAGTGTTTTGTATTAGCTGGAGAGGATACAGTGCCTGTTTTGATAGATGTTACTATAGTCAAGGTGGGGTGTAATGATGGCTTGAAGGACAGATCTGAAGTCGTTGTCTTGTAACAGATGTCATAGGAGCTTGAGGAGTTTAAGCTTCCAGTATGCTGCATTTGCTGCATTTTTGATATGCGCAAGCATGTTGAGGCTGCTGTCAATGGTTATACCGAGGTACTTGATTTCCTTTTTTATTGTAATTTCAGCATTATGTATTGTGAACTTGTCTGGTGGTTTGCAATTTTGGTCTCTGAATATTAGTAGAGCTTCGGTTTTGTTTTTGTTCACTGTAAGATTAATATCAGCAAGGAGGTTTGTGACAGCGGAGAAGATATTGGATATGATTGTGAAGTCTGAATTGATGGTATTAAATGGCATATAGAATATGATGTCATCTGCATAGAAGTGAAAGTACATGTTAGTAGATTATATATGGGCTGTATAAGCCGGACATGGCTGAGCCTTGAGGGATATCTTGCATTAAGTTAAATGGTTTGGAGTTGGTGAGACCAACTTTTACTTGCATGGTTCTGTCTGAGAGATAGGATGTGAACCATTTTAATGTGCTGTTGGTCAGACCTATGTTGCTGAGTCTATCTAGCATGATGTGATGTGATACTGAGTCAAACGTTATGCTGATGTCGAGGAAGATCATTACGAATCCCTGTCAAGGTTTGTCCAAGCCTATGGTGAGCCGGTTGAAGAGGTCCGTGAAGAGTGTGTCGATGCCATGCTAAGGGCAGAAACCACGCTGTTGGGGGTCCAGTGGCGCAGGAGAATCAACATGGAATTGGAGTTGTTGTTGCATAGCTTTCTCGATTATTTTGGCCAGGAATGAAATGCTGGCAATTGGTCTGTATGAGCTGTGGTGTGTTGTGTCTAATGAGGCCTTCTTTAGTGTAAGGCGAATTGAAGCTTCTTTGAGAGCTGGGGCTAGGTATCCTTGGGCAAGGGAAGTGTGGACTATCTTTAGTATGATCTGGGCAAACTACGCAGGAATTTTACCATGTCACTGGACAAGGATCCAAAGGTGACGTTGTGGTATTGATACTGTTGATGATATCTGATAATTCTCTTTTAGATATTAGACTGAAAGTGTGACATAAGTGGTTTTCAGCTGTGTTGTTTTGTTGCTGCGGTGGTTCATAATGTTGTAGTGTTGAAGGTCTTTGCTTGTTGTAGAGAAAGTCAGTCATAACTTGTGGATCAATTTGGATTTTTATGTTTGCTGTTTCTGTCGAATTGGGATTATGAGTCAGTTGGGACACAATAGAGAATAGTTCCCTGGGACAGTTGAGTAATTTCATGAGAATGCTTGTGTAGTATTCCTTTTGGCATTTGTTGCATAGGCTATTGCATTCTGCTTGCTTGTAATGAAGTTGTGCCTTAATAGTTGCATCTTGCGACCATTTCCATTTTCTTTCTAGGACTCTGAAGTTTCAACTGAACTGGTATAGGTTCTTAGAGAACCATGGAGGGTGTGTGGATTTAGGGTGTTTTGTTGGTTGTCGTTCATTGAATACTGTGGCATCATTTATTACTATATTCCATGAGCTGATAAAGCTGTCTAGGTCGGGTATGTCAGAATCTAAAAGTGAGGAGACCTTGTCTAGGAAGTGTTGTGGGTTGAATGCCTTGAATCGTCATCTGTGCTGCTGCTGTAGAGGTATATTTGGTTGGGTGAAGTTGGTTGGTAGTCTTAGGGATATCATGGCATGGTCTGACCATGATATGGGGTCGATTTGCATATTTAGATCTACTTTCTGTAGAGTGTTGGGTACAAATATAAGGTCAAGGAGGGATCCCTTGCTGTAAGTTGGTGCATCGGTTCAGTTGTAGAGATTCCATGGTGTTCATGAATGCACTGGCTTGCTTTGTTGTTGTGGCTGGGAGGTTAAGGTCCCCCCATAAGGATAAAGTGTTTTTTGATGCTGTGTGAGTGCATACCTCATCTAATATAATTGAAACCTCGTTGGTGTTGGTAGGTTTTCTATATGTTAAACATATAGGGGGTTATTCAGAGGCACAAACAGCGGAGATGGACGTCCTCTAGGGATGTCCATCCCTGCTATTCGTGCCTTTTCCCAGTCCCATCTACCTTCCCTGCGTCTTGTATGGGGAAGGTAGATGGGGGCGGGAAAGGGGCAGATCGGGGGTAGCATTAGGGAGGGCAGTGGGCGGTCATCGGCTCCAGATGTACAGGGCAGATTCTAATGTTGGCCCTGGATGTCCGGGGCCGGCGACTTGCATAGGGAACTTATTCCACCTCCGAGGTGGAATAAGTTCCCCTAGTCACCAGACATCGGTGGGCCTGGGGCACAGATGGGGCAGGGGGGCTGAGGACATTCCCCGCAGCCCAACCCTGGCCTTAGGAGACCAGATTGGGGGTCGGGCTGCAGGGAATCAGCTTCAGAAGCCAGCGGCTGGGGATCGTGACTCTTCAATGGAGCTGCGGTGCCATGGCAACCGGACACCATGGCGCCGTGGCTCCATTGAAGAGTCCTGACTGAGTTAGCCGGGGAATGCCTGTATGTGAGGCCGGATGGAATCGGGGACCCAGCCTGCACGTACTGGCCTTTTCATGATTCTGATCCTGCGGGGCTAGATGTGCCCCACGGGATCAGAATCGCGACTCCCTCTGTGCGTCTGGTTCCGCCCGGACGCACAGAGGACCCAGATGTGCAGGATGAAATCGGGCCCATAGTGTGCTCAGAGCTGAAGATTGTTATGTAGTCTATTGTATGTAAGGATTCTGAGCTAACCATGGAGAATTTCAGGTGTTTCTTTGCCAGGATTAGGACTCCTCCCCCTCTTTTATCGATTCTGGGATGGTCAAACAGCATGTATTGTGATATGAGCAGCTGGTTGAGGAGGATATTATCAGAGCTAGTGATCCAACTTTCAGTGATGCACATTAAGTCTGTGTCCATAAGTTGTATATGGTCTACTATTGTTTGAGTTTTGTTGTAGAATGAGCGGGCATTGATAAGTGAGCATTTGAGTGGGTATTCATGGTGTTTGAATCCTGTTGTTGTGGGTTGAAGTTGAGCTGTGTTGATCTGAATGAGTCTGCATGTTGCTTTTGAGAGTGATATTTTCTGGTGGGTTGTAAGGTGAAGGAGATTTGGTCTGTATAGGATTGCTATGTTTTTACCCTGGATATTGACTACCTGGTTGGATGTTATGATGACAAACAGAGCGAGCATTATCATCATGTAGTATATGAGAATGTGTGGTATCATGTTTGGTTCAATGTCCTGGCTTACCAGAAAGGACTTGGTTGGAGAAGGTTCTTAAAATGCTGGGAATATACAGTTGATTTTTTGGCAGAGCATTGTTTGGAGGGCTGTGTAGTTCCCTGGTCTTCTGCTGCGCTATGACAGTCCTCGCCTAAGGACCATGCCAAAGGGCCCTCTGGCGAGGCCCTCAGGTGCTGGCATGCCTGGTGGCATTTTAAATTTAAAGTGTTCCTTTCCGGCCCCTGATTGGTCCTGTGCAGGGAAGAGGGGAGGAGATTAGCTTTCCCGCTCCTTTGCCTGCTGCTGATCGGGGAGCCGGGACTAAAAATGGCACGGCTGCTGGTGTGGTGTGTTCAAAAAGGAAGGGGTGAATTTTGTTAATATACAGAAAGAAATGACAGGTTTTTGCTGTGGGATATATGTGGAGAAGGAGAGGGAGGAGTCGAAGATGACTCCAAGGTTGCGAGCTGAGGAAACAGGAAGGAGAAGAATGTTATCAACAGAGATAGAGAAGGGGGAAGATAGAAACTGGGTATAACAATTTTACTGGTACAATGTTGTAATGCAAATTAATTGTGCTGCATTGGTTGTTAGTTTCATGGAGTTTCATCTTGTTTCAGTGTTTTTGAAAGATTGAACATCCATTCCCCTATTTATAAAATCATGAGTGGGGTGGAACGTGTAAACTCCTATAATATCCCTTCTCAGTAATCTCTTTTTTCAAGCTGAATAGCCCTAAACTGATCAGACTTTCTTTATAACATAGGTCTTCTATTCCCTTTACCATCTTTGTTACCCTTCTAGCAGTATTTTATAGTTCATCTATATTCTTTCTGAGATAGGCTGACCAGAACTGCATGCAAGATTGAAGGTGCAGTTGCACCATGAATGATACAGAAGCATAATGATATTCTCAGGTTTGTTCTCCATTCCTTTTTGAGTAATCCCTAATATTCTATGTGCTTTGTTTGGCATTCGTAGCACATTGGGTTGAAAATTTCAATGCATAGTTACTTACCTGTAACAGGTGATCTCTGGGAACAGCAGGAATAAGTCTTCACATATGGGGATCGTCGGTACCGACGGAGCCTGCGCGGGAACGCTCCCCAGCGTCCAATCAGAAAGCTTTTGGGAGCATCCCACAGCGCCTGCGTGCTGCCTTCCCGCCTTTCCCAACTGTCTCTCCTCAGGTTTTAAAGCTGAGACAAAGAGAGAGAGAGAGAGAGAGAGAGAGAGGGAAAGGAAAGATAGATAGAGAGATACAACTCCTAGGGGAGGTGGGTGGGTTGTGAAGACTTATTCCTGCTGTTCCCAGAGATCACCTGTTACAGGTAAGTAACTGTGCTATCTCCAGGAACAAGCAGGAATGAGTCTTCACATATGGGGACTCCCTAGCTTTAGTTGCCAGGGAGAGACCCTAGAAGTTGTGTGTCCCTGGGACAGGGCTCCACTTCCTCCCATGGATTTCTGGCATCCTATCAGGGATGGTGGGTAGGAGTTGATTAAGTATGGAACAGGTGTTTGAGAACAGCCTGACCAAACAAGGCATCCCGGCGGGAGTCCTTGTCCAAGCAGTAATGGGCTGTGATGGTATGAACCGAGGCCCAAGTGGCTGCTTGACAGATGTCGTCAATAGACACAGAGTTCAGATGAGCCATTGAGGCTGCCATGGCTCTCACATTGTGAGCTGTGACATGGCCCTCCAGAGAAAGGTTCTTACTCTGATAGGCGAAAGAAATACACTGGGCAATCTAGTTAGATAGAGTTCTCTTGGAGACTGGTAGTCCCAAATGAGAAGGATCAAAGGCAACAAAGAGCTGAGAGGACTTTCTATGTTGCTGTGTCCTTTGTAAATAAAAAGCCAGAGCTCTTTTACAGTCCAGGGTATAAAGATTCCTCTCTGCACTTGACGCATGAGGCCCTGGAAAAAAGACAGGTAGGTAGACCTCCTCATTGAGGTGAAAGGGCGAGACCACCTTAGGCATAAAATATGGATGAGTCCTAAGGACTACCTTGTCATGATGGAACCTTGTATAAGGTGGATTAGCTACGAGTGCTTGCAATTCACTAATACGACGTGCTGATGTGATTGCAATGAGAAAGATAACTTTCCAAGAAAGGTATTTCAAGGAGGTGGTAGCCAGAGGTTCAAAAGGTGGCTTCATAAGCTGACCAAGAACCAGGTTCAAGTCCCATGCCACCGGAGGTGGTCTAATGGGAGGCTTTGTTAAAAGGAGGCCTCTCATGAACCTTGCTACAAGAGGATGAGAGGAAACAGGTTGTCCATTCAGAGGCTTAAGGGAAGCTGCAATAGCACTCAAATGGACCCTTACTGAATTAGTTTTAAGGCCTGCATTAGACAGATGGAGGAGATACTCCAGCAAAGATTCCAGGGGTATGGCAAGGGGGTTAAGACCCTTCCCAGCGCACCAGATAGTAAACCTCTTCCACTTGAAAGCATAAGAACGTCTAGTGGAAGGTTTTCTGGAAGCATAAAGAACATCTTTCACCTGTTGAGAAAGACGAAGATCTTGGAGATCTAGGCCTTCAGCAACCAAGCCCTGAGATGCAGAGACTGGGGACTGGGATGCCATAACTTCCCGTCCTCTTGAGATAGGAGATCTGAAGCAGACCCTAACTCGAGGGAGGGAGCTTGAGAGAGATGTAGAAGCAGAGGGTACCACACTTCCTGTGGCCAATGTGGAGCTATGAGAATCATGTGGCCTCTGTCTCTCTGAAGTTTGAAGAGGGTTTTGGGAATTAGGGGAATGGGTGGAAAGGCATACAGGAAGTCTTGACCCCAGTGAAGGAGGAAAACATCCCTTGCCTGAGCCCCTTGAGCCAGAGTTCTGGAACAGAACCGGGGAAATTTGGCATTCCACGGACTTGCAAAGAGGTCTATGTCCGGGGTTCCCCAAATCTGAAAAAACCTGGTCACCTGGTCCACATGTAGGGACCACTCGTATGGAAGCAGAACTTGACTGAGCCTGTCTGCCAAAGAGTTTTGAACGCCTGCAAGATAAACTGCCAGAAGATGAATTTGATGCTCTCTGGTGAGGGCCCACAGTTGCAAAGCTTCGTTGCAAAGCGACAGAGAGCCAGTTCCGCCCTGCTTGTTCACATAGAACATGGCTACCTGATTGTCCGTGTGGATAAGGACTGTCTTGCAGAGCAAGGAAGATTGCTCTGAGTTCCAAGAGATTGATATGTAGACAAGTCTCCTGTGGGGACCAGATGCCCTGGGTGGAGAGGTCTTGTAGATGAGCTCCCCACCCTATTGGAGAAGCATCTGTTGTGAGAGTTGCTTGGGGTAGAGACTGCTGAAAGGGGGACCCCAGCAACAGGTTTTGAGGGGACTTCCACCACTGGAGAGACAAAATGAGGTGACTTGTGTTTGCTATTTTTTCTGACAGGCAGTCTAATGCCTGGGTCCATTGGGTGGATAAAGTCCACTAAGCTGCTCTCATGTGAAGGCGAGCATATGGGACCACATGCACGGTGGATGTCATGTGGCCTAGTAACTGTAACATCTTTCGAGCAGTTAAGTGAGGCTTCAACTCTGCTTGAGAAGCTAACTGCACCAAGCGAAGGCAACGGGCCTGGGGGAGATAGGCCCTTGCCTTTGTGGTATCCAGCAACGCCCCTATAAACTCCAAGGACTGAATAGGGGTTAAATTGGATTTGGGGATGTTTATTATCAGCCCTAAATACTGAAGGATACTCATTGTGCAGGCTAGAGAACATTTGGCCTCTGACTGAGTGGGAGCTCGGATGAGCCAGTTGTCCAAATAAGGGAAGACGAATATTCCCAGAGTGCGCAGAAATGCAGCTACCACTGCCATGCATTTTGTGAACACCCTTGGTGCAGAGGCCAGACCAAAAGGGAGCACTCTGTATTGATAGTGCTTCTATTGAAAAAGGAACCGAAGGAACCTTCTGTGAGTTGGATGGATGAGAACATGGGTGTACGCATCCTTGAGATCTAGAGAACAAAGCCAATCCTGACTCTGAAGGTATGGCAGCAGAGTTCCCAGAGAAATCATTTTGAATTTTTCCTTGACTAGGAATCTGTTCAATTCTCTGAGATCTAAGATGGGTCTGTAGCCCCCTGTTTTCTTTGGAATAAGAAAATAGGGGGAGTAGAAATCTGTGCCCTGTTGTTGAAGAGGCACTTCCTCTATTGCCCCCTGGGTGAGAAGGGTGGCAACCTCCTGCCCCAACAGGCTGAGGAGGGAGGTTGGAGAATTGAACTGGTGCACTCTTGTGTGAGGGGGCAAGCTTGAAAAATGAAGTTTGTACCCCTCTCTTATGATGGAGAGTGTCCAATGCTCTGCTGTAATTTGCTCCCATCTGGGAGCAAAATGACATAACCTTCCTGGAATGGTGGAGGGCTCTGGTCCTTCCAGAGCCAGGAAGGCTAAGTTCTCCAGCAGAAAGTCAAAGGCCCTGAGGGGGCTGAGGTTGCTGGGTCGGTGGAGGCCTAGCAGCCTTTGCTTTGCTCTGTTTGGATGATTGCTGACGTTTGGTAGGGAACTGAGCTGCAGAAGATGCTCGCTGACCATAAGCAGGATAGAATATTTCCTTTTTAGAAAAAGGTGCTTTCTTGAACAACCTTTTCTTAGCAGGAGCAGCTGTGGATTTGGATAGTCTATCCAAGGCAGAGTTTTCAGCATCCATCTGATTGGCTTTTGCTTGCCAATCTTTACCAAACAGGTTCTCACTTGTACAAGGGATATTTCCCAATTCATCTTGAACCCAGATCTCCAAATCAGATGCTTGAAGCCAAGCAATTCTACGTGCACCTATGGCAATAGCTGCGGCTCTGCTGACACATTCAAAGGAGTCGAAAGCTGCACGGTTGGAGAATTTGGAGATATCTTGGGCATGTTTGAGCAAAGTGAGAAAGTCCTGTCTTTTATCTTCAGAAATGAAAGGACTTAAAGTCTGCAAATGATCAGTGACTTCTTTTAAGAACATTCCCATGAAAAGACTATAGGAATTAATTCTCGCAGCAAGCATGGAAGCTTGGAAGACTCTTCTTCCAAAAGCATCCAGGGTTCTACATTCACGTCCTGGAGGATTAGAGGCATATCTTTTGGCACTTCTAATCTTTCTCATAGCAGACTCAACCACAATAGAGTGGTGAGGAAGTTGAGTTTTATGGAAACCAGGACAAGGAGGGACACGATACATGGTATCCAACCTGCGAGAATGAGGGGAGGTGGTCAGAGGTGCTTCCCACATCCTTAACATGAGATCATACAAAATCTCATGAACAGGCAAGGTAGCTGCCTCCTTAGGGGTTTTAGGATATTGTAAAATATCTAACTCCTTGGCTCTGGGTTCTGTCTCAGGGGCCACCGTAATGGAAAGGCCCCGAGCCACCTCCCTGATGAAGTCTTGAAAAGACAAGTCCTCTGGAAGAGACATCCTTCGTTTAGGAGAGGACTCCTCCTGTGGAAGAAGCATCACTGCATCGACCGACTCTTCAGAATCCTCAGAGGAATCGAAGTATCGTCTGTCCGGATGCTCTTGCAAAGCCCAATACCGTACCGACTGGGATTGGCATCGGGAATAACCGGTACCGGGGCATCAGTACCGGAGGGCTTCAGAGGACAGAGTACCGGCATAGTGGACACTGATGCCGATGTCGATGCCACCGGTACCGGGATCGGTACCGATGGCGATGCTATAGCTGGTACCGGTGGGGTAGTCTGTTGCGGTACCACGGGCGTCGATGCCACAAGGAAAGCCGCCAGACTGCGTTCTATGGACAGAATCCTCTGATCCATCGACGCCGCCAATACTTGTTAGTCGGTACCGGTGGAAGCCACTGGTACCCCAGAGCATGGCACCAGGAGATCTGTCGAGGCCACACCATCGAGATCATCCTGGAACCCCGATGATGATGCTTTAGAGGCCAAAGCCTCCCGCCGGGGTAATTTTGCCGGTGCAGAATCCTTGACGGCAACGCCAGAGGCATCTCGATGCTTAGGAGATCTACCCTTCGAGGACCGGCTGGATTTATGTTTAGTTACCCGAGATCCATGTGAGGAAGAAGCAGCCCTGGAAGACGTCGATGCCACCGAAGCCGCATCAGAGGGAAACAGGGTACTGAGCTTGGCAGCTCGGTTCTGCCGACCTCTTTTAGACATCATAGAACAGGACATACAATCTGTGATGGAAGGGTCAGGACCTAAACATTTTAGACACCAGTCATGGATGTCGGTGACGGAAATTGTACCGCCACATTTTGTGCACTTCTTAAATCCTGAGGCAGGTTTTTCCATGTTAAGGAAAAAAAGTTTTGGGCCTAAGGCCCAAAACGCAAGTGCACCTGAAGAAAAGAAACGGAAAAAAGATTTTTTTTTCTAACAAGAAGAAAAGAAAAAGACCGGCGGTACCGGTGGAGCGTCGAAGAAGGCAGACGCGACACAAAAGAAATAAAGAAAAATAAAGAAATTCTTCTGCGGTGACAGGAACACAACCTGCTGGCTCCGCGGAAAAAGAAGAACTAAGGAGAGACAGTTGGGAAAGGTGGGAAGGCAGCACGCAGGCGCTATGGGATGCTCCCAAAAGCTTTCTGATTGGACGCTGGGGAGCGTTCCCGCGCAGGCTCCGTCGGTACCGACAATACCCATATGTGAAGACTCATTCTTGCTTGTTCCTGGAGATTGACTTTAAGATCATTTTCTTGGGTGGTGATTCTTTGCACAGAACCCAACATTTTGGACCTACTATTACTACTGAACATTTGTATAGAGCTACAATACATACACAGCACTGCACAGACATGCACCAGAAGGTCCCTGCTCTTCAGAGCTTACAATCTAGTCAAGACTGACAACACAATAGCTGTAGACACGGGGTACTTCTAGGGGGGAATGGTAAGGAAACATCTAGGGGGATTAGTTTTCCCCATGGGCATCATTTTGCATTTGTTTAATGCACTTGTTACTTTGCACCTGTAAGACTAAGAGATGCCCAATCTCCTAATCTTACTAGATCCTTCTGTAATTCCTCACAATTCTCTGCTGTTTTGTGTCATCTGAAATCACCTCACATGCTGCTCTTTTCTTTCTGAGTCCCAAACAGATACTCAGGACACTCCAGTATGGGGCATATTCCATACTTCTTGTTGCTCATTTACTGCAAATCATATCACAGACGACTAAGAGGCCCTTTTGCTGAAGTGCATCACGCATTCAATGAGCATTTTAGTGTGCAGTAACTGTGAGCGCGTGGGCATGACAGCTACCATCTGCTAAAATGCATGTTGCAGGTTAGGGGTGGAGTGTGAGCATGGAGAGTACAATGCAGCGCAACGGTATATACCACATGCTCACTGTCGATGTGGCAACAAGCACAGCCGCACTTAACATTATCTCTATGGGTGGTTCAGGTGTTAATTGGGTTACAGTCTTGTGCACTGATTGCCAGAGAGATGCTGGGCATTGCTTTTTGCTCTCAATGCAGACCTTTGCCAGCTCTTTTGTAAAGGAGCCTTAAAACTCTTGGATTCAGGGCATTAGAACTCAAAAATTTACTTACATATAAATATAGATGTGTGTATATATAAAACGTAACCCTCATCCTGTCCTATCAGGCAGTCATAAGTCAAATCCTCTTCAAAGTCATTTTGGCCTGCAGGTATTGCTATTACTAAAAGGAACTGCTCTTTCAGTTTCCAGCCAGGCTTCTTCGTGCTCAAAAGATATATTTTGTAGACAGATGCTTAGTTATGCCTCCTCCCAGCAATCTTTGTGCATCAATTAATGTGCACCTGCATTTAATTATTTGGATTAAATTACTTTAGTCAAATCATATGCAGAGTACGTGGCAGAGTTTCACCATAACGTGGAAAGCTAAATGGCAATGAATGATCTCACTAGAGTGGGGGATCTTCCCAGAGGACTGCTGGTAAAACTGGGTCATGGCAGTATCATCAGTACCTGTCAAAAGTGTGTCTAGTTGTATCTGTAATTAAACCTTCCATTATGTTTTTCCAGAAGAAGGTGTCAGAGTAGCCAGCCTTGATCAAAGACAGACTGTTAGTGGAGTAGTGGAGAAGCCGAGCCCTGAAATGTTCAGCTTTGTTAGCAGCCGTCCTCAGAAGAATGGAAGCAATTCTTAAAGATGATGTCAGACAGCATCTCAAGTGTTCTCCCTTCATGACTGGGACATGTGATGTGCCAAGGGAATAGGGGGCTAGATTTATCTGCCCAGTCACTACTACTACTACTAATCATAATTTGTGTAGCGCTACAAGACAAAAGCAACGCTATACAGAGACATGTAAGAGATAGTCTCTGTTCATAAGAGCTTACAATCTAGTCAAGGCAGACAACACGACTGGGGCACCTAGGCCAATCAGGTTTTCAGGATATCCACGATGAATATGCATAAGATAGATCTGCATATAATGGAAGCAGTGCATGCACATCTATCTCATGCATATTCATTTTGGATACCTTGAAAACCTGACTGGCCTGGGGGTCCCAGAGGACTGGGTTGAGAACCACTGACTAGGGAAATGGTAAGGAAACACTCCAGTTCCCCTAGATAAATACTAGTCCCAGTGGCGTAAATTACAATGAGGGGCCCCCAAGCAAAACTTTGCAGAGGGCTCCTGTTGTCATGGTGGTACTGCACCCTGTTCTGTGCGAGACTTAGGCTCAATGGAGAACAGCTGTTGGGCCCATGTTCCCTGCAGCAAACTTACAAGAGCAGAGCATCGTGGCATGGCAAACATGTTAAAATATGTTTGCTGTGCTGCTGTGTGGACCCCCCTCCTGTCCCCCCCCCCCCCCGTATTGCAGGGGCTGCTTGGGTAGAATTTACTCCATTGCCTAGTCCCAGTTGTGATGTCTGTTTTGACTGTTGTGCTATCTGCCTTGACTAGATAGCACAGTTACTTACCTGTAACAGGTGATCTCTGGGAACAGCAGGAATAAGTCTTCACATAAGGGTATCGTAGGCACCGACGGAGCCCGCGCGGGAACACTCCCCAGTGTCCAGTAAGAAAGCCTTTGGGAGCATCCCACCGCGCCTGTGTGCTGCCTTCCCGCCTTTCCAAACCACCTCTCTCCAGTTCGAGTTTTAAAGCTGAGACAAAGAGAGAGAGAGGAAAGGAAAGATAGATAGAGAGATACAACTCCTAGGGGAGGTGGGTGGGTTGTGAAGACTTATTCCTGCTGTTCCCAGAGATCACCTGTTACAGGTAAGTAACTGTGCTATCTCCAGGAACAAGCAGGAATGAGTCTTCACATATGGGGACTCCCTAGCTGCAGATGCCAGGGAGAGACCCCATGGTTGTGTGCCCTTGCAGAGGGCTTCACCTCCCCCCCATGGATCTCTGGCATCCAACCAGGGTAGGTGGGTAGGAGTTGATTAGGAATGGAAGAGGTGTTTGAGGACAGCCTGACCAAACGAGGCATCCCGGCGGGAGTCCTTGTCCAAACAGTAATGGGCTGTGAAGGTGTGAACCGAGGCCCAGGTGGCCACTCGACAGATCTGGTCGATGGACACCAAGTTCAGATGAGCCATTGAGGCTGCCATGGCTCTCACATTGTGAGCTGTGACATGGCCCTCCAGAGAAATGTTCTTACTCTGGTAGGCGAAAGAAATACACTGAGCAATCCAGCTGGAGAGTGTTCTCTTAGAGACTGGAAGTCCTAAATGAGAAGGATCAAAAGCAACAAAAAGTTGAGAAGATTTTCTATGTTGCTGTGTTCTTTGTAAGTAGAAAGCGAGAGCTCTCTTACAATCCAAGGTATGAAGATTCCTCTCTGCATTTGATGCATGAGGTCCTGGAAAAAGACAGGTAAATATACCTCCTGATTCAGATGAAAAGGTGAGACCACTTTAGGCATAAAGTGTGGATTGGTCCTGAGGACTACCTTATCATGATGGAACCTTGTATAAGGTGGATTAGCCACCAAAGCTTGCAACTCACTGATGCGGCGTGCTGAGGTGACTGCAATGAGAAAAAGAACTTTCCAAGAAAGAAATTTCAAGGAGGTGGTGGCTAAAAGTTCAAAGGGTGGCTTCATAAGCTGGCCAAGAACCAGGTTTAAGTCCCATGCCACTGGAGGTGGTCTAATGGGAGGTTTAGTTAAAAGAAGGCCTCTCATGAATCTTGCTATAAGAGGGTGAGAGGAGATAGGTTGTCCATTGAGAGGCTTGAGGGATGCTGCAACAGCACTCAAATGGACTCTTACTGCATTCGTTTTCAGGCCTGCATGGGATAGATGCAGGAGATACTCTAGTAGAGAATTCAGAGGTATTGCAAGAGGGTTTAGACCCTTCTCTGAACACCAAATGGTGAATCTTTTCCATTTGAAAGCATAGGAACGTCGAGTAGAAAGCTTCCTAGAGGCATGAATAACATCTCTGACTTGTTGAGAGAGATGAAAATCTTGAAGGTCTAGGCCCTCAGCAACCAAGCCCTGAGATGGAGTGACTGGGGGTTTGGGTGCCACAATGTTCCCTCTTCCTGGGACAGAAGGTCTGGTGCAGAGCCTAAGTCCAGGGAAGGAGCTTGAGAGAGATGCAGAGGTAGAGGGTACCACACTTGGCGTGGCCAATGTGGTGCTATGAGGATCATGGTCCCTCGATCTCTCTGAAGCTTGAATAGAGTTTTGGGAATTAGGGGAATTGGTGGAAAGGCATAAAGGAAGTCTTGACCCCAGTGAAGGAGGAAGGCATCCTTGGCCTGAACTCCCTGACATGGAATTCTGGAACAGAACCGGGGAAGTTTGGCATTCCACGGACTTGCAAAGAGGTCTATGTCCGTGGTTCCCCAAATTCGAAAAATCCTGGATACCTGGTCCATGTGGAGGGACCACTCGTGTGGGAGCAGAACTCGACTGAGTCTGTCCGCCCAAGAGTTTTTGAATACCTGGAAGATATACTGCCAGAAGATGGATGTGATGCTCTCTGGCGAAGGCCCACAGTCGCAAAGCTTCGTTGCAAAGCGACAGAGAGCCAGTCCCTCCCTGCTTGTTTACATAGAACATGGCTACTTGATTGTCCGTAAGGATAAGGACTGTCCTGTAGCTGAGCAGGGAATGGAACACTCTGAGAGCTAAGAATATTGCTCTGAGTTCCAATAGATTGATATGCAGAGAAGTCTCCTGTGGAGACCAGATGCCCTGGGTGGAGAGATCTTGTAGATGAGCTCCCCAACCCTTTGGAGAAGCATCTGTTGTGAGAGTTGCTTGGGGTAGCGGTTGCTGAAAAGGGGACCCCAGCAACAGGTTTTGAAAGGACTTCCACCACTGGAGAGACCAAAATAGACGACTGGAGTTTGCTATTTTGTCTGACAGGTAACCCGATGCCTGAGTCCATTGGGTGGACAAAGTCCATTGAGCTGTCCTCATATGAAGGCGAGCATATGGAACCACATGCACGGTGGATGCCATGTGGCCTAATAGTTGTAATATCTCTCGAGCAGTTAATTGGGACTTTAGGGGACATGCAATGAAGCTACAGGGTAAACTATTTAAGACTAATAAAAGAAAATATTTTTTCACTCAACGTGTAATCAAACTCTGGAATTTGTTACCGGAGGATGTAGTAAAGGCTGTTAGTGTAGCTGGGTTTAAAAAAGGTTTGGACAAGTTCCTGGAGGAAAGGTCCATAAACCATTATTAAGAAGTGACCGAAGATATCAATGCTTGACCCAGTACAAGCATTGTGGAACTTGTGTCTCTTGGGGAAACTGCTAGGTACATATGACCTAGATTGGCCACTGTTGGAAACAGAATACTGGGCTTGATGGACCTTGGTCTGACCCAGTATGGCATATCTTATGTTCTTATGTTATGTAACTGAATCTGGGAGGCTAACTGCACCAGACGTAGGCAACGGGCTTGAGGAAGATAGGCCCTTGCATTTGTGGTATCCAGTAAGGCTCCTATGAACTCCAGGGACTGAGTAGGGGTGAGATTGGATTTTGGGATGTTTATTACCAGTCCCAAATACTGAAGGATACGCATTGTGCAGGTTAGACAATTCTGGGCCTCTGACTGGGATGGGGCTCGAATGAGCCAGTCGTCCAGATATGGGAATACGAATATTCCTAGAGTGCGGAGAAATGCAGCTACTACTGCCATGCATTTCGTGAACACCCTTGGTGCAGTGGCCAGACCGAAAGGAAGTACCCTGTATTGGTAGTGCTTTCCTTGAAAAAGGAACCGAAGGAACCTTTTGTGTGTAGGATGGATGATGACATGGGTGTACGCATCCTTGAGATCTAGAAAACAATCCTGACTCCGAAGGTATGTAAGCAGAGCCCCTAGAGAAATCATTTTGAATTTCTCCTTGCATAGAAACTTGTTCAATTCTCTAAGGTCTAATATGGGTCTGTAGCCCCCTGTTTTCTTTGGGATAAGAAAATAAGGGGAGTAGAACCCTGAGCCCTGTTGAAGAAGAGGTACTTCTTCTATTGCCCCTTGGGCAAGAAGGGTAGCAATCTCCTGACCTAGAAGATTGAGGAGAGATGTTGGAGAATTGAACTGTTTCACCATGGTGTGGGGAGGAAGGTTTAAGAAGTGAAGCTTGTACCCTTCCTTTATGATGGAGAGGGTCCATTGCTCTGCTGTGATTTGCTCCCTCCTGGGAGCAAAGTAAGTCAACCTTCCTGGAATGGTGAGGGGCTCTGGATTTCCCAGAGCTAGAAAGGCTAAGTTCTCTAGTTGCAAGTCAAAGGCCCTGAGGAGGTTGAGGCTGCTGGGCTGTGGTAGGCCTGGCAGCCTTTGACTTGGCCTGTTTAGGTGGTTGCTGACGCTTTGCAGCAAAACGACCTGCAGAAGATGTCTGCCCATGAGCAGGATAATATCTTCCCTTTTTAGAAAAAGATGTCTTTTTGAACAATCTTTTCTTAACAGGGGCAGAGGTAGACTTTGAAAGTCGATCCAATGCAAAGTTCTCAGCATCCATCTGAGTGGCCTTTGCTTGCCTATCCTTGCCAAACAGGTTTTCACCTGTACAAGGAAGGTTTCCCAACTCATCTTGGACCCAGAGTTCCAAATCAGAGGCTTGTAACCAAGCAATTCTGCGGGCACCTATGGCAATAGCCGTGGCTCTGCTTACACACTCAAAAGAGTCAAAGGCTGCGCGGTTGGAGAATTTGGAAACGTCTTGGGCATGTTTGAGCCAAGTGAGAAATTCCTGCCTTTTATCTTCTGAAATAAAAGGAGCTAAAGTCTGCAGATGATCTGTGACTTCTTTTAGAAACATCCCCATATAGAGACTATAGGAGTTGATTCTGGCAGCAAGCATATTGGCCTGGAAAATCTTTCGGCCAAAAGCATCTAGAGTCCTACATTCACGTCCTGGAGGGTTAGATGAGTGTCTCTTTGCACTATTTATTTTCTTCATGGCAGACTCAACAACAATAGAGTGGTGAGGAAGCTGAGTCTTATGAAAACCAGGACAGGGAGGGACACGGTACATGGTGTCTAACCTGTGAGAATGAGGAGAGGTGGTGAGAGGAGTCTCCCACATGTCCAACATGAGATCAAAGAGAATCTCATGAATAGGTAGGGTAGCTGCTTCCTTAGGAGCCTTAGGATATTGTAAAATATCTAATTGCTTGGCTTTAGGCTCTGACTCAGAGGCCACTGTGATGGAGAGGCCTCTAGCCACTTCCCTAATGAAGTCTTGAAAAGACAAATCCTCTGGAGGAGACATTCTTCGTTTTGGAGAATCAGACTCCTGAGGAAGAAGCACCGGTACATCGACAGAAGCCTCCGACTCATCAGAGTCTTCGAAGTATCGCCTGTCTGGATGCTCCTGTAAAGCCCGATACGCGTACCGAGTGGGATCGACATCGGGAGTAAGCGGCACCGGTTCGGTACCGATGGGCATCGTAGGACAGGGTACCATTGCAGCCGACACCGAAGCCGATGTCGATGCAATCGGTACCGGCATCGGGAACGATGCCGATGCCGGAGTAGGTACCGGCAACGGAGATTGTTGCGGTACCGAAGGCGTCGAAGCCTGCATAAACGCCGTAAGGGTGCGCTGTATGGACAGAATTTTCTGATCCATCGATGCCACTAGAGTCTGGATGTCGGTACCAGTGGAGGCCACCGGTACCCCAGAACACGGCAACAGGTGATCGGTCGAGGCCGTGCCATCGATGTCAACCTGTGACCCCATAGATAATGCTTTGGAAGCCGAAACTTCCCGCCGGGGTAATTTTGCCGGAGCGGAGTCCTCGAGGGCAAGCCCGGAGGCATCTCGATGCTTGGAGGGAGATTTGGCCTTCGAGGACCGGCTAGATTTATGTTTGTTACCTGAGATCCATGGGAGGAAGAAGCAGCCCTGGAAGACGTCGATGCCACCGAGGCTGCATCAGAGGGAAACAGGGTACTGAGCTTGGCTGTTCGGTTCTGCCGACCCCTTTTAGACATCAGGGTGCAAGACACACAATCCGTGATGGAATGGTCAGGACCCAAACATTTCAGACACCAATCATGGGTGTCGGTGACAGAAATAGTAACGCCACATTTTGTGCACTTTTTAAACCCGGAAGCGGGCTTCTCCATGAGAAGAAAATATCTAGGCCTAAGGTCCAAACTGAAAATGCACAGCTGAAAGAATAAAAGGTTTTTTTTTTTAAGAAGAAGAAGAAGAAAGAAAAAACCGGCAGTACCGGTCTGACGTCGAAGGCAGACGCGACTACAGAAAAATAAAGAAAAAAATAAAGAACTTCTTCTGTGGTGACAGGAACACGACCTGCTGGCTCCGCGGAAAAGAAGAACTGGAGAGAGGCGGTTAGGAAAGGCGGGAAGGCAGCGCGCAGGCGCAGTGGGATGCTCCCAAAGGCTTTCTTAATGGACGCTGGGGAGCGTTCCCGCGCGGGCTCCGTCAGTGCCGACGATACCCATAGGTGAAGACTCATTCCTGCTTGTTCCTGGAGATTGTAAGCTCTTCTGGGCAGATCTAGCACATTGTGGAAGAGATCTTGAATATTGTCACCTGCAAACGTTACTGTTCCTTGTCTGCAAGTACTGGCTAATAAGCTCACTTTTAAACTTTGATTTTTTTTTAACTTCACATAGCATCTCCACAAAGAGGCAAATTTCTAGATCTCATGGGGAGATTACAGGTACTTTTTGCCCATGGGACTGCAACTCACAATATTGATTAGGAGATCCTCAGTGGAATTTCTTAAAAAAAAAAAAAGAAACAAACAGCTGTTGCTGGTGCTGCTGGGATCTCTTACTCCATTAACCTTCCTTTTGAAATTCCTGCTGTTGCTTTTACCAGTCAGCCTTGGCTCCACCCCAGCTCTACCTCTGTTCCCGATAAGAACGGGTGGGCATTTTTCACAGGGCTGCTCTCCACAGGTGAATACCCTGATAGCAGAAATCTAGTTATCTTACTACTTCATCCTTTAGAGGTCCATCGAGCCCAACATCCTTTATCTGATTGTGCTCACTCCTAGCCTCAAAAATCATTCATGTCCAAGTAAGTCAGTCTGGACATGATATTGTTATCCTCCTGCAATAACAAAGGAGCTCATGGAGGCCACTGCCTGAGGGGGAGCTGATTCCAGTCTTTTCATAATCTTCCCCTTGTGCTTACCCATCCTAGTCCTTTCCAACTTCACATTTAATCAAGTCTCATAACTAACGAGAGGGACAAGAGGGATTAATAGAATGACAGTACCTTTCTCTGAAGGGCAAACTATCTTCTGCAAGGTGAAATGCCCACAAAGATTCCACTGGAGTCTCTGCATGAACCAAATTTTTGGCCATGGACACTCCTACTGTTAATGTAGCAGATAATGTAAATAGATGTAACTAACTACATCACATTACTATGTATTAACTGCATTATAAATAATGACATTTCCTTAACTGAATAAGAAACTACTGAGAGCACCCTGAACAGTTGACATGGATGTTTTGAAGCTTCTGCTTGGTAATTACAAAATCTTACTGCGTTTTAGGGCCCCAAAGTGAAACAAACTTAGTTGTTCATGTGGAGCACACTTCCAAACCGAAAATGGGCCCAATTTAAACCTAATTCTGCACCCTCTGTTATAGATGCATCCACAATTCCGGAATCAGGGACACACACGTTTCTGGTGTCGCACGAACAAAGCACTATGGTGTATGAAGGGTATATGCAGCAAGGAGCCGTGGAAGTCCCCATGCTGACTGTATTCTGAAAAGATGGAGGTTCTGATCCTGTCCATCTCCACCATATACCATACCTCATCTGTAAAACATGCATCTCCTAAGCTGCTCCTCTCGCTCACAGTGTTGTGCTGATGCAAACTACACATGAATACTGATCATACATAAATGCTGATGCAAACTAGACTACATATACTAGTCTGTTGCATGCCCAGAACACTGCAAAGTAATCTCAGTACATTCAAAGATAGTATAAAAGCAAGTAGAAAGTGATATGTTTGTCGTGACATATCTTGCATCACAACATACATGGCAGTAGAAGAATTCCTTAGTTATTCCTGCATTGGTCATCTTTGATAAAAGTCTTTACAATGCTAAGCATGGACCGAAAAAAAAAAAATCAGAAAAGGTTCTCTATAGTTAAAGGTCAAAACATATCCCTGTCAATAAGAGACCCTCAGAATGAGAACATTCAACAGTGCAAACAGCACTAATACGAGGTGCGATCAAAATGTATTAAGACTTGTACAATAACACAAGAAGTATAACACTGACCGTTATCACATTCAGTCTCCTTCAAAGTAATCCCCTTAAAATAAAACACACTTCTTCCAGAATTCCTACCACTGCTGGAAACTATTTTGAAATGCCTCTTTCGTTATGCTGTGAAGCTGCTGTGTCTAATTTTGCTTAATGGTCTCCAAGTCATTGAGTCTTCTTCCTTTCAGCAGTAATTTCAGTTCTGGTAAAAGTCACACGGTGCAAGGTCAGGTGAGTACGGAGGCTGGCAGACTTGCTTGATTTGGTGTTTAGCCAAGACCTGCTGGACAAGATGTGATGCGTGAACAGGGGCATCGTGATGAAGCAACCATTCACCAATCCTGTGCAATTCTGTCCTCTTACGACAAACTGCATGTCTCAAATGAGTCAGAATTTGGACAAAGTACTCCATATTGATGGTTTGACCTTTTGGAACATACTCATGCTGAACAATACCCTGGTAATCAAAGAAAACTGTGAGCATGACCTTGATATTGCTCTTCACCTGATGGGCTTTCTTGGGTCTGGGAGAGTTTGGAGTTTTCCACTGTGAGGATTGAGTCTTAGTTTCCAGGTCAAACCATAAACCCATGATTTATCACCAGTAATAATCTTTTTTATGAAATCTGAGTCATGTTCAATGCATTCCAACAACTCCCTGACTGCAGTCAGTCTTCTTTTTGGGCAGGGGACCAGGAGTTTCGGCATGAATTTTGCAGACACACGTCTCATCCCCAAATCGGCAGTAAGAATGGACTGTACTGCCCCAAAACTGATGTCCATGTCTTCAGCAAGATCCCTAACAATCAATCGATGATTTGAACATATTGTGACATCCACTGCTTCAACTTTGTCGTCATTCTTGCTTGTGGATGGCCTTCCAGAAATTCAGTCTCAACACTTTGGTGACCCTCTTGGAAACATTTGTACCAGTCATAAACTTGAGCACGACTCATGCATTCATTGCCATATACTTGCTGTAACTTATCATAAGTCTCTGCACGAATCTCGAAGTTTCTGGCAGAATTTAATGCAAATTCGCTGTTCAATTTTTTTCACTCAGCGTAAATCTGACAAATTGTTTTTACGAGATACCAAATAACACGTGATTTAAAAAAGTACAATTGTGCTGCAGTCACGCTACATTCTGCACATGCAGAGCACATAACTAGGTCACTGCTTGCTTAATATCATCATGGTGAGTCGTATTGTTATATAGCTACACAACAAGTCAATACTTTTTGATCACACCTTGTGCATGCCCAAAAGCACCATTATCGGTTTCTAAAAATGTGCACATTTTTAGAGACTGATGATGGTGCTTTTGGGCATCTATTAGTGCTGTTTGCACTGTTGAAAGCTCTAATTCCGAAGGTCCCTTATTATTGATAGGGATATGTTTTGACATTTAGCTATAGAGAACCTTTTCAGATTTTTTTTGCCTAATCACACTGGCACCTGGCGACGCTGTGGTCATCCTTAAGGGCTAGGTACTGGCCAGGCATTCATGTACCCCCAGAATTGCAGATGAGCACACTAGATCCTCCCATGCAACACTCAAACCACACACACACACACACACACACACACACACACACACATTCTCACTTGCAGTCACCAAAAACATACTTCTGCCAAAAAGATGCCCTGCACTTATCAATAAGAACTGATCTGTGTTTCTCACCCAAACAATAATCTTTTCCATACTCACTCACATACTATCCTTACAACAGTCCCATTTTTCAGAACATAGGAATTGTTAGGAAACCCTAGATTAGGTCCTTTAGCACAAATAGCAAATGTCAGCATAGCCAGAATAAACACTATTGCTCTTCTTAATATTTTTGTAAGGGTGTTTATTAATGTTTCTTTACCTTACAACCTTCCCTCACCTCTGCTTCCTGTTCTTTAAAACTGCGTCTTGTGTTTTTCCAGACTGTAGACACATCAGTTCAAAACAATTGTCACAACCATTCTTCAATATGGGACACATTGAAATGCAAAGCAGAATATTTTCTAAGTCCTGGCCTTATTCCACGTTTCGGTAGGAATAGCGGGGACACTTGCAGCAAACACTGAAAACATACATGGGCCTTTCCTGAATATGCTTTATATCTCTCCACAGTTGACCATGCCCCCGTTCCACCCCGCTCTGAGATCCCTGTGCTAGCGCCATAAACGTGCAGGACTATGGGGTTTCAGAATACAATCTTAGACATTTTTGCTAGAAAAACATCTATGACGCACATCCAAATGTCTTATTCGTGTTCTGGAATGACCTCCAAAAGAGACTGAAAGAAGGAGTAAATCCCTCTTGGTCTGGAATCTGGTGAGCTGATACCTTGTGCTTGAAGTTGTTTAGGCTTCTTGTAGCTGTAGCAACTTCCATATCTTGGTAGTGAAGAAGGCACAATCTACTAAAAAGGACAGAGTCATGAGTATTGGTGTTCTTATGGAAGTCTTATCTCTCATGCCCTGATGAGACCTCACCTGATGTATCAAAATTACCCTACTTGTGATATTGATGTGGGAAACAGACTTTCATCCACTTATAGTCTACCAAGCTTCTTTCTTTACCACTGAACAGAATGAATCCTTGAGCCTCCATTTACCACAGCAGTTCTCTTAATTGCCCCATTGATGAGTATTGGAAAAAATAAGGTGAAACGAAAAACCTCTTCTATATTGAAATTTGTGAGCAAGTCTAAAGTCATTGTGTGTAATGCAGGAAAGTACTTTGACATTGCATCTTTAAAAACAGAAAAAAAATAGTCAAATTCATTAGAAACAGAATATCTAAAGCAACTCATCTTGTAGTGGTCAAAATCTACTTCTGTGGCCAAATTATGTACCACGAGTAAAAAATCTATTAAGGTGTTTGTGTCATGCAAAATGTACTATTTTGACAAAACGATCTGGAAAGAAATTAGAGAGAAAAACCTTGCTTATTAAATGGAATAAAACAGAATTATGTCCATAAAGAACACATTGGAGAGACAATGAATTTAGCACAAAACATTGGGATAATAATATTCTAGACTCATGTTATCTTTTAAGCAGTGAAGTGATAAAATGCACTAAAAAACTACTGAGGTCAAGACCACGGCAATCTAATTTATTATTCTAACTACATTGTAAAATGTTACCACCTGCCTTGGCGGTCTGATGTCAAATTACCTACAAAATAATTCTCTTCTATATGTCTTTCTAATTGCACTGGAATTGCACAATAGGTTAAAACGAACAATAAAATACGTTTATATTTATGGAGGTGATTTCAAATTGAAACCATGCATATTACCTTACAGAGACATAAGCTCTGCCAGGGCAGTATTATATGTCTAGTACAGAAAATTACTACGAAAAATTGGAGTACTGTCCTTTCCATGCTTAGAAGGAAGGGGAAAACATTAGAAGTGCCGTCTCTTTCATTAGTGATAGAAGGAAAGTGAAAAGGATATGATCTAGTCATGCATATTTTATATACAATAAATTCCTACGTATTCTTGCATCATGGTATTCAGTCACCCATAATAAAACTGTATAAGAAAAATTAGGCATTGGACACAAACCCAAATAAACAAATGGGTCCAATACTTTTTCTCCCACATAAGTAATAAGGAGCCTATTTACTAAGCCATGCTAACTGTTAATGCAAAAGTTATCTCCCACTGATAGCACAGTGCATTATCTATTAATGTTCAATAACAGCTGCTATTAACCGTTAACAGGAAACGAGGCTAAAAATGGGTAGGGACTGTGCCTTACAGTCAATGCAAAGGTATTTACCATCCATAAACTGTTAAAGTACCATATACTATGCATCCAGTTAACTCTGCCTCATGAGATGTAGCTAATTGCATTACTTTATGACTAAGAGCACATCCCCCATTAACTCCCAACCAACTTTAGGATTTGTTTAAATATCATTCAAAGTTCTGCACACTGGCCTACCTTTCTGTTTCTCAAACCTTTCGATCCCAGATCTGGCATCCAGACAGATAAGATCTCAACACACTGACTGATTGATTCTTCCCTCTCATGCCCATTTTTGTCTAGAATTAACCAAACATACTACTTTTTTTTTTTTTAGACAATCTCTTTGGAATTCTCTCCCCCTAAACTGAGGGGTAAAAGTAAGATGAAATTAGACTTACCTGCTAATTGTTGTTCCTTTAGAACCACCAGTCTAGTCCTGAAACGTAGAAGTTACCTCCATCTTCCGCAGCTTGGAGACTGAGCATGACAGAAATCCTGATGACCTCATCATATATAATCCAGGGACCGCCTCTGATCTCCAGTACTCTATTGACAAAGCAGACTCACCAAAGCAAAGATTAAGCCAGAGGAAAATGCAATTTAAAAATGTGTAACTAACTGCAAAATTTGACCAACTGTCTGGAAACATATGGAACTGAATGGAACTGTATGGAAACTCCATCCATCTCTCACTCCAGTGGACCGAGAACCGAGAGACTCGCCCCCGTGCTCCCTACTGACCTGCAATTTCTCCCCAGACCCCCCAACCGACCACCCCTAGTATGTACTTAGCTTCAGGTGACGTCAGCAGGTAATGTCTGGGAGGGATACGGGACTAGACTGGTGGTTCTAAAGGAACAACAATTAGCAGGTAAGTCTAATTTCATCTTCCTTAGCGTCCCACCAGTCTAGTCCCGAAACGTAGAAGATGTAACAGAGCAGTAAACATCTAACCGGAGGGCCCTGCAAGACCCGCCTGAAGCACCGCTGACGCAAACTGAGAATCCCTCTGCGCCAGCACATCCAGTCTATAGTGTTTTGCAAAGGTATGCAAAGACGACCAGGTAGCCGCCCTACAAATCTCTGTGGCAGGCACCAAGCTGAACTCCGCCCAGGAGGCCGCCTGCGCTCTAGTCGAATGTGCCTTCAACCCCTTTGGCACCACTCTACCATTCAACAGATAGGCCGACTCTATAGCCCCCTTAAGCCATCTAGCAATAGTCGGCTTAGACGCCTGCTCACCTCGCTTTGGCCCCCCAAATAGCACAAATAATCTATCCGACCTTCTAAAGGATGCAGTCTTCTGCAGATACATTCTCAGGGATCTACCAATATCCAGCTTGTGCAATCGCCCCCCCTTTTCCCCCTTGCCTGTCCGCTGAAACACCGGCAAGGAAACAATCTGATTCACATGAAAAACCGACACGATTTTCAGCAAAAAGGAGGGAACTGTCCGTAACACTACTCTGTGGGCCTCAAAATCTAAGAAAGGGCTCTTACAAGACAAAGCCTGCAACTCAGAGATTCGCCTGGCCGAAGCTATCACCACAAGGAACACTACCTTTAGCGTGAGATCTTTCAAGGTAGCCCTAGCTAATGGCTCAAACGGCGTCCCCGTTAGGGCCTCCAACACCAAATTCAGATCCCAGGCTGGGACTGGATCCCTGCGCGGAGGACGCAAGAGGACCGCCGCTCTCAAAAATCTCTTCACCTCCGGATGACCACCCAACGACTTTCCCTTTATCTTTCCTCGAAAGCAAGAAAGAGCCGCCAGCTGCACCCTGAGCGAAGCCGCCGCCAGTCCCTTCTCGAAACCATCTTGAATAAACGAAAGCACTTGCAGCACGGAAGCCCGCATTGCCTCAACCTGCCTGTCCTTGCACCATGCTTCAAAGATTCTCCATATGCGCACGTACGCTAACGATGTGGACCGTCTCCGCGACCTAAGCAAAGTAGCAATCACCGCCATGGAATAACCCTTGGCCCTCAGCCGCGCCCTTTCAAGAGCCAAGCCGTAAGCGAGAACCGATCCACCTGTGGCATTACTAGCGGCCCCTGCACCAGCAGGTCCTTTCTCAGTGGAAGCCGCCAAGGGGGCTCTAAGAGGAGACGCATAAGATCCGCATACCACGGTCTTCTCGGCCAATCTGGCGCTATCAGCACCACCTGCCCCCTGTGACACTCTACTCGCTGTAGGACCCGACCTATCAGGACCCACGGAGGGAAGACATACAGTAGTCCGTCCTCCGGCCACTTTTGAATTAAGGCATCCAGTCCTTCCGACATCCTTTCGCGCCTTCTGATGAAAAACCTGTCCACCTTCGCCGAGTTCCATGACGCCATGAGATCCATCACCGGCAGACCCCCAGCGGTGCAATATTGCCTGGAACACTTCGGGATGGAGCACCCACTCCCCCGGGTCCACCCTTACTCGACTTAGAAAATCTGCGGTCACATTGTCCACTCCGGCCACATGTGCTGCCGACAGGGCTTCCAGGTGGCCTTCCGCCCACTGTAGGAGCGCATCCGCCTCCTCTTCGAGCGCCACACTGCCTGTGCCGCCCTGTCGATTGATGTATGCCACTGCCGTGGCGTTGTCCGAGAGGACCCTGACCGCCGCTCCTTCCAACCACTGCCGGAGGGCCCGCAAAGCCAGTGTGACAGCCCTCAACTCCAATCTGTTGATCGACCAAGCCCGTTCTGGCTCTGTCCACTGACCCTGCGCGTAGCGCCCCTCGAAATGCGCCCCCCATCCATAGAGACTGGCATCCGTCGTCAGCGCTTTCCAGGCCGGGCTTTCCAGAGGCATTCCCCTCTCCAGATTCGCCGGGTCCAGCCACCATTGCAGCGACTGCCGCACCTCCATCGGGCACACCAGACTCTTTGACAAACTGTCCGATTGGTAGGACCATCTCCGCAGCAGCGCCCTCTGCAAGGGCCGCATATGCGCCCTGGCCCACTGGACCACCTCTATCGAGGCCGCCATCGTGCCCAACACCTGCATGTACTGCCACACCGAGGGCGCCTGGCAGTCGAGGAAGGCTCTTACACTCCGCCTCAGCTTGTCTCTTCTGTCCTGAGGGAGAAACACCCTGCCCAAGGTGGTGTTGAAACGAGCCCCCAGGTATTCCAACTGCTGAGACGCCTGCAACTTGCTGTTTGCTAGGTTCACCACCCAGCCCAGTGACTGCAAGAACTGCACTACTCTCCTGGTTGCTCCGACGCTTTCCTCTTCCGACTTTGCTCTGATCAACCAATCGTCCAAGTAGGGGTGCACCAATATCCCCTCCTTTCCCAACGCCACCGCCACCACTACCATGATCTTGGTGAACGTTCTGGGCGCGGTTGCCAGACCAAAAGGCATTGCCTGGAACTGAAAATGTCCCATAGGCACCGCAAACCGCAAAAACCTCTGATGTTGTGCTCTGATCGGAATGTGCAGATATGCCTCCGAGAGATCTAGAGCCGTTAGGAACTCCCCCCGGCGAACCGCCTGAATCACAGACCGCAAGGTTTCCATGCGAAAATGCGATACCCTTAGGCACCGGTTTACCCTTTTTAGGTCCAAGATCGGCCTCAAGGTACCTTCCTTTTTTGGTACCACGAAGTATATGGAGTATCGACCGGACCCACATTGGTCCGGCGGCACCGGCACCACCGCCTTTAATGCCAGCAGTCTTTCCAAGGTTTCTCGTACTGCCAACAGCTTCGCTCGTGACCGACAAGGAGACCGCACAAACGCTTCTGACACTTGTCGTTGGAGCTCGAGCGCATACCCCTCACGGACGATCTCCAACACCCACTGGTCGGAGGTAATCTGGGCCCACGCTGGAAAAAACTCCTTCAACCGCCCCCCTACCAGAGTTATCCCAGCCTGGATCCTCCTCGCATCATTGCGGCTTCTTACCATTCGAGGAGGAAGAAGAGGCCCCAAAACCTCTCCCCGCCCCCTGAAACCTCCGGAACCCCGGGGACCACTGTTCCCTCTAAGCTGTGCACGTGTGCGTGCGCACACACCTCGCCGAGCGAGCGCACATACTTTACAACAGAGCGCACAAAAATTATGGATCTGATTCTGCTAGAAAACAACACAGACGTCTTAGATTTTAAAAGTTATGATTATAATTACTAGAAATTTCCCGCTTCATTTAGTAATTGTCTATTTTCATTTAATTTGATTAAAATCAAGGTGGTGTACATACTGTATTCTGACGTGTAGTCAAATTTTAAAGTATATAACTCCGAGTGTCATTATGTGGCGCACAAAAATTTAACCTTCCTTCAAGAGCTGCACACAGCTGATATTTTATGCGCACACAGCCTACAGAAAATTAGAGGGAACATTGCCGGGGACCTATACTGAAAGCGTCCTCTAAGAGGCGGTGCGTACCTCGATGGCCGAAACCTACGAAACTCACGCTGCTGACTTTGGGAAGGGACCCCTTGCCTACCTACCTTCTGTTTGTCTTCCGGCAATCTCCCGCCTTTGGAGTCTCCTAAGTCCTTAACCAACTTCTCCAGATCCTCACCAAAGAGGAGCTTACCCCTAAAGGGAAGTTTACCTAGCCTTGCCTTCAAGGCCGCCTCCGCAGCCCAATTACGGAGCCACAAAGCCCGTCTCGCTGCCACCACGGAAGCCATACTCTTGGCTACTCCCCGAATGAGAATATACTGACTGTCCGCCAAATAATTGGCCCCCGACTCCAGCTGTGCGGCCTCCTCAACTGCTTCCTCCAACTGAAGCCCTTTCATCCTTTGGGCACAACGCAGACACACTCTAGCCACCCAGGCCCCACAGACCGAAACCTGCATCGAAAGGGCATTAACCTCGAACACCTGTCTCAACAAGGAGTCCAACCGCTTGTCTTGCGCATCCTTAAGGGCCGCACTTCCCTCCACCGGGATAGTGGTCTTCTTAGTGACAGAGGAGACCGCTGCATCCACTTTCGGTGGTTTAAATAACTCTTTATCGGCCTCCTGCAGAGGGTATAAGCGGCTCAAAACCCTCGAGCCCCTAACCCCCGCATCAGGAGTATCCCCATTCTTCCTGAATCATTTCCTTGAAGACCCTATGGAGTGGAAACGCTCTCTGCGACTTTCGCACCGCTTGCAATAATGGATCCTCTAGCGACGCATCGACCCCCTGCTCCGCCGTAGGAATATTCAACACCTGCATGGTTTCACCTATAAGGGCCGCCAACTCGTCTCTCCTGAACACTCTAACAATCCTAGATTACTGGTCCTGATCCTGCAACTCTCCTTCTTCCAACTCATCCTCATCTTCCGAAGCCTGTCCTGCTGCAGCGCTGCTGTCCAGTTCGAAATCCAGATCTACACTGTCCCCTCAACGCCTACTCCTCTTAGCCGGGACTCCCCCTGTCTCTAGCATAGTACCCTGCCGCTTAGCTCCTAAGGAGCCCTCACCCGGGCTAGCCTCCTTCTTTCCAGAGTTCCCTAAGGACTGCTGCAGTAATAGCAGAAACTGCTGTGAGAAAATAGCCCCCAGACCGCCCTGCAACTCCGCGGGCAGTGCAGGTGGCTCCCTTACTGAGGAGGGCCCCGGTAACGGCTCCAGGGGTGACAACTGAGGCCCCAGGGAGGCCAATGACCCCACGTCCTCCCTGGCTCCCCCAGGTCCTCCATATTTTCCAGCGCCTGCTCTCGCCCACAGGACCTACACACTTCTGCCTCCGATACAGACGCCCGCTGAACCCCGCACAAAATACAGCGCAGCTTCGGAGGCATTCAAAGGCATGAAAGACAACCTCTCTTTTTCAGCAGCCTCAATTCGCCCGGTCTCACCAACCAAGCCGAACTGAATGCTAAGCACCACTTTCAAAACACGACTTCCACTCCTGTCTTTCCTTTCTCCAGAACACCCGTTCTCCTGGCCAACAATCCCACTGGCAGCCTCTCTGTCTTTCCCGCACCAACTCCATGCGGTCCCCAAAATGGCCACCAAAAACCAGGAACGTCACTAAACCAAGGCAAACAAAATGACACCAATTTTCACATGCAGCCACGCTCCCAGCACTTACCCCGGCCCGAGGGGACTGCTAAACACCTTCCGTGTCTCCTCTCCGCGAGCTATTCGCCCGCCGCTGCACTTGCCGGTTACTTTGCTGCCACGGCTGCGAGCTGCTTCCCGTCCCGCTCCAGCCGCGTGTCAGACTACCTCGACGGCAGGACACCCGCCTCGGGGGATGTGCTGCCAGAGGACCCCAGGCTGACTCCCTCACTCTCTCCGTACTGCCACACCGTTCCGGAGAGGGGGGAGAAGGAGGGCGGTTCAAATTACCCTGCGAGTGCCAGAGAGTTACAGAGGCTCCAAACACGTCAAATTAAAGGAGCAATAACTCCTCTTTATTTATTTATTTTTTATTTAACCAAATCAAGCTACACTTAATAGTTACTACGGTGAGTCCCTAGTCCCTGGGCTCACATCCCCTACCGCTGCTTGGAGACTGAGTACTGGAGATCAGAGGCGGTCCCTGGATTATATATGATGAGGTCATCAGGATTTCTGTCATGCTCAGTCTCCAAGCTGCGGAAGATGGAGGTAACTTCTACGTTTCAGGACTAGACTGGTGGGACGCTTAGGAACCTATAGATTAAAACTGCCTTTTAAATTACTTTTTCACTTAGGTTTTTGGCGAATCAAGATGAACCAGGCGGGGACTATCAGTGGAGTCATATTAGGCTAGTTCTCTTTCTCTCCTTTTATAAAGCCTTCAGATATTCTGTTAATATTGTTTTGCCTTGGCTTTAGAGTGCAGCATATAGAAGCGGCAAATAAATGCCCTCTTTATCATATAGTACCACCCCTTTATCAATATGATCCACCCTATCGCTGCAATATAATTTGTACCTTGGTATCAAAAGTGACTTCATGGTTCTGGGACAGAGAATGAAGCAGATAGGTGCATAGGTGGTGTTCTCTTCAGTCCTCCCTGTTGAGGTTAAAGGCTGAGGCAGAGAAGCTCGCATCCTGAAGATGAATGCATGACTGCATGGATGGTGCCATCGAGAGCTTTTTGGTTTCTGGATCATGGGATGATGTTCCAAGGGTTGCAGAGCAGAGATCGTGTCCATCTGTCCAAGAAGGGTCAAAGTGCCTTCAGGATCAGACTGACTTTAACTACTGAAGAGGGCTTTAAACTAGATTCATTGGGGATGGGTGAAGAAAGCCCCCAGGTAAGTGAAATGTTCTTAGCCAAGTCAATAGAAAAAACAGTACAACTGCAACTCCAGGACTTCGTCGATTCATCTGCTCCACTCGACCCTCAGCAACATGGATTCAGACCCTCTTATTGTGCTGAGACCCTACTTACCTCACTCATAAACACACTACTCAAAGGCATTGAACACTCCAAACAAGGATTTATCCTGATATTCCTTGATATATATCATCTGCCTTTGACTCAGTAAACCATAATACCCTCTTAGAATGCCCGATGGCCCTGGGCATAAGCAACACCCCACTCCAAGTGGTTCCACTTTTATTTGTCCAAGCGCACTCAGCAAGTAAAAATAAAAGATGACATCAATACATTTCAAATTACAGAGAGGTATACAACAAGGATCATCTCTCTCTGCATTACTCTATATCCAACCAATCTGTAACATCTTTCAAATGCATAAAATCCTGTACCACATATATGCAGACAACCTAATACTTTATGCACCCATCTCTACATGCAACCCTGAATACTCACCAGTACAATCCTGCCTCAATGATCTGACAGAATGGCTAAACAAGAACAACATCTCCATCAACTATTTTTTTTTCTTTTTTTTTATTAAGCATTTATAGTGAAAATACACCAAATTAGAAAAGGAAAATAGTACAATACATACTGCATACAAAGTGCTAGGAAACATGATACAATATAAAGTCCACGTTAAGTGGTACTGACAGAAATAACAAAAAAGAAATAGAATCTATACTGAAAACCAGGCCCAAAGGCCTACACAATTGGAGAACCTACCATTTGATTACCAGACTTATTTCCAGAGCCTGCACTTGAACGATCCATCACAAATTTCTCAAGATGAGTAATATCCATAAATACATAAGAGGCTCCCTCAAATCCAATCAAACATTTACATGGGAAACGTAGAAAGAATGTGGCCCCTAGAGCCAAAACCTTGGATTTAAGAGCCAGAAATTGCCTCTGACGAAGCTGAGTCTCGCGAGATACGTCGGGGAAAATATTAAGAGGCTGACCACAAAAAGGGACAGATTTTTTCTTAAAAAAGGCACGAAGTATCCGCAGCTTAACCTCGATGGAGGCAAATGTAACTAATAAAGTGGAGCGAGTAGAAATATTATCAGTAGAGTCTTCTAAAAACGCGGTCAAATTTGAAATAGCTGGTACAATTTCATCCATCCCCCCTTCCTGAGGATTAACATTTTTACTAGTAAGAGGAATATAATAAGCCTGTGATACAACAATTGGCTCTTGAATATTGAGAATCTCTTTGAAATACTTCTCTAAAAGTATTCCAGGAGCTAACAAAGACGTATACGGAAAATTAAGAAACCTAAGGTTGCATACACGAAAAGAATTCTCTAGGGCCTCCACTCGGGAATATAACACCAAAGAATTTTTAACAGCAACTGTATGGGCTGCCTGAAGTGGAGGAATTTGAGATTTCAAAGACTGAACCACATTATCAAGACTATGAACCTTCTCATCAAATTGCTGAAAAGTTACAACAGCCTCTTGAGAGAAGGTGCAAAGTGCATTCAATGTAGAAGAAACTTTCTGATCAATAACTACTAAAGCTGACCAAATATCTTTCAATGTTACATCACCATCAGGCGAGGTAGGTGAAATAGTAGACACCACATTTAAAGATTGAGATTGCACAGGAGTAGGCAAAACCAAAGGTGACTTAGTTATACTTGCGGAATCAGAAGCCCCAATTGATAAATCCATAGACTGTACAGGCGCAGGCTGAGGAGGGGGAGATCTCCCACTGGAATTGAGGGATACTCCATCTGGTGACGACTGCGCAAGAGGGACAGGCAAAAAATGCCTGTCCAAGGGACCGGTCTGTTTCTCTCCAGGACCTACTGCAACAGTAGGAGCCTTATCAACATTCTTGGGCTTCCGCTTCCCCATCACTTCACCAGGAAACACAACCAGGAACTATCCGCAGAGCAGAGCCGCAGTATCGCCGAAGGAGCGCCCAAGGAGCACAACCTGCTCCTTTAATCACGCTCCTTCAAGCCACGCTCCGCGAACACGCTCCGCGGTAAAGACAAGAGTCCAAAGATATAACAAGGACCCCGCAGAGAGGAGGGTGCCCGGGGCCCGCCTGCCCGATATTCCTGAGGCACCTCTGGAGATAGCAAACCACACTGAAGCCGAGGACCGGCTACAGCAGTCCAGGCAGCCTAGGAGCTGTTGTTCTGCCCCTATATCCTCCGCGTTCCTCTGCCAGCACAGGGCACTTCAGCACAAAGCACTTTTTTAAAGGAAAGAAGACCCCGCCGACACGAGGGTGACCGGGGCCCGCCTGCTCGATATTCCTGAGGCCCTTCTGGAGATAGCAAACCACGCTGAAGCCGAGGACCAGCTACAGCAGTCCAGGCAGCCTAGGAACTGTTGTTCTGCCCCTATATCCTCCGCGTTCCTCTGCCAGCACCATCTCCATCAACTATAAAAAAAAAAACAGAGGCAATGATCATAACCCATGATCCCCCATTCTCCACCCCAAAAGAGATTATAATAAAAAAATAAAACCAGCCCAGTTAAACAGGAAATCAAATATCTTGGAATCACGCTAGACCAGCAACTAAACATAAAAACACATATAAAAAGAATTACTACCTCAGCGTATTACAAAATTAAAAGCCTATATAACCTCAGACCACCTCTAGTCCTGAACATCTTCCACCCAGTCTGTCAGGCCATTATCACCCTACAACTAGATTATCGCAACTCCATCCTCCAAGGTCTACCAAAGCAGACCCTACTCCCTCTGCAACTAGTTCAAAATGCTGCAGCATGTCTGATAACAGGATTCCAAGACATGAACACACAACCTCTGAACTGAAAAGACTACACTGGTTCCCCATACAGGCCTGCATTAAATACATGGCAACTATGTTCAACTACAAGACCTCGCATAACCAAGTTGCAGACTGCCTCTTTAGCCTCATTAAAAAAAACAAACCTTGAGATCAAGAAGAACTCTAAATCAGAGTTTACTCAGCATTCCAACCCACAAGCAGAAAAGTATCCAAACAACGTGCCAGAGAGCTTTCTCAATATATGGTCCCACACAATGGAACTCTGTCCCTAATAGCCTGAGGGATATCGAAGACTGCAGGGACTTCTGAAAAAAACTAAATACCTTCCTATTCCAGGAGTACTTTAGCCCTGGAACCTGAACAAAATGTTTCACTACAAGACAATCCCTTGTACATAATAGCTTCTGTTACACATAGTTACTGTTGTACATAGTTACCCCTGCTACACTGTTCATCTGATTGTTCACTATTCTATGTACCCTTGAAGTTCAATATAAACCACTTTGATAACATGAAAAGTGGTATACAAAAACTGTTAAATAAATAAATAAACATTAAATATCTCTCACTAACATATCTGAAAAATGTCTTATCCCCCCCCCCCATATTACTGCAATAGCTATTTCTTCTTCTTTTTGAATCTTTGCTTTCTTGACTATGCCAGACATTTTTCAGATATGTTAGTGAGAGGAGGAAGGACAAACGTGGTATTGTTAGACTAAAGGGTGAAGGGGAGGAATATGTAGAAGCTGATGAGAATAAAGCGGAATTGCTTAACAAATATTTCTGTTCTGTGTTCACAGATGAAGGGCCAGAAGCAGAACCTCAGAAAACACCCACAAATAGGAACAGAAGTGATCGGGAGCTTGAATGATTTTCAAGCTCCCGATCACTAGCTAAACTAAGTAGACAAAGGAACTAGCTAAACTAAGTAGACAAAGCGATGGGATGGGATATATCCGAGAATTCTGAAGGAACTTGGGGACATTCTAGTGGCTCCACTGACTAACCTTTTCAATGCTTCTTTGGAGTTGGAAGTGGTCCCAGAGGACTGGAGAAAGGCACATCTGGTCCCAAAAGAGGAAGTAAGGATGAGGATGACAACTACAGGCCAGTTAGTCTAACCTCTGCTGTGAGTAAATAATAGGAAATACTGCTAAGAGAGAGAATAGTAAGGTTTCTGGAATGAAATGGATTGCAGGATCTAAGGCAGCATGGGTTTACCAGGGGCAGGTCTTGTCAGACAAATCTAATTGATTTCTTTGACTGGGTGATCATGGAGTTGGACCAAGGGAGAGCCCTAGATGTGGTGTACAAGTGACTTATAAACAAACTGAGTACCCTATGGATGGAACCTAAAGTTACCAATTGGATTATAAATTGGTTGAGTGGGAGGCAGCAAAGGGTACAGGTAAATGGAGCTCACTCTGAGGAGAAGGAGGTTACCAGTAGTGTGCCACAGAGATCTATTATTGGTTCAATTCTATTTAACATCTTTGTTAGTGATATTATGGAAGGGCTCTCGGGTAAGATTTGTCTCTTTGAGGATGATACCAAAGTCTGCAGTATAGTAGACACCCAGGAAGGAGTAGTTACCATGAAAAGGGATCTAGCTAAGCTTGAAGAATGGTCTAGAGTTTGGCAGCTGAGATTTAAAGCTAAAAAATGAAAGATCATGCATTTGGGATGCAAAAAAATGCAAGGGAGTGGTAGAGAGGAGCAGGACCTGGGTATGATTATGTTTGACAATCTTAAAGTAGCTAAATAAGTAGAAAAGGTGATGGCAAAAGCCAGAAGGATGCTTGGGTGCATAGGGAGAGGAATGGCCAGCAGAAAAAAGGAGGTGATAATGCCTCTGTATAAGTTTCTGGTGCAAACTCATTTGGAGTATTGTGTGCAATTCTGAAGACCGCACCTTCAAAAGAATATAAGCAGGTTGGAGTCAGTGCAAAGGGTACCTACTGAAATGGTTAGTGGTCTTAATTATGCAGCTTATGAGGACAGACTTAAAGATCTTAATATGTAGAGGAAAGGCAGGATAGAGGAGATATGATAGAGATGTTTAAATACCTCTGAGGCATAAATGCACAGGTGGAGAGTCTCTACCCTAAGGTGTAGAATTTATGGGTACCTATGAGAGTCATTGGCATGGGTTACTGCTTTCTGCTTCCCTTCCCAAATTTTAGCTTTTATCTTTCTGTAAACCACTTTGCTGTATTTTATTCAAAATATCGAACTGCGTAGAGCAGTTTTTCAAACTTTTATCCCATATGACCCCATTTAGACAAGTAAAAAGTCATGTTATCTCAGATGATGATGAAAACAAAACAGCAGGTCTCCAGTCTCTTTCCTGTCCCTCCACTCATCTCAAGCAGGAAAGTAGCAGGGACAGGAATGGCAACTTTAGCAGCAGTCAGCACAGTGTCCCCTGTGTCAGTGTATACTTACAGACCTCAGTACTTAGCATGGGTTTCCAATTCAACGAGAAGCTTACCCAAGAGGGGGCAAGGACAAATGAATTCTCACAGGCCACATACTGACTGATGACTTCCACTACTTGGCGTAAGTCACAATGAAAGTCCAGAGAGAAGGGGATGGTCATGTTTCTGTGATCCTATCCATTGGGCATAGTTACTCATCTGTAACAGGTGATCTCCGGGAACAGCAGGAATTTAGTCCTCACATATCGGTATCATCGGTACCGACGGAGCCTGCGCGGGAACGCTCCCCAGCGTCCAATTAGAAAGCTTTTGGGAGCATCCCACAGCGCCTGCGTGCTGCCTTCCCGCCTTTCCCAACTGCCTCTCTCCAGTTGAGTTTTAAAGCTGAGACAAAGAGAGAGAGAGGGAAAGAGATAGATAGAGAGATACAACTCCTAGGGAAGGTGGGTGGGTTGTGAGGACTAAATTCCTGCTGTTCCCGGAGATCACCTGTTACAGGTGAGTAACTATGCCATCTCCAGGAACAAGCAGCAATGTAGTCATCACATATGGGGACTCCCTAAGCTTTAGATGCCAGGGAGAGACCCCAGAAGTTGTGTGTCCCTGAGAAGGGCTCCACTTCCCCCCCATGGATCTCTGGCATCCTATCAGGGATGGTGGGTAGGAGTTGATTAGGTATGGAACAGGTGTTGGTGAACAGCCTGACCAAACAAGGCATCCCGGCAGGAGTCCTTGTCCAAGCAGTAATGGGCTGTGACGGTATGAACCGAGGCCCAGGTGGCTGCTCGACAGATGTCGTTGATAGACACAGAGTGCAGATGAGCCATTGAGGTTGCCATGGCTCTCACATTGTGAGCTGTGACATGGCCCTCCAGAGAAAGGTTCTTACTCTGATAGGCGAAGGAAATACACTGAGAAATCCAGTTAGATAGTGTTCTCTTGGAGACTGGAAGTCCCAAATGAGAAGGATCAAAAGCAACAAAGAGTTGAGTGGACTTTCTATGTTGCTGTGTTCTTTGTAAGTAAAAGGCTAAAGTTCTTTTACAGTCCAAGGTATGAAGATTCCTCTCTGCATTTGATGCATGAGGCCTTGGAAAAAACACAGGTAGGTAGACCGCTTGGTTCAGATGAAAAGGCGAGACCACCTTTGGCATAAAGTGTGGATGAGTCCTAAGTACTACCTTGTCATGATGGAACCTTGTATAAGGTGGATTAGCTACTAGCGCTTGCAACTCACTAATGCGACGTGCTGATGTGATTGCAATAAGAAAGATAACCTTCCAAGAAAGGAATTTCAAGGAGGTAGTAGCTAAAGGTTTGAAGGGTGGCTTCATGAGCTGCCCAAGAACCAGGTTTAAGTCCCATGCCACCGGTGGTGGCCTAATGGGAGGCTTAGTTAGAAGAAGGCCTCTCATAAATCTTGCTATAAGAGGATGAGAGGAAATAGGCTGTCCATTTAGAGGCTTGAAGGAAGCTGTAATAGCACTCAAATGGACCCTTACTGAGTTAGTCTTAAGTCCTGCTTTGGATAAATGAAGGAGATATTCCAGCAATGATTCCAGAGGTATCGCAAGGGTGTTAAGACCCTTTTGCGAACACCATATGGTAAACCTTTTCCACTTGAAAGCATAAGAGCGTCTTGTGGAAGGTTTCCTGGAAGCAAAAAGAATATCTTTTACTTGCTGAGGGAGATTAAGATCATGGAGATCTAGGCCTTCAGCAACCAAGCCCTGAGATGCAGAGACTGGGGATTGGGATGCCATAACATTCCGTCCTCCTGAGATAGGAGATCTGGAGCAGACCCTAACTCCAGGGAGGGAGCTTGAGAGAGATGTAGAAGCAGAGGGTACCACACTTGCCATGGCCAATGTGGAGCTATGAGAATCATATGGCCTCTGTCTCTCTGAAGCTTGAACAGGGTTTTGGGAATTAGGGGAATGGGTGGAAAGGCATACAGGAAGTCTTGACCCCAGGAAAGGAGGAAAGCATTCCTGGCCTGAGCCCCTTGAGACGGAATTCTGGAACAGAACCGGGGAAGTTTGGCATACCATGGACTTGCAAAGAGGTCTATGTCTGGGGTTCCCCAAATTTGATAAAGCTTGGTCACCTGGTCTCCATGCAGAGACCACTTGTGTGGAAGCAGAACTCGACTGAGTCTGTCTGCTCAAGAGTTTTGTATGCCTGGAAGATACACTGCCAGGAGATGAATCTGAGGCTCTCTGGCGAGGGCCCATGGTCGCAAAGCTTCGTTGCAAAGCGACAGAGAGCCTGTTCCCCCCTGCTTGTTCACATAGAACATGGCTACTTGATTGTCCGTATGAATGAGGACTGTCTTGTAGCTGAGCAGGGTATGGAACACTCGAAGAGCAAGGAAGATTGCTCTGAGTTCCAAGAGATTGATATGTAGATGAGTCTCCTGTGGAGACCAGGTACCTTGGGTGGAGAGGTCTTGCAGATGAGCTCCCCAACCCATCTATTGTGAGAGTTGCTTGGGGTAAAGGTTGTTGAAAAGGGGATCCCAGCAACAGGTTTTGAGTGGACTTCCACCACTGGAGGGACAAAATAAGGCGACTTGTGTTTGCTATTTTGTCTGACAGGCATCCTGATGCCTGGGTCCATTGAGTGGATAAAGTCCACTGGGCTGCCCTCATATGGAGGTGAGCATAGGGCACCAGATGCACGGTGGATGCCATGTAGCCTAGTAGTTGTAACATTTCTCGAGCAGTGAGATGAGACTTTAGTACTGCTTGAGAAGCTAACTGCACCATGCGAAGACAACAGGCCTGGGGGAGGTAGGCCCTTGCCTTTCTGGTATCCAGCAATGCTCCTATGAACTCCAAAGACTGAGTGGGAGTTAGACTAGAGAGAGGCAGTTGGGAAAGGCAGGAAGGCAGCACGCAGGTGCTGTGGGATGCTCCCAAAAGCTTTCTAATTGGACGCTGGGGAGCGTTCCTGCGCAGGCTCCGTCGGTACCGACGATACCCATATGTGATGACTACATTCCTGCTTGTTCCTGGAGACATGATGTGACCCCATTTGGAGTCCTAACCCTAAGTTTGGGAACCACTGGTGTAGAAATATGCATGACACACAAGAATGAGGAAGCATGTGAGACTTAAAAGTTGATAGGCGAGCTGGGAATATCCTTACCAGAGGGGTATGTAGCCCTGGACCTGTGGGTGCCTTCTGGTGCAAGTGTGTGATGTTGGTGGGAGCCTTTATAACTGCATCTCTCACTCACTGCAGGACATGGCCGCTGGTGGGTGCTCGCGGATGCATGCCCAAAGAGGCAGGTCATACCCCTTTGGAACATCTTAGGAATAGGAGCAGAGAGTCTTATTGGTGGGATGGCAAACAGGAAGAAGAGTGCAGTAGTTAAACCAGTAGTGAAATCATCTAAAGTTGAGGGTCCATTGGACAAGCATGTTTTGAGGAAGGACAAGAATGAGGTGCTTCTCCCTTGACTTCTGTAATTACTGTCTCGCCTACAGTTCCTAGCTCAGGGGATTTCAACCTATCCCCTTCTGTCTAATATATCTTTTTCTGTGGGAGAGGAGGGACCTCTTGAACAGGAAGGTTCTTTCAACCTGCCGTTTGTACCACTACAGGTTGGCATGATATCAGAGCCTGAGGTTAATATTGAGGTTCCTATGCCTAAGGTAATAGAGCTGCTCATGTTTGTCGCTGGTTTTGCACAGGAAGACATCTTCTAGAGAGATTTCTCTGAAGGATATTTGGACTATAGTCTCATGCACTGAGGCAACCCTGACTGGTACATTGCAACAATTTTCAAACTTTACTAAGGACTCTGTGGCTAGGTTTGCTAATCAGGATTCTAGGTTGGCTAACATGAATATACGTCTTGGTAAGGTGGCATCACAGGTTTCTAGTACGCAAGCTGTATTTTCTTTTTTTACAAAAAAGATAGTCTTTTCCTTCATTGTCAATTTGAATTTTAGAAAATTGCTCTAGAGCAAAGAATCTTCATTGTTTGAATTTTCCTATTATACATTTGTCACCTTTGATATTGTTTCAAAAATACTCAAAAGACGTTTTGCTTTTTCCTAATGCTGACAAGTTAAAAAAATTGTGAATATATACTATCTTCTTCAGGGTAAAAAAAAATTGAGAAGACTCTAGACAGAGAACTAGATCAAATAGTGACTCCTGAAAGTTTAGATTTATCAGAGTTTTTGGAATCTTCACAGGATGCTATATCCACAAGAGCCACCTTATTGGTAACCTTTTTCTCTGAAGTTGATAAGAATTCTATTCTTCAATATTTTCAGAAAAAGGATACACTGTTTTGTGGCCAGAAAATTAATGTTGTCCCGGAAGTCTCTAGGCCTACTCAGTTGAGGTGGAAGGCGTTCCTGGAGCTGAAGCCATGAGTTTGGCTCTAGGATCAACCTTCTTATAATTTCCATGTAAATGTCTTTTGATCTTCCAGGGGAAACATATACTTTTTTTGAGCCAATGCAGCTTGAAGATGCTTTGAAGGCTAACAGTATCTGAATTTTCTTTATAGGCAAATAAGTATGAAATGGGTTTAAATTTGTATCAGGGCTCATTGTCTCTTGCTTTTTTCTTTCTATTTCTATTCTTTATTATAATTCCCATTCTTCCTTTTAATGTGAGCTGTGATGTTTTAAGGCTTTTTTATATTTTGTTTTTACCTGTTTTGTATTTTATTAGCTACATTATTTTGTGTAGTTATAATCTTGCCTTCATACCTTGCTACTGTTATTCTTGCATGTTACATAAATGAATACTCAAAAAAAAAAGTTGACATCAAGGAGGAAGTTACTCAGTCAACTATTGTTGGACTGAGTCTTCTCAAACTCCTTGGGGAACTGTGGAATGATGGAAGATATACAGCAAGACTTGGGTACCTGGCATCCACATTCAGTATTTTCATGTGCATGTTACAGACAGGCAATCTGCATGTTTAGTGAATGGAAGTGCACGCTTTGTTATGAAGTGGCATCAACACAGCATGTGTACAGTCAATTGCATCCATCAAGTTCAGTATGCTGCGAATGCTGTGAGATTTCCTTTTGAGTTGCTGTCAGTGGCCTTTGATTGGGATATCTGATATCGGTCTCAAAGTGTCTTCTCAGGATTTGCATCCTCTAGTAGAAACATCTAGAGAAACTACAATCATAGTAGTTTGAAAAAACTCCAAAGGCAAGAAAATGAGTTCAGGAGTTTTATAAAGCCCAGTACAGCACTAGACCTGGCTGGCTGAGGCTCAATATGCCATTGTTAGTATCCTCCTCCAATGGTACCTGCAGACTACTAGCTCCTCAAACAAGTTCAGCAGTGCAGTCTTACGCCTAAAATTCTTGAGACATGACAACCATCTGCTGTCTAGATACTTCTCCTGGGTCCGTCTCCCTCTGTCTTCCTGGCCTTCCTCTACCTCTTGGCCTTTCTCCTCATAGTCCTGCTTATTCTTCTCCTTTTCTCTGTTCTACTGTACTTTAAAGATGCTGCAGAATTTCCTGCCGTGGAGGCCATATCGCTGCTATTCTGAGCACAAACCACTCCTACTCTTCAGAGTCCTTTAAATAGCACGTGCCGTCAGAGCTTAAAATTGAGTCCAGACAAAGTGAAAACAAATTTCCCATTAGCATGCACATGTTAATAACAATTGTTTTAAAATGTACTATAAATTACTGCTGTAATATTTATTTATTTATTTATTTTCTCTCTTTCTTTCTTTTTTATACCACGCTCTTTAGAATCAGTGCGGTTTACATGTATACTAACAGGTACTTTTTATTCCCTTGTCCCTGAAGGGCTCACAATCTAAGTGTACCTGAGGCAATGGAGGGTTAAGTGGCTTGACCAAGGCCACAAGGAGTGGCCATGGGACTAGAGACCCCAGTCCCTCCAGCCTGAGGTTGCTTGTCCCCATGTGGGAATTGAATCCCCAGCCTTCCGGCCTGAGGTAACCTGTCCCAACCATTGAGCCACTCCCTCCCTTTCCTACTTTAAATATTAATCACCTTATTTGCATGTGAATGCACACAATTTAGCTGTTCATTATTGTGTACACTTGTAGGCCAACAGGATTTTGAGCACATCTGGCAGGCATACAAAGGCTGCTGTCTACTTTTGGCACCTTATGAGTATAACAGAAAATTGTTTCATATAGATGTATCAAAGAGCACTAACATGATAACCACAGTACATTATTTCATATAGACTGGTAATTGCACTGTGATAAAGATCTCTTACATCAGCTCTTAGAATCTGACTTTCGCCTCTTCCCTTATCTAGAAAATGGCAAAGTACTTTCTTTTGTGCAATTTCCGCATCATAATACAGGAGGAGAACCTTAAAGTATCTCAGTCAAGAGACAGCAGATCTTAGAAGTTGATAAGCTAAATCTCTTGTTATTTATCCACTCTTTATAAGGAAAGCATTTTCTTTGTCAAGAAATCCAATTGCGTAAAAGAGAAAATTGATTAAAAATGAACTCATTTAAGAAAGAAAACACATTCCTCTACAGGTTTTCCTATTTAGCAAATCAAACACATGGCATTTTAAGTATCTAGGCTTGCTAAAAAAAAAACTTTTAGTATATTCTGGAATTTTTCAGATTTCTAGTTTGCTAAAAAAAGTGTGGGCTTTTGTCATGGATTCAATTGGAAAATGTGTAATGTAAGCAGAATCTTTCCACTAGAAAGGATGTAGAATGTAAGATTTGCCATACTGGGTCAGGCTAAAGATCCATTAAGCCTTGTATCTTGTTTCTAACAGTGACTGATCCAGATCAAAAGTACCTGGCAGGATACAAAAAGATAGAGTCCATGCTGCTTATCCCAGGGGATCCCCAAGCTTACTTTAATAATGACTAACGGATTTTTCCTCCAGAAACTGGTCCAAACCTTGTTTCAACCCATACTAACACAGCACACAATTAAATTATGGAATCTACTGCTGGAGAATATAGCCAAGGTGACTAGAAGAGTGAAGTTCAAAAGAGGTTTGGACAAGTTCCTGGTGGAAAAGTCCATAAGAAATGATTAGTCAAATAGACCTGGGAAAGCTATTGATTGTACTTTGAAGTGAGCTATGAGAAATTTGATCTACTGTATGGGATCTGTAAGATAGTTTTGACTCAGACTGGCCACTCTTGGAGACAGTATGCTGGCTTTGATGGACCTTTGACTCGGCATGGCTTATCATGGAAGACATTTTAAAAGTCTTGCACAGCAATACCACATGTAAATAGCAATATTTACTTGTATAAACTGCATGAATGTGTGATTTCCATGTAGAATTGCCACAACACACACAGAATCAAAGTGGTTATGTTGTTGGAGATCCACAAAAATTTGAAGGTTATTTTAGAAGCCTTATTTACAATTTTCACATAGAAGATCCAGCATTTATATATGGAGAAATCATCCATGCATAAAAGGTGATTTTAGAAAAGGCTAAATTTACACGTGGGTGTCCATAGAAATTCCAAAGGGGCATGGTTAGGGCATGGCTTAGGCAGGTCAAAAATGCACATTTATTCCTCATATCATTTTTGGAATGCATAATGTGTATTACCAAGATTGCCCATGTCAGGATTTACAGCTACTCCCTGGTACATATGTTGTTAAGTGCTGTGGAGTCAATGTCAACTCATGGCAACACACTGGTTAGTTGTCCTAAACTGTGTTTGGTCTACAGTCAGGCAGCTAATTGTTGACAGAGTAACATCTATAACTACTGTTATTATACTGATCCATTGCAATGCCAGCTTTCCTCTTTTGCACTGATCTTCAGCCTTGCCAAGCATGATGTCTTTCTTTTATGATCTCTCTCTCTCTCCACATGATGAGCCCAAAATATGAAGGTTGAATTCTTGTCATTTGAGTATCTAAAGATAGTTTAAGTTTGATCTCTCCGACTGATTTGCTCTTTGGGCAGTCCATGGTACACAGTGTTCCTCACTAGCACCGTAATTAGACATTGATTTTTTTTCCTGTTTTTCTTCTTCGCTGTCCAACTTTCACATCCTTATGAAGTTATTGAAAATACAATGGCTTGGACAAGTCAAAATTTTGTAGCTAGGGATAAATCTCTGCATTTAAGAATCCTGTCTAGGTCCTTCATAGCAGTTCTGCTAAGAGCAATGCATTGTCTGATTTCTTGACTGCTTAAGTGGTCTAATATTTCTATTTCTTCTCTATCAAGGATAAAATGATTTTGCCAGTGGTCAGGATCTTCGTCTTCTTCATGTTAACCCTTTCCAGGCCGAGCCCAAAACTCTCAGAATCCAAAATTCTGACTAAATATTCCTATCAAATGGTATATAATACATGGCCATAGCAGAAGGAAAATCACTATTAGAACATATTGAATAAGACGGGTACAATTTTCCTGAAATATGCAAAAATTAACCCGGCTGCAGAATGTGGATTAAAATTTTAAACCTGGCCTTGAAAGGGTTAAGGAGCAGGCCCATTTTACGACTATGCTCCTTGATCTTGATAAGCAGATGCTTCAGATTGTCTTCACTTTCAGCCAGGAATGTGGTAACACCACCATAGTGAAGGTCGTTGATGAGTCTGCCATCGATCTTCAAACCTTGGTTGTCTTCATAAGGTCCTGCTTCTCTGATGATTTGTTCTGCACATAAATTAAAACAGGTAGTACATCTGGATTTTAAAAGGTTTTCAATAAATTACTGGAGGAAAAGTCCATAAACCATTATTAATATAGTCTAAGAGAAATCCTCAGGGACAAGCAGTAGTTATGTAGCATGGAACTGAATTACTTTTGGGATCTACAAGGTACTTATGACCTGGATTGGCCTCTGCTGGAATCAGGACATTAGGCTTGATGGAACTGTGGTCTGACCCAGTGTGGCAGTTCTTATGTTATAGACATGTTACTTCATGTTTAATAAAAGTTAGCACATGTTAATGAAAGTTAAGTGCTGCCATACCACTTATAAATAGGCCTTGGCAGCAATTTATGTACTTTAACTTTTGCTAATGAGCGCTAAATCTTTAGTAAACATGCTCTTTGACTGTTAGTGCAATAGAGAACACAGATCACTAAATGCTACTTCAATAGATGACATTAATTGCATCCACATTATCTGAAATACAATAATGCACACTATGGGAGACATTTTGGAAGCCTACTCATGCTTTGGATGTCTGAAAATGGGCAGAGAGATGTCCAAAGCACAGAAATGTCTTCAGCATGAAAATATCCATGTTTGCACAGGGGTGTGGTGGAGGTATGGCTGGGGCATTCCCAGGAACCTGGATATCCCTATCTGATCTCAGAAATGTCATGATGTTTGGCATCATTTCTAAGTTTAGATCTGCTCCAGGGACCTCACAAGTGCTTGTTTTGGCTGAAAAACAACCAGAAAGTGCAGAGAAGATAGCACGCCATCATCTCTAGTACTCAGCACAATGTCAATGATAGCAGCAGTGGGATTTGAATCATAACAGGCTTATTCCTAGCCCATTACTCTAACCATTAGGCTATCCTAGATGTCTGGGTTCTGAAGTACGGTTCTGGGGATGTCCCCACAGATATCCATATTGGGCACGTCCACATTTGTGAAATCGTGTCTGCACTGGACATGCCTGCTTTTTTCTCCAGATGTTCTGGCTTGTACATCCCAGAGTACACTTGGATGTCCCTTCTAAAATTCCCCTCTAAATATATCTTCTCTGTGTTAACTGAATAAGGACATGCAGGGAATACCCAACAGTTAAGAGGCTTTGTAATTACTGCACGGTAGCTACAAAACTTTACTGTTCTTTAGTAAAAATAAAGCCCTAAATCTCTGCCTGGTAAAAGTGTTGGCATAGGTGAATATACATTTTATACCAATATGTCTCATGTATATTCATTGTGGATATCCTAAAAACCAGAAAGACTGCATATGTCCTGAGGACTAGGTTGAGAACCACAAGTACATACAAATAAACGTATAGGCAAATCTTGAAATGGTAAGTCATACATTAATATTCTTCAAATTAAAATATAATAACGTGTGTGTGTGTGTGTGGGGGGGGGGGGGGGGTTTCTTTACAATAGGCAAAGTAGTATTTTATCCACAGAAATCAGCTATCTGAAAATTGTCCACCCTGTGTGCAGTTCCACGACACATGCGAATTTACCTGTATTGAGTGGAGACATTTCACGGCGGGTTACAGTAGGGATTACAACAATGTGCACACTTTTGTATGTTCAAAAGGAACAACATTATTTGATCAGAAATGTACAAGCAGAAAAAGAGAACTGCAAGTATATTATTTTCTTAAGCAACTCTCAAAGTAAAAGTATGCTCATAATTTCACTATGAAAACTGCAAGTGTGCATATGCAGGCTTTGCATTTATGCAAACCATATGAAAACTGACCTCCATTGCTCTACCACGTAAGAACATGCAGAAACTTCAATTAACTAACGTGCTCTTGAATTTTAAATTATCAGGTTGCAACTAGTTCCATACTTAAACAAATCTTCATTAGTAACCAGTTCACTACCAAACCCAATTTAGGATGATGTTATTAGCCTATAAATCCTTGAAAAAATATAAAGGAAGTCAGTTTAAAAAAGAACAAAGCATGTGCACTACTGCCAGGTGCATTGCCCAGCATCTTCCCTGCAGTTAGGGCACAGACAGACACTTATCACATGGACCCATGTTCCTTTCCTCAGCAGATAACGTGGGTATACCCATGTTATCTGCCGTGGCATGGAATATGGGCCATGACAGAATATTAAATTTAAAATAATGCAGCTACTGTGGTGGTGCAAAGTGACCACCTCTAATCAAGTGTCCACCCCCCAATCAGATCCCCCACCACCATCAATATCCCCCTAATCCAAACTCTCCATGGCATTAACCCTCTTGGATTCAGATTAGCACCCCATACAAGGTAGAACTCCCCTCCCTCCCTCCCTCCCAGGAAAGCCCCCTCCTATCAAGAACTCACTGAACAGGATGCTCCTAACAGTCCATAACCAAGCCTTCTACTTCCCCCTAACACCCTGCCACTCCTCCAGGACTCATCTGGGTGTTTCCCTGGCATCCAGTAGACTGAAATGAAATGAAATCAGTCCTCTTCCAATTCACCCAATAGTCATTGGGTTCCAAAATGGCAGAAATGATCCCTTGTGGTAGTCTTGCAATGCTATCACTAAGGGTATCAACCTGCCTTATAAGGGCAATCACTCCTTATATAGTACATTGCATCTAAGCTGTAGCAACACAAAACATCTGCTAGGGGTCATTGTTGCCCTTTAGGAATCCAGCAACTACTGGTTGGGAGTAGACGAGGAGCACCACTCCTGCTCTGGCCCACTAGATACCAGGGAACCCCCCAGGTAAGCTCAGGGGTAGGCAGGTAGGGAAAGTGTTAGGTTATGTACTATGGAGGGCGTTGTTTGGAGAGACTTCTTTGGGGGGGGGGGAGTTCCGTTTGGAGAGAATTCTTTGGGGGGGGCACAGTTCCTGTTGGAGGGGGGGGATAGTTTGGAAGGACAGATCAGGGTGAGAGTCTGAACGGGGAGGATTAGATGGGGGGGGGGGTTCTTTGTCAGCATGAATTTTGTAAAAAAAACAAAACTGTGAGCAGCGGCTGTACTACCTAACTACCAGTAGCATGGCTATACTTAACACCACCTCTTGAAACAGCATTAAGTGCAATCATGCCAGTGCTAATCATGATAGCTACCATGTGGTATCATGCAACATAGTAGCTGTCATTACTGGCTACTCCTGATCTCCATCCAAAATCCACCCTGATCCCATCCCAACTCAGATTAAGCACAGTGTGGGTTTTCTACCACACAAAACAATTGTCATCTTCATTCTTAATGACGTTCACGGTATCTTGAATCAAGGCTTCTACGCTCTGGCAATTTCGTTAGACCTCACTGCTACCTTTGACCTGGTAGATCACAACCTCCTTTTTGCATGCCTTTATGATGTGGGTTTCTATGGCACTGTCTTCTCCTGGTTCACATCTTTCCTTTGCAACCGCTCTTATGAAGTTCCCCAGCACAACTCCATGTCTGCCTCCTAATCCCTGCAAAGCAGGGTTCTACAAGGGACAGCTTTATCCTCTCTTCTGTTCAATATCTTCTTCAGTCCTTTGGCCACCCTCATCCAATAACTGGGCATAATGTTTTATATGTATGTGAATGGCATACATTGACAGTGTGGTCTCTGACCTCTCCACAATCAATGCCGTTCTGGACTCTCTCTTCCTGGCTCCACAACAATGCTCTGAAGCTTAACCGTCCAAGACCACAGCCACCTGGATCACAGGCTCCAATATCACTCGAACTCTGGCTCCTTCCCTTGGCTCTACCACCATCACACTACGCTCTTCCTTTAAATACCTTTAAGTGTACATTGATTCAGAACTCTTCTCCTCCTCCCACATCTCTCATCTCACCTGTTCAGCATTTTCCGTACTCCATAGGTTTCGGGCTCTTTGCCCCCTATTCGACGAGGCAGTTCAGACTACTCTCCTCCTCAGTACTGTCATTACATGACATGATCACAGCAATATCATATTTACCCATCTCGCCCAACACCAACTGAAATGACTTCAAACTACACAAAACACTGCTATCCGTACTCTCGCCCATGCCACATCACACCCCTGTTCATTCAGCACCCTGGCTCCCTGTTTCTCAAAGGATCCTCTTTAAAATTTTCACCCTCACACACAAGGCCCTACATAACTGTGCACCTCAATACCTCTCTTCTTTGACTATCCCCTATGTACCACAGTTCTGTCTTCAATCCCTCCATGACAACCATCTGGTCCTCCCCTCCCCTTCTCCCACAATAGATGATTGCACATTCAGCCTTTTCTATGTAGCCCCTGCTCTCTGGAACTTCTCCCTTCCCAGCTATGTCTGGAATCCTCTTTTCCCCAAATTTAAGACCCACCTATTCATATAGGCATTCGGCGTAGATGTCACCTAGAGTACTGCAGAACAAGTAGCCTTGTCCTATGTTTTGTGTATCACATTCTCTAATCCTCGTTCTGTAACTCTACCTTCCTCTTCTCCCTCTTCTTTACTGTCACAAAGTGGAGTTCTTTTCCTACCTTTGACATGAATATGATTTTATTTTATGATTGTAAACCACTCTGTTTGCCTAGCCAAGGGTGATATATCAAGCCTCAATAAACAATAAATGATAACAATAAACAATAGGTGCTAATGGTTAAATAGCATGTTTAAATGCACTATAATCGCTTACAATTTAGAAAACTTGCAAAAACGTATTTATATAAGATTTTAAATAAGTTATGATATTCCATTTCTTTGTGTTATAAAATCTTATATCTACTAGAAATGGGTAAAAGGGGCAACATGTGGAAATCAAAGTAGTCAGGAAAGCAAAGATTCAAAAAGAGGAGGAAATAGCCAATGTCGCAGTTACATGGGGGGATAAGACATTTTTCAGATAGTGAGAAGAGGAAGAGCAAAAGTGGTATTGCCAGACTCAAGGGTGAAGGGGAGGAATATGTAGAAGCTGATGAGGATAAAGCGGAATTGCTTAACAAATATTTCTGTTCTGTGTTCACAGATGAAGAACCAGGAGCAGGACCTCAGAAAACACCCACAAGTAGGAACAGAAGCAAGGGGCATCTTAAACAATTTTCAGAAAACTGTGTTTGTGAAAAACTAGCTAAACCTAAAGTAGACAAAGCGATGGGACCAGATGGGATACACCCTAGAATACTGAGGGAACTTGGGGACGTTCTAGCACCTCCACTGACTGACCTTTCCAATGCCTTGTTGGAGTTGGGAATGGTGCCAAAAGACTGGAGAGAGGCACATATGGTGCCTTTACACAAAAGCGGAAGTAGGGATGTAGTTGAAAACTACAGGCCGGTTAGTTTAACTTCGGTGGTGAGTAAATTATTGGAAGCACTGCTGAAAGAGAAAATAGTGAGGTTTCTGGAGTCCAGCGGATTACAGGATCTAAGGCATCATGGATTCACCAGAGGCAGATCTTGTCAGATAAATCTGATTGATTTCTTTGACTGGGTGACCAGGGAGTTGGAGAGTCCTAGATGTGGTGTATTTAGATTTCAGTAAAGCCTTTGACACCGTTCCTCACAGGCGACTTATAAACAAACTGAGGACATTAGGGATGGAACCTAAATTTACTGCTTGGGTTAGAAATTGGTTGAGTGGGAGGCAATAAAGGATACAGGTAAATGGAACTGAGGAGAAGGAGGTTACCACTGGAGTGCCCCATGGCTTTGTCCTTGGTCCGATTCTTTTTAACATCTTTGTTAGTGGAGTCACGTGATGTGCTGAGCTAGCTTGGATGTCTGCTGGGTTAGCTACGGGGCTCCCTCCATCCTACAAGCCATAAAAATGCCCTAATTGAGACATACTGGAAAGGGTGGCTGAGGTTATCATGAACATTGCAGCAGCCAGCATACTGCAAGCTTGCTGCGCAGAATGAAGCAAGCCCACCGAGACCGGGAGAAACCATCCACAGCACCTGCAAAAATGGTGGACGGACCTCCCTCGCCAGGCCAGCCTGTGTTGTCTTCAGAAGAGGTGACTAATCCTGTAGTCAGTGCACTGCATGCTAGATTTAATGCTATTACGGGACAATTAGATAGTATTAGCAAACAGCTGGAGGCTGTAGGAACGCAGATGCATGCAGCAAAATGCTGCATATCGCAACTAGAAGATGAGCTTCAAAGTGCGGGCAGAGAGATTACAGCCCTGCATTCCACAGTCAGTAAGCAAGGAGACAAGCTCGGTGATCTTGAAAACCGCAGTCGTAGGAAAAACCTCTGTCTCATTGGTATACCAGAAACAGTGAAAGATGTGGACCTACGCAAATACTTGCTGGATCTGATATCCACTTTGCACCTCAAGGAGGACTGTGCCCAGATAATTATTGAAAAGATACATAGGCTGGGGCCGGCCTGCACAGGAGAAACGTGGCCCAGGTTAGTGCTTGCCTGATTTCTGAACTTCTACAGAAGGACAAAGTTTTGCACACAGCTCGAGCCAAGGGTCCCCTACTATAAGAAGGAGCCCATATCCAGCTATTCCAGGATTACTCAGTGCAACTGGGTTTGCGTCGCAAAGCTTATGCCACCATATGTCAACAATTGATGACAGCGCACATGACGTTTGTGGTGCAGTACCTGGCTAGATAGCACAGTTACTTACCTGTAACAGGTGATCTCTGGGAACAGCAGGAATAAGTCTTCACATATGGGTACGTCGGTACCGACGGAGCCTGCGCGGGAACGCTCCCCAGCATCCAATCAGAAAGCTTTTGGGAGCATCCCTCAGCGCCTGCGTGCTGCCTTCCCGCCTTTCCAACTGTCTCTCCTCAGTTGAGTTTTATAGCTGAGACAAAGAGAGAGAAAGAGGAAAGGAAGATAGATAGAGAGATACAACTCCTAGGGGAGGTGGGTGGGTTGTGAAGACTTATTCCTGCTGTTCCCAGAGATCACCTGTTACAGGTAAGTAACTGTGCTATCTCCAGGAACAAGCAGGAATGAGTCTTCACATATGGGGACTCCCAAGCTAAGATGCCTGGAGCCCTAGCATGGTGGGGATTGGAACATGCTACACCTCATATGGCCAGGCATCCTGAGGATGGAGGGTAGGAGTTGAAAAGAGAGGAGCTGTAGAAAAACAGCTAACCTAAAATAGGACTACAGGTAAGGAGTCCTTGTATGTATGATAATTATCATGAAAAATATTGAAATGAACAATCACAATATGGACCTCACCTACTGGATTGCAGGAAGTAGAGAGGCTGATGGAGTCTACTGGGGATCCAGTAGAGGAATCTTCAAGGTGACCTCACTGAAGTGAAGGTAAAGGTCCAAATCTGGAATTGACAGGTGACCCAGGTGTCAACTGGGGTAGTACAAAAACGGCAGGTCTTTAGTGGAAAGCTTTATGGAAAAAGCTGGGAACTCTTTTGGCTACAGAGTTACTCACATTTAGGAGCAAAAGAGGAAGACTGACCGATTTGGACAAACTAGCCCAGTCCTGGAGGGAAGAAGGGGTATGGGAAAAAAGCCCGTATTCCCAAGGAGGACAGATGTCTGAAGGGTTGAAACCTCAGATCTACTGAAGATCCACCCTGTCTTTCCTAACTGGTGAGAGATAGGAAAGATATTGGAGCATGGAGCTTCAGGGATACCTAAACCTAGGGTTAAGGTAGGAGCTGTCAGTACCACAGTAGTGGTTGTGTGCATAATACCCTAGACATACTGAGGGACAGTATGAACATATGCAAGCCCACTGTCTGGAACCTACAGGAAGGTAAAACCTTTATAAACATAGACAGAGAGATAAGTATGTAAATACATATCTACCTTTAAGGAAGCATCTCGACAGATACACACACACACATATATATATATATGGGTATGTATGTATATATATATATATATATATATATATATATATATATATATAGGTATATATATATATGTCTATAGTGAGATCTGGAGGGGCATAACATATGCACACACAGCTTACAGACATATGTATCTATAGAGAAGTATATAGAGATATATACATACATGAATATATATGCTAAAGATAAATGTCTGCCACTAAGCAGATAGAGATATGCCCATAAGAACATTCACATGGGAGATGTGAAGGAGAAAGATTCATCTAATAACAAGAAGGTGGAACCTACTTGAGAAGATATATAGAGAATCTATTCCCCCTGGCTAAGATGGTGCAGGAATGCTATCCAGTGAAATAACCAGGATGGTTGCGTGAAAAAACAGAAGATAATATCAGTCTGTAAACAGCAAGTCCTGAGTCCTGTAGAACTCTTGCATGGTAAATGGACAGAAAACGCATAGGATGAGATGCCAGGTTGACCCACTGGAGGGACACAAAGGGGTATAATGCCTTATTAGTTAAATATGTGCTGTCCATGAAGGAGTAGGATACCATGAGGACAAGCTGCAAGGAAAAAAGAGCATATTCCTTGTAGGAATTGGAGAACTCTTTAGACGTTCACGTAGAAAAGGCTTATGTCCTGTATTATAACAGGAGATAATAGGGTGTGGAGAACCCTCACAGTCATGGAAAATGACTGAGGAAGCCTTTTCCAACCATATAGGATAGTCATCAGAGACAAAACCCCATGCTCTCTAGCAAGGGCCCATAGTAGAAAGCTTCTCTGTAAGATTGCAGAGAGCATTATGCAGGAGAATTGGGAAATAAAACTGGCTGTACGTCAACTATGCTGCCAAATCCAAAGAAATTGGAGATGGCAAGAAAAGAAGATAGAGTGATAAGCCTGAAGTGATTAGGATTATCCAAGATAGATGAAAGCACTATCTTGGAATCACTACTAAGCCAGGCAGAAAGTAGTGGAAGACAAGACTGGAAACTTGTGGAAAAGTACCAGTAGTCCAATCACTGGAACTCCTGCATGGGCAGCTGCTGAATAAGACAGCAGAGAGAATCTTTCTGTGTAAAACAGAGAGAACAGACAGAATAAGAGGAGAAATTCCTGTCCCTGTCTGATGAGCTGCCCAGAGAAAAGAAGGGAGTTTATTCAAGAGAAAAAACTCCACACTGGAATGAAAGAAATGACTAGAAAGGCTAGAGAAGCCCTGCAGTGGTATGGTACCACTCTTTCAGGGGAAACCCTGGATAAGAGGGTAGAGAAACAGGAGCTGAAGGGTGACTTACCATATGGTAAGTCTGTGGAATGAAAAAAATTCATGTTGGAACAGAAAACTATCATGGGATAGTTGTTAAACCTCTCTTCTTGGTAGGAAGAAGAGGAGAAACCTGTGACCCATAGACATGAATATCCTGACAGCTCAGCATACCTAGGAGCAAATGGATGTCCTGAGAAAAGGAATCCATGTGTAGAGTTTTGAATGAAAAAACAGTGAAAAAACTTCTACTGAGAAGAAGTCAACTGTAGGTTGTAAACTTCAGGACCCTATGGTTGCTGGGTTTGTTCAGCCTGGCTAGAGTTTGGATTCTTCAGACCAGGGCGAGGTTTCCCCTGCTTGGGAACATCTGTATGATGGGTAGGAGAAGAGTGAAACCTTCTCCTAGGGAAAGAAGGTTTGTTAGGGCATTTCCTACCTACTGGGGAAGGAGAAGGCTTAGAATAGCCTCCAGAAACAGGGAAGTCAGTGGACCACTGAGCAACCTGATGTAAAGACTCCTTATTGAAGAGATTTTCCCCAGTGCAAGGAGTATTACCCAGTCTTTGTTGTGCCCATCTGCTTAAGTCTGAAGCTTGGAGCCAGGCTCTACGTCGTGCCCCTATGGCTATAGCAGAAGTTCTGCTAACAGACTCAAAGGAGTCTAGGGAAGCACGAGTAAGAAACCAAGAGATACTTTGAATATGACTAAGTAGTAAGGAATAGTCTGCAGTCTTGGGCTCTGAAAGAAAAGGAGTCAAAAGATATAATTTCTTTGTGACCTCCTGAAGGGATAGACTCATATAAAAAATATATGAGAGAATCCTTGTTGACAGCATGGATGTCTGGAAGGTTTGACGTCCAAAGGCATCTAGTGTCCTAGACTCACGACCTGGTGGGTAAGAAGAGTGCTACTTCTTACTTTTCACCTTCCTCATTGCTGATTCCACCACAATGGAATGATGGGGAAGTTGAGTCTTTTGAAACCCTGGAGAGGGGGGCACCTGATATAGAAGATCAGTTGCTCTAGAAGGTGAGGGAACCCTTAAAGGTGCTTCCCACATTCTTAGAAGAAGATCCTGCAAGGAATGATGTAAAGGAAGCATTATATTTTCCTTTTCTCCAGTAGAAAGAGAGCCTTGTGTAGGATCATAGCCAGGGATAGGAATAGCAAGAGATGTTGCCATATTCAGGAGAAAATTCTGAAAAGAAGGATCTCCAAAGGGAACCGTCCCTGGGCAGGCTAGACCTGAAGAACTAGCCTGGGCACCGGAGGATCTACTTGAGAATATAGGAATATAAGATCCTGCACGGTGCAAGAAAGGATCCTTAAGGGATGGATGCTGGTACTGGAGGTCATGACCTGAGACAGTCAGTACTGCATCGTCCATGTCAGGTATCGACTCCAAACTTGGTATAGAAAGGAGCGATCCTGGTGAAAGAAGCATGGAAGGAGCTGGCCCCGATGTTACTGCGGGTACCGGCACCGATACCGATACCGGTAGCTGTGTCGGAATCGAAGGCGACACCGACATCGAAGCAGTCATCGGTGGCTGCTCAAGCGGTACCAAGGTAACCGAAAGCCTTTGGTAATCACCCTCGGTACCGAGCATCCGGAACCGGTAAGCGTCGGTACTGAGACGTGTCGGTACCCAGTCTTCCAGACTAGAGATCGATTCCAGACTCGGCATCGAAGGAAGCGAATCTATCGATGCATGTCTAGAGGGTACCGACGTCGGTAGTAGTATCGGCATTGATGCCGATACTGAAAAGTCAATCTGGGGCTTATCGACCGGTCCCGAAGGTACCGAGAAAGCCAGATGACGATCCATGGTGAGGAGTGAATCGCTCAACACCAGTGCCGATGCCGGGGTATCGGTACCGCTCAAAGCAGATGCCACCACCGAGCATGGCTCAGGTATGTTCAGTGAGGGGTGAGCCCCAGGAACAACCTGAAACCCCTGATAGGCTTTGGAGGCCGAAGACTCCCGCCGGGGTTTTGAAGTCAATGGACCCTTGAGGGCAAGGCCGGAGCCGTCATCATGCTGTGCATGAGACGTACCACTCAAGGGTTGGCTAGTCTTAACAGACTGTTTGTGGGTTACCTGATCTTGTGGAGAAGAAGAAATAGTCGGTGCCCTGACACTGGAAGGGAACTCGGTATCGAGGGAAACTCGAAATGGAAAATCTCTTCTCACGATATTGTAGCCTAATGGTTCCGGAGGAAAATGGTCAGGACCCAAACAGGTTAGACACCAGTTCTTGGAGTCTAAAAACAAAACTGTACCGCCACAGCTTAGACACTTCTTAGGAAAAGAAGGAGGCGGCTCCATGATGGAGAGGCCTAGAAGGACCAAAAGGTTTAAGACAGAAACTGAGGGAAAAAAATTCCCTGAATTTAAGAAAAAGAAAAGAAAAAACACCGGCGGTACCGGTGGAGTCAGGGAGACAGCCGCGACCACAAGAAAACAAGAATTAAAGAATTAAAAAATTTTCTGCGGTGACAGGAGGACTTCCTGCCGGCTCTGCGGAAAAACAAAAACTGAGGAGAGACAGTTGGAAAGGCGGGAAGGCAGCACGCAGGTGTTGAGGGATGCTCCCAAAAGCTTTCTGATTGGACGCTACCCATATGTGAAGACTCATTCCTGCTTGTTCCTGGAGATTACGAGTTTTCCACAACGGAACCACTGTGACATTTGAAACCCCCGAAGCAGCTCAAAAATGGTTTCAGGGTCGGCCAGATATCCCAAAAGAGGGAACATGACTGCTTTGATGAGAAGCAATATTCGGAAGTTTGGAAGAGGACAGACATACAGGAGAAGCTGCTGGGCCTGACCTGCTGAGGAGCATAACTGTAACCAACAGAGGACTATAAAGGGGGGTTTCTCCCTCTTTTTTTAATTAGTTTTATTTATTCTATTGTAAGGAGGGGTAGCACCCCCAGGTTTCTGACTTATGTGCAGGTTTTCCCCCTTTGGCACTGAAAAAAGATGTCTATGCCAATTACTAGTTTTGGTAAATTATAATTGGGGGGGGGGGGGCTTTTTGGCAGGTCACAGTGCCCAGCTATCGGGACTTATTAACAGCACAATAGGATGATCGGATCTCCCTAAGCGGGATCCCTTATTCTTGGGATATTGGTCCAGCGGTGTGGAGGTCAAAGCAATGTAAGCTGACCGGTATGGGTGGGACCACAGGATTTGGGTTGTTGATGAGCCATTGGATAATGGAGGGATCTGGGGAAGAGCCATCCCCTCGGAATTTGGAGATTATGTAGTCAAGATACAAAAAGAAGAGTTTGGGTCCCATGGGATATAACACGGATTGTGTTTATGCTTGTGTATGTATTTATGCAATTTCTTTGTATACTGCTTAGGATGAGGGGCAATAGAGCAGGTCACAGTCCTAAAATAGGTACAGGATATATCCATGGGAGGGTAAGAGGTTCTCCTGAGAAGCGGAGATACACTCGGTCAATAACTAGGAGGGATGGACAGAAGGAATAGTGGGAGGGGGTGAGGGGAAGGACCCAACATCAAAAGTGACTAATGGAGAAGGAGAGGGAGGAGTATGAGAAAGCTAATAAAAGTCACAGCACAGTAATAATAATGGGTGATTTCAATTACCCCGATATCGACTGGGTCAGTGTCACGGCAGGACATGCTAGGGAGATAAAGTTTCTAGATGAAATAAATGACTGCTTCTTGGAGCAGCTGGTTCATGAACCGACCAGAGGGGAAGCCATACTGGACCTAGTCCTTAGTGGAACACCAGATCTGGTGCAAGAAATAAGGGTGTTGGGACCACTTGGCAATAGTGATCATAGCATGATCGTGTTTGATTTAATTAGTGGAGGAGGGATAGTAAAGAAATGCACAGTACTACCTTTTAACTTTCAAAAGGGAGACTATGATAAAATGAGGAATATAGTTAAGAAAAAACTAAAAGGAGCGGTTGCAAAGGTTAAAGACTTACATCAAGCTTGGGTGTTGTTTAAAAATACTATCCTGGAAGCCCAGACCAGCTGTATTCCACGCATTAAGAAAAGTGGAAGAAAGTCCAAAAAACTGACAGCATGGTTTAAAGGTGAGGTCAGAGAGGCTGTTGCTGCCAACAAAAGCATCTTTCAGGAAATGGAAAAAAGAGCCAAATGACGAAAACTGGAAACAGCACAAGCACTGGCAAGTTAAATGCAAAGCATCGATAAGGCAGGCAAAGTAAGAATTTGAGAAGGAACTTGCTACAGAAGCAAAAACACGAAATAAAGACTTTTTCAAGTACATTCATAGCAAAATGCCTGTGAGAGAGTCAATTGGACCATTAGATGATAGAGGGGTAAAAGGGGCAGTAAGAGGAGACAAGGCTATAGCGGAGAGACTGAATGAATTCTTTGCTTCGGTCTTTACTGAGGAAGATGTAGGGATGTTACCCAAGACTGAAGTGGTATTTAAAGGTGATACTTCTGACGCTGCAGCAGTACCTGAAGCCATGGAAATAAATACTGACCCGGTGGCAAGACCTGGTATTGCAGGAAGAGGCAGTAAAATTCCTTCCCAGCACAGATCACAAGGGAACAATCAGTCAGATCAGCCTAACCCGGGGGAAGGGAGGAGCGAGGTCACTGATTGGGCACACCCTGCTAGGAGGTGGGCTTCCCAGGACAGACGTACCCTGTATAACAGGAAGAAGGAAAATGAAGTAAGAGGCAGAGAAGGAGGCAGAGAAGGAGGCAGAGAAAGAGGCAGAGAAAGAGGCAGAGAAGGAAGGAGGAGAAATAGAGACCGAGAGAGCAGCAAAGACAGAGAAAGCCAGAAGGCAGCTGGAAAAGCAACAGAGGCGTATGGGGAGAAGAGTTGGAATGAAAATCCCAAGGAGAGAAAGAACCAGAGGACAAGCTGGTTAGAGAAACAGAACTGGTTGAGAAGCCAGCCAAAGGAACCACAGAGAGGAGCATTTACCAAACCAGGATACAGATACCAGAGAGGCTCAGTGCAGCAGGAAACCTTCCAGGACTCAGAGGAGGGCGTGGCACAGAGAGACCCAGGTGGGAAGCCTAACGGTTTGGAACCAGAAGCTCAGCCGTGGAAATACTGGCAACCGGTTGAAGAATCTCCCTGCATTCCTCATCAAGGTACTTTTAACTGCAATAAGAGTTTTTATGACAAGCCAAACTGTGTTATTGGTAGTTTTGAAACCCAGGGAAAGCCTAGGATCTATCCAGACAGTTGGCTACAGCCAGAACCTCCAGCAATTAAACCTTGTGTCTCTTTTAAAACTCCTGAAGAAAGAAGTAAAGAAGCTAGCCTTAGAAATACTGCAGATATCTTTACCAGAGATATTTACCAGAGGATTGTAGAAGCATCCAAAGGGGAATTGCCAAAGGAAAACCCTCTGCCTGCCTATGATGTAAGATTTCCAGCACTTGCTGATAGAGACAAGTGGGGGAGGGGTAATTACAGCACCGTGCCTAAAGAGAGTGTGTGTAACGGTAGAATAGCTGTGAATGAAGCAAAGCCTCCCAGTCTCTGTATACCACAAGGAGAAGCAGTTTCCTCACCTGTTCCTCACAGCCAGCAAGCTCAAGTATTATTAAGAGGGCTTCAGGCTTTCTTAGAAAAGCATCTTGTTCCTGAGCAGACAGTGTCAAGCCCAGACCCCCAAGCAACGCTGTTAAATCCTTTGCCTATATTAGACCAGCCCATGGACTGCTCAACCTGCCTCATAGACAAGGTTTAAAGGGAAGCAAGAGCTTGTGTAGTGATCTGCTATAAGAAGTGCTATAGTACATGTTTGGAGTGCATGAACCCAAGAGCTTATGGGGATAAGAAAATAAGCTGATTGTTTTCACTCAATTGTACTGCATGAACTTTATAATTTCCTGTTTGTAGCTGGATAAAATATAAGACCCACATGCCAGGAATGTGGCTGTCTTGAATATAAGTTTAAGTTGGACATTATTGAAGAAGCAGTCTCTTTTCAACTTTCTGTTTGGCTATAAAATATTAACCTTCAAAACCTGTACAAAGTCCTATCTTTGGAGCGGGAGAAATAAACCCTAATAAAGAAATAAATTTTCTCTATTCGTGCCTTGCCTGTTCACTCGGTCACCCACAACTACAAGATGACCTCCAGGCTAGCCCTACCTTAAACCCTCAAGGTCAAGGTACGGGCACTAGGGGCGCTACATACTGCAGAGGAATTGAGAGAAATATCGCTACACCGGGAAGATGTATTACAACTATTTGATAAACTGAATAGTAGCAAATCACCTGGACCGGATGGTATAATCCAAGCATGTTGAAAGAACTGAAATATGAGATTGCAGACCTGCTATTAGTAATCTGTGAACTTTCAATAAAATCATCTGTAATACCTGAACATTGGAGGATCGCCAATGTAACGACAATTTTTAAAAAGGATTCCAGGGGTGATCCAGGAAACTACAGACCGGTGAGCCTGACGTCAGTACTGGGGAAAATGGTAGAAACCATCATAAAGAACAAAATTACACAGCATGTAGATAGTCATGGCCTAATGGGAGACAGCCAACATAGCTTTAGACAAGGAAGATCTTGTCTTACTAATCTGATATGTTTTTTGAAGGTGTGAATAAACAGGTAGACAAAGGTGAATCAGTTGATATAGTGTATCTGGACTTTCAAAAAGCTTTTGACAAGGTCCCTCATCAGAGACGTTTGGCAAAACTAAAAAGTCATGGGATAGGAGGCAGTGTACTATTGTGGATCGGGAACTGGTTAAAAGACAGAAAGCAGAGGGTAGGGCTAAATGGTCAATTTTCCCCAATGGAAAAAGGTGAATAGTGGAGTACCCCAGGGATCTGTACTGGGTCCGCTGCTTTTTGACATATTCATAAATGACCTGGAAAAGGGAATAACTAGTGAGGTTATCAAATTTGCAGACAACACAAAACTGTTTAAAGTTGTTAAAACCCAAGAGGATTGTGGAAAACTGCAGGAGGATCTGGATAAATTGGAAGACTAGGCATCCAAATGGCAGATGAAATTTAATGTGGAGAAGTGCAAAGTTATGCACCTAGGAAAGAACAACCCACACTATGGTTCCACAATGCAAGGTTCCACATTGGGAACCACCACCCAGGAAAAAGATTTAGAAGTCATTGTGGATAACATATTAAAACCCTCCGTCCAGTGTGCAGCGGCGGCCAAGAAAGCAAATAGAATGCTAGGTATCATAAGGAAAGGAATGGAAAATAAAACAAAAGGATATTTTAATGCCTCTGTATCGTTCCATGGTACGGCCGCACCTTGAATATTGTGTGCAATTCTGGTCATCGTATATTAAAAAGGATATAGCGTTATTAGAAAAGGTTCAGAGAAGAGCCACCAAAATAGTAAAGGGGATGGAAGGCTACTCCTATGAAGAGAGGCTACAAAGGTTAGGGCTCTTCAACCTGGAAAAGAGACGGCTGAGGGGAGATATGATAGAGGTCTATAAATTAATGAATGGAGTGGAACGGGTAAACGTAGATCGATTGTTTACGCTATCAGAATATAAAAAGGCTAGGGGACATGTAATGAAGCTACAGGGGAAACTATTTAAGACAAATAAGAGAAAATATTTTTTCACTCAACGTGTAATCAAACTCTGGAATTTGTTACCGGAGGATGTAGTAAGGGCTGTCGGTGTAGCTGGGTTTAAAAAAGGTTTGAACAAGATCCTGGAGGAAAGGTCCATAAACCATTATTAAAAAGGGACCCAGGATATCAATGCTTGACCCAGTACAAGCATTGTGGAACCTGTGTCTCTTGGGGGATACTGCTAGGTACGTATGACCTAGATTGGCCACTGTTGGAAACAGGATACTGGGCTTGATGGACCTTGGTCTGACCCAGTATGGCGCATGGCATATCTTATGGGTTTAGGGGAACGACTAGGGGGAAGATAGGGGGTAGGGGGATGGGGGAATAAGGGGCATAAAGGGGTACTTATCGTGCAGGGAAGACTTAAGAGGGGAGGGCTGTTTCTCGAGCAGTGGATCAAGGGGATCTTAGGCTGGGAGGGTCCCCCCAATAAATATGGAAGAGACACATCTTTAGGCAATGTGCAATAGGTACCCAACCAAGCTGAGAATACTCTGCTGGAATGTGTGTGAGTTAGCTAGCCCATTGAAATGACATAAAATACTGCAAGCGCTTGAGAGACACAAGGGAGATATTATTTTGCTGCAGGAAACTCATCAGACCATAGGGGATTTGAGTAGGATGAAGGGGGTAAGATAGAACAAATTTATGGGGTGTCAGCGCATGGCAAGAAGGGAGGGGTTGCAATCCTAATAAGGAGAGTAGTAGGATTTAAGGCTGAGCACACAGTTGCCGATCCAGAGGGTCAATTTGTATTGGTACAAGGAGACTTGCAGGGGCAGAAGGCGATTGGAATGATGTATTTGACCTGACTGTAGATGCTTCGGGAGGACAACGGGATAGCTGTTTGTACTCTACACGGCATCTGAGGTGGTTTCGCCAGCAGTGCCAAATAATAGATGTATGGTGAACCCTACACCCGATGGAGAGAGATTACACACACTTGTCAGGGCGCATGGGACAAGTGCGCAACAAGATGCCATACTGGTATCAGAGGAGCTCTTCCAGGCAATAACTGAGGCGACAATTGGACCCTATGAAATATCGGATCATGCCCGAGTTTGGATAGACTGGGCCGGAGGAAAGCCAAGCGGTAACAGAGTGCCCTGGCGTTTGCTGCTAGATCTATGTCAGGATGACCAGTTCCGAGCTTATTTGATAGATAGATGGAATGATTATGGCCATCATAATCAGGTTCATCAGGTGGACTTGGAGGCTTCCAAGGTCGTATTATGGGGAGACATTATAGTGTATGGAATTTGCTGGAGGCGAGATATGGCAGCAAGGAGTGTAAGATTAGAGAAACATATTTGTAAGGAACATCATTCCCTAGCAAATCACCCTACAGAAGCCAACAGGACACAATTGTTAGCAACAGAGGCGACTCTTAAAACCCTACTACATCAAAAAGCAAAAAAGTCCTTAGCTTATTATAAGTGCCAATTATATCAATTTAGGGATAAAGCTGGGAAAATTCTGACGCGATGCCTTTGGCGTAACCAGGGCTCCCAATTCGTGCCACTGCTGTGGGATGGGGCTGGGAGGCCTCATATAGATGCTACAGCTATAGGAAAGGTATTTGTGGAATACTACCATACGTTATATTTGAGTGAAGATTCCTCACGTCCACCCTGCCACAACTTACACAGGAACAGCAGAGGCACCTGGCAGCCCCAGTAACAGCGGAGGACATTCAGCGTGGTATTAACAAGGCAGCCACCTGCCGGGCCCCAGGGCCAGATGGGTATCGAGTCGAATATTATAAACCTCTATCGGCACAAGTTTCCCCAACTCTAGTGGTAATGTTTAACTCTTGGCTGGACACTGGAGTCCTCAAATACAATAGTAATACCGCCCACATAGTGGTATTACCTAAGCCAAGGAAGGATCCATCAGAAGTGGGGTCTTACTGTCCAATCTCACTGAATAACTACGATTTTAAACTATTTGTGAAGATTCTAGCTGATCATTTGGCTCTGTACCTCTCCAACTTGATACACCCTTGCCAGGTGGGGTTTGTACAGGGGTGCTATCCAACTAAGAATGTTCGGTGAATTTTAAAGGCACTTGAATGGGTATGCAAGCAGGGTATCCTTTCGTTGTTAGTCAGATTTGATGCACAAGCCTTTGATAGGGTATGGTGGACATATCTATTTGAGACTCTTGAGGCATATGGGTTGGGAGCAGGGTTTATACAAGGTGTACGGGGACTCTATCAATGATCAAAGGCAGTGTTGGGGGTTAATGGAGTAGTCACCTCCAGTTTCAAGATAGAATGTGGGACGCGGCAGGGGTGCCCGCTTTTCTCATTATTGTTTGTACTTTCACTAGATCCACTGTTGAGAACAATCTACTCATGGGACAACCTAGTGGGGGTAACACTAGGGCCCTGTATGTTCAAGATCTCAGCTTTTGCCGATTATTTACTGGTCATGTTGTCTAAACCACAGAACTCCTTGCCTAAGCTTCTGGAGGTTATCTTACAATTTGGGGCACTGGCAGGTTTAAAATTGAATATGGCGAAGTCTGAGGCCTTGGATGTCCTGGGTGGGTTGCGAGACACCTGGGATGGACCTTTCCCTCTAAGATGGGCAGAGAATAAATTTAAATATCTAGGAATATGGTTACCGTGTGATCCAATACAGCCGTACCAATTAAACGTTCATCTCCTACTGCAAGAAATTCAGGATAAGCTAAGAGACTGGATGCCGCTTCCGCTCTCCCCATTGGGTCAGGTGGCTGCTTACAAAATGATGCTTTTCCCAAAAATGTTATACATCCTCCAGCTGCTTCCTCTGCAGCTGTTGTGGCAGGATATCTAAAAACTGGAACGATCAATACAGTCTTTTATTTGGAGGGGGAAAAAGCCCAGACTTAAAATTGATCGGTTACCAGGTCAGTGGCAGAAGGGAGGAGTGGGACTTACACGAGTGGAACAATATAATTTGGGATGTATATTAAGACATGTAAGAGACTGGTTAGGGGGGAGCTCAGTGTATACCCCATATGACCTTGAATCGGCACTGGTTGCCCCCCATTCCCTCCTATCAGTGCTGCATGTCCCTCAATCACAGTTACCAGAACATCTTTGAAATAATCTTTTACTTAAAAGGGGTTCGCTGTGGTTGGCGATCTTTGTGTGGTCAATTAGATATTCCATTTGAGATATCAGGCTACTTGCCTTTACAATGGAATTTGTCTTTTCTGCCAAGTACAATCTCTAGGTTTTTTTTTATATTAGGCATCACATGGCCTCATTCAGGTGAGGCAAGTGGTAAATGAGGATGGGGAACTAAAGCTGGCTCCCACTGGAGTACCGTATACACTACAAGATTCTTACTACAGTTCACCAGGTTGTCTACACTCACACCCCACAATATCTGGCAGATCTCCTCCAATTCCACACACCCACCCGTCAGCTACGCTCAGCACACATAAATCGTCTTCGCCTCCCCTCTCCAGCCCGTGTCCATCTACAGTACACACGTCATTCAGCCTTCTTTTTACTCGGACCTGCCCTCTGGAATTCTCTTCCTACTCTCCTTAGATTGGAACAGAACCACAGTACTTTTAAATCACTCTTCAAAACCCATTTGTTCTCCTCTGCCTTCGATCTCCCAGCCCCCGCCATGTGACCTTATGTCTCTCAGGTTGTCTCTTCCCCCTGTCTTGTCTGCTTGACTATCTCTCTTTCCTGTCTTGAATTGTAGTTCCTTTTCCTTTTCTGGCCTCTGGCCTCTCTGTACTTCCATTTTTGATTATTGTACACCGTCCTGTTGTTACGAAGGGTGGTCTATCAAACTGAATAAACATATGCCCTTCCCTGAGCTGAAAGAGTTATATGATTTACCTAGTGGACATGTATATGCATATTTACAATTAAAGCACTATTTGACCTCTCTCAAAGAGGGAAAACGAGGCTTGCGGAAGGAGAATATTTAGAAGTTAGCAGACTGATTTGGGCTAGAAGGCAAGGAATGGATTACAGTTGCTAGTTATTGTAGAGCTATAAACGGGCATGCACCGGACAAGTGCTATGTTCAGCTCACCACACAGTGGCAATTGGAATTGGGAGTTAACCTCAATGCATTTGCCTGGGGGGCTGTGGTGGGGAGAATCTCTAGACTGATAGCAGGGGCTAGACTCCGAGATATGCAATTCTGGATCTTAGAACGAGCATATGTTTCACCCCATAGAGTGTGGAAAGCAGGATTTGCAGAACATAGTGGATGCCCGTGGTGTAAGGAGAGACAGGGGCACACTTGGGGCATATGTTCTGGGGGTGCGTGCAGGTGTGCAACCTTTGGGGTAGAATCCAGAGTATCTGGGGGACTTGCTGGGGCAGACCTTGATGCTGACCCCGGGTCTAGCTATCTTAGACACCCCTGATCCCCTGGGTCTCACTAAGGCAAGGAATAGATTGATGGTTAGGAAAAGCTGTCTTGTTGCTAAACAGTGTATACTTCGTAGGTGGAGAGATCCAGATGGTCCTGGCTATTGGGAGTGGCGTAATGTACTGCATCAATTGGTTTTGTGGGAGGGTTGCCTCTAGGCGACACATGAAGAAGAGAGATCTCTTTCTTGCAGTATGGTCCCCATATTTGGATGGTATTTCTGCTAAGGCGAGAAATGTAAAATTAACAATTTAGATCAGATGAAGTGGCGGATATTGATTGCTCCTAAGGGAGGGAGGGAGGAAGGAAGGGGTGGGGGGGAGGAGGAAGGGAAGGGGGAGGGAGGGAGGGATAAACATGTTGATTGAATTGAAGACGGTTAACAATTGTCTATGGGTAAGAGATTGCATTATGATTGGATTATTTGTATAGGACACATGTTACTTCTCTGGATCAATAGGGCTAATATAGAATCAGAATGAGGTAAGTAAATTTCAGATTAAGAGGGGGGGAAGAAAAAATTTACAGGTTATCGATGGAAGCAAGTGTCATTAAACAGTTATGAATGTTATACACCTGTGTGTCAAGTTGGCCTATATTTTTGCTGTGTTAAAAATAAAAAGATTTAAACATTTTTGTTAGTGATATAGCGGAAGGGCTGTTGGGTAAGGTTTGTCTCTTAGCGGATGATACCTAAATCTGCAATAGAGTAGACACCCAGGAAGGTGTAGATAACATGAGGAGGGATCTAGCTAAGCTTGAAGAATGGTCTAGAATTTGGCAGCTGAGATTTAATGTTAAAAAATGCAAGATCATGCATTTGGGCTGCAGCAATCCAAGGGAGCAATACAGTATAGGGGGCAAAGTACTTTTGTCCACTAAAGAAGAGCAGGACCTAGGCATGATTGTGTCTGATGATCTTAAAGTAGCTAAACAGGTAGAAAAGGTGATGGCAAAAGCTAGGAGGATGCTTGGGTGCAAAGGGAGAGGAATGGCCAGTAGAAGGAAGGAGGTGATAATGCCTTTGTATAAGTCTTTGGTGTGGCCTCATTTGGAGTATTGTGTGCAATTCTGGAGACCGCACCTTCAAAAGGATATAAACAGGCTAGAGTCAAAAGGATATAAACAGGCTAGAGTCAGTACAGAGGGTCGCTACTACAATGGTTAGTGGTCTTCATTGTAAAGCATATGAGGACAGACTTAAGGATCTTAATATGTATACCTTAGAGGACAGGCGGGATAGAGGTGATATGATTGAGACTTTTAAATACCTCTGTGGCATAAATGCACAGGAGGAGAGCCTCTTTCGATTGAAAGCAAGCTCTGCTATGAGTGGACATGGGATGAGGGTGAAAGGGGAGGGATTCAGGAGTGATATGCGGAAATATTTCTTTATGTAAAGAGTGGTGGATCCGTGGAATAGTCTTCCAGTGGAGATGATAGTGACGAGGACAGTATCTGAATTCAAAGAAGGTTCGGACAAACACAGAGGATCTTTAAAGGAAAAAAGGGGACTGTTGTAGTGGTTGATATGGAAGGACATACTAGATAGGCCATGTGCTCTTTGTCTCTCATCATATTTCTATGTTTCTACTGCTTTTTAATTTTCTGGGTATGTATATTGGTTTATATTATGTGGAACAGATTTGTTTTTTTATAATGATTTTATGTTTTTTAATTCAAGCTAGTTTTTGTGCTATATTATGGTTCAGATCTTGTTCTGTTTTTATTTTATCTGGTTAAATTTTATAATCTTGATACTTTATTGGAAATGTAAACTATAAATAATAAATAACTAAATAAAAAAAATATTTGAACATCCTGTATAGCTTCTGGAGTGTCACAGAAGCAGACTGCTTCTGTTCATGTTCTTCTCTTACACTGCCAACTCCAGACTCCGATGCTTTCACCTTGCTGCTCCTTATGCCTGGAACAAACCACCTGAATCTGTACATCAGGCTTTGTCTCTGGACCTTGTCAAATCCAGGCTAAAAACTCACTCTTCGAGGTTGCTTTTGGATCCTGATCTACTTAGTTTCCTATGTGTTTCCTTATCATAGCCCTAGATGTATTCTTGTCCTCAGCTGTTGTGTTGTCTGTCTTAACTAGACTGTAAGCGCCGATGAGCAGGGAAAGTCTTTTACATGTGCCTGTATAGTGCAGCGTATGCCTTGTAGCACTATACAAATGATCAATAGTAGTAATGGTAGCATTCCCTGATCTACTCTACTGAAGTCAATAGAGTTGTGCATGGTTGCCACATTAACCCCAGACAAATCTGTGGGCACTTCACTATTTGTATAAGTTAGGTTCACAGTGACAGCAACATCTGATTACACAGCTTATAATATAAATATTAGTGTCAGAAGAGACAATTAAGTTAAAGAAAAGTGGGGAGGGGAGTGTAGATAGACCTGGAGTTTTAACAAGATCTTAAATATACATGTACTTTGTGCTGTAGTAAGGCCTGTTAGAAGGCAGAGGAAGGATCAGGTTGAGCAGGAGGTAGAGTGAGGAAACCTACAAGAAGAAAGTAAAAGATCAAGGAAGAAATAAGGAATGATAGAATGAAGAAAGCCTGTGAGTAGAGAAGGGGTTCCATAGAGATGGAACAACTGTTATCAGGATGAATAGCAGAGTTACTTGCCTGTAACAGGTGATCTCTGGTAACAGCAGGAATAAGTCTTCACATATGGGTACGTCGGTACCGACGGAGTCTGTGCGGGAACGCTTCCCAGCGTCCAATCAAAAAGCTTTTGGAAGCATCCCACCACGCCTGCGTGCTGCCTTCCCGCCTTTCCCAACTGCCTCTCCTCAGTTAAGTTTTAAAGCTGAGACAAAGAGAGAGAGAGAGAGAAAGGAAAGATAGAGATAGAGAATACAACTCCTAGGGGAGGTGGGTGGGTTGTGAAGACTTATTCCTGCTGTTCCCAGAGATCACCTGTTACAGGTAAGTAACTGTGCTATCTCCAGGAACAAGCAGGAATGAGTCTTCACATATGGGGACTCCCAAGCTAAGATGCCTGGAGTCCCAGCATGTTATAGACTGGAACATGCTACACCTCATATCGCCAGGCATCCTCAGGATGGAGGGTAGGAGTTGAAACAGAAAGGTGCTGTAAAAGACAGCTAACCTAGCATAGGACTGCAGGCAAGAAGTCCTTGTGTGGATGACAATTATCATCAAATATATCGAAAATGAAATATTGCAGTATGGACCTCCCCTAACAGGATTGCAGAAAAGTAAAGAGGTTCATGAGATCTACTGGGGATCCAGTAGAGGAACCTCAAGGAGGACCTCACTGTGAAGTGGAGGTAATAAACCTGTTGGAAAAAAACAGTGGAGGTCAGAATCCTGAAAGGTGAGAGGTAACCCCAGAGATCAACTGGGGTAGAACAAAAACGGTAGGCTTTCGGCGGAAGGCTTTATGGAAAAAGCCCAAACTCTTTTGGCTGCAGAGTGGCTCACTCTTAGGAGCAAAAAGAGGAAAGGCTGACCGATTTGGACAAACCGGCCTAGTCCTTGTGGGAAGAAGAGGTATGGAAAAACCTTGTATCCCAAAAATAAAGGACAGGTGTCTGAGGCGTTAGAGCCTCAGATTAACTGAAGATCCACAATGTCTTTCCTAACTGGTGGTAGCTAGGAAAGATACTGGAACATGGAGAGCTTCAGGGGTACCTAAACCTTAAGGTTATGGTAGAAAAGTTGTTAACTACCACGGGCGTGGTTGTGTGTGTAGCACCCCAACATGCTGGAACAGCATGGGTATGGGTAGAGCCCAACTGTCAGAATCATATAGAGACATATATATCTATATGAGCATAGACAGTCAGATAGATAAGTATGTAAATACATATCTACCTATAATAAATATCTCGACAGATACATACATATATATATATACATATAGATAGACATATAAGAATATATATCTATAGCAAGATATAGAAGGGCATAACATATACACACACAAATGACAGACATATATATCTATAGAGATGTATACAGATAAATATATAGATAGGAATATATAGGCCTATATATATAGGTGTCTGCAATTAAGCAGACAGAGATATGCCTATAGAAAGAATATTCACATAGGAGATGTGAAGAGGAAAGATTCATCTAATAACAAGAAGGTGGAACCTACTTGAGAAGATATACAGAGAATCTATTCCCCCTGGTTATGATGGAGGGAGTCAGGGGAAAAATCTCCCTGACAAGGAACAGACTAGATTGCTGCAAGAATGCTAGCCAGTGAAATAACCAGGAAGGTTACGTGAAAAGCAGAGGATAATATCAGTCTGCAGGCAGCAAGTCCCGAGTCCTCCAGAACTCTAGCATGGTAAATGGACAGAAGACGCATAGGAATGAGATACCATGTTGACCTACTTGAGGGGCAAAAGGGATATCATGCATTCTTTAGCTAAATATGCACTGTCCATGAAGGACTAGGATACCATGGGGACGAGCTGCAAGGAAAAAAAGAGCATATTCCCAGTGGGAAACCTGAGGACCAAACCAGGGAATTGAACAACTCTTTAAGCTTTCACATAAGAGAAGGCCCATGTCCTTTGTTTTAAAAAGGAGATAGTAGGGTAGGAAAAACCCTTCCAGTCATGAGGGGCATGACTGAGGGAGCCTTTTCCAACCATCTAGGACAGCTGTTTGAGAAAATCCTAATGCTCTCTAGCAAGGGCCCATGGTGGAAAGCTTCTCTGTAGAATTGCAGAGAGCATAATGCAGGAGAATTAGGAGATAAAACTGGCTGCTGGAAAAGCCAGTACCTACGTCAACTATGCTGCCAAACCCAAGGGAATTGGAGATGGCAAGAATAGAAGACAATCCGAGAAGCCTGTAGTGATAAGATTTCCCAAGAAAGATGAATGCACTGTCTTGGAGTCACTACTAAGGCCAGAAAGAATGTAGTGGAGGACAACTCTGGATACTTGTGGATAAGAACCAGTGGTCCAATCACTAGGGCTCCTGCATGGGCAGCTGCTAGTAGGATAGCAGAAAGAGTCTTTCTGTTTAAAAACAGAAAGAACAGACAGAACAGGAGTAAGGAAACTCTGGACCTGTCTGATAAGCTGCCCCAAAGCAAAAAAGAAGAAGGGAGTTAACTCAGAGAGGTAAACTCCACACTGGAATAGTGACAAAACTAGAGGGGCTGAAGAGAAGCCCTCCAGTGTAATAGTAGCACTCTTACAGAGGAAATGCTTGGTAAGAGGGTAGAGAAGATGGAGATGAATGGAGACTTACAATGTGGTAAGTCTGTAGAAAGGAAAAATTCATGCTGGTACAGAAAAACTATCGTTTGATAGTTGTTAAACCTCTTTCCCTAGCAGGAAGAAGAGGAGAAACCTGTGACCTATAGGCATGAACATCCTAAGAGCTCGTATAACAGAGAAAAATGGATGTCTTGTGAAAAGAGATCCATGCCTAGAGTTTAGAATGAAAGCAGTGGAAGGCTTCTACTGAGAAGAAGCCAACTGCAGGTTCTAACCCCAAGAGGCACAAAAAATATGATGATGATTAATCAGAAACCCTGCGGTTGCTGGGTTTGCTGAGCCTGGTGAGAGTTTGGATTCTTCAGACTAGGGCGATGTTTCCCCTGTTTGGGAACATCTGTATGATGGGCAGAAGATGAATAAAACCTTCTCCCCCTAGGGGAAGAAAGTTTGGTAGGACATTTCCTACCTACTGGGAAAGAAGAAGGCATAGAACAGCCCCTTAGAAATAGGTAAGTCAGTGGACCACTGAGTAACCTGATGTAAAGACTCCTTATTGAATAGATTTTCTCCAGTGCAAGGAGTATTACCCAGTCTTTGTTGTGCCCATTTGTCTAAGTCTGAAGCTTGGAGCCAGGCTCTACGTCGTGCCCCTATAGCTATAGCAGAAGTTCTGCTAACAGACTCAAATGAGTCTAGGGAAGCACGAGTAAGGAACCACGAGATATTCTGAATATGACTAAGCAGTGAGGAATAGTCTGCACTCTTGGGCTCTGAAAGAAAAGGAGTCAAAAGATGTAATTTCTTTGTGACCTCCTCAAGAGATAGACTCATAAAAAATATATGAGAGAATTCTTGCTGAAAGCATGGATGTCTGGAAGGTTTGACGTCCAAAGGCATCTAGTGTCTTAGACTCACGACCTGGCGGATAAGAAGAGTGCTTTTTCTTACTCTTCACCCGCCTCATTGCTGATTCCACTACAATGGAATGATGAGAAAGTTGAGTCTTTTGAAACCCTGGAGAGGGGGGCACCTGATATAAGAGATCAGTTGCTCTGGAAGGTGGGGGTACCCTTAAAGGTGCTTCCCACATTCCTAGAAGAACATCCTGCAAGGAATGATGCAAAGGAAGCATTATGTTCTCCTTTGCTTCGGTAGAAACAGAGCCTTGTTGTAGGATCATGTCCAGGGATAGGAATGGCAAGTGATCTTGCCATATCCAGGAGGAAACTCTGAAAAGAAGGATCTCCAAAGAGAACCTCCCTTGGACAGGTTAGATCTGAAGAACTAGCCTGGGTACCGAAGGATCTATTTGAGAATATAGGAATATAAGATCCTGCATGGTGCAGTATGGGATCCTTAACGGATGGACGCTGGTACTGGAGGTCAGGACCAGCGACAGTCCGTATGACATCGTCCAGCCAGGTATCGACTTCAAACTTGGTATAGAAGGGAGCGATCCTGTTGAAAGAAGCATGGAAGGAGCTGGCCACGATGCTACTGTAGATACCGGTACCGATACTGATACTGGTACCGCTGTCAGAACCAAACCCGACACCGACATCGGAGCAGTAATCGGTGACAGCCCAATCGGTACCGAAGTAACCAAAAGCCTTCGGCAGTGACCCTCAGTACCGAGCGTCCGGTACCGATAGTTGTCAGTACCAAGACGTGTCGGTACCCAGTCTTCCAGACTAGAGATCGATTCCAGACTCGGCATCGAAGGAAGCGAGTCTATCGATGCACGTCTGGAGGGTACCGACATCGGTGGTAGTATCGGTGCCGGTACCGATACTGGAAAGTCAGTCTGGAACGTATCCACCAGTTCCATAGGTACCGAGGACGGCAGACGACAATCCCTGGTGAGGAGTGTTTCATCCAACACCAGTGCCGATGCATCGGTATCGCTCGAAGCGGATGCCACCACCGGGCATGGCTCAGGTATGTTCCGTGAGGGGTGAGCCCCAGGAACAACCTGAAACCCCACATAGGCTTTGGAGGCCGAAGACTCCCGCCGGGGTTTTGAAGCCAAAGGGCCCTCGAGGGCAAGGCCGGAGCAGTCTACATGCTGTGCATGAGACCTACCTCTCGAGGGTTGGCTAGTCTTAACAGACTGTTTGTGGGTTACCTGATCCTGTGTAGAAGAAGAAATGGTCGGTGCCCTGAAGTTGGAAGGGAACCTCATATCGAGGGAAACTCGATGTTGAAAACCTCTTCTCACAATACTGTTGCCCGAGGGCTCCGGAGGAAAAAGGTCAGGACCCAAACAGGTTAGACACCAATTTTGGGAGTCTAAAAATAAAGTTATACCGCCACAGTTTGAACATTTCTTGGAGAAAGTGGCTGGTGGTTCCATGAAGGACATGGAGAGGCCTAGAAGGCCTGAAAAACTGTAAGACACTCAGAAGAAAAAATATTCCCTTAAAGGAAAAATTTTACAAGGGAAGAAAAAAGAAACACCGGCGGTACCGGTGGCGTCGGGGAAGACAGCCGCGACCACAAGAAAACTAAAGAATTAAAATAAAAAATTTCTGCGGTGACAGGACGTCGTCCTGCCGGCTCCGCGGAAAAACGAAAACTGAGGAGAGGCAGTTGGGAAAGGCGGGAAGGCAGCACGCAGGCGTGGTGGGATGCTTCCAAAAGCTTTTTGATTGGACGCTGGGAAGCGTTCCCGCGCAGACTCCGTCGGTACCGACGTACCCATATGTGAAGACTCATTCCTGCTTGTTCCTGGAGATACAATTTTATACCAGTTTTTCTTTCGGTGCAACCATGGGCTTGCTGCAGTCAATTAATCCATACATATTCTCAGTAAAAGAAAGGAACTTTCAAAGAAAAAAAAATCAAACTCCTTCATTGTCTAATCAGTAATCTAGCCCAGGGAATTGCTCATGTTCACCTGATATAGCCTCATCTCACATAATAACCTTTTTAGAGCAGTGTTAAAGCCTAGAAAGTGCAAAATAAGGATGTGTTAACTAATGCCAATGTAACCTCCAGGTGAATAGTACATTACAAATAGATTTAATCAATCTACAATTTGTTTAGAAAATGAGTAGTTAAACTACAATGCCAAAGACATACATACAGTATCTATATATACAAACATTAATATATGATCTATTGATATAGATCTGTCTATATCTGTGTATTTTGTGTATGTATCTAAACTGAACCAAAAATAAATCAGTTTATACACTGAGGTCAATATTCCATGTTAAAGATATCCGGTTAACATTAACCAAATATTCAGAAAGATGCCCAATCTGAGCACCTCTGAATACAGAGACCCTATCACTAAATGCTGCTAACTGGTTATCATACATTTTAGCATGCAGTAACTAGTAACAGGGAACACTAATGCACATGCATGCTAATTACTGACCACATTAGGATGAAAAGTGGGTGTCAGGGGCCGAGTGTGGGCATGGAGAGCATATTGTTGCTAGCACATTGGCAAATGCCGCATGTTCAGTGGAACTGGTGCAATTAGCACACATGCACATAGTAATACCTTTATGGGTGTTAGGTGAATCCGCATTAATCTCGCCATGTCCTAGGATGTGTAATCATGTGCCAACTGCTTGGAATGTGCTAGGCACAACCCAAACAGTTAGCTTATGATGGGTGCACTTAATGCATGTTGGTATTTTCTCTAATCATGTGGTAAGTGCACACATTTAGTAAAAGGTCCCCTTAGTTAGTTAAAGATACCTAGCTAGCTTTAATTATCTTAGCTTTATCCAATTATCTCAGGTGCAGATATGAGACTAACAAGATAAAGGCTGACTATCACCGCTACAGAGAGAACTATTCTGGAAACTAGTAACAGAAGCCACATGTGAGGTAGCCATACTGGACCTGGTGCTTACAGATGGGAAGAGTGTTTCAGATGTTATTATGGGTGTTCATTTTGCATCCATTGATCACTGGATAGTGTGGTTCAACATTAGGATAAGGACTGATAGTTGCTGTTAAGTGCCATCAAGTTGGGGGTCGACTCATGGCAACCCTCTGGATAGCTGTCCTAGATTGTATTCAGTCTTCAGTCAGAAGGCTCATTGTTGATAGAGTGGCATCCATAGCTACTCTTATTTTATCGATCCATCTCATTGCTGGCCTTCCTCTTTTGCATTGATCTTCTACCTTGCCAAGCATGATAGGCCATGTGGTCTTTTTCTGTAGATAGGCCATGTGGTCTTTTTCTGTCATCATATTTCTATGTTTCTATAGCATGGGACAAACACAGAGGATCTCTAAAGGTAAAACGTGGACTGTTGTAGTTGTTGATATGGAAGGACAGACTAGATAGGCCATTTGGTCTTTTTCTGTCGTCATATTTCTATGTTTCTATGATGTCTTTCTTTAATGATCCCTCTCTTTGCATGATGTGTCCAAAGTATGAAAGTCAAAATCTTGTCAGCTGAGAATCTAAAGAGAGCTTTGGTTTGATCTTCTCTAGTACTGACTGCTTTGTTCTTCGCCAGCACCATAATTCAAAAGCATTTTCTTCTTGTTTATCTTTTTCACTATCCAGCTTTAGCATCCATAAGATGTTATTGAAAATACCATGGCATGGACAAGTTGCATCTTTGTATGGAGAGAGATATCTCTGCTTTTGAAAATTTTGTCTAGGTCCTTCATAATCATTCTGCCAAGAGCAATGTATCATCACATTTCTTAACTACTTGTCATTTTATTGATTATTGATCCAAACAGGATAAAGTTGTCCACTATTTCAATTTCTTAGTCCTCAAAGATGAACTTATTGATTTGCCATTTGTCAGGATCTTTGTCATCTTTATGTTAGTCTTAAATTGGGCCTGCATATTATGTTCCTTGATCTTCAGAAGCAAATGTTTCAGATCATCTTCACTTTCAGCCAGCTAACATCTATGTAAGCAATATCCTACATATGGATATGTTATAGATATGTTATAATATGCAAGTTGCTCTGTATATAAAAGTAACAAGTTCTCCCTTCCATCTATGTAATCTATATCCTACTTATAGATATGTTATAATGTATTGGTTCCTTATGTTATAATGTAATGTTATCTTTATACTGTATTGTTATTGTTATACTGTAAACTGCTTTGATTTCTTGAAAAGGTGGTATTTAAAAACCCATAAATAAATAAATATTGTGGTATCAGCATAGCAAAGGTTGTTGATGAGTCTTCCACCAATCTTCACACCTTGGTCGTCTTCATACAGTCTTATTTCTTTGATGATTTGTTCTGCATATAAATTAAACAGGAAGGGGAAAGTATGCAGCCTTGTTGTATACCTTTGTTAATTTATTTATTTATTTATTTAACAAGTCTTTTATACCGCCTTTTCCTTCAATCAAAGCGGTTACAAGAAGTACAAAGGTTATAAGCAAGGGAAACAAACACAGTATAAACATAACAGCACAGTGGTAATATAGGAAAAATAACAAGGGTTAACAATAAGGCAAATTATTTATAATAGATACAATATATGATATCTAGTCAATTGTTGATCCATATTGTTCAATGAAAAGTGTAGTTTTTAATTGCTTACAAAAGTCTTTTAAATCATCCATTGAGCGTAAATCAGGAGGGAGAGAGTTCCAAATTAAAGGGGCGGCCAAAGAAATTGCTCTTTGTGAAGTACATTTGCATGATTTAGAGTAGTTTCTTGGGGTGCTGAGGGTGTTAGAAGTGGATAACCTTTTTGGTCTGTTGCTGGTATCATGGAGTAAGAGGGCATGGAGGCTGATTGCAGAACTGTTGTGTTTCATTTTGAATATATTTATGATTAATTTATACTTTATGCGAAGTATTATCGGGAGCCAGTGGAGTTCTTTAAGGATGGGGGTAATGTGGTCATGATTTGAGGATCCATTGATGATTCTGGCTGCTGTATTCTGTGCCATTTGAAGTGGCTTGAGAGCATGTTTTGGCAGTCCATTGTAGATAGGGTTGATTTTAAACCATTCTGTTTCTCCTTGTTCCATTCAAAGTGTTGCTTCTTGATCAATGCAAAGATTGTGTAAGCTCGTAGGTGTTCTGATATACCCATGCTTCTTAATGTGGTTGAGTTTCTCACGGTTTACACAGTCAAAAGCCTTTCTGTAGTTAATAAAACACGTATAGATATCCTTTTGGTATTCTTTTGTCTTTAAGGATCCATATGACATCTGCGATGATGTCTCTTGTTTCTTGCCCTTTCCTGCACCCTGCTTGCACTTTAGGTATTCTCATTCCAGGTATGGTTGTGGTCTCTGCTGGATGAACTTGAGTAGAATCTTGCTGGCATGTGGGATCAGAGTGATTGTGTGATAATTTCCACAGTCAATTGGATCACCTTTCTTCAGTACTGGTATAAACACAGATCTTTGATAGAGTCCATTCAAAATGAGGATCCCAGTTTTTAGGAAAACTGACTTTGTCAAGATGAGATAATATCACAAGGAGTCGTTAGTGGGATGGGAACAGCTGGAGGATTTATAAAAGCAGTGGGCAAAAAAGTATATATTTTAAGGACGACAAAGCAAATAACTATAAAAGGAAAAAGGAGGCTGCTATGGTTCTTAAAAGAATTAACTGAAAAGGTGAAGAAAAAGAAGGTAGCCTTCATAAAATATAAGAGATCACAGAAAAGGGAAACCAGCATAAATATTTGGAAAAGATAAGATAAGCTAGGAAAGTAATCAGGAAAGCAAAGATACAAATGGAAGATAAAAGAGCCAATGCAGTAAAATGGAGGGGGGTGGGGGGGTGGGGGTGGGGTAGGTGGGACAAAATATTTTTTAAAGTATGTTAGTGAGATGAGGAAGTCCAAAAGTGGTATTGTTGGAATGAAGGGTGAAAGGGAGAAATATGTAGAAGCTGATCAGGACAAAGTAGAATTGTTTAACAAATATTTCAGCTTTATTTTCAAAAATGAAGGGCCAGGAGCAGGACCCAAGAAAACATTACCAAAGAGGAACAGATTTTTAAAAGACTGTGCTCATGATGCTAAACTAAAAGTAGACAAACCGATGGGGTCAGATGGGATACATCCAAGAGTATTGAAGGAACTTAGGGAAGTTCTAGCAGCTCCACTGTCTGACCTTTTCAATGATCCTTTAGAGTCAGGAATGGTCCTAGAGGACTGGAGAAGGGTACATATGATCCCTTTACACAAAAGCGGAAGAATGAAGATAGGAACTACAGACTGGTTAATCTGACTTCTGTGGTTAGTAAGTTAATGGAAACGCTGCTAAAATGGAGGATAGAGGTTTCTGTAATCCAATGGATTACAGGTTCGAGGCAGCATGGTTTTACTAAAGGTAGGTCTTGTCAGACAACAAATCTCATTGATTTCTTTGACTAGGTGACCAGAGAGTTGGACTGAAGGAGAGCCCTAGTTGTGATGTACTTAGATTTCAGTAACGTCTTTGACATTGCTCTACACAGATGATTTATAAATAAATTGGGTGCCCTAAAGATGGGCCCTAAAGTGACTGACTGGGTTAGAAATTGGTTGAGTGGAGGGCAACAAAGAGTACAGATAAATGGTGCTTACTCTGAGGAGAAGGCTGTTACCAGTGGTGTGCCGCAGGGATTTCTCCTTGGTCCAATTCTTTTTAACATTTTTGTAAGTGATATTGTGGAAGGGCAATCATCAAAAATTTGCCTCTTTGCAGATGATATTTAATTTAATGCTAAGAAATGTAAGGTCATGCATTTAGGCTGCAAAAATTGAAAGGAGCTGTATAGTAGAGGGGATGAAGTATTTCACGAAAGAAGAGTCGGAGTTGGGCATGATTACTTTTGATGATCTTAAGGTAGAAAAGGCGATGGCAAAAGCCAGAAGGATGCTTGCGTGCATAGGGAGAGGAATGGCCAGCAGAATGGAGATGAAAGTACAGCTGTGAGACCTCATTTGGGGTATTGTGTGCAGTTCTGGAGACCATACATTTAAAAGGACATGAACAGGATGAAGTCGACATAGTGGATGGATAACAAAATGGTCAGTGGGCTTCATCATAAGGCATATAGAGACAGACTCAAATATCTAAATATGTATACCTTGAAAGAAAGGAAGGAGAGGGGAGATACGATAGAAATGTTTAAATACTTCCATGGCATAAATGACAGGAGGAGAGCCTCTTTCAACTGAAAGAAAGCTCTACAGCAAGGGGGGCAAAGGATGAAGGTGAAAGGGGATAGACTCAGCAGTAATATGGAATAATTGTATAATAATGTTTTCACACATAAATGTGGTGTGCGATGGGAAGGGGCTTTCTGTTAAAACAGACAGCAGTTCAGGGAAAACAAAACATGTTTTTATTCAGACCCAGTTTCTTAAAACTTCACAAAGCTGGTCACCCAGCCCTTCCTCCAGCCTAGTTAAAGTTCTTTCCTTGCGCAGTTAAAGTTCCTATCTGTGCATAGCTTGCCTTCAATGAACTCCTGACTCCATGGGCCTCTCTCCATCCTGCAGCCTGCTGTGTTTTTAGCATCATCCTTTAAACCATGCCCTCTCAACCCTGAACTCTGGGCTGCAGGCTCTCTTAAAGGGGGCCTGTTGATAATTCCTGTGGAAAGGGATGGGCAACACTCTATAGACTCCATCACATACCCTCCCCCTCAGCTCAAGCATGCCTTATTAAGCACCTGCCTCACCTGGGATCCAAACCAAGAAAGGAAATCCATGTTCAGGTGAGTCGACTAGCCCTATGGCAGACCTGGAACTGGTAGGGTTGGAGACTCAAGAACCACCGCATAATACAGCCACTGGACTCTTTCAGTCAAGCCAACCACTTGAGGGGTTAGTGGTCCATTATTTGCATAAAACAGACAGTCAAGCAGGTAGTATTTGAAGGTTTCAGGTGCCTACATGACAGCTAGGTCCTCCTTCTCAATCACTGCATAGTGCTTTTCTCGAGGAAGCAGTTTCCTGCTGATGAAGTCTATGGGATATTCTTCACCCTGACTTCCTGGGCCAAAATGACTCCTAGGCCCATCTCTGAGGCACCCATTGGCATAATAAATGGTAGAGAGAAATAAGGGCTACTCAGGACAGGTTCAGAGCACCCAGCCTTCTTGAGACATTGGCAGGCCAGGTCCAGGTCCAGGTCCAGGTCCAGTGACCACTGGATCCATTCAGGAGCTCTCTTCCAGAGGAGATTGGTTAATGGCTCTGCCATCTCTGCAAAATTAGGGATGAACTAGTGGTAACAGCTGATCAGTCCAAGGAAGGCACAAACATCTCTTTCTTCGATTTTGAGGTGGGGACCTGTGCAATGGCATCTACCATCTGTAGTTGAGGTTGTATCAGCCCATTCCCGATTAAAGACCCCAGGTGTTGAATGTCATGATCTCCCAGAAAACATTTCTTGGGGTTGGCCATCAACCCGGTCAATACAGTTTGTACTTGGGTTGGATGGATGGTCCAGTCTCTGCTGTAGATGACAATGTCATCAAGGTAGGCAGCTGCATACTCCTTGTGTGATCTCAATAGGTGGTCAACTAGGCATTGAAACATGGCAGGAGCCCTGTGTAATCTAAAGGGCACACTATAAACTGAAACAGGCCTTGCAGGGTCAAAAAGGCAATCTTCTCCTTGGCAGCCAGAGTGAAGGGTACCTGCCAGTATCTCTTGGTCAGGTCCAAGGTTGATATAAAGCATGTTCTACCAAATTGCTCTATTAGCTTATGTACTCTGGGCATGGAATTTGCTTCCAGTTTATAAGCCACAGGTTGACCTTCTGGAAGTCAATGCAGAATCTGATGCTTCCATCAGGTTTAAGAATCAGGACAATGGGTGACAACAACAAGTATGTCATCCAGCTCGTTGGTGATGGCCTACTACCCCAGGGTCAGTAATGATATCATGATAAATGAGGTGGGATCGTCCCGTGCAGGTGCAGAACACCTTTAGGTTCCGGTGGATCAAACTTTCTAGAACTCTTCTCTGGGTAGCAGAGAGTTGGTCTCCAATTGGGATTTGAGTTAGATTTGATGGGGCTGAAATTTCTGGCCCAAAATCATCATAGCCGTCACTGGAGTCCACTATTTCAGTAGGTTAATATGGTAAATTTTGTCTCTTTAATTTATCTGTCTGTGCAGTCTTGCAGTTAACAGGCCATACTTTTTCTTTCACTTCATAGGGCCCCTGCCATTTACAGAGTAACTTGCTCTCGGATGAGGGCAGCAAGACTAAAACTGTCTGAATGGAAGGTGTGGTGCACGGCTGCCAGATTGTAGCTCCTGGCCTGCTTGGCTGGTGCTCTTTCCAGACTGAGTTTGGCCACCTCTCCAGCTTTCCTCAGCTGGTCTTGCATTTGTATCATGTACTTCACCAAATTACACTTGGCACAGAGTTCTTCCCAGGTTTCTCTTACCATGTCTAATAGGCCTCTTGGCCATCCTCCAAAGAGCAATTCAAAAAGAGAAACCCTGTGAAACTTTGGGAGATACCTCTCAGATGGCAAACATCAAATAGGGAAGGAGAATGTCCCAATTCTTCCTGTCCTCCTGCACAAGTTTTTTAACATCTGTTTCAGAGTTTTATTGAATCGCTCAATGAGGCCATCCATCTGTGGGTGATATACTGATGTTCGCAGTGTCTTGATCTTCACCATGTCACACGCTTGCTTAATCACCTTAGAAACAAAGGGGTATATTTACTAAACTGTGGTAACGTAGCAGCGGCTACGTTAAGGCGCGTTATGTAACATTAAGGCGCCTTAACGTTACAGAATGTACGTTACATTCTATAACGTTAAGGCGCCTTAACGTTACATAACGTGCCTTAACGTTCCCGGCTGTGGTAAGTCCAGAAAAGGGTGGAGAGAAGGGGTCAATGGGCGGGAAATGGGCGGGGAGAGGCCCCTTTCACACTAACGCGGAGAAATTAAGGGCTGAATCCTAACGCAACTGAAAACCTGGCGTTAGCACACATTTGCAAGAGAGAGAAACCAGTTCTGTGTCAGCAATGTACAGCATAGCCAGGGAGTCCCAGAAAAGTGATAGTAGTGATACATTTGCACCAACAGCATAGTGCCCTGGTATGAAAGGCCACTATGGTGATGGCGCAAATGGGGCATGGGGGCTGCAGGCGGGACATGCAGTGGGGGCTACTGGGGCACAGGGTGGACTAGGCGGTTGCCGAGGTGGCACATAGGAACACAGAAAATGGAAACCAGCAAGACAGCAACTGACCAGGGTCAGACATGCCCATGAGTCTGTGGTCCACAGTGTCGCATCCAGGAGCTATTACCCAGCAGGCACCCCAAGGGGCGCATAACATTGACAGGCGGTGCCTGGGGAAGCATGGACATCTATGTAGGCACCCCTACCCCAGAACCCACACCTTAGGCAGCCACCTACCTGCCCCCTGGATGGCCTGGGATGGCGCACCACCGACACCGACAGCATATGGTCATGGCGGCATGGCAGAGGGGGTGGGTGATTCTGCTGGAGGGAACAGTGGCACCCGCCTGCAGTGGACCTAGGCCATGCCCTGTACCAGAATGTGGTGTGCAGTGCAACAGAAGAGGTCTGGCCGAGGACTGTAAAGATAGCCCCAGGGACCATTATGTTGCTGTGGCAACAGTGTGGTGCAGTACACTCAGCCAGCATGTCCAAGAGCAGAGTGTCAGAGGTTCAGGTCCCATCTGTGGATCCTGCAGAGCATCTCCCCATAGTTTTAGCCCACAATGCAGCCACAACAACAACATGGGCAAACCCCAAAGCAGTGTTGCACAGGGGTACGGACACCCACTCACAAGGGCTCCACTATCCACAGCTTCATGGAGTGTCAGGCTGTTGGCCCCAGCACAGAGCTGCAGTTATCACCAGAGCACTACTACTAACACCTGCACAGATTAGCAATGTGGGCACTGTGATCAGGACCAGTGCAGCGGGTAGGGTTGTCAACCACCTCCATTTCTGCACAATGCTGAGATAGATGTGCGAGTGTGGGTATGTCTCTCCATTGTTTTGTGTCTGCCAACACCTCACTGAGCCCACATTGCTCATACTGCTTCCAGCGTTAGCCTGCAAATGTGCATGAGGAGCAAGGTATTGTGGGTATGGCCCAGACAGGGCGGATTGGCCAGGATGCATCTGCACAGGGTGGAGGGTAATGGCTGGGACACTGTAGTGCTTGACCACCACCTGCATGGACAAGGTGGCCACAGCATGTCACGCTGGGGGTCACTCTCACTCTGACCGAGCAGTGACCATAGCATGTCTATGTTCCCACATAGTGCCACACATTATTTGTTTCCAGTGATACCTGTGTGTTCCCAGTTTTGGGGCCCAAGCACAGAGATACCTGCTTGGTGTCTGTGCTGTGCATACCACCTCTGGGTGCACGGGGTTCCCCTGTGAGCATGCACTATGGACTGGTTAGTGGGCTGTCTGCAGTTTGCCTGTGCATGGTGGGAGCACCTTGTAGGATGCTGCAGGTGCTGTCTGTTGATGAATGGCAGACCATGGCGTGGGGCAATTGAGCCTACCCCAAGCATCACTGCTGGTCTGCAATGGTCACAGGTATGGCACTGGCCAGCAGCCCTGGAGGGTTGTCATTCGTCAGCAGGACTGTGGTTGCTGGTACTGCAGCCATGCTGCAGGGTGCAAGCACCTGTCCCACCACACTCTCATCTACAAAAGGGGTGATTGAGGCCCTTGGGGTATATAGCACATACCACTTCAACCCATAGTGGCAGTGCTACATCGCCCTCATGCGAGTCTAGACACCCCACTGCCCTGATAACAGGTACCCATGGCAGCCAGACCTTAACACCGGGTACACACTAATCTAGGTGGTGTCTGTTCCCACAGGGCCACATGTGACTGCAGAACACAGCTGGAACAGATGCACCTTCGGTTGCACTGCTGGGAACATCTGTCACACACTGGCAGTGCTGGGGATGTGCAGTAGGACCTATCTCTAGCACCACATGTACTGTGGACCTAGTGCTGGGCGCCCATCCTATCCCTCAGGGTGAACACGGAACCTGCACAATGGCATGGTCTGTAGCTACTCTGTGCCAGTATCATGCACTGTCAGTCCATCTTACCACACTGCAGTACCGGAGAGGTGCATACCCCATTTGGTGGTCAGCTGTAGGCCGCTGTTCTGCATGTGCAATGCATCATGGGTGCTGGTGGGGTTACCCTATCCTGGCACACAGAGCAGATGGTTTGTGCAGTGACCTGCAGTCCTTCTGTACCCAACCATTGCTGTGCAACAGGCCATAGAGGTATAGCCTACTGGTTAGTACACTGACGTTCTAGGTGGAGGTCATGGGTTCAATTCCTTGTTGTTCCCTCCTGTCCAATGCAGATATTTTGCTTGCCTGTGACAGTCATATCTTTGCAGATCCGTGCTGCCAGACCATAGTACCCTCACCACAGTTGCCAGCAATCCGTATAAGGCGTTTTAAGGCTCCGAATTAGGCACAGTACAAGGCGCGTTAAGGCACGTGCCTTGTACTGTGCCTAGTAATATGCCTTATAACGTGCCTTTTACTGTGCCTAATAAAGGTGTCTTGTAATGTGCCTTATAACGTGCCTTATAAGGCGTGTTACCTGACACGGCTTGCCATGATGCCCCGCCCACGCCTTTATATGGGCATCTGTACCTTTACCGCGGAACCTAACGCGAATGACATTACCGCAGTTTAGTAAACATACCCCAAAGGGTGTTCCTTGATCTGTGAGGATCTCATTGGATATTTCCACCCACGAGAATACTTTCCAGAGGGCATTTGCCATTGTAGTAGTCTTTATATTCCTTCTGAGAGCAATGGCCTCTGGGTAGTGGATAGCATAGTCTACCATGACTAAAATATGGTCTACTTGTTGCTTCGGTTGGTTTGCTCCAAGGGACCTACCAGGTCCATAGCCACTCTTTTGAATGAGGTTTCAATAATAAGCATAGGCACTAGAGGAGCAAGTCAGACTCTAGTGGAGTTATGAATTTGGCAAGTGGGGCATGCCTGACAATATAACTGCACCAGTTTTTGGACCCTGGGCCAGGAACATCAGGCTAAAAAACATGCTTTAGTGTTTTCTCCACCCCCAGATGTCCACCTAATAAGTGGCTATGAGTCAACAATAACACTTGCTGATGATAGGCCCAGGGAACTATCAATTGTTCTACCTCTTCCCTCTGTAAAGCACCTTCAGCTACTCTGTAGAATCTCCCTTTAGCACAAAATAGGGAAGAGTTTTTGCAGGGGACTCTCAGTTAGCAACTGGACCCCCATCCACCTCCAAAACCTGCTCTTGGGCATGTTTAAGGGACTCATCTTCTTCTTGGGCCCTCCTGAAGCTACTTGGTTTTCCCTCAGTCCCCACTCTGGGAAGGGGAGAATCATATTTGGGTCACTACCACTGAGCCCTGAGCTATCCCCAGGGGTTTCTTCCCTATGCTCCTCCTCCCCAGATCCCTCCCTGATTGATGCCCCCAGATTCTGTAAGTTGCATTGTTTTCCATGGCAATGCTGACTCCGGGACTTAGCAGTCTTGGGAGTCTTGACATATAGATCTGGGTCTGCCAGTGGGAAGATCTATGGGAAATCTTCCTGGTCCAAGCTAGCAGAACCATCAGTTTATTGGGCCCTTATTGCTCCAAAGTTTGAGTAGTTTTGGCTGATCACCACTGGATATGGAAGCCAGGGCAGCACCATGATCTCAAATGTAGCTTGCTCAGCTGGAGTCTTAAGTAAAACCTGTGCCGTTGGATACTGTTTCTGTTCTTCATGCACATGGGCCACTGTTACTGTCTTTGCATAGTCAGTTTGAAAAGTGGGTTACTGTATCCTGCAGAATGAGGGTCCACACACTCCTGGAGTCTATCAAGGCCTGGAGATGGATCCCCTCAAGTTCCACAGGAAACACAAAGTTCTATGCTCCTGGATGGGGACTGTCCACAAAATCACAGGGATGAGGGGTGGTCAGGCTAACATCCATGGGTTCTTCCGCACCAAGGGGGACACTCCTAAGCAAATTGTCCCTGGGCTTCAAATCTAAAGAGGTGAATCGGTTGTGGCTGTGGCCCTGGCCCTGGCCTCACCAAGGAAGTGACTTTGTATCGGAACATGGGAGCCAACATCTGTTTGGGCTTTCCCTTCCATCCTCCTGGGCTAACGGGTAACTTCTTCCCCTTCTCACTGTCCATTTAAATCACTGGCTGGGCTTCAAGATACCCCTTGGCTATTTCTAGTGCACTCTCCAGTGTAAGCTTGGGGCGCTGACGTATCCAGTGTTTCTTTGGGGCGGTCAAGCCCTCCATAAACTGCTCCAATAGTACAGTCTTGGCTATCTTGGGCCCAGTCTTTCCCTTCAGTTGCAGCCACTTCCATGCGAGGTCCTTCAACTGATAGAAGCAGCTCTGGGAACTCTCTTATCTGGAGCCCCCCCCCCTTCTGAATCACTGGTGGTAGGCCTCTAGGGTACAGCCAGTCTGCTCCAGAATGGCAGCCTTGATAGCTGCATACATCACTCGCACATCTGGGTCGATGTCCTGAAATGCATCTGACTGCTGCCCATCAGCAGATTCCCCAGGTCCATGTCTCCTCCAGCCACCTAGCTATGCAGGCGGTTCATTCAAAGTTCACCAGGAAATGGTCTGGTTTATCTTCTAAAAAAAACCTAGGTCACATATCACAAATAGTAACTCTAACAACCAACTTTAAAAAAACAAAAAAAATCCCTATCAGGGTAGAAAAACTTATACTACTGAATACAAAACAACTTCAATATTCTGCCTGAATAGCCACCCTTATATGAAATATGTTTCTAGCAATCTTATTAAATCTGAAGAAGATTTGAGACACAATTTTTCTAAAGACATTTTTTAAACAAACTTTTAAATGAAGAGAAAAGGCATCAATAATTCTCTCATTGCTTTTATATGGCAGAAACCTGCCGAAGGGGATATGTTAGCTCACCATCATTAACCAAAAAAACTCTTCAATCATTTTTATTTAATTTGTAATCCAAATCCTTAACTATTATATTATTTTGTATACTTTTCAATAGAATGCGTTAACTGAACCAAAATAGAGCATTTTCACAAAGGAGCGTGAACATAGCCACTCTACCATCACTCGACGGTACCAGTTCCCCTGCAATAGAAAACAGATTTAACTGGAGGAGGCAGCCAATAGCAAACAACTGCTTAAAGTTACTCAGCTCTTCAGGCAGAATGATCACCCATGTTCACCCAACAAAGATCTCTGTTTTGCTGTTCCCGGCTTTGCCAGGGCTGATTCTTCACAAAATATTTTTTCAGCTTTCACTCCAGCAGTAAGCAATAATCTCCAATAGGGATTGGTTGTTAAAATTGTTTTTTCACAAGAGAAATATGATTTTTAAAGTTGCCTTGTCCGTATTTTTCCGGACCTCACCAGAGAGATCCATCATCGCAGGAAAGAGTTTTTAAGCCTGCGACCTAGGGTTTCACAACTTGGGAGTTTATTTTTCCTAAAGTATCTCTGCAAATGTCTTGTGAAGCTACAGGGCAATTTGTATGTATTTTTTCTATTCATCACAATTAGATTTCTTTTTTGAATACTATAGGACTGTTGGGGGTGAAGGAGGGGGGTATCTGTACAGTGATATGGTATTGTAAACTGGCTGTGAAATTCCTGTTTTTCTTTTGCTAGTGTGTAATGAATATTCCTTATTTTGGATCTCTATATGGTGGGCTAGAGGAGGGGTTGCTATATGATGTTATCTATTTATTATTTTTCTGTTATGTAGAAAATATTTGCAAGGCAATTCCCATTTCATGAACAAGTGTTCAACTTGTATAATTTGTTGGAAAACGGAAAATATAAAAAAAAAAGTGGCAGGTCATGTGTGCCGAAGCACATGGCCTGCCGCTGGCAACAAAATGGCAGCATAAAGTCGCCTAGCTTGCTTAGTGGGTCAGCCCTGAACATCATTGCCAAAACAATATGCAATCTTTCATTGAAAAAGCCGCCAAAAACAGTGTTGCATAAAAGCAAAAGAATTTCTATCCAATATTTTATTTATTTTATTTATTTATTTAAAGTCTCTTTTATACCGCGCTATTCAGCATCAGCGCGGTTTACAATAAACAATGAACATACACATTTCCAATAGTACTTTGTGTTTACATATGAACAGGATATTCAACTTGGCTAACAGGGTAACTATGTACAACAATATTGCATTAAAAAGCAAAAGCATATGTTTTTCTAAATTTTTTTAAAAAAACCTCTCCTAGACGCATTTAGGTCAGAAGAATGCCGTGCATGTGAGCTAGCATAATTATTCACCACAAGTGTAATCACCCCTTCAACAAGAGTTTAGCTTTACCTCTAAAGCCTGGCAATGCCCCAAACACTGGCTATTTTATTGTTATGTATATATTTTTGTTATTATGCATTTTCCTTTTAATATTGTGTTTGCTGCCTTTGGGCAACTATATATGTTTTGTCAAACGTTTTTGCTTTGGCAGTCTGGTCGGTCTCTTTTGTTGTTGTTTTCTGTTGTTCTATTAAAAACATAAATACAATTATATGTATTTCTGTTGATTTTAGATCTCTGAGGAAGGCTTTTTAGCCAAAATTTGGTAGACTCAAATGTTTTTTGAATAAAGATTGCTGATTTACATCCTCGGTCTACCTCCACTCTGTGTTTTTGTTGGCCTGCATTAAAATGGACAGCGGGATCCAATTTTTGCAGGGTTTTTCTTCATATTTTTAAATTTCTGTATTAATTATAGGTCAAATACATATGTATCTCATTGTAAGAAATATATCCTCTCTTGCTGAGACTCCATAACTGTCACAGACTCTCTCACACAGCCAAATCTGCAGTGTGAGAAAAAATATACAGAGAAGTAAATCTTATCCTCCAAGGCAGCCTAAGGGGTATGTTTATTAAATGGCGGTAGCGGCTTCCGTGCGATACCACACAAGGTAATTTATTTTTAGATGGGGATTTGTGATTGGGTTAGGATTGGTGATGTTACATGATTGTGATAATATGGATGCTTTTAGGAAATCTGATGTATTAGATTTGGTGCTATTTGTTTGTTACTGTTTGTGTAAATACATTTTTTTGTAAGCTGCCCAGTGCTTATGTTAATAGGCAGACATAAATGCAATAAGCAAACACATTTATTAAGTTGTCATAACTAAAGCTAAAGCCTTTCCCCTGTATAATAAGCAACATAATATAAGGCCAGATTTACTAATCTGCGTTAAAGCATTAGCACACGCTTTGGCATTTAATGCACATAATTAGTAAAAAGGCAGAAGCAGGAGTTAGGCATAGTTAACATAGGCAACCTGCCTCCAAGGCCAAACTTTGATAGTCACTGGGGTGTTGCTTCTATGTTTCTGTCTGGGACTGTCTTCCCTTGCTGGCTTCAGGATCCTTGAAATGAAACAAAGTATGGGGGCCTGCCTGCTTTTGCATGGGTTTCCATGGTAACCATGTAGGGGAGAAGATGGGTCATTGTGGGGCCTTTCAGAGCAAAAACACAGGCAGACCCTGCATTCATCTCAGTGCAAGGACATCACTACTGCTGCAGCCAGGCCACAAAGGTGAATAGGAGATCGAGGGGAGGATCCGGGCAGTGGTGATCAAGGAATGGGGGAGGTAATCTCCCCTCCCACAATTACCTATGGCTGCCTAGAGTGTAAATCTGTTCCTGAATAGGCATCTTTGATAACTGGACCTGCACAAAACACCACCACATGTTGGCGCATTAACACAGGCTAATTTAATTTTTTTCTAAACTTTATTTATAATGAAGTTGAAATTAAGCACAAGAGATAGATATTGCAAAAGAAACAGATACAAGAAACAGAAACAATACACTATCAATACAAATAAACATTATGATATTTTCTGTACTCTGTTGAGAGTGACCAAAAAAGAAAAGAAAAAAAAAAAGCAAGGTGACAATTGTGCTAGAAAAAGAAACATTCCCAAGTAATCTTCCAACAATATAAGATTATTATCCACTTGGGCACTTGGGATGTTATTATCCACTTGGGCACAAATGACCTGGCTAGAAACAGTGCCTCTATAGCCCAAAAGGACTTCCAATCTCTGGGAGAGAAACTCAAGCCCACTGTTAACACTGTTGCATTCTCAGAAGTTCTACCTGTTCTTGGTAAGGGGACAAACAGGCTGCATCGCATTAACAGCTTTAATACATGGCTCCAGACCTGGTGCAAACAAGAAGGATTCAGATTTATTGGCAACTGGGGCAACAGATGGGCAAACAAAAGACTATACTGTGCTGATGGACTACATCTCTCTGTCGCAGGGAAAAGAAACCTAAGTGAAAAATTCAGGCAGTATGTGGATATGCATTTAAACTAGGAAAAGGGGGTGACGGATGTGGAAGGTCAACATCTGCATGCCACCCCCTGCAAAAGCAGATCATCAGAAACAGCCACACTCAAACTGTGGCAGGTGCAGGCCTGTGACCCACGGTGTCTGACATAGGCAGGCCAGCATGGCTAGCTTGACCTGTAAATGAGGCCTGTGGAGAGGCATATAGGATTGCACATCCCCCAATATGCTGCTATTGTAAGAAAGAACTCAGTAGAAATATTGAATTAGCTTAGATAAGCAGAACTGCAGAATTAAGAAATGGAAAAATACAGAAAAGACATGTTTAAAAGTTACTGATAAGAAAAAGTACATTTACAGAGAAATATTGAGGAGTGCTGACAGATGAGTTACAGAACCTTGCTCTTCTGCACGCACAAATGGGTCCCATAACCTTGAAAGTGTGAAAGTAACAAGTTGATGAACTGACCATTGTAATTGGGACTAGAAGGGGGGCAGGCAGGTGTCATGCCCACAGAAGCCCACAGAAGGAACATAATTGGAGAAACTTATCAGTACCGGGACCAATAGAAGGGCTACGGGAGGTACGGGAGAGTACCGGGACCAATGAAATGTTTTTTTATACCTAGAATGGAACAGAAGTCTATAAAAGTTGTTGTAATGCTTGAAAACATTGCTCAGCCATTTTGAAATTGCCTTGCTTGAGACTTGTGCACAAATAAATGATTTGGACCTTCTGAACAGACTCCTGGTATCATTGGTTTGTCTGCGCTTTGCTGCTACATATTCCTTGGTGCGTTGGCCGGGAAGTTGTGGAATCAAAGTGTATATAGGGCAATATACCACGACTTTCCGCCTCTATAGGCTTGGTCCTGCCGGGATCGCGCCCTTCCGACGAGGGCCGCTCCCTGGCGCCACCGGTCCCTTGTATCGGAGGGAGCTGGTCGGACCTCGGCGGGTGCCGGGCCCGGTTGGAGCCAACGCCTCGAACCCGAGTGAGGGGAGTCCGAGGTCCAACTCATGCGCCTGCTTGGGAAGTTTTGAGGACCGGATCCGGTGAGTATAGTTTTGATTTTGGGTCTAGACAGAAATAGAAAGAGCAGTACTGCCATTGGAATTTGGAATTTGCAATCTCGAGATATTGGGAATTGGTAAGAGAGCATGATCAACTCTCAAGGAAGAGCCGAGTAGCCTGGCATGGGAATTCGCTAGGTGAAACCCTCATCCTTTTTGTAATTGGGAAAAGACTAGTCAGAACAGATAGAAACGAATGCATTCTGGGATACGTTGCTAGCATGATTGTGTGAACGAAGTGTGAATGAGAGGTCTGGCAGCACGGACCAAGTGAAGGCGGACCCCTGATTAGCGCATTTCCTGACCGGGCGACCGCGTTCAGGTCGCGAAAAGGGGGAAGCGATTGTCGTCTTGTCTTGTTATTTGTATTCCCTATACGTTTCCAGGGCCGTGAGGACCCCTTACCCACGGTCCGCCCTCCTTTTCCCTTCTGTCTGTTGTTGCGCGCACACATCGAAATGGGAGGGGCGGGGTCTACTAGAAACACTCCATTAGAATGTATGATCGCACATTTTAAAGAGGGATACTCAGGAGATTATGGTATTAAAATGACAGCAGCCCGTTTGCAGATTTTGTGTACTAGGGAGTGGCCCGATCTAGACCCCATCTGGCCCCGAGAGGGAACGTTCACTGTAGAGATTATCCAGTCAATACATCGTAGAGTGCGGGTAGCGCACCCAGATCAGTACCCCTATATAGATTCCTGGTTAAGTATTTGTGAAGATCCGCCCTCCTGGGCGCAGCGCTGTTATGAGGAACAGTGTAGAATAATGTTAGCTAAAACAGATTCTAAACAGAAAACGGAACAGCCTAGAATGAAAGAGCAGGATAAGAAAGCCACGAAGAAACCCATCCTGGCAGATCCTGATTCCCCAGAAGTAGTCCTCAGGCAGCCCAGAACCCCAGGTCCAGTAAGAATAGGCCGGCGTCGTCCTGCCCCAGAACCCCAGAGACGGCCAGAGCCGAGGCGGGACCCAACCCCCGGTCCCCCTCCTAGAGAAGAGAAAGAGGAAGAATCAGTGGAAAGAGAAGTGGAGGACGTAAAAAGTGAGTCAGAAGCGGAGATAGAAGGAGGAGAAGAGGGAAATTCCCCAGAAGAGGAAGAGGACAGTGTACAAATAATCGAGAGAGCTAGCGCTAGCACTAGCACGCCAGTGAAAGAGAAACCCAAAGCAAAACCAGTTGAGAAAAAGAAAGCGACTCCTGCAAAGGCAACGACAATAACCCTTAGATCCCAAATGACGCCTGGGACAGCCAAACTGTTTCCCTTAAGGCAAGTCCCGGGAGTGCCCGTAAAGAATGATAACGATGAAGTGGTAGCGGGACCCCTAACTTATGTGTATATTCCTTTCTCTACAACTGAGAGTTCAGGGAAAGTTGAGCGAATGAATCGTACCTTGAAAGCCCAAATGTCTAAGCTTTGTCAGGAGACACACTTGAAATGGCCCCAAGTGCTCCCCATAGCTTTACTCAGAATACGCTCAGCCCCTGTAAAGTCAACAGGATTTTCCCCTTTTGAAGTTTTGTATGGTAAACCCCCACCAATAGTGCAGGGAATCAAAGGAAGTTTAGCCCAGATTGGTTCAGAAGTAACCAGACAAGAACTCCTAGCTCTTAGTTTTGTTCTGCAGACTCTCCATACGTGGATCCAAGACCAGTTGCCTATCAACTTGACGGAACCCTTGCATCCCTATCAGCCTGGAACTTCGGTGTGGATCAAAGATTGGAAGAAGATACCGTTGGAACCCCATTGGAAGGGACCGTACACCGTCATCCTGTCTACCCCAACTGCAGTAAAGGTAGCCGAGATCGACGCCTGGATCCACCACAGCAGAGTCAAGCCCGCCGCCAATCCTGAACCAGAGCGGTGGACAGCAGAGCAGCACCCTGATGTACCCTTGCGAGTTACTCTGAGACGGCAACCAGCAGCATAGACACTTCATCACAAGTGCTTTGCAGTAGCCAAGTCTTTCGAAGAGGATTGCTGTTTTCCATGCAGCAACAGCTTTGTTTCAACGAACCCAATTTGTGTGTGATTTGACACACTACTTTGAGACTACGTTGACTAAGCCAGACTTCACAAGCCAACTGAGTTGCTAAGTTGGTTAATGTGTGCTGGACATCTTGAGGATCTTCAATCAACACTCAGCACCCGTTAAATTGCTTCATTAGCAAACGGGACGAAGAATAATAGACCGTCGTGATCAAGATCAGCAAGCTGAGGATTCAGAAGAACTCCAATCAACAACAACATGTATCTTTGCTTCTGCTTTGCCTTGGTTGCCTTCTTTGGAGGTTTTGAACAGACTTATGCTCTACCTCCATGCACTGCTTGCATAACTTCTACTAGAACTGGACTGAAAGTAACTCAGACTTTGCTTTATCATTCTTACTATACCTGCAAGGGAACAATAACTCGGTGTATTTATAACACCACTGAACTAAATGTTTGCACTCATGGCAAAATCAAAGCATGCTATAATCCGCATCAGAATCCATCCTATTACACGTTGGAAATAAGATGGAAGGATGCAGATGGACCTATATTAGCTGCTACACCACCACTTAAGGACATTACTAAACCTGCTGTTTTGAATTTTGATGCATGTAATGCTATTAATAGAGATAGTCAGTCCACCTGTGGTACATGGGAGAAAGCGTATCGAAATGACCATAAGTATATGTGTCCAGAAGGTACCACAAATTGGTGGAAGTGTACAGGTAAAACAGGATCAGGGTATAGTACTGCTACAGCGGCAGATTACTATTGCCCATATTGGGAATGTGTTTTCTATGCTACCTGGAACACTGGTATAACTAATGAGAAGATAGATAAGCGGATGGCTACTCTAACCAAGCCAACCACAAATGATAAATGTCAGAAAGATGCTTGCAACCCTTTGCATTTGCGTGTACATAATCCCCATGCATGGAAACAAGAATATAAGTTTGGTTTACGTATTGCTGGAGGAGGAACAGATCCAGGGACCATTGTGTATATTAGATTGAATACTCAAGCCCACAAGTCATCTAAATATCATATTCATAATACCTTTTATGAAGCTATGCATGTAAATAAGTTTGAGATCCCTCACCCTTCACAGAATTTGTTTCTAGAATTAGCCGGAGCAGTAGTCTCTAGTCTTAAGATCACAGATTGTTATTTCTGTGGCGGAACCCAAATGGGAGATCAATGGCCCTGGGAAGCCCAAGAATTGAATTATTCCATGATTTATAACCAGACTGAATTACACAAGACTACCAGTGAATGGGTGTTAGCGCACTCAATCGTTGGACGTCTTTGCTTTGCCAGAACTGGACCCCAGTTCACCCAAAAGGTAGGACAGCTGGTCTGTCTTAGCCAGAAATACTATAATGCCACGACTAAAAAGACAGCTTGGTGGTCAGGAATTAGACATCCTGAACCTCCTAACCCATTAGCTAGATTTCCTGAACTTGCAGGTCTATGGACTAACCTTGCCAAAGTCCAAGCCTGGCAAGCCCCACCTGGCCTATATTGGATCTGTGGAAACCGAGCATATGCGCAACTCCCACCACAATGGGGAGGAGCATGTGTCTTAGGAACCATCAGACCTTCTTTCTTCCTGTTAAACACTGAACATGGAGAACAATTAGGATACCCTGTATACACAACCCACAAACACAAAGGAGCATCAAGACAGAAAAGAGAGGCCTTACAGATAGGCAAGTGGGAGAAGTGGCGAGGTGATGATTGGCCACCAGAAAGAATTATTGAGTATTATGGACCTGCCACTTGGAATGATGATGGTATGTATGGTTATCGTACCCCAATCTATATGATCAATCGTATTATTCGCTTACAAGCAGTAGTTGAAATAATAACCAATGAAACTAGTCATGCTCTCACGCTCTTAGCTAGACAAAGTACTCAGATGCGCACTGCCATATATCAGAATCGCTTAGCACTTGATTATTTGCTAGCAGCTGAAGGAGGAGTATGTGGTAAGCTGAACTTAACTAATTGCTGTTTGAAAATAGATGATAAGGGTCAAGTAGTTGAAGAAATTGCTAAAGATATGCAAAGACATGCTTATGTGCCAGTACAGACTTGGCACGCCTTGAAATTTCCTAATTGGTTTGCTAACCTTTTCTCTTGGCTGGGAGGATTTAAGACTTTCGTTATCTTAGTACTAATCCTTGTTGCTGTTGTCCTCTGCTTACCATGTTTAATCCCATGTTGTATGCGTTCCCTTCATAGTGCTATTGATAATACAGTAGAGCGGAAGACCGCAACTAGAATAATGGCTTTATACAAAGCTAGCCCTAGTGGAACTAGTAAGAATCCTTTAATCAGGATGTGAATCTTCTAGAAAGTGATTTAATTCTCACACCTTATTAAGTAATAGGGTGAGATTAATCAAAGGGGGGAATGTGGCAGGTGCAGGCCTGTGACCCACGGTGTCTGACATAGGCAGGCCAGCATGGCTAGCTTGACCTGTAAATGAGGCCTGTGGAGAGGCATATAGGATTGCACATCCCCCAATATGCTGCTATTGTAAGAAAGAACTCAGTAGAAATATTGAATTAGCTTAGATAAGCAGAACTGCAGAATTAAGAAATGGAAAAATACAGAAAAGACATGTTTAAAAGTTACTGATAAGAAAAAGTACATTTACAGAGAAATATTGAGGAGTGCTGACAGATGAGTTACAGAACCTTGCTCTTCTGCACGCACAAATGGGTCCCATAACCTTGAAAGTGTGAAAGTAACAAGTTGATGAACTGACCATTGTAATTGGGACTAGAAGGGGGGCAGGCAGGTGTCATGCCCACAGAAGCCCACAAAAGGAACATAATTGGAGAAACTTATCAGTACCGGGACCAATAGAAGGGCTACGGGAGGTACGGGAGAGTACCGGGACCAATGAAATGTTTTTCTATACCTAGAATGGAACAGAAGTCTATAAAAGTTGTTGTAATGCTTGAAAACATTGCTCAGCCATTTTGAAATTGCCTTGCTTGAGACTTGTGCACAAATAAATGATTTGGACCTTCTGAACAGACTCCTGGTATCATTGGTTTGTCTGCGCTTTGCTGCTACATATTTACAAAACCACACATCAAAACAAGTGGGAAGAAGTGGGCAGAATAAAATCAATGCAAAATACACACAAGCCAGGTAAATGCTGGAAAGCAATGAGCACAAATGCTCGAAGCTTAGCCAAAAAAATTCCAGACCTGGAAGCCCTAATGGTGGAAACGGATTTGGACATCGTGGCCATTACAGAAACATGGTTTAATGAATCGCATGATTGGGATATAGCCATAGCTGGCTATAATCTATTCAGAAGAGACAGAGAAAATGGAAAAGGAGGAGGAGTAGCCTTGTATGTCAAAAGCAGTATTAAAGCTACTGAAATGCAGGGAACATGGGGAAAAGAAGAAGCGCTCTGGATTGCGTTGGAAAGAGGAGATGGCACTGTCATCCATATTGCTGTAGTCTACAGACCTCCGACTCAAATTGAAGAGAGAGATAACGAATTGATTATAGATATTGCCAAGATAGCAACAAAGGGGGAAGCAATCATATTGGGTGACTTTAATCTACCTGATGTGGATTGGATTACTCCTTCTGCACATCTGGAAAGAAGCAAACAAATTGTGGATGCTCTCCAAGATGCATTACTTAGACAAATGGTGATGGAACCAACCAGGGAAAGCTCAACGCTGGATATAGTGCCCACCAACAGTGATAACGTGTCGAATGTCTGCGTGAGTGCCCCTGTGAGCATGAGCGACCATCACACGGTGTGGTTTGAGATACAAGCCACGGTACAGGCCAATCATAGCAAGCTCAGTCCTAAACTTCAAAAACACTGACTTCAATAAAATGGCCGAGTACTTAAAGGAGGAGATGACGGGGTGGAAAGAGATAAGGGAAGTGGAATTGCAATGGACTAAACTAAAGGCGGCAATAAAAGGGGCAACAGATAAATATGTAAGAAAGATAAATAAAAACAAGAGGAGAAGGAAACCTATTTGGTTTTCCAAAGAGGTGGCTGCTCAAATAAAGGCAAAAAACACAGCTTTCGCAAAATTCAAAAGCTTGCAAACAGAAGAACACAGAAATGAATACAGGATCAAGCTGAAAGAGTCTAAAAGAGAAATAAGGATAGCAAAATCAAAGGCAGAGGAAAAGATGGCTAAAGATGTTAAAGGTGGCGACAAAACTTTCTTCAGGTATATTCGGGAAAGGAAGAAGATCAGAGTTGGAATTGCAGGACTCAGAAGTGCTGGGAAAGGACTCGTGGAAAGTGACACTGAAAAAGCAAAATTGCTGAACGAATACTTCTGCTCTGTTTTTACTAAAGAAGATCCTGGAGATGGACCAGCTGTGACTCCCAAATATAAAAATAGGAATGAAGTAGATACCACACCATTCACAGAAGATGAGGTGTTAGAACAACTTGCTAAACTGAAAGTGGACAAAGCCATGGGACCAGATGGGATACATCCCAGGATACTGAAAGAGCTCAGAGAGGTTCTTGCAGGACCGTTAAAAGATGTCTTCAACAGATCCTTGGAAACAGGAGTGGTTCCTCAGGACTGGAGAATGGCTAATGTCAAAAGTGGTGACAGGGAAGAAGTGTCAAACTACAGGCCTGTGAGCCTTACCTCGGTGGCGGGAAAAGTAATGGAGGCGCTCCTGAAAGAGCGAATAGTGAACTTTCTCAAAACCAACAGGTTGCAAGATCCAAGGCAACATGGTTTTACCGAAGGACGGTCTTGCCAAACAAATCTGATTGAGTTCTTTGATTGGGTGACCAAGGAACTAGATCTGGGGCATGCAATGGATGTCATCTATCTGGATTTCAGCAAAGCCTTTGATACTGTTCCTCATAGGAGGCTTGTCAATAAACTCAGTAGCTTGGGGATGGGTCCCAGGATAGTAAACTGGATTAGAAATTGGTTGACTGATAGACAACAGAAGGTGATGGTACATGGAGCTCACTCGGATGAGAGGAAGGTGATTAGCGGGGTGCCTCAGGGTTCGGTCCTGGGCCCGGCACTGTTCAATATATTTGTGAGTGATATTGCTGAAGGACTGAATGGAAAAGTCTGTCTTTTTGCAGATGACACAAAAATTTGCAACAGAGTGGACTCCCCCGAAGGAGTGGTTAACATGAGGAAAGATCTACAAAAGCTGGAAGACTGGTCTAATGCTTGGCAACTACGATTTAATGTGAAAAAGTGCAGTGTCATGCACTTGGGTAGCAGAAATCCAAGGGAAAAGTACACGATAGGGGGTGAGTGGTTGGTATGCACGGTTTAGGAGAAAGACCTTAGTGTGATTATCTCTGATGATCTCAAGATGGCAAAACAGTGCGACAAGGCGGTGGCAAAAGCCAGGAGGATGTTGGGCTGCATACAAAGAGGGATTACCAGCAGAAAGGAAGAGGTACTTATGCCACTGTACAAGTCACTGGTGAGGCCTCACTTGGAATACTGTGTTCAGTTTTGGAGACCATATCTTGCAAAAGATGTAAAAAGACTGGAAACTGTTCAGAGAAAGGCGACCAAAATGATTTGGAGCCTGCGTCAGAAGCCTTATGAGAAGAGACTTGAAGACCTAAATATGTACACTTTGGAGGAGAGGAGGGACAGGGGAGATATGATTCAGACCTTTAAATACTTAAAGAAAAATGATGAACAAACAAACCTCTTCCAAAGACGGGGAAGCTGTAAAACTAGAGGGCATAACATGAAGCTGCAAGGTGGTAAATTGAAAGGCAATGTCAGGAAATATTTCTTCACTGAAAGGGTGGTGGATGCTTGGAATGCCCTCCCGATGGAAGTGGTGGGGGCAAACACGGTGATGGAATTCAAAACGGCATGGGACAAACACAGTGGATCCCTTTACAGCAACAGGATAAAAGCAAAATAAACGGTACCATCTAACGTCTGAACTATCTAGCGTCTCAACAAATAAGGGTGTCCTACATGGAGTGGTGGGTTCACCCCTAAACAAAAACAAAAACATGGGGAGGAGTGGCCTGCACAGAGCGACAGGTGCACCTACTCTTGCCATCTTGCTGGGCAGACTAGATGGACCATGCTGGTCTTTATCTGCCGTCATTTACTATGTTACTATAAGAAAGAGGAACCGGTGGATTACCAGTATTCACAAAGCATAAGCCCTTTATCCACATTCACCCACCCACCAGTCCTCGCTTGGTTTTAAGGACTCTGTATTATCCTGGTTCTCCTCTTATCTCTCTCATCGCTCTTTCAGTATTAGTACTGGTGGCTTCTCTTCTGCTGCTATCCCGCTCTCAGTTGGTGTAACGCAAGGATCTGTCTTGGGTCCGCTCCTTTTCTCTCTATATACCCAGTCCCTTGGTGCGCTCATCTCTTCCCATGGCTTTCAGTACCATATTTATGCCGATGACTCCCAGATCTCTCTCTCTACACCTGAAATCTCTCCAGCAATCCAGGCCAGGATCTCGGCCTGCCTTTTTGACACTGCTGCTTGGACATCTCACAACCGCTTGAAATTGAACATGGACAAGACTGAGCTTCTTACTTATTTTTCCCCCTAAACCCTCCCCTCTCCCTCATTTCTCAGTCTCTGTGAATAACTCTCTATTCCTCCCTGCTTCCTCAGTTCGCAATCTTGGGTTTGTCTTTGACTCCTCTCCTTCTCCACAGACATCCATCTGACAACTAAGACCAGCGTTTCTTTCTCTATATCAACAAAATCTGCCCATTCCTTTCTGAACACACTACCAAGACACCTATCCACTCCTTAATAACCTCCCATCTTGACTACTGTAACCTATTCCTTGCTGGTCTCCCTTTGAATCATCTCTCTCCCCTTCAATCTGTTCAACACTGCTGCGCGGTTAATCTTCCACCAACCTTGTCATGCCCATATTACCCCTCTTTTCAAATCACTTCATTGGCTCCCTATCCGTTTCCACATCCATTTCAAACTTTTCCTGCTGACCTATAATTGCATTCACTCTGCAGCTCCTCACTACCTTTCTTCTCTTATCTCTCCTTACACCCACCCTCGGGAACTCCGCTCTTCTGGCAAATTGCTTCTATCTGTGCCCTTCCCTTCTATTGCTAACTCCAGACTTTGTTCCTTTCACCTTGTTGCACCTTATGCCTGGAACAAACTACCTGTGTCTGTACGCCAGGCACCTTCTCTGACCCTTTTCAAATCTAGGCTGAAAACTCACCTCTTCGCTGATGCTTTTGGATCTTGACTCACCTGATTCCTTGTTTCTTTACCATTCCCTCTTGTTTTATCCCTATCTACACCTTCTGTGTTGTCTGTCTTGACTGATGAGCAGGGACTCTCTTACATGTCTGTGCAGCGTTGCGTACGTCTTGTAGTGCTTTACAAATGCTCAGTAGTAGTAGTAGTAGGACTTAGATTTGAATATCACATAATATTACCTTTGATTATGCAAGAAATTCAAAGGATTAATGCTCTTAACTTTGAAAGATATGCTCCTAAATTGGCCTCTTTAAAAATTTACTAGAGCTGGGTGCCTAAATATTTTCTTAAAATTCCTTTAAACTCCTAGATTTAGGAGCATAAAATGTAGGTGGCAATGGGGGCAGATTTGGGTTGGGGAAAAAAGTAAGGAGCCGAGTACCGATTTTCATCACTAGGCACCTAGATTAGGCTCAAATCGCGCCACATGAATGGCAGGCCTAAATTTAGGAGAATACATTTTAAGCTCTTAAATTAGGATGACTTTTCAGCTGAAAAAAAAATTAGGCTGAAAATAGGGCACAAATTTAGGAGCTCAACGTTTTTTGAACATTGGGCCCATGGGCTTTATTTGCTGTCGTTTTCTCTGCATCTATGTAACACGTCAAACTACATTAAATTACATTAGGCCGACAATTTTTGCTCAGCGTTCTATTTAAAATTCTTGAAAAAGAAAACTAGCAAAAACATGTTCAACCTGAATATCTCTGTTTCTTATATTCAATCCAATTGATTTTTTTCTGTCTGCATCTCTCCAGTCCTGCTCCTCCATGCTGTGTTCAGATGCAACTTTTGAATTCTTAAATAGTTACAATATGCCATCATTTTTATTTTGACCAATCTTTTGGCTTTGCCCACATAATACAAAAAAAGTCTGTTGAATGGATATTTCTCTATTTGCTGCTCCAACAGTGCACTGAGGTATTTCTTCAGAATTCAAAAGGATGGCTAATCTCTTTTCAAAAATCTGTTTGACATCATTCAGACTTATTATTTGAACTCGTGCACATTACTGCACACAGTAGTTGTGGAATATGAACAAAGCTGGTTTATGGCTAAACTCAGTTGACGTTTTCTTGAATGGCAACTGTCAAACCTCAAACAGGTCATTTGTTTCTGTTGGCTTTCTGTACAGGATGCGTTCTCCTCATGGTTATGTCAAGGAATGAGAGACAATATCATATTGAACTCTCTTGGTAAATTTTAAGCGAGAATCTAAAAGGTTTAACCTCAAATGAAAGTTCTCATGTTCTTAAAACTGAGCCTATCCCAATCAAAAATGTCAAGTTCTCTTTTCCATTCAATACCATAAAAGTACGTGTAACACCCACTCCAGGTTTTCGTCCAGTGATGGATGGGTTTCACATGAGAGAAATATATTTGTTTTGTTATCATAAAAAAAAAAAAGATTCTTACATACAGGGGAGAAGATTTTATTCCAAGGCCTTTCCTCTGCTCAGGACTCTCTGGGTTATAGCTTTCACGCATATTTTATCTCCTTCACTTTTCTGTTTTATTGCCCACTATACACAGCAATAATAAATGTATTTATTCAGGTTATCTCTTCTCCCTTAGAGACAAGAAAGTGTAGTTACTCACCTGTATCATGTGATCTCCGGGAACAGCAGGAATTTAGTCTTCACATATGGATATCGACGGTACCGATGGAGCCTGCGCGGGAACGCTCCCCAGCGTCCAATAGGAACGCTTTTGGGAGCATCCCTCAGCACAAGCATGCTGCCTTCCCGTCTTTCCAACTGTCCCTCTTCAGTTAAGTTTGTAGCTGAGTGAAAGGATAGAGGGAGAGAGGAAAGAGACAAAGAGATAGAGAGACAACTCCTAGGGGAGGTGAGTGGGTTGTGAAGACTAAATTCCTGCTGTTCCCGGAGATCACCTGTTACAGGCGAGTAACTACGCTATCTCCAGGAACAAGCAGGAATGTAGTCTTCACATATGGGAACTCCCTAGCTGAAGATGCCAGGGAGATGGCCCCAGGAAGGTGCCAACCTAGAAAGGTAGGCATCCTTCCTCCCATGGATCTCTGGCATTCCACCAGGGTTGGTGGGTAGGAGTTTAATTAGGTCTGAAAGAGATTTTGAAGAACAGCCTGGCCAAAGAAGGCATCCCGACGGGAGGCTTTATCCAGGCAGTAGTGGGCTGAGAAGGTGTGCACCGAAGCCCAGGTGGCTGCTCGACAAATGTCATCAATAGACACGGAGTGGAGATTAGCCATGGAAGCTGCCATGGCTCTCACGTTATGAGCTGTGACATGGCCTTGAAGAGGAAGACCCTTACTCTCATAAGCAAAGGATATGCATTGGGCAATCCATTTAGATAAAGCTCTTTTGGAGACTGTAAGTCCCAAATGACTAGAGTCAAAAGCTATAAAAAGTTGCGAGGACTTTCTATGTTGCTGTGTTCTCTGTAGGTAAAAGGCTCAGGCTCTTTTACAATCCAAAGTATGAAGTTTCTTTCTGCATTAGAGGCGTGAGGCCTTGGAAAAAATACAGGAAGATAAACTGATTGATTCAAATGAAAAGGCGAAACCACCTTTGGCATAAAGTGTGGATGAGTTCTAAGAACAACCTTATCACAATGAAACCTAGTATAAGGAGGATCAGCCACTAAAGCTTGTAGTTCACTAATGCGATGTGCAGAGGTGATTACAATTAGGAAGATGATCTTCCAGGTCAAAAACGTAAGGGTTGTAGAGGCTAAAGGCTCAAAAGGCGGCTTCATGAGCTGCCCCAGAACTAGATTTAGATCCCATGCCGGCTTAATGGGAGGTTTGGTCAACAGAAGACCTCTCATAAATCTGGATATGAGTGGATGAGAGGAAATTGGTTGTCCATTCAGAGGCTTATAAGAAGCTGCAATTGCACTAAGATAGACTCTTACCGAATTGGTCTTTAGATCAGAATTCCATAAGTGAAGGAGATACTCTAGTATCGATTCTAAAGGGGGTTTATTCCCTTCTTGGAGCACCATATAGTAAAACGTTTCCACTTAAAGGCATAAGATCTTGTGGAAAGTTTTCTAGAGCCTGAAGGATATCCTTTACCTGTTGGGACAGGTTGAAATCCTAGAGATCTAAGTCTTCAGCAACCAGGCCGTGAGATGCAGGGACTGGGGACTTGGTTGCCATAGCATCCCGTCCTCTTGGGAAAGGAGATCTGGAGCATGCCTTAACTCCAGAAGTGTAGCTTGAGAGAGATGTAGAAGCAGGGGATACCACGCTTGGCGTGGCCATCGTGGCGCTATGAGAATCATGCGACCCCTGTCTCTCTGAAACTTGAAGAGTGTTTTGGGGATGAGGGGAATGGTTGGAAGGCATAAAGGAAGTCCTGACCCCAGTGAAGGAGGAAGGCATCCCTTGCCTGACAATTGTGAGCCAGAATCCTGGAACAGAACCGAGGAAGTTTGGCATTCAGTGGACTTGCAAAGCGGTCTATGTCTGGAGTGTCCCAGAGATGAAAAATCTTTGCCACCTGATCTAGGTAGAGAGACCACTCGTGAGGCAGCAGTACTCGACTGAGTTTGTCTGCCCAAAGGTTTTGAATACCTGGAAGATATACCACTAGAAGGTGAATTTGATACTCTCTGGCGAGGGCCCACAGTCGTAAAGCTTCATTGCATAACGACAGAGAGCCTGTTCCGCCCTGCTTGTTCACATAGAACATGGCTACTTGATTGTCCGTCTGGACTAGGACTGTCTTGTAGCTGAGCTGGGCGTGGAATAGTCAAAGAGCTAAATAGATTACTCTTAATTCCAGGAGGTTTATGTGTAGAGCAACCTCCTGTGGAGTCCAGGTGCCCTGGGTAGAGAGATGATTCAGGTATGCTCCCCAACCCACCTGTGATGAAACTGTTAGGGTGGCCTGAAAAAGGGGTTGATGGAAAGGAGACCCCACTGTCAGACTTTCTAGTGATTGCCACCATTGGAGGGACAAAATTAGTCATTGAGAGTTTACTATTTTGTCTGATAAATGTCCTGTGGCCTGTGTCCACTGTGTGGATAGGGTCCACAGAGCTGCTCGCATGTGGAGGCGAGCATATGGGACTACATGAACTGTGGATGCCATATGTCCCAGCAACTGTAGTAGCTTCCAAGCAGTTAGGGAGGATTTCCCTGCTGCTTGAGAAGCTAGTTGCATTATGCGAAGACACCGGGCCTGTGGAAGGAAAGCCTTTGCCTGTCTGGTATCTAGACAGGCCCCTATGAATTCCAGGCATTGGGAAGGAACAAGTTGGGATTTTGGAAAGTTTATTACCAACCCCAAGTATTGGAGGATTCGCACTGTGCGAGACAGTGCAGTGCTGGCCTCTGCAACTGTAGGGGCTCGAATGAGCCAGTCGTCTAAGTAAGGGAAGATGAATATCCCCAGGGTTCACAGAAATGCAGCTACTACTGCCATGCATTTCATGAATACTCTTGGTGCTGAAGCCAGACCAAAGGGAAGAACCCTGTACTGGAAATGTTTTCCCTTGAAAAGGAATCATAAGAATTTCCTGTGATCTGGATGGATCAGAATGTGAGTGTATGCATCCTTTAAGTCTAGAGAGCAAAGCCAATCCTGGCTTTGAAGGTATGGCAGAAGAGTTCCTAGAAAATTCATTTTGAACTTCTCTCGGAACAGGTATTTGTTCAATTCTCTGAGGTCTAGAATGGGTCTGTGTCCTCCTGTTTTCTTTGGAATAAGAAAATAGGGGGAGTAGAACCCTGCACCCCATTGAAGAATGGGTACCTCTTCTATTGCCCCTTGGGCAAGAAGTGTTGAGACTTCGTGATCTAGCAGATTGTCTGCGGAGGTTTGAGAACTGAATTGCCTTAGAATTGTAGGAGGGGCATGCTGTGAAAATGGAGCTTGTACCCTTCTCCTACAATGGACAGAGTCCAATCTTCTGCTGTTATCTGATGCCATCTGTTGGCAAAGTGGCATAACCTGCCTGGGATATTGGGGGGTTGGGGACCCCTCAGAGGCAGGAAGGCTAAGCTCTCTAGGAAGTTGTCAAAGCCCTTGAGGGGGATGAACCTGCAGAGCTGGTTGGGCTCTCGGGCCTTTTGGCTTCTTTTGCAGTCTAGTTGTCCCTTTTGGGCAACCTGACCCCGAGTTTGACTCTGCTGGGTATAGGAAGGATAAAATTTCCTCTTTTTCTGAAAGATGGTTTTTTTTATAAGGCTTCTTTTTGGCTGGAGTGGCTGTAGATTTTGACAATCTATCTAGAGTGGTATTGTCAGCATCTAACTTGTTAGCCTTTTCCTGCCAGTTCTTGCCAAAGAGATTCTCTCCCATGCAAGGAATGTTGCCTAACTTGTCCTGTACCCAATTCTCCAAGTCTGATGCCTGAAGCCAGGCAATCCGTCGTGCCCCAATGGCAATAGCAGAGGTTCTGCTGATGCATTCAAAGCAGTCAAAGGCTGCACGATTCACAAACTTGGAGACATCTTGAGCATACTTAACTAGAGCAAGAAAGTCTTGTCTCTTGTCATCTGGGAGAAGTGGGCTCATAAGCTCCAAGTCTCCTGTAACTTCTTTGAGGAACATTCCCATATATAGTATATATGAACTGATCCTAGCTGAAAGCATGGAAGCCTGAAAAGTTTGGCGCCCAAAAGCGTCCAGAGTCCTGCATTCACGTCCTGGGGGATTGGATGCATGCCTCTTTGCACTTTTCATCCTACGCATGGCTGACTCCACCACCACTGAATGGTGTGGCACCTGAGTCTTTTGAAATCCAGGACATGGCGGGACTCGATACATAGTATCAAGCCTCCTAGAATGAGGGGATGTAGTCAGAGGTGTCTCCCACATTCTGAGTATCAAGTTATGCAGAATTTCATGGATGGGCAGAGTGGCTGCCTCATTTGGAGCTTTAGGATACTGGAGAATTTCCAATTCCTTTGCTCTGAGTTCCTGTTCAGGAGCTACCGTGATTGAAAGGCCCCTGGCCACATCACAAATAAAATCCTGAAAAGACATGTCCTCTGGAGGTGACATTCTGCACTGGGGAGAAGAGGGATCTTCCGGGAGAAACCCTCTGGTACCAGCAGAATTGTCAGTCTTCTGAATCAGAGGATTCGAAGTATTCCTGACCACGATGCTCATGCAAAGCACGGTCCAGGTATCGATCGAAGTCAGTACTAGTTGATCCGGTACCAATCTGTTGATTCCAGCCAAAGATGGCGTGGAAAGAATTCCCACCGGGGCCGGTACCATTGGTAGCAGTACCAGTGTCTGTACCGGTGTAGGTAGCGGCATCGGTATCGATGTCGGTACCGGTGCCCGTTGAACCATAGGTGTCAACGGTACCGCAGCTGTGAGAAGAGCTGCAATGCTGTGTTCTATAGCGAGGAACCTCTGGTCTATCGACGCTGCCGATGCCTGGGTGTTGGTACTGGTGAAAACGGCCGGGACCCCTGAGCATGGCACCAGTAGTTCTTGCGAGGTCGAGGCCTCGAGAACATCCTGGAGCCCCCTTGATGCTTTGGAAGCTGAAGCCTCCTGCCGGGGCTGTTTTGCCAGTGTGGTTCCCTCAAGGGCAATGCCAGTGGACTCTCGAGGCCTAGCAGGAGAGCTACCCTTTGAGGACCGGATTTTTTGTTTAGTTACCTGAGATCCATGGGAGGAAGAGGCGGCTTTGGAATTCCCTTCCTCACCCACTTCGTACCGAGTCTTCATTTCCACAGTTCAAAGCTCTTCTCAAAACTCATCTCTTCTCCCAGGCTTTTGATCTCCCGGCGCCCTCATGACCATGACTGACAGTTGCAATGGTCCTGACATCATATAACCCCTTCCCCCGCCCTCCCCCTTAGTGTTCTGTTTATGTGTCTATGCCTTCTATCTCTCTCTGTCTTTCTATCTGTGTCCCTCTGTTGCTTTCCTGTCAATTGAATGGCGTTAAGAACATAAGATATGCCATACTGGGTCAGACCAAGGTCCATCAAGCCCAGTATTCTGTTTCCAACAGTGGCCAATCTAGGTCATACGTACCTAGCAGTTTCCCCAAGGGACACAGGTTCCACAATGCTTGTATTGGTTCAAGCATTGATATCCTGGGTCCCCTTCTTAATAATGGTTTATGGACCTTTCCTCCAGGAACTTGTCCAAACCTTTTTTAAACCCAGCAGCCTGCTTTTGTTTCTCTGTACACCGCTCTGATACCCCGGTTTGGGCGGTATATCAAGCCTTGCTAATAAATAAATAAAATAAAATAAATAAAGATGTTGATGCAATGGATCTGGTATCCAAAGAAAAGAGAGTATTGAGCTTTGCAGCCCGGTTCTGTCTTCCTCTCTTAGGTCATCCCCATACAGGAGAGTCATTCAGATGGAGAATGTTCAGGCCCTAAACATTTAAGACACCAATCATGGGTGTCAGTGACGGAAATGTTTCGGGAATATGAGGCCTAATGCCCAAAATGGTGCCTAGCACCGAAAAAGAAAAGTTTCTGAAGAGAAACAGTTCAAAGTATAAAATTTTTGAGAAAAGAACCTGCGGTACTGGTAGGTGTCGTGTGGAGGCAAACGCGACCACAAGAAAACAATTTTAAAGACAGAATTTTCTGTGGTGACAGGGTATGGGTCCTGTCGGCTCCGCGGAAAACGAAGAACTGAAGAGGGACAGTTGGAAAGGCGGGAAGGCAGCGCGCATGTGCTGAGGGATGCTCCCAAAAGCGTTCCTATTGGACGCAGGGGAGCGTTCCTGCGCAGGCTCCGTCGGTACCGATGATACCCATATGTGAAGACTACATTCCTGCTTGTTCCTAGAGATATGCACTTCTCAAAAGAAACACAAGACAACTTTGCTGAACTTTGCAAGGCTTAAATAACGGTGACAGTGAAATGCTTTCATAGGAACCAAAATATATAGAGAAATGAAAATGGGAAATAATGTAGAGTGTGGGAAAGAATTTTCAGGCTCTGGAACAGATAAATATAGGGCTAAATCTTTGGCCGGTGTGGTCATTAGATTAAGTGCTGCCATTTAACGTAATGCAAATATTCAGCACCAGAATCCTTATAGGTAGCGGCACTAAATATACAGACTGCTCACCAATTGGGTTGGCGCTACCTCTTTAGCTTAGGCCCAGTATTCAACAGACCAAAATTAGATGAATAATTTGCCTCGATAATAACTGAATATCATGCTATCTGGATCATTTTTAGGGCTGCCTCCGCCATGCCCTCATCCCAGCCCACAGTTATACAAATGGCCTGAGAATATCTGGGATCAGAATCGCGACCCCCTCTGTATGTCTGGTTCAAACTGGATGTACAGAGGGGCTATACGCCTGGAATGGAATGAGTCTGATAATGTTCAAAATTCTACAGATAATGGAAATATAGAATGGCCACCATGGAGCCAAAGCATAATTCCATTATCTGTAGAATCTCAGACATTATATGGCTGCTTTTGGGCCATCTGAATCATGTTAGCACACTCCAGCACGGTAATACACATTAGCAACTCTAGCTATTAGATTATGAAATCTAGGCAAATGAATGGGTGAATTTTTCAGCTGAAAATAGGTAATGAACACAGGAATATAATTTAAGTGCTTGGCTGTTTTTGAATATTAGCCTCACTCAGGGCCAGTGCAAGGAAATAAGGCACCCTAGGCGAACCCTATTCCTTGTGCCCCCTCTCCCTCTCCGATGCCCATTGCTGCTACTGTCGCCCCTCTCTGGGACTTGTAGCAGCAGCAATGGCAGCAAACAGCCCTATAGCACTTACCTTGAAACTTCAGCTCCAAGGGGCTTTTTGCTTCCACCCCTTGGACCGCCCGATGATGACTTTCTGTCTGCAAACAGGCTAAGTCATGATTTCTGTGTGTTTCATAAAGTACAAACTAACATTTACACCTCTTCTTCAGCAGGCATAATGCTGCTGCCCTGAAAGGAGGCACTATTGCTGCTGGATTTGCATTAGTACTTTATAAAGTTGCATAGGCCGATGAGCCCGATTTAGAGTCCCGGTGGGATGTGCAGCCCTGCAAGCCATCCTGCCCTTTTTCCCCCTCCTGCTCTCCCCGCATGGCTAGAGCGAGAAGGGGGCAGAGGAGGGGTGGGCTGAACTGGCAGGATGTACAGGGCTGATTCAGGTCATGGCCCTGTATGTCCTGTGGGGTCAGAGGGGACATATAGGGCCATAACCTGAATCAGTCCTGTACATCCGATTGGGCTCGGGGATCGCCAACTGGCCAGCCATGGGTCAGGTAATGGGGAAGAGGGGGGGTTTGAGCTGCGGGAGGCAGGGGCGCCTGCGGGTTGGCATCCCTACAGACAAGCAGGGGCCCACCGAGCCATCCTCAGGTCCGATTTTGTGTACCACGGGAAAGGGTTTTTTTTTTTTTTTTTTTTTTTTTTTTTAAATTTCCACAGTACAGAAATCGAGTCCTTATGGGCCCGTCCAGACGGCTTGCACGTGCCCTTTTGTGAATCGGGCTCCACATGTCTTTATAAAATAGGTTAAGTGAGCAGGAAGGCACCTATTTTGGAGCTATGTGCCCTGTATGAAATTATCCCTTTAGGGGTAATTGTATAATAGTGTTTTCACACATAAATGCCAGTATATGCACATCAAATGGCACTTATAAATTTAATCCCTGTGTACAAATACATGAGTTGAGAAGGTGTGTACTTACAGGTAACTCAAGCATCAATGTGCTTGGACAGAGCATGTCAGTTTGCAGGCAGAACCATAATTTAAATGTGGTCTTTATAAAATATGAATGTTCATGTGTACTGTACACAATCACTTCAGGCTGCATTAGCTCTTGAAAAGCACTTCTGGCATAGTCACAGCTCCTGACCTATGAAATGATTGATGTCCTTGACCTCGTTCTTTCTTTGACCTCATTCTTTCCTCCACAACCCTGACACCAACACTGTCTTCCTTTTCTTCCCTATCCATTCCATGGTCAGATCATTTTTGCATCCTTTTCTCCTTCTGATTGTCCCAGTAGTCTCAGTCGGCTCTAATCTTTCAGGATCATCATCCTTTATTCTTACTCAAGATCCATCTTCTCAGACACTTGACCACTTCCCTTCAGCTACTACTCTTTTTCCTTCTGATTTTCCTTCCCTCAGTGTTGATGAACAGGCCAAACTTTGGCATTTGGCTTTGTGTTCAGCACTGGATACTGTTGCTCCTCTTGGCCATCATAACCGTTCAATTAAGCACAACCAGCCATGGTTTCATCAGGGCCTTTGTTTGCACTGACACCAGCTGCGTAGGGCCTTACAACTCTAGAGGAAGTATCCATCGCCTCTCTTTCTTCAGTGGTTTGAGGAGGTGCACCACTATTACCGCTTCTTCCTTCATTCCACCAAGAGAGATTTTTCCACCCTTATTTCCTCCTCCAGTTGTTTTCACCAACTATATTCTGTTCTCTCAGCCATCTCTAAACCTTCCACCCTATCCTCTCCCTCTGATACCTCACCCTCCACTCAGCTCCTTGCCGACTACTTCAGTGGTAAGGACCTGTCCCTGCAGTCCTCCTTTTCAAATTGCCCTTCCTCTCTGTCCCTTGGCCTATCTTTCCTAATCTGCAGGATCCCATCAACATTCATACCTCCAACCCCTGTTTGATATCATCGCTCTCTCATACCTGGTCATCTTTCTCTCAGATATCATCGGTTGAATTGCTTAAGGCTATTTCTACATCCCACAAGACTACCTTTGTAGCAGACCCCATACCTTCATCCTGACTCACTACTCTATCCTTGGCACTCCTTCCCCTTATCTTGAAAATCATAAACAGTAGTTTATCTTCTGGCACCTTTCCAGCCTCCTGTAAGCATGTTATAAGCCATCCTATCCTTAAGAGTCCATCTCTCAATTCTTCAGTCTCGGCTCACTATTGCCCAGTCTCCACACACTTCCTTTTCTATCTAAGCTGCTGGAAAAACTGTTTTTTGCACAACTCTCCTCTCATTTGGATTCTACACATGTTCTTCACCCTCATCAATCTGGTATTCACCCTAGTCACAGAATGGAAACTGTTCTTCTTCTCTTTCCTTAGCAAACTCACCAATCACACGATTGAGGTGATATCTAGGTGGCTGCCACTTGATCTTTCTTCAGCTTTTGATCTAGTGGACCACACTACTCTTCTCACTTGGCTTTATGACTTTGAACTTCGTGGTACCGTACTCAGTTGGTTTCGCTCTTTTCTTTGTCAACTTTCTTTCTCGGTTACCTTGGGTACCTCTTCTTCCTCTTCTTTGCCCTTTCACTGCAGTGTTCCCCAAGGTTCAGTTCTAGTGCCCCTTTTGTTTAAGATCTTCTTAATTTCCCTTACCCTTTTGATTCAACACATCTCTGCATATTATTATGCAGATGATATTATTCTACTTCATCATATCCATGCCATGACTCCTGACATTTCTCCACTTAACACCTTTTTGTTCAGTATTTCCTCTTGGCTATCAACTAGTTTTCTTCAAATAAATCCAGGGAAATCAGCTGCATTATGGTTCACCTTTGGATGCCCCTCCCCTACATTAGCCCCCTCCTTGTTGGCTCCACTATCGCAGTTGTTGACTCGTTCCATTATCTAGGAGTTCTGCTTGATTCTACTCTATCTTTTCATGCCCAAATGTCTTCTGTATTCAGTCGCTGCTTTCATTCTCTCCGGTAGATTCAGACAGTCCACCCCTTCCTTTCTCCCTCTTTTCTAACAACTCTGCTTCTTACTCTTGTAATTTCCAAAATTGATTACTGTAATATTGTTTCTTGGTCTTCCATAATACCAGCTTCTCCATCTCCAATTAATTCAGAATCCTGCCGTCCTTATCCTTGCTCATGCCTCTTGGTTATCATCCCCCCCCCCTTCTGATACATCATAATTGGCTTTCCATTGGATTCAGAATACAGTATAAATTGCTAATTTTGGTTCATCATGCACTACACTCTGGTTCTTCCCACTATCTCGCTGACTTTGCTTTTACATTCTTCACATCATTCCCTCCAAAACATCCATGCCATCTTCATCTCCCTTCCATCTCTCAGGCTTGGCTAAATTCCACACACTCTTCTGCCTTTTATTTCATTACGAATAGAAAATCACAAACCAATCAGAACCAAAAAATATAACCCTTAACCATTGAGATCCTGATATAAATTCCCCAGTCAGTTCTTCCTTTTTTTGTCGGAGCTGGTCAGCCAAGCAATCAGAAGCAATCTATGTGCCACTGTGACCTCTCCTTTTTATTTTATATATCTAAAATGAAAACTTCACTTAACTTTTTTGTGGTTTTGAAAAACAAGCCATACTGCTAGCTTGAAACAACTCATCCAGAATTCAGATCTTGGCGCCAAGATCTGAATTCTGGATGAGTTGTTTCAAGCTAGCAGTATGGCTTGTTTTTCAAAACCACAAAAGCGCTAAGAAGTTTTCATTTTAGATATATAAAATAAAAAGGAGAGGTCACAGTGGCACATAGATTGCTTCTGTTTGCTTGGCTGACCAGCTCCGACAAAAAAAGGAAGAACTGAGTGGGGAATTTATATCAGGATCTCAATGGTTAAGGGTTTTATTTCATTACACCTGGCTCCTGGAATTCTCTCCCCCCTGTCCTCAGACTTGAACCCTCTTACACCAAGTTTAACTCAATGCTAAAAACCCATCTTTTCAATAATGCTTTTGATCTGCCAACACCCTAACCTCTTGTATTCATCTCCCTCTTTGCCAGTTTCCCCTCTCTCCCACCTCGTATGACTGATTTCTCTCTAGGCTTTCCTATTATGATATGGCGTTCCACTCTCTTTTTATATCTTATTTTAACTGTATTTTATTTTTTGTACACCTGCTGCTGTTGTGAAGGGCGGTTAAGCAAATGTAAATAAACATAAGCATTAATTTCTGCTTCTATATAGGAATTTTGTAAGAAAGTATTTGTTCATAGCGTGGAATTACTCCCTGGTTTGGGCAAAAAATGGCCATGCTTTTCTTGCTTTTCAGGCGCTTCAGCCCCACTTCTTGCTGCAAGTAGAAGGACTGCAGGACTGCCAGTAGGAAGTGAAGCTAGAGCGAGAGAAAACCAGAACAACACATGCTTGATCAAGAAATGAAAACACATCCTGTGATCCAACAAGGGAAAAGCATGGATTTATTGGAGATGCAAGGCCAACTGATTTTGCAGCCAATTCTAACACGGTTTAGTAGACACCCGAAAGTGATTTTTGTATTAGCATGAATCATTTTGATCACCGACTTTGTTGAAGAAAAAGTAAAAAGCAAAGCTTCAGTTATCTATTTAATCTACCCATTGTAAGCATACAATATCTTTTAGATCTTAAGGACGGACTCCAGATCTTTCAATTTACTGCAACATAAGTCATCCCTTGAGGTTTGGGTTTCTTTAGATGAATAGCAACCATGTCATATGTATTCATAAAATCCTATTCTATGTGTCTTTCAAATACTCATAAACCTGTTCAAAAAGGGTGTGAACATGCAGAAACGTCTTCCCCTTCCAATGGCCCATTGTTTGGTGCTACGTCGCCTCCATAGCACTATTTACTCACCAAAATAAGTTTCTTTGGCTTACCACCCTGAGGCCTCTGCCTTGAATAAATTTACACTGCTCAGAGAAGTGGAATCTCTAGATAGAAGTATTTAATGGGACAAGTGTGTGTGTGTGGGGAATTAAATATGGAGGTGCAAAGCAAACTTGTAATTTCTACACATCACAGCCACCCCTATGGCTTGGTCCCCTACCTTCCCTTCTTGTAGCTCTGATGTGCCCTTTCTTTGCCTTAGCTGTGGGTTGGCATGGCCATAAGTAGTAATTTTGGAGAACTGGACAAGCTGTCAGTTATGATTAGTCAGTTCCCTCGGTATTTTCAGTTGTAACCACCGGGCACCAAACTCATTTGTTTCAAAGAGTTTTGTTTGGCGTCATCTGGAATTAAATAAGTTTGGGAAAGACCAGTGCCATCTTGATTAGATCAGCTTCTTTCAGCATATAGAGGAGGGTTTTATTTATTCATTCTTGATTTTGTCACCTTCTCAAATGCTTAAGGTAGCTGCATAATTCAGAAATAATTACAGACATACAGTATAAGGAAAAGCTAAACATCTGAAGAAAAAGTCACAGATTTTACATATTATCAATAATTGCATCTAATAAGCAATAACATTCAAAGTGAAATTTCCACTCATTATTTTATAGTATTTCACATAGAGTTCAACATGTCAGGGGAATTAAATGTAAGCATTAGAAAAACAAAAAAAAAGACCCCAAAACAAAACCCTCTACATTACCTGGAATGAAGCAAGTACAGATGTGACACTTCCGGCCGCTGACTACTACTGGCGCACATTTCGACTCCTCGCTGCCTGGCCTCCGGTCCAGGGCAGTCCAGCAGTGTATGGAATTCAGCTTTACAAAGCAAGTCCAGAAGTTCAGAAGGCGATCAGCATGAGGCACATTTCAAATGGGACGTCTAAATGCAATCTAGGACGTCAAAGCCAGAATATCTGAAAAGAAAGGCAGACATGTGCAACTTGAGGCACAATTCCAGAAACATGGATGTACCCAATATATACGTGCATCAAATGTCTATAAAGACATCCACAGAACCAAGATGTCTAAAAGCATAATGGTTAAAGTAGTGCCTTAAGAGCTGGTGTGGGACTTTGTAATCTAAAGCTAGTCACTTGTCATCTTCTCTTCACTCTCTGGATGTTTAAGGTGAAAACAAACACTTTCCTAGTGCCTATTCCAGCAGGAAAAAACATGCACATGCCTGCAGACAGCTTTGTTGCTTCTGGGATGAAACAGGGACATGTAAGCCCATTGTCCCTCCCCAGACGCATCTCTGCCACACCCTGTGCCTACTTGAACATCCCTGTACTGGAGACATCTGCAAACGGCATTTGTGGAATGACTATAGAGACGTGTTTGTGATTTTTGACGTCCATGTGCATGTCTGCAGATGTTCAAACCATGACTAAACCGTTTAGAATGACCCTCTATATGTCTTACTAACAAGGTGCCCCCTGCAGGTACAAGGTTCCCATGGGCCTCCGGCCCCAAAGTCCCACTTTTATCAGTTGCCTGTCCAGTAATCCTGTATGTAGTTATAATCAGGCAATGGGCAGCAATTATATCACTGTTTTCCTTAAGCCCAGTCCATCTAAGGAGATCCAGGAGTTCTAACCAGGAAGAAAACCCTAGCTCACAGTCTTTGACTCTTACACTAGAAGTCCTAAGCTGCTGGCAAATAGCCACAGTTTCTAGTGGTACACTGAACATGCCTAACTTATGCAGGGATTAAATTCCCATCACTGCACAGTTCTTTGGCAATCAAAAATCTTGTGAAAATCACAATCCGTTTGGGCTTCAAAGCAGCCCTTGTGAACCCATAACTCCGATCCATTTGCTGCCTTCTCTGAATTTGTGTCACCACCAACTGCTGTCAGATTTGCTCTTCTTCAAAACTTGGCTAAAAAATACCATACAGCTTAGTCTAAATCTCCTTCAATAGTGAGAGCAATCGTTAACCAAAAGTAGGGAAATAAAGCAAGACTTGACCTTTTGTTGGTGGGGACGAGTGTGACAGCTCTTCGCTGGTGGAGTCTCTCCCTGAGACCGAGCTCCTGTTCTGCTCCCAGGTTTTTATACCCTGCCTAGCCCCACCTCTTCTGGTCATACCCTCAATTTGGCACCTACTAGACCTACCCTCCATTCTCTCTAGGGCTGGGGTAAGGAAAACCTGGCCTGGATTCAGGGGCTAATTTTTCTTTTCCTCTTTTTTCCCTTTAAGCCTTAGTGATGGGCTATACAGGATGGCCCAAAAAAAGTGAGAACATCTCGTAGCATATAAGTTATTTAAAAATTCAAAAAGACAGATGTAAACGACTGACAAATTTTAAAAAAAAGATGGCGACTGGAAATTGTCAAAATAAAGACATTATATAGCTAAAAAAGGTAAATAAGTAAACTATTTAAGCTTTTAATTTACGAGATGTTCTCACTTTTTTTGGGCCATCCTGTATACAGTACCTTACCACAACAATCAGTAACACCGCTTCTTGATTGTCTCTTGTCAGCGTAGAGGCAGTGCTCAAAAAGGAAGATGGATTTAGGCAATAATACAACTTAAAACGATTTCTTGAGAGGAGTGCACTAAAGGGCATGTTTACTGAAAGAAAATGGGATGTTTGCATGCCTTCATCTCCAAAGGTTAGCACAGAGGCCGATGCTAGCTTTTGGGGGCATGTCTGCATGTCTCTCTGCCATTCATGCCTTAGAACCCCGCTAAATAGAATATGGGTGCACTAACTGCCACTCCAGTCAGCGTGCACTAAGGATGCCTGTGTTAATTGCGATATGCTGTCACCACCTATGTTCCAGCTCTAACCTGCCCAGTGCCCACCCCATCCCACACTAAATAGTTAGCTCATGACTTGTCCCATGCTGTCAGTGTGGTGTGCTTGGTGAACTGTAAGCCCCATGCTAACCATTAGCTCTGTTTAATTAACATGCCCCTAAGTTTGGTGAAAATGCTCTAACATTAAGACATAAATTAGAACAACATAAAAGGGCTTTTTAATTGTTATTAAAATAGCACAGTTCATCCACTAGAACCTGTGAACTTGGCAGAACTTCAGAGAATCAAGTGATGATCGCAAAGTTTATGGACCATACCAGTAATCTGAAACAATTTAGTACAAATCAAACAAGCTTTTAACATTTCATTCCTCGATACCAACCATTAAAAAGCTGGATGTTTGAAAGGAAAAGAAAAACCCAAAGGTCCATCAAGCGTAGTTTCACCAGTGGCCAGTCCAGGCCAGTAGTACCTGGCATGTCCCAAAAGTAATCATTAGTAATAAATAGTATACACATTACAGCTTGTTAATTGGATTTTATTAAAGAGATAAGGAAGATTTAAAAACAGGAACTGGAAATGGGTTCAACAGTTTATGCTGTTGTCATCATTCTGGAGAGTGGTAGCTCCAAGAGAAGTCAGTGAGATTACAGGCATGAGTATTTTGGATTGTGTATGACATAGTGGATGTACTTGGGTTATTGTTATCTACACCATATTTTTCATGTTAGATTCACACCGATATCCTGGCCTGAGGAAGGGAATTTTGTATGCTAAATTCCATGCGATGAAGAGATGCCAAATGAGGGAACAGTAATGAAGTGTTTCATGCAAAATAAAAACTTTTGTGACACATTATCCCTGAAGTAGCCCTGCAGTGAAATGGGAGGGTTTCATGTTGGATTTTGGCTACAACAAGTGATCGTTCACAATGGGGGTCATGTAGAGATGTGAATAACAAGAATGGACATCTGGCTTGGATGTACAAACCCCGCTATTCACAGGGAGCGGATTCCAAGCCCCAGGCTCCCCGCATGCACAGAAGACCTGTGCAGGAAGCACTAGAAGGGGTCGAGAGTGGGTGGAGTGGAGGTGGGCCCACAATCCCAGTTGTACAGGACCTATTCTGGTCATGGCGAGGTCACGATGGACGGGGGACTTAGTCCACCTCATAGGTGGAATATGTTCCATTGCTAGAGGGAATCGGCCCAGGCGGCCCAACCGAAATGGAGGAGCAGCTGCAGGAGGACCCCTGCTACCCGATCCAGGCCGTGACTGCCCCCCCTCAGAGGGCCGGGCAGCGGGGAACAAAGATCAGCGGTGGTGGCAGGATGCTTGTGTTCCTGCTGGGCATCCCGGTGATGGGACGCCACGGCATGGGCACTCCAGCTAGAGCATAGGCAAAGCTGTACAGGGATGTATTTTGACATTTGGCCTGTCTATGTACCCGATTCTGCACCTGTGGGAATGTTTAGATTCTGCAGGTGCAGAATCAGGTACACATTCAGCTTGCCCTGTTTTTGGACGGACCAATGGCCTAGATGTGCCCCGCTTGGAATGGGGCTCAATGTTAATCAACAGAACATAAGAACTGCCATATGGGGTCCGACTAAGGTCCATCAAGTCCAGTATCCTGTTTCCAACAGTGGCCAATCCAGGACACAGGTACCTGGCAGGTTCCCCAAAAGGCACACAGGTTCCACAATGCTCATCCTGGGGTAAGCTGTGGATTTCCTGGGTCCTCTTTAATAATAGTTTATGGACTTTAACTCCAGGAACTTGTCCAAACCTTTTTTAAACCCAGCTACACTAACAACTTTTACTACATCCTCCAGTAATGAATTCCAGAGTTAGATTACATGTTAAGTAAAAAAAATATTTTCTCTTATTAGTCTTAAATGGCTTACATTGTGGCTTCATTGTGTGTTCTCTAGTCTTTCTACCTTTTGATGGCATAAATACCCGTTCTTCGACTCTTTTCATTAATTTACATACCTCTATCATATTCCCCCCCCACCCCCCAGACGTCTCTTTTCCAAGTTGAAGAGCCCTAACCTTTAAAGCATCTCCTCATAGGAGTAGACTTCCATCCCCTTCACCATTTTTGTTGCTCTTCTCTGTATCTTTTTTAAGATATGGTGACCAGAATTGCACACAATATTCAAGGTGCAGTCACATCATGGACTGATACAGAGGCATTTTTTTTATATCCTTGATTTTATTCCCCATTCCTTTTGTTATGATTCACGGCATTCTATTTGCTTTCTTGGAGGGTTTCAACGTATTATCAATGATGACGCCTAAATCTTTGTCCTGGGTGGTGGTTCCTAATGTGGAACCTTGCATCATGTAACCAGAGTTTGGATTGTTCTTTCTTAGATGCATAACTTTGCACTCGTCCATATTAAATTTCATCTGCCATTTGGACATCTAGTCTTCAAAGTTATCAAGGTCCTCTTGCAATTTTTCAAAACTTTGAATAATTTCGTGTGATATGCAGAATTTGATCACCTCACTCGTTATTCCCATTTCCAGGTAATTTATGAATATGTTAAAAAGCAGTGGGCCCAGCACAGATCCCTAGGGTACTCCACTATTCATCTTTCTCTATTAAGAAAATTGATCATTTAGCCCTACTCTGTGCTTTTTATCTTTAAACCAATTCCTGATCCACAATACTACACTGCCTCCAATCCCATGGCATTTTAATTTCACCAAGAGTCTCTCATGAGGGACCTTGTCAAAGGCTTTCTGAAAATCCATATACACTATATCAACCAGCTCACCTTTGTCTACCCGTTTATTTACACCTTCAAAAAATATAACAGATTAGTAAGACAAGACTTTCCTTGGCTGAAACCATGTTGGCTTTCTCCAGTTAAACCATGACTATCTACATGCTCGGTAATTTTATTCTTTATAATGGTTTCTACCATTTTGCCTGGCAATGTCGGTCTGTTGTTTCCTGGATCACCCCTGGGCTCTTTTTAAAAACTGTTGTTACATTTGCCATTCTCCAATCTTCCGGTACTACAGATGATTTTAATAATAGCTCACAGATTACTAATAGTAGGTCTGCAATCTCATATTTCAGTTCTTTCAATACCCTTGGATGTATACCATCTGATCCAGGTGATTTGTTACTCTTCAGTTTATGAAATAGTTGTAATACATCTTCACAGTTTTTCAATATTTCTTTCAGTTCTTCCTTTATATATCATTTCAGACATGGGTAACTTCCCTATATCTTCTTCAGTAAAGACTGAAGCAAAAAATATATTCAGTCTCTTCGCTATGGCGTTGTCCTCATTTAGCACCCCTTTTACCCCTCTATCCTACAGTGGTCCAACTGACTCTCTCACAGGTTTTTTTTGCTATGAATGTACTTAAAAAAAGCTTTTATTATGCATTTTTGCTTCTGCAACACTCTTTTTCAAATTCTCTCTTTGTCTTATAAATGCCTTACAACTAGCTTGCCAATGCTTACATTATTTTCCATTTTCATCATTTGGCTCCTTTTTCCATTTTCTGAAGATGTTTTTTTGGCAGCAGACTCTTTGACCTTGTCTTTAAACCATGCTGGCAGTTTTTTGGCCTTCCTTCCACTTTTCTTAAAGTGTGGAGTATATCTGTTCTGGGCTTCTACAATAGTACTTTTAAACAACGCACATGCATGATGTAAATCTTTAATCTTTGCAGCACCTTTTAGTTTTTTCTATATCTCTGTATTGGCAGCAGAAAAAGACTATTTGGCCTCTCCAGTCTGTCCTTCCATACCAACTACTGTAGTCCTTTTTTCCCTTTAGAGATCTTCTGTGTTAGTCCCATGCTTTCTTGAATTCAGATACCATCCTGGTCTTTACTATCTCCCCTAGGAGACTGTTCCATGCATTGACCACTCTTTACATAAAGATATATTTCTACATATTACTCCTGAGTCTATCCTCTTTCACGTTCATTCTATGGGCCCTCATTGTAGAGCTTTCTTTCAATTGAAAAAGGCTTTCCCCCTGTGCATTTATGCCACAGAGGTATTTAAATGTCTCTATGATATCTCTTCTTTCCTCCAAAGTATACACACTGAGATATTTAAATCTGTTCCCATTTGCCTTATGACGAAGTCTACTGACAATTTTGGTAGCCACCCTATGCACAGACTCCATCCTATTTATATCATTTTGAAGGTGTGGCCTCCAGAGCTGCACATAGTACTCCAAATGAGGTCTCACCAAAGGCTTATACAGAGGTTCTATTAACTCCTCCTTCCTCCTGACCATCCCTCTCACTATGCACTAAGTATCCTTCTGGCTTTTGCTATCAACCTTTCTACCTGTTTAGCCACCTTAAGATCATCAGAAACAATCATGTCCAAGTCCTTCTCTTCTTTTGTGAACAGAAGTACTTTATTCCCTATACTGTATTGCTTCCTTGTTTTTTTGCAGCCGAAATGCATGACCCTGCATTTATTTATTTATTTAGACAGTTTTGTATACCGCCTTATCCTTCAATCAAAGCGGTCACAACACAATTGGGGGATACATTTAACACGCGGGGATATGAGACACATACACTAATACTTACAGGGAACATGGGCAATGGAGGGTTAAGTGGCTTGCCCAAGACCACAAGGAGCATCCGTGGGACTAGAAACCCCAGTCCTTCCAGCCCAAGGTTGCTGTCCTCTAGTGGGATTTGAACCCCCGACCTTCCGGCCTGAAGTACCTTGCCCCAACCACTAGGCTACTCCTCCCTCCAAGGGATATTTTTAGTTAAATCTCAGATGCCAAATTCTTGACCATTCTTCAAGCTTAGCTAGATCCCTCTTCATGTTATCTACACCTTCCTGGGTGTCTATTCTATTGTAGATTTTGGTATCATCTGTAAAGAGGCAAATCTTAACAGACAGCCCTTCTGCAAGATCACTAACAAAAATGTTAAAAAGAAATCGGACCAAGGACAGATCCCTGCTTCACACCACTGATTACATCCTTCTCCTCAGAGTAAGCTCCATTTACCTGTACCCTTTGTCACCTCCCACTCAACCAATTTCTAACCCAGTCAGTCACTTTGGGGTTGATCCCTAGGGTGTTAAGTTTATTTATAAGTTGACTGTGTGGAACAATGTCAAAGGCTATTGCTGAAATCTAAGTACACCATATTTAGGGCTCTCCCTCTGTCCACCTCTCTGGTTACCCAGTTAAAGAAATCAATCAGATTTGTCTGATAAATCTGCTTCTAAGTAAACCCATACTGCCTTGAATCCTGCAATTCACTAGACTTCAGAAACCTCACTATTCTCTGGTTTAGTGGTGTTTCCATTAATACGCTCACCACAGAGGCCAAACTAACCGGCCTATAGTTCTCATCCTTAGTTCTGCTTTTATGCAATGGGACCAAATAAACCTTTTTCTAGTCCTCTAGGACCACTCCTGACTCTAATGAAGCATTGAAAAGTCAGACAGTGGAACTGCTAGAATGTCCCTAAGTGATATCCAGCCCCATCGCTTTGTCTAATTTTAGTTTAATTGTTTTCTCACACAAAAACAGTCTTCTGAAAATCATTCAAGATTCCCTTCACTACTGTTCCTATATGTGGATATTTTCTGTGGTTCTCCTCCTGGCCTTTCTTCTGTGACCACAGAACAAAAATATTTGTTAAGGGGACAGCAGTTTCCTGTATGTGATTTCCCCTGCATTATCTGTGGACCAGTGCAATGCATCAGCGCTGCCTGCTGTCATTAGCTGGGAGCCTATAAAAATTTGTGCCCCAGCACAGGAGAATCGGGACAGTGATTTTCCCTTTTTTACCTGCGAGATCTCTGGATCATACAGCACATCAGCGCTGCCTGCTGTCATCAGCTGGGGGGCTATAAAAACTTATGCCCCACCATGGGATGTGATCATGGGCATGTGCCATTTGGAGCCCCCTTCAGAACCAGTGAGGATCTAGAGCTGTGGAACTTTTCCCCTGATATGGGGAAGAGGAAGAAGAGAGGATTAAGTCTCAGAGTTTAAAGTCTGACAAAATTGTTGGTCCCATGGATCTTCATGTAAGGCCCATGGGAATGTCTGGCCTGGAAGAGCAGACTATAAACATCGAAATGTCATCATTACAGTATCCGTGAGTACTACTTCACTGGTCCTGCCCTCACCTAAGTTGGGTGAAGATACCCTACCCAACCCAACCACTGTTGAGAGCAGTTGGTAGTCTCCCCTGATTTACAGCGGGAGGGGAACGCTGTCTCATTTATACCCCTTCCTCTGGAACTTTCTCCTGTGGACTCCGGCAGTGTCATACAGAATATTCTTCCTTTACCTACACCTTTTGAATTTTCTTCTACTGATCTGGAAAGACCTTTTGCTCCTAAGATTGTCTCCTTGCAGGATATTTGGGAGGTTGCAACCCATCCTGAAATTTCTATTCAGTCTTCCCTTCAGACTGTCTGACTTTTCTAAGAATGTAGTGGCAAGGCTTGCTGAACATGATATGAAATTTCTTAAAAATGAGGTACGTGTTGATAAGTTAAAGACCCAAGCTTCAGATTTGCAATCTGCGCTTTCCTCTTCAGTGAAGGATAATCTTCTCCTACACCATCAATTAGAGTCAATTGAAAATGTATTTCATGCCAAAAACTTGCATTTTTTGAACTTGCCTCACACACATTACTTCTCTCCTGTGATTCTCTTCCACAAGTATCTTAAGAAGGTGTTATATTTATTCAAAGGAGGATAGTATGAAGTTTGCTAATATATATTATATTCCTAAAGGGATTAAAACTGAAGGAAAAGGTGGAGCAGAGGAAGAATTTCATCGAGTTTTCACCTGTCGATAGCTCGGATGTGTCTGTCTTTTTAGAGTCATCCATGGATGATATTCCTACTTGGGCGACATACCATCACACCGCAGGGCTGGGTCCCGAGGTCAGCTTAATAACCGGATGCTCGGGGGCCCGGGTGATTTGGCGGTTTGCGCGGGGGTGGGGGGGGTGTGGGAGTGAGGAGCGCGAGAGTGTTCTTCAAATTGCCCCACGTCTGGTGAGTGGAGCGATTCGATTGGTTGGCAGCGGTCTGGGGGAGGGGCGAGCAGGAAGCGTGGAAGACTGACGGAGTGCGGTCTGCCTCTTCCTGCTTGGCTCGGCTCATGATCAGGTGTGTGCTCGGTGGGGGTCTTGTCTACAGTGGTGCGGGGGGGGGGGGGTGGGAGATAATTTTGTTGCTTTGGGGGAGTAGCAGGTGTGCAAAGGGGGGGGGGGGTGTTTTGGGGCGTTTTATGTCTCGGGAGCTTTCTGTTACTCGGTAAGGGAGGTACCGGGGGGGGGGGGGGTCGTCAGTGGCACGATACCGCAGCAGCTAAATAAATTTAAGGGTGCCAACGGCCAGGGCTTGATTCCCATGGGCACTTCTTGGGTCTGTGGGCAAGTTGCCTGACCTGGCAGGGCCTTTGTAGAGAGGCCTGGCCATCTTCCTGTCACTTGGACAAGCACACCCAGAGCTCTGGGCTGCCAGGGGTCAGCATTGCCTCAAGGGCGTAGTTTTTTATTTTTTTTAATAAAAGACAAGACATACTATATCTTGGTGGGTTCTAATTCTTTTAAGTTTGTTATCTGGTGGTGGGGATTCTGCGGACCTGCGGAAGTCCCAAAGCATGGCACGGACCCCAAAAGGGTGGGGGGGTGACTAGGGGAGATGGAGGATCAGGGCAGGGGTCTTCCAAAGATAAAGCTAGGGGGCGGGGGTGGTGCCGCAGGGGCACACAGCGGTAGAGCCCAGAGGGTCTCTGGGTAGGGGTTTACTGGCAGTAAAGGGCTAAGAAAAGGGTGTAAGGCCTGGGCGAAGCGGGGGTCGTGGGAGGGGGGTGGGGCCGAGGGGCAGGACTGGAGGTTCCGTGGCTGCAGTTACAGGGTCAGAGGTGGCTGGGGTGTTACAGTTGGAGGAGGAGGGGGGCAGGACTGGGAGGGTCTAATGTGGGTAGCAGTGTGGAGCAGTCTCAGGGGGTGGGGGGATCAGTGCAACTCCCCGGCGTGTTGGCAGTGCCAGGGCTGGCGGAAGTCGGGCAGGGTGCTGACACAGGTGGGCTCGCAGCTCCGGGAGTTTTGTTTACATCCCCCTTTCTTGAGTACTATCCCCCATGCCCTCCGGGCGGGCGCTTCCCACACCCAGCATTTTACGGGAACCCTGGCCCTTGGTCTTTTGGGGCAGGTCAATACGGGGGTATGGGGCCGTAGGGCTGCAGGTGGAGTGATTGGTCAGGAATAGGGTGTGGTGGGGCAGGGGGGGGGGGTCGCCTGGGAGGGATATCGGGGGTTGGGAGTCCGGGGGTATGGGATCGTCAGCTTGGAGCTGGGGAGGGGAGGAGATTAGGGTGTCGAGGGCTGCTAGGGCTGTGGCTGCTGGTGTTTCTCCTTCTTTGTCTGTACAGGTGCCAGAGAGTGTGAGTACAAGAGCAAGTATGGCTGATCCCGGACGGGCTGGTGGAGTGGTGTCTACATGTCAAGTGCCGGTGCAACCCGGTCCGGTGGCTGGATCCCAGATAATGAGCAAGTTAGCGGCGTCCATCCCAGAGGCTGGTGAGTATGTGGGCAGTGTGGCCGGTGCAGGAGGCAGGGCTCCTCTGTTGGAGGCGGGGCTCCTCCGTTGGGGGGTGGGCCTTGATGGTGGGAGGAAGCAAAGATGCAGTTGCCGGTGTTGGTGCAGTTCCTCTTCGTCGTCATCCTCGTCGTCCTCCGGTGACTCTTTGGGGGGCTCTGTAGCACGGGCAGCCGAGAGGGGCAAAGGGGCTGGGCCCACAGTAGTCCAGTGTGCCGAGCTGTGGGAGGGGGTTCCTCAGAAGTTGAGATGTCGGATTAAGCGGCACAGGTATATTGGATATATTTCGCCTGTTGGACGGGAGGAAGCGCTTGGGGGAGAGTAGGAAGAAGTGCAAGGAAGACGAAAAAAGTGGGCCAGGTGAGGAAGGTCTCCCATAATTCGCTGAACTGGACTCGGGCATTCTTAAGGCTAGCCAGCGTGTGTGGTCATTATTTTCCGGGTCAATATGGTGCCTTGCTGGCTTATGCGGATGCGATATTGGCGGCGTCGCAGACCCACGAGGGTTGGGCATGGCTTAACTATGACGAGGAATTCAGGGACACGATGGAAGAGAATGTCCAACTTTCGTGGGGGACAAAGAACATTAATCTTTGGCTGACTCAAATGTCAGCCAAGAGTAGGTCAGGGGGAACAGGGGGAGGCGGCTCGCGGGTAGGGCCTCAATCGGCGGTGGAGGGCTCGCAGCCCTGTCGAGCACCAGTTGTTCCCACTTCACAGCCAAAGGGAGGGGCGGGGGGGGGGAAGATGTGTGTTGGTGTTTCAACAAAGCATCTTGCCCTTTCCCGGATTGTAAGTTTAGACATGCCTGTTCCCTTTGTGGGGGTGGGCACGCAGCCGCAAAGTGTAGTCTGAAAGGGGTGTCAGAAGCCCCAGGGGGGACTAAGTGAGGGAGATTGGCATGCTTTGGCCCCTTCCCCCATAAAAGTTGACGCGTTGCGTCCGTGGTTGCTTCGTTTTGGGGGGGTGCCGGCAAGGCAAGGCATGGAGGGTGATTTTGTCAGGTTTTTCAGAAGGTTTCCGTATTCCTTTTCAAGGTGTATTGATGGATGGAGTGTCTAGGAATGCCAGTTCAGTACGGCCTTTGGGGGCGGTTGAATAAAAGAAAATTGGTCGAATGTGCCTTGGGTAGAATAGCTGGCCCTTTTTCTAAACCTCCATTTTCGCCGTTTATTGTTTCCTCATTGGGAATCGTTCCCAAAAAGGAGCTGGGCAGTTATAGGTTAATTCATAACTTGTCTTTCCCGCCTGGAAAATCCATGAATGATCACATCCCTCACCAGTTGTGTACGGTTCGTTATGCTTCATTTGACACTGCAGTAGCGCTGGTGCGGCAGTGCGGATCTGGTGCGCTGTTGGCAAAGGTGGACGTCAAATCTGCGTTCCAATTGTTGCCGGTTCACCCTTCGGCATTCCCACTGTTGGGGTTTTAGTTTCGTTCTTTGTTCTATTTTGATAAGTGTATGCCTATGGGTTGTGCAATATCCTGCACTTATTTTGAGGCCTTTAGTACCTTTTTACATTGGGTCTTAGAACAGCACACCGGATTCGACACCATAGTGCATTACTTGGATGATTTTTTATTCATCGGGCCCAGTCAGGTGGGGACTTGTTCCACCCTGCTGGACTCGTTTCATGGGTTGGCAGGTGAATTCGGCATCCCTTTAGCGGGTGACAAGACGGTGGGTCTTGTCACGTGCCTCACCTTTTTAGGGTTTGCGATAGATTCCATGGACATGGTGGTGCGTTTACCGGCGCAGAAGGTCAAACGGCTCAGGGAGTTGGTCGCGACAGTTGGATCTTCCGCTAAGACTATGCTTAGGGCAGGGGGGGGGGGAAGGAGCCTGACGCTGAACAGGATGGCCGCCTAGTGTGGAGGCTCCCGGGAGATCCGTCAAGAATCCTGAAAATATCGCATAATTTTGTAGTGTCGAGCTAGCTACAACAGCGGTGAGTCCACGGATGGCGGGGCCCAAGCCAACCCGGCTAGATTATGCGGGTACGTTGAATAACAGTGCGAAGCGATCTAAAACAGAGCCCATCTCCCCGCAAAAGATGGCGGCTGCACGCGAAGGGCCCGAAGCCTTGCAGGAGCTCCTTGTGGAGATAAGAGGGGTGAAAGAGTTGGTAAAAGCCAACGGTGCCTCCTTATGCAATGTGCACGAAGAAATAAATGCGCTGCACAGTAAATTTGAAAGTATTTCGCTCCGTCAAGAAAAAGTGGAAGGAATCCTTTCAGCCCATGGGGCTCGCCTAGAAAAAGTAGACAAGATGGAGAGGCAGCTCCGAGTGCTGCAAAGGGAAGTCGAAGACGGCAACAATCGGGCCCATCGAAATAATCTGCGAGTGATTGGTGTTCCGGAAGGAGCAGAAGGTACAGATATGAGAGCCTTCCTAGTAAAATTGATCCCTTCAGCCCTTAAGCTCACCTTTGAGAAAGACTTTGAAATTGATCGGGCCCACCGCGTTCCCTCTCATGTCATATCAAATAGCACGCAGCCACGGCCTATCATTTTTCGAGTTCTGCGCTATCAACAAGCTGCACAAATAATGGACATAGCACGTGCGCGAGCACCTGTGGAATTTGAGGGACGCAGACTCTCCATATATCCTAACTTGGCAAAACCCACCGTAGACAGACGGAAGAGATTCCTGGCGCTAAGACCGTGCCTGCAGCAGCTTCAAGCATGATTTGGCTTGATGTATCCGGCAAAGATGCGTATCACCCTGCACAACCAGACCCAAACATTCGATGAGCCGGACTCTCTCCTTGCATATCTGGAGGAAAAGGAGGCAGCACAAATGCGTTGAGGGAGATGGTGGCTGGCGCAGAGTCCATGTCAGCTTGAGAATGGCCTGGGCTGCGGATGCATCGTTAAGCAAGATCGGACACTTGATGGTGCACTGGTGAGACCACTCCTAGCCGCTAACATGGATAATCGAGGCCCTTTGCTGGGTGGTTTAAAGTTAACTGTTACGGATTGATAGGTTTCCTGTATCACTGAAAAAGGAGATGGTGGAGGGAATCTGTTTAGTGGATAACTGTTGCTGTACAAGATGGAATAATGTATTGTATGGATTTGGGGGTGGTGGGACTCCCGAGCCAGTCCTGTCGGCCTGCGCTCACCTATAATTCTCCTGGGTAAAGTTTCTCCTCTAGAGCACACATATTTGCATAAGTCTCAAGGGTCTAGTAGTCAGATTAGAAGATGTCATAACAGGGGGTTGAGGGTTAGTACTGTCCCCTCTGGTCTTAATTTTCATGCGATAAGTGAGCAGGAACAGCGCACTGGTCCTAAGGGGCTGCACTTAGACAAACATAGAAATGGCCCCCTGTAAAGTTATGTCCTTAAATGTTAAAGGGATAAATAACCCAGTTAAAAGAAGAAAGATTATTGATTATGCGCGGCATAAGAAAGCTGATGTACTGCTACTCCAAGAAACACATTTAAACCATAACGAATCATTAAAGCTTAGCATAAAACCCTTTGCCGTAGTGGCATATTCGGCGGCCTCTAAGAAAAGAAATGGGGTAGCCATCTTAGTAAGAAAATCCCTAAACGCCACTTTATTGCACAGCCAGGCTGATACAGAAGGAAGATGGTGTAAGGCCTTCTTGAAAGTGGGGGGATTGGAGGTTGTCATCTTGTGTCTTTATGCTCCCAACACAGATCATCCTGAATTTTTTGCCACAATAGCGAAGGAAGTACATTTGGAGGCACGGAAACCAATAATCTTAGGGGGGGATTTCAATCAGACGATAGACTCTCTAGTGGATAGACAACCGCCCCGGACTGCTAAACCCTCCAAAGGGCAACTCATGCTTGCCTCTCTGATCAAAGAGATGGCATTGGTAGGTATTTGGAGGGTGCTTCACCCCACGGAGCTGGAGTTCACTTATTTTTCTGCCCCACATCTGTTGCTGTCTAGAATTGATTTTTTCCTAGTGTCCAAAACGCTGGTCCCGAGCATAGTGGATGCGCGCATTCATCCAGCACATATATCTGACCATGCGGCCATTTCTTTGGTGGTACAAGATAACAAGCTAGGGACTGACTCAGTTGAATGGGTTTTTAATAGAGCCCTCCTTGATAATCCAGATTTTTGTCTAGAGATAAAGGGGGCCATCACAGAATACTTTCACTTTAACTCTCCGCAAGACACTGCGGGATGGGCCTGGTGGGAGGGCTTCAAAGCAACAATAAGAGCGGTCATAACAAGCTTTAATATCCGCCAGGCAAGGCAACGGAAACAGCAGATGGTAATTCTTGAGCAACAAATTAAAATCGGGGAGCGGGTGTTAAGTCGGCGAACTGACACCTGTGTTTTGCTGAGACTCCAGCGGTTAAGATTTCAATACAATGCGATACTGACTTCTGAAGCCTCACAAAGCATCAAAACACAGCAAGGGGATTACTACCACGAAGGAAACAAAGCTGGCAAGATGTTGGCTAATGCACTCAAGGGTAGACGGGAGGCCAAAAGAGTTGCCGCCCTGCATCCTCTGGGCGGGCAGGGAATGGTTGTTAAAGACTCGGAGATAGCTGAAATCTTTAGAGAATTTTACACTCAATTGTACGAGTCTGAGCAAGAGTTCTCGCAAGATGGATTTGATCAATTGATCTCGGGTATACAACGGCCAGTCTTGAATGAGGAGGTCAGAGAAGAGTTAGACAAGCCCTTTTCTGAAGAGGAGATAAAGTGTGCGATCGCCTCAATGGCCACTGGCAAAGCAGCGGGACCGGATGGCTTGCCCGCGGAATTCTACAAGTCTTTTGCTGTAGACTTGATTCCCCAGCTTTCTCGGTACTATACTATGCTAACTGAGGCGGAGCAGCAAACTGGAGCTTTTGCAATGGCTAATCTGGTGGTGTTTGAAAAGCCGGGCAGAGACTCGCTGTTGGCTGCTAACTACCGGCCCATCTCGCTCTTGAATGCGGATTATAAAATCTATGCGGCTGTTTTGTCAGCCCGGTTAGCGGGACATTTGCCTCTATTAGTTCAGCCTGATCAATGTGGCTTCACTGAGGGGAGATCGACAGCCGATAATGCCAGAATGCTGTGCCACATATTGGCGGGTGCTGAAAGGATGACGGTGCCTTTAGTGGGGCTTTCCTTAGAAGCCGAAAAGGCTTTTGATCGGCTGGAGTGGCCTTTTTTGTTTGCAGTCCTTCGGTGGTTCGGCTTTGGGAATGGTTTTGTTCGAGCCTTGGAAGTCTTGTATGCTCACCCTGAAGCGCGGGTCTGTGTGAATGGGATCAAGTCCCGCTCATTTGATTTAAAACGCGGTACTCGACAAGGTTGCTCTTTATCCCCCATGCTATTTAATCTTGTGCTGGAACTACTAGCTCTTCTTATTCGGCAATGCCCAGGGATACAGGGGGCGACAGTTGCGGGACTCGAAATCAAGCTCTCCGCGTACGCGGATGACCTTCTCTTATTCACTTCGCCTGAGTCTGTCCCCGAGATCTTAAAACAAATAGAGCGATACTCGACTTATTCCGGATATAAAATTAATTGGACCAAATCTGTGGCATTTCCATTAAATAGTTTGGTACATAAAGAAGATATAAGCGACTATCCTTTTGTTTGGGAGCCTGGCATGGTAAAGTATTTAGGTGTCCACTACTGATATCCTTTAGAAGAAACTGTCCGTTGTAATGCGGATGGGGTAGTCACTATGATCCGCAAATTGGTTTTGAAGTGGTCCCCCTTAGTATTATCATGGTGGGGGCGACTTGAGACAATAAAAATGATGGTAGTCCTTAAGGTTAATTACATTTTAGAGATGATCCCCTGTTTGTTTCCAGTTTCTATATATCAACAAATAGAACGTGTACTGAGTCAATTCTTGTGGAAAAACAAAGTTCCGCGAATAGCGAAGCAGAAACTAAAGCTCAATCGGGAGCAAGGCGGCGTTGGCTTCCACGATTTTCAATCCTACCATAAGGCTTTTCTCCTTAAACAAGGGTCTAGGTGGCTGGAGGACCAATAAGGTCAGAAGTAAGATACCTCGGGGTTACGCTGGACAATAAGCTCAATCTCAAGCCACACATAGACAAAACAATACAAAAAGCCTACTACAAGATGCGAATCATCAGGAGACTGAAACCACTCCTCGCCCCAGAACACTTCCGTACCGTCTGTCAAGCACTGATAACCCCTCTACTGGACTTCTGCAATCCGATATACCTTGGACTACCGAAACAAGCCATCAAACCACTCCAACTGGCACAAAACACCGCAGCACGAATCATATCCGGAACTGCAAGACAGGAGCACATCACACCCACCTTAAAGGACTTACACTGGCTACCAATCGATGCACGCATCAGATACAAAACTATCATAAACCTATTTAAGATAAAACAGCAAACATCAGCCAACAGCCTGCACACCCTCATACAACCAGACACCAGCACACGTCCTAGAAGAAAACAAACACACAACCGAGTCAGCACCCCAAGTGAATACAAACACACACGCAAGGACACAACAGACAGAGCACTCTCCATGGCTGCTCCAACAATATGGAACAAACTACCGGACGATTTGAGGGCAACTACAGAGCTCAAGGACTTCAGAAAACAGCTGAAAACCATGCTGTTCATAGAACACTTTGGACACATCACATAAACTAAGGAACTGTATAGCAGCACACGTTACCGCCTAACACTAGATGTATATAAAATGATTTTAGCAACACTGTAAATAGCCCACATTGTACATAGCTCACACCAATCTAGCACACAAGACAACACACACCCAACGAACTTTCCACCCTCACTGCATGTATCAACACTCACACTACCAGATTGTTTGCTGTGATACCACCTTGATTATTATGATAAGGCGGTTTAGAAATACTGTTAAATAAATAAAATAAATAAAATAGATAGTAGACCCATTTGGGTAGATGTGGAAGAGAGGTTATTAGCACCGTTGTCATTGGAATATACTCTGGGGATGCAGTTGGAGCAGGGTGCACAGTATCCCCGAGTGATAACTGATACACTCCAAGCTTTTGGGACCCTTATTAAAGCATGTGGGACCGATCAATGCTCTCCAGCTCGGCTACCCACATGGAATAACCCCCTATTCAAAATTCAGAAGAAACCTATTGCCTGGAGACAATGGTATATGAAAGGAATCTGGAATGTTAGTCAGCTAATCGCTGTTAATAAGTGGAAGGATTTCAGGGAATTGCAACTAGAGTTTGGCCTCCCGTCTAAGTGTCATTTTCAATGGATGTAACTCCGTCACTGCTTGGAATGTGCAAAGCTTGACCCCAAAAAAGGGATTGGTAGTGCTGGGGTGGTAGAGGTTGTTAGAGAGATTGTGCAAACTACGGGAATAGTGTCGCGCTTTTACAAAAAATTGAATCTGACCCGGGATACACAAATGCGGACAACTCAGAACAGGTAGGAGCGTGACACAGGAATCTATCTCTCCGCACAGGAGTGGAGGAAATTTTGGTGCAAACAAGTGAGAGTCTCGAAGTCAGCCCCCATAACTCAGACTCTTTTCTTTTTTGCGCATAGATGCTTCTATACTCCTGTTAAGGTAGCGAGGTGGGACAGTAGTCTCAGCCCTCTCTGCTGGACTTGTGGCGGTGAGATTGGTACTCTGATGCATGTAGTATATAAGTGCCCGGGGATACAAACTTTTTGGGAGCATGTGTGGGCACAAATACAGCTTATTCTCAAATTCAAAGAACCCCTGTCCTGGCAGATCATAGGTTTAAGATCAGCAGCGAAGCTGCCTTCTCTACCCAAGGAGGGTAGCTTTCTGCTGGATTTCATGATAGGATTGGCAATATTTTTAATTGTTAGTAACTGGAAATGTACTGCTAATCTTTCTGTTCAGGAAAGCACAGTTACTTACCTGTAACAGGTGATCTCTGGGAACAGCAGGAATAAGTCTTCACAGGAAAGCTTTTGGGAGCATCCCACAGCGCCTGCGCGCTGCCTTCCCGCCTTTCCAAACTGCCTCTCCCCAGTTTGAGTTTTAAAGCTGAGACAAAGAGAGAGAGGAAAGGAAAAATAGATAGAGAGATACAACTCCTAGGGGAGGTGGGTGGGTTGTGAAGACTTATTCCTGCTGTTCCCAGAGATCACCTGTTACAGGTAAGTAACTGTGCTATCTCCAGGAACAAGCAGGAATGAGTCTTCACATATGGGGACTCCCTAGCTAGAGATGCCTGGGAGATCCCCAAGGTTATGAGACCCTGGGAAGGGCTCTACCTCCTCCTATGGATCTCAGGCATCCATCCAGGGAAGGAGGGCAGGAGTTGATTAAGAATGGAACAGGTGTTTGAGAATAGCCTGACCAAACAAGGCACCCCGGCGGGAGTCCTTGTCCAAACAGTAATGGGCTGTGAAGGTATGAACCGAGGCCCAGGTGGCCGCTCGACAGATCTGGTCAATGGACACAGAATTTAGATGAGCCATAGAGGTGGCCATGGCCCTCACATTATGAGCTGTGACATGGCCCTCCAGAGAAATGTTCTTACTCTGGTAGGCGAAAGAAATACACTGAGCAATCCAATTGGACAGTGTCCTCTTAGAGACTGGAAGTCCCAAATGAGAGGGATCAAAAGCAACAAAGAGTTGAGAAGACTTTCTATGTTGCTGTGTCGTTTGTAAGTAAAAGGCAAGAGCTCTCTTACAATCCAGGGTATGAAGATTCCTCTCTGCACTTGATGCATGAGGACCTGGAAAAAAGACAGGTAAATACACCTCTTGATTAAGATGAAAAGGTGAGACCACTTTAGGCATAAAGTGTGGATTGGTCCTAAGGATTACCTTATCATGATGGAACCTTGTATAAGGTAGATTAGCCACTAAGGCCTGCAGTTCAGTGATGCGGTGAGCTGAGGTGACTGCAATGAGGAAAAATAACCTTCCAGGAAAGAAATTTCAAGGAGGTGGTGGCTAAGGGTTCAAAAGGTGGCTTCATAAGCTGACCAAGAACCAGATTTAAGTCCCATGCCACCGGAGGAGGCCTAATGGGAGGCTTAGTTAAAGTTAGGCCTCTCATGAATCTTGCAATAAGAGGATGAGAGGAAATAGGCTGTCCATTGATAGGCTTAAGGGATGCTGCAATAGCACTCAAATGGACCCTTACTGAATTTGTCTTAAGGCCTGCATTGGAGAGATGCAGGAGATATTCCAATAGAGAATTCAAAGGTAGTGCTAGAGGGTCAAGACCCTTCTCAGTACACCAAATGGAAAACCTTTTCCATTTAAAAGCATAGGAACGTCTAGTAGAAGGTTTTCTGGAAGCATGGAGGATATCCTTCACTTGTTGAGAAAGATTCCAACCTTGAAGGTCTAGGCCTTCAGCAACCAAGCTCTGAGGTGAAGGGACTTGGGGTTTGGGTGCCATAAAGTCCCCTCCTCCTGGGACAGAAGGTCTGGAGAACCTCCCAAGTCTAGGGAGGGAGCTTGAGAGAGATGCAGAAGTAGAGGGTACCACACTTGGCGTGGCCAATGTGTAGCTATGAGGATCATAGATCCTTGATCCCTCTGGAGTTTGAACAGAGTCTTGGGAATCAAGGGAATGGGTGGAAAGGCATACAGGAAGTCTTGACCCCAATGAAGGAGGAAGGCATCCTTGGCCTGAACTCCCTGACACGGAATTCTTGAACAGAACCGGGGAAGTTTGGCATTCCACGGACTTGCAAAGAGGTCTATGTCCGGGGTTCCCCATACTTGAAAGATTCTGAGTACCTGGTCCATGTGCAGGGACCATTCGTGTGGAAGCAGAACTCGACTGAGTCTGTCTGCCCAAGAGTTTTGGATTCCTGGAAGGTATACGGCCAGGAGATGGATTTGATGCTCTCTGGCGAAAGCCCACAATCTTAAAGCTTCGTTGCAAAGCGACAGAGCCAGTTCCTCCTTGCTTGTTTATGTAAAACATGGCTACCTGATTGTCCGTATGAATGAGGACTGTCTTGTAGATGAGCAGGGTATGGAAGACCTTGAGAGCTAGAAAAACTGCTCGGAGCTCCAAGTGGTTGATATGTAGAGAGGTCTCCTGTGGAGACCAAGTGCCTTGAGTGGAGAGGTCTTGCAGATGAGCTCCCCAACCTGTTTGGGAGGCATCTGTTGTGAGGGTTGCCTGGGGCAACAACTGTTGGAAGGGGGACCCCAGCAACAGATTTTGGGTGGACTTCCACCACTGGAGAGACCAAAAGATGCGCCTGGAGGTTGCTATTTTGTCTGACAGAGCCCCTGATGCTTGAGTCCACTGGGTGGACAAAGTCCATTGAGCTGCTCTCATGTGAAGGCGAGCATAGGGGACCACATGCACTGTGGATGCCATGTGGCCTAGCAGTTGTAGCATCTCCCGGGCAGTTAAATGGCTCTTTGACTGAATCTGGGAGGCTAACTGCACTAGGCGTAGGCAACGGGCCTGAAGAAGATAGGCCCTTGCAGTGGTAGTATCTAACCAGGCCCCTATGTACTCTAGGGACTGAGTAGGGGTGAGCTGGGACTTTGGGAGGTTTACTACAAGTTCCAGATACTGCAGAATGCGCCTTGTGCAGTCCAGGGAAGTCTGGGCCTCTGACTGAGATGGAGCTCGGATGAGCCAGTCGTCCAGGTATGGGAATACAAATATTCCCAGAGTGCGTAGAAATGCAGCTACTACTGCCATGCATTTGGTGAACACTCTTGGAGCAAAGGCCAGACCGAAAGGAAGCACCCTGTATTGGTAATGCTTTCCTTGGAAAAGAAAAAACGGAGGAACCTTCTGTGAGAAGGATGGATGAGGACATGTGTGTACGCATCCTTGAGATCTAGAGAACAAAGCCAATCCTGACTCTGAAGGTATGGAAGGAGAGTGCCCAGAGAAAGCATCTTGAATTTCTCCTTGCATAGAAATTTGTTCAGTTCTCTGAGATCTAATATGGGTCTGTAGCCCCCTGTTTTCTTTGGGATCAGAAAGTAGGGGGAGTAAAACCCTGACCCTTGTTGAAGAAGAGGTACTTCTTCTATTGCCCCTTGGGCAAGAAGGGTAGCCACCTCCTGACCTAGAAGGTCGAGGAGAGATGTTGGAGAATTGAAATGTCTCACCATGGTGTGAGGAGGAAGGTTTGAGAAATGAAGTTTGTAGCCCTCTCTTATGATGGAGAGGGTACACTGCTCTGCTGTAATTTGCTCCCATCTGGGAGCAAAATGAGCTAACCTTCCTGGAATGGTGAGAGGCTCTGGCTGTTTCAGAGCCAGAAAGGCTAAGTTCTCTAGCATCAAGTCAAAAGCCCTGAGAAGGCTGGGTCTGCTGAGTTGCAGAAGCCCCTGTAGGCTTAGGCCTGGCCTGTTTAGGTTGCTGACGCTTAGCAGCAAAACGACCTGTAGATGATTGTTGGCCAGAAGCAGGATGGAATCTGCCTTTCTTGAAAAAAGACTTCTTGAAAGTTTTTTTCTTGGCAGGAATGGAGGTTGACTTTGAAAGTCTATCCAAAGCAGAATTTTCTGCATCCATTTGAGTGGCTTTTATTTGCCAATCTTTGCCAAACAGGTTTTCACCTGTACAGGGAAGATTTCCCAAGCCATCCTGGACCCAAGATTCTAGATCAGAAGCCTGGAGCCAAGCAATTCTGCGAGCAGCTATGGCAATGGCCGAAGCTCTGCTGGCACCTTCAAAGGAGTCAAAAGCTGCACGGTTGGAAAACTTTGAAATATCTTGAGTATGCTTAAGCCAAATAAGGAATTCTTCCCTTTTATCCTCTGGAAGAAAAGGGAGGAAAGTGTGCAGTTTATCTGCAACTTCTTTCAGAAACATACCCATATAAAGACTATAGGAGTTGATTCTGGCAATGAGCATACTGGCTTGGAAGATTTTCCTACCAAAAGCATCCAAGGTCCTGCATTCTCTTCCTGGAGGAGCAGAGGAGTGTCTTTTTGCACTCTTTATCCTTTTCATTGCTGACTCCACCACAATAGAATGGTGAGGAATCTGTGTTTTATGAAAACCAGGACAAGGAGGGACACGGTACATAGTGTCCAATCTACGAGAATGAGGAGAGATAGTGAGAGGAGTCTCCCATAAGTCAATCATGTGATCATAAAGAATCTCATGAATTGGCAAGGTGACTGCCTCCTTAGGAGCCTTAGAATAACCTAAAATATCCAATTTCTTAGCTCTAGGCTCTGATTCAGAGGTTACTGAAATAGAAAGCCCTTTAGCCACTTCTCTTATGAAGTCTTGAAAGGACAAGTCCTCTGGAGGAGACATTCTTCTTTTTGGAGAAGAAGGCTCTTCAGGAAGGGCTATGGATACTTCAGCAGACTCCTCCGATGCATCAGAATCTTCGGAGGAATCAAAGTATCGACTGTCAGGGTGCTCTTCCAAAGCTCGATATGCGTATCGGGCGGTATCGACATCGGGCGTCATCGGTACCGGTTCGGTACCGATGGGCATCCCTGGACAGGGAACCGCTGCAGTCGGTGCCGGTACCGGAGCTGATACCGACAATGGAGTTTGTTGTGGTATCAGCGGCGTCGCAGCTTGAATGAAGGCCGTGATAGCTTGCTGCATGGATAGGACATTCTGATCCATCGACGCCATGAATGCCTGGAATTCGGTACCGGAAAGTTGCGCCGGTACCCCAGAGCATTCTAACAGGTGATCGGTCGAGGCCGTGCCATCGATGTCAACCTGTAACCCCATAGGTGGAGCTTTGGAAGCCGGAGCTTCCCGCCGGGGTTGTTTTGCCGGTGCAGGATCCTCGAGGGCAAGCCCGGAGGCATCTCGATGCCTGGAAGGAGGAGATCTACCCTTCGAGGACCGGCTGGATTTATGTTTGGTTACCTGATATCCATGGGAGGAAGAAGCAGCCCTGGAAGACGTCGATGCCACTGAAGCTGCATCAGAGGGAAACAGCACATGGAGCTTGGCTGCTCGGTTCTGTAAACCTCGTTTAGACATCAAGGAGCAGGACGAACAATCCAAAATGGAGTGGTCAGGACCCAAACATTTAAGACACCATTCATGAGTGTTGGTAACAGAAATAGTACCGCTGCACTTAGTGCATTTTTTAAACCCGGAGGCTGGTTTTTCCATGAGGAAAATTTTTCGTGAGGCCTAAGGCCCAAAAGAGGAAAAACACACTAAGTGAGGGAAAATATGTTCTTTTTTTTTTTTTTATAAGAAAAGAAAGAAAGACCGGCGGTACCAGTCCAACGTCGGGGAAGGCAGACGCGCGACCAAAGAAATAAAATAAAACAAAGAACTTCTTCAGCGGTGACAGGAACATGACCTGCTGGCTCCGGGGCAAAGAAGAACTGGGGAGAGGCGGTTAGGAAAGGCAGGAAGGCAGCGCGCAGGCGCTGTGGGATGCTCCCAAAAGCTTTCCTTTTGGGAAGCTGGGGAGCGTTCCCGCGCAGGCTCCGTCGGTACCGACGTACCCATATGTGAAGACTCATTCCTGCTTGTCCCTGGAGATTGGTGGAATCGAGTGTGCTTATATAGCCAATATGAACAAATGTTTCGAAAAGATCAACCACAGTCAGGTAATCAGAGCCTTAGGTGAAAATTGTTAAATGATTTCGTGAAGGTAGCTAAGGCGGACTAGGGGTGTGAGGGGATAGGAACAAGGATGTATATATCAGGTAATGTCATTGCTAAAGTGACAGGTGGTTATGATGTCTGTAATAATGCTCTTCTGTTCGTGAACCTGTGAAGCTAATTGCATTACTGTGGGATGTGCTCTGGAGGAGGGGGAGGGTTGGGAGGGTGGGGGGGGGGGGTTGTTCGGTTTTGTTTAAATGTTAATGGGGTTTTGGTTGAAAGTGTTTCTGTCATGTGAAAATGAAAATAAAGATTAAAAAAAAAAAAAAAAGGACTATGCTTAGGGCTCTGCAGTCACTAGTGGGGCATCTCAATTTTGCTTGTCGGGTCATTCCCATGGGGCGCCCCTTTGCGTGGCAACTGTCCCTGGCGATGGCAGGAGTTTCTCGCCCACATCACCGTATCCGCGTCTCGTCTGGAATGCGTGAAGACTTGCGGGTCTGGGACGCTTTTTTGGTTAATTTCAATGGCTGCACGGTTTTGCAGTTACCGGAAGACTCCAATGTGGACTTGCAGTTGTTTTTGGATGCCGCGGGCAGCTCGGGTTTCAGTGCATATTGTCAGGGGGCTTGGTGTGTCAAGGCCTGGCCAGCAGAATGGGGGGCATCGGGGCTGACCCGCAACATTGCGTTTCTGGAGTTATTCCCCATCGTGGTTGCGTTGTGGGTGTGGCCTGAGCGGTTACGGAATAGGAGGGTGGTATTCTGGTGTGACAATACGGCGGTAGTGGAAGTTATCAATCGGCAGATGCCCAAGTGCCCGTGCATGGCAGCGTTGATGAGGGCATTTGTGTTGGCTTGCCTGCGTCTGAATGTTACCGCGAGAGCGCGCCATGTGCCGGGTATGCAGAATGTAATTGCTGATGCTTTATCCCATTTTCAGTGGTCTCAGTTTTGCCATTTGGCCCCGGACGCAGAGGAGTCGGCCTCGGTGGTTCCAGACCATCTCTGGCAGATTGGGACCCCGATGTGATGGCGTTGTTGTCTGCGTCGGTGGTGCAAGGTACTTGGGTGAAGTATCGGCGGGGATACGCTCAGTTGGGTGATTTTTTGAGAGGACGAGGTTGGAGCGGGGGAAAAGTTGCGGATGAGCTGGTTGCCCAATTTGTGTTGTGGGCAAGGAGGGAGGGCTGGTCCAGGTCGTCAGCCTCGTCTGCACTTGCAAGGTTTTCATTCTTTGTTGAAGGGGGGGGGGGGGGGGGGGGGGGGGGGGGGAGGGGTAACCCCTGTGCATCGTTTCTGGTGAAGCGTATGTTGGTGGGTTGGGCCAGGGTGCACCCCAAGTTACAAGACAGGCGGCTCCCGGTGTCTCATGAGCTTTTGCTCCACATTTGCGAAGTGATGCCACTAACTGCAGTCTCGGAGTTCGAGTCTGTCCTGTTCCAGGCATTGTTTGTGACTGCATTTTTTGGGGCATTACGCGTGTGTGAGCTGGTTCCAAGGTCAGGTTGGAATGGTGCGTTCGGGGGTTTAGATGTCAAGCACTTGATGGTGGAGGCGGCGTAGGCATGCATCTTTCTCCCTCAATCCAAAACGGATCAGATGAGAAAAGATGGGTGGGTTATACTGAAAGCCACTTTTCCTTTCAATCATGTCCAGTGTAACTTGCAGGAGTATCTGCAATCATGTCCAGTGTAACTTTGCAATCATGTCCAGTGTAACTTGCAGGAGTATCTGCAGCGGCGACCAGCAGCAGCGGGTTTTGCCTTTATTCATGAGAATGGTAAGCTGGTGACGCAGTTTCAGTTTACTGCTGTGCTGCGTTTGGCTCTGCGGCGTCTGGGCTGCAATGAGAGGCGATTCACGTCCCACTCATTCAGGATCGGTGCGGCTACTAGTGCGGCTGCAGCGGGGCTCGAAGGAAAGGTGATTCAGCAGATTGGGAGGTGGCACTCTGGTGCCTACTTGGGATATGTGCGCCCACAGGAGTCCTGAAGTTTGAGGCTGGGGTGCGGGGGTGTTAACAGTGTGCTTCCTCTTGCAGAGTTGCCCGCTGGTTGCAGTCAAAATTGTCTTCTTGCAGATGGTTCATCTGCTGGAGAGTGGTGGGTCACAGGTCATTCATTCGTTTACTGGGCAGAGCGCAGGGCCGTGTCTCACCCGCTGGGAGTTCACCTTGGGCTGGCGACATCTGGCACTCGACCGTGTTGGATGGGACAACGCGGCATGCGATGGTGATGTAAGGTACCACAAGAATACAACTTTTTAATTATTTCATCCTAATAGACATGTGGGGGGTAATTTTAAATCAAGTAGGCACCTAGTCTGGAGCTTTTTTACAAAGTTACATAAAGGTCAATGGATCTTTATAAAATAGTCTCACAAAACCTGCAACAATTTTGGGTCAATGGTCGCCATGTTGACATCGACTTGATGGCACTTAATAACAAAACCATTTACACCTTGTTGTGCATATATTGCGACTCTACCCAAACTCCTCCCCTGAGGACACTGCCCTTTGAAGCACTTAAAAGGTAGGCATCAACATTTTCTCTACCTACTTTATATACTACTTTATATACTTGTAAACACTGGGGTAATTATAATAAAGCCCTTTGCCATGTGTAAAACAAGATTTACCCATGGAATAACATTGATAAAATTACCTCCATGTTATGTAACATGTTGATATTTATCCAGGGCTTAATTTGTTAACTAAAAGGAAGTGGAACTGTTGAGTTAGGACAGAGGCAATTGGACCAGGGGCAGAAGCATCAGGAGAAGAGGATCTAGGTTAGAGAGTAGAGCAGGGGTCTCAAACACGCGGCCCGCGGGCCGCATGCGGCCCGCGAGACAACTTTGTGCGGCCCGCGACGGAGGAAAACAAAAAATACCCCAAAACCCTGGCTTCTGCTGCTGCCGTTGCCGCCGTGGCAGTGGCAGAATCAATTGTCAAATTAAAAAAAAAAACTGACTTCTGCTGCTCAAGCAGCTGTCCTGAGGCCCCTTCCCCTCTGCCCGGAGATCCGACTCTGCTCTATCAGCGGCGTGCTTTTCAAGCCGCGAAGAGAGTATTCCCCTCTCGCGCGACTTGAAAAGTGAATAGGCTTAAACCGCGCGAGAGGGGAATACTCTCGTCGCGGCTTGAAAAGCACGCCGCTGATAGAGCAGAGTCGGATCTCCGGGCAGAGGGGAAGGGGCCGCAGGACAGCTGATTTTGTTGCTTGAGCAGCAGAAGTCAGTTTTTTTGTAATTTGACAATTGATTCTGCCGCTGCCACGGCGGCAACGGCAGCAGCAGAAGCCAGGGTTTTGGGGGTTTTTTGTTTCCCTCCTTCGCTGGCCGGTAATGAGCTATGGAGGGGCTGACTGAAATGGGGTAATGGGGGTTAGGACTGGAAGTGGGCTATTGGCAGGGGGGGGGTTATGACTGAAAATGGGGTGGGGTGATGGGGGTTAGGACTGGAGGTGGGCAGATGGGGGTTAGCACTGGATGGGGGCTATGGGCCGGGGGGGGGGTTATGACTGGTAATGGGCTATGGTGGGGGCTAGGACTGGAAATGGGCAGATGGGGGTTAGGACTGGAGGTGGGCTGATTGGGGGGGTTAGGACTGGTAATGGCCTATGAGGGGAGGTAAGACTGAAAATGGGGTGATGGGGGGTTAGGACTGGAGGTGGGCTGATTGGGGGGTTAGGACTGGTAATGGCCTATGAGGGGAGGTAAGACTGAAAATGGGGTGATGGGGGTTAAGACTGGAAGTGCGCTATGGGGAGGTTAGGACTGGTAATGGGCTATGGGGGGTCTAGGACTGGTAATGGGGCTGGGGGGGTTGCTAGGACTGGAAATGGGCTGAGTGGAAGGGGGGCTTGAACTGCAAATGGCTGATGGGGAGGGGGGCTTGGAATGGAATGGAATGGGCTGTGAGGGGAGGGAGCTAGGATTGGAAATGGGCTGATGGGGGGCTAGGATTGGAAATGGGCTGATGGTGAGGCTAGGATAGGACTGGAAATGGACTGATGCAGGGACTAGAAAGGAGGAGCAGATGCTGGGTGGGGCTGGAACTAGAAGGGAGCTGATGTTGGGGGAGGATTAGAATGGGATGGAGCTGGGAAAGTGAAATGGAGAGGGGAAAAATATTTTGTCTGGCAGAGAAGACAAATCTACAATTGGCCAGGTATTGGGAGAGTAAGTGGGGATTGAGGATGGAGGGGTTAAAATTTGAGTGGATGAAATAGGAATGAGGAAAGAGCAAAAGGAGAAAGATTAGTATGTTAAAGCAGATGTAGAGAGAGAGAATGGAAAAAAACTAGAAGAGAGAAGAAGAAAGGACAAATGGACAGCAGACGATGGAGATAGCAGAAGACACGAAGAAACCAGAAGTGGCTGGAGCAATTGCAACTGAAAAAAAATGCACAAAAGGTAGAAAAATATCTCTTTATTTTGAATTTATTAACTGGAATATGTCAGCTCTGGGAAATGTGCATCATTAATGTCTGTGCTTTAGTACAAGAAATTAATTTATAGTTTTATTTCTACAGTGCTGAGGTATTCTGTGTAATTCCTATTTGACATTGCTACTTGTTCTCTTTTCCCAGTAGGTCATGTATTGTTCTCTGAAATGTATTGATTTAATATTTGCAGTGTTGCCTTTTGATAGGTAGGGTCTGGTGCTTTGTGAGTCCTGGTAGTGCTGTTATGATACGGGGGGTTTGCTATGGGTTCCAAATGGGCAGTGTTAGTAGTAGTTCCTAATGTGCCTGGCGGTTGGCACTGGATTATAGTAATATAGAAATTTTCTAGTCTTTCTTTATCCATGCACTCATTATGCAACATTATGCAAATATTTATGCAAATGAGGCCCGTGTCTTATGCGGCCCCCGGGTTACTTTACAAGTCCTCATTCGGCCCTCAAAGCAATTTGAGTTTGAGACCCCTGGAGTAGAGTGACTATTATCTGCTTTGTTCCAAGCTCATCCCTGCCTCTCCTCTTCCCTGCAGGCGGTCTGGAAGGGATGGGATGGAGCAGAGGACCCCATCTGACCCAAATCTGAAAAGAAGTGGTAGAACCGCGTTCCAGGCCATTCCCCCTGAAACCATGCCCTGTATTTTATCATACTTTAAGCAATGATCACTATGTGTCTTTTCCCATGCGCCAGTTGTTCTGTACTGCAGTCACATGCTGACATGCAGATATGCTGTGGACTACTTTTTCATAAACTGATAAGTAACTCCATGTCATTGCAGGTTTTGCAGCAAGAAGCAGAATCCACTTCAAGCTCTGGTGCATATAACTTTGTTAGTGTTGTATATTACAACTGTTTGTCAATGCCAGCAGTATACAGGGTATAGTGCTACAGATCATGATCAATCTTTAAGTCATGACAGAAATAGCTCTACATGAAGCTGTACATCAGTACTACATTTATTCCACGACCACTAGCTTCTATAACTACCAAAAACAGGACATCATTTAGAATACAACTTCTTATTTGCAGAAAGACTTCATGAACAGAAAAATCTCTTTGATAGGGATACCCGATTTAGTTGTTACTGATTTCTTTTTGGTAGTAGAAAGTTCCGGCTGTTACATTTTCTAATACATTTGGACACAGTTACTGCTGAGATCTAGACTAAACTTGTGTATGTGTTCAATCAATTGTTCCAATGCCAGTTGCCAATGAGAAAGTGCAATATTTCTCATCTAAAGAAAAGTACTGCTTTTCAGACTCCTGAAAGGAATAAGGAGAAGATTCCTAGAGATGAAGAACCAGTATTGCTATTTTTTCTTTTAAAAAGAGTATTCTTATAAAATGCAATCTCTAATTCAAAATCCCCAAGTGGTATTTTTAGCTAGTGACAAAATCATTTGTTTATCTGTTAAATTACACAGTTAGACAAGGAGGGGCCCATTCTGATCGGGGCATGTCCATCCAGCCTATCCAGACATCCAAAATCTGGATTTGGCCTCGATTCTGCACCTGCGGGAGCTAGACGTCCCTGCAGGAGCAGAATCAGGACACTTAGATGGGCTGGACAAGCCCCCATTCAGTGGGCTGGAATGCACAGCATCCCGGCTAACCCTCCTCCGTGCTCCTGCTGGAGCCCTGGTGCCATGGCATCCTGTTGCCATGGCACCAGGACACCATTCAGGAGACCCAATTCCTCACAACACCATAAAATTGCTTTTCCCCACAGCCCGAACCCCAGAGGAGCCTGCCAGGGCCAGGATCAGGTGGCGGGGAACCTCCTGCTGTGGCTCACCTCTTTGGAGGGGTCCTCCTTTGCTGCCTGCCATCATCGGCAGGACTTATTTTACTTCTGAGGTGGAATAGGTTCCCCGTCCATCCTGCCCTCGTCAGACAGACAGAGCTGTGACCTATATTGGCCCTGTACGTCTGGGTTGTGCAGCCCATTCCCACTCCACCCAGACTCCTCCCCTTTGGCTCTCTCTCTCTCTCGCCCCCATCCAGAGCTCCCCATACAATGCCACTGTACGTGCGGAGAGCTCTATCTTTGGAATAGGCCCCCAGCAAATAGTGGGGGTTATACGTCTGAACCGGATGTACATCCCACTATTCGCACATTGGAATGACCCCCGGAGTGATTAATTAGTGTGCTTTTCTTATGACATAAGCACTGAAGTGCACTCCATGCAGAATATGCCTTCCAAATGTTAGCATTCCAAACCTTAACGTCACTCATTCAAATTAGAAAATTCTATGACATATTGTCAACATACTAGCACTAGAGAACAACAAAAGCCAGGAATTCACAGTTATCTTTCTTCAAGAGAAACCACCATTTTTCTTAATATTCTGGGATGTACTGGTATCCAAACCCATCAGCCAATTCTTTTAAATCTCATCTCAAAATTATCAGTCTTGATCATAAATGCTTGTAATGGCTGGGGGTTTTTTGTAGTTTTTGTTATAATCTTTCTTCATTTATCAACATTTTTAGGATTCTCTGGGCTTTTCCATTTCATACATACTAGAGGCAACCATTCAAAATATCTAGGTGTCTCAATAAATCCCCATCACTCGCTCATGGAGAAAATTTTATAAACCCTATGAGTAAAGGCTTCAAAGATTAGGACTCTTCAACTTGGAAAAGAGACAGCTGAGGGGAGATATGACCGAGGTCTATAAAATAATGAATGGAGTGGAATGGGTAAATATAGATCGGTTGTTTACTTCTTCAAAAAGGAGAATGACTAGCAAACACACAATGAAGCTACAATGTAGCACACCAAGACAAATCGGAGAAAATATTTTTTCATTCAACTCATAATCGAACTTTGGACGTCATTACTGGAGAATGTAGTAAAAGTTGTTAGTCGAGCTGGGTTTAAAAGAAGTTTGGATGGGTTCCTGGAGGAAAAGCCCATAAACCATTAATAAAGTAGACTGAGGAAATTCACTGCTTATCCTGGAACAAACAGCATGGAATATGTGCACCTTCTGGGAATCTGACAGGTACTTGTGACTTGAATTGGCTGCTGTTGGAAACAGGATACTGGGCTTGATGGACCTTTGGTCTGACCCAGTATGGCATAGCTTATGTTTGCGCATTCTTTTATTCATGGTCAGGAGCAGGTATAAGCATGGATGCATCAAAAGCCAGGGCCAGACTAGTTTGGGTTGTTTTGAACCACACAGAGATGAGCATCACTATGTCTCCACCAAGTCCCTTTGCGACTTGGATGTGATCATGCCAGGGACGTATTGTGAGATTTTCAAGAATGACAGAAAAAGAATTGACAGCTTTTAAACTTTGCTTGAAAAGTCAATATGTTGAATAAATAAGTGTGCAGTTGTTTTTGAAGTGATTAAGGGGCCCTTATATTAAAGGCCACTAACTAGTTAATGCATGTTTTAGTGTGCAGTAACTAGCCATGGTGAACGCTAACATACAGTTATGCTAAAATGATCATTAACTGGCAATTGCTGTATATGCTATTGCAGAGCGTGAGCAGTTTAGGGGTGAGGCATAAATCTGGAGAGCACATTGCAGTTATTGCAGGCATAATTAGTGAACACTCACCATCAATGTGCCAGTTAGCATGAGTGTACCTAATGAAACGTCTATGGGTATCATTAGGTGTACCCACGTTAATTGCACCACACGTTTAGTGTTCACATTTACACATTAACTGCCAAAACATGCTTGATCCCCCCCACAGCCACCAGTTACCGTGGAGGCTGTGTACTTACCGTGCATTAAAAGCATGCAACAAGAATACATCCTTAATGGGATTGAGTAAAAGGGCCCTTAAGTATTGTGTTGATGCTCAGCTCTCTGACATCCTCCTCCTCCATCTTGTCTTTCTCACCTTTTGTGGAAGATATTTTTACCCAGTGGCTTTTGAATGACTAGATAAATATATCCAGTTATTTTTAGCTAAATAATCTGTTGAATTTACCTAGCCAATTATGTGACTGGATTTGTCTCAATTAATTTAGCTGATTAGCACAGAATATCATGGTAACTGGTTACATTTGAAAAACCCTCCCTAGGAATACCGTTGAGCAGCCCCTTTTCTATCTATCTGTCTAAATTTGCACAACTTATGGATTTATTGGCACAAATATAGCTGATTGGAGGGAAATTTTTTTAAAGATTTAAATAGCTACAACTTATTTCTAGTTAAGTAAAAGTTTTGAATACTGACCCTGTAGTGTCTATAGGAAAAATGTTTAATACATCAGACTTTTTATCTGCTAAAAGAGTTCTGCTTTCCATTAGTAATTATTCAGGTCAGTATTTCCTATGAAGAGCTTTAAGTACTTCTCCTAAAGGACAATAATCTAGTCATTTAACAACTGACATTCACACAGGAGTGACATTCAGTTTTATTACCCCAACCTCCAGCAAAACAACATAATTGTTCCACATCTTTTGCAAATGGGCTACATAGTGTCTTGAAATGAACTGCAAAATAGTGAAGTAATTAAGTTGACAGGAAGCTGAGAGCATAAAGCTGTGTGATACTATAACCCCTGCAAGTTGATTGGTGCATTGCAAGTCTTTTTTCCACCAGTAAGAGGTCTTGGAAATCCAGACCATTAGCTCCGAGAACTCTTCGGTCATAATGGATAAAGGAACTATAAAGAACAACATCTAAGCAAGGCAAAGGGTCTCATTTATTAACACATTAATCGATTAACAAATGTTATGATTTAGCACATATGACATAACGCGAGCCCTATTATTTTCTATGGTACCTACTTACTATGTGTTTAACTCAAATTAATATGCGTTAATGCACTTTAGTAAATGAGCCCCCGAGTTTGCAAGTTTCTTAAGAAGTGCTAGTATGGGATTTTGAGACTAAGAGGAAGAATCATATGCGAAGAACAAGCAAAACCAAAAATTTTGAACAATGTTCACTAAAGAATGGATTGGAGAAGGATCGAAGACAAATGACATGAATGGAATGTATATCCACGTTCATTCAGAGGACAGTTTTAAAAGCCATTTACCCCAGTAAATAATACTTCAGCTGGATAAATTCCCTATTTGGAAATCATACTTACCTCATTCTTCCATTGCATGAAGGCTTTCTTGCTAGATTTGGGGAGAGGAGAATTCCCAGGCATGTGTTTAGGGTGGGGCTGGGAAACAGTATGCAGAGATAGCATAGTTACTCACCTGTAATAGATGATCTCTGGGAACAGCAGGAATTTAGTCTTAACATATGGGTACTGTCGGTACCGATGGAGCCTGAGCGGGAACGCTCCCCAGCGTCCAATAGGAAAGTTTTTGGGAGCATCCCACAGCGCCTGCATGCTGCCTTCCCGCCTTTCCCAACTGTCCCTCTCCAGTTGAGTTTAAAGCTGAGACAAAAGACAGAGGGAAAGAGAGAGAGAGAGATAGAAAGATACAACTCCTAGGGGAGGTGTGTGGGTTGTGAAGACTAAATTTCTGCTGTTCCTGGAGATCACCTGTTACAGGTGAATAACTATGCTATCTCCATTCGTGTGGAAGCAGAACTCGACTGAGTCTGTCTGCCCAAGAGTTTTGAATGCCTGGAAGATACACCGCAAGGAGATGAATCTGATTCTCTCTGGCGAGGGCCCTTAGTCGCAAAGCTTCATTGCACAGCGACAGAGAGCCTGTTCTGCCCTGCTTGTTCACATAGAACATGGCTACCTGATTTTCCGTTTGAACTAGGACTGTCTTGTAGCTGAGCTGGGTGTGAAATACTTGAAGAGCAAGGAAGATTGCTCTGAGCTCCAGGAGGTTGATATGGAGATAGGCCTCCTGTGGAGTCCAGGTACCCTGGGTAGAGAGGCCTTGCAGGTGGGCTCCCCAACCCACCTGTGAAGCATCTGTTGTTAGAGTGGCTTGGGGTGGGGGTTGCTGAAAAGGAGACTCCACCAGAAGGGTTTTGGGTGACTGCCACCATTGGAGGGACAAAATAAGGCGATCCGAGTTTGCTATTTTGTCTGACAGGCAACCTGACGCCTGAATCCACTGAGTGGATAAGGTACACTGGGCAGTCCTCATATGGAGGCGAGCATAAGGAACCACATGCATGGTGGATGCCATGTGGCCTAGCAACTGTAAGATTTCCCGAGCAGTAAGGTGAGGTTTTAGCACTGCTTGGGAAGCTAACTGCACAATGCGAAGACAGCGGGGCTGTGGAAGGAAGGCCCTTGTCTGTCTGGTATTCAGAAGAGCTCCTATAAACTCTATGGATTGAGTGGGAGCAAGGTTGGACTTTGGGAAGTTTATGACAAGTCCCAAATACTGAAGGATGCGCATTGTGCGAGACAGAGCAACCCTGGCCTCTGGCTCTGAAAGGACTCGAATGAGCCAGTCATCTAAGTAAGGGAAGACAAATATTCCCAGGGTGCATAGAAATGTTGCTACCACAGCCATGCATTTTGTGAACACCCTTGGTGCAGAAGCCAGGCCAAAAGGAAGAACCCTGTATTGGGAGTGCTTCCCTTGAAACAGGAATCGAAGGAACCTTCGGTGAGTTGGATGGATGAGAACATGAGTGTATGCATAAGAACATAAGATATACCATACTGGGTCAGACCAAGGTCCATCAAGCCCAGTATCCTGTTTCCAACAGTGGCCAATCTAGGTCATACGTACCTAGCAGTTTCCCCAAAAGACACAGGTTCCACAATGCTTGTACTGGGTCAATCATTGATATCCTGGGTCTCTTCTTAATAATGGTTTATGGACCTTTCCTCCAGGAACTTGTCCAAACCTTTTTTAAACCCAGCTACACTAACAGCCTTTACTACATCCTCCGGTAAGAAATTCCAGAGTTTAATAAGAGAAAACATTTTTTCACTCAACATGTAATCAGTTTTAAATAGTTTACCCTGTAGCTTCATTGCATGTTCCCTAGTCTTTCTATATTCTGATAACATAAACAATCGATCTACGTTTACCCGTTCCACTCCGTTCATTAATTTATAGACTTCTGTAATATCTCCCCCTCAGCCGTCTCTTTTCCAGGTTAAAGAGCCCTAACCTTTTTAGCCTTTCTTCATAGGAGTATCCTTCCATCCCCTTTACCATTTTGGTGGCTCTTCTCTGAACCTTTTTTAATAATGCTATATCCTTTTTAAGATACGGTGACCAGAAATGCATACAATATTCAAGGTGTGGTCTCACCATGGAATGATAGAGGCTTTATAATATTCTTTGTTTTATTTTCCATTCCTTTTCTTATGATACATAGCATCCTATTTGCTCTCTTGGCCGCCGCTGCACACTGGGCCGAGGGTTTTAACATGTTATCCACAATGACACCTAAATCTTTTTCCTGGGTGGTGGTTCCTAATATGGAACCTTGCATCGTGCAGCCATAGTTTGGGTTGTTCTTCCCTAGGTGCATAACTTTGCACTTGTCCACATTAAATTTCATCTGCCATTTTGATGCCCAGTCTTCCAATTTATCAAGATCCTCTTGCAATTTTCCACAATCCTCTTGGGTTTTGTGTCATCTACAAATTTGATAACCTCATTCGTTATTCCCTTTTCCAGGTCATTTATGAATATGTCAAAAAGCAGCAGACCCAGCAGAGATCCCTGGGGTACACCACTATTCACCTTTCTCCATTGGAAAAATTGGCCATTTAGCCATACCCTCTTGCTTTCTATTTTTTAACCAGTTCCTGATCCACAATAGTACACTGCCTCCTATCCCATGACTCTCTAGTTTTGCCAAAAGTCTCTGATGAGGGACCTTATCAAAGGCTTTCTGAAAGTCCAGATACACTATATCAACTGACTCACCTTTGTCCACGTGTTTATTCACACCTTCAAAAAAAACATAACAGATTAGTAAGACAAGATCTTCCTTGTCTAAAGCCATGTTGGCTGTCTCCCATTAGGCCATGACTATCTACATGCTGAGTAATTTTGTTCTTTATGATGGTTTCTACCATTTTTCCTGGTACTGATGTCAGGCTCACCGGTCTGTAATTTCCCGGATCACCCCTGGAACCCTTTTTAAAAATTGGCGTTACATTGGCAATCCTCCAATCTTCAGGTATTACAGATTATTTTAATGAAAGTTCACAGATTACTAATAGCAGGTCTGCAATCTCATATTTCAGTTCTTTCAACACCCTTGGATGTATACCATCCAGCCCAGGTGATTTGCTACTCTTCAGTTCATTTAATAGTTGTAATACATCTTCCCGATGTATCGATATTTCCTTCAATTCTTCCGCACCTTTAAATACCACTTCAGTCATGGGTAACATCCCTACATCTTCCTCAGTAAAGACAAAAGCAAAGAATTCATTCACTCTTTCCGCTATCGCCTTGTTGCCTCTTAATGCCCCTTTAACTCCTCTATCATCTAATGGACCAACTGACTCTCTCACAGGTTTTTTTGCTACGACTGTACTTGAAAAAGTCTTTATTTCGCGTTTTTGCTTCCGCAGAAAACTTCTCAAATTCTCCCTTTGCCTGCCTTATAAATGCCTTGAATTTGACTTGCCAGTGCTTGTGCTGTTTCCAGGTTTCGTCGTTTGGCTTTTTTTCCATTTCCTGAAAGATGCTTTTTTGGCAACAACAGCCTCTCTGACCTCACCTTTAAACCATGCTGGCAGTTTTTTAGACTTCCTTCCACTTTTCTTAAAGCGTGAAATACAGCTGGTCTGGGCTTCCAAGATAGTATTTTTCAACACCACCTAAGCTTGATGTAATCCTTTAACCTTTGCAACTGCTCCTTTTAGTTTTTTCTTAACTATTTTTCTCATTTTATCATAGTCTCCATTTCGAATATTAAAAGGTAGTACTGTGGATTTCCTTACTATCCCTCCTCCACTAATTAAATCAAAGGCGATCATGCTATGATCACTATTGCCAAGTGGCCCCAACAACCTTATCTCTTGCACTAGATCTGGTGTTCCACTAAGGATTAGGTCTAATATGGCTTCCCCTCTGGTCGGTTCATGAACCAGCTGCTCCATTTATTTCATCTAGGAACTTTATCTCCCTAGCATGTCCTGCGGTGACACTGACCCAGTCGATACCGGGGTAATTGAAATCACCCATTATTATTACTGCGCTGTAACTTTTGTTAGCTACCTTGATTTCTTTGAGCATTTCATCATCCATTTGTTCATTCTGGCCAGGCGGTCAATAGTACACCCCCACTGCCATCGCCTTCCCCTTTTTACCTGGAATTTCAATCCATAGAGATTCTACAGCATAGTTTGTTTCCTGTAAAACATCAGTCCTTTCTGACTCAATGCCCTCTCTAACAGAGCGCAACCCCTCCACCAATTTGATCAGCTCTATCATTACGATATAGTTTGTACCCAGGTATCACAGTGTCCCACTGGTTGTCCTCCTTCCACCATGTCTCTGATATTCCAATCATATCTAATCTCTCATTTAGTGCTATATATTCTAACTCTCCCATCTTATTGTTTAGACTTCTAGCATTTGCATACAAGCATTTTAGAGACTGTATTTTATTCATATTAATCTGGCTATTGGTTGGCATGGGTAATTTGGGATCTTTAAGCTCTGTCTGCTCCATACTCGAGGGCATTTGGGCTACTTTACTCTTTTTTGGAACCTCTTTGCTTTTTGTAGTATCCTTCAAGGATACATTCTTCTGAATCATGCGCTCTTGGGTGACTGTCGGTTTTCCCCTATCATCTAGTTTAAAAACTGCTCTATCTCCTTTTTAAAGGTTAATGCCAGCAGCCTGGTTCCATCCCGGTTAAGGTGAAGCCCATCCCTTCGGAAGAGCCCCTCCTTTCCCCAGAATATTCCCCAGTTCCTAACAAATCCAAAACCCTCATCTCTGCACCATTGTCTCATCCACGCATTGAGACTCCGGAGCTCTGCCTGCCTTTTGGGTCCTGCACGTGGAACTGGAAGCATTTCGGATAATGCATCCTTGAGATCTAGAGAACAAAGCCAATCCTGACCCTGAAGGTATGGCAGCAGAGTTCCTAGAGAAATCATTTTGAACTTCTCTCTGAACAGGAATTTGTTCAATTCTCTGAGGTCTAGAATGGGTCTATGTCCCCCTGTTTTCTTTGGAATAAGGAAATAGGGGGAGTAAAACCCTGTACCCCGTTGGGAAATGGGCACCTCTTCTATTGCTCCTTGAGTAAGGAGCATTGTGACTTCTTGACCTAACCGGTCATTGGGAGAGGTCTGAGAATTCAACTGTCTTACTATTGTAGGAGGGGGCATGCTGATGAAATGAAGCTTGTACCCCTCTCGTACAAATAGACATAGTCCAATTTTCTGCTGTTATCTGACACCATCTGGGGGCAAAATGACATAACCTTCCTGGGATGGTGGAGGGTTCTGGGCCGTTCAGGGTCAGGAAGGCAAAGTGCTCTAGATAGAAGTCAAAGCCCCTGTGGACGCTGAGTCTGCTGAGCCGGTTGAGGCTTAGCTGCTTTTGGCTTCCTTTGTTGCCTATGTTGTTGCTGCTGTCCCTTTTGGGCAGACTGACCTGAACGATGTCCCTGCTGGGTATACAAGGAATAAATCTTCTTCTTCTTACTGAACAATGGTTTCTTTGAGGATCTTTTCATCGCAGGATCAGCTGTAGATTTGGACAATCTATCCAAAGTGATATTGCCAGCATCTATCTCATTAGCTTTTTTCCTGCCAATTCTTGCCAAAGAGATTCTCTCCTGTGCAAGGTATATTCCCCAGTTTGTTCTGTACCCCAGATTTCTAAGTCAGATGCCTGAAGCCAGGCAATTCTACGTACACCTATGGCAATAGCAGAGATTCTGCTTATGCATTCAAAGCAGTCAAAGGCTGCACGATTCACAAACTTGGAAACATCCTGAGCATGTTTAACAAGAGCAAGATAATCTTGCCTTTTATCATCAGGAAGGAGAGGGCTCATAAGCTCTAAGTCTCCTGTGACTTCCTTAAGGAACATTCCTATATACAAGATATAGGAACTGATCCTAGCAGAAAGCATGGAAGCCTGGAAGGATCGACGTCCAAAGGCGTAAACAGTCCTACACTCACGTCCTGGAGGATTAGATGCATGCCTTTTTGTACTCTTCATCCATCTCATGGCTAATTCCACCACCATGGAATGGTGTGGTGTGGTAATTGAGTTTTCTGAAATCCAGGACAAGGAGGAACTCGATACATGGTGTTGAATCTTCGAGAATCAGGAGATGTGGTTAGAGGTGTTGCCCACATCCTTAACATAAGATCATGCAATATCTCATGAATAGGTAAGGTAGCTGCCTCCTTGGGAGCTTTAGGGTATTGTAGGATTTCTAATTCCTTTGCCCTAGGCTCTTTTTCAGGAGCCACTGTGATGGAAAGACCTCAGGCCACATCTCGGATAAAATCCTGAAACGACATATCCTCTGGTGGAGACATCCTACACTGAAGAGAAGAGGAATCCTTGGGAAGAAGTACTCTGGTATCGGCAGAGCCTTCAGACTCATCTGAGGATTCGAATTATCTTCGATCCAGGTGATCGTGCAAGGCACGGTACCGGTACCAATCAAAGTCGGCATCGGAGTGGTCCGGTAACGACTTGTCGATGCCGGATAGAAACTCATGACTCGGTCCCGGTAGAATACCTGCCAATGTCAATGCAGTCGGTACCGGTACCGGAGTCGGTGCTGGTACCGGTTGAATTGTCCGAAGCGGTTTCAGGGGCATCGAGGCCATGAGAAGAGCCGCCAGACTGCGTTCAATAGCCAAGAATCTCTGGTCTATTGACGCTGCCAATACTTGGGTATCGGTGCCGGTTAAAGCGGCCGGAACCCCAGAGCATGGCACCAGTAGTTCTGCCAAGGTTGAAGCCTCGAGAACATCCTGGAGCTCCGTTAGTGCTTTGGAAGCCAAAGCCTCCCGCCGGGGCAATTTTGCCGGTGAAAGTCCCTCAAGGGCAACGCCAGAGGCATCTCGATGTTTAGAAGGAGATCTACCCTTTGAGGACTAGCTAGATTTATGTTTAGTTACCTGAGATCCATGGGAGGAGGATGAAGCCCTGGAGGATGTCGATGCAACGGAGGCTGCATCGGAGGGAAAAAGGGGTTGGTTTTGCCGGCCCCTTTTTGACATCATTCCACAGGCAACACACTCTGAAATAGAGTGGTCAGGACCTAAACGTTTGAGGCACCACTCATGGGTGTCGGTGATGGAGATGGTACCGCCACACTTAGAACACTTTTTAAAACCCAAAGCAGGTTTTTCCATTCTGAGGGAAAACGTTGGGCCTAGTGCCCAAAATTGCGCTTGGCACCCGAGAAGAAAATTACTGGAGAAAGACTCCAGAAACAAAGGGTTTTTCTTTTTAGAAAAAAGAAAGGAAGAACTGGCGGTACCGGTATAGCGTCGAGGGAAGGCAGACACGACCACAAAAAAGAAGTATAAGAAGGACATTTTTCTGTGGTGACAGGATGTGCGACCTGTCGGCTCCGTGGAAAACGAAGAACTGGAGAGGGACAGTTGGGAAAGGCGGGAAGGCAGCACGCAGGTGCTGTGGGATGCTCCCAAAAGCTTTCCTATTGGATGCTGGGGAGCGTTCCCGCGCAGACTCCGTTGGTACCGACGATACCCATATGTGAAGACTACATTCCTGCTTGTTCCTGGAGATTGGATTTTCAAAATCTCCAGATACGTTTTTTCCAGCCAACATCTGCCAGAAAAAAAAGCAGGTGCAAAGCTCTTGCGTAATTCACAGTAGTGAACTTATACTTTTGGCTGCTCTTAGATATATGAATAACCCCCCTCTCCCTCGTCATGTCAACCCAAGAGGGAGGTTTGTTCTGATAATGCATACTGGGCCCTGCCATGAGACAGCCATACAAGAGGTCCACAGAGCCTACTTCTACTGAAAGCAATGTCATCCTGCTGACACCCCCATGCCCCCTCTTGTTGCATGCAGGCAGTGCTGTCTCTCTCCCCCCTTCTCCCAGGACAGTCACTAAAGGCAATTGATTGCTCTACCTATGGTAAATCTGCCCTGTCCTTTGTACCTGAGTTTCCAAATATCTTTTTCACAAATTCAGTGGAGCATTAATCATTTAATTTAGTGCTTCATATTTTGCTTAAAATGATGCACTGTACAATAAAACATGATGTACTTGACCTGTAGATTTTCTACTTTGGCAGGCTGTTTGCAAATTGCTCCATTTAAAGAAGACAGTCGGCTCAATATTCAGAAACAATTATCCATACAGCCATGAGAGAGAAAAAGTGCTCTATCTGTAAATTTTCAGTGCCACTATCCATACAGTGCCACTTTTTTCAAATTTGTTTTTAACCAGAGAACAGATTACAGGCTCCAATTGCAAATGTCTACAATATTTAAATCACACCATGGTCATGGCTAAGGCTTACTTACAAATGTTAGGCCACATGGCAGCAACAATCTTGTAATGCCTTTTTCTTGATTGAAATTGAGAAGACCTCAATGAGACCTTAAGTTACTAAGAAATCAGTGATACCAACCTCTTTCCACCATTCTTCATCCATTGGTTTGACTGTGAACTTGTGCAAAGGTGTTAGACATCCAAGGCCAATCTTGAAACAGATGATCACTTTGAACCATTGCAGATCCTATTTGTTCTAAGCACACATCCATCAGACATAGGCTGGGGAGTTCATATAAATGCTCACTGCACAGAACGTCTGAGAAGCTTCTTCACATAAACCACTTGGAACTGAGCAATTTACTATGCCTACTGAATCTTTCTTCATCTAATCTAGGTAACATCAATTTTAATTTGATCAACCAGCCAAGTGTTTTATGTCAAAAATAAGGCAGAATGGGATCCCTCCATCTCTGCAAAGCAGCAGCAGATTTGTAATTTTGCTATAGTTAATCACATCCAAATGCACGTTGCTTATGCCCCCTGAGTTCAGAAACATGTGGAGGGCAATTCTGAAAACGTGCATGTTTGGGCAGTTGGCATGTCCAAATGGAAACGTGCAGAAATAGATTCCTCACACATGGGGATAGACACAGCTATGTGCAGAGAATTGTTCACATAGACGTGCTAGGCACGGCCCACACATAGTGCTACACTGTACGAAGACGGGTATATGCAGGCAACAGCATTATATGTCCCCATGCTCATTGTATTCCGAAACCCTGCCCGTTTCTGTGATGTACCTGCGAATGGCCACACCCCCCTCAAAATGGGCATCTGTTTAGCTGCTGTGAGCATGAACAGAGCTGTTCTGAGGCTGAATGACAATGTAAGTTGATGATACCCATAGGATGCAAGTTAGATGAGAGAAACTAGACTGTGGCATGCCCAGAACAATACAAAGCAATCGCAGTGCACTGTAATATAGCAGGAAAACAGGTAGAAAGATCTGGCACAAGAAGCAGTGCAGCACTACATACATGGTAGTAGATGACTCCCTAGGTATGCATGGTGTGGACATATCAGGAACACGTCTGAATAATGCTAAGCAAGCACATGAACCCAGCAGAACAGGCCCCCCCATAGCAAACCAGCCAAATAGTTCCCTATCACAAATAAAGGGCCAGTGGAATGACAGCAGTCAGCAGTGCAAGCACAACATAGACATGCCCAGAGACAGCAACGTTGCTCCCTACAACTATGCACATTGTGTAGAGCAATGCTGATGCACATTGGCATTGTGTACTGTGTTCCACACCACCCTGCTGAGGTCTCTCTATTAGTGACAAGGAAGTGTACGTACAGGTAGCTGAATGTGGTCCTGTCCTGCTCACTCCTGCCTGTTCTCACACCTGGTGATGCTGCAGTCAGCCCTACGGTCCAGGTACCTGCCAGGCATTCCTGTCCCCATACCCCCTGGATATGTGTACAAGCAATTTAGATCCCCCCCCCATACAGACCTCCAACCACACACACACACACACACACATGCACGCACGCACACACTGTCACTTGCAGTTCCACAGAAGCAGACATCTGCCAACTGCATGCCCTGCACTGAATAACATAGATGATAGAATGAAAACCATGGTTACCAGTACTTCAAACCATCATCAGACCAGGCAGGCAGCATGGGGGAAGTCAAGGCGAGAGGTCAACACCACTAAATGTGTCCCTATTTTATTGCGCCCTGTGCGGCTATACCACTCACAAAGGCCTAGGTATGGCACTGCATACTCTTCATCATGATTTTCTTCAAGGCCCAAACATAGATTCTACTTTATTTATTTATACATACCGCTTTGTCTAGGTAATCAGAGCGGTTTACATGGAACATTAGATGATAGAGGGGTAAAAGGGGCACTAAGAGGAGACAAGGGCAAAGTGGAGAGACAGAATGAATTCTTTGCTTCGGTCTTTACTGAGGAAGATGTAGGGATATTACCCATGACTGAAGTAGTATTTAAAGGTGATACTGTGGAAGAATTGAAAGAAACATTGATACACCGGGAAGATGTATTACAACTATTTGATAAACTGAAGAGTAGCAAATCACCTGGACCAGATGGTTTACATCCAAGGGTGTTGAAAGAACTGAAATATGAGATTGCAGACCTGCTATTAGTAATCTGTGAACTATCATTAAATCATCTGTAATATCTGAAGATTGGAGGATGACCAATGTAACATCAATTTTTAAAAAGGATTCCAGGGGTGATCCGGGAAACTACAGACCGGTGAGCCTGATGTCAGTACCAGGAAAAATCATAAAGAACAAAATTACTGAACATGTAGACAGTCATGGCTTTATGGGAGACAGCCAACACGGTCTTAGACAAGGAAGATCTTGTTTTACTAATCTGTTATGTTTTTTTGAAGGTGTGAATAAACAGGTAGACAAAGGTGAATCGGTTGATATAGTATATCTGGACTTTCAGAAAGCCTTTGATAAAGGTCCCTCATCAGAGACTTTTTGCAAAGCTAAAAGTCATGGAATAGGAGGCAGTGTACTATTGTGGATCAGGAACTGTTTAAAAGATAGAAAGCAGAGGGTAGGGCTAAATGGCCAATTTTCACAATGGAGAAAGGTGAATAGTGGAGTACCCCAGGGATCTGTGCTGGGTCCGCTGCTTTTTGACATATAGATAAATGACCTGGAAAACGGAATAACGAGTGAAGTTATCAAATTTGCAGATGACACAAAACTATTACAAGTTTTTAAAACCCATGAGGATTGTGGAAAATTGAAAGAGGATCTTGATAAATTAGAAGACTGGGCTTCCAAATGGCAGATGAAATTTAATGTGGACAAGTGTAAAGTTATGCACCTAGGAAAGAAAAACCCAAACTATGGTTCCACGATGCAAGGTTCCACAATAGGAACCATCACCCAGGAAAAAGATTTAGGTGTCATCGTGGATAACATGTTAAAACCCTCCACCCAGTGTGCAGCGGCAGCCAAGAGAGCAAATAGAATGCTAGGTATCATAAGGAAATGAAAGAAAAATAAAACAAAGGATATTATAATGCCTCTGTATCGTTCCATGTGCAATTCTGGTCGCCATATCTTTAAAAGGATATAGCATTATTAGAAAAGGTATAGAGAAGAGCCACCAAAATGGTAAAGGGAATGGAAGGATATGCCTACGAAGGGAGGCTGAAAAGGTTAGGGGTCTTCAACCTGGAAAAGAGACAGCTGAGGGGAGATATGATAGAGGTCTATAAATTAATGAATGGAGTGGAAAGGGTAAACGTAGATCAATAGTTTACGTTATCAGAATATAGAAAGACTAGGGGACATGCAATGAAGCTACAAGGTAAACTATTTACGACTAATAAGAGAAAATATTTTTTCACTCAACGTGTAATCAAACTCTGAAATTTGTTACCAGAGGATGTAGTAAAAGCTGTTAGTGTGGCTCGGTTTAAAAAAGGTTTGGACAAGTTCCTGTAGGAAAGGTCCATAAACCATTATTAAAAAGGACCCAGGATATCACTGCTTGACCCAATACAAGCATTGTGGAGCCTGTGTCTTTTGGGGAAACTGCTAGGTACTTCTGACCTAGATTGGCCACTGTTGGAAACAGGATACTAGGCTTGATGGACCTTGGTCTGACCTAGTATGGCATATCTTTATGTTCTTAACATAACTACGCCGGAGGCAGTTTACAGGTAACAATTAAAGAGAACAGTTACAATTAACAATAACATAGAATGCAATAACTATTTACATAAGGTATGATTATTAGTGATCTGGGGAGATAAGATAGTATTATGTGGACAGTAAGTGTAGCAATAGATAGGATATGAGAGGAAGTTTTGGACTGTTGGTTCGTGATATGACCGAGGTCTATGGTGGTTGATTGCATCGATAATAGTCTGTAAAGATGAATGTTTTGCAGGTTTTCTGAATTGTGTTGTCTTTGATTTGTCTTAGGGTGTTAGGTAGATTATTCCAAAGGGTAGAGGAATATAAATACTCATTCTGATGTGGGGTGCTCTAACTGCTTCCTCCAGTCTTTCTTGTTTGGACACTTGTCCTCATTTACTCTCCTAGGCAGGTCACATGGCCTGCTGAAAGGTTTGTCAGTTATAGGAAAAACTCATGCTAAAACTGCAGTGGAATTAATAGTTTTAGGCTAGGAAGCTACCATTTGTGACTGAATGAAGTTAAGCCTGAGTTACAGGGGGTTGATAATTCATGCTACTCCAACATCCCACACAATACTCGGTGAGGTCCCGCCATGCCCTTGCACTCTTCGAACCTTCTACACCATTCTTTCTTGGTTTGGGTCCCTTGGGAGATGCTGGTACCCTGTCTTCCATATTTTCATCTCCCTTTGTCATTCCCATTCATGGGGGACCTGGAGCAGCTATACTAGGGGTGGAGATAATATTCACCACTAGAAGTTACCTGCCACTTGGACATCTTGGCTGTGGTAGTCATTGTATTCATGGTACCAAAGCACAGTCCCTGCCAGGAAGCTGTATAAAATCCTCCTCACCAAGTCCCTTGCAATTTGCATGCAATCCTTCAATTCTGGCACCTGTCCAGTTTGGGCTGTACCAAGAGCTGTGCAAGTGGTATGGCCACAAAGGACACAAGTACAGAAAGGGCACTAATGATATCACCGGGCTTCTAAGAAGCTCACAAAAAAGTGAGTTACTGCATGTGGCAGGGGAAGAGAGGGGCACCAGATTCATTAGCCACACAGGGTGCATTTCTAGTCTGGCACAGCCCTGTGTCCAGTGGTACTATCCATAATAGTAGAGCTTGTAGCTGTGTTGATTCTCTTAATAGGGGAACTAACGACGAAGCTTGGTACTTCCACTAGCTGTAGCTGAGGAAACTATGGTGCAGCACATCCAGACCTTGTTCAGTTGCAATCTCCTCTGGCTCAGAGCTTGGACTTCCACATGCATCGCTGTAGTTTCCCCATAATCTCAATCTAGCATGCCTCTCGGCATCATCTGATTTGCTTGCCAAAGTCAGATGTCCAAAACATACGCAGTATCCTGTTCTTCCTGGCAGTTTCACATGCACAGCCTGCTTTTTTCTTCAATGGTGGGAAAGAACGTCATCTTAAGTGACTGCATGGTCACTTTGGTGGATTTTTTCACACATTAGCAATAACTTCAAAACTCCCAAAAAATCTTGTCATTCCAATTTCAGATTCTACGCCTTGAGATCCCATGTCCGGGTTGCCACAGAAGTTGGAAGCTAACTGGGCAGTGGCAATATTGAGCCGCTGCCCGGTTAAATTCTGCAGGTAAAATTAGGCCAGCCTTTGTCATGCCTTACTATACCCATTGGTTGCTAACCGGGCAGCAGCTCAATATCGCTGCTGTCCAGTTAGCAATGGGTGCTGCCTCTACTCTGCCCAGGAGCGCCTCAATGCTAACTACGTATCATTGGGCGTATAATGGCAGCAGCTGTGGATATCCAGAGGCACAAACTGTCCAAATGTCTTTGAGTATCCCCCCTAAATGTATATACAACACATGAAATTGCAATATTTTGAATTTACTTCTGAAACTGGAAGTACAAGTGTCAGTTTTATTCCAACAATAACAATTAAAGTAGTGGCCAAAAAATTAAGGCAGGTATCTTTTTCTACAATTTGTTATTAAATAATGTACTGTGGAGATGTCACACGTACTTACTTATTTAATCAGCATGGTGATTAGTCACACCATGTGTCTGGCGTCCATTTTAGTTTACTTACACTCTGTAGTAGGTTTCTGGGATGAAGTTTTGAATTTTTACAACTAGGAAAAGATTGAAAGTAGCATGCAAAATATACAATCAAGATGGGTAGAAAGTGCGATATTAATGACTTTGTAAAGGGACAAGTTGTCACACTCCATGCTGAAGGATATTTGCAATGTGCTATTGCAAAACATTTGCATATATTGTGGCGGCGTGAAAGTCCGTCTAGGCGGTTGCCTAGTGGGGTTCGCCGGTCATCACTCTTTTTGTGTAGTTGTGGCCTGCTTTGTAAGCAGTACGAGTGGATGAGGACACAGGACAATTTGTAAACATAAATTGCTTTTTATTGTTTTCTTCGTGGAATCAATTTTTGACAAATGACCATGATACGGCAAACCAAAAATATAACCAAAAATAGGATACTTTCTCCAATAACTTTCTTAGCAAAAACTCTCCAAGTAGTTTTCTCCACTCTTGTTAACTTTGCTTTCTTCCATTTAACAAAACCAGCAAAAATACTGTTTAAGTGCACAGTTCAACAAAACTTCAATAAGACAGTCTTGAATTCACATTCTCAGCTGCTGCAGATTAGGATACCAGCCATGTGCTGCCTCTTAGTTTAGTTCAAATTTGTTTTATTAATTTTTCCACCAACAACACACAGCAGGCAGGCAGCTAGATAGACAAAAGAAAGAGAAACAAGGCCACCCAGGCAGAAATGCAAAATATACATACAGAGGTAATACATAGGTAATACTTAGATAATACTCTGTGACCGTACAGGCAGACCGAGCAGTGAACATATAGAAACAAACAGCCACCCCACCTAGCCAAACTAACCGGGAAGCAAACCCCCCAAACAAGCTAAGGGAAGGAAGGAGAAAGGAAGGAAGGAAAGGACCCCTCCCCCCCCTTTTTCCCCATACCCCGGCTGGCTTTACGCCACCATCTTATAAGCCAGTACGACAATCCCAGCCGAGGGAGGTGGACAAGCCTAGGGTGTACTCTTCTCCCAGGCCGGCCCTTACCCCCCCCCCCCAACCACTAGGGCCCCCCAGCTCCTACAGCAGTGGGGCATACAAGCCCACGCCTAGTCAGTAAACCACCCGTACCTACCTCCCCCCCCTCCCCCCCATCCCCCCCTTTTCCCCCCCTCCTCCCTCCCCCCCCCCCGGGGGCACAGCTAACAAGCATTCCACACATTACATCCAAACAGGTAGACAGTGACTGCAGCCAGCCAATCAGTGCGGCCCAGCCATCATACACCACCTAGGATCCTATGGCGCATTCGGTCCGGTAGAAGAGCAAGGTGGAGCCCCCAGCCATTCAAGAACCTCTGCCACCGCCCCGGGTGCCCGGCAGCAAACAAACGCTCCAGAAGGAGAAGCTCGTGTAGCTTCACTCTCCAGATACTGTACACAGGCCCCGAGGCATCCATCCATTTCTGCAATATGGTTAAACGAGCAAGCAACAGCACCAAGCGCAGCCAGTGCCACGTCCCGGGACAAAGGCCCGCCCCACCACGCATCCGTCCACACATCCAAGACCACATTGCCCGCAGTCAGAGATAGGGGACATTGTAGGCACTGAGTCAGATAACGGACCACCCGCCCCCAGAACAGTCGTACCCGCGGGCAGGTCCAGAACATATGTCCCAACGTAGCTCGGGGCTCAGCACACCGGGGGCAGCCAGAAGAGCTGGTGAGCCCCGCCCGCCAAGCCCGATGCGGAGCGAAGTATAAGCGACGTATTATTTTAAACTGGGCATCCCGATGAAGCACCCTAACACTTAACTGTGGAAGGCCTGCCAAGGCACTCAACAGCCCCTCCCCAGAGACCTCTTCCCCCAATTCCTCGGTCCAGGCCCGGGCGAGCCCAGCCACCGGCTCGGGCTCTGCATTCTCCCAGAGCATTTGGTGGAGGTAGGAGACCCTCACACCCACGTCCGCTCCCCGAAGGGCCACCTCCAAAGGAGAACTGACCTCCCCCTGCAGAGCCTCCCGAGGGATCCCCCTAATATAACTGCGAATCTGCAAGTAGGGAAACACATCCCGCGGCTCCAGTGGGAACTGCCGGCATAGCTGGGAGAAGTCTACCACCTCCCCGTCCAGATTGACCACCTGTTCCAAGTTCTCAATCCCCATCCGAGCCCACCGATCAAACACGGAACTCCCCCATCCGGGCAGGAAATCTGCATTCCCCCGAAGCGGGAGATAAGGAGAATAGTGCACCAACACGCCGCGGGTAGCGCAGGTAAAACGCCAGGCCTTTGCCTCTTAGTTTAAAACCAATAGCCTTCTTAACCGGGCTTTAGCAGTGGTAAAACTGGCTGATTTTAAACATGAGGTTTCTATCTTCTTGTCTGCCCTTATCCTAGGCATTCATTGATACCAGCACATGTGTTATCTTCTTAACCTGCATCATACAGCCTTCCATAAAACATTAAACATTACTCACACAAAGTCCACACTCCATTGACTCTGCTGAAGACACTGGACTGTCTGTATAAAGCTCCACTTCCATTTCTTCCGGTGAATTATAAAGCTCAGGGCTTGGGGCAACTTCTGGCACACTCTGCTGCACTTCTTTTAAAAGTTTAAAAAGCTTTCCCCATTTTAGCTTCTGGCTCCCCCTTTTAACTGGGTCAGAACCTCTTGCCCTTCTTTCCCTTAACAACTCCACCTCAGGGAATATATGAGTTGTTTGGCTGGCAGAAACCCTCCTTTTATCAGACTTTCTGTACTGTCTGTTCAAGGGCCCAAGACTTGAGCTGCTGCCTTCAGAATCAGACGTATAGTCCTGAATTCTTCCCCAGCTCCTTTCTTGCCCACAATCTTGACACTTGCCTTGGGAGTTGTGGCTGGTCCCCTTTGAACCACCAGGTCTCACAGCCTTGTAATGCTGCCTCTTCCCCTGGTCTCTCTGGACTCTCTGCCTCTCCTCCTGGCTTCTGGCCTGCAGTCTTTCCTGCCCTCTGGCAGTCTCTCTCTGCAGTCCTTCCTGTGTCTGAGCACGTCCTGCTTGCTCTCCTGATTCTTCTGCTGGTTCACTTCCTTGTTCTGCTGATTCTGCTGAGAAACCCTGTTCTGCCGGTTCTGCCTCACTTCCTGTGTGACGCAGCTTAAATGTTCTGTGGCTTGTTTCCTTCCCTGGCCCCACCCTCTCTCTGCCTGCAACTACTCTAGAGGCTGGGTGTGGCTTCAGGCTAGCCCTGCTAGTGTGTGCTTTAGTTTCTCTTTCTGTTTGGGAGCTATGCTTTGGTGAGCCCATCCCCCGTTTATGAAAAAAAAACTCTTTTTTTTCAGTTTTAAAGGGCTCTGCTGCATGTGCATCACCACAATATCAAGGTGTGCAGTTCAGAATTTTCTGAAATCAGGTGGCCGTACACGTCGTTCGAAATGTGGATGCAGACGGATAATTACTGGAAGAGATAACCGATTCCTCAAAAGCATTATTACATCTAGTCCACATACTTCATCTCAACGTGTGGCTCAGTTAGCTGATGATCAAAGAATAAAGATAAGTGTTAGATATATCCGACGATGTCTTGTGGATGAATTCAAACACGTGGCCAGAAGACCTGCCAAGAAGCCTATGATGACCAGGAAACAAATTGCTGCCCACATACAGTTTTGTAGCAAGATGAAAGACAAACCTACTGAATGGTGGGAGAGGGTAATGTTCACAGATGAGAGTACATTTCAACAAGTACGTGGGAGTAGTTACAACGACATCCGTCGACTAGCAGGCGAGAGACTAAATCCGAAGTACACGATCAAGACTGTTAAACACCCACCATCGGTCATGGTATGGGGTGGTATCTCGGCGAATGGACGATGTGGCCTGCACATTTTTGAGAAAGGTGAAAGAGTAAATGCTGCAAAATACATATCCGTGCTGAATAGTAAAGTTAAAATACACATGAATGTTTCTGGCACAACTATATTTCAGCAGGACTCGGCACCGTGCCACACTGCAAAAACAGTAAAAAAATGGTTCGTGGACAACAAGATCGAACTGCTACCAAGTTGCCAATCAAACTCTCTGGATCTCAATGTAATTGAAAACTGTTGGAATCTTATGAAGAAAAAGGTGGCAGCACACCGTCCAACTTCAGAAGTAGATTTAAAGGACATACTCAAGCATGTATGGGTCAACGAAATCACTCCAGCATACTGTAAAACGCTAGTTGACAGTATGCCTACAAGAATCCAGGCTGTGCTGAAAAATCATGGACAGCCTATCAAATATTGACACATATATTGTTTCCTGAATAAAACTTTGAAAATGACATATATATCTTTGGTTCTTAAAGCTTTTGACCATGAAAGCGACAACAACACGTACTTTTCTAATAAAATTCTGATATTTTGGACCCTGCCTTAATTTTTTGGCCACTACTGTACATTCAATCATAGTTATTTTAGGAACCTAAATATTTCATGGTAAGAAAGTACTTTTAAGATACAAAGGAAATGAATAGATTTTGTAGGTTATGGTGGTAAGATGCTCAATGGAGGCCTCCATCCTGCCCTGCCTCACCCAAGTGTCCCAGATTTGCAGACCAAAAATTTGGTAACCTTACCTCCAGGGTAAATGTCCTGATCTAACCAAACTCATGCACCCAGGTACTGCAAATGACCATGAGCATTGGCTGGCACTTAGAATACTGACATGCTCAGCGAATCTCAATGAACAAACTTATTTACTTATTTATATTGTCTGTAGCCAAAAGATCATCATGGTGGTTTACAATAAAATCAAAGACAAACCCAAAATAAGAACATAAGAGGGGAAGATAAGTGGAAAGGAAGAAATTGAAATGACATGGGAGACAGAGGAAGGGGGGAGACAAAAGTTGCAGACAAGATCCCTGGGGAAGGAGGTTAGGAGGGAGAGACGTGCTGGAAGAACTATGTCTTTAAGCTCTTCTTAAATCTGGGGAAAGAGGATTCTTGATTAAAGCAAAGTGGGAGGGAATTCCAGAGGGAGGGGCCAAAGTAAGCAGAGGAGGAGTCCTAGAGACAACTAGGCAAAGGGTGGGATGAGGCATGAGTGTGAAGCCCTTGATGAGCATAGGATATGGGAAAGCCTATATGCCAAGATCAGCGTAGTGAGATAACAAGGACAGGCAGAGTAAAGAGCATAGTGAATAAGGATAAGGATCTTGAATTGTATTCAAAAGGAGATCAGGAGCCAGTGCATAAAGATCAGAAATGAAGAAACATGGTCAAACAAACTGACATTGAAGAAAAGTTTAGCATGTGGACTGAATAAGTTGGAGGCGGCAAAGCGAGTGTTGAGGGAGACTGGAATAAAGAGCATTACAGTAATCAACGAGTGATGACCAGGGAGAGGATAAGCAAACAAAGCTGAGGAACAGTGAGCGAGGAATGTAAAGACAGAAGATAACACAAAGTCCCAAAAGTGGATTGAGAGACTGAGTTGATTTGGGCCTTAGACTTGAGAGAGTCTAATCCTCCAGTACTGAACATCAGTGGCCACATTTTAGGTTCTTATTGCCCTGGAGTCTTCTGCCAGTTTTTATGCTGCTTTGTTCCTCCAGGCCTTCATTCCACTGATAATTCCTTTGCCCCTCTTTTGGTACTATAGAGTCTTTTGATATCTACTAAAGAAGCAACAGCATTCCAAGGTATCTGCCAGCAGTTTTAGGCACATTTGATTAAAAATGGGTTGAAAATTCTACTATTAGACTGCAAAATTGCTTGTTCCATTAAGTTCAATGGACTCAAATGATCTGAATAATTTGAAATCTGGAAGCAACATTTTTGGAGTGGGTCAAACCGAGCACCAGAATTATTGTCAGAGCAGCAGGAGGTTGCTGCTTTGTTTTTGCCATTCAGTTTGCCTCAGCTTCTGGTTACTAAAACTGCAAGAGCAGCTACTTCTTGCAAGCAATATAAGAAATCCTCTGTTGTGTTTTAATTCATGGTGCCAGGAGGCTGAGCAGTGGAACAACAGGAGAAAAGAAAAAAAGCTCATGTCACTCTGCAGGTGCAAGTGGGGGGCATGGGCTGGGGCAGATACAGGGACTGGGAATTAAGCAATGGAGGCTGATGCTGGGAGAAGACGACTGAAGCTGCTAATCCCCTCACTAGGTGTTCAGCATTTTTCCTTTGTTATTCCTTCACCTTTCGTTGTGAAACAAGCTCCTGCTACTCTGTAAGTACAAGAAGGGGGCTGGGGGTAGCGGAGAGAAGAGGCAGATACTAAGAAATGGGATGAGAAAAGGGGGCTGAAGACTGATGCTGGAGGAAAGGGGCTAAGGGCCAGTAGAAATTCTGAAAAGGAGAAGGGGCAGATGCTAAGGGGATGAGGCTAGGGATGGGGTCTGATGCTAGGGCAAGGGGGCTGAAGCTGATGCAGATGGTAGAAGGGTGCTATTCTGGCAGATATTAAAAGAGGGATGATGCTAGGGCTTCGAGGAAGATCTGCTAATGTGAAATTGTGTTCTGGGTCATTGAATAGAATCCACTTAAGTAATATCACAAAATTATTTGTTTTATGATGTGAATAAACTGATAAACCCTTATTTTTTTGATCCTGGAAAAGTACTCAATTACCTCAAAACCGACGATAAACCCCTAGGATCAGGAGTCCTAATTACAATCTTTTCAGGTGCTGCATTACTGTCCTGGGGCCTCAGGAGGTAGTCTACCAGGTGCTGGCATATATCCAGAGTTCTATGAAGTCCGAATGGCAGTATTGTAAATTTCAACAAACAAAAAAGAGGCAAACTCCACTGCACCAGACTGTACAGGCATAGAAACATGACGGCAGACAAAAGACCATATGGCCTATCCTGTCTGCCCTTCCATACCAACTACTATAGACAAAGGAAAGCAGAAACAATATATAAATTATCTTACTAGCCATGCCAATTAATTTATTGATTGATTTATATAATCTCTTCTGCTTTTCTTTATCAGTATATATGCCAGTAAATTCAAACAGCCCTTCAAGAAATTAACAAAGCTGTTTGTCCTTTTCTGCTGGAGAAAGGGGCACTTGCCAATACCCTTTTGTTAGGTCCAATGTAGAGAGAGAAACTGGGCTACCCCCAATTTTTTAATAAGTTTGTCAACCCAAGGCATCGGGTAGGATTTAAGCTTTGAAACTCACTTTTCTAAAATCATTGCAGAAACAGACTTCCATCTAGGTTAAGGACAAGCATGATCAGAGATGACCAGTCACGGCTGGTCTCGTCAATCACTCCAAGTTTAAGCATCTCCCTCATTTCTGAGGCTACTGTGTGCCACCAGGCCTCTGCAACCCACTATGATCCCCAAGACCATAGCCAGTGCCATACCTAGCCCTCGTGAGTGACCCTGCATTTTTTAGCATTAAATCTCAGCTGCCAAATTCTTGACCATTCCTGAAGCTTAGCTAGATCCCTCCTCATGTTATCTACTCCTTCCTGGGTGTCTACTGTATTGCAGATTTTGGCATCATCCGTAAAGAGGGAAACCTTACCCGACAGCCCTTCGACAATATCAGTAACAAAAATGTTAAAAAGAATCGCACCAAGGACAGATCCCTGCGGCATATCACAGGTAACCTTCTCGGTGTGTTTTTAAGTGTGAGATGTATGCATATTGTGCTTCGGTGGATCAAGTTCGGCGCCAATGTCTCTCGAGTTTGCGCAGGTGGAGGAGTGAAGCTCACAGTTCTGTAGAGTACCATGTTGCATTTTCTAGTTTCCTTGGTTTCTTGCTCGTGGGTGGGAGGCAGGCGATGGCTCTGAGGCTGTCGTCCCAGTTAGCTACCATTTCGTCTGGATCTAGGGTTGTGTTAAGTAGTGGGAGGACTTTCTCAAGAATTTCTTCTCTATCAAAAGGACCGAAAACATTTTGCTGGTGTTCTGAGGAGAGTATTGGCTTTGTTGCTGTTCTGGTTATCGCGGGCAGTAGGTATGTAGAATCTCAGCAGGCTATGGTCGGACCAGGGTACTGGCATTATAGATAGCAACAAGCCTTGGGTTGTGACAGCCTCTGTTTGTGGAGCGAAGATCAAATCAAGTTTATTTCCCTTCACATGTGTGGGAGAATCGACAATTTGTTTGTAGCCCAGCTCATCAAGTGCTTCGAGGAGGGCAGTCGCTTGGACATTTTGTAGGGAAGGCAGGTTGAAATCACCTAGTAGCCAGTTCGGGGATCGTGGATTGTAATATCTTCCCGATGTATCGATATTTCCTTCAATTCTTCCGCACCTTTAAATACCACTTCAGTCATGGGTAACATCCCTACATCTTCCTCAGTAAAGACCGAAGCCAAGAATTCATTCAGTCTCTCCGCTATCGCCTTGTCGCCTCTTAGTGCTCCTTTAACCCCTTTATCATCTAATGGACCAACTGACTCTCTCAAAGGTTTTTGCTACGAATGTACTTGAAAAGGTCTTTACTTTGCATTTTTGCTTCCGCAGCAAGCTTCTTCTCAAATTCTCCCTTTGCCTGCCTTATCAATGCCTTGCATTTGACTTGCCTGTGCTTGTGCTGTTTCCAGGTTTCGTCGTTTGGCTCTTTTTTCCATTTCCTGAAAGATGCTTTTTTGGCAACAACAGCCTCTCTGACCTCACCTTTAAACCATGCTGGCAGTTTTTTGGACTTCCTTCCACTTTTCTTAAAGCGTGGAATACAGCTGGTCTGGGCTTCCAAGATAGTATTTTTCAACAACAGTCAAGCCTGATGTACGTCTTTAACCTTTGCAACTGCTCCTTTTAGTTTTTTCTTAACTATTTTCCTCATTTTATCATAGTTTCCCTTTCAAAAGTTAAAAGGTAGTACTGTGGATTTCCTTACTATCCCTCCTCCACTAATTAAATCAAAGGCGATCATGCTATGATCACTATTGCCAAGTGGCCCCAACAACCTTATCTCTTGCACTAGATCTGGTGTTCCACTAAGGATTAGGTCTAATATGGCTTCCCCTCTGGTCGGTTCATGAACCAGCTGTTCCAAGAAGCAGTCATTTATTTCATCTAGGAACTTTATCTCCCTAGCATGTCCTGCCGTGACACTGACCCAGTTGATACCGGGGTAGTTGAAATCACCCATTATTATTACTGCGCTGTAACTTTTGTTAGCTTCCTTGATTTCTTTGAGCATTTCATCATCCATTTGGTCATTCTGGCCAGGCGCTCGATAGTACACCCCCACTGCCATTGCCTTCCCCCTTTTACATGGAATTTCAATCCATATAGATTCTACAGCAGATTTTGTTTCCTGCAAAACTTTAATCCTTTCTGACTCAATGCCCTCTCTAACATAGAGAGTAACCCCTCCACCAATTTGATCAGCTCTATCATTACGATATAGTTTGTACCCAGGTATCACAGTGTCCCACTGGTTGTCCTCCTTCCACCATGTCTCTGATATTCCAATCATATCTAACCTTTCATTTAGTGCTATATATTCTAACTCTCCCATCTTATTTTTTAGACTTCTAGCATTTGCATACAAGCATTTTAGAGAATGTATTTTATTCATATTAATTTGGCTATTGTTAGACATGGGTAATTTAGGATCTTTAAGCTCTGTCTGCTCCATACTTGAGGGCATTTGGGCTACTTTACTCTTTTGTGGAACCTCTCTGCTTTTGGTAGTATCCTTCAAAGATACATTCTTCCGAACCATCCGCTCTTGGGCGACTGTCGGCTTTCCCCTAATATCTAGTTTAAAAGCTGCTCTATCTCCTTTTTTTTTTGTAACTTTATCTTTATTAGTTTTTTTTTTCATATTTACATGTTCCACACATTGTCAACTAACCACATTAACAACAAACATGGTAACCTAGTACATAGACAGTAGTTGTACTAAACTGTTCCATACACTGAAAACGGCAAAGGAGCTCTACTTCGTGTCCCCTTACCAATTCTAGACCCTAATAAGATACACATAGAAGAACTAAACCACTCGTAACTCTGCCCACCCACCACCCCCGTCCCATATCCCCCCCCCCCAGTCCGAGCCAGGACACTTAAGACTCCAACTGGTACCACACTCCCGCCTCCAGACCCCGCAGTAGAACATTCTGCTCCCCCCTGACATCCATCCCTATCCCTCCCCCACCCGACCCCCCCTCCCAACCCCCTCCCCCCTCCCCTCCTCCCCTCCCCCCCTGTCCCCCAACCCCTTCCCCCCCTCCCCCCCTGTCCCCCAACCCCTTCCCCCTTAACACCCCAGACCCCCCCTCCCCCGACAGCTGCCTTACCCCAGAGAACCCCGCCCCTCCCACGCACGCAACCACACATCATATCCCTGCCACATTAACCTAAAGCTCTGCACCCTGTGTCTCCCAAAAGCCGCAATTTCACACATTCCCCGTAACTCGTTCAGTCTCGCCAGAATAGCCTGCCTAGTAGGCACGTCCCTACTCTTCCATGCAGTCAAAAGCTTCCCCCGCGCCGCTGCAATACAGTAACCAATTAACTGCTGCAGCCCCCTCTCTCCTTCACACTCCAACTCATTCAGCAGTGCCATAGCCGGGGTCAGCACCACAGGAACCCCTGTCACCCCCCTAATAACCCCCTCCCACTCCTCCCACATCCTCCGCACTAGTGGGCAATCCCACAGGAAATGATACAAATCCCCCCGCCCCTTGCACTCCCTCCAACACTCCCCCGTTTCCTCCTTACGAAACCTCTTCATCCTCCACGGCGTCCAATACACCTGCAGTCGAATCTTAAGGCTACTCTCCAAGTAACACGTACCCGGGGCCAGCCGCTTTGACCACCGGTAAATATTTTGCCACCTCCCTCTATCCCATTCCCCCCCAAGCTGCCGTTCCCACGCGACCTCTCCCCTAATACGCCCCCCCTCCTCCGATGCTGAAGTCAAAGCCCCATACAATACCGCTATAGTTCCCTTCCTGCTCCCACGTGCCATCAGAGTCTCTACCACCGTCACCGCTCGACCCAAGTCCCCCTTAACCCTCCGCAATCCTAAAAAGGAGGCCACTTGAAGGTATGCGAAAAAACCACAGCCCTCCAACCCAAATTCACGTTGCACCTCTCCCCAACTCTTCAACCCCCCCGTCTGATGAAGTAGCTGCCCCATACGCCTCAACCCCATCCCCTCCCACTCCCTAAACACCCCCCCCTCCTGTCCGGGGCCGAACTCTCGCACCCCCATAATATACATACCCCTAGTATATCGCTTCCCTCCCAACAACTGCAGCCGCGACTTCAACCACAGCTCTTTGGTTACCCCCCGAAACGGATTCCCCTCCCGACCCCCCTCCGCTACCGCCCCGGGATCCCAACTCCACAACTCCAACCTATTTCTCAATGTGGACTCCTGTTCTAACGCCACCCACCGGGGCTGCTCCCCTATGCCCTGCCAACTTTGTACGGCCCGCAACTGAGACGCTAAATAGTACTTCTCCAGCCAGGGCACCCCTAACCCCCCCTCCGTACTAGGCTGAAACATCACCCGTCTCGCTACTCTCGGGCGTTTCCCTGCCCAAATAAACTCCATCATTATCTGCTGGGCCCTTTTCAAATACTTCTGAGGGATGGCATACGGTAGCGAACTAAACAAGAATAAGAAACGTGGGAGGACATTCATCTTGAACACCGCTATCCTCCCCAACCAGGTAAGATATAGCCCCTTCCACCGCTGTAAATCCCGATGCACCTCAGCCAACAATCCCCCATAGTTTATCCCCCCCAACCCAGCCAGATTTTTTCCCAGCTGAATCCCTAAGTAGCGATACGTCCCGTCCACCCATTTAAACGCAAACGCCCCCCCCCTTCAACCCAGCCTCCATCTGTTCACTCAAATTGAACCCCAAGATTTCCGACTTACTATTATTAATCTTATACCCCGCCACCTTACTGTACCGCTCAATTTCCAGCATAAGCACCGGCAAGGTCAGCACCGGGTCCCGGAGCGTGAAAATAACATCATCCGCAAACAAAGTAATCTTCACCTCCTGTGAGTTCATTAAGACCCCTTTAATATCGGACATCCCCCGGATCCTCTCTGCCAACGGCTCAATCACCAAGGCAAAAAGCAAGGGAGACAGGGGGCAGCCCTGCCGAGTGCCCCGCCCCAACCTGAACACCTCCGAGTAACTACCGTTGACCTGAACTCGGGCCTGCGGTCCCGTATACATCGCCTGCACCCACTGTATAAAATTGGGTCCCAACCCCACTTTCCCTAACACACTAATCAAAAACGGCCATTCCACGCGATCAAACGCCTTTTCCGCATCCACCGATAAAAAGACAGCCTTCTGTCCCGAGCGCTGCACTTCCCAAGTGAGGTTGCAAATTTTCCGGATATTATCCCCTCCTTGCCTTCCACTGATAAATCCCGTTTGATCTGGGTGTACCAGGGCGGGCATCACCCCAGCTAGCCGGAGCGCCAAGACTTTCGCCAACAATTTGGCATCAACATTCAATAAAGAGATGGGCCTATACGACCCACAGACCATGGGATCCTTCCCCGGCTTAGGGATAAGAGTAATCCCAGCTTCTCGCATCGACTGGGGGAGCTCCCCTCTGGACAACACCCCATTAAAAACGTCCACCAACAACGGCCCCACCAACGAACGGAACACTTGGTAAAACCTCCCCGTCAACCCATCTAATCCGGGGGCCTTTCCCCTTTTCAAGGAGCTTATCGCCATTTCCACTTCACCCACCGAAATGGGGCGGTCCAACCACTCAGCCTCCTCCTTGGCCAGGGTCGGCATATCACACCCTCTCAAATACTCCTCACACCTTGCTTCCCCCCCCCTCTACATCGCTACTGTACAACTGCTTATAAAAATCAGCAAAAGTGGACCTGATGGGGGGGCGGAGCCTGATGTCCAGCGGGTAGGACGCTTTGCGTTGAAGCTCCCGAGAGGCCTACTTAGAATCCTGACTTAATACCTATACAAACTTACTATTTCGCTCCGAGCTGACCGGGGTACCTCGGGGGGGATGGCGGCCCATAAACCAGCGCGCTTGGACTTCGGGTCTCCTTCTTCTTCTCACGGAAAACGCTCCAAAACAGAGGTGTCCTCCCCACAGAAGATGGTTCCATTTCGTGTAAACCCCGAAATGCACCTGGAGATCTTGGAGGAAATACGCAGCGTGAAGGAATTGGTGCAGTCCAATGGAGAAGCGCTTCGAGCCATGCGAGAAGACTTTGGAGTGCTCCAGGACCGACTTGAAAGTCTTTCATTACGGCAGGACAACATGGCGGGGGTCCTCGACTCGCACGCGGTGCGCTTGGGCAAACTGGACAAGGCTGAGCGCCAGATACAGAATCTTCAAAAGGAGTTAGAAGATAGCAATAATCGAGCCCGTCGCAACAATGTGAGGCTCCTCGGAATGCCGGAGGGGGTGGAAGCAGGAGATATAAGAGAATTCTTGCTCAAAACTCTTCCCTCCTTGCTGAAGATCACTTTTCATAGAGAACTGGAAATCGATCGAGCACACCGTGTTCCTGCCCACATGGCGCTCAACCGCACGACCCCCCGGCCTATTATCTTTAGCTTGCTACGATATCAACAAGTGGAACAAATTTTAAATGCTGCCCGAGCGAATCATCATTTGGAATTTGAAGGTCGTAAAGTCTCCTTCTTTCCTGATTTGGCAAAGCCTACCGTTGACCGTCGGAAGAAACTCCTTGCTTTTCGCCCTCGACTTCAACAGCTACAGGCTCGCTTTGGCCTGTTGTATCCAGCGAAGCTCCGAGTGACTCTCCACAACCAAACCAGGACGTTCGAAGATCCTGATCTACTATCAACATTTTTAGACTCCAAAGAAGCAGAGCAGATGCGCTAATCCCAAATCTTGGACTCTTATCTGCCGGCTCTGTCCGCCATTTTGAAGGGCCCGATGCGGCGGTCATAGCCAAGCACAGAGATTGCCTGGACTTTCTTTCTTTCTCTATATGACTTTTGTTTTTTGGTCTCCTATCCCTTCATGATGTGTGCCTCGGTCGGATTCGGAGCACGCACAGTCCTACAGGTTATGTGTTTTTCAATTTCGGCCTTCTCTGGGGTTTCTCCCCGCAGACACATGGTCGCCAGTAATTTTGGGGTTTTGCTTCTCCTCTACCGTACTGCGGTTTTCTTTGTTAATGTGGGGCGCTTCATTGTATTATATTAGCTTATTTTTCTTATGTCATGTGTACAGCCAGTTACAGTCAGTTTGAGGGACATAGTGAAATTATGTGTGCTATCATGCTCAGAATTTTTAACTTTTCTGAATGGCCTTATGTAAAATCTTATCACTCACCGTAAAAGGCATTAATGGTCCACTCAAAGGAAAGAAAATCCTTAGCTATCTTAGCCATGAGCATGTTGATTTAGTGTTTCTTCAGGAAACGCATTTAAACTCTGCTGAAACACTGAAACTCAATGCTAAGCCTTACATGGTAGCTGCCTATTCTCCCACCATTTCCAAATGGTACGGGGTAGCCATTCTGGTTAAGAAGTCTTTGTACGCTACTGTACTTGATATTAGCGCTGACAAGGAGGGTAGATGGGCCCGTGTACACCTTGAGGTTGGAGATAGTGAATTCACGTGTATTTGCATTATGCCCCGAATGTGGACAACCCTGCTTACTATGCAAGTATTGCGCAGTTGGCATTGGCCTCTGCCAATGCTCCATTAATACTTGGTGGCGCTTTTACTCAAGTGTTCCCTCAATCTTTTCTTCTCAAACAAGGCGCTCGTTGGCTGGAAGATCCAGTACCGAGTAGACCTGTGTGGCTAGATATAGAAGCGGGCCTTTGCAAACCGATTCCTCTTACCTTTCTCCCTGGTATGACTCTCCCATCAGACTCCCACTATCCACCAATGCTTTTAGACACTTTAGGTGCCTTTCATACTCTTATGCAATCTTTAGACTCCCGACTCTGGTCAGTGCAACTTCAGCATCGCCTTCGGAGTACTAGGGTACTCCCGCCATCGGCATTCTCTACATAAGGTTGATCGGAGACTTTCCGATCTATCGGTAGTTCACCGGGTGTAGCATCCAATTTTTACTAAACCTTATGTAATGCTATAACTCGAGATACCCCTATAGCGCAGAAAGTATGGGAGAGAGAATTGCATGTGACTTTGACCTCGGAGCAATGGAGCCTTATCTGGAGTAGAGGGACACGGGTTCCCGATCCGCCTCACTCACTCAGACCCTCTTCTTTCTAGCCCACCGGTGTTTTTACACTCCTCACAGATTAGACAAATGGAACACTACTCAGGGCAATGGTTGCTGGACATGTCCTGCGGCCATTGGTTCACTGCCTCATGTTATGCATGAATATCCCGCACTACAGTATTACTGGCGTCGGGTCTGGGGTCGTATTTAGTCTATCTCGCACTCTCAAGAGCCCCTTTCTTGGAGGATAGTGGGACTTCGCCCAGTTGCGGGGATCCCCTCTCTCCCAAAAATGGCTTATCTCCTTTCGAACTTTATGCTTGGCATTGCTATTTCCCTAATTAAGTAATACTGGAAAATTAGCTCTCATCTGAGCCCCAATGAACGGTGGAATCATGCCTGTCCTTACAGTAAATATGAACAAATACCTCGTCTGTTCGCTTCCCCCGTTCAGACTCCTTCTCATTGGTCTCAATGGAAGATGCTCAATGACTATGTACATTTTGCTAAATGCTCTCATCTGACTGTCTAACTTTGTATATATCTCTGTCCCATGATCATGCTGTATCGTAGATACTCTTTTGATCGTTTGATGTATAATCACTGTTAATTGGAAGCGCTCACATGCTGATATAATCGGGTAGAGAAGAAGCATCGGGGTGGGGGGTAATTGGGTTTACTTTTCCTTATTGTATACTTGTTTTGTCTCCTTTGGTGTGTTGTTTCTTTTGTTTGTTGCAAAATGAAAATAAAAGTTAAAAAAAAAAAAAAAGTGGACCTGATGTCATTGTTCCCATGCACCAACCTTCCCCCCACCCCTCGAATCCCCCCAATATTCGACTGCATTGCCCTACTTCGCAACCATTGCGCTAGCCGCCTCCCCACTCTATTCCCCCCTCAAACCACCCTTGCTCGTAGGCCATGGCACTAGCTCGCAGCTGCGCCAATTGCCCCCGCAGTGCCCACAATTCCCCCTGTACCCCCCCCTCCGCCCTTCGTGAGCCTGCTTCTCAAGTCTACTTATATCCTGCAGCAAATGATCCTCCTTTTCCCCCTTCCGGCGGCGCTCTCGTGCCGCTTCCTGGACCAATTGGCCCCTCACCACCGCCTTCAGCCCATCCCAAACCATTCCTAACCCCACCTCCCCGTTCAAATTAAACTCCTTATATTCCTTTATCACCTTCCCCACTCGCTCCACGATCCCCGGCTCCTCCAACAGAGCCTCATTAATTCTCCAAAATTTGAGGCCCTCATCCACATACCCCAGACTAAACGTAATACTCACCGGTGCATGGTCCGTCCACGTGATGGAACCATGCTCGGCCGCCTGCACCCTATTGAGCCAGCTTCCCCCCACCCAAACCATATCAATCCGACTGTACGTTCCATGGGGCGCAGAGTAGTAAGTATACTGCTTACATCCTGGGTGCTGATTCCTCCAAGCATCCACCACCCCCAATCGCTCTCGCATTCGCACCAATTTCACCCGATCCATCCGTTTACCCAGCCCACTACCCCCCCCATTGTCCAAATGAGGATTTACTGTCAGATTAAAATCCCCCCCAAGGATAAGAGGGGCATCACTCAAGGCACCGAGTTCTGCTTGCATCCGCTCGTAGAACTCCCCTTGCTTGTCATTAGGGCCATACAAGCTGACAATCCACACTTGCTCCTTCCCGATTTGGACCTTAACCCCTACCGCTCTACCCTGCCTATCTCTATACTCCTGCACCACTCGATTCACCCACTCCGCCCCCACCATAATTCCCCCCCCCCCCCTGCGAGCCTCCGCTCTCCGCCCGCCAACACCACCTTAGGATATTTGGTGGTTTGCAGCATCCGTTCTTGTCCCACCTTTAAATGGGTTTCCTGAAGGCACAGAAAGTCCGCCCTCATCCTAACCCCTTCCCGCTCCAACAGTCGGCGCTTACGCCAAGTACCCAAACCCCGTACATTCAACGTACCTACTACCAATGTCTGCTGTCCTACCCTCCTCCCCCCACCCACCCCCTTCCCCCCCCTTCCCCCCTCCCTCCTTCCCCCTCAGTCCCCCCCCTCCCTCCTTCCCCCTCCCTCCCCCCCCTTCCCTCCTTCCCCCTCCCTCCCCCCCTTCCCCTCAGCACCCCTCCAGCCCCTGGAGGTCTCCGGCAGAGTAGTGCTCATCGACCAAAGGCAACTCCCTAGAGCCCCCTCCCACCCCATACCCTCCCCCTTCCCCCAGCAGACCCTACTCCTATCCCCCCTCCCCTCCCCTCTCTCACTCCCCGCCACCCCACTCCCCCACCCCACACACCCCGTTCCCCCTGCCCTCCGCACTCCATAAACTTCCCCCCTCACTCCACCACCCTCCGCACCCCTACAACCCCCACAACAAGTACAACCAAAAACTATAACAGGCAAACATAAGGACTATGCCCCCCAGCCCCGTCCAGTGAAAGACTGAAAGTCCCAGGACCCACCCGGCCCTCATGGAGTCCCGCTCTTGTCTGCTTGGGCCGGCTGCGCCTCCGCCCCCACCTCGGGGCTGCGACTCCGCTTCTCTCCATTCCGCCGGTGCACTGTCCCACCTGCCTTCCTTGCGCTGTCCGGTCGATCACTCTGCGAACTGTGGTCCAGCCCCGCCAACTTCAATGCTGCTAGCGCCTCCACCACAGTATGTGCTTTCCAATTCTTGAGTCCCACAGTAAATAAAAGTCCAAATGGATATAGCCAGCGGTACCGGACATTCTCCTTGCGCAGAATACTCGTGACTTGCTGCATTTCCCGCCTCCGCTGTAAAGTTCCCGCTGCCAAGTCCGGGTACAGCTGCAGAGGGTACCCTTGCCACACAAACTCCTTGCTAGTGCGTGTCAGCATAAGAATCCGCTCTTTAAGCTTATAATCCTCAAGGCACAAAACAATGTCACGTGGACGATTTGGCCTACTAGGGCCTAGGGCTCGGTGGGCTCTGACCAGTTTTAGCTCCATCGGTTCCTTCTCCACCCCCAGCTCCATCAGAACAGCCCGGAGGACCGCCTGCGCCACCTTCTCTCCATCCTGGAACTCCTTCTCCTCCGGCACCCCGCGAATGCGCAGATTATTTCTGCGGGACCGGTTCTCCAAGTCCTCCACTTTCAAGATCATCTGCTCCTTCCAGACCGCAAACTCCTTAAGGGCACAGTCCACTCCCGCCTGCGCGGTCTCCAGGCGCTCCATGTGCTGCTCCTGCTCAGCCACTTTATTCGCCACCTCCCCCAACTCTTCTCTCAGCGTGGCACACATGTCGCCCACTTCAGCCTTGACAGCCTGTAGCTCAGTTTTTATTTCGCCAAACCAGCCACATAACTCCGCTCGGGTGACATTTTGCACCACCATCTCCCCCATTTCTGGGACCTCACTCCGCAGCCCCTTGCGCTCCAGAGCCACACCATTTCCCGCGCTGGTGCTCGCCATTTTCTTTTCCCCGCTCCCGGACTTTGCGCTAGCGTAGGCAAACTCCTTTAGGTCCGCCGCTTTCTTTCTCGTCGCCATTCCACCGTCCCGACGTTCCTCCACCACCGGCGGCGTTTGCTCTCCATTTCCTGGGTCTGCAATGGGGGAATTACTACCACTTATCAAGCTGCCATGCGGAGCTCAGCGTTTAAGCTGCCATTCAAGTCGATGACGTCACTTCCTCCTCCTATCTCCTTTTTAAAGGTTAATGCCAGCAGCCTGGTTCCATCCCCGGTTAAGGTGAAGCCCATCCCTTCGGAAGAGCCCCTCCTTTCCCCAGAATGTTCCCCAGTTCCTAACAAATCCAAAACCCTCATCTCTGCACCATTGTCTCATCCACGCATTGAGACTCTGGAGCTCTGCCTGCCTTTTGGGTCCTGCGCGTGGAACAGGAAGCATTTCGGAGAATGCTACCCTGGAAGTTCTGGATTTCAACTTCCTACCTAAAAGCCTAAATTTAGCCTCCAGAACCTCCCTACCACATTTTCCTATGTCATTTGTACCGACATGTACCAAGACAGCAGACTCCTCCCCAGCACTATCTAAGACCTTATCTAGGTGGCGTGTGAGGTCCGCTACCTTCGCACCAGGCAGGCATGTTACCAGGCGATCCTCATGTCCACTAGCCACCCAGCTATCTACAAGCCTAATGATTGAATCACCAACTATAATGGCTGTCCTAACCCTTCCCTCATGGGCACATGGCCCTGGAGAAACTTCCTCGGTGCGAGAGGGTTTTACATCACCTGGAGGACAGGTCCTAGTTACAGGATCACTTCTTGCCACACCAGGGTGATGCTCTCCTGTCACGTGACCTCTCTCCTCCATGGCAACAGGGATGCTGCCAGACTGGAGGTGGGACTTCAGGACTATATCCCTGTAGGTCTCGTCTATGTACCTCTCTGTCTGTCTTATGCTTTCCAAGTCTGCTACTTTAGCCTCTAGAGAACGGACTTGTTCCCTGAGAGCAAAGAGCTCCTTGCACCTAGTGCACACGTAAGACCTCTCACCAACTGGGAGAAAATCATACATGTGACACTCAATGCAAAAGACTGGAAAGCCCCCATCCCGCTGCTGGACTGCTGTCTGCATCTTAGTTTTTTTTTTTTTTTTAAATTTTTTATTTATAAAATTTTTCAAAATTACAAAGAAAACAATCCAATATCCATTAGATAATTATATAAGAGAAAAGTACAAAAAGTAAATCAGATATTTAGACCACTTCAAGGAGGAGTGCAGCATACTCTAAAACAAAACCGAAATGGCTCCTAGAGGAATCTAACAAATACTCCATTAATAGAGACACTAATCAACTTTTATCTTTAAGAAAATCAACCAAATGTTTAGGATCAAAAAACATATATCGATTACCTTGATATAAAATAAGGCATTTACATGGAAAACGCAAATGAAAGACGGCCCCTGTGGCCAACACACGTGGACGCAACTCTAAAAACGCTTTGCGCCGCACCTGTGTGGCCCGTGACACGTCAGGAAAAATTTGAACTGCCTGACCACAAAACTTTTCAAACTTCTTTGGAAAATATGCCCGCAATATTTTATCTTTATCTAATTCAGATGTTAAAGAAACAAGGAGAGTAGCTCTAGAAGAGATATCCTCAGACGTTGTTTCCAGGAAGGCAGAAATATCAAGAGTAGATGAGGAAGGTTTATCGATTGCAGCCTTCCCAGAAACAGAAGGAACATTCCCCCTCACCCATAACTTGTTGATTTAAATTCCGCATAGGAACATAATATACTTTTGAAATTGAAGAAGCAGGCACATCATTTATCATCAAAATTTCTTTTAAATATTTTTGAAATAAAATCATTGAGGACAAATAATGTGTACAAGGAAAGTTCAGTAACCGAAGGTTCTTGGCCCTCATCATATTCTCAAGTACCTCATCTTGACAATGTAAAGAACTAAACTTTTGTAATGATGAAGCCAAAAAACCTTTGTTAACGGAACTGTCCGCCTGAAGTAAATCAACCTTACTCTCAACCGACGTCAATCTTTTATCATGATCTACTAATTTTTGAACCGTCGTCTTGGAGAACTCAGAAACCCGCTGCAGAGACGCCCCAAGTACCGATTCAATACGTGAAATAGCCAACCATATATCTTTTAGGGACAAATCTGCAGGCGGGGCCTGAGGTTCGCCAGGCAATGGAAAAGTAATTACAGAGGGTATAGGAGGAGGAAGATCAGTATCCAAACGCAAAAAGGAACCCGGTAAATCAATAGTCTCTCCAACAGTCACATCACTTAAATTTAAAGATGACTCTAATGCAGGCAATAACTTGGCCTCTTGAATGGGGGGAGATGACCCCATTCCGCGGGAATCATCGCAGGAGGAAACAGTACTCACAGAAAGAAGACTTTCATCTCGCGGGTTCAATAAAGCAGCAGACGGAGATGAGACCAATTTCTCTCCCATAGTAACATGGGCGTCCATCGGGCCCACCGTTTTTACTGCTTTAGACTGAGCCACTGAAGGAAAATGTTTGCGTCGTTTCCCCATCACAAGGACAACTCCTGCGCCGAACTGACACCGAAGGGGCGCCAAAGGGGCAAGCGTGCCCCTTTGGACACGCCCCTTCGGGCACGCGCCCTCGGGACGCGCCCGCTTCGCGTCCCGCTGGCAGGGCTTGCTGTTATAGCCCTTAGAAGACCCCGCCCACCGCAGGGGGCTGCCTCCAGCCTCGGGGAACCAGTCGGATCTCAGGAAACAATTCACAGGTAAAGACAGCACTTCTTTACTTACTAAGGGTTGCTATGGATATTTATACTAATAAAACTGTACCTAATACGTGTAATATACCTTGTTCACCTGAAGCTTAACTAATCTCAGGTCCTTAGTGTATGACTGATTTGGGTAATGAGCTTCACCTGAGAGCACCTCCTGTCTTGTAAGATGTGTAAGTACCTATAAAGCTACGATTATCCCAGGGGAGGGAGGGAAATAACACTTATTAAAAGAGGGCTGCTACACAGTACCCTGTCTTGTGCTGCTGAGGTAAGCTATATTTTGATTTGATTTAAATTATAGCTCTTAGCTGCTGCTAGGCTCTAACTTCTTATGAAATTTAAACTACAAGCTCTCTGCTGGGTTCTAAATTTAACCAGAAAGCACTCTTCTGTGTTTTAAATTTAAGCTAAAAGTACTTTGCTGATGCTAGGCCCTGAGTGACTATTAAATTTAGATTACAAGCTCTCTGCTGGGTTCCAAATGTAACCAGAAAGCTCTCTTCTGTGTTTTAAATTTAAACTTAAACTGCTGCTACTAGGCCCTGACTGATTTAACAAAAATAGTGGGTTCACAGATTAATTAGCTTTAATACAAAGAATTCCTTTTAGAAAATTACCAGAAGTATATACTCCGTTGCAGATCTCTCTCCAGAAGTAACAGTCCCTTTTTCTAGTCCTTCAAGACGATTCTTGATGATTGAAAGATCTTTGGCCATATCATGGATGAAATCCTGAAATGACATGTCCTCTGGAGGTGACATTCTGCATTGGGGAGAAGAGGGATCTTCTAGGAGAAACCCTCTAGTGCCAGCAGAATTGTCAGAGTCTTCGGAATCGGAGGAATCGAAGTATTCCTGACCCCGATGCTCTTGCAACGCACAATCCCGGTACCGAGCGAAGTCAGTACCGAGCTGACTCGGTACCGCTCTGTCAATTCCAGCCAGAGATGGCATGGTAAGAGTTCCCACCAGGGCCGGTATCGTCGGTGTTGGTACCGGTGTCGGTACCGGCATCGGTGTCGATGTTGGTACCGGTGCCCGTGGGACCACCGGTACCACAGCTGAAAGAAGAGCTGCGATGCTGCGCTCGATAGTGGGGAACCTCTGGTCTATTGATGCTGCCGATGCCTGGGTGTCGGTACCGGTAAGGACAGCCGGAACCCCTGAGCATGGCACAGGTAGTTCTTATTTTATTTTATTTATTTAGTATACATTTGTATACCGCTACTTCCAGCGATCAGCAGCGGTTTTGATTACAGATTGGAAATTGTCAAATCATGACAGGAAATTTTTGAGGTATAAACACATTGATTAGACAGGAAAGCACAGCACACAGAGAACTATTTTACAGGGAACATGGGCTATGGAGGGTTAAGTGGCTTGCCCAAGACCACAAGGAGCACCTGTGGGACTAGAAACCCCAGTCCTTCCGGCCCAAGGTTGCTGTCCTCTAGTGGGATTTGAACCCCCGACCTTCCGGCCCAAAGTACCTTGCCCCAACCACTAGGCCACTCCTCCACTCCTCCAGTTCTTGTGAGGTTGAGGCCTCGAGAACATCCTGAAGCCCCATCGATGCTTTGGAAGCCGAAGCCTCCCGCCAGAACTGTTTTGCCAGTGTGGTTCCCTCAAGGGCAATGCCAATGGCCTCTCAATGCTTAGCAGGAGAGCTACCCTTTGAGGACCGGCTTTTATATTTAGTTACCTGAGATCCATGGGAGGAAGAAGAGGCCCTTGACGAGGTTGATGCAATGGATCTGGCATCCGAAGAAAAGAGGGTACCGAGCTTTGCAGCCTGGTTCTGTCTTCCTCTTTTAGTCATCCCCATACAGGAGAGACATTCAGTTGGAGAATGTTCAGGTCCTAAACATTTCAGACACCAATCATGTGTGTCAGTGATGGAGATGGTACCGCCACACTTAGTACATTTCTTAAAACCACTAGTTGGTTTTTCCATGTTTTAGGAATATGGGACCTAGTGCCCATAATGGCGCCTAGCACCAAAGAGAAAGACTGTTTCTTTTCAGAAACCTAAGTTGTTGTTTTTTTTTAATGAAAAGAAAAGAAAAGAACCGGCGGTACCGGTAGGCGTCGTATGGAAGGCAAACGCAACCACAAGAAAAGAAATTTAAAGACGGAATTTTCTGCAGTGACAGGAGATAGATCCTGTCGGCTCCACGGAAAACAAAGAACTGAAGAGGGACAGTTGGAAAGGCGGGAAGGCAGCGCGCATGTGCTGAGGGATGCTCCCAAAAGCATTCCTATTGGACGCTGGGGAGCGTTCCCGCGCAGGCTCCATTGGTACCGACGATACCCATATGTGAAGACTACATTCCTGCTTGTTCCTGGAGATACGACTGCTTCTTGGAGCAGATGGTTTATAAACCGACAAGAGGGGAAGCTAATTCAGATCTAGTCCTTAGTGGAGCATAGGATCTGGTGCAAGAGATAAGGGTGGTGGGGCCACTTGCCAATAGTGATCATAACATAATCACATTTGATTTAATAAATGGAGGAAGGACAGCAACGGAATCCACAGTACTACCTTTTAACCTTCACCTGTTGGACATTCAGGTGCGTGACCAGAATAGGCCTTGTATATCTGAGGTAAGTGGCCTGCCCCCACTCCACCCACTCTGTGCATCTGGCTCTCCCCCTCCTGCCCCCGTCCAGTGTTCCCCACACAATGATGCTGTACATGTGGTGGGCCAGGGGCTCTGAATATGGTGCCAGTGAATAGCGGGAGTTGTATTTCCAAACCACATGTACATTCCCGCTATTCGCTGTTCAAAATAGCAGAGACTCTGAATGAATTCTTTGCTTTGGTCTATATTGAATAAGAAGTAGGGAAGTTACACATGCCTGAGAAGGTACTTAAAGATGACGTATCCAAAGAACTGAAAGAAATTTTGATAAACCGGGAAGATGCATTACAACTATTTGATAAACTGAAGAGTCTTGTCTTACTAATCTGTTCTTTTGAAGGTGTGGATAAACAGGTAGGCAAAGATGAGGTGGTTGATATAGGGCCTGATTCCAACCCCACAAGCCATCTGGGCCTGATTCCCCCTCCGGCCCTCCCCATACATCCTGATGCTCAGGAAGGAGAGAGCCGGTGGGGAGTGGGAGAGGGAGGGATGAGGACAGAGCAGGGATGGGAGCGGGGCAGCCCAGCAGCACATACAGAACCTACTCAGGTCATGGCACTGTTCTTTCTGCTGAGCCCATGGGAACACGTTACTTATTCCACCTCAAAGGTGGAATAAGAAGCACTTTTGGCACGATCGGGGCCTCGGAACCTCCCCGGGGCCTGTGGCCGGGGAGGACCCCGCCGCCCAATCCAGGCCACAGGAGGCTAGGTTTGGGTCAGGCAGCAGGGAAAATGGGGAGGGGGGGGGCAGAGCCACAGGAGTCAATGGTGCCTGCGGGGAGGATGTCCTCAGGCCCAATTCTGGCCACCATGGGAATGTTTAGTTCCAGCAGTCCAGAATTAGGTCCAAACGAGCCCGTCTTGCTTGGGCCAGTCTGGATGGCCCAGATGTGCCCCTTTCTGGATCGGGCTCAGTGTGTATGTGGATTTTCAGAAAGCCTTTGACAAGGTGCCTCAGGAGAGACTCTTGGTGAAATTAAAAATTCATGGGATAGGAGACAGTGTACTATTGTGGTTCAGGAACTGGTTAAAAAATAGAAAGCAGAAAATAGGGTTAAATGTTCCATTCCATGTAAACTGTTTTGACTTGTATAAAAACAGTATAAAAATGTGTTAAATAAATAAATAAATGGCCAATTTTCTCTATGGAGAAAGATGAATGGTGGAGTACTCCAGGGATCTGTGCTGTTATGCAAGTTTTAAAATCTACAAGCATATGCTTGAATACAGAAACAAAGGAGATGACTTGTAAAGTAACATATTCCAAATGAAAATTGAATTACAATTCAAGCACAAATATTAAAATCATCTCTACATTGAACCACAATCAAAAGTGAAGGGGAGAAATGTAGAGAAAGGAATAAAAAGAAAAAAATAAGATAACAAAGGCAATAGGCACAACCCAAATCTACTATATCAAGTTATGAATCAAACAAGACCTTCAAAGTAAGTGGAGTAGAACTAGACATTTCTTCATATTGTTGGGAAATTTGACTTAAGTCTGCCTTAGGTCTGCTTATATATTGGCTTTATATGACCGCACCCTTGCACTACACAACATATGGAAGGCACAGAAGACAAGCATGTGGGTATAAAGGAGTAGATGCGGCCTGCTATGGAGGATTTTGAGTAACCATATTCTGCATAGGCGTATGCAAAATATTGGGCCTAGCAATATCAGCAAGAAAATACAGGTCAAGCAAAGAATTCAAACTAATGAGTAGAAACACTCTCTCTTTTGCCCTGAAGGTTTCAATTAGTGCCAAGAGAAGGAAAAACACAGGAAGGGGCAGAGGTCACAGGCCATGCATAGATAAGTAGACCTAAAAGCAGATCCAGATGTATAAATGTAAAGGGATCCTCCCCTGGGGAAAAGTGTTACAGGACACCTGGGGCCTTGCAGACACTTAAGAACTTATGATGAATTCACTGAAACTAATTTGAAGCAGACATTTGAGACAAGGAGAAATGTATATATAAACCAGCCATTTTGGAGGATCATTGGGCAGTGCTTTCTCCCCATACAGAGAGAAAGTGCTGTCTGCCATCTCTAGACAGGCTTTGCTGTTCTGCATGACACTATTATTTTGCTATGCTAAAATAAAAGTTTTTGTAGTTAAAGCAACTGCCGTCTAAGTAATTCTTTGATTGGTGATATTTGGGCAACTGATTGTGGGAACCAGGCCACAATATCTACAAAGGCACACAATTGTTCAGGAAAAAGAAAGACATATCTAACTTCAAGGAAATTTACTGTACAAAATGCATAGGTATCTAAAAAGAAAAATGGCATCCAGTGCCAACATCTCCTGCCGCATCCCCAGAAATAACTTCCTACAATCTTAGGTACTTCATGCAACATCTGGAAAATAAATAGATTTTTTGACCATAAAATGGAAGCTTAGAATTTGTAAAATAAAGCACAATATCATTTTAAGATCTTGTTCAAAGACAAAACTAACTAACAAGGTAGCTGTATCTCGGACCTCAGTCAATGAAGTCTCTAAGAATGCTGATACATTTAATGGCTCTTCAGACACTCCTCTCTGAGGGTTTCACCTTGGAAGAAAATAAATCCTGTTCACAGGTGGAATTCCCTCAGCTGAAATTTTCAAAATCTCAATCAAATAAGATTTAAACAAATCCAGAACAGAAAAATCAGAGACCTTTGGAAAGTTCCGGATCAAACGTCACAATTGATTTTCAAGTCTCTCCAAATGTTGATGAATGATTAACTTATCTTTAACCAAAGTATCAACAGTCCCACTCTTTTGGTCACCTCCCGTCTTGACTATTGCAACATCCTTCTTGCTGGTCTCCCTTATTGTCATCTCTTTCCTCTTCAATCTATCTAGAATTCTGCTGTGTGGCTAATCTTCTGCCAGCCCCGATACACTCATATAATCCCTCTTCTAAAATCACTTCACTGGCTCCCCTTCCATTTCTATATTCAATTCAAACTTCTCCTTCTAACATATAAATGCATTCACTCTACTGCCCCTTATTACCTTTCCTCTCTTCTCTCTCCCTACACTCCTCCTTGTATACTCCACTCCTCCTCTAGCTTTCTTCTCTCTATGCCCTTTTCTTCTTCTGCAAACTCCAAACTTTGTTCTATGCATAAGGAGCAGTAAGGTGAAAAGATCGAACTTCCTCTGTAGTAGTAGTAGTAGTAGTAGTAGCAGCAGCAGCAGCAGAGTCCTCAAATTTTTTTCCAAAGAAGATTTATCTTGCTATTTTTTTCAAGACACAAATGATCCTGGTTCAAAGTACCCACAGTCTTCACTAAAGAGTTAATTTCATTGGAGCAGTTAGAGACAGAGGCATCTAGTTTTACCAGCAAGCCCCAAATAGACTGAAGAGTTACCTCCATTAAGAGGTGACCTGCTTCAGGTGAAATCCTGAAGGAAATGAATGGCAGCTTCCTCCATCACTGCTTCCACAGATGATCCTGGCCCACAAAAGGGGGCTAGAGGATTACCAATCACTTGCACAACTTCCATCTCAGGGGTGGAAACAGCTTCCATCCTCTCCCTTGTCTGCCTGCCTGAAACCATGGTGCTCCCTGGCAGTTTCAGCGCCCAATCTGCCTCCACTGCAGTGGAATCCTTGACAGCAGAGCCCTTCAGAATGGGGGGCAAGCTGCAGTGTCTCATCCAAGGTCCTCTGCTGTGAAGCATTACTGTCCACTTTAGAAAGTTAGCCAGCAGTTTGTTTCATTTCTTCAACAACATTAGAAACGAGGACAAGAAACAAAGTATGAAGAAACCTGGTGAACACTACTGCAGATGCGACTCCCAGGACTGCTGCTTTTTAACATTTATAAATGACCTGGAAATGGGAATAATGAGTGAGGTAATCAAATTTGCAGATGACACAAAATTATTCAAATTTGTTAAAACCCAAGAGGATTGTGAAAAATTGGAAGAGGATCTTGATAAACTGGAAGACTGGGCATCCAAATGGTAGATGAAATTCAATGTGGACAAGTGCAAAGTTATGCATCTAGGAAAGAACAACCCAAAATATGGTTACAAAATGCAAGGTTTCATATTATGAACCACCACCCAAGAAAAAGATTTAGGCAGCATCATGGATAAGATGTTGAAACCCTCCGCCCAGTGTGCAGCGGCAGCCAAGAAAGCAAATAGAATGCTAGGAATCATAAGGAAAAGAATGGAGAATAAAACAAAGGATATTATAATACTTCTGTATCATTCCATGGTGTGACCACACCTTGAATATTGTGTGCAATTCCGGTCACCATATCTTAGAAAGGATATAGCGGAATTAGAAAAGGTACAGAGGAGAGCCACCAAAATCATAAAGGGGATGGAAGGATATGCTATGAGGAGAGACGTAAAAGGTTATAGCTTTTCAACCTGGAAAAGAGAGAGATATGATAGAGATCTATAAATTAATGAATAGAGTGGACTGGGTAAACAGATTGATTCTTTACACCATCAAAAAGTAGAAAGACTGGGGGACATGCAACAAAGCAGTTGTGCAAGTGATTGGTAATCGCTGCACCTGTACTCTGGAGCTCACTCCCCGATGACCTGCGATCAACAGTAGACCTCAAGGACTTCAGGAAGATGCTCAAAAAGACTCTTCATAGAACATTATAAGAACATCACGTGACCTGACCAATGACCACTCAGTCTGCTCACCTCTCTTCCAGACCCCTTCAGCCCCCTCCCCCTCAACTTGTATATAGTTCCTTGTACATAGCTCACAGTTTATCTAGTTCACCTTGAAATCATTGATACTCCACACACATACACTGTCGACTCAATTACTGCATGCCTACTCCGCACACAGCCTCGTGATTTGTTTGATGTGCAAACTGCTTTGATTCCATGATAAAGCGGTATATAAATCCTTTTAAATAAAATAAATAAATAAAGCAAGCTACAGTGTAACCCATTTAAGACTAATAAGAAAAAATATTTTTTCACTCAACACAATCAAACTCTGGAATTTGTTACTGGAGGATGAAGTAAAAGCCGTTAGTGTAGCTCAGTTTAAAAAAGATTTGGACAACTTCCTGGAGGAAAGGCCTATAAACCATTATTAAAGAGGACCCAGGTAATCCACTACTTGCCCAAATACCAGCATTGTAGAACCTGTGTGTCTTTTAGGGAAACTGCTAGGTACTTGTGACCTGAATTGGCCATTGTTGGTAACAGGATACTGGGCTTGATGGACCTTGGTATGACCCACTATGGCATTTCTTGTTTTTATGTTCTTAACATGACAAAGATAAAAACTTAGCAAGCTTATGCAACTATCAGACTCAAGTTAATAAAGCCAAGAAAGCCTATCACACACATCTAATTATGAAATCCCTCAACAAACCCAGGAAACAGTTTGCCTTAGTAAAATCCCTATCAAATGCTCATGTACAACCTGCTCCTAACACCACTCTAAGTTTGTAAGAACTCACCAATCATTTTCAATCAAAATCTATTCAATCCCCCCAGAAAACAAAGTATGTCTGACAATCCAACTCCCCCCCCCCCAATCCCTGGAAACCTCTTCCATTCCTTTAGTCCAATCCCCTTGGATATCATTGAGAATATAATCCACAGCCTTAGTACAATCACATCACCACTAGTCCCTTGCCCTGTGAGCTGGGTCAAGCTATCAAGAGCCAAGGGTTGACCTCTCCTTCAGCCAAGGTTACTTTCCTACTAACCTGAAGACTGCATCAATATGGCCTCTTCTAAAGAATCCTAAATTAGATCCAACTACAGTAAGCTCATAGAGACCAATTTCAAGCCTACCCTTTCTATCTAAAATACTAGAAAAGGTAGTTCTCCTTCAGATGCAAGATCATATCAATACCAGTGCGCCCTATCCATGGCTTCTGACCTGGACATAGCGTTGAAACTTTACTTATCTCACTTATGGACACACCCTGGAAAGGTGTCGAAAACCACAAGCAAGGATTTATCCTGGTGTTTCTGGATATAGCAGCTGCCTTCAACACTATCTGTCACAAAACCCTCCTACAGCATCTACAGAATATTGGCCTCTGAAAAAAATAACTTTTATGCTTCAACAAATAGAGGAGTAACCTGCATGAATCGGCGGATATAACCCTAAACAAAGGCACGAAGGGGCGCACCATACTGGTCTGCTGTCATTTATTATGTAAACATGTATCCACAAAGCTTATGCATTAAAGTTTGCCCCTGGTTTTCAATGACATTGCATTTTCAGTAATGATTCAGCCCTTGGCATAAAACCTTCTTATTAACCACCTTTATGAAGAACTTTACTCGAGGTGCTATACAACAGCTATAACTTGATAAAAACAACTTATATTCTGCATGGTACATAAAAAAGGTAACATTTTTTTTATAAAGGCAACTTTTGAAAATTTATTAAGCTGCTTGCTTCCCTGGAAGCTCCCACACAAGGTTATCTTCTCTACCTATGTGCGGATATGCTTGTATTTCATAACAAGTGCTCATATCTTAGTTCCACCTAATCTTCACTCCATAAAAGTATGGAATACACATCAGCAGAACATACAGTCATGCACTTATATCCATGGGAAATTTCCTAAGCACTTATTTCTAAATGCAAAGTGCTATTTTATGCATAAATTATAGGCTTATAGAATTACCCCCTTCTAAATATCAACTTCTGATAAACAAAGATTGCCAGGGCTAAATATTGGTCTGATGTTCAGTCTCCTCAACCCTATCAAAACTAAGAACCCATAAAAAAACTGGTAATCATAAATGGACCCTCACTTGGTTTGCAGCTTGTCAGGCTGTGAGGGCTTCAGTGATGCTGAGAGCTAAGCTATCGGTAGCTTAACTCCTGGCAGGGTCTCCCAAGATGGACAGGTCTCAGCTGAGGTGCCAGAGTGAGACAAACCACCCATCTGGGCAGCAACAGAAGGGAACCGTGTCGGCGGTGGAGGATCACATTTCTGTGACAAAGGCAATAATACTATAATTACCTGTGGAGAAGAAAGGCCTGTCAATCTACTTCCATATCTTGCCACGAAAACCCACTGGTTAGTCACAACAAAACAAACTGCACTATAGTGCTGTAAGATGAGACCCCCAGGTTGGAAGGCACTCAGCTGACTACTGGGAAGGATCTGAAGACTTTTCAGAGTAAAGCCAGCATTTATGATGTGGTTGGATCAAAGACCTCAGGACATCTGACTGCTGATGTAGCTGTGCATGAAATTTGAGTCAGAAGTTGCAAAGATGCTTTACATATTGGGATATGGAATGTACGAAGCATAACCAAGGGAAGTTGGAGGTGGTCTAGAATGAAATGGAATGTGTACAACTCGATCTGTTTGGTGTCCATGAACTGAAATGGACCGTCATCGGGCACTTTTCATCTGAAGATCACATGGTCTACTATGCCAGAAATGAAAGACAAAGAATAAATGGTGTTGCATTTATAATCAAGAAGAACTTACAAGAACTGTAATGAAATACAGTGCAATTAGTGAATGCTTAATTTCTATTCAACTACCAGGAATGCCCATCAACACAGCTATAATTCAGATTTATGCTCCAAAACAACTGCAGAAGAGGAAGACATCGATGAGTTCTAGGAACCAGTACAAGCTGAAACTGACAGAACATTCAGACAGGATATGCTGATAGTTATGGATGACTGGAAAGCAAAAATTGGCTTCAAAGAAGAAGAAGTCAAAGTACTTGAAAAATATGGACTTGGCAACAGAAATGAAGCTGGAGAAAGACTGATAGAATTCTGCAAAACTGACTTTACACATGGACTTCACCCAGTGGTTTGTACAAAAATCAAATTGACTACATCTGTGAAAAGCTCTATAACATCAACAAAGACAAAACCTGGAGCTGACTGATACAGATCACCAACTACTAATATGCAAACTCAAGTGAAGTTGAAAAAGAGCAAGCCACTCATGAGTGTAGCAAAATATGACCTTGACATATACCACTGGAATTTAAAGAATGCTTGCAAAATAGATGCTGCTTTAGATACAAATGAAAGAGATCCAGAAGAGTTATGGGATGACATCAAGAAGGTTGTGTTGGAAGAAAGTAAGAAGTATCTACAAAAGGTGAAAAAGCAAAACAGTCAAAATGGATGACTGAAGAAACTCTGAAAATTGCCCATAAGAACAGAGAAGCTAAAGCCAGAGGAGAAAGAGAGGCAATCACAGAACTCAGAAATTTCCAATTTGCAGCAAGATAAGACAATGAGAAGTACTACAATGAAGCATGCAAGGAAATAGAATCAGAAACTATTAGAAAAAGAACAAGATCAGTTTTCCTAAAGCTATGAGAGTTCAAGAAAACGTTCCAGCCTCAAATTTGAATTTATTTACTTATTTATTTAACATCTCTTATATAGTGCACTATTGTCATCAGCGCGGTTCACATGGAACAAAAACATATACATACAAGGAACAAAAACATATACATACATGAATGCTATAAGATGCTCAAGGATCCATGCAGAATGATGCTAAGAAGATCAAGAAAAGGTGAAAAGAATATACAGTCATGATACTATAAAGATTAAGTGGACCAAGAGCCTTTTTAACCTATACCTTATGATCAGGAAGTCAAAGCAGCATTGAAAGCCTTATGAAACAAAGAACAAAGAACAAAGAACAAAGCACCGGGCATTGATGGCATTCCCAATGAAGTATTACAGCAATTGGATGCAGCTGTTACCATACTTACAAGGCTCTGCCAGGAAATTTGGAAGACAAATTCATGGCTGACTGGAAAAGATCTGTGTTTATACCAGTACTGAAGAAAGGTGATCTGATTGACTGTGGAAATTATCGCACAATTGCTCTGATCCCACATTCTGAGAAGAATTTACTCAAGATCAATCAGCAGAGACTACAACCATACCTGGAACGAGAACTGCCTGAATTTCAAGCAGGATTCAGAAAGGGCGAGGAATGAGAGAGACATCATTGTGGACGTGAGATGGATCTATGTGTGTTTTATTGACTACAGCAAGGCTTTTGACTGTGTAAACCATGAGAAACTCTGGGCCACATTAAGAAGCATGGGTATGCCAGAACATCCAATAGTTCTCTTGTACAACTATTTACATTGATTAAGAAGCAAGAGCTCGAATGGAACAAGGAGGAGCAGAATGGTTTAAAATCAGCAAAGGTGTTCAACAAGGCTGCATACTTTCTCCCCTACCTGTTTAATTTATATGCAGAATAGATCATTAGAGAAACAGGAATGTATCATGACAACGAGATGTAAAGATTGGTGGAAGACTTAACAACCTTTGCTCTGCTAATGATTACTGGCTGAAAGTGAAGATGATCTGAAACATTTGTCTCAAGATCAAGGAATATAGTCTCAAAATGGGTCGGCACTTTAACTTAAAGATCCTGACAACTGGCAAATTCAGTATCTTCTTTATGTTAATCATTGTTAGAGAACAACTTTATCCTACTTGGATTAACAATCGATAAAGAAAAGACAAGCAGTCAAGAAATCCGATGATGCATTGCTCTTGGCAGAATGTCTATGAAGGACCTAGACAAGATTCTCAAGAGCAGAGATGTTTCTCTCCATACAAAGATTCTACTTGTCCAAGCCAAGGTATTTTCAATAACATCATATGGATATGAAAGTTGGACAGTGAAAAAGATTCAGGAAGAATATTGATGCCTTTGAATTATGGTGGTTGCATCAAATACTGTGTATATCATGGACTGCCTGAAGAACAAACCAGTCAGTACTAGAGGAGATCAAACCTAAGCTTTCTTTAGAAGCTCAGATGATGAGACTTCAACTTTCATACTTTGGACAAATCATGCAAAGAGAGAGATCATTAGAGAAAGATCATGCTTGGCAAGGCAGAAGGTCAACGCAAAAGAGGAAGACCAGCAATGAGATGGATCGAAACAATAACAGCAACTATGGGTGCCAGTCTATCAACAATGAGCTGGCTGACTGAAGACCGAGTTGACACCAACTTGACAATACTTAACAACAGTGATAAATGGAACTGTGCACATAGCTGAAAGGCATAAAAGTCACAGGTTGAAATCTGATAGCTGGAGTGAGAGATGGGAACAGACTGTGATCACTGAAGGCTATGTCAAGAATTCTAAGACAAAGGACCAAAAGTCATGAGATACTGCTTACTGGCATTTGAAGAGCAGTATTAAGGAAAATTATGCAATATCTCACTTTAAATATTGTATTCAAATGTAAAATCATAGCTGGAGAGGATAAAAAATGAAATCTCAGACAGAGAAAACACATTCAGCAGATGATCTTCAGCTATTTGTGGTCTTAAAAAATAGAAAACAGCACATTCATTGATATTTATAAATACATCTTGATCCTGATATCATCCCATATAGTCTCATTATATACAGAGACCTTTGAGAGTTTATGGTTCAAAATCATCATGGAACAACTTCACTTTAATGCCACTAGTCAAATTGGATTACCATTAATAGCTCAATGACGTCAACTAATTATTATTAAGCATTTTCTGATGTCAGAGGTGAATGATAGTGACAACTTAACACCTCTTAATCAAACTGATGGTGACAGTAATATACAGATTAGTTTTGCCAGTCATTTTCCTCATATTTCAGAGTTCAAGATCTGGTATTTAAGTAGTGATCACAAATATTATGAAAACCATTGCTTGCTCTGGTTTAAACTGCCACAAGTCTACCCTCCTTAATTTATTTTCTACATAAAAAAGTTACATTCAAATAAATACAATCAGCAAGACTGCTCATATTTTGCTAGAAAATGTGCCTTGTTTATCTACGTTCATATCCAGAATAACAGTGGTGTTCACTGATGGTTCTCATGGGTCATGGAGAGGGCACTCAGGATAATCCTAATGAACATGCATTACCAACACCACCAAAACGCTCCCAGATTCAATCACTATTTAATGAAACCGCTTGTATACAGTAGTCCAAAAGCTTCAATCCGACAAAACCCCTTAAAAGGACACTAGCCAACCACTCAGGCAACAGCTTATGCATCAAAACCAGGGAGAAAAAGCCACAGAATAATGTCTCATCCCACTGGGTGGCCAATCAAAGCCATAGGGAAAACAATGAGCTCAACATCAACAGCTTAAAAAATTCCCTATTCTTTTTAATTTATATTTAATTTTATCACTTAATCTAAAATATTAGAAAAGTACTTTTATAATACCCATTGGTCATCAAAACATTTACAATAACCAGTAATTAATTTTTTATATATTTTTAAGTTAAGAACAACTCCTTTCCCAGACAGCACCATCAAGGCAGGCTCGAACACAGTGTAACACTCACTAAACCTCAGCCAAAGAAATCAAGCAGCAACTCCATCACAAAAGCAAAGTCCCTTGCTCTGCCTCAAAAATGCCCCCTTTTGCCCCCGTCTATGCCTCCTTGTACAAACACACTATTCATACAGGGCCAGCAGGGGAGTGAATAGCAGGGATGGACGTCCAAACCGGATGCCCATCCCCGCTATTTGTTGTACTGAATGACCCCCCTATAGCCACTGGACCTCATTTGCATAAACTTAATTTTATTTTAAAATGTATATGTTGCCCATCTAAAATTTTAATATTACAAAAATAAACTTTATGTATATTACACAAAAACAAAAATAGTGCAGAATCAAAAAAATCGTGAGCTTAAATATATGTATATGTGTAAATGTTGTAAGATTAGCTGTGAGGAAAAACTACCTCTTGTGGCAGTACTTCCGTTTTACTCAAATTTTATAGAGCTCTAAAAAGAGCCTAAAAGTAGGTAAAACCACTATATAATAGTGTTTCCTACACCAAAACGTGATCAAAAATGTTTTTTCTTTCCAACATTAAGCTACTGAAACCAATCCAATAGGATTATCAAAAGTAACGAGTAATGAAAATTGCTTATCTGATGTCCGTGGAAAAACCAAGCCATAGCACTTCACCAGACTCGGTTAAATTTCTGTATGTCAAATAACTGCAGTTTTGGAAAAGAACACAGTACTGCGTTTCGGGCAAATCAATATTAATGCTCTGTGTCAATGCTCTCCTTTACTGCAAACAAAAAGCTTAGCTCCCCAATCCTTCAGGACGCTAGCGCATGCCCATATACGATCTAATACCACATGGAAGGAATCGGTGGTTAAAAAACAGTTTGAGCCAATCATAGCTGCTTGCATCATCAAAAGACTCACCCGATCTACACCAGGGAAGTCAGATGTATTTGATTTACCATTCGTCCTGTACGTGTTCATTTACATGAACATGCATCTAGAATAAAAACAAAAACTGTCTGCTCCTATAGTCCAACATTGTTTGGACCATCAACATCAGTTTACTGATACGTCTTGGAGAATTCTTGACTAGGTACCTGCTAATCCGCAAGGAGGCAATCGTGAACAGTGTTTACAATTGCTTGAACAAACCTGGATATTTCGTTTGGCTACTGTGGAACCACAGGGTCTTAATAAAGAACTGTATTGGACCAGCCTTCTTTGAGGTAACAGGATCAAGTCGGTAAATCAAATACATCTGACTTCCCTGGTGTAGATTGGGTGAGTCTTTTGATGATGCAAGCAACTATGATTGACTCAAACTGTTTTTTAACCACCGATTCCTTCCATGTGGTATTAGATAGTATATGGGCATGCGCTAGCGTCCTGAAGGATTGGGAGCTAAGCTTTTTGTTTGCAGTAAAGGAGAGCATTGACACAGGGCATTAATATTGATATGCTCGAAATGCAGTACTGTGTTCTTTTCCAAAACTGCAGTTATTCGACATACAGAAATTTAACCGAGTCTGGTGAAGTGCTACGGCTTGGTTTTTCCACGGACATCAGATAAGCAATTTTCATTACTCGTTACTTTTGATAGTCCTATTGGATTGGTTTCAGTAGTTTAATGTTGGAAAGAAAAAAAAATTTTAATCACGTTTTGGTGTAGGAAACACTATTATATGGTGGTTTTACCTACTTTTAGGCTCTTGTTAGAGCTCTATAAAATTTGAGCAAAACGGAAGTACTGCCACGAGAGGTAGTTTTTCCTCATGGCTAATCTTCCAACATTTACACATATACATATATTTAAGCTCACAATTTTTTTGATTCTGCTCTATTTTTGTTTTCATCTAAAATTTTAGGCAGCTTTCAAAGGAGCCCTTCAGAAGCTTCTTTTTTGTCCTAGCAATGGCTTAGAGGCATGTTTACTAAATATTAATGTACATTAAGTTCCATTATGCCAATAGAAATAAATGGATGTTGCTGCACTTACCGCACATTAATATTTGTGAATGCGCATTTACTTTTAGTAGACATGCCTCTTAATGAGTGTCTCAATACCATTTGCATGGGCAATGAGAATAAAGAGACTAACAAATTTCTACATTTCCATACTCCAGTGTCAACTACCAGGCACATTAGGAAGTACTATACACCCTGCTCATTTAGAATCCATAGCAAACCCGCTGTATCAAAACAGCACTGCCAGGACTCACAAAGCACCAAACCCTATCTATCAAAAGGCAACACTGCAAATATTAAACCAATACATTTTAGAGAATATCAATATATCTCCTACTGGGGAATTGGAACAAGTGGGACTGTCACATAGAAACTACATGAACAGAATACTGCAGCTCGATTACATATGCAAAACATAGTCCATCACCAAACATAGAAAAAGAGATCACAATTTAGAAATATGAAGACAATAATTAAACTAGGAATCCCATAAGCCAAATTTGGAATGTACAACACTACTGAAGAAATAGAACTATAATTCATTTTCTCTTGAACTAAACAAAACACAAACCATCAGTGATGCACATTTCCCAGAGCTGACATATTCCAGTAAATAAATTCAAAATAAAATAGTTTTTTCTACCTTTTGTTGTTTGGCCATTTTATTTTTCAGTTGCAACTGCCCCAGTCGCTTTCTTCTGCTTTCTTCATGTCTTCTGCTAACTCTCCATTGTCTGCTGTCCATTTGTCCTTTTTTCTTTCTTCTAGTTTTTTCCATTCTCTCCACATCTGCCTCTAACATACTGATCTTTCCCCTTTTGCTCTTTCCTCCATTTCTTTCTTTATTCCTTTTTCTTCCACTCAAATTTTACCCCTACATCCTTAATCCCCACTTACTCTACCAATACTCAGCCATAGATTTCTTCCTTCCCACACAAGATATCTGTTGCCCTCTCCATCCTCAGTCCCCCAGCTTCTTTTTTTCTCCTGCCAGTCCCAGCCCCACCCCCTTCTGGTCCTCCGCCAGCATAAACGCCCTTCTAATTCCAGCCCCTCCCAGCATCAGTTTCCTTCCAGTCCCAGTCTCCCATCCCCCATCCCCAGGCAATTTCCAGTTCTAACTCCCAGTATCAGTCATCTTCCAGTCCCTCCCAGCATCAGTCATCCTCCAGTCCCCCAGCATCAGCCCATTTCCTTGGCTCCCTCTGCAGCTGGTCAGGCACGGGGTTCCCCAAGGTGCGGGGCCATGTGTGGGCAACATTCCTGCACAATGGATGGGCTGGCCCTGTGCCTAGGCAAAGGCACCATCATAAGACTGCAGTTGGCCCTTGAACATTCATATACCTATTGGGGAAAACTGAACAAGCAAGATTACTAGAGATTCCTATAGGGGCGGTTCTATCATTAGGCCAACTGAGGCGGTGGCCTCAGGTAGCAGTTTTTAGGGGGTGGCACACTGGCTGTGTTTATTTTGGATTTTGCCACCTCTGGGCTGTCACTGCCTTGCCGCTGATCTTTTTCCCCCACTTAAGCTCGTCCAAATGAGAAAAAAAACAGAGGGAAGACAGTGGCAGGCCAGAGGTGGCAAATTCAGAAATAAATACAGCCGCGACTTCTGGCAGGGATTCCAAGCGTCGCGGTTGCCGTTGGATGACATCATCAGTCTGGAGCCTCTAGTTCTCATGGCCACTGATCCTAGAGCGTGCTGAAGTTTTCCAATTTCACGGGTGTCTTTCCCTTACCGTGGCACTTCCC